>CAXIVR010000004.1:8387069-11357069 GCA_964035755.1 Teleogryllus oceanicus | reverse complement strand
GAAGGTCAGTAGTATTAGAATTAAACAGTGGCTTTCACAAGAGTAGCATGGGAAATACGTTTGGACGAAGGAGGCTGAGAAAGTGAATGGACGAGCAGAGCTCTGTGTGTCTTTTGGTATGATGTCCCCACACTTACAAGTCAATGTTTAATTTTAAAAGAATATTTTTCAGTCATCCAGAATTTTTAATATTGTTGTATTAAAAATTCCTTTCCATTTTATGTTAGGAAGGTTCCCAGCTTATCTAGATTCTGCCTTAGACAAGTTGTACTGTATTAACTTTTATTGTAATTTTATACTGAGGTAAAATGTACAATTTTAAAGATGTGTATACCAGAATACTGTTGCTGCCATAAATAAATAAATTACAAGCAAGTGTCAATGGTGGAAAATTACTTTTGCACATTCAGTAAAGTATAACACATTAATAATTGCCTTTTTCTTAATAAGTAACCTTGACCTCATATTTCAAAATACACAAATTCCACTTTCTATAAAATTTTGGAAAATAGAAAGTCTCCTTCTCTTTTTGGATCTATTATTATCATAAAAACATGAAAACTTTATTTAAAAACCTTGCACAAAAAATTAACATTCTTCTGTTAGTTTACGTTCATTTTAGAGTACGATTGCAATCTACAAAAGCACTGCATAAAAAAATGAAAAGTTTTATTTTATACCCGTCGAAGAACCACCAAAGTAAACATGCTTGCAAGGGAAAAAGAAATATAGTATTAAAGAAAGATACTAACTGATCTTAAAAAAGAGTACATTCACTAGTATAATAGAAAAGTTAGAAGTGAAGTCAGCACATAATATGTACGCAATATGCAAAACCTCTCATTAAAACATAGGCAACCTAAAACAGATTTGTAACTTTTATCAGTAATTTGTTATTTTGAAATTAAAGCTTTGGCGGCGCTAGCCGAATTCGTTTACTACGCTTCGTAAAGTCACGAAGGTTAAGCGAATTCGAGACTCGCGGGTTCTTGGTTGGGTGACCGGCCAGGAACCCCGGGATCTAACCCCATTGAGCCCCTGGCCGAAGGGATAAAAGGCACTGACTGACTGTGTCGTGTCGAGACTTGACTTGAGATTATTCTCAGTAACGGAGTATGTGTATGAGTATAGTATGCTCAGTAACGGAGGATTACTCCAGAAGAAAGCGCTCTTCGCACAACAAGGGTTAAGAGACGCGTAGCATCAACGTCGCAACGAATTAAAAAATTGATAATAGCAATTCTAGGGCACACCAGACAATATGAAATAATTTTTACTTCATACATAGTTCATACTCAACAAATAGTTATGTATTTTGCATGCTGGGTGAGAATAAACTAACACCAAATATTTCAGCCAAACATTACCTTTTAGAGGGAGTTGTACATCAGATAAAAGTGTAAATTATAAATTCTATGACAAAAGTGAAAATTTTAATTTTAAAACTGCACAAATGGGAATTATTTTGCAATATCACAAGACAATGGATGGGGCTGAGAAAAATTGGTGTTAAAGACATGAAAAAAGTAAATTTCAGGAACAAAAAAAGGTTTTAATGATCATACAGAAACTTGTAAAAAAATTATATAATTTCTGAAGTTAAAGACACACAGCTACATACATACATACATACATACATACATACATACATACATACATACATACATGCATACATGCATACACATGCATTTTAAACTGATCATATATACTAGGTTATCAGTTTAAAATGCAACCCACAGCTGGGAGAGCGAATTGCATTGGCAACTTTCTTTGAGTGGGTCGGATAGCAGCTGGAGGTTTCAAGCAGGTAAACTGTCAGGAAGTACACTTAATCCCCTCTCCCCTAATGTCACCCCAAGGAGGAGTACAGGTGACCGTCGTGGCCACAAGTTTAAAGAGAAAGGCACTGCCTGCTTGTTTGGCATCGAAAGAATATGGTATTGACCACAACAGTGATTTCCTCCTTAATTGTTTGAAAGTGAAAGAAGCTTGCCATGTAAAATATTCATGCAGGTACATTTAATAATAAACATTGTTTTAGTTTCACAACAAACATGCCCCAGAAATTACATGTTTTACACTTTTCTGTTTTAAATATATGTTAATAAATTATAAATTCCAGATTTACAGAACAAATGTTCGTTTTTTTTATCATTATTATCATTATCATTATCATTATTATTATAATTATTGATATATTGTTATTTTAAAAATAAAAATAGACTCGAAAGAGCAAATCAGAGCTCAGAGATTAATAATTACTGATTAAATCGACAGTGAAAGATAGTCACAGGTTGACGACACATCATAACAGAGAGAAACAGGCAGGGGGAGAGAGAGAGAGAGAGAGAGAAGAAAGAGAGAGAGAAAGAGAGAGAGAAAGAGGAGAGAGAAAGAGAGAGAGAAAGAGAGAGAGAAAAAGAGAGAGAGAAAGAGAGAGAGAGAGAGAGAGAGAGAGAGAGAGGAAGAGAATAGAGAGAGAAAGAGTGAGAGAGAAAGAGATAGAGAGAGAGAAAGAGATAGAGAGAGAGAAAGAGATAGAGAGAGAGAAAGAGATAGAGAGAGAGAAAGAGAGAGAAAGAAGAGAGAGAAGAGAAGAGAGAGAGAAAGAGAAGAGAGAGAGAGGAGAGAAGAGAGAGAAAGAGAGAGAGAGAAAGAGAAAGATTTGATATTATATAAAACTTGAATATAGGAGGCCAGCCGGGTAAAAAAAAAAAAATTTCAACACCCAAGCACGTGCGCCCGCATGCACGTAGACACAGGCATGCAGCACACATGCATATGCATAAATGTGTGTGTGTGAGCATGCATGCACATGCATGTGTCTATGTATATTTGTGTACATACTTGTACAATCTGTGATATATAATTAGTATTCAAATTATAAAATATTACTCCGCGAAACTGAATTATTGTATAACTTGTTACATCATTGTAAGAAATGTGTACAACTTGTTGCTGCCATTAAAAATAAATAAATGTAACTTCCTGAAGACTGTAAATATCGAAATTCAAAAATGTTTTGGATTCATTTAGCTGCTCCTACCTGTCAATGGGCAAAGCAGTCCAAAAAACACTGTGAGATGTTCCAGCAGATATCTGATGAATAGGTACTCCAGTAAGGCCCAGCACACGATGTGGACGATGCACTGGAGATGTTGAGTGACCTTGCCCACACTGCCCCATTGAGTTGTTTCCCCACGCAAAAACCTCACAATCATGAGTAAGAGCTAAAACATGTGAGTCTCCTATTGCAGCATCAACTACTCTCAAAGATGCAAGGTCTTCAACTAATTGTGGTAACAGTGCAGTTGTTTCACCACCTCGACATCCCAAACATGCTCCAAAACCCCAAGTGTATATCTGCAAAGAAACAAAAGTTATTTCAGAGAGTTTAAAAAGTAGACAAAAGCTTAATAAATAAACAAACAAGGTTAGTTATGTCTTAGGTTATCGAAATGACATAAATATATTTATCTACTTTTTGTCCCTATCAACTCTCAATTATGTCTCTTCTCAATACACAAAATTTCTATTGCAAATACTCTGTCCATAATTAATAATATATTACACTGAATTGACAATTTGCTACTGAATTTCATTAATAAATAAGTTTAATACTTAAAGTTTATACAGCGAAACTCCATTTATAGGTTTTCCACATTTGTACATTACTGTTTATAAGTCCCAACTAAATTCCTATTCTTCCCAAGTTAAATTAATTCAGATATGCCTTTTAAGTTATTCAGTTTGCATTTTTGTACACACTTAATACAATCCCAACTACATAACAACATACAGTAAAACCCTGATATAAGAGACCCCTGCATAAAAGAGACCCTGTCATAAGAGATTCCCGCCTATTGTAGACAAGATTTTATGCCCCGCCATGCATTCCTTCCCGCTTTTAAGAGACAAAGCGTGACATTTTCCTCCAGGTGACTCAGGAATTTCGTCAGCTTGGTAAGGGTTGGGGCACATGCTTTAAACAGACTGGAGTAGGATTTTGCACAGCAGCGTCACCTGGATGGGGGTAAGGGGGCTGCAAATTTCTCTCGAGGAAAGCTCATTCTGTAGGCTTCGTGTCTCTTGGCAACAAGGCAAACGCTGCAATGCATACATTTCTATTATTTTTGGTGCAGTGGAGCTATTTTCTGCCACGTGCACAATTTGTGGAGGTGGGCAACAGAAAATTGAGTTATTTTATTTAGAAAGCATAATAACATTGGGTATTATCTCTTCTATCGTACAACAAGATTTTGTTGTACATTGAAACTCAAAAGATCTGGCTAAATGGGATCTGGTTTTAAGTTATTAATGTTTCCTCAAGTTTAAAATAACATACACATCTTACTAATCCATAAAAAATACGGTAACATTTCATGAAATATGTCAAAAACTCACTTCCCACTTATAAGAGTTCCCGCCTATAAGAGACAAAATTCCATTCCCCCAGGTGTCTCTTATAAAGGGGTTTTGCTATATAGCCAGTAAGTGAAAACGATTACATCATCCTAGAAGAGCACAAGGAATTAATTAATGGCTTTCACTGGCTTTTAATGGCTTTCACTGCCTGTGTCACAGTGAGACAAATGCCTCAACAGCCAGGGCCAGGTACTTCTAACCTGCAGGTACTCGTTTTTGTTCCTAGGCCTCCAGCTCATTTCTTTTTTAATGCTCCTTATATAATGTTCTCATGTACCCTGGTATTACTTTGACAAAACTGCATGGTAAACATTTGACCCATTGGTATGAAATACATGGGAATCATATAATATGCATGATTATGGGGTAGTTGTCATATTTTGAGGGGAAAATTTATGCTTTACATGCAGAGAAATGTAAACTGTCTAAGATCACTCTCTTTTCAAAACGGAAAACTTTCTTTCTTGTAAATGTTATGTACGTAGAATATTATATGCACATAGAATATATACGTATTATTTCTTAATGCAACAATATGGTCAAGATATTGACTTTTTATTTTGCACCTACATATTCCTCATTTTCAGTTATATGATTTTCTCACTTCTAGATTTTTTCTTTTCTGTCCCCTGGAAAACTAGTAAATTAAGTTTTGTTGTATTATTTTTTTACATTAAAGATTTGGACAAATGCCAGCAAAAAAGTTTGAGAATGTACTTGCCTGTCCATTGGAAGTAAGAGCAAGGGAAAATTGGCTTCCAGCAGCAACCTTATGAATGTGCATTCCTTGTAAAGCTTCTATCACCTTGGGTCTGGCAGTCTTGTGGGTATCCCCATGACCCAATTTTCCATTGTCTCCAGATCCAAATGACCATACTGTTTTGCCATCTATGGATACTGCAATGGTATGAGCACTTCCACATGCAACAGAACCTACACCTGCAATATCCCGTACTAAAGTGGGCATATTTCTTCCATTATAATCACCATGACCTGAAATGGTAGATATATAAAGAAATCACATTAATGAACTAGCAACAGAACCCATTTCTGTGGCATTAATAACTAAACCCAACACTAGAATGCCCAACACCGTTAATTTGATGGTATGTGCTCTCAAAACTGTTACGATTTGCACAAGGACACAAGGAACAACTTTACTAGTGTCAAGGAACAACTTGACTAGATTCTAGTGAATCACCCAACTTTTAATGTTTTATCAAGTGGATAATATGTGAATATTTCAAAAACGTTTGTTAAGCTACACTTGTTTTCTTGCATACACTACCTTAAATACCCAAGAGTCATCAAATTTTGATGGCTTGCATAACTTCTGGGTCAAGCATCTCTAGGTCACTCTTGTTTAAATTATCATATTCACCTACTGAGAAATCATACATGCTATTTTTTTTATGAAAAACACTACCTTTGGATTTTGACTTATGAAGTGTTGATATTCAGTCACACCAGTGAAACAAGCATTATCATGTAGTCATCATGTGAAGACAAACATCACTCAAGAAAGAAGCACAAATATATCCTGTCTTGTAGCTTTTACTTACATTGAATTGCCCATTTCTTTTATTTAGATTAGTAAAGTTCTTTTGTTGTGTTCAAATTCCATAAAATTGCACAAATAACCTTTGAAATAATGTAAGCTGTAAGAATGACAACCTATGGGTGTCATGATAATTCCAATAACACCCACGCATTCTAATATTAAGAAATTTCAGTGAGTTGAAAACATACACATTAAAATGAAAACAAAGGGAAGAATAAAGAAATAGAAGAGAAAAGAGGAAAAAAATTATAAAAGCACAAAATAAGTACATATACTGCACACCAATATATAAATTACCTATATGATTTATTCATTTATTTATTTTACATCAAAAACAGTTGAAAACTGTGTGTGAAGTGCTACAGGTAGAAGTGAATTCTGTGCACATTTTCATAATTCTGTGATCCCTATACTACTTGAATATATACTACTTGAATTTTGAATACAGAAAGAAATTAGCATTTTTTCTAAAATTGTTAAACAAAATATTCACTCCAATGTAATAAAATTCATTTTCAAGGGTAAATCAGTTATAAATTTGGGCTCTTATCCCTCATCATGTCCTTCATGAAGGAATAATATTTTCTGCCACGACAACATGAACAATAATTTGAATACCTATATTTCGCACTGAATTCTAGAAAATGTGCACAGATAATGAAGTTACATTTATGTTCAGAAGCAAAACAAGGGGCCATCTCATCATTTGCTGCTCAAAGAATCAGGGAAACAGAGCAAAAAACCTGATTGAGATGGGGGTCATTGACTCAGAAGCTGCAGTACAATACTTGCTACAGATTGTTTACGATTATACAGTCCAAATGATAAATAATACATTAAATATCACTGTTAAAATTAATGTTACTTTCTTTTGATGTTCAGTATAGTCTCTAATTATATAGAAATCATTATGCAGTAGAAACGATTTTACTTGGGATTTAAACTTTTCTATCAAATTTAATCGTTTAATATCATCTGGCAGAGTATTGTAAAATAATGTACATGTATTGTATGTGAATTTTTTGTAGAGGGCTGTTGATACTGTCACCTGATGAATATGATTATTACATCGAGTGTAATAATAAAAAATATCAGCATTTTCTGAAAATATATTCCCACCCTTAAGCAAGTTATTTTTGACAAAAATCACTGATTCGTACATTAACAGGCAAGGTAATGGTAAAATTCCTAGATTAATAAAGAGAGGCTTACAGGAATCACGGGGGTGGGATTTGCTTATTATACCTACAATTCTTTTTTGTAATCTAGATGTCTGGGAGCTATAAGATGTATTTCCCCAGAATATTATGCCATATCTCAGGTGGGAATGAACATTCGCGAAATATACACAACAAGCAGTATGAAGGCTGACTGAATTTGAAAGAATTCTGAAAGCACAGCATAATTAACTTAATTTTGTGTTCAATTCACTTAAATGGACGTTCCATTTAAGGTTTGCATCAATGTCAATAGAGTATCTGGAGTATAGAATTGTTTATTTGAGATGGAAAACTGCATTGAAACCATTTTCTTTTTGTTTACTATTAATTTGTTAATATGGAACCAATTTGAAACATCTGATATTGTACTATTTACAATTTCTTGATTGCAAAGAATATTGTATCATCTGCATCAATTTATGAACCGAAACATTATCTTAGAGTACATGAGCTTACACATTATCTTAAATACTTTCTTTCTTTTTTCCTCTTCACTACATTTAATGTCATACAATTTTTATAATAAAGTAACATGTTGAAAGAGAATTATCCATACACTTAAAAACCTCACCTAGACGTCCATGATCACCTTCACCCCATGTATACAATTCTCCTTCATCAGTGATGGCAGCACTGTGTCGATAACCAGCATGAATATATTTAACCATTTTTCCAGACAGAATACCACCAATAAGTCGAGGTTGCTTCTGTGTTGTACAATTTCCGTGACCAAGTTTCCCATAGTCACCTGGATCAAGCAAAAATGTGAGAATTACTATATTTTACTCACGTTGTAATTAAAAAATAATAATAATAATAATAATAATAATAATAATAATCATAGTAGTAATAATAATTATAATAATAACAATAACAATGACAATGACAATAATAATAAAACTAGTCATACTGCCCGAATACAAAAGCTTATACAAGGGTACTTCTCCTAAAAAGGAATTGTTTTTAAATTTGATTTCAATTATACAGGCTCCCACAGATTGGCGCAAAAGATCCGCAGCGGGTGCGGTGCGGAAAGTTCCGCGGTAGACGCGGCAGTGGAATTCATGGGACTGGTCACACCGGAGCGTCAATTATGAGACAGCATTTGGTGACAGTTTTCAATCGATAAAGAAGAGGCGCTGGCTTCTATTCATGCAGGAAGTGCCAAGATACTCATGGCATGTTTTCTGAGTGCATACAGCGTGGTACCTTTTTCCTCCTTTATTTACAAGTTTTCCTCAAATTGTTAATATCCCTTTAGAAACCGTAGAAAAGGGGTCCATGATTTTGAGCTAGAAAGGAAAAAGTACAGAGAATTTCACACCTTGATGCCACAAAGGATGATAAACGCTTTTAATTTACTAGAATAACCAGTGCCTATTTTGATGAAATTTTGTATCTGTTTGCAGAAGACATAAGAAAATCAGACATTTAACAATCATGAAGATATCTCACCTGAAGAACAACTTGTTATTGCACTCACTCATTGAAACTTTTCATTTGTAAAATGTTTAACACAATGTAATTCAATTAAAAATTGAAATTTTTGATGTTTTGGTGAAATCAATATATGTACTGAATTCAGAAACTACTCTGCAATCAGTAAAGCTGGCATGCATTGCCCAAGAGATTTACATTTTAGTTACTAAGCTTAAAAAGAAATTTTTTTTATTATTTTAACTCGACTCAAAAATGAGTGTTTATGCAATTTTCTATGGATTATTCATTAAAAATAATATCCTTACAGAAGTTTTCGCACAAATAAAAGTCTTTAAGGAAGGAGATATAGAAGTAAAATTAAGCTTGAATGGCAGGTTTCCATGGCTAGAGCTGATGAGTATCACAGAAGTGCACAGACGGTGTACAAGAGAGGAGAAATATATGTAAATATAGTTCAGTGCCGACTTGACTGCGAGGCTGAAGAATGCGCTCTGTGTTCTTGCAAGCTGCCCTCACCCCCACCTAATCCTCAACTATTAGCTGTCCCAAGTATATTGCTCCAAGTGTCTATAGGCAAAAATTAAAATGGCAAATGAGTATAAGTAAAACAAATAAGTCAAAGACACCCCGCTCCCTGCACGCACACAAGTGAGCTCCCGATTATACAAGATATTTCCCAATAGTAATGCTTTGCATTAAAAAAAAAAAAATTTTATTAATCAGGTAGGTACAGCAACTCAAAATTCTTTCAAGTATGACCCTTGTGCATCGATTCATTTTTGCCACCTGGTTGCCTTGTCTCATACACCCCCCGGAAGTCCTTGGCAAAGAAGTCCTTTAGAGCCCTTGCACGTTTTTCAATGTTGTCCAAAGACCTTTCATTCGTGGCCCTTTTCAGCCGAGAGAACAAAATGAAGTCTCCCATAGCAAGGTCAGGACTATAGGCCAGTTGTGGAAGCATTGCCACACCAATTAGGTAGTCCTCGACAACGAAGGTGGTATAGGCCAGCGTGCGGTTGTCGTGATGCTTGCAGAATGCACTGATCTCCTTTCAGACACAGGTGACCATCATTCAGTCTCTGGAGCCCTTGTTTGTACAACTTGGCATTCACGGTTTCTCCAGGAGGTATGAACTCATTGTGCCCTATCACCTTTGTGTCACAAAAAGCAATGAGCATGACTTTCACATTTGATTTGCTCATGCAACCCTTCTTGGAGCACAGTGATACCGAGGTGTGACACTCAGCATTCTGCCACTTTGTTTCCAGGTCATACTCAAAGATCCAAGTTTCCTTCCTGGTGTTAAGAGTGTCCAAAAATTAGGATGAAAGTTCCAAAAGTTTTCACCAGCATCTGGTTCAGCTTCACACAAAATTTGATTGCATATCTATTGTACATATGACTTTTCTATCATACGTACAATTTTGAGAGGTAAGATTTCTCTATCATATGTATGACACGACTATTATACAGGAGCTCACAAACTTACACATTCTAACCTTTGCAGGGCACGGAGACAACTGAACTAGGAACCATTAAAAAGCTAAACCTCTCCTTAACCTATCCAAACTAGTCTGACATCTGCAACTTATAGTGAAGACCAAGAAAATTGTGACCCATTACTTTTGGGGCAGACTTTGTATATGAACAAAAGTAAGTTGGAGAGTTGTTCACTTGGAAACATATCATTAGTTCACACTAATACAATAAAATAAATAATAAGACATTCAAATGCCATTACACAATAATGTGCAATAGATTTCTATACTAGAATACATTTAATGTTCCATGTGTTTATTACTTTACACTTCTTTTATTATACTGAATATTTAAACAAATTAAAAATTGGGTTTCTGCCATTGATGAAGAAATATACTGTTGCAGCAAAATTTTTTATTTTCACAAACGCTTACAAATCAAATTTCAATAATCCATCAGGAAGTAGTTTGCACAAGCTCCTGTACTGGTGCAAGTCAATCTACAAATTTTATCAAAAATTGCAAATACAAAGTTTTTGTGTGACCTGAAATATGATAAAAATCTCTATTCATTTCTGAGAATTCTATATTCTTTTTTTCTTTACTAGTTTCTGAATGTCTGGAGGAAGAGAATGCATTGCCTATTAACAAAGCATAGATTGCCTAACTATATTGCATAATATTGCTTATTTTTCCATCTACAAATTTTTGGAATGTAAATAATTGAAGTTTTTTCAAGACAATTGGTTTAAGCTTGATAAAATGCTTTCCTTGTTAGTCTCTACATGGTCTTAAAAGAGTTTGTAACTTTTCCCCCAAAATGTTTTCATTGCTAAAACTATAATTTTGTATTTAAAATAAAAAACATTACAAAAATAATTTACAATAAGAAATGGGGTAGCAACAATTTCAAATTAGGCATTTGTGAAAATAAAATGAATTGATGTGATTCATGCAATTTTTTCTTTTTGAAATGCTCCACCCCTGACTTATTTCACCCAAAAATTTTAACGAATACAATTTTATTAATGTCATCACTTCTATTATTAGAAAAGACATACCATCACCCCAACTGTATACTTTTCCATCATCTGTAAGAGCCAAGGTATGTCCATCACTGCCCTTTGAGGAAGATACTTTGCGAACAACTCCATCGATAGCCACACGTTTAGGCTGCTGCTGATTATTTGAATCTCCTAAACCAAGTCGACCATAACTTCCTTTTCCACAAGCACTCAATGTGCCATTGGTGTGAATTATAAATGAGCAGTATTGTCCTGCTTCAACCTAAAAAAAATTAAAGTAGAGTACAATTGAATGAAATTCTTTCCATGATACACAAAGAGTTCAAATCACTACCAACTGTGGCCAACTTTTGAGAGACTCAGGTCTCTCAAAAGTCATTTTAAATAAGAGCCTAAGTGTAAATCGAAGTTCAGTTTCTTTTAAACAATAAATTCAGAATTAAAAGTACTCTGTTCAAACCGGAACTTTAATTTTACATTTCTACAAACAACCAAATAAGAAGCACACAAATTATAGAAAGAATATTACTGCACATCATTCCTTTTTTAATTTCAATAGCAATCATCAAAATTTCAAGATGTGCAAATAATTTAACCCAACCCTAATGGGAGATTATGATTTGGTCACCCAGAACACAACTTCAAGGATTCAAAGCTTGCAAACACATTAATTATGATATTCATAAAAAGAAAAAGAGAAAGATCTTAAAAAGAATTTGTTTAAAAGAACAAGTCCCTCTAACAGTCCCTCACATGCAAAAGATGAAAACCAAAATTAAATAAGAGGGTAGAAAAGAATAAAAGACAATCAATATCAAGTTTCACATTGACAAATCAATTAAATTATATTTTCCTTCAAATCAAGAACTTTTCATTTCAAGATTGAAAATAGTACAAAGCTAATTTCAAGATTGAAAATAGTACAAAGCTAAGTTCAAGATTGAAAATAGTACAAAGATAATTTCAAGATTGAAAATAACATTTTCTTGAAAGAACAGGCCCTTTCGAAATTTTCAACAGTAGAGGTTTTTCATTTATTTATGGTATATCAAGTTATATCGTATTTGACCGCATCACACACATTCTTCAGTCTTCAACGGCATTTTGGGAGTTACTGAATCTCCATTTTCATGTCTATTGTGATACAATAAAATTAATTTTACTTACTAAACATACAAATAATAATTTATGTAGAGTTTTCAAGGATTAATTTATATTGACATGTAGACATACTGTTTTTAATATTGTTAATGATTTTCAATCTCCAATTCTTTGTAGTTTATTTTAAAATTTTTATTCAATATCTTCAAAAAGTTTGTCATTTTAACTTTCAGATATGAAAACATGTCTAATTTTTAAATAAACTACAGACTAACCAACATGCAAAACTTCGTAAATGCAAAATAAAGGCTTTTTTGGCAAATAACCTCATTAATTGTCAAAAATGAAAGGATATTTATGTTTTATTGTTTTTTTTTAACCATTTAAAAAAACAGTTTGTTAAACCATTTAACCTTTTATGTAAATTTGACAATAGCTTAACTTTTCCTCATATAGGGTTGTCAGGGTTTAAGGAAAACAAAGGAATTCAGAACAACTGAAATATATTTCAGAGCAAATTGTTTATTTTTATACAACTATTAATAAATAGGATATCAAGTAAACAACTAAATAGATCAAGATACATTACACTGCACACTATCAGGAATAACAAGGTAACCACTCTTTTTCTAGGATGAATTTCCCTGACATTATCTGAATTTATCTGACTTTATCTATTTCCCTGAGGTTATCCAGCTCATTTCTTTAAGTTTTCCAAGACAAAATTTGTGAAGTATTTCAGGGTATTTAAATAAAATATTAAATAAAGCCTGGCTTTGGTCAACATTAAAACACTTAATGAATGATCCCTTTCTTCATTTGCATTCCTAATTCTCTTGCCCTGACTCATTATGAGAGAGACAGAGGCACTTCGATTCAAAACACCCACGATCTTTTTTTATCAATTTTTCAACTCTCCAATTGCACTGTAAAAAGACAAAAATAACAATATTTGCTAAAGAAATAAAATTTTTGCCAAAATTGCAATATATTCCAGTTATTTAAAGGAAAATTCTTAGTTTTATATATTGTCTCTGAAATTTCCCCGAATTCGAACGATTCTTCAAAAAATTCACCGACTTTCCTGTTTACCAGAAAGTATTCACCCTGAATAAATAAAATTTTCACTTTTGAAGATTTTATTTCTTGGTCAAAGAAGATGAACTCTCAAACCACAGTTGGCAGATGTCTAGTGAACACAGAGGTGCCAGATACACAGTAGAAGAATTTGCCACTTGTATACTTTTATGCAGCACATTGTTCTCAGATATAGTTCACAAGTAGTCACAAAACAGAGGGTTTTTTGTAGGACTAAGTGGAATTATGACAGAGTATAAAAATTCAGTACGTTTGGCAGAAACAAAGATTAATCTGGCAGGACAGAGGGATACATGTTTTTCAGGACATAGAATCTCCCTTTCACAGGTTGTATGGCAACCCTATCCTCATTGGAGGTTTGTTATACATTTGTTATACTAAAAGACAGAGACAACAGAACTAATTACCTGTAGGTATATGTATATTAATTGGCATAATTATACATTTTATGGATAAACTTATAGAATTATGATGCTCCTGCAAATGGGAACTGGTATCTTTTATCATGTTTCACAATGGTATGGCTCTGAAAACCCTGTTTACAAACTCAATCATACCATTTTTTAATTTTAGTTTTAATTACATTGCAAAATATCTTATTTTCAAAAAAGTTAATAAAATGACAGTTGCTTTTTCTATAATTGTAAAGTTATTGTCAAAAAACAGACTTCTATCGACCTATTCTCACAATTTCTCTTAAGAACAGATCCTTTTAAAATTACTATAAGAAGACTATAAAATTGTAAAAATATCCTCACAATTCTCCACATATATTTATAATACAAGGTCAAGATCATGATAACTACTTACATTATTGTTTGTGTTTAGTAAGTAAAACGAATTTTATTGCATCACAATACACCTGAAGATAGAGGTGCAGTAACTCTCAAAATGTCATTGAAGACTGTCAAGAAACAGTGTTTGATGTTGTCTTTAACTTGTTATGTAATAAATTAAAAATCCCATTCTAAAATTTTTAAGTGACTTGTTCTTTTGAGAAAATACAATTTAAGACAGAATTCAATTTTATATAACTTATGAAACTAAAGAACTTTCAAGGTAAATTCTAATTATTTGACTTTTAATACAAACTAAAATAAACAAAAGTGAAATTATCTTTTCAAAGATACTGACAATTCTGAATTCCACAAAAAACAGTATTCGTGTTTTTAGACCAAAACACTTCAAGTTCATAATAATTATAAAGCTTGCAGAACAATTCCTTTCAAGGAATATTGATAAATAGAAAATTGGATTTACTTCAAATGGTAAAGTGAATACCAAAGGCATAATGCTAACAGTCTTAATAATGGACATACCTGCTGAACCTGTGTAAAGGCTCGGGCAAGTCGGGGTACAAGGATTTTCTCTTGACTTTCTTCAGCAACTTGGTGTGAAGAATTGCTGCCACACACATACACATCACATTTATCTGCAGCTGCATTTCCAGTACATGAGGGAGGATCTCTCTTGTCCACGCCAAGACACGAGTGTGTGTAGTCACAAGCAAGAAGTACAAGCTGAAATCAAAACTGCAATATAATCACAGCACTTAGTTTAAAGGAATGATTGTCAAAAAGTATCAATTTTCATTCAAATAGACTAGAATGAATTTTTTCTTTTCTTTAATCATTCTAATATCAATTTTAAAATATTGCTTTTTTTTCACTAAAAATTTTGGACATAATTTTCAATTTAAAATATGTGCATAGCAAAAAATCTTTTCAAAGTAAAACTCAACAAAATATAAAAATGTACAAAAGACAACGTACACAAGAAAATATAAATGCATTTCAGAACACAATTTTGATGATTATATATTAAAGGTTTCCCAAATTCAATCTACCTCTCCTTTCTAAGAAAAAATTCTGCACATTGGAAATCAACCTCTTTATGGTAAAAAAATGAAAGATGCATTGACAAATTTTGAATCCCTATCATTGTTTTATTATCTGACATGTATTTTTGCCTCCTCCAATACACATCCCAGAAGAACGAAAGTTGCGGTAAAAAACATTTTGTACTATGTAAAGTTTAAACTAAAAAACTATTAAACAATGCATAATATGAAATCTATTTATGCGACATCATTCTTATTTAATGCCTCTAATAAACCGAGATTTCCATCACCCAAGTCCTCAGGGTTGGATTAAGGTACCATGAGGGACCATCATCTGACATTGTTTATTACTGAAGTTTCTAAAACTATTCTATTTTTTAAACGTTCGTTAAAGTCAGGACATTATAAGCATTCAAAATAATAGTTATTCCAAAAATTGTATACCTCTTCCATAAGGTACATGGCAGCTTGATAAAGAGGTACATGGCCTCTCTCATCAGCAGTAGGTTTTTGAACAGAAGAAATCACCCCTGCAGTACCAGCAACAGATGAATGCATAAGAGAGATAGCTTCAACAAAAACTGTAGCTGTGATAGTAGCTGTAGGATTAGATGCAGATGCACAAAGAGCCATGTCAATCCAATCAAGAAGATGACTGAGGGATCCACGTTGAAGAGCCAATGCTAGGAGTAACTCTGAAGCAAGCAGTTGGCCTGCAAAAACCCATGATCAAAACACAACTCCTCAATCATAACTCTTTTGCTTATCAATGTAAACATGTATAAAATAACTGGTTTAAACTCATTTAATTCATTAGTGACATTCCTTGAAGCATTAAAATTCATAACATTTGTTATTTACAGTTTCTAATGGAGTTGTACATGAAGATAAAATATGAGCACTATTAAGAAAGACCATTAAACTTCTTGATAAAAACACAATATAAAATACATAAAATTTATCCTACAATTTGCTTTGGGCGAGTTATGTCTGAAGAAAAAATATAGGCATTAACTCAAGATTTCTGCTTCTAGCACATACTGTTTGTTGCTTTTCTAAGCTTTAAAGAGCTTTTGACAGTTCACTATTGTACAGCTGCACTGAAATACAAAATACAGATTTGAAAGGACTGCAGTTTCTAAATTCACTATACTTTAGTTCAACACACTATATATTAAAATGAATAGAACCCGTAAGAACTAAGAGATAAAACCAATCAAAACGATGTTCTGCATCACAAATTATTTTTCAACTCCTGAAGATCTTAATACATTTTCTTAGTATTAGTAGAAGTACAATTTTTGTAGATCAATAAAGAGTTTCTGTCCTTACAAAATAAGCAAGTAAAAAAACATCTTAGTACATTTTAATAGACAGTTTTATATGGTGCAATATTATATTACAGTATATGTTATTACATATATTATGTACAGTATAATAAACAACGCAAGTTGCGTTAGATATTGGTTGCCTTGCCAAACCGACAAGTGTGTAGTAGAAAGCAAACAGATGCACCCAAAAGCATTCTTTTATTAAAATGATTTACCAGTAGTATCAGCACCAGATGATGGTAAAGCAGCCTGTCTCAAAAATTTAGTAACTTCTCTTAAACCTTGAGCACCAAGAGGTGTAATCTGACTCTCATTGGCCAAAGCTAATGGAGGTAAATTTCTAACAACTTCAGCAGCTGTTGTTAAAACTTCATTGCAGAGGTTAATGCTCCCTGAAAATATTATACAATGATATAGAATGTAATAATTTTAATATTTTATAAATAAATAACAAAACATATTTCAAGATTACCAGTTAAAGCAGCATTATGCCAACTCTGACGTAATAATGTAAAAAGGAGGCTGAGTCCTGTTTTAACCCCCATCTCAATCAACGCTTGAGATGAAGAACAACTTCTGTCACTAGAACTTTCATTATTCTCACTTCTGGTTTCGTTGTCATGGGTGTTTGATTGAGATTTTACCTGCGCCAAAGAGTACTAAGAAAATCAGTTCACAATTTGACTACAAGAATGTCAATAATATTAAAACAATGAAGAAAAAGATTAACTCCACTAACCTTCTCCTTGTCATGATATTTGGTTGATACAGAATGAAATATTCTCCATAAAACCAATAACCTTTGCCTCAGGACAACTGAAAATGGTGATTCTGCACATACACTTCTTGCTAGTTCAAATTGTGAATTAAGAAGAGCTGTGACATGATGTTCCAATTCACCAACTGAAGGAGATTCACATTCAAAATCTGGTAGCACTGGATTTTGATTTAACACTGAACTTGTTGTAGGTGAAATCACCACTTCTTTATTTGCCACTAGGCGTTCATATAATAAAAATACACCATCTCTGGTACACACATTATCACAATTTTCTCCTGCCCAAACACTGTTCAAATGATCCAGCCATTTCATCTTTACATTCGACATTGGGACAGACTTCATGATGAATTGTGTGTAACCTTCAGGTGTCTAACGATACAATAAATACATCGTAATAAAAGGTAATGTCTAAACATCTGTTGTCATACATGATGAAATCCTTTTACAGAAATCATTCGTCATACACATCAAAAAACGATACATGCAAACAAACATTTCCATTTTTCCTAATACAATCGAAGCTTATAAAATCTCTACCCGGATTACACACTAATTTTGTCAGAACACCGCTTCCTATGTCAACTTTAAGACTAAATTTATTCCCACGAGCATTCTCCAGTGGGCCCATAAGTACAAGTACCAGTGGTAGTATTGAATCAGCTGACAGCTGACTCGCAGCTGAGCGTATTATGTAGAATCCGTGAGGTCAGAGAAGATGTATATTGTCCGATTTTGATAGTGACTTGTGGTACATCAATAGTGTCGTGTGACAGATCAATAGTTACTTGTGGTAGGAGTTTCCTGATGACTTCAATTTTTGGTATCGAAGCTCCCGATTGGATAAACGTGTCAAAGTTGAGATCTGCCAGAAGTCAGTCTTTAAATCGAACAATAGTTGATAACAGATATATGAGAACAAGAATGTTTTACATATGTAGTTTTATACAACGTAATATATACTACGTATTTAATATATTACATTTTTAAAATTAAATCTGTGAATTGCATACTTAATTTTAATGCAGACTTCATGGCAGAGAGTAGCGTTAACACGTATTAATCTTCATAGGCGTGCGTAGCCTAAAACAAAAGGGGAGGCACTTACATTTTTGGGCCCCTCAGAGTGCCTTTTCCATTAAACTTATTTATTTTCTTAAGCCTAGAGCCCGGAAGATCATGTCATTTTACTTACAATTTGTAGGCAAAAAGACATTTATTTTTACTAAAATAGGCATGCGGCATTGAAAAATCACCATTTAAAAGTAATTATAGTAAAAAAATTAATAATTAAATTGATTCACATTTTTATTACAATTCTAAAATTTACAATAGCACTTACGTGGAAGGAAATTACCTTTTCTTTGCAGGCTTGATTGTACATGACCATACGGTATAACTGCTTCGAATTTATTTAACTCCCGACGCTCTCTCTACGAAATGCTATTGTGGACTCCCTTTTGAATCTTGAAATTAACCGGTAGCGGTAGCTCAGTGCATCAACTGATGTCACTGCACTTCTGTCCGGGAAGTCCTAGGTTCGACTCCGGATAGCGGCAGGATTTTCGACACTAGCTTTTCAGCTAGATCGAATTCAGTCGTTGTCTGGAGGAGAATTCTAGCGGCCGGCTGCTCTCATCGGTAGTTTTCCGTGGTTTCTCCGATCAACGCCAGGCGAATGCCGGAGCAGTACCCTACCAAACGGGTCACGGACCGCGCACGATCTGTTGCGTCTATTTCGACGTAACGCGTCTCCAAGCCCCTTGGGGGGCGTTGAGCGCTTTGCGCTTCTCGGAGTAATTCTCCCATTACAGCGCTTGTTTTTTGGAGTAATCCTCCGTTAATATTGTCTGTCGCGTCTCGTCGCAGTCGGTTGTCAAGAGGACCGCCAGGTAGCATCTCCGCGTACGCGCCTCCTACCGCGCGCTCTTGCGTCACTACCCAGCGGCCAGAATTAGGAAGGAATAAGGATAGTGGTAGGGTTTAGGACACTTCACAGGGGTTGGACTAGCCCTTGTGAAGCAGCCGAACTCGTTTTGTTGGAACAAATTTCACATGAGATTCGACGGGAATCGAACTCGGATCTCAGTGGTGAAAGGCTTGCGACTTTGCAATGAGCCACGAGTTCAGCTTCTGACCTTCCTCTTCCTTGTCCTAGCTTCTCCCCTTACACACACACACTTACACTAACATGCACTACAATACCACATATTCTGGGAGATCGGTTGGGAGCTTGGAGCTTGTCCCGGCTGGGGCGGTGACCCGCTGGTGGGAGAGTCCTGGTTAGGGGGAAACCCCACTAGCCGACGGTAGGTCGGCGCCGGATCTCGCCATCCAGCGGGGGGAGATCACCGCCATCTCCCGAGAAAAACATGCACTACACTAACGGGACTAATGAACAGAGTAGTTGACGCGCCCGGAAACACGAAAACATCAATCAATGAATCAATATTGAAATTACACCACGTGAAAACGGAATTATAGATTCTGTTCTTCCCATTTGAGTAATTGCCAGAAGAGAAGAAAGAACAAAAAGGAACTGAAATGGCATGTTTTGATTATTCAAATTTGTTTGTAATAGATTGTCTTGGCATTGATTGTCAAAAAATAGTAAACACTGTATATGACGTATGCGGGAGAAGAATATTTGCACGTTTTCTTGAGGATCAGAATTTCATCCCAACGTTTTAACGATAAATAGTTGAAAAACAACAACAACAACAATAATATAATAATAATAATAATAATAATAATAATAATAATAATAATAATAATAATAATATTTAGAAAAACGGGAGATTATTAACATTTGAAAAACTAGACATTTTCGTTCCCGAGTTATAGAAAAACTATTTGCAACGATAAACGAACGGCAGATTTGATTTTTCTGCATTGCTAACAATATAGTAACTCACCCTCAGCTCCATTGCTACCACTACAAGCAAACGGAGACCTCAACAAAACGTGCGCATAGTGAAGCTATGCAGTTCAGAAGCAAAACACGAGGCCATCTCAGCATTTGCTCAATGGATCAGGAAACTGAACAAAAACCTGATCGAGATGGGGGTCATATAAAAATTATCCTAGCTTTTAAAAACCGGGTTTTTTTTAAAAAATTAAAAAATTTTGTTAAAATAAACATATTTTTCTTTTTCTAATTGTATAGAAACAGTTATGCAGCAGAAAATATTTTACTTTTAACTTAAATTTGTGTACCGACTTTAATTGTTTAATGTCATCTGGCAATGCGTTGTAAAGTAATGTACATGTATTGTATGTGGATTTCTTATAGAGTTGTTGATACTGATACTTGATTAACGTGATTTCTACGACGTGTATTGTAATTATAAATATCAGTACTGCATGAAAATATGTTCTCACCGTTAAGGAAGTCAGTTTTGACAAATATTACAGATTCGTTGATAAATAGGCAAGGCAATGGTAAGATTCCCAGCTCAATCAAGCTTGCTCAATGAAGAGGCTTGCAGGGATCACGTGGATGGCATTTTTTCATTATTCGGATCATTTTCTTTTGCAATCTGAAGGTCTGGGTACTAAAGGATGAGCGTCTCCAGAATTTTATGCCATATCTCAGACGGGAATATACATTTGCAAAATACACGCAACGATCTGCATGAAAGGTGACAGAATTAGAAATAATTCTGAATGCATAACTTAATGAGCTTAATTTAGTGTTTAATTCTGTTATATGTACATTCCATTTCAGGTTTGATTGAATTGAGAGACATAGAAATTTTGTTACCTTAACATCAGCTAATTGCATATTGTTCATTTTCAATGGAGCATGCGATTACCGATTTGAAATGCAAAAATGCATTGAAACAGTTTTTCCTTCGTGAACTATTAATTTGTTATTACGAAACCAATTTGAAACTTCTGAAATTGTACTATTTATTATTTCTTTTTTGCAAGGAATATTCGTGTGCATCCTCCCTCGCTTCCTGCCCATTGTGGTGCATTCTGCACGTGTCCACGATACCCGCTGTGCACCACGCTGCCCCGTGCATTGTTGCAGTAGCGGACGCTACAGCCTGCCGTTGCTCCAAACACGACTTTGATCGAAATTTTCATCCAATTACAGAGCAAAGTCATTCAGAACTACGTCAGAGCCATGATTGGCCTTCTGTTGAATTTACAACTACAATGTCTTTTAATCTTGAATTTTACGGGTTTCCGTTTCTTCATGTTTTTACTGTTTCCTTGTTCGAACTGAGTTATAAATTGTTTTAAGGCTCGAGATTTTCTATCTATTGGCAAGACATTTGTCCTTAATATGATTTGGACCTAATTTACGTTGAATGCTTCCTAACCTACTGATAAAATATCACGCGCATCCAGAATGAATTATTACCTATATAATAACCAATCATAAAGTTTCCTTATTTACACATAGTTGAAATGATTACCTACATAATAACCAATCATGAAGTTTCCTTATTTGCACATAGTTGAAATGATTACTTATATAATAACACAACAATGAAATACCCTTATTTACACATCGATGAAATAATTTACCCCTTTTACACACATTAGAAATAAAATATACACCTTTTAACGACGCTAATCATCACGTCTTTTTTTTTTTTTTCACACATTGTAACTAAATTATGACTTCACATTTTCAGAAGAATAAAAAAATGTCAGCCAATTCTGAATGCCACAATTTTCAAATGGATATATTGTCTGTTTATTCAGGATCTTTCGGAAGTGTGACCATCGGTCTCGTCAGTGTGGTGTAGGATACTAGTAAAACATTATACTCAAGGCATCAGCAGTTTGGTGTGTTGAACCTTTTTTATGAGTAATCTCAAAATCGTATGCTTGCAAAGCTAGCGACCATCGCATTAGCTTGGGGTTGTTGCCCGTAAAATTCTTTAGCCACACAAGGGGATTATGATCCGTTTCGACCTTAAATTTTACATTCCCGTCCAAATAGCAACGCAATTTTTTTATGCCCCAAATGACGGCGGCACATTCCTTTTCCGAAGCCCCGAACTTTTCCTCAGCCAAAGACAATTTTCTGCTCAAAAACAAGACTGGGTGTTCTTCCCCATTGCTATCGGGTTGGGATAAGATCACGCCGTGGAATACACGGTTCGACGCATCCACTTGCAGTATGAATTTCTCAGCTGTAATTTGGCGCAAGGAGCACAGGATCTTTGGATAGTGCCTCGCGCAATGTCACAAACGCATCTTCACACACCTGCGTCCATCTCACCTCGCCATGCCTTTCCCTCCCCCGCAAGAAATCACTAAGAGGAGCAGCCTTTTCCGCGTATGCGGGAATAAACTTACGGTAGTAACCCGTTAGTCCTAAAATCGCATGGACGTTTCGTTTGGTTTTTGGAGTGGGGAAATTCTTAATGGTTTCGATTTTTGCATCTAACGAACGCATTTCTCTGCTTCCTACCCAATGTCCCAGATATTTCACGGAAGTCTGTGCAAATTTGCATTTGGCAGGTTGAACGTGCAATTTGGCATTTCTCAGAATTTTAAAAACCTCTTCTAAGTGAACAATATGCTCCTACCAGCTGTTTGAAAATATAACTATATCATCTTGGAATGGTAACGAAAACTTCTGGCAGTTGTGCAGCAAGTTGGCCATCATTTTACTAAACAAAAATGGAGCATTTTTATTCCAAATGGCATGCCCAACGGCTGGTACGTCCCGAAGTTTGTAACAAAGGCGGCATAACGTTGCGCGCGTGGTGTCATAGGAACCTGCCAATAACCTTTCGCCAAATCTATTGCAGATATGATTTTGGCTGCAGCTACTGTTTCTATTCTTTGCTCTATGTGGGGTAACGGATAGTATTCAGTTTTCATCACCTGATTTAGCTTTCGGTAATCTATGCATGGCCTAGGCGCCTTTCCCGGAGCTTCAGCTAGAATCATCGGTGATGTATAATCGGATTCTCCTATCTCGATTATTTTGTCACGTAACATTTTTTTAATTTCTCCCTCTAAGATGTTCTGTCGAGCAGATATTCGATACGGCCTACTCCTAATTGGTTTGGGATCATTAAGTCCGATGTCACAAACCTCCGCATTCGTCAGCCCGGGTCTATCAGAAGAAAGGAATTGATACTTCATGATCAAATTCTCGAGTGTGATTCGGAAGTCTTCCTCGACCACTGCACCTTCAAGCATACTAGCAACATGGAAGAAGTCGGATTCGAATCTCACTCCTTATCCGTCAAGTTCATCCTCGTCCTCCTCATCTGATACTCGAACGTCGAGAAAATTTACATATTCTGTTCGCTGGTGGTAGGACTTAATGATTTCACGTGGTAAACGTCCCCCGTCGCTTTACCCGGCAACCGCGTACCACGTAATTCGTCTCAGAAATCTGAGACTCAATTCCCCCTGGCCCCCCTCCATTGCACCACCAACTTATTCGTTCGATTTGGAGCGAGTACAAGAACATGATCACCGCAGTTGAAGCTTCTTCGAACTGCCTTCCGATCATACCAAGACTTTCTTTTTTCTTGCTCGCACACTAGTTTCTCTTGTGCTATCACTCTGCATCGGTGGAATCTATTAATTAAATAGAACACATGCTGAACGACAGAACTTTCAGTGTCACCAAGTCCCAGTAACTTCTCGCATAACAGCGTCATTGGTGTTCTGAGATTTGTACCAAAAACTAATTCTGCAGGTGTAAAGCAGGTGCTCTCATGTACGGTCGTACGCATGGCGAAAAGTATTGCCGAAATGTGCTTTTCCCACTCCGGGCCTGCCTCTAAGGACAGTATGCGCAACATGCGTTTTAGCGTTTTGTGCATGCGCCCTACCGCATTGCTTTACGGGTGAACTATGTACAATTCTTATGCCGAATTTATCCAAGAAGTCGGATTCCGGAAATGGCTCGCATGCATCGACGTTAATTTTAAAGAAAACTTCCACTACTATTGGCACGATTTTCAAGGGAGCCTTGATCTTTTCTCCCGCCATTCCAACCTTCTGGCAACTGTCACACGTTCGTACAAATGTTTCCATGTCCCGGTAACAATTTGGCCAGTAGAAATACTTCGCCATGCTATTCTTACTCATTGTTTCTCCTAAATGACAATTTGCTGTAACATGACACAACTCAAGTATTTTCCCTCTGAACGCACGGGGAATTACAACCATGACAATTTCTTCTCCGCGTTTGTTTTGACGAACTGTGACAAGTGTTTCTCCTCTTCGTGCGTACCGCTCCTTCCCTATTCCTTCGCCCTGATTCTGAACGGTCTCAACGATACCGAGCAATTCATCACATTTCCGGATCGAGAAGGCTTACATCCGTGACATTGCCTATGGCACCTTCGGAGGTCGTATCAGTCGCGTCGCGCGTGTGTTCTTGTTCACAGTCGCCCGCTACCTCCCTCCGTGCCCTCTCCTCGCCGCTGTTAAATGGAATGGCTTCCTCGTCAGTTTTTCCGCGTCCTCGAATACCGAGTCTTGCTCGCTTGGCTCCGGTCCTTCGCTCGTGACTATGTCCACCGCCGTCGTTGCCGCGGCTGCCGCACCGTGAATCTGCCTTCGCGTTTGAACGACCGCAACGCTCTGTGGCTCGACATACGCATTTCATCATTGTCCAACTTCTTCGCTAATTCTGTCAGTGAAGTAATTGCACCCCAATCGTCGACTAAATGCTCTCGAATTTCGGCCGGCACTCGCCTTTTTACTTGATCGACTACACTTAAATCGAACAATTGGTCGAATGTCTTTATTCCGAGACCTTTAATCCAGTCCTTACAGTAATTAGCTAATTCGTGGGCAAACACGTTCCAAGTTGAGCCGGCCGCCCTTTGATGCGACACAAATAGTTGCTGGAACTTTTCAGGATTGAATTTGAATAATCCTGCGCTACAACATTAAACAGTTAAAATCGGTACACAAATTTAAGTTAAAATTAAAATATTTTCTGCTGCATAACTGTTTCTATACAATTAGAGACTATACTGACCATCAAAATGAAAAAAATTATGTTTATTTTAACGAAACAATGATGTAGTATAATGAATTAGTTTACATTTGCATTGTATACTTTTTTAAAAATAATTAATATGCCTGTAACAAGTAATGTACTTCAGCTTATGGGTCAATGACCCCCGTTTCGATCGGGGTTTTGTCCAGTTTCCCTGATCCATTGGGCAAATGATGAGATGGCCCCTTGATTTGCTTCTAGACGTACATGTAGCTTCACTATGCGCACGTTTTATTGAGCTCTTTTACTTGTGGTGGTAGTAGAGCTGAGGGTGAGTTACTATATTGTTAGCAATACAGAAAAATCAAATCTGGAGTTTGTTTACCGTTAGGAAAATAGGTTTTCTATAACTTGGAAACGAAAATGTCTATTTTTTTAAAATTTTAATCTCGCGATTTTTTAAATTTTATTATCTTTATTATTATTATTATTATTATTATTATTATTATTATTAATTTTTTTAAAACTTTTTATCTTTCAACTATTAATAGTTAAATTGTGGAGAAGGGATTCTGAAGCTCAAGAAAGCGTGCGCACGTGATTGTCTCCACTATACCTCACACACAGTTTTTATCTGTTTTTTGACTAAATGAATAAACAAACGTATTCAAGATGTTGGAGCAACATCGATGTGAAATTGTCCTGAAACCAAAGAGCGCCCAATTGGCGCTCTCCGGCCTCTGGTGTCCTCCCAGGAATTGCATCACGCTCTTGCCTCTATTACAAGTTTTCAGTACTCTTTGGTCCTACGCTTTGACACGCTTCAACATTGGACCTTCAGTGCGGTAACCAATGGGTGGCGGGTTTGGTCGCCGAGCGCTACGCTGTGTCCCGAGGGGAATCCCAATTTTGTCTTCGTCTAGCGTCATTACTAACTGTAACTTAATTATATAAATTTCGCGTGTTATTGAAAGTACACAAGTTCAGTCAATTATTGACGGTATTGAATGCATTATTTATGATTGGAGGATTCATTAATGTTAGGTTTTTAATTCAAAATGTACATATGGGTACATACAAGTGAGTAAGTTACTGTCAGCGAGCGATATTGTGTTTTGTGTGTGTGTGTGTGTGTGTGTGCGTGTGTGTGGAAGATCTTTATTACAAGATATCCCAGGGTAGTGAAATTATCGAAATAAAATAATTTTGTGAAAACGTATCCAAGCAGTAGTGTTTGCTGCAAAGCACTGGAGTGCGATCACCGTATTTTCTCAATACAGTCCACTGGAAGTACGTGCAGAGCTAATACAAAAACTTACACGCCCAGTGAAAATCAACGCCAGAACCACGTGCGCGGAAGATGCATATATCTGACACGACACTACGGATAAAATTATGTAAGTAATGTCTGAATATAGACTTTTCTTTAACTTAGTTTTAATTAATTTACATGAATTGCTTACATTTTATTGTATAACACGGTTCTGATTTTTGAAATTACATTTCCGTCATTCAATGGAGGTGCAACCTCCGGTCTGTTAGGGCACCAGCCACCACTGGTTGGAATTATGAAATTATTTAAAAAGTAGTATTGTATAATATCATATATACACTACAAAAATAATAAACAATACATAAAAAATATTTAACAAAAAAAAATTATAGCCCCCTTTCAAATGATCTGGTGGATCCGCCTCTGGCACGAGACATATTTCCATTTCAAATGTTTTCTAAAAGCCCGTGCGCAATGCGATCGGTCTCGTCTCCAATGATGGCAAATTTTAGCAAAACATCGATGAGTCGATACTTCGATACCAGTAGCGAAGCTGAAGGGCAATTTGGGAGCTTTAGATCATCAAAATTATTTTTCCACAATATCTGTCGTTATGTATTTATTTATTTAATTTTTACAGAATCGTTAAAAAAAATTAAACGTTTTCGACTCCTTTTCCCCCGCTTACGCGCGAGAGTATTAGCAGGGCCCGAAGCTAAGCGGGGAGCCTACCAGTAGATAGACACCGGCTGGTTGTGCCGCGCATGCGCACAAGAGGGCGCGCGCTATCTCCTCTCTCGCACTGACTAGGCAGAGAGCCTAGGCTCCCAGCATGCACAGACTTGTACCACGATGCACGTCCCCGTCTCGGCCGGGCAAAGTCACCTCATCACCTGACGTTGTGGAAAAGTAGAGTGAGTTGTTTGTGTACCGTTAGTGTGATGTTTGTTCCTGCCTTTTTATGAAATAATTAATTAAGCTAAAGATTTAGTGTCATTGAGAATGTCTCACTGACCATTGGTCACTCCCGTAACTTCTAAACGTTTTACGATACCGAAATGCAGTTTTCGCTCAACTCGAAATAATGAGGCAAGTAATGTGTTGTCCGATAGGTAGTATTCTGCCGTGTTAGATATAAAGAGACTACTGAAATCTGCATTAAAGCAGACACGACCATGAATGAACTTTCAAGGTCAGAATAATTTGAGACACAAAGTTGTTTCTTTTAAAATTATTGATACAGTAGTGACTCAAATGGAATGTAGGTTTCAAGATTTCGAAAGCTTTCATTTTATTGAATTTCTGAACGAAAAGCAGTTTTCCACTTACAAAGCGACCTTTCGTTGAGAAAAGTTTTCTTTCCTTATAAAACAATATCCATTCTTTAACAGTGAGCAGCTTCGAAATGAACTGACAAATGTATACATTGATAATGCAAAGTACACGCCTGCAGATTTGATGCTGAAATATTTGTTGGACAAATCAAGAGACGGTTCGGTTGATACAACTCAGCCTTAACTTTCCCTGTATCTACAGCATCATGTGAAAGGAATATGATTACATTAAAGAGAGTACAGAGATTCCTGAGAAATGCAATGGGAAATATCAGGATCAGTGATTTCAGTACACTAAAATCACCTCCTTACGCTGGTTCACCCCCACGGAACCGCCATCAAGCATTACTTCGCGGGGATGAATAGGGCATGCGCCCATAGCCTTTTGGCATCATTCTAGGACACCATTCTCATCCGCTCCTCGCATCTTACCTTCTTTATTATTTGGGCCGTGAAGGCCGCCACTGCTTCCCACTTCTTCCTAGAAGCCAGCATTCCCCCTACGATGTTCTCGGGCTGCAGTTGCTGTCCGAGTTGTCGGCAGAGATGAGTCCTCTCTTCTTCGAACCGAGGGCAGACAAAGAAAACGTGTTCTGCATCCTCCGCTACTGGGGAGCAGTGAAGGTACGCTGGGTCTAGTCCGGTGGAAGTGGAAGAGATACCCTCGGAAACATCCGTGTCCAGTCAACAGCTAAGTGAGATGGAAGTTCACCTCGCCATAGCTTCGCTCTCCCCATACTTCTATATTTGGGATGAGTCGATGCGCCCATCTCCCTTTTTGCGAGCTGTCCCGTAGTCTCTGCCACTGAATCATCGACTTGTCTCTCTTCTGCGCGGCCTGTGAGGGCTTCCTTTCCTTTCTTCTGTCCGTGGTGTTGGTAGAGCCTCTGCCACTAGGAACTCGTTTGGAGATGTCCTGTCACAACACACCCTGCTTCATACGAGACCGTGCGGTAAGCGTAAGCCCCCCTCAGTGCACTTCTCCGGTGCAAAGAGACTATCTTCTGCCTGCTCGACGCCGTATTTATTGCTGCTGCCCACACTGCAGCAGCATATAACTGGATCGAAGTAGTGACATTTGACAGCAGTCGTCTCCGCTCCTGCCTCGGTCCTCCAAAATTCGGCATTAGTCCCACCAATGTCATCATCACTTTTGCCGCCTTATCGCTGACGTACTGTAGATCACTAAATCTTAACCTCGCGTCAATCATGATTCCTAAAATCTTCAGATATGGACCTGAATGGATGTTTTTGTCTCTCACTGAAATGGTGATGGGTATCTCACCTTCCTACTCGTGACGAGAATTGCATATTTTATTGCTAAATGCAAGCCAAAAGAGTTTAACCATCGACGATCTACAGATATGGATTCATTGGTGATTTCAACTACCTCCTCTATATGTTGGTCACTATAGTGAGCGCTACGTCATCCACAAAACCGATTATCTCGGCACCGTCTGGCATCTGTATTATGAGAACGCCGTCATACATTACATTCAACAGTAGGGGACCCAATACAGAGCCCTGTTAAACGCCTCCAGTAACTCGGTGAGTCCGTTGACCATCCTCTGTGCGGTACAACAGCGTTCTTCCCGTAAAGTAACTGATGATCTTAATCAGACACTGTGGTACTCTCATATGCTGCAGAACTCTTAGAATGAAGTTCCACATCGACGAATTGAAGACGTTCTTAACATTTAGGGAAACAATAGCGCAGTATTTTTCCCTACCCCTTCTCCATCTTTTGCCTTGTATTGCCTTCCGGGCTACGTCCACTACATGTTGAGCGGCATCTATTGTCGATTTCGCCTTTCTAAATCAGTATTGGTTTTCCGCAAGCCCTCCTGTGCTCCCCATCGCTTGTTCCACACGATTGCATATCAATGCCTCCAGAACTTGCCCAGCTGTGCATATAGCTCGGTAGGACGATGTTTGCTCTATTGAACTTTGGAAGTAGAACCAGTCGCTGGTTATCAGTACACTGGCTATCGGGAAGTGTCTGCTAAATTCACTTTATTTTATTTATTTAACGTCAAAAACAGTGTGACGTGCTATAGGGAGAATTCTGTGCACGTTTTCAAATCTCTGTGATCCCTACTCTAAGTTATGTGCTCCTTGAATTTTGAATACAGAAAGAAAATAAGCGTATTTTACCAGGATTGTTAACAAAATTTCACTCCAATGTAATAAAATCTATTTCCAAAGATAAATCAGCAATAAATTTGTGCTCTTATCCCTCATCCTGTTCTTCGTCAAGGAATAATACTTCCTGCAAAGACATCATGGAGAACGACAATATGAATAACTATATTTCCCACTGAATTCTAGAAGACGTGCACATATTATACAATAACAGGTATGGTATGTGAAGTTATTGTAATGAGCTGTTGATACTGTCACCAGAATGTGATTACGTCGAGTATTATAATTATAGACACAGGCGTTTTCTGAAAATATATTCACGCCTATAAGCCAGCCATTTTGACAAAAACTTCAAGAGACAAGGTAATGGTAAGATTCCTAGATTAATAAAGAGAGGCTAACAAGAATCAAGTAGGTAGGATTTGGTTATTATTCGCAGAATTCATTTTTGTAATCTATAAGTCTGGGAGCTATAATATGTATTTCCCCAGGATATTATGCTATATCTCAGGCGGGAATGAACATTTGCGAAATATACACAACGAGCAGTATGAAGGCTGACTGAATTTGAAAGAATTCTGCACGTGTAGTACAATGAACTTAATTTAGTATTCGATTCATTTAATGGACGTTCCATTTGAGATTTGACTGAATTGAGACCTACACATTTTGTTGCCTTAATATCAGTCAATGGCACCGATCATTTTCAATGGAGTACAGAAATGTTTATTTGAAATGGAAAACTGCATTAAAACCGTTTTCTTTTCATTTACTATTAATTTGTTGATTGATTGATTTTTTCGTGTTTCCGGGAGCGTCAACTGCTTTGGTCATTAGTCCCGTTAGTGTAGTGCATGTTTGTTCGCGAGAGATGGCGGTGATCTTACCCCGCTGGATGGCGAGATCCGGCGTCGACCTACCGTCGGCTAGTGGGGTTTCCCCCTAACCAGGACTCTCCCACCAGCGGGGCACCGCCCCAGCCGGGACATTCTCTAAGCTTCCGACCGATCTCCCGGAATATGTCATACTGTAGTGCATGTTAGTGTAGGTGTGTGTAAGGGGTGAGGATATGACAAGGAAGAGAAAGGACAGATCGCGCGCGGTTCGTGGCCCGTTTGGTAGGGTACTGCTCCGACATTCGCCTGGTGTTGATCAGAGAAACCACGGAAAACTACCGATCAGAGTAGTCGGCCGCTCGAATTCTCCTCCAGACAGCGACTGAATTCGACCTAGCTGAAAAGCTAGTGTCGAAAATCCTGCCACCGTCAGGACTCGAACCTAGGACCTCCCGGTCAGAGGCGCTGCAGTGACATCAGTTGATGCACTGAGCTACCGCTCCCAGTATCAATTTGTTATTTCGGAACCAATTTGAAAATAAGATATTGTACTATTTATGGTTTCTTTATTGCGAAGAATGTTCGTATCATCCACAAAGAGAACTGTTCTTTCATTTCGAATCGTCGAGGGCATATCGTTTACGTATAGTAAGAAAAGAATAGGGCCTAAAATCGATCCTTGGGGAACTCCACGTGCAACTGGCAAAGAGTGAGAAAGGTATGTACATAATGTTCTATCATTCCAGTAAGGTGTTTCCACTCTCTGAGATCGTTGTTTAAGTTACGAACATAACCAATCTAGAGCAATACCAAGATTCCGTATGAAGGTAATTTTGAAAGCAAAATGTCATGATCAATGACGTCAAAAGATCTAAAAATAATCCAATAGGTGCTTCGTTTTGATCCAATGATGAGACGACATCCTTAAGAAATGATAATATGGCTGTTTCCGTGGCTTTTGTTTTCCTTAATCCATGTTTGTAGGATGGAGAAAGGGTTCCATTCGTACGTAAAAAAAGTCTCTCTAATGTTTTTGGAAAAACTGACAGAAGAGAAATAAGCCGATGATTTCGAATTTAATTTTTGTTGTCTTTTTTTGAAAAGCGGCTAATCTTAGCTATTTTAAGAATATTTTGAAAAGTTCCGGTGCTCAAGGATGCATTAAATATGCGAGTTAACGGGTATATAATGGCAGGCGCACAGGTCTTTAACAAACAATCCGGAAATTCATCTAAACTGGCCAATTACTTGTTTTTTAGTTTCTCAATTATTTTGAGAATTTCATAGGAAGAAATTTCGGAAACGAACATCGTGTCTAAATTCTTGAGGAAATGTCTGATATTGAATTTTGTGGCTGAAAACACTTAGTGCTATCGGCAGCAATTCTCGTAAAGTATTGGTTAGACTAGCCACAGTTGCCGAGTCGGTCACATTTCTGTCGTTATATTTTAAAACAATTCTCCACGAGGTTTCCAGTCGATTTAGTCGATTTTTTTATTGATTTGATTTTGTTTATTATTGGAGTTCAAAATATCCTGATCGTGTGTCATGATTTTAGCCTGTCTTATGACTTTTCTTAATAATGATTTTTATTTTTTAAAGTAGAGGAGGAAATCTTGAGATACGGTATGTCGTTTAGAAATGAAAGAAAGAATTTGCTTGTTTTTACATAATGTCCTAATCCAATGAAATTGTGATGATAAGGGGTGAAAGGACGGACACAAATACATGGCCCCTTGTTTCGCTTCTGAACACAAATGTAACTTCACTATCTGTGCACGTTTTCTACAGTTCAGAGGGAAAACTAAGTTGATTTCTTCACGAAGAGCACAATGAGCATCTGTAGCTAATTTGCAAATAGTTTTTATTACACGGAAGCAAATATTGTATTATCAATTCTTGACCAACGCGCTTATTTGCAACTGTATTCAAAATTTAACTTCTATATGGGTTCGGGTTATGATTTCTGAATTTAAGACAACGTGTACAGAATACTCTTCTCCCCATTTTGTCACACACAGATAATTGATTTTTAATGTTAAATAAATAAAAATATTAAGTATTAATGAAGGCGTTTTTAAGATAAATTCTTGGCTTTATCTATAGATTTTGATCCCAGTCACAAGATTTTTTTCTCGTGCCCGTGTTACACAAACGTTTTCATCAACATTTGTATTATTTATACCTTTTCGATTCTTCATGAAATACACTAACAAGAGGAGTGTACTTGAACGCAAGAGACTCAGACTCCTAAAACGCATATTTCCTTTTAATTCTCGGGGTCTACGTTTTAGGATTATTCTGTGTTCTCTACAGTTCGTACTGAAGGGCGTAAAAGCATCCAGAGTGTAATATTTCAGCACGCCCTTCTAATATTCAGAAAAATTTGTATTGTGGTAAGAGATGATGATATGGACAGTAAAAATGATGGAATTCTGGGTAACAAAATAATGTATACCACAAGCAAACAATTTATTGGCATTAATGGAACATTACAATAGCATATCCAATATCCATTACAATTTACATTACGAATACACGTATTTTACATCCACAAAGAAATTCACTTAATAGAAAGAAAATCCTGTTTATTTATTAATTTTGAAATTATTCTGAAATATTAAATGACAAAAGAAATGAAACCAAAGAAAAAATTAAACGCCTATGTAACTAAAACAGCTTCTCACTGATAAATGGTATCAAATTACTGTCTATAATTTTTCCGTTTTCTTATTCTTTTACAATCCAAAAGGAATTGACAAGACTTGATTATCACCACAAAAAAACGTTGTTTGACAAAGCAATCTCGTACACCCACAGCAAATTCACAATTTTTGGTATCATAACGATAAAATAATTACCTTACTGCCCAATATTTAAACATAACCTACATTTTGTAAGATCCACGCAGGAGAATAATTCCCGACCCCTCAGCAGTCCCCTCTCCGCAAGTGGCAGGCGGCGACGTGTTCTCTACTTCCCCATGCGTTGAATGGACCACTCTTGCTGGCAGAGCGGGCAACGATTGTTCTGCTTCACCCACAAGGACATGCAGCAGTAATGGAAGGAGTGGTTGCACTCGCCCCACACCACCACGCAGTCCTGGCGGCCGTAGCGCGCGTCCTGCTTGCTCTCGGCCTGGCAGCGAAGGCACGCATCTGCGACAAACAAAAGGGCACATGGCCATCAAATACCTCACAAAGGAAATTCGGTCACACTAGCTTTAGGTGTTGCCCACGGCTGAAAAATCTACTTTGCAACAAAACATTAAATAATTTACTATCGTCGGAGACGCAGATAAGGATGAATGGCCATGCGCAATTCTTATGATTGTTCTTGAAGTTGCCAAACGTTGCGGTAGACCCTGGACGTTAACTAGCATCGCACTATGTCATTAATACTGCAATCGTAAAAATGTCTGCATAATATATTGCAATGTTATGCACGAAGAATATATATAAATAATATTTTGCTTCTTCGAATGCTTCTTCGCTTCGAAATTCAAAACAACTGATTTTACAGTATAAGTTGAGTGATGGGGGTTAAGGGTTAAGCATGACATTTCCCACATGGAAAATATTCCGTAAAATACATGGGCGTGGAAATTTTTGTCTCGCAAATTGATTTTTATTTTGTAAAGAACGGATACATCGATGATCAAATTTGATCCTCGGCTCTAAACAGGGCTTGATTTCTGGCGGAACGTGATAGAACGGCGTGCAGGTACCTCTGGAATCATTATTAAATTAAATAATAAATATTTCTACTGAAATAATTAATTTTGAGATACGTTTCAGGAACGAAAATGTTATTAATCAAGCACTGACCCCTTTCACAATTATGTACGTTACGTGATACAATCCCATGCAATGTAGTGACGTCATTTTGGCAACATGAGTGACATTCCCAATTGCGAATCATCATTCATCCGTCTATGGCTGTTTCTTCTGTCATAATGAACGACCAATCTCTAATATTACTAATGATTAAATGACAGGCTCAAGCTCTACCTCGCATTAGAAAATTTGATCGGCCCCATGGACGTTTCACAAACCGGTTCTAGAATTTCTTAACCTAACATAGTAAAACACCATGGATTTTGAAGAACTCAACTTCCTACAAAGACTACAATAACAAAACCTTCTACAGTAAGTAGTGGTAGTGGTAGTATTAGTAGTAGTAGTAGTAGTAGTAGTAGTAGTAGTAGTAGTAGGCAGAAGCAGCAAGAAGCAGTAGTAGTAGTCAGTAGCAGCAGCAGCAGTAGCAGAGCAGGCAGAAGCAGCAGAAGCAGCAGAGAGCAGCAGTAGCAGTAGCAGTTGCAGTAGCAGTGCAGAAGCAGCAAGAAACAGTGGCAGTAGCAGAGTAGAGAGTAGAAGTAGCAAGAAATAGTGGTAGTAGTAGTAGTAGTAGTTTTGAGAGGATACTGTGGAAAATCTCTAACAGACACCCGAAGAGCCGGTGCTCTTGGGTAGTGTGAGGCTTGCACCCACTAGAAACCACGAACCTCATAATCCTCTTCTAGTTTCCGTCCCGGTACGCTTGTTCAGCATTTCTTCAGGCGGATACCTTAATTTGGCCTCTTGAAGCCTTGTTCTTCGTTGTTTATTCATTAATTCTTCGTTTTGTTTCATTTCAATGCCGCGCCCTTGTGTTATGCGGTCAATATGTCGCTTTTAGTAGAGCAGTAGCAGTAGCAGTAGTAGCAGAGAGCAGAGCAGAGTAGCAGAGCAGAAGTAGCAAGAACAGTGGCAGTAGAGCAGAAAGTCAGAAGCAGCAGCAGAGTAGCAGTAGTAGAGCAGTAGCAGTAGCAGTGCAGCAGAGCAGTGCAGAAGCAGCAAGAGCAGAGTAGCAGTAGAGTAGCAGTGAGAGCAGAGAAGCAGAAGCAGCAAGAAAAGTAGCAGAGTAGCAAGTAGTAGAGAAGCAGCAAGAAACAGTGTGAGCAGTAGGCGAAGATAGCAGTGAGCAGAGTAAGAAGCAGCAAGAAGTGCATGTCAGAGTAGAGTGCAGTAGTAGCAGTAGCAGCAGAGAGAGCAAGCAGTAGAGTAGTAGCAGAGTAGCAGAGAGCAGTAGAGCAGTGCAGAGAAGCAAGAAACAGTGGCAGAGTAGCAGTAGTCAGTAAGAGAAGAGCAAGAAACAGTGGTAGTAGTAGCAGTAGTAGCAAGAGAAGCAGTGGCAGTAGTAGAGTAAGAGAAGCAGAAGAAGCAGAAGCAGCAAGAAGCAGAGAGTAGCAGCAGTAGAGCAGTGAGAGCAGTAGTAGCAGAGCAGTAGCAGAGCAGAACAGCAGAGCAGAGCAGCAGTGCAGAGCAGCAAGCAAGCAGTAGCAGCAGAGCAGCAGAGCAGCAGCAGCAGTGCAGAGAGCAGAAGCAGCAGCAGTGCAGCAGCAAGCAGAGCAGGCAGCAGCAGCAGCAGCAGTGAAGCAGCAGTAGCAGCAGCAGCAGTGCAGCAGAAGCAGAAGCAGCAGCAGCAGAGCAGTGCAGCAGCAGCAGCAGAGCAGCAGCAGCAGTAGCAGCAGCAGCAGGCAGAAGCAGCAGCAGCAGCAGCAGTAGCAGCAGAGGCAGAAGCAGCAGCAGCAGAGCAGCAGCAGTAGCAGGCAGAGAAGCAGCAGCAGAGCAGCAGCAGCAGCAGCAGCAGCAGAAGCAGAAGCAGTAGTAAGAAGTAGAAGTAGTAAGAAGTAGAAGTAGTAAGAAGTAGAAGTAGTAAGTAGAAGTAGTAAGTAGAAGTAATAAGTAGTGGTAGTGGTAGTGGTAGTGATGTGTGATTCTTGATGTGTAGGCCGGCTTTGTTCCCTTTCTCGTTCAATTTGTTTGTTAAGGAATGTCTCTTGCTACTGAATGTTTCTTTATTAAATATATAATTATATTCAAAGAGTATTGTATTGAAGTGTGGTGACGTGTTGCGAAGTGTAATGCAATAGAGAAGTAGAAAGAGAAGTGAAGTGTAAATGTTGTGAAGTGAAGTGAAATGCAGTGTAATTAAAAAGTCATGTATTTAATACTTTTAAATAATTGTGCAGGTCAGCCATAAAATGTAGAGTTAATTCTATTACTGTTATTATTGCTCTTAATGTTAACATTTTATCGTATTATTATTATTATTATTATTATTATTATTTTTTTTTTAACCTTCCTTTTAAGTATAAATATTAAAATGAAAGAAAAATGTAGTTTTAGGTCGTATGTACAAATACGTATTAATATCAAAATAGGTAAAACAATGATTGTAAATGATTATTCAGAATGTATTGAAAACTCTTAAGTTTCATATAAAATACCATCATAGAAAATCCGTTCCCTAGTGATTATATTAAATTTCATATTTATACGCCGGCGTAATACGAGTAGTTACAATGCTGCCCACTAGATGGCATTGAATGCGGTAAACTGAACGGTTGAGCGGATTTGCCTTGACGCAGTAGCAACAGATGGCGCAACAAGCGCAAATTTGCTTCTCGGCCTTGAATTAATTCAAAAGCATTATAGGTAGAGCCCACAAAAATATGCAGAAAAATATACAAAAATATATACGTAATGAAAATGATAAGAATATATAAAAGGAATTGAGTAATATCAAAATACACTCCTATCATTTAAAAACAAACAAAATAAATATACAGAATTTGAACTTACATTAATAATATTTATTAAATTAATTTTAAAAAATATACATTCTACGTCCCACTGAATTCCATTTTTTATGTTCGAGAGCAATGATAGATATACAAACGAGGAAAATCAATGATCTGTAATAACAAGTCTTCGTAGGTTACACGTCTGTGACAAACAATATCTCTCGTAAATTGGTTTGAATCCAGAAAAACATCACTGATACTATCCACCTATTGATTGATTGAATTGATTTAAAACACGTCTGTGACAAACAATATCTCTCGTAAATTGGTTTGAATCCAGAAAAACGTCACTGATACTATCCACCTATTGATTGATTGAATAGTGTTTCCGGGCGCGTCGACTGTTAAGATCCCGTAAGTGCATGGCATGATTTATCGTCGGATGGGGTGATATCACGCTGGAGGGGGAGATCCAGTGCCGACCTACAGATTGACTTGCTGGGTTTCCCCAACCAGGTATTACCCACCAGTGGCTATTACCACAGCCTGGACAGGCTCTAAGCTCATTTGGCGTTGACCAGAATAACCACGCAAAACGACCGAACTACTGCCATCGCTCGTCCTGACTGGAACCCAAGGACCCCCTGGTCAGAGGCACTCCAGTGAGCCACCGAAGCCAATTTCATACTTAAATATAATATTTTCAGTGCTCAGGCGCAACTGTGACATCATGCAGTGTAGGCGGAAGTTAGCCCAGACACCCTGGGTGCATCCGACCGCGTCTTCACGTGGGGCACCTCGCGTCATCTCGCAACTCTCAATGGGTGTAATAAACTAGTGGTGCTACAGAATGGCACAAACTTTCTCGCACTACTTAGTTTTCTAATTTCTTTGAACTGGGCTAGATTCCGATTTTGCCCCTGCCTTCTTCCAGCCATCAATCCCCGCCTAAGAACGTTTTTTTTTTCTTCTTCACTTTTTCTCAATTTTCTTGTTCCCTAATGGTACAAATAAAATATGACTTTAAGCTAATATAGAAGAGTAAAACTTCGTCCTATGGAAATATGATTTTTAAAAAATAGAATGTCAACCTTAATTCTCGGTAAAACCTTAGTTTGGGTTTGAATACGCCAAACGACTTTTATATGAAAAGATACAATTTCAACAAGAACGCTGTAGTGGATATTGGCCTGACGGGTTTAGTCATGCGCTCGATAAGTTTAAAACGTAATAAATGAGAATGAAAATGCTGGTCCTAGAATAAATCTGTTTTAACTCCATTAGCGTGATAATAGCGTTTCTAATCTTTCTTTCTTTTATAAAAATTAGGCAAACATCTTCAAATTTCACATAGGAAAATTATTAACATCAAAAGTAATAATAAATAAAAGTATGCTCTTATTCTCGTCCACACTATAATAAATGTCGACTACGATAGCTTAATAGTCTTTCTTCGATTTCTATGGTAATAATGAAGTGTTGTTGAATTTGCTACTTCCATAATTTCTGGTGGTCTTTCTGATTTCTTTTTGTTGGAATAGAGCAAAGAACATTAAAGAAATAATACAAGGCCGAATTCAGTAAAACCTCTAAATTTGGTAAAATTGCAAAAGTTGTTCGCCTCTCTCCTCCAACTACTGAAAACAGCTTTTTTCAATGAACCTCTCGAGCTCCGTGTGATTAGGATTTTATCAAGGGAGAAGTGTTAGTAGGCTAGGCGTTGCAATATTGAATTGTATTATGTAACAGTTGCGAACCGTATGAAAACGTATGTGCACCACTAGTCAGACCAACCGCGCGGCCCCCTTCGCCCCCTCGATGCTCCGTGCCGCCCCCGGCATGGCCCCGACCAGAGCAAGCGCGTGCGGCGGGCAGCCTGCGCGGGCCATCTCCCTTCTGCCACTCGGTCGCGTTGCACCGCGTGGCGTGGCGAGCTGTCGCGGGTATCGTTTCGCGGGCTTTCTCCATCGTTTCGCCGCCTATGCCAGCGCCTCCGCACATGTCTCTGCTGCCACGAGAAAGCCAGTGAGGGTGCGGTTCCGCACTTCACACCACCTTCCGTCTGGTTATTTACATCATCCAAAACATTAAATCGGTAGCGGTAGCTCAGTGCATCAACTGATGTCACTGCAGCGCCTCTGACCGGGAGGTCCTAGGTTCGAGTCCTGACGGCGCACGGTGGTGCATTTTCCCGAAATCCTGGCCAAAACCTCAAAAATGAAATCGCGTTTACTGAACTTTTGCAAATACTACGACACACTGTATACGTGGGGGCATCTGTTTCTGCCCACTTCGTGTCTCCGGGTCAATTCCCCTGGCATCAGTAGTCCCCCGAACTTACCCTTCGCGGCGTTCGGTAGACCTGCAGTGCGAGAGTAACATAGAGAGACCGTCTTTATTTGTAAGTGGTGGCCATACAAAGTTGTGCAGAGACAATTGGCAGTATGGATGCTCTTTCTGAAGGTTTGTGGAGTATTTTCATGTTTGTTTTATAATGCATTAATGTATAATACCGACGTGGGATGAAATATTAAAATGCATGAAATTCATACAATAATTTTAATTACTCATACGTTCACGAGGCTGAAAGTTACCAATTTCGCGGAATTCCGCGATGTTTCTAAATTCATTTAATAGCTGAATCTATCCTCTTTCATATCCATTTATAAAATCATGCCCCAACTTGCCCCATTAGTAAATACAAAGAATTAACTTTTCGTCGAGCAGCGTGACCGCCGATTATGACTCGTCGAGATCCGTCCTGAGAATGGGAACTACTTTTACAATTCTGTTTCTAGCGGAAAATTTTGATTCCTTTTACTGAAATAACAAATTTACTCAATATTATAAACAAAAAATGAATATTTTAATTTTTGTAACAGATTATGACTATTCACTAATATTACATGAACATAATATTTATGTACATATTACATCTTCTGGACTCGATTACGCACATTTTATTTCATTAAAAATTGTAAATAAAGTAATATTTACATAATATGTGTCATCAAAACTCGTCTTAAGGAAGGGTGTGCGCTCGATGAAAGGTCAAATACGTACGTGATATCAATGAAACTCATCATAACAGTTGTAAAAAATAAATCAAAAATACAATTGATCGTAAATTAATATTTGTTTACATAACTCCTAAGTTACATACCAACAATTATTTATATTAGATTGTTATTGTTATAAAATAAGTATTATATTATTTTTTATGAAATAATACTGGAACTACAGTTTGAATATGGTCAAGAAACTTATTCAAATGCAATTCAAAGAAAAGAATGGTCTGAATGTAGAGCTTTCCAAACAAGATTACGGTAATAGCGACGACAGTAATTCAGCATGACGCTTTTTTGAGAAACCTAAATATTCCTCAGAAATAACTAGGATAGATGAGGGTATAATTAAAAGATTTATAAAAAAAATATTGGCAATATCTAGTGGATATGCCATCGGCATTTCATTTCTAATTTTTTTTTTTTTTTTGGTAGTACCCACTGGATACTGCCAAGAAATATGTTTCCGAATATTCAAAGTAATACATGCAAAGAATCTATTCACAAAGATATACGTATGGAGAAGTTTTCTCTCGAACATGTTCAAGACTGCATCCAATCCAGGAGATGTTTAATCGCCTGTTGAGATCTTCTGTTCCTTTCATTTCCGGCTTGAGAGATGTTCCCAAAAGAAAGTTAACATTCTTGAACAAATATGCTTTGTCTCATTTGCCTTAACCCAATATCGCCGTAAGGAGAATGTACCCTAGTGAAAAATGTGATCTTCCTTTTCGGTTCTTCGGACACTATATATGAATTTTCTCTGGAAGAGGATATGAGATGGCATTAATACCGTGCTTCTTTATGCCAAGTTATCAATTAATATGTAAGTAATCCCTACGGTTTTCTAAAATCAATTTTGTGAATTGATAAAATTTAACCAAGTTTATGTAGAAAAATATATATTTATATTTCACAGATTTAAGCAGTGCATTATTCTGGTATTATGTTACCAGCTCCCTTACGTTATAAAGATAATCCAAAATAAATTTGGTCGTCGTAGAAAACGTACTATAGCTCTCAGAGGTTTTGGCCAGGAAATCGCCAAAATGCACCACTGTGCGGCGGCAGGATTTTCGACACTGGCTTTTCAGCTAGGTCGAATTCAGTCGCTGTCTGGAGGAGAATTCTAGCGGCCGGCTGCTCTGATCGGTAGTTTTCCGTGGTTTCTCCGATCAACACCAGGCGAATGCTGGAGCAGTATCCTACCAAACGGGCCACGGACCGCGCGCGATCTGTCCTTCCTATCTTCCTTGTCCTGTCATCTCCTCTTACACACACACTTACACTAACATGCACTACACTACCACATATTCCGGGAGATCGGTCGGGAGCTTAGAGCTTGTCCCGACGGGGGCGGTGCCCCGCTGTTGGGAGAGTCCTGGTTAGGGGGAAAACCCACTAGTCGACGGTAGGTCGACGCCGGATCTCGCCATCCAGCGGGGGAAGATCACCGCCATTTCCCGAGAAAAAAACATGCACTACACTAACGGGACTAATGACCGAAGTAGTTGACGCGCCCGGAAACACGAAAAAATCAATCAAAATATTAAGCTTTATATCCTTAGGCCTGTTTCAAAGTATTTTATATTCTAAAGAATTATCTTTTGATAACATTTAAATATCAGTCCAAAGTTATCGTCGTCCTCTCAAATGATTATTCTTCGTTTGCTTACTTTTGTTCCCATGATCTAATCCCGCTAGAAAGAGACGTATTTCACTAGAGTAATCAATACCATCGACACTAGGGCACTCACTTTTTTTTTCTTCAGGAATGAAAAAAGTTGTAAATTTCTAATACACAATATGTGATACATATGGATATGTAAAATGATGTAAAATATTGCAAATGATAGAACTACAAGGTTAACATTTAAAAAGCTTACTAAATCTGCTGTGATTACTTTAGAACACATTTCATCTTTTTCCACAAACTTTTAATATAATTTTTACAACCTCTTCCATGAAGTATTAAAAGGCAGAAAAGACAAATCCGAAAGCCGGCTTTCGCTACTTCTGGCAAATTACTAGAAACGAAGTTTCAAAACATTACCCATCAGTTTTTACTTCTCCAGGGTATCGAACACTTCGTCTCGTTACTCACCATCTCGACGTTTCTTATCTTTCACACTAGTTCGAGAAAGATTATTTAAACGTCTTGTCTAGTTCTTGCGGACAACACATACAGAAAGTGATGAATCCAATATATACGAGGGCAATAAAGTAAATAAGTCGCCAACGACAGTTTACCCCATAACATGTTTAAATTATGTGTGCATATTTCTCATAGCAGCTCATGTATGCGTGTCATAGAGGTCGCGGGTCATCGTGGTCGCGGCCAGGATCAGTTCGTGGCAGCCAAGGCTGCGGATGAACTTGCAGTATGTGTGCTGCGGTGTGTGCTGTGGGTTGCAAGAGTGTACACCAGTAAAATAGCGTTTTATGAGCCAAAGACTTTCCCAGAAGTAGACCATCGCAAAATGCTCCCCGTGTATGATAAGTGTTTATCATGGAGAGCAAACGACCTGACCTCCTGACAAAGGGAGTACTTCTGGATGACAATGGTCGTCCTTACCACAGCAAGACAAACTCGGGTGCTATTACACACAATTCACTGGGAACGCTTGGAACATCCACCCTTTAGTCCTGTTTGAGCCTCCATTGACATTAATCTATCACATCTGGCCCTTAAAATGTCATTTACGTGGCCGAAATTTTGAAAATGATTATGTTGTAACTGCAAAGGCGTTTGTTGCATCTACAACCAAACGACTGCTTTGCTGCCGGTTTTGAGGGAGTTGTAAAGAAATGGGATAAGGGTCTGAATGTTCAGGATGAATAGAAAAGTGAAATACATTTTAAGAAGTTACGTTCATTCATATTGCCTCTATACCGTTTTGCGACTTATATATGACTCTATACGTAAATACTGAGAGAAGAAACAATGTACTAAAAGACTTTCTCTTCAGGACTTATATACTGAAGTTTTCTTTCGAATCGGATGCTCAATTTGAATTCATATCGTTTAACTGGTTGACTATTTTGTTCTCAGGCATGTCAACCCGCTCTCTCTCTCTCTCTCTCTCTCTCTCTCTCTCTCTCTCTCTCTCTCTCTCTCTCTCTCTCTCTCTCTCTCTCTCTCCCCTCTCTCCCTCTCCCTCTCTCTCTCCCTCCTCCCTCCCTCTCTCTCTCTCTCTCCTCTCTCTGTCTCTCCCCCCCTCTCTCCCCCTCTCTCTCTGTCTCTCTCTCCCTCTCTCTCTCTCTGAGACTTGCCCCCAGGCAAGCGGAAGTTACCGCAGGAACCCCTGAAACATCCTTTAGTCACCGAAAGAATGCGGAGAAGGGGGTGGGGCAAAAATGAAAAGGTTACCCTGATAAAAACTAAGTACTAAAGTCTGTAATTTTGTACTGCCAATTGTTTGCATTTTTTTGGTTTAATACAGTTAAAATTGCACTGGATTAGGGGCCAATAAAGCATCAAATTTATTTACTTTCTGGCTTACTACTCACGTAATATAAAGAAAGTAAACTCGTTGGTTATTGCAGAAATCTTGTGGAAATCAATATGGATAGGTAAAAAGAAGTGATCTTCCACAATAAAAATGTATTTACACTGAATTCAGAACTTACATCCCCGCATTCATGTTTCGAGACATTTTCGTCATCATCAGTACTCCTTATCAACTATTTAAATGAATATGAGAAAGGGGCATATCAAGAAGAATCCCCTTTTTTCACATTTTTCTTTTATATATCTGCTACGAAGCACTGATGATGACATAAACCCCTCGAAACATGATTTCGGGAATGGAAGATTTGCATTTAGTGTAAATACATGTTATTGTGGAAAATTACTTCTTTTAACTTATTAATATAAAGAAAGTATTCTAACGATGTAGCAAAAAAAAAAAAAAGGCACATTTTGAAAAAGTTGTTTAGCGGGTATCTGATAACGAAAAAATGGATAATTCTTCTTGTTGTATGTAGTTAATAATTTCCTCTTACAGATGTGCAGTCAGAATGCATAGCGGTTGGGCCAAAAGGCACTACCCATTACTACTTCTACTCTATTATGGTTCTAATCTCGCATGAATTTTAATTTTTCGCTTGTGACATCCATGCTTTATGATAATTAACTACTCATAGGCACACTAGAGTGTATAGCTAAACAATCATCTGCTATCAGATATTTAGTTAGAAATTTGTTTGTATACGTTGTGTCCATGTTATTAATATGTTGATGAAAGATGAAAAACCCTTTTTGTAATCAAAGATGGTACATACACCGGGAGCGGTAGCTCAGTGCATCAACTGATGTCACTGCAGCGCCTCTAACCGGGAGGTCCTAGGTTCGAGTTCTGACAGCGGCAGGATTTTCGACACTAGCTTTTCAGCTAGGTCTAATTCAGACGCTGTCTGGAGGAGAATTCTAGCGGCCGGCTGCTCTGATCGGTAGTTTTCCTTGGTTTCTCCGATTCCAGGCGAATGACGGAGCAGTATTCTACCAAACGGGGCACGGACCGCGCGCGATATTTCCTTCCTCTTCCTTGTCCTATCCTCTCCCCTTACACACGCACACTTACACTAACATGCACTACACTACCACATATTCCGGGAGACCGGTCGGGAGCTTAGAGCTTATCCCGGCTGGAGTGGTGCCCCTCTAGTGGGAGAGTTCTGGTTAGAGGAACCCCGTCGGTATGTCGGCGCCGGATCTCGCCATCCGGTGGGGGACGATCACCGCCATCTTCCAGGGGAAAACATGCACTACACTGACGGGACTAATGATCTAAGCTGTTGACGCGCCCGAAATCACTAAACAACCAACCAACCAAAGATGGTACAAACATGGTTATGCGTTAATAACTTGTGAGTGCAATGATCAATTCAATAGTGTTCCACATATACAGAAGGCGGTATTTAATTAATGGAGACGTTTTGAAGCAAATAGATCAGTGATGGTCTGCTATCGGTCAGGAAGGCCTTCATACAGTGAGGAGACAAAATTTAAATCATTACAAGCTATTGTATAGTCTTGAAAAGTCTACTCGCAGGCTTCAGAGATGTGTAGTGAGAAAACAATTTGAAACAATGTACTACAAATGATGAGAATCAATAACTTGAATAAATAATTCACATTAATGAGGAGTGACTTTTGGTCCACTCTGTATTTTGTGGATCCTTAATACCGAAAAAATGGTTTACGACAAAACGTCTGTCCATCTGTCTGCTTGTAGTAAATTACAGCCTCTTTCATGACGAGATAAAGAACTTTATAGAGGGGAAGATGCTCCGGAAATCAGACACTGTGGTGTCCACGGAAGCCCACTTTCTCCGTTGCCGAAGGGGTTAGACTCAAATCTGACCTGGTAATAAAAAGCCGGGAGGGGGTCCATGTGGTCGATGTGACTGTCCGCCACGAGGATGGGTCTAACCTTCTAAAAGCAGGGGAGGAAAAAGTGGTAAAGTACCAACCAGTCATTCCTCTGGCAGCCCAACTTCATGGAGTGCCCAACGCCAGAATCCTGCCTGTGGTGGTTGGAACCTCTGGGGCTATGCCACGATCAACAGTCAGTGCCCTCAAGACACTGGGGATCATGTCTATTTACTGACTCGCTCTCGAGACCTGGTTCGCGCCTCCGCTGTCGCTCCGGCTCTCACGCTGTATTATATACCTCCCACACTTTTCAGAGAATTTATTTTAAAGGAAACACTCACTTTTAAGAAAATTCATACCTTCCATCTCAGTAGACACACAAACCAATTTGAAGAAGACTTGAAATGCGAAAATGCACACAATTCCACGCCAACAAATTATCAGGTGACTTCTCATTTAACACTGAACATAAATAATTCAGTTGTTATAGTGAACTGCGCAACTATAAACATAGGAATCGCGAGAAATAATGAATCATAAAAGGAACCAAAGGAACCGTGCCACCCTAAACCCGGGATAAACCGTCATTAACATTTAATCGTATCACCATGACCCATCAGTTTAGCCAACCTAACCATCCTCGATATAACCAAACATTCAGTGACTCACCGTACCCTATGACCCATGGTGTCCCGGTCTCCCTTACTAATTTTGGCGCTATTTATTTATTTATTGTACAAATATTAATTCCCATGCTTGTTCTAGCAGTTTTATTTATTTAGGTTTTAGGTGATCGTTATATTTATTATAGTAGGTTTTATTACATTTTTCGGATTTATATTTATTTTAGTTCATGACAAATTTAAATCTTATCATTTCTACATCTTATGAACCAATCAACTAAAATTTCTCTTTTCTTCACAAAATGTGTTTAGTATTTTATAATAATATATACTTAGTGTTAGTGATGTATCATCTTTATTGGAATACAGTGTTATTGGCAAGAATGTTGTGATTAAGCCAAGTACCCTGAGTTGAATATGAATGCTACAATCGGCATCCAGCGTTACTGATAATGGCATTGTATGCAAGCTCGAAAGTAAAAGAATATACGTTGTTAGAGAAACCAAAAAACAAACAGTAATATTCCGTGGTTGCTGTCATAGCGCTGTTCAGATGGGGAAACACGGCTCCGAACACATTACATACAAAAGGTGTGGAGAGGGCATTGGAAGCCGAGATCTCGTAAGAGGATGCAAAAAATCAGTCACTTAAAAGATACTGAAACGTACACACGTAAGCCGTTGGTGAGGTTCGAAAGGATTTTCAGCATAGGCTAGGCCTATTATTTAAATGAGGTGGTTACTTATTAGTCTAATAGCTTGGTATTGTTTAAATATTAGTATTGAATTGTAATTGTGAATTTTGTTAATGTAGTAGGAATTTTGAAGTAAAATAGACTCCGTGTTTCGAGGGGAGTATATTAGGATAGCTCCGTAGACGGGAGGAATTTGCGATTAGTAGCTGAAGATAGTCGCGGCCGCGTACAGATTTTATGGAAACTATTAAATCTTAGCAAATACCAAATCGTTGAGGACATCCCACAACATTTTTAATTTAGTCTAAGGCGATCATAGGGATATCAAGGTCATTCCACGGATAACATTCTCCTCATTCAACCGAGAAGTTGTCTGAAGACATTGTAGTCGGCTTACGATCTCTATTCAAAACCGTACAGTATTTTAATGTTTGTAAATAAAAAAAGTAATTATTCATGAGCTCAATAGAAGTTGTAAATATATACGAATAAATGTTAAATTTTTATTATCGAGAAAGGCTGATAATTTATATTAGTTGCCATCAATCTAATAATTGGTTTTAACAATAGAACTTCCAGAATCGTGATTCTGTATAGAATTTCACGTCCACATGCCACAGGTAAGGAGTAAAATGTTCTACGTCGAAACACATAATTAAATTGAATGTAAATTAATAAATTATTGTTAACATGGAGAGAATTTATGAGCTTAGCAGGGCAACGGTGGAAATAACGCTAGTAATAAAAGCAGTGGAAGTAATCCTCTTCATAAGATTCATAATTATTTCATAATTATTTGTAGATAATATCAAGTGTGCACAGTTAATTTCTTCTTCTATGTTGTTCGTTAGATACAGAACAAGAATTAGCTGTGTACTCATTTCCAATGGCATAGTTTTTTTCGACACATTCAAAAATTGTGGAGCACATCGCCGACACCTACCCCGACATTTGCGTTTCCCTGTTCCTCATCACACCGGCAAACTTCTCAAAACGTTTTAGCTTTGAGCTTATCATAAGTGGTTTTTCTTGGTGGCTCCCGGTCGAAAGGGTGCACAACGCATCGAACATCTGTGAACTGCACTCCGTGGGCTTGTTCCGGCGCTCGCCACGGCGAGCCACGTGCACACAGACGTGAAGAGGGGGTAGCGGGGCGGGGCGGGGCGGGGCGGGGCGGGGCGGGGCGGGGCGGGGGGCGGGGCGGGGCGGGGCGGGGCGGGGCTGCTACACCGGGCCTTGAACCTCGCGCTCCCAGCCGCTCGGTCACCGCTGCCCCCGAAGTTCGCGGCCGCCGCGTCGAGGCGGATTCGCTACGAACGCTGCAAAACAAAATCAACGATGCTGCTAAAACGTTTCGTGGAAAACGACACTGGGCGAGGTCGCGTCGAGAAGACGGATCTAGGTGGAACGACGCAGCAGACTTTGAAAATGCCAATTTATTTGCAATTGTTTACATCTTCAACAATATTAGAACATATCGTCATCTTTGGCGCGACAAATCATGAACATTCAGGCCCGATCAAGTGCGTGGTCAGCGACTCCCGTTAACCCACGTCTCGATCAGATACTAGACCGGTGGTGATGACGCCACATTTAGGTAGCTCCTCAGTTTGTACTCACGAGGCTGAGTGCACCCCTTTCCAGATCCACACCTACGGTGAAAATTCCTCAGGATCGCCGGGGAATTGAAACCCGGACTTCCAGATCGTAGTTTTACATGCTAGCGAGCCCCTATACTACTGTGGTGGACATTAGGACATGTACAATAACAGAAAAATATATTTTTAGTTGATAAATACAAAGAATCAATTTTAATTAATTGCTTTTATTGACAAAACTTATAATATTATGGTGCGTTTTCTTGTTCTATAAGCAAACATTTAAAGTTTCATTCTAAAATGTTTAAGTTACAGAAATTTTCGAAATTCGATGCTGGGTGAAGACTAGTAGCTGGGAAACGTGAAGGAAGAAAATGTTAGCCCTGAGCGACCATTTTCCTTGGTTAAGGTTCAAGGTAAGTGATCAACCTTTAAAGATTAATACGAAAACGTAGAAGGCCGAAGATTCAAGGTATTTAAATGTAAAGTAAGTAATCAATGGACATTTTATTACAAGGAACAAAGAGATGCCCAGATCTGAGCCAGTAATGTATAAATGAACATTATTGATATTATTGGTTTGTTGTGAATGTTTTCTTTATTATAAGAATTGTTATTATTCAAAAGGGCATTATTGACTGTATGTATTATGTTCAATGAGTAACATCACTAGCAACAGAAGCAATGCTGGAATAATAAACAAACACAGCACAGCATTGTGGTGCAATTCTGAATGGTATTCTCTTTGGTAAGAAGAATTTCAAAATATTTTCCCAATATAAAAATGAATCAGCCGAAATCTTTTATGAGCGATGTTTTTCGAGCTCACGTGAAAGGAACAGCCTTGAGGTAGAATTTTATAATAATGACGACCAGCCATTTAATGGCACTTAAGTTTGTAAACAGAAATGAAATTAAATTTTATAAAAAAGGAGGGGAAGAACGAGGGATATCACAAAATGTTGTTACTATTGACGTAAACACTGACTAAAATTACTTTCACGGTATTATTTGTCAAACTATACTTATTCTTCTACGACTTCTCGCATTATGTCATTTTATAACCAAGGAGCCTACATTATTCTTCCGTTACAGAATGATACACATAAATGCACAGAACACTTTACTAAAAATTGGTACATATATTATTTAATACAACATTCGTACTATTTACAATTAAATATGTGAAAATTTCTGAAACGTTACAAGGCGCGGCAGAAGCGCGGGCAGCGCCAGGAGGTGGGGAAGCAGTGGAGGTTAGTTGATATGAATATCAAAATAAATAAATGAATAAATAAACAGTTTTTTTGCATCAGTTCGGCTTACACCCACGACATTTATTTCCATCAAAATCATATCGATTTTATGTAGAACTTACATACGTTTCTCTATCCTATGAATACGAGAAAGTAAAGAGATACTCGATTTGTGTTATACGTAAGAATAGCAGCGCGAAAAAACAAATCTGTGAACGTTCATGTTACCCGAATGCAGAAGGAAAGTGTATAAGGAAATACTGCCACAACCGTTCAGTCGCAAAGTATTTCGCGTACGCATTACGACGACGCTTGTTTCGAATAACTGCACCGCGCTGCGAGTTGGAAGACGCTGCCCCACCTCGCTCAGCGCGAATGCCGCAACTGGCGCTGGAAGCGCATCGCAACGCCGTTTCTCCTGTTGCTCAACCCCAACCATGCACGCGTTCGAGTGCTTAGAAATGTCATGGGCACCCTCACTTGCTTACGAGCAAAATTACCATTGACACTTAAGAGCCGGACCGAAATATTAAACAGAATACATTTTATCAAGGGAATTTAACTCTATTCTGAATACTCTCAAAAGAATACTCTAAAAACTCACTGAACGTTTTATTTTGAAGTGATTGAACGTTAGGGTGCAATATGCTAATATTTTGTAAGTACCTATATGGAGGTTTTTCTGTTGTATCGGACTAGTTGCTGTTTATTTCATTTTTACTCTGACGCTGTTGTCGAAGGTATGGTAACGTCCCACCAGGGATATGAGTGAAGAAATTTGGCTTCAGATATATTGAGGAATTGGAACTGGGATTGAGAGAATTGGGAGTAGATCGAGAGTAGAAGGTAAAAGGTTTGGAAGCGGGATGGAGATAATAAGGAAGGTAAAGAATGGATTTTTGGCAGAAGGCTGCCTGGGAACCGAGTTCTTGACGTGCCGTGCAAGCTCACTACGAAGAGTGAGTATGTCTTCCAGCAAGTTTTATGTGGGGACCATACCGGGTGAAATGTTTCGCTCAGAGGAAATTAACTTCAAAAGTATAACATTTTTTCTTTCAAAAGAAGTTTTTTTGTTGATTTGCTTGTTCAATCCCGCTGAATGTAGATGGCCTATTACATCAGAAGATTAAGTGCACGTGACTTGACTTGAGTTAACTTTAAATATATTTCACTTAATAAAGTTAGCTACTTCAACTTAATAACATTCCTGAATTAAATCAATTTTTCACTCAGTTGTTTTGGTGGATAATGCAGTGAAAATGGGTTAATTTTTCCGAATGAATTTATTGTTCGTTTTCTTTCTTTTCGTGCACCAATCATTGCAGAGGCTCCATCAGTGCATGCCAGACAGTAAATTTGAGCACAAATGTTTGGAAAACTGCTGCTTTTATCTTCATCGGTAATTGTTTCTTTTAACGTACATAAGAGTCACTAATGCTTCTGTGATGTTAAAATCTGCATCAGTGCCGTCATCCAAAGCAACTGAAAATACTTCAAATGAAACAATATTTTCTTGTAAGCCTATGCTGATCAGTCATACTCGGAGTGTCTAACCAAAGACGCCATTTGCCCCGCCCAGTCGCCGCGCCGTTTGCCTCGCCAACGTTATAAAGTCCTCTGACATTCCCACATGAATAGAGAAAAAGAATTAATGACAGTAGTAGAGAATCAGCATTTTGCCACGAAATCTGTAATCTAACAAAGGAGAAGCGTACGCTTTCCGATTTCTTATTATACCACCACAGATACAGATAAAGCGTCTTGCACACAATTCCATTTCCACGCCTTGACGAGCCTGCCCAGAATTCTTCGTAAAAACGAGCAGACGTGCTGATTCCCGCGCACGTATGCTATGAGACGACGCATGCTACGAGACTGGGCCTTTTTGCGTTGGTGGGGCGGCGGCGTCCTTGGTGGACGGGCGCGGCCGGGCGGGTGCCTGGGCGGCGACGGCGGCGGCGACAGCGCGCTTGCAACGCCGCCGACGGTGGCCTAGGGCCCCACGTGACGTCACAGAGGGGCTCGTCGCGGCTCCTCCAATGGGAGGCAAGCACTGCGACACACCTCCCGACGGCCTCGCCGGCGCGGCGGCGATTGCATCAGCTGGCGGCTGGAGCGCCGGCGGCGGCGACGGGCGAAGGTCGGGCGGGCGGCGGCGGACCTGCTCCGCGCCGCGCCGCGCCCCGCCCCGCCCCCAGTCGGGAATGCGGAGCGAGCAGTGGGCGGGTTTCCGTTATGACCGAGGCAGGGGTGAATGCGGGCACACGTGCGTATAACCAAACATGAAAAGTAGTCTTGATTGAGTTACGCTTTGTTCTGTGCAGGTGTGCGTCCTTGGGGGGTAAATGCATTAATAAATACCAAAACAATTACTACAAGGCAAAGTATAAACATCCACAGAGCTCTCAGAGAATGTCACTCCCCTTAGCTCAAATTCGGAAGACGACAGGTGCTGAACCATCATATTTATTTATATCTCGCGTTTTCCTGTTCAGCTTATCTTACACCCCAAGTACAAGCGACAGATTATGTACTAAAGACTTACGTAATTCTCATGCGCAGTTTCCTTAAAACTTTTCCAACAGTGTTTAAGAGCCATATTAAACGTTAATAGTAATAAACACAGTCGTCGCAAACCAGAAAAAAAGAGCTCGTGGATTCGACATTCTGATATGCAACTGATTCGGGATGTTACGAAACAACCTGCTAAAAGTCGTTTTTGGTTGCCGAAGTAACTTGCGCAAAGTAAATTACTCCGTTCCTTCGAAACTATTATTATTATTATTATTATTATTATTATTATTATTATTATTATTATTATTATTATTATTATTTAAAACGTGAATGAATAAATATACTTTATTACCCTTTCCCCATTGAAAATTATGTGTAACTGTCATGTTCGTTCACGAACTGTAAATATTCTGATGTAAATTTAATTATAAGATGCCGTATGCGCATTGAAAATGCATTTATTCTCTAATATTGCAGTATTTATAGAAATGTCTTCTGTATTAACTTAATGTTTGATCGATGCCTCATCCCTTAAAATACTACAGAGTGGATGAGCCAAAAAGCACTACACACAAACAAAACGATTACAATTATATGCAAATATTTCCTGTTACTTGGCAAAGAAAAGGTATTATTACTGGTATTATATCAAAAAGAATTGTGAACAATTTATGAAAAATGATACAAAACCACTTTTCAGATCGGGGTTTCCGCCGTCGCCAATTATCAGGTAAAGGATACACACTCCCCATATATCCTCGTTGTTCAAAGATCATTCGTTCGATGCCTTATGTACGCGCCAAAAGGCGTTTCAAAAGACCCTTCACCGTCAACGGGTGTCCATGGCAAATATTACAAATTTCGAGGGCCGGTAAGGATCCAAGATAAGCATTTTTTTTTTTCAATGAACCTGTGATGGGAAATTTCATAAAATCAAGCTACATGTGTCATTTGCCCTTGTTTGGTAGGCAACCCATCATGATTTGGTGTTTGGCGGGTGTACAAAATCTCTTTGCTTCAAACGTGACCTGCCAAACACGAACGCATGCTGGGTTGCTCACTAACTAGGGACGAATGCCACATATGTAACTTCGTTAAACGAAATTTCCCACCTTATGCTCTTTGGGAAAAATCATCATCGTTGCCTGCCTGTTGAGACATTCTGGGATACGGTACTAGCAACAACTTGCATGTTTACGCACGTAATAGTTGCTGCTGCTTGGGAAATGTGTGTTTAATTTATTATATAATGGATACAGTAATAACGAAATGTAAATATTGTTACTAAGGAAAAGGGGTTAATGATATGATTCTCTTATAATGAAGACTAACCGTTGATTCAGATGAACTCCATGGAACAAAACTTTCCCACACTGGAAAGCATGTTTCCGTGTTATGCTTTGCCCATTAATTATAGTAATTCCGTGATGCAATGAGGATAATATGACATAATGCAATACTATGAGATAAGGCAATTCAGATAATATGAGACCTAAGTATTGTAAAATTATTAACAACGTAAATTCTGAAATCAATAAAATTCAATCTTTTGCTCTTTTTTCAGAATTTCACTTTTTGGACTTGAATTGTTTCCTGTCAGTTACAGTTATGCATTATTACATTTTTGAATCAGTCTACTGAAGACGCCGGGCGGCGATACAGCTGTATAAAGCAGTGGGCGATGGGTCAACGAATATTTCAGATAGCGAACAAATAGAACGAACACTTTTGAGAAACTGTTCCATGTGCATATAACGAACACATCGCAGAGGAAACATAAGAAGAAACACAGAAGTATGTACGAATTGAATAACGTATTTTTCTGCAATTTATGAGCGATTTGTGAAGCTAGGTTTGTCCGCGATGAACCGTTAATCACTTCCGTAATTCCTTTCACAAAGACAAAAATAATTGACATTTGACATTCCTTGATCTGCAAAGAAAAATCCTGACTGACGAATATGGAAGACTGTCCTTGTCTTATATACATATGAAAACGCTATACGAATTTTTACAAAATACATTTCTTTTGGTAACAAGAATTACATAATCGAATTTGAATATACATTCTTGAAAGATCAATGACCAATTAACGAAACATTCAGGAAGGAAACAGAGCCTGAGTCATCAATCACCCGTTGCACGCGGCTTTCCAACGCCCAGAACGCTCTGCTAGAGGATGGAACCGTGGGCTTGGGCCGCCGGCCCGCTGGTTCGACGCCGCGGGGGCGCATCGCCCTGTGCTTTCCGCAGAGAAGACGTGCGGCGCGGCACCGCGCGCGGAGCGAAAGGAGCGCGCCGCCGCCGTCGCCGCCGCCGCCACCCCCGCCACCGCCACCGCCCCCACCGCCGCCGCCGCCGCCGCCGCCTCCGCCGCCACCTCCGCCGCCACCGCAGCCACCTCCGCCGCCGCCTCCTCCGCCGCCACCTCCGCCGCCGCCGTCGCCGCCGCCGCCGCCCCCGCCGCCACCTCCGCCGCCGCCTCCGCCGCCACCTCCGCCGCCACCGCCGCCGCCGCCGCCGCCGCCGCCGCCGCCGCCTCCTCCGCCGCCACCTCCGCCGCCACCTCCGCCGCCGCCGTCGCCGCCGCCGCCGCCGCCGCCCCGCCGCCGCCGCCCGGGGCAGAGGCGCGGTTTCGCCCCGCCAGACGCTGGCGCGGCCCACCGCGCATTCCATCGGAGAAACGCGATCGCTGTTTGCTGCCACCGCCACTGCCGCCAGTTGCCTGCACCAGCAGCGCTACCGCCGCCGATGTCACCGAATTACACTCGTATCCCTCCGGTTCTGACCGCTAATGCCGCCAGCAACATTCGTTCTGTGTTACCAATCCATCCTTCCACTACCTCGCCCGCCACCATCGTTTCGTTGCCGCAATCGCCGGCGCGCCGACCCGCCCTGCCACCCGCGGGCAGCGTAAAAATAACCGGAGTCCCCGCGGGCGATGGGCAAAGCAGGGAGCCCATTCAGAGCACGTTGCCTCATGCACGGGCCACTGGATTGCGTGGGCTCCACTCAAGGCGCCCACGCACACGACACCCATCTCCACGCACGTGCACGTACAGTCCGCTCCGAAGGACAGAGCACCCCTCACACTTGACACGTGCTCAAAGGGGCTCGATTCATTCACAATACCGCGGCCGAGTAAGTTGGGTAGGTTTCCTTTTTCGGAAAGAACACATACGTTCATGGCCAGTTACAGGCCACCCTTCTGTCCGCGATATTCCACAACAGTTCAAACAAAATTTTATTTTTAGATTTATACGTTGCATAATTTATTAAGAATATACTAGTACTCACGTTTTCGGCTACTAATGGCAAGAAAAAATCACTAAAACATCGATCACTCCTAGATGTCTATCCGAAAAAGAAACTGATCCTTTCAGTGTAGTTTCCGGAAACGTGCTTTTTTCTAACAGTCAAAAAAGCTTATTTTGAGAGTATGTAGATGGCACTATTCTGTGAAGTTAATTTTAAATAAATTTCAAAAGGTTATTTAGAATCGGACATACGAGCAGAACGAGATACAGCTGCAATATGGCGTGGCATAGTACATGGTAGGATATGAATGCAGCAACATCCTAGTTCAAGTTTGCCGTGGAGCGAAAAGGGAAAAGACAGACTATAAATATTGATTTCATATGAATGGAGATTAACTTTTGTTGTTAGTTTTAAGTTAAGATTAAATAATAAGAAAGAATAAAAACAGGAGAATGGTCATAAATGAATGCAGTAATCAGAGAATGTGTGTGTTTATAAACAGAGAATGAGAACATTCCGGAACATTTTTAAGCAAGAACGTGATCATAGGGATATCAAGGACATTCCACGCACAACATTCTGCTTATTCAACCGAGAAGCACAGCGAAGCGATCACAAAGTGAATAAATTGTCGGATATATATATATATATATATATATATATATATATATATATATATATATATATATATATTTCAGAGAGAGAGAGAGAGAGAGAGAGAGAGAGAGGAGAGAGAGAGATAAGAAGAAATTTTATTTGAAGGAAAAATATCTATTTGCAATTTTGTCGTTGTAGGGCGACGCTGAAAAATTTTCAGATTTTTGCAATTTTCGGAAATTCAGAGTTAACATTGAAAACGGATATATGCGATCTTTATAAGTGTAAAAAACAAACAAAAAATCATAAGAAAAAATTGGAGCCATTTTTGAGAAAATTCCAAAAATATTGGATGGGCATCATGTAACGTACCCCCAAAATTTAAAAAACGCAGAGCTTCGAGTCGAGCCAAATCGATGGGGGAATATCAGTTTTGGGGAAAATCCTATGAATAGTTTAGGCACTAGTGTTTTTCACTGACGGACGAACGTATGGGCGGACGTTAAAAAAACGTAACTTTTTTCGGTATCAGGGGATCCCAAAACGTCAATTGAAATCTCGAAGTCGATTTTCCGCAGCATGACAGAAATTTCTCTATACTAAGTATATTACTCCATTTGGCCGAACTGGATGGCTGAGGTGGCTAAGAGCGTATGCCGGTTCAGCGCATCGGTCGGAAGGGTCACGGCTTCGAGTCCCGCCTTGAACATGTTTGTTCGTTGTCTGTAACGTATGTGTTGTCGCGGAGGGCCAACATACCCCAGATCAAAGGAGCCCGCAAGTGTATTGGCGTCTAGTGTGTGGTGGAATATGCGTCCCATAGGGATTTAAAGGACAACAGGCTGTCGGTTGGATAAAAGGTAAATAAATACTAAATAAAATATACGTACGTATAGGAGAAATTAGGCATATCATCTGCCAGATCGGCATACCAACGAGAGCACTCGAGTTGAACGGGAAAAGGCATAACTTCAATCAAAGTTTTGCCGTTGGAGTCGCCAAAGGGCTTACAAATTTTCAGGTGTTGAAAAATAAATCAATTTGAGCGTTACAATATTATATTATTATTATTATTATTATTATTATTATTATTGTTGTTGTTATTATTATTGTTATTATTATTATTATTATTAAGAATAATTCTTAATTATAATTATTATACTTAGGTGTTATATGGAATTGAATAAAATGATTTTTTATTTACTACAGGTGGTTTAACAAGAATCATCTTAGCAAATTCATCAATCGATATTACAAGTAAAACATTGAAATCATGATTCATTTTCCAGTAGCTCTGTTCCCTTCATCTAAAATGCCATACTCTTTGGCAAATCCTACTGCAATATTTTTACTTTCTTTTTAACCCTCTTAGTCTGTCTCGAACAGTACTACCCCTGCATAACTACCCCGACTAATCGAGTGCGCAGTGGTATGCCGACCTCGCAATGGAACAGACGCGGTGGCCGTGGAAGTATACGACTTCATTTCAGACTTGAAACCTAAGGGCTTCTACTAATCTTCAAAATACGAGCTGGTGGTTGAAAGCACGGAACATGACTGCAAGCTTTATTGACACTTGGAATAATTTGTTAAAATTTACGAGATAAATGTTATTTTAAGTGTGTTAAAAGTATTGGAATCTGCCTGTTACGCCTTCAATGCAAATACACGATTAAACCCCTGCACTGGGCCCTGGAGATGTAAACGCCCGCCTCCAGGGCACTCAATGGGCGCTGGCCGCCGGGCGTCGCGCGGGGGCGTGGCAGATCGACAGCCCCCGAAATAACGGCGCCCACCGCCGCCCTTGACGCGGCCGCAGGGAGCGTTGCTATGGCACCGGCTGCGTCGCAGCGGCGGAGGCTCGGCCCATGGGGGTTCGCTTGCTACACCGACGGCCTGGCCAATTATCGATTTTCCCGTTATTTGCCCCCCTGCGGTCGCGCTGTCCATCGGCGACCAAGGTCAGCGCGGTCGGCGCGCAGCTGGCGTCGCGACGCTGGCGTCGCCAACGGCGACGGCGACCGCACGTGCGCTGGCCCGCGTGCCCTCCACTACATTCGTCAACAGCAGCCCAAAAGAAGAGAGCGGGGCAGTTACACTTCTGAGACCCCTTTTCTTTATTTTGAAATTTACAAATGGCACACTCTACTACTAAAGAAATAAAAGGCATTGCAAAGAGAAAGTAATTACATTTTTTATGATGCAGGATTGAAAGGCTCGGGAGTAAAAGATGGTAACCCTCAATGTTACAGTTTTTGTGATATTAAACTTTTCGTACGCTTCCATCTACTGTCCATACGCTTTTATTGTCAGTCAAAATTATGGCGCATAGTTGTCCTCCGGCTGTTATCTTTGTGTACCCCGTTAAAACCCCTTCCACCAAAAATGTTCACTTGCTTATATCTCGCAAACGTGTTCATGTGGGTTACCATGTTTTACACTCAAACCTTTCAATAAATAAATTTAATCGCTGAGCAATTTACATGGATGACAGACGGCCTGTAGAGCCCCTTCGACCAAATATATAATCATTTCTGAAATTGTCAGGTTAAGAGAAAAAACCGGTATTGAACATATTTATGGAAATAAATTGGTTTATTACGTAAGGTTAAGGGGCTTCTTTGGAAATGTTCAGGTGGCCACGGCCCCCCGCAACGGTCTGTGCGCACGCCTACGACAGAAGCGTAGCTTCTCATTTCCGACTGCGAGTTCTGAGGAGTACAAGCACGACATATTTTTTCAATTTCTTGAAAATTGAGATAACACAAGCACAAGCAAAATTGAGATAACATACTAATATTACATCACAACAGCTCATTAACATTATACGTCAAATTGCTGTAGGAACCGCTAGAAACCAGGCAAAAGGGGCGGCGAAATAAGATTAGATCGACACGTCGACCAGGATCTCGACATTAAGCTAGTACCCAATTACTTCCGAAGGCAACGCGTAATTCAAAAAAGGTAACTAGTGGTGCCACAAGAAGCACGCACTTTCGCTTAGATGTAGTGGCTACGTAAAATTTTAATACCGTAATTTCTGTCCATGTGAATACATCTCAGACGTCACTTGTAAAATTCTGAGCTTGCTATAGTTGGTTGGTTAGTGATTCCGGGCGCGTCAACAGCTTAGGTCATTAGTCTCGTAAGTGAAGTGCATGTTTTTCCCTCGGAGTGTTCTTCACCCGCTGGATGGCGAGATCCGGCGCCGACCTAGCATCCCGCTAGCAAGCTAGCGGGGTTTCCCCCTAACCAGGACTCTCTCACCAGCAGGAAACCGCCCCAGTCGGGACTAGTTGAGCGCACAATAAAAATTTAATTAAAGCTAATTAAAAATTCGACAATTAAAACTCCGTTCCTTCCTTTAAACTAACGTCTTGCAATTAACACTCCTGAACAATTCTAGCAAAAGTATATTGGACAAGGTAAAATGTCCAATACGGTACCTGGATTGCCAAATCTTATGGTTTCGCCAAGGTTCACAAGCAAGGGATCCCTTTCGGACCGGTGGTGTCTAGTTTATCTTCACCTGACTGCAAACTTTCTAAATTTCTAAATGGTTTACTTAAGACTTTCTTAAAAATTGATTACCAACTTAATGCAAGAAATAGTCTCGACGTAGTGGGTAAATTAAGACTTCTAGATGTAACTCCCCAAGACGTACTGATTATATTGGACATAGTAAAATTGTACCTCTCCGTGCCACATGAATTAATGTCAACTCTAGAGGAGATTTTAACATGGGAAATTATACACAAGACAACTAGGAAACCCAAAAAGAAATTTGTTGCCAATAAGGTTAATTCTAAATAATATAACCCTTACATTTAATGGCAAAATTTATTTTCAAAGAGATGGGTGTCTAATAGGGGAGTGTTAAGCTGCATCCTATGTGAACTAACAATGAGAAGAATAGAAACGTATGTTCTCTCTCAATTAAATGTAAAGTTCTTCACCCGTTATGTAAGCGATAGTTTGTTAATTGTCCAACATGATCAAGTTCACATTGTCTTTAAAAAATTCAATTCCTATCACCCTGATTTAAATTTTACTTTGGAATAGAAAGTGGACTACACGTTAATTGTTGTTTTTTTGATTTTACTATTTTTAGATTTTCTACTCATTGTCTTACTAACAGGTATAACAAACATACATATGCTAGGTTGATTCTAAACTTTTACTCGAATGATCCCACCACTATGAAAATTGCTGTAGTCAAAACTCTTGGTGAAAGGGTATTTGGTACATCAGATAGAATCTTTTATCCAGTTAATCTTGACAAAATATTTTTACTACTTATTAGGAATGCTTATCTCACTCACTTCATTTTTTTTTAATTTGTAGCGTCGTTGTTGACGCAAAGCGTCTCTCAACCCTTGTTAGGCGTTGAGCGCTTTCCTGGAGTAATCCTCCATTACTGAGTAATTACTGTATTTGTCAAGTCTCGTCACGTCGCGGTCTGTGCCTTTTATCTCTTCGGCTCAGCGCTTTTAGATCCCGGGGTTCCTAGACGGCCACCCAACCAGGATCCCGCGAACGCTCGAATTCGCTCCGTGACTTCACGGAGCGTAGTAAATGAATTCGGCTAGCGCTGCCGGCATATTTCCAAATTGGTCTGTCAGAAATTAAATCAGATCTTATGAAAATCTTGCTTGTTCCAAAACAGTACAATGGCTCCCTCTCTTCCAATTTCATTTAAGATTATGTTTATATTACATTTCGTTCTAATGACTAATAACCAAATAAAGAGACTAATTGATAATTTCAGTAATGTGCTTTTTGTTAATACTATTCTAAATAGGTCAAATGTTATTCGTCATCTCAAGGATTCGGTCCCAAAATTGAAAAAAGGCAATACTGTATATTCTATAAAATGTTGCCAGTGTAACCTATCATATATAGAACAGACTCATAGGAGGCTAGGTGATAGGTTGAAAGAACATCAAAATAACATTAAATTACCCTTTGAGAGGCAAAACTCCCTAACCGCACATACAATAAACCAGGGCCATATTATTGTTTTTCAAAATCCGGCAATCCAAACTTGAATGCCAGACTAGTTCTCGAATATTTATTTATCAAGATCAATTTTTCCATGAATTGAAACCTCGAATGTAATATGTTTGCAACGAATTATGATTCCATATTAGTACAATTGATTAAACGGAACAAACAATGTCTTGAAGAACTCTCTGATTCTGAGACAATGCAACATGATTGTAATCTCACTTAACAAGACATTCTGAATACTGATATTCAAATTAGTAATTGTCAATCCCTAACAAATTTCCAAGTCCCTCCCACATAACTTACAAATCCTATAAGTGGTTCTTCTTGTCCGTATTTCCTTAGGAGTCGTCCCTGCAGTGATTCTGATAAAACTACCCCTACCATTCCCCCCTTCCATCCTTACTCCTCCTGTAACTCATCAAACCCTCAACCAGTTATGTCCGTATTTTCTCCGCAGTAAGAACGTTCAGGTTCTCGACTAAAGACACTCAGATGTCATATTATAACATCAATACTCAATCTGTTCATCTTTTATGTGAATCTGTTGTCTTGTTGGGCCCTTCCCTCGCTTCATAATTATTCTTTTACTTTACAATTTAAGCTTATTTTAAACTTAGGTTTTTAATATTACAATTTATAAACACTTAAAATTTGTTGTAATGAGATTGTTAATTTTATAAAGAAATTTGTCCTGCTTAAATGTTATCAAGAACTATTTTGATAATTTTATTGTTTCTTTCATCAAACTATGACATGTGTGTATTCATGAAAATCTAAAATTTGAACTCGTAATTATAATGTTAAAGACGATTAATTTTCTCTCGATGTAACTGTGCTTATATTAATTGTTTTTAGTAATTGCTGTATTTTCCTGTTTATCTAGTTTACAAACTATAGAGGCCTGATGATGAAGGCACATCGACCTTGTTTTGTAATAAATACTAAGTGGAATGTAAAAACGATTATTGCTGTGTTTTCAATAAATTGTTTGACTGTCTATAAAAAAAGTTTTTGAACCAATTTACTCAACTAACAAACTTAATAGCAGGCAGACATTAGGTCCACGCACGCACGCACGCACACACACATAGCAGAAAAAGATGTATTCACTTCCCCCAGGAAATCTCGATGTATATACCGAAAATACGTTGCATATAAAGCACGTATACCTGTCAAACAACTGTTTTCTGACGAATTCCTACCAGATATTCAATGGCAAAAAATGATTATGTTGATAGGTTGATCCCCTTCTGGTCTGGAAGTTGATGTCGTTAATTCTGAGTCATGCTTTATACCTCTTAACTGAAGAGATAACTGGCTGAGTGAAGGTCTTCAAACAAACTGTTGCAGAGATGAATAGGAAAAAATGATTTCGTAAGCTATAGATTTACCAAACCTGAAGTTCATGTAATCAATTGGGAATTCTAGTCAGAAGTATCATTCTGTGGACACAGCCACTCACTTGCGTGTTCAGTACTATTTGTTGTGGTGGTGTAGCACTTTTTATAGAGACACATTACGTAACACTACAAATGCGAGGTATGTAGGCCGCATTCGGGTTACCGACAGTAACCTTGTAGAATTAGCTGCTCAAAAATAGATGAAAGTAATAGCATGCGAAATCAGAACGTCCTCCAAAGGATAACAACAGCTTGCGAACAAAACCACAACCAACCAAAACAAAATAGAAATCAGGATATGTGTTGCGTAAAAAAGAATATTAAATAAGTCAGAATTAAACAAACAAAAACAGGAAAAGAACCGACATTATTTTCACAATTGTCTGAAAAGAGGTTCTGACAATCTATTTTTGGGTTCATACGAATCAATCATTCCGATTCGACTAATCACCATGAAGTAAAACATACACATGGTATGCATTACTAACATAAATAGTTCATTACGATATGACTTCTGATAAAAGTCACATTTTATTTTGCGAGTAGGAAAAGTTGCGACACAGAGGCCGATAAGTATGGCCCAATCCTACGAGAAAAATAAATTTAATTTTTATTACTTGTGTCATACAAAATATTTAGACGGCCTTACTGCATTTCATTTTATTTTGATTAATGTATAAATCACTTTATTATATTGTGACATACCAATATGTCACTGAATATTGTACTATATTTATTATAAATGGCGTCAATTAAAGGGGATAAATTATGTGAATATGCTAGCATAGCAACGGTAAGCGAGCCGTCGTCAAGGTCAACAAATTCATGCAATGACAATCGCGGAGACGGTTAGTTAATTCTGTATAGAATTCAGGGATTGGCCGAAAAAGCAGTGACAGTCGTGAAGACGGCTAGTTCGTTTTACAAGAAATGTAGAGATTGGGTAGGTACGAAGTGTTATCTGCAAATAATCGAAAAATGAACCGAGTTTTGCAGGGCTGAAAGAATACGAGGTACATTCATTCTGACTGATGCCGTGCTCATAAACGGATCGTGCTCCAATTAATGCTTAGGAGTTTTTTCTTTGGGGACTTGTAAGCATCTACTAGGAATGGATGTGAGAGACATCAAATTTGAATACTAAGTGCTGACAGTGGGTTTAAAATATTTCATGTGAACGAGTTGGAGGGACATTGAGGCTTAGGCGAAGTTGTCAGTGATTGGACTGGAATGTTAGCAGCAAATAGTTTATTGATCGACGAACGGTGATCGAAGTGTGCTTCCGAGAAAGAAGAGAGAAGATGGTGTCTGGACCTGAGGACGGCGGCGTCAGAGATGGATAAAGATGGTCCAAAAGCGCGCGAAGACATAAGGTTGGAACAGTCATGGCAAAGATTTAATTTTATATTGGGTAAAGTTATACCATACAAAACTTGTTTTAAATTGTTTAATAAATTTCCATGTTTTTGAAAAATTAAAAGTAGCAAATAGAAAGATATTTGCTTTTCAGGTTCCTCGACTCAGGTAGTTTGTTTTAAATATATTGCAGTTTATTTCAATATATTATGTTACATTAATTTCAGTAGTAGCTGATGAGGTCACTCGAATGTGATTTGTTTCCTTTGTTACGATCACAGTTTTATCTGAACATTTAAGCATCGCCTCACTTTCTGCACTAGTGATAAAAATCGGACTTTTAGCACGCCGCACTTACCCTAAAAGTACGGGCTTTAATTAACTAGGCAAACATCACGATTATTGCAAAAAGTATGAATCTAGAAAGTAGGTGTGTAAGATAAAAACAAAATCCTGCCCGTATTGTGAGATACAAATAAACTATTTCTTTCCGTATCACGCTATTACCGTTTGCCGGTGCAGGATTTTGAGAACGTCTGACCTTTCAATTATGTCCATAAATGTTCGTTGGGATTCATGTCGGACGATCTGGGAGACCAAATCATTGCTCGAATTGTCCAGAATGTTCTTCAACCCAATCGCTAACAATTATGGCCCAGTAACATGGCGCATTGTCTTCCATAAAAAATCCATCGCTGTTTAGGAATATGAAGTCCACGAGTGGCTGCAAATGGTCTCCAAGCAGCTGAACATTACCATTCCCAGTCAATGATTGGCTCAGTTGGACCAGAGGACCCAGCCTATTCCGTGCAAAACCAGCCCACACCATTATGAAGACACCAGTAACTAGCACAGTGCTCACTTGGGTTCGAAGCTTTGTGGGGTCTGTGCCGCACTCCAACCCTACCATCAGCTCTTACCAACTGAGATCGGGACTCATCTGCCCAAGCCACGGTTTTCCAGTCGTCTACGGTGCAATTGTTATGGTCGCGAACCTAGTAGGGGCGTTGCAGACGATGGCGTGCTGTTGGCAGAGGCACTCGAGACGGTCTTCAGTTGCCCATTAAAGCCAAATTTCGTCGCATTGTCCTAACGGATACGTTCGTTACGTCCCACATTGATTTCTGCGGTTATTTCACGCAGTGTTGCTCGTCTGTGAGCAACTCTAAACAAACGCTACAGCTATCGATCATTAAATGAAGGCCGTCGGCCACTGCGTTATTCATGGTGAGAGGTTATGCCTGAAATTAGGTATTCTCGGCACACTTTTGACACTGGGGATCTCGGAACATTGAACGATTTCTGAAACGGAATGTCCCATGCTTCTAGCTTCAACTACCATTCCGCGTTCAAAGACTGTTAATTTCCGTCGTGCGGTCACAACCACATACGTAAAAAACCTTTTCACATGAATCACTTGAGTACAAATGAAAGCTCTGCCAATGTACTGCCCTTTTATACCTCTTGTACGCGATACTACTACCATCTGTATATTTGCATACTGATATCCCATTACGTTTGTCACCTCAGAGTATTTCAAGATATGTAAAGAACAAATTTGATTAAGAAACACAAATATCTATTTTCAATATTGTCGTTGTAGGAAGACGACGATTTTTTTGTTGCAATTTTCAATAAATCAGGGATTTTAGCGAAAATGAGATCTGCATGAATCACTTAAGCGTCCTTCACGCAATCCGAAGACAAAATTTAATTAAAATTTGAAACCATTTTTGAGAAAATTTTAAAAACGTTGAGGTTTCGTACAAGTACCCCCCCCCCAAAATTCGTTTGAAACTCTGAGGGCCTCATTTCAATGGATCGGAGAATATGAATCATCGAGAAAATCGGCTGAACGGTTTACGTACTAACGTTGACTATGGAAGGATAGAACGATTTCCCGTCAATCGAGTTTTCAGTATCAAGTACCCACAAAACATGGATTCTAACTACATAATGTGTTAGATGAAGGAATTTCCTATATCTATATATAGATATGTAGATAAATAGGAACAAGATTTATCCGGTTTTTAGGTACCTGGCCCGGCAATAAAAAAAATTGTCTGCTGAACGTTCGCCGTTTTCCGGCGCACGATTAGAGTGCTCTCTCTTACGAAGTAAGGGAGAGAAAGTAAAATGGATGAAAGTATACATTTTCAGGGCAACATTACAATCACGGTAAATCAAGGTCTTAGAAGGTTGTTTAGAGAACGTTTTTGGATCTTCTTTCTTTTCATAGAAACAATATATTGGCCATCGCACAGAGATGTATTGGTTTACTAGTATAATTGTCAATGTTATTATGCAGAAATAATGTTCACTTTTAAAAAGAAATGTCGTTCAATGAATTTCTTTGTCTTAAAATTTTGGCTTAACAATAGCCACAAGCGAGTTAAGTTTCATATGAACATAACTCCTTTTGAGAGCCTTTGAAACTCAATTACTAATGAACAATTAAGGATCCATGAGGGATCAAATACAAAGTTTATTTAAAATATACTTTATAAATATATATTATAAATATAAATTTATAAATATAATATTATAAATAATTGATCAGACACATGTTTTGGAACCTCATCCCACCTTCAGGGGCTGTACAGAGAAGAAAATAAGTTATCAAATTTAATCAACGTATGGTTCTGTCGAAAACAGATCGTTTCTTCGTTTGGCGATGCGAATTTGTGATTCTTGTAAGTGAAAGAGAAGATAAATTTTTGAGGTATGTCGATCAATGAGTTTTTGGTAAATGTGAAGATCATAGAATGTATATAAACGTTGTGTCCAGCAATCGATTTCCCGAAAGAGGTACAAACGTACGAGAACCTTGGTTGGTCTTATTTAATAGATAGATAGATTTATTAAAGTTCGCTTTGAGCTAATGCTCGGTGGCAAACATTATTACAATCAGATATACAATTACAAAACTATTACGAATATTTACAAATATAATTACAATTAGAATTAGAGATTAATATCCTAGTTATAATTAATTTTGAGTTATCTATATGTTGACTTATAGCTTTTCTAACACTTCACTCCACTTCACTTCACTTCACTTCACTGAATAAGAGACATGACTATATTATTAATAATACTAACGATTATAATAATGAAACTAATAATAATAATAATAATAATAATAATAATGATAAAAGTCCCAGTGCTATTAATGATGACCTACATAGAATTAAGTATATTTTTAAATTTCACTACATTAGAAGGAATAAATACAATACAATACAGATCTGAGATCTGGATAACCGCCGGCTGTGTTCATGTATGATAAAGGTGTCGTTTGAGAGCTGAGAATTCACTTGTTCAACCATTTTAATCCGAGATTGTCATTTCACCCTCCTAAAAGAGTTATTTACAAATAAAATTTTGTTGCAAGAATATGTGGTGGCAAAGTTGCTTACTATGAACACCAGAGTTGTGGAGCGAGCGAAGTCGTTCCGCGAATTACCATCCTTAGTAGAGAATGAAAAATTCACGGATAATGATGGAAATTTGTAATCGCGATTAGAAATAAAACGAAATGCGTGACTAATTTGCACGGGAATCGCTAGAATCAGTTATTCAATTTCGTTTACCGTAAGGCCGATTTTCTCGTTGCAAATGGTGTGGAAACCACGCAGGACAAAACAGCTCGACGTTCTAACACGCGAAATGATGCTACATGCTATGTCCGATTTGCTTTTCCATTGTAGTTATTAGTCCTACTTCTTTGTATTGGAAACGCAGCACACTGAGATTTTCCTCTCTGTACAAGACCATTTGAAACATTTTTGGAAATATTTCCTAAGATACTGATCTAAAAAAATGTGCTATTCGAATCCTGTATACGCAGGTTTCATAAACTGAACGGAGGAGTTATGTAAATAATCCTCTCCATAACTAAAGGAAGATATGAAATTTTAGAACCCATCTAAAATTTTCCGAAGTTATGTCACTTAGTCGCCTCGATGTTTCTTTGGCAATGCCTCTGCTTCTCTGAAGATGCAGAGTTACTGACAGATGTATTTAGATTCACGAATATGTAAAAAAACAAACATTTACATTCTCACTGCAAGAGCGATTTGGATAAAAATAGTACAAATTCCATACGATATGCGAATGAAAGGTGCATGACGCCATTCAATCTTAACGAAGCAAGACATTCAGGGTTGAACTCAGACGTGAGAAATCTATGTCAAGGGGAGATGATGCGATGGGCGATCAAAACAAAGTTCCCACAAGATGATGCAATGGGAAGCAAAACGTCTGGAGCAATAGTAGAAGTCCTGTTTATATTCGCATTTATCGTTCTTCATCAATGGAGAAGAATCTGTTCCAGCCTCGTCTAACTGATCTTGTAACTCCCATTCAGGCAATTTAGCTACTTACGACCGTGACGAGTCAATTGCAACATATTAATAACTTGAACGCGAATACAAGACAGCTCTGACGTAGGTGATTCCCCTCCCCTAAAAAAATAAACAAATATATAGAATCGTTGTCTTCGATGACATAACTCCTTCAAGCTGATATGCTCAGCGGGTTGCAGGAGGAGAGAACTTGGTACGGTTTGTTAAAAACGATGTATGTAACATCTTGGCCACTTATCTAAAAAAAAAATGAAGGTAGAAGTGAAAGAGCAAACACATTAGCAGTTGGGGTTTATTCAATATTTGTAATCGAACGGTCACACAAGCGCGCGAGAGCACCACCTTCCTGACGATTTACTTCTTTCATTCTCAGCTAGGACTCGGTGGCTGAGACGGAATGATTCGTTAAGGGCCTATGGCATGGATGCTTGCCCTGACTTTCCTTTCTGCCCTGTCTGCCGCTCGTGGACGACTTCGGCGATGGAATAGGCCCGTAGTCTAGGATTCCGATGGATACCAGTGTAAAGCGTATGATTTAACACTAGAAAGCTATTAATACTGCCCTACCTACAAAAACAACGAGCAGTCACAATGACATGCTTCAAAAAATATTTATTGATCTTGAGAAACTTACGTAGTAATGCGTATAGTAGAGTATATTTTGAGTTACTAAAATATTATTGTTAATACCAGAGTAAGTCATTTCATGCAGTAAAGAAAGAACCACAACCCGTCTTCTCCTCCATTAGGCGAAAAAAAGTTTCCTGCGTCATTTTACTGGGAAACGCTTCTGCCCAGCGGTTTAATGACTATTTCTCCTTTTCTATAACATCTAGAAAGATGTGCTTAAAGTGAGTTGAAGTCCTCATGATTCTTTTAAATATTGCTAATTTTTTTTCTTATACTAAGAACAAAAACGAAAATTTGTGAATTGACGGAATTGAGAGGCGAATTACGACAGCATTGCATCGAATGCAACTTTGCGATGGCGCCCAATTTTAGGTCGTCAGAATTTTAGCCAGACAGCCGGCCGTGAGAAATACTGTGCACTTTCTGTTTCTAAACGATGATAATTACCTTCCGACTCTACAAGTGCGCTTCGAGTCGTGGGATGCGCATTAAGTTCACGTGACGTACAGGTTGCAATGAAATTGAAAAATTGCAAAAATCTTTCTACGGGAATCTACGCTTTTGAGGACAAAATCGAAAACAGATTATTTATTACAAATATTAACATGAACATGCTGGTGTCTTTTTTTGAATGTATGCCGCATGAAATGATTCATCCTGTTTATCATATTCACTTCATTGGCATTTATAGTATTCGACGATCTCGAATTCTCCAAGAAGCAATCGACGGTGCACCGGGGAAATAAAACAGCGGCTGCCCCTCCCTTCGCGGCCAACTGATAAGGAGCCGCCACGGCGCCCACGCCCCACTCATTATTCTATAGTCGGTCTGCGAAGTTATTTGCTACTCTGAAATATGCTGTTGGCACAGTATTTTGAATTTTCCCATTTGACTCGTGGATTACTGTATCAGAGGAGGACTCTGCTTAAATTTTCTCCTGGTCATTTTTATTTTGGCTACGTATACGATTGACTCTTTTACATTTTGGGAAATAAAATGGTTGTTTTGAAACTTTTTAACTGTACTTTTATGTAGTATATAGCAATACTATATTGCAAACACACGACTATACTTTCACCGTATCATCACTTTTGCCATGAAATGGCTGCGGTGACGAGGAAGAACAGATACCTTACAGAAATAAAAGTGAATGCAACCGACATCAATACTACAATAAGTAGTGTATGAATATATACATTTTTACAGGCTCTTCTTCAGGATTGTGCCAGTGTTCATGCAAAGTTTGGTAAAGATTAATACAACACAAATGCGGAAAAGCAATAATTTAAATAATATGTTGGTAGAAGCCCAACGATCACTATTTTTCGCCTGTTGTTAACAGCAGAATGATTCCTAATATATTACACTAAAGGTCAGTAGCGCTACAGCAGAAGTGGTACCTAATAGATTAGCTAGAAGCCAGTAACAGTGCTCAAGATAATCATTTTACTTTCTCGTATACATACGTATATACGGTCGTAATATACGAAGTATTGAGAAAGTTATGTAATGCTGCGGAAAATCGATTTCGAGATTTCAACGGAAATACACGTTTGGGGTCCCCTGCTACCAAAAAGTATTTTTTTTTCAAAATATCGGTCCGTCCGTCCGTCCGTCAGTTCCTCCGTCTGTCGTATGTGAACAAATCTGGCGCTTAAACCACACGTACGATATTTTCAAAATTGAAGAAACCCCTGCCCATCTGGCTCTAGTTGAAGCTTTGAAATTTTGAAAAACATTCATTAAAATTTGGGGAAACTTCACATGAAACCCCCAGACATTTTCAAAATTTTCTCGAAAAAGGCACCAAATTTTTTCTTTAAATTTCTTGTAAGAATAGAGTAAAATACATTTATTAAGGTGGCATATGTCTGATTTTACCGTTAACTCTGAATTTTCGAAACTTGCAAAAGTTTGAATTTTTTCGGCATCTTCTACAACTAAAAAATAGAAGAAAGATTTTTCCTTCGAATGAAATTTGTAGTGCATAAATAGTTCTTTCAATAAGATCATGGAGACTTTTTTGAAAATTTTAGTAGTTTTTGTGCAAAAGAGCAATTTTAAAAAAATTACAAAAACATGATTTTCTCAAAAAAAAGGCACCAAATTTTTTCTATAAATTTTTAGTATGGTTAATGCCCAACCAACCCTATCCGATGACATACACGCCATATTGCTCTATTCTTTTGTTTTTTTTCAAAAATTACAAAAATGTACTTTTTTGACTTGTCTCTCACATCGGTAATATTTACTTTAGAGGCGATTTCTTCACACTATTAGATTTATGAGTACAATCTAACAGTTTTCAGTAAAAATGAGCTCAAAATTCCGAATTTTCAGAAACGCTCAAACGCCATTTTCTCAAAAATGGCTCCAAATTCTTTTTTCAAATTTCTCCAATGGATAGTATTAACTGCACTGTTTAATATGACGTAAAGTTAATTTTCGTGTATTCTTTTGCTTTTCAAAAATTACCAAATGTAATTGTTTTGAAATATCTCTCACGCCGTTAATATGCACATTTCTATCGATTTGTATACATTATTACATTTGTGGGTGGACGTGCTTGATAGAACTTCAAATGAAGTTTTTCGAAAACTCAATAGATTCCTGTGAAAAAGAGCTTCAAATTTCGCATTTACAGTAATGCTTAATCATCATTTTCTTAAAAACGGCTTCAAAATTTTCAATGAAAATTTCTATTTTAGATGAGATTTTACTCATCTTCAATATTCTTGAAGTAATATTCCGGGTCTACTATTAAGTTACCGAAAACGTCAAGAAAATGTACTTTCGGTGACGATAGATGGCAGCTGGCCAGAGAATGGAGGAAGATCTTAAAGCCAGTCCACGCCCAGGAAACTAGAAAAAAATGCTACCAGAAAGTGCCATTCTGTAATACCTCTAGTTTAATATAACAGCAACGTACTGTAAAATAAAATGAAAGAAAATTGTAGTATTTTATTAAAATATGAACCAATCTATATATTTAAAAAAATAAGGCATTCTGCCATGGCTTCATTTCCAGCTTCTACTTCACCTATTGTATTTATTTTTCCTTTAAATGAAAGAATGTGATCTCTAGATCTGTTATCAGTTATTGTTTGTGTTGATTCACTAGCATTTACGGTGTAAATTAATTAAATAAATAATTCTTTAATAGTACGCTTATCAGTAATCAATTGTTTTATTCCAAAGGCTGTGCTTCAATATCGATAGATATCAGTATATCGATAGACGTACGTCCTCGCCGCTTGGTGGGTGTATTGTTTACAATTCGTCTAGGTTGTGTTTCAGGAGCAATATTTGCATTTTGGTGGTGACTGTGTTTGCGTCAATTTGTTTTCGTGGTATATTTTGTAGAGAATTGGTTTTTTCGATTTTACTGACGTAGTCAAGTAATTTCGTTTACTGGTGGGTCTTAATCTAATGAAATGTCTGTATTGTTCTGCTATGTACTTCCCGTGTGAGAGAAATTCTGCAAACCAGATTACTTTGTGTTGCTTAAATGGAAAAATAAGTTTTTCTTCTAGCAACATGTCAGAAGAAATGAAACAGTTGTTTATAAATGACGGGACATCGAAAAACTTCAGAAATAATATCAGTCAATATAATTATAGTCTGCCTTCTGTGTCATTCGGTGCTGATATTATGTTGCCACTTGGTCACAGACCTCACGTGTCCAATTGTGTATGTGTTAATAAAAAAAGGCTTTTGTTCTGCATAATATCTAATAAGCCTGACTATAAAAGTAAATATTTGCAGAGATGAAAAAAATAGCATTAAATAAGAGACGTTTGCTCTTTCTTCTTCCTATTTAAGAATTTGCTTTGTGAACATTAGTCTAGGCACAGTATTTTACATTTATCATAGATCTCACCGTCAAATTTTGACGGGTTCCCGCTAGTTGCATTAAAAATAATAATCTTAAACACCGTGGTTTATATGAAATTGATTCTTTTGCTCTTTCACAACGATTGGATACGAAGAAAACCTGGGCAACGCCGGGTATTTTGCTAGTTGTATTGTAAGAAGACTCTGCATGAATTTTGCTCTCCTGGTCATTGTTACTTTGGATGAGTAAACGGTTTACTCTTTAGCATATGGGAAATAAAATTGTAGTTTTGAAACTTTGTAACTTCACTTTTATGTTGTATGCAACAAACAGTATTAAATTTGAAACACAACTCCTTTCACTGTATCTCCACTTTCGCCATGAGATGGCTGCGGTGACGAGGAATAACAGATACTCGTTATAAAGTGGACTCTGACTGTTGAGGGGGCGTTTCTAAGGCTAGAGAGACAAGTGTGTAATTTCGTATTGCGTCTGTCTTTTTATTTACACGATTCCATCTAACCTAACCTGGTTTTACGTGAGCAGAGACTTCAGTACGCATTTCTGAGTTGGCGACGAAGTCCCGGTCTTGGCAATTTACAAGCTTGTGCAAAGCATAATTTTCTGCTCTTTTTATGCCAAAATACGTCTTGCGAACACAAAAGATGTCTCATACTCGAATTATCACCTCAGTGTAGCCAGTGACCTGCTTCTTACACCAATTTTAGTCAATGCAGTCTTAAGTGATCCATCCATTGTTATTATTCACTTTTATCCAAAACATCTGGCTAATTTGCGATTTAACCGTCTACCTATATTAGCCATATTTGGGACTCTAGTCGCAGTTTCAGCTGTAGTTGAAATACCAACCACAGAATGAGGCGATAATAGATCAGCAAGACATTTAGTAGCATTCCAAATGTTTTGAAACGACCATTAATTTTCGAATGCCAGTCATCTCGGAAACTAAGGCGTCTGAAAAAACCATATATCAATAAACAGTTTAATATGTAATAAGCAAACCAGTCGGCAGGAATACACTCAAACAAAATACCCAATGTTGAAATGTGTAAAGTATCAGTTCGAAAAACTGTCAATGACAATAAAGTAATCATCAAAATGAACAACAGTATGGAGAAAACATACATAGTTAGTTGCTGACGTTTTCTTCATTATTCTCAGCAAAATTTCTGCACACGTCAGACATTCATTTGTTGTGATTGCTTTATTATGATTAACAGTCTTTTGAAATACTTTATACACTTCAGCATCGGGTGTTTGAATGTATTCCCATTTTATTATGTTCTTAACGCCCCTTAAAATCGCATTTAACACACCTATCGTATGTCATCATTAAAAAAAAATTGGTAATTTCTTCCTAGAAAAGTACTGACATGATTATGAAGCCATTAATGTAACGGTTCAAAACGAAGTATGCCTCTCTATGGTATGCACAACTTACTAATATGAAATTTGTAGAAGACATGATTTTATTTAATCAAGGTGCGTCAATGTAGGGGAACACTGAAAGGCAGTACTTCAAATGAAATACGTCGTTATAGAATAGAAGTTCGTCATTTTTTAGGTTTAAGAGCAGCTTTGTGAAGAAAACTAAAGAGAACAAATAAAATTAGTACTTGCAGCATGGTTTCTCTAACAAGTAATCACAGCCATGAGCAATGTAAACTGTAAACTACATTTCTGGGGCCCCTTATACAAATTTCAGACATTTTTGAAATGTACGTTTAGGCGGTTGAAGGAAGGTTCGACTACTAGGTCGCATTTTTCAGGGTATTTTCGTAACTTTTTCAACACTTTTAGCTGTTTGGGATTTTTTTGGCGCATTTGGTTTTGGAATTTTTAGGAGAGACGGAGTGAACAACATCCAAGAGTGGAATGGAATTCATAAAATGACATGTCACATGGGACTCATGCTCGTTATTTTTTCGGGAACTGAACTTGACATTAACTCTGCCTCGTATTCGCAAATTACATATTAAGTAAAAATTACATATGTACAGATACAATTTCAAGCAACACCGTTTCAAAAATAAAATCTAATAATCGAAAATAGAATGTATATTTAAAATGTTACATTATTTCGCAATTATTTGATAAATATCTACCATGTTTTCAAGAAAAAAAGTAAAAAAAAATTAACAAAATATATTTCTAATGTTTAAAAAATAGCTACTTAACGAGTGAATGCCGACAGCACAGGTGTTGACGTTTGCTAAGTAAAACGAACTTTTTTTTTTTCATTTTTCTATCCCTACTTAATAACACAGATGTTACTAACATATGAGTAGACTAAGGTGCGTCAAGCTGGAACAGCCAAGTCAGCACACCGACACGAAACATGTCAAATCATTTATTAAAAACCCAAAATTCCCAATTTTTGAAAATTCCCCACTTTTTGGGGGGGGTGGCTTTGACGCGCCAGCAAAAATCATTTAAAATTTCGAGCCAGAGCTAAAGGGAAACCATCCAATCTTTTATTCAAAAGCCAAAATTGCCCAATTTTAAAATTTCGACGTATTTTCAGTCTAAAATAATCGAACTGTCGTTGATGAACCCAACATAATCCATGCTACCTTGACGTCGCCAGCAGAAATTCGACCCAGAGTCAACGGAAACCATCTAATTATTTAAATACCAATTAAATTGCCAATTTGAATTAATTCGACGAATTTTCAGTCTAAAATAATCAAAGTCAATGCAGCAGGCATGACCAACCCGCAAAATAATAAGAAAATTTTAATAAGAAAAAAACGAGCACAATAAATAAAATTAGTGAGAAGTTTAAAGGCATTGAACAATTTTTTTATTATGCATGATTTAATTACCCCCCCTTTTATGAGATAATAACTGCGAAGTTATGTTCCCACCTACGGCATTCAAAAGATAATGCGAGTACCAAAAATGATATATCTAAAATTATTAAATAATTAAATACACATTCAATATAGTTTATATACTAAAGAAAAATTTAAATAATTGGGGTTAATATAAACATTGCTGAAAAGGGTGATTTATCAAACCCAGAAAGGTATTCAAATTTAAAAAATAAAGAAAGCGAGACAATCAATCAAATTAGGAAAAGTAAAAAGTTTAGGATTTTTCTAAATTTAAATGATTTAATTCTTTTCGTTTATTTATAAAAATTTTTTTTAAAAATCATTGTTATAAAATCTGTTGATTTTAACAGAAATTGCGATAACAAAGAGCAAATTTTTTAAATTTATTTCAAATTGAATGACATTTATTAGATTTAATTAACTAAAGATAAATTGATAAATTTTGCGTAATTTGAGAATTATTTAAACTGCACGAAATGAACTAACCCGATATTAAAATTCAAAAAAAAGAAAACCCAGGAACAATCAAAAATTTTAAAAATAGTTAGTGGATGTTTAGAATATTTTTTTTTATAAAATGTTTTAAATTTGTTTGTCATTTATTAAATATACTTTTTTTAAAACTTGTTGTTATGAAACCCTCATGAAAAAAAATAGTATGAAATTTAGAGCACTAATATGTAAAATTATTTTTTGAATGCTTTTCAAATACATTATAACGAAAGAAATTGATAAAGCGTGAATTATAAAAAATTTTTGAAACTGCATAGTTATGAACAAAGCCAGATATTGAAATTGAAAAAAAGGGAACCCAATCAAATAAATTAAATTACAAAACATTAACGGATGTTTAGAATAATTTTTTTTTCTATACACTATTTAATTGTTTCGTTTATTAATAATAATTTATTAAAACTTTGTCGTTATAAATTTTGTTATTTTCCCAACAAACGGAGTACCAACGTCCCCAAATTTTAAATCTTTTAAAATTTAAATTTTAGTTCATAAAGAATTTTAACTAAAGATAAATTGATAAATTCCGTGAAATTCATAAAATTTGAAACTGCATAAGTTATCAAAAAGCCAGATATTAAATTCGAAAAATACAGAGAACCAGCAATAATCACATAAAAAAGGAAAAGAAAGATATTTAAAAATTTTTTTTATTTATACACGATTTTTCTCCTGTCATTTAATTAAAAAAATTTTTTAAATTTTTCGTTGTTATAACCATTCGAACACATTAACAAGGTATAGATTTCGAACGAAGAATATCAAAAACCATTTAATTTTTAAAAAACATTCAATACTAGTATTTTAATTAAGATAAAAAAAATAAGGTAAATTTAAAAAACTTTTTGAAACTGCATCAGAGTATCGAACTAGGGATTTTAAAAATTTGAAAAAAGAACCAACGAACAACCTAAAAATTAGGAGCATAGAACAAAATATTGCACTAATTTATTATTCAGAACTTTTTAAATTTGTTTGCGTTTATTAAATAAAATTTTAAAAATCGTTGTTAAAAAATATTGTTATTTCCAACTGGAATTCTGATTGAAACGAGCACTAATTTAAAATTTATTAATTAATTGAAAGCACTTTTAAACTCCATTTATTCTAAAGAAAAATTGAAAAGTTCCCTGAATTATATGAAATTATTGAATCTGCATGGAGTTTGAACCAACCCAGAATTAAATTAAAAATACAGAGAACCAACGAGCAAATCAAAAAAAAATTAAAACATACTAGGGATGTTTAAACTTTTTTTAATTATACACGATTTAATTGTTTGTTTTTTATTAAAAAAAATTTTTTTTAAAATTTGTCCGGCCAGTTCGATAACCTGATGGTTTTAAGTTTATATTTTTCCCCCATTATTTATAATTTATCTAAGGGGAAATAAACTAGTATTGAATTTATTCAATTATTAAATGGGTTTTTATATATATATTTGTGTGTGTGTGTGTGTTCGTTGAAACCCCCGGTACCTTTGTCTGAATGTTTCGAGTGGCTATAAACACAAAATTTTAAAAAAAATTAATAATTAAATGAAAGAAATTAAATCGTGTATGGAAAAAAAAATTTAAACTTCAATTAACGTTTTTTAGTGATTGTGCTCGCTGGTTCTTTTTATTCGAATTTATATCTGGTTTCGTTAGATAATTTCCATGGGTTTAAAAAAGTTTATAATTCACGGAACATTTATCAATTTTTTTTTGGAATATCTTTTTTGAACGTCTTAAATTTTAAATAGATTTTATATTAGTAATTTTTTTAATTTCCTGTTAGAATATCTCAGTTTTTTACAACGAAGTTTTAAAATTATTTTTTAAAAAAAGGGAAAAAACCAAAAAATAAAAATTTAAAGAAGCTAACGAAGCAGATATAAAATTATAAACATGCGAATTTGTTACTAATTTTATGTGATTGTCCCTGTTGGTTCTCAATTTTTGAATTTGGAATATCTGGTTTGGTTTGACAACTCCCATGAGTTTAAATAATGTCTATAATCACGGTAATTTATCAATTTATCTTTGTGAATTATACTAAAAAATGTCCAAGCATGAAAAAATTTTAAAGATATTTGGCTGGAACCGAAATTTTTGTTGAATGTGTTGATGTTTTAAAAACATGAAATTTAAAAAAATTTTTTAAATTAAATGAAGACAATTAAACTAAGAGAAAAATTATTCAAAAATATCTATTAACTATGCTCCTATTTTTAGGGATTGTGTTCCTGGTTCACTGTTTTTTCGAATTTAATATCTGGTTTTAGATAACTTCCATGGGTTTAAAAATGTTTCATAATTCACGGAAACATTTATCAATTTATTTTTAGTGTAATATGCTAGTATTGAAGTGCATTGAAATTTTAAATAGATTTAATATTTACTTGGTATTCGCTTTTCCTGTTGAATATCTTCGAGTTTCTAAAAAATTAAAAAAAATTTTTATTAATTAAAAAAATGACGAGACAAAAAACGATATAGAGTAAAAATTTAATTATAATCATCCGTTAACTATTTTACAATTTTTTAATTGTCCCGTTGGTTCTCTGTTTTTTGAATTTGAATATCTGGTTTGTGATAACCCAGAGTTTAAATAATTTTCATAAATCACGGTAACATTTATAAATTTTATCTTTATGTAATTAAGTACTAAAAAAATTTTCAATAAAAAAATTTTCATTTTGGGTGCTGTGGTATACCCAAAGGGGAAAGTCAAAAAGATTTAAAAAATGATGTTTTAAAAAAATTTTTTGTAAAAAGACGGAAATTAAATCATAGAATAAAAAAGTTCCCAAACCACCCCTTAACTATGTCGAAATTTTTAGGGATTGTGTTTTTTTTTCTGTATTTCGAATTTAATATCTGGCTTGATTCGAAAACCCCCAAATGCAGATTCAATAATTTTCATATATTTACGGAAAATTTTAAAATTATTTAGTAAAAAAGTATATTGAATGTATTCAATTATTAAAAAATTTAAGGATTAAAACTTTGGTACTATGGGAATTCCAGTTTAAAACTAAAAAATTTTTAAAAAGATTTTTAAAAAAATTTTTTATTTAATAAACGACAAGAGCAATTAAATCGTGAATAGAATAAAAATTATGAAAGTTGAATAACATGTTTAATTTTATGGATTGTGCCTTTTTTTCTGTATTTTAATTTGAATACCCGGGCCCCATTGATAACTTGATGCATTTAATAATTTTTATATTTTTCCCCGGCATTATTTACAATTTATCTTATTAAATAAACTGTTTTAAAAATTGTATTAATTTATTAAATAGGTTTTAGATATATGCCCTTTTGAAACTCCCGGTCCCTTTGTCTGAATGTGTTGAGTGGTTATAAAACAAAATTTTAAAAATATTAAATTTAAAGACAAGAAATTAAATCTTTATAGAGAAAAAAATTAGTTCTAAATATCTATTAACTATTTTTTCATTTTTTGATTGTGCCCGTTTTTATTTTCGAATTTGAGTATCGGGTTTTTTGATAATTATGGGTTTCAAAATGTTTCTATAATTCACGGCAACATTTATCAATTTATTTGGGTAATATGAGTATTGAAGTGCAAAATTTTAAAAGATTTAATATTAGTACACGTTGGTTTTTCCAATTTTCCCTGTTAAATTTCTTTGAGGTTTCATTACAACGGTTTTAAAAATTATTATTTAAAAATGAGGGGAAAAATCGATAGAAAAAAGTAATTATAAAATCCTTAACTATGTTACTAATTTTAGGGATTGTGCTGTTGGTTCTTTTGTATTTTGAATTTGAATGTGGTTTTTATAAGGGCCATAGTTTCAATAATGTTTATAAAATTTCTAAATTTTTTTAATTTATTTTAATGTAAAAACTTGTATTGAATTTTTTAAATATTAAATAGGTTTTAGATATTGCCCCTTTTCGAATTTCCGATACCTTTGTTGAATGTTTTAAATGGTTATAAAAAGAAAATTTAAAATTATTTTTAAATTTAAAAATAAGGGAAATTAAATCGTGATAGAGAAAAAATTTAAATTTTAAATATTATTAACTATGTTCCTATTTTTATGTGATTATGCTTGCTGGTTTTTGTTTTTTCGAATTTGAATATCTGGTTTGGGTTAGATAACCATGCAGTTTCAAAATGTTTATAAATTTTCCCAACATTTATCAATTTATTTTTAGTGTAATATGAGTATTGAAGAAAATTTTTAAAAGATTTAATATTAGTGAGTTGGTATTTCCGCTTTTCCCTTTGAACATTCGATTTTTCAAAACAACGAAGTTTTAAAAAATTATTATTTAATAAATGAAAAGAATTAAATCGAGTATAAATAATTGATAAAAAAACATCCAAAATATGTTATAATTTTATGTGATTGTGTGGGGTTTCTGTATTTTCGAATTTGAAATCTGGTTTTAGATAACTGCCAGGGTTTTCAAAATGTCTATAATTACGGAACTTTTTAAAATTTTTATCTTAGTTTTATACAATAAATGTGCATTAAATTTATGAAAAAATTTAAGATATTGGTGCTTTTTAACACGCAATTTGTTGAAATAAAAGTTTTTTAAAAATGATTTTTTAAAAATTATTTGTTAAACGACATGGAATTAAATCGTGTATAGAAAAAAAGTTCTAACCATTTAACTATGTTTTTTTTTATGTGATTGTGCTCTTGGTTCTCTTTTTTTGAATTTAATATCTCTTGGTTCGACAACGCCAAGATTCAAAAGTTTAAAAATTTAAAACAAATTTGTCAATATATATTTATTTAAAAAGTACTATTAAATGTGCATTCAATTATTAAAAAAATTTTAAAGGTTTTAAAGCTCGTTTACTATGGGAATTGAGTTGAAACTCAACAAGATTTTATAACAACGATTTTTTAAAAAAATTATTATTTAAAAAGAAAAGAAATTAAATCGTGTATAAAAAAAAATTGTAAATTGTTGAATAACCTTTTCAATTTTTATTGGCCGTTGGTTTTCTGTTTTTTGAATTTGAATTTTCGGCCAGTTTGATAACTCTGATGCAGTTTCAATAATGTTTATATAATTCAGGCTATTTTTAATTTATTTTAAATGTAATATACTAGTTTTGGGAATTTTATTTAAATATTAAATAGGTTTTAGATATTGTGCTTGTTCGAACTCCTCTACCTTTTTCGTTTTCGAATGGTTATAAAACGAAAATTTAAAATTATTATTAATTAAATGACAGGAGCAATTAAATCGTGTATAGAGAAAAAATTAATTTAAATATCTTTAACTATTTTCCCTATTTTTAGGGATTATGCTTGTGGTTCTCTGTATTTTCGAATTTGAATATCTTTTGTTAGATAATTCATAGTTTCAAATGTTTATGAATTTACCAAATTTATCAATTTTTTATGAAAATACAATAAATGCTTTCAATTATGAAATAAATTTAAGATATTTGCCGTGGTACTTTTTTCCCCAGTTAAAAGTCAACAAGATTTTATAACAAATGTTTTAAAAAATTATTATGAAAAAAGACATGAGCAATTAAATCTTTTATAGAAAAAAAAAGTTCTAACATCCCTTAACGTTTGAAATTTTTAGGGATTGTGTTTGTTGGTTCTCGTTTTTCGAATTTAATATCTGGTTTGGGTTTCGACAACGCCATGCAGATTCAATAATGTTATAAATTAGGGGCAACATTTGTCAAATATATTTAGTGAAAAAAAGACTATTAAATGTATTCAATTAAAAAAAATTTTGGTATTAAAGTCTTTTAATTATGGAATTGCAGTTAAAACCAAAAAGATTTTAAAACCCGATTTTTAAAAAAATTATTATTTAAAAAAACGAAAAGAAATTAAATCGTAAGAATAAAAATTTGCAATATGTGAATAATATTTTAATTTTAGGGATTGTGCCGTTGGTTTTCTATTTTTTTTGAAATTCGGCCCAGTTTGATAACCTGATGCAGTTTAATAATGTTTATAAAATTCAAATATTTTTTAAATTTATCATGAAATATACTAGTATTGAATTGATTTAAATATTAAATAGGTTTTAGATATTGTGCTTGTTGAATTTTTATACCTTGTTAATTTTTCAATGGTTAAAAAGAAAATTTAAAAATTATTATTAATTAAATGACAGGAGCAATTAAATCTTTATAGAGAAAAAAATTAGTTCTAAATATCTATTAACTTGTTTTCTTTTTATGTGATTGTGCTCGCTCTTCTCTGTATTTTCAATTTTAATCTGGTTTGGTTTGATAATTTCCATGGGTTTCAAAATGTTTCATAATTCGGGGTTTTATCAATTTATTTTTAGCGAATTTTAGATTGAACGTGCATTAAATTTTAAATAGATTTAATATTAGACAGTTGGATTCCCAAATTCCCCGTTAGAATATTTTGAGGTTTCATTAAACGAATTTTTAAAAAAATTTTTTTTAAAAAAATAAAGAGAAATTTAAACTGATAGAAAAAAAAGAATTAAAACATCCGTTAACTATGTTCTAATTTTTGATTGGCCTGTTTTCTCTGATTGAATTTGAACAGGGTTTGGTTCGAAACCATGGTTTCAATAATTTTTATATAATTAGGGAATATTTTTTTAATTTATCTTGTAAAACTTATTGAATGTATTTAAATATTAAATGGGTTTTTAGATATTCCCTCGTTCGAACTCTCGCATACCTTTGTTGAATGTTTCGAATGGTTATAAATAAAAAAATTTAAAAATTTTTATTAATTAAAATGACGGGAAATTAAATTATAGAGAAAAAAATTAATTAAATATCTAAACTATGTTCCATTTTTATGATTATGTTTGCTTCCTTTTATTGAATGAATTTGATAATTCCCACTTTTTAAAAAAGTTTATAAATTTTAGGCAACATTTAATTTATTTTATTTAATATGAGTATTGAACGTTGGAAATTTTAAATAGATTTACATTTAGTGCACGTTGGTACTGCATTTCCATTTGGGAAAGTCAAAAAAATTTTATAAGACAAAGTTTTAATAAATTATTATGTAATAAAGAGAAGAAATTAAATAGTGTTGAATAAAATTAGTTCAAAATCCGTTAATGATGTTTGAAATTTTTTGGGATTGTGCTTTTTGGGTTTCCCCTGTATTTTCGAATTTCAAATCTGGTTTTGTTCGATAACCCAGGCAGTTTAAAAATTTTTTATATAATTCAGGAAACATTTATAAATTTTAACTTTCGTGTATAATGCTATATTGAACGTGCATTCAAATTTTAAATAGATTTTATTATTAGTGCTGTAGGTTTTTCATTTTCATTTTATTGTCGATGAGGTTTCATAACAAATTTTTAAAAAATTAATTTTTAAATAAATGACAAGAAATAAACGTTATAAAAAAATAGTTCTAAACATCCACTAACTATGTTCCTAAAATTATGGTTTTCCGCTGGTTCTCTGTATTTTTGAATTTTAATATCTGGCTTAGTTCGTTAACTCTGATGCAGTTTAAATAATGTTCTAAAACGGCAAATTTATCAATTTATTTTTAGTTGACTAATAAAGGGCATTCAATTATGAAATAAATTTAAGATATTGGTGCTCGTTGGTACTATCGCAATTTCTTTTGGGAAAGTCAACAAGATTTTATAACAAATTTTTTAAAAATTATTTTTAATAAAGACAAGAGAATTTAAATGTGTATTCAGAAAAATACTTAAAATATATTTACTTTTTTCCCAATTTTGATGTGATTTCCGCTGGTTCCTGTTTTTTTGAATTTGAATAGCGAGGTTGATAAATCTGAGCATTTTCAGCAATGTTTATATAATAACCAACATTTATTAATTTATTTTTAGTATAGTAAACTAGATTAATGTATTTAATTATTTAATAGATTTGAGATATATCGTATTTGTTTGGGACTTTGCATTATCTATTTGAATGCCGTAGGGGGGAAATACGCAGTTTTTATCTCATAAAGGAGGGGGAATTAAAACATGTGAGTAAAAAATTGTTCGATATGCCCTTTAAAATGTCTCACTAATTTTATGTGATTGTTTGTTTTTTTTTATATTAAAATTTTCTTATTATTTTGCGGGTTGGGATGCCGCTGAATTACTTTTATTATTTTAGATGAAAAATTTGGGGAAATTTAAATTCCCCAAAATTTTGGTTTTAATTTGGGAATTAATTATTAATAAAAAATTAGATGGCTTGAGCTCTGTAATTTAAGCTTTGAGTCAAGGGGATGGATTATGTGCGGGCGTCACACCCTTTTACAGTTACTTTGATTATTTGAGACGAAAATACGGAATTAAACCCAAATTTTAATGGCAATTAAAGCAAAAATGATTGATGGTTTCCGGGGCTTGGCTGAATTTAAAGATGGTTGGTCGAGCCGCCGACACACTTTTCTCCAAAATATAATCAAAAGGAAAATTGGCAATTTAAATTTGCAATAAATGATTTGACATGTTTCGTGTCGGGTGCTGACTTGGGTTCCAGCTTTTAACCAGAGACTAATTTCCATCCGTCTGACATCCCTGTAAATTTTAAAATGTATCCATACATTCAATATGATGTTTGTATCAGCTATTGATGAGGATAGGATTATGTACGAAAATAAAATGTGTTATTGATGCTATAAATGTTTTATTGAAGCCCTTTCAAAATTTTCACTGACAAACATCTCCTTCTGACCGAGAATTACACTAGTTCTCAACCATACATATTTCTCAATGGATCTAGCTGTCGCAGTCCGTCGGAATTTGAAACTGATCTCTAGAAGATTGCAGGTACTTTTCATGAATCCCCAAGATATTTCCGGAATTTTCTCAAGAAAGGAATTATGTGTTGAAGGGGGCCAATGTTTTATCTTCAATGATGTTTCGGGAAAATTATCTGCTCCATCTTTATAAGTACTTTGTAGCATTGAAGCAATTTTTTTTAAGTTTGGAGAAATTTTTGAAAGTGAATAAAAATAGGTTTGGTAATGAAATGGGGCTTTTTTTTTTTAACTACTTATTAATTAAACACCCACTCTACCTATCAAAAAAATAAATTAAAATAACAAATATAACCTGAAACCCTTTAAACTCTCCATTACACCGTAAACACCAGTAATGTTTTTGTGTTCTCAACGTCGAATTAAAAAGTTTTCTTCATATCAGAATTGCAATTTACCTTGAACGTGATATAATTTTATGTAAGTTTTGAGTTATTCGGCCGAAATATTTTTAAGGTTCAAGGTCTTAAAGATGGGGGAAAATTTTGTGTTTGGGGGTCACATTTGAAAACTGTGGATGAGGTTTATATTTGCCAGCCGTCGCTGATCACTATCCATTTCCGAAACGAAATATCAACAATTACTTTAACTACAAGGGCAAAGTTTACCTAACGTGTTAGAACATCATTATCCTCGAATTTTGGACCCTGAAGAATTTTTCCCGTACCCATTCTGCCACTCCTACATGTACTCACCCTCTTTGGAGGCAGGCAGTTTGAAGAGGTGTTAGATCACAGCAACTCCATAAATAGAGTTTTCGTAATTATATAGTCTTACTTGCGCGGAGACCAAGGGCACCCTGAGGCCTGAAAGAAAGTCATTTTCGTCCTATTGTTCAAAAGGTTATATGCGACTTATACTGCGTAGCAAATTCATTCTGGGTGTGGATTCCGACCAACATAAAACCCTCATACAAACATACAGATAACATCATCATCATACATACATACATACATACAGCAATCAAACCACACTAACCAAATTGAAGTTCCCACAGAACTTCCATATTTGGTCGAAAGTACGCCGCCAGGTTTTTCCCATTTTGGGGCTTTAACGCAGAGGCCGTTGCACAACTGAAACAGATTTTTACGACAGCCAGAGCGTCGGAACACAGCGCGGGTGCCGGGCGGGCACGGGGCCCCGCTGCCGCGCACGAGAGTGTACGCGCGGCGCGCGGCCGGGCCTCGTTTTGCTCGTGCCGCTTTTTATTGAGTGGCCTGACCAGTCGGCGCGCCGTGGAAAAGTACCGGCGTGCAGGTTGCCATCCGCCAGAGGACGCCGGCGTCGCCGCCGCCATTGCCGCTCTTGTCGTTTTTTCTTTGCGCGCCTGAAAAGGCTCGGCGCCGGCGCCCTCCCCGCGCACAGTGAAAATGGTTTCCAAGTAGATGGGGGCAAACACAATCTGAGTTACAAGTACATTAAACTATGTCTCAAATACATTGAATAACGAAAGTCTTACAATGATTTAATAACTGAAGTAACGTGTTTTGCTCCTCTAGCACTCCTTGCAAATTTTGTCGTTCAGTACTTAACTTTTCAAATGTGTACTCGGAACTGACACAAAGTATTGTCGAATTCTTTCAAATAGTTACCAAGAAACCAATCCCTCGATGTGCATATAAGATTTGTACCCGTACATTTTTGTTACACAGACTTAAAAGTGCTTACGAGAATGGCACATTGGTAACACATTACAAGCACAATTCCTTTTTTCACTTTTTCCGACAACTAATATGAACATTATAAGAAGATCTATTATAATAACTTCTTTGGAGAGAGAATCGTGTCTACTTGACGATGTTGCTGTGCCATGCGAATAGAACGACGCCGTAACCAAGGAAGCAGACAAACGTCTTAAATACAAGTTTGGAAATCGAAATCCGCCGTATGTGGGGCGTAAATCACAGTGCCGATCCGAGTTCTGAAATAAGTTCTGGAAAAACTGCGTAAGAACTTGTCAAACATTCCGACATTCCGGTCATTCAAAAGACTGGAAAGTGCAAGATAGGAAGTCTCTACGTGGTCGTTACCTCTGTGACTGTGAATTTAGGTAATAATAATAATAATAATAATAATAATAATAATAATAACAACAACAACAACAACAACACAGTTCCAAAAACATGCTCCAAGTAATAGGAACATTCATCAAAATCGGTGTCGTCTGTTGGACTATGTACGACCAACGAATTCTAACTGATCGCAAGATAGCGGCAAACAAAAAGGATATCGTTAACCGGAATTTGGAGGAAAAATCGTTTCTACTTGTAGATGATTCTGTGATTGGTTGGTTGTTAGTGATTCCGGGCGCATCAACTACTGTGGTCATTAATCCCGTAAGTGTAGTGCATGATTTTCATTGTTAGGTAGTTGTGATCTTCCTCCGCTAGATGGCGAGTTCAGCTAGCGGTATTTCGTTCAACCAGGTATCTCCCACCAGCGGAGCACCGCCCCAGCCGGGACAAGCTTTAAGCTCCCGACCGGTCTCCTGGCAAATGTGGTAGTGTACTGCATGGACAAGGAAGAAGTAGGAAAGATCGCGCGCGGTCCGTGTCTCGTTTGTTAGGGTATTGCTCCAGCATTCGCCTGGAATTGATCGGAGAAACTACGGAAAAATACCGATCAAAGCAGCCAACCGCTAGAATTCTCCTCCTGGCAGCGACTGAATTCGACCTAGCTGATGAGCTAATGCCAGCCTGAACCGTCTCTCCCGGTATGATGCTGTGCCGTGCGCTTAAACATCGTAACCAAGGAGAAGATCGAGTACAAGAGTTTGGAAATAGAGTTCAGCCGAATGTGAGGCGTAAAATTACAGGTCGTCCCGATAATTATCGGCGCTCTGGGATTTGTTCCGCAAAATTTGAGTAATAACTTGGTTCAACCCCTAGGTAATTCTGAGAAGTACAAGACATTGCTTAATTGGGAACAGCCCAGTTTTTGCGCAAAGTATTGTAGAAGCTCCGACAGTCCCTGTTCTCTTAACTTCTTGGAGTGAAATCCAACTCGATTTCAGTGAATTTTCACTTATCCGTCGAGCCAGAATTGAACCTCACGGAAATGGAATGCCTCGATTTTTAAAAAATACTTTACTTGACGCTAGACTGACCGTTACCTCGATTCGAGTGACAGACGATAACTTTCAGTGAGTGGATTTGCACTCAATATCGAGTATTCCCGGCATCCATTTAGAGAGAAATAGTTTATGACCTCTAATGTACATAGTTAAAATATTTCTGGTTATAGGGAATATACATTAATTTAAAAGCAGAAACTATAACCTTATGGAATAATTGTAAATTTCAACTGACAATACATAACATTAAAACGCTGCTCCTTAGGAAGCTGGTTGCAACGCGGAGTAGATTTTATATTTAACCGACTCATGACATCTGTAATCGTGAATTAGAGGAATAATAATAATAATAATAATAATAATAATAATAATTAATAATAATAATAATAATAATAATAATAATAATAATAATAATATACCGCATGAAAGCCAGTAATCTCCAAGACGGTGACGTGACCGAGCTCAGCGCAGGTGTTTGTCGGCGGAATACTTAAGCGCACGTGCGCACGCTCCATATCATAAGCGCCGTTATCTCACCCATACCATAAACCACCGCAATAATTCCCAAGCACCCCAACCTGATTTTCTTGTAGAGGAGCCCAGTGGGGTCATCCTCCCTCTTATTTTTGGTCTGTATATTATTGTATACATAATGTAAGCAAACAATTCTGTAAAGTGGTAATGTACGCTGTATCAGAAAATATTTGAATTAAAAAAAAAGACGCGCGCACGCGCGAAGGGCGCAGCTGCACGTGCGGGGCCAGTGGGCGCAGGCGCGCGCCCTCTGCGCTGGCCGGCCTGGCGCAGCGGCTCGCCGCAGCAGCGCTCCGAGGAGCAAGACGAAGCTAACAGCAGATCCTCCTGCTACGGAAAAACCGATTGCTCTGCCCCAAACCGAGCTTAAACACACTACGTACACAATACACAGGTCGTCAAGGTCAACAAAGTCAAAGTTTTAGAATTTGTTCCAAAATGTACAGTTTCCATACTCCGATTAAAACATAAGACGAATTCACTTCTGCCCAGCTGGGACGCACTTGGGCCACCGGAAAATTCAATTTCAAACATTTAGGTGTAACGAAGTTTTCAATTGGATAACCGCGTCCCAGCTGAACGCTGTCGAAAACGCCTTACGTGTTAATTCACTTTGAACAACTTTGATTTTTTGGTTCCTTGGTTGCTCAATCTCAAATGACAAAGAGACTGCTTTTACGACTGAAGCAGCTTCAAAAACTTCACGAGTAAACTCGTTTAGATTTTGCCAAGACTATCGAGAGTGAAAGAAATTAACTGACAATTAACTTCATTTCAGTAATATGTAAGAAAGAATTATAGTATTAAGAAAATATTCTGAAAACCAGCTTCTTAAAAAAGTCATGTACACTTTTTTAAACAAAAAACAAAAGTGAGTCGCTTTGGCGAATTTTGTGCTTAAAATTGATGCAATTTCTAAAAAAAGGATTTTCCTCAACAAAAAAAAAATCACTCTTTTTTTTGTATTTTCTCCTCGCTTCTATCAAAGAACAGTAAAATAATGGTGTTAGTCCCATTTTCGGCGAACTCTCCAATTTTCGACAACTGCAAAAAGTTAAAATTTCAAAAATACAAAATTGAAGATTAACCGTTTTGCTTTAAACAAAATATGTTCTAAAAATCACCTCTTAAAAAGGCAATGTACAATTAAAAAGAAAATACACGAGTTATTTTTTATGTAATTTTTGGTTAGAATTAATGCAAATTATAAAAAGAATATTTGCTCAAAAACTGCTCCCAATTTTTCTGAAATTTTTTTCATGCATAAAATAAGAGACGCTAAAAAATTGGTTGAAATCTCGTTTTCGTTGATCTCTCCGAATTTTCGAAAATTGCATGTTGGAAATGTCGCGTTGAGGCAATAACATTTTTAAACGTCGGTCTCAATTGGTACGTCAGGGCGACTGTTTAATGTCGAGGAAGGAACGGGATATGTGTCTCAGGGCATCAACTGTTGTCACTGCAATGCCTCTGACTGAGAGATTCTAGATTCAAGTCTCGACGGTGGCAGGGTATTCAACACTAGCTCTAAAGGTCGAAAGCTACGTCGAATTCTGTACGAGGAGAATTTTAGTGGGCGGCTGCTCTGATCGGTAGTTTTCTGTGCTTTCTCTAATCAATACCAGGCATTCGCCCGGAACAGTTCCCTAACAAACGGGCCATGGAACGCGCGCGATCTTTCCTTCCACTACCATACCCCATCCTCAACGCCACATACACACACTACACTAACACACATATCAGGAGACCGGTCCGGAGCTTAGAGCTTGTCCCGGTTGGGGCAGAGCCCCGTTGGTGGGATTCCTGGTTGAGGGAAAACCCTGTAAGCCGATGGCAGGTCGGCGCCGTATCTCACCATCAAGCGGAGGAAGTTAACGTCACCTCCCGCGATAAACACATGCATTACACTTACGAGACTAATGACCTTAGCAATTGACGCGCCCGGCATCACTAAATCAGTTACTGTGGAGGAAGGCGCACGGCGAGTTACCTCGAAGGACTGAGTTCGAGTGTCGGTGAGGAAAAGCAATTTTGCTGGTTGAAAACACTCGCAGGTTCATGTAACTGAAGGATACAGGAACAAACATCAATATTAACGATCAGAATGAAAGATTTTTCCTTTCATTCATCAGAATAGATCACATTTCTTTCACTGACAAATTCCAAAGCTTCAACGATATAGTGAACCGAGCAATGACTGAGAAAATCTCTGAGAAGCATCGGAGACCTAGGTTCAGCAGCGAATAGCTGCGACTCCCTCGAGGCACCATGCGTTTCATGGTGAGAACACCGAAGCGTAAGATATAAAATAACATAGAACATTAGAACTAATGATGTTCGCAGAATCACAATGGCAATATTAGTGTATAAAATTGTTTTATACAAAAAGTTTTGTTATAATAAATTTAATTCTTGAAGGAGATATGAATTTGATACTCTTAGGAACCGTATAAAATGGATATTGAAGATTTTTTAATATATTTTGATGAAAGAAATAATTGATAATCGGATTATCGGTAAATGACCTACAAAATTGTGCAAATAGTTCCACCTTTTCAGAATCTGCAGTAGCAATTTTATTTGAATCTTTTAAAGTAGTTATTTCATGTTTCCATTTTGTTATAATTCTAATAGCAGACCAAAGGGATGAAGAATTCTGCTGAAGTTGGGAGAAATAATTATTAAATTTAGAATATCGATATTCTTCTATTTTTTTTAACAATAGGAGTTAATAAACTTGATTTCTTGATTATGGGATCACGACAAAGTTGCCATTTACGACGAGTAATGTGTTTAAGAGTTATTAAATTTAATAATTCTTTAGGTAAAATATTAGAAGATACTTTTTTGGGAGGATGATAATGAGTTGTTCATAATTCTAATGCTTTTTAAACATTATTTATAATAATCAAAATTTCATGATCAATGTCACAAGAAGTAAAGAGGAAGGATATTTTGTAAAGCATTGCATCAGTACAACGTAAACAACGAGATTCTAGAGTACAGTTGGCCTGAGTATGATTAAAGTTTTGACAATTTTTCCATTGTATAGGGAAATTTTATTTAGAACAGAATTTAATTTTGACAATCCTATTAGTAATTAACGAAACGAGGGGATAATTTGCATGAATGGTGTGTTCAAGAAAACGAGCGACGATTGGAGCGAGTTTTCTTATATACCATGAGTGCAATTATCTCCCTTTATATACAAGTAACGTTCAATATTTTTTCGTTTCCACTTACGGATAATTAAAAATTATAGATCTCCAACAGATCTTTTTCACACGCGACATGCATTTCACGACGTAGTATTGCTTCTGAGAAGTATCTATTTTAGTTGGCCTTGCATTGTTTTTGTTTCTACGAAATATTTGCAAATACTGGAAGGTACTTAACATATGCCGATAAAATATTAGAAGCTGACAAAGTCATGAACACTTTACTTCCCACGAAAAGTAAAGACATATAAGAGAGATAATACATGTATAAATATTGGGTTGGAAAACTAGTCACTTCTGACACAGTTTTGGTATAGCATATTTTTTAGAGCTGGTAAACACAACTGACGTTTACAATTTTTACAATGTTAATCGTAAGACAAAATATTTTACAAGTAAAACATTTAATATATTCACGTTAAATATTTTATGTTGTTCCATAATTCATCAAGCTTAACGATTACTTACCCAATTTAGTTTTATTCATTCGATGTTAATAGTAGTTGTAGGTACGTAATATGTAATGTAATTTTTTTCATGTTTCATGACCGACTGCAAATATCTTTGCTACGTGTGTGTTCTAGTTTCTTAATAACACTATTTATTTATTTTTTAAATTTTGATAAGTAGGTATGAGTTTTTAATTTCTTAAAAATTTATTTTGCAGTACTTTTAGTTTTTGAAGGTTGCTTTTAGCGGCACCTCCCCAAATTGGACAGGAGTAGGTCAGTGCAGGTCGTGTAAAGTATTTAACTATTATTAATGCAGAGTCTATTGATAATTTTGATTTTATATTTATGAATTGATACAATTTTAATATTTTATACGTGTGTTATTAGCTATTGATTTTATGTGTTTTTTTTTTCAGATTAATTTGGTATCTATTTCAAGTCCAAGATATTTAACAGGAGTGTCATTTGGAAGCCATTTAACTGCATGGTTATTAAGTATTAACGGATAAGTAGGAATAATTCGTTTTAAGTAGAAAATTTTAGCTTGAGATTTTTTATGATTTATTTTCATTTGCCAATCATTGAACCAAGACTTGAGATTTAGGTAATTTTGGAGATTGTCTCTACATAAAAGAAGATCAGTGGTAAATATTGCAGTGTCGTCCACAAATAAGGCAATATCAGAATGTAAGAGGTAAGGCATATCAGAAATAAAAACATTAAAAAGCATAGGTGATAAAGGAGATCCTTGGGGAAGTCCAGCTTGTATATCGTGATCAGTTGAGAGAGTGTTATTTATTTGAACTTTAATGAGCATATTTAGTTAACTAAACGAAAAAATAATTTAACCAGTTTTATGATATCTCTATTAAAATCATTGTCTATAAGTTCAAGGGCACAAAGGTTGGCGATTTTTATTAAATAATCTACAAACAGATGTAGTAGTACATGTTTTGGATAATTCAGTTTCAATTTCTTCAATCTGTGTAGGAAAAAAGGAATATCATATAATATTGCTGATGAGGTTTGTTGAATCGGATCACGATTAGAAAAAGATTGAATTTTAATTGTATTACAAAAAATTCTATATTTTCTAGTCATCTATAGAATCAAAGAAAATGGAAATGTAGTCACTTTTAACTTTGGTAGTGAAATCTCATTGTGCTATTTGTTTTATTTCTGAAATAAAGCTACCAAAACTACTTGATATCTTAGAATTTTGTTTGTTTGTTTGTTTGTTTGTTCCTACGGCTTTTATCCCGCCAACAGCCGGTTACCCTTTACATCCCGATGGGACGCATATTCGACCATACACTAGACAACACACTTGCGGGCTCCTCTGATCTGGGGTCAGTACAACGCGAGGCCCTCCGCGACAACACATACAAAGTCAAGGGACAAACAACCATGCCCAAGGCGGGACTCGAACCCGCGACCCTTCGGACCGAAGCGCTGAGTCGGTACTCGCTTCATAGCCACCGCGGCCACCCAGGTCGACTAGAAGTTTTTGATATGTTAATTGGAGAGATGGAAGTTTTATTCTGTTTAGATTGATTCGTATCTTGCGGTGAAGGATCAAAATCATATACTTCCTCTGGAAGATCTTGATAGGGATTGGAAGTAGGGACAGAATAAGATGTAGAAGAATCATCCGCGGAGTCAGTTAAACGTTTGCGTTTAGAATTATTGTGGTCACTAAATGTTACTTTTCAGGAATTAATAAAGCACAGAAAGAAGATTTAAAAAACTCACTTGTAGTATTCACTGTAACTGTTTGATTTAGATTTATAAGTTCCTGTTGAGAATGAAGTTTTTGTTGTAAATCTTGAGCGTGTTGTTTGAGGTACATTATTTCTTGTTCTAATGCACTCATTATTTTTGAGACACCATAATTAATTAATTATTACTTGGAAATTCAGGAATATTATATAAGTTGAAAGTTTCCATATAGTTTGGATTGTTGAGTGCGTCAGTTATAAGCTGCCCCGTAGGGCAACTTGAAATATCCATTAAAAAACTGCTGAAATCACTTGAACTTCTTATAACAAAAGACGCAGCAAATGTTTCTGTTTATAATATTATTACTTGACAAGATATGTAAGAGGCTATTTACAATCGATTCGTTTGTATCAAGGCCTTCTACTTCACCCACCAGCGTAGAAGTGATTCTTTGAATCAGTCACCTCTTCATGGTAACAAGAAAAAAACACTTTTGCCGCGTAAATAGTTCCTGCAGATTAAATTTTGCAGTGCAAATAATATTAAAGAATGCATTTTTTCTCTAACATTATTGAAAAGACGATCCTTCTAGATGACTTCATTCAAAAGATATAAAGTCAATGAGACACTTGTAACGGAAGTGACGCAGATGAAGGAAGAAAATTTAAAAATATGTTAAATGGTGCAATTCACAATGATGTATATATAATTTTATTCAAAAAATTCTAAATATTTAGAATATGTTAAAATTCTAAAAATGTGAAAAATGAAGATACTGGCTTCTTGTCTCCCCTTAAAATATTGAAGACAATACGTTTTATTCGCTGAAATTTTCCGACATGTTAGGAATTATTTTAAAAAAATAATGTGGGATTCCAGAGTCTCTCCTAATTCAACAATACCTTCAGGAAATAATTCCGCAAACTTACATTATCCCGAAAGAAGTAAGCCTACAATTTCCATCGCCAAGAACGCAGTTTTCGAGTGGTAGGGCGAAGCTGCAGAAGGTCAGCAATGACGACATGGGAAGCACACAGGCACTTCTGTTATTTGCCGACAAATCTCGCGAAGTCATGCTTTACAGACCGCAATACAGACGCTCCGCCCCTCGCTTCGTCCCTTATTGCGACTGAAAGATGCACAGGCGTCAGGCACAACACGCGCCTTTGTACTCGGCGGAAAGCAGTCATCCTTATTTTTAGGCATCATTCTTTCCAACAGAGGTCGCATACTCGTACGTTCAACATGAATGCACGCACTTCAAGCGGTAGCATCCGCGTTTTCGTACGCGTTCATCAAAAAACAACCAACAATTGTTGGTAGGTTGGTAGGGTGGATTTCCCATTATTGTTGCTTTAATCTTCGAACCTTCAAGAGACTGTAGATTCCAGAAGCAGCTAGGCATAGTCTCGTCACGAGAATATACCTTTAATTAAATTAAGCGATTCAGGCTCAATTATTTGAATCTGGTAGGTTGGGCTGAACTTTGTAAAGTGAAAATTGCGTGTTCAATCTTTATGTCATCGAATTGAGAATCTAATTTACCTTTTATCATATACACTTACCAGCTTGCAAAAAAAAAACTGATTGGCTACAACTTACGGTGCTACAACGCACTACTTTCTGGCATTATTTGCAAGTTTTGCAATTTCCTAAATTTCAGATAGTACAACGAAAAATGAGAACTGTGCCATTCTTAAACGTCCTTTGCTCTAGCCGATGAAAAAAATTAAAGAAAAGTTTGGAGCTATTTTTGACACTGTACCATTGTTTAAAAATTGCTAATATTTCAAGCAAAATTACGCGAGAACTGCTTACATTTTCGAAAAAGTCTCGGTCTTCAGTATGGCAGTTCTATGAAGATTTCCGAGCCGAAAAAATGAACTTTAACAATTTTCGAAAATGTAGAGTTAATCGCAAATACGAAATGTGCGATTTTTAAACTCCTTTTTTCCGAGAAAGAAGTAAAATAAAAATTTAAGCAATTTTTTTAGAAAAATTTGAAATTTTGAGATTTCATTGAAAGTACCCCCAAACTGAAAATATTCCTTTAAAACTCGCAGGGCCTCGAGTTCGTCAAAATCGATGAGGGAATATCAATTTTTGTGAAAACTGCGTTTAAGGTTTAGGCGCTAGGGGACATTTTGCCGTAATCCAATATTTCGATGTGAAGAACCCACCAAACGTGGATTCTGACTTCACGAAGTGATAAGAGGAAATAATTTACTACATATTTACGCAATTTTTACGCACTTTTTCTATACCGTGGCCTGGCAATAAGAGGTTTTCTGACAAAAAAACAACATAATTTTAGTACTGTAATATGACAAGAAATTCACCAAGAAACGAAATTGATTTCTTCCATATTACGATGATAGTTACTGAATCATCCAAGGAATCCTTCTACACATTCACGTAATAATGGCGTGCCGATAGGTTTGAGCTGTGCGTTGGGTGGATGTGGCTGGTGCGGCCAGGGAAAGCCGTCGCCGTCGCCGTCGCGGCCCCTGCGCAGGCGCGCAGCCAATGCTTGGCTTCGCGCTGCCCACTCTGGCAGGGCGCTCTGCGCCACTCCCACGCACGACGCCTTTAACGGTTTCCAGCCCCGGCCTTTAGGCTCGGCGTGCGAAAGCCTGCGCAACCCGTAACGCTCGCTTTCCACCACTGCGGCAGGGGAGCGCGCTCTGCACACTGCAGCCGAAGTGGACATAACGGGTGCGCAGCGGGGGGTTTTTGATTTCCTGGTCTCAATCGAACATCCAGCCACCGCCATTCACTCCACTATCGTTATGAATTCAGTTCGTGATTCACCAAACCAGGAATGAATTCTGACTTGGACATGGCGGAACTAACGTAAACAAATTATTTTGTAAAGAGCAACTCGCAGACAATCAGCGTTTTAATATACATGCATTTAATGTACTTACGCATCAAACGATGTGCTCTAACATAAGTACAATTCAGAGATTAACAATTACTTTATAACTTACAAGTATGTGACACTCAATTTCTTCATCTATCGTAAAGAATTTATCTTCACGTATTGATTTCACACTTTATGGCATTTTCATATGATAGAATAAGGGGGGTGTACATGAATGAGGCAATGTGATACTTTTGGGATACTCAATTTGATACTTTGGGGAATAGTGTTTTGTCAAGTGTTGGAGAAGTAGTTGGGGAAATAGAAACTACAAAATTTCTGGAATAATAATATAAAATTCCCATGGAATACTTAAATTAGTTAATATGTCACGGTTAATAAGACGTACGATAATTTAAAAAAGGTCCACAATCAAACAATGAACACTTTCTGTGAAAGTTTGGTGTGTGTTTCTCTTAAACTCACCGCTACTGTAGGTGTACATTCGAGAGTGGAGAAGAGTGGTCAGGTACTCACCTGTAAAAGAGAGAGCTGACGTAATTACAATGTAACTACAGTATTTTACGAAGTGTTTACAAATAAAACAGCACTCGAGATCAAAATTAACTAGGTTTGTTATAATAATAACAACAAAAAATAATAATAATAATAATAATAATAATAATAATAATAATAATAATCCTGAATTAATATAGAAATCTGTTCCACCACTACATTACGCTTGTTACGAAGTACCATTCACAGTTGTCTGTTACCACAATTCAAACATGCCACGAAGGATCTAAACCATATTGGAAATGTCACTTCAAATTTTGCGTCGTGGCGTCTTTGAGACCAAATATGGTATGATCTTTACATTCCCATCGAAGGAATGCTTATGAATTAAGGATTTTCTGCTTTCAAAAACCCTATCGCTTTGAATTAGAATTCGCGAGTACTGATAAGATGATCCTATATGTTGTTACACCAATCAAAGTTACTGTTCTAATTCAAGATTTCCTAAACTAATAAATTATTAATACATCAAAATCGTGGGAGTTTCGTTAGAAAATTAAGTCAGAGTTTTTCAAAACAGCATATGGCTGGGAAATAAGCTGGTCATGTATGTTCGCAGTAAATTCCTTTCACACTTTCAATTAAATACACAATAATTGTGCAAACAATTAAAAACGAAAATTAGGGCTACAGTTAATAAACTGTATTGTCTTTCTTCGATAAAAGTGAATTTTTGGTAGCCTTGGAAGGCAAATATGCCAATCATGAAAAATCGTGCCGATTTTAGACTAGGAAAACATATATGACAAAAAAGGGTAATCTTTTTTCAATTTAAAGCATTATAGGCGCCTTCAAAGCCGGTCAAAATCCATATTGTACGCATTTAGTCCTTGAAATCATCAGTATCCCATTCCCACGTTCGTTGGTGTTGCAAAGTAGCCAATAAAATAAGCCTTGTCGCACCATTAAGCTGTTCCGTCACAGACTTTTGACGAACGATGTCACAGCAACCAACGTCATTGCACTTCCCAAATCCTAAGGGTGGGTATCAGTGGACGGGTGTCGCTGCGATGGGGCGGGTGCTGTGTGCAGGGCGGTGAGTGATGGGTCGTGGATGTTGGGTGTTTTATGATGCAAGATTGGCCGTCGGATGTGAGTGGTCGGGTTTTTGGTATTGGGTGTAGGGTGTTAGGTCCAAGGCTGGAAGCGGGGAGGGGTGCTACACGACGAGAAGCGCATGGATGGATCCAATGGGTGGGTGTCGAAAGGTGAGGGGGACGCGGACAGACTTCGGTAAATGGCTGCAGAGATATTGAATGCTGGGAAGCAAGAGAGAGGCGTGGTGACGGGGCGCGAGTGCCCGGGGCGAGGCTGAATGTTAGGTGATGCCATCCGCGCATCGCCGCGGGATCTCTGGGGATTTTCCACAGCGCGGCGCTCCGAGCTCCTCGGCCCGCCTGTCAAGTGCTGTCGAATGGCAGTCAACGACGCCCCGAGATTCCGAGCCGCGCCGCGCCGCGTCGCGCTGCGCTGCCGTGACAGCTCAATCCTTCAGGGCGCCCAGACGCCACTAACAGGTCTGACGCACATCGTGACTTCCACCTTCTCCGCTGGGGGTGCCGGAGGTATTTTAACTGCTGAAGTAGTCTCTGTGCTTGTCCCTGGTCCTACGGCCTGGAGTGACTCCAGTGTTACGTAAGATGTATCCTTCAAGTGCTTTTGAAGTATTAGTCAATAAGGAAGAAGTATGACAATGAAAAAAAAAAGTGCAGCAACACTGAAGAAAAGTTTTAAAAAAGTTGGTTCAAGTTGGTTTCTCTGAGAATTACAACATTTCAAACTTTCTCGACATATTTTTTCGATTAAATAGTGATAGTTGATACTTAAAGCGATATTGTTTAACAAATTTTAGTACTTATTTAAAGTGTCCTGGAAATCTTCATTTAAGCAGTTGAATAATTCCTTAAGTTAAGGACAAATCTCGACTCACTAGCTCGTGCGATAAAGTACTGGGTATAGGTGATATAATAAGTAATAAAACTATAAGTAATTCTGTTTCTGGAAAGAGAATGTTCTTTTTATGTTTGTTCAGTAGCAGAATGGCAGCTTATTCAATTGCTCGCGAAAATAAAAATTACATGGAACTAGTAAGTAGGGTAGATAAGGTGGTCTTTACGAAATATGGAAGAGTAACATTAATGATATCCAATATTACATCTACAAAAGTTGTTGAATGACAATTCTCGTGGACTGTTGCATCAATTTTTTTGTATTGAAACGCTCTCCGTTTCTGTCAAATTATTTCTGCAACCGTGTTTCCGAATTTATATCATTTTTGGGCGCCAGGAAAGGGTTGCGATTTTAAATTTCCCGCAAACACATCTAAAGGAAAATAATTACTCTACTAGCTCTGCCGGTTCGGTTCTTACGAAAATAATCGTCGCCGGTACTTATTTCTCCCTAGCAAACTATCATTCGATCCGCTTTCCATACGGAAGAAGCGAGGAATCTGAAATTTGTTTCTTAAAAGAAATTATTAAACTGTGGATTGCACAAGATGCTAAAGAAATGATAATCAGCTTTTCTTTTTCAGAATGAGAACGTTATAAGTTTATTCATCGATTAATTCTTTTTCACATGAAATATCACCTTGGTCATGACCGATCGTAAAAATTGTCTATAGTGCTATTATTCTTACTATTTTATATATCCATGCGCTCTTGGGCGATGAGGCCAGGAAGAATCCACCGCTCCGACCAATCACCAATCTTCTCTCTTGTATCTAGTTCTCGGTCCGCTGTCGGGTAAATGTCCTCCTCAACTTATTAATTGTTTCACTTACTTCCCTATTCTTTGCCACGGATGGGCACTAACTCCAAGACTGTCACGTTTCACTTAATCCACGATACACGAAAGTCTATTTCTTCTAATTAATTCATCCAACTTTTAACGCGATAAAATATAAAGTTAACGCTAAACGAGTTTTTGAGACTCTCAAGGGGCCCGGAATCCATCAACGTGTGCATCCAAAACGGGAGCCACTGTGTTCCCACAAGTCCTTCGAAATTTGTGGTGCGTTAACAAGCTGTTGCGTTTCAGTTATGTAATTCCATATCCATCTTTATGATATTATCTGTATCTCAGATCTCCAATATCTTATTTGTCAAACACGTTTTACTAAAAGTAACCATTATGCTACTTGAATTTATTTAAAAGGGCTGCAAATCAATTCAAAACAATGTAAAGAGACCGCCAAGCAATTAATATTGTAATATTGTTTTTGCTCAGAGCCGCAACTCAAAATCAAGACAGCAAACAAACGAAATAAATTTAGGGGAGCCTATTCAATGTTGCTGCAATTTCCTAAAGCAATTTGCATGACTACCTAACCCCTTCCTCAAACGGATAAACAGAATTGCGCACTGCGAAAACTACCGAATCTTACCGCAAGATATCGTTCTAATAGCTTATAGCGACCCGGACGGCTTTTAATTTTTAATTTCTCTTATTATATACGTATTGAAAGAATGATACTTATTTCTTTGTTAGTTTAGCTTATTATGAAGCCCATTGGTTACCTGCAATACACGTGGTGTATGATGATCATTTGCAGTACAAATTGTAAGCCTTTTCGGGCTCGTTCTGCTACGTCACAACGGACATTTCTACAATACTTATAAAGCAAAATATTGCATTAATCTCGATAATATCTTCACCATCCCATCATACCCGTAACCGAGGAGAAGTACATATCGGTTTTGGGAAACCCAGTTTGTATGAATGATATCATTATAAATCAAATATTCTCTCCCCCCCCCACGACAGAAGTTTGGAGAGCATGCATGAGCGAGTCATAAAGGCACAAGAGAACGGCCTGCCTGCCAGGTCCGGCTGGCGTCCAGCGGGGACGCTGCGACGTGCCGCTCCGCACGCGCGCCGCTCCGCTCGCTCCACTGTCAATTGGCTCAGCCCGCGCACTGCTCTTTCTCTCCCCGCCACGATCGCCCGGCGACGGGACACGACGGGTAACAAAGACTTCCGATTTATTCCATAAATGAAACATATGTACAGATCTGTAGAAACATTTGACCAGGACATAAATGCTACGTGAATGCAAAGTCATCAAGAATAAAAAAAATCGAACGGCTTCGTTTGAAAACTGATATTCCTCACAACAGATGCTTCCATCCAGCCGTAGCAGAATAAGATGTCCCACGAGCTAGCGATCACAACAGTGACAGCAGAGTTCCAAACCGTGCAACTACAGGCGGTCAGCCTTCGGCAGGGTCAGACTTACAAAGTCAATACAATACAGAAATCATAAACTTATTTAGTTGGCCAAATCAAGAGGCCACAGTTGAACTAAAAGAAGAAAACATAATTCCACCAATTTTTGTTTCTAACTTCGAATATAAAGCTAGCCTCGCTAATGAAGTAAAATCTAATGTCATACCAAATTTCGCTTCACAATTTAAGAAACCAAAGATTAGAATTCAATTCCAGTGAGAGCCCGGAAAGTAGTTAAATACATTCTAGCCAGTAAAACCCATTGTCTGACATACTATGATAAAATTAGCAAAAAAGACTCATTAGCGATAAAAAATGTTCTATCTCAGAAAATGAAATACTAACTGAAATCAAAGAAAAGCTCAATGCTGCAACAAAAGTGACTCTATATAAAAAACAATTCGTCCATCCTTGTAGTGGTACAAAACTTTGATGGGCCCATAAAATCAAAAATGTTCTACAAATAAAACAAATAGTAATATGTAAGATAGTGAAACCGGAAAGAAGAAATAAAAACTAAGAGTCCCCTTCAGTGCTACCAGTGTTAAGACATCAGTCACAGCTAACATTACTGTAATAACAATTTCGTGTTTCGTGCAGGCATTTCTATCAGCAAACCCTGTACAAAATAAATTACGGCTAACTTGGAAACAATATGAAGGCAAGCATAGGGCTGCCCTGAGATCAGTCGAATGTACATACAAAAGAAAAATCTTAGGAAGTGAAAGAAATAGTCCAAATGTTAGATCTAAGAACTTTTCTATTTCCTTCCTCAGTTCAATGCAACAAACATTCCAACACTACCTTCCCACAGGCAACAAAAACTATTTACCAAACAACACAATAAACACAAATTATCAAAAACAAAATAACCAACACAGAAGTAGTCTAACAGCTTCAACTATGGTAACTCCTTCATCCAAAATTTCTCATTAATCACAAAATTAATTTTATAATTTAATACCAACAATCGTACAGAATGACCAATATCAATTGCTATGTCATTAAACAACAAATATTGAACACCCTAATTATTTAATTATAAGAAATTGGAATGGCGATCGAATAGAGCAGTAATAACATGAATAAAAATAGTGGTTCTACAACTGCACATATTTTCTCGCACTTATAATTATAATTGTCGTATTGACTGTGAACAGGTTTGTTATGAGTATTTATAGTATCTTCAGTTTCAGACAATCAATGGAATTCCCAATCAGTACAGAAACAGTCTATTAAATGTCATATTTTAATTATCAGAATAACTATTTCATTTTACAGATACGTGTTTAGTGAACTTATATCATCAGCTACATAAACTTTATAAATTCAGATAGGAGTGTTTTTCAGAACAAATAAAATCTATTAATGACAAAATACAGGTAATGCATGTAAATACAAAGCACAGACTGAAGAGCAACTCACCTTATAATTTATATCTAAATTTTAATCTACCATGTTTAAAAGTACCTGTTTGAAAGGCCCTACCTTTATTTAACAATTTCATTTAACAAAAAAATTTCAATTATCAATATTGTACTTTTACAATGTTATTTTTTTGAAATTACGAAAATACGAAGTTCCCTGAAGATAGGAATAGCTCCACTTCCTTTACCGTTCTTCGCTACACACGAAGAAAATATTCAAAGAAAAAAATTGAAGCCATTTTTCAGAAAACGTTTTTCATAAATTGAATTAACTTCACGCAGAAATTACATGGAAACTATTCATTAAAAAATGTACATGACCTTTTTGAAAACTCTAATTTTTATTTTCTCGCCAACCAATACAGAGAAAGTGTTGTAATGCTACGAGAAAAACTGCCAATCTTCGACAGAAAAACTCTTGGTAACAAAGAAGTGGATAAATCTTGTTCCTATATGTAGTAAATTACTTCCTCTAATACGCTGAGCAGACAGAATCCATGTTTTATGGTTCCTTGACGCTGAAGAATCGATTGGAGGCGTAACGAGTCTTTGGTCAACGCTCGCGCCTAAATCGTTCAGACCTTCATCTCCAAAATTAACATTCCCTGATCAATCTGAACGAACACGAGTGCCTGCGACTATGGAACCGATATTTTGATATTTGGGGAAATTTACATGAAGCCTCAACACTCTCAAAATTGAACAAGCCTAGGGTAGTAGAGTTTTTAGAGAAGTAAAAAGCAGGAACCTCGAAAGAAATTTCATTGTAATTCTAGTTCGAACTCACTTGCGGCCAAACACGAATACATTCTCCGATGGGAGAATAATTTGATTACTAATTTATCTATACACTTTGGAAAGTAAAAACTTCTACCAGTAGTGTTGTCCAAAATATTATGTAAAAGAAATACGGTTCGTTCAGACAAATGTGAGGTTTTCGCTAAATCGTTTATCATGAATATTGTAGTTGCACTGAAATGATAAAAAACGCGCGTTTTTCTAGACTTCTCCAAGAACATCCTAAAGGGAAACGGCGAAGAGTTGAGCCAATCGATGTGGCTTTTCAAGAGGAATGAGAAAAGCAATTGATGACTTCGGTAGATGCGTGATATGACGCTTTGGCTCAACTAGTGGACCGAAGGGATCTAACTGTGAGTAAGGAAGAGATGGGCGAACGCAGGTGCCTCCATTACTGTATTCGGATTTGAAAAGCAATACCGTGCGCTCATGAGATTCAATGCTCATAAGAAGCTATGCTTTCACATATATATTCTATGTTCTCGTGACCACACATTCGTCTCAATTGTTTAAAAATGTGGACAAATCCAAACTTGCTAGAGCTAAAGTATAATTTGGTTATGTCTGAGCACGTCAGTTGATACACGCGTAAATGGATTAAACATCACGCCACTTTCGATTGGCCGCGAATGAAGTGTGGGCTGTTGAGAATTTTGGTGTGGGCCTCTTCCTCATCAAGGGCTGCACGCCTTTTGCGCAAGAGGCTATTGGGCCTCAAGGGGAGCTCAGGACTCGCGAAATTGGCTCGTCCGGGCTAGCGGACGGCACCGCGACAGCTGCGCCTGCGCCCCGGAGCAGGCGCGGCCCCTCGCGCGGCGCACAACGCCATCCATTATGTAATGCACCATAGGCACATATCGTTGCAGCCTCACCCTCCCTTCCTGGACGCGCAATTCGCAATTCCAGTTAATTCAATCATGACCCCGGCATTCCGCAGCAATTGACAGCTCCTCATCCAATCCCAACCAAAGGATCTGTAATACCGGCGTGCTCGCCAAAGGGAGAGGGAGAGGAAGCCAGTGGGAGTGAGTGAGAAGGAGAACGAATGGGAGAGGAGAGTCGGGAAATTGAAATTGGAAATGAGAAATATATTGCAAAATGAGTAAATTATCAGCACTTATACTTTTGAGAATTTGTTATCGAAGGATACATGATACCCTTCCTTTTCAATAAACATCCTGGGACACGCGTTTTGACATATTTTGACTAAATGCCAGGATAATTTTGAATGATTTATTCGCTCAATTTCCTCTAACAACTACAATTCTCAGAAGTTTGTCCAACTGAAAGGAAAATTATAGTAATAGCTATAATTACCGAATCTGACCTTCATTTAAAGAGGCGATTTAACTAAGGTTACATAGACATAAGTGACACTTTGTGAAAAGGACGTAATCTTAGTGGATAACCATGTAACTGGAGAAAAAATACCATGTAGTTAATTTATTCCAAAATTAACACACATTCCTTTTTCAAAAAAAAAGTATTTGATGTTTGATTTGAATTCGGTGCTAATGCAGATATGACTTCTTGAATACTGAGAGGAGTATGAAATAACGAGGTACTCACGGATTTGTCGTTTTCGGAGAAGTAATTCGACCGTATATAATATTCACAATTGATTCTCACAATAACCGGATATTATTATGGAGTGTAGAGGTTCCAAATCCAATAATACAAAACAATCGCTCAATTCAACGATAACTAGCGCTCACATCTTTTCCTCGCACGTAATATATGACTACTGAGAAATCATGAACTTGTTATATGGCAGACGGGGTCGACGAGTCTCGAAACTATATTTTACGCACAAGGTACAAGGATTGAGATCACTAATCTCAATTACGTCATTTTGCTCGTAATGGCCCATCAACGCAGTGACATTAAATGTCAAGAGGAGAGCGAGCAGAGCGCGACGGTGGCGCTGCGGACGGGCGGGCGAGGAGGCGCTAGGCGCCACGCGCCGGAGTCTGCCTTGACCTGGCGCCGTGACACATTTCGGGGGGATTATTTGCTAAACAAAGTCGTTACGTTACGTTTCGTCACGTGCCCCTGGTTTTAAGGAAGTGATCTCTAATATCCCTTGGCACACGTTGGTAATGGGAAGTTTTTAGGAGACGTCAAATGGGTTGCAGAGAGAATTCTTGGACGCCGGTGAAGATTGTGGAGCTTGAACGGCGGCAGCTCATTTTTGCATGGAGTCATTGACGTGTTTCTTGTTTTAAAAACAACTACATTAATCGTTATTTCTATACACTTAATTAAATAGCATTAGTAGTGCAGAATTGAACATTTCTGATCGCATATGCAAAGTGATTGATGTAATGAAACCTAGTGTCAGTATTAATGTTCCAAAAGTCGTGTTCCCAGTGCTTTGCACCGAATAACCAGTGAATGCTGGATTCAGTTCACATAAAATTCATTAAAATCTATTAAACTGGTCTTATAGACTTAAACCTGATCCACACATTTTCTCCCAAAACATTGTCTTCCTGTAAAATTCAACGAGAGTAAACAGCCACATTTTCAAACTCAAAACTTAAAATATTTTTTTTAGAATTACGACCCAAGTAGTAGTAGTAATAATAATAATAATAATAATAATAATAATAATAATAATAATTAGTTCTTTGGTAATTCCATATTTCACCCCCTAACCGCAAACTTCGATGCCGAATTCAACAGTTATCCATGACAAGCTGAAAATATTTAAATAGGAGGTAAAGAGCAAAGGATTAACGCCGTGTTCCATGAAATATACTCTCTCTAGAACAGGAATTCCCCAACTGTTTCTTCATCGACCTCTTTTAAGAGAATTGTTTGCTTCATTGACGCCCTTACGATTGCTCTATAATTTACAGCAGGTATAATCATGCCAGAAAGAATGAAACATAAATGCCTTAAACATGACAAGTTTCAAGAACCAATATTCTAGTAAATATCTCGCTTTTCAATAATCAATGACGTTTCTGTTTTTGAGAAGCAGAGTTGCTATTCTTCTTTGTAATGTAATGGTTAGAAAATGTAAGAACTGATCATAACATTTGTCCAGTGCGGTGAATACTTTCTCGTGCAACAATGATTGTTAATACATAGTTATATTTTCTTAACTTTTCTGAACATAGTAACTTCTGTTTATGAACGACAGAGACGAAAGAAGAGGTGCGAATATGTAATTTATTATTATAGGTTTTTTTCTTTATAGCACAAAATAATTAATTTAATTGTTTTGTGTATTCAATGGAATCTTGATTTCCCTGATCAGGCGCCCCATTGATCCCTGAATCGTCATTCCACCCCTTCAAAAGTCATCGACCCCCAGGGGACCTATACTGACCCCGTTGAGAACCCTGCTTTAGAAGAGAGAGGATATTTGTCCATTCCTTCCACATACGAATGAAAACGAAATAAGTAAAAATCTTAAAACTATTTAGTCAATAAAATCAGCAGCCAAACGATATTCAAAACAGTTATTTTGTGCAAATGAGTACAGGATGAAGAGATTTTTTTTTTTATTAAATACCACTTTTCGTAATTCAAGCAAGGTGACACACGCAATCTAAAACAATTCTCTAAAGGAATTGGCAAGTTGGTGTTGCCGAATGCGTTGCTAGCATTCATTTGGAGCAGTTTACTCCTAACGTGGACAGGTGCCTCTGCAGATCCACACGTTTCCATTTGACACACATCAGGACTGGCATGTGGCGGTTCTCAGCGCCGGCTCCGCATCCGGCAGCGCCCTCGCGCGGGTCTGCGCGCGCCGTCTGGGGTCGCTGGTGCCAGCGCGGCGCGGCGCGGCGCGGCGCGGCGCGGCGCCCGGGGTCACGCCGACGCGGAGGTGAATGCACTGCCTACGGTCCATATTTCATAACAGCCGAACACCAACGAAACGGAACATGAAGTGCGAGTAAAAAATGTTTATTTTTCTCCATTCGCCGTTGCACCTTCATTAGAATTTTTGAACGAGGTGGCCTTGACCAACAAGGACGCACAGAATCTTAATAATAACATAAAATATTGGGAAAGTGATTTATTTACTAAAAGAAAGTTCAAATTGTAATGCAACATATTCCAGAGAAGTGACTAGTGATACCTGCGCCCTTTTTAAGTTCTAAAAATCCGTGAAATCCTGTTAGGGGTGGAAAGCTGGTTACTTATCAACAGGGCAATTAATTGCGAATACATTAGCATCCTGCAACAACAAGATCATTCCGCATTATTTCCAAATTCAACATATTCAATGGGAAATCAGATGATCTTTTTACAACAGTATAACAACATATCCAAGTACAACTACAAGCGCAACAAGAAACCTTTCAAATATTGTAAATACAAAACAATCATCCACTTCTAATGAAGAAAATGAAATGATTCAAGAGTGTGTACGGGCAATGATACAAGACAGTACTTGTGGTGAGTGTACTAATTCAAAAATAATAAGCTTTCAAACAAATTACGAAAATGATAAATCTAATACAAATTTTACAATACTTATCAGCAATATATTAGAACCAGTACCAAAAGTAAATGAATCTGATTTATTCCTATATCATTTATAAATAACATTCCACAACAAACATGAAATACTATTAACAGGAGAATTAAATGCGAAAACACAGCATGGAGATACAGAAAAACTACCATTTAGGGACAACTGTTATTGAATACTAGCTGAAGCACCCCGAATTGACCTGATATTTATCATAATTCATTAGATAGGAAGAGGAATTCCACATATTCTCGTCCTGCGGTGATGTCTATTTGTATCTAGAAGATGTCTACTTGTATTCTATTGCACCCCCCTCTGCCCTGCCCCCTCAATCTCTGCCTTGCACCTGCTGGAAATACGGGGTCTTCTTCACTAATTTTCTGACTTAATAAGTATATTTTTATTTTTGGGGTTCCCGCCCCAAACTTCATTCACTTTACAACGAAAAATAATACCCTAATGTAAACTAAAAAAATAAAACACATGTACTCACGTATATTCTTTTTGTGGAATTTTATATACCACTACTTTGAAACAAATTGCCACATTCCAAAACTCACACATTTTCATATTTTTTCTACTCGAGCACTTAAAAAGATATGTTTGAAATTGCTTTTTAACGCCACGTCTAGGCAGTTGACGTTTAAATATAATTAAAGTGATTTTAATTGAATTTGAGTACGCATTTTAGGGTTCTTGATAAATAGTGGCTGACGGCAAGGTGCCATTATTCGCTTAGACAATTATAGTATCTCCAAAAATCCCACATCTCAGTAGATCCCTGCTTGAAAAATGTTTTTATATTATTTAAAAGGCCTCTTTTAGTCTATTTTCTACAACCTTGAAAAACAGCGTTGACACACGTTCAGTTCCTCCAAATACCCATTTCCCATTACTCGTTTACTTTAATTACACTTCTTGCCGAACATACATTTAAATAATCATTCCTTCATCACCCCAAGGCACGCTTTCACCATCCATTATAATAAAACACTTAATAACTGTTTCATGCAAGACACGTTTCATACCTTTTTACGACAAAATCAAGCACATCCATTAGCAATATGACTTTTGTGAGTAAATGAAGACATCTTCATGTTTTCCGAACAACAAAATCTACGTGTCTCTTCCAACTTAATTTATAATCGAAATGGATTCCTATGAACTTAGACGAGGAAACTCGCGGAATTATGTCGTTATTTAAACGGTAATTGTTTTTCTGTAATTATGACCCCCGCCAAAAGTGATGCATTTGCTTTTAAAACTATTAATGGATATTCCATTATTTTTCGCCCAGTAATATAACGCATCAACATCCCATTGCGGCATTTTTATCTTCTTTCGAATTCGTACTACGATATATTATGCAATCGTCTACAAACAGTCGAAAAATTGAGATTAAGTGCCCTGGCAGATCATTGACGAACGCTAGAAATAGAAGAGGTCCAATGCCCCTGCGGTATTTCTGACTTAACACTTGGCCCGGAATATAACTCTTGCCTAATTCGGACTTTCTGCTTTCTATCTCGCATTAACTCGCTAATTCACGCCATCATCCTGAGATCGAGGCCTGAATTCATAAATTTCTGAACAAGCAATGTCGAAAGAAAAACAGATTCAAACAATTTCTGAAACGACATCGATCGCTTTGGCAAAATCAATAACTATTGCGACTACTCTCCTATCCGCGTCAATTTCATCTGCCATATCCTGAAATAGCGTGACTACCTGACTTTCGCATGAGTAACCACTCCTGAAACCGTGTTGGCCATAATAGAGCCATTTTTTGATTTCCCATTCTTGTTTAATGTAATCTTGTTTGTTATCATTTATGTAAAAAGCATTTTCTGTAAATACGGAAACATGCATTAATTCTACCAAATACTCAAATGAAACCAGTGGTGCTACAGAGTGGCACAGACTATCTCGTACTAGTTAGTTTTCTAATTTTTCTAATTTGGTGTGGGCTAGCATTTCGGACTTGCCACAAGTACCCCCAAATTTTAAATAATGTTTTTCAAAATTGTAGCTTCGAGCCGAGCCAGATCGTCCGAAGAATATTCATTTTGGAAAAAAATCCTACGTGTTTGAGAGCTTGTGATGTTCACTGACAAAGGACGGTCAAAAAGACGGACGGACGTTTCAAAAATACCACAAACAACCCTTTCTCGGTATCAGGGGACCCCAAAACGTATTTTTCAAATCTAGAAATCGATTTTCAGCAGCATCACATAACTTTGTCTACACTACGTATAATTTCTTCGTATATATGTATACGAGAAAGTAAAAAATCATCTACCGGAAAATTATCGTACTATTAGTCCATTAACATCTTCGTCAAACATACTTGAGAAAACACAATTAAATAAATTTATTGTATCAATAATATTTTTCTTAGCAAGCAATTTAGATATCGTAATAATCAATAGACAACACAGCAATTGCACAAGACAAACTATAAACCTAATAATTTTCAAAACTCACTGTACGAATATTTCACGATATTTGAAAACGCATTTGAGGAAGTGTGGCACGAAAGACTAATACAGAAAATGAAGAAATTTGATTTCCCTCATATCCAAAAGGTAATTCAAAATTTTCTTTCTAACAGAAGTTTTCAGATAAAAATAAATTCAAATTTATCTTTAAAACACATTGTACTTGCTGGATTCCTCAGAGATTAGTTTAATCTGTTTTATGTCGTTAAATAAAGAAACAAATCAATCAATAGAGTGGAGTTTGTTAAACGGTTCTCAAACTCGACATATTTGTGTATTCCCTAGAATGATAACTGTGATGAGCTACGTCGTATTTTCGATGTTTTCCCTCAGTGCTCGCTGCCTAATATCGCGATTCGCAGCTTCCCTCTGCATTTCCTGTGCTGCGGATGCGAAAGTGGAGTTGCGCCGCGCTGCAAGCCCTCGTCGACGCGAAGGACTGACCTTCAGGCCAGGCCCTGGAAACGTCGTGGCGCCACGGACGCCTGAGTAAAGTCGGCGCCGCGTGGCGTAAATAAAGTGTATATAGTGTACATAGTGAAGTGTAGTGCCGTGTGGTATGAATGAGTGTGTAAATGTGTTTGTACATTAGATTAAGAATGAATGAGTAAGTGAATGCAACAAAATAAAAAATAAAAGAAGACTTGAACATTCTAAGAACTTTATAAATTCATTTAAATAGCATTGTAGAAAACGGCAACCGCCCAAAGAGGCATTGTGTATTAGTTTTTAATATTTAGATTAAGTAGTATATTTAAGATCAATCCCTCCCCAAGCTCCATAAGCAGCAATGCTGGAGCACATGTAACCCCAAAGACTTGAATAAACTCCCGCCTCACCAGGGCCACTGGTGAGGGGAAAATGAAAAAGACCTTCTTGTATCGTCCGCGTTGGCGTGACTGGCTGGGCGGCGCGCACGTGCGTAGATCCACGACTGCCGCGGCCCAAGCGACTGACGCAACGGCGTGTAACGCCTCCGACGCGACATCCAGAATTGAGAAGAGAGCGTAAAGATTATGAGAACTGGCGGTGACTCATCGCTCACTGTAAATATTCAATTCCAGTTAAGTCATAACCAGTGCAAGTTGCAATTCACATTCATCGAGTTTGATGAATTTCCTAATTAATACGCGTGAGTGAAAATATTAAAAATCTAATATTGCATTTTCTTCGTAAAGAAGACGTGGTATGGGGACCAAAACATCGGCTTCGACTCGTCAAGAGAGATTGAAATTGTCTTGATTATGATTCCTATTGCAGAATCCTTCGACTTCACATATTCTGTAAGGATGATTTTCAAACAATATCAATAAAGTAACAATTTGTATCCACATTTAAAATCGCAAACTGCACGGAATATTAAACTGAAAATAGAACTGTACAAAAATGCCATCCTTCACAGGTTCGCCCATTTTATGACATTGAATATCATCACGTGCGTAGCAATTGGCTACTGCCGTGGGAGTCTACAGTACTATTAGTGTATTCAGTGTAATGAACTGGTGTGTATTGTGCCCGACCTAACTTCCATTCTTAAGAAGGCCCTAGAATTGCAGTTAGTGTATCCAAATTATAAACTAGAAAACCAAAGTGATATCAGAAATATTTTCGGAGTATTAAATTCACAATAGTTTTTCAAACTTGCTATATCATTCGCACATTCATGGCGTAACTTACGTAAGTTAAATTTTCACGGTTTAGGTAAGTCTTGTTTGCATTCACAGTCCACTTGTTTGTTAGCTGTTACATACCTTAGTTCAGAGAAACATCTTAACCGGTGTCCCCTTTGAAACAAGACTATACTCCAGAATATTCAGTTTGAAAAACCACAAGCATATTTATTTATCTGGTGTTAATACTTAAGTGTTTAAATGTTTCAACAAATCAAATTCTTTAAATAACATTACGAAATGAAACGACAATATTCAAAATTATCGTTTAAGAAGAGTGCATTTTAAAGTAGAAGTGGATGGTTGGGGAAGGTGTACCCTCCCTCATGAAGGTGCGGGAACAGGAGGGAACCAGACACGAGAAAAATGCAATGGAATACGCGGTGAACAAGCGAAGCAACATTTCATTGAGGATCTTTGGGGAACATACGTGGAAACATTTATATGGGCATATGAGGGAAACGTGAGGAGGTACATGCTGTAAACGCGAGGAAAATATGCCTATATAATGCGAAGGAAAATGTGAGGAATTTGAGAGGACGATGTGAGACAACACGGTGAGAAGGTGCCGGGAACACGCGTGGCAACGTGCGGGTATGTAGGAGACGAGTGGAGTCAAGTGGAGCACGATTTAGGCTTCTTTAAGGGCATTCTACAAAACTAGACCTTTAGAAACTTCATTTACATTTTTGAAGATTTAGCTCTACATAGCACTCCCAACCCGCAGAATATGCACGGTTGATGAAAGTCGTGTAGAACCTTGTAATGTGTGTAAAATAAAACTGATGCCTATCAAGACGGATAAAAATGATTTAATGTACAGCTGAGGGACTGGCCGACCGATGTTGGGATCCAGTGCGAAGCTATTCTCACTTTTAAAACAACAATTTGCCGACCTGGATAACCGAGGTGGCTAGGAGAGTGTACCGACTCAGCGCTTCGGTCCGAAGGGTCGTGAGTTCGAGTCCCACCTTGTGCATGGTTTGTCCCGTGTCTCCTACGTATGTGTTGTGGCAGATGATCTCGCGTTCTGTAACACCAGATCAGACGAGCCCGCAAGTGTGTTGGTGTCTAGTTTATGATCAAATATGCGACCATCATGAAATTAAAATATTGTAGCAAACTTCAATTACAATAAACGTATGATATATTGAACGACTTCTTATCTATAACAATAACCAATCATGCCACAATGTTCTTACAAGACATTTCAGATACTACGTTACATGTACGTATCTGCATCGTTTAGGAAAACAAATCTTAGAAAATCCGCGTATCGCCTTTTCAGGGTACACGGTTCAGCGAAAACTTTTGCGCAAGCCTTCTTTTGGCTTCAAGTGGCTTTTCTGCAGAAGGGCACATGAGAGTGTGACAACAGAGGTGGAGGCGGAGCCGGAGCCGGAGCCAGCCAATGGTGCTCCGCTGCGCGGGGGCTCGCCTCCCGACCTGACGCAACGGCGAGTCATGTGGCGCACGAGAGCAAGGAAGGCAGCGTTCTCCTGTGGAGCAGCTCACGGTCTGCAAGGTCTTCGAAAGCCCAAGTGCTCGCACGTCCGCATTATTTTGGCTAGCCAGAGCTCCAGCGTCAAGCGACCCGACGTTTCGACGTTTATAAGCATCTTAGGTATATATGTTTAAACACTGCTCAAAGCAGTTGCATTCTGTGGAGAACAGAATCTAAAGCAATGCCTAACGCAGCGGAGAACTATTGGATCAATTTTAATTCAAATTGACACATATGTTGTTCAGATTGAACAATGTAATGTACGCAAGACTGGGATATATATATATATATATATATATATATATATATATATATATATATATACACACACATATACAAGATAAAACAAATTTAATTAACTTGAATTTGAGGCGGAAGTCATTAGAACAACACAGGCCCTTGAAGTTGAGAGCTTGAAGAGGCGGATCGGGCAGTGCGGATGTAGCACCGTGACCCGGGGTCACACGAAGTGATCAGGTGCACGGAGCGGAGGTCGCCCGGGCGGCGCGGCGTCCGGCTCCTCGGCGGCTGCACGGAACGCGGAAGCCACGAACAGCCACCTCCCGGCACTCACACTCAGCCGCCGCCGCTCTCACACTGCTGCTGCGCCTTCGAGAAGACCGCGCCACTCCTCAAGATGGAAAAAACTCCCTCGGTGATGACACGTTTCTTCAAACTTTTCTTCTCGTCGCCACTGATAAATTTGGACACAATCTTTGAACGTTAATAACTTTATTTTACAACAGCCTTCTGGGCAACGAATGACAGGAATGCAACGCCAAATCACCGAAAAACCAACAGAAGTCTTGCCGAGTTGTTGCCGCCAGATGTGCCACCAAACTTGCCGAGACACCGAAGGGAAGGCGGTTTTCAAAGGCTCGCGTCGTTCTCTTGCAGCCCTCATTTTGTGACTCGCCACTCGTTGCTCCCGCCCGAAGCTATGTGTCTTGTGCTCTTCGACGGGCAGTTTCTATACGCGCCGGCCCCCTCTAATTGGTAGCGACTCCGAGGCGCGACGGGGGTGCCGGCGCGGTAGCGACACTCGTGAACGGCCCTGCAAAGCGGCGTACCTGGCGCGCTCCCTATGGCGTCACGGGCACGGCCGCAGCGCCTCCTGCCGCTACCCGCGGCGGATAGGCGCGGCAACCGCCTCTTCCTGCCTGCCAGCAGGAGTCTGAAGGCGCTTGCCGCATATCACACTCAGGAGGTGCCGTTCTCAGTGTGATGGGCTACCTAAATAACATAATTTATTACTAGACATTTCGCCATCACGAAGGAAAAATTAAAAATTATCATCAGATATTCCATCACAATGCGGCCGAACGTAACGAGCAGGAAAGTTCCGGATAAACATCCGCTTGGATCTTTGCCTCTCCAAAACAACGTTGTCGGGAAGATTCCACACTGAGCGGGAGAGTATTTAAAGGGACCTCCCAAAACACCAGCCAGTTCCCGTCTGCAGTGTGTGTGGACGCCCGCGTTGCAGCCGCTCTTGCGTAGAAGGACCACAATGACCAGCGACAACCAGGTGTCCGCCGGAGAGTTGGAGGGGAAGGTAAGGAGCAAAACGCCGTCATGAGTGCCCTCGACATCCTCATCCTCGTCATTGCTCCACTGATTCTCTCTCTTCCCCTCTCTGTCATTACTCCTTCCTTCCTTAGTCCTATGCCTCCAGCAGAATACAGTGATCATGGGGCAGTTGAGCTAGATGTTTAAAGTATATTTCGATCCCCTACTACTACGGTTGTATTTCTTCCCCCAATCTTAACCCACATCTCCTTCCGGTCACTCTGATCATTTTCCCGTAACAACCTCTCCTATGTGAATTACGCTCGATAACAGCATTCGCATAGGAGGGGACTCCACATTAGCATTTCTTGGCAAAAATAAATGACGTTGACTGCCGCTGGCCGGCAGCCACATGGCAGTAAACGTGTTAAATAATATATAAGTACAACCTGTCTAAAACGGAACCTGAATATGGCGGAAACCTGCATTCGACAGAAATTCCTGAACGGACTATTTTCCAATGTAAGGCACAGTCGATAATTGAAATGATTGAAGGCATTGTCATTGTCAACAATAGTATACTATTGTTGACAATGACAACGCCTTCAATCATTTCAATTATGTAAATGTCAACTACACCTCACGACTGAATCCATACACTGGATAAGCAGGAAAACTGCCTAACGCGGAAACGGAAAGGCATTTTTTTAGTACGACAGTATTAAAAATTCTGAATAACATGGGAAACAAATACCGTTTTAAAATTAAACATTGACTTGTGTGGCGACATCGTACTAAGAGAAACTGAGAGCTGTGCTCGTCTATTTCTCAACTATCCACATCCGAACACCTTATTTCCCACGCTACTCGTGCGATAGCTATTATTTGTTTGTAATACAATTGCTCTTCATAAGCCCATGTGAACGAAGGATAGACACAAAGAGCGATTGCGCGGTGCGCAACCGAGGTGCACGATTACATGCATTCTCTTCTTACGAAGTAAAGTCGAGAAAATAAAAACATTTTGGGGTAAGATTGTAAATAGAACTATGCTCTTTTGACTCCAGACCGCTCAGAAGTACTCTTGCTAAATTTAGAAGCAATCACACCAGTGGTACTAAAATATTTATGTCACATGCGGATATAAACAATTTCACTTTCACACAATAGATTAGTACCATCGTGTCTTTATCATCAGTATTTTCATTCTTTCCGCGCTTCCCGAATATTTGTTTTTGGTTAATTACTACATGAATATATAGTTTTGAATTTCTGGGCAATAGAAGGTTCTGGCCGAACGTGATAAAACTATCACAAAAGACAAGTCTACAGAAGGCAGTATTTTCCCGTTACTGAAGTCCATATACTAAGCAAGCAGGAATCACATTGTCACACGTTTTGCTGAAGCGGAAAGTCTCATCATATCTTCCATATCCGCATCGAGATAACTTCTGCCATTTAGGCCGTGCAGGCTTCGACGTCGTTTCCATTACTTGTGACGTTTGGAATACTGGTGTAAAACAAAAGTACGAGCGTTCTTTTCTTCTTCTTCAGATAACTTCAGAGCTCGCGGTTAAGGCAGATGGCCCGGAAGGCGCCGTGGAGCGGCGGCCGCCGCCCGCACTTGCGAGCGCTGCTCCGTTGGCCGGCAGATGGTGCCGCTGCGCCGACCCGGCCAACGGGGCTCTAGCACTAAGGCGATGGCCTCGGCGGAGCCGCTTTTGTCCAATGTTCCGCATTCGTTCACACGCATCATGGAAAATAGAAATGGTCAAAGTGAATCCGAACGACCTCTTCCAACGGCGTTCGAAAACATCGGTTCTCGGATGAAGATCCGTGTCCTTTGGTTTCGTCCCTCCAAGTTGGCCGACGGAAAATTCGGCCAAAATCGGCTCCTCTGTGACCGCCGCCGAAGTGTACGAGCTCGGATCGCCCGGGCAGGTTTTGGACAGTGCTTCTAAATCGGCGGTAAACGAATCACTTTCATATTTTTATTTGTTATTAAATATATGAAAATCTTCAATGAAAGTAAACAACTTTTGAAAAAGTGTATACATTACCTTATCATTCAAAGCAATTCCATTTTGTAAATTCTATGAATTACATTTAAATAATCCTAAATGAACTCTCCAGACCGAAGTGGCAGTTGGAGCGGGTGGAGTCCTAGAAGTCACCCAAAACATCTGGAACACTCCTAAATTACTATTCACTGTGTGTTTGTATGAAGCAGAGTGTATAAAACAATTTATGAATAGATACTTTTCGTCTTGATTCTCAGGTGTATATTTATAAAGAAGAGGACGGATTTTTACCAGAAAGAAATATACAAACCATCCCTAAGAAAACCTAGGAGTAGTTTCTTTGCCAGTGATTTTTCTTCGACAACTACTACTTGGGCCATGACGAATTTTAAAAAATGTTTTATGTGATAGAGGTAAATTTCTTCAGAAACCTGGAATAGCTGTCCCATCAACTAAGCAGATAATCCAGGGCAACCAAAACAATAATTTTTATTTTCTTGTACGTCAAACTCCCTCTGTAAAACTGATTAACCCTGGCTCGCGCAGTGGTTTCCCTGCCCTCCTCACTCCCATTCCTATCCTCTCAGTCGAGCGATCAACGTATCCTCCTACCCCCACCCCATTGTTGTAGGTCGTGATCGTCCTTTGAAGCAGGCTGTGAACATCGCCGGGCCCCCTAACGAGGTGCGCATCACATTTTCCTGTTACTTCCGCACCGGGAGAGGTGGCTCAGTGCATCAACTGACGTCACTGAACTGCCTCTGACCGGAAGGTCCTATGTTCGCGAACCGACGGCGGCAGGATTTTCGACGCTAGCTTCTCAGCTAGGACGAATTTAGTTGCTGTCGGGAGTATTCTAGCGGTGGCGGCTCTGATCGGTAGTTTTCAGTGTTTTTCCGATCAACACCAGGCGAATGCCGGAGCAGTTACTCTACCATGTGAGCTACGGACCGCGTGCGATCATTCTTTCCTCTTCCTTGCCCTATCCTCTCCCCTTATTTACACACACATTTACACTAACACGCACATGCCGGGAGACCGGTCGGGGGCGTAGAGTTTGACCCGCGTGGGGCGGTACCCAGCTGGTGGGAGGACCTGGTTGGGGAAAATTCCGCTAGTCGACGTTAGGTCCGCGCCGGATCTCGCCATCCAGCGGAGGAAGATCACCGTCCCCTCCCGATAAGAAACATATACTACACTTGCGGGATTAATGTCAGTAATTGAGGCGCCGAGAATCAGTAACAATCAATGTCGCTCCCGCGACCACACGGGTCGATTTATCTTGCACGCTGTGCGCGGGAGGCGTCACCATTTCACGTTCAACAATGTTAAAGAAAAAAGCGTTAGGTTTTTTTTTTTCTAATAATTCTGCTGGCACCTATCGTCATGCAAAAACCAACAGCTAACCCAACGCTCGCGTTCTATACAGTAGCAAGCACATTGCAGGAGCATGGGGCGCGCAGAAAACGGCCAGGGAAAGCTCCACGCCCCGCACGCGCGGAGGGTGGGGGAGGGGTGGGGGAGCTTCCGTCCAGGAGCCCTGGATTCCACTCCCGCATCAACTTCAACGCCGCGACCGTCCATTTCATTTGCCCCTCACCAATATTTTGCGATTTGTGATCTGTGCTTTGTTTATGAACGTTTTTTAAGTGGGAACCAAGAAGTGATAATCAAGAGTTTCACCAGTAGATATTTATTTTTTTATCTATACTGGACACATTCAAATTATGCTTTTCTAATAAAATTACATTAAATTTCATTTACTTGACGCCATTTCGTGTAGTACTTATGCAGGTTCACCGATATAGATAGTGTACTGAGTCTCATGCAGTTTTAGGAAAGATTTACACACGACAGCTGAAATATTAGAGGTAAATAATTTGCTTTATAATTGTTTTACATATTGTTAGAAATAATACGAAAAAAATATGTGTCGTGTTGTAGTAGCATTTGATTCTTTTTGTAACAATACATTAGTTGCCCAAAATATAGTTAATACTAAACGTTTTAATTCCTGACGAATTTAGAATGCCAAACCCCGCAGACTTCATGGCTAAGAAATAAATCGGAAACATATTCAATTGGAAGTAGTACTATAGTTATGCAAACAGAATTTTATATTAAGGATGTCTGTACATCAAAACATGAAGAATATTCATTGTATCAACTTTTAGTGGAAGCTGAAATACTTTCAGATATAAATAAGTCTAATAAAGTGTAAGTGAGGATGAATCCATTTGAGTCCGTATAAATCCAAACTAGCAACAAAGCTAGCGACCCTGCTTTTGTAAGCACAAATATTACGTGGGAGTCACCTTGTACGTGCCTCATCGGCGATGAAGTACAGAGAATATCCGATAATCCGCTGTTCGCCATGTCCCACGACTAGTTGCGAGACTTCGCATGCTTCAAACGCACACCCAGACTTGCAGAGGAGAAAGCGGAGATTTCACTTCGCTGTGCTCAATGTGAAAATGGCAAAATTATGCATGGGAAGCCGTGGCACATGAATTTTAAATCCAAAGGAGACATGGGTCAGGGCAAGAAGATAGTGGTAATAACTAAACGTATTTGGAAGTAAGAGCTATGAAATATAACCAACACAAGAGTGAATGTGTCACGCTTACCACATTGAGAAGGATCTGAGAGTTTTCAACTTTATTTTCATGGTAACACTCATTCTAGAACAGAATACGGATTTTTTTTGTGTTGAAGACAGAATCTATTATTATTGTAGGTTCTGTATGTCCAATTTTCCACATCTTCACTCTGTGTTTGCTGCGTTAAGAGGGATATGCCAAAAAACGAGATACCGTCAAAAAGGTGTATGAAAAAATGTTAAATCTGCTTGTGGGTCAAAAGAGTTAAGTACAAGAACACGTTTTCACTGAGTTATTCGTTTATGATTTTTTAGTATATGAGAAAAACACATACATGTTGCAATATAAAAATGTCTCTGTCTTGGAAATACATCGAACCAGAGGGCTTCAATGGAAACACTACGTGCCGGGATTTTGATGTGATAATTAAAAAACAAAGCTACAGAATAGTAAATTTTTAAAAGGTGTTTTTCTCGAAACAATTATTTTGGACATAACATTCTTTACGCATCAAACACAGGTTTGTTTCATTATTTGGTAACTTGGAATGTAAACGCATTCTACCCAGATAAACAAGTCTGCTGCAATCAATTTCAGAAAGACCCGATACATCTTCTAGCCGAAAGAACTTAGTGGATTACAAAGGTAAATATTGTCAAAACAGGAATTACGAAAGAAATGTGTCAGCGACCCGCAGTTGTCCTCCACAACCCAGAACTGGCAATTGACTTCTTTCGCCACAAGTGCCGAGCCGTTAACCGCTTTCACGCGGGCGGGCGTTGTTGTGTCTCGTAGTGAACCGACACGTTTCGCGAGGGCGGCGGCGGCGGTAGTGACGGCGACGTGCAATCAGCCAATGGCGCTTCGCCGCGCCGGGGGCTCGCCTCGTGGCGCGTCACCGCCTGACGCAACGCGGCGCCGCGTGGCGCAGGCGGGCGTCGACGCCCGCTCTCCTCTCGGGGCGCAGCCGACGCGACGCGCCCCACACTCCACTCAACAGGGCGACACCTCTCGCGACTGATCGCAAGGTGCTGACCGTCAAGCGGTACGACAGAATTACTACACAATTCCCATTTACACGCAAAATAGTTTAGAGGTGTGTGTTGTACTCCTGCTCGATTTTTCTTTTCATCATAATACAGGATTTAAGATTTGTTGGTTTGATTTACGAGTTCGCAGTTTCCTATATTCGGGTGAAATCACGTCAGTAATATAATTTCTTATTTGTGAGTAATTGGTGTGGCATATTCTGAGTCTTCACGCACTCTACACATCCAATCACATACATATTTTTGGTACATCTCGATATTTGTTGCATTTTCTACTGGGGACTTACTCTGAAATGTAATTAGTAATTACGAAGCAATATAAATGCTTAACTGCAATGCCATAATAAATCCAAATGTTACTAAATACTAATAATTGTCATTACTATTTGATGTGTCCAAATTCAACACACACAAAATTCAATAAAGAATTTATTGGTAGAAAACAGGTACAGAGCTATAGTGCCGAATATCCAGGAGAATGTACAGTGAAACGTAGCCGAGTAGTAGTAACCAGTAGATGCACCAAAATATCGCCGGGTCGCCAAATCTCCGTAGAGGGAAAGTCCGTAGTCGCAGCGCTGTCCGTCGTAATCACAATCTTCAATGTACTACCACTTATCACCACTCTACACCGTTACTCGGCCGCTCACTCTCTGCCTCTCCCCGGGCCACGGCCGGCTTATATTCGCCCCGGGCCGTAGGTCCGCAGACTGGCAGGCGTAGCAGGGGGCGGGGGTTGGGCCTCGCCCCGCTCGCTCAGGCGTGGCGGCCGCACATCGACGAGTCCCGCTGGCCTGCGCTTGTCGCTGGCCGCTGCCGCCAGGGGCGGTAACGCCCTACTGTGGCGGCACCTTCAAAACTGTGCGGCCGGTCACGACACTATTATTGTTACAATGTTAAATATTAGTCTTGCACAAAAAGAAACGGCGTCACGAACGTTCGTTCCATGCATTACAAATTAATACAAAATCCCCACGTGGAGACCTCGCAGTTCATTCTTTGCCCCGGGCGCGGCTGCAGTAAGCAGAACGGAGTGGGGAGCCACAGAGACAGCTGCTATCTGTGGCGTTATCGCCCTCAACCGCCAGCCCACCGCTGCCTTCGCCCCCTCCCCCTGGCGATAACGCGCCTCCGCACGGGCATGCGGCGCGGCGCGACAGGCGCAGGCGAAGGCGCCTTCTGCGGCCGCAGTCAAGCCGCTTGTCTGTTCAGTGGCGTAAACGCCCATCCACGGCTTCTACGTTTCAACTTAATACAAGCAATAAAAAAAAGGAGTGGTTAGAAGCCCACAATTTTTTGAGTTTCAATTTTTTTGGAGCTAAAAATCTTTGACACTTTTGGTTTTTAAAAGACATTTTTTTTGTTTTTTTAGAATTTGAGTTATCACAGTGTTTTGGCTGCGGCTAAAACACATTCTGAACTATTCTTTCGCAAACTGACAATTTAAAATAAATTTTGGAAATATTTGTAATATTGTAACTCTAAGTTTAATAAAGTTTAATAAATTATGAATGAAGATACATCATCAATTATTTGACTTAAAAATATAATAGGTATTGCCATTAAATACAAGTACCAGAATGTCGAACTTTTTTTTTTTTTTTTTTGAAAAGCTGGCATTGAATATTAGTTTTTGAGTAAATGAATGTATACATCACACAAATTAACTTATTAATTTAGTAAAATCGAAAAAAACAATCAAAGCAAACTTTAAGATACGGACTCCGGAAGAATACACACCTTCATTTACATAAGGATATTGACAGGATTAAAATGAACGTTTTGGTAAATACTTAAACAGTGACACAACGCTGGTCATGAATATGAGAGATGAAAACATTAATACTTTTTGTCAGCTGAAAACATGCTTTCAACACATAGGAGTGCAAAATTGGAATACTAACTTTCACAAGAAAGTGAAGAGAACACAGGGGCGTACCACTCTGTGAATCTTGGAAGTATCACCAGTTAGTGAACAATTCGTTTATATTTTTTTTCCTTTCGTAACATATTACCTTCAATTTCTTCCACATCATTTTTGTTTTATAGTAATTTAAATGCAATTCCGTTCCAAAAACATAGTATTCAATTTTGTTATCAACTATTTCATTCATTTTACTGGTAATGAAACTACGAGTATTTTATAATGTGGTAATTTTAGTCACTTCGAGCATTCTTTTCGTCTCCCGTCTCCGATATTTAACTTGGTACCCATCATCTTTAAGAGTAACATCTAAATCATAACAAAGCAACCTTCGAAATCTTTATTTTATTATTCTTAACACATCATGACAGTTTTGTAATTGAACTTCGAAGATTTTTACGTACATAATCGCTCCGCTCACTTGATTCGCAATCTACGATTGTTCTACTATACTTATTCTACTGTACTATATATTAAAAGCGTCTTAAGATATTCACGACAGGTACCAAATAAATAATTTTGAAAAAGTTGAGCATTCCACAAAGCTTATCGTTCATTAGCCGGCACGGTATCACATGTAATCCCTTAGGCCACTATAAAACTGAAAAATCTTTTTTTCCTGGTTCAGTTGCCAATGCTGGCCTGGTAGGAACGAATTGAGCAAGTGCATCTGTTGTTGTTCTCAATTTTGGTCAAAACGTGTGTAATTATGGTTTACATGCAGAAGTGCAAGACAAAGGTTATGGAGACTATACCTCTTGACAAATGCAGGATGTTCACAAGGACACATAGCAAACGTAAAAATTAGGAAAGAAGACTACTAGCGCCACTGCAACATCGACACCAGTGTTCTTTGCACCAGGAGGCAGCTTTTCCAGTGATGTGCAACGTAAGTTACGTAAATTTCCGCATCGTAAAACAATACCAATTTTGTAAATTCATCGCCTTATTGAAGAATTCTTCATTATATCACAGCCGCATAGAATTTCCTTCTTCGTGAATTTTGATAAACCTGTTGAGACGGAGTTAATTATTTTATAATGTGAATGCAATATTACCGTAATAGTTAATTTACAAAATAAGTATCACACGACATTTCATTTTATTTGGCGAGTTAACAGACCAAAGGAGTATTGTAACGTGATGTTACGATACGAATCTAATATAACCTTTCCTTTAGACACTACTAAAAATTTCATTATAATTTTCATTTAAATACATGATATGATAGTATTTATCCTGAGAAAAGTGTCAGACTGAAGTTGATAGTAAAAGTAACACTTCGTGCGAAACTGATGGTGATAGTAATTATCATTGATAATTCAAGTATTTAATTGATACCTGTTTTTGATCAACACCTGTTGTTAATAGTTATCCATGGGTTCATTAAACACTTCTTGTCTAATAATAGTTTTAAAGAAATTGATCTTAATTTCGGTAAGTTCCTAATCAAAATTAGTCACTAATATTGCATTTAACATTAATATTGCAGTACATGTACATTGCATGCACATGTGAATGACACGAATTTTTTTAATTATGGGGAAAACATTCTGATAAAATTAATCCTACACAATATAATTAATACACATTCCCGGTGACTTGTTCTCATTTAACATTGAACATAAATAATTCAGTTGTTATAGTGAACCGCGCAACTATAAACATAGGAATCGCGAGAAATAATGAATCATAAAAGGAACCAAAGGAACCGTGCCACCCTAAACCCGGGATCAACCCACATTCCCATTATTTAACATCATTACATTAACATTAGATCCGCATTTTTCAACCTGTGGTACGCGTTCGACGAAAAATACGGGGAGGGATCCATGGTTGTACGCAAGACCTAGTCAGGAGAAAATACTTCTTCATTCATGTCTGGTCACAACACTTTAATTCTTTTGAATGTGTGTATACTTTAGTTTTAAAAAATTAGTTGTGTAAATTCTGTATATTTCATTTAAATAATTGTAAGGAATAATATAAGATACAATTAAGTTGTTTTCTAATAGACAACTTTCATAAAATATCCACGATACGATACGATTTTCTTAAAGACAAGATTTGACTATGTATCACCTAACGTTTTACAGGCAGAAAACACTTAACCTTAACGCAAACAATATTAAACAAATTAAATGTGGATATTACATCAGTACTCACATGCCTTGGACGACAGTAGTGAAGAATGCATTGCACTGCGACTGCAACTACTTGCCGACACAAACTACTCAAAGGTGACAATAAAAAATCAGACACATAGGTAATCAATACCCTTTTCATTTTGTATGGAATAAGCAAGCTTATTCAAAGCAAGTTGTTTCAAATTAATATCACGGCGGGCAATTCCTTCAAATAAACGTTTTAATACATTTGTTGTATCATCAGTCGCTTACATCCCAAATACTGTTTTGTTTTCGCTGTATTGAAAGCAATAACAGCAAGGAAGAAGGTCGGCATAGCAACGTTTTACTAGAAAAAATAATCACTCACAAAATGCGAACCAAGGAAAGTGCCGATGGGTGGCTTCTTTTAAATCTATTTTTCATTTTATACTGTTAATGTTCCTCTTTATAGTATTTACTAATTACTTGTCCTATGAAATAGAATGCAACAATTCACTGAATACTAATAAGAAAAGGTGTAATTTTGACTCTCATTACACTTAAACAGAAAAGAAAACTTTTATGTAAGGTAATCGAGGATGTAATTAATGAAACAGAAATGTGATAAATTTAATGTAATAACGAAAGCTTCAGTGGTATCAGCAATTACCAAAGTATGATAATGATTCAGAGATAGTTCTTCAGAACAGCTTATTTAAAGTTTGTTCAGATTCCCTGAACGATTTTGATTCATTACAAACTTATATTCAAACGTAAAGTTTGTACGAACGATTACACTCGCAGGTCATACACAGTCACTTCGACACACACACACACGCACACGCACGCACGCGCACACACACACACACACACACACGCGCACACACCCCCGCACACACACACACACGCACACGCACACACACGTACACGTACACGCACACACACACACACACACGCGCGCGCGCGTATGCATAAATGTATCTGTATCTCTCTCTGTCTCTCTCTCTCTGTCTCTCTCTCTCTCTCTGTCTCTTCTTTGCTCATGGGATGAGCCCCCACATCAACTGGCTCTGGAAGCGGACCCCGGCGATCACCCGACTGAAGATGGTGGTACACTGCGGTTGGCAGGGATTGAAAATGACAAAACGTAGGAATGTATTGGATTTTTCGGAGAATCACTACTGGGCATGAGTCATCGTTCGAAAAAGACAATAGCAAATCGAGTGGCTTGAATTTACCATTCTCGACGTAATTTATTATCTGCTTCTCAAGCTACATCTCAGGGATCAGTCACCTACTACACTTCATCACGACATCCCAAGGAAGAGGAATGCTCTGGGGAGAAGGGTGAGTTTTTCCTAATAACCCTCTAAGCACCAAATTAATCTTGTGCGCATAGCGCTCGCTCATTGGCGTCGTAGGGTAGAGTCCCTCGATACAGAGGGACCCTTGGCGCCGCCCACGCCTCCGTTTTACATCAGCTGTCAGGGAAATTTGAAATGTACGATATAATGTGTGTTGAGAGCCAATAATTTATTCTAAATAAGTTATAATATGCTCCCTAATGTTATCATTTCTCCTCAACTCTTCAATTGTGTCTGACGAGGCTATCTGATGGGAGAACATTAAATGGCGGCGGATGCGCTACTCTCGGTACCCAGGGACTCTACCGCAATGTTGGGGCGCACTGGCAACATGTTTTTGCAACCTAAATTGCTAATTCATTGTTATGTTGCTAAATTACACTGCTAGAGCGCGCCAAAGCGCCAACAGTACGGTGACGTTTCCCGTATTAACATTACAATATTTTCAACATTATCACAAAAATTGCACCACATTTGTAGATTAAACTTTGTCCTCAGAGTACTTAAATGAATGAAGCAGGTCTCCATTTTCATTCAAATCTCTGATTTTTCGAAAATTAAAGAAGTTCAATTTTTTTTTCGTTGGCGTCCTATAACTATCATATTTAAGACGGATTTTTTCCTTAATGAAATAGGTTCTTCAAAGACATCTTGAAATAAAGTCATGTACAATTTTTTGAAAATGTGAGTGGCCTTCACACAATTTTGCTTAAAATATGGACATTTTTAAACAATTATCTTAAATATCTGCTCAAAACTATTAGTGCTGAATAGCACATATTTCTGAAAGTCAATAAGGCTGTTCCCAAATAGTGTATGACGCACGTGGTAAAAGTGATTTTATTTCGCTCATAGGATACTCACTCGGCCTACCGCCATCGAGTCTCATCATTTCCTACACTCACAATAAAATGTCATTTTTAGTACACGTATAATAAAATATTTCTTGATGACAGATCCGAACACCTATTTTTCTATTAACAAAATATTGTGGATCCAGCATTCAGAGCTTTGTACAGAACATCAAACTGCTATTTACTTTGGATTCAGTATCCAAATACTTTTTATATTTCAAATATTTAATTTTTCCTTTGGTTTTAAAAGAATTGACATCCTATAAAATGTCTTATGGTCGTTAAGATTCAGATGTAGCATCCAAAGTTTTGGATGAGCTGTACTAAATCCACATGTTTTGCATGTGTAATGGAGTAGTTTATTTGTAGCATGATCGCAACGAATATCTTTATCCAGGACGATGAAGTTTTCTCTGTTAGGTATGTCTTGTTTACAGTCATGGTAAGATATATGCGAACTCTAGTCCTATTGTCGAAGTAGAATTCTGCAATTTGGTTGAAATTCAAAACACGTTTTCTTGTTGCCAACAGTTTATCCGGCAACATCATGAACAACGTATGCTACTATATATCCTCTTTTTCCACACACATGACTAGCACAAGTACATGGACTTTTATTATAGTTATCCAATAGGACACTTCTTTTAAAATAAATATAAATTATATAATCATTGAAGGTAAGACTAAACCCTCTAGTTTCAACATAGTTCGATTCTCAATTTCATTATACAAGTCACCTTGATGAGGAGATTTGGATAATATCAGGCTTTCCCCCTCAGTGTGACAAACTGATAGCTGCGGGCCTGCCGCGTGGAGTGGAAATGAATTGGAAATTAATCCTCCCCACATGTTCTTTTTTTATCGTACTTTTATCACGTTTGGCCAGAACTGACTATTGCACAGTCAGTATTACAAAAATGGCATACGAAAGAAAATGGCTCTTTCAAAGTAATTGAGAAAATGTGGCAAAACATAGGTAAACGCGGGAAGAATGACAATTCTGAGAACAATGATACGAAGGCGCTAATTATAAAATTCGTTGTATATTCAATTACATTAGATCTCGAATGTTCGCCTTCACTAGGAAAACAAACTTTTCATGGAATAATCAATCCCCAAGGGGGGCTATCCGCAGAGACGAAGTATAACTACAAAAAATTCGGAGGGACACAGTTCGTAAAAGAATAGAGTACTTGCACAGTTCGTAAAAGATGTCTGGCAGTAAAGCTCTTCCTCGCAGTTTCCAAACACAGTATTCAAAATTTAACTAGTGGTACTACAGAATGGCACAGACTTTCTCGTAGTAAAATTTTCTAATTTCCTTGGTCTGGACTGGCTTTACGGTCTTGCCCATCCTCTTGTAAGCTGCCATCTATCGTCGCCAAAGCACAGATTTTGACATTCTCTTAATTTTTCGGCTTCCTAACTGTAGAACTGAAAAATTACTTCAAGAATATTAAAGAAGAGTAAAACCTCGCCCTAAATAGAAATTTTCATTGAAACATTTAAAGCCGATTTTAAGAAAATTGACGATTAAGTATTACTGCAAATGCGAAATTTGAAGTTCTTTGTCATAAATATTTATTGAGTTTTCGAAAAATTTCACTCAAAGTAATTTGACGCACTTTCACGCACAAACGTAATAATGTATACAAATCCAGTTATACGAAAGTTCATCACAAACGACGTGTTTGAAATAATAATGCCGGATATCATTTTTCGCAGCATTTTTCAAAGAGTGCAGAAATAATATCCAATGTACAATATTTGATAAATAAGGTAATTTATTAGTTTTCAATCTTAAATTATTTTCTCTATCATTACTGTTGCCGTCTCATTTGTCATTATTATTGTGGTTCCTAAGCTCTTTATAATTTCTACAAAATGTATTTTCACTTGGGAGAATATTGCGTACGCAGCAAATAAACACTACTGAGAATTAATGATAAAGGAAACAAAACATTCTTTCCTCCTCTTTCACATCTTTTCTCGAGAAAGAATAATGTGAAATTCATTTCATGTGTTACATTTCCAAGGATACCAAATTTATGAAGAATTCATTACAAGTACACACGAGTTTAAAATGATTTCTATTGCAATTTTATATTTTTTAGATTTATTTAGTCAAAAACTGTATGTGACATATGGGGGAGAAAATCATCTGCGCACGCTTTCTTGAGTTTCAGAATCCCTTTCCAACAATTTAACTATTAATAGTTGACAGATGAAAAAAGTTAAAATATAATAAAATGATAATAATAATAATAATAATAATAATAATAATAATAATAATAAAATTAAAAAAGCGCGAGATCAACATTCCGAAACACTAGACATTTTCGATTCCGAGTTATAGAAAATTTATTTGTAACGGTAAACGAACTGCAGATATGATTTTTGTGCATTACTAACACAATAATAACTCACCCTCAGCTCTACTACTACTACTACTACTACTACAAGCAAACAGAGAGTTCAACAAAACGTGCGCATAGTGAAGATACATTTACGTCCAGAAGCAAAGAAAGGGGCCATCTCAGCATTTGCTCAAAGAATCAGGGAAACTGAACAAAAACTCGATCGAGATGGGGGCCATTGATCCGGAAGCCGATGTACATTAATTGTTATAGGCATATTAAGTCTTTGAAAAATCTACAATACAAATGTAAACTAATTTATTATATCATTGTTTTGTTAAAGTAAACATTATTTTTCTTTTTGATGATCGAGTATCAGTATAGTCTCTAATTGCATAGAAACAGTTATACAACAGAAAAGATTTTACTTGTAACTTAAATTTGTGTATTATTGTTATATTTGTCATTCCCGGGTATTTTGAAATGGATACATTGACCCACTCCCGACATGGCTACAATTGATGGGAATTTTTTGGTTTGGCATCCTATCCCAGTGTTGCCGGTTAATTTTGGCTCCGTATTTGCAGCAAGAACGTGTCAAAAATTCGGTCTTAGTAATTTTTATCCATTACTATAAATGTTCCCTAATTAAGGGAATATTGGATCTGATGAGGGCGGATGTTTTCTGAGGATATAATTTGCTGGGCATTTAGCCATGCTGCTACAGGACATGGATCTCTTTCTACATCTCAGTGGGGATCGAACTCGCTCTCGGGGGCTTTAAGACAGTGAGCTCACCTCGCACTTATCCAGGCCATTGCAATCATTATCACAGACTGTTGTTAAAATAAATGTTATGGACTTTGGAGTGTAGAAAATTTCACACATCATTATTTGTTTAGGGGGTAGTTATTTGAATACATATACGTGTTCAAAAACGAAAAGTTTTTCAATCATGTAAAACTGAATGAGAGTGTTTTTTTTTAATGTTTTGGGATATTTCGAAAAGTCAGTTTACAAGAACAATTTGTTGTGGCAGAAAAAGGACATCGGACTCCGCCGGAGCTGTTACGCGGAGCCAGCAAGGAAGTGGAGCTGATGTTTCCCACAACATGGTATGATATCTCGTCCTGGTTAGTAGTCTGTAAACAAAGACCAATTCCTTTTCTTGTGCTTCCATGCGTTCTACGTTCAAATTTGAGGGATGTTTGGTTCAGTACGGGTTTCAGTGATATTAAAAATTTAGGTCGTGGAATTCAGAGGCACGAAAAATCACGGGGTCATCTTGATTGTTCGTCAAAATTGACACTTTTGGGTAAAAACGAATATCGCCTTAATTTAGCCCTAAGAAAGCTACTAGCGGATTTCTTCTACCGGTAACATTAGCGAAAATGTAAAGAAATTTCGTCGACCCGTCCTTGTAGTCTAATGTGTAAGTTTTATTTAATGTAATAATATTTTACTTCGTTCCTCCTCTTTAAGAATCCTGCACGAGCCGCCACTGACATATTAAAATATTTCATGGTAAATTTTGGAGCAATGGATGTTTGTTTTATCTTTCTGAAAGACATCATGGACGCTGTAGCCGCTGACGTCGACGTCGGTGCAGGTGTTGAGGTAGAAGAAGGTGCCCAGCTTGGCGAGCGACAGCGCCATGGCGGCCGCCGACGCCGCCAGCAGCACCCGCCGCCCCAGGCGGTCGATGAGCGCCGTCGCCAGCACCACGGCGCCCACGTTCACCGCGCCCACCACCATCGTGCTCACGAACTCGTCGATGGTGCTGCCCGTAATCACATTGCCTTGGTGGCAATATATATCCAACTTACCGGTAGTATTTTTTTAGTTATTTTTTCTTTCTTTTCGCCTTAGTACGTACTTACGTGGTAAAGAGAAAGTATTTTAATGCTATCGTAGGCTTCCGCGGCCAGAGTCATGATCTGGGCTGTCCGGGTGACGCCGCATCGAAGGCTGAGGTGCCGACGTTTCGACCGATATGTCGCAGTCCTCTTCAGGGCTGTACTGCAGTACTCCACGCGGCGTCACCCGGACAGCCCACATCATATTTTAATGCTACTGAAAAACTGGTCTCGTGGTATCCAAATTACAAACGGGTAACTCTTGTTTTCGAATGTGGTGCATTTCTTCTGCTAACATGCTTTGAAGTCCGAACTGACGTTTTGTGGGTCTTTCATATCAAACAACAGGTTGACGGTAAAATGTCTGTTGATTCCTCCGTCAGTCTGTCGGTGGTCAATGCTACCGCGTAACACATTCAGATGATTTTCTCCAAAAATTGCTATTCCCCGATTGATTTCGTCGAAGTGAAAGCCCTGTGAGTTTGAGGTGAATATTTTGATTCTGAGGGATACTTTACACGAAGCCATTACATTTTAAGTAGTTTTTCCGCAATTTTACATAAAATATAGGCAATTTAACGTTTCAAAAAAATCGGTGCAAAATATTTTAATTTTTTTCTCGGATAGAAGAAAATACTCTTATAAAAATGGAGCGGGTCCTCTACGGTCTCTCACAAAGCGTTTCGATAATTGTATCGACATAGCAAAATTACAATATTGAAGGTGAGTATTTTTTCTTAAATCTGTTAAAAATAAATCATAAGCTCTGTATTTTTCGGATAAAATTTGGATGACCTTTCGGAAAATTTTGCTTAAAAAAAATTAATAAAAATTCTCAAAAATAGCTCAAATTTCTTTCTTGAATAGAATGAAATACACTTCTAAATAATGGACCCATTTTTGGTGAACTCTCTGTATTTCTACAAAATGCAAAAAGCAAATAATAACAATATTAATAAATATGTTATTAAACAAAAAAATAATAACAATATGTGCAAAATTACAATATTTGTTGATTTTTTATTTAATGAAATAAGTTTTTCAAAAATTATTCTTTAAATAAGGTCATGTACAATATGTAACGTTACACCCTCCGTGAACGAACACGAGAAACCCACCCGCGATCTTAATTAACAGAAATATTTTATTCGGCTACTCGCACCGCCTTCGGAGCGTACCGACCTGGCACGGTCGGAGCCCCCGTCCCTCGCTTGGGCACCGCCTCTACCTCCCCCGTCGACCCCCGCCGCCGCGACAGAGCGGACGTACATTTACAACCCCGCAGAGATCCTTTTCTAGCTCATGCCCGAGGTGACGAGCGCGTGCCACGCCGCACAGCCCACGAAATAGTTTAGAAAGGCAACCGCTTTATTTTCATTGAAGATGGACCAGACCCGCCGAGCGCCAGCTATAAAAAAAAATGCATCATGTCAAAAAGAAAAGGCCCGCACCACCTCCCTTTGCTTGTGGGGACAAGCGCGAGTAACGGAGCGCTACTCTTTACATTTGTGCGAGACGTGATGCCTTGAAATACCACGCGCTTTGTCATGGACACCCGTGCGAAGGAGCGACCGATCGACCCTTTAAAAAACAGCGATTCGGTACGCACACATGCGCGTCGACCAAGGGGTATTCGGTCAGAAAATAATTTCAAAGATAGAGGCCCAGCTGCATTTCATTCCACCGACCGCGACGTACTCCCCCTGCATGGGGCCGTGCAGCGAACTTTCACGTCAAAAATGCAACGGCAATTTCTTTCTGTGTCACGAGCTCGCGAGCCATTGGTTCGAGTGTCGCCCCGCCACCGCTCCCGATAGCTGATGCTCAGCAAATCAGGGCGAGGCACTCCGATCAGAGGTGGGGGATCGAAGCCTTCGTCTTTTCACGCGAAAGGCCCCAAAACATTACTATTTCGACTTTTGGGATTTCAACTTCAACTATTATGACTTCGGCTTCCACCGTCTTCGGACTCGCAGTCCAAGCTTCGTACTTGGCACTGTGCATCCGAGTTTGTACTTCTGACCTGTGCCTCGAACGCGATTTCAAAATGCTCACACAAACCTAGGGCGTAGTAAATGCAATCACAGTGATCTGCGTCTCGAGCCAAAAGTGGGACCATTGATGTCTTAAAGGCGCAGTTATGTTATTTAATTTCGGCGATAAACGTGTGCGGGGAGCACCATGCATTGACCGCGTTCTCGCCTGAGTCGCCGACGCCACAGAGGGCCCGATGGTAGCGCGCTGTCCAACGACCCGCCTGGCTGAAGGAGAAGAGCCTGGGCCGCCCTCTGTGCAGCAGGCTCCGCCGATGACCCCCCGACGAGGACGAAGTCCTCACGTCAACACAGTACGACAGTTTGTGAATGAGCCGTTATCCGGTTACTATCAGCTCCTGTTCCCCGCCGAGGTGCAGAAAGACTTAAGCAAATGAAGCTAGGAGCATATATTGGCCCTATATAATATGGCATGTTATTGCAATAAATAATTGTTTTTTATGCTTGTGATAATTTTAATTAAAATAGAAAACCGCAATACGTTTATCAAAATTTGTCTCCGTAAGAATCATTCATTTGCATGCTCATCATCATCACCTTAGTTTTAATTAAATGTATTGTAAAGCTCATTTATGTGTTTTTATTGAACGTGCAAACCCTTCCCCACACCGGCAGGGATTACAATATATTGGAAGAAACCGCACGAAAAAATCTGAAAAGATAGCAGCAAATGGAAGCTAGGATGCGATAAGTCACTCTTAAGTTGTAATATTTTCGAAAAAATAAAACAAGTAAATAAACAATATTTTGAAAAGGGATTTTTTGCTGAAGAGAATCTTTTCCTTTTCTCTCAAATTTTTATACATAATATTCTTATTAAATGGTAAATAGAATAACATTCGCTGAATATTCAGTAGTCTATCTTGATACGAAATTAAATTGGAAATCTCATATTACAGGTTGTTTCAAAAACTAAAACTAAAAAAAGTTATCTCTATCCTTTTTTAAATTGCAACTCTACTCTTCGTGCTCTGGTACTCTCCTTTACAAATCTATCAAAAGACCTTCATTGACTAATGTCTGGCACACTGAGGAAAATGCTATACAATCTAACTTAAAAATTATTCAAACAATTCAGAACAACCTCTTGAAATCTATCATTAAAGACCCTTGGTATATAGCTAATAACAAAATTCAGTATGAACGAAACATTCCTAATATTTCAGAGTTTATAAAAATTCAAGCTCAATTTTTGTTTTCTTCTATATCTTTTTAGCCTGTTCTAATCTTTTTAAACTGGTTTAAAAACTGCCCTGGTGTAAAAACTATCTTTCAAAACCAGTGCTCATTTTCTCCGAATTAAGTCACAAAGGATAAATTACGGCGTCCGTAAACAATCATCTATTTTTTACTTGTCTTGTTCCTTCCCTCCCTTTCATTCTGTTCATTCTTTTTAGAATTATTTTAACTGTTCTTGTATAACGTTATCCGTAACGGATCACAGTCTAACTGCACTAAGAGTGATTGTTCTTATTTACGATATAAACGTGCTTGAAAAAGTTCTTTTGCGGTGGAAGTAGCAAAATACATTTTGAAAAAGTCTGTCACGAGAAAGCAGGACGTAATGCAATGGCAACGCTACGTCAAGGCAATATGAAATTCAAAAAATTACTTCTCATTATTGGACGAATATGTTTCTCGCTGTATGAACTCAGTTTTAAATTGTATTAATTTATATTGTACTGTATTAACTTTAAAATAATTAGATTTCGCACCTCACGCGTTATGATTGTTAATGAGTTTTATTAGTTATGACCGAAATTTGTTAATAAGGAGAGTAATTACGGCATTATGTTACATAACCGTTACTAATACGAGAATGTACCTGGTGTTGTAGCATCAATACTTTTATTGTGTGGTAGTGTACTGCCACGGTCCAATCAGACACGTCCAAAATAAATTCAAAACATTGGATTAAGACTAATAAAAACCTTTAATTTGGTATGTTAATAAGAACGAAAACATGTGAAGGTGCATGAGTGGTTTTCTTTAATTGATTAATATTCGTAAGAACTGTGCCCAAAATAGAATGTGAGAATATTAATAAAAAAACAGGATTTAAACATAAATAAAAGAATTTCTGTGATAATAAATTAATTTTTCATATTAAAAATGAGACAGTCGAATGATCTCACATACATGACGAACGATTACTGATAAATGTTAAAATAAGAAAACAAGTGATTGGAAAAGGGGTTACGAACATTATAAATATTTTTGTCGTGACCGGCCGCACAGATTTGAATGTGCCGCCACAGTAGGGCGTTACCGCCCCTGGCGGCAGCGGCCAGCGACAAGCGCGGGCAAGCGAGGCTTGGCGGTGTGCGGCCGCCACGCCTGAGCGAGCGGGGCGAGGCCCAACCTTCCCCCCTACTACGCCTGACAGTCAGCGGACCTACGGTCCGGGGCAAATATAAGCCGGCCGTGGCCCGGAGAGAGGACAGAGAGTGAGCGGCGGAGTAAGAGTGACGAGTTAGTGATACGAGATAGTACGGTGTGAAGATTGTGATTACGACGACAGTGCTGCGACAACGGACTTCCCTTTACGGAGATTTAGCGACTCGGCAATTTTGTGGTGCATCTTCTGGTTACGATAACTCGGATACGTTTCACTGTACATTCTCCTGGATTTTCGGCACTGTAGCTCTGTACCTGTTTTCAACCAATGAATTGTTTATTGAATGTTGTATGTGTCGAATTTGGACACATCAATTTTGGAATACATTTAGGAATTTATGGTAACGTTCAAAGGGATGTATGTGAGTATGGGTGAGAAGCATCATCTCATTTGCAGTTTGAAGATGAAGTTTGATTGTTCATATTCACCCCTCACCCGTGAAAAGAGCATATTCATCCCTCATTGCGAGGTTTTCCAATGAATCAATGAGTCTTCTTTCGCCGAGTGGAGTTCAGCATTAAAAGGTTCGACTATTTCTGTCGGATAGTGCTCCTTGTGAAAAGCAGGGTATGCGGTAAACGTATTTTATCCTAAACTTCATCTAACTTGCCTTGCCCACGCTTTTCATCGTGTTGCAGAAACCGTGAGATTTCAATTCCCTGATATTGATGAAGGCTCCAAGTCATGTGGATAGTTTTAAGACAAATTATCCTGACCTACCTCTACCTCCCAAACCAGTCATCACATGGTGGGGTACTTGGCTGAAGGCAGCTTAGTATTATTCCAACTACTTTGATCAAATAAAAGGTGTTCTGTCTACATTACGTGTTGATTGTTCATGTGGAGCGGTCATTCAGGTTTAAAGCGAGTTTGAGGCCAAAAAGATTGAAACAATTTTGCAAGTGATCAATAGACAAAGTTCAAGGTATGGTCCATTTTTTTAAAAAATTGCTAACGTTTTTCTTTTAACCAAATAATGTTGGCCCACAAGTGAAACGCATTAAGTCAATATTTTGAAGTTTTAAGTTATTTGATTATTGAGTTCTAGATGTTATTACAATTGAGAGAAAGTCATATTTTTGTTGCAATACCTATATTTTGTTTTATTTTGTGAAATGTACAATAACTGCATCTTCCATTATCATCCTAAGAAATGAGTGTTCTTAAAAATTAAGCCCTCAATGTTATTGTCTGTCGCTTGTAACAATTTATATGATTTCTGTATTTTCCAAATTACAGTTTTTATTTATTTTCACACTTACGCATTACATTAGACGATTTAGCATATTTTCCCTTTTTTAACTGCATATATTACCAAATATATTTCCATATCTATGTGCATATCTCGCTGTTTTATTGCATATAAATCACAGCCCTACTAATAAGTTTGAATGACGATTGTCGTGCATCGCATTCGTAAGACAGAACGATCGTAATCGCGATGCAGGCACCTATCAGCTGATGGGCGTGTGAAAAGCCATTGCTAACCCATCGACCACACTCGTGCTATTAGCGGTCACTAATCACTCACAACCTTAAGCAGGAGCTGCGCTTCTCGGTTAATCCTGAGAGCACGCCAGTCGATTCCTGAGGCACGTGGTGCGCGGGTGACAGCGCGAGGACGGGGCGGCGCGCAGACGCGACGACCGAGCGCTTCGTCCAGGTGAGTGCACCGCCAGGCGCCAGCAGCCCTGCGTTTCGCTCCCGCATCGCCATCGCCAGCGTCAACGTCGTTCAATTTCACGTGCAACTCGCCAATACTTGTGATTTGTGAACCGCTTTAGTTTGAGAAGCGATGAGCGTTACACCACAGAACAAATGTTACCACTTCTGGATTGATGACAACACCAATGTCCTGTGAATGTCACATATTCTCGTCATATCGTAGAAGTTAAATATGTAATGCTCAAGATTTTCTATGCATACAGTCGGTATTACACACCATGGTGAAACAATCTGGTCGGCTTATCAAACCGGATGTTGTTGGAACTCATTGAAGATGAGAATGAGAAACACAGGAATACAGAATTATTTCCAGAATTCAAGATGTTTTATTATATTTCGTTTTATTAATTACACACTGTCATTACTCTTTGTTATTTGATTTCACTAATTAAATCTGTACCTCTCCTGTTTATTAAATAAACATAGCTTCTTATTCAAAATGGAAAATGTAAGCAGGCATACAAACTTCAACGTTCATAAACGTTCGTTAAGTTGTAACAGTTTTCTATTAAGAATTTCCAGCAGCATCTGTAACCACTGATGTCTGCAAACAGCTGAGCATTCTTATCTTAAACAGACACGCATGTGCGATCTTCTCTTCTAGACATTACGTAACAACCGCGGCTGCCTAGTCGAAGCTGTAATTATGGCCGTAGTTTTGTTCAAATGTTAGTTCAATTGTTTGTGGGTTCTTTAACGATATATAAATCAGACGAGAATATATGATATAAGCAATCTAAAACACAGCCATTAGAAGTATAAGCATATAGTGCATGCACCTATTTACATAAACATACGATAATACATTTGTATTAACAAAGTACTATTTAGCTGAAAGCATGAAATACTTTTACAATTACTTTGTTCGTCAAACGCGTATTTTGTTTACTGCTGATTATGGGTCCTACGAGACGAGGTCACTGGAGGCGTTGGAAGCGCGCAGCAACCGCCTCTCCCGTCGAGGCCAAGGGTCGAGGGGCGGGTCAGCCGCAGCGCGGGGCGGGGGCCAGCACCCCCAGAAGCAGAGCAGCGGGGCATCCGTTATGCTGGTCGTCGACACAGTGTTTTCACGTGTGTCACTAGGAAGCGGAAGAATAAGGTGTCGACCGTGTGGATCATTCGAAACAGGTACACAGAGTATTCACTTTCATTGCTCTTCTTTTCCAAAAACAATACAACCTATAATTTCATTACCTGCAGCGAAAGTACTACAAGTGCCAGGGTAGCTTCCTGTACATCTTTCGTTCTACTTAAACGAAATTTTCCGCAAACACTGTTCCTGTTGGATGGGGACTATCTTGGAATACATATGAACAATGCATAAAACATATAAATTTTTTTGGCGACATGTGTAACTAGAGGTGCTAGAGAATGGCACAGGCTTTCTCGTAATATAGTTTCTAATTTCCTTGGTGTGGTCTGGCTTTAAGGTTTTGCTCCATTCCCTGGCCAGCTGCCATCTATCGTCGCACAAAGTACATTTTTTGACATTTTCTCAACTTTTTGCTTTCCTAGTAGTACAACCGAAATATTACTTCAAGAATATTAAAGAAGAGTAAAATCTTGTTTTAAGTAGAAATTTTCATAGAAAAATTTGAAACGGTTTTTAAGAAAATGGCGATTAAGCATTACTGAAAATGCGAAATTTCAAGCTCTTTTTCACAGGAATCTATTGATTTCGAAAAAGTTTATTTAAAATCATTTGAAGGACTTCCACTCACAATTGTAATAATGCACACAAATCGACGAAAAAGTCCATAATAAACGAGTGAGAGGTATTTCAAAAAATTACATTTGTGTAATTTTTGAAAAAACAAATCAATACCCCAAGATGAACTTTACGTCATTTAAACAGCGCACAGAGCACTATCTATGAGAAAAAATTGAAGTCATATTGAGAAAATGGCGTTTGAGCATTTCTGAATATGCGGAATTTTGAGCTCATTTGTACAGAAAACGGTTGAGTTTTTGTGAAACTTTATTTGACATTATTTAAAGCACATGTATTTATAAATATAATAACGTGAAAAATTGTCTTTAATGTAAATATTACTGAAGTGAGAGACAAGTCAAACAAATTTCGTATTTAAATTTGTTGAAAAAAAATGAATAGAAAAATATCGCGTTTATGTCATGTATAGGGGTTCGTTTGGCAGTACCCCAACCAAAAATTTTAAGAAAAAATTTGGTGCCTTTTTTGAGAAAATATTGTTTTTGCAATTTTTTAAAATTGCAAATATTGCATGCACTATTGCATAAAAACTACCAAAATTTCCGAAACAATGTACCTGACCTTAATGAAAGAACTATTCATGAGCAACAAATTTCATTTGAAGGAAAAATCTCTGTCTTCAATTTTGTAGTTATAGGACGACGCCGAAAAAATCAAACTTTTGCAATTTTCGAAAATTCAGAGTTAACGGTGAAAATAGCACTTATGTCGCCTTTATACATGTATTTGACTCTATTTTACAAGAAATTGAAAGAAAAAATATGTAACCGTTTTTGAGAAAATTTTGAAAATGTCCGGGCTGCTTCATGTAAAGTACCTCATAATTTTAAAGAATGTTTCTCAAATTTTCAAAGCTTCAACTAGAGCCAGATCGACTGGCGATTATTCAATTTGGAAACGATCGTATGTGTGGTTTAGGCACTAGTAATGCTCACAGACGGACGGACGGACGGGCATTTTGAAGAAAATAAACAACACTTTTTCGGTATCAGGGAACCCTAAAACGCAAATTTCCGTTGAAATCTTGAAATCGATTTTCCGCAGCATTACATAACTTTCTCTTAACTACGTAGACTAGTCTGTATATACGTATGTATACGAGAAAGTAAAAATAATAGTAGTTCCGAAACATAAAATGCAACGCAACTCCATCAATTTTAGAAATTTGCAGAAGTAAATCATGGTAGATTAAAATAACTGATCAGAAACTTTTTCAAGAAAATTGAGCATGGTGAGTTGAGCATTCACTTCTAAGAGTAAAACTGAGAGCGAGAGGTCTTGGGAGTGCCAACCCACTGAACTGATTTGGAGACAAATGAAGAGCCAGGATTGGGTGTACTAGGCACGCGGCTACGTAGGAATTAATCAATGAGACACAATCACTGATACGGTGGAGATAATGTTAAGGACTTGCACTTGAACTTGAAACGACTTACAAAGACAAATGATATCCATACCATAGAGTTTTCAAAAATGATTATCTTCTAGAAACGAAAACTGAGTCATGAAAATCATGAAAAATCATGGCAAATGTTTGTTTACTCGTGTATGTATACGGCAAGGCAAAATGACAAACGACAAGAGTGTCGCAGCATCTAGTATTTGCGTTTCGTCCCGAGAACAGTCCAGGTCGTTCACAAACCCAATGCGTGGAAGCGACCATCTCCGCGTCGTTAACACAACACTACACTACATGCAGATAGCTTTTGACCTTATGATTCAACTAAAGCAGAATAACAGAACGCATTTAGGCCATGATTACTACATATCTAGTTTTCCATCTAATTATTCCTCTTCTTTGCTGGCACAACCTTGATTACTATCTCAAAACGCTGATTCACATTCAGTAGATCTTCAGCGGCGAAAGAATAAAGACGTTCTGAGAAACGCGAGCTCCGGTTTCCTATCTCCATACAAGTAAGTGCAAAATACAGTACATTTGGTGTAATTCACCGCAATGTAGCAACCATGCAATGTATGAGAAATACTCGTGTGTTAAAAGTTATGTATGCTTGGTATTTCATTATGAAACATCCGGGTTTAGGGTACAGAACGACGTGTGTGGGTGAAATTGACTATCATAATACCGTTTTATATAAAATAAACTCTTCACAAAATTGATATATTCTCATAAAATGAATCCATAGGGAAATTAACATGTTTGCATTCAAGTTTACCTAATGATACTTGTTCACTTATATGAAAGTCATCACAAATAACGTGTTTGAAATAATAATGCTGGATATCATTTTTCGCGGCATTTTCCAAAGAGTGCAGGAATAATATCCAATGCACGATATTTGATAAGGAAGGTAATTTATTAGTTTTCAATCTTAAATTTTTTCTCTATCATTATTGTTGCCGTCTCATTTGTCATTATCTTTGTGGTTCCCAAGCTCTTTCTTATTTCTATCAAATGTATTCTCACTTGGGAGAATATGGCGTACGCGGCACAAAACACTTCTCAGAATTACTGATAATGGAAACAAAACATAATTTAGTAGTACATAAAACAGGCCTCCTGGATCAGATTTTTGAGATCTCTCATTTTTACTTTCTCGTATACATACGTATATGCGGAGTAATATAGGTAGTATGAAGAAACTTACGTGATGCTACGGAAAGTCGATTTTAACGGAAATACACTTTTGGGGTCCCCCGACACCGAAAAAATGAAGTTCTTTTTCTTCAAAACGTCCGTCCGTCCATCTGTCTGTCCGTGAACAAGGCTAAAGACAAAACCATGTGTACAATCTTTTCCAAATTGAAGAAAGCCCTGTCAATCTGGCTCTAGTTGAATCTTTGAGATTTTGAAACATTCATTAATATTTGGAGGTACTTTACATTAAACCCGTAGACATTTTCAACGTTTTTTCAAAAAGGCTCCAATTTTTTTCTTTAAAGTTTTGGTAGGGTTAGTACCCGATGACATAAACCCTATCCGATGACATAAACGTCATATTGTTCTATTCTTTTGTTTGTTTCAAAGAATACAAAAATGTAAGTTTTTTGATTTGTCTCTCACGTCGGTAATATTTACCTTAGAGGCGATTTCTTCACACTATTATATTTATCAGTACATGTGCTTTAAATAATGTCAAATAAAGTTTTTCGAAAACTTTACTAGTTTTCTGCAAAAATGAGCTCAAAATTCCGAATTTTCAGAAACGCTGAAACGACATTTTCTCAAAAATGGCTTTAATTTTTTTTTTCAAATTTCTCCAACGGATAGTGCTAATCGCCCTGTTAATATGACGTAAAGTTAACTTTCGTGTATTCTTTAATATGCACATTTCGTACACACGTGCGTTAATATGCACATTTCCATCAATTTATCAGTGGAAGTGCTTGAAAGGACTTCAAATGAAGTTTTTCGAAAACTCAATAGCTTCCTGTGAAAAAGAGCTTCAAATTTTATTTTATATCAATCATTTACAGTAATGCTTAATCGACATTTTCTTAAAAACAGCTTCAAAATTTTCAATGAAAAATTATATTTAGGACGAGAATTTACTTATCTTTAATATTCTTGAAGTAATATTTCGGTTCTACTATTAAGTCACCAAAAAGTTAAGAAAACGTGAAGAAGATGTACTTTCGGTGCCGATAGATGGCAGCTGGCCAGAGAATGGAGGAAGACCTTAAAGCCAGTCCACGCCAAAGAAACTTGGAAAAAAAAAAAAAAGCTATTAGAAAGTCTCTGCCATTGTGTAGCACCTGTAGTTTGATATTTATATATGTCCATTTTTTAATTTCCATCGTATTGAAATACTTAAATTTATTAACATTTTCATCATTTTTTCCCTTAAATTTAACCATTTTTATGTGTTTTTGAGGCGTGGAAATCTATTAAAATCTCTGAAGCAGATTTTTGAAACCCATAATATTACCACATGTTTCAATCAACAATACATTTTAGTTCAACAGAAGAGATAAGAAAAAATCAGGTGCCTAAGAGATATTGCGCAAGAGATAAGAAAACACAAGTGCATAACAGGTAATACACAAGAGATAAGAGAACAAGTGTGCGTAAGAGATAAGGAATTACAAATATATAATAACGATACAATTCACATATCTTCAGTATGTGAGTGCGACGTCTTGAGAATATTTCATGTTATATTTCACGTTACATTACACATTATTTCATGTCATAATTTAGTGACTTTCACTTTCATTGCTCGAATAATTCTAGTTATCCTTTCCATATAACCATGAATACTTTGATATCAATATCCATTTTTCTCTATTATATTAAACATTTTCTTGAATTACACGATGTTGAAAATCATATGTTAATTTTTTTTTGATTGATTGATTTTTTCGTGTTTCCGGGTGCGTAAACGGCTTTGGTCATTAGTCCCGTTAGGGTAGTGCATGTTTGTTCTCGGGAGATGGCGGTGATCTTCCCCCGCTAGATGGCTCCGACCTACCGTCGGCTAGTGGGGTTATCCCCTAACCAGGACTCTACCACCAGCGGGGCACCGCCCCAGCCGGGCAAGCCCTAAGCTACCGACCGGTCTCCCGGAATATGTGGTAGTGTAGTGCATGTTAGTGTGTGTGTGTAAGGGGAGAGGATAGGACAAGGAAGAGGAAGGACAGATCGCGCGCGGTCCGTGGCCCGTTTGGTAGGATACTGCTCCGGCATTCACCTGGTGTTGATCGGAGTAATCACGGAAAACTACCGATCAGTGCAGCCGGCCGCTAGAATTCTCCTCCAGACAGCGACTGAATTCGACCTATATGAAAAGCTAGTGTCAAAAATCGTGTCGCCGTCAGGGCACACGTCGAACCTAGGACCTCCCGGTCAGAGGCGCTGCAGTGACATCAGTTCATACGAGTATGTCAAACTCTTTTTACCATACATTATAACGTATCCATTTGCGTTATTAGGAATTGTATTGTGAAATGAAGCACATAATTTCACTGATTTTTTTTGTGCAGCATCTACATTTTTTCTAATGTATGTATTTATGGGATAAATAGGATAACTAGTTAAATACAGAAATGGTGAAATCGCCATTTCAAAATTTTATTATTATTCCTAATTTTCTTGAATTCGGTACATTAGTGGTGTTATATTCCCAGATTCTGATGGAAATTGTTCATTTTGACCATTTTTAGTGAAATATTTTGTAGATAACAATGATCAAATTCACTGGAATTCTTTTCTTGATTATTAAGTCTATTTGTTCGGAATTACATGAAAAAAATATGCGGCATATCATACTGTAACGAATGATAATGATTGGTAATATCGATTTCAATTTTTTTTCAATAATTCCAGATAATTCAAATGTTTGTAAATGATTGAATGAAATTGTAGATAAAGGATTTTTTATGAGATTTTTTTAAAATTCCATAGCATAAGAAGATTTATAATATAAAATTGGTACATTAATTTCAAAAGTTTGAATGATTATTTTTTCTTCTGGCAGTAACACGATTGCATACGTTATAATGTATGGTAAAAAAGGGTAACATGTGATTTTAACAAGGTATAATTCAAGAATGTTTTAAAAATATAAATAGAGAAAAATGGATGTTGGTATTAATATATATTTTTAAATTTCAAACAATAAAAATGGTTCAAGTCAATAAATTATAATGTGAAATGTAACGTGAAATATTCTCAAGACCACGCAATCGCATACTGAAGATATGTGAACTGTAGCGTTATTATGTACTTCTAATTCCTTATCTCTTACATACACGTGCTTTCTTATCTCTTGTGTATTATCTCTTACGCACCTGTGTTTTCTTATCTCTTGCGCGATATCTCTTATGCACCTGATTTTTTCTTATCTCTTCCGTTGAACTAAAATGTATTGTTGATTGAAAAATGTGGTAATATTATGGGTTCCAAAACTCTGGTTCAGACATTTCTATAGATTTCCACGCCTCTAAAACACGTACAAATGGAGAAAGTTTGGAATAAAATAATGAAAATATTAATAAATTTAAGTATTTTAATCAAAAATGGACATATTTAAATACCAAAAAAGGAGGGGCCCCGAAAATCTGGTCCAGCAGGCTTGTTTTATATACTAGTTTCTTTCCTTCTCTTTCGCATCTTTTCTCGGGAAAGAATGCTTTGAAATTCATTTCAAGTGTTATTTTTACAAGGAATACGATTTTATGAAGAATTTATTACATGCACATACGAGTTCAAGATGATTTCTACTCCAATTATTGTTATATTGGTCAGTCCCTGGCATTTTGAAATTAATCCATTGACCCACTCCCGACATGGCTACTGTAATGGGACGGTCGCATATGGTGAAATTTGGCGAGTGCGAAGAATAATTTTTCCCTGGCATTGGAGCTCGTCAAAGTTGCCCGGAGAGCTGCTAGAAACTGTGCTCGCGGCGCTGGATTCCTGCAGGCGGAAACAAAGAAGTCTTCTGTTGGGGGATAACGTGCTGGGCTCATCGGACGCGTCGTCGTCGAGGCGCCGCACCCGAAAACTCGGCAAAAAAGTCGCGCACTGCAAAGCCACCCCGACCGCCGCGCGGCTCGGCCGGGGAGACGGGCTGCCGAAGGGGGCATTGCGATCGGGGAGGGAGGCGCGGGCGGTTGCCGAAGGGACCTGGCGTGAGGGCGTTCACGCGTCGCGCTCATACGGGAGAAACTCTCGGGAAGGGAGCGGCGAACAAGACCGCGGGCCCTTAGCGCCGCCGTTGCACGGCTACTGTTTCCGGCCGCGAACGTGCTGCTCGGGCTACATCGCGTCGAGGACGGTCGCCGCCCAGCTGATGCTCGATCGTGGGCCTACACGTGGCAATTACTGGGCTCCATTGATGGCGCATGCCGCCACCGTTGCCTCCGGCGCGGCGCCATTGTAATCATTATCACAGACTATTATTAAAATAAATGTTACGGACTTCGGAATGTAGAAAATTTCACACATCAATATTTGTTTAGGGGGTAGTTAATTGAATACATATACGTGTTCAAAAATGAAAAGAAATATGTAAACGAAAGTGAATTCATACTTCTAACACATACTATTGCATATTTCGGATACTATACTTCATTTCTGGGGGTCAAGTAACTGTCATGCTTTAGGGACACTTGTGCACTATGGCTGGGCCACCATGATCTAATGGTGGAGTGAGTTGCTTCGAAATACGTATTAAATAATATTCATGTGCAAGTTATTTAGTTTTGATTTTTAAATACTAGTTCGGATTTGATGGAATTTACAAACTTTCTCCTGGCCTCCTTCCAACATCTGTTGATATCGTCAGTGAAAACTTTACTTAAGTTTTAGACACATTGATTAACTATAAGATATTGATATATTTTGTCCGCCAATTGAAGCCCTCAATTATGGCAATTAAGCCCTCAATTGTTTACTTTTTAGAATATTGTTCGTGTCCAGCACAAACTACCCGAAAAATTACTATGTTCCACTCATTTCTTTCAGTTTTAAACATAATATGATTTATATAAATGATATATTCACAAAAGAATCACCGTCCAGCATGCTAGCGTACGATCGTTGTAATAATAAGAGTAGCTGCTAACGGAGCCAGTCTCACGTTATCGTGCGCCTGCAGGATACTTTTCAAAGGATATTTACGTTGAGCCAAAAGCTAGTCGGTCAATCAACGCAAATCATTCGCCTGTCGCATGGCGCCAGCAGCTAAAAGCAGTTGTGAGCGGAAATGCTGTTTGTTGAAGTCTGTTGTAACTGCTGATAACGAGATGCTCTAGTTATTTCAGTACATGAAATCTAAAGGAACACTCTTCTGTCACCCAATTCTTTATGCTGAATGTACCGAACAAAGGAATGCCTGCACATGTTCACCAAGTTCGGGGGTTAGAAGAGTTTGAGTAGGTTACTTACGCCAGAGCAATTGAGATCAAGCAGGAATGATAGAAAAAATATTTAATGACGGCCGATTATTGTAATTGTCACTTCTATTAAGCAAAGTTATAATGAATTTTGAAAGACAAAAAAAATTCAGATACACAGTGGTCATAAAGAGACAATTGTCTTAAAAATTAATCGTAGAAATACAGAAAAAAATGAACTACTGACTTCGTCAATTCTTTATTATTGCTCAAACTTAAAGCTGTTTTTCATTTTTCGAAAGGAAATATTTCTATTCGGAAAAAATGAGAGGGAGGATTTGATAGAGTACCAGAGCGAATTGGAATAAATGCGCCAAATATTACTGAAGAAAGTATGCCCAGTTTTAGAGAATAGATGATACTGTACATGATTCATTCTGAATAAAACACATTCTACAGGAAGCAGAAATAATTGAGCTACAATTCCCGGACCTCGCAGCATTATTTTTTTAGTTGAATGTTTCATTCTACTTTTATACTGGATAGTTCTATAGAATATTGGATAGTTCTATACCTATATTGTTAAGAATCAGAGTTTTGTAAATGTACTTCACCTGAAGCAATTTTTCCACGCCCAAATTGGTTTAAATATGACTTAATTCCTCTCAATAACGATAGTTTCTATTAAAGATAGGACTGCATAATCAACTGATCTTCTCCTTGAGTTTATATTTTGCCCTTTCCAGATCATTTCTAAATTTTGACATTTCATTCTGAACATTTCGTAAGAAAACGTACTTAAATAACAATGGAGCACAAAAGGATGTATATCCGAACCTGAATTACATTAACTGATGTACTAATTCGCACGACTTCAAGGTATATATTTCTTTCTGTCTCGTTTTATCAGTGAAAAACAACCCGATGTATACTTTTACACTGTAAGTGCATAAATGTAAGCCCCTACAGAGTCACGCAAAACAAAGACGAATCACAATAATCGAAGGAGAGGGTTGTAGGATAGAGGGAGACACTGCGAAAACTAGGAGCTGTAACAGCACAAACATTTTCGTAATATTGGTAACGGTTAAGGAAGATTATAATTGAGGAACGAATTTTCATGAAAAATATCTATTTTTATAGGTACAAAATTTCTGCATTCAATTTCTTTTTATTTTCTAGCCTTAATGCGTAAGTTCAGAAAGTATGCAAACATGCGCTGGAAATCAGCGATATTCTACAAATTCTACTGTCGGAAATTTAAGAGTATCAGACGAAACTGAGACCTTTGTCAGTTTCTTAAGCGCCCTTTACTCTATTTGCGGGAGAAAAAGAAAGAAACTAGAGGTGCTACAGAATGGCACATAGTTTCTCGTAGTAAAGTTTTATAATTTCCTTTTTGTAAACTGGTACCCTACAGTATTGTCCCTCCTTGCCTGCTGCCATCTATCGCCGTGCAAATTACATTTTTTTGAAAATTTCTCAACTACACATAGTAGAAACCAAATATTAATTTAAGAATATTAAAGAAGGCTAAAACCTCGTCCTAAGTAGCAATTTTCAATGAAAAATTTGGAACCGTTTTTAAGAAAATTTTACTAAGCGTTTCTGTAAATGCGAAAATTTGAAGCTCTTTTCAACAGGAATCTATTGAGTATTGGAAAAACTTTCATTTCACGTAATTTGAAGACCTTCCACGCACAAATTCAACAATGTATACAAATGTGCATTGAAATGTGCATATTAACGGCGTGAGAGATATTCAAAAAAAATACATTTGAGTAATTTTTGAAAAAACAAAAGAATACACCAAACTTAACACTGCCATTACCACTATCCCATGCAAAACATTGAAGAAAAAATTTGGAGCCACTTTTGAGATAATGGCTTTTTTAGCATTTCTGAAAATGCGGTTTTTTGAGCTCATTTTAACAAAAAACTTGAGTTTTCGAGAAACTTTTTCTGACATTATTTAAAGCACATGCACTCTTAAGTATAATGTGAAGAAATTGCCTCTAATGTAAATATTATTGACGTGAGAGACAAATTAAAAAATTGTGATTTTTGAAAAAACAAAAGAATAGAGCAATATGGCGTTTATGTCATCGCAAAGGGTTCATTTGGCACTACCCCAACCAAAAATTTAGAGCCGTTTTTGAGAAAATCTTGTTTTAGTAATTTTTTAAAATTGCAAATGTTGCATGCACTATTGCACTAAAACTACCAAAATAACAAAAACCAGATTTTCTCAAAACCGGCTCCAAAGTTTTTCCTTAAATGTTTGATAGGGTTAGTGCCAAACAAACCCTATACGATGACATAAACGCCATATTGCTCTATTCTTTTGTTTTTCAATAATTACAAAAGTGTATTTTTACTTTCTCGTATACGTAGTATAGATAAACTTATGTAATGCTGCGCGAAAAGACGGCGGATTTTTGGCGGGGAAAAATGCATTGTCGGGCTCTGGTGGCGAAAAAGTGCATTAAACCAGTTGCTAAATTAAGAGAAAAAAACTCTAATACGTGGTGTAGAATGCCTGTTTTGTGGGTCTTCGATGCCGAAAAACCAACTGGAACCAAAACGTCTGTCCATTCGTTCGTCCGTCTGAGAAAACTCCTAACACTTAAACCATTCGTACAATCTTCTCCAAAGAATCCCCTGTCTTGAAGTATCGAAATACATACTTCGGGGGTACTTTACATAAAGCACCCCGAACATCGTCCAAATTTTCTCAAAAATAGCTCCAAATTTTGTCTTTAAATTTCTCGTAACAATAGAGTAAAATATACTAATAAAGGTGGCATAGGTCACATTTTCACCGTTAACTCTGAACTTTCGAAAATTGCAAAAGTTTGATTTTTTTTCTGGCGTCTTCCTACAATTACAAAATTGAAGCCATGGATTTTCCTTCAAATGAAATTTGTACACAACTATTTCGTTCAATTTATGTACATTTTTTTGGAAATTTTAGTAGTTTTCATGTAATTGTGGGTGAAATATTTGCAATTTAAAAAATAACAGAAACAAGATTTTCTCAAAAACGGCTCCAACATTTTTCTTTAAATTTTTGTTACGGTTAGTGCCAAACGAACTCTATGCTATGACATAAACATCATATTCCTGTATTCGCTTGTTTTTTCAAAAATTTCAAAAAGTAGAATTACAAAAATGTAATTTATTTTACTTGTCTTTAACGTCTGTTAAATTAACATTAAAGGCGATTTCTTCACATAATGAAATTTATGAGCAACGTGCATTAAATAATGTCAAATAAAGTTTCTGGAAAATTCAACAGTTTTCTGTAAAAATGAGCACAACATTCCGAATTTTCAGAAATGCTCAAATACCATTTTCTCAAAAATGCCTCAACATTTTTTCTTCCAATTATTTCATAGATAGTGCTAATTGCACAGCTTATTATGACGTAGAATTCATTTTGGTATATTCATTTGTTTTTTCAAATATTACACAAATACACTTTTCCCCATAGCACGTCATACGCAGTTTTTAACTGTTTTTTTTGACGCAAATAAATAAATAAATAAATAAATAAATAAATAAATAAATGTACAGAAACAGAAAAGTTGAGAAAAATGTACAAAAAAATCTTTGGGCGACGATAGATGGCAGCTGCCAGAGAATGGAGCAAGACCTTAAGGCGTCACGACCTCGAGCAGACAAGAAGAAAATTAGAAAAAGTTGCTACGAGAAAGTCTGTGCCATCCTGTGGCACCTCTATTTTTTAGTGCATTCATTAGGGGATTAATGAGTGAATTAAGTGTTCTCTATAATCGAGATTATTGGCAATTGTTCATAGATTCTTCAATATATTGTTTCAAAGCAGTGAAATAATTTCACAGATGAGTAATGCACAGTCGAAGAAAGGAATTTTCATAGGTCAGCAAATAATAAAACACAAGTAGGATGAAATATTGGAAAAAAAATTGCGGGAGATTGCGTTAGCAGTTTGGCAATACTTTGAGAGAGTTGTGCAAGCATTTCTCTGGACAAAGAAAGAAGAGAATTATAAAATATTGGTCACAGAAAGGCTAGAAAGATACAAAATAATGTGATGTAGAATGTCCCTGAAAATGTATTACCTTCGTTCCCTTCTTAATTTTTACAACAGAATTGTGATATTAGTGGTGAACATGGTGAACAGTTTCATCAAGATATTGCTACAATGCAGAAGAGATACCAAGAGCATACGGATCCTGCAACGATGGGAGATTATTGCTGGTTTCTTGAGAGAGAGTAAAGCGGGAAACAAGAGTAAGTAAGAAGGACGAAGCATTTGTAAGCAATACAATACGAATTTCTCCTAAAATATTTCAATATTATTACACGAATATGCGTATTCCATTTTCAAGTTGTTCTTACAACATCTGAATCACGCTCATAAAATTTGTAGAAATAACCAGAGTGGCAATGTGGAAATTAGTGTGGGATTTTGTTTAAATCAAACACTAAGTACGTTCATAGCTTTTGAACCCCGCGTGATAAATACTTTTACAATGATTTTCGAAATTAGCGTGATCATTTCCTCTGAAATCATCTACTTTCTTCCTGTAGGTATGGAAAAAAATTGTTCCCTAGTGTAATAATCCGTACCTTACATTTTAGCCTACGAGTTCAGCACGCCTGCTCGGGCGATAGGTCTCGGCTTCAAGCACAAGAAGAGAATTATGAATAGGACGTGTTTGGAACCCGCAAAGCTTGTAAAAATATTTGAATTGTGGCCTCCCCCAACATCTACAGCCACCGGGGAAGTGTCAAGGCGTGACTTCCTAGAAATAAAATTCAGGGTGAACGAATCTAACTGACATCAGTTCGAATAGGAATTATGGTAGGCGATAGTTTCCTCTCTCTGAGGTGTGAGTCACAAGTTCTGCAAGTGAGCTCGCGAATGTCAGTGACAGCGGGACGACGTTGAGCCGATGAAATGGAGATTCCGCACGGGTAGGCGAATCAGTGAGCTTTCAATGGGAATGTGAGCACTTGCGTTTTCGCTAAAGTACATTCACTCGAAATTTATATTCTCGCTAGTGAACACTGAACACTGGCGATGTATTGCTGTGTGGAGAATGGCCAGAGAAAGGAGGATTTCGGCAGTGACAGTCTTAGCATTGCTGTAACATGTATGTATGTATGTATTTTGCGCACTCTGAATGAGAAGACAACTGGGCAACTAACCAAGGATACTACATTCAAGGGCACATTCTGACAAGACATCCATTTCGACGATAATCATAGTAATTCCAAAGAAAGGATTGTCACGCTTCCACAGTCAAGGCCACTCCGCTCCGATTATGCAACGAAATGTGCCCCATTAGTTCACGTTCGGAAGGTAAAGAATTATACTACGTTATTCGAATGGAGTACCTATGGGCGGAGAATGATACTAATATCCACAGTATCGTTTCTTCAAAGGTTTTGAAAGTAATAAAATATACTGATTATGGCCCATTTAAATCACCATTTAGGGTAGAAATGTAAGCACCGAATGGTACTCCATTCGAACATTAATTTCGTACATGAAAACATTATTGAAAGAGAACATCTTTTTTCCTTTTTCAATATTATTTATTGATGATTAGCACATTTTGTACTCTGGTTAATGGAAAAGAAAACTATCATTATGTAAGTATGTCATAATAATTGAATAATTTCATATGTCTTTAGTAATCTTTGCTAATTTTTATAATTTTAAACGACTACTGCAGGTTTAAATATTATTTGTATTTGAGTTTTTTATATTAATATTTTCTTTTTAATGAAATACAAGAAGGCCTACTTTAAAAAACACTATTACTTAACGATAATCTACCATCTTCTTCACACGTAAAATATTCGAGCACTAGAAATCAAATTATTTTCGAATAGTAAGGCAGCAGGAATCTAGAGCATTTTTATACCCATTTACACTTTTGAAACCAAATCTTGCCATGAACACCATTTTAATTCTGGCCAACACACTAATTACTCATTTCATGACGGAAATACCAGATGAATCGTTTATTTCTGCAGCCAGAATGCGCAAGAACGACAAAATCATCTTTGCGAACACCGAATCATTAAAAAAATCACATACCACAATATGGGGCGAAAGCGAAGCCCATAACATTTAATCATCACGCCGACCTTAATTAGCGACTGTAGCGATGTATAGAACTTAGGAATACATATAGACAACACGCTTAGCTGGACCACACAAGTAAGTGAGATTTGTCACAAAGTCTGCGCAGGTCTCCATTCCTTAAAACGCGTCAGAGAACTACTACCTATTATTAACACCCGCATAAGCCTAGTAAATTCACTTATAACGCCTCATTGCGATTATTGCGATTTCCTGCTTACAAGCAACAACGCAAATTACAAATAGCACAAAATGCATGCATCCGTTTCATATTCGATCTTAGGAGAAATGATCACGTATCGGAATTTTACGGTCAAACAAAAATCCTCTCAATCGGAAAAGGAAAACTTTACAAAGCCGCCTCCTTCTCCATAAATTTTTGAATAATAGCCATCGAACGCACTTATCGCACACCTTTAATGTGCTGACGCTGGAACGATCACGTTCCTCGCGATTACTGTGCATACCTCGGCACAATACGGTATCGTACAGTAAGTCATTTACTGTAATTAGAATAACATGAAATTAAAATATGTACATGAAAAATGTTATGTTTTCCTTTCTTATTTTTTTCCCTTTCACTAGTGTTACGGCCCTAAGACGCCATCCTGATTGAAGCTTTCCTCGGTTTACTCAATCGCTTAAGGCGTATGCCGGGATGGTCCCTAGTCTTGCATCCCAGATATAAATGTAAAATCTGCCCTCCTCTTTCTTTAAATTTGTTCACAACTGAGGCATTCGGGTAGAGAAGAATTTCTGACATTTTACGAAAGTAAAATTGTTGACTTACCACGCATCTCTTGTAAATAAGCAAAATGGTGTCTTTTTATATCGTGTTAGCTTTAGAATCCAGAAAAATGACAATGAAAATACATTCACACTTTATGTTTCATTAGTTATGTGTTGCACATTTGCGTCTGCTAATACGATTGTTGCAATTTCGTAAGTAACCTGAAATGTCAATTATCACTATTTCTGCCCAAACGTCTCAATTGTAATTATGTAAGGTGGAAGAGAAGGCCTTACGGCCTGAGCCTCGCCAGAAATAAAGACATTATTATTAATACTATTATTATTGTTGTTGTTTTTTGTTATTAGTATTAATTACGGAAGGAATTTTAGCAAGTATATTAACGAGAGACTCTGATAAAGCCTGCGGTCTTCAGGAAACAATCAATCATTTGTAGTGGGTGTCGAACATAAAGCAATCATTTTAATCTTTTAAAGCATTTATATAACTTTCATCTGAAAACCAAGCATTTTCTGTGCAACGCTAGCCTGAAGAAAACCAATCCCTAGCAAGGTGCGGGGCGGGGCGAGCGCTGCGTGATGAAGGGCCAGGAGCTGGCGGCCGTCACCGAGGAGCTCCTCAATGGGAAGCCCACGCAGAGCTTCGGGTCGCAGCCGCTGCAGCCGCAGCCGCTGCAGGGACTCGGCCGACAGGTAAGCTCTTCGGGCGCCAACACATTCAATGCACGCTTTCATAAACGATGTGCACAACACTTCCAGTGCGAAATGTTTATTAAATAATGTGATATTCAATACACACACTCCAATAGTCAGCGGCACAGAACAAACAAGTACAGCATTGGATTTCCAAAAAGCATTCCCCACGCGTCAGAGCGCTGTGTTCGAGAGTTTTCTATTTGTAATGGAAGGGGCCAGTCGGAATTCATTGAATATAAAACGGCACCAGTTTCCAAACGCATAAGTGCAGCTTGAGTGCTTTCGCTTCGATACCTTCAGATATCGTACGGCTACACGAGCACAGATAAGTCAGCAGCGACCAATGTCGAACATGTCACATTTGACAAACACTCTTTCGTCACAGTTTTCCTTTTAGCTTCATTTAAAAAGTTTTTTTTATCCGTCGAGGCCATCTCCATCATTTCATCAGAGCGTGAAAACTAATATGTCGTACCTGAAAGAGAGATAGTAGAGAGTAGGATGTTTCGGAAAACAGACGCAATGGACTTCTTCTTCTGCCCCTTGTACTCTTCGCGCGGACTCGGCCGCGTCCATTCCCCATCAGCGAGCTCTTCCCACACAACACGCCGCACGTGCAGAGAACGAGACCACACACAAATGCCACTATCAGCGCTACGAATTTTCGATCAGCGTGTCACTGTCAATAAAGACACGATATGCGCAATAAAGGCACGGCGTCGTCTCAATCATTAACAGTAAATACTAATATATCAGCATTAAAACGCTGAATTCGAATGTATTACAGAAAAAGTCGTAGTGGAAACTCCCAGTGACTTTTTAACACATTATTTCGTCGTTTAATTCATCCACAATCTATTGGCGAAGACAATCGTGATATTTCCCTTGTGGCACACAATTTTCACACCTCAGAACCTACTCATCTAGAGAATTTCAACTACACAATAGGCCACCACCAACTGGGAATGGATGGATGGAGCAAATGGATTCTCGAAATCACAGTGTAGTACGTTCTACGTGCCAGTATATATTAATAATGGTAGTTAAAATGACGTTGCTGTGTATAACGCTAGAACGCACATTTTAAACATATCTCAAATTGTGCCTTACGGTTCCATATTTGTCCTTGCCTATTCTTTAAGTTTCTATCCTGATCCCTCACTAAGGATAATGAAGATACACGAAGCCGCATCTTAATATTACTTGAGAACTGACAACGGGAGGGGAAATCAATCAAGAGCAGACTCCGAGTCCGCTTGCGTGCTAAAAATAAAATAAAATATTAAAACTCCACGTCTGCATAAAAATAAATATTTGTATTTAATCATATTTTGTAAAATTGCCTACAGCAATTCAAAACTGGAAACAGCAGGTTTACCTCTAGTGAAGTCATAAAAAGTTGTTGAAGACATTAAAATGTCATTGAAATTAGTGTTTGGAGGCGAGAGTGATTACTACGGACAAATTATATTAAGCCCTACATTTAACTCCTGATTGGAATTTAAGGCTTTATAGAAAATTTCTCGAAAATTTAAAAACATTATTTGTGATTAAATATCAGAAAAAGTAGAATTTTACTTCATATTGGCTCGTATTTAAAATTTGACGTATGCTTCCGTTACGTCTTCTGACTTAGCATATTCTTCGTTCAAAAACATTCGTTTCTGACAAAAGGATAAAGTTGACAGTAAAATTGTTAATTGTTTACTGTTACAAGAGAAAATAAAAATGTACTAAACTCAAAATTGATTGTGCATGTTTTGTAAATTTTCCACCCTGTATCGTACATGTATGACTGTTTGTTGGTGCGTGTTTGAATGCATATTGTAGCAAATGATAGTGCATGGAAATCCAGTTTCTGCGTATAATACAGGTTAAAATAATACACGAAACGTACCGGTCTCTGGCCTCAGGGCCAAATTATCACTTAATAGAGGGCATTTTCACACAAGGCTTTTGGGGAAATCAATCTGTACCACGAAGAAAAGGTTGTTAGTAGAAGTGACTGCTCAATCAAAGAGGCCATTCCTACAAGTTTCGCTATAATTTATTAAAGAAAAAATATTTTACCTCCTCTTGTCTAGGGTAAGCTATACGAATATTGTATAAATCTTATTAGTGAACGAAGAACTCATCTTCTGAAACGCGGCGGATGGTATGGATCTGTAATATAATTCTGACTGGCGTAACAATTAGCTACTCGCTCGATTTGAGATAGCTTGCCACACTTAAAATCAAAGAATGCGGTTGACATATCTATATGGCAATCCGATTGTACATTCCATTTAGTTACCAATGCTTCATAACGTCTCTCAAAACGACAATCTGAAATTTGTTCAGAAGATAAAAATAAAGAATTGCAAAAGTGTTAAATTGTCTAATTGAAATGAAAATCATAAACTTGTCCTACTTTTAAAAGAGCTTAGCGTGGCACTTAATGTCTTATATTTTACCAACATAATTAGCACGTGCTGACCTTTATAAGATTCCTTTAAAACTATTTAAAAAATCGACAGAGCATTACGCATCTTCGGAAGCGTGTTTGAGTCCTGAGTACACTCGAAGAGGAAAGAGTCCAAATAATTTACTCTGCAACTGTTGTATTTTTGCTTTAATGGCCTCGCAAGGAAGAATGTATGACACGTTTGTGCTTCTACAAACGAGGAAGTTCTAGAGTACTATTTTCGGTATCTCGTGACTCATAATGAATAATTCAAGATTCTAACTATTGACAACAAACATCCTTTTATTAGGCATTTCACTCGCATATTCAGCAGTACCGTGTTTTTCAATTTAAATCACTTGTATGAACTAGAGTTCAAATAGCAGTTAAGCAAATGAATGCGAGTTTCAGTTCAGGGAATTTTCTTGTTCAGACTGTAGCATCGCAGATGGAAAATCATCAGTTTTTTCGTACAATGTACTTTCATCATTTAAATATGTGACATAAGAAAAAACACTGAGATAAGAGGAATCTAATACTTAAGTCTTCCGCATTAAATAAAGCAATGTGGAAAGTATATAATAAGGTATATTGTTTCGATGTGTGACATACCGATATGTCACGTTAAAATAAATTAACATTTATATGGAGACAATATGGTGGAACATGCATTACGAAATATCACGAGAGCTAGAGCATAGCAACGACCGTGAATAAACAATGTAGTTTTTGTTTTTTCTAAATGCATTAAGAGATGGGTTGATGCCGAAAGTAGAAACTTTGGGATTGGGCGGAGAAGTTTAGACGGTCAAATGTTATGAAAAAAATGAAGGTAGTTTAATACGAAGTCTTCGAGGGATGAATCATGCAGGAAGATTTCATTCTGCTCTGAAACGCGCTACTGAACTGATCGTAGATATTTTCATGTGGAAGCAATATTGAAGTATAAATTGGAACTTTGTCGGGAGTGGTAATCAAGTTCGGGACTATGTCATAGGACGTAATCGGGACTGGTAATTTTGATAGTTTGAGACCAGCTTGGATAGGGCAGAAGAGGATTTCGTTGGAATTTTGGACTACGGCAAGATCGCAAGATATTTCGACTGAGAAGTCTACGAGGGACATCAACGAAGAAAAGATAAGTTAACCGCGGTGTAAAATTGTAAATTGAAAGAGATCATGATCAAAGGCCTAACTTAAATTCATTAAATTGTTTGATAAAAAAAAAAGTAAAAATAAACTTTGTTAAATTTTGTTCTATAGAAAAGAAAGTGATTTTTCATTTAGTCAATCCAAACAGTAATGAACTAGGAATAGAAACATTCTATTTCAGATTCCCAGCTGCGCTGTATAGTCGGCGGATCCTATAATCCATTATAGAGGTAATAAGGATTATAATTATATCGTGACCCATTAACCCAGCAAGCCGGACTCTAAGATCTTTAGCAGATATAAATGTAGAGAGAGAGGAAAAATTTTGGTATATCTCAGATGTGTTGTATTTTTTGCAGCTTAGCATTTCTCACTTACAAAGAAATCCAGATTATAACTTGGCGGTTACATTCATTTTCATTACAAATTTTTTGTTATTTTGTGTCATTTTCCATTTAATTTTGGGGGATATTTATTAATTTATCTTTGTCATTTGATTTTTTATTCCCAGTAATCCGCTTTCAAACATTAAACATTTGCATAGTATTGACATGAAGCGTATGTAACATCGTAAGAATGAAGGCATCAGAAATTCATTTTGGTTATTAAGATTTGGGTCTAGGTACCATAGAAAGCAATAGAGATAGCAGGAAACAGAGATCAAAGACTATTTAAGTCTGTTTTGAAGATAATTTGATTTAATACGGAATACGGCGAATTTGAGTTTCGCCCATAATTTAGACTTCTGATCTTTCATGTTCTTTCCTAGATCGTGTTTAGGCCATCAAATCCGAGCACTTCTTACAATATCTCAGCAATAAGCCCAACAAGTTCTTCTGTTGCTCCAGGGCGTGTGAGAGCAATAGGCGACCAGTTCCGTGACTGTTCCAGATGTTCGCGTCGGTGGCGGTGGCATTGGGCTCGACGCTCGTGGGCTTCTCTTCCGCCTACACGTCGCCCGCGCTCGTCTCCATGGCTGAGCCCAACAGCACGCTCTCAGTCACCCCGCAGCAGGTGAGTGCAGCGCCAACACACTTCCTGACACTGGCTCCACACTGAACGAAATGTATCACGTTAAAAAAATCTGGCACAAAAGGTTGATAGCGAGGAGTTGGACACAATACTCTTACTACTAACAATGTTTTTTCCAGTCCACTGAAGGAAGTTCAAGACAAAGGGAACAGCAGTTTTAGAATCATTCAAATATCGTTTGACAGAAAATCACTACATCTTGTGCTCCTTGGAAACAATCAATAACCTGCCACGTGAGGACTGAAATTTGCATCGCCAAAACGTGAACATTAGCAATTCATAGACGGAAAATAACTCGCACGTGATCATTTCGTGATCTCTAACAAAGGGAAACATCCAGTTCTCAACAGCATTGTATGGTGATTGAGGTCACCATTGAGCAGTGGAAACGGGAGCATCTGTTTTCGAACAATTTCCACACATTTGCTTGAACAATTCATATCTCTTATTATAACTGTCCATATACATGTACTAACCTTATATGAAGTGTGGACGATGCCCTGTAGTTAGACATCCGGGGAAGATACACAGCAGTACAGTTGCGGCCAAGGAGGTGGAAAGAATAGGGGGAAAACCTAGATACTTAGCACAATGGCATCTTTCACCTGCATCTTGTGAAAAATTCAATTATTTCGCTACTAATATTTTGGATTAGCCGTATTTTACTTGAATTAATTCTAAAATTATATAATATTATATACGAAACTGACTAATGTCTTTACGTAAAAATATGTGGCTTGGGGATTGATGATCTCATGCGAATATGTACGTGTTGTATATATTGAAGTGTAAATTTAATGCAATAGTAATGTTTGAAATGAAACGATACAAAAGAAAGACAACATATTACAAATGTCCGCCGAAAACCTGCTCGGAGAACGCCTTATGCATGTACCAAATATAACTACGATATTCAGAACACGTGGCACTTATTAATTGACGTCGTATGCGGCCTCCTTTATCCTTTTCAAAGAACTAATGTAGCAAGGCTTACAATCAAAACCTATATTGTGTCATTTCATAGGGCACAATATAATAATATTTTGAAACGAGAGTAAGAAAGTGAGAGTGAGAAAAGAGAAAGAGAGACAGGGGGAGAAAGAGGGAGAGACGGAGGGGAGAGAGTGGAGAAGATGAGTGAGATTGCGATGATTCTGGAGCGTGCACTGTATCAAACTTGAAATTCATAAACGCTGAAATGAGATCCAAATTTTTCTCTCCGACATTTTAGTACTTGTACTCGTCGGCAACAGCTTAAGGGCCATATTTATAAACCTCTGCCAGGGGCCTGCCAAGCCTAGTGTTCGGTTTTGCGATTTATGAACGGCCCCCAGCCAATTCCAGTCGCCCCTTGTCCTCCCAGCAAGCCTCCAGATGTCAGGCCCGTAAGAGCTCTGCTGGCAGAGCTTCATAAATACGACCCTTAGTCACGCAACTCAGTGGGCTCGATAAGATGATGTATCATTTATGCATTACAATGCTCTTCAATACTTCCGGTTGTTACGTAGCTTATGCGCCGTACATCGGGCGCTGGCAAGAGCTCAGGGTCAGGTACTGAAGTCCTATCCTTTCCGGAGAGTATCTTTCGCAACGTCTGTCGATGCTGTCTCTCGAGGGTTCTAGCTAGTGAACCAGCGATGGATTTACTCTACGTTCTCTGCGTGCTACAAATTTCTATGTCAACCTAATGACTTTGAATATGGTAAGTAGTGAATAGTTTTGTGATTGTTGTTATTGTTGCTGTTTTTTTTATTAGAGACAGTATTAAGTAGGTAGTAAAAATAAAATGCTATGTGTTATCTACATGTAAACCGAAATGCCGAACCAGAAGCATTTGTGTCAAAGACACACTGTGTTAAAGACATTAAGATATGGGACGCCTATCGGTCTGGTCTCTCGGTCAGTCGCATCCTGAATCGGAGGTCGAGAGGTCACATTGAGGTCGAAATGTCGGGCCTTCAATATCTCAATATTTGTTCCTGAATTTCGTAACACTTGTAGTATTATTTTGCGTCACACGACAAAAGAAAATATATAACGACAAGAAAAGGAGCAACATTGCTGATGCGTAAACAAGAATATTGATGCAGCTGTTTTTCTTTTAAACACTAGTAGCTACATGCACATCTGCCAGTTATTCATCAATAAAGTTTCTACACACTTAATTGTTACCACACACATTGTTGTTACCATTTTCCCTACAGAATTAACATTACAGATTTAATTTCAATTATGACATTAATACTCGAGGTTACAATCGATTTCTAAGAAAATGGCGATTAAGCGTTTCTGAAAATACGAAATTTGAAACTTTTTTCACAGAAAATGTTTGTTTTCGAAAAACGTCATTTGCAGTCATTTGAAGCACGTTAACTCACAAATGCAACAGTTTTTATAGCTCGCGCAAGTTTTCTTGATACACGAGCTCCCTAGTTCTCACCCAGCGCTCAAAAGGACGGCACGTTGAGATACTAAGGTTCGACTCGGGACGGCACGTACCAATTTACAATGCTGGCAACAACCACCTCGTACTTTCAAAACAATCGTAACATTTCTGGTGGCACGCTTTGGTGCGTTATGTTCATGCCTACAGTGGATTCGCCCTTTCAAGCCGAGAGGTAGCCAGAGTCCTCCTCTCCCCGCACCCCGCGCTGTGGAACATCAAAATACTTGTGCATATAGTACAATACCATGCTGAAATGTGCATATGAACAGTATGAGAGATATTTAAAAAAACATTTGTGTAGCTTTTGAAAAACAAAAAAATACTACACAATGAACTTAGCTCAGTAGTAGGGCTGAAGGTACTGAAGGTAGCTCAGTTCATCAACTGATGTCACTGCAGCGCCTCTGACCGGGAGGTCCTAGGTTCGAGTTCTGACGGCGGCAGGATTTTCGACACTAGCTTTTCAGCTAGGTCGAATTCAGTCGCTGCCTGGAGGAGAATTCTAGCGACCGGCTGCTCTGATCGGTAGTTTTCCGTGGTTTCTCCGATCAACACCAGGCGAATGCCGGAGCAGTACCCTACGAAACGGGCCACGGACCACGCGCGATCTGTCCTTCCTCTTCCTTGTCCTATCCTCTCCCCTTACACACACTTACACTCACATGCACTACACTACCACATATTCCTGGAGACCGGTCGGGAGCTTAGAGCTTGTCCCGGCTGGGGCGGTGCCCCGCTGGTGGGAGAGTCCTGGTTATGAGGAAACCCTATCCGACGGTAGGTCGGCGCCGGATCTCGCCATCCAGCGGGGGAAGACCACCGCCATCTCCTGAGAAAAATCATGCACTACACTACCGGGAATAATGACCAAAGCAGTTGACGCGCCCGGAAACACGAAAAAACCAAACCAAACCAACCATGTACAAATACTTTTTTTTCCTATGACTGTTCGAACTCTACGCTCGTATTTGTAGTCAACAGAGGTGAGGTCCTACGTTCAAAGTGGGGCATCTTAATCATTGCAAATATTACTAGAGCACGAAATAGGTGGGAATTAGAGCAAGTATTAGAGTTAAATTTAAAGTATTGTTTGGTTTCAAAACCCATAAGCCAAATCACGAGATCAATTATTAGATTAAAATCTTCTCTCTTAATGCCACTTCATTATGTAGCTGTCAGTCGCTTGTGCTGGCTTTACGAGATAAACTGGTGTCAGAGTGAAATGTGCATCATCTGCTGATCGTAATTTCGTGAACTGCAGCTGTTACGCGCACTTGGAGACGCCATTAAGGGATACTGCGTGCCTGGAGGGCTGACAGAGCGAGACGATTGTCAATCGCGGGGTCAGTGGGAGCGAAGCCTGACGAGTGCCAACGAGCCGCCGCCTTCTCCCTGGCGTGACGCACGCGGCGCCGGCGGCACAGGCCAAGCGGTTTCGCCTCGACCCTCGAGCTTTGGGTTGCCGCCCGCCGCGCCACCAGCGGACTGTGGGCGTCGGACGAGATATGCGAGGACAAGGGCTTTACCTCCTTTTTGGAATGACATTGATGTTTTTATCACTTTTTATATCAACACCATTTAATGCCGGTAAGAATTCCAGTACAACCCTTTACAATCGACCCTTTGCCTCCTTCCCGCGAATTCTCGACTTCTAGTCAAAGTGTATAATGTGGGATTGGGTCTCGGCAAAATGAGAAATTGCTTCGAAACATTCCATAGTAAATGATGGATGGTTACAGGCAATGTGTCCCAGAAGTTTCTCAGTGAAACCACCTTCCTTACACATGTATTTATGTGTGTTTTGAAAAGTTTAGTTGTATTTTTTAAGTTATTAGCCGAATACAAGTATGATTTTTTAAATTTTAAGAATTTTCATATTGTTGGAACTCACTGGGTTAAAGCTATAATCTCACAATAAATATATACTGTGGCGTCATATGGGTGTAATCAGTAGACAGACGAGAGTGGGTTGTAATAACAGCAGGTTTATTCACAATTTAGACCGTAGTCATAAATAACCAATGCACTGTATACAATTAACTAACTAAATAGACCCCACTGCTAGGAGAGATATTTACAACGGCTACCACACCGCAACATACTACCTAATGTTTCGCCGTGCGTAGTACCGCCGCCCTGGGACCGACTACATGTCTCACTAGTCACGACAATAACTGCCGGCTCCTTCCGTGCACGCTCGCACCTCTCACGGACGACCTATGCTGCCGCTGCCGCTGCCAGAATCTCAAAGAAGGAAGAGCTATTGTTCTCACGGCCCTTAAATAGCCCTCGCGATGCTGCCCGCCGCCACCATTGTCTCTGCCTTAACGCCCGCACACCCTGTCGGAAAAGCCCCGTGCGTCATAGCTTCTGCCTTTGTCTACGCATCCGGTGCACACCGCGCCACGTGCCCACGCTGTTTTAGCGACACGACGCTGCAATACACTTCTAGAGTATATACAAGGGTCTATAATCATAACCTTTTGCCAATGAATGTGAAAGGGGAAATTTCATAGAACGGAGTAACACACGTGCCTTTTTCTCTTTGATTTTTAGGCAACTCCTTACGCCAGGCCACGGTTTGACGTGGTCAAGGAGATTTTATGAACCTGACGAACGTTTGTGCATATGGGGTTGCCAGTCAATCAGGGCAAGTGCCCTATGTATACATACATAGTAACTACGTTATGGAATTTCTCACTACATGTTCATTGGCAACTAGAAATAATTTTAGATCCTTCCTCATGCCGTAGACGTTTACAACTTTTATTTTGAGACACCTGTAGTATGGTGTTTTTTGTAAGTAATTATATCAATATTTTGTACGTAATACATATCGGATTGTAGTATGAGTGTACTCATCTATTTGCGTTTCCATTAATTTTTATTCCTCTGATTATCCGACACTCTTTTCCAACCAACAACCTAGTGGTGTGGGTTATGAGGGGTACTACTGCATTGCTAATACTTGCGGGCCGAAGATTCAAATCTCGATTGGGAAATTCGTGCGCCTTTTCTTGATCCACAGACCAAGTGGTGGGATTTTTTCTTCATGGTTCTCGAGAGCAACGGAAGTACCAACATAAAAACTCAATTAAATCAAATTTACCAACACAAAAAGACTATTAAATTAAATTTCCAATAGCAATATTTGGAGAGTTTCTACGAACAGACACCCTCAATTTCCAGAAAGCCTTGTTGTACAAAGAGAGAGAAAGAACCCTTCCGTTGTAATTCGCAGTATTTTTATTTTCTGATGCATGCTAAACATTTCCGTTATTGACGTTCTTGCAAATTCAATTAACCCCTCACTGACGTGTAGTTTATCTCCTAGAAAGAAAAATTAAGACATAATGAAACCAAGACGGAAATGTCTATTCACAGAGAAAGTTTCTAATTATGAATTCTTGTGTTATACCATGTTAACATTTCTTCATAAACGTATTTACGTAGACCGGCGAGTACTGCAGATCACTAATCATCTAGGCACGAAATTTGAACCGCTACCAGGAACTTAAAGTAGCTCTCGACTAGACATTCTAAGTAACCAGTCAGGTTTTCCCGGTGATGCACTAAAACGTTCTTCAAATGTATTGGCAGATATACATACGCAGGGAATATTGACCGATAAAGTTCCACATTTATGACAATAAAAATGTATAGAACTCAAACAACATGGCAATTCAAAACATTTCTGACTACACAAGAGCAAAACTTTGATTTAATATTTCGCACTGATAATGATAGCAACTTAATACTCGTATACACTTTCCAACGAAATCCTTCATGACACTTCGAATCGAACACACATGAGACTTAGCTTAGTTGTACAGCATTTTTCGCTTAATTCAATAAAACTATTTTTTCCATTTAGTAGTGCTTAATAGGTAAATAGCAACGACGTCACCTATTCTTTTTGCCAAAACATCAATTTTAAACTTAATTTGTGAGAAAAGGGTATGGGCTAGGTGGTTGAAATTATGCATTGAGAAATGATATTACATTAACAGCAAAATTTCGTGTCTTTCTCGACAGGTATTCAATTTTAAGGTCTGCACTTTTATTAACACTATATAAAGACCTCAATTAGTGTCGAAATGTTAAAAGAAAACAAATTATTAGGAAAAAATACTAGTGTCTGCGTTTCAAGAAAAGGTTGGAATACGTTTACCACTATAACGAGATAACAGGCATTAACACATTCCTTTTCTTAACACTATTCTTTTAGAGACTTTGCTGCAATGTATCCACTGTATTTAAAAAATGAAATTTGCAAGTAGTTCCATTGAATAAGGCGAATTAATGTACAAGAAAGCTCAGTTTTATTTGAATACTATTAATATTTTTGTAATATTTCCGAACGCATTGACTTTGCTCGGAGTCAACAAACCGTTACATCCAAAACCTATTTCACCAATAAAGCAACCATTCACAAAAGTTCCTTCAGACATGTGCACTTGGCGTACAAAATTTCATCAAAATCCAAGATGCTCGCATGGAGCAATTTTCCAAAATTGTCTTGGCATGATTCTTGTTGTACATCCATAACGTCATTTCACCTCAAATGTTCAAAAATGCACCTTCACTAAAAAAACGGCACGAGGTTTCAGATATATTACAATAATGCATTATGTTATCCACATTTCATGGTGTCTCAATACAAGTCCGACGACATGATAACACCCTGCGCTTTTACTATTACCATAGCACTAAGGTGCCATAATTAAGAATCAAAAGAGAAACAAGCAAATGCTTTGCAGATTGGTGCGACATTATGATCTAATCCATTTGTAAAATTATGAACTTAACGAAGCCTAAATTTCATAAAAGCAAAAACCTGCAATAAAGATATTCACTTATAAAAAATAGATTGTGGATTCAAAGTAAAATAATTCCTTCCTTTATTCAAACATTATTTCAAATAATCACAGGATCGTTAGGTCTGTGGCTCTCCTGATAAATTTACTTTTCAAGCGGTATCAACGTATTCACGGAGATCAAATCCGTTTTGCGGGGCTAGGCAGCCACCTCGGCTCCCAGCTCCAAGTTTTGACTTTGCAGGCCCGCAGATCGGATCACCGCCCGGGCGGTGGGTCTATTGTGCGACGGATGGGCGGGCGGGCGGGGCGAGGGGAGGCGGTCAGCCAAATAGGTACAATTGCCTCGGAGCGTGGACACACCCCCGGCGCAAGTGGCGACGGCGCGCGCCCATTGGCCAACGGGGAAGGCGCGATCGCCGGACGCGCCCCCGCCCCCGCTTCCACCGCCGCCGCCCTCGGCCCTGGCGCAGCCGCCCTACTGCGTCGCAACTAGGCAGCGCGGCGCGGCGCGGCGGGCGCTCACGTGTCTGGACGACGCGCACGTGAGGGAGCGTTATGTAAGGGCGTCGCCTGGGGCCACCGGTTCCCACACGCGCACAACGCGACGAAGGCTCCCCTCCCTCCCCTATGAAATAACAATCGTACCACGCAAATTACGACTTCGTACAGGCATTTCACAATTTGGCACACAGTAAAACTGCCTAAACGCATTTTGTTTATGAGATGGAATTGATGCGACTTAGTTTTCGAATGCTTGGAAAATGAAGCAATCCGGAACAGATGGCCAAAATAACGGAAAACAATTAAAATATGTGCTATTCGTAAGTCTAACAAAAGAAGTTTTCTTTTTTCAACAATCCAAAACTAGCTGCTAAGTTTACTTACTCTTTCTGAACCAGGGGAAAGGAAGGGTACAATACTTTCTTAGACACGTAGATTTTAAACAGAGTTGATGTGAATGATCTTTTTCTTTTTACTGAAATAAGAAAAGGTTTTATCCAGAAAAGTTAACGATCCTCTTACAATTTTTATTCCTAAACGTTTCAGTACCTGAAGTTTCATTATTTATTCCTCTTACCAACGAAATCCATTTCTGCAATGTTTACGGAATTGTAAGGTACTGGCAAGGTGCAGTCACAAAAAATATCAAATTGATGATAGGTAAATGGTTAAGGTTTCTTCAAACAAACTTTCAGTAGTCTTGAGTATTTCATTCTTTTGAAATTTTTCTGTTTTCATTTTCACTATATGTAGTTAGCATAATAGGCAGTATTTAATTATTTGCGAAAATAAGTACCACGTTCTGAGACAATACACAGCAATTCCAAACAATTCCTTCTTCGTCTCGTTTCGCATCCCCATGTTGTTGATTTTTGTTTTGTTTTTTTACAAACTTAAAGGAATTAAGTCCCATGACTTGGCTACCTAAAGTAATGTTGCAAAGCAAAATAAACGAAGACGTTGAGCGAAAGAAAGAAAAAAGGAGTATGATTGCCACACAATGCTCGTGAGAGAAGAGCAGAACCATCCAAGGTCTCGTACATTGACCCCCCAAATTGCGTCTTCGTCAGCGAACGAAAAATGTCAAGTAACTGAGGAAAAGAATGCATGTCCTGTCATTTTTATCACGGGCACCGTCACATACGAAATTAAGAAACTAACACAGTAATCAGTCACTTATCGAGAATTCCATTTTATCAGACGCATTTTATCACACGTACAGCGGGGTGAAGGGGGCCTCGCCCCCTGAACAGATTGAGGGGCCCCGTACCCTTTCATAATAAAATACTCCACTTCCTTAAGTATGTCGAGTTCTTGTTTTTCCTTTTTTAACCTGACAGTTTATTAAACATTCAGGGAAGAGGCCCACCACATCATCTGACAAGCGTGTAAATGGTTTCCCATAAAATTAATTGTATTTATTTAATGTATCATTAAAGTTATAAATTCATCCTCCAAGTTGATGTTTTATTGATTTACTGATAAAGTACGCCATATGTAAATAAAGTTCAAAGGCAACCGGGACCATAAATATCGTTGTCCGCTCGAAGTTTTCGACTGCGCACGTTTACAACCAGACGACAAATTATAAAAGTACTGAAACAGCTTGTAGCTATTTCAAAATGTAGACGATTTCAAACATGAGCAAATCATATTTAAGTGAATAATTTTTAATTTTTTGTATCTACTACGTAGAAAAAGAAAGTTACGTAATGGTGAAAACATGTCGATTTTGCGATAGAAAAATATGAATTTTGAGTCCTTGATATGGAAAAAGTTTTCTTTCTGTCAAAACGTTTGTCCGTCCGTGAACACGAGCGCCATACTAGATTTCCACGAAGATGCATATTCCCCGATTGATCTGGCTGATGTCGTGGTATCCTGTGTTCTTCACGTGGAGCCACTCGGACAGAGATATTTTCCCTCCAAAAATTGTTCCGATTCTGTTTACTTTTTTGCTCGAAAAGAGCAAAGTCACGAAGGTTCGCTCGATGAGAGCAACGTAAATAAAGCAAAGTACATTTAAAAAATAACGTAGGGCCGATTTTCAGCATAACCTCCTTGCACCCTTGGCTGAAAGATAGTCTTGCTACGTTTCCCTTTCAGTGTGGAAAAAGCCGCAAGACGGGAAAAGTATGTGACAAACATATATTTTCAAAAATCTATTCACTTGAATGTGAAAAGATACATATTTTTGAAATCGTCTTCTTAAGCTCTTCCTCTTAAGCCAAAATTTCGTAGATGATACTAAAATGGTAGATGGTTGGTCATGCAAATTTAGAAGATAATTAAAAAATTAAATTCCCACAATCTCCTTAAACGATAGGGGAAAGTCTGATTGTGTTATGTAGCTGCCGGGTTTCTGACGACTGTAAATACAGCATGTTAAATGATCCATGGCTCAGAAAGGGGTGTTATGATTATTTTGACACACGTGTATGTATTTAATATTGATAACAGAGTGTCACATTGGACCAGGTCTTTCAAGGCAACGAGCGAGGATCTTACACCTTCAAGCGAGCTATTTGTCTGCGAGAATGCAAGCACTTATTTCTCGTTGAAATAGATACTAAAATTAAAATGGACATTTTAAATGTTGTTCCCGGGTTCAATCACTTTCTAGAGGAAACGGTAGAATTGTTAGGAATATTAATACAATAATAACGTCAATGTCGAATGGCCAAGCCTTGAACTACGATTCGATTAAACTGCACACACTAACAAATAGTCAACTTAATTTTACAATGGTTTCCAAATTTTGTAAGTTTCTGATAATTCGTTTTACGGAGTGTGAGTGTGCACGTGTGTGTGTGAGAGAGAGAGGAGAGAGGGAAGAGAGAGAGAGAGAGAGAGGATAGAGGAGAGAGAGTAGAGAGGAGGGGAGAGAGGAGGGATGAGAGGAGAGAGGAGGAGGAGAGAGGAGAGAGGAGAGAGGAGGCGAGGAGAAAGGAAGAGAGGAGAGAGGAGGAGAAAGAGAGAGAAGGAGAGGGGAGAGGAGGAGGAGACAGGAGAGATGAGAGGAGAGGAGAGATGAGATGAGAGGAGGGGAGACAGGAGGAGAGAGAGATGAGAGGAGAGGAGAGAGGAGAGGAGAGGAGAGGAGAGAGGGGAGGAGAGGAGAGGAGAGAGAGGGGGTTCTTAGAAGAATTCAACCTTTCAAACACACAATATAAGGTACCATTTTGTAGATTACAGGTTAATTATGATGTAGATTTTACAGAATAAAGGTCAATTCGGGACTCGTTAGAAACACGAACGATTTTAAGGATCTAGGACGCCTATTTTCTGAATTACGTGGGATGGCACGTCAGCATAATATATTCAAAGAGATGACAATAATTACCGCGAATAAATTCAATACCAGAATTCCTTTTAGTTCTTGAGCACTTGTGCACGCGCAGGGCTCGTGGGTGGGCAGCCTGATGCCGGCGGCGGCGCTATTCGGCGGCATGGCGGGCGGCTTCCTCATCGAGAGGCTGGGCCGCAAGACCACCATCCTCGCCACCGCGCCACCTTCCGCCATTGGTAAGTGAACACGCGGACAATCACACTGGTAGAAGCAAACCTACTTTGAGATGTTACAGTAACTGTTGCACAAGAATAAGTGCATTACTATCTACACTTCTGTAACCAAGAAACAACGGAAAATGTATTCAATTGGATTGACACGGGCGAACATTCCACACTTTAGGTTGAGTTTGTAAATCGTTTTAAAAATGAAAATACCATAGTACTACACCCCAGCTTCGAACAGCCAGGCCCTAATCTGTGCATTATATCATATACAGATTATTATTATTATTATTATTATTATTATTATTATTAATATATTATTATTGTTAATAATAATAATAATAATAATAATAATATATAATGATTCCTTTCAAACTGTATAATTCTACAAGACTGAATATGCCTATAGCTATTGTAAAAAACTTCCGAGTCAATTCCTCCATTTCCATATCCTTTTTCTTCCGATTTTTTTTCTTCGATTGACCAAAAGTTGAAATGGCCCCTTCTTTTTCTACGGAAAATGAAATGTATATTTTTTCTCTCTCCCAAACAGTTAATACAGTTGCTAAAATCAAATAAATAAATAAATACATAACTATATAGGTCCGGAAATGGGTGAGGATAAACATTCTAATATTAATAAGCATTCATTAATACACAGAAACAATTCGACCCGTGCGATTAAATCGCACAGAATATAAAATAGGCAATTTAAAAAGACACAGATGCTGAGAGAGAGAACGATTCTACCAGTGCAACGGAATGGGGATTTGTAGAAAACCAACATGAATCGTGCACCTTTGTGTGAAGACCGGATTGTATGAAGGACCTAGACACACACAATGCGCAAAGGTAACGTGATGCAGCGTAATATTAGTAGCGGATGACAGTTTTTCATTATGATATAAAGAAAATTTTAAATGCTTCCTTTTAAATCGAGTTAAACATTGCCGAGTTTGTTTCCAGGGTACTATACAAAAGACAAAGTGTACATAGGAAGCTTGTAATGAGCTGCTCTTCTAAACTACTACTTACTCCTTCATACGCGGCAGTAGTCACAGCTATACTCACCTGAAACAAAGGAAGAAAGTAGCTAATTAAAATGATATCAAAGGACTGTCAACAAAATTGAAATAAATATTGGTGACAAATATGGAACAAATATCAAGTTGTGAATGCAGACGCGAAAAGAACACAGATGAAATAAGCATCCCAATTAAAAGTATTAAATTAATCGTGCAAAAATAAAGATGTGTCAGTCAATGAACGTTTCTTCAACCAACGAAATAAAAATGTATTACTATTGGAAAAGGGTAACGTCCATTTCCCTGTGCATGCAGCGTGGCTGCTCATCTTCGGCGCGAGCAACGTGGGCATGCTGTACGCGGGCCGCATCATCTCGGGCTTCTGCGTGGGCGTCACGTCCCTCAGCCTGCCCGTCTACATGGGCGAGACCATTCAGCCTGAGGTGCGGGGCATGCTGGGCCTCATCTCCACGACACTAGGCAACATTGGTAAGCACAGCATCGGCGACGCCCACATTACCCATTTGTTATATTTAAAAAAAATATGTAGGTAACTTTTATTTTCAATATTCGTTTTTTCATTCTCTTACTTTTGGGTCATTCTTTTTCTTTCGAATGAATAGTATTTTTAAGCGTTTGAGCTTCTTACACGTCTGCTTTGTACATCGCATTGCATTCTTTTCGTGATATCGTTATTCATTTTACTTGGAAGTCTGGAAATTTCCTAAGATAACAATTTATCAGTGCGATTTCTACATGGAATGTTTATGTATTCCATTCAAGCAAGTGGACATGCCAGTCATCACAGGCAGACAGATATACAGCAACGACGTACGTCATTGCAGTAATTATTTCACTTAACCTGCACCATAACACAAGCGCGCACTGCATTGCTATCCACCGGCCCATTACGCACACATGCGGGAATCCTCCTGTTCGAAACATTTTTTTTTATATGCCACTCGAAGCAATTTCTTACAGGAGACAAAGCAAGTTTGTCCTGCAAATTTTAGCCCACAAACACTACAGAGCTTGTCTACCACACCCTAAGTATCACAACAACATTTACACCTGTGGATTATCAAAGAGCATGCCCACACAAGAGAAAAACCTTTCTAGTAAAAAAAATGACACGATCCAGTGCGTTTCAAGTCGCATTGTGAAATGACACTTACGTACGTTCTTGCCTTCTACAGCACTGTACGAACACGTTCCAAATGAGGTAAATTCGAAAGATGATCACTAACTCTTACACTTCAAGAACTTTCCACGTACACTTCGAGAGGGATTAAATCTGGGAACCAAATGCTCTACTTCCACTAATCCATCCGCAAGGAGCCCTGTTCGTAAGAAAAATCAAATGCACAGGAGGTAATGCGCAAACCAGCGAAATCTGATTTTGCTCCTTTCACGTCGGTAAATTGTGCGTTCTACGGCAAATACACGGATTCCTTCTTCTTATGAATCACTTATCCAAGTTGATTGATGATATTTCAAATCAATCGTGTCATAAAACCTTGACTCATTTTCTGAAAAATGAAATTCTTGGTAACATTCGGGGGTGGGTCGTGTGCGCAGGCATTCTGCTGTGCTTCGTGCTTGGCAAGTTCCTGGACTGGCGCTACCTGGCGATGATGGGCGCGCTGTGCTCGGTGCCGTACGGGGTCTGCACCTTGTTCGCCCCCGAAACGCCGCACTGGTACCTCTCCAAAGGTGAGCACGGTGCAAACGTATGGCAACTAATAGGACTCCAAATTTTAAAGAATGTTTTTCAAAATCTCAAAGCTTTGACTCGAGCCAGATGGATCGGAGTTTTTGGAAAAAATCCTACGCATGGTTTAGGCATTAGTGGTTTTCACAGACGGACGGACATTAAAAAAAACACTTTTTCGGTATCAGGGGACCCCAACGTATATTTCTGTTGAAATCTCGAAATCGATTATTCGCAGCATTACCTACGTTTCTCTATACTACGTATATTATTCCGTATATACGTACGTATCCGAGAAAGTAAAAAATATCCTTACAATAATCAAATTATTTTAAAAATCTTTTAATTACTGATTTTATTTAATTTCTAAACATTCTGCGACATTGGCAGACGAAAATACACATGCGTTAAAAAGTTAAAATGACAGATATGGAAGATGGTTTACAAAAAGCAGTACGTAAACAAATTTCTGAAATATTTGCGGAATATTCGTAAATAAACTAAAAGACAAGAATTCATAGAAAAATGACGGGCAAGAGCAAACATTTTAATAGTTGACAATTAAATCAGTTGAACAGGTTTTAAATAGATTGCTTATATTTAAAATCTTGACAATTTTAAAAGGTGGATTGAAATAAAGGAAAAATAAAAAATTAAAAAAAAAAAAATTTTTCCACATTAATTTGTGCGGGGAAGGGGACTATAAGAGATCAATAAAAACCAAAAATCAAACCGCTGTAATGAGGTTCTTGCGATCAATAATAGCAGAAACGAACTAACCAATCCGGAAGAAGAATGAGAATTTAAGGTTAAAAGAATATAAGAGAAAATCACGGAATAGTTCTGAACTATAAACCTGTTTAATCGCAGAAAAAGCAACCAATGGAAAACCATGGAGGCGAATTATAATTCAGGACAATGTTGAATAAAGTCGAGTTAGCGGAAACGTATACTAGAAAGGGTAAGTGAAATGTCTTCATGCGAAGGGCGAGTGAGCACAAGGGTCTTGACGAGTAATGGTGCAATATTGCTAGGTCGTGCTCGCGCTCAGAACCCGTTCGTTTTCGCGCCTCGCGCGAGATTGAATGTAGCCTCCTTTTTAAAAAAAAAAATCGTTGCGTCTTTTTTACTCAACACGTGTCTGTAGATCTTTTTGGCATTGAACGTACGATATCATTGGAGTAATTCTCGGTTACGTTAATTGTCATTTGTCTCGTTACGTCGCAGTTAGTCGATGCCTTTTATCCCTTCGGCCAGGGACTCGGCGGCGTTAGTAACTGGAGTTCCCAGACGGTCACCCATTCGCGAATACGAGGTGTCTCGAATTGCTTAACTTCCATGACATCACGGAGCATAGTTAAGCAATTCGGCTAACGACGCCGGCGATAGATTGCGTCATGCGTTTCGTAACAAAGGTGCAATATCCGCACTAAGACATAAGTGATCAACTAATGGCTTCTTTCCTCTATACAATGTTGCCTAAGTATGTTTTGCAGGATATACGGTTAAAAATATCCAAGCTACAAGTGTTCCTCGCTTTCGTTACATGCGGCTTGCGAACGGTGCCACCTCTACGCGACACATATGTGAACGAGTTCTGTCTCTAAGTCTTCTACAAAACAATAACAAACTAAAGCATGCTGCTAGTAAGATTGCAAAAGATAAGCAATATTAATGCAACAAGTTTTCGTTAAATGTTTTATCAAACGCCCACCTCTCCATCTGCGGTTTCATTTTAAAGACATTTCAGTCAAAAAGGAGGAAGATAGAGAACACGAAGAAAGAAAAAATGAAGGAAGAGGAGCTGGAAGAGAAAGAAAAGACCCGATTAAGAACACTCATTCTTTTGACGAAAGATTCCGGAGTTTTAGGGCATGAGCGCGTATGTTAAAACTCGGCGAATTATTCGTCAAAAGGTGTGCAAATCGAATCGAAGACGAACCAGGACATCGTATTGCAAATAACGAAGCACAATATTGATTATTGGACAATGCCTCGAGAAACTCGGCAGACTTTCACAGACACTAATGTACGGGCAAGGAATAAAAAGTTCCTTGTATTCTAGTCGGGGCACGTCCCACGACGGAGATATTGAATGGGGAAAACATGTATGAGACGCGCCATCATATATAAATGTTTGTTGCGTTTCATTAAAGTTACTACACAATAGACTATTCTGCCGTGGGTGTAGAAAAGAAGAACTGGTGAGGACAATGAACATTTTTGCAAATCTACGAACCGGCAAAGTTGGATTTTGAGAGATTTCGGATAGTTGTAATAAGAATATTCGGTTTTGGCTGAGAGGGTCTTATTTTTTATCCTCTTTTCGTGACGTTCCTCACGGCTTTTAAAGTGAAACAATAGCCATTTCACAAAATTCCCTTTTGTGGACTGAAAACTCCTCAGATTTATCGGAGAAAAGATTCAGTAAAGCAGTTTTCATCGTTTTCCAATTGAAAATTCTTACAACAAAACAGGACGTAACAACGCTCAGAATTGTTTCAAGTTACTTAAACGATGTGTAATATTCTTGTACAATTATTTAACATTATCAAAGAATCGAAACATTCAAACTAGAAATGACAATTATGTTGGCCATACATAGATATTTTAATAACACCGCTGAAAAGGGATTTAATGGTTGTGAGAGGCTCTCTAACTTTCATACAGTGAATCAATTTTATAACAAATGGTTATTTATGCACCAAGGGCATTGCAAGGAATAATCGCGCCTACGGCCCTCGAACTTTTTGTCGCCGCTCATTAGAACCAGTTAATACCCGTGGTACATATACGATTTTAAATTTTTACCCAAGTTTAAAGACTCACATTTACTTATTTACTAATTAACAATTTGTTAACTTGTCTCGGTTTGTCTTTTCTTATTTCCTCCCTTATGAGAACGCACAGCATAATTCGTTTTCATATTTCCCTCGTAACTATGACCCTCTCGATTCAAGAAAGTTATTTGGTGTATACCGAGCTCGATATCGAAGGCAATAACAAGTAATAAAGTATCAGTAAAAATAAAAAGTATTTTCTAGCAAGCTACATTTCAGATTAGTTTTTTTCCCAAAGAGTATGAAAACGAAGTCGTTTACCACCTTCGTTACAAAGCAAGGAGCTGTGAGTCACCGAAACACCTACACATCGTCAACAAGTCGGCCTGTTGCCAACGTCCATGAAGGGAGATCTATGCCCCTTCCACCTCTCCCCGATGGAACCTTGGCTCGTTAAATATTACGAGCGTTACGTAAAAATGCAGCGCAAGCACATGCGCTGAGATGCGGTGAACAAACGCGGCGTGTGCGGCGTAGTTGAGCACGGGCCTCGCCAGTGGCCAGCACGCGGACGCGACTCTCCGTCTTGACGCATGCCTCTCGCCTTTCATCAGAGTTGGATTTATGACGGAGGGTCTCCTCACAATAAATCCAGCCCATGGAAGGTTTGCTCTCGGTCCGTCGCTTAGTTCTTCGCTCAAAAAGAACGCAAAGCTGGAAGTCGTAAATTTCTTTGGCGTCGCACGAGCCAGAAGCTCACGTTGCAGCAACGTGAATACTATCTTCTCGCAATCGTACCCAACATTAAACTTTGTCGTGCCACAGAATAGTACAGACTTTTTCGTACTAGTTTTTTTCCTTTTTTTTTTTTTTTTAGTCTCGGCTACCTATTTGGATTCGCCCTACCCTTTCTCTCTACCTTTCGGCGCCCAAATACTTTTTTTCGCATTTACTTAATTTGCCGGCGTCCTCATAGTGGAATCGCCATGACTTTCATAATATTAAAGAAGAATCTGGTCTACTTGCAAATTTTCATTGAAACGTTTGGGGCCTTTTTGAGAAAATATCGTTACAGCGCATCTGGAAATGCAGAATTTGTAGCTTATTTTCACTACGTAAATATATGTCATGTTATTTCGTTCTACATCAGCCAACGTTTACAGAAAAACAAAATGAAGCAATTTTTTAGGAAATCTTGTTTTTAAAATTGCCCCTCTTCAACTCAAAATTACGCGAAAACAGGTAATAGCTTTAAAAATATGTAAATGGTATTAATTAAAGAACTAAGTGGTGAGAACATATTTTACTTGAAGAACAAAATCTCTTTCAACAATGTAGTTGTACGAGATAGTCCCGAAAAACGTTAAAGTTTTGCAATTGTCAAAAATTGAGACATTTGATTAAAAATCGGATTTACGCCATCTTTATAAGTGTTCTTGTATTATTTTTCTCGATATCACTCTATTCTTACAAGAAATGTAAAGAAAGAAAAAAATGAGCTATTTCTGCGAAAAGTTTGGAAATGTCCCAAAAGCTTCAAGTATAGTACTCCAAAATTTCAGGAATTAATTTCAAACTCCCATAGCTTCGAGTCGAACCAGATTGCGCTAGTGTTATTGACGGAGGCACAAACGACAAACGAACGTTTTGAAGGGGAAAAAAAATCCGGTATCAGGGGTCCCACAACGTGTATTTCCGTTGAGATCTCGAAATAGATTTTCCAAAGTATTCCAGACTTTCTCTTACTAATACTACTGCCTCCTACGTATTTTACATAGTATGCAAATAAATAAAAATGTACAGTAGGAAAAGGGTAGAATGAATTCAATGATTGGGCTTCATTGCCGATGGGGATCCCCTCAGGAGGCAAGTGTGCACATCGCGCCCTGGGGAACTGCTGCTGCAGTTGGAGTCGGGGATTAACAATCTGATATCCGGCTTCAGTCGTTGCACTTGAGCTCGAGCACTGGACGTCCTTGGGCTTTGATGACTGACAAAGGTATAAAACACGCATCAAGGAAAAAAACTCTTTAACAACCATAAAACTATAAGGACAATCAGCACAATGAAGGCAACTAGAATCGGCATGAAGGTTAAGCAAATCTGAAAATCGAATTTAGGTTCAGAGAAAGTGGAATGTAAAAGATTTTATATTTAAGTTAAGAGGGATATATTTCAAAATTAAAATTAAATCTAACAAGTGGAACACCAATAATAACATTGCTGTCTCTTTCTTTATGAACGTACATAAAGTTGTCTTTTTCTGTAGATTTACTGATAATTAGGGAAAGGATTTCCATGTAATTAAAATTTTTGGAACCGGAAAATTTTTCAAGATATTCTGAATGAATTAGAACCACTTTTTACATCTTTCAATATAATTCTATATTTTTACATATTTTACTTATTACTATATATTTCATTACGTTTTGGTACATTTATACGTCGAAATAGCACATTTCAGATGCGCGTTTGCAATTTGTTACGGAATCATCTTTCTTACATTTCAAATGCAATGCTGCTGCGCTTCTATGACCATCATATATCTTCGCCATGAATTGTCAAACTTACCCCACCCTACCCTCCGCTTACTGCGTACTTGGAGTAGAGGATGAGCGAAGATTTAAGAACCAAAGTACTTTCAACCACGTTCTTGCTAATGTTTCAAACAACACATTCGTTACCCTATCGAAAACTTAACATCTTTTTACACAAAATTATCTTCCCTTTTTTTTAATTTTGAGGGGGGGTATATTGTCTTTAACCCTCTCCCCCGGGATCCAACACTGGCTACACGATACAACTATACACTTTAACACCAACTCCTCGTAAACATTGTAATATACTATGAGAGTATTTTATATTTCGTATAAAATTGTCAGCAGTGAATCTTCTATCTTCTTTGTAGTGAACTCTAATGTACAATTTCTTCGGTAGAGGTAGAACCTACTTTCAGCCACCCCAAATCCTTGTTAAGAACTGACCGACGACGTCTATGCTCGGAAAAGTTTTGTAGAGAACAATTTTGAACACAACAATGCATTTTTATTAAACATACTTTCTACTTTTACTTTCTCGTATACATACGTATGTACGCAATAACACACGCAGTATAGAGAAAATTATGTAATGCAGCGGAAAATCGGTCCAGATTTCAACGGAAATACAGGTTTTGGGGTACCCTGATACTGAAAAAAGTGTTTTTTTTTTTTTTTTTCAAAACACGTCTTTATGTCCGTCCGTCTGTCTGTCCATTCGTCTGTGAACACTACTAGCGCCAAAACAACACGTACAATCTTTTCCAAATTGAAGAAACACCTATCCACCTGGTTCTAGTGGAAACTTCAGAAGTATGAAACATATTCTTTAAAATTAGGGGGTACTTTACATGAATGTCCCTGACATTTTCAAAATTTTCTCCTCAAAAACGTTTCCATTTTTTTATATTTCCTGGAAGAATAGAGTAAAATACACTTATAAAGACAGCATAGCTCCGATTTTCACGGTTAACTCTGAATTTTCGAAATTTGCAAAAGTTTGAATTTTTTCGGCATTTTCCAACAACTATAAAATCGAAGACAGAGATTTTTCCTTCAAATAAAATTTGTTGTCCATAAATAGTTCTTTCATTAAGATCTTAAAGATTTTTTTGAAAACTATAGTAGTTTTCTTGCACTAGTGCATGAAATATATACAATTTTTAAAAATAACAAAAACAAGATTTTCTCAAAAACGGCTTCAAATTTTTTCTTTCAATTTTTAGTAGGGTTAGTGCCAAACGAACCCTATACGATGACATAAAGTCCACATTTCTCTATTCTTTTGTGTTGTCAAAAATTACCGAAGTGTAATTTTTTAACTAGTCTCTCACGTCGGTAATATTTACATTAAAGGCAATTTCTTTACATTATTATATTTACGAGTAAATGTGCTTTAAATAATGACTTGTAAAGTTTCTCGAAAACTAACAGTTTTCTGTTAAAATGAGCTCGGAATTCCGCATTTTCAAAAACGCTGAAACGCCATTTTCTCAATAATGGCTCGAAAGTTTTCTTCTAACTTTTCCAACGGACATTAATTGCACTGTTTAATATGACGTAAAGTTCGTTTCGGTGTATTCTTTTTTCTAAAAATTACACGAATGTAATTTTTTAAAAAATATTTCTCACGCCGTTAATATGCATATTTCCATCAATTCATTATTGCATTTGTGAGTGGAAGTGTTTGAAATGACTTCAAATGAAGTTTTTGGAAAACCCAAAAGATTGCTGTGGAAAAGCTTCATATTTGTCATTTGTAGTAACGCTTCATGCCATTTTCTTAAAAACGGCTTCAAATTTTTTAAAGAAAATTTCTATTTAGGGCGAGATTTTACTCTTCTTTAACATTATTGAAGTAATATTTCGAGTCTACTATTATGACACCACAATGTTGAGAAAATGCGAAAAAATATACTTTGGGCGACGATAGATGGAAGCTGGCCAGAGAATGGACCAACACCACGAAGCCAGTCCACACAAAGGAAATTGGAAAAAATTGCTTCAAGAAAGTCTGTAGCACCTCTAGTTCCTTACATGTTTTGGAAAAGTAAGCATATATTACGTATTTTGCATTTTTTATTACAATAAATTTCGTTCCCTACTGATAATGAAACAGAGCTCACCAGAAAGTAATTTCTCTATTAATCACGGCCTAAGTTTAAAACTTCAATTAATTATTTTTTTCTTTTCCAAAACTATTTCAATGTTGGAATTATAAGTTTATGTTCATTTGGGGTCTGAAATTTACTATTAGTGTAAATATAATTGCTTTACCAGCATTATTTCTTCAGGTTGTGAAAATAATAGGTTTTCAGCTTAACACAATTTGAATGATAAATTACCTGCATCGTTTTTTGGGGTAACTTTCAATCGATTGATTTAACATGGATTTAATTCTGTACCCCTCTAATGGTACAAGCTCAATTTTTATGTTGCACAGTACTAACGAGAAGATTATCCCCAAGTGTTGTGATTCTTATTATTTAATTGCACTTGAGAATGAAACTGGCCAGGTTTATGAGGCGGAGGGCAAGGAGGGCTGGCCCTTAAGGATAAGCCAATGAAAAGAAAGTTGTTTGGGTCGCCGAACTTAACATCGTTATCACATCCCTACTAGAGCTCTGCATTCTGTGAAAAAGACGCCGCCGCTCGGAGTCCAACCGTTAGAATAAAGAAAATTACACGGTCTCGAAAGAGCGAGTCAACGTTGTACATTTACAAGCAAATAATAATAATAATAATAATAATAATAATAATAATAATAATAATAATAATAAACCTTTTTATAACATTTTTCCATTAAAACCTTGGTTTTATTTTGCAAAAATGAATCGGAATGTATACTTATAGCAAAAGCTGATGGAAATTACATACCGACATATTTAAGAAATTAATTTATTGATGACGTTCCGTAAAATTATTGTTTTAAAATGATTTTTGAATGACCTAAAATAATTAGTGAATAAATCATATTACATATTTCAGTAGAATAATACTCGTTTTTAGTCAGTCTTCTGGGGTCAGTCACGACTAGCCGCAGGATATCGCAATGGGGAAAATATAATTTGTTTTCAGCACATGTTTCATTTAATAAACCCTGCCGAGAAGCTCACTCCCAAAGTGAGCGGCGTCGACGGGGTCCAAGGGAAGTTCCGGTGGCGGCTGCGCGCGCGGAGAAGCGAGCGAGAGCGACCGCTCGAGCAGCCCGTGGCGCAACGCGGGTCGTTGTTTCTCTCAATAATAGGGAGCTCTGTCCCCCACTCCATTCATGTTGAAAGACATTTAGGGTTAGTCTCCAAAGGAACCAGACCGACAGGTGCGGAAAGAAATGAAAAGTTATGAGAGCGTCCGGGTTTGATTGATTGATTTTTTCGTGTTTCCGGGCGCGTCAACTGCTTTGGTCATTAGTCCCGTTAGTGTAGTGCATGTTTTTTTCTCGTGAGATGTCGGTGATCTTCCCCCCCTGGATGGCGAGATCCGGCGCCGATCTACCGTCGGCTAGTGGGGTTTCCCCCTAACCAGGACTCTCCCACCAGCGGGCCACCGCCCCAGTCGGGACAAGCTCTACGCTCCCGACCGGTCTCCCGGAATATGTGGTAGTGTAGTGCATGTTAGTGTAAGTGTGTGTGTAAGAGGAGCGGATAGAACAAGAAAGAGGAAGGAAAGATCGCGCGCGGTCCGTGGTCCGTTAGTTAGGGTACTGCTCCGGCATTCGCCTGGTGTTGATCGGAGAAACCACGGAAAACTATCGATCAGAGCAGCTGGCCTCATCCAGGCAGCGACTGAATTCGACCTAGCTGGAACGCTAGTGTCGAAAATCCTGCCGCCGTCAGGACTCGAACCTAGGACCTCCCGGTCAGGGCGGGAGGCATCAGTTGAGAGCGCCGGGCCGGGGGGGGAACGACGTGGAGCAGGAGCTGCGCGCCACCGAGCAGGGCCGGGCGGGCGCCGAGGCCGCCATCGGCCTGCCGCGCAGCGTCACCAGCGTCAACCTGCAGGGGCAGGCCACGCCCTCCGACAAGACCGGCCTGGCGCTCCTCTTCACGCGCGACAACATGCGGCCCGTCGGCATCGCGCTGGGCCTCATGCTCTTCCAGCAGTTCAGCGGCATCAACGCCGTCATCTTCTACACTGTCAAGATCTTCCAGGTGAGGGCGCGCGCTCTCCGTGGGCAGTGTGTACTTGTACAGTAGATTTCGGTTAAAGGAACTGTCTCTACTACTCAGTGGCCTAAGGAGGAGACGGTCCGGCCGGCAGTTGCGTATTCCATACGCCCGTAGGCGTGGCTGCTAACCTCTGTTGGGCTGTCCCGCCCAAAATGCATCACCCGTCCAAAGATACCTTTTCGCTCCTGGCCCGTACGTGTGGCGGGCGAAGGAGCGTGCACCAGAGACACATGCACGTTACGCCTGGACGGTACCACACCTTAGTAGCTGACTTCCCGCCGGTAACAGAGGCCGCCGACACCAGAGGTTGTTCCGTAAGGCCCTGTGGGACAGCGGAACGCTACCAAGGCGCGGCCATGGTCCCTCCACCGGCTGCTTACTGGCTGGCTCGTATGGGTTCTTGGGCTATTCTAGTTCGGATGTTGTTCGAACACGCCGAAAACACGGGTCTATAGGTGACTTCGGTGCATGACTGGGAGAGCCACGGTGGCCGCGCCTTGAGGTTGGCCAGTCTCACTGGGCGGGAAGTAGTGATTCAGCCGTCATAAGCATTGAATCCTCGAACGACTCGTAGGAGTAGAAGTAACAACTCGTACTCACACGGAGTAGCACAAATACGAAGCTTGCACGACAATGTAAAACCTAGTCAAAACTGAAGAATTTATTATGAAATAAACAGCTGACAATTCAAGGGCAGTCTAATTGAAGAAAACATTTGCTACTAACATTTTTTAAACCAGTAGAACAATGACGTCGCATAACGAACGAATTTGTCAATACGTTTTCGTTTCCGTGTGCAACGCCTGTGTGCATTTTTTCTTCTAAAAGGTAAAAGTAATGTATCTGGTCGACCATGGTTGGTAAAATGTAAAATTATTATTACACTACTAGCACTCAACAGCAGTAACAAAAACAGTAACCAGCTTTCTTGATGTGCAATGTCAGTTGTAATCATAGTAATTCACGACATTTATTCGGTATTGTTCTTTCACATCTAATATCTGTAACACTATTACAGAACTCACATTCTACAGTTGTCTTTTATCACTACGATTCCATCACCAGCGCCATGTGAAATAAGGAAATAACGTCGTAACGCTTGCAAATGTTCGGAAGATGAGTCAATGCAAAAGTTTGGTGGCATAATTTAGCAAAGTTCAAATTAAAGTTATGCAATCAATTTGTTTCGAATCATCACGATTTTAATTCTAGTAAGTTGTCAGATTGATTCATGGCCGATTCGTTAAACAAATTAGACGATTAGTCACAAGGCAATACGGAAATACTATTAAAAAGTACATGGAATTTTGTGTGCAGGCGGAATGACTGCAATTATAGATAGTGCGTAGTGTGTTGAATTCTCAAAAATGTTTGTAAACATAAATTGAGCAACGCGGGTTCACGTTGAGAACAAAAGAAAAAAAACGTTTTCTTGTTTCATGAAATGGCTTTAATTTTTTTAATGTGATTTTAATAGTAACAAATTTTATTCATTTTCACAAAAGTTAACAAATACAGTAGATGCATCCGAAATAGCAAACGCTTGTGCTTGGGTGCAGTTTAAATAAGCTTATAACTAAAATAAAAACTGAAATATGATTCGAAGGAAACACAAACAAGGAACAGTTTTTCAGAATAGTATCGTATTATACATAACAGAAAATTATACAAAACACTTGTATCTACAAAGAATGTAAAAATAGCGCACACTATGTTATAATTATGCAAATATAGAGAGGAATTAACAAAGGATGGAAATATTTTAATTAAATGCGGTAAATCAGATATTTAATTGTCTTCATGGCAATGTATTTTTTAATGAACTTCTTGAGTTCCTTGTTTTTTAGTTTATTAACTTCAGGTATGTGTATAATTTCTGAGTTATTTAGGTTTCTTTATTCGCTATAAATTTAGACAGGTCAAATTTGTCTTCCATCTGTAGTGTAGAAACCCTCAGAACATGCAGTAAAGGGCGGGGGTCAAGGTGTAATAACCTAGCGCCTTTCACAGATGGGGCCTCTGTGAAACTGTTTCACAGTCCTGTCTGTGACCGATTCATGTCGAAGTTGTGTTGGACAAAGAAACCTCTAAACATGTTTTCTCGGGGACCTTTCGTTTCCCTTGCCTCTCATTCCATTTTCCCATCATTCATCACATCATTATTGTTAACATCATCTATTAGATCATCACTCACGGACCTGGAAGACCTCAGCATCTGACAGATCTCTAAATCTCAATAAATAAATACTGTAATAAAACAATACGTAAAGTTACGAATCATTGCCAATAATGTCCTGTACTGTGTTCCTCCACGCGGTAGCGTTCAGCCTATGACAAGTAATGGACGAAAACAGGAGTATGCATGAACGTCACGTGTGCGTGTGTGATGGAGCACTTCTCAGCCGCCGCCTCCGGCGCCTCGCACGGCGTGGAACGGCCGACGCGACAGCCAAGCGACGTGTGGTCCCCGATTGGTGGAACGCCAGTGACACAGATGCTAATGAGTGTTCGGACTCAGAAGGAGGTGCTAAGATTGCGGGACGACTTACAAAACGCCGAGCAAGCACCCAATCACTTCAATACACGTGCTAAGGAGCGTGCAGCCTCGAGAGCTCGTGCACGACGGCGGAAACTAAAATAGGATTCTTGAAAACTTCATTATGCGCAACAACGTGGCATTTCTTGGCCTATTTTCCTCAATTTTCACCGTCTCTTACAAATTTTTAACTCGAATATTTTAAGGTTCTGAATTCCATTCAATAGTAATTGGCGGCTTTCCTTTATATCGCGTTTTTAAAAATATTACAAAAATTAAATACAGGAAACGTTTGGGCAATTAATAATTAAACTTATAACCTACGTACATTGGCTTGAAGCGGTAACGCCACAATGAACTGCCGCAATGACTTTTGTTAGTGGCAGGAAATAATGTATCTCACTTTACAATGTAGGGAATTCACAAGGTAGGTTCTGGACTCGATGCTGTTTTAACCTAAGGTGCTGCCTGATATCAGTTTTTTTCTTCACAATTCTTGGAAAGAAAGCAACGAAAACTCTGCCGCGGGATTTCATGAGAGAAGGCTTGCTTTCGCACAAATACAAAAATGCAACTTGTCTTAATAATCAGACACAAAAATTAGGAAATATGGAAATGCAAATAAAAGCAGCAAGATCAGAAATGATACGAGTTCCAAAACTAGAATTGATGGCATACCGTATTCAAAATTGCGCATCGATCAATGCTGAATAGTAAATTTCCCTTATGTGTATTAAACAAATTTGATAAATGAAATTTAAAACGTCGGAAAGAAAACAATGTGAAAATCTCATTAAATTGGGCGCGCACAGAACTTTCGCTTTTGAAGAAAGAAAGGAGACAGTCAATTCTTACAATGAAGATTTGCAATGAAAAGTAAAGTAATGCTTTAAATGCAGATAGAACGACAAGTGTGTTGGAATACACAGTTTAAATTTCGAGGTCGTTTTCTTTCAACACCTACACTAACAAAACATATTCTTCTCTATGAAAATGTGAATCATGCGCCACATATATATTACTACTTCTTCTAATAATAATAAAATTGTTTTTCGGCCTTTTATTGCGAATTGGAGGGAAAATTTGTTTCTCTGTCAACAAATTCTGTGCGTGGTCTTCGAAATACAGATTAAATCACAAAAATCACCAGTAAGAAGCCACGCGCGAACAGTGTTAAGATGCTTCGTTGGTCCACAGGACGCGGGCAGCACCGTCGACGAGTTCGTGAGCACGATGGTGGTGGGCGCGGTGAACCTGGGCGCCGTGGTGCTGGCGACGGCGCTCATCGACCGCCTGGGGCGGCGGGTGCTGCTGGCGGCGTCGGCGGCCGCCATGGCGCTGTCGCTCGCCACGCTGGGCACCTTCTTCTACCTCAACACCTGCACCGACGTCGACGTCAGCGGCTATGGCTGGCTGCCGCTGGTCAGCTTCGTCATCTTCGTGGTGGGCTTCTCCGTGGGCTTCGGGCCCATCCCCTGGCTAATGATGGGCGAAATTTTACCGCGTGAGTATACACATTTCACTATCCTTTGCCGAAATTCCAGAAAACATATCAAAAGGAATGAAGATTTGCCTCGATGTTTTATAAAAAACAACAACAGGGAACTCCTGGCTTTTCTTTTCTTTATTACGTGTAATCAGATTCAAATAGGAATGCTATGTTTGGGTAACAAAGGAGAGTAAGTAATATGAATTATTCTCGAAATCTATTTATACAACAGGGTTATTTGCCCAAATGAAATTATAGATTGTACATAGTTGACGTACTTAAGAAATATGAAAATTTATAACATTGACAAAACAAAAGAGACTAAATGCAAATAATAACACTAGTGATAAATAATTTTAATTACCTAAAATCTAATATTCTTTAAAACATTATAGGCTTTCACGGCTGGATGTATTATGAAAAATACCTTTCGGGCTACATAGCCGTGGTCTAAAAAAGTACAATATCGACACCATTTTCAAGCATACAACCCAGCTACGCAACTTATTTAGATCGGCTAAGGATGCAAGAAACCCATATCAACTGCAGGAGTCTATAGAATTCCCTGTTCTTGCGGCTCGGTATACATTGGGACTCAACGTAGCATAAACATCCGTCTCTGCGAACATAAAAGACGTCGTTTTGGTGGACAAACTGAAAAGTCAGCAGTAGCCGAACACGCTTTTTCCGGTCGTGAGCACGACATAAGATTTGAAGATGTGGATGTTTTATCCTGTATGGAACGCTATCATGCCCGTCTTTACCGTGAGACCATCGAAATTTATAAACGTCCATTAATTTCAATTTTAATAGGAAAGAAGAAGGGATAAAAGTCCACTCGACATGGATACCTGCACTCCGTCGAGTGAAGCCTAAACATCAACAGCCGATACCAGCGCCCCAGCGCCGTGAACAAAGAAGAAATGTTTACCAGTCGCCAGAGAGTTGGGTAAAAGCACATTGCGTGACCCCGTCCACTGAAGATGTCTGCCGCAGTAGCGGACGAAACGTTTGGGCAAAAAATGTCCGATAGACCACAGCTCTTTAGCCCGAAAGGTATTTCTAATATTCTTTGTCTCAAATATCTCACTCATACCTATTTCTTCATTACTCAAAAATTCATTACAATACCTTGTTAATCGAGGTATTGATGAACAGTAGCAACTTCGTGATTTACAAATCATTTCCTTAAATAACATATTTTTTCTTGCAATAAATGTATTACAAACGCAAACAAATTTTTTTTTTAAATTTTGGACAATCAATTTTAATATTTAAAAGATTATAATAAATTTAATATCCTGTAATATACGTGAGGACTGCGGTGATGGTTAATTAGTTTTCAGACGAATATCTGAATGATCATGGGAATAAATTGATATTGGATTTTTATCTTGAATGATACCTTCCTGAAAAATCTATTTTTTGATTGTATAATTCACTTGGAGACCATACTACTAAGCAGTACATCAATTTTGATTTCACTAATGAATTATACAAATTCACTATTGTATCAAGGTGTTTAAAATGTGATGTTTCTCTTTTTATAAAACCTAATAGTTTTAAAGACTCATTAACAACATAATTAACACAATTACAAAATTAACATGATCATCAAATATCATTTTTGAATCCATCACTACTCATAAATCTTTATTTGATTAATTTCTTCAATCATGACATCTCTGGAATTTAATATTACCTCTAGTACATCTTAGTAACTTACATTTACATTAAGTTATATTTAATTTAATTGGCGTTTATTTTCTATACACCATAATTTAAGTCTGTCAATGTCTTTCTGTTGAAGCCTAGAAGCTTCTTCCAAATTAATCATTCGCCAAAATTCACAATCGTCTGCTTATAATAAAAAGAAGAGCTGTCAAAAACATTTGTATCATTTATGAAAATTATAAACAAAATCGGTCCCAACTGAGACCTTTGTGGGACTCCTGATGTTCCAATAATTTCACGAGATTGAAAATCTCTTGTATCTTACCAGCTGTTTTCTGTTTCTCAAATAACTTCTCAACCATTCCACGGAAAATCCTTCAAAACCCATTTTTTCAAACTTTTTCAATAGAATATGAATATCAATGATTTACTGAAAAATTACATATATTTGTTTATTCTCATCCAAATACTTTTCACTTCATTAGTAAATAACAATAAATTTGTCTCCAATTCATTCCAACTCCAATTCACTGTTTTAAGAACACCAAAAATACAGAAAGACAATTGAAAACATATATTTCTGAGGACTATTTGTTACATAGGAAATACAAGGAGTTAATGAAGAATTATTTCAAATTTATCAAATTCAAATAAAATGTCTAATGAGATAAAATGCACATTTCACCTCTCACAATGTCCTACGTACACAGTTTACGCGCAACTACTTGGTTCATATGAAGCGTAAATTTGTTGGTGTGGATGTGCCACCTGACTCGATAAAAGCAACAAGTTTTCGAATACGATGACCAATTAAGATTGTAATTACGTAAATCGAAAGCTTCACATGTCACGTATCAGTGATTGTATATTTTATCAGTTAATGCCGTAAGTTAATTACGCATATACATATTCTTTAATATCGATTTTCATCATGCGATACGATCAATATATCAATTTCATTAGGATAAGAGTGATTAAGAAATCAAATATATAGTTCTTTCTAGTGACATTAGAATGTCCTTAACAGCATAATTTTCGTAAATAAAATGATGAGGTCTCGTTATGGGAGTATCTATTAACTTCATTCACATACTGAATCAACTGAGTTTATTATCAAGGCCAAGATCACAACAAAATCAATATGACAGCAATGTATCCTTCTCTGCACGAGGCACAAATTATGAATAATATAGTTCTGGACTTCTCAATTCTTGGTTGCATAAATGTGGAAAAATTTTAAAAGTCAACTACCTTCTAATTTGTATTTCTTTTACATTGTATCAATTGCATTTTAAGCAAGATATTCAGCAACACACGGCGATTAATCGTAAACGTATGACTGAATGTATACATAAGTAGACACCCACCAGGTATCATGCTAGGCAAAAATTATGTAATCCATTGGTAGAAGCCTCCGCATTTACGATGAAATGCATTAATGTGACCTTTCTGAGGAAGGAGAATTAATTTTTAGTGACGACCAATCTAAGATGTTTGCGTCATGAAGATATAACGCGTTGCGTTGAAAGCGACAGGGCATAAAATTACACGGTGGATATTATCATTAGTTATTCTCCTTGGAGGAAAATAATTACTAAGAAAAAAGTTTTTACAACTAAGGGGAAAACACTTTTTAATTACGGTTTTTTATATTAAATATGTATAAGTCAATAAAGCGTTATTTTAATTATTATTAAGCGGGTTATTTACGAATCCGTAAATAGTGCGCTTCAGAAAGTGTAGTAGACAAATAAGAGAGATTTGTGAATATCAATTTAGACAGCGTTTTAATATCAGGACGTGACTTACATGAACATTTCAAATACAAATAATGTCATAGTTAAAACATAGATATTCTATTGAATTTCTTTTAGAATTATTCACGTTGCTTAATGCTAAGAATACTTGACGATTCTCGTGCAGGTATCGTTATTCTAATACTATTCACTCTTGATGAAGTCATCATAAACATTTAGTAAATTCAAAAATAAAATTTATAAATACTATTGATGTTAGATCTGAGGAAAAAAATCAATATTACATAATTTTATTACATTATTAACATCCCATGAATAAACTTTATTAGCCTGACAACTGCGGGAATCGTCCTAAAATGTTATAAAAATTGTTTTTGAAAATTCCAGTTAAAACATCGTTGGTGGTCAGGACGGATATTTAAAAAAATGATTAAGTTACCAACTTAAAGGATGAAGTGTTTCAATGAAGCAACATAAATGTTTTAAATTTTAAAACAAAAATTACAATGTCTTCAGATATCAGGTAAAGGCGGTACAAAATCTCAGGTATGCAGAACTTCTAGAGATGTATGAATTACGTGAGGATCCACCTTCCATACAAGATATTGAAATGAAGAAGAATAGGAAGAAAAAAATATACTCATGATATATTGCCCAGTCAGGATGAAGAATTGGATAGTTAAGTTGCAGAAGTTCTGGAAGTGAAGAGGAAAAAGGAAGCGACGTGAAACAGAAAAGGGAGAGAGAAGTGTGGAAAATGAATGCCGAGGCTCGTCAGGCTGATAGGCAACATCTGATATGCTCAGCAAAGCAGAGGTGCCAGCGTGCTTTCCTAACTTTCGTGAATACGCTTTCTCAAAAATACTACGTGGTGTACTACTTGTAGTGGCATCCCGTAAATTCCTGCTGGGCGGGACATGGTGCACGAAAACAAATTATCTTTCGGCTTCTCGTCTTCCGACTACTTCAACAGTTGACACGAAAACTCAAACCCATGTTTTGGAATAAAGAAGAAACGAGATAATCACTGCTAGGACTAAAATATGTCTAGTTAAGTCATTACAATGACAAAACTTGACAATTAATCGTACATAATATAGTTGTTCTAGTTGGAAACTTCTGAAAAATAATTGCCACAGGAAATAAAAATAATTTCCTATCGTTTATACACGAATTCATAAGACAGCTAAGTTAAAAGGTAATGGTTTTATACAAAAGGGTAAAATCAGATTGAGTCATGTTTTATGCACCTCACATCTCCGGAATCTCTTTCAATTACCAGCTTGCGATATTTTCTAACTCATTTACATTCCATACACTAGAGAAAGACACTGCATCTCGTAAAGTTCTCAAACTTTCGTTCAATCAAGAGGCAGCTTCAGAAGCTTTCTAATCACATAAAGTAACAACTTGCGGATGAGTAATAAAACATCCGCTTACACTAATGACGGCAACACTGCATCGAATATGCGACATAAAGTTCAAAATATCTTCATACTTGTGTATTAGATTTCTCTTGTATTTAATATCACATCATGTTACTAAATTACTTTTCCCAGCCCATTCACCTCCCCGTCAGTTCAAACCGATATATCTATTCCCAAATACTTCTAATTAATTGTCTCGCGGTATTACAACTCCAAAACTTTCGAGTATATTCTCAACAAGCAATTCATTCAGAGTGGATATTCATTCTTCTCACAAACTATTTTACCGTTGTTAAAATGCGGACAAGTATTTGATTTGAGTGTGGAACATTATGAAGACGAGCAGCCTCTTCGCGCCCTCCCCCACCCCTCGTTCAAGTGAAATTAGTTTCACAGCAGCGGCGGCTGAGCCCAATCCAAATCTTTTCACTAGAGATCATTGCTCATTACAGTCCTTCTGAGTTCAGTGACCTTTCCAGTTTCGCATCGGTGCTTCGTCGAGCCACTTAAGGAAATAATCACCTATCCTTATGCGGAGGCCAACCAGCGTGTCCCACCTAAATCAGAGCTACATATTGTGCAAACGGCAGCCGCAAAAAGCGTGAAGGAAGGTCCGAGAAGAGAGGCATCGCCCGCGGGAGAGCGCGATCCAAGGCCGGCCTTAACGACCCCGCGTCCACCAAACGCCGCCGCTGCCGCTATGCGCTAGGCCGACCGGTGGAGCACGCCACGGCAGACCGCGATAGGTTATAAAGGCACGCACGAGGCCCCTGGCAGGGTGACAAAACGTTCAGTTCACATAAGATACAATATTTCCCTTCGCAGTTCGGAAGGAACAGTTGCGGTGGTAGTTGAGGAACAGTTGCGGGGTTAAGAACATTCAGTTCACTACATTCAGTTCATACAATATTTCCTTTCGCAGATTGGCAGGAACAGTTGCGGTTGTAGAATCTGTTATGTGTCAATGGCTATGTTTAGCATAATAATTCACTGTGTGGATTATACAAACGCGAAATTGCGAAAATAACGAAGAAAAGTATGCTATTAATAACACTTCCCAAATCAACCGCACATAAATAAACGAAAGGGAAAGTGATGATGTTTTTGAGAGCCAGCTCCTCCTAGATATCTCAACCGATTTTAATCATTTTCGAAATATACGTAGATCAAAGTCAAACAAAACTGTCAATATTCAACTGTAATTATTATGAACACTTTTTTGGTCAGAGTTGCAAATAAAATTTGTATGAAGAATACGTATACACAAGGGTACTGAAAACTCCTGTGTTTTCAGATTATATCTCTAGAACGACTGCTCACATTTAAATACAATTTACTATCTATTAATTGTATATTACTACACAATAAGCTATTTTTAACTGTGATTCAGTGTTTGCATCTCCGTCTCTTCTCATTGAGAGGTTTTCTGACATCTCGCAACGCGACGCAAGTACGTGGAAATTCTTGCAAAATGTGCTATTAGACCCCGCATCTCTAACTAGAACTAATAATGGCATCGCTTGATTGCTGTTTGTCCCTCTTTTTTTCACAACCTGTAAATGAAGCGCACTACTGACATTTAAAACTTCCTTCAACACTCCATCTCGGATTGCAGATACCGCAATACGATCGCGAATATTCGCCTTGAATGACATCTGTACTTTTTGTGTAGAATTAAAAATGCAATACGCTGATATGTCAGGACGAATGAAATAGTTCATTTTTCCTAACCATACTACAAAACCCTACAGAATAGAAAGAATATTGCGTTCAGTGATTCTTTCATCCTGATCTAGAATTGGGCATCATGCGGGCTACTGGATATTCTTTTGGCGAGGATTCTCTGGAACTGTCCTAGAAAACGAGACCTCGATACAACCATTATCTCTCGAGCGAAAAACACTTGGTGTAGTGGTCTTCCCGCTCATCTCTTACCTCTGGGTATCCGGGATTTAAATCCCAGCACATCCGTGCGGAATTTATGGTGGACAAAAAGGGTTCCCGGCATATTTTCTCAGAGTTTCCCTCTTTCCACTGTTTCGTCATCACCCATCAGGCATGGCCGACAAGTCGTAGTTACTGAGAATCATAATAAAGATTAAAGTTATTTTCGGGATTCCGGCCCCGTGCGTTCCTCTAACGCAAAAACGCGGACTGTTCGAATATTATAGTTCTGAACACTACCTCTGCCTCCGTCATAGTTAACAAAGAACTAAGAAGGATTTGTCGGGGTTAGAGATACAGAATGCAGGACCGCCTCACCGCCATCGATTCACTTTGAAAGAACTTTTGTTTTGATTGTTATGTCAAAAAAGTGACGTGCGGGAAAGTTCCATGTCAGGATAGAGAACGGAATTAGTCAGGTCTCTGGTCGGCGGTATTTCCCTATGCGTCCCTGGGACGTTATTTTTTGGGGTTTGTTCAAGGATTGAGAACACAAAAACAAAGCTTAAGAAAAAAATATTGCGATATTTTTATAGCACAAAATAATATTTTAATAAATTAGAAACCCAACAGGTTTTCGAGGGCCAAAAATACGTAGAAGTTCGGGGAGAGCAATTGTAGCGTTGCCTGTGAGGCGAGTTGTGTCGGCAGGCGACGCGCGGCTCAAGACGTTGCCAGCATCGCTCCACCACGTCAATGATTTGGCTCTACTGAAAACTGTTCTCCTGCACACACGGGTTTTACAGAACACAGGCACGTCAACGAAACTACGTAATTTCTTGAGCTAGGTTTTATGTTGTATTTAACGTGAGTCAATGCAAAAGTAAAAGTAATAAAATTTCTCATATGGATCTCCAAAAATTCCTTACTATTCGCATTTGTATACCCACAGTTACTGGCGCGAATTCAAGTTTCCAAAATCTGAGCACAATTAAAAAAATAATAACCAAATAACAAAGACTTGATATACTGATAGAATATATATATATATATATATATATATATATATATATATATATATATGCGCGCGCGTATGTGTGTGTGTGTGTGTGTGCGCGCGCGCGCGCGCGCGTGTGTGCGTGTGTGTGTGTGTGTGTGTGTGTGTGTGTATAGATGTTTGTAGACTGTTAAGGGTATGACACATAATGTTTCAAGACAGGAGACACTTTGATTCGCAACAGTAATATTCACAACTGTTTTTGAATGTAAGGCATTAGCGTCTTTCGTTCTGATTGAAGCCAATGCAGGGAAATTCACTCACAGATTAAGTGCCATATTTCTACGCGTAAATAAAATTTAAAAAAAACCCTCAACTTTGTAGTTCGTCAGACATTTCAGAATAATAATGAAATTTGTGGATCCGGCCATGGCAGAGTGTGAAAAAGGAATCTTAAAGCTATCTTGCGCTTTATTTGAATTTCCAGACATTATTTGAAAAACTGAGCTACTATTTCGTAAGTGATAATAAAGTATTTCCAAAATTACAACAGTCACTCTTATCTTCATATCTTCGCACTCTTTTTTTTCGCAGGCTTCTGTACCAGATGAATATCAATGAAAACCTACGCTAAAATTTCCATGCAGTTTGCCCCATGTGTACAATGGAACATGCATAGTATGACGGGTGTAAAAGGCAACGATGAAGCATTTGTTGTGTTGCAGCGGACATCCGCGGGCCGGCGGCGTCGCTGGCGACGGCCGTCAACTGGTCGTGCACGTTCGTGGTGACGAAGATGTTCGCGGACGTGGTGGAGGGCGTGGGCAGCCACGCGGCCTTCTGGGGCTTCTGCGCCGTGTGCGTGGGCGCCTTCGTCTTCGTGTGGACGTGCGTGCCCGAGACGCGCGGCCGCACGCTCGCAGACATCCAGCGGCGCATGGCCGGGCGCCCGCCCCCGCAGCGCAAGCGCCGCCTCACCGTCAGCGAGTCCGTGGCCGGCTGGACCGCCTCCATGGCCTCCCTCAAGCCCATGCCCACCGGCGCCTGAGCGCACGAAAGGACAATGAGCCACTCTTCTTACGAGGAAAGCAATCGGCACACGACTGTCGTCGAATTCAGTTATAAACTATTGAGGATTAATGGATTCGACACACGACAGGACTGGTTATCTTTGGGGAGTGTTATGTAACGAGTATAAACGTTTACGCCGAAAATTACTTAGAAGAAAATAAACAATCATCTGTATCATATCCTGTGCCATTCCAGGACTAACCACGTCCACTTGAACTAACCACGTTCACTTCAAGATTTTTTATTTTTTAAATTTTACTTTGTATAGCATCGACTTACAAAGTTCAGTTTACATAAAACGCATTTGTATTGTTGACTTATATCTAATTCTTATACACTAACTCTAAACTACAATTGACGAGGGGACTCACCGAGCACATCTAAAAATTACTTTCTAAAAATTGTAAAAATTGATTTGTAAAAATGTTTAGAAAAGAATGGATAGGATATTTATTTTTTATTTTAGTTGAGTTTTCATTATATTTTCCTATATTTATATGTCTATGTTGATTAATGAGGGTTAGGTTGGAATAAACGTTGTTGGCAAGAAAGGCTATGTGATGTGTGATGGGTTTTAGGTTAACTTCGTAGTGCAATTGCTTATTGAAAATGAACCAGGGGGTGTGAGTGATAGGTATTTGTTCTGAATAATCTGAATTTCGTTGATATTATATTTAGCAGCATTTGTCCAAATTGGACAAGCATACAGGAGAACAGGTCAAATGATGGTTTTGTACACGGTGTTTCCGTTATTTAGTGAAAGTTTACTGTTATTTATAAGTGGTTTTAGCTGTATTATTTTGGCTTGGGCTGGTTAGACTTTCGTATCTATGTGTATTTTCCAGATGAATGTAGTATCCACGTGGAGACCCAGGGATTTAACGGTATTGTTATGAGGAGTCCAAGGGATTGTGTTGTTGTTCATTTTAAATGGCATGGGGAATGAATATGGTCTGAAAGTGAAAACTTTAGCTGTAGATTTCGCGGGGTTCATTTTAATCTTCCATTTCGTGGTCCAGATTTCTATTTTATTTAAATGAGATTGGATTTCGTTAGCTATGTAATTAATTGAGGAATGGGACATGTAGATTACGGTATCATCTACAAACTGGGCTATGTTAGTTAATCTTGATGTAGGCATATCGGCTGTGTACAAGTTATAGAGTAGTGGAAAGACAGGTGAACCTCGAGGTAGGCCGACTGCGATAGGGCGGGAGTTCGAATTTTGCTTTTGTAACTGAGAAAGTTCCCTTGGTGAGAAAGCATTTAATTATTTTGAAAAGGTATGTAGGGGTGCCTATTGATCAAAGTTTATAAATTAAGCCTTCATGCCATACGCTGTCGAAAGCTAAAGCGATGTCCATGAAAACTGCTATTGAATGTTGTTTTCCTTCTCTTTTTTTTTTTTTTTTTTTTTGGAAGGAGGAGTGGAGATTTTCTGAGATACACAGAAGTTGGAGTGCTGTGAATAGTTTATTAGTGAATCCGAATTGGTAGAAAGATATGAGGTGAATGTAGTTGTTTAATCATGTTAGGATTAATTTCTCGACAATTTTTGCTAAAATGGAGAGGTCGCTTATGTAGGAGGGTAGTAGACAGTTCTTAAAAATGAATTATATATGTTTACAATGAAAGCTATGGCAAGATTGGGTAGGTTTTTGAGAATAATATTATTTATTTTATCGTGACCGGAGACTTTTTTATTTGGGAGGGATTTGATAAATTTTAGAGTTTCATGTGGAGAGATGTACTTAATTTTATTGTGGTACATTGAAATTAGGAGATTTCGCGAAGAGATGAATTTGGGTGTGGTCTGGGCGGGGAGGATATCTCTTTTTCACTATTTTAATTTTGAAAATGTTCTTTCAGCTATGCAATTAGTGATCATCAGAACAAGATACATTTTCAAAATTGTCTCAACATCAGAAAAAGCATTCTGCACCTGTTTTTCAATTATCAATGTACAATAAATGTTCACGGCCACATATTTGCCTTTTTCTGCTGCAAATTCTTTGTAAAATTCTGCGAATTGAAAAAGCTCGATCTCCTTAAGATTTTCGTCGACATCCGCCTTTGTACATCTGATTTAACAGTCTTCTTTGTTCCATAAGTTGATCTGACTCTAATGGCTCGAGTCTAGCCAGAAAATAAAAACGCGTAGAAACCAATTCATACGTAGAAAGTCGGTGATCCAACGACGCTAAAACCTAGTCAATCACGGGAAGGTAATTTTCAACGTAAAATTTTTGAGATGGTGAAAGGTCTACCGGTACGTGTCCTTAGTCCAATGGGATTAAGCAAAAATTTCTGTGACGTATCCTGGAGATCTCCTACTAAGAAGTCCCAGTTTTTTCGCTTCCTGATTCCCCCTAGTGTGAAAAATTGTCGCGTTTTTCTCTATGAAAACTTTGAGCGACTTAAGAACTCGGAATTTCAAATAGAGCTCGGAGATTGGTTTGTAACAATTATTTTTAGTACGTCCAAAGTCTAGACAACGAAGGCACAGAATTTTATTCCTTTTGTTTTTCTTGTTCTCTTCAACTTTAACTTTTAAGCTGCCGATTTGGCTGGTTCGGAGGATTAATTCCATCGATTGTTCACCCGAAAACTCTGCAGCTACCACTGGCTGATTATCTTTATATAATCTGGTGACACTATTAAGGGAAAAATATTGTTCCTTCAGGTCGTTATATATTTCCTCTGGGGTGATGGAGGGATGACTGTTTTTGAAAACCACGGAAAACGTTTTGTTGGTTGGGTCTTTGTACGTATGAAATTGGTTTTCCGTTTTTACGAAATATTGAATTGCCTTTCTGAAGTCTTCTATTTTTGAAAAAACTTTGGCTTTGTTATTAAATGTTACGGTGAATTCCGCACTGATTTGGGTTTAAATTTCCTGATTTAGTTGAATGTTTGTAATATTGTTAATGTGGACGGGTGGGATTCTAATATGTTCAGGTATAGCGGGGTCGGTGGAGTTAGTAACATCGTCATCGGGAAGGTCAGCTACACTACCGAATCCTTTATCTTCTCTTCATTCTATAGCTATATTCTGATTGACATTAATGTAAGTACATGATTATAACAACTGTTATATTTTTTTTGTATTGCAATTAGTATATGTACATGATTTGCATGTATTATTTTTGTGTATGTATGTAGGTACATTTTATTAACGTTCTTATACATTTTCTCCGTTTTCTTTATTTTTAATTATTTTATACTTTAATTTATGTTTTTCATATCTACTTCTCTGATGTATGTCTAGATGAACATAGTAACAATATTTATGAGTGCTACAAGCAATGAGTTGGCTAACATTCTCTGCAATAATCACCACCTTAGATTCATATTTTGTTAACCAGAATCGTCAATTTCCTTTTTTTATTTTTTTATTTTTTTAACACTGCTAATTGTAAATATGGTTTGGGTGTTGTGAGGTACCATCATGAAGAGCTATAAATTACTCCTGGTTATCAATCAGCATCTGTGTTTAGCTCCATTGTTAGTTGTTGTAAGTATCAGCCGTTTATACTAGTTTTTTCAAACTCTGATTGTCATTTTAGTGTAACTGTTTATAATGTATATGTGTAAATCGTGCTCAAATCAATAACTAAATTATTCGGAAAATAATTACGAGTGTCATTCGAACGAAACGAGTTACGAATCTAACGTAATTAATAATTCGTAAAATTCCGAATTTTGCTGGTAGAAAGAAGGGCTTGTTGCAATATTTATTAGGTATTTACGTAGAAAGATATTCAATATACAATGTCGGGCGTCTACAATAACTTTATTCATTTAATTTGATGGATTTTATCAATTTGATAAATTTGTAATTGTTTTTCAGTACGCATATGTAGTGAAGTATGGTTAGTGATTAAATAAATAGTTTATTTTCGGAGATAATAAGTTTTTTCCCTACCTCCATTGCACGATTTAGGTACCATGTTCATGAAATTCTACAGCCCTTCATCAAACACACAATATATTGTAATGGTATACTTATTTACGGTTAGAGGTCGTTAGATCTATTGACAGGTCTAATTTTACAAACTAATGGCAGGAGGTCTTTGAAACATATCTAATAAAAGACTGACTAAATATTAAAAATAAGTAATAATATTTTGCCCAAGTGTCACAATGTCTCGCGAAATTTCATCCAGCAAACCTGAATTTCTAATCCATTTTGGTATAACAGAAACACTTCGTCCACGTTATTACAACACGAAGTGATACGTTTTAATTCACAAAGTACATAATAAAATAAGGCGTTGAAATATTCTGCGTTCACTTCCACTTATTGACTGAGCCGAGAATTTTAATCTCCAGTCCAAAGGTCGCAGATTTACGTCGACATGATCACGATCTTTATAATTTTGGAAATTTGCTACCATTCGCCCTTTGTTTTCGTTTAATTTGTAGGTTTTAATTGGCTGTTGTACTCGGACATGCCCTGTCAACAACTGAGTGATCAGATATTTGATGTCATTTTAGATGTTCCGAATATTTCCACATGGAGGGTTGACGAGAGATGATCATTTTCTGAAACCTGGAACTGAACCTGATATTTCTATTCAATCTCCTATGCATTCTTATTCGATCCTTGATTATTGGATCTACTACATCTCCTAAATACCAACTACACCTGTACAATCGGACCTAAGATAAGACCTCGTCTGTTATTGGACCTTCTGTCACTTTAGACCTACTGGGCCATAACCTCCTGTTACATTGGGCCTACAGAGTATTAGATCTGTCCGTAGACTTCATGACCTGACACCTTAGTCAGAGCACCAGCACTTTCATGTTTCTGGGGAAATAACGAAAAGCTTTTCTGGCGATGTGCAGCAAGAACACTAGGCCAGTCACAAAGGCGCAGGATCGTATCTTTCAAACTGCCCGAAGAGCAGGGCGACGACATGTTTCATTGTAAACCATCTTCGCGCACACTTGCAACATCTGTTTTAACCTTAGTGAGAAGGTGGGAAATGACGTCGTTTTTTTCTCGACGAAGCGAAGAAATAATTATTAGAAAACGACGAAATGATGCGTTTTTTTTTATTGAGAACCGACTTTCTACAAAACTTTGGACGCACCTTGTAATGACCGGCACAGAATCAGATCTTTGTTGGTGTAGCAGGTCGTCGCGCGCCTAGTGGCACGCACAGAACATCAAAATTCAGCAATTCACAATTCAATATTCGGATCAAGTATTCCAATAGTAGTGAAAGTAGACCACGAAATTTCAAAATGACAGGCGCTCGGATGCCGATCGTTAACCTAACATTAGAATTTGGTAATATAATGGGGTTCGATAAGATCCCTTTGAAATTCATTTCGTGATGCTAAACTTGGCATTCACTTCACGATTAGTGGCACTTGCATTTCATTAATGGCGTTTTTTCAATCGATAGCTATGTGCGTTTCTTGCAGTAAATTTTGGAATATTGGCGACATAAATTCAGTGATCACCTAACTGCGATTTTACATTATTCGCTCACAAAGGTTGTTTCGGCGTGAGAAACTTATGAGGTCCAAAGCATATGGAACGGAACGCGGGGGAGCGCGCACCTGAAAGAATTAGGAATTAAACAAATCACGTTTCATTAGAATTTTTTTTTTTCAAGTAGTTCAAATATAAGTAAATTTTTGCAAGATTTCAGACATTTTCCTGATGTTAGGCTCAAGTACAAGAACATTTTCACAATATTTTGAATATTCGGAAGAGAATTGGTTCGTTTCCAAACAAACCGTGCATAATGTTCATGAATCATGTCTGGAGTTCCGTGAGGTCATGTCAGAAAATATCACTGCATCATATTCTGATAATTATCGTTGTCAGGAAATGTCTGCGACATGGGCCAAGTGAACAAAGCAGGGACTTTCTGGGGCGCGAGACCTCTGTTCCATTCATTCATTGGCCAGCGGCTGCGGTCTTCCGCCTCCCAGAGGCGTCTACAAAAGCTGGCGGTCCACAGGCGCTCATTCCATTTGGGGCTTGTGGGAAGAGATACTCGGGTTTGGATACAAGGTGGCTTCCAGCAGAGCGCGCAGAGCCTACTCTTGAACAAGAGGGGAGGGCGCGCAGCAGCAGAGAAGCGACGAAGTTCCTTGTATTTTTAGCCCAAAGTTACACCTTAGGGTCGTCCGAAACTCTGTGGAAGCAATTCACCGTCATGTGGAATGGAAGCCGCACATGCTGACAGAATTTCTTCCGACAGCGAACGACAGCAGGTATGTTTCTATACATTTTATAACATAACGCTCTGCGAGTTAGAGTTAAAGTAGTCACATTTCAGGTTTTCCTCTTCGACAGGAAAAAAGTCAAATAGCGTTTTGAAATGGAAAGCAGGTGTAACACTCACGCAGAAATTGAACTGTTTACTCAGATAAGAATCTTTTTCTTCCCTTTTCCTACTGTGTCGTCGAATGTAATTGGAAGAATTTCTATAATAAGAACCGCGACGAAATATTCTATGTTCGTATTAATAATAATATATGTATGCATTACACGTTTTGGGTCGATAGTCCAACGCCGCCCAGCTACCGGTGTCCCCCTTGCTTGGGCCTAGACAAATTCCCATGCTTGGGGATAAGGGCGACAGGAGTCGAACATTACATATTCTCTTCACCGTAACTAGCAAGATCCGCCTGTTTGAGCTTTTCTTCGTTACACACAGCTACAGAAACTGAGACGATTTTTAAGGAAAGCTACAACTCTATTTTTGCTTCGACTGGGAATCGAACCCGGGGACCACAGCACGGGAATCTAGTACGCTGCCCATGAGCCATCCCAGAGGCTAATAATAATAATAATAATAATAATAATAATAATAAAATATCTTTATGTTTATGATACCTAGGTTGATACATAATTCACAAATAATGAGAGCTTAGGCTAGTACAAACAAAAATGCTTCCTTACACTAACATGTGCAAAGAAATACGATAACTGCTTCGTGAAATGGTTGGTTTAATAGCGCTTTCTTAATATATTTTAATGAAAATGCACAAAATAATTTCCTCTTAAGCTAATTACATTCGAATTGGATCCAAGACCATGCTCAAAAGGATCATGAATTGAATAAGCTTTTGAATTTCGAAAATTCCTAAAAATCCATTTTTTCGAACATGTGCTACATATTCAATATTAAAGCCATATATTTCTTCCTTAATATTCTATCTGTCTGTACTTGGCAGCCCGCTTACCGGCCATGACATACCAGCAGCATCCCGGCCTCGCGGCCACGGGTTAAGGGGGTACGTGTGGTTAGCACGAAGACATCCGGAGGCCGTATTTTGGTCTTCTCAACTTGAGAAGTGAGTTTTCTGATTGATACACATCAACATATACTGTGAAATTGCTAGAAAACATGATAATTACATGATAATCTTGCCCGACCGGGAATTGAACCCGGGGTCGCGTCATGGAAAGCAAGCAAGCTGATCAATGAGGCAACCCGCGAGGGCTCCTTAATATTACATCAGTTAAATATTCCAGGAACACACACCACCAGTGTTTCTGCATACCTTTAAATTATATAAACAGTTAAAATTCTTTTTGACGACCTATTTGAAATACTGCAGCTCCAGATGTCTTTCTTAATGGAAATTATTCCACCGTTTTTTGATATTTGAATAATTTCATTTTTCCCCCTTAAAAATGTGAATAGATTTCGAGATTTTTTTGAGAGGCTTGTCTATAAGGAGATTGAGGATAGCAAGTTTCGCAAAGCTCTCCGGGAAAAATTTCATTTTTGTTGTATTTTTTCGTTCTTTGTAGGTGTAGACCTCAGAAGGCGAATTAAATTTTCAATTTGCGTGTCAATTACATGAAAACATGAATTTTCAAAATTAAAATGTGCGGTGTTTTCTAGTCTGTTTTGTGAGTTTTCCACAAGAAAGGTGAAGTGTTAGAAGGATAGAATTTGCAATGTTATAGTATTACGAAACAGTTATAATTAAAGTGGAATATGTGCCTTTGTAACATTTTTAGTTTTCGATTGCGTTGATTCATAATAGGTACATTGTTGTTAAAGGAGAAAATTTCCTGTTTATATATCACTTCCTAAAAATCAGTAGGTCTCGATATTGAATCTCGGGGCTTCAAGAGCCTCTTCACAATGGAATTACCACGACTTTCGACTTGCTGCGTCGATAATAAATCAACCGCTGCTAGGAGTTTGAAAAACTTGCACTAGGAGTTGAACCTAAATCAAAAAGTCATGTAAATTTTCTTGTTCTTAAAAAAATCTACCAGTGAGCTCAATTTTGTCAATATATCGTCTCAATGCTAATATCTTAGCGCTTAATTAACGTTATCATTTACCAATTAATACAGCAGATAACGAATTACTCGTGTGTATATGCATTCCTTTCATGAGTAGAATTCAGCTTGACAGCCAGGAGGCCAGAAACGGCCTTGAGAATCCCAATAACAAAATCCAAAGGAAGTAAGGCAAGGTCCGTCCACGTTCTCCAAACCGAGATAGAAACCTGTCGAGGACACGAACACGAGAAGTTCTATCGCAGACGTAGGCACCAGCTCCCTCCCTTGAGCACCCCACATTTCAGCGGGAGCGCTCCCTTCAATCGCACACAAGGCCCACTGCAGTGCGTGAGTAGCCCGTCGCCAGGCACACGCTCCCGAGCCTGTCCACGCCCGCAGATGCTGCGCACGCGTGCCCGCGCTGGCAGCTCAATGAATTGGCAGATGGACCCCTCGCAGTTTAGTAAACCCAACGGCGTAACTGACATGTATCCTGTGTTTAAAGGCTTTGAGAAGTCGCCCTTACGTGTACTAGAATACTTACAGGATCCATTATTGCAGACAACTAATATTTTCGCGTTTTACTATTAGTGCCTTTACTAACTGTTGGAATTTGTTGGTTTAAAGAATAAGATTATTGAGTTGTTTCGCAACGCCACACACATTGCGTGCACTTAACGATATCTTCAAGTTGTAGTCCAGATACGAAACACTTCTTGATGCGGGATTTTAGAAAAGGGGAAATACTATTGCCTCTTATTTTCTTTTGATTTATTTCATATATAAATTTTAAAACAAATTAAAAAAGTGATCCATGTGTGGTAACGGTAAGTAACGTATTGGAGAAAAGTATAAACTGCGCACGTTTTCTTCCACTCCAGAATCCCTACACCATCCTTTTACTGTATATCGTTTGAAAGCTAGAAACATTGGCTAGCATGTAATAGAAAACTTATTTAATGAGATACAAGTTTTGATTTTGGTTATCTTTTATAATTTATACAATTTTTGTTCAGTTCCTAATTTAATTTTGAACATATATAAATCATAAATAAATAGTATCAAAATTTCGTCAGGAAATTGACATGAAAAGTACTTTACGACCATAAATTATTATTTGAAAGCGGGTTAACAGGGCTTGGTCAGAAAAAGCAAACAACTAGTGAAAAATTTTTCTGACCAAGCCCTGTTAACCTGCTTTCAAATAATAATTTATGGTCGTAAAGTACTCTTCATAATGCAACTCCTGGGTGAAGACAAGAAAAAAGGCAAACAACTAGTGAAAAGATTTCTCACCAAGCCCTGTTAACCTGCTTTCAAAAGAAATTTACTTCATAATTTTATTCAAATGAAAACAATTTGTTAAATTCATAAATGAATTGGAAAAATTTCACAAGATTTCGGAGACTGTTCCGTCTCCCTCATCAGGTGCTACAATTGAAAATGATATTTACAATAACTAATCTTGACATTCCATTAAGTAATACTGTAAATATTTTCAATAGCACCTGTTGATCAGGTTTTCCCATCAGGCCCATCTCGATCAGGTTTTTCTATGAGTTTCCATGATCCTTTGAGCGAATACTGAGATGGCCCCTTGTTTTGCTTCTGGACATAAATGTAACTTCATTATCTGTGCACTTCTTCTAGAATTCACTGGGAAATATAGTTATTCAAATTATCGTTCTCCATGATGTCGTTGCAGAAAGTTTTATTCCTTGACAAAAGACGTGATGAGAGATAAGAGCCCAAATTAACTGCTGATTTACCCTTGAAAATAACTTTTATTACATTGGAGCGAATATTTTAGTTAAGAATCCGGGCAAAGAACGCCTTTTTTTTGTATTGAAAATCCACGTAGTATATGACTTAGGGTAGGGATCATAATTTTTGAAAACGTGCACAGAATTAATTCCTCCCCATAGCACGTGACACAGTTTTTAACGGTTTTTGACGTAAAATAAAGAAATAACTAAATGAAAGAAGGAAACAGAATAGTCTCGGAAACGTCGTGATATTTTTTTATATTTTGTGAATTTAAAAAATATATTCATTTGAATAAAATTATGAAATAAATGACATTATGACGAAAGTTTGACAACGGTTATCTAAAATTAACTAGAAGTGGTACACAATGGCGCAGACCTTCTCATAGAATTTTTTCTAATCTTTAAAGTCTTGCATTTTTCTCTGGTTAGCTGCCATCTATCGTCGCCCAAAGTACATTGTTCTTTACACTTGAAAAATTTTTTGTTCCCGAATAGAAGAACTGAAATATTTCTTTCACAATATTAAAGAAGAACTCGTCATAAAAACTCGTCATAAATGGTAAATTTTAATTTAAAAATTCGGAGCCGTTTCTATGGAATTTACGTTTTAGCGTTACTATAAACGCGAAATTTGACACACTTGTTCACAGAAAACTATTGAGTTTTCAAAAAACTTCATTAGTGGTCATTTGAAGAATTTCACTCACAAGGGCAATAATGTATACAAACCGCTAGAAATGTGCATATTAAAGGCATGAGAAATATTTCTAAAAAATTACAATTGTGTATTTTGTTAAAAAACAAAACAACGCAACAAAATTAATTTTAGGTCATTTTAAATAGTTCAATTTTCACAATCTTTACGAAAAATTTGAAGAAGAAATTTGGAGCCGTTTTTGAGAAAAATCTTGTTTTTGTTATTTTAAATCTTGGAATGGAAATCGGAACTCTGCCACTTTTATAAGTGTATTTTACTCTTTTCTTACAAGAAATTTTTAAAAAATTCAAGCCATTTTTCAGAAAATTTTGAAAATGTCCTAGGGGCTTCATGTAAAGAACTCCAAAAAATTAATGAACGTTTTTCAAAATCGCAGAGCTTTGAATCTGGTCAGACCGACAGAGGTTTCTTCAATTTGGAAAACATCGTACGCATAGTTTGGGCGCTAGTTCACATACACCAGACGGACGGACAGACGGACGGATGGAGGGACGGACGGAGGGACGGACGGAGGGACGGACGAGGGAGAGGGACGGACGGAGACGGAGGACGGACGGAGGGACGGACGGAGGGACGACGGAGGACGACGGAGGACGGACGGAGGACGGACGGAGAGGACGAGACGGAGGACGGACGGAGGGACGGACGGAAGGGACGACGGAGGGACGACGGAGGGACGGACGGAGGGACGGACGGAGGGACGGACGAGGGACGGACGGAGGGACAGACGGAGGACGACGGAGGACGACGGAGGACGACGGAGGGACGGACGGAGAGAGAGGACGACGGAGAGGACGGACGGAGGACGACGGAAGGGACGGACGGAAGAGGACGACGGAGGAGAGAGGACGACGGAGGACGGACGGAGGACGGACGGAGGAGACGGAGGGAGACGGAGGACGGAGAGAGAGGAGGACGGACGGAGGACGGACGGAGGACGACGGAGGACGGACGGAGGGACGGACGGAGAGGACAGGACGAGAGGGCGAGAGGGACGGACGGAGGGACGGAGACGGAAGAAGGGACGACGGAGAGGACGGACGGAGAGGACCGACGGAGAGGACCGACGGAGAGGACCGACGGAGAGGACCGACGGATAGACGGACGGACGACCGACGTTTAAAAAAGAACCACTTTTTCGGTATCAGGAGGCCCCCAAACGTGTATTTCCGTTGAAATCTCGAAATCGATTTACCGCAGCATTACATAACTTTCTCTGTAGTACATATATTACTCCGTATATACGTACGTATACGAGAAAGTAAAAATGTACTGAAAAAACAGACTTATTTGCATCGAGGAACGATCTCAAGGCTTCATTTTAAAGTAAGCCTATTGATCCCTAAAAGGGCAGGGGCCTCCTGTCAGAACACAGGGTGGTTCTGCTTATCTCTTTGGGTGAACTAGTCTTTTCATTTTAAAGATAAGATAAATTTATTTAAACTGCAATTGGCTGTAACCCGGTGGCAGTTAATTACATAAATAAGATAAATGTCATACAAATAATATAATAATGATAATAATAGTGCTAAAATATTAATAATAATAATAATAATATAAAAACTGATGATTCTTAAAACATTAAATTACATGATGAAAAAGAAAAGAAACGTCTATCATATAAAGCTACATTGAGTGTTTATACTATTAAGATCGCACTGCATTGTCCTTCACTTCACTATAACACTAAAAAAATTGTCATTATTTCTCTGCTCTACACTGCACGACACCTCACTTTACTGTATAACTTAATATTCTTAGTTAACGCTCTTATAAACTTAGAAATAGCCTAAATTAATTTCCTAAACTGTTGAACACTTCGAAGAAAGGATTCCAAGGTGTTTTCAGGCAATCTATTCCAATCCCTTATCGTTCGATTTGTGAAAGAGAATTTCCCGACATCCGTTCTCTGCGGTCTTGAATTTATTTTGTGCCTGTGATCTCCTCTGCTGATGTTCGTAGGAATACTAAACCGCCGTTTAATTTATTTCCAAGTTGGATGACCGCTAAAAGTTTTATAATTTAATTATATATATATATATATATATATATATATATATTTAAAGTTATTAAACCCTATTCCCACCACAACGATAGAAGAGCTCAACAAAACGTGCACAGAGTGAAGCTACATTTACCTGCAATCTTAAGTGATAAAATAACAATTTCGTAGAATATAAATAAATTGTTCATTTCTATTTGACCATACGGGATATTATACAGCACTAGCTGGTTCCTCGGCGTTGGCAGGCATTTATTTATCACAATTGTCCGCATGCTCCGTTGGCTGGGCATCGCACGTTCCGCTCACCCAGACCGCTCCGTCCGGCCCGGGCCCCGACTCTCGTAGCGAGATGCATCTCTTCTGGAAACATTTTGTCATGAAACGAAATATGGGTTAACACTTTGGGATCGCAAACCATCAATGTTTTTTCTTGGCTTCTAAAATGTTTCTGCAAAATTTGAGAACAATCACTCATAATTCAAATATAGTGGAACAAACCTATCTACATATATTACGTACATGTTTACATATAAGTATTTTTAGACATTTATTTAGTAAAAAACTGTATGAGACGTATGGGGGAGAAAATCATCAGGGCACGCATTCTTGAAGCTAGATATTTTCGTTTCAGAGTTATACAAAACTTATTTGTAACGGTAAGCGAACTGCAGATTTGATTTTTCTGAATTTCTAACGCAATAGAAACTCACCCTAAGCTCTACTACCACTACAAGCAAAAGGAAAGTTCAACAAAACGTGCGCATGGTGAAGCTACATTTACGCCCAGAGGCAAATGAAGGGGCAAACTTGATCGAGATCGGGGTACAAGAAGAAAATAGTAGAAGAAGAAGAAAGTAGAAGAAGAAAATTAAAAGAACAGTAAAAGAAAGTAAGAAGAAGAAGAAGAAGAAGAAGAAGAAGTTATCGCACAACTTAAAATACTTGAACGTAATATTTGAATAGTAAACTACTGATAGTTCTATATCCTTCGCCGTGACAGTTCGTTCCTGATGGACACGTTAAACACTTCGAAATATAATTGGATATTTACCAAAAATTGAATGTACACAATATTTACATTTATTTTAATTATTATACTTCAATTATCGATATGAGTCATTAGCAGATAAACTATTCGTAATATATTTTAAGTAATATTCTTATATAAGCAAATATTTTCCTGAGTGAACATTTTACGGGAGGAGTATTTCCATTTGCTGACTAAAAAAAGAAAACTCCACAGCACCGTTTCCTCCCTTAGAACTGAACGCTTGAGTAAGACAAATTCCAATCGTACGTGGTTTCGCGGTTTTTCTCAGACGACGATATTAGCCGACGTGGAAATGCAGTGCACGCGCATTCGCAGACGCGAGAAAGCGCTTGGAACGGGTGCGCTACGTGCACGTGTTCACGTCCATTGATGCGTGCGAATGTGTGCACGTACACTACCCACCTCTTCAGCTCCAACTTCAGGAGTCGAGAATTGTTATGAAGAGCTGGCGGAATCGCATTACTCGTGGAACTTCGCGTCCCCCGAGACCCTCCGAGAAAAGGTGTGCCTTCACGGAATAAAAGAAAACTAGTGGTTTGCTGCAGCAGAAATGTTCAACAAATCCCCACAAAATTATTTTCCAAAACGTTATAAACACAGTGCTCAAGAACAACAAATAAAATACTCTTATAACACTGCACACATGAATACACAGTTCAACAGTTCTTTTCATATCGAGAATATAAAAAAAGGAATGCTCCGTAACACAACACGTAAATACAAAATATTCAATGGCGGGCGACATATTCCTTGGAGCCTTGCTGTCGCATGACGTCAACTGTATAGTAAATTACGCACCGAGTATGACAATTCAGTCGGTGCGCGCAGCTTGAGAATAGGAGGAATATCAATAAAAAAAATTGCAATTTTCAGTCACAATCGAATGTGTTGATTCATCGTACGCATTGAAACCTCATTGGTTTTTGGATTTTCCCCGAATTATTGGCTATCTAACGAAACCTTAAGACACTTCTCTCATGGCTGGAGGCTGCAAATTCGATTGTTGCTTCTGACAATTTTCGTGCGCTTTAGAAATTAGTAATATGGATGAAAATGTAATTGCTTGCTGCTATTAGAGATAAATTATAACAGCAAAGATATTACCATCATGGAAGAACACGTCAAACGAGGTGGAAACAGGAAAAAAATCGCAAGTCAATCGTTCAATGCCACTGTGTCGCGGTTTTCCGCAATTTCCAGGTTTTCCCAGTAAGGTTACAAGTGTGTTTGAAACCTCAGGGAGTGGGAGGTAACATTCATATGTCAATGTGAGTGGAATACAAATAAATTGTTAACATTTCCTTTCGTTGCCAGACGATGTAAAATGTTAGGAAACTATTGAAGAGATCCTGGGTCATTTCCAGTCTTTTCATGACATTAATTTCTCTTTTACGGCTACTAACTATTCCTGGATGGCAGAAACGCAAAAGAATGTCCTTCCCGTGTCATTCAATATTTCCAACAAAAAAGAAGAAAAAGCAATGCCGGACTTGGACTGGGGCCCGATGTCTAGGGAGTTTCTCGCCTACTCGGTCTTGGTGACCTTCCTCCACAGCATCACTGACGTCAACACTTGTTCTTTCACGTGAGTCGTGTGTATCGCTGGTTAATTTGTTATGGCTTTAGAGTACTACCACTACTACGCTCGGTCACGGGACGACCTCCTCCGATCACGTGGAGCGCCACCGGCGTCCACGCGCCAAGGCGAACCTCACCGCGAATCCACGGCGCAGCGTCGAGCGCCCAACGCCGCACCGCGCGCGAGTGACCCAGCACGCAGCGCGGTATCGCAAACTATTTAACACTCGGCAGTTCGCACACGTTTATTATTACTGTTGCCTGGTGGAAACATGTGAGCTATTACGAGTTGTACGAAATTACTGACAAAATGGTATTTATTTAGCATCATGAAAAATTTAAATCTAATTCCTAATACACTTTGAATAAGCAATCTTTGAAATGCCTTTGTCGGAAAAACTAAATATTTTTACTTTCTCGTATACGTAAGTACTCCATATATACATACGTATATATTCGAGATACATTTTCATGCAAGTACAAAATTGAAGATAGCGATTTTTCCTTCAAATGAAATTTGTTGTCCATAATTAGTTCTTTCAGTATGGTCATGTACATTTTTTGAAAATGTTAGTATTTTTCGCGCTTCATTGCGTGCAATATTTATAATTTTAGGATATTACAAAAACCAGATTTTCTCGAAAACGGCTCCAAATATTTTCTTTAAACTTTTGGTAGAGATAAAGCCAAATGCACTCTATAAGATGACATGAACGCTATATTGCACAATTCTTTTATTTTTTCAAAAATTACAAAAATGTAATTGATTTGTCTCTCACGACATTATTTACATTAGCGGCAATTTGTTCACATTATTATTATTATTATTATTATATTATTATTATTATTATATTATTATTATTATTATTATGCTTTAAATAATGTCATATAAAGTTTCTCGAAAACTCAGTAGTTTTCTGTTAAAATGAGCTCAAAATCGCGCATATATTCATTTTGCGCCATTTTGTCAAAAATGCCATTTTGTCAAAAATAATAATAATTTAATAAAATAAAATTTTAAAAAAATTTTTTTTTTTTTATTAAGTTCATTTTGGTGAATTATTTTGTTTTTCAAATATTACACAAATGTATTTTTTTTAATATCTCTCACGCCGCTAATTTGCACATTTCCACTGATTTGCAAACACTATTGCATTTGTGTGTTAAAGTACCTCAAATGACTATAAATACAATTTTTCGAAAACTGAAAAATTTTCTAAGAAAAAGAGATTCAAATTTCGTATTTACAGTAACCCTTAAACCTCATTTCCTTACAAACGGCTACAAATGTTTCAATGAAAATTGCAATTTATGACGAGCTTTTACTCTTCTTTAAAATTCTTCAAGTCATATTTCGGTTCTATTATTAGGATTGAATTGAGAATTAAAAAAAAAATACTTTGGGTGGCGATAGATGGCAGCTGGTCAGAGGATGGGGCAAGATCGTAAAGCCAGTCCATACAAAGGAAATAACAAGAAAACTTAACTACGAGACAGTATATGCCATTCTGTGGCGCAACTAGCTATTTTCTTTTTTGTTTACAGGTAAGTTAGTTAATAAAACTTTTGAGTAAATAAAATTATAATTTTATACCATATGTAAAAATAATAATCATTAAAACGAAGAAATAATTCGAAACGTAAATAATTTTGACAAAATACAACTAGTAGAGCCCCAATGAAACTCTTCATGACTTCTTCAGCGCTCTTCAATAAGTGTAGAGGAAGACGACGATCCAAGTTAGTGATAGAATTTTCCTAGGACTTCAATTACTTCACATCTGAATAATGAACGAGAGTTATTATGTTTCGTTGAAGAAGTCATCAGTTCATTAAAGAGAGTCGCCTAAGAAATTTTCAATGCATATGACGAAAGAATCTCAGGCATATTAAAGTAAATCCTACGTTAAACCAATTTGTCGAGAAATAACTCGTTATAGAGAAATCTAGAATGTGGGTCGTTCTAAAAGCACATCAAGGTAAAAAAAATATCAAAATATTTCCGATAGTCCTTGAAGAACTGTATTTTTCGCCGAGAAAAAAAATGCATTCTGAATTAGATGGTGCGCTTAGACAGTGGTTAAAACTCGCCGAAAATATTGGATGCCCGTCAGTAAAGTTTGACGGCAGGTCAGTCACGGGTTGCTGTAGAATCTGACAATTTTACTTTATTAATGGTATGATGAATCAACACATTAAATTTTTGAATGGACATTTAGAAAGCACTTTTAGGAAAGGTCATTTAGAAAGCACTAGCGGACAAAAAATTGATATACACGATAAATTTCAATTGTACCAAGACATTGAACCAATGAACAAGGTTTGGAAGTTTGATATGATATAACTAACCCAATATTTCATTGCATTCTACCATGATTAATTACAATGTCACAAATAATTTGTGTTATAGATTAAGTCTAAATTCTATCGCAAATGTCGACATGAGCATTTTTAGAAGAATGGGCTTATCTTGACGCACATTGTAGAGTTTTATCTATCCAATGCCTGAGAGACCTAATTCTGTGTCGAAAAATAAGTGTATATTGCTTTAATTGTATTCGAATTGTATAAGAATATCATGTTGAATTAATTGCTAGATATTTGGCTTTATTTGAACTGTAAATGAAAGAAATAGTTTTAGTTTAGTGTTAAACAAGTTTCATTTTCTTAAACATTCTTCCTTAATATTTTTATTTGATTTCTTTTATTAATACGCGAAATTATTTATTTTATTTATATTTGCACATACGAAATTAACTTGGCTACATATGATAAGAGTGGAAGATAAGAGAAATTACATTATCTGAGAAAAAAGTGCAAGAGACATTTGGAGCAGTTTCTGAAAAAAATTAGCTTTTAAAATTGCTCTTGTTGCATACAAAATTAGGTAAAAACTACTCACATTTGGAAAAAAATTGTATCTGATATTATAAAGCTGCTTTTGATGATCATATCTTATTACAAAAAATCTCTATATTCAATTTTGTGGATGGAAGAATGTACCTAAAAAAAATTCAAACTTTCGCAATTCCGAAAATTCTACGAAAATACAATCTGCGCTATTTGGCGTACTTCGCTCTATTCGAGAAAGAACATTTTTAAAAACTTCGGGCCCTTTTTGAGAAAATTTTCACAACGGCAATGGGGTTTCACGTAAAGTACATCCCCAAAATAAAAAAAAATCCGTTTTAAATTCAAGGGGCCGCAACGTCAGTAAGATCGATCGAGGAATATCAATTTTGGTAAAAATCCTGCTAACGGTTTAGTTGCCAGCATTGTTCACAGGACAGGCGTTTTGCCGTAATCGACTTTTTCTGTAGCAAGGACATAAAAACGAGGTTTCTGACTACGCAAGTTGTTAGAGGAAGCAATTTACTACATATAGGATGAAGAATTGCCCACATTTACCCATAAAACGTTTTTTTGTCGAATCGTCGTTATATTAATTAGCATTAAAAATTTTCAAAGCAAAATGTAAGTAGAAGACATTTTTATTTAATGTTGAGTAGAGTTGCTGGGAGTATGATGACATGTTCCACTGCAGTTTCGTCTCCACCAAGGAGCTCGTTCCTTGCGCTTGGGTGCGTGTGTACTTTGAGGGGTCAGGGAGACCGCGGCGTAAATGCATTGGCAAACACGGCGCGCGCGTCCGCCCTGCCGTTGCCTGCGGCCAGCCGCGCCTCGCGCCAATGACTGACGCACAAAAGTGCTGCTTGGAATGGACAGGACGCGTTCTCTCAATAGCCGTGCGTCACTCAGGTGACCGACAAGGCGTGCGTGACTGGGGTTACGTATACTGGTTTCATGTCTTCACATTCAGAATAATAACGAATTTCAATCGCGCAGTTAAGAACCATCCTCTTTGAAACTTCTTCAAATGGGTGGGACAAGATTCAGCAGAATTTGGTAGGAACAAAACCACGCCCTCTCTACTTTCGAAAATTCTCTACATCAGAAATAAATTGTCTTCTGGTACGGATTGCGGTCTGGAATAAGCTTCGATTTGTAATAAACGGTTTGGGACAGGCACTCTCCGCAGCAAATAATTTCTCGGAGTACTGGAAAGACCTTGAAGCCCTCCGCGGTGCCCCTGGCCGGGCCACCTCGATTGCGCCGCGTCGCCCTGACCGACTGCGCCCCGCGGACGCCTTCAGTCTCCGCACGAGAGGTCGCTGCCATCTGTCTGCCAGGGCCTGCGGACCAATTCTAGGCGATGGACATTTTTACGATAACCAATGGAGCTACAACAGCACACGCTTTCTCACATTATTTCAAAATTTGGAATTTTTGAAAATTCAGAGAGTTCAATGAAAATAAGATCCGAATCATTTTTAAGCCTCTCTTGATCTCTCAATGGGAAACATTGCAACGGTTTTTGAGATTTTTTTTTCATAATTTGCATTAATCTGATTTTTTAGAACAGATTCTGTTTAAAACAAAACTCACTATTTTCAATATCCTACTTTTGCAATGTTAACTTATTGCAATTTTTGAAAATACCTAGATTTCGCTGAAAATGGGACTAGAACAGACAGACGTTTTGCCATCAATTGATTTTTCGGTATCAAGTTCCCACAAAACAAGGATTCTGGGTAAACCACGAGTTGGATGATTTTTTTCTAAATTTAGCACCTGGATTTACCCACTTTTTCGTCACTAGAGGCCTATCATAAGAGTTTTCGGTCGAAAATTTGCCCTTTTCCGGCGCACGATTACAATCATTTCTCTTCTTTCGAAGGGCGAGAAAGTAAAAATGACCAGAGCACAGTGCCATACGAGGAAATGGAGTAAACCACGAGAAAAAAAACCTACCATTCAAAACTAGAACACTACTACACACTTCTACTTGTTTTTCATGTATGCAGAGTGGCGGAGGGCCTCGGTGCCCGTTAGGTTTGGCTCGATATATGCCCAGCTTGAGTAGAGGAAGTAACTAACTTCAGCTGTAAAAGAATGATAAATCCTGATTTTGTATAGGAGCAAGACATGTCAATAGCAGCGTTATTCTAAAATAGTGACCAATAGATTTGTTTGTAAAATCTTGACCGACTATGATGTACACACACCATTGTGCTCCCTTTTGACATTTCAGAGAACTTTTTTTGGTTTTCTAAAATAAGTTGAGAAAATCGATTGCAATATAATGATAATTTTTTACACAATTGAGCAAATATTGCGAGAAAGTCTTGCTCTGTTGTAGCATCATTAATTTCCAATGGTGACTACCTCAGAAAAAGAATTTTCGCTGTTTTGCAATAGACCTGAACGCGCTAACAAGAGACGATCAATATAAAGGAAGAATTAAACTGCAACTAAAAAGTAAGATGAATACTTCTTGTGCTAAAGAATGAATATGAATATTATTTTTTTGAATTATATGAATATCGTTTATATGAATCGAATCATTTATTTGAATATCGTTTTCCACTGTATTTTGTATTTTCGATAACACTGTTGTTCATACGATTTCAAATTAAGTGGTGAATAGAAGATAAATGAATTAACATACATTTTTTATTGTACAACACAGTAATAGCAATGTACAAATCAAACGCTAAGACGTTAAAGTATTCATTAGCTGTTTCCTTTCTCCAATTTTCAATTTTAGGAACTTCCTGCTTCGTAATATCAGCATTATCAAAGCTTCCTGCAACATGATACACGTTGAATTTTGAAAGTGGATTAGTAAATACTACACTATTATTAATATAGGGCCACAGGAGTACAACAGTTGTTTTCAATAGAAAATGCCACTTGTACGTGGATGTATAAAACTCGTCGCAATATAAAACTCAATTTCGTTACCCAAGTTAGAGGTAAATAACATGGACCCTTCTTTTGCCCAGAGACCATTTAAAGATAAGCCATTACAACTTATATTTTAGGAAATAATTGTTACTTTCTGTACATGTCAGAAAGCCCGCACTTAGTATTTTTTCTTTATTACTGAAAATTGCTTCGCGGTAGATTCAGGTTTGAATGGGCAGCCCCTAAACTGTGCGTCACAGCAAAACTCTTCTCGACGAATATAGTGGGATAGATTCATTTTCCCACAAATATCGCGGAGTGGAAGTCTCATCAACCTCAGAGGTCAAAATGCCGGCACTCGCTCTCCGCCCGCGCAGCGCCAGGCGGAAGAGCGCGGGCGGCCGCGTGCTCTTGACCCAGGCGAAGGCGCTGCGCTGCGCAGCCTTGACGGCCGCGACCAAGGCACGCGCGCTGCACTGCTGCGAAGCGGGCGCCATACGGCAAGAAGACCATTCAGGGATTCGCCTCAACCAGCTCTACTCCATCGAATCAACAGCAGAGTCAAGTTCATTTAACTTCTTTTTGTCTTTCTAAGACCTTTACCACCACGCATACATTACCTAGCAAGTGCTAATTTAACCTCTGGAAACACAAACATACATGCGATTGGCAAAGCCATGTGGGTCCAATAAGCAGACGGGCAAATAAAGCAAATGAACAAAATAACAGACGGTACGTACGTACAAACGTCATGTACCCGTAATGTTAATTTCTGTTAATATTTTTTTATCTCGAGCATAAATATCATTTTTGAATAATCGAGACTGAAGACGATGCAAAAGGTGTTCGAAGCTAACTCACAATTTCTGTTGATGAAGACACGGCCTATATACTGTTATTTTAATACCCAATAACATCTCACCCTCTGTTGAGAGGGAATTCTCAAGCGCAGATCACGATACGTTCAATTCCACTCCTTTCTCCTTCCGCTTCCATAAATCAATGCACCGCTACTGAAGTTCTTATTGTTCGCCGGTGCGCGGAGGTCGACTGATGCTCGTGGGTGCGATCTGAATAGCCGATAGCTGCTCGGTCTTTTGGATATTGTCCTGAGTGCGAGATCCGAAGCGATTAAGCTCCGTATCGGCGCGTGTGAGGCGGGGCCGCCTCCTGGAGCAGCGGAAGCGGACGCGCTGGCGCCGCCCGCGGGCGGTGCGGCCTCGCCCGCTGCCCCCGCCCCGCCCCCCCCGCCACGATGACGATGACGAACGCCCGCGGGCGATGGCAACACAGTCCACCCGGCCCCTGCGCCTCCCCGCGCCGATGGCACGTGCGACAAAGACAAACGCCTGCGACCTATGAGCTCAGGCAAGCGAACTTCCAGCGCTTCGACGCGGGCAACCCACCAGACCATTGCCCCTAGGTTCACTCTGTTTTGGGGAAGCTGGAGAGGGGGACTCCCGCTCACAGTTATCTCATCGCGTCGCGTGCAAAGTATTTATGATCCAAGCATCAATAACCAGATAACAGTGCATTGAATTGAAGAACTTAAGAGCAGATTCCAGGTGTATCAGCAGTCCTTTCTGAAAGACACAATCGATTTTTTAACTTCTTATGAAGTACACGAATTTATTCAGAAGTCATTATGAATATCACGAGACATTTATCGACGTGTGATTATTTTGATGTGCTTTTATTTACTTTAAAATGCAGAACGGACCGTCCCAGGTCAAAGTTCGGTACCCTTAGGTACAACACTTCGGCAAGGAATTCTTATGCCTTACGGGCCAAATCGAGATGTCCATACAAAAATCAAATACAAATATGTATACACATCCACACTGGGAATAACCCACGATAAATCTTAAAAAAGGTATATAGTCAAGGACTTCCATCCAAAATTACTAAGTGATGACACATCCTCACCAACCAGGAACAAATTTCGGTTCCTAGTTTCCTATTGCTATATACATTCGTGAGCTCTTGAGGTCCAGTTTGAATATCGTGAACACTTCCTCTTTGTGAGATCTCGCCCGTTTAGATAAAAAACATTTAATCAAACATGCCAAAGAGGAAGTAAAACTTGTTTTCTTATGTCTTTTTTAGTTTCCCTTTAAACATGAAAATAATGTTAACTCTCAAATTTTCCTTCAATTCGGATAATATTTTTAGATACAAAAATTGAAATACAACTAAAAATCTCAGAGAATCTGGAAATAATTTAATTTTATTTTCAATCGTTGTTGCTTCAAATTTTGAGAGATCACAATAACTTGACTATTACTACAGTTACGTGATCATAACATATTATATTCTTTTCATTAAAACTCCAATCCAAATTAATTTTATCTGACAATAAATCTGGATTGTTAACCTTTAATCCTTTATACGCGCAATTGTTTGTCCTCTACATGTGACTTTAGAACTAATCGGTCTATGTCTACGCGTTCGAATAAAAAATCCTGTGGTATCTGCTTACAGAAAAACAACAGCAATAACAAAATTTCACGATTCCTTTGGTAACCGCGTGATGCGTTTAAACAACATAATACCTATTGAACTCAAGTCTTTTTTTTTTACCTCTTATCGCAACAAATTATGCCAATATATTTTGGCCAGTTTTTTTTTTAAATTTCCATCATTTACAACCTTACCTTTAATATTAATGTCACTTTTAAATTATTTTCTAATTATTTCCTCACTCTGTGTCTTTTATTAGGTCTTTTTTTTGTATTTTCAGTATATTGCACGATACTTATTTGTTTTACCCCCTTTAATTTTTAATACTTCTTGTATCAATTTCAATTACTTTTGAATTGAACTGTAAATGAATGAGGTAACGTTGAGCCCCTCTTTGTTTACATTTATTTTAATAATTCAGAAATACGATTGTTATTTCCCGAACACTAGGTGGGAGTATATTTTATTAACAGACCAATAATGCCTATACAAAAGCAAAAACTACATCAAATAGAAAACTCATTGTGTGTTGTATTGTTTCTCATGTGCAATGATGGTTTTATCATGAATGTTCTGTATGATTAGCCCTGAGTATGAAATAATACATTCTGGAACGTTGGTAAACGATCACAATTTTTATTTATCTAACATTTTACATTACATAACATTTTTATTTATCTAACATACATTTCAAATGCAAACAGAAATGCTGTTTTGCTGTGGTTTCGACGGAATAATTCATGTAATTATTCCGTCGTTCGGAACATTCTCTCAAATATTTAGAAAAGCCGCAATGGGGAAGTTGAGACTGACGCAAACGTCTCGCCTAAAAAGAGAGGGTGCCTGGGAGGTCCACGTCAAGTCATTCTCTGGAATATGTGACGAATGAATGAAGAGCAGGCGTCGGAAGTCTTAGTAACCAAGTATTCCAAGCCACAGACAGGGTTCTGCGGTTAGTTGGCACGTAGACATGAAGATATTTTACATACAGACACGATCTGGGTGTCTAAGAGCGATTTAATAAGGAGTTCGTTACTTCATCAAGCTCATGAAATGTCTCCATATACTTCTCATTCCTCACTTCGAAAAGGAAAATAAGACCACCGCGGTTAACGGTTTGCTAGGTTAGAAGAATGTCGACAAATTGCGTGTTTTTTTGTTGTTTTTTTGGGACGAGAATAAGCATGGTTTTCGTCAAACAGTGAAGACAGGTATAATCAATGAAAAATGTGCTAAGACTTTTTGCCTGAACATGAAAATCGAAACTAGCACACCAACAGCGATCAGCGAACTAATACTTACTCTCCACCACCACAATTGTTCGCTCTATTTCACCCGTTGGCATTGCAGTTATGGCAATCTCTTATTATTTGTGAAGAAATTAGTTTTCCCAAGAAGCAGATTAATTATTGATGCCGACAGGCCCGGATTAAGTACGAACCGAGAGGCCGCCCCGGAAGCCCTGCAAAATTTCATAAAAATGCAAAGGAAGTTCTCCCCCAAAAGGAGCGAGACAGAAAAAAAACATACAGAAAGGAAGGAACTACTGATGCTACAGAATCGCATACAATCGAATTCTCGTAGCAAAGTTTTCTATAATTTCGTGTGTGGTCTGGCTTTAAGGTCTTCCTTCATTCTCTGGCCAGCTACCAACTATCGTCGGCCAAAGTCAATTTTTTGACATTTTATCAACCTTTTGCTTTCCTAATAGTACAACCGAAATATTACTTCAAGAATATTAAAGAAGAGTATAACATGGTTCTAAATGGAAACTTACATGGAAATATTTGAAACCGTTTTTAAGGAAACGGCGATTAAGCGTTACTGTAAATGCGAAATGTGAGGCTCCTTTTCACAGGAATCTATTAAGTTATCGAAGAAGTTCATCAGAAGTCATTTAAAACGCTTCCACTCACAAATGTAATAATGTATATAAATCGATGGAAATATGCATATGAACGGCGTGAGAAATATTTAAAAAAATTACATTTGTGTAATTTTTGAAAACAACAACAACAAAAGAATACACAAAATGAACTTTACGTCATATTAAACAGTGCCATTATCACTATCCGTTGGAAAAGTTTGAAGACAAAATTTGGAGCCATTTTTTAAAAACTGGCATTTGAGCATTTTTGAAAATGCGGAATTTTGACCTCATTTTAGGTGGATTAGGAGTATCAATTTTTGGTGAAAATCCTGTCGCTACAGATGGACGGACAGACACTTTGCCGTAAACCAATTTTTTGGTATAAAGAACCCACAAATAGTGGATTGTGTCCAAACAAGTGATAGCGGGAGTAATTTAGTACATTTAGGAACAAGAATTATTGCCTTATCTGTCTCTCTGCTCCCTATGAGGGATCCATTCTATGGCCGAAAAATCGCCGTTTTCGCTGCATTATGTCTTTTTACTTATTACGAAGTATGTAGAATGCGAGAAAGTATAAAAATTCGATTCTCACTCACGAGAGATAATGCCCGGTACACAATTCGTTAATCGTTTTCTGTCGGGGGGTTTCATGAGCTACAAGTTCTGTCGAACGTATAAAAATCAATATTCTAACAGCAATAGGTGGCTCAAGAATTTTCATTTCAGGGTGAACGACGTATTCGCTTCAGGGTTAGCTTGCACAGGGAGATTGCCTTTTAACAAGAATACTATTTTTTAGGTCGCTTTTTAAGAACTTGGTCATATAGCAACCACTGTGATTGCTTTAACTGTAGGGGGAACTGTACATAGAACACATAAGGACAACACAAACACACAAACATTCACGCCCGAGACGGGATTAGAAACCACGACCCTTCGAGCCGAGGCGTTTAAGTCTCTTCACCCTTAGCGACCTCGGCTCTCCAGGCCGGCAAGGCAATAATTGCAAATAAGATGAATTTAGAACTGTTTTCATGCGCTTCCTCATAGCGATGTAGCGAATTAAATAATGAAGAGGAAGCGACTTTTCATTTCAAAGGCAATATCTGCTCATTCGAAGGGTGAAGATAACTGAACTGGTAAAGAGAAGAAGAAATTGAGCGAAGAGGGAGGAAGCCAGCGTTCCGGCAAAGGAAAGGCGTTCGTAGACGAGGAGCCGGGCGCAGGGAGGCGGGCCACGGGCGAGGCCTCGTCGTCCGCGCTCCCAAGTGCATCAGCAAGAGCCCCGCGCGCCCGCGCCGCGCCGCGCCGGAGCGCTACAAAAGCACGGCGAGGGATGACCGCCAACACTCACGACAGGAAAGCAGAGCCGGGCGCAATTGGGTTCAAATTCGCACTGTATCAAAGGAAATGTCGCTTTGCTCTTTGAAAATTACAAGCGTCATTTTCTTTTTTCTCGAAGATCGAGTGAAGACAAGAGTATAAACTATCACCTCAACACAAGACACCTCAACGAACGCAAATTCATCATGAGACTTCGGATTCTTCAGCTTCTCTAGGGTCGCAAGTATCGTTTAAACTCATGAACTTCAGCACTCTAACTTTTGCTTTTAGATTGCAATTGCGCAAAGTACATAGAGAAATATTGTACAGTAAATAACTTCAATATATTTTTGTTATTTAAACTCCATTAACTGACTGGACAAAACACCCGATCCCAAAGCCTTCTTTCCAAATTATGCCCAAAACTACATTCTGATGTTAGGAGTTAATTATCCAGCATTAATTACACTTCTTAATTTTAAATTTATTTTCTCCGTAATCATCATTCAGTAGAGTAATTAATGTTTTGGAGGCGTTTTCAATGAGTCCCTTGCCTGTAGTGCTCTGCCGGGTGGCGGCGGTGCTCGTTTCCCACTGGAAGGCGAAAAGGCACCGACCTGCTCGTCCCCTTGCGGGGCACTTCCCCACACGGGAGGCGCTCAAAGCTTCCTTCATGTGTTAGCGTTTATTTGGCTTTTTATAACCTGACGAACTGTTGACGGTTTCGTCCAATTGGGAGCTTAAACGTCACTCCAGTGGCGTCACTATAATGTTTTAGTTCTCCATTCGATGACACCGTAACAGCTGATTTACGTCAACTGCCAGGCTATAAAAACGCAAGTATAGTCCATCTAAAGTGTCTGTGTATGTGTCGAGCGGTCGGTGGGACGTTCCTAACGGTACTGTCCCGCCATTCGTCTGAATTTATTATTAATACCAGAGAAGAAACAACGGAAAATAACTGATAAGAGCAGCTGGCCGCTAGAATTGTCCTTGTAGAAGTTCCCGCGATCGGTTGACGCCAACCTAGGCGATCAATTTTGAGATTTTCTTATTGTGCAATTTTAAGGCAAGTTTCGAATATTCAAAATCGGACATACGCCATCTTCATAAATGTATGTCACTCCACTGTTACACGAAACTTAAAGGTAAAAAATCGAGTAATTTTTGAAAAATGTTTGAAAATGTCCTACGTGCTTCTTGTACTAGCAGTACCTCCTAACATTTAAAGAATATTTATCAAAATCGTAGAGCTACGCGTCGGGCCAGATCAACCGGGGATTATGAATTTTGGAAAACCTAATAATAGTTTAGGGGCATGAGTTGTTCACAGACGGACGTACGAACAGACGGTACTGCGCGTTACACTCCTCTTATTACAGTAAAAAAACATGAGGATCTGATAATCACTCGAGTAAAATAGTGTAGTATTCGAATTCGAAAGGTAAAGTACACGAAATATTTTTACAGTTGTTTTTATGATTGTAACAATCGAATATAAATCAAAATACTAGTGATGTCTCAATTACATTTTACATACCTCTACTGACGTTAATACCGTTATTTCAAGAAATGCTTAGCGTTCGTCCATGGGAGGTGGTTTGTAGGAAGTTACTTAAGAAACCAAATATTTATTCACACGCCTGCCATAATCTAAACACTTATTTGTTTCTAGACAACTCTGTGAACACTGCCTTTTGGCGGACAAGGCCAACGATAATCTTGTGACAAACACAGACAATTACATCTTGTGCGCTGAACAAGAATGAAGAAGAGGTAGACATTAGGTAAAGGGGTGGCGAATCTACCAAAAATCTACTTAGTTTTTTCGAACAGCACATTCAGTATTTTAAGAAATAATTCCGTGTTTATGTGTATACTGTGCATTCAGTGCACATACAACAGATATATTACACATATTATTGTTTCTAAGATGTGGCTTATGTCAAAGGCATAGCTGAATTCTTTTCAGACTTCCAATTTAAAAAAAGTTTCTTAAGAGCAAAATAACTCAACTAATCACATAAATTGTATTTGGGTGTCATACATAAACAGAAACAGAATGTCCACAATCTAAAGTATAAAATTTCCCAATTTTTGGAGAAAGCGTAAATAGATGTGTAAGGAAAACGTATAAAATAATAACATACACATATTCTGCACTGAGCTTTTAAAGTAAGCTATTTATTATTCTTTCCTTGAACTAGCGAATGGAACATAATTGCAGATATGCAAATGTCAGCATGAACTTCGTTTTACGACTTCAGCGACTCCACGCCGTTCAGTACTTACCTATCTTGACTTTTCTGAACACACCACAAGTGATAAAGAGTCTAAAAGGAATAGCATGTAGTCAAGAGAATAAAATAATAAGAAACTCGTCTTTGTAATAAGAGAGTTCGAAGTGAGGAGACTCACTAATTTAAGCTGCCCACGATACCGAGCTATCAGGGCTGGGCATTTTCTATTCAGCCGGCGAGAACCCGCCATTTCTTTTAATATCTTGCCAGTGTTCCTAAAATACCATACACTAATAAGCAAGTTTTTGAATTGGTGGCCAAGAAATCTATATAATGAAATTCCTTTATATAGGCGAAGGTTTCTGTGGCCGTAATATTAAGCTGTCAGGGAGATGTCTCCAACAAAGTCACATGTCTACACACGCCCACACAAAGGCCGTAGCATGTTGCATTCGCTCCATTGCCAACTTTGTTAAGGGCAGTTCGTCTCCCGAACAACAAATCTCAAATACAATTTCCTCACATTTACCATTTTCTTCAGACGTCCATGGCATTTTTGTGATAAAATTTATGTTACTAACAAACCGTTTTTAAGTTTTGATGAAAAACATTTCGTTTTCTCTTTCTCACCCTTACTGCGTAACATGAGAAATTGTTGACGTGTGACATGAGATATTGTAATTGTGCGCCGCAAAACGGAGAATTTTCGTCAGAAAAACTCTTCTTTCCCTCATAAAGAAAAATTGGATAAATCTTCTCCTAAATACATAAACTAACTTCCTCTAACATATTGTACAGTCAGAAGTCATCATTTGAGGGGTCCTGATACCAAATAATTGATAGTCGGCAGAACGTTCGTCCGTTTGTCTGTGGTCGAAGCTAGAGCCTAACCATCCAGCCGTATTTCTTCAAAATGGATATTTCTTGATCGATTAAAAAAATAAATTAATTAATTAACAGAACCTCCGAGTTTGAAACGGATACTTGATTTTGGAGGCACGTTACATGAAGACTCAATTACATTTTCGAAAATTTCTCAAAAATGGCACTAAATGTTTTGATTAAACTTAGTCCTCGGATGGTGAAGAAGACGCTTAAAAGAATGGCGCAGGTCTCAGTTTCATTGAAATCCCTGATTTCAACTACCAACGTTCCGAACTTTCTTCGGCATCTTCCTCCATCTACAATAATAAAGATGTAGAAACTTTTTCCTGAATGAAATTTGTCCTTTAAAGGTATTTTTAAACACCTTTTTTTTTTTAAAACGGACATTTTTTTCTTCAATTTTTCGCTTTGTACTTGTATCAAAGAACGGAATAAAAATTGGTGCTAGTCTCATTTTCTGCAAAGTTTCTGCGTTTTCGAAAATTGCAAAAGTATAATACAGAAGATAGAGAATTTTGTCTTACAATCTATTTTTAAAAAAATCAGATCTTTAAAGTAGGTCTTGAATAATTTTTTGAAAAAATAACGAATATTTTTCCATAATTTCTGTTTAAAGTTAATGGAAATTATTTAAAAAAAATCAAAAACCGTTAATTTTTTCCCCCAGAAGGGCCGCTTCAAAGAATGGTGCATATCTCAATTTCTTTGAAACTAGATTTTGGGAAAATGCAAATTTAGAAAGAATGAAAGAAAATGCTATTGTAGTACCACTAATTTTTCATTATGTTGGAAAAAGTTCTTTACGTAATTGAAGAGAAACTTGTAACTACAAGCCATCCGATCTTAATCGCATAGAATTTCAAGTAGATACAGCAGAGACAGAGAAATTATCTTATGGCAGAGAGACATAATACACAAATACTTTTGGATGCCTTTTCGATGTTAAGACTCTTTAAACATTGTGAACGTCTATTTCAATTTGAAGTCGCCTTCGTTCGTCAAATTCAATTTTCACAGAAGAAAAATATTTTGTGACTAAAAGCACCGAATTGTACGGAACTCAAAAGGTGTAGTCACATAAAAATAACAAAGTAATTTAGAAGAGTAAGTATTCATTGTTAATCCCCCAGTAACTAAGCTTTGGCTTTACCTGGAATGCATAAATGATTTCATGGGTGATGATTATGATGATGATATGAAAGGATGATGAAGGAATGGATTATGATTATGATTTTGGAAGAAAGGAAAGTGATTGGATAACTCGGTACTGCTAAGCCAAATAAAGGAAAATGTGGGGACTGATAAAACAGGAACTGGAGCTGTCAAGAGAATGTTTCACCATAGAGAAAGAAGAAAGTAGCAATGAAAATATCACAAAGAAGAAAAAATAAGTAAAAAAGACGAAAAAGGATATATATATATATATATATATATATATATATATAGAGAGAGAGAGAGAGAGAGAGAGAGAGATATATGATGAAAAGAAGCGTCTTTGAAATGGGGCGGTCATGGCGTGGGCGGGGCGGGGCGGGGCGGGACGGGGCGGGACGAGGCCTTGGCGGAGACGTCGCCTTGAGAACCGGTCGGCCGCCCGCGCGCCACGCGGAAATTCTTCCCCTGCAAATGAGCCGCTTTGTATCACACCGGGCGACAAGTGAAAGTAGCCAAACGTAAACAAATGCCCCGCGAGTGCACGGCCACACTCGGAAAGGCGAGGGTAGTGGCCTCATTCAAACTATATGAATGGCTACTCATATAACAATTATAATAATCTAGTGCCATACCCATTTTATCAGTATCCTCAGATTTTTTCAAATACTTCATGGAAAAAACATTTAAAACTCGCTCTCGAAATACCCCAGATGGATGACCACTTGGATGTTGACAAGTTAGACTTCCTGAAGTCCACAGATTTCGTTGTCGGAGACGGCCTGTCTCTTCTCGCAGCAATATGAGCAATCTGCTTTTTTGTTGGCATAATACATCAATGGTTCGAGATTTTCACTTTTAAGAATGTTTCCATCCATTCTTCTAGTAACATAGAAGTGAACATTACGATAATTTCATTTTTCTCCGACTGACATCCAGAGGGCTGAGATTCTCAGATACCGTCAAGTAGCAATGATCACCCGATGCCTCTAACAAAGCACAAAGTAAAAACGTTGTCTCTCGTCAAATCACGGCATACTACTGGGAACAGTTGCAATATATTTCCTTGGCGAAATTATGCTCGAGTTATAATTATCTACAGGAATGAAGATGGGAATAAACTATAGGAAATACTAAGAAATAACCTATTGAGGAAAAAATTGCTGTTAAGTGTGAACAGACATCAAATCGAAAATAGTTTTTAGAAAGGATACAGAGATATCCTTTTTTAATTCAGAAACGGGAATAGATGACCCCGATGTTACATTTTATTAAACCAACAAAACAGGATAATCTTCCAGTGGCGAATTAAGACAATATAATCCAATAAAACAGAATCCAAGTATATAACAGATAAGTAATGAAACAAAGTCACCTGCGAGGTCATTCTTTTCCTATTGATTCATAGGTTCTTCATGAACTGAACGCCAGGGGTCGTCTTGCAGGATCATTTTTAATTACGAGGCCTTCAGGTACGTTCTCAAGTGAAATTCACGGATTCTGCTATACCGTTTGTAGGAGAATATCCATCAACACTGAACGAAGAAAAAGCAAACAGGTGCCAGCAATTCAATTTCCCATGCAGGTTTCTCTTTGCTCTATCGCGAGTTTGCAGTGCGAAAAAATTTACTAACGTAAATGCAAACTCAGAACATTGCTTCATTCTCATTGCTTTTATTTACGTTTGGAAAGATTCAGAAATCAACATTCAAATGCATAAAAGGGACAAACGGGTACAAATCACCTGAAATGTTTGTCAAAACTGGACACCCAATATTCTAATGCACGCCTCCTTGCGTATTCTTCGGTGCACAACAAGAATTGACGTGAGTAGGTATCATACATAATCGCACCACTTGCGATCACATGTTAATTAACGAAAGTCATGGGAAAGTTCGAGCGAGGGTAATTTGAATTTCTAGTGGTTGATGGCGTAACTACGCTTGCATTTTTCTAAATGCATTGCAAAACATTAAATACAAATCTGCATAACAAAAATTCATATATCTCCCGCGCATTTTCTTCGCCTACGAATGCAGGATGACAGTTGTGCATCAGAATGGAAAAAAGGAATATTTCTGTTTTACGGACATTAATTGTAGTTTCACTTATTTTTATGAGAACATACACCATTTTGAAACGTTTCTCACATTAGTTTTGGTGCTGTTTCTTTTCATTTTTTTAGCTTATTTACTTCAAGAATTACAATGGACCATCATTAACCAAGTTTAATGAGTCGAGATTATTAATTATGAAACTGCATTATGAAAATCATTAATACTTGAAAAGTCTTGAAGTCTTGAAAAGTAGGAGGCAACCCTTACAAGTTTTACATGCATTCAGAAAAACATTTCATACGTTACACAAGTCATCACATTCCGCCGTTTTCTTCTTGGATTTGTCAAATATTGTACTCTTACTTCCTTGTTTTGGAAGTGTAATAACTGTTTTTCTGTCAACGATGTAAAATATGAATTTTACTGTCTCTTAATAGGCCGGGCAATTGGTCACAGAAGTCATTAAAATATGTTTTTCGTCGAATAATAAATTCTGAAAATAAAAATAATCAGCTACGCGACACCTCCACTTAAAAAGTTTTCACGTTCTTCCCTTGGAAGTTGTTACCTATTTGCTACCTATAACAAGCATATAATATTTCATTCCACAGTTATCGTTCGATTTCCAAGGCATTCTCCAACATTATTCCGGGGTCCAAATAATGCGATGCAGTAGATACTGTGATATACCATAATGAAGAACCATTTTTATTGTGGAAATGTCATTTTATTTGACATAGAATATAGGGATGGAAATAGACGATCGCGAGGGGGTCGCTATGAGACAAATAAACAACCGGCGTTAAGGATCATTTTCGTTAGGTTGAAATGACAGAACAGAAGTGGAATAAGCATTGTTTTGAGAGACAAAAGAAAAAGATAAAATTCGGATGCTTTCGAGTTTTTAGAAGAACATTTATTCGCTTGAGCATCGCGGTGCTGAGCGGATCGGCTCCTGATATATTTAACCAGATCGAAGAAAAACTGTAATTGACAGATGTATAAAATTAACTATAGATTTTTTATATTAGGATAGAGCGTTCTTGTAAGAAAAATACGCGTCTAGGCGTCCACCCGAGACGCAAGTGAGGGAAGTCACGGATTATAATAGTATCGCCGGGAGAATTTGGAACCAGATCACGAACATTAGGCGAGGACTTTATCCAAAAGCAAGATTCTGCTGAGACGGAAAAGGTTCTAGGGGGCGCCATCGAACGAAGAAGTGGAGAGCGCGCTAAGACCCCCGAATGAATAACAAGGTTTTGTAATATAGAGTAATATTTATTGTAATATAGAGAAAACTGGTCATGACCAAATTTGATTCATTTTTTATTATCATTATAATAAATTCTAATTTGTTAAGTTGAAAGAAAGCTGATTATCATTGTTCGTTATGTGCAATCCAGCATTTTAATAATATTTTTAGATTCCTCGCCACTCCGTATGGATGGCAGATTGAAGAATTGGTTGCAGAGTAAGTAGCAACAATTATGAACTTCGAACCCCAAATTAACTGAGCTAGCACAACATAATTTTGTGAGGAGATATATTTAAATTACGTAGGAATCATTAGGTTTCAAGTGTAACCTTTTCCTGGCGCCTAAATTACATTTATCAGTAATAATTGTTTCAAAATGTCCCTCCAAGTGGGGCTTGTTTCAAATTGGCACCAGTCAACGTCGGGCATGATTCAATACTGTAATGTATTTTGCATGGTATGAGTATGTTTCTCACGCATTACACATGGGAGGCAATATATCTACCCAGTTTACATCTTCACAATTCATATTGCAAAATTCTAAATCAAGTACGTAAATAGTTAATAATACAATACCATCACACTATGATTTTGACATTAACGGAGTGTTCATATCTATACTGTAAAGCAGATCTGATATTGAGGAAATCTCATTTGGTGTCCTGGACACCCTATTCACTCTTTTATATTTCCAAACAGTTCTCTCCTGTCTTTTTTGACGTAAATATCTTCAAATCTTCACTTTTCCCTCTACACTTAGGATAAAAGATGGGTTTTTAAAATCTATGAGAAATCATTTAAAAAATAAAGTAACTGTGCTACTGCTGGATAGGGAAATACTCCCCGGTCCTGCATAAGATTTAAAACAATAAAGAAATTTGGAGATTATGACATAGGGAACAAATAACTGCAAAACATATTACAATCACGTATAAGTATGAAAGGATGCAATGTAGGCTCTTAAAACCTGGTTTTGTGGTTTTGAAGTTGGGGTGGGGGGAGGCAGATGAGGAAATGGCGAGGAAGAGGCGGGAGGCACGTGTGGCATGAGTTATATTTATAGCTGTTTTATACGAAATGGGCCACTTTTGAACCTTCTATTACATTTTTTTAAATATTTAGTTCTTTTTGGATCCCTTGATCTGTATCAAGGGTGGTCATTTACGAGTAGTAACTCGAAACCTACGTAAAATAAATTGAAGGAATAAAGATAGAAATAATATTCCCGGATAAAATTAAAGTGATTCATTTACTTTCTGTCACAGAACCTCAAAGCTCATCAATATTAAAATGTTTACTTACGCAGCAGTTCCGGACCTACAACATAGCTCACGGGTTCGCTGTTCGAAGTTGAGATCCACTAAAGCTATTTTCACTTTTAAAAGAATGATTTATTAAGTGCGGAATGTTTACACGTGCTGGTAGTATTTATTACCCTGTAAATACTAAATAACATTTAGCTAGTTTACGTGTGTCGAGAAGGTTATATTCGATTAAGAATGACACGTACCTCTGAGAGCATTGAACGTTATTTCATTTACTCTTTCTTTCCTGGGTTAGACAAAGATATCAACAAATTATGCCAGCGACAAATAAACCTAGAAGGAGACGATACAACGGAGACGATTTGCTGGCTCGGTCCAGTGAAAGAAGAGCCTGAAGCCGAACTCTTGGGAAGGGAAGCGCGGCGGAAAGACGGACGGGCATTTCGCATACGCAGCAAACGCGCGGCCCACATTTCGGCCGACGTGGCACGACGCGCCGCGCCGCGACACCAGCAAGCGACCGACTGTTCGCGAACATTCCTGCAACCAGAGAGCCCGCACAGCCATCGCTGCGCCTGGCCTGGCCGCGACGCGAGTCCGCTGGCCCAGGCGAGCACCGCGCCCGCGCGCGCCTCAAGAGCCCTGGGAGGCGGCCAATGGAAGATCCCCGGCCTCCGGGTCGCACGCTCCGCTCTCACCTTCCCTCTCCATCCCGGGCCTTCCAGCTCTGCGCCGCTCCGCCGGAGGACGAGGGCGGGTGGCGCCTGCCTGGCGCCGCCAGCAAAAAAGCGAATGGCGGCGAATGTTCCGCGCGCGCAACAGGTCGCATTCCTCTCACCAGACACCAGACGCGTTTGATTTAAGAGGCGCCCACCATTCAGCACCTCTCGTTAATCAACGTCCACAACTGCATTCCCACGAAGACTAGACAATGCCACAACTCGGTTGGGCACTGTTTGTAAATAAACGTGATCGGTCGACGTAGACTTGATGTGTTCACTTTGCATCAACGCTTCCAAAAATAGCCAAAGCATTTATTCCCCATATGGCAGCTAAATGTTTAAAAGTAAACATTCAAGCACTAAACGAATTATGAGAAGCTTAAATAGGTTGCCTGCTTGGTGAAAATTTCAAGTTTCACAGAACTTACATTTTGCACTGGGATTCCATTTAAGAAGAATGTGCTCTGCCAGTGGTTATATCGTCCTATAAGATCCACAAAAGAGCTTCACGTCTTTTTATGGCTTTCTCGGTGGAGCTGACGGAGACATCGGATTTCGTAAAATAATTTTTTTTAGAGAGAACTCTGGTATCAATTCACGAAGAGGTAGTACTCATTTATTAATTTTCCAGGAAATGAATCTAAAATCCAAAGTTTGGCAGACAAAAATGATCGTCGAAGTTTCCAGCTCCAAATCACAAACATCTCAAATAACAATTACTACTATTACCTCGTTTACTTTGTTACATCATCTAGAAGTCACGTATCTCTCATTATGTAATGTCTGTGACTGATTTCAACTGACTTTAAATCTAAACTTCGATTGAAATACGAATTTCCAGTGAAGTACTCAAGGGAAGGGGCGGTTCTGCTCTCCCCACCCAGAAGCCAATGACATATATTCAAAATTACAGGCTATTACTCATTTCCTATACTAAAGAAAACATTACATTAATGTTCAATATATCAATTGTTAACGTTACAAAGGCTAACAATAAGTCAACAAATTAAAATAAATTTTATATTCAACATTAAAGAAAAATTCTTTATAAGAGAATATCTAATCAGCTGGACACTATACCTGTGCCCCCCCCCCCCAGAAAAATCTTATGTGCGCCTCACCGTATTTCGACTTCACAACTATCTTTTGAAGTTACTTCTAAAGAAGCGGTTGTACAAAACGAAAAAAAGACTTCTGTTTTTTTTTGCAATTTCCTTCCAATATTCTGTTTATTTACTACAGTCGATACGCTTTCAAAAGTATTAAAACGACGTTATTGCATACAGGACTACATTATACGTCTTTCTACTCACTGTACCGCGATGTTCCAGTTGTTGGACAGCGTGAGACTGGCGCTTTGTGCAAGCCTCCGCGTTGCCGAGTGGCTTTTCATTCATTGCCCACCCGCTTGCCCGCCAGCTCCGTACACACGAGCGACCTTCGACTGCACCCGACAAGAAAAATGAGTTCCACAGATACTTTGTGTAGAAGTCGTTGGTGGGTAAAACAGAGATAAGAGAAGAAACGTAAAATAGCTCAAGTGAAATTAGTTGTTGTTATTATTATTATTATTATTATTATTATTATTATTATTATCATTATTATTATTAGTTGAAAATTTCAATCTAAATGAAAACTTTTTTTAACATTGACTTTCTGAGAAAGCAGGCAGGAACCATTATTGAAACTCTTCTCTCGGGCGAATATTTTTGCTACGTACCTTGGATTTCAATATACAAATCAAAACATATAAAACAGGAAGAAAACGTTCATATTAAACCACCATTGTCTGGTTATGGTTTTGTGGTGGAGGGGGGACCACTGCACTAGGACCCACTCTGTTCCCCCCTCCCGTGGCCCCTTCGCCCCTCGTGGGTGAATTGAAAGCAAACTCGTTCCCCGGCGTGCCGCCCAGTGGTGGAGAAACTACACTCGCCCCGAGGCCACGGGCCACAGCCTTCCTTTTTCCGCGAACCAAATACTCGAACACGTAAACAAACGCCAAGCGTCGCTGGCTGATTGCAACCAGTCCGCCCCCACCCCATTCAACCAAAGTCCATTTTTGCAACGGCTCTCGGCAGTCAAGCGGTCGCTTCCGGCTCCCAGTTAGCTAAGTATAGATATTATGACACAATTGCGACTTTTCGATTAATCAATCACTCGAGTGAACACTGTCGTTCAATCCTGGACATTTCTTCACATAATCTAGGATGTTCAGAAAACCGAATGGTGAGGCAAAAATCTCTCAATTTTAATCGGTTTCGTCCCAATAGACACAAGAATTTCTTTCTCTCGAGAACGACATTGTATTTCCATTCGCCTTATAGATTCTAAGTCTAATCTGAAGTATTGACTACGAAAATCTACTACAACTATCAATAAAAAAAGACAATAATTTGAAATATCTTAGTAGTTTCAGCCGAGGTCTTGTAATTCATATTGAATGTGAATGAAATTATATCATTAACCACACTTACAAAAAAAAATTAATAAAACATAAAATATTAAAAACTAAAAATTGAAACTACAACTTGATTATAAAAAATCCTTTATTTGCATTTCTCTACTTTGACAAAATGGCAATGTAGGCCAATGCAAAACGATCCTTTAAACATTGTATTTTAATTCATTTTTAATAGTTAACGTGTTTGTGGAGTTCGTGATATGACATAAATATTGCTTTGGACAATACGCAAAGCAGTTTATATGAATTTCAAAATTAGATCCGAAAGTGAAGGATAAAAGTCAACCCTGACAAATCTTAAACTAAAATATTTACTTTACGCAGATATCAACACCCCCCATTAAATCAATTACAATAATGGGCCAAACATAGTATTCCAGTAATATCTATTAGTGTTCTGATGGATCAAAAGATAACATGGCCAACTCATATACAGACAATAGCTAATAAAACTTCCACAAAAATATCGAAATTATATCTGCTAATAAATTTCAAATTTTCCTTTAAAAAGGAATGTGGTTCACTAATATGCAAATCAATAATTTGATCTTCTCTGAATTACGTCTGGTCTATCTCGAGCAACGTTTCCTCTAACCATTTAAAAAAAATTACAAGTTTTTAATAATAAATTCCTTTGCAAAATTCAAATTCATTGGTTTATTCCAAACATAATATTAAACAATTTTATTTCATTATTAACATCACTTGAATGAAGGTTACGACAGCGGGAATGCCCCAAAATGTGATTACAAAAATTGTGTTTGAAAACCTATGTAAAACATTGCTGTTGAACAGGAAGAATAAAAAGCAAAGTTTTGAGATTGACACTATTGGTACAGGAGAAAATTTCCCACACAAGTTTCGTTTTTTGTTTAAAAATGTTTTATATTTTTATTAAACAAAACATTTTACATAGTGGCAGACGGCATACTTTCACTATTCTTCAAAACTTTGGCATGCTTAAACTGTGGGAATAAATATATCTGGATTATTTCTGGTGTTTTTAATTTTTTGTCAATAAATCTCAAGATTTCTTTCTTATTTATATCTCACACTTATGCGCTTCCTTCTCAGAGTATTATAAGCGACACAAATTAAATTCTTATTCTCATAGTATATATTATGCACAATACCTTGGAATGTTTTGAAGTTTCTCGCCTCATATTGCTACAAAAATAAAATTCAAAGTACTCTTTAAGAATGCTTATCAGAAAACTCATATCAAATCTGTAAAACGCCACAGGTTAGAAGAATAAAGGTTAAAAGTTCAGGAAAGAGCAGGAGGAAACGGTCCACCTCTAATTTGATAGAACGAAGTTTAAAGTTCAAGGTCGGATAGTGGTAGGTAAATCATGTTTTAATACGCATGATAAAAATGTAATAGCTTAAGTCATGGATGATTCAAGAAGAAATAGGCCTATGCTAGTAAATGACTGTAATTTATGGTAGAACATTCACGATTCTCTCGGAAAACCTAACTTAAGAAAAACAAAGCTAATTTTGTTTTCGACACTAGTAGAAACGTTTACAATTTTGAATTGCAAGAGAGAAGTATAATAACATCTGGTATTATTCCAAATAGACGAATACAAATAAAAGGGAAGAATAAATGCGAACAAATGTAAAAGTTCTAAATTAAAAACAAATAATCAATTGTTCATTTGAGTACTAAATATTATTAAACAATTTTAATGTTAGCGCATTATGTAATCATTACGTTTGCTACAAGGCTGTAAACTGTTTAAAATTTAAATTTGATTTTATTATTGAAATATGTTTACACACTTTTCGTCTGTAATAGGACTCATTATCTTTTCGCCTAAAGTTGATTCTGTTATTGCAACAGAATTACTTAGGCAATATAGAATTCCACGAGACTGCACAAGTGTATTTATTTTGATACCAGATGCCTGAATGAATGCCAAAATACATTATGTAAATACTGTTAGGTCTTGATCATACACTGAGACAATGTCATTTAACTTACCATATTTACATTATTCAACTTTTCTATTGTACGACAAGACTCGGCTAGCACCCAGTTTCCTTCGAGGAACCTGAACTTCTCTTCGCCTATGAAGGTCAGTTCCACTTCTCCTGCTGGTTAGCTCTCTTCCCCACCCCTTAACAACCGGTATGGGGAGCGGCCGATGATAGTTCAACAGAACTCGTTCGTGATGAAACCAAGATTCGCAAACTTTCTTCGGAGACACACCCCCAAGCTGCTTGGCATGACTAGGCACATATCCCAATTACGAGTAATGCACAAGTGTTACATCAACTTTGGCACTTTTGCCCTTTGGACAAAATCCAGGACCTCGCGGAACGCCTGACGTCGCCTGTCCGGGCGAAGGGGCAGGTAGGCGCGTTTGGAGGCTGTGGCCGACGGGCAGCCGCCCCTCCCGCTCCGCCGCCGCCCCCGCCGCTCTCCCCCACCCACGCCCGCCCGCGCAAGCCCCGCCTCCCGGAGGCTCGCCTGCCGCCAGCCAATCGCAAAAAGGACAGAAGCCGGTCGTGGTGGCACATAACCTGAGCTTGCACTGCAAAAATAAAAGACGGCCAGACCTGCACCACATTGAGTGACGCCAAGCTATATAAGAACCACCACGCGTCGCGACAGGAGTGCTGACCGCGTGGACCAGCCCATTGACACTGTTTACGCGCGGGTCGCGTGTCCGCCGATTCCCTCAGGAGCACCCACTGGGCACTCGAGCCGCGTTGCACAGATCTCACCGCTAACGGTTCGCCGAGGTCCTCGCAAGAGTCGCGACCGACAGTGAGAAGCCATCGGTAGGCAGTCGTGTTGAAATCGCGCAAGAGCACAGCAACGTCATGCAGTCCGGCAGACGAGTACAGCCAAGGATTCTACAGCCCTTCAGCTCGCGATGTCTGGTGAGTAGTGGCCCCAGCACGGGTCACCTGCATCGCACATAATATGGGAGCGATTATAACATGAGTGAACGTGCGACACACAAACTCACAGTGAACACAAAAATAACCAAGGTGTCGTGTTACGCATGATCAAAAACTTGCGGCTGGTGCCCCACACGTAGCCTACTTCACATACGCGTTTGCAATCACAATTGGGTGAGAGCGCCACACGTGTTTGGATTGGCAGCACAGAAAGGAACTGAGATTCAACCATTTCACAAAGTATTCCCTTCATATGAAGCGTTATCACAAACCACACGTCACGAGGACCAACCATAAGAAGTACATTACCGCCTAAAAAACAACCTCGCCATTCATTGCAGAATGGTTCCTATCACTCCAAACACCTGGTAGAAATCCTTATCGGCGGGCGCGGCCACAGCGGGGATGGGGTGGGGTGTCGACGTTGCAGTGGCTCCCGCGCGCGCTCCCGCATTCTTCCGTTTCCGGTGTAGCGATTGTGCGTGCGTGTGCGAAATGCTCGCTGGTCCGCTGGTGTCGCCGTGTCCGTGCAGAGGCTGCGGCCGCGTGGCTCACGTCCACGCTCGCACCCAGAGCTTTCGCGGGCGGCACCGGCCGCCGCGCCGCCGCCGCCGCCGCCGCCGCCGCCGCCGAGTTTTCTAGAAGCGTCCGCGTCGCCCGCCGTCCTCGCTCGCTGGCGTACCGCAGGCCGCCGCTCGAAAGTAACACACTTCCGCCGCCCGTCAAGGTTTACATAAGGAAGGCGTCTGGGCGCGCGCCTCTGCACTCGCTGAGTCTCGAAACGGTACTTCCAGGAAAGAAAAAAAAAAAGGAAAAGCTCGCGAGTCTCAAAAATTAAGGATTTTACTGGTGTTTCCAGAACACGTAGCCATGCAAGATTACATGATGACATTAGTTGAAATAACAAACTTTAAGGAAGAGATATACTTACTAAATTACTTTCCTTATTACTTCTTGCCACATTGCATAGTCCGAAGTCTTTTTGTTCACTTTGCATAGCAACAAGACTTTGTTTTATACTTATGTTTAATACTTATTACAACAATGTGAGTTCTGTTTTTAAGTGTCAAGCAAATGTTATATTTGCGTATAATATTAACTTTTATCCTCTAAATCGTATATAAATCGTTTAAATACAGAGTCAAATCTTTTACCTGCGAAGAATCGGATTTCTTTTTACAAAATACCAACTCCAAAATACTTCGAAAACCTTCAAGTATTAAGACGTAACACTGAATCTCAAGAGGAAACGTTTATAAGGCGTCCCGTCATCGCTTTGTTTTTTTTTTCGATCTTTGACGCTAGTTTCGACTCAACAGCATGGAATGTTTAGAGTTCAATAGCTTTCTATGATTCTGAAAACTTCTACACGATTCGTAACAAATATAGGCCCTACCAGACGCACTATCTTCCCCCTGTTCCCAGTGTAAGTATAAGTACTCTGGGCGAAACACGCTTTTACATTTATCCTTATCAGCTTCACTTAATGAGCGCGATACTGGTAAGTCTTGACGTCACAAGCATGGGTGACCGGATCGGACATCTGTGTCTTGTACGGCAAGAAGGTCATATATTTATTAGCATGAGGAATGAAAATAAAGTCAATAAAAAGACACGAAATTTGACATATGGTTAAACACCATTAATAATGAAGAAGATATTCATCATTAAAGAGGCTTGGCCAATAAATATTGACTGCATTCTGCCATTTTTTAATTCCTTACAAACACATGCAAGGTTCACACAAAAATACTTATGAAAAAAATACTAATTAAAAAACGTAGACGATCAGGGAACTAAAATCTTTATAGTAAAAGCTAGACGCAATTTCCTTTTAATATTTCTCTAAAATTAGCCGATAGCGGTGCGAAAAGCATACCAGATGCATTTTGACAGGATTGTTCTTTCACATCTTAGCATAAAGCCTTAAAACACCCATACTGATAAAAATGGAATAAGCCGACTTCAGACACAGACAAGCTTACGCAATAACTTTTTACATCCGCATACTTTAAATAATACACAGCATCGTTGGGTACACCAAAACAAAAATTACAGCCAGAGAGCAAAATAATTCGAAGTCCAATGTCGCACTTTTGTTATCGTAGCAAACACCTCTAGAAGAAACAAACAAGCTCAACGAGTCCAACCTTCCCAAAGGTCATCTCAAAAACACACCGGCAGGTGGCGTCGCTCTTGACCTACAACGATAAATGAGTGCGGAAGGGTAAGGTCTGATTCAGGGCCCATTGGGCTGCACCCATTCATCCTCGCCTGCAGGTGCGGGAAGATACTTTCCCGCGCACCGCCTGTTGATCCTCCGGCCCTTGCCCCGCGCCGCCAGAGACACCTAGTAGCCGCGTCGCGCACTACACCGGCCGATCGTGTTGCCATCTAGTTAACCTACAGTGACTCGGAGGACTCCTGTGCCGCCGGGGCGACTGCTCTGACATTGAGGAACACTGACCGTGAGACGAGAAAGAGTGTAACTCCAGGAACTACACGAGAAGACGCCCATGAGCCTCGTTTGATCTGTTCATAACGGAGCCATGAATATGTATTAATAGACAAATAGTTATATTCCTTCTTTAAAAAAGCTCACAAAGATTCAACAAGGAGAGGCATGCTCCCCCCTTGTGCTGCTGTAACACCGAAGGTTGGTTTCTGGAGGTCTAAATTATAAATAAAAATTTCACCCGTACTTTTCCAGTAACCAAGTTCTTTCCGGGCAGTATATGTTGAAGCTTCTGCAATAGCCCTGACATTTTTACCATTTCCACACGTGTTCATATATCCATCAATGTGCTGATCAGAAAAATCTAACCTTTAGATTAATTCGCAAGGAACCGTGCTCTCAGATTAATATCTCATAGAAGCTGTGCTTGCGCTATCGAAATCGACTTGAAACGGCTCTCCTCGGTCCTCCCCGACGAGCTCGGAACGCAGATCCTCACAGAACGTTCAGCCCGACGCCTGGGATTTTTACAGTGATCGACACGGACGTAATTCCCTGCCTTGTACGGGGAGTCATGAGTTACCCAATGCAGTACAAGAATTTTTAAAAGTACGCTGTAGGATGTAACGTTCACTTTTTGTCTCAAACAGTTGGTGTTCTGTGCTGTTTTCGAGCAATTATCTTTTCAATCGCCAAAATTCTCGGCAATTGTCTTGTCGCCCAAGTATTGCCAGAAGAACTTGGCTTAACTTTGAACACGCGGGGCGGGCATCAAAACTTGGAGGGTGGGTGTTGCGAGGTGAAGGGTCCATGCGGGAAGCGTTCGGCGCCCGCCCGGCCCGTGCGGGTTGCCTGGCCAGCGCCTGCCCGCTCCGCCTCCGCCGACCTTCGCAGCCTAATGAGCTGTCGGCGCGAGAGGAGCCTCTCCGTGGCGCGGGACAGAGCGAGGCGGGACGAGGCAAAGAGAAGCGAGGCGAAGTGAGGATTGAGAAGGTGAGAGGTGAGAGAGGAAGGCAGAGGCGGAGGGAGACTGGGTGACGACACGGGGCAGGAAGAGGCAGGGTGCCGGCCCCACTCGCGGAACTGAAGTGTCTGATCAATGTCGCCACTACAGAAAAACAACTCGCTTCGAATGCAAATGCGTCTGTCTGGAGGTTCGACGCAACGTCGAACACACAGTTCGAGACGCGGAAATGAACGCTGTTGAGTTCGGAACAAACAGGTCGCTCCATTTCTAGTCATCTAGGTGCGTTTTGGTCTCGCATCTAATAAAAAGCTCCTTGTTTGGTCCGACAGCTGAAATAGCACCGACTTAAGGAAAGTGAACACGCAGGTGTGTAACATTCTTGAATACTGATTGCCGGAACAATTCATTTAACTACCTCATTAGACATTGTCGTTGAATAATTAATGATGAGGGTATTACATTATTTCATCTTGAAATTTGTCGTTTGCAGAGTTTACTTTTTTAGAAGGAAGTCACAAGAAAGGTTTATCCAATTCAGACATTGGAAAAACATTCAAACAACATTCTTGAAAGACTAACGAATCTAAAATATTAGTGATTTGTCAAGTTTGATTTTTGCAAATACTTAGCCATTGTTTACGATGGTTATTTCCGCATCTATTTGTGATCTTGAAAAATATTATAAATTCCCTCACACACCCCGTGACATGGTAATCATATCAGAGAGGACAAACCTCTGAAAACCGGAATCAAGAAAGCTAGAGGCATTTTGTTACACCAACTGGTTTGGCATTCCCTCACAACCTCGTCCCCTGACTTTTTAACTTACACGCACACATACATTTCCAAGAGTGCTGTGCCTAATCTTCTCACCATAGAAGGATTTTTGTCTCACGCATGAACCAGCAGATACTTCCGACTGGAATAACGTAGCCATGACTCAGTAAACGGGTATTCCAATCATTATGAAAAATAATTCTTAAGGAAGTGAGGAAAAGTCGCCGTATTTCCTCTTTTGTTCGGTGAGCGCACGAGCCGACGTCTCGCTCGGGCTAATGACGGCGGGCGTGTTTCGAAAGCAGACGTCTAGAAATACTAGAAGCGAAGGTGGCAAGATTGTCCTCAAAACTGGTCCACACCAGTTCACCTTAACGTCGCGAACATGTTACCAAGCAAAAGCGGAATCAAGGAAAACATAACTTGTTCTTTTACTAGAACTATAAAATCTCTAAGGAAATACTTAAAAGAGCACACAACACAGCTACGTGTCTGAACTTCTGAATCATTTCGCATTCGTGGTGTGAAAGAAGCAACAATTTTATTTTTGGAAGATCTCTAATGATCCCTCATATTCTTGTATATTTAGAATTAATGATGCAAATGAGAGGTGAATGACTTTTGTGACTTCTTTATCTGACAAAACGTAACTTCTGCATTAAAAGAGTTTTTTCTCAACCTCATTTTCGTACACATCATCTTTTAACACTTATTAAAAGAAACACTACATCTTCTAAAGAAAGTTTTGAGAGAAAACTAAATCGTGAAATATGACAACCAATACTGCATTCAATGTCACTATCATAATCGATCCGCGTGACCACTACCAATACGGCAAACACGATCCTTTCTTCTGGTCATTATGGTACATCGATCAAATCCTGTCACACCATTCGACTCAAAAACAAGTTTTATGTAATTTTTCATTCCTAGAGCTACGGATTATATCCATCACTACCTCACAGACGAATCACTGGTCAACGTTTCATCATTATCTACTCGATATCACTTCTAATGCTGGATGCCGGTGGAAGGCGAGTTAACCGAGTTCCATCACTGGAAAATTCAAAGGTGCCACAGCCCATCGGACTTCACAAATCTTTTTTCGGAAGCAGCTAGCCTTAGCAAGTAGCGCACATAACGCGCGAATAACGTGAAACGAGCTGCGAGCGATGGCGGTGGCGTGCAGGCATTCGTCGCTCCTCTGCAGCCACAGCAGCAATCGCCCGTGACACAGAAAGCAACACGCGGTGAGGACGGTCCTGCGATACGTGACCGATGGCCAGGGCAAAGCGGAGGCCAGCGTGGTATGAGGCCACGACCAAAACCACAGATACTCTAACGCAACACGGTGGATTTACAGATGAACCAGAATTTCAGACGAATTATTGTCATCTTAGAATTATTCTATGGGGGTCCTGAACAGCGTTGGTAAGGCGACTACATAACCGACAATTGTTTGTTGATATTTTCTTTATTCTCACACAACAAATTATCTGCAGAATCTCTTCTGCAGAATTTGAAATACATATTGCCTAAAAAGTAGAATCGCTGAATACGAATAAGGTAATCTGGAAAGAGCAGGTGCACCTCATGTGCAGCTATGGCTACGGCGGCAACCGCTCTTCGCAAAGGTCGCAATTCGAATCCTGAACGAGGTAAAATGTAATAGTGATGAGGAAGGCCAAGGCAAACTACATTTCCGTAAAAGCACTGTTATCATTCACATTACAATTGTCTAGGAAACACAAGAATCAGCTCTCTTTCCTTGGTTGCTAATGTCTCGTAATAGATATGACACTACAAAAAGAAGTGCGAATGCACGCAGAAACGGCAAAAATCATTATTGACGATGAATTTAGATGCACATTTAGAGAATTCTTTCGCCTAAAAGTTTTAAAAATCAAATTCGTGTATTTGTACTTATACCTCGGTAGATTTCTGTTAAAATATTCTGTGTTTGACTACAAAGGAATTGTTTTAAAGGTATTTTACTTATGAGATTCAACTTGATTCACGCGTGTTTTCACACCATTCGGTGTTGTCCTAAGAATTATGCTTAATTGTAAGTAAACATTCTTTGATGTGCAAGTACGGGCAATTATTTTTATATTATTTACTCTAGTAAGATCTTGAGGAATTTGAAGAATATAATCGATTTGATGTTTGATTTGATTTAATTAATTTTCGTCAAAGAACAGTAAAAACTGTACGTGACATATGGTGGAGAATCTGCGCAAGTTTTCTTGAGCTCCAGAATCTCTTCCCCACCTTTTTACATACAGAGTTGAGTGCTAAATAAATAAACCAACAAAGCTTAAGTTAGCAAAATTTTAAAAAAATATAAATTTTCGCTCCCGAGTTTCAGGAAACGTATTTGCATCAGTAAACGAACTGCAATTTAACCTTTTTAGTACTGCCAACAAAAGAACGCCCTTCACCCCTAGCTCTACTGCTACCACTACCAGCCAAAGGAGAACTGAAGAGGGCGCCCGCGTAGGGAAGCTACAAGATGTTGTGCGAGAAAGTTCGTGCACCGCCGCGCCGCTCCACTGTGCAAAGCGCGCGCTCCCGGAGAGCCAAGCGGAAGGAGCGGCAGTGCGCCGTGAACCGCTCTGGTTTTTTTCCTCTCCTGCGGCACCCGACCGCGTTGATTACTCTCGCTTAATTGTATCGATTTCGCCGACGAGAAGCCCCCCAAGCGCAGGGAGGCGGTGGGCGGATGACTCCTCACAATCGAGTCCAGATGGACACTTTGGGAAATACAGTGCACGCACGGAGGGTTCTGGATATTCACATGCCTCTCAAGCCCCACAATGTAACAAATACTCATATCGCAGTAGTTGAGATTGCCCTTTCAGTATTTATACATTCTGTATTGAATTACTGAAATTATTTAATCGGCAATGAGAGTAATTATTTGGAATTAAAAATGTATATTACATGACGTAAGCAGAAATGTGAACTAATTTTCGATATTGCTATTTAATTCTGGATTCATAATATATTTAATACATGCGTAGAGTTTGTAATAAAATAACTCCTTTTTGCAACGTGGCATCACTGACTTATCGTTCGTTTCTGAAAGGATGACAGTTCCTCACAATGATCTCTAAATTTGAATCAGTTAACAGCCTCAGGATTCACAAAGGTGAAAGGTTGACACAAAATGCTGTTGGAAGCGTACCAAATAGACAAAATAAAAACGTGAAGCACTATGGAACAACACAAAAAAAACAACAACATAATTTTACGACGATTTAAAGTTGTATTTCCGAATGTACACCCCTCCTTATCCCGGCATTTTACGGTCAGAAACAAAGTAAATTTAACAATCCCGCAGCTCTTTCGCAGAGATATTTATCCCGCCGAACGCGTCGCGTCAGTCCGCGCGTAAGCGGCGAGCCGGATCAGGAGAGGCGGTATCGGCGCGGCGCGGCACGGCGCCGGCCCATCTGAGCTCGCGCGTAAACAAACGCCCGCGGCGCGGGGAGAGCGCGACGGGGGCGTCACGCCGCCCCGGCGTGCGCGCACAGGGCAAAGCGCCCGGCGCCGCCCCCGCGCCCGCCCCCGCCCCCGCGCTGACCCGGCGCGCCAACCATGACACAACTGCTCGCATCAAACCGCACACGCTGTTAACAACCAAAACAATTATACCGACATCGCTTATTCAAATACCGAAGAGATAATGTAAAATCCTTAACCTCCATTGCTCACAACATCGTCACCGCTAACTCCTATCACATGTGCACGTTCGTTGCATTTCTCGTACATTTTAATAGAATATATCTAAAGGCATAGTACACGAAAGCAACGGGTCTAGCTCACTAATGAAAATATTCACCTAATATGTTTAATAATATGAGACTTTCACATCATTACTTGCAAATTGTGAGCCCCCATCGTGGCCAAGGATGCCCGACTTTTCGACAGACAAAAACATCTGAGCCGATCCGGTGGTAGAGATCGCTAAGGCAGTAGTGTCGCAGCGATCTCAGACCGAAAGATCGCGGGTTCGAGTCCCGCCTCGGGCATGGTTGTATTTGTGTTCGTCTTTTAATCCTGTCGTTTCATCTTCACAGTTACCATAACGTTAACTCCATTAGTGGTTGCTAATGACCTAAATGTGGATGAGACCTTAAATAACACACACACACGTGTTAGAAAATGGAGCATTAGATTCACAATTCGTGTAGATATGCATACTCACCCCAAAGCAATGGGACAAGCACCGACCGCACGTGGTCGCTGTTTTAGGCGTCAATAGATGGTAGCTGGGAAAAGAGGAAGGTAAAACCGAAAAGCTAGCCAGTGCTCAAGACAATACAAACCCAATACGAGAAAGTCTGTGCAATTCTGTAACGCCCTAGCTTGTAGTGTTTCTCCGGTCTGCGGTTTCCTGGCTAGCGATGTATTTGCTTAATCCTGTCCTACCAAATAAACGCCGGTTTTCGAGAGCGCTGCCGTAAGCTGTGGCCGCAGCCACGGGCTGCGCCTGCGCCGCCTCGGCGCATGCTGCCCTCTGACCCGTGGGCGCGCGCGCGCCCGGGCCGCGCGCGCGGGCGCCACGTAATGACGTCAATGGCGGTGGCCGGGGCGCGAGCAGACGATAGCCCCGCGAGGAGGACTCCGCTCGATCACGCGCCGGCGATGTGTGCGCCTCCCCGCCCGTCGTACTCGTTTGCTCCCAAATAGACACACAGGGTGCAAGGAGATTTATTAAGGCCGTGTGTTGAAATTTCTCCGAGCTTCTTGAAACGATGGTCCACGCTGTTTTCGGTGACCGCGCCGCTTGTTGCCAAGTTGATGCAGGAAGACGGTTTTCGGACGATAGCCCCTCAGCAATATTTTGTCAACAGTTGTTTTAACGTGGGTCTGTCATGACGTCATTTTGTCTGATAATCCGAATAGACACTCGGTTTAACAATGAATATAAACAGTTTCAAATTTATCTTTAAAAAAATGTGCATGGGAAGACGAAGGAGGCTACTACTTCAACAAGCGAGTAGACAGCTTTACCAATAGCAGTAGTTAATAAATACATACAAAAATAAAATACAAATATTTTCACATCTACTATTATTAGAACTTTTTTAATTTGCCTTTCATTTATAAATGTTTTTATTTATTTTACGTAAAAAAAAACGGTTAAAAACTGCGTATGACGTGCTATGGGGAAAAGTGAATTGTGTGCACATTTTCAAAATTCTGTGATCCCCACACTAAGTCATATACTACTTAAATTTTGAATTTTGAAAGGGAGAAAAAAAAGAGAAAAACTCCCATGTAATAAAATCTATTTTCAAAGATAAATAAGCAATAAATTTTGGCTCTTATTACTTCCTGCCGCGACAACATGGAAACGATAATTTGAATAATTGTATTTCCCACTGAATTCTAGAAGACGTTCACAGAAAATGAAGTTACATTTATGTCCATAAGCAAAACAAGGGGCCATCTCAGCATTTGCTCAATGGATCAGGGAAACTGGACGAAAAACCTGATCGAGATGGGGGTCATTGACCCGGAAAATATTTTTTGTTTACCATTTATCCAAAATTGTTAAAATTAATGTTACTTTTCTTGTGCTCAGTATAGTCTCTAATTGTATAGAAACAGTTATGCAGCAGAAACGATTTCACTTGGGATTTAAACTTTTCTATTGAATTTAATCGTTTAATGTCATCTGGCAAAGTGTTGTAAAATAATGTACATGTATTGTATGTGCATTTTTTGTAATGAGCTGTTGATACTGTCACCTGATGAATATGATTTCTACGTCGAGTGTTATAGTAATAGACTTCGGCATTTTCACAAAACCACTGATTCGTAAATAAAAAGACACGGTAATGGTAGAATTCCTAGATTAATGAAGAGAGGCTTACATGAATCACGTGGGTGGGATTTGGTTATTATTCGTACAATTCGTTTTTGTAATCTAAAAGTCTGGGAGCTATAAGATGTATTTCCCCAGAATATTATGCCATATCTCAGGCGGGAATGATCATTCGCGAAGTATACACAACGAGCAGTATGAAGGCTGACTGAATTTGCAAGAATTCTGAACGCGAGCATAATGAACTTAATTTTGTGTTCAATTCAGTTAAATGGACGTTCCATTTAAGGTTTGACTGAATTGAGAGACCTAAAAATTTTGTTGCCTTAACATCAGTCAGTGGTACACTGTTCATTTTCAATGGAGCACAGAATTGTTTATTTGAAATGGAAAACTGCATTAAAACCGTTTTCTTTTCGTTTACTATTAATTTGTTATTTCGGAACCAATTTGAAACATCTGATATTGTACTATTTACGGTTTCTTTATTGCAAAGGATGTTCGTATCATCCGCAAAGAGAACCGTTCTTCCGTTTCGAATCGTCGAGGGCATATCGTTTACGTAAAGTAGGAACAGAATAGGGCCTAAAATCGATCCTTGAGGAATTCCACATGCAACGGGCAAAGAGTCGGAAAGGTGCGTACGTAATGTTCCATCATTCCAGTAAGGTATTTCAACTCTCTGAGATCGTTGTTTAAGGTACGAACATAACCAATCTAGAGCAATACCACGAATTCCATATGAAGGTAATTTGGAAAGTAAAATGGCATGATCAATGACGTCAAAAGCTTCTGAGAGATCTAAAAATAATCCAATAGGTGCCTCGTTTTGATCCAATGATGAGGCGACATCTTTAAGAAAAGAAAATATAGCTGTTTCCGTTGATTTTGATTTTCTAAATCCATGTTGGCAATCTGAAAGCGCGTCGTGTTTAGTGAGAAAGGTTTCCATTCGTACGTAAAAAAGTCTCTCTAATATTTTTGAAAAAAACTGATAGAAGAGAAACGGGCCGATAATTTTGAATTTCATTTTTGTTGGCTTTTTTGAAAAGCGGCTTAATTTTAGCTGTTTTGAAAATATCTGGAAACGTTCCAGTGCATAAAGATGCATTAAATATGAGAGTTAAATGGCATACGCACAAGTCTTTAACAAAGAATCCGGGAATTCATCTAAACCGGACGAATATTTATTTTTTAGTTTACCGATTATTTTGAGAATTTCATAGGAAGAAGGAAACGAACATTGTGTCTAAAATTTTGGGTGAACCATCTGTTTTTGAATTTTGTGCCTGAAGACCCTTAGTGAGATCGGCAGAAATTCTCGAAAAGTATTGATTAAAGAGACTAGCCACTGTTGCCGGATCGTTCACATTTATATCGTTATATTTTAAAACAACATTCTCTACGGGTTTTCTAGTTGATTTGGTAGTATTTTTTATTATATTCCACATTGCTTTTGTTTTATTATTTGAGTTCAAAATATCCTGATCTTTTTCATGATTTTTGCCTGCCTTATGACTTTTCGTAACAATGTTTTGTATTTTTTAAAGTAGATAAGGAAATCTTGAGATACTTCATGACGTTTAGAAATGAAAGAAAGAATTCGCTTGTTTTTAGTAGATGTCCTAATCCCTTGTGTTATCCAAGAATTGCTTTTCCGTGAAATATTTAATTTTCGTTTTTGAAGAGGAAAGCAAGTGTTAAAATGAAATGAAAGTGTTGAAAAAAAGAATTATATTTGTCGTTCGTATCAGCAGTATTATAAACCGTTTCCCATGACTCCTGCATCAAGTAATCAATGAATAATTTAATTTTACTTTTAGTAAACAATCTAGTCGTACGTGTATTTTACAAATAAACTTTTAGGTTCAATCATGATTCCATTGATAATGACATAATTTGAATGGACAAAGGCAAGTTCTAAACAAAAAGAAACAGTAAACATATAGTCTTCGGGCGTAGCACGTAAAAACAAATAATCTATTAAGAATTAAAATTAAACAATATAAAAATGTGTGGTCGCAACTCTCGTCGCATGTTCTTTCAGGTTACATTCACTACACACCCCAGAACAGTGTTGGAGAATCTACTCCGAACACTCTCACGAGAGTTGTTTTGAAGAGTACTTTCTTTCAGGGTATTATCAGGAGGCTTATTAAAGAACATGTATACATTTGAAACTCCTATTCAAGAACTTACAGTTCCATGCTTATAGATTCATATTTGAAAACAATGTTGTAATTAAAATGATCATACAAACGGAAATTATCCCACTAGCACTATCGGATATGGTTAACATAAAATTATTCTTTCAAACGACAATTATCCTTTAGGGTGGCAACAATGACGAACATTTTCCTTTGGAATGATCCAAGCTCTGCCCTGAAAACTATAAACATCGGCGTCCCGACGATACAATCTCTAGAGACCTCTGTTATTCATCACCTGGGTGCCGACGCCTTCACTGTCGTCACTTTTGGCTATCATAACTGCATGTGTCGGTGACCGAGGAGGTTCGCACGGCCACCGTTAGATCGCAGCGCTAAAAACACAAAGAACATGTTTTTGGAAAATTTCTTAGAATATTCACGAAGAATCCGCAAATAAATCAATTCCCACCAGGAGACCTAGACGCGTTGAATGACACCTCATTTGTCTCGATTCGTGGTCGGGAAGGGGTCCTAGCAGTGAGTGACAGACGGATGCAGGTTACTCGAATATTATACACGGCTATTATGATACAGAAGCAAAAAAAATCTTAAGCTCTCCGTTTTCTAGTTTTTAGTGACATGTTCTCGAAGACGCTCTATATCAACCTGAAAGATAGGCGGTAGGTTGATTACAAACAAATTCGGGAAGGTATGGTAAAAACCAATACCATGCCAAATATGGGTATGAAACTGTGACAACCAGAAATTCGCGTAATGGCAATCTGTAAGCGCCAGATGGACGCTTCCGAACTGTAGAACGTCTAGACTTGGATGAAGAGACGCAATAGTGTCAATGCGCAGAACACCATCCTCTCACGGTCTTTACTGCACATCGTCTGGTTTTCCTTCACCTCATTAAGCGCTCGTAGAACGGCGTACAAATAGCCATGAAGTACCCAAACGGAATGTAAAATGAACTAAAATTAAACACACGTGACAAGTGGTGATTTCCAGAAAACGTGACAAGACGTGACAAACAGATGTTAATAGGTAAACACAAGGTTGTTTCTTGCATAAAAGATGACAGAGAAGCACTAGAATAGTTATGGTATCATTACTATTTTGTAATAACCACGTTTCCTTTTAGGTAGTTTAGAAACAATTTTTTAACATGCATGATGTATGAAGTTAAAAACAACTTCGAAGTTAGAAATAACTTGACTAGCTTTATTTAAGATAGTATTCCGAAAATTAATTTGATTTATCATCAACGGCAATTTAAATACCTAGTGGCAAGAGTATCCGAAGTCCAGTCCACTGCAGCATTCATTCATTGCATTAATACATCACCGATATACGAATGAAAGTTGCTTATGGCCTGTTGAATACCTCGTAATTCTGATATGATCACATAATTCTTCGAATATCTAAAAAATACTTAAAAGGAAAAAAGAATGTACCTCATAAGGATATTCTTGAATTCTTCCATAACAAAAGAATATTGATCAATGCCACAACAAAATGCAACAAATCATGCCAAAAAACTCTACGAAAATGACATAGAATATATATGAAACTGAAAAATGAATGATTTTTATGCCAGTTTTACCAACTGGATTCCTCGCTTAGGTGCTTACTGGTGTTACTCGCACAAATTAATTACCGTTGAACTTTGTACAATGTAATGATGTAAGGAGATTGCATCATCCAAACGGGTATACTTGCTTACAGAATGCGGGGGCGGAAAAATATACCAAATGCCAACCAAATCCAAGGCCAGAAAAGATTTCGAGAGCAGGATTCCAGTGACCTGTCCTAATCAGAACTGGATCCAACTTGGAGAAATTGTTTTAGTTCTTGTAGTCTTAAGTCAAATACATATCTCCATAATCAACTGGAGTGATGTAAGCGGGCGTGACGAATGTTTTGAAACTACTTCTAATGATCGAAAGCGAGCGATGCCAAAGATCAAATGACATTACTTACACTTAAGGTACATTTGTAATTACCACAATTGGCTAAAAAGTAATAGGCTTGTTTGGTAAATATAACGAAAGGATCACAAAATAAAAATGATACGGAACCGCTGAACTAATAAAATTCCTCTTCAAAAGATAGTTATATGACAGGCCTGAGTATGATCGTCAAACGATTTCAAATAATTGTATATAAAATAAATTATTATAAAATGAGAAAACAAAAAAATGGGTTTCAGGCTTACTGCAATGCCACTGTGGATGTGCATTTTCATTTAGCATTTTTAAGAAAACCTAACTTTTATTTATTCGTACTCTCAATGAAATTATTGAGATGTACTACTGTTTTTTTCTTAAAGGTCCTCCTAATTTAAAAGTAGTTTATAACTACACACGCACATGACCTGCAAGTAAGCTTCACCATTTTATTGCTTACGGGTAGTTCGAAAACTGACCTTTATGAAAGGAACCAGTGTTATTAATATGATTCCACAACAGCATAAAAATTGAAAGATTATTTTTTATCCTCTATTCATTGCGATTTCCAATTGTTCGATGGGTCGATACATATTGGATAGGTTTTTAAGCCGTGCATTCTGCCATTCTTAAAAAGCAAGTAAAAAATATGACATGCTGCATCCACATTACTAATTTCCAATGCGCGAAGGAATTGAAAGAAAACTACGCAGCCTCCGGCCATGGGAGACGTGTCAACGGTTTCGTTAGATTCCCAGGAATTAGGAAAAAATACAAAAATAATGAAACAATTTCGATTTTGACTGGAAATGCAAATATTTCATTATTATTCAGCATATTCACATACTGTGCATACCGACTGAATTCTCATACCCAGTACGTCACTAGTTACGATACAGCTGACGTCGCGTTAGGAAGGCTCCACGCCATTAAATATTAGCGTGTTGATTCAGTGGTGAGTTGTAGTTGATATTTACATAATTCCTTCAATCATTTCAATTATTTACGTGTTGCCAAATGGAACATAAACGTTTTTTATATTCTTGGCATGTACGAAAGTATAACGTAATTAACATTCCTTGCGTTAACATTAATACAAAACACGACAAAAAACTAATCAGTGACTGTCACAATCATGATATACTCATACAAGAATATACCAGACGTAAGAAGGGTTAATCATTTCGTCACGTAGTTCAACTCCTATCGCGGTCCAATCTCGCTGGTTGAAGCGCCAAGCGGATGTACATCTGCAAGTCAGCTCAGCCACGAGAAGCAACGGCTGCTCGTACAGCTATCCGACCACGAGCCTTCGCTCCCCTTCATTTAACAATTATACTACAACACCAATCCAAATGTACCAAAGAATTGAATACAAGAAAGCGATCCGAAAATAGTATAAAAATCTTGATTTGTTCTCGTTTGACCCCCTCTCCTCGCTAATTGTAGCATCGCTTCTTCAACTTTGCGCCCCGCTACAGTCTCGCCATCACTCTCGAACACACAATGCCGAATTCTGCAAAGAGCGTATTCGCGTGTGCCTGCCGCGTGTCCTTGGGACGTTGGCGCCTTTGGCCAAGGTCGAGGTGGCACAGGCGTGTATTTGCAAGGAATAGCGTGCATGCAACAGAACTCACCCAATGCACGTTGTTTTCTATTTACAATGACTTTAGGCTCACATGAACATTCTGTACGCGAATTATAAGAACACAGGCCCTTTAAAATACGTTGTTAAATATAACTAAAAACTCAAGCCGTTTTTAAGTGGTTATAAACCAACTGAGGAGATACACCTAACACAAAAAGATTGTTGCAGTCAGCGGACTGTGCAGATTTATGTAAGTGTAAGAACCCGATAAAATTGTATTTAGGAAATTTACAAGTAAATGTTGATATGATGTGGACTACCTATCAAAAATTTTGGAATGTGCTCGTTACATAAAAATATTTCTCACAAGGTGACAGGAATATCAATGCAAGGTAAACAAGTCACTATAAACCAAAACTCATCTGAGTCATCTCGGCAATAATGTTACTACCGGGAAGGAGGGCCAAGATTTTTTCACTATTTTCTTATGAAGTTACATTTTCGTTGGAAACACATCTCTGGTTAATGTTAAATAATTTAGAGCCTGTGTCTTGATTCAGATTAAACTTTTATTTTAATTTTTGAAAATATATTTCCAAATTTCCCTCAAGATGGGCAGTCCCCGCAGCGCCCTTCGGCTCATTCAACGCCTCTGCTCGGTGCGGCGCGGGCGGCGCGGGCGGCGCGGGCGGCGCGGGCGGCGCGGGCGGCGCGGGCGGCGCGGGCGGCGCTGATGGCGCGTATTTTGACGCCGCCTCTGCTTAGCATACGCGCCCAGCTGAGCCCGTTGGCCTTGGGCGGCGCGGGGCGCGGGCGCGGGCGTCGGTGGGTGGCGGGCGCCCGGGGCGCGGGCGGGGCGGGGGCGTGGACCAGGCAGGGCGGCGCCGCGAGCAGTGGACCCGGCGGAGGCGAACGCCGGAGAAGGCCCGACGACGATTGAACGAACGCGTCAAACGAGACGAATGGGGAAGAAACATGAAGGAGCTAGTATAGACAGAAGACAGGGATGAAATTCTATTGTCAAGAGGACGCTGTTTAACATCGAGAAGCTTAAGAGAATCACATGAGCTGCGGCGGTCTCCTTTAAATTTTTTTTTCTTGAATATAAATAAAAATACTAGTGCAGGTTTAACTGTGGTTAAGGGGTGTTCCTTTCCCCCCTGCCCTTGAAACGGAGTGAAGGCAGGGCGGGCCGTTGCGACCCGAGACCTGTGAGGCCCAGGGCGCCGCGCCGCGGCCGTGGACGCGCGGCTTGCAAAACGCGTTCGCCTACGGCAAGGGGTATCAGCCCCAGGCCACCGGCCGACAGGTCGCCGCCCGGGGAAGAAGCGCGCCAGCCGATCGACTACCGCCTCGTGATAGCGCGAGTCATTTACAGCCCGTAAGAGAAGCTTCTTGCGTGCCTCGAAGGAGAAGGGAGGAATCTTTGGGAGAGGAGCCGCTGCAAACGCTATTCGTTAATGAATCGTCTTATGGTATAATAATCAATTCAATAATATTGTTCAGTGTCAGAACAAACTTCTTTTATTAACCGAAACCTAAAATTAAACGGACATGTAAAACCATGCACTTTTTTGCTACGTTTGTCAATTTACGTTTTAGAACAATGAGTTCTGAGGAGGATAGGGATCTCTGTTTTCAACTCCTTTCATGCATCTGCTTGTAACAACTTCAAACGGTGAACTTGGCGTCTGTCGACCTTCAACTGCTGCGCTGTAGAGGCGACACGAGGCGAGGCGGCCTCCGCGGAACGAACGAGACGACCTGAGTCCGGTCGAGAAGGAGCGGCAGGCGTAAATGAAAAGGCGCATTGGGCAAGGGCGGCAAGGCAAGGAGGAGCGGGGAATGTGGGGCGGGCAACGGCGACGGCCGAGTCACGTGCAAGCGGAGCAGTCACGTGGCGCTGCTCTGACGCGCGTATTTCCACCACCCCCCCCCCACCTTCTAACCCCCCCCCCTCCGTCTCCCCCCCTAGCGCCTCCGCGTCCGGGGTGGGGCACCGCCTCCTACGCAACAGCCTTCCCCGCCCGGCGTCGGTCATCGCAAGCGGCCCTTCTCCCGAGGTGGGAGGCGTCGGCGCTGGCGTCATGGGCGGGAGCCGTGGGGGTCGGCGGGGTCTGGGGCTGCTCTGTCGCGTTTGGCGCGCGGGTAAGCTCGCAGCAGAGGTTATCTCGTGGTGGCCGCGGGCGTCGCGCTTCGCCACCGCCGCCGCCGCCGCCGCCGCCGCCGCCTCCGCCGCCGGGGGGGGCTTTCTCCAAAATGCCGGCCCGGCCGTCTCACGGGGGCAGAGTGCGAGGGACCGGGGCGCGCGCGCCGCACACGACCGCAGCCGCCGCGTCGCCGCGACGCCGACACCCGCCGCCGCCGCAGCAGCGCACGCAGCAGGTGGCCGCCGCCGCCGCGGACACTCCGCGCCAGTGAGGGAGCGGCTCTAGCGCGCGTCCGCCAGCGCTCCCGCACGCGACACTCGCGCGACCTCTGCCACGCGGCGCGCCCGCTGCTCGAGGTATGTCCGCCCGGTCCGCGCCCGCCCTTTTCTTCGGGAGACTTGCCCAACGCGTACGCAACGCTACGATGTGACGGCCATGTGGGGTGAAAACAATATTTCTGTCCTCTCAAAATCATCAACTTTTTCGTATTGTTAACCTGAAGTTGTTATTCTGCCTTACTGTATATAAGGAAACGATAATTGAACTACGAATCGATATAACCAACATATGGTGCGCCAAATTCATGGGCGATTATTACTAGAAATAAATAGCCAAAGAGAAAACACGTTCTTCCAAACTATCTCCAATTCCTAACATATTTGGTAGAGGCTGCTAAATAAAATACAAAAATTCACAAATCAATTCGTACATGCTAACATAAAATATAACAAGGTTGGATATTTGTAAAGAGAATAAAAACATTACTTCATTAAAAAAAATGATATGCTGCATTTTACACATTTCGATGACTTATGTAGATGGATGCAGATAAATAAAATTTGCATATATATTATACTTATGCACGTCATTTATTTTTTACTGATAAAAACGCCCTCTTTGAAACAAGATATATAACGCTTTAAGATCCAGACTCCGATCAACCATCACCCAAAAATATAATGGGGGCATTTCTTGTTCTGCCACGGCAATGCAGTCAAGGTTTTGTGCAATTCGCACGGTTATTGGCCACTCCGACTCGCTCTCTCGTGCAAGTCTCCGCACCAGACCGTAGTCCCTGGGCCAAAGCTTCCGGAACGAAATCTCGACAGATAATTCCCGACGAAGCACACCAATACAATCAGATAACGAAACGCACTATGTAACGTTAGGATTGATATTCACGCAGGCTTGCGGCACAAACAGCTCGTTTGTCATTCGTCCGGCGTAAGTTCCCTGCCCGCTGACCATTGTATTCAGTATCCGAACGGAACACGTATCTTTACGACACTTTAATAGAATATAGATTATTGTGCGTGGCAGACATCTTGAGGTGTCGCCACTCCGCCACTAACACTCAAAACATCTGGGAGGAACAGAAAGTACATTAGAACACTTAAGAATTCAAAGAACAGCTTTTAAAAACAAGGATTAATTTTTTTCTGTTCACATATTATCATTAAGTTATTAATATCCGTCAGTCAGATGTGCCTATTTTCGTTATATACTTCGAGAACTATCTCGTGATCACTTAAAGAAAGAAACAAGGGACAAGATGGGCACGTTTTGAAAACTTTCTCTTGCTTCAAATAATCTGGTTTTAATATTTCGATATATCATTGATGTTGAGTTACAGTTTCAGCAAACCTTTGAATTAAAAAAGGTCGAGTATTAGAAGTCCGCAAAAAGTAAATTTACGTTCTTGCAATGTTACAGCTTTCTCCTGCGTCAAGCCGAGAGACACGTACTGATGTGGCACTTTTGTTGTTTTTAATGCGAGTTTGGTCGCCGAACTGTATTTGCAACCATTTTCTCTACTTCCAAAAAGTTGAAAAGTAAAATATTTTTAAAATCTCATACAAAGCGCATAACTGGGCAATTTCACGGCATTTCAGATTACCTTTTCCATTCCATATGTTGTACAGTAATTTGTGGTACAAATACATTTAACAGAGAGCAAGAGGACACCGTATATCCTTTTCTAGCCACGAGAAAATTGCCATACTCTACGCACCTGGCACGTAGGCAACCCATACCGCACCTCTGCTGAGAGGGTTTGCCTAACTGTTCTGCCAGGGGCACTCCCAGACAAAACTACAAACATGATGCCAAGGGTTCAGTTTTGGTGTTTATTCTGTACAACAACTTCTTGTATGAGATGTAATCCACTCTTTTTACAATAGTCCGTAAAATCCGAAACGTTGTTCTTTCACAAAATTAAGAAATTAAAAGAGCATTTTGAGAGAATTTTAACGGCTACCTATATACTGATAGAAACAATATTCAAACCACGATGGATCCAATTTGATGAATATTCAGAATGAAATAATAGCAGTTCTATTCTCTATCCACCCTTGTGCCCACACAGAATCACTAGATGGGTCCTCCCTTGGTGACTGTCGCATAACGGGCGTATGTTGTGGTGCGCAGGGGGCATCGGAGGACTCGCTGCTGGCGCAGCTGAGCAGCCGGGTGAGCGTGGTGTCGGGCGCCGGCCCGCCCCCCCCCGCGGCCGGCCCGGCGAGAAGCCGGCGCCCGCCGCCGTCACGGGCATCGGCCAATGCGGGGGCGGCGGCGGGGGCGGGCGGGGCGGCGCGGGGCCCGACCTCTCCGCCTTCGACGACGTCATGCCCATCAAGCCCGCGCCCTGCAAGGCGCCCAAGGCTGACGGGCGCCGGCCGCTGAGGGGCATCGCCTTCCAGGTGAGTCACTGGGACAAAGACAGCCTCTGCCGAGCCACGAATGGTTCAACGGCCCACGCATCACCGACCTAATCAAAAGTGCACTTCATATCCCCACTTTCGTATTTCGATAGAAAAATCGTTGGGAATAAAAGATGGCTTAAATGACACGCTACACAATGAGCGGTCAGCCCTTTGGGTGGGTTCCCTCCGAATTAAATTTTCAATCCTCAAACGCACTTATTTTCACATTTTCTGAATCAATTACTGTATGATTATAATGGAATACACATTTTACATTTTTTGGCCGTGTGAATTATGTTTGCATAAAGCAAGCAGTTGCTGATATTGTAAATATTCTTAATCTGAATAAATCTTGGCAGGGAAATTAAAAAAAAATGTAGTGCGTTGATTCATTGAATCATTCGTCCGGGCCTAAATAGTTTCGCATTTCAGGTTAGATTTTAATGATAAGTTCGTATTTAACATTCTACATTTACTCATTAAAATGCTGAATACTCCAAAGAACTTTACACCCATAAGGAGTTTCATATTAATAATTCTTATACATAAATTGATACTAATATTTTATTTGCAAATTGTTAAACAAATACAGCCCGAAGAAGAAAATATTGAAAACATTTTAACCAAAAAATTGTATCGAATTTACTTTTAACACATTCTACATCATTATTACAGGAATTTAGATTTTCATGTAAAACAATTTCTTCTGCCAATTTTATCAGCTTTTCTTTTATGCTACCCGCTTGATCAATATTACACACCCTGGTTACAGTCGCGCGGAAAATTAAAAGCAAATGGAAAATTTGCGAAACTTTTCACTACCTGACTCTTCAAGGAATCACAACGTTGTTGACCAGAGGTCCTAAACTGCAAACTTCCAAATGTGTCTTCGCAAAACATTCAACGAAAACGCAATGAATATCATATCGACATGTAATCCCAAAACCCGCCGTGAACTGATTTGGAAAGAACAGGCCAGGTTGAAGATACTTTTAAGACGTAATACACTTGGCGATCTTTTCATCATGTTGGAGTTCATTAGGTCTGGACGTCAACATATTTAGCACACCATACACTCTCACATTCTCGTCGAAAGATGTCCTTGCTTCAAAGCAGTTACAAGAAAAGTAGGCTTTCTGATGCCTTAAAAATAAAAGTGTGAAGTCGTATTAATAATATTGAAAATGTAAAGATCCTCGAAATGTTTTTTTGTTTGCCTATAAGGAGAATTGCGCACTGACTGAGATAGTGAAACATTTAAAATTAAAGCGAAAATATTGTAATAAGTAATATTTTGGTTCATGTGCACAATGAATGTAGTCGGATAAATCAATTGCAACAAACCTGACACGCGTTTATATTCAAATTACATTACGTACTATCAGAAGCGCATTCGCAGTCGAAAAGTAATTAATTCGGCACTCTTCAATCGCTTGCAAATTGATATACATGGATGTAGCGCAACGATGCATAAATGAAAATTCGAAGTGAAGTCCTCAGAAGCACACATGTATGCATCCTACTGGCACATGAAAAACGGACCTTGTGCCTACCTCTGGAACGAAAAGCAATGTGGCCTGCTATCTCTGCGGACATTGCAGAGCACTGCATGGAGTGGCGGATGAGGGGGTGCCATCGCGTTTCGCTGCTTCTACCAAGAGCGCCTAGCACGTGGAGTCACAAGCTCGAGGTCACACGCAAGAACATTGTGCCACGTGCACCGCTGGGAATATGCACGCACGAATACTCGAAGCCCAAAGGAAAGACAGCACTTCGTATCTCAAGGATATATTCACAAAAGATAGCAGACATCCGAAGAATGTAGCCATCATTGATTTCCAGAAAAAGACATTTAAAATACCAGCGATATCACGAAGGGTCTGAAAACCCAAATAAAATGAGCACACTCGCGATCTTCTCGAGTTCCAGATTGTGGACAAATATTACTTGACATCTATGTTGTAAGATGTACTTAACACCAAACACTACGTAAAACTGTACAACGTACACCACACTTTCAATAAAACGTACTTACGAAGAAAGAGTACCGTAACATTCCATAACGTTGGACCTCTGGACCAAGCAGCTTTCACTAGAAACAAATCGCAGCTACAATCCAACGCACAGGTAAAGCAAAATTCCTTACTTCAGCAAACATCGACATCACAATCTTTAGAATGCAATGCTTTGACAGTTCCACCTTAAAGTCCATTTCATCATTGCTACCAGCGGCCGACGTCAAAATCAATCCATCAACAGCAACTTGAGCTGGTATTTGGCCTGCGACACACTTTTCAAGTACTGATGGTAAACAGCAACCGGTCGGTTGGGAGAGGCGAGCGGCGGCGAGCGGCGGCGGACGGCAGCGCGGGCTCGGAAGACTCGCGCCCCACCACCAGGAAGCGGCGCGCGCCCCCGCGCCGCGTGCGTCAAGCCACGCGTGCGGCCGGGCTGGGCGCACGCGACGGGCGCCGCCTGCGCACAGCCTTTGTGCGCGCACGCGGCGCCGCCGGCGCTCAAAGGGCACGCGTGCGCCGGCGCAGATGCGGCCCGCGTGCGGACGCGGAGCGGCGCAGGGCTTTCGCTGGGCACGCATGGCGCGGCGCCGCGCGGCCCGCCAGGGCCACGGCTGGCGCAGGCGCTTCCGACTCGCGGGGCGGGGCCCGGGGCCGCCACCCTTCGCGGGCGCCTCGCGCTGCATCCGCTTCGATGAGAACACTTCATTTCCACCATGCTTCCCAATTCGCAAAGAAAAATCAACACAATGACAATTCCTTTAGCCAACACGACAGACCTAAAAGTGGTAGTAATACAAATTGGTGACCAGCATAGCCCTTATCCGTGTTCAAATTTAAGCGAATTAGTTTCGTTACTAAAAAATACAATTCATTTTCTATAAGTTTGCACAAAAGGTTAAGGCACGCAAATGGATAATAATTTTCAGAATATAATATAAAGTAATTTCTCTCCACTTACATCGAAAATTTCACAATGATAAAATATTCATAATAAATAAGCAAAATCTGATTACTTAAGAAAATGCGTTAAACAATAAAAAAAAATCAAATAAAAAATTGCAATAAAACACTAATGTTCTTATTTAATACGATAATGATTCCACAGGAAATCGCAGTAGTAAATGCTTCTTTCAAACATTCAATCAGTCTGCAAGTGACTTCGTCCAGACAGATCTTCAAGACTCTTTTAACAAATTGGCTAAATGCTTTGCTCAAGAATAATATCGCCCGTGAATCGCATAATTACCGACTCAGCAGTCATTCCTAAATATTTTCTCAATCTTGTAAAGAAGCCACCACATTCTATGTTTCGTACTTTTTCCACACGACGTCCCCGCCCAGTACTAACCAAAAACATCAAATCATTCAAATTAGTGGCCCATGGGACTTCAGTCCCTCATCCAGCCAATGATACATATAAATCATAGTGTTTAGTAATTGTTATACTAACAAAATTCATTCCACACATCAACTGTTAGTTATAAATATTGAATAAAAGTCAAAAATAAAAATACATTTTTATCAGCAAAATTATTTATAACGAAACACCAAGTCGGCTAGACACTCAACCTCTACCCCCCCCCCTTTACCCCGAGAAAAATCCTGGTTGCTGCTCTGATCCAAACAATTGGAATCGGAAAGCTTGTAGAATACAATTGCAGTTAATTGCGTGAACTGCTTGAAACGGCAAGCAACACATCACGAGAATATAGTAAGAAAAGATGCGCAAGTGAAGCGAACGAGCTGATGCGCAGATCTCCGCCGCTGACCACGGAGGGCGGGCGCGCCTGCTGCGACGCGATTCGCCTCCATTGAGACAAATGATGGGCGTCCGCGCGCGCCGCCTGCCTGCGTCAGCGCCCCCCTCCGGCCGCCTCGTGACCCGCGCCCCAGCGCACTCGGGCGCCAGGTGCCATCGGGCCCAGGCCAGACACCGCCCCGGCTGCACGGGCTGTCGGGAAGAGAAATGGAATCCCATCCGTTTAATCGTTTGCCACGAGGACGGAAGTGATGTCATTTTATTGTCGTTTAGCAAGGCTAACGAACGTGGCAGAAATACAATTCCATTCAACAAATTGACGTTTCATCACATTTCGTCCTATGTAACACCACCAACATATTTATTATACGATCCAGGATGGAATTCAAAGGATTCTCTCAAAAACAAAATAAAAGAGTATTTTATTCTGCGAGACGCCCTCAAGAAATAGTAATAGAAAAAAAGTTTCAACATTTTGGACGCCGCTGATTCAATAATGCCACGAAAGGCCTTTAAAAATAGATACACAGAGAGAAGAATTACAAAATAGATACCTACTTTAGAAAATACCTCCACAACAATCTCAGAATCGAACAACTCGTTACAAAATTCTAATAACACTACGTTTACATCAGAAGCAAATATTAAACTGCTCAAGCATTTTTATATTCTCTGTATTTTTTATCCAAAAATATTACCAACAGTGACAGCATTTCGATGATCCAATCAAAAACCTTCCAATTTTGCCTTATGTTTCCCTATTTGCACATTCAATTTGTTACTAAAGATATAAAAGATTTTTCTCTCGAATGACCAACAATACAGAAGACTTCCATTGGTGACAATGAAAAAGCATACCTCCTGCATAACTCACGCGGATATAAAGAAAAACGCCATCTACTACTTCAAAGGTACGAGAATCGCATTACGAATACCTCTAGCCTCTCCCATATTTTTCGAATAACCGTGTGAAAGCACGCTGCAACGAAAGTAGTCTTCTTCAAACAGGAACTATCCCTGCCCTCTGCCGATCCCCATGCCTGCGTGCCATGCAGGAAATCGCATGTTTGGGAGACGGCGTTAACAGATCGCCCAGCTCGCGGAGCGGGGTGTGGTGGGGCGGGGCGGCGCGCGACGTCTTCATTGTGCGTCGGCCGAGGAGAGGGGCGACCCAGCTGTACCGAGAGGGGCGGCGCGCGGCGGCGCGGGGCGGGGCGGGACACGACCTCGCAGGCCGGGGTGTACCCCAGAGGTCGGTCGGCGATCGCTATATAAAACGGCAGCGCCGCGCCGCGCCGCACAGCACGCCAGGAGGCCTTCGCGTTCGTCTTCGTGGCCGTCGCCGCCGACTCCGTCCGCTCGTCTCACCTGAGCCTCCTTCGAGTGGCGAGTCGCGGGCGATCGGGAAACAGACGACGCTTTTCGTTCCGCGCTGTCCGGTTCTTCTCGCGAGTCTGCCCTGCCTTCTTATGTGCTTAAAATTCATCAAGAAGGCACTGAATAGCCTCCGCGGCAAGAAGAGCCGATCCTCCCCTCAGAGCGACGTCGACAAGCCAGACGACACCATGGTGAAGATGCTGATGCGTGCGGACACGCACATCGACCTGGAAATCACGGGCGTGCCCAACAACCGGCCGAGCTTCTCCTGGTCACAGGTAACCACCCTGCGGGCTCTTCGTCGACCACACTGACAGACGAATGCAGCGCTACACGGAATGCAAAATCTAATGGTTGCCAGTGGTTTATATTATATACTGACCAGCCCCTGATACAACTAAAAACGAATAAAAATGCACCCTAAAACAAAATTTTCAATTAGCCACAGGTATTAATTCTACCAAAACTTACGTCTTCCCAATCAGGATGATTTATTCAATATTTGTACAACTAATTAATTTCATCAACAGGCTCATGATCTCAATACTCAAACTACATTTCTCAGTCCAATCTGGGATTTTTTCGCATTAATAAAACTAATTTGCGTAATATAGGCACAAAAGCATTCATCTCCGACCAGAATAGAAATTTCCGTTTCGTGAACCTCTTCGATGACTTTTCGGTCTCGATCCACATCATTAGGTCTTTAAATAGTTAAACGACGTCCGTTCGCCACGCGCTGCCAGCTGATAGCTATCGCCGCCGACCATCGGAACGCCTCCCGAGTTGTAGAACACGATGGATTTGCGACCTCCCGGGTCATGGACTAGCTTCGCTAAAACCAAAACAAGTTAGGATTAAGTTAAGTACGTCAAGCAATGACGAAGCCCCACAAGATTGCGACCAGCTCAGGTTTCGACACATTGCAGAATTGCAGTAAGGGATTCCGTGGCGCACAGACAACTCGCCAACGGACACACGCAGGTACCTGGCGCCAAAAGGCGCAATGTAAATCGAGCACAATTACCAGCTCGCCAAAAATTAACTTAATCATAATTTTTAAGAAAGTACGATTGAACAACTAACAGCGTCGAAACGTATTTTCCAAAAATAGCTTCGTTTAGGAGAAAAAAAAATGGAATCTACCTTCATTAAGATTAGAGAATTTTCACCCAAAATAAAATTCAAATTCTTTCTAACCTGAATTTGCATCAGTTTGGGATAAATACCTTTAAAACGCAATTATTTATTTCATATGTTTTCCATTGAAAACAACTCCGCGATTATAAATTCTTCAGATGTTACACATGATGTCTCTTGCAATGGAATCAGAATAGGCCAACACAGAAAACTAGTGGTGCTCAAACTGCACATACTCTCTCGCAATATCTGCAACTTTTGCGTTGCAATTTTCGTAAATGTTGAACGAACATGGAACCTGCATCCTTTTAAAGCGTCCTTTGCTCTATCCGAGAAAAAACAAAGAAAAACGTTGAAGCCGTTAAAATATTTTTTTTCAAACACTGCTTTTACTTCACGCAAAATTGCGCGACTACTATAATTTTCAAAAAATTCAACAAGGTGTTATTTAAAGATCTATTTTTAGAACATATTTCATTACGGAAAAAATCTCTTATCATCGATAATGTTTTGTTAATTTTGTTGCAATTTTCGAAAATTACAGAGAGTTCACCGAAAAAGGACCTGCGGCAGTATCTAGGGTCCTTTGCTCTATCCCAAGGGAAAAAACCAAAACAATTAGATCTATTTTTCAGAAAGTGCGTAAAGTCTTCGTGGAAAGTACCCCCAAAATTCAAAACATCCGTTTCAAATTGGCAGAGTCTCGAGTTCGGCCAGAGTGATTGGGAAATATCTTTTTTTGAAGAAAATTGTCTGGATGGTTTAAGCACTAGTGTTTATCACATGTATACGTTTCAACCGTCAGTCAATTTATCTATGAAGGTGCTACGAAATGTAAATTCTGTCTATATGACGTGTTATGGTATGTAATTTACTACACAAGATTTATCCAGGATTGCGATATCTGGGCCTCGCAATACGAGTTTTTCTGTTGAAATATTGCCGAATTTTGCCACAGTATTACTTTCTCTACACTACGTAAGTAATATGCATAAGTAAAAACGGAAAGTGTGCCAACTTCCACTAGAGACTACTCCAGTTCCTTCTTGTGGATATCGTGGAGAATTCCACATACTTCCAGGGGAAAAAATAGTTCTGGGAAAATCCCAATCTTCTAGGAAGAGTAAGTTCTAAATCTCGACAACGATTGTGGTTTGTTTCAGTGGAGCAAAGTTCAATAACAATCGCGAATTTTTCAAAACTTGTTTCCTATGGGAAAGTTTGAGGAGACGTTCCCCAAAATTTGCAAATTATTCTCTGGCCAGATATTTAAGGAGAGATTCCCTTCCCATTCATCATAACGGTGCTGGCAATCTTTGCTGCCGAGGGCCAAGAGATCTCGCATGAACAGCCCGCCTAGTCAATGTCAAGCGGAGTTCCTTTAGACACATGAGGCGGAGGGTCGGAGGTTTAGAGGGAGGAGAATGTAGACGAGGCGGAGACGGAAGAAGGGGAGAAAGAATGCGCGGCCATCGGCGGTCATAACTCGAAAACTGCTCACGAGAAAAGGGTAACAGGGTGACAAAAGGCGATTGTAATCTGATTGAGGAGATGTGAGGGAACGACCTACTCCATAAATGAACGCGCTTCAGGGGACAACGAACAGCCGCTCAATCAAGTTGCGAAAAAAATTGCACCGTTCGTCACAGATGGAGATAAACGACCCTTCATCTAATGCTATTATGTCACTACGCTAACGTTGATGCTATTGGGAGACGACGAAGACGATTGGGTCACTGACATATATAAATACATGCACTTCCGTACGCATAAACTTGCTGTTCTAACAATCGAAAATTTGTACTATACAAACTTATTTTGTAGAGATCTATGCGCAACATGGTTATACGGGGATATTTTACTTCAGAGAAAGCAATAATAAAAAATTACGGGGTATTCTTCTATTTTTAAAAATTAAGATTCTTTCATCTAAAACATTACAAATCATATAAGCATACACATCAATAACTATCTTTGATTCGTTTCAATTGTAAATACTTTTTCCTCGACGATTGCAATCAAATAAGAAATTCCTTCTTATGTTCAACAGATATTTACGTGGCATGCGTACATTGCATACTAAGGAAATTTTACTTTCTTGTTTTACAGGTCTTCGCTTCAGTATCTGTATCCATTGGATCCATGATTGTGGGCTTCTCCTCAGCCTACACATCACCAGCGCTCGTCTCCATGATGCAACCCAACAGCACTCTTGTCGTCACAACACAGCAGGTAAGGAACCACATAAAATATCTGCCGAGTTCTGTGAACGCACTTGATCAAGATATAAAGTCCAGTGAAACACATTCACTTTCCTTTCTGTTGGTATATTTTCTATACGAAACTTCTCGAACAAATACTAATGATTACAATAATCATCAGTTAATGTATCATTATACTATTAAAAAAATCGTTTATGGATCGGACATTTCTTAAGTCCCCACGTTCCCTGACGTGTTAGACCGGTAATAGAAGATTATTAGGTTCCGTGAACATTTCACAAGAAAGAGCAAATAATGAAACAAACTGCAAAGCTGTTTCCCTGATCGCTTTAAAACGATACGCAAGCCTGACGCTACACCACAATTTCCAAGCGGCACAGACCAGTAAAAATTCCAGCAGCCGGCGCAAGCCCTGTGAAGGGCCGCGCGGGGTGCGGGTACATTTCCAGCGCCTCCCCCCGACTGCCTGGGGCGAAGGGGGCGGGGCGTCGTTTGGCTTCTTGGCCCCGCGGCGCCAATCGAGTGCCGATCAGCGCCGATTGACTCCGTTGCAGCGGCGACCGATGACGTCCGCCCGCAGACGCCGTCGCCGGGAGAGGGCGCTTCTAGGTCAGGGCGCGGGGCGGGCGCGCGGGGCCACGGACTGGTGCGACAAGCCACTCCGCGGGCGACCGGGGAAGGGTTTCCCTTCGTTTGTGCTTCACACGTCAACACAAAATTTCACATGACGGCTTCCACACAAGTGCACTTCATACTCGTACTCCCCGACACGATCTACTTCAAACGTACAGTGTTCATTTCTGGAATAAATAATTAGACAATAAAATGTACATGTTGCTCTTTCTTGCACAATTGTGTAACAATTCATGAAATCCTTTCTCGTGAGCCAATATTAGTTCTTCAGGACATTTTCAAATGCGTCAAGCAAAACAAAGGAGTTGATGGAATGTATTTCCAATAATCCAACTGCGATACAAAATATCTACGAGTACTTTGTTATTTTTTGCTCAGGCGTCGTGGATTGGCAGTTTGATGCCGCTCTCCGCGCTGATTGGCGGTATGGCCGGGGGCCTGTTCATTGAATGGATAGGTCGCAGGGCCACAATACTCGCCACTGCCATACCTTTCATAGTGTGTAAGTATTCCATTTACACTCTTATTATAATATATGCAATATTTACGCCATTCACAAAGCAAGATGTTTAATCATTTAAAATAATGAAGCAATGCACACTTTTTTATCCCTTGAAGAATATACATTGTTGAAATGAAATTATTCAATATACATAAAAGTTAGTACCAATCTCACTTACGCAGATCACGTTAATTCATAGCGTGTACGTCTTATTCGTTTCGGTCTCAGTCGTATTGCAAATGAATGGCGTGTCTTGCAGCGTGGCTTCTGATCGGCATGGCGGTGACTGTGCCCATGGTGTACGCGGGCCGCGTCGTCGCCGGCTTCTGCGTGGGTGTCACATCACTGTGCCTGCCCGTCTACATGGGCGAGACCATTCAGCCTGAGGTGCGGGGCATGCTGGGCCTCATTTCCACGACGCTAGGCAACATTGGTAAGCATCTTGCCATCAAGCACCCCAACAGAAACTCTCGACGCGTATCACATTAATTGTCATCACTTCTTCATCCAACAGATAGTCTCAAGTACACTGAAATAATGTAAAAGTAATAAATGTGACCGTTTTTTTCTCGATAGCTATACTATCATATCCTACTCATGTCTCAGTTATTCAATTAATAATAAGGGTACAAACATATCCACCACTTCTAACTCAAATGAAAGTTATAAACTACGAACTTGCTGTGTTTAAAAGTAGGCAATTGCCCAAAAGACATTAATAAGAAGTCATCGAATTTTCCAGTTAGGTGTAGCAGTTCCATGAAGGTCTCATTAACCGGATCTATCATTTTGTACGTTTTGTGCAGGAATCTTGGTCTGCTTTCTGGCGGGCAAGTACCTCAATTGGTCGAACTTAGCCTTCTTCGGCGCCATGATTCCGGTGCCCTTCCTCCTCTGCACTCTGTTCATTCCGGAGACTCCTCGATGGTACATCTCCAAAGGTAAGATGCATATTCCAGTCCGTGTATTTCTAAAATGCACAAACACCATACCCTCTAATCCAAGAGTTCATTTAAACTTTAAGTTATCTGGAACACGATTAATGATTATTAGCAATAACAGTTAAACGAAATACAGTAAATACAATATTTCATACGTCGATGATATTTTTACATGAATAATTTTTATCAGAAAATACTAGACTTGCAAAGAGACATAAAACCGGAATTCCCTATATATTATTATCATGATTTGTTCTTTAGCCTAATATTTTGTTTGCGATACATTTTGATACAGACTTCAGGAATAAAGTAACACTTCTAATATTTTGTAGTTATCGTAGACAGTTTATTATATCACGTATAATATGAAATGCAGATTTTCTTTCTTTTCTATTAATCTAAATTCTGAATATAGATTCGCTACAGCGTCCTACGGCTTTTCTCACAGGAAATATAAATTTTCCTTACACTAACAAAATTGAGTACATACACAAAGTGTAGGGAATAAAGTTGAAAAATTATACGTAATCTCATCTTGTATAAATCAATTCCTCAAAATGCCTTTTTTATCATTTTTTCGATCTTCTTCAATGCAATGATGTGGCGGTTGTGGGTCGGATAGTCATTCACGTAGCTGGCTGTTAGAAGAAATACATTTACGATGCGAATACGACGTTTTCTTCATATCATAGTTCAATCAATTGAACACCATAGCAGTTGACGTCTCCGGAAACAACAATTGATGTATCCTGGCACGTCAACTGCTATGGTCATAAATCGCGTTAGTGTTATGTTTTATATTTATCCCGGGTGGTATCGTCGTTATACCCCGCGGGATGGTTAGATCCGGCGCCGACAACACGTTGGCTTGCTGGGGATTTCTCCCTTCAGGTACCTCTCCCCAGCAGGGCACCGTCTCGCCGAGATGAGCTCTATTTCCCCGACAATTTTGGTACTGTAGTGAATGTGTGCGCGTAAGGGAGAGGATAGGGGAAGGAAAGATCGAAGATGAAGTCTTTGACTTGTTTGATAGCGTATTATTCCGGTATACAATGGTGTTAATAGGAGTAACCACGAAAAATTAACGATCAGGGTAGCCAACTGCTAGAATATTAGCTATCTAGCTAGTCAAAAACCCGTCGCCGTCGGGATCCAACTCTAGGACCTCCCGGTCTGAGTCGCTGCAAAGGCAGCGACAATGCTGCCTCCGGGCTAAACTCGGCCAGCTCGAATCATCGTATAAGAAGCAATCAGTCTCACCACCACCACCTCTTCCCTTGCAGAAAAGCACGAGGAGGCCACGAAGTCACTGAAGTGGCTGCGCGGCGGCCAGCACGTGGACGTGAGCGAGGAGCTGTCGGAGATCGAGAAGAACCACCGCGACGCGATCAAAAACGCCCCCGTCTCCATCGGCGAGCTCTTCAACAAAGGCAACCTTAAGCCTATCTTCATCTCCATCAGCCTCATGTTCTTCCAGCAGCTTAGTGGCATCAATGCTGTCATCTTTTACACCGTCAGGATCTTCCAGGTAAAAGAACTACCACTGAGACAGCCACTGAAAGCCAACGGCGTCTTCATAGATGTTATGTTAGGCCAATGTTCTTTGCAGCTTCTTCTAAAATGACTGAAGCAAGTGTCCAAATTGTTATGGAAGTGGTATGAAAATACATTATTTTAATAAGAAACAGTTCAGAAACAATATTCACTGGCTTATGTCCGATTTTGAGATCATGAAAAACATATTTTGCTTTCCACTTTCGATTCCATTAATAGACAAATTCATAATTTAGTAGTCTCTAAAATAAAACTTATAATAGCAATGCATGAAAATTACCGACCACTTAAAAGTATAACTACTAAAATCCTTGTAAAAGTGTCACTATTCAGGCGAAAGTGTTACGAATATTCGTCGTTAAATGAAAATCTTGGATTCCAGGGCGCCGGCAGCACCATAGACGAGAATCTCTCCACTATTGTGGTGGGCATCGTGAACCTGGGATCCACCTTCCTGGCCACGGTGCTCATCGACCGACTGGGCCGGCGCGTGCTGCTGGGTATCTCCGCCATCGCCATGTCCGTCTCCCTCACCGTGCTCGGCACCTTCTTCTACTTGCGCGAAATTCACGTGGACGTCACCGACTACGGCTGGTTGCCGCTGTTCAGCTTCGTCGTCTTTGTTATAGGCTTTTCTCTCGGCTTTGGGCCCATTCCCTGGCTCATGCTTGGCGAAATCTTTCCAGGTACGAATCACTCTCAGAACGTTGACGAGTTCAACAATCTCACACTTATCATAACGATTACTCTCGGTATCAACGCGGTTAGCGTCGATTAGGGAGAGAGCTACGACTTAAGTTAAAGTACATTAAGTTCCCCTTCTACTAAATAAACTTTGTAGGTAAAACATGTAACATTGCATTTCCGCAGATTAAAAAAATATGAAGAACTCTAAATGCCTTTTAGAGTTCTTCAGATAATCGAATGGCTCCAAACGAGCGTTGCGCCAAGTGCACATTACTGCTTCAAAATAGTCACAATTGATATTCGCAGTGCATTATATTAAATATTCGGAACGTGTTTCAATACGAATGCTTTTACTGTTGCAGCCAAAATTCGTGGTCCCGCTGCCTCGTTCGCCACCGCTTTCAACTGGGCGTGTACCTTCCTCGTTACGAAGACGTTCAACGACCTCGAAGATGCGTTGGGTGGGTACGGCGCCTTTTGGATGTTCGGCGTCGTCTGTTTCATCAGCTTGTTCTTCGTTATCTTCTGTGTGCCTGAAACCCAGGGCAGGAGTCTCGAGGACATCGAGAAGAACTTCAAGGGCAAGGTTCGGAGGATGAGCTCGATCACGAACATCAAACCTACGCCTATGGCCGTGTAGAGCCGAAAATACCGTCTCGCCAGGCGCGAACGCAAAGACTGAGACAGAAACCATGGAGGGGCTGGTCCCAATTCCCAGTGCGGTGTCGCTGTCGATTACCAGCTATCACTCGCTCGCAGTCCGAGAACAAGATGTGAACCAGCTTCTGACAGTGCTCCTCAACACATTTCTCCAACTCTAATTGCAGCGTACATGTAGAGAGTACACTTTAACGTTGATAAATCGAGCTCCTCGATATCTCGAATTCTCTTTACTCTTTTTCTCCTTCCCTAACGAACTAGTTTTAATGACACCATTAGTAATCATAGTATCGTTATGTTAAAATATTAGTTCACTTGAACTTTTATTTTTTCCTTCAGATTTGAGATGCTGGAAGAGTTAGATCTGATAATAGGATATGAATCTCATACTCGATCTCATACCCAATATCCAATGATAATAGGATATGAATCTCATACCCAATCCGCGACAATGAGAAACGAAATTCGACATAGTTCAGAGGCTTCACACCAATAAACGCAGTTGTGATATGAGGACATTTAAGACAAGCGGTGTCAACACCATCGAAAGATAGTCCCTAGAATGCCGAGTTGCGGTGTGTTCCTGGGGGCGCGGGTGAGATCTCGCCACCCAGGCACACAGCTCTGTGAAGAAGCTGCAAGAAAGAATGCATCCACCCTGCTCTGCAACCGCAACGCGGCCTAATGAGAAGCGGTGGTAGCTACAGCACATTACCCTTCATTCGAACGCAACTACACCCACAATACCAAATGTATTTTCTTTTTTACTATTTATTTAATGTACAAATAGTTGCCTACTGTATAGTGAAGAATAGGATAATTAATGTAAGTAAACTTTTGTATGTTTGAGAAATTGAGTCAATATTTATTGTATTTAAAATATTGCCATTACATTCCTAAAATTGTTATCTTTTTATAATCTGTTAATAATTGCGAGAAAGTATGTTTTGAGTGATATAAATTAGTGCTAAATAGTAGTGAAGATGAGATTGCGTGTTTTGCGTTGTACATACTCGAAGTAGTGTCAAAATATAATTCCAAAATATATGAACTGTTGTTTCTAATATGTTTCCATATGTTAATTCCACCCTAATGGTTTTAAACAATCGATTCACAACCCACACACATTATTATAACTAATGAGAGCAGACCAATTTTCTCCTTTCCTCACGAGAAATAAAATATATTCATAATATTTTAGGGTAGTATTATTATATTTTGAATATATAGAAACATATGTAACGAATGCTATTAGTGCGTCATTTTCCCCCGATGTAACATCTATGTTAATGTTTCTATGCCTTGCCTTAGAATCTTTCACGCCTTCTCCATACAAATTTTTCGTTAATTAACCCAGTTTTCCATAATGCGTTAGTTTATCCTAGCAGCAACACAGGGCTCACAAGGAAAAGTGATGAACTGAAAGTGCAGTTAGGGCGCACAATTTTTTTAAATTAATGGCACATCATTCTGAATAATTAATTTCAAAACATTTTTTAACAGTTTTACTTTCTCACCTACGCAGTATAGAGAAAATATTGAACGTTGCGTGAAAAAAACGGCGATTATTCGACACAGAAACTTTTATTGCCGGGCCCTCGTAACCAGAAAGTGGATAAATCTTGTTCCTATATGTAGCAAATTACTTCCTCTAACACATGTAGCCAGAAACCATGTTTTCTAGGTCCTTGATACCAAAAAAATCTATTGACGGCAAAATATCTGAGCCCTAGCGCTGTTCAGCTGATTACTCTAGCATTAATATTCCTCGATCAAATTAAAGGAACGCGAGGCCCTCTGAGTTTTAAAAGGATAGATTACACGAAGGCTGAACATTTTCAAAATTCTCTTAAAATGATTTCCAATTTTTTAATTAAAATTGTCTTTGAAAGCGTAAATGACGCATAAAAGAATGCCGCAGGTCTCAAAAGAATGGTTTCGGCGAACTCTGCGTATTTTCGAAAATTGCAAAAGTACAATATTGAAAATTGATATTTTTATCTTAAATAAAATATTTAGCAAAAAAAATCAATCTTTAAAAACTTTATGCAGTTTTTTAAAAAATAAGTAGTTTTTACGTGATTTCTGCTTGAAGTAAACACGAATTATTTAAAAAATCTTCAAAAACAGCTCCATTTTTTCTTCGATTTTTTTCCACGGAAAGGACTACCGAAGCTTAAAAGAATAGCGAACGTCTGATTTTGAACATTCTCAATTTTTTTAAAAAATAAGTAGCTTTCAGGTAATTTCTACTTGAGGTCAATGAAAATTGTGTGTGTGTGTGTGTATGAGTGTGTGTGTGTGTGTGTGTGTGTGTGTGTGTGTGTGTGTGTGTGTGTGTGTGTGTGTGTGTGTGTGTGTGTTATATATATATATATATATATATATATATATATATATAACGCAGGAAATGGTTACGAGAATGAGCTCCCAAATTATATTTAATTATAACTACGTTGCTGACTCAGTTGGCGGGTTCTTTACCGATATAATAATATCGTGAATATTTACGATTACTTAATTCGCCTCCCATACGGAGAAGCGTGGAATATGAAATGCAAAATTTAAATATTCTACTGGATTGCACGTGACGGTAAATGATAATCAGTTTTCATCAATAGAAAATAACAAATTTATTTATATATTTTAGTAACTTCTTTTAAAATCAACAAAGTATAACGTTCTTTTTGGTCATGACCTTTACTATAACGCTATAGAACCTGTTATCTTGGGTGCTGTCCTGGTAAAGGATGTCTTCCCGTAGACTTCAGCAATGGGCCTCGTCCAATCTTCTTTCTTGCCATCGACCAAATCCGTATCTTGTCGTTTCTTCTCATAAACCACTATGTACACTGTTTATCAATTGGCTTTCCATCCCCATTCACCTGCTTGAATTGCTACAAGTTCTAATACTCCTTATTGTTCATTCCCTAAACAGAATATTACGTGCTGTTAAAATATTAGCATATAAGTTCACCAAGTTATCATCGGGTTCCTATCATCAGAGACTAAGTTCGATTATCATTGTCTGCTTAATAAAATTTATATGTCCCACTTTTGGCATTCACTGTTCACTTCGTATAAAACAATTTCTGACTTCTATCTTTTGAATACTAACAGCGACAAATCACTACGTCCGAACTCACGTAAATTTTCTATGTTAAAATAAACTGCTATGTATCTAGCACCCTGATCCGATCGTTATCGAGTCGAAAGTTCGAATGAATATTTTTGTATCCTACTTCAACATGTCAACTTTCTTCATCTTTTTCTCTCTTGTTTAAAACAAAATTACGCGATCTACCTCGCGGCGTCATCTACGTAATTATTTCTGACCAATAACTCACTTTTTCACATTCCCATGACACTTCCGGTATATTAGAATGGAATTTTCTCATTCGTGTAACTAGGCACCTCTTAAGTTTGTTTATCTTTCCTCGTAGGCGAAACCACGGATGCTATTTATCGTCCGCTTTTGAACTAATGGGTATTGTTTATGTGTTGCACTCCGGTACCATGGCAACCAGCGTCTTTTTGCTAATCAAGTGTTATTTTTAATGAAATTCGCTGAATTTCATATTGGTGACAATCTGGTATGTTACAAGATACACACACACATACATATATATATTGAAACACCCCTAACTGCTACAATTATTGGGCGATTCGTCGTAACCCGTTTCCGAATTTCTAATAACATGGGCGCCAGGAAAAAGGTTACCATGATATTTTAACTATTATTACTCTGATAAAAACTAAATATTATCCCGCTAGCTGGGTCGATGGGTCACGTCAGAAATAATCGCTATTATCTATTAATAGCCGATTACCCGATCTGCCATCTATACAGAATGGCGAGGAATCTGTAAACAGAGATTATTTCTCTAGCTACTTATTAGCTGGATAAATGAAAATCATTTATCTTTTTTTCAAAGAGAAACTTAATGTTTATTACTTATTAAAATGTAACAAATTAAAATGTAAAAATTTATCATGAGAAACTTTCTTTAGTCATGACCTGGTTCGAACCTTATACGGTGAGTCTGGTCTTCGCGTGATCTTGATCGATGCCACCTCGAAGAAACGCCTTCCCTTCTTTCTTGAGGTTCTGAAGTCCCGAAATCCCATTACCACGAATCCGCTTCTCTTCTTTAAATACGAACACTGCCGATTCACCGTTTCGCACCACTCAAATATTTGTTCTAGCTCCACTATGTTATGTCTGATGCCCGTTCTCTCCGTATAAATATCCAGTGCTTTTATGATTACACAGCAAAAAAATTTCTCAGTTCTATCTTCCGTTTATAGCAAGAAAATATGCAAAGTCCGGTATCTTTCGTGAACCGCATACATTTATAAGTTCAAGAATGATTAGAGTTCACTCGCGAAAAATTTCCAATTTTTTATTCAACTCGACGTTCCACAAATCTTAGAAAGTATCACGAGTTCACTTCTGGTTCTGCCACGAAAATATTCAGAGTCCGAATATGTCCCTCAAGTCCGATTCTTGCTCTACCACACGAAAATATTTCAGTCTGAACACGTACTGTAGACCCCCGAATATAGATAAGCTCAACATTGCGCATTTCCAGAAACCCTCAAACGATATTTTTTCAAAAAGGCTTTAATTGTTTCAAAGAAAATTTGCATATATGACCAGAGATTGCTCCTCTATAATAATCTTGAAGTCTTATTTCTTGAAGTCATACTTTTATGGGACCGAAAAAATGAGAAAATATGTATACATAGAGGTGCTCCTGAATGACACAGACTTTCTCGTAGTAAACGTTTCTAATTTCCTTGGTGTGGATTGGCTTTACGGACTGGTCCCATCCTCTTGCTAGCTGCCATCTTTCGTCGCCTAAAGTACATTTTTTTGACATTTTCTCCACTTTTCGGTTTCCTTATAGTGGAACCGAAATATTATTTTAAGAAAATGTATTAATTTAAGAAAAGTAAAACCTCCTCCTAAATAGCTATTGATCATTGAAATTGAATATCATTGAAAAATTTGAAACCGTTTTCAAGAAAATAGCAACTAAGCAATACTGTAAATGCGAAATTTGAGTCTCCTTTCCACAGGAATTTCTTGAGTTTTCGAAAAACTTTTAAAATCATTTGAAGCATTTCCACTTACAAATGCAATAATGTATACAAATCAACGGGAATGTGAATAATAACGGCGTGAGAAACAAAAAAATACATTTGTGTAATTTAAAAAAATAACAACAAAAGAATGCACCACAATGAACTTTACGTAATATTGAACAGTGCAATTAACATTATCCATTCGAAAAAATTGAAGAAAAAATTTGGAGCCATTTTTGAGAAAATCTTGCTTTTGTATTTTTTAAAATTGCAAATATTTCACGTTCTATTGCACGAAAACTACTAAAAATTTTCAAAAAAGTCTTCAATTTTATAGTTATAGGAAGACGCCGAACAAAATTCCAACTTTTGCGATTTTTGAAAATTCGGAGTTAACCGTGAAAACTGGACCTATGCCACCTTTATAGGTGTATTTTACTACATTCCCACAAGAAATTTAAAGAAACAATTTAGAGCCATTTTTGAGAAAATTTTGAAAATGTCCGTGGGGCTTCATATAAAGTATCCGCAAATATTAAAGAATGTTTTTCAAAATCTCAACTAGAGCCAGATCCGGGATTTCTTGAATTTGGAAAAGATTGTACACATGGTTTAGGCGCTACCACTGTTAACAGACTTCTTAAAACAAATTTGCAAAAACTTACGAACAGTATTGCATTGGAACTTATTAAATTTGAAGAATTTCAAGTGAATGGGGAGAAAACAAAGTTCGACTTCGCACTTTTACCTTCTTAAGTGTACAAGTGTACAAACACCGATTTTCAAATAAATGTGATACAGAACTTATTCTTATTAAACTTAACAGCTTATTCACATAAAAATACAAAATAGACGGCTTTTAATGTATTATTAGATTCGCATACGAAACGATTAATACAGAAATTGCAGAAGTGGAAGTACACACAAATTAGACTGAGTTTGTGAAGTTTTAATCTCTTCAAAAACATGGGGAGAAAAATATGAAAGTGTTACGCAAATCGTTGTAGAAGATTTTGCAACAGAATTTTCGTAACTAATTGAGAATGTTCTTGTATTAGGATTAGAGAATAACCCAAAAGAGTAGGTTACCAGCGATATTTGTGCAATATTGTGCCTATCAGTGAAAATCGTAAAAAATGTAGCTCTACTAAACTGTATTCGCTTCATCAATGCCTTCCAAGTATTTTTTACGGCCATTATAATTTTGAAATTGTTATATTAACAGACTGGAGGTTGCACCTCCATCATAAATGACGGAAATGTAATTTCCAAAATTCAAAATACGAATATATAATAAAAATGTACTCAATTTAAATCAATTAGAACTAGGTAAAATAAAAGTCTGTATTGAAACACAACTTCCAAATTGTATGCGTCGGGTCAGTGTGAGGTATATACACCTCCCGCGCACGTGGTTCTGGCTTTGATTTCCTCTGGGCACTTAAGTTCGACTCCGGCACATTGCAACAAGCACTGTTGCTTCGACACGTTCCACACAAATAAAATTAATTTATCTCGAAAACTTCATTGCCCTGCTATATTTGACAATAATGAAAGATCTTCGACACACATTCGTGTTCACAAGAACGTTCGCAAACCGCTGGCCAGTTGCAGCCACACTGGCTTCCGCGAGACGCTAAGAGACTTTCATCCAGAGTGGCCACGTTTACACAAAGAACTCATCAAATGTACTTTTTGAATCAACAAACCTAATATCAAATGAAAAAATCTCCAAATATCATAAGCAATGCATTAAATATCGTCAAACTTAACTGAACTTGTGTTCTTTTAATAACAAGCGAAATTCATAAAACTACTTGACAGCGAATCAGACAGAAGATGAGTATTCCCCTGAGACTCCCTCCAACACCGCGCAGCGCTCGACAGCGCCACTATGCTGGTTGCGCCACCTAAAGGTCGTATGTTCCCCGTGTTAAATCGAAGTGCCAAAGAGTAAACTCAGTAATACAGCCAAGAGCATGGTGCAATTTCTAGCAAGGCAACAGACACAGGAGAGAGCGCCAGTTGGACGCTCTTTCGTTTTTATAATGATTAATGATCGATGTTGCTGCAGTATCTTGAATATTGACTGCAATTAAAAGGAAAATGAATTTTCCTAAGATATAAGATCTTTTTCATTTTCTGGAGGATGTGCAACTATGCAACCTAAGCACGAGCCGCCACTGGAGTACGAGAAAGTAAGAAATTGAATGTTTATAATTTTGTTAACCACATCGCTCTTCGTTGACCAGTTGTCTGAGCGTGCTCTTGTTGAATCAACACGAGCAATTTGTTGTAATTCCTGGTAATAAACAATTTTCTGAGTAAAAGAACTTTCGGAATAAAGAAAATTTGCCGCCCAGGGGCCGGTGCCCACAGTGCCCCTGCCTAAATCCTACCCTGCCCATAAAACTTAAGTTTTAGGTTCCGAAAGTTTTGTGGTGACAGAGTTCTGAAGGGACTGGAATTTTGGAGTGACATGTGGGGAAATGAAGGGGACGTGAAGGAAGACAGATGGGAAACATTTGGGAACTTGTGGGGCCCGAATTAGATTTCTTATGCGCATGCTACACAACGAAATCTTTTTGAAATTTCTATTACATTTTTAGTTCTCTGGAGTACTCCCATTCCATGGCATGGCTGGTCAGAAAAGTGCAGAATGTCAAGAGTGTCCTAAAATCCCTGAAAAATTAAATTGAAATAAAAAGACAATGAATCTTTTATAATAAAAATAAAGGGACTGTATGATTTTCTCTATAATTTAATATCAATGCTTCACAATATTAGAATGATTACTCTGGCACCGACCTGACCTATAATGCTGCAAGACACAGTTGAGGACTTGCCATTCAAAGTTGGATTCTAGTAAACTTTTAAAACAATGATTTACAAAGTATGAAGATTTTGCTCAGTCCCGCTTAGAAGTGAGAAAGATGAGTGATAATGGAGATGTACAGAAAGTACCTGTTGGAATTCTACATCGATCACCAATTTAGATTTGAAATATAATTATAAAGAAATATGACACAAGTAAACACCTTCCTCTTCATGAAACTATTGTTTACACTTAAGTGAAAAAAGTTTACAGTGTTGTGAAAGAATGTTCTACTGAAATGCCCTCCTCAATTGTCTGTTTTGTTGAAGTAAATGTGTAAAAAGAAAGGTTTCAGTCACAATATCATCAACAAACAATTTACAAACGCGTATAATCAGCAATATTAACACCGATCACCAAGGATTAAAAATCAGCAAGGTTTGCTAATTCATGGCCAATATGAGAAGACCTTGCGATGAAGAGGTAAAAAATATAATATATTTGAATTGCATTGAAAACATACAGGATATCGACAAAGTTGTCAACAATGTAAAGCAATATCTTAGTATCATATCATATTAAAGCAAATGCCCCAACCAAAACTCCTATTGACTTGTACTTTTGAACATTTTTTTCTCAATGGACATTGTAATTATGAAGCAAATGCTTCAGAAACATCTTATGACCAGTTTCAGTGCCATAAAAGGATGCAGACAAAGAGTTCTCTAAACTCTTTTCTTCTTTTTTGATACAATAATACTCATGTAGCGCAACTTCAGGGTTGAATAATTTGAGGGGTGTTTCCAAGTTAATAATTCTGATTTGTAAATATCAGAAGGATACCAGCTCAGAAGATATTTAAAATGTTAGTGATTTTGACTGGACACTGCGGATCTATTGTATAGCGAATGAAATACATATAGGGATGAACTGATTCTCAGTAACTTGAGCAGTTCTTGCCATTATCAATTTCTTCGCAACCGTTCCGAGTGAATTTATTAATTATAATTACACAAATAATTGAATTTAAAGCTTTGACATTACAACAATCTCCGAGAGAGACTATCATTGGTAATAATCAGTACTACAATTAACACTGCCATGAATGGGATAAAAACAAAAGGTTAGCATTTTTTTGACGAACAATCATGTCATTCAATCGCGTTAACTTACACACTTGCGTTGCGTAATATTAAACTCAGGTAGAACATTTAAACATGTGAAATCATTTGAAAAATTCCATAATAAATATAAAATCTGACACTTTCATGTTGAGGTTATACCCGACTTACCCATCACTTGAACTCGACAAATAGCGCACGTATCACACTCCACATCCCAGCTCCACATTGCAACAGCATTCCATTTCTTCAGAGTAAACATTTTCTCAGGTTTTTGAGCTTCTCCATCACCCCTGTCATTGACATCACTATCATCTGCCATGGTCACGACCGTCACAAACAAATTTCGTGTTATGAATAGGAATAGAGAGAAGTGGAGAGAACAGGAAACACAGACAGATAGGCAGGGTAGACAACAGACAGTAAAATGACCGCGGAATTTGAAAGCGTGCACATCACAAGCACGTTTGCTAATTGAATGAAACGTCGCAATATCTTATTATAGTTGAAACATATGGTTTTTTATTTTTGGAGTATATTTTATTTCCTTTCTGCAGACAATGGCATGCCTACATTAATGCATTTGGATGACCATGCACAAGATCTACAAGTACTGATCTACTGCATCCCATTTCATAAGCATGCACGTAGATAAAGTCATTTCACACTTGTTGCTACTCTAATGAAAAATAATTTAAGATGCACATTTGTTAAAAGTAACAAAAATAAATGAAATTATGTTGTGTTTGATTTATATACTGGACTAATTAATGCTTATCGATAGATTGTCATCATTCTGAGTGTATTTACCGATAAACCTTTCGTTTAATAACATTTAATTTACTAAAGTGAAACAATTTAAATTTTACATTAGATATCAGCTCGAGAAAACTAATTAAATTAGTATGTATTAAAACATAGTTTATGAAAGCAAGTTGAGGAAGAAATCAAACGAAATGTTTTTGGAACATGTATTTATATAACATATTGACATTCAAAAAATGTACATTTGGAATGAAGAGACACATGTCCTACCAACTATTAAAAAAACCACATGGCATGAAATGGTTAAATATGTTTGTATTTATAATGAGTAGTATGTTTTCTCCCTTATTAAGATTCTCAATATACTAAATCAAGGTTTAAGCTATCTAGTTTAGGTGACTCCTCTATGCAACACCATCATTCCTCTGAAGCTACAGCATCCTCAGCAACAGAAACTCTGATTCTTTTAAAAATTTAGTGAAAAATTGTCCCCAAGGCTATCTAGCTTTTAGCCATTATGCACATTCATCTGTGTCTCATTTTTTGGCTAGTTAGTAGGTATAATACTGAATCATATATGTACAAGAAATGAAGTTAAGTACAATATGTATAGAAGAATGCACAAATAATCCAATATTTGTAAATACCATAATTGCAATGAAATTAAAAACCATAAAAATACATTTTATACATCAATAATTCAACATACTTACAATGTCAACTTATGCACAGCATGCCAGAAAGATAAAATCATTCAGTGGTCATGTTCTTATGAGATAAGGTTTGTAAATTAATGAATTTTGTGCCTTGTTTTATTACATTTTCAATTAAATTCTCTTTAGTATGTCATGTTTTGTCACTTCCTCCTGAGAGGATGAAAATTATTCATGTGGTTGGGGAACACAAAAATGGATCTATTAAATTAATACATTTTCGATCTCCAAGCACCTAAGCACATCACAAAGAATATAAAATTTTAAAATGATTACATGTGCATTCCAACAAATAATATTAAAACTGTAAGACACAAAATTACTTTACAAACCTGAGCTGCATCCAAATGATTCCACTAATCAGTTTAAAACATAACCACAAACTCAACATCAAAATAAACAAAATAAAATATGCATAGGATTTTCCATTAAGTAGTAACATCTGAGCAAATGCATAAATATCACTAAACTGAATAAAGGAATTTTAATATTTAGTTTTTCATAAATTCAATAGATTATAAACTAAGAAAACTTGCCTACAAACAAATGGGGAAGGAGTCATATTCAGGACATCTGATTATCTTTCTAGATAGCCACATCCACCTAGTCTAAGATAACAATTACACAAAAATGGGAGACAAATATTTACAACTTAAACAACTTCTTCTAGGACTACAATTTTACATAGCAAGTGTGAAATTAATGTATAACAGAGAGTAAAACTGAAATAAAAATTCATAACAATTTTGCTTTACCTCAATTCATTTCTTTTTGAAAACATGCCACATCTACATTACAGAACACTGGTGCAAATTAACACCATATTTCTAAGAGGTATTTTTTTCAGGAATTTTATAAAACTGAAATCCTAAATAACATTCAAGACATAGAATCATTGACTCCTTACTGCTGCAGATGCTCCACTTGAGTTTTCTTCTACCTTCTACTTAATATGGCAAATATATTCTTTTGAGAAGTTTTCAAAAAAATCTTCCCCTCTATTAAATAGTAATGGAATTGGTTGTATAGTAGTTTAAACATTCAAATAATTTGGCAACCTTTTCTAAAAGTGGAACGGTACGACTTAAATGGACAAAATTTCTAGGATGGATTCTGGTGAAATATTATTGTTATCAATACAGAGATTTCACACATGCATGTGTATGTATGCATACATACATTTAAACTGAACGCAATATGTACACATACAAACACATACACATATGCATATACATTTTTGCACCATTTCTTTTAAATTCTAAGAGTTATGATTATTTTGGACAGTTTTACAATTGGACAAAACATTGTTTTTCAACAACTGCTTCCAAAATTTTCTTTTATTGATCACATAGAGAAAGCTTGAGGAGAGGACATCCAAAGAGCCTGTTCTTACATATCCAGGAACGTAAATTTTTAACTGAAGGTAACACTCATTTACATTAAAAAAATATTACATTACAAATCAGTGAAATCGCAAGATCATATGCTGTCACTAAAAGACTCTTAATTTAGCCTTAAAAGAAAGGACTGTTAATACTTTGATAAAACTATTTTATTGAAGACATTTTTCTCAAATGCTTCATAAAAGATTACTATTCATTCATTCTCTAAATTAAAACAGTAACTCTTCAAAAAGTAATATTTATTTAAGTACAATCTTTCTACAAGACCGGTTGATGAAAATCCACACTGTCTTTCCTGCATACCTCCTCAATTGTCCATTGTAAAGCATCTGATGAAGTAGGTAAGCTTTCTCATATTAATAAATAAGTATGTAGGTTTGTAAATATACTAAACTGTGATTATTAACTACCTTTTAAATGAAAACCTCACATAAAAATATGTTAATGATAAATGGAAAAAGCAAGAACTTTTGAATGATAATGAAAATAAAAATCAATTCATTTAATTGTAAAAAATCAATCAATTAGAACTAGTTTGATAGCTAAGGATGTGAATTCTGGCTTTCAGTTGCTGTGGACTATTCAAAAATACAGTTAGGAGGTTTACCAGTACACAGAGGCAAATGTTGGCCAAAGTCAAAATGGAAATGTGCAAAACAGAAATGGGAGGAAATTTTCTGAAATCTAACACATAGCTATATTAAGATATTTTGGTATGAGATTTGTGTGCTGCATTATCTGACATATTTAAGACAGCAATCTAGGAACACTCAGTGTTTTGGAAATTTCACAAAATGGGTATAAATATCTGCATTCTACGCTTGTACCATTATTAGAAAAGTAAAACTTTTTGATAATCAGCCTAGGATATGGAATTTAATACTACAGGTGGTTCTTTAGTATCTCTCTCCTTTAACTTTCTCAATCATTCAATCCAACACAGATCCCAATATCACAAGGCTATAAGCATCAATACATTTCATAGAATTCATGCATACAAAACAATACATTATCTTTTTCCACTACAATTATCAACGTCATTTAAATATCATAAATGTCTACAAAGAAGTTTTAAGTGAGGTATGTGTGTTTATTCAATAGACGATAACAATAAATTTTAACATATGCTTAATAGAGAAAAACAATATTTGTCTTGCAATTGATTCATGCAATATCTTACTTCGTTCATGTTCATGTGTAATAGATAAAATGGTAAAAGAGAGAAGGAAGAAACAATATTCTAAAGGTTATAATATCTTGATTAGATTACACATCTGATTAAATACGTATCAGAATTTCAATATTGCACATGAGAAAATCATGTTTCTACATACATTATTCTTTAAGCCCTCTGAAAAGAATATCTCTTGCTCTCGCCTACTTTTGATGCTTATAACCTTATTATACAATTTCATGCTAAGAAAATGAGCCTTCTACAATCCCCACAGAACCGCTCTTCAGAAAAGTCTTATCACAATCCTGTGCACAGAAAATGAATATTTTTACACTATTATTTATTACAAAATGACTTAATTCATTTTAAGTGCTCAGAAACTGCACAAATAGATGAAAATCTTATCAGTCACACAGTTCACTTATTTAAAATGCACACCACTTCAAAGATATCTCCTATATTGCTATTTGAAAATATTGGTTTTTGATTTATGTATGATTGCAAAATAAAATAAAGACCACACAACAGTTTTCTTTTTTTCATTATACTATGGGTAAATGACATTCAAAGAGAATGCCTTACAATGTACATGTAGTTACTTTCACAGTTAATACTGGAGGAAACTCAATGTATGTTTCGTGAGGAATGCTGGTATAAAAAAAAAATGTTGTAAATAGTCCTTGCACCTACCTACATTGCCATTCTCCACACACAAATAAAACAAATTCTCACTGCATCTGTGTCATCTTATTCAAATTAACACAATATAAAATGTCAACAACAGGCAAAACATAAATCAACAATTATTTCCTTTCAAGCTGCACATCTCGTTTACAAATGGAGGGAAAAATGTTGCAAACAGCAAATAGAGGATTTCCACCCCGGTTTCTTCCGGCTTGAGCAGAAATTAAAACTATCTGCTATATTACAGGCAATTGCATTGTCTGGGGATCAGGGAGATACCAGCCATGAAGAATTTGAAAGTGTACACAGGCAATGCCAGACATATGCATGATCAGCCTTCAGCCACAATCAAGAGCAAAAATATCTTAACAAAAAAACAAAAAATTAATTACCCTACTTAAAATATTACAAAAATTAAAGGTACTCAAATAAATTAAGAAATCATCACAGAAGATTTGACCTGAAACATGTTCATTTTACCATATTTATACACATAATAGTATTCTTCTTTAAAGAAGAAATACATATTTTCATTAAAAATAACAACCAACCTATCAGAAGGTAGTCACATGGAACTAAACGTACTCAATGAGCAGCAATGAAGTGCTGAACCTGTGCTGTCCGCGCACGGAGGGGGCGGCTTGGGACGGGATGGGTGGGACTCAGCCCACTTGGGAGGCGGGAGGCTTCTCCCAGGACAGGGTCTGTGCGCAGGGCCTTGATGCTTCCTCAGGCAGGTGGTTCTACTTGCTGCGAGGAGTAGAACGGGCTCCCACGGTGCTCAGACCCTCACCTCGGCTACGGGAACGATGTAGTGTAGACAGTCCCTCACCTGGAATGTATTGTGTGTGATCTCATGATAAAGTCATATAACACACATATCTTATCACAAAGTCACACTTCAAGTAATAGAGAAAATTAATAATATTTAAAATATGTATTTGACACTGATATTGCGAGTTGAGATTATATTTTCAGCTGATGGAGAAATTTAGCTTGCTAAGAACAGATTCTCATACTTGGTCATTTCACAATTGTCTTTCCCCAAGGCATATCAGGTAAATGCCCTTTACTCTCTAAAATGTGTCATTTAACACTTAGAGAAGGACACATGTTATGAAACAAATAAAATAATGGAGAGAAACAGTTCTGCCAGCACATGTATCTAAAGCATTATTATCTTAATAACAATTATCTCTTAATACTGCAATAACACTGAAGAAGTTAAATAAATAAAAATGAATTACTAGACTCAACACCTTACAAAAACCACTTCGATTTTATGAGATGACTAGCTCTACCTATCTGCTTCGCTGGTGTGGAGTCAGCGAATAAAATAAATATTAAATTAAGCATTCAAAGGTTGCATCTAAACTTTCTTGTGTGAAATGTTTGTAACTATTTTGTTTCTTATCGATTAGTGTTCTAATAGGATCTCCTTATTTACCTACTTATTTATTACACACATGGAGTTACATCCTACACTTTTTATGTTTCTTCTTCCTTTTCTTTATTGTTTACTTGCTTGTTTGTTTATATATTCAAATCGGCACTATAAATACTTGTTTCAGAGATATATCCAGAAAATATATGGGTCTAGAGTACATTCTCTTCTGGGTAAAGTATTAATAACTACTGTGTTTTGTGATTATCTTTCAAGTGCAGATATTTTGAGACTTGTAATTGTTCTTAATTATATTCAAATTAGAGCACTCATTCAATATATCCATCAAATCCTTCATTGGTCTACATAGGAAACATATTTACATACATCTCATAAAATACTAGATTATCTCTTCAGTCCATTGGTCATGAAAAGCTTTGTTGGAATGCCAAAATGTGCCATGTTTCGCTTCATGCAGTTTAATCACAATTGGAATCTGCGATTAAAAAAAACACTAATTACAGTTTTCTACTGAAGATCAAAATAAGTCTTCTACATGCCTTCTTGTACTCTGCACTTCTCGTAGACCCAGGTACTTTTCATTATGTTTACATACTATCACTACTTCAAAAAGAGCTCTGAAGTAAAAGTTGTTTATTTTTTGGAGATACATTTCAAAAGAAGTGCATTGCAGCAAAAAATTCCTATATTCAAAATAAAAGCTGACAAAACTGTCTGTGGGATTGATTTTATCGAACGTTTTCTATTTACAAAAGCTTTTGAGCTACTTGCAAGTGAAAATTAAGGTACTTGCCTACCTAAGCTTTAAAATTTTTATTTATTGTATAAATCTGCATTTGAACATGCTTACCTCAAAGGATTAAGTACTAACAGAGTCAAAAATATTTTTGAACATACTTTATTTTAATTATTTCATCCAATATGCCCTTTTTCTTTCCAAAAACAGGATATGATTTATAACATCATATCTCCTGAACCATTAAACATTTTTTTTGAGATTCCTCTTTAAGACTGTAGAAAATTGTTTTGATGAGAATAATTTTTTGGCTGAGCTATTTTTTTGTTCCTTAAAATCACTGTTATTTGTTGTTTATATTTCTATTGTTGTTGCTGTTGTCGTTGAAGTTATTTGGATCATACTTTAGTGCCTGAACCTAAATTTAAAGATTGATAAGCGACTTGTTTGTACTTTACAGGGATCTGAATTAGGGAAATTTTTAAATTTAAAGGAAATTTTTTTGAATTTACAGGGAATTTTTCATATTAAAGAAAAGAAAAGAAAGAAGAGGAAGAAAGAAAAAAAAACAAACAAACAATGGTAACAATATTGATTAACAGAGCAATCTAGTATTGCTAATATGTATTTTCCATAACAATTTTAGGTTTAGGATCAAGAATTGATTTCTGCTGTTAAATAAAAAATTAATCACAAAGATATCTTTGAAGTCAGGCCAAACAAGAGAAAAAGTAACTTAAGCAAAAAGCCAGATTATGATTAATTAGCTCTAAAATTGCCTCACGATGAAATGTTTCACCTTCAACTTTGGTTTCCTTGTCTACTTTCCCCTTTCTTTGACCTTTCAAGTATCTCCTTCTGCTTTTACTTGCATGTGTAGTCTGAATTTTAGCTATTTGATGTTGCCTTGAGTCACACATAGCCACTCCTCGCAACATGTTTTTACCAGATTTGATACATATCCCTTCAAATATTTGAGATGTGGCATATGCATGTGCATTTGAAAAAGTACAAATAAAATTAAAAACTAACAAACTTAAAAACAAACAGTTTGAAGCATTGAAAAGTAAATATCTGAATGAAAAAAGAAAGAAAAAGGCGTCCCAATTTTTTACAGTAAAATGTCATTTTCCAGTTTCTGGTATATCATATCAATATCCTAATCTCTTGGCCTTTTCAGTAACTTATGAGATGTGTTTGCAAATATGTCACAACTATACATCCAGATCAATGGTACAAGCATCTAGATGGGCTGTAGGCCATATTATATGTAAAGGTGCAAGACCGAGATGTCCAAAGGGCTGTCTTGGAGTGATGTTTGGGAATAAGGAGGGACTTCTGCACTGAGAACTGCCCTTGGGTAAGTAGTAGTCTGTAGCAGGCCCTGGAAAGTCCCTTCACTGCCAATATATAGTAGCTGGGAAAGAAGGGTGGCAAAACCAAAAGATGAGCCATGACTCAAATGTAAGGGAAACTAACTAGTATGAAAAAGTCAGTGCCATTTGATATCACCACTAGTTCACGACTTTATTAATACGATCACTGACATCATTCATTGTCAGACCCTGAGTAGTGATGTTTAATTGACATATAAAAGGAACATTTGAACGTAAATTAAAACAATATTATCTTCAAACAATTAAGTGAAAGTATGCAAAATCTTACCTCTACTGCCACTTCTCTTCATAGTGCCCGTGGAATTTGAGTCTGACGAACGACTCCCTGTTCTCATAGCACGACCTCGCCTGTCTTGTATCAACTTGTCTGCTCGGACAAATATGCCACATTTAGGCCGACAGCTGAAATATTGCACTCCTTGAACAGTACCATCATTCTTGCCTGCACACAAGGAATAGAGCAGTTATCAATTCATTGAAATAAAATTGACAATATTTGATTTTTTGTTTATATTCCAAAATGCACTATTAGTAGTAAGTAAATTCATATTTATAGTTGTCACATCAAGTTGCCAATAACAACTATAATAAATAATAGTGAAATTTAAAAAAATTGATCAAGAACCAAATTTTCTTATGAATTTACCTGTTGGAGCATCCAACTCGACTCCAACCCATGTGCCAGAGGCAAATTCAGTAGGACCTACATATGCAATGACACCTGATGAATTGTATGGCCGAATCAAAACACTCTCGCCAGTTACAACCCATTCTGGAGGAGGGACATCAGTCAGTCGATTCAGGTCTCGTCTAGATCCAAACATACTGCTGCTTTCTGTTTCTTCTAAAAGAGAAAAGGTATACATTTCCATCAGCTTTTATTTTATTCTATTTCATGTCCAGGATTAGGCAGTATTTAAATAAATGTATTTGATACAAGTATTTTAAATATACAGTAAAACCCCTTTTTTACACTTTTCAGGGGACTGAAGGAAAAAAGTGTAAAATGCAGGAAAGTGTAAATTGCAGGAAAGTTAAAAAAACAATAGTCTAAGCGAGTACTTACATGTTTTACTCCAAGGACTTGTTTACATAATTATTATTCAATAACACATATCACACTTTTAATACATTTACAAATTATACTTTAAATACACAAAGTTACTATTTAAAAAAAATTAAAATTGTCATTTGTTTCTTTTTTTTCTGTAATTGTATTTCTTCAACCTGCCCCTCAACACTATACAATGCTTGGAATGCATCTGTTTCTAATAATAGTTTTCAACGTGGAAACCGAGAGTTGAAGCTCCTTCGCTAACTGAACACGTGTTCCACATGCGCATCAACACGACGCAAAATCTCTATCTTCTCTTTCAAAGAAATGCATTTCCTGTCTTTCTTCTCCATATTTTATCGCCTCCACTACCTTCAAAAAACACGTATCTTCAACAACTGTGTACACGTGAACTATGTACACGCACACAAAAAAAAACACGTATCTTCAACAACTACCTTTCACAAACACACCGAACACCACAAGCTGACTACGAGCAGAGACTATCTCTGACTTCCGCTATAAAGCATGCGGTATAACAGGAAATGGCTAACACCACCTGAAAAACGGGTTACATGCACGACTTCCGCGAAATTGATTCAAACATCAGTTTTGACCAAAAAAATCGGCGTAAAAGACGGGAAGCTCTTTAATATTGAGTTGTAAATTGCGGAAAAGAATGCATTGTAAATATAGGCTTTTTAACGGGACCAACAAAAACGGCGTAAAAGGCAGGAAAGCGTAAAATGCGGGAACGTAAAAACGGGGTTTTACTGTATTTTGTATTTTGCATTTGAAAAACTGAATTTTTCAGTTTTTTGGACATGTATTTTAGAGATGTATTTAAATACATAAAATAGGTGTATTTAACAAAAGAAATACTTAAAATATTTTAAATACAGATGTAGAAGATAAGGAGAGTAGTTTCTTTTTGTTTGATTCTGCTAGTGAATGGGACAAAAACGAGACAAAAAGTAAAGCTTCTTTCAGCTGTTGAACTTGAATTCTCTTTATTTTATAATAATAAATCTAAATCATTAAAAATGCTGGACAATTATTCAACAACATACAAGCATCTAACATTAGTTTATGTTCATCAGCGCCAGTTCAACAACTGTTTTCCTTTGCAGGTTTATACATCCGCCAACTAGAGGTTTATTTGTTTGAAAAACTATGTGTTTTAAAAGGAAATTCCATTTATGTTACAGATATTTTAGATATTTTATATGTGAAAATGTTCTTGTGAAAATATAAGTGAAAAAGCTTTGTATTTGAAAGATTTTAGTTTTTATTCAGAAATTTATGACTGTCACTTAGTAATTTATTGTAATTATCAATTACAATTAAGCTGGAATAAAAAAGTTATTTATTTTTATTTATTTATTTATTTATTTATTTAACGGACAATTTGTCCTTGATTGTACAAAATCTATCAACAGATAAAGCATGTTTTTACAAAATACAAAATACAAGTATAATATAGTTAAATTAAAATAACATTATTCGTAAGTTAACAACTCGGCTTTAGCAATGGATAAAAAGTTTGCATCACAAATATCGCTCTTGTCTCTGACTAGATAATTCATCAATTTACAGCAGCAATTTATCACATTGTTTGCAGTATACGATTGTTTATATAATTTGATAACAAAGATTTCAGTCGTTCTCGAATTAAATGTCGATGTTTTATATGTTATATAATTAAAAAGTAGAGGGCAATCTAGCGCACCCATAATCAATTTTCTCAAAAATATTGCATACTGTAAATTTCTCAGTGATACCAGTGATGGTATATTCAATTGTAGTGCAATATAGTCATATTTGTGTTCAATGAACGGATCATCACAACCCAAATATCTGGCAGCTATTCTAAAAAACTTATGTTGAACAGTTTCTATCTTTTTGATGCTGTTAAAGAAGAAAGGCGACCATATCACTGATGAGAACATCAAAATAGGTCTAATCAGCATCAAATAAAGTGATCTCAAAACATCGATCGAGTGAAGATCGTGACAGGTACATTTGACGAATCCCAAGGTCTGAATAGCTTTTGTAACAGATTGTTGAATATGGTCAGAGAACGTCATCTCAGAGTCAAATATGACACCCAGATCTCTGATAGATGATACCCTATGCAAATATTTAGAATCTAAGGTATATCGAAATACATTACATGCTCTAGTTCTAGTGAAGGTGATTGATTTACATTTATTGATGTTTAAATAGAGATCATTATCGACACACCAAACGTGTAATGAATCCAACGCTTGTTGTAGAAGTTTACAGTCATCTAGTGTTCTAATTTTCAAAAAAATCTTTAGATTGTCACCAAAAAGCAGATATTCCACCTCAGTTAACCTCTCCACAATATCATTAATGAAGATATTAAACAAAATTGGGCCTAAGTGTGACCCTTGCGGTACACCTGATGAAACAAAAATTGGACTAGATCTGAGACCATTTATCATAACATATTGTATTCTATCTGACAGATAGCTGCGGAACCAACTCAAAAGAGGATCCTGGATTCCAAAACGTTCGAGTTTATATTAATAGATTTTTAAATATTTAATTATTATTTTTTAAGGTGTTATGGTTCACGGAATCGAATGTACAATACAATACAAAATTATTGTACTTACTGTATTTTCAGTATTTTAAATAGGTATGTATTTAGCAATTCGTATAATAATGTATTTTGAGTATGTATTTAAATACTTATTTTTTGGGTGAAGTATTAAAATTTTAACTTGATAGTATTTGGCCCAACCCTGTTCATATCAATAATTTTATTTGTGTGAAAGGTGTCGAAGCAATAGGTCTTGTTGTAATGTGCTGGAGTCGAATTTAATTGCCCAGTGGAAATCAAAGCCACAACCACGTGCGCGGGCGGTGTATGTGCCTTCAGCAGACCCAATGTACAATATTATGTATCAAAGTTATCTGTGTTTTTTCAATCAATACCAGGCAAATATACATCGCAATGTTTTATTCTTTTTCTGTTTTCTTTTCTATTCCCTTCTTTTACTACATTGTAATTTAATATTTCTTTCTCATGTGTATCTTTGTTATATCATGAACATCTTCAGGATTGTCTTGTTTGTTCAAGTATTTAGTAAATAAATTTTAAAAATTTCAGAGCAGTATCCTACAAAATGGGCCATGGATCACATGCGATCTTTCTATCCTTTACTTTGTCCGATCTTCCCCTCTTATACACATCTACACTACATGCACTACACTACCACACATGTCGGGAAACCTGTTGGGAACTTAGCCTTTTCACTGCTACGACTCTACTCACGAGCCTTTTCACTGCTACGACCCACAGGCCGGCGACCGCTGTGTGCGGCGCAGTTTTCTTGTTCCGACCGGCGCACCCTGTAAGGGTGGCCCACGCCGCAGCGATCAAAGCACATACTTCCCATCCTTCTTTTTGATTCGAGCTTTGGACCGGCACTGGCGAAGTATCCGTAAAATCAACGTCCAGAAACAATGCAAAAGGTCAATAATTATATCCGTGTAATCGTACGTAGAAATAATCCAAAAACCGTAAGAAAAGTCCACAAAACAAGCCAATATTCGTAAAGTAATGCGTAAAAACAAAAACACGCACAGCCAGAAAATTAAACACAAAGTGAGGATGGTATCCTATACTCGGAAACCGCAGAGGAGGTTTTATGATGGGCATTTGGGAAGAGCCTCCTTCAAGATGCGCGCTAATCCCTCAGGAAAGGCAAGACCTCCGCGCGGCAGCCTACCAGTTTACAAACATTTATACTCGTAGCGAGAGGAATTGACATACTAGCACACTCCAGGAGAGTTCAAACTAAACTTCAAACCCTTACTAATCGAACAGATATCGCCACATGTCCTTCAGGCCCTCCGCCATTCAGCAGAATGCGAAAGACAACCGCGCGAAGTATAAGACGCCTATAGGCGTCATTAGCACAGCAGAAGCAAAACCGGGCGGACGCCTATAGGCGTCGTTAGCACACGGGGCACGGAAAATCTGGACGTCGTTAGCAGCGAAAAGGTTAGAGCTTGTCCCGGCTGAGGTGACTGCTTACAAGAGTGAATGGGTGGGTACTTGGAGGAGGGATCCAGTGGGGAAGGAATCACAACCACTTCCTGGTATACAACATTCCTTATACTAACACGTCTAATAACAAGAGCAGTTGATGTGCCTGCAAACATCAATTAAGCATTGAAAGAGAAGGAAAACAACAAATAACAATAACAACCTATTTTCAAAGTTTTTCATCATCATATCATTACCATCATCAACAACAACAACAATTAACATGAAGGTCTGTATGATCTCATCCTTACAGTTCAGTATTTCCTGAGTAATGATGGTGTTCCTGACCTTGTCATCTTATTTTTATCCTTCTATGTTCTCTCTATCCCTTTGTAGTTAATACCTATTTAAATAATATTTTAATTGGCATTGACACTAAAGGGACTGTTTATTGTTGAAGTCTTGATTATTGTTTGAATTTATGAATCAAAGACAATCAATGATTTTCAAGGGGATGCTTCTTAAAACATTCAGATCTTACAGGGGTATTCAACTTTTTATGGAGAGATTTTTCCACATCATCGGGTGAAATTATTTCAGTGCTAGTTTGGATACAGCTCTGATGGAATTGTTGGATGAAGGGTGGATGATGTGTGAGGAAGGCACCTCTTGAGCCAACCATCCAGCACTAGCAGGGTGGTAATGTAAAGTTGATAACCTATTGATTGACATTAATGCCAATGATGATTGTCTATTTTGAAGTCTTGTCCTCAATTAGTATTCAGATATTAAAGACAATCAATTAAATATTTTCAGTAGTTCATTTTTTAAAACATAAAGATGTAAAAGGAGTTCACAATGACATTTTTCACATCATCAGGTGTAATTATTTCTGTTTCTTTCTTAGATCCAGTTTAGAAGGGTTTGTTAGGCAAAGAACAAACTGGCATTGGCCTCATATTTTACACATTTTCATTCTCTTAATATGCTTCTCTAATTTCTTTGGTGCTATTCTTCTGCTTGAACTGCATTCTTTGTTTCTAGTATCTTTTGAATTTTGTCTCTTAGTCACATTTACTAATAATCTTAAATATCTCATTTCAGTTGCTTCCATTCTTTTTCTGCTTAAGCATCATGCCTCATTGCCAGGAAGTATACTAGTTGGTTTAGATTCCATAATTATCTCTGGAACTATGGCAGAAAGTGATTTGTGAAATATAATCGATGAAAAATTGAACCAATACAACAGTTGCGATGAATTTAACTTAATGTAAGTATGTATTATTTTAATTTATAGTAAATTACATCCTCCAAAATAAATGTTATGAGATGCCTATAATAAAAAAATTTATGGGGTGTGAATTCAAGACAAAGTATTATCACTAGGGAACGGATTTTATTGTAATAAAAAATACAAAATATGTACATATATGTGTGCTTATTTTTTCCAAAACATGTAAACAAACGTCAAAGTATTTAAAATAAAAATTTATTATTGTTTTTAAAAATTGTTGCATTTTCCGACCACTAAACGTCGCTGATCAGTCTTTAACAATAATTCGGAGTTACTGAAAGTAGGTTCTATCTCTACGAAGTAATTGTACTCTAAACTTCACCACACATTAAGAATTCGAAATATAAAATACGTTCATAGTATATATTACAATATTTACGAGGAGCGTGTGTACAAGTGAATAGTAGAACGAATAGTAGAAAGAATAGCAAGTGATGAATTCCAGGGGAGGGGGTTCAAGGGCATACACCCATCCCTGCAAATCGAACAACGCAGTAAGACAATTTACTGTAAAAAATATTTGTTAGTTTTTGATGGAGTAACGAATGTGTTCTTTGAAACATAAGCAAGAACGTAGTTGAAATTACTTTTATTCACAAAAATGCACCATCCTTTACTCCGAGTAAGCAGTAAGGGGGTGGGGAGGTAAGTTCGACAATTCATAGCGGAGATATGGTAGTCAAAGAAGCGCAGCAGCATTATACTTGACTTTTAAGAAAGATTATTTTGCAACATATATTGCAAACGCGCATCTGAAACGTTCCATTTCGACGTATAAATATATTACATTGTACTGAAATACGTCGTAATTGGTAAAATATGTAAAAATATGTAATTATACCGAAATATGTAATTATATGTAAAATAAAAATAGTTCTTATTCATTGAGAATGTCTTTAAACTCGAAAAAATATAATTGAATGCTGGTAGCTAGTTTGTGTAAAAACATGTAATTACATGGAAATCCGTTCCCTAATTATCACAAATGGTCTCCTGCAGGGTTCAGTCATGACTGTATTGCTATAGCTGTTTGCAAAGAAAGAAACAAGCTATGTAGTTTGAAGCCATTTTTAAACTATTCCTTTTTGTTGTTGTTCTTGTTCTTGACAACTATTTTATGCATTGGAAACAATTACCTGATAGTGAAAATGATCATTCATGTTTTCAATAAAATCCACAACTGGGCGATTTCCTTTTGGCAACCTTTAAATACTAAATTGGAGTTATTTCAGTTTATCTCAGTTTCTCCAGAGGTAAAACAATCTTAAAAGTAAACTCAACTTTAAGTGTTGGTGGCAAAAAATCAGATACAAAACTTGCAAAATTCTACATACACTTTTTGACCAAAAATAATTGAAAGAAATTCAACTGGAATCACAATGTAAATCCACACTAAATATTTTGAAAATGCTGTCATATTGTAAGTGGAGTCCAGAATCAACTTGCCTCATCTCTTGATCATTAATCCGACCCAGAATTGATTGTGTGTCAGCAATATATTACAGTCCTAGCAAATACTCGACACCATTATTACTAATACTGCAAGTCAGAGCATAGGCTTCTAAGGCCATCAGTAGCTACTTGGCTGACCAGGAGAAGCAGTGTCCTACGCACAGGTGCCAATGTTTTGGCAGCCATTTTGTGACCTTCGTCAGCGCAAAATGTGGAGGAAGACATTTTCATCTGTGCCCAGGACGCAGTGTCTCCTGAATAGCCAAGTATCTACTACTAATAATCATCTAAATTTGTCTAATTTTCATCTACTAATACTCATCTAAAGTCATCTAAATTTGGGAGATTTCAGGTCTATCCCTAGCAGAAGTTTCATTGTTGAAGCTAGACTGCTTCCCTTGAACTTGCAGCACAAATTATTGTGCCTCAACATTTCAAATTCTATATTCTGATTTCTAATCATCACACAACCCTGAAAACAAATACATCTTTGGTTCCCCCACAAAAAAGAATATTATATATGTTATGAATCAGTGATTATGTATAATTGCTAGACATTATGTATAATTACCATATCAGCTAGTTGATGTAATTAACTTTGTCCACTCATTAGTTTTAATATCTAGTGCAATTTGGCTAAAGTAATTATTCCCTTCAAAAATTAATCATAATGTGTAGCCCTTATGCATAATAACTAGGGCTCTGATTTTAACGACTTAATAAATATCATTTGAGACTTTTTGAAAAGTTGATAGAACCCATTTTAGGTTTTTATAATTTTTTTCCTAATCATTATAGCATCAGACTGAACAATAATTGCAATTAATAACAAATTAGAATTTTTAATTAGTTTTATTCAATGTTTTTAATTCTGAACTTGGGCAAGTATTCCTAAAAAGACAAAAAAATTAAGAACAAGTCCCTTAAAAATTAGCATATAAACCGAAATTTCACTTCATTAACATGCTCTGTTGCAATGAACAACCATGTACAATCCCAAAATACCTTATGTGAATGACTTCCTTACTACCTCTCAACTTACACATAAAACAAGAAAAGGTTTGTTCAATGCAACCTGGAGTCAAGGCTTTGCAGTCTTGGCTAGCAGTCTTGGACTTCAAGGTAATTTACTAACTCCACTTCAATGGCGTGTTCTTTGGATGTGCAAGTTGTATGTCAACGCCCAAGGGAAAAAAAATCATATTTTCCTTTGTATTTATTTAGATTTTTTTCATTTATTCGGTCTTCCTTGAGATCGGCATCATAGATTGGCACCAGTGTGTCCATGCAATGCAGGCAGTGTGCAAGTGCAACTTGGGCCATTGGCGAATGCCTCCAACATTTTCAGGTCAGATTGGGAGGCAGCAGCGCATGTGCACAACATCCCCCACTCAAGGACAATGTGTGCTAAGGCGTTGGATCTTGAGCTAATGGCCTGCTGGAGAGCGAGAGTCTGCGATTGTGATATTTTCCGTTGCACATTTAGTGATACTTTAGTGATACTCATGAAATCAGTGTTTTTTTTATAAGGATAGCAAAAAAGTGGAAAAATAGTTTTAAATAATTGCTTTCCTTCCTTTTTGTATGAAGAAAATAAGTAATTGAGTAATGAGCAATCGTGTCCTAACCTGACAATATTTCAGAATTTAATTTGTAAACCGAAGAATGGGAAAAGCATCAAGCATGTCTTTTTAAATACTTTAAAATGTATTATTCCAATATTTGCAATAGAAAATACAACATTGTCATTGTTATTATTTTGTGACTATTGTTCCCTTGTTCTTCCAACACTATAATTTAGAATAAATAAGGATTTTGTTTACATAATTCAATTTTACTCTAAACATGTAAGTGAAAAGAGTAGTGTGGAGGTTAACACTTTCCTTCACTGCCAACTCCCTAGGTCCAGAGTGAGGAGAAGCCACTGCTCCATTTGTCTCTCTCATCATTGCTTAACCAGAATTGCATTGAATTTTTGAGAGCTTTGACCAGAACACATTATCTATAGTTCCTGGTACTTTCTTCTTTGAAACAACATCTGTGATATTGACAACTTGTGATTCTTCAGTGATTCTTGTTGAAATATTAAGAAAAGATATAAATCCAATCATGAAAATGTTAATACATTCTCCAGTTTTAATGTAATTGTTAATACATCAATATTCTCCCACCATCGGTAAAACCTAAAACTGGAAACACTGACACCATGAAATCGACGAGTTCCATAGGTATATCTCAGCCAAATGTAAGTTTTTTAGTAGAGGTACCCCTTAGACCCATCTTAGCTGCACATACCCAGTACTGGGGGGAAACTACTGATGTCTGGAAAAGAAAGGAAGATTATTTGAAAGGTAGGTGGGATTTTATGTTGGGTAGGGAAGCCCCATAATCCACAGCTCGAATGTAATAGGTAATTGGATGCAAGTGCCCAATTCCCTGTGTTACCCAGGCCCACCAGGAATGGAAGAATGAGGGTAGGAAGGTGATGAAGGGTAGTTGGGAGAGCTTCACCACGCTACAGCACACCAGCAAAGATTCTTGCCTGACACAGGAACTCAGGCTCTAAGGCTGCGACCCTTCGAGCAGATATGGTCAAGGCACACTAGCCTTAATGGTCACAACTATCAAAATTAACTTAAAGAAACTAAATGTAGATCACTACACATACAGAAAATAAATATACACCACATACCATCGTTTACTACCCGCTCATTAGATGTGCTGTCAGGGCTGATAACTCCATTCTGTGCCAGGGATACATTTTGCAGCCGTTGTTCCAGTTTGAGAGCTGCCTTGCTTTCAGACACCTGAGGCCTAGCCATTGGGAAGGAAGCTCTCTGTTGGGTTACCAAAGGGGATTTTGTTGCTTTTCGACGGCGAACAACCTACAAAAATTATACATGAGAAAATTCTAAAGAATAACTTCCCAAATTGAAAGTTCACAGCAGTTTTCCCCTCCCAATAACAAGACGTGATTGTCCTTCTTTCTCTGGGATAAAACATCTAGCATTTAAATGAAATGAAAAGAAAAATGAAATTTAGTTTACAAATGAACTGCACAACTCTTTTGTCTTAAATTATGGAATTGAAAAGAAATGACTGAGTTATCAATTTATTAAACAGATACCTTAACAAATCTACTTAAATAATGTTCAATACCAAGGTCCTATTTATTTAAAATTAATTACTTGGTTTAATATTAAAGAATAATGTTAATAATTAAATCACAAATAAAATCAATCAAATTAAAAGATTTATTAAAACATTCAATCCCATAGCAAGCTTTCGGGGACAATTTTTCTCATCTTCCAAGCAATTGAAACTATTTGGGTACTAGTAATTTATATTACTTTTACTCAGTTTCATTTGCTTATTGTTTATCACTTTAATATAATCTCATTTTGTATCCTTTTCTTTGAAAATTGAAAACCAAACACTTAATAAAAAGCCATAATTTAAATTTGGAATTTTATTGAAATGTATGTTAAAATTTCTGAAACATTACTATCTCTTGGCATTTCAAGGAGCACTTATAAGTTAGAAAAATGAAAAGCATAAAAACTTTCTTCATTAAAAATCACATAGGTGTAACAACTTTCATGGAAATCGGTCAAACGGTGTCAAAGTTCATTGATCTGGTACATACCAACATTCAAATGCAATAGTTAAGAGGATAAATACTGTAGATCCCACTGAAGTTGGGAAAAGTTGTCCCTGAAAGCTTGCTTTAGGATTAAATATTTTAATAATAAATCTACTAAAACATTATTTTACTAGTGGTTTAATAGCTTCACATTACTATTATTATTATGGAACATCATGAGACTTCTGCTGTGACAAATGAATTTTCTTCATGGAATTCAGATTTGAAAATTGAAGTTTTCCTTATGAGTTTAATGAGATTAAACTCTTGTTATATGCAGCAGTGGATTTACTGTCTTCGAGGTCTCAAGATAAATAATTTTTGAGGTCTCCTTTGTTACTGTCACCAATAACATTTTTGAGATCTGACATTTTGACTAAAAATTACCTGCCTTCAAATAATAATTGTGTTCAAGTTTTAAATTCATAACAATCATCTATAATATAATAACATCAATAAGTCAAATTAATAAAAACAAAACTGTCCAAAAATGCTGTTTGCATGTTTTTTGTTCATAAAATTAGAAATAGTATCATCAAAAGATGTATATAATATTATTGTTAGTGAATTGAGTTTGCCTTGTACCATAGTAGCTCAATACTAGTTTTGAACCCTTTTGAGTTTACTAAATGATCATTCACATGTACAATTTGTAATCATTAAACTTTAAAAAAATCAAAAAGGAACCTCGACGTGTCACTCAAACCTCTCTGTTTGTGCTTGAATATAATAATACATTGAGTATACAACTATTTGAATCAGCCAATTAGAATGCTGTGACAAATTTTGGTGTGACAGATTTTGTCATGGACTTGTGAAGTTCAAAATGTAATACATGAGAATAAATCTATTTTAACTCCAATAGTATGTTTTTTAAATTTATTTAATTTTTTTCTTCACGGGAACTAATTATAAATTTGTATATTTATATTTTCATATGTTCTTTTAGCAAATTTGTTTAATAATTTTGAGGCCCCTTGGATTCTGAAACCCTAGGAAAGCTTATTTAGCTTAAAGGTAAAACTACCTCTGATTATAAGCAAGTCTAAACAAATTGAAAGATTTGTGACATACATGTACTCATGAAAATACCTGAAATTGAATTATAGATTAATAAATATCTAACAATTCACAAAAATCTCTACAATATATAATATGTTATATAATATAAATCTCACAAAATTACCTTCCCAGGTGGTAAACGTGTGTGCACAACGGATGTTCCTTCACTGGGTGACTCATCCCCAGAATTTGATGTCCCTGTGACAGGTGATCGAGTAGTTTTCCTAGATTCGCTTTCTGGAGGGATTACTTGTTCAACCTCATTTCCAGAGGGAATTTCATTGGCACAACTGTCGCTAATTTGTTCTTCATTTTCTCTAAATCCAGTTGCTTCTTCCTTGATCACTGAAGGTTCATTATGAATTTGTAGATGCTCTTGAACTTCGCACATTTCTGCAGCTTCTGCAGCTGTAATTTTTCTGCTTTCAGTATGGTGAATATTTACTGAAGACCTCTCAGAATCAATCTGTGGACCTTGAATTTCAGGACTAACATTATGGCTATTTTTCAAATCCAGGCACAAGGAACTCCGATCACCAGTTGTGACTGGAGGAATTCTTGCATTTCCTGATAATTCTTCTGCATGGTGAGAATGAGCTAACCTTTCAGTATTTATCTCAACAGCAGGCTTGCGTTCCAATTTCAGGACTTCCCTTGGAGGTAAAACATTACTTTTGTTTAATGATACTAATCCAGATCTGACACCTGCATTATGCAACTGTTTGATATTGTCACTTTGCTCAACTCCTGAAGTATTTGGCACTTCTGTCACGGGATGGAGATCCATAACAAGAGCTGGACGATTTTCTACATCAGGAGTTTCATCTACACTTATGCTTCGGATAGACATTGAATCTTCACTTGTCAAGTTTGTATACGATACAGCTTGTGAGCCATAACCACTGTGAATGTAACCAAACACATTTCATCAACAAAAATAATATAAAAAGGACAAATCCATTCCAACTACATTTTAAAGCTAACTCTAAAAACTCTCTAAACTATGTCATCACATGCTCATTACTTGCAGAACTTCAAGTGCTTACGAGAATGTGCATATAAGTCAGTAAAAAAAGTGTAAGTGAATAAATAACTCAGTTACCAACATACCTGGAGATGGTGCTGGGTGTTCCCATTTTTGTGGCTTGTGCCTGCAGGTCAGCAAGAGAATCCAATGTTCTTGAACTCGGTAGACCCGTTTCACTAACAGGATGAGGTTTAGGCTGTGTAGCCTACAAATAAACAGTTAACATTAGGAGACTAAACAAAAAAAAATATTATACGGATTGTTTCAAAAGTTTTGAGTAACATGCTGGAATTGTTTATTTATAAGTTTTAATTTTCCTCATATTCGAATTTTAATATTAAATTTTCATCATCAAACCATTGAAAGAACTCTTGAACATCCACTAAAAAAAGTCTATTCTAACACTTAACTATTATTCATTATTAACACAAAAAAAAGCAACCATGATTAAGCGTCCCTATGATTTAATGGGATGGTGCTGATTCTGTCACGGAGGACATAAAAGTTGATGAAGTAAAGTAAAATGAACAATGCTTGTTTAACTATTTAAATTTTTTATGTTTTCCATTTAAATGTAAATTGAAAATAAAATTATTACAAAATACCAATATGTTCTCTGTGCCCAACTCACAACTTTCTCATTAAGTTTGCTCAGCCCAGTTATTATCTTAAATCACTTCTGCCCTTATAGAGATCTTGATATCATCCTAGGAAAAGTGTAGAGAAGTGATCAGATTATTTGCATGCTCTTTGGTCAGATAGCCCTGCTCCCGTCCAGAGATCTTTGAGATCTTGTCTAAAATCATGAAACTGTATGCTCCTTAACTGTTTGCAACCAATGGATTATCATTGCCTATGTTTTAGCATTGTGGCTCCCAGGTAGTCATATGGAATATTTTTCAAGGCCTATTGAACACAAGAGGATTATTCTCTTGTGCCTGATTTTCAGTTGATGCTAGAAACTTGGGATTATTGAAATTATCATCCATGAGAGTAATTATACAAATGAAATACATTAAGCAGTGCATAAAACTAAATTTATTTAATAGCAAAAAACAGATCCCCAAAATAAGATAATAGCTAATTTTTGTTTTTTAAAGCCAAGTGTGATGAGCCATACCGAAAAACCAAACATTCAATTTAAATTAACTCCCATATGAATTATAAATTCTCGCCACATGGCCCAGAACCGAAGCAACGAAGCGGAAGAATCGCCGCGTTGGGAAAGAGAGTGCTCTGCGGAAAAATATGTTGACAATTTTAGACGCAACCTTCCAGAACTTTCCGAAAGAGTACTCTCAAAAACACCTTCCCACACGACTCATATAAATACGCGACGTGCAAAGCAATGAGGATTCAGTTGTCTCCGTGCAGTGCACCGCTCTGTTGTTGCCGCTACGTCAACCATCATGAGTACAGACGCCCCCGCAGCATCCAACCTCCTCCAGGCCGAGATCGGGGCTGTGGTAAGAGGCTGACGCCATCAGGAGCGCATCTCGATTCCTATCTATCTCTCTCTCTCTCTCTCTCCCCAACTCTTCATTCTCTCTCTCCTTATCCTCCTTCTCTCTCAGCTCTGAATAAGATGGTAATGGGTAATGAAATTAAATATTCAATTCATAAATGAACAATCTTTGCTCATTTCTCCTTCTCCCCTTCCTCGACCACTCAGTGCATTAACGTGAAGACTCTCCTGCGTGAATTACACTTAAACACTAGCATTCACACAGGAGGGACATCACACAAGCAAAGTTTACATATTGCATTCTATTCGTTAGATAATTGAAAATCCAATTCAAAAGACTATTGCTAAAGCCAAAAGATTTTAGTTTTAGGAGCAAACCAGTATGATTCACTGAATCAAATGACTTTTTGAAGTTGTATCAATATTACTGACTTGGCATTCCATATCAGGAGAGAGCAATATGTACTGAGTGTAGTAAGTTAAGTTAGCATCGATACTTCTTTGCACATATAGCTAAACTGACTATCAGAAAGAAATAGATAAACAATAGATTTTTGGAAAAATGTAGGACTAATCTAACTCATATTCAAAATTTCTGAATGAAAGAGAAGCTTTGTAACTGCCATTTCCAAGACAAATGAATGATTAAATGTAACAAATTATAGACCCATTTCTAAATCTCTATGCTTAAGTTATTCGAATCAAAAACACCTGACATATTGACACCAATTTTAAATAGTATACTTATTGATAAGCAACATGATATTTGACTGCATAGATCCACAACTACAAATTTAATTAACAATTGAAAACTATTTGAGTAGGGATTCCTATTACACAAAACCACATAACAGAAGGCCTGTCACCTTATACAATGCGAGTTGATTATGAAGCTCTATATACTAATTTCCTTTGAATTCCTAACTTATTATTCTCCATTACAATAACAACAATGCATTAAGAATTCGTACCTGATAAGCCTCGAAACCTGAGTATTCCGGATCACTATGGGATCCATCATCAGCCTTGTTTGATGTCGTTGGCTCTATTTCAGTTGAAGGTCCATTTTCCTCATCACAACCCTCATCCTCTTGAAGCAATGGTGACATGTTGAGAGCAGAGCTTGATCCAGCACCACTGCTACATTGCTCCTCATGGAGAGTGGTCATTCGGAGGCCGCCCAACTTGGTGCTCCCAATGCTTGGGGAAGCTGTAGAGTCAAATGAACAATTAGAGAACAATCTTTTTGAACACTAGTATTAAACCAATAAGTTGCTGTCGCTGGTTACCAGCATGAAGAGTAGGCCGTTGTGATAAAGAATTCTTGAATATCACACATTTAAAGACCAAGAAGTGATACCAGTCTATGAGTAATCACACCAGAAACATTAACGTGCACATTTTCACAATAGTTTAAAACTAATAGAAAACCATGGAATTGACAATTAAAAAATATTGCAATTCCCCAATAAAACTCAATCATCTCCAAAATAATTGCCAAGGTATTTAAAAAAATTCAGCACTTTCTGTGTTTCTATTCATTAAAATCCTTTAACATTTACAATTATGCATCTCAACAATGCCCTGTTTAATTTAAAATAATTTAAAGCAATAATTTTAAAAAAATCCTTCTGAGAGCAAAATGATATTATGAAACATTATAGAATGATTCTATCTTAGGGCTCAGTTCTTCCTGATTCTGCAATACTAAATGGCTTTACTGTAATGCCACGAGAAGGATTCCATTCTATGCATAAGTAGCACAGTGAAAATTACAGATTCCGTTAGCAAAAGGAAATTGAAAAACAGCTTTCATGTGTACTTAGTGTAAAAGTTTTAATATTAATTTGTTACCTTCAATAATATTTCAGTTACCGACATATTTCAGGTAACATTTAGTTATAAAAAAAATATTTGCAAATGGCTAAACTAATTCAAATAAATAAATTATATAAAAGAATCAACCTACAAGTTGATAAATATTTAAGATGTGCCCAATTCTACGAATATGCAATACAAGTACATGTCCAAACATGCTCTAACACAAGCTAGGTGTTATGCGTACACTTCAATGTTGAACTACATCTCAATGCCCTACAAAATATCAATCATAAGTGAACTATGCACACTTACAAGGATACCAGCATCCTTCTGATTCTGCAGTTAAAAAATATTTTTAAAATGGTCTTTATATGTCTTAAAACAAGCACAATCTACTTCACCAATACTTTCAGTACAAATTGCCAATGACTGAGGAGATTTGTTTGAGCCAAATCATCTCTCTTGGTAATTTTATACTGCTCTGCAAAGCAATAAGATAAATTAGCCATGCATTCCAGCAATCACACTTGAAAACGTCTGATGATATTTTAATTCCATCATGCAACAGACAAAAAAGTAATAAATATCATTTATCTTATATTTATCTGCTCAAACTACAAAACTGAAAAAAAGAAAAGAAAAACATCAAATAATTTTACAATTGGTAATAAATATCATGTATCTTCTTACATGTTAAATCAATGTTTTGGGTTTACAGGGAAACAGAAATTAAAACTTTCCCATACACAACTTCATAAAAACAATATAATAATGTGGAACTAACATGTTGTATAAAATATAAAAATAATTGATAACAGGTTTTGCTTTTAAACCAAATGGCAAGTATGTGGCTTCATACTGGCGCATCGGCTATGTTTCAGCTAGTTAGCACCTATAAATATCAATGTAAGGATAAACAAGCACTAATTAGTGATAGTGCAATAATACCGAATGACTCAAATCTCACCACCTCAAAATCAAAGGAATACTAAGCAGTGGTGTATCAGTTTAATGCTGGAAGATCTGTAAGTATTTATCCCAAGAACTACAAACAAGCCAAATAACTGAAGCATCACAATCACTGGACAACAAAACTGAGAGTGAGAAAACAGACTGAAAGTGAGCTGAGAAAAGAGAAGGGAGAAACCTACGTTTCGGCCCCACTGGCTGCAGGCGAAGAGAGTTCAAATTCAGGTTGAGATTGAGGAAGGTGGGACGAGCTGAAAAGAGCATTACCACATAAGCACTCACATTGCAAATAAATTATTTTATTTCTAAGCCCTAGGCACTCTGTCAGCCCAAAAGAAGAGCACTGTATGTCAGAAACAAAAAAACAACAAAAAACATTAACACAGTAAGCAAACAAATTCCCATTTTCCACATACACGAGAATTGAAAATTGAGTACACAAAAACATATACAACACTGTACATATATTAGTCCTAAACTAGAAAAATATAATTAGTATTTTTTTTAATTAAACCCAAATTTTTACCTCAAAATCAAACACAAACACACACACAAACATACAAAAAATTATTGTTTACTGACTTAAACGGTCTCTTTTTAAAGAGTGTTATTTTCCCACCTGAACCAAAACTGATTTCTGTCTTAATCAACGTAAAAAGAAATTACAAGAAAATAACATGAATTACATTTTTTAATAACAGAGTATTAAATAAAATAATTTCAATCTGAAGATAAGGAAGTAAAGGAGCATGAAAAAAAAATTTTTTTTCTTGCGAAACTGATACTAGATACATAACCAATAAAGATTTTTTAGAAAACTGTATATCTCATCACTTCAAACTAACTTGCATTAGAGGCGATTTCTTTAACACAGGAATCTACTGAAATACATTTTTAGAGATGGTTAAACATAAATTAGAAGCCAAAATGGGAAAGATTTATCACAAATACGATTAAGGCAAAAAAAACCAAATATTGAATTTTCAAATAGGTTCATTAACATACACTCCAATTCCTTAAAAAAAAAAAGAAAATGTATGCTAATGTATTGTTGCTATACAAATATTTCAATTCCACACTAAACACACATTCCACATTGTAACCTACTTAATACACATTTCAAAACAATGTTTTTGAAATTCATGATTCTCAATTTCCAGCTTCACAAACACAAATTAATGTCAAACAGTGAATTTTTAACACTCGAGAATGATTAATTAAATTTTAGTTTTCTCATTCTGAGAAATTACTATGGCAAAAGGACCATGAATTTCAATATTTATTCCCTTACTCTTCTGTCTGCTTCTGTTTAAAGTCAGAGAGAAAAGAGCAAACACCTGGAGACAAATGAATCTCCATTTATACACAGGACACAAATTCTGTTAATTACACATGTAACATTACATGGGACCACTCAACAACCAATCCAATGTGCCATGCAGTATCTGCCAATTGTTCTTTCCTATTTCAATGCCATTCCAATGAAACAAATTTACTGTTCCAAAACTACATTAATTACACAGTACTAAAAACTTCTGGTCTTCTTGAAGTTCTTACAAGCTCGACACAATTTTTTCAAGGGATAATTTTCCTTTATATCAGGCTCGACTTCCAACTTTTAGTACAATTAAAGAGATTTTGAACTTCATCTCATATCAGACTGAAAACGACAGAAAAATTTCAGTAAATAACTTTTTTAGAAAGCCTACTCATTTTACAATGATATAAATTCACATTAATTGTATATTTTTATATTTGTTACTGAAAGTTGGAAGTCAGGAAAGCCCAATGGTCTCATGCAAGTCAACATGCATTCACGGATTGGCTCTCAGTCATGAGATGTTAAGACACTCGTTTTTTCTAAACTCTGTGACTTTAAACTAGCTACTGGACATCCACTAAAGCTACACTGACAAAGACTCCCACCAGTACACAATGACCTAACAAAAAAGAAGAGGCTTGTTTTGTAGTTCACTTGAAGATGTATTTATAGAATATAATCTTATTTCTATTTGCTAATAAAAGCAAAAGATAAGTAATTCAAACTTTTTTATATTATCTGCAACTGACATTAAGTATCATTTATAACGACCTTCAAAAATATTGGTTAGTACAAAAGTTAGTGTAAAATAATACAAACACACCTTTATGTAAACAAGACTCCTCCTTAAGAAAAAATCAATTCTATTGTAGGTTAATAAAAATTGGGCAATTAACAATATCACATTTAAGAATAATCATTCAATTTTAAAATTTCTTGTTTCACACTATTTTGAAGGAAAGTGTTATCTTTCCTTACTACACAGAACCCAGCTATCAAAGTCACTGGGAGAAAGAGAGAAATATTTACAAGAAGGGAACCTCTGATGATGTCTTGGCACAATATCAATATCATGATTCTATTCACAGGACAGAAAGGTTGTAAAACAGTATCTGAATGATGCAATGGAATTACTTAAATTGCTGCATTCAAAATAGGCAGTAGTACCAATTTAATTATGTTCAACATTCGATATGGATATTGTGAATGTATCACAAGTGCCTTCCTACCTCAAGCTGAACAGGACATAAGACAATTATTGTAAATAAAGCTATGAGGCTCAAATGCATGCAATAAAGCAAATGAAAAACACAACTGAACAAGAACAGATATATAGTTCAACAAGACTACAAAAGCTACTTGGTCTATCACAGACCAGCTGGCTGAATGATCTTCTACATTATAAAAATATTCAAATGTCACATATTTACTCAAAGTTATGTTAGATGATTAAATATAAAAAAAAAGAAATAATTGAGTCTTATGAAGAACAGTGCAGCACAAAATTACCAGCTGGTCTGTTCAGAAAGTCATAGCAAAACAGAGAACAAGCCCCATTTTACCTGAGAGGATGGAGCCTAGGTTGCAGAACAAAACGAAACAAGATGTCAGAGTAAAAAAGAATTGCCAGCTTTTTTGTCATATTTCCTACCTTATTCTGGTCAAATTGTTTGTGTCCAATTGTTTTTAATGGTGTACTATTAATGAGTTCCAGTTCCAGATATTTAAAATTATAATTCAGGGTTCCCTATGGCTACACCATCAAACATTTAACAGGAGTCATGCATTTGTCAGTTATTCATTAATGCTGTAGTTGCCCGAAAATATCAGTATACCGAGATCAAAGATAAACACAAATGCATATGTCAAATTTTAAAAGATTTAAATTAATAATCATAAAAATCTTTGATATCATGTACACAATTTGAAAAATTTAATGAACTATTCGCACATTCTCTCCGCACAATCTAAAATTTATTTTTTTCCACACCATATGTGGGAACCCCTGAATTCATTATTAAGCAAATTAGAAAATCTGTGCAAATGTATAATGCAATGGCATGTAGTGAAATGTCTCAGTGTCACAAACATGTCCTGTGAGCATTAGCAGTGCTAGGAAAAATCACAGCCAAAAAGTTGGATCAATATATACTGAGCAATAATCAAGTTTACATATAAATAGGGAACAGAAGTGAAAAACGACAGCAACATAAAAAAAAGGACGTAAAACATGACCAAAGCAAGCGTCCAGGTGGAGGGACTTGCGATTGTGAAGACAGGGAAGATGATCATAAGGAACTGAGTGTGCTGTATCTTCAATTAAAGTAACACTCCACAGAGCAGAGAAAGAAAGTATGCCTCTGTGATGATTAAACAAGAAAATATTGCAACTTGTACATACAGTGATGTGTTGGCAAAGGCATGCACAAGGGGAGCACACTTGGATCAGGATACATTGCACATCTGGCACACAGAAGAGCATAGATCACTGAACAAAACTGAAAAATTCAAAATTGTAAAAACCATTCAAAATAAGAATATTATTTAATAATTTGCAAGAAGTACTGTTAAAAAACAGGACATGATTTACAGAAAAACAGCAAGGAGAGAAGCTGAGCAGTATTCCATAGTATAGTACAACATGAACAGAAATGAGAAGCTAAATCACAGGTCATTCCCCAGTTATAGCATATCAAGATGAATGAAGAGTACCACCAATCAAGCATGAGCACCCACAATGATAAAACTTAGCAGTTCTGAAGAAATATGAAATGTAAGAAGGCTGTGAAGCTACAGAAAACCTGCACGTATTGCCTACCGTATAGAAGGAATTTCTAGAAATTCTTCTTGAACATATTTAAGCAATAATTTCTGAAATCTTTTCTGCATGAAGCACCTATCTGTTCCCAAAAAATAAACACTTTATTTTAAATGACTCAGCACGACAGGTATGGTCTATGGAATACAAAATTAAACATCTTGCTCTGTATAATTTCACAGAATATCTTGGATTTTGATTTTTAAATATATATATTTATATATAAAAAGGAAGATACAGCACATATACCTAATGTTGCCAAAAATTAAATTCAAAGAGTGGACATTTTATGTAAGGGAAGAAAAACACTTTCAGACAATAGAACCTCAAAGAAATATTAAATTTTTAATCCCTGAACAGGTTATGTACAATATTCACTGTCAAAAAATTTTTTGGGTAGATTTCTTACATAAATTATATCAACATTTATAATTCACATAATTTAAGAGCTGACATTATTCATTAACAATTCAATTCAAAATTGGCTTGCTGATAAAGATCACCTTTAAAAAAAAGGTTCTCTTCATGTTCATGATATAATGTACAGGAAATAATAATCTTACCTAGCCCAAATGGTTTTGAAGGGGTTGGCAAAGAATCTCCATCACCTCCACTACGAGGGAAGGGTGAGCCAACAGATGGACGTCGAGATTCACGCAGTGGAGTGGAGCTTTGTTCCATGTTCAGATCAGTGACACTCTCAGAACGGCAAACTCCACTAACACCTGAGTCAGTGCTGTTATCAAAACGCATTATCTGAAACAGTGTAATTAAACAATCAGAATAAAAGAGTGAAATAATCTGATAATTTTTTTTGGTATTGGTAATTGACTAATATAAACGACCACATAATTGTTTTACTAGAAGTTTTCTTATATGTCCACATTTTTTTCTCATTTAGAAACCCTGCAACAAAGATGCTAACAAGTCTGTAAAATGTAATTGTCTTAAAATGTATCCTGAATTGAAAGGGTTAAATACATATTTTTCATAATGATTAAAGAATATTATTTCATTTTAAATGTTATTTTAATAATGAAAAAGGCCAGGGAATGTTTCAAGCAAGTTCTCATTCCCAGTTCAAAAGCCGTAACATATGGTAGTCTTCAATATACCTGCTTCATACATGTTTGCAGTCAGGAAACAAATAATAGATAATTCAGGAAGTTAGTATAACATGTTATTTCATATTGTTGAAGTTTCTCATTTGGATTTTGGAACAATATTTAATATCTATTTACTGTTTATCAAAGAAACAATGCATTGTCATGTTTATTCTCTTACTAAAGAGACAATTTCGATTCTGATAAGGAAATGAGGAATAATTCATCATAATACCTAAGTTCAAATGTTGCTTCATAAAACTAATTTACAGAATTATTGTTCACATGATGAGACAATGAATGTTAATTGTGAAGAATTAAAAGTGTACCTCTGTGAATAAGGTATAAGGTCTTTAACAATAAGGTCTAGTCCTAATATAGTTTTAAATGTTTATAAAGACTAGAAAGAGTTCTACACATTCTATTTACATGAAATTAATTCACTATTTTCTTACATGCGAGAAGTTGGGCACACTGGCAGTCTTGCGCATTGGTTTCTGGCCTTGAGCCTGCAGCAGTTCCTTGACAGCAACACTTTGGCGCAGACGATCCAATGTCAGGATGCTCTCCACTGCACTGACTCCTCTGGTGTACTTCTCTGAGGGCAGAGAATTGTTACTTTATCCTCATGACACTCTGCACTGACTTCGTACAGTATGAAGTGATATGACTGAGGAATTTCCAAGCCATTCCAAGAATTGATTATGTTTAAGGCAAAAATTAACTTTTTAGTATCTTTGTCTTCATACAGTGATGAAAAGACAAATACAGTAAAACTTCACATACATGTTTTTTAAGGGAGTGAAGGGGAAAAAATGTATAAGTGAAAAAAAAACGCATTACTGAAATTTACAAGCAAAATAAAAACTCAATATTTTTGGACTATCGTTTTCCCAGTTCTTTAGCAATACCTACTGCTTTTTTATTGCCATTCTCCCAAACAACTTTTCAAATTTTTACTTTATCTGATATTGAAAGGAGTTGCGTTTTCCTACAATTCTTTTTCATTAGAACGGACACGCAATGGGGACCTTACTGATGACCTTGTGCGACTCAGTTTCACTGTGGAAACGAAGGCCTTGTCCTGTGTGAGCTACAACTGGCAGTGGCGACCCTCGGCTGGGTGCTTCGGTTTCAAGCTTGATGTAACTTGAGATTACGCGGGTCAAAGCACGGTATTCTAATACGAGGGTGACAGAAAGCGCATGACTGCCACAGCCCCATAGACTGACGACATCTGTCAGGCCATGTGGAATAACCATTCATTAGCTGCTTGTGCCTTGCAGTTATGGAAAGGATCCTGTGTGTTATTATGGCAAACAAAAGGGCCTTTGGAGAGTGTGACAGTCAGTGCACAAACTTTCCCATTTATTGGTCATCTACGTCATGACTCTCTCCCGGGGACGCCTTTGACCTTTCCTCAGAGCTAGCTGTCATCTCCTGAGATCCTTAGGGAGCTCCTGTATGCACCTGACTCAAATTTTTCGAAGTTCCGCTGTGGGAGGTTGCCTGGGAACCGGCTTTGCACGACCACCCTGTGGGCTCACGCGGTCTTGGCCCCTCAGCTAGGCCAAGTCAAGCTTCTATATTACAAGTTTAATTAACGGGAAGTCACCTCACAAGTCGAGTGACAGGTAGCTTTGTGGGAGAGCTCTGGAGCGTGCTGACTCGAGAAACACAAGTTCCGGACTCTTGGCGCACATCTCCCCATGCCTCACCAGGATCATTTGAACATTATACAATCTCAAAGGGACTTTTATTATGAATGTATAAGTGTGAAAAACATAAAAACGTAAAACGCATAACTGAAATTTTGGGATAAACATGAAACGTATAAGTGAGAAAGTATAAATGGAGTTTCACTGTATTTCACATCAAATAATAGTGTTGTGTAGTTATTTCCTGCTTTAATACACTAGAACCAAACTCATAAAGACATGCTAATTAATAGTAGGTGATTTCTGTGGTAGCTCATCCATTGCGATTACTACCCCTATGAGATGTAGGATGATTTTAGTATGATTAAAATCTATACACAATACGTCGTGAAAACAACTACATGATTATAAATTAACAATTTAAGGAAGAGATTTTCTTTAAAAAAAATGTTGAGAATCCATTGTGTAAATGGTTGCAACAATTGAATATCCTTCATTGACCATAAATATTGAAATAGACAGCTGGTTCATGCGAGTTGATCTAGAGAATGAAGTGCTAATTATTTATTTGCCAGTGTTTAAAAAAATCTATTTCCATCATCAGATGTTCATACATAACATCAAACAACATGTCGATTAAAAATATAAACATTACCCGTCAATACATACACACATAATCTTATGCACCTTTAGTCCTGATTCTAGAAATACATTTTCAGAAATATCGGGAAACAAATCATCAGTACATTCATTTGACCAAGTCCCTTGAACCAGCTTCCTCTAAACGTTTGTAAAGATCAAATTTAATTTTCATATGATATGGAATTTATATATTTTGTAAGTTAAAATTTGTTTACATTGAGGGCATTTGCACTGAGGAAATTACAAGCAAGCACATTCTCTTAATGCTTAAGTACAATGTTATTGTAATTAAATTGTATCAAAATTCCAGACACCTGAAGAGGATCACAATGGCTAGAAACATAAAGATTATATTTATTGTGATGTAATGAACATCATAAGAATTAAAATTTAAGACCAAACAGAGACAAATTATGTATTTCAGATGTACAGCAATCAGCAGGGCCTGAGAATGCAGAGAATGGAAAATTTTCCCCCTTAGCATGTCTAAAAAGGAAAAGTTTGGGATCTTTTGTGAAGATGGGCAGAAGTTCGAGGATGCACTGACTGTGAAGCAAGCCAAACATGCAGCTAAGGGCAGGGCAGCCTTCACAGAAGTGATAATTTAAACTTAAGAATCAGGAGTCCCTTGATAATAGACTGGAAGTAGAATTAAAGCACAACATTCAAAAAGAGATGTTTCTCTCAAGAGAGAATACTTGTAGGCAACAACGCACTTGAAGGAACACAATAGTAACGCTAAAGCAGCAATGGACTGACCAGACAGGTGCTGACGTACTTTAAAACAATCAGTAGCACAAGAGGGTGTTGTCATCTTGCTAAAAACACCTACAACTGGCTACTGATAGGGTAGGAGCAGTAAGAAAGTAGGAAATAATAAGGATTAATGGGGGACCGAGGCTTCAGTATAGTAGGGATGAGTGACGAGAGGAATACAGATTGAGCACTCACGAGTTGAGGATTACAGATTGAGCATTCAAGATTCTAGACCTAGAGATTCAGTTCATGTGAGCTCAAATGTAAAATTTCCTGAGTTCTAAAGTGAAACTTGGACATAGGTACATGGAACGTTTATGCTGCCGTGCAGATAATACCTATTATGTTTGCACATGAAGAATAATGAAAACTTGGTTTACAGTGCATTGGCAATTTAATTTCTTAGAAAAAGGTTCTGGGGCAATATATGCCAAGTGAAGTAGATTGCATCATAGTCAATTATGTGTGAATTGAAACTATGCAGTGAAATTAACTCAATCAAAAATAAAGCATTCGCATGAGAGATCTGGGAAGAAGCTAACAGCTGCTGGAGGTAAACAAGCTGGACTGTACGCGAGAACCAGCTGCTGAGGGAGGGAGAACGTGATCCAAGCTGGAATAGAGTGTGAGCAACCCACTCCTCTTTTCTCTCTCTCTCTCTCCAACTTCTGTTCAGGAGCCAGTGAATGAAGAATTGGTGAGGAATGTGGTAAAGCATAGACTAACCCGTCCAAAATTTATTGATTTTATCTAGGACTTCAAAATGATAGAGAGGTATTGGTGTGACAAGAACAGATATGTTCTTAATTTTAAATTAATTAATTTACGGGATATTTAACTGTGCATTGCAAATTTCAGCCAATTAACGTAACTAAATTACTTTAACATTATTAAATACATATTTTATTATTATTATTATTATTATTATTTTTTTTTTTAATAGGTTTATTTAAGGTCGCTTCAACATCTAAGGTCATTAGCGACCACTATTGCTGTTAACGGTATGGTAACTATGTGGATGAAACGATATGGTAATTGATGATAAGGGTGAAAGGACGAACACAATTACAACCATGCCCGAGGCGGGACTCGAACCCGTGACCCTTCGGTCCGAGATCACTACGACACTACTGCCTTAGCGATCTCGGCCACCGGGCCGGCACTCTAAATTTTTGTGTAATTTTAAATTCAAAATTTACTGTTTTAAAAGAGGAGACACAATTAAACGTAATATAAGTTTTGATAATTGTCAATCTGATGAATCAAGTTGCAATGATTCATGTTATGCCAGAATGGCAGTATAGTCATACACAGAATATTAGCACTATGGGTGACTAGAAACCCTTAAAAACATGTTTTTGTAGTATTCTTCTAGAATATTCTAGAAGAATCAGCCCCCATTTCTCAGGTGCCCCTCTCTATATTTTTTGTGAATGTTCTTTATAGGGAAAAAGGAAGGAGATACAAAAGTCAGTTACCCATCCTTAGACTGGGATGTGATTAACAACACCTCACTTGTCCTAAATGTTGGACCAGGAGAGGTCTTATCATGAGTAATTATTGAATTACTTGATTGCTACATATAGGATTTCTTTGTCATCATTACTTTCAAATATTGTTGCTAATTATTATAATATACTTTCTTATCTTTATTTCTTTTAGAATCTTATAATCCACATTCTTATATTTATAGATTTATATTTAACTTCCAAATGTTGCCTCGTTTTTGAGCATGTCAATTTAACTATTAAAATTAACGCAAGTTGCAGCAATTTATTAGCAAAAGAAGCACTAACCTATATAAGTTTCTCCATCACTAAGAGAAGTGTCTTCTCCAGAAGCAGCAATCTGAGCTAGAGATTCACGATCTTCCAGCTCTTCACTTGCCTAATTAAAAATGGATTAACAAATTATATTAAAATATTTTTTCCTAGTTTTCATCAAGCTTTTCTCAGAAGTCTACATTCTTTACCTTAGGAATATTTGATACAACTTCATATGTTACACCAGACTGCGTCAAACAATCAGATCGAACTATTTTTTTTCTGATTCTATCAGTAATACTTTGTCTTTTATATATATTCAAAGCCAGTCTCTTACGCAGCACCAAGTCCATTGTTGCAGGATGAGATAATCGAACAGTTGTTTTCAAAATGAGATAAACTCTTTCATTTGCTGTAACAAAACATTCATCTTTTCAATTCTCCTAATAAAAAGAATCATGAATGGGAAGATTATTTGAAAAAATACATTACCATCTGTGACTTTGTTCAAATGATGACTGTCATGAATTGATGAATCCCAGGCTGCTACAGCACAGACATCCTTTTCCTCATGTTTAATTATAGGAAGATTGTAAAATTTATTTCCATGTTCTTTGGGAAGAATTGAATTAAGACCAGTGATAGTGACTTCATCTCCTGACTGAGTGGTTGATAAATCATCCGCTGCAAATAAACATTAATTAACTTACCTTCCTCAAAAAACTCAATGTTTAATTTCTATGTACATAATAAATGATCTTCAACAAAGGAACATCTACACTGAAATCTATTGGATATAATTCCATACATTAGTGATGAATAAAAACAGAAAAACTATATTAAATCTATTTTTTAAAGCTTTTATAGGCAAGGGTGGAAATAACTTTCTAACAAATAAACTTTTAGGAAAAACACGCTCTTGATTTCATACACACATCCGATGAGATTCTTACCATTTAAGTCTAGGAACAGCACTGGTACGTGAGGCTCCATTCCTGGAGGTGGATCCCAGTCAGCTGGAGCCCCAGGAATGCCAGAGCCTGCAGAAGGTACCAACACAGCATTCCGTTCCTCAGTGAGACTAACCCACTGATCCACAAGGCTTTGTTCTCGTTCCACATCTTGTTCTGTCTTGTCTTGTTTGTGAATGAGCTTCTGAATCTGTTGATCCAAATATTGTCGCCGCCTCATCAGCGCATCACTCCATTTCTCTCGCAGTACTGCCAGATCTTCTTCTTGATAAGAGTCAAGAGGCTTCTGGAGTCTATTCCTATATTATGCACTCTTGTTAGACTTTAGCAATATTTAACAGATTACTTAAATTTATTTTGTTGATTGCACTGTATTTTTAAATAATATCTTGTGAGATTTTTAATCCACAGAAGAAAAACGAGAATACAATGAGGTTATACCTGAATTCAAGAGTTTAATTAAATTAGTTGAATGAATGACCAGTTTTTAATATTTCTCAGTAATATTTAAATAAAATAGAAGTCTGTTAAAAACTGGTTGTTAGTTCATTCATACAACTGAATTCATTGGTAGTGAATTTAAGTAAGTTTAATTTAGTATGTTAGATCACAGAATTATAAACATGATAAATTCAAATATCCCATCTTCTTGTGTCTGTTTTCTATTTTATTTTTGTACCAATATTTAAAAGATTTTACAAAGAAAAAAACTTTTTGTATGCAGATTCTGAAATACAACTGCAATTGAAATCATTCAATTGAGATAGCAATTTAAAATTTTAAAAAAACATCTTTAATCTAAAAATAAAAGTCTTACATACAAAACTTTCTTTCAAAAACTTTAACAAAAACATTTTGTTAACATCATTTGGTTATTTTTCTCTCTCTGTTTACAATCCTGAAACCTGTCTTTGCAATCACAGTACAATTACTCTTTTACTACCAATAAAATTTTTGTAACTTTCAAAACTTGCTGCAGATGAAAGTTTGATTCCCCAGATACAGAGGAAACAAAAATTATAAAGAAATTTATAAAAACTAACAATTAGAATATTTTAATATTTTACAAAATGATGAAAATCTGATACACTTACCTCACAGACACACTGCCAACAGCAATGCTCACTATAGATTGACAAATTATTGGTAATGTGCCAGAATTCTGAACAGGTTTCACTCGAGCTTGTATTCGTCTTTGCTGCCCTTGTCGAAGCTGATATACACCTCCAGTGAGCAGGTCAGGCTTTGCAGTAACTTCAACTGCCGTATACTCACCAGCGTCATTTAACTCTTGAATTTCAACCCACAATTCAATTTTCCGAGTAAGTTCACTCCATCTAAAAGATACGGATAAATTATTTAATAATAATAATAATAATAATAATAATAATAATAATAATAATAATAATAATAATAATTTATAATATCTTAATAAAAAGAAAAGTAGAGACCAAGACAGTTTGTTCATCTTTGATAGATATAATAATAATAATAATAATAATAATAATAATAATAATAATAATAATAATAATAATAATAATAATAATAATAATATTTATTGAGTCACAAATACAATTTCAATCGTGTATGACGAGTCAGATATGGCGGAGTGAAGTTACATTTACTGTCCAGAAATCAAAACAATGGGGACCATCTCAGCATTTGCTCAAAGGATCAAGGGAAACTGGACAAAAAACCCTGATCAAGTTGGTCATTGATCTTACAATAATAATAATAATAATAATAATAATAATAATAATAATAATAATAATAGTAACAGTAATAGTAATAATTATAATAGTAATAATAATAGTAATATCAATTATAATAGTAACAATACTAATAATAAAATACTATTCATTCAGAAATGATTTAACGATATTAATGATGCCTAGTGCATTTAGCAAATTCAGGATGAAGGAAATAGAATTTGGGTTTGGCATTCTCCTTCTACATCAGTATCATCATATCACCTACTATCAGTATCATCTACATCATCATATAGATCAAGATAGTTCACACCTGTGTAAGTTCTACAGAATGAGAACAGTAATAACCAGGGTTTTGTTCAAATTGCACTCGGTGAATCTCAATTACAAAAGCTCACTTATTTCTTGCAAACCATATATTGACAGCATTGAACCAAACAAAACATATTACTTTCATAAATAAAAGTTCTGTCCTGATCTTATTTTTACATGTCATTAAAGGTCAAATAAACAAAAACACATCAAAAATATAGAATATTATTACTAAAAATAACAATTTGCACAACATTTGGGGCATACGTAGCACCCATCATAAGGTATCTGAAATTTAAAATTTGAAATATGTCAAGCTTTAAAAAGTTGTGTAAAATATAATTTTAAGATTGAATTTATAAAAATAACAACATGTGATGGCCTAAAAAAACAACTGGAAATTTACCCATATTACTGAAATGCATAAAAACTCAATGTAATATAAATAAGCTTAATCGGCTGTATGTAAATATTAACAACTTCGAGCATTTATGGCCGAACATCTCTCTACACACTAAGTGTTCCCTTCTGCCCACAGACTCCGAATATCACCTGAGTGTCAATGGTGGTAAGCTAAGCGGAGCAATACCTATGTCACCAATCTGTAGAGGAGAGGGAACAGTTTTTTCACGTCTAATTGAATTATATTTCAATGCAAATATAGCATTCTCATAAATATTGCTCATTCAGGTGTTGTCAATGATGGTGTTCATCGTATTTCTCAATTAAGACTTTCTGATATTGAATCTGGGTTTGGTCCTGGGTGTCCTATCCTCAGAGTCTTATTTCTTCAATTATGCCAATTATTGTGATACTATGATTCTACAAGTAATATTGTGGAATGTTTGTAGAGTTTGGGTTATTTTGCATATTGTTGCCTGTCTATGTATTTACCTGAATACAAGATGAGATTTTTACACACATCTCAATTAAAAAATATGGGCATGTCTTAAATTTGCAGACTAAGCCTAGTTGGTTGGGATCTATGTTTGAACCCTGTCATAGAACTCAAATGCTGATGTACCAATAATCTGAAAAGTTGATAAATCTTTAATATCATATGTATCTTCAATGCCTAATTATTCGCTGACGTCTGCATCTGCGTCCAAAGAATTTGCTGAGCAAGTCTGACAAATATTTTTGAATAAGCCGATAAAGAGAAAATCTTAAACAAATGATATTGTAGCAAATGAATAGCAATGTGAAAATGAGAACAAATCATTGGAGAGATTTTGTTCCATGATCGAAGCTGTACAGACTTTTGTTTTGATGCTCAGCAAAAATTTTTTTAAAACAATTAAAAAATTAAAAACCTTCATAGCATACTAAATTTCAGTATCTGTGCCACAAAATCCATTAGCAATACGATACCTGCCACACTATGAACCAGGATGCAGCAGCCGCTACACTTCTGCAAGCCAAGATTGGTGCCATGGTAAGAAGCTGACGCCATCACAAGCGCCTCTCGACTCCCTTCATCATCCATTACCCTCCCTTCACTCTCTCTCCCACTCACTTTTATTATTTTTTTAAAAACACTCTTAACCCTTCTTGGGCATTGAGCATATCTGGAATAATTGTCCATTCCAATTTTTTTGTCTTTTTTGTCTCGTCACATTGCAAACAGTTTTTCCCTTTTATCCCTTCAGCCAGGAGCATAGCACAGTTAGTAACTGGGGTTCCAAGATGGTCACTCGTCCAGTAATCCGTCGTGTCTCAAGTTGCTTAACTTGAATGACTTCATGGAGGAAAGTTAAACAATTTGTTTAACAATGCCTGCATTAGTGTGGACTGAACTATTCCCTTTTAAACCTTTGATTGGCATAGTTGAAAACACTGCTATTATTTTAGTCTTTGAACTTGTGTAATTGACAGCACTGTTCATATCATGTACACAGAAGTCTGTCTTCAAAACAGGTCGCAGGACATACTCAAGTGTGATGAGCCACATCAAAAAATAAAAATCAAATTTAAACATAAATTGTAAATTCTTGCCACATGGCCCAAAACTGAAGCAACGAAGTGGGAAAATCGCCGTGTTGGAAAAGAAAGTGCTCTGCAGAAAACATGTTGACAATTATGGACATGACTTTCCCAAGAGCACTTTCAAAAACACCGAATCATATATATATACGGGACACACGAAGCAACGGGGAGCCAGAGTCCTATGTGGTACATCGGGAGTGTGTCACGTGTGATGAGATGACCCCCCGCTCCGCTCTGTTCCGTCGTACGAATCCCGAGTTTGATACCCGCTGCACCATGAACCACGATGCAGCAGCCGCTACACTTCTGCAAGCCGAGATTGATGCCATGATAAGAAGCTGACGCCATCATGAGCGCCTCTCGACTTCCTTCATCATCCATCTTCCTCCCTTCACTCTCTCTCCCACTCCCCCTCACTCAACTACCCCTTAGCAAGTAGAATGGTGCCGGTCAGTATTGAATAATAAATTCGATTTTAATGAGCGCTTGTACTCATTTCCCCCTCCACTTCTCTTCCTGACCACTCAGATCATTTAACATGAAAACTCTCCTGCGTGAATTACACTTGAAACTAGCATTTGCATAGGAGGGACATTACACAAGTGTGATAGTCCACATAGCCACATCGTATTGATTGGCTTTCTGACAGGCTTAATAGACTGTTCTCAGCCCTATTATTACTTGTAAGGCTCACCTGTCAGCAAGAGATCGAGCCTTTGCCAGCTGTTGCTGCTCCACTTCCCATCCTTCCTTAGATCTTGAGAAGCCAGCACATCTGTGCCCCCACACCTCAATGGATAAGGCTCCCTCTGTTGGTCAAAAACGAAAAGAAAATGTTACTAGCCTGACAAATTACTATCCATAATATACAAAAAATAAATAATTAAAGAAAGTGGTATACAGTATTATCACACTTCTTACAATGCAAACTAAAAAAACAGCATTCCATTATTATCATTACTATATAGGCAAGAAAAGTTTACTTCACACTGCAATGAACTAATATTCAAGTTTTAGAACTCACACATTAAATATTGTTTTTCTGGTGCAAATTTTTTTGATTTTCAATTTATTCAGGTAGAATAAATTTGTAATATACAATGGTGCTTTTACAGTTTTTAGATTTATAAATTTTGTTCACAAAAAACATGTGGTAGCATAAAATGTAATATATGTGCCATTCAGAGGCCTAAGCCTGTGTGTGAACCTGTCTGAAACTATTTCCAATTTATCATTCATTCATCATATAGTTTTACATTTTTTTCAATAAGAAATAAAGTAATTGAAGAAACTAGAACATAATTAAATAGAATAGAATAAAAACTGGAATAAGGTAAGATGCAAATGTATAGAAAAATACAAAGAACAAAATATAAAATATAACTAAAAAGACAAGAACTATGAGGCCAAATGCATACTATCAATTTGATATAATTTCAATTAATTATATTTACAATATATTTTCAACTTTGGAAGTATCTAAGCTTATCAACCATTTTCTGCAAGATTTCTTCCCCATTATGCTATTCTATTTGCACTTTTCAAAGCACTGGTCATCAAATCAAAAAACCTGAAGGTTTACTTATAAGTAATTCCTCCTACTCAGAACTTAATTTACTTTTGATAATAAATTTATTTTATTTTTAAATTTAAAGGAAATTAATTAATGCCAATAGTTATTGTGTATACATATAAATTTAAATATTAAATGAAAATGTTTACAGAATACCACTGAAAAATTATTAAATAATTTTGAGGATTTTTAAGAATTTATTTTGTGCATATAATTCCTAAATTCAGTTATCACAAATATTTTGCCAACAATATCAAACTATTAATTATTTCACATTACCAGAACAATGTTCCATGAACTCCTCTGTGATAGGAATAGTGAAGTCTTTGCTATGGTCAAATTTAAAGGTCATAGAATCACGTCCGGTTGCACAAGGAGCAGGATACTCTGTGTCCACAACCGGAGGAACAACAATACTGTCAGGATGATTCCAGAAAGAATATTGGCAGAAAACAAAATTAGACAATGACAAAGGTAAGCCAGATGCTTGCTTGATTGTCACCTGAAAGCATAAGAAAATAATGAATCAGTATAAATAGACCAGGTAACTATTATTCAAGATACAACAAAACAATTTTTTTCACAAGCTTCTTCCTTGATTTGGACAGCAACTTTTATTTATTTTCTTTGGAAATTCTAAATGCATTCTTACATTAAATAATCTCTTTCCATTCACCGCCGAAAATTCCATCTCATTCTCTTAAAGATAACAATATTGTGAAAAGAAAGTAATTGACCCGTTTCAAAACATGAACGAAAGTGGTAAAATTGCTTTGATATCCATAAAGTCATACAACAAAACATAACATAAATCCATAGTAAAATTTTGTCAACATACTCTGCAAATAATTTGACCGCTGCCATTGGGAAGATCTTCTTCATCCTGGCCAGAATCACCTGAACTTTCAGATGCAGCTTCAGTGTTCACTCAGCTCAACCTGCACAAGTTTTAAAATATACATGTTCATACATTGATTTTCACATTATGAAAAATGTAATAATAAAGTAACTATAAAAACAATATTCAAATGCATTTGTAGTTACAGTTAAAACAAATACAGTTAAATACACATTACTCCAATATTCTACAAGCATTTTTTTTCTTCCAGCACAATTTTTATATGGATCAGAAATGTTCTTAAGCCAAAAACATTTGTTTATTCCTTTACCTGTAATCTTCCAGCAACTTCTCCTTGCTGACTTATTATTGGAGTATGATAATCTAACTTGACTTCATGGAACAGAACTTCTAAGAAAATATTTGCTACCCCAATAAGATTGTGATTCTCCTGTGATTCATAGAAAGGATCTTGACCTTTTGCGGGAACATCATCCTAAAAAACAAAATAAAATTACATTTCTAAGTTCTAAATACATAGAGAGATATATAAATTGTGCAAAGAACCAAAAAAAGGTTATAAATTACATAAACTAATGAAGCTACAACAGCACATTGTTTCTTGCATTATTTCTAACTTTTCCAACCTCCACAAACTCAAGAGAGTTCAAGGAAAATGAAACTTTTCCCATTTTTTAAGAATAGATTGAACATAGAGATTTTTTGCTTTATCGTTTTAAAAATTTATTTTAAAAAAAAATTAAAGAAAAATTTTGGATCCGTTTCTGAGAAAATGTTTTATAATAAATAGTATTAGCTCCAAGAAATTTATTTATTAAAACATTTAAGAAAAAATGTCTATTATCAATGTTGTACTTTTGCAATGCTACGTTTTTGTAATTATTTATTGAAAATACAGAGTTCATAGAGTGGGACTGACATCCCTTTTATTAACATCATATACTACATAATAGGAAACATTTTCAGAAAAATTGGGAAAATTGCTTAAAAGTTGGCTATAAAATCCCAAAATTTTGTGAAAACTATTCGTATTTTTGAAAAATTGTTCCTGACCTTACTTTAAGATCTATTGTTGAACAGATTGAACCAAGAGAAAAAAATCTCTATCTTCAACATTTTAGTTGTAGGGAGATAAAAAATTTTGAGCTTCAGCTTTTTCAGAAATTCAGATTTCAATGAAAATGCAACCCAAACCATTTAAAAAAAAAGTTTTTCAATATGTCTGAAGCAAGAGTTTAATTAAAAAATTTGGGATAATTTGTGAGAAAATTTTGAAAATGTTGGGGCTTTTTATAAAGTATCCCCAAAAATCAAAATATATTTTAATCTCCCAAAGTCTTGAGAATGTTCAAATCAATCAAGTAAATAGCAATTTCAGAGAAAACCATCTGAAGAGCCTAGGTGCTAGCAGTTGACCACGGATGGACTGACAATAGGCAAAAAGAGAAACATTTTGTGGTGAATCAATTTTTCTGTGTCAAGGACTCACAAAATGTAGATACTGAATACACAAAATGTTAGAGGAAGTAATTTACTATATGTAAGAATAAGATTTATCCATATTTACTTTATCAGGATACATCAATATAAGTTTTTCTGTTGAAAAATCGCTGATTCGTGCTGCATCATTACAATAACTTACTTTCTTTTTAATACATAAGTATGTAACACAAAGAAAAAGTAAAAAAAAAAAAAAAAACAATAAAAACTAGTAAACTTTCTAAAAAATATAAATGGGCACTGCAAATTTTTGATCTGTAGAAGTAAAATTACATACAAATAATTCCATGCAATATAATACTGTACCTTCAATGGTAGATTTTTCTCCTTTTTCTCTTCATATAAATCTCTCATATCAATCAATTTATTTTCTAATTTTTCCATAGACCAAACTTGACTTCCTAATCCCTTGCGTTTCACTAAAATTGCAGGTTCACTGACAAATGCCCCTTTCTACAATAATAGAAAATGTACAGAATAAATATAAACTTATACTAAAAGTATTTATTATACCACAAAAGTTTTGCATTGACTTAACAGATGGATGGAAAAGGAATATTACCTTACGATTAGGACTTAAATTTGCTGGAGGAATCTGTAGAGTTACACTAAAAGTAGTTTGTCGACTCATTTCCTCTGCAAGGAAATTTGCTTCTTTAACTGATGCATTTGCTCGTAAAATATCTGCTTTGAGCTGCCCCAAACTTCGTTTAAACATTTCATCCCTAGATGAAATAAAGTAATTTTTGATACCAAATGCTTAGTTACAATATGAATCCACAATACTGATTATTTTGTACATGACACCTACAACAAATTAGCTCCTACAGCAAACAAACACTGTAATGATATTGATTATCATGATATACCCTCTTCAAGCTTTTCTAAAACATCAGGAATCTTGTATCAAATCGCTAAATTGTTATTGCTTTTTTCTACATTATTTTAACTGATATATTTAACTTTTCTTTTGTATTAATTCTATTATTTTTCTCTTAAACATTTTATTTTTGTATTATTTTACTCTACACTATCTCATGAGTAATATGTGTACTATGCACCAAAGGGAATATCTCATAAAAAAATAAATAATATTTTATGTTTGTTTTTAGAAGGACTGAAATAGATTTGTGAAACATGCCCCAAACCAAGCAACATACTTGATGTACGTTTGGCCAAAGATCCACGATTTATTTTATCAACTAATTCTCTCACCTTTCCTGGGCCCACCGTTCAACTCTCATTTGGGTTGTTGGTGTGCAAGGAGTGATCTTCCCAACTCTGAAGGGGTCATATGGCACATATGGTGAATAGGGAGTGGAAGGAGATAAAATATTTCTCAGTTGCTGGAACTGACGTTCATATTCCTGCCTCTGTTTCTCCAATGCCACTGAAATTGAGTCAATAAGTTAATATTCAAAAGTTCACATAAAAAAACATTTAAACAAATTGAAAAACAGACAGCAGTAAAGCACATGTGGTATGCAAACAACACAGTAATCTGGCACCCATCAGCAAATAGGTGTTTACAACAAATTTATCATACAAACCTTGCTTATCTTCTTCGTGCTGTTTCTCTAAACGAGCAATTGCTGTTTGAATGGGATCATTGCTCAATTCATTCAACATAAGTTCTTCACGTGCAAAGTTGTAATCTATTGTCTGTGCTGGAGTCTGTGGCTCTGACATGGCTGAGGGAAAAAAAACAAATTCAATAAAGAAAATACTACGTACATATATATCACAAAAATCTTTCTCATCACACGAGAACAAAATTTATCATACCTGAAGATTTAGGACAATTGACTCTAAAAAAATGATGATTGCCCCACAAGATTCGATCACCATGGTGTAATGGAGTTCGTTCAGTAATAGCATTTCCATTGACATACGATCGAGCACCATTCACTGGCTCCATAAGAAGGCCTCCATCTTCTATAGTGATAATACAATGTTCAGGTTGGATACCCAAACCAGAGAGCTGAATATCCTGTTCCATAGGGGCACCACGACCGCCAACTAACGTTCTTTCCTAGAAAAAATATAGTATAAGTTTAATTTCCTTCTAGCTTCTGCTATATATTTTTTTATTCCTATTTTCACCTTCTCTTCAGAAGAAAACTAGGCCACACAATAATTGATTATGTAACAGATGATTTCTTTTAATTATAAATTTACAAATAATGCATCACTAAATGACTTTCAATAAATTTTTGTTTTTCACAATAGCAGTTATTTCCCATACCTTAAGATAGTAGACTAGTAATTCATTAAGAGATGGGTCTGCATTGAGATTAACAAGGTAGTATTTATTCTTTTCTACCTTGATACCAGAAGCTTGTACACTAATACCCATTTTTTCAAGAGCTTGTTGCCGTTCATGCTGAAGACGCTCTACAAAACACAATTTCATACAGTTGTGTTGTAATTGGCATAAATTAGAAATAATCAAACAATGTATTCCAGTATTAAGTTTTAAAGTTCAGATAAAAATATGCACATTGCCTAAAGACTTGCTTCTCACCTGTTTTCAGGAGTTTTTCTTCCCATGTTTGAGACATTTCCTTCATCAGTTTCTCACTTTCGCTGAGTTTTTCATGAAGGTCAACACGTTGCTGCAAAAGTTGTTTTATTATTAATTTATATCAGGAGTTTTTTAGAAAGTAGGTAAAATGGTATTACACAATTAAAAGTAACAAATAATCAGTTTTATGAACTAGTAATTATTGACTTCTTTTTTGTACGCTACTTTAACTATATATGAACATTCTAATGGACAAAACCTCTTTCACTAACAACAAGAATATGAATTTTAATATTTCTTTAGCTGATGATAACAATGTCAATTGATTAACGTTTAAAATTAAAGAAAAGTTAAAATGCAGAGAAATGGTGAATTTAGCAACACATATAAGAAATTACGTTCTTAAACACTACATGTCCCCACCATGGTAGTTTTTTTTATCGATTATTAGCGTTAATTCAAATTACACATGCAGTAGGAAAAACTTATATAAAGTAATTTCATATTGTGGCTGGCTATCCAGTTCCACAATCATGTTTTTAATTTGAAAAATGCCCTACTTTTTGAAAATGTTTAGACTGCAGGGGAGAAAATAGAAGTGAACACACTTAATGAATAATGTGTGTAACATTATTGATTAAGTGTAACCATTTGAAACACACTTCATTAATACATACTAGTAACTGAAATATCAGCATGAGCGTAACCACATAATAAAAAGAAGAGATAAATTGCAAGAAGATTAGTAATTCCAAACAAACACTAACACCTCAAACAAATTCGTACAAACATATCAAAGTATATCAAAAGCACACTTCATGACTGAGCTTACTACTGGTTTCACATTCTGAAATCTTTTGCTTTTAAATCAATTAATGTTAGTAAACGTGAATCAGTTGTAGAAATGTGATGAAAGAAAAGAGGGGTTCAAATACTGAAAATTTATACCTTCCAAAAGAAAAATCATGTTAGTATACATTTAATATTAATATCAACCAAATTTATGTAGAAAAATGCAAAACTACCGTGCTCCCAATTCACTTCCCCCAATAGCATGTCATACACAGTTTTTAACTGTTTTTGACATAAAATAACAAATAAATAAATAATAAATACATTTTTAAACATACCTCCTTGTAGACATCAGATCCCTGAGAAAAAAATAATACACTTCAGTGAGAATGTCTCAAGAAAATACAAATTAAGAACTACTAATTGAATGAAAATTAACATAATGTTATATTGCTTATGCTATATAATGTTATGTGAAGTTAATATAATGTTTTATAATGTTATATTCTACAAGGGGATAGTAGAGGTTTACCAAGTATGATGTATTGTGATTCTTCTACATTCAATGATGTCAATTCTATCGTAAAAGGTTTCACTGATTACTTTTCATCTTTTAATAATCATCAATTGAACTCGTTGTTGGATTTCAATTGTGAAGACTTTGATGTGCAGTGTCTGAGAGAATTTGAGATTGAAATTAAGTTATGTGATATTGTACGCAAGATTGAACTCTTAAACCCAAAGTCTAGTTGTGGACTGGATGGCATTTCATCTATTTTCTTAAAGAATTGTAAATTTATCATCTCACAGATTTTGAAAGTGATATTCGACTTATCCTTGGCTGAGGGAGCATTTCCCAGTGAGTGGAAATTTTTTTTTATCTTACCTATGTTTAAGTCACGCGACAAACATATAATTAACTGCAGACCAATATCAATTTTGAGTGTGATATCCAAGCTCTTCACATCTTTGATTGTTGACAAGATTGCCAAATCCACTTTTGTCAGCGAGACAGTTTGGCTTTATGCCAGGCAGAACTATTGAGTTGAATTTTATATCCTATTCTACCTACATTCTCGAAGGGATGGAAAGTAGGTCAGACTGACTGTATTTATACCAATTTTAATAAGGTTTTTGATTCTGTTAACAATGTCATTTTGTTTCACAAACTAGAACACCTGGGGATATGTGAACCACTGTTAAGTTGGTTCTGCAGTGATTTAGCCAATCGCATACAGGTGGTCTCATATGGTGGTGTTATCTCTGGCCCTATTAGTTTCATCAGGCGTTCCTTAAGGCTATCATTTGTTCCCCTATTGTTTAAAATGCTTATTAATGACATTTGTGAGGTGATCAACAAAGCTGAATACCTGCTCTTTGCAGATGATTTCAAGTTTTTCTTGAGAACACAGTCAGTCAAAGACAGGGTTCTCTTGCAGCGAGCTTTGAATGCTCTGTCTGATTGGTGACATTACAAATGACTTTCTTCTCAATGCCAAGAAATATAAGTCAATAACTTTCACACAGCTAGATCGGCAGAGGCTTTTTATTACAAACTTAACTCCATTGAGTTAGAAAGATTCACATCCATGAAAGATCTGGGTGTGGTATTTGATTCTGGTATGACATTTAATGAACATAACCAGCACACTGTAAATAAATCTAACCAGATCAGGGTTTTATAAAGTGCACCTGTTATGAATTTCATTCACTTATGACATTAAAATCACTGTTTTTATGTTAGTTAAACCCAATTTTTTGTTGTACGGTCTTCCTTTTTTGGCAACCATACATCAAGTATAGAGACAGTGCAACATAAATTTTTCAGGATTGCCGCTCAATGCTTGGGGGTACAGGATCTTTTCATAGACCACAGTTAAGTACACAATGCGTGAAGGCTTGTCATTCCTTTTCATACATCCCAATGCTCTCTGAATGATCTGATCTTTTTGCACAAGTTGATTAAAGGTGAATTGTATGTTTCTTTCAGTCATGCTTCTCTATAAGACACCTTCTTGAAACTTTATGAAATATTTTGTCAATCAACGTGTTTCATGATTATACAGTGTCTTCCTTGTCGGATGCGAAAGTAGAAAATTTGAATTTTTATAATTTTATATATTCTGGATTGATATATGTTATTGAATTTTTTTTTTTTTTTTTTATACAGTTCTTTGATTCTGAGTTACTTGCATTTTGTATTTTATTTCTAATTTTGGTAAATTAATTGACAAACAGTCTGTATATTGTGATATATACATTAAAAAAAATTTAACTGTAAGGTAATTAAAATAACTGAATACGATGAAAAAGGTTTTCCGGTTACGTGACCAAGGAACTCTTTGATACCACTACGATATTAGTAATTTGTAACCGAGAAAGTTTAGAAAAGTTAATGAAAATGAGACTACAGAATTTAACATAAATTTTCATTCATCCTTGCCTTTTACCTCAAAATTTGACAATTCTTAAGTACAGAAAAATATTAGTCAATATCAGTTTTCTTAGGTACTTTAGGAATTTCAATAAATTCTGGGTAAAATAATATAATTCCAAATTATTATAAAATTGTGGTTATTAAATTCTAACAATATTTCAAAATTAATAAAAGAATATATTTGAATTGTTCATCTCATTTTACAATTTTGCTCAGGATCAATTTGGAATTTGCCTACATTTTGCAGCTGAAGCTAAATTTCTACATTATTTGAGACCTTGACAATGTTTATGAGCAAGAGTTCAAAGATTTCTTAAAAAAAAAGTGATTGAATTATGTATCATTTCATTGTGATATTGATTACGATAAATATATTTCACAAAGGGGCTGTTAGAAAAATATGTTATTTAGTTTTTCTTTAATCCCCTTCCTCCTTTTATAACACTTTATATTACATAATGATAGACGTGATTTATAATTTGAGATAATTTAATATATCAATACATGTTTAACATTTGCAGAACATGATATGATTGCAGGATATTTCGGGCTATTTAAAGAAGAAAAAAAAATTATAACTTTATAACACCCAACTCCTTCTGAGGTTTTGAATCTTCTCTCTTAACAGTAAGTTAACACACTATCTTTAATAGATCATTTTATAAAACTCATCAAATACTACAATTAAATTAATAATAAAATAACAGGACTCTTGTGAAACAGGAACAGGCATCATGTCTATTAACTGATCATAAAAACAACATACTTCATTTTTTTATTACCTGATTTTGAAGTTACAGCAGGTTTTGAAAGTGTGTACAAATAATCAATATTCAAAACAAAACGAAATGTTATTGCATTATTAAATATTTATAGAGTTAACTTTTATTAGTGGTTTAGCATGAACATATTGTACAACATAAAATGACAAATATCCCAAAAATATTGGGGAAGAGTTAATTTTTCATCAATAGCTTGTTTGTTTCTGTTACAGTAGTGACTCACTCCCCCAATAAAAGTTACCCATTTTTTTTAAACCTAGATATCATGCAATCATATCATGTTCAATAAATATAACACCAATAATAATACATTAAATAAACTGAAACCTATTATTATATCATATATTAAAAAATTACTATAATAAACAATTCCTTTTTATTTTTCACACAATCATATGTTTGTAATTTTCATTAAGTGGAAGATGGAGCTGTATCATTACAAACATTACATAAAAACTAGCAAAGAGCAAGAAATTTCTAATAGCAAATTACTATTAATAAAAATGGGCCTAACTTTTTATTAAATATTTTTTGCCCTCACATTATACTATTTGTTTTTAATGTAACATTTATCATAATACAGATACACCTTGCACCTGATGGAAATCCCAAATACAGAAGTGAAAGATTGCAAGAAATAAAATATGAATGTCTGTTGAATTTGGTCAATTTTTAATATACTTTATCAGAGCAAACATAAATCATAATTTTAGATTTATATATGTGTTTTGACAACATTATAACAAGAAAAGACAGCAGAAACTTACGATACAATTAATGCTAAAATATTAAGTTATAAAGTTTATATGGACTAAAACAACTGAAACTTAATTTCAGGGAGAAAAACATATCACCAAATCTTTCACTCCAAGAGATAAGCATAAATGTAATACTTACAGTAGCATGCTTCAGCATTTCTTTCAAAGCTTCCACTTCTTGACGCAATTCTCGAATTATTCTTGCATTAGGATCTTCATTGACAACAGCATGGTTAACAATACGTTTGGCCCGGTCTGCATAGCGTAAAGTAGAAAGTGTTTCCTCATAATTGTCAGCAGCAGGTGAAATAGTAGCCACCATCACAGTTTTACTGTTGCCTCCAAGGTTATCCTGTAATGAAGGTTACTGAATGTTACAATATGAATACCCATTAACACAAAGAAGACACATTCTATTAGATTGAATTTATCATAACAACCATAAAAAAACACTTAAATATATGAATATATTTAGTAGTAGACAAGTCAAACTCCCGTCAGCATACCCAAAAATGATAATGCAAAACAAACTAAATTGTTACATTAGTATACATAAGTTTTTGATTTTCAATAATATTCCAACATAAATTAAGAAATTTACCAGTTGCAATTGTTGAAAAATGTATTGTTTTAACATGTTTCAAATCTAAAATAAAAAATGTAACTTAATAGTTGCTTGCAAACAGTTTGCTACAGTAAATTACCGTACCTGCTATAAAAACCCCAAAACATTAATACATTTAACTCAAGTAATGAGTAAAATGAAGTTTCACTCATCAGTGAAAGCAAGAAAAAAGGACTATCTTGTCCCTATATATAGAGAATTGTTAGTGATTAGACAACTTGCCTTCAGCAGCCATGTCAAGACTGAGTCTCGGTATGGTACAAATTTGTCCTTGTTCTTAGCTCCAGAAGCTTGGTCAGCGAGCTTTGAAATAACTAAGCCAAGTGTTGTTAAGGATCTGGGAACATGCAACAGCCATCCAGAACAGGTGAAACAAAATCAATAGTTGCCCTGTTGCCAGACTTACTCACTTTTACCTCAATCATTTAGTAAGACATGAGCATTTAAAATTCCACAATCAACAGGTTCATGACAATAATTAATCCAACAAGTTTATAAAAAATATACAATGCATAATGTAAAGTTTCAACAATTATCACAAAACATTTTCTACAACAACAAACATGAAATTTCGAGAAGATCAATCTTGTAATACTGAAAAAAATCTAGTACCTTGTAATATCAGATTGTGAAGTAGGGCTGGAAAAAATCATGATTAAAGAAAATTATTTTAAAAATCTGATTTTTTTATTTAAATCTGATTTTTTTATTACAATCCGATTTATTTGATTTAAATCAGATTTTTTAAATTGTATTAGACATTTTAACTTTAAATTAAAATTGTTAAGTGATTTATTTATCCTTAATTACTTTAAAAGCAGAAAAAATAAACTTTAAAATACTTTAATTACTTTAAATACTTTTAATTACTTAAAATATCAGTTTTTAAATTATTTATTAAATTATTGTAATTTTATTAAAAAAAAACAACTATATATTTGAGGGATCCGGTGCAATACCACCCTAATCCCCTTGTGTTGTATAAAGGTATGTCATATCTGTTTTGTGTATCCACAGATTTCTCTTTTAAATCTAACATCTAATAAGGCATTGAAAATGTAAACGTTTATCACAGACACTATTTTTAACTTAATAAATAGGGGCTTGCAGTGTTCTAACCTTGATGAATTAGTCATTATTCTTAAAGCTTTGTTTTTGTAATAGTAAAATGTCATTTACATGCCTGCTATTACCCCAGAATGCCATATAAAAAGACACTATGGAAAGAAGAGAAAAATGCAGTTCTTATATATATTGCAGGTACATGATCATTTAAGTTTGTTAGCAAGTGAAGAACTCTGGATAGCCTGACAGCAATATGTTTTTCCAGTGAGGTTCCCAAGATAACTTTTTGTCAATTATCACACCTAGAAATTTGAAATTATCTGTATTATTATCTATTAGATCACCTCTCATAATAAAAAACATGTGAGTTTTCTTTCCAATATGTACAAAACCATTAGCTTTGAATCATTCTGCAGCTTCAATCATAGTAGTTTCAGATTCATGTTGCAAAGCTTGGAAATCGGTCTACGAATAAAAAATGTTGTATCATTTGCGTATAATGTCATATCAGCAGGGATACACAAAGGTAGATCATTTATCATAAGAATAAATAGCAGAGGTCCAAGAACAGTGCCCTGTGGTACACCACATCTTACTGTAAGTCTTACTGTACTTTAAATGGCTTTAGTAAACCTTTTAATACAAATCTAGAATTACAGACATGGTTGAACCTTTAAAAACGTTTTTCTTGAAGCTAGCTCAGTGTGTGTTAGGGCAGTATTGCTGCTAAATTAGTTCTCATATACAGACAATTACATGCTTCATAAAAACTTAATCAATCATCTAAGTCTCTTAGTATATAACTGTACTCCAAATTGCTTATTGTTCTTCATTTCATAAGTTTGTTCATTGTTTTGTACTTTATATTGTATTCTACTTTCCCAAAATTGTACAATTATGTGAAAAAGTTTATAAGAAATATAATATATTTTTTACATCAACTTTGTAATTGATATGTCTTTTTATGAGTAATTTTTATTTTATAAATATTTAAAGTACAAATATATTTTCAAATATTACAAATAATAAATATTGATTTTTTTAAAAATAATCATTTGATTTAAATCACATCAATGAGTGATTTAAATCAATGATTGATTAAATCACATTATTTAAATTATACCAGCCTTATAGTGATGAGAAAACAAATGTTTTAAAATAACATACACATAGGACAGGAAAACTGTTTGGAAACAAACATTTTTCCTATGTATTTACTTGAAAATAACCTTTTGAATTGATGTTAAGTTCAGAAATAGACATCAACCAATTGATATAATTTTTTCACACACTTGATTTAACAAAAGGGAACAAATAATGAAAAAATAAACGGTAAAATAAAGGCATACACCATTTCTTACAAGGACATCAATGAAATACAATTCTTTGTCTTTTACTTCATATTGCAAATGTCAGAGTAAAGCATATATTTCAATTTTTGTTATTAATATTATTATAATTAGCAGTAAAAGTAGTAGTAGTAGAAGTAGTAACAGCAGTAGAGGTAATAACCATAAAACTATTAATTATTAGTATTAAAACACATGGTGTTATGCCTGGCGATATTTTTAACAGAATAAAACTCACTTATTGATATTGGAACCTTCTTTCAGTCTGTCTCCTACAGCACCAGTCTTTACAGCACGTTCACTACCAGCCAAATCCACCAAGGACATCCGACTCACTTTTTCACCAGATACACCACTTTTTGTGTCAGTTAAAGTCTGAGTCAATACAACTGAGAAAACTGCGTGAGATCGAGAACTCTCACTGTTCATGTTAGTAGCAGCAACAGTGCGTGACTTATTTCCTTCCGCCATTAAGTTATCAATGTCCTGATCAAACAAAATTTTAGATTATATACACAAATAAAGTTAAAATAACAATTATAACTTAATAATTACAAAAAATTAAGGAAAGGAAGGTACATTGATATAATTAATCAGACACAACAGTAAGATTTCAGAAAGTACATTTCAAAAGAGTATATTTTAAATATGATGAACATTAAAAATATGCATTTTACATTAATTCATCATACATTTAATGGTGATCCATCTTTGTACATCACAAATCACACACACACACATACACACACAATAACTTAAATTTCCTTTAATGTGTATTGTACCTGAAATGATGTGACAGCCAATTGAGAAAGACCATCAACATATGGACCTAGAACATTGTGTTCTCTAACTTTCAAGGATTGCTTATTGGCTTTGGGGTCAAGAAGATCATGAACCTGGAAAAAAATTAACTATTTGCTGTATCACAAAGAAAAGAGGAGAGATGGCCGAAAGAAAATTTTTTTGTTGAAAAGATTACATAAACTGAGTATCGAAAAGAGAGAAGAAACTAAATGATAGGCTATTGAGAGACAGGAGAAAAAAAAAAAAAAAAAAATTGCACGCACCCCCACAAATCACAAAAGTAATATTCAAAATCGTATGTGAATTGGCAAAAGTTTACGGTTAATCAAATCTTCAAAAAAGTTTTAATTCTCTGAACAATGACCAATAAGTCTAGTGGTATAACTGGAGTTAGTGACACCTGGTTCAACAGAAATGGTGAATTCCCAATTCTACATAAAATTTTGTATTTGAATATACATATTTCTATTGAAAATGAATATAGGTTTATCATATCTATTAATATTATTTTGCATGTATGATAATTAGGTAGTTGTGCAAAAAGTCAATGATTGGGAGAATTTAATAGTAATACAATTATTAATCAAAATTTATTTCAATTAAGGGAGCTGCAGCCTCTATCTTCATAATAATTTCATTATTAGAAAAAAAATAATTAACATTAACATTATTGTAAACTTATATGAAAATTGATAAGGGCAATCTTTAATGAAAACATTAAAATAATATAGTTTCAAATTAAAATGTCCATGTAGTCACCCCTACAATGGTGTCACCCAAGGCAGACCATTTCCCACTGCCCTAACACACCTAGGCCATTGATAACAAAAAAGCACATTAAACAAAATAATTTATAAGTTATACATATTTCCTTACCTTTTCATTATAAATTTCCATATAACTTACTTCTACTTTGTACGTAAGTTCCGAGCTTTGTTGTTTTGCTATAGTGTCAAAGAGTGAATCACAGAGGCGGGGAATAATACCTTTACTATCTTGACTTCCCATCATAGTATAAGATTTGCCAGAACCTGAAATAAAATGATTGTCAACTTCACTAAATGAAACTCCTTGCATACTGTTTCTTTAACAAGAAGTTAATTTATCATTAATAGATAACTTTTAAAAGGAAATAACTTCCTCATGAAACATGGTACAATGGAGTATATGATGGCAGCCTCTCAAGGTGATCTAACCACCTAGTCCAACTCAAAAAAGTGCATTGCAAGAGAATTGAGATATACAGAATGTATAGCAGTCATTTCACTCCAAAATAGCAACTGGATCTCCTTGTTAAAATTCTGGTGTTTTCAAAATTTCAGAGCCTTTACAAAAGGCAAGGATTCTAAGACCCCAGAGAGGGAATTACACTAAGTGAGATGAAGAGGCAGTCTGATGAATAGAGACACCGTATGTAATCTTATCCCCTCTTGAAGAACTTACTCTGATCAAATGTTAAATCCTTATAAACTAATGCAGAAGGAGGAAATAAATTTGATGTTCCAAGAAAGCTAACTGCTCTTCCTTTTATCCTGTTGCATGACCCTAAGGAAAGACTAACATTCTATTCCAAAGCACAGAAATGTGTCCTACCCAGATCTGTTTTGTAACCAGCGGAAGAAATGGAACACCAAGAGCTACAGAAAGGTGCCTGAAAGATTTCTGAAGAGCCAAGTTTCAAGATAGGCTTGCAGAAACTGGTCACAGAATGCACAGCAATCCCCCAATGGAATATAAGAAAGGCAAATTGGGATGGATAAGTGGTGAAAAAATACATATATATTTGAGATTTAACTGAATTGAGAGACCTAAAAATTTTGTTTCCTAACATCAGTCAATGGTACACCGTTCATTTTCAATGGAGTACAGAATTGTTTATTTGAAATGGAAAACTGCTTGCATTATTTCTAAAGTTGCAATTTTTGAAAATCCAGAGAATTCAATGAAAATGAGACCTGTGCCATTCTTTTAAGTGCCTTTTCTTCTATCTGTGGGAAAAAATTTGAAGAATAAATTTGGAGTGATTTTTGAGAAAATTTTTTTTTTTTTTTTTTTAATTTATAAAATGCATTAATTTCAAGCACAAATTATGCGAAAACCACTTGCTTCTTCAAAAAATTGTACATTACCTTTTTTAAAGAGTTGATTTTTCACAACAGACTTTGTCAAAGTCAAAAACCTTTATCTTCAATTTTGTAGGTTTGAAATGTTAACTTTTTGCAATTTTCAAAAACACGAAGGGTTCCCTGAAAATGGGATTAGTACCATATTTTGTTTCATCCCTTGATACATACGAGGAGAAAATTTAAAGAAAAAATCCAGTCAAACCTTAAACGGAACGTTTGTGTTCAATTCATTAAATGAATTGAACACAAAATTAAGTACATTATGCTACACTTTCAGTAATTTTCCAAATTCAGTCAGCCTTCATACTGCTCATTGTTTAATGAGCAAATGCTTATTCCCACCTGAGATATGGCATAATATTCTGGGGAGATACATCTTACATCCCAGACTTTTAGATTACGAAAAAAGAATTGTACAAATAATAACCAAATCCCACACACATGATTCTTGTAAGCATCTCTTTATTAAACTAGGTATTTTACCATTACCTTGTCTCTTGATTTACAAATCAGTGGTTTTTGTCAAAACTGACTTACTTAAGGGCAGTAATATATTTTCAGTGAATGCCGATGTCTATAACTATAACACTCAATTTAGTAATCATATTCATCAGGTGACAGTATCAACAGCTCACTACAAAAAATTCAGATACAATACATGTATATTATTTTATAACACTTTCCCAGATGACATTAAAGGATTAAATTCAATACAAAAGTTTAAGTCCCAATTAAAATCTTTTCTGCTGCATAACTGTTTCTATGCAATTAGAGACTACACCGAGCATTCAAAAGGAAAGTAATATTAAATTTAACAATAATTTTCCTCAAAATTGCAGAGCTTCGAGTCGGGCCAGATCAACAGGAGAATATTAATTTTGGATTATACAAAGCCTTTAAATTCTACAAATAGCTTAGACACTAGTGTTATATTTATAATCTTATAATAATCATTATGAGATTTGAAAGCAAGCAAAAACATCAACAGAGTCAATTACGTTAAGGTATTTTATTTTCGTTGGCTCATGCTATCATGGCGCTTTTCATTTGACAACAATTATATCAAAGATATTGTTTTAAATTAATGTTACAATACAAGGGATCTAAATCATCCTTGCACGTCTCACAAAAATTTAGAAAATCAAACAAAAGAAAATTGTTGTATTCAGTCAAAGCCACCTACAATCTTCCAGAAAAAGAGTTTTGACTCAGCCTAATTGAACAGTCAGCAAATAAGCTGAGAAAACAAAATTCTTCAAGAATGCAAACTCTTTGATTTGGTACAATGACAACGTTGCAAACAACTGTCTACACTGAAACAGGAGTTATTGTGTACTATCTCGGCCAAAATACTAACCCTCCCTAACAAATGGACAGTGAAAGACAAGACAACATCAACGAATTTCTGAAGAACCTACCTTCAAGTAATACAGGAAACTTCTCAAAATACAAGCCAGGCAGTTCTACAATGCACCCGAAAAAGTACGTCCCCACAGAAAACGAAGCACCAAGTAAACAAATCGTCAACATGCAACCGCGTCTTATCATCCCCTTGCGAGTGGTGCCGAAAATCTGGGAGCAACAGTTGCTGTCGACGTCCGTGGACGAGCTCCTGGACGGAGTGGGAGGAGGCGAGGGAGGTGAGCACGGGAGGCGGCGCTCCGCCGAGAGCCCTCGGGGCCTCTCCCCCGCCCAGTCCCGCCTTCAGGCGGCACTCGGAAGCACGCAACCGCTGCGTTGCCCGAAAACGTCAACACCTACCGCGATCCGCGTTGGGAGGTGTTCTCTCCCCTAAAAAAATAACATACAAGGAGCATTCAAAAAGGAAACGAGCTGGAAGCCTAGGAACAAAAACCAATACCTACATGTCAGAAGTAATGGCCCTGGCTGTTGAGACACTTGTCCCACTGCGACACATGGCGCATGTGGAGGCTGTCTCGTATCGTAAAATTCCCGGGGGTGCGTTGTGAACGAGTTCCGCACCTACTGCTTGAATCGTTTGTTTCAGAGCCTTTTTTAGGGGACCAAATATGGTGTAATCGCAAGGAGAGAGGCCTGGACTGTACGAAGGTTGGTCAAGAACCTCCCACTTGAGTTCCTGCGAGAGTGCCGTGTTTGTGTTGGCCCTTCGAGGCCCGTGGGGTCATTATGCTCCACGACAATGCAAGGTCTCATACGCTCAACACAATCACTGCAATCTTACAGAAATTCAAGTGGGAGGTTGTCGGTCATCCTCCATAAACCCAGACCCCTCTGCCTGCAATTACGGCATTTTTGGTCCATTTTAGGTCTGAGCGGCAAGCGATTCGCCTCGGACAACGACGGACAATGTACGGAACTCGTTCACAACGCAGTCACGGGAGTTTCAAGAGACAGATTCACCGCCTTCTGCCGCAGCGGGACAAGTGTCTGAACGGTCAGGGCCAATACTTCTGACTTAAGGTACTAATTTTTGTTCCTAGACCTTCGGCTCGTTTCTTTTTGAATGCTCCTTATGTTTTGCTATTGCCTCCTTTGGAGTATGCGTGGTGTCACTTATCTGAATAATTTCATTTGTAGTCCCTCGTTTACAAGATGAATATCTTTTTAAATAATAGACTTGAATTGTTTCGCTTTCAAAGAAAAATCAGCCAACCAGAGAAAATTAAAATTGCAGACTATTTTGCTCAACTGCAGAGAGGAGCGACACTTTGCTTTATCCATTTCTCTTAGAGCATATCTACGTGTGACATCCATAAAAATGTGAGATCACAGTATGATATTTTGTGGAAACAAAAAAGCATTTCATTTCTCGTACATGAAAGTTTCGGTACGGTGTTTAAGGTCGAAGATAATGGACGTAGAATAATTGTCAAATATGAATTGACTCTCATCAAACGATCCCCATTGATAATGCGATATTACGATTCATATATGTTCTATGAGGAGTAATGTTAAAGAAAAATTGGGCATAGTACAAAAGTACGAAACTAAACTGCTAGATTCTGTCTACATTACCGAGACAACTAGTATTATACGATTCAACTGGTCTCATTTTTGGGAACATACTAGCTATATTTTTAAGACATGCGGTATAGATCTTTTCTTTCTGATCCTGGTCATTTCCTATCAATTCATTTCTCTGTTTTTAGCTTCACAGTTTTCAATCTTCGGTAACCCGTTTTCTCTTTTCACGCACAGAAATACACGTAATTTCAAATACAAATGAATGCTGAAATGTACATTTTTATGAATTTAAATTCATATTGTGTTCATGTAACAATACTGCACATTTTGAAAGTTTCTACATTCTTAAAAACTACATTTTGTAAGGTCAGTGTGCCTTATCGGCAACTAGGTTCGCTGGTTAGGCTTTCGCCTTGCTTCAGCTCGAACATGGGCTGGGACTAGATAGCTGCCTTAAGCCGCAGTCGTGTGCCCGCCCCATTGTCCCGGGACGGCCGGGGGGCTCCCAGAAAGCGAAGGACTTGCACAAATTTTCAAACATTTCAAATATTCAGACATTTCAAATATATTTTAATCTCCAACCCGTTAAAGCCAATAAGAATGTGAATCTTCCTGAAGTTAAGACAAACGATCACTATGTTTGCTGGCTACATCACTCCCTCCTTGTGGACGCTTGCGGAGCCCTACCACTAAATGACATCCATTAATGGTACGCCAAGGGCAAGGAGTGAAGATAATAAATGGAGAGTAGAGTAATGTCGCGCAAGCAAAACACAGTGCGCACTCACCTGTCTGGCCATAGGCGAAGATGCAGGCATTGTAGCCCTGGAAGGCGTTGTCCAAGATGTCGCGTCCGAGGCAGTCGAAGACGGCCTCCTGGCTGGCGTAGTGCGCGGCCTCCCGCTCCAGCGAGTAGAAGCAATGGTCGAACGCGAACGCCTTGGGCTGCTTCCTGCGGGCGGAGAAGAGGACTTGCGTGAGGCCTTCGCCCCCTCGCCGCCCCCGCGCACAGGGGGCTCGGACGCGTAGCGCTTCGCCAGTGGACCAGATCACCACCAATAAACCACTACCACTCTCATGTCCGCTCATTAAATTACGTGAGATGAAAGTCGCATTTCGGAAACAACTACGCAATTTTTTAAAGCACTTTTCCTTCATCACGATCTGAATAGGAATAAAAAATTCTCCTTAAGTTGTCACTTACAGAAAATGACTGAACATAAACTCTGAAATGTTTTTCTTAAGAAAGCGACTTTGATTTCAATCTTTACATAAATCAATTATGGCGTTAAATGTGTATGACTACAAAATTTCGCGAAAAGAATGAACCGTCTTAATTTTTAACAACAGAAATCCTGATCATGGTCCTGATCCATATCCTGATCATGGAAGTTCAAAACAATTAAATTATCATCATTTTTCGGCAAAACTATTATTATTATTATTATTATTATTATTATTATTATTATTATTATTATTATTATTATTATTATTATTGTGTCGAACTATGGAAATATTTTTTTTTAATTTGAAGGCAATATAAAATTATATCTAAACGATTTTTTAAGTGTCATTTAATTTTTGCTCACAGGCCCATTCCGGTCGTCTGGTGGGGAACTTAACATTTTTTGCGAATCCATCCAAAAGATTATCGAAGATTTCTATAGAATGCTTTTTGAAGCTACTTAAACTCATTCAGCATGCCTTATGGCACATTCAGTGGTGATCAATTGCTCATTCCATCTCTGACGGATTTACCTCGTACTATACGGCAATTAATTTTATCGTCAATTCACTAACTTTATTCTTCGATATTCTATTTAATTCTTGACCATGACAATTGCCCTATTTATATACCGAGGTTGATCCGTTCTGATAAAAAGTTGTTTGTGGGTTTTATAAGACCGTCTACACATATTTTCGGCTCCGAACATTTACATAAGAAATATTTACTTCTTTATTTAGGATTCGAGAATTTTCCTTATCATGGCCAATATAACTCCCAAGAACAACAACAATAATAATACTGTCGTTATTTAATATTTACCGGTACCCTCCCCTTGCATGGCCATTATCTATTACGATTTTAATTGAAAATTTGTTTAAATCTATTCCAAAACTGGGTCTTCTTACATTACAGAGATTTACATGTCCCACTTAATAACTTTCCTGTTCGTGGAGTTCTCTGTCTCTTGGTCGTTCTCTCTACGATATTCTAGAATATCTACGTTCCCTCTACAATATTGTAACTTTGTAAAGAAACCAACGTTTAAACAAGTATTTTAATCGATACTCATCCATGAAACTATGACTGAAAACGGACGTGCTGGGAAAGTGTAATATGTTTACAATGTATTTTGAACTTCCAAATCACAAATATACACTTTTGTCATGAAAATACCCATTGGAAGTGCAGCGCTAGGAAAGATTTTAGTAATTATAAATTGTAACTCTTAATTCACGTACGAATACACGAATATTAAAGTTATCGATCACTGTCATTTACTAGTAAAAACTTGAATGAAAATTATCTTCTAAATAATCTTGACAATTCAGTGTCCGCCTTTACAGCTACATCGTTCGTCTACGCCAATTCTAACGAAACATATGGCTTAATGAGCTCACAGAACGAGACTTCTCTTTCACTTGTGGAATAATTTCCCGCTCGTCGGGTTCTAAAGGAAAGATTACCCGAGGATAATTACGACCTCCTCATTTCTGCAAGGCCTTCACAAACCGGCAAACGCTACGCAGCAAAGAGGGATCTGATGAGGAATAGGAGCGATTAAGACCCCTTGACACTGCCTGTAGACTGGCACAGAAACGCAACGGCATGTCGGCTACGCCCACTACCGGCAATAAAGGAAGCATTAGAGCAAAGGGCTGAAATACAGTGGACGTCACCTACTTCATAGTACGTCCACAACGCGGGGGCTACGACCACGGCTGACTATCTACATCGGTGAATGTCAGTTTTCGAACAATTTTTATACCCCCCTCCCTAAACGAATCCTTGTACAAAAGAAAACTATTAAGAAACGCCTCATAAATATGACGGCGATATTATCATGACAAATACAGTCATGGAATTAGAACCATCAGCGTTCAACAATACTTCTGGCATGCCCCAATGCGATGAGAACTTCGTAGTTTGTTATGAGCAAGAACAGAAAATCAGAAATTATATCGTTGAAGAGGTGATTGGATAAAATGATAAATTATAAAAAATGATAAAAAATAATTTCAATAAACCACAGGTACGTGGTCAAGAAATTGGAAAGGCACAGGTAGGTACAGAGCGCGATGTCCTGTTTCGCTTCTATTCAAATGTGGGAACATTTCCGGGGAAGGGATCTTAGGTTAAAACCTTCAAATCCACTTTTTTCGAAACCGTATTTTTTTTTACATCCACCACTACATTATTAAATATTAAAGCAATTAGACTGCGATTACGTGTTCGATCCCTTGTAAAAATTATCTTCACCAGGAAAACATTATAACACACATTTCTTTCCTTTCAACAGTCAAAAATTCTGAGTTAGCCATTGACACCCTCACGCTTTTAAACTAAAATCATAACACAAATAATTACACATAATTATCAAACTTTGCAATTCCATGTAGCACAGAGAGTATGTAGTATATTTTCGTCTCCGTTTCCAGTAATTGGATGCGCTTCTTCTCCTGAGTAGCTTCTAAGAAGTAATCTTAATGTCAATCTTCATTGTTGTGCAATTGTTACAAATAGCAGTGCATGTTATTTAAGAACTGCTCGTTACATCTTTGCAGGGGGAGGGAGATATTACCTTGTGAGGTAGAGTATCGTTGTGAATACCCAGTTACATCTTAAAAGAGTTCTAAGCATCTTAACGATGATGCAGAAGAAAAGAAAATTTGTTATTTATTTACTAGAGTTTTGTAGCTTTATAAAAGAAAATAATTAATTATTATTTCATTATTATTTTTTTGTAATCAATGGGATCTTGACCCATATATCATGCAGTCTCAGGTTAATATTTAGCTATTGAGCCCCAGTCGCCATCTCAATTATCATTAACTCCTTCAAACTTTCCTCGATCCCCAAGGAGTCGATACCGTTCCGTTGGGACCCTCTGAACAAGAGTTAAACAAGTGGAAAATTTGGCGGAGGTATAAAGCTCCCATGTAATATTTTTCAATTGGAAAATGGAAAATTTGAATACATACACGTATAATAAACATATGTGAATAATATATAAAAATTGTGGAAACTGGTGAATATCTGACTGCAACTGAATGAGAAGTAAACTACAGAGTGACTTTCCTAGATCTTAACGCTTTAAACTCTTGCTATCTTCGAATCGCTAACTATAACCTCATATAAGAAACGGCGACTACTTTTGATAAATTAAAGGCAACACGCACAACAAAACGAAGTATTGAACAAATGGCAGCAGATAAGCATTCCATTAATTTTAACGTATTGATATGTATAGTGTTTATACTATTAAACTGGTGAATAAGAGCATACGATAACATATCTAGGACCCACTACCTTGCATTTAAGGAAACGATTGAGAAATTTAGCTGAATAAAATCTTATACAACGTTCTCTACGAAAATCCTTAATGTTTTTAATACATAGATTAGGAATGGCGACCATTTTTATTTTAAGCCGCGAGCTATTTTTCGTGCCTATAGACATTTACCGTTTTGTAAATTATTCACCCCTAGGTTGTCGTAGCTTTTAAAAATAAACCTGATTGGATTCAGTAAATTCTAGGCTACAAATCAAAGTGAAATTTATGTGCCTAATATATTTTTATTTGAATAATATTTGTAACCAAAACCATCGTACGCGAATCAATAAATTTCGATTTTCAGAGTAAATTTTTGAAAAAGGAATAGAGTTAAAGTTATAATTTTATCCTGTACTTTTATAAATAAGTGTGGTTACTTTATGTAAAATATCGATGATGAGTATCACAAGTCATTTAAAAATTACACCGTCCTAAAAATTGAAATTTTGGATTGTTTCCAAATTGGAAAAAAAAAAATAATGAGAAAGGTTACAAGGAGTAATCATATTATTTTCATCTTGAACTCAAAACCACCTTTCTTTAAAATAATTAATAATATTTCATAATAAAAAACATACAATTTGCGTAATATATAATTCTGTGTATTACATGCGTGTAATAATTGAGGTTAAAATCAATGCTCAGATACAAGGTAGTTTTGGTCAATTACTTTGAATGGTTCACAATGCAACATGCAGCTAAATAGTAGATAACGAAGCAAGATTATTATAAATAGTGAAATGAAACGAACAGTATTACGATCAAATATGAATCATTTGAACTTGTATCAACGGAGATCCCCAAATCATATTTTTCTATTTTTTACAATGATTATGTAGAGCCCACAAACACTGAACACATTTTCAAGATAGTGCCCTTATAACTAAGAATATTATATAGAACTAGTGAAACATTTGATATGCAATAAAATTGGAAAAAACAATCTCATGAGAGCGCGAATTAAAACATTAACCACAGAGGAATATAATTAATCAATTTCTAAATTTGAATGAAAGATTGGAGATTACTTTCCTCCTTTAAATTTGTTTATATACAGTTTTACAGATTAAGTCGCAATTTCATACAAGCGCACAAGTTCTGACTGAAATATGAAAGTTTAAGAAGAGAAAAACGCTGTTCATGATGCAAAAATATTAAGAAAGTATATCAGAGTCAGTTCATTACCTCTGAAGACTCCCCTACCCATCCAATCATTGTCAAACCTTACTTGACGTAGGATCAGAGAGGCGAGACACTTGAATTTCAGCGCCAATTATGAATAAGTTAATGTTACTGGATGATATACGAGATGGGGTGATTTCCGCATCAGAGCCAAGATAATGAGGGGATGTGTGGTTTAGCGAGACTCTTAGTTTTGTGATGCAGAATTTGGATATATTCTAGTAATGAATCGGAGAAAATGTCTTTGAAGCTACGGCATTTTGAACGGCACCGGCAGTCTTTACTAGCGACATTTGTACTGAATTCGAGCTGCGAAGCTTTTATCCTTGTCCAGGTTACGTATGCGTGACACCCCTATATATATATATATATATATATATATATATATATATATATATATATATGAGAGAGAGAGAGAGAGAGAGAGAGAGAGTCATGAAACGCCTCAGATGCTCTCAAAATATAATTTTAACACCGAATGATCGACCTCCAATTTGTGAAAATATCCAACACTTTGTATCTAAACTACGTGCAGAGAAGCAAAAGTGAAAATATGTCACGAATGTGGATTACGAAGCTAAAATCTTTCCTTCCGCACAATGTGACATCTACTGCAACAGTCTACACCTCCCAGGCGTTTCCAGATATGACTATGATACATCACATAAATCAATCATTGAATGAAGTTGAAAAGGTAAAGGGGTGCGTACGTAAAAAAATATTATTTTAAGAATTAAAATTAATAAAATACAAAAATTGCCCGGTCGCAACTCGTCTTGGATGTTCTTTCGAGGCACTGTCAGTACCCACTCCAGAATACGGTATTAGAGAACTTATCCGAACGCTCCCAGAAGAGGCGACCCATGCGGAGGGTTAGGCTGGTGAAGGGCGGCAAGTAGGCAATTTGCCCTACTGTCGTGCGTATAACCACATGGGTTGCAGTGCTATCCATCGCAGGGGCTAAGAAGTTCAACTGATCATAAATTCTGCGAAGTAACTCAGCTTTTGCGTACAGCGAAGCTTCCGCCGGTCTCGGTGGTGTATGAGCAGGGAGCATGGGAAGCACTCGGAATCGAAGGCTGCGGGTTCGAGTACCGCAGATGGCTTGGAGGTTGAATATCTCGGCGTATGGGACGGAGGTTGTGAATGCAACCATGTACTTGTGACGCAATTTTGTTCTTTCTAGTTTCCACGAAACCTTTCTGAATACAATTTCATCCATAATCATTTGTCTATCATCATTCACTCCTTATGATCATCCTTCACATTGTGCAAGGCAATCGGCAACCAGTATTATGGTTACTAGAGCCTGAAAGTTATGCAAATGACTTATTACTGTTAGGATTTTAAGACTTTAACCATAGAATTCTCTTAACTATGCTTCTAGAGTTGTTTTCGAACATTTTCATTTTGTCTTATTTTGCCTACTTTCACTTCTGATACCTAATTTGAGAATTGTGCCTTATTTGCAACCTTTTCTTCCTTGTCAATCATTCTTTTCTTTGTTTCTCCTGGCACCGATCTTGCCCAGACTGGAAATTTATCTGCCAGTCTGGGCAACACAATGGCACTGACCGGCTTAAATACCTCAGCGGCAACATCGGAGGGGACTGAAAGATCCTAGGTTTCCGAGTCCTGGCAGAGGCGGATTGTCCCCACTTCTTGAAATCCAATAATGAAACAGTGCTACAGTACATCAGTATTACCACTGTTTCACCATCTTTGCAAGAATTGTTTGACAAACACTACATTGATCCAACTGTTGGTCTACAACATGAGGACCATTCCATTTAGTTTATCTTCACCCATATATCGTTGATCGCTCTCAGATCGTTAAACTGACACGAATGCAATGTCCGATTCCATAACCCAGTCAGTTAAAGCATGTCTGAGTAGCAGAAGGCCCCACGCTCGGATCCCTGAGTGATTAATTATTTGCACTTCGTGACAATTTATTTTTACGAGTGGATTTCTTTTATTGATGCCGACAGACTAGTTTCGAGGAATCCCATTTCACCATCTAGTGTAGCCTCCGATCCCTTACAAGGATAGAGTTCTCAAATATGATTGTCAATGCTAGTACAGCCGACTTCGGTTATAGTGATTTCGGATACAGTGAACCCTCGGTTATAGTGAACTTAAGTCACTGGTTCCGTTTCACTTACATTACAAATAAGCATAAGAAGATTCGGTTATAACGAACCTGAAGATCGGCTATAGAGAACGTACGAAATACAACGTTCTGGAAGTTAATTGGATCTCGGATGTTATTAGGCGAGTAAAAGGGCCTTCGGAGAGAGGGACAGTTCCAACAGTGGAAGAGGCATTGAAAGGTGTCAAGACTGCATTACGATACTTACAAACAGAGGACAAAGCAGAATCAAGTATTAAGAGAGCACGAACTCTGGCTTCAGAAGGATCTAGAGAAATTATAAATGAAAAATGTACGAAGCAAACAATTGAAAATAATAATTTTTTAAGGACAAATGAAGATGCTGAAATTTTCAGTTCATGTTGTTAATGAATTTTGCTGTACCTCTACATTAATTAAATCAATCATTGTGGTGAAATTCTATTTAATGTGGACATCATCGGATATAGTGAACCTCGAATATAGTGAACCAAACATGTGAGTCCCTTTCACTATAACTGGAGTCGATTGTAATTACAAAAGTTCTACGTGCGTAACCAACAGCAAAGTCTTTTCTGATGACATTCAAGTAATAATAAGTTTTTAGTTCTTGCTAGCAATTTGTACAGACAGACAACAAGAAGAGTAAATCAAATTCGCAGGTATCAGGCCGAAATTTAGTATGCAACAAAGAATAATTTTTAGTATTAAAACTGAAAAAGATTTCTTATAGACGAAGTTCGCAAAACAGAACTTACAAGATGTCTGCTGGTTATGTGCAATCAAGATTAAAAAGATCAAGGTTTCCTCTACGTAAGTACTGATGTAAATTTGTTTTAGAATAAAAAATTGAAACATTTTAATTATGACTATTTTATTACAAAACCTTTTTAATACTTATTTATCACAGTTTACATGAATTTTTGCACCCGTATTTTAGTGAGAATCAATCCCTTTTGTCCGTTTGAGGCAAAAATATTGTTTCAAATCCCCGGTGATAGTGATCGTCTTCTCCAGAAAGGGCAGGATATAAAGCTGTATGCTTCTTCCTTCGCCAGCGCTCAGAAACGAGGAGAGCTATTGTTGTTGTTGTTATTGTTGTTTTTGTTTTTGTTGTTCTTCTTCTTCCTCTTATTATTATCAATAAGCTTCCACTAAAATATTTTAAATATCTTTAGTTTCTCTCAAGACTTTCAAAATATTAAACATTTTTTATTATAAAAATAGAAAATGTTCAAGAATTTTTATACAGGAGTCGAAAACAATATTGACAATTAGCCCGCTCTTCTGGATTAATTTAATTTCACTTATTTTTTATTTAATGTAGGATATTGTTGAAATGAATTGGAAGCATCAACATATTTTCTAAAAGAAAATAGAGAATATTTTTCACTTATTTGCAGAACCATAATGTAGTATCTTTCAATACCATAACCAATTGATGTAATTAGTATATTAAAAAGAAAAATGACACTAATCAACAAAATGGCACATGCTTTCTGCTATAAGTGAGTTTCCAATTCTTTTGAATCGGGGCCAGCTTTATGGCACCCCCATCTTCTTCCCAGCTGCCATCTATCGGCGCCTAAAACAGGTTCTCTCGCGGACCATATCGCTCCTCTGAGGACATTCCCAGTGAAGAACTTTCGCGAAGATCGGCACCTTTACATATATGTCTATAGTATGCCTTGCCTCCATCGCGTTTCCATTGATCTCGATATAGGGTTCAAGTTCCTCAATTTCAGTTTCTTCTCAGACCAGGATAACATATTACTCCGTATATACTTACGCATATGAGAAAGTGCAATATGGTAGGTACCATTCTCAATTTCAGTTTTTAGACTGTTAATATTATCTGTCTCTACTCAATTAAACTTTTTTTTTTAATTCCCTTTAAATTAAAAGTGCTTAACATCATTTAAAGATTTAATTTTAGTCCGTAGTCTTGCGCTATCAATAGATATTATTCTATGGAACTGCAACGCTTTTTACACAAGAACTCCCTTTATAGAAACACGTGCAATCAAATATTAACATAAAATTCTTTGCCTGCAATAAACACACTTAAATCATCTACGTTGCGCAAAATTAAAGGGATACAGTTCAATATTCTGCCAGAATATTCAGAATATATCATATCAATATATTGAGAATCAATCCTGACACAGTAAATAGTGGTGTGATTGTTTTTTCAAGAACTTTTTTTTTTACACACAATACTCCTTCGAACTACTTTAGAGGCACAACAGTAAGCCTCAAACTCAAAATTTTAATTTAACCATCTGTGATGTATACTTGCCAAAAGTCAAGAATTAAATAATGATGAATTGAACAATATCAATAACCAATTTCCTCACCCTTCGTAATGCTAGATGATTTCAACAGCCGTAATATCTATAGGGTTCATTTAAAACTGATAGAAGGGGCAGAGGAATTGAATGGTTAATCAGTCACGACGAACTAATGTTACTTAAAACAGGACTTGCTACTTATTTTAATACAAGAAACGCACCAGAAAGTGCAATAGATCTGAGCCTGACATCCAAGGACATGACAAGATCTTCATTGAGGCCTTGACAAAATCTACATGGTATTAATCTTTATCCTCTACTTATCTACATTTCTGAAATTCAAATAAGTGGGGATATGAAATGCCACCCCAAGTGGATTGTAAGCAATGCTAAATGACCCTTGAATCAAAACTATATAAATGAAAACATTAACAATCTTAATAATACTGAATGTTCATAATCTTCCCAATAAACAGGATAATTGAAGAATTCACTGATATCACATCTTCAGCAGTGACAGCAATACCCAGTGACAGCAGTTCTGGTACAATCCATAAACGCCAAGTTCCACGGTGCAACGCAAAATGTACAAGTAGCCATCGAGAACACGAGAAAAGCTTATCGGAATAATGGTGCGACAAAATATTTTTTTTCTGTTGAAAAATTGTTTATTTCGCTAGAGCATTCCACAACTTACTCTACACTTCGGATATTATGTTATATCTGAGGTCAGAAGATATAAGACTACATGCGAATTTCCAACTAAGGCAAATTAGCATCAATATATTTCTCGATGATAATGTTCGAGGACTGACTGCAGTTTAGGAAATGTTTTCGCACATTTCATTTTAATAACAAGCTAGTGGTGCTACAGAATGTCAAAGACTTTCTCGTAGCAAAAGTTTGTAATTTCCTTGGTGTGGGGTAGCTTTACGGTCTTGCCCTCATCCTCGTGGCGGCTGCCATCTATCGCCGCCCATGGTGGTGAATTAAAAGTCCGGTATTATTTTAACAAAAAACCTTTATTTTGATCCTTAATCACTGAAAACACTTGATTATTCATTTACACTACACTTCCTGATTATTTATTTACACTACTCTTCTCTTACACTGTCGCACAGTCCTAGCACTGTCACAGTCCTAGCACTCGGCGAGTGCCGTCGACAACTTTCCGGGCCCCGCGAACGTTTGGAATAATCTAGTGCAGGGACCGCCGGCAGATGACGCAACCCGCGCTCACAGGCAGCTCGTGGTGGCGCCGGCAGATGAGGCAATCCGTGCATACAGGTAGTTCGTGTTGGTGCCGGCCAATGACACAATATTCGTTACAATATATATTTAATTTTCTCAATTTGTAGGTATTCTAATGCTAGATTCGAAAGATTACTTTTAAAATATGAAAGAAGAGTAAAACCTCGCCATATATGGAAATTTTCGTAAAAATGTTTGAGCTTTTTAAGAAAAAAATCGTTTAAGCTCTTACTGCAAATGCGGAATTTGAAGCTATTTTTGACAGGAATCTTTTGTATTTTCGAAAAACTTCGTTTGAGATCATTTGAAGAACTTTCACTCACATCTGCAATAAAATATACACATTACTAGAAATATCCATATTAACGGCGTGAGAGATATTAAAAAAATACATTTGTGTAATTTAAATAATAAAATACAACAAAATTAATTCTATGTTATCTTAAACAGTGCAATAAGCACCAAGCTGAGAAAAATTTGAAATAAAAAAAATGGAGAGTTGAAGAAAAATTTGAAGAAAAAGTTTGCCGTTTGTGAGAAAATGGCGTTTGAGCGTTTCTGGAAATACGGCATTTTGAGTTCGTTTTTACAGAAAACTATTGCTTTGTCAAGAAACTTTTTTAGACATAATTTAAAGAACATGTACTCGTAAATGCAATAATGTGAACCAAGTGATACTGATTAATTCTGTAGTTGTGGGAAGACGCCGGAAATAATTCAAACTTTTGAAATTTTCGAAAATTCAGAGTTAACCATGAAAATCGGACCTATGCCACCTTTATAAGCGTATTTTTCTCCAATGTTATGAGAAATTTAAAGAAAAAAATTGGAGTGATTTTTGAGAAAATTTTGAAAATGTCCCAAGGGCTTCATGTAAAGAACCCCCAAAAATTACAGAATGTTCTTCAAAATCGCAGAGCTTCAACTCAGGCGAGTTCGACAGGTATTTTTTCAGTTCAGAACAAAATCCTACGCATAGTTTAGGCGCTCGTGTTGTCACATACACCAGACGGACGGAGGGAAGTTTTCCTTTCAATTGGTTTTTCGGTATCAAGGACACATAAAACTGGGATTCTGGCAACACATGTTAGATAATTTTTCTCTCTTAGTTTAGCAACTGGATTTATCCACTTTTTCTTTGTCTACGCCCGGCAATGAATTTTTTTCTGCCGAAAATTCGCCGTTTTTCTCGCGCAGCATTACATAACTTTCTCTATTCTACCTATATTACTTCGTATATACGTACGTATACGAGAAAGTAAAAATATTTCCTCGTATCCGAGAGCAAGGCTATGCTTCATCTGGCCCGCGCTGTGCCATTTCGCGCATCCTCTCATCCGAAACTTTTGCTGCAACTCAACATGCCCGAAACGTGCTCCGCCTGCCTCACCCAAAAACTCCCGGAGCTTGTAATGAAGTACGGCAGCGGTTGTTCCTGTTCTGTGTCAGCGGGGTAGCAGGAGGCGGGCAAGCGAGAGGGGGGAGGAACGGAGGTGGGTTAAAAACGCGAGTGCGGTGGCGGTCTCGAACAAGCGATTCCCGCAAAGCCTCAAATCGATTTAATCGTATCATCCTCCTCCTGGACGTCGCGCGCTCGCCTGCCCGCCGCAGGACTTCACAACACACATGCGGCACCGGCGAATGGAGAGGATGTAATGCGAGTACGGACGCATGTCGTCTGTTATTAGGGTTCGATTCCGACGGTACCACCCCCCTGATCGATTGCACTACTGACAACAATTTTCTCTTTAGCTCAGGTCTGCAATCTCACTTTGTGTTCGTTGATTTCATATACACTTCAAAATCTCATATATCTGGACACACATTTTATATTAAATAGACAAATGGAAAATTCACTTTATAAAAAAAAAGAATTAAATAGACATTTCCAGCAGGAAACGATACAAAGAAATGAGGTGCCTCACAGAATAACAATGTAGTAGCTGTATCTCCTCGGGAGTGGAAAGTTACCGAGGGCTTGGGTTTGCGAATTCCATGCGGGAAAGTGTCTTGAAAATAAATCACGGGACGATACGTCATGGCTCCGATGCGAAGTACAGTCGTTTATCTGGATTTCCAGCTTATAAAGTACACTCTCCCCGCTAAATTAAAATCACGAGGTACTTGGAGCAGGCTACCTTCTCTTCACTCATTCATTTTCACATTGCCGTTGAGACTCGGGGAAACTACAGCAGGATATCCAGTGAGACCAATTATTGAAGTAGCGTTCACCTGCAAATTTTCGGAATATCGGAAATGATTAATCATAAAATTATAAGCAGCGTACCTTTCAAGCTATAATCTTATGACGGTCATATAATGGCACACGAAACGCCAAATCATGTTATAGAAGAACTATTATAATACGAATAATATCGTACGTTCTACGATAATGCGTGCACATGTTTACGCCCGTTTCAATAATCTGGAAATTAACATAAAGTATATTAACATGCTTTTGTTTACGTTTGGTACGTTTCCCGACAATGATAAATACGGTTTACATTTAATTATTATGAAAATAAAGATGTATGCATTTTACATAAAACATTTGACACAAACGAGGGAATGCTTGCAACAAGTGCTCGAAAACTTTAAAGAAGTCCAGAAAAAACAGGGGTCGGTAATCGCAATATATTTGATTTCGTTCCAAAATTGGATTTCTATGCAGTCCACAATCCGTCCGGGCGTTGCGGGACGGGGCGTGACCGGCAGACGCAGGGCATATGGTGAAGAGCGCGGCGGGTGGGGTGGGGGTGGGGGGTTAAGAGAGGGTCGCGCGGCCAAGGGAACGAAGCAGTGCGGAGCGATAGCAGGTTAGGGGGCCACAGCGGTCATGTATTCAATGATTGATTGATTTTTTCGGGTTTCCGGCGCGTCAACTGCTTTGATCATAAGTCCCGTTAGTGTCGTGCATGTTTTCTCGGGAGATGGCGGTGATATTCCTCCGCTGGATGGCGATATCCGGCGCCGACCTACCGTCGGCTAGTGGGGTTTCCCCCAAACCAAGACTCTCCCACCAGCAGGGCACCGCCCCAGCCGGGACAGCTCTAAGCTCCCGACCGGTCTTCCGGAATATGTGGTAGTGTAGTGCATGTTAGAGTAAGTGTGTGTGTGTAAGAGGAGAGGATAGGACTAGGAAGAGGAAGGACAGATCGCGCGCGGTCCGTGGCCCGTTTGGGAGGGTACTGCTCCGGCATTCGCCTGGTGTTGGACGGAGAAACCACGGAAAAACCACCGATCAGAGCAGCCGGTCACTAGAATTCTCCTCCAGACAGCGACTGAATTCGACCTAGCTAGTGTCGAAAATCCTGCCGCCATCAGGACTCGAACCTAGGACTCCCCGGTCACAGACGCTGCAGTGACATCAGTTGATGCACCGAGCTATCGCTCCCGGTATCATGTATTCAAAATACAACTCATTTATTTCCTATGGTGATACATGAAGGTGATAAATAAATTCCCAGGCACGAAGAACTTCAGCTAAATTGATTTTCACGACACATTCTGGTAAGAAGTGCCCCAAAACCTGGCAACAAAAAGGAACAAAAGTGCGCGTTCACAATTTTATATTATCCAAGCTTGCACAGAAAACATCGCAAATCAACACTTCAGTATTGGAAAGTTATTTTTAACCGCTTTTCTCTCTTAGTAAACGTTGGCCGAATCACTCGAATTCATTGATTTTTGTCAAAGATATTTGCTAAATAAACGTTGTGGATTTTTCGTTTTGCCGAATGGAAGACACTTATTAAGATAAGAGAAGTATATTTTCGAATATAAATGGGTTTTTAAAATGTCTTGACACTTGTGAATTATAATCTACGCACCACAATAATAGTCAGTGGTCATAGCCCTGAATTTGTGATTTATATTTTTGGTTCCATGTCATTACATGGTAGAGTAAAAAATAATTATTTTTTAAAAACAAATAAATAAAGAAAGGTCACAATCAAATTACGAACGACAGAGAAGGCTAACCCAGAAGAGATAAGACCGATCTCTCTGTTCCTGTGACGGAGGAATGAAAGATAAAGGCGGACTGCGTGCACCAGGGGAGATTTCTGGAAACACAATGAACATAATCTTCGCTGTGTTGGATTCCGAGAAAGCGGAGAGCAGAAACAACTACAACAAATATCAGAAGAACTAAATTTCATTCCTTCTTGGGACTTGGCAACAGTCGCAAGGAACCCAAAATTTCACCTGGTGGTCCCTTCAGGATCTTCTGATCACAAATTTTAAATTAAAAAATGATTAAAAAGTTAAATTGCGTTCTACTATTCATTATAATGAATTATTAAGAAATTGAATTTCATTCCGTCGTTTTTGACGGATTATGTCTTATAACATACGATTCTCGTTGCTTCCTTTCTTTGTAACTTATCTTTAAAAAAATAATAAACGAGAGTTTCCGGGGGCTAGGGGTTCCGGAGTATCAAAATATAATTTGAAGATTGCCGCCAACATCTCACACAGGGTTTATTTGGTTTTGTGTTCCTAAATAAATCAGAGAATTCCTAAATAAAACCACTCTTCAAATCACATTTTCCATCTAATCCATTTTACTAATTCAATTAATCATTTAATAACCTTCCGAAAAGACGTCAAACATTGATTTGGAGTTAATTGCATACATTAAATACATGTACCAAAAAAAAAAAGTAAAGTACGAATTAAAAAGTAAATGTGACAACATACAAGTTCGCGTAACTGATGTATTTAGAACTTGTACTCGTATGCATTGCACAGATTTCGCAAAACAGATGGAAAGGCGAGAATAATGTTTAGTGAAGAAAATTGGTGTTGAAAGGCCACCCCAATAACATCCCGACTGAAGGTAAGAGTGAATGCGAATAAGCCTGATATTAAACCGCTAAGCCTGTAAGCCCGTGGCTTGGCCAGCTTTCACAAACAAGGCCTGGCATTAACAATATTTGGGAAACGACCACATTCGATTTTAGCTGTTAATTCCATATTTTCATGATCCGATTTTAACTAAGAAATGTTTGAACCTGAAACTATAACTCTTGACATCGTACTTTCTTTTATCATGTCTAATAAATTGAAGATACTGGAATAAAATGACAGTGACACGAATCAGGTACAAACATTTAAGTAGTATATGACAGTGTAGGGATCACAGAATTTTGAAAATGTGCACACAATTCACTTTTCCCCATAGCACGTCATACGCAGTTTTTAACTGTTTTTTGACGTAAAATAAATAAATAAATAAACATTTCCTTGAATGACTGAGAGCGACACAAACTCTATACATACCATGGTTTGCATTCGGGTGCTGATCTGAATGAAACACACACGTCCCACTAGAACATGCTACACTATACTATGTCATTACATCGTAGCAGATCAAATTAGATTATTAGCCCTACAAGCATTTATAAAACCAAGTACATGGTGTTCAAATCAAAATATACGCATGTCTAATTCGTTTTAGGTTCATATTGGTCACAGTGTCACCTATCGACAAGAAACATTTCCAATATAATACAAAAGGCAATATTACTTGAAATGTATGTAACAGTTCGTCATATTCTTGCTCTTTCGACTTACGCGCTACGGTTGGAACTGCGCCTTCTCATTGGTGGTCCGCACTTCTAGAATGAGTCTCATCCCCACCCTTTCTCACCCTTTCGCAATTGCACTCAAGTGCCTCAGTGGCTCCTGAGGTCAGTGAAAGTGCAAAACGCTGTGCAGGCCTGTTCTAGAGCGTGCAGAGGAGTCGAAAATGACACCTTTTTGCCAATTAACATTCAGGAGGAAATTGGATGTATCGGAGGTACGTTCATTGACCCTTGGGGCATTTGCCGTAGGTTTTTAGGTAATACGTATACACATATGTTTTGCAGGTACATGAACTCACCTTGGCAGCATTTGATCGTGACCTGCCGTACAGCTCTATAAATACAGGATTGCCTAAAAAGCACTGTGTGTGTGTGTGTGTGTGTGTGCGCGCGCGCGCGCGCGCGCGCGCGCGCGTGCGTGTTCGTGTGTGTGTGTGTGTGTGTGTGTGTGTGTGTACAGTATATTCATTGGCAAAAAAGTGATCATTTTCGATCGCTCCACATGCTCTAGAAATTTGCAACATTTATTCCGTTATCTCTATACTTATTCCAGGTATATACTTTTGACGATATGTACAAGTACACGAACATGCACAATTAAATGTTCTTTTGTCTCCTAATACCTGCCAATCGAATATCAATATCAGTTTTAGCTTTGGTGACGCCGGTGTATGCGAGACAATCAACGTTTGGCAGGTTCTTAGAAAGGATGAGGTCTATACTGATTTTGGGATTATGGACACTGAGTCGTCGCCAGAGCAAGAGCTTTCGCGTCATCCAAAACAATGTTCCACTAACGAGCGCTCGCGACCACTTCACGAGAATCTCGCGGCGCGGGGCGACGCGGAGGAGCGGCGTTCGTCACGCGGGGCGCTTCCGGCGCACCCGGAAGCGGCGGGGCGGCGTTGCGCGTCGCGTCCCGAATCGACGAGGATCCGGCAAGAGAAGTTCTGGAAGCGGCGTTGGCGCCAGCGGGGGCGGCGGGCGGGCCGGGCCGGGCCGGGCCGGGCCGGGCCGGGCTCCATTCACGCTGCGCGCCCGCGCGCCGCCCCCACCGCCGCGCGGGCAGACGCACTGCGGAGCCCGCGCCCCAAGCAGCTGTTCGAAGGCCGGGGTCTTGCGTCTCTGCACGTCCCTACTGATGCAATACGCTCAGGGAGCAACGCTTGGGTCTTAGCCCCGGGCTCTAGCTACTTGCCGATCTGCCGCAAAGCCAGGAGCTCTAAGAGCGAACACGATAAAGACTCGCCACATTAGCGTAGCCTTCTGGCGTTAGTTAACCGTCGATGCTGGGCTGTTTGTGTTTACTCGATGTACACAGAATATCTGTTTACATATTCCCTTTGCCCCGCGAAATATCTCGTCGAGGTCGAGTCTAGAGAGCGTGGTAGAGTCCCGGTCTTCGTTTTTCGCTCAAGGGATACGGATCATGCTTTTATAACTTGAGTCAATTGCCCCAATGGTTTCCTCATAGAATACCTCCTTAAATGTCCCAACACTCAACAATTTTTTGGGCACATGCGATAATGCAAAGAAATTCATTTGCAGTTTTTTTTCTAACAACTTATATACAGAACTCAGAAAAAATATTACAAACTTTACTTTTTATAAAGAGAGATCGGCAATGGTCACTATTGCCAATAAATATGCAATGAGGAAATTAATATAATTGGCGCATAGGTGACATTTGCCCCTCATTGTTAGGCAAACCCGCCTGCACATGAGTGCGGCGGGTTCGTGAAATTTCCTTGATATCGTCAGAATGAGACGTCTTGCTAAGGCGTTGCCCAACAATTAGGGATAAATATCACAATCCGTTATACAAAATGTCCCACTACTTGTTTCTTGAAAAGTTATCATTTTTACACATCTACATGCCCTAGAAGCTAGTAACATTTTCCATTCTAGGTCATTGAAGACATTTCCTAAATTTCCTTACATCAAATTACTACAGCAGAACGTGCAGATTCCTATTTCAGTGCCAATAAGAATCAGCATATCACCTTCCATCACCTGCTCCTGCTTGGAAAGTTCATAACTCGTGTCGCAATAGTCACACGAAAGTCTGATTTTAAGGACTGTCTAGGGCGCACCGTTTCCGATTTGTACTCGGTGGTAATGTGAGTAGCAGCGTCTTATGCGTTGCGGGTGTATGTGCTCATATTTCCAACCTACACCGTAATTTGCGATCTTCTTTATCACCTCAAATGGGATTGATGCCGGACTGAGGGGTAATTTCTTATTCCGGAGTAGCGCACTTACGGATTTTGGTCGATGGTTTCTGATAAACTATAGAGAAAAAAAAACTCTTGGTGTATAACGTATAGAGAGAAGTTAATAGTTGAATGTACATGTACAGCCAAGAAAAAGGTCCAAAAACGAGCTTTGGCGATTTTTCTTTCAAAAGCAGTGAACTTAAACCACGCGAGATCACGTTCAGAACAAAGACATGCGTAACTTGAAGTGTTTTAAATGTCTAGCCACACCCGAACTTTCTTTCCTGTTCTTTGACATACTCCCCTTACACCTACACTTGCATGCACAAACACTGCGCATGCCACCCACGTCTGGAGACCAGTCGGGAACCTAGAGCTTGTCCCGTCTGGGGCGGTACCTCGCTGGAGGAGAGAAGCCAACACTAGAAGACTTCTAGGCCGCCACCGGATCTCACTATCCAACGGCGGTCACCACCAATTTCAGGAATAAAACAGGCACTGCACCAAGAAACTAATGACCACAACAGTTCACGAATCCGGAAACAATAATCGATCAATGAATCAATCTCTCTTTGCAAAGGAACTGCCGATCTTAGTATTCTATCTGGTTCTCTGGTAATTGTCCTGAGATATTCCTCAACCGTATCTCTAGTAACATTTTATTACTCACCAATAGTCAACATATTACACAACTTAATATCTGAAACAATGTAGTGGTGCTACAAAATCTGCAGAATTTATCGTAATATTTATACTGTTACATAAAGTTTTCTCCATATTTCTTGTTTACTACTATTATTTCAGCCATCTGTTACAAAAGTATTTTCACCCCACTGCTAAAATGACATCATGCTATATCTATTTTCTGGCATCAGACGTAAAATTTGTCAACAATTAGAAGTTTGCAAAAGTCGAAAAAGAAAAGGTTTTTGCGTGAAAAAAAAACGACTTTGCGAAGTTTTCAAGGAATAGGAAATAATTTTGTAGGTAGAAAAATTATAAGTATACAATATTCGATCATTGCTATTACAGAAATGAAATGAAAATAAGTGCCAATAAATAGAATGGAATATACATTTTTTTGGCACAATACTAATAAAATAACGACCTCTGCTTGAATTCCCTTACTGTATTGAACTTACTCTTTACCGTTTACGAATTCAAAACGAATGGAACTTTGTATATACGTGAATTTGCTTTGTGAATTGACTGATCATCCCAGCAATTTGACGAGCTTGTGACAAATATATACAATGACACGATCAAATGTTGTTTGGTTTTGTTGGGGCTCGACGATGACATTGATTTGCTCTGTACTAGTGTAGCCGACGGGGAGAAAATGGGCAGAACTCTTTCCATTGCAAACTGTTACATGTCACTTTCTCTTCACTGGTCATAAAGCGATCCGGCCACTGTGTAATTGTGACAGCTTGTATCAAGAGCGGCCGTGCAGATAGGCGGAGGAATGCCTGTTGCTGTCGCGTGCGACATGTTGACAGCGCTTTCGGGTCTTGAGAGGATGCTAGGCTGGTGATCCGGGCGTAGGATCCCTCGGGTGCGGTGCAACATTTGGGCTCGCCCAATTCAACGACTGCGTCGGTATCGTGGTGAATGTATAATTTGACTCGACTGTAATGACTATGAAGATCACATAAATGTTTATATAATGAAATAATTATAGGACTTGTCATTGCCAACAATATTATTTATTTCAATAGCAGATTTTTGTTTCTTAACATGATTATAAGTCTCTGTTGTATGGAAGCCATAAAACGACTACGTGGACATTTTGTGCATTCTGTACAACAGAAACTGATGATAATATTGAAATAAATAAAAATGTTGGCAATGACAACTCCTATAATTATTTCATTTTAAATGCCAACGACAACTCACCGCAAAACCGATGTTAATGTACTTTGATTTTGTTCATATTATTCCATGTTTTCATACATTCCTTCATTAACTTGAATTTTGTTGAAATGTTTCAAATGGCCTTTTTTATGTAAGTATTCAGTATGATTTATTATATATGCAGTATGTGACTGATGTTTTTAAAAAGTATAAATATAAACATGTAATGTAGTACATTAAATTTTGAATGTTATTATTTTTGACAGGTATGTACATAACTGGCCATAACAAATACATGTGCAAATATTGCACTACGTTTTCTTACTAACGACCGAAATTTTCTATTTTTTCAAATGTTGCTAACCACTGTTGGTTGGCATCTTTATTAATCTGTCTTGATTGATTCATCTGCGTGTCAAAAATAGTTTATAGTGCTATTTGACGATATATATAAATAAAATAAAGCAAATACTAACAATCAGTTACTTAATATAATAAATTATGTTGTATTGCAATAATTCTCTTTTAAGACTATATTTTCCCGATATATTTCAGTTAAGTTACATCTGTAGGCAGCGTGAACTAAGTCACAGTGGCCAGTTTGTTGGGGGTACTGGTGCGACATTCGCCTGGTGTTGACCGGAGAAACTATGGATAACTACCAATCAGAGCAAGCGGCCGCTAGACGTCTCGTGACAGCGTGTGAATTTCGACTAGCTAAATAGTGTCGAAAATCCGCCACCATCGGGTCTGGAACCCCAGGGCCTGCCGGTCAGCAAAGAGGGCAAAAGGTGAGGAGTGACGTCGCCAAGGAGCCGCGGAGAGCTCCCGCCAGTGCGCATGACGCCACTCCGCCCGCGGGCTCTGGCGGGCAGCGCCTGACGTCACCGCCGCACTCGCCACGCACAGTCATCCCCAAGAGCACCCGCCGCATGTGGCATGCTTTCTCACATACGTACGCAAGCATTTCACCTGACGAAAAATAATGTGGAAAGAGTATATTCATTTATCGCAACCCTTGAACAGCGGACAGAAGCAACAACGGTCATAGTTACAAGGTTACAATATCTCGGTGGTCGCGTCTTCCTGGCATACAGTTGAAAACGAGAAAGACGGCAATGAAGATTTGAGAAAACGTAAGAACCCCGGGCAAACATTCCGCGAACTAGCCTTCTCCATAACTAATTCCACCGCAATGAAGAATTTGAAGCACAATATGGAGAGGTACCGCTCACGGTGCTCCGTTGCGTATCGTGTTTCCGCGTGATGTCTACAAATAAAACTATCAGCATAAGAATTTCCATTATTTTTAGCAAGGTTTGCACGTAATTTATTGTGTCTGTTCATTGTAGCAAATGCCGGAAGGTCACCTGTTGCAATTTTTCCATTACTCAAAGTTTCATTGTTTTTCGCAGTCTCCTCATTCGAAGTTTCACGAAGAAATGCAATTTGTACGTTATGAGTTCCTTGTTACGAAATGTCGCCATTACAAGAGTTACAAAAACAAAAGACTTAGAAATTTCATTAATAATAACATACAAAATAAATTTACTGGTCTACAATATGCGAAACTAGTGGAGTGCCAACACGACACAGGTTTTCCCGTATTATCTGCACGAGTTATGGAAAATAACCTTCTTTTTAATTATTTACGTTTAGAGAGCCTTTCAAGAGCTAAGCGCGCTTGCGCGATCATCTGATGAGTAAATGATAACAATGATGATGATGATGTGAATGATGTTAGCGAATAGATGCAAGAGAGGGTGGGAAAACCGTCAAACCCAACCAAAAACTGGCTTTGTCCACCACAAATTCCATGGGCATATGCCAGGAATCGAACCCGATGGAAGGAGATAAAAATATGATAATTATATTGAGAGCAAATATGATATTGTAAGCAAACGTCACATCATAAAAGTTTGAAACATAGCATAACTGTCATCTAGTATTTTCTAAGATCAACATTATAAATAAAATCGAAATTTTTGTTGCGTACAGGGCTAATAATGTGCTTAACAAAGGTAGAAAAGTTGATATTCATAGAGGTCTTGTAATTCTAACACTTGAAGAAGAAATTAAAAGGATTGCGAAGAAGCATCAAGGCCTCACCAGAAGAAAATGCAGAATTTTATCAACTGCTTGAAAATCCTACATCTTTACGAAATCTGGACAGAACAAAACCATTTGAATTTGTATAGTGCTGTCTCAAAAGCAAGGCACTGTGTGAAAGTGGAAGTGCCAAATTTTACACGAGAGAACTAAAGGAAGTCAATAGAAAAAAACTTAGCAATTAAATATTTAGGTTTAAGGGTTAGCAAATACAAGATCTGAGTTGATCTTTTAGTTCAGTTATAAGTAGACACACATTTGTTAGTAATTAAAAATCAATGCTAAATATGTTGACCTCAAAGCCATTCAATAGCATTCACTGCTATAGCAACCACGTGCAGAAGTTTCTTTAGTTTTAAAATCTTTCAACTCTAATAATACTAATAACAAATTTAAATACAAAATAATTTGCGAAAGTATCTGACATGTTGCAGCATCTCTAGTTTGTTTGCATTTTGGATCTGATCTGATTTCATCTGCGTTGGCGTTTTGTTTGACCCATTGCGAAACACTGTGCGTTGACGCGAGCCACGAGAAAAACCGGTCCTCCATCTTCCGCCCCCGCCCCTTCAGAGCGCGGCACGAAGACGCCGCTGTAGAAGCGGCTCGCAGGAGTTGACGCGCTGCACTTCGCCCGACACAGCAGAATTCCGAACATGCATCGATAAAATAAAGTCTACAAAAATTAAATAATTAACCTACCAAATGAAGGTTTTCTTGGTAAAAAATATTTTTTAACACTTTTCATGACTATTTACCAAAATATCTCAAGTGATACCCTTATTTTTGTAGTGCACTATCGCTTTTTAATTACTCCCTTCCTCCCCCACTACAATTTCGTAGTGAAGAAGTCAACACCCCGTCCCCATAACATGAACGTATTTCTTGATTCTGCATTTACTCCAAAGAACTATGAAAAATTCGTGAATTGGACTGCAATATTTATATAAAATCTTATTTATAAAATGAAAATGTATTTGCTTACAATTACAAACATCAGAGCTTGAAATATATTAAAAGAGTTATTTTCCTTCGATTCTATTTTTTGAAATGTTTAATCTGGTATATATTATCTTCGAAATGACCATACATATTCAAGGCATTATTCCTAAAGTAGAAGATTATAAGCATTTCCTTGCTTTCTCATTCTTTGGTTTAACACTGCACATGAACGTCATGTACGAGTACAGAGTGCGACACGAGTACAGTTGCTAGGCCGCTCTCCTACAACGCGAACTACTTTTTCCTGGGTTCACTTCTGATCAGTCATGTGTTGATCTTATTCCAAGCGGGTCGCTGAATCCCTGACCAGCCAACTGGTGAAACTGCTTAGTTAAGCATCACTAGATTGACCGCGTTATGCACCAAGTGAACGAGGCTGAAAGCGCCAGCGAAGTAAATCTTTTGTTCTCTTTCCACAGTGACATTACAGGGACCCTCAAAACACCACATTAATTTCTTATGAAATCAAAACATTGCAATTTGATGAAGATAACGATTCCAAATTATAGAGCGTTGAAAGGTAACGATAAGAGCATTCAAAATATATTCTATAATATCGTACACGGATAGTTCAAAACTGCTAGATACAGGAAGTTTAATTATTGATTATCTCACTATCAATTCTAGGAAATATAAATAAACAAAAGTTCGTTTAGAGATACCAGATCAAAATCACCAAAATAAGATTTTTTTTCAAGAACGTGAATATTTTTTTTAGTGTTCATATTAAAGCTATTTCGCACCGAAACAGTTTCCATTTATGTAATTGAATTCCAGGAATTTCGAATACTGACTTTGTGAACGATAAATGAAACAACGAATGTAATTCTTCGAAAGCAATAAAACGTGTTAGGAACAAGTTTTATTTTTTCATTTTGTCAAGACGCACCAGCAGTAGCCACTGCGTCAGTGGTTGGCCATTCCAAGCAAAAAGTAAGACTCTCCTCAAGTGTTCGCCAACCTCAGTAAAGGTTGGCATGGTGTCGCATCGGGAAGGTGCAGTCGGACGCAATTGGCAACCGTGGTGTTCAGCGATGATTCTCGCTTCCGTCTAGGCGGCGATGATCAGAGAATTCGCGTGTGGAGATACCCTGGCAAACGTGAAATCCCACGATTTATTAACGAACGCCAAACGGATCGAAAACCTTGTGTCAGTGTGTGGGGTGCAATTGTGTGTACTGTTAGAAGAGTAATATATTTGTTATTCTTGAGCAATAGGCATACTCATTTTTAAGAAAAAGAAATTCAGCGGTTTATGCAGCAGGAATTTAGCTTCTGCAAGCCCTTAGTTCACTTATAATCTCTTAGAGAACTTTATCACTAATTTCCTTATTTCTCCGTGAATTGCTTACTGTCTTTCAAGAACGGGAAGACAATATAGTAATTCGCAGAACTGCAAGTTCGCTGACTCCCGAACAGCTTTTCGTTGTTACCGGGTTTGTCAGCTTATTTTCCCCTTCACGTTGTACTCTTGTTGTCAATTTGTTTCTAAATAATTTGTAACGTAATGACAAATGCTGATGAAAATGACAGAATTAGAGAATTCTTGGCTTTCAAACGTCACCTTAATCATAGATAATACCTCAAGTGCCTAGGAAATTGTCGATTAAATTCCCCGACTCGCGAAGCGAAGAGAGGATTTATTTGAGAATTTTCAAAGAACGAATGGTACTTAATAGGACGAATGAAACCACGTAAAAAAGAGAGAGCCAAATATTGAAAACAACTGAAAGCATGTTTAAGTCAAAGAGGTACGTATGTTATAGTACATACGCGTTTTATTGCATGTCAATACAGCGATCGATACATTCCGCCTCCTAAGATAGATGAGTCGTAGCTTTCTTGGTCAATAAAGAGGAGCGGTAAGAAAAATCGCATAGAAAAAGTTATACATTTCTTAAGGCACACCGACCTGATAAGGCATTTTATATGTATAGTTAAACACTATTGGTTTGAATTTCACGAGTGGAATCGTGATTTGAATACATCGATTAGTTATCCTCATCTTAGAACCGTATTTTATTTATTGATAAAGCAATATCAGTCAGTTCTATTTATTTATTTATTTATTTTACGTCAAAAAAACAGTTAAAAACTGCGTATGACGTGCTACGGTGAAAAGTGAATTGTGTGCACATTTTCAAAATTCTGTGATCCCTACACTTAGTCATATACTACTTAAATTTTGAATTTTTGAAAGGGAGAAAAAAAACTCCCATGCAATAAAATCTATTTTCAAGGATAAACAAGCAATAAATTTTGAATTTTGAAAGGGAAAAAACAAAAAACAAAAAAACTCCCATGTAATAAAAACTATTTTCAAGGATAAATAAGAAATACATTTTGGCTCTTATTACTTCCTGCCGCGACAACATGGAAACGATAATTTGAATAATTGTATTTCCCACTGAATTCTAGAAGACGTGCACAGAAAATGAAGTTACATTTATGTCCAGAAGCAAAACAAGGGGCCATCTCAGCATTTGCTCAATGGATCAGGGAAACTGGACGAAAAACCTGATCGAGATGGGGGTCATTGACCCGGAAGCTGTAGCACAGTAGTTGTTACAGGTTGTTTATACTCATTTATACAGTCCAAATGGTAAATAATGCATTATGTATCATTGTTAAAATTAATATTACTTTTCTTGTTATGCTCAGTATAGCCTCTAATTGTATAGAAACAGTTATGCAGCAGAAACGATTTCACTTGGGATTTAAACTTTTCTAGGTAGGAAGATTAGGTTATCACAGATCTACTACGACTTACAGGGTTTTGATTACTAATAATCGCTTTTATTTACTGATCTTCGCATATAAAATGCTCACTGAACCTCGCTTTTAAATCACTGATTTTTGCACTTAAATCACTAAACATATAAAACTGACTCTTTCTGCGGCGCTAAATGTAACCTCACACTCACAGTCGTATAAGAGCTATTTATATACCATACCTATTATCTAAATTCTTTCCCCGAATGCCGACGTAGGTCGGCGCCGGATCTCACCATCCAGCTAGGAAAATAATCGGCTTATCCCGCGACGAAAACACGCACTACACTTACGGTACTAACGATCTTAGCAGAGGATGCGCCCGGAATCATCAGTCAATCAATTAGTCTAAACTCAATGCGTCAGACGCTGACGGGACGACTGGTTTCGATAGATCAATTATTTCTCTCACTACAAAACGAATTAATGAACGAATCAACAAATTAATTAATTACGATATGTAAGCATTCATCGTGTTCATTTTAGGTATTCTTATTCTTATTCTTATTATTATTACTATCATCTAAAACGTGTAATATAAAACCAGTTAATAAGAGCGAGTAAAACTCATCTACGCTCCACTACCTTCCATTTCAAGAAAAATCAGGAAATACAATTGCTTAGAAAGCTCAAGAGACTAAGTGTTTATGTACGGAAGATATTACTGTCAGTAATAGAATCTCGACACAAAAATGAGGTGGTGGTAACTAAAATTACTCTTAGTCGCAATCAGTGTTTGAAGAAGCATATTTGGTGTTCCTTGAGTCCCCCACAACACTTTTCGCAAAACCCTTTTTTTCCCCCTAAAATAGAAGTACTCTGACAATGGAAATATCCCGTTCATTCATAAACAGAGACTACTTTTTATTTTCAACCTCCAGTCATTTCCGGTTGCTCTCGTGATGTTGGGTGTCGTAGGAACTTAAGTCACGTAACTCGAACATCAAAGCATAGTAAATCAAAAACAAAAATGTTTCGGGCACAAAATGCAAAGCTGCCCGGTGGTCGGCATCTCGGCGAGTCGCGGACTGACCCATGAAAGACGCAGCCCCTTGAGCGTACGCAGGCATTCACTGGGCGGCAACCCACTAGCGCAACTACCAAACCAATACACAAGTACCATGCAAGTGGAACCCGCCCTCCAAGAAGTTTACTATCTCTCGTTGGATGTGCAAGAAGTTTGGTCTTCGCTGAAACGAGCAATAGAGGCTCCTGATTCACCTCTCGATAAAGTAGTCCTCAGTGAAGACACTTAAGTACGTACTTAAATGCCGTGACGGAATATGACAACTAAAGTATACGAACAGTTCGTTGATGCCGGTTTCAAACTCGACGAATGTATCGTTGAAGTTCCATAAAGGTAAAAGGATTAACTCTTCATAAAAACATTTTACCTTCAAATGTTTTTTGAAGGCTCATAAAACTCTTCATTCAAGATGTAAAATAAACAGCGCATTCAGAGACACTATGAAGAGCGTAATCCCGCAGCAGGTAAACTAGAAAACTGGGTAATCCAGTCGTCCCTTACCCCCGATGGAACAAACGGGAAACATTTTATCACCTACCGGCTCTTGCCAAGGAATGGTTTTTATAAATGCGCTAAAGCAAAAATTATAAACATTATTACGCGGAAGACATAAAATCCAAGGCATTTTCAAAACCTAACTAATGAGGACCATATTGTGTATTCACGATTCAGAACTAAAGGAACACAAGACATTCATTAAAAACACCAAAAATTGCACTAAACAAGAAATTGGTCCATGTGATAAGAAATGAACGCAACCAACGAGAAAGAAGAGGAGATATGCATTAAGAATAGCGTTATTGGTCGCATGTAGTTGGTTCAGTTGTTAAGCGCATCATTGTACGTACTACATGTCTTGAAACCCACAGACATATTTTATTTACAATTCTTCCCGAAAATTTACAAAAAAATAATGGTCAGTTTCATATCAGTGAACTGAGATTCGTCGAATGGCACTTTCCCAGTATGGTGAACCGGACGGGCACTTATTTTGAATAAGTGACGAGCACGCGCAGATTAGCCAATTATATGTATGCTATGTTGAAACTTTATCGTACACGCCTTACGATGACTTACATTTTAAATTTTTTTAGCTCTAAAAGCACAAACAACATTTTTCAGTTTGTATAAAAACATTTTTATTTCTGTTAAATGTAAATGCGTTTCTGTAACCTATATTAACAACTTCTAAGAAATTAGTTTAACATTCTACACTGTGGATAGAAAAAAGTTTCATTTATTTTAGTTACAGCAGCATTTTGTCTCTTCTGTTATTGTTCCAGCACACGATTACAATACTCTATTTTCTTACGAAGGGCGAGAAAGTAACAATTAAATCTTGAATTAAATAATTATAAAGAAAAACATTTACCCTTTTGCAATTTTAGGATAACTCAAGAGGATTAAATGAAAATCGGACCAATGCCAAATCGGACCTTTTCCAGTCCATTGCTCTATTCGATCAAAAAATTTAAAAGAACAAATTCAGAAAATTTCAAGAATGTCGCTGGGGCTTAATATAAAGTACCCACAAAATTAAAAATATCTGTTTAAAACGGACTGGGGGGTGCGACATCAGTCAGAGCGATACCAAAATATCAATTCTGGTTAAAATCTTTTGGCGCCATTTTTGAGAAAATTGCGTTTGAGCGTTTCTGAAAAAGCGGAATTTAGAGCTCATTTTTACAGAAAACTGTTGAGTTTTCGAAAAACTTTCTTGGACATTATTTAAAGCACATTCACTCATATATCTAATAATATGAAGAAATTGCCCCTAATGTAAATAAGCCGGCGTGAGAGACGTTAAAAAAATTACATTTTTGTGATTTTTGAAAAAACAAAAGAATAGAATAATATGGTACATTTCGTACTAAACCCACCAAAAATTTAAAGAAAAAATTTGGAGCCGTTTTCAGAAAATGTGCTTTTTGTAATTTTTTAAAATGGTAAATATTTCACGCTCTATTGCACGAAAATTATAAAAAAAATTCAAAAAAATGTATATGACCTTAATGGAAGAACTACTTATGGACAACAAATCTCATTTGAAGGAAAAATCCTTGTCTTCAACTATATAGATGTAGGAAGACGCCGAAAAAATTGAACACTTGCAATTTTCAAAACTTCAGAGTTAACAGTGAAAACCGAACTTATGCCACCTAAGTGTATTTTACTTTATTCTTATAAGAAATTTAAAGAAAAACTTTAGTCCCGTTTTCGAGAAAATTTTGAAAATGTCCGAGGGGCTTCATGTGAAGTACCCCCAAATTTTAAAGAATATTTTTCAAAATTTCAAAGCTTCAACTAGAGCCAGATGGACAGGGGTTTCTTCAACTTGGAAAAGATCGTACGCATGGTTTAGGCACTAGTAGTATTCACATACGACAAACAGACGGACAGACAGACGGACGATTTGCTTTCAATTGGTTTTCCGGCATCAAGGACCCATAAAACAGGGATTCTGGCTACCCCACGTGTTAGAGTATTGTATTCTGTCAATTTAGTAATTGTATTTATCCACTTTTTCGTTGTCAGGACCCGGCAATGAATTTCTTTGCGCCGAAAACACGCAGTTTTTTCGTGCAGCATTACTTAACTTTCTCTACACTACGTATACACTCCGTATATACGTACGTATACGATAAAGTCAAAATCACTGTTTACAGAATTTTATTTTGTAGTAGAGCAGAAAAAGGAAAAAAATACTAATATTGTTATATTTGCAAAATGCGACTTTAAATTATAAATTCCTGGACAGTTAAACAAACCTTCCTGAGAATCGTGCGACATTCGAGGCAAGCACGAGCGTCCAATTTCGTCCAGGATGAACCCTTCCGCAGCAGTTGGTGATCCTGCGTGCGAGAGAGAGTTGCGAGCCTTCGGGGCGGCGTGCGCCGCCGTGCGCCAGCTGCCGCCGCCCCGCACGCGGTGGTGGGGACGCGAGCGCGCGCGTGTGAGGAGCTGCCAAGGAAACAACGGCGCCCCGAAGGCTATTGTCCTCTCGCCTCCCCGCGAGACTGCAATCTTTTATTGCTCCGGCGTTATCTTTCTTTGCTCAAGCTAAGACTGCAGCGCATCCGTATGATGTACAGCCACACATCTCTACACAACACTGGACAGGGTTGGACCAAGTATCGGGAGTGGGGTGATGCATGCTGAAGCGCGCCATGACAGTAAGAACTGAGTTTTCAGACCATTTTGTTCGGGAATTCAAATATACGAAGTGGCTGGCGATTAATAAGAAACGACTGGTATTCGTACATAAAATTTATCAAAAACAGTTTAAAAATAAAGAACATATACAGTTACCTATTTCTGTAACTCTAATATTTTTATTTTCAGAAGAATGTCTAAAAAATTAAACAATATGGAAGATGCACCATCCTGAGGAGGAAATGTAATGGTAAATTTAAATATTATAAATTAATAAAATGTGTATATCAATAAATGGAGCCTCCAGTGAGAGGTAGCTAACCCACAAAATTCAAAACATCAATTTATCTTGTATCTTGGGTTTCCTCTCACAGAACACGCATTCAAAAACCATTCTCCTAAAATATAAATGTACGCTCAAAGAAGTTCATAATATTTCAATTAAACCTTTAAAAATTGTTAAAACGTGACAAATCACATGAACATACAAAAAGAGTCGATCATATTAGTCGGTCACTTATTCTTGCAACTTATCTTCTGCTCATGCTCGCAATAGACGTTACATTCGCATATTGAGACTGCAGAATGATTGACACAAAATCTCAATTTTATATTTCATGTTCCATCTGGATCATGGTTCAGTGCCCATACCCTACCCACTGTTGTTTAGAGAACAGTGTCTATAGCTCAAGCAAGCTTTAGTACATTGCGGAGCCTAACACAAAACGTTTGTCATACAGCGAAAATGTTCGGAACGCAAGATAATAGATTCCCGAAACAACAGCCCCGACTGCAAATTGGTTTAAATGTGTTTACTGTGTTTTGTTTAATACTCATGTCAATTATTGTGCAAAGGATTAGTCAACCCCCGGTTCTAATGCTTTGAACAATTTTAAGTATTGAATACATCTGTTACACTGGAAAAGGTCACAGCGTGGATAACATTTACTGGCAGAAAAGATTTCCAACGTAATTGTCAATTATCGCGGTGACAATGACTAGTTATTTAATATTAGTCTGTACTGTTTATTGAATGGTTTATTACAATTTCGATGCATTTTACCTCTTTCTGTCTCTTTTATATCCTGCCAACTAGCATGGATAAATATGTTTTATCCTCTACAGGTTCTCCAAGCAGGTTAGAATCTAAGTGAATACTACTGCTGTAATACAAACAACAGATGAAATTTTAATTTACCAAAAGCGGCACATAAAAAGCACTGCCAGGTAAAAATTTCAGGATTTTCTGCGACTTTAATCTCTCTAAGAATGTGCAAGTTTGAGATCCAGAAATGGAAAGAAAACAAAACTACAAAACTGAAAGCATTAAAAACGTTGACACCTCTCTTGCTGCTCGAGTAGGTGCGTGCGTGATTGCGTGGTCTTTACAACTCAGCCTCAGAGGCAATTTCGAGGGCCCGGAAGTAGCAAACAATACAAGCTCCCTGTCTCTTATCTTCGACATCTAATGAAAGAAAAGACATCCATTAAAAGATAACTAATCCTCAAATTTACTCCAGCTGTTCAGATATCTCGCTAAATATTGCTGTGACTTCTAAAGCGTCCGGCGTGCGTATGTTTTCTGGTGTAGGTCTAATTCTTAACTCGCGGGCATTATTGATTTTAAGACACGTTCAGTGTGCGACAGAACTCTCAGAAAACCGACCCAAGAAATTGTTTGTAGTTCGTGCATAATTTTAGAACCTAAAAATAATGTTTGAATTAAAGTCCCAAAGTTGTGCATGTGACAAGTGAAGAGAATGGTTTATCTGATTTCACCGTAAAACGTGAAGGGAAACTAACTTCAGCTAAAGGCAAGTTTAGATTTTCCAATCCAACAGGAAGAAAAAAAAAATCAAGACGATTCTTTCATTGACGTATTTAGGCAAAATATTCACTTTTATACTGCAAACAAAATATCGAAGAAACTGATACAACGTAATAATAAACATATGGATAGCGAAATACATGAAATCATTATATCATTCGAACACTTCTCTGTGCAAAACGGAGACAGATGACGATAGAAGCGACTGTGAAATAAGTAACAGGCTCTCCCCTCCATCCACAAATCTGTACGCAAGGCGGCCATGACAAGCTGCAAACCCCGTCCTTGGCATGGTGGAGGATCACATGAAATGAATGCCTGGACCCCGAAAGGAGACATCTAACTTGTTAAGATACAGTTGCTAAGACCTTTGGTTTCAGCTCTATATTATTTTGTATCATTTGTGCATTAGAGAGGAATTCTGTTTAAAAAGAGTGATAAATGATTGTAACTTAGGTTTTCACGGACTGAGCACTGGCTTGACATAAAACTAGTGGTGCTACAACACCACACACGTTCTCTCATAATTGTTTGCAACTGCTATGCAATATTATATTTACTACTTGAACATACAAAAATAATTATCCGCGCCGAGGTTCGACTCCGTGTCTTTCCAGTCAACACGCCAAGTACGTTTCCGCTTCTCGCGCGGCTGTATGCCGCTTTCTTGATGCTTAAAAACTAATTGTTTCTCGCATTATTTCTAACTAGTGCAATTTTCGAAAATTCTGAAAGTTCAACCAAAATGGCACCTACGCTATTTTTTAAGGGTCTTATACTTTTACAGGAGAAACATTTAAAGAAAAACATTGATAACGGTTTGGAGAAAATAAAAATTCATTTTAATTTCCAGCACAAATTACACGATAACTAGATGTTTTCTTCGAAATACTGTATATGACCTTATTTTAATACCTATTCTTAAGAACAGACTTCATTTATTAAAATAATCTTTATCGTCAATATCGTACTTTAACAATGTTTATTTTTTGCAATTTTCGAAAACAGAGTTCGTCGAAATTGGGATTGGAATCACTTCTCTTTACCATCCTTTTAAACCGACTATATACCGACCTAAGCCAACGTACGTAATAAGAGGACGCCCTAATTCTGGATTTATATCGTAAGAACCTTTGAAAAACACAAAGAACTCGCGAATTTGCGCATTACTCAAGGAATAAGAGCTCGTCCGTGGGCGGAAGTGCGGGTAAGATTATCAAAACCGACATACGTCGCGCGGAAGGATTATGATTCAAAAATTCGTCAAAACAGAGAATAAATGTAGGTAAAGTTTTATTTGTAAACGAAACAATACACAATTGGAACAAATTAGCTGTAGCGGTACTGGAGACTTTCCCGGTGCTTGACACACTTTACTACATAAACGTAATAAGATCAGAAAGTAAAGGTAAGGGCGCACACTAGATTTTACTGTATCCGTAATGAGTCAATAAGGAAAGCGGATAGAGTCAACTAGGAATGACTCTCATCGCCCTGGGCGCTCCAGGATAAATAATTCGGGTATGCATTTGAAGTATGCACATAATTTAAAATAGCATTATGTTTCATGAAAATGGAGAAATATCGTAAAAAGATATGGATAAGTCTTCTTTTTAGAGAATCAAAACAAGTGTGTGTGTGTGTGTGTGTGTGTGTGTCACCATCACAAAAACTTTGAAATGAGGCAACAGCACTAGACATGCACATACAAGTACATCATAGGACCCATCCTATGACTGAATTCTCAACTGGGAAGAGAAATGCAAGGGGGAAATTTTAATCCAATCGTAGAAAGAATCCTTTCAAATGTCGTGGTAAAAATAAGCTGTGTATACAACGAAGTTTTTCGAGAAAATACGTAAGTAAATCAACAGAAGTATTGCACGTAGCCCTTACGACGCGAACCATTTACATATTACGGAGTCTTGCTAGAAATGTCTTCCTCTTACAAAGTCAATTTTTGATCCATGTACTGGATGCTAATAAATTGTTATCTGAATATACACTTTATAGTATGGAGAGTGTTTTCCCTCGACTAAATTAATAAGCTCGTATAGAGGATGGGAGGGGGTTTAATTTCAAACAAGCAGTTATCTTAATACAGAACAGGCGGATATAGAGATATGATACTCGTAGTATATGGTTAATTTCAGTTCATAATCTAGAAGGGGTCGACTGACGTCTTCCACAAACACGAAAAACTGTTAATTTCTCTTGTTCTAGGTGTTTATGCTTGAAACTGGGCATGGAATCTACGATATTTTTTTCAGGGAAAATTATTCCAGAAATACCAGCCCTAACATACAAATATTCCCTCATTAACAAGATTCGATGCGAGGAATAAGAATGTATGAAATTATGCAAAGCGGCAGTTCACTGGCGATGGATGCGACTCGCCACCTTTACACTCACACGTAAACGAGCCTTCACAGCTTTTTTGTTGTATTTCTCATGCAAGTCTGCTTACACCCCACAATTCACTCAGCTAGCATCCCAACGTTTAAGGCAAGAGACAAGTTAGACATACTTCAAGCCAGAAAAAATCCTTAATTTAACTGCGACATCGTAAAATCGAAGTTTCGCCAAATATCATCGAACCCAAAAAGATTGCAACCGTCGCTCCCTAAAAATTTTGTGATTATTATCGGGGATGTGATACCATTTCGGAATTATGCCATTAATGTCAATCACACGTTATAACATACTAGCATAATACCCGGCGTTGCATGGGCTTTCTTCATATTCATTCCTTGTGAATGAGGGAAAATATCAAGTTTAATATTATTTTAACGTAGTTGGTTCAAATTTTAATAAAATACTATAATTTTCATTTATTTTATTTTACAACACGTTGCTATTAGATGAGATTTTTCTGATCTTGTGTACAGCTACTGACCTCTAGCGAATAAATTAGGTTTAATTAGGTTTAATAAATTAGTTTTGCTGCAGCACTTCTGGGCTCGGGAGGAATATATTAGGAACCACGTGCTCTAAGCGACAGGCGAAGAAAGGTCGCGGTGCATCTACGAACATATTATTTAAATTATTTATTTTCCGCATTTGGGCTGTGTTAGTCTTTGCCAAAGTTTGCAAGGACACTGTGATAACCCTGAAGAAGAACCTGTTAAAACTTCATATGTATTCATACGCTCCTTTTTGTGGTATCGATGTCGGTTACACGTCATTGAATTCACTTTTATTACTTTAGAAGAAGATTGACCACCGGAGAGACTTCTCCATGTCTGTATCTCTAGCACACACACTCATGTGCACTCATAGTCAAGGGCTAGAAGTTGTGTGCAAGGGAAGGGTTCTGTGGAGCCGCGAGCGCCGCCCGAGTGCAGGGAGCGGAGGCGCCGCGAGGGCGCGCCTGCGTCGCACACAGCAGGCGCCCGCGGCGTCATTCGATTTCGGCCGCCAGCGGTCCCCGCACCCGCTCCCGCTCCCGCGCGCCACTTGCGCCAAGCAGCACCGCCCCCGGGGCCCCGCCCGCCAGCCGCACGGGTCTCCGCCGCTAAAAGATCTCGCAATTATCCATCGCCCACGTAACTAAACACGAGCAAAGGGTGCTCATTTGCTTTTTCACCCCGATTCTCCATCAACTTCAAATTCGAACTACATAGTCATTGAACAACTAATTATATTAAGAAAATCTGTATCTTCCGTGTTATTCTTGTAGGAAGACGTCGAAAACATTCGATTGGGGCGGGAAGACGCGGTCCTTCTTCCCGCTGCAATCCCTTGAGATCCTTTCTGTCACGGTAGCCGGAAAGGCTGCCAATTTTTTGGTCTTAGAACCTTTTCCTTAAATTACTTTGAGAAATTGCTAGCGGAGACAGTTAACGGAGGAATAGTGCCAAAAACGCCATTTTCCTTTCCTTTCTTTATCCCATGTTAGCTGGATAAGTGAACAACGGCAAAACTAGTCAAAACCGCCATCCTGCGCAGGGCTCATTGGTTTGAAAATCCTCAGAAATAGTGCTTGTTTAGAGACTAGTAACCTTTGGGGTGCAGTTGCATTGAGGAATACAGATAAGATCTTTCTTTCGACGTATTTGTTTTGATGGGAAGCGAGATAACAGAGCTCCGGGGCGTCGACCTACTTGCTCGCAGACATAGCTTATCAGGTATGCATACATCGCAGGGGCAATTGTTGTATTAAGCCCGGTTCTGAACTCATGCCCTTATGTGTGCGGTAGTATTTTGTTTCTACATTCTTTTTAAACAAATGAGAAAAGAGTTCATTGAAAAATAGTATCATGAAGAGAGAGCCTTAAAATTTGAAACACAATGTCTTTGAAGAACAAATTTCATTAAGAAAAATCATATCTATGTCCAATAGTGCAGTTGTCATTGAAACTTTGAACTTTCTCAATTTTCGAAAAATCAAAGATTTAAACAAAAATTCTAGTTTTTTAGTTTCAGAAGTTCAGCGCTAGTTTTCAGAAGTTCCTCACGCTATCAGAGGGCAACGTGTAAAAAGTTGGAGCCATTTTTGAGAATATTTTGAAAATTTTGAGCTTCATGTAAAATACTCCCAAAAATAATGAAAATACCCGTTTCAAACTCGCAGGGCCTGGAGTTCGATAAGTTCGATTGGGGAATATACATTTTTAACTAGTTAGGCACTTACGCAAGGATAGCTCAGAGATAGACTTTTGACTTCAATCGATTTTCTGGTATCAAGGACACACAAAAAGGGGATTCGGACGACACATGCTAGATGAAGTAATTTACGAAACATAGAAATCTGTGTGTACCAGTTACCTCTTCTAGGGATTAGAGCAACCATTGCTTAGGTGGTTGTTCCCTAGACTAATTCCTTCAAATCATTTAGGACTTTTGCTCTCGCCGGTTCAGACTGGCTGATCTTCAGGCCCAGCCACTTCCTACGGTTTCCCCACTGGAGCACCGAAGTGGCACATACGTCTGAATAATTAAATAAGTATAAGTTACAAAGTTACGAGCTTTATAAAATATATACATGAATTTAATTTAATATAGCTGTTAAAAATACGTTCCTGGAACAGGGGGGGGGGGCATCTTTCAGTGACAGACTGAATAACGTGCACTTCATTGCATAACGCCAACACCACTAACTGTTACAAAAACTAGGAAGTGAGGGGGGATATGGGAAGTCAGTATCAACGGGAGGGGTTTTATTTACATTTATGTAATTTGCATGCGTTGCGTGGATTGTCGTACTGGCATATAAACTGATTACATTCCATCACAGATTTCGTAGTTCAGGGATAACTTCGCCATTCAATTTTATTGCATCAGGAAAGTGATCTAACAATAAAATTGTAAATTGTGAACTTCTACTCTGACACATGTGAGAATAATATCAACAAACTAAACAAAAATGCTAATTAAATAACTGGAACCGACTGAAATAGCGAATTACATTTCTTGGTCATCGGAAGAATGATTAAAGTTCTAAAGCAACCCCAGCCCACATTCCTATGACACAGTCAGTGAGTCTCTGGGCCTTCTCACAAGACTTCAGAAAACGTTCCAGACCTTTTATCATTTTTATATCTGAATGCGATAAAGCTGTTTTTCAAAGAACACTTTACCACTTTTAAAAACAAACTAAAAAATCTAATTATGACGTAGGCACAATGAAGCAAACATCAATAATAATGAACTCACATTAGAAGAGCAAACCAAAGATGTCCTACGCTACCGGTGTTCATGTGCAAAGCAACCCTGGTCAAGTTTCGTAACGGCAGGTCAGTGCTGGCAGCCGCTGGGGCCGCAGAGGCCGAGTCCGCGTCAGCGTTACGTAACCACGCCGCCCCCACCGCCACCCGGCCATTCTGACACGCCCGGCAGGTTCCTGAAGCCTCAGACAGGCAATGTCGTTCTATTTTGTACGTCACAGATACCGCCTCATTCATACCCTTACATTATGGCGCAGTTTACTAAGGAGTGTTACGGTTGAGAAAAACAACTAACCAAGGTTATTTTTCAACTTATAAACTCGAAATCACCGAAGAAATGTACTATTTTACCCCTGCAATACACATAACGCCGAAGTTGTCAATTACAACAATTCTCACTACATTCTAAAATATATTCTGAATCGAATGTTACACCACATCCACAATAAGCGTTTACACTCGTTCATTTTTTAAACTACAGAATACGTAATCTAGAAGAAATTGTCTGTAGTGAAGACTTTTTTGATTAAGTTAGAAAAATAGTGGTTCCGAGACTTGGCATATGCCCGTGTCGCGAACAGTTGTCACCTTGTTCGAATTCTTTACCAAATATTTCCATCACGATGAAAAACGAAGGTTTCGCGATGAATAGAAATGAGCCTACATGTTTCGGGGCAAGGTGAAATTCAGTTGGTCAATAAACCGCAAAGAGAAGCCTTTTGTGAGAACAAAACTGATTCTACTTTCGTGAATAATTAATTTGTTTAAAAACATTTTTTTCAACAAATTAATCAAGTTTTCTAATACGTATGCTGAAAAGTCGAGTATTTGTGTGATTATATTCACAGTAAGACCACGAGGTGAATAGAGTACGCGAGGTAGAGGGCCGAACAAAGAGTATGTTAAAATCACCTGTACGATAGATCCAAACGCTCTAGATTCAGTACATAATAATTTCGTCTTCTAGTTCATGTCAAGTTAGGCAGTAGACTATAATTTTACACGCTTGTTTTTTAGGTGCTTTTGGCGCTTTTTTTTTCTACGTGTAATCTATAAGTAGTCGATAAGATTCTTCTTATATATACACTACTTAGTCAATGTGATTATTTAACATTTCACATCAAATAATCTCAAAATGTTACAATGAGTAAAATACAAGTAGAACTTTTATATTTCAAATTTTATTTTCTATTCAGCAGCGAAATACATAAAAATATTAAAAAGGATGGCAAAACGATGTAATAATATAATAAAAAACTCAAATACTCGTAAAAAAACGGTGCCATCATATAACACGAAACTTGACATAACATGGAAACGTATTTATGCTATTTAAAAACTGCAGAGAGACGGAATTTCAGAAAAACAGCAATCCATAAAACGTTTAAAAATCAACGACAAATCCGTATACTATAATTCATCCATACATTTTGGTTGATTTTTTATTCAAACAGTGGGTATTTTTTGTTTTTGAGCAAACTTTCTGTGTTTTGAAAATATCCCCATGAGTAGAAGTACTGCAGACTCTTGACCACAAGTTCACTCACCGACGACCTCTTGCCCTTGCATAAAATTGATAGATTACCATTATATACATGGATTACAAAGTGTATGTTGTCGATCCATTCTTTACATGTAGTTGTAAACAATGAAACTTTAGATTGTTTTACACCTAACGCCCTGTCAATACGGAGGAGAAATACCACGCTAGTAAGAGAATATTCTAAGGCTAGTAAGTGAATACTGAAAAATAAATGCAAAATCTAAAAAAACTATATTCACTGAAGACAAATAAGTAAACGGTATCAGAAACCTGACCAAACCATTGCAACTATACATCGAGTTTGAGCATAAGAAAATAGAGAAAAGTCGTAAGCAGAGTAATTTGCAAATCTCCCAATCTAAACTATGCCTTCGTCAACGTTACTAGAAGAATTTCCAACGTCAGGCCACTAAACTAAATATTTTAACAATTCTCAATTCTTTCAAATTCAAAGCGCTCCTTTAAATATTTTCATCAGCTTTCACGAGTTTATTTGTGTGTTTCATGGACATTATTTCTTATTAAAAAATCAGTTCTGAAGTAAGATGACAATATATTGTTCATTAAATAAACATATTGCCATTAGCAATTTTTCACACTACTGCTGATTTGAATACTTAAAATTACAATATCACATTAAAATGAAATGTATTACGCAATATGAGTACAACCGTAGTAAAATAATTAGCAGCTTTCATATCAGCTCACCATACTGCTAGCCAATTCCACAATCAAGGTCTGGTATTATCTTCAGTGCTCACGTACGGAAGAGATGGATCTTTGGTTACAGAATAATTACCTGAAACAAAGCACAATATTTCAGTAACGGAACATATAACACTTAATGGTGTTGAGAATGGTTGTTAAAATTATATTTTATCTAAAATCGCTGTTGACAAATGTTTTCTTTTTAGTGATCATATTACATATTCATAAAATTGTCAGAACATTTCAAAACTATCAAAATATTCTGAAATACTTTTGAAATTGATGGAACTTTCAGAATATTTAAAAAATGTCAAACAGGCTTACGTTCGGATATACAGTCGACTCCGTTTATAGTGAAATTCTGGGGACTAACATTTTTTGTTCACTATATCCGATGATGGCAAAATTAAATGGAATTTCTCCACAATTATTGATTTTATTAATATATAGATACAGTAAAATACGTTAACAGCACGAACTGAAAATTTCAATATCTTTATTTGTATGTATTTAAAAATTAATTATTTTCAATTGTTTGCATTGTACATTTTTCATTAGATCGTTCTCCAGAGATCGTACTCTCTCCGTACCTGATTCTGCATTGTCCTCTGTCTCTTGAGTATCGTAATGTAGTCTTGGCACCTTTCAGTGCATCACGCACTGTTAGAACGCCATCTCACTCTCCGAAGGTTCTTTTAATCGACTAATATAAGAGATCCAATTAATTTCCAGGTTCACTATAACCGAATCTTTTTATGCTTATTTGTAATGTAAGTGAAACAGGAACAGTGACTTAAGTCATTATAACCGAAGGTTCACTATATCGTAGTTCACTATAACCGGAGTCGACTGCACTATGTTTTGATAGGTGCACCCATTAGGTACAAATATCTACGCTTGACACGAATATTTCTGAGCGGCCACGAATGAAAAAAGAGTTGTTATTCAAAATGTTTCCACAAAATATGTTTTTTCGAAACACAATGTACGTGACATACGCCCAGAAACCGCACCCACCATCTGGCGGTGAACCTAGCAGCCATGTTGCTTTGCACGCTCTCAAGCGCCAGCGGAGCGAATTCACTTTGTGTGAACAAGTTAATATTGTAATATGGATTTCAGTACTTTTAACCCTTCGATAATGGAAGTCGTGTCAGCTTACTGCGAATAAGAGATCAAATGCCAAATCAGGTACTAAGCAGGAGTAGGAAAATGTATCAAAATGTAGCATTGTTTAGTTTCAAGAGTGTCAAAAAGGTAAGGTATTTAAAGGAGAAAGAAACAATGAAAAACTCATGAAAATAAAACACTTGTTTCCTCAAAAAGTGCACGCGTTACATTGTAATTAATCACGATGGGATTACAATACCCTTAGTTTACAATGTGTTTTGGTTGGTTTACGTGTTTACAATACTGAGACTTAGTTTACGTGTTTACAATACCCTACGTAGTACGTACATTGTAGTTCACAATACTTTAGTACGGCGTATTATTCACAGTGCAGTACGTAAGTTTTTGGTACAATTAAAAGTATATTTTCACACGAGCTGAATAAAATGTACATATTTTAATTACCACGTATATTAATAATTGAAAAATATTTTCAAATTTATGACCACTAAACCGCAATAGAGCTAACATAAAAATTATATATACATTATTAATAATTTCTTAAGGAGAATTCTGCAGCTATTAATACTTTTCTTTTCCGACATTTTAAAATTAATTTGCCTTCGTATTCATTCATTAGCGTTTGTCTACGTCAATACATTTGCTACTTATGAAAACGCTAATTTTCACTACACATTTTAATCAAGGATTGATGGAAAATTATCATTAAACTTGAGAAGAAGCAATATTGCAAATACTTGAATTTGAGACGGGTGAAGGGCCAGAGATTCTGCGCATTAGGAACATTGCTGTAGCGTTGTCATCCTAACCAAAGCCGGCGCTAGGCATGGACAGACCGGGCGATCGTCCGGGGCCCTGCAAGACAAGGGGGCTGATGATGGGACTAAATCGAGAAAAAAAAGTAAACAATTGAAAAAGAAATTATAAATCGTGAAAATCGTTTTCGTAATTTTACATATATGACCATACACATTTGTATGGTCAAAATACAATAATTGGTACCATTGAAATTCAAGATCCCCGATGAATCAACAACGATTAATTTAATATATCTATTATTAAGAGCAATAAATGAAATAGATTCATAATTTTAATTAACATTGTGATGTTGAAAATAAAGAAAAAAATTGTTGACAAAGAAGTAACTTTATTAAATAACAAACATATTCCAGTATATGCATGATTCAGATAACGAGGGATACATTTACTACACGTATATTTCGTATCTATTAAATGAAAAAAATGGGTGTAATCGAATGATCCTAACATTAAAATAGGTTCTACTTACATTCATATTTATTATTAGATGTATTTAACAAGTGATTTTTTAAACACTAACTAAACACATTTTCTACCGTTTTAAGACCACAGTGGTAATTGTATTATTTGGTCACTAAATACTATTACTTAAAACTATTATTTAAAATATATTTTCCAAACATTTATATAGTTCAAACGTAATAATGCGTGTATTTTTTGTCATTTGTTGAAATAAAATAACCCATGTAGTTTCTAGATGCAACTTTCACAGTTTTAATTTTTCTGCGGGGAGAGGGGGGTGCTACGTTTCAGCATTACCCCCCACCGAAAATTATCTAGCTCCGGCACTGATCCTAACATGCGTAACCCGACCTGCTGCTTCTCAGCCCCATCCGCGTCCGCGTCGCCGGGCGCGGCTGATCCGGGAGCGGAGCGGAGAGGCGCGCGCCCTCGGCTGCGCCCCTTCGCCCACCGCCGCCGCCGCGCTGCTTTTTCGCGCGACCCGTGACGTCAACACGAAGCCACGCAACTGCGCGCCCACCGCCGGCACACAGTGAGCACAACGACACCATAACCGCCCGATCCCTACGTGTATTCTTTGCGCAGGCATCAAGTCAATTGATTGGCTTTTCTTTGAAGATTTAGCAAGAATTAATAAAAATGATACATGAAACGAGGATATTGCAATTTAGATTAATGTTTTTCAAAGATTTTTAGTTATTCAGCTCCTCTACATGTAGAGTGAGTAATACTCGAAAATGATTTGTAACAATGTCCACCGAATGTAATCGCCTTTTTTCTCCTCAGTTTTCCCTTCAGTATAATTTCCAGAATAAACGTAATTTTTATTGTTCATAACTGATACATTTATTACATTATTACACGAGTTGGGTAGACTGCAAATGAAGATCGTTCTATTTTATTATATATTTAAACTTGCAAAGCAGTCATTACGTCACATTCGGATCTGGGCCCAATTCGATGTCGCAATTTGGCCCAGTGCGTGTCGCAGCGTTGGCGGAGCCTTTGTGCTCACGCTCAAGTGGGCACTTGAAAATGAGACCGGAGGTGATATATTGAGGCGGTGAATGGATTCGACACAGACTTCCATTCTGTAGAAACGACCGCCCGTATGGAATTATTATGAACTCCGGTCTGTCGCAGGTCTGCAAATCTTTGAAGGGTGTGGCAATACCACACTGTGGCATAACTTACGATCCAGAACATTGTGTACTAACTATCAAGAGAAATTATTATGATGGAAACAGAGAAATGATAGAGGATGACAGAATAGGGGAGATCGGAACACTCGGGTTCCTACCTCGCCCACCGTAGCTTCTATAAAACCTAGTTTTGCGACACGTGACCTCCACGACCTAACGAACTTCCTTTTGAAGTCTGTGTGACCAATGCAGTGATGGCGGAACCGTGACCTCAAACGTGCTTAACAACTCGGAAAATAATATTTTCACAGTAATAGTAATACAATAGTAATCGTTTCTGTAATATTAGGAAGCAACGATTTTGTTTCTCTCTCATCTCAGCAACAACTTTCAACCAAGCTCTTGATTTACGTGTATCAATACTTTTAGAATTGTGTTCCCTTGACACCTCTTTAGAGCCACCTTTAATCAAAAATAACGAACGAGGCTAGTTTGCACATGGCAAATGGGGTTGGTTGGCACCATTCAGATATTCTGCCCCCTGAACGCGTCTGCGACCAAAAGAAAGTACTCTTCACGATTTACAGCAATGCCAAATACGATGTTTTCAGTTTCTTTTCTAAATATACAACAAGGAAAATAAATTAATAATAGCCCGTCTAATTCTCACCACTAAAAGGCATTCGCTCCACGTTCTGCAAGATCGAAGTCAATGGAAGCTTTCAATTATATTTTTCAATTTTTTTCTAGGAGTTGCCGCAACTGACGCAGAGGTGTGCAACTTTGTCTATCTCATCTAACGTAAGTTCAAGTTCTCTGTAGCGTAAATCTTGAAACAAATATAATGAGGTTATATATTTAAAGTTGAAAAAAGCATTTTTTATTTAAAAGAGATAAAATAACAGATCAATAAAGACACATTAAACTTAAGACTGATTTTGAAGTATTTGTACTTCATTTTGAAACTACGTACTTACTAAACCTTCTGTAGTTGGCAATGTGACACTGTTCTGAAAGAATAAACGGTGATAAAATTGATTGCATTAGTGCAAATAAAACATTGAGAAAAAAATCATTTTGACATTGATATATTATTGCACACACAGAAATGTATGCATCCCACCCTGCACTTGTGCCAATCTACCCCATGGCCTGCGCTAAACAACCCCACAAGTAGGGTCGGTTGGCACATCTTCTGTTAACGAGTTTTAACAACTCTAACAGTTCGACAGTCAAACATTCACAAATAAAAAATACAATAATGTGGCATAGTAAATGTAATTCACTGTGATACAATCAAACTTGTCAAAACTAAACCCGAGTTGAGAACAAAAAGTATTAACTGGTGTCAACCAGCTCCGGTCTCCCCTATCCTGTGAAAATCTTCCAGAATTCACTGCCAATTCATTGCCAAATTGACAGTCCGTGATACACACACATACGAAGAGATCTTTCCGGCACCTACGCTACTTACCTCCCACAATAAATTGATTTTTCTATGAAATGTAGCTCTCAGTTTGACATGATGCAGAATTCAACATCCCGCGCGGTTCCTTGATCTGCGGAACAGCTCTGGTATTGATATATCAAGCGTAGAGCTAAGTAATGTAATCCCTTCATAAACTAGTGGCGCTGGAACAACACGTGCTTTCTCGCCCGTATTTTCAACCACAATTACACCAGAAGTACTCACATTTTCAAAATATTGTACATGAGTCATTTTTTTGAAAAATTTGAAAATGTCATAGGGGCATCATGTGCAGTACACCCAAAAATTAAAATATCAGTTTCAAATTTAAGGGGCCACAATTACACGAGAAGTACTCAAAATTTTCAAAATATTGTACACGAGTCATTTTTTGAAAAATTTGAAAATGTCATAGGGCTATCATGTACAGTACTCCCACAAAAATTAAAATATCAGTTTCAAATTTAAGGGGCCACAATTACACGAGAAGTACTCAAATTTTCAAAATATTGTACAAGAGTCATTTTTGAAAAATTTGAAAATGTCATAGGGCTATCATGTACAGTACTCCCACAAAAATTAAAATATCAGTTTCAAATTTAAGGGGCCACAATTACACGAGAAGTACTCAAATTTTCAAAATATTGTACAAGAGTCATTTTTTGAAAAATTTGAAAATGTCATAGGGGCATCATGTGCAGTACTCCCAAAAATTAAAATATCAGTTTCAAATTCAAGGGGCCGCAACATTAGCCAGATCGATTGAAGAATATCAATTTTGGAGAAAATCGGCTCAACAGTTTAACCGCTAGCGTTGTTTACAGACGGACAGCGGTCTGACAGACATTTTGTCGTTATTCGATTTTTCGGTATCAAGGACCCACAGAACATGGATTCTGGCTACACTACCTGTTAGAGGAACTTTTTCTAAATTTATCAACTGTATTTATCCACTTTTTCGTTTCCAGGCCCTATAAGAAGAGTTTTCTACCTAAAATTCGCCGTTTTTCGCGCAGCATTACATTTCTTTCTCTCTAATCCGTAGCGAGTAAAAAGTAACTCATAAGAGGAATACGGAGGTCAAAATATTGAAAACCATGGTCAAATGATAAAATGATAAATAATCAATGTAACTTCGTCTTATTACGCTTATTAACTTATCTCATTGGGCTTAGTAAGCTTCTTGCGTCATTAGAAATAGTATTACTTTATTACAATCAAATAAGTACGCCTTAATATGCAAAAAGCGCTTAATCATATAAAAAGGCGAAATCTTCCTCTTTAAATAGCAAACTGAAGGAAATATGTAAGCTTTTGTAGCAGATAGAACTATAATGCAAATATGATTACGAGGGATAGCAAAAAATATCAAATAATTTTAATAATTGTACTTAATATTTCACGAACCTTTTTGTACGTACGTTTTCAAAGTAAACTTTGAGAAACTTATTATAGCAGTCACCTGAAAAAATATGTTCTGCTTAGGCAAAGTCGCTTTTAATGCCTCTATTTAGCCTCTACGTCAATTCGCATAGAGCTAGTACAAAGTAAACGAAGATAACAAATCAGTACACTCTTTTCCAGGAAAGCGCCATAAATTCCCACAGCGAATTCCTCGCTCGAGCGTAGCACCGAGATTAACGCAAAAGCACTCATTGGGGCTTTTATGGGGCAGCAGCTACGGGCGCGTGTCTTATGAGAATGTCAGTAAGGTAGACAGACATGGGAAGCGAGTCTTGTGAGAATGTCAGAAGGTAGGTAGACATGGGAGAGAGTCTGGTAAGCAGTGGGAATGATAGGCCTAGCAAATGAAGAGAGGATGGAGGGAGAGAGAAGGGACGGGGGGTCAAGCAGTGGGAATGATAGGCCGTAGCAAATGAAGCAGAGGATGGAGGGAGAGTAGAAGGCAAGAGAACAAGCGTGGGGCTTCGGATTAGATGAAGCAGTCTTCAGAAGACTCGAAGTCAGGGCAGGCGGATTTATGCGAGGCAGTTCGTGTGACTGAGCATGTTTGAAAGAAGGCCGTGAACGCCGAGGTGCGAGGACGAAGTGCGAAGAAATGGACGAAGCCACAGAGCGTGGGAAGGCGAGGCGTGGTGACAGCAAATGTATGAGAGGGGCGGGTGTGATTTGGCAGGGATGGTAGCAGTGACAAAAGAGGCGCTTCACTGCACTGGTGGAATGTCTTGAACGTATCGGAGGAATCGGAGACCGAGAGAAAATCTACTTTTGCAGTGCTTTGTTAAGGCCATAATCTGTGACCTTAACCTTGGTAGACAGAATTGTCATCAGACAAGGAGATCTATAAGTATGACAAAAGAAGGCAAATTAATTCCAGAACCATAATGCAGCTCTAGAATTGAAAAATATCCTCATACAGTGTAGTTCATTTTAAATACGAAGGGTCGACCCTTTATCTCCATCATGACAGAAGGTTTCAATCGATTATTTGTCCCGATAGTTTGAAAAGATCAGTGTATATATACAAATAAATGAGAAGAAAGAAAATGTTTTATTTAATGTTTCACAGTGCGTCAGCAAGTTTCTCAAGAAAACTGACAGATAAAAAAAAGGAAGTTTAAACACAATATTTTCATTTAATAAAGTCACTGGACGAGACGCGCCAGCTAAACATGGAACTTCTTCAAAACCATGTATCATGTATGTTTTTACGCCTGTAAATTTAGTCACACTTTGTCTTCTGTTGCGTATTTTTAGCACAGTTATGAATGAATAAACTCCGTGATGGCAGGTGAGATATTGTGTCACTCCATTGTTGAGTAGGATAAATCTAATCGTAATCACGTTTTCCATTTATTAAAACATTACTCCATCATACGCTTCGGGAATTTTTTCCTACATTAATAGAACTACAATAGTGGCTTTTACGTTGCTGTGTTTAAAACTTGTCACCTCACAAGATATAAAGGCAAGATATGCGAAAAAAACGCGAGAAAGTAAAAGCGACGGACATCAATCAACGTCGTCTCACAGTCTCAGCGTTCCATACTATGTAAACACAGGCTTTCTGTCCCCATTTCTATTTAGTGAAGTATTAGAATTAAACGCGCGATGAAGAATGATTCATTCTGCCGAATTTATTCAGAGCAAAGCGAGCACGTGTACGAGAAAAATCGAAACGTGTTCCCGGCATAAGACCGGGCATTCAATTATACACATACCTCCTTCCCCCGCTACAGCCCGGTCGCCGTGAACGACGTGGACAAGCGGAGCGGCGGCGTGGGCGGCAGGCGGGGGTGGAGGTGGGGTGGCGGGGACGGCGGAGAGAGCGTGGGCGACGGGCGCGACGTCGACTGCGGGGGCGGCTCCTGAATAGGTGAAGCGAGTGACGTCGGTGGATCGATGGCGCGAAACGAAACGCCATCCCCGTCCCGGTCGCACACGCGGCACCGCCACCTGGCGGACGCTAACTCTGGTGCCCGCTCGGCCTGGGCAGCTCAAGCGGCCAGCGCTCGCTCGGTTTCGCTCGCACAGTTACGACTGTCGACTTCGCTTCCACGGTGATTTGGAAGTTCTTGCACAGACATACACAGTATTACACACATCGAAAAAACAAAGGAACTGAACCACAAAATGCATGTCAACGAACACATTCAGCTCAAAATCGCTAGTTTTATTCAACGGATCGTTTCATTGTCACGTCACCGTAATATCTACACTAGCTGCCTTTAAATGATATCCCCAAAATATTTTGTGCACCGTGCATCGACCAACGTGTATGGGCGATGCACGGTGCACAAAAGCTTCTCTTCCGCCTTTAAAATGTAGACTTCACGCTCCCTGCTCTTTGCCTTCCGCGAGTTTATCCCCTTACACAAGGATCCAGATTTAGTAGCGTATCGAAACCGCTTGGTCTTTCGAAACCCTTATGCTTCGCCGAGTCCTAGCCAGCGCCATCCAACAGCGGCCAGCAAAGAAGCGACCTCTCTTCGGCCGAGCCGGCACCAGAAAGGAAGAAAATATCCCCCAAAGCGCAGTTAAACTTTCAGTGAGAATGCACCGGCGCCGCGGAAATACGGCGCCAGCGGACGACTGACAGCAGAGCACGTGGCCTTAAAACGGAGAAATACGCCCGGCAGAATCAGGCTGTAAAATGGCCAGATGAAATATGGAAGATGAAGCCCGGGCTGACAACCGGCGCGGCGCGTCTTGGCGCGCGGGATGAAAGTTTAACGGCTCCGGTGGAGCGCGGGGAGCCCAGGGAGGCTGGGGGCGAAGGGCGTGGCCGGGGGGGGGGAAGAGGCGCGGCCGCGAGGGAGTACGCTGCGAGAGGTCACGGGGCGGGCGCTGGGTCAGGAGTACTCGAGCGCCGCTCCGAATTGGGACCGGTTGGAGCAGGCGTCGTTCGCGCTTTACGGCGGCCGGGGCCGCCGCGGCCGGCTGAGTAGCCGTACGGCCTCGTAGCGCACGTGCGGTGCCGCCTCAGCGGGGCTGCGGTCGTGAGTGGGAAGGGGAACGACCAAGAATCCGCTGAGTCCTACGGAGGGAAAAGTCACTATGAGCAAGTGAATCAGTGAGACTATTGAAAATGGGTAGGTCTATAAGAAACATAAGAACGATTAATGAAGACAAGGCTAAGAAATAGAATGGGGAAGACCTATCGGCCAGAAGTACAGGAGGAACTCTAGAGCACGGATATATTAGCAGCCTGAGTAAGAAAAGTTCAGGTCAGTGAGTAAACTATATTTGGAAACAACGGTTGGCTAGAAGAGTTGCCGTTGAAAATATAGCAAAGCAGAACATAGAAGTTGGTTTGGGCGAAAAGAGAGAAACATCTATACGAGAATATGTCGGCCGTATCCTTCTGAGCGAGAACCGCAAGGGCGGTCGGGAACACTGATTGCCACGACAAACCTCTTAGTGGGAGCAAGATAGACGCGGGGGTGGCGGGACCGCAGGGCGGCGGCGGCGGAGGACGACGCTGCGCTGGATTTGTGGCCCCTGCCCCTCCCCCCAGCCTCTTCAACGTCAAGTCCCAGCGGAGGGCGATCGCTGCTCTTCGGCGGAGAGATCGATTGCGTCCGATCACCAACGAGCTCGGCGCTCGACGCGAACGCACACGAGCTACTTCCCGCGCAACAAAGGAAAAGCTGCGCTCTATGAACGCATTGCGTGCCGCTTGGAAGTCGCACACTAAAATAACATTTGACTAATTATAATTCACACAATTCGCAGATTTCTTAAAAACTTATCAGATGCATTAATTGACTTTGCAGAATGACATACAGATCTGTATAGGTAGATGAAGAGACTAAGATTAAGGTAATTTTCGAATTTAAATAAATCAGTCCTTTTTCGAACATATATTCATAATCATTCCAAAAATGTAATCAAACTTATAAGACTCTTGAATAAAGGAGCATTCTTCTATTACTATTGTTGCTCATAACTGATTCAAACATTTCATTAACGTGAATTCAAAAGCCGCACGAAAACATCCCCCAAAATACAATATTCCTATGTCAATTAAATTTACTCCCTGATTCAGTGTTTGGGTGGGAGCGCCGTAATGGCAATGCGAACCTGTACTAAACAATTAGCATCCGAAAGCGAGCGCGATGTGAATGAACGGACCACCGAACGCTGAGCACAAGAAGCGAGAGATGCGATGAACATTAAGTCGTGGGGCACCCGCGCTAACAAGTTCTTTTACGAGCAAATGACGCACAAATTTATTGAAGGAGCTAAAGGGAGTAATAAACTCATATTACTTGTTCTTTAATAAGCAAAGGGTGTAAAACAACGAAAAACAAAATAGGCGAAGCGCACGCTCCACGAAAGCGAATCATGTAGAAGACAAAAAAACAAGCAATACAAAGTCCAAAACTTCTTACAACGTTATGGCAGTTTAAAGTGAAGAACAAGGTTGCAAAGTGTGAGGAGCATGAAGAAGCTGACTCAAAAAAACAACAACGTAACTTTGCAATGGTCCGCGACCCACTTTCGAATACGAAAAACAGGGAAGGTCGTGCGGGTGCCGCACCCGGGTTCACTGGGAGGCGCGGGAAACGGATTCTCCTTCCCGGAGTACAGGGAGTGTGCACTCACACGGAGCACGCACCTGTCTTCATTCACTAGACGCTCGTGGAAATTAAACCATAGAATTAACAGTAAGAATATTAGAATATGTAATTACAATAATACATTGAATAACGTAAAGATGCCAATTCCCACAACTTCCATCCATTTCAAAAGGAAGAAAGAGATCGTTGTCCAATATCGAAACAAACGTTGGTTTGCAAATGAAGAAACACAAACGTATACGTGCAGAATATACAATATTGTCTAGAGAGTTCCTTTGTAGAGTCTGTATCAATATATATCATTCAAGTCATGCAATACCAGTGATGCACTCATATAATTTATCCCAATACAATATTTAAAATACGAAGTTAAGGAAATACTACATAAAGCATGTAAACTATATGTATTAGATACGCTTCAAAATGCACGGCTAGGGAAATCTATAGGATACTTTTTGAAAATGTGCATAATCGTAATGTTTTCCACGATTACAAGAAACTTGCAGAAAGAAACAAGTGCTTCGTGAAGTATTGCCTTGCATGTTGTGAAACACTCGATTTCCTTCCTACAAACCACCCCAACAAAGGAACTCAAGTCTTTTAGACGTGAACGAACAATGCAATCTCCAAAGAGTGAGAACGAGAGTGTAATATCGCCGGAATCGATTGCGCAGCGTATCTAACTGTCCCGCGTAACTGCTGTGAAACATTTACTTGGAAGGCGATATCGGGGATGACGACGGCGACGGGCGATGTCCGATATTAAAGTTGCTGTCGCTCCAACCGATGGCTCCGCTCGAAGATAACGAAGTTTCATCGAAGGAGCGCAGGTCATCACCGTCATCTTGAAAACGAGCAAATAGACTACTCCCTCTGCGCGTATTACTCTCGCGACATGAACGGAGAGAGGTAGTTTTCAATTCGAAAACGTTTCAAGAAATATTACTAACTTCAGTTACTTACAGTGTTCATTCTTAAGAAAATTACGATGCTCATATGAAGTAGCGTATTTGTAAATTGTGAATAAACGTCTTAAAGGTATTTCAAAAGGTTGATTCTTAAACTAGTAACTAGCGAAGTTATTTCTCTAATTTCATCCTAATAAAAAATATTAAAGCTTCCAGTATGGTAATGACCACAAAATGGAGAACGGGAATGCGAGACATACCTCAGATATTAATCTACTTCAGTTTCATATATAACGGGATACAATGTACCATAATCATTGACCCAGTAATCGAGTTGCAAATTTACTTAACTGAGTTTCGAGATCGGAATTGCATGTTCATTTGAAAATTAATTACAATTACACCGACACAAATTCGCTCTCGTAACAAGCTTGGCACCTGACGCGTGAAAGTTTCAATAAAACAGAAGATTGATCATCAGTAAACCAAGTTACTGTCATTTTCCCTCCGACAGAATGTGCGTAATCCCTTTGAGTATTTCTAAAATCTTCACACTTTCTGCTGTCTCCACAGCGATCCTATATAATTCTAACTTACAGCTATTCAGAGAAACTGAAAGGTGAGACGCAACTAAGCTAGTATTTTTGTCAATTCTAATTTTGTAATTGTGCGTTCCGTCGACAGAATACTAATATATAAATATATTAAATGAAACGAGTAGTTTTGGATTGAATTAGCTTCTCCCATGAACAACCTATCTCTGATTACGTTCGTAGTTAAAAAGATATCTCATCGCCCGCATTGGATAAATAAGCCTGTCTACATTCCGCCCGTAATTCTAATAGAATACGTCGCTACCTTCTAAAAGAACACACAGAATCGAACGCCCTGCCCTGCCAGCATTCGAAGCCCAAAAATCAGTAGCAGGTGACGCGACGCGACGCGACACCCTGAGCGGCGCCGAGGGAGCGCGTTGGCAGTCGCGGGAGCCAGGGGCCGGGGGGCTCGTCAAAGCCCTGTCCGTTCGGCTGACGGCGCCGTGCGTCAAACGCCTCCCGGGCGACGAGCGGCGGCCGCGGGCCAATCTCCTGCGGCGCAATCACGGCGCGTCAGACGCCATCGATTCCGCTCGCGGCGGGGCCGGGCCCCGGCCGCAGAGGACGCCTCGGACGCCCACTGGGGCCACATGACAGCGAGGAAGAGGAGGCCGTATTATTTGGCTATGATTGCCAAGCAACCATTTTACGCGACGACGAAAAAGAGCCCCTTATAACCCAAGTGGTGAAACTCGATTTTCATTTAGTTTGACAACCGTGCTCAGCAAGTGGAATTCTTTGGCTATCCTATGTTAGTGGAAGGCTACTTGCTAAACGCTGTTAACACCTAATTGAAAGTGGAGTGGCATCGCTTGGGTTTTAAGGGACTCATATTCAGGTGTAACAGGAAAAACGCAATTATTATTATTATTATTATTATTATTATTATTATTATTATTATTATTATTATTATTATTATTATTATTATTATTTGGAGGTGGGGTCAACAACCCGGTCGTTCCAAACAAAAAAAGTTCATAGAAACAGGTAAGCTTCCCGAGATAGAGCTAGTTGACTGTACATTATATTGGACTTGACATGTGTTCTTTCCTCCTTTCACAGCGCGCTATTTCCGAAGCAACTTATTCCCTGAAATGTCAGTTGGCCTTTTTATTGATGGTCCTCTAGGGGAATGTTGTGCAAAATGTCGTCCGACTTCAAAATTGAAAAATATGCTGATACGTTGAGTGTGTACGGCTTTTGTGAAGGAAGCGTCACCCGTGATGTACAAAAATACAGAAGTTTCCTATCCATACAATTCTGAATAAATATATTTTCCACGGTGTTAAGAACATTTCGTGAAAAAGGTACGATACCCAGTCTTCGATTTTCATTTGAACGAATACATATGGAACATCGCGAAAACACACTATTACAGTGGTGCTACAGAACGACACAGATTTTCTCGTAGTAATGTTTTCTAATTTCCTTGAAGTGAACTGGCTTTACGGTCTTGCCCCATCTTCTTGCCAGCTGCCATCTATCGCTGCCCAAAGTATATATTTATTTTTCTTTTTTACAGTTTTTCAATTTTTCGGTTTCCTAATAGCAGAACCGAAATATTACTTAAGAATATTAGAGAAGAGAATATTAGAGTAAAACCTCGTCATAAATGACAACTTTCATTGAAAAATTTGGAGTCATTTTTAAGAAAATGTCGTTTAAGCGTTATTGTAAATGCGAAATTTGAAGCTCTTTTTCACAGGACTTCATTTAACGTACTTTAAGGCACTTTAACTCACAAATGCAATAGTGTTTACAAATTGCTGGAAATGTGCATATTAACGGCGTGAGAGATACTTAAAAAAATCATTAGTGTAATTTTTGGGAAAAAAACAAAAGAATGCAACGAAATGAATTTTACGTCATCTTCAGCTATTAGCGAACCCATCGGAAAAGTTTGAAGAAAAATGTGAAGCCATTTTTGAGAAAACAGTTTTTGCGTTTCTCAAAATTATGGAAATTATGGACAACAAATTTCATTTCAAGGAAAAATCTCTATCTTCAATTTTGTAGTTATAGGAAGATGACGAAAAAATTTTCAATTTTGCAATTTTCGGAAATTCAGAGTTAACCGCGAAAATCGGACCTACAAGTTTATTTTATTCTATTCTTGCAAGAAATGTAAAGAAAAAACTTTGAGCCGTTTTTGATACAATTTTGAAAATTGTTCGAGGGCCTTCATGTAAAATACCAGCAAATTTGGAAATAGTTTTTTCAAAATCGTGGCGCCTTGAGTCGAGCCAGACCGACCGGGGAATATTATTTGGGAAAAACCCTCCGTATCGTTTAGGCGCTAGTGGTGTTCACAGGCGGACGACGTTTTGAAAAGAAAAAAAAAAAAAAAACACATTTTTCGGTATCAGGGGACCCCAAAACGTGTTCCTGTTGAAATCTCGAAATCGATTTTCCGCAGCATTACATAACTTTCTCTATACTCCGTATACGCGAAAGTAAAAGTAGAACCTAGTACTATAAAAAAAAACTCGTAAAGGTTCTCTACGTCTCAAAATTTAACGAACACAGTTTGGCGATCACAGCCTGAAGACGGCTTGTACATGCATCACTCACAAAATGAGCAAACACTACCAGGGGACAATGTCATCGTGAACAGAATTTTGTCATTAGTTACGAATTAATCTCCAACTGCTTTCATTCATATCGAACAATGATGAAGCTGCTTTAAACCTGGGAACGAGAAGATGCAGACAGAGCGCAACTCGATATGACCTCACACGAGTGCACTGATGTTGGCGGAATTTTCCAAAATATATAGTAGTATATTAAATGTGTCATCTGTATCAGTTGAAAAATAATAACAATATTAGAGAGAGTAAGTTCTATCTCCAGAATCTTCAGAATAAGACAAACAAAACTATACAGTTCACTACACCTTGGAAACTCGTCGGAATAAGAGACACACATGTCATATAAACTTTTTTTTAGAACATCCGATTCTATGACCTCCCAAAATATTTAAGTTTCTTCTTGGGATATCAGCTTTAGGAAAATAAACACTAAAAGCTTCTGTAGGGGTTTTCGTCAATGTTCTTCCAATGTCTGCCTTTTTACTTTCCCACCTTACGTAGTAAAGAGAAAGTATTGAATTGCTGCAGCGAAAATCTGGATTTTTTTGACAGAAAAACTCGTATTATCGGGCCCTAATAATGAAAGTAGTGGTGCCACAACAGAACTCACTTTCTGGCATTATCTGCAAAAGCTTCGAAATATTTCACTACAACTTGAACCTGCAAGTGTTGCCAACGAACAAAGATTCTTTCTCCGTCCCGAGATTCGAAAAAAGATTCTTCTAGTTAACACGCCAGGCACGTCAAACCTACAAGACTAGTCGCACTCGTTAAACTCAAACTTTCCCGACGCTTACAAAAATAGTGGTTTCTCGCATTATTTTTACCTTATGCAACTTTCGAAACTCCAGAATTCACCGTAAACGAAACCTGCGCAATTTTTTTAACCTATTGGAGCACCTGGTGAGAGATAACTTTTTCATTACAAAAGGTCTCTTTTGCATATAGAGTCTTAAGTAACATCAGCAAGAAATTATCTCTTTCAGTGAAGTTTTCGAACATGTTCATGAATTGTAATTTGATTTCATTAACCGATTTTAACGAAATTGATTATCTTCACGGACAAGTTACAATACATAAAGGTCATTCAAGATATTGTAGACTTAACCTTTGCAACAGACCAGAGAATGGTATGTTCACAAATATTTCTGTCGAGAGATAGAAAACTATGTTTTTCAGAAAAACACTATTCTATCTACAACTTCGATACTAGTCATTATTATATCAGAACCCAATATGCGATATTTATTAAAGAAGAGAGAATAGCAGATTATACTTTTCATGGAAGAGGTAAGATTACGGTCTCCAGAATGAGCGTTACATTGATTTAGCAAAAACGAAGCCACAACACTTCACGAAAAAGCACAAAAGATGCGGTCATTAAACGACAACTCCTACACTATATAAAGGGGCAACGTATCATGTAACTCTTGGATTTATTGCACATGTAATAAATTGCTCGTTATCGAAATTGAAGACAGGGGACTCTCCCGGAGAATATCCGTTACTAAATGAATACCTAAAAGCATGCCTCCAAGAGATGATTGCAGAGATAATACGACTATTGAATGCTATCCTAAAAATGAGCAATTTCCTAACAACGGATACTGAACATTATATCGCTCATTCACAACAATGGAAGAAAATATTAAATAGTGAAAATCTGTCAACAAGCCTAATGTAACACTCAAACTAATTAGAGCTTAATTAGAATCCCGAGATTACTTGATCATCGATTGATGTATCATCTATCAGTAGAGCAACGAGGGTTTAGACGTGGTATAGCATTATAGTCCATTTAAAAACGATTAATGAAATAACGGTAAAAGTCCACGAACTCAACTTTAGTTTTTATCGCATTCGTAGATATCTCTAAAGCATTCGACTATGTAGAGTTCACCCTTCTACTTCAGCCACTAGCGTCTCAAAGTATTCCTGTTAAATATGTCAGGCTGCTTGCAATAATTTACGATGGAAGTAAAGCGTAAGTACGAAAAAAGATGGTCTCTTATTTAAAATAAATAGCAATGAGACAGGGCGACCCCATATCTCCAAAACTTTTTTATGTGCCACTTAGAAGATGTATTTCGCAAGCTCAAAGGAAGAAAAACTAGAAATGAAGACTGAGGGCCGATGATTGCCTAACATGATAATTGAAAATGACATATTATTTCTCGCAACTTCACCAAATATTTTGGAAGGTGGCATCATAGAATACGATAAGAAATGCACACTAATAACATCACAGATGAACGTTTCAAAAGCCAAAGCAACATAAAACACACATATAAACCAATCCATGTCAATGAGAATGTTATTGAATAATACAGAAATATAAATATGTAGTTGAATTAATACCATTTTTTTAATTTAAAAAGATTGTAATGAGAATTTATTGTACTACATATGAAAATAAATTTTGAAAATAAAACGCCATGGATTCATATGTAGCACCAATTGCAGTATAAGGTTTACAAACCTGGTTTCTAACAGAAGCTCACAAAAAGCTACCGAGACTCTGACAAAGAAAGCTGAAACGAAAGATACTGTGTATATCACAAAAAGATAACATAAACAGTAACAAAAGAAACCAAATGACAAAAATTAAATTCGAAGTACACAAGCTGCACAACTAAAGTGAACAAGGAGTGACTATGTAGCCAGGCAAATAAAACAATCCGCAATACGCGTTTATATTAAGCCAACAATACAAATGTAGAGTGTAAACTGAACTTTGCGAAACCCCTTAATGTTTTAATAATGAAAAACGCATGGTGTCTTGGAACAGGAATGAGAAACCGAGGGAGACAGAAGACCAGATGTGAAGACGAGATATGAAGATTTAAGGAAATCACATCGCACCTTTTTACTCAAGATAGAAACATATGGAAGAACATGAACCCACAATTAAAATCACGTATGTGTGAAAGAGTGAACAAAATTAAATAGTGCATAGAATAGTGTGCTTGTTGGGGGGCGGGGGGCCAGGTGTTGCTATTAGGGTATTATTCCGCAGAGTCTGCGGCTGTTAACTAAGGTACGAATGTCGACCCTTCCATCAGACGTCATATATTATTTTGTTGTAAAAATGGTGTTTCTTAATTTTTTTAGCACAACAGCACATTCAGTTATCGAAGAAAAAGTTCTCTTGAACAAGGATTAAAATCAAGTTGGTTGTAAATCTGTCGTACACTACATGCAGTAGTCTGCTTTCGTACAATAAATATTTTGAAGACACAAAATGTGTATGATTGTACAGACACACATGCCGCCTCTCCCAATTGGCAACCCACCGGTCGCCACTGCTAGGAAGTATTTGGCCTTCCACGAGCACCTTTGGTGTTCCGTTGTGCGCGAAACCTTCGAAAAATTGCGTCAATGGCTCAGATTATTCTCACTGCTTGAAGTGAGCACAATCGACGCAGCATTTTCCGCCGCGCTCTGCGGAGCACGCAGGCCCTGGCCGCAGCCTGCGCGCCACTGGCGAAAGCCACTGACGGAGCTGCGAGTCGCCGTCAAAGAGCCAGGTATGGATCAACGGAACGAACGGCCAGATCTCGGGGCCTCCAAAAGGGAAATACTTCCCTTTGATCTACTCTCTTTCCTCTTCCGGCGGAGCACCGTAACCGTCATTTACGTGGGTTGAAGGGCGTAATTGAAATGCAAAGCACGGGCGAACAAAGGGAATAAAAAATGAATAATTAGGTACGCAAAGGTTTATTCTTTGGAATTTTCAGCCGTTACTGTCTATCCCTGTTTGCATGCTGGGGAGTATGACGGTCAAAGAGTGATAAAATCGGTTAATATTCTTCAAAATGGAATTGTAATTAGCTTCCTGAAACTCAGTGGAGGGTGTAATGTAGAGATTTGCCACAATATCTATTTTTCTCACAATGGTTCAGCGTCTTCAATAAACGGGTTAGACTGAAAATGAACATAGATCTTGCCAATGGAGGTTCAGGACAAGAACTGATATTACTGCAATGGTTCTGACCAGAAGGTCTTGGGTTCGAGTCCCAACGGCAATATTTTTGATACTGGGTACATAGCTAGGCCAAATTCAGCCGCTGTCTGGAAGAGAATTCTAGCAACCGGCTGCTGCAATCGGTAGTTTTCCATGGTTACTCTGAACAACACCAGGAGAATGCAAGGGCAGTATCCTATCGAGTCACAGACCGCGCGCGATCTTTACTTCCTCTTCCTTGTCTCTACTTCACCCCTTACTCACACACACACCTATATACACTACACTACCACACGGGGAGCTTAGAGCGTTTCTCGGTTGGGGTATTGCCTCGCCGATAGGGGATTCCGGGTTGGGGAAAATTCCGCAAGCCGGCGTGAAGGTCGGCGCTGGATCTCGCCACCTAGCGGGCGCAAGATGACCGCCACCTCACGGGATAAAAACTTGCACAACACTTGCGGAACTAATGGCATTGGTAATTGACGAATCACTAATAGAGCAATCAAACACATCGAATTTATTCGAAGCTCCTATTACTGTAACTCAGTGAGGACAATTTTGTGGGTCAACACTGTGAAGGTGCATACCTTTTAGAAATACAAATACGAAAAATAAGTGTATACAGCTCAAGATCGTTTTTGGAACTGCCTCCCCGCTACTTTATCTCATCTGATATCTCCTTTACCTATAGTTGTAATTAAAATATTACTTACGAAATAAATACGAGTTTAATAAATGTGTTTCTCATTTTTAATTAGTAACAATATAAAAAAGTAAGTAGTTACGCATGGACGAAGCGAATACTTCATTGTAAGAGATGCAAGCCCAATATCCACAAAAAAATTAGGAGTTTAAATTGTCCACTAACAAATCTCATATGTTAACAACTAGTATTATCGTGAATTCTTTTGGTTCATAAAGGAAGTTTTGGACGCCACAATGCTCCATCTGCAGAATATGCCAATTGTGAAATTGTAATTATTTATTTATTTATTTATTTTACGTCAAAAAAACAGTTAAAAACTGCGTATGACGTGCTATGGGGAAAAGTGAATTGTGTGCACATTTTCAAAATTCTGTGATCCCTACACTAAGTCATATACTACTTAAATTTTGAATTTTTGAAAGGGAGAAAAAACTCCCATGTAATAAAATATATTTTCAAGGATAAACAAGCAATAAATTTTGAATTTTGAAAGGAGAAAAAAACAAAAATTCCCATGTAATAAAATCTATTTTCAAGGATAAATAAGCAATAAATTTTGAATTTTGAAAGGAGAAAAAACTCCCATGTAATAAAATCTATTTTCAAAGATAAATAGGTAATAAATTTTAACTCTTATTACTTCCTGCCGCGACAACATGGAAACGATAATTTGAATAATTGTATTTCCCACTGAATTCTAGAAGACGTGCACAGAAAATGAAGTTACATTTATGTCCAGAAGCAAAACAAGGGGCCATCTCAGCATTTGCTCAATGGATCAGGGAAACTGGACGAAAAACCTGATAGAGATGGGGGTCATTGACCCGGAAGCTGTAGTACAATAGTTGTTACAGGTTGTTTATACTCATTTATACAGTCCAAATGGTAAATAATGCATTATGTATCATTGTTAAAATTAATGTTACTTTTCTTGTGATGCTCAGTATAGTCTCTAATTGTATAGAAACAGTTATGCAGCAGAAACGATTTCACTTGGGATTTAAACTTTTCTATTGAATTTAATCGTTTAATGTCACCTGGCAAAGTGTTGTAAAATAATGTGCATGTATTGTATGTGAATTTTTGTAATGAGCTGTTGATACTGTCACCTGATGAATATGATTTCTACGTCGAGTGTTATAGTAATAGACTTCGGCATTTTCTGAAAATATATTCCCGCCCTTGAGCAAGTCATTTTTACAAAAACCACTGATTCGTAAATAAAAAGACACGGTAATGGTAGAATTCCTAGATTAATGAAGAGAGGCTTACATGAATCACGTGGGTGGGATTTGGTTATTATTCGTACAATTCGTTTTGTAATCTAAAAGTCTGGGAGCTATAAGATGTATTTCCCCAGAATATTATGCCATATCTCAGGCGAGAATGAACATTCGCGAAGTATACACAACGAGCAGTATGAAGGCTGACTGAATTTGCAAGAATTCTGAACGCGTAGCATAATGAACTTAATTTTGTGTTCAATTCATTTAAATGGACGTTCCATTTAAGGTTTGACTGAATTGAGAGACCTAAAAATTTTGTTGCCTTAACATCAGTCAATGGTACACTGTTCATTTTCAATGGAGCACAGAATTGTTTATTTGAAATGGAAAACTGCATTAAAACCGTTTTCTTTTCGTTTACTATTAATTTGTTATTTCGGAACCAATTTGAAACATCTGATATTGTACTATTTACGGTTTCTTTATTGCAAAGGATGTTCGTATCATCCGCAAAGAGAACCGTTCTTCCGTTTCGAATCGTCGAGGGCATATCGTTTACGTAAAGTAGGAACAGAATAGGGCCTAAAATCGATCCTTGAGGAACTCCACATGCAACGGGCAAGGAGTCGGAAAGGTGCGTACGTAATGTTCCATCATTCCAGTAAGGTATTTCCACTCTCTGAGATCGTTGTTTAAGGTACGAACATAACCAATCTAGAGCAATACCACGAATTCCATATGAAGGTAATTTGGAAAGTAAAATGTTATGATCAATGACGTCAAAAGCTTTTGAGAGATCTAAAATAATCCAATAGGTGCCTCGTTTTGATCCAATGATGAGGCGACATCTTTAAGAAAAGAAAATATAGCTGTTTCCGTTGATTTTGATTTTCTAAATCCATGTTGGCAATCTGAAAGCGCGTCGTGTTTAGTGAGAAAGGTTTCCATTCGTACGTAAAAAGTCTCTCTAATATTTTGAAAAACTGATAGAAGAGAAATGGGCCGATAATTTTGAATTTCATTTTATTGCCTTTTTGAAAAGCGGCTTAATTTTAGCTGTTTTGAAAATATCTGGAAACGTTCCAGTGCATAAAGATGCATTAAATATGTGAGTTAACGGGTGTATAATGGCATACGCACAAGTCTTTAACAAAGAATCCGGGAATTCATCTAAACCGGACGAATATTTATTTTTTAGTTTACCGATTATTTTGAGAATTTCATAGGAAGAAGTTTCGGAAACGAACATTGTGTCTAAAATTTTGGGTGAACTGTCTGTTTTTGAGTTTTGTGCCTGAAGACCCTTAGTGAGATCGGCAGCAATTCTCGAAAAGTATTGGTTAATGAGATTAGCCACTGTTGCCGGATCGTTCACATTTATATCGTTATATTTTAAAACAACATTCTCTACGGGGTTTCTAGTTGATTTGGTAGTATTTTTTATTATATTCCACATTGCTTTTGTTTTATTATTTGAGTTCAAAATATCCTGATCGTTTTTCATTATTTTAGCCTGCCTTATGACTTTTCGTAACAATGTTTTGTATTTTTTAAAGTAGATAAGGAAATCTTGAAATACGTCATGACGTTTAGAAATAAAGTAGAGAGTACGTTTATTTTACACGATGTTCTAATTCCTTTTGTGATCCAAGTATTACTTTTCGTGAAATGTTTAATTTTCTCTTTTATAGGAAAGCATTAAAAATATTTATTTTTAAAAAAAAAGCTTTGAGAAAAATAAATTATATTTTTCATTTGTGTCAATAGCGTTATAAACTGCCTCCCATGATTCTTTCAGCAAGTAGTCCGTAAATAACTTTATGTTAACTGTAGTAAATGCTCGGCACATGCGTGTTTTATTTGTTGTGTCAGTATTCATGTTATTAGTAATTGTATTCGCCCAGAAAATCAATATTGAAATCTCCACATACAACATTTTTTAATTAATTTTTGCTGTTTGTGATTTAAGAGATTCCGTGTAGGTACGTGCACTGTAATATCTAAATTAAAACAATGAATTAAGTTGAGAAACTGCTCTTTTTCGTGGGATTCGCCCAGAAAATCAATATTGAAATCTCCACATACAACAATGGATTTAAAAGAGAGATTACTAATTTTGTTCAGAGTTATCTCTAGATTTTCTACGAAATTGAAATAATCTACAGCTTGCTTTGTTGGAGGTCTGTAGATGCAAAGTAAGATAATTTTGAGCGTCGTAAGATGGTTAACTGGTACACTATACTGGCACTTAACTGGTACATTATACCAAAATCGAGTTAGTATTCGACATGCGGTTATGATACGTGTTCTCTTTATTTATTTGATACGCTGAAGTCCATTCGTCAACTCGTCCGATTATGGAACTAGCGATGTTTACATGCGACCGTTTGTAGACTTTACCTCCAACATCGTGTAATTGTACAATGGAAGTTTCGTAATTATCTTTTGTACACGAAAGAGCCAATTTTTAAGATCTCGGGAAAAGAATAGCTTTCAATGTGATTCAAATGCGGGGGAAAAATGTAAACGACAATCAAGCTGTTACCCATGATTAAGTTTATTTTTCATTTTAAGCACACTGCGGCAGATCTTCTTTTGGTTCCTGCGGTCCAGCTGCTCCAGCATGATGAATTATTTATTTGAATTATAACTACAGAACTATAAATTTTAGTTTTTAATTAATGATGCACTGGAGAACGAAAATACGGACAAGCTATGTCGAGAAACACATTCCAATAAATTGACCTTTATTTCGAAAATCTTATTTTAATTAAAACTAGAGAAGACATGGGCTGATATTAACATAGAAAAAAACACGCTTTAATACAATTACATAAACAGTATTCCTGTATTTTAAAAAGGAGAGTGATTTGCAATCATACTTGTTAATTGTTACAGAATCACAAACTAATTACAATTTTCAACGGAAGAAAATATTTGTTTCATGTGTGACAATGCGATTTTTAAACCGAAGATTTACGAATGTTACTACATATTTACTACAAGCATGACATATTTAATTAAAATTTCACCGTACTGTCGACTGTGAACTCGTCACTTTTCATCCATTGCGCCGGACGCGCGCATCAGAAATTATTCATAAAAAGTAACGACAAGGGAATACAGAGAAACAACACGGACAGGAAGGTAATATATTAGGAAATCTGTATCTGCTTGAAACTGGTTAATCCTTCTTTTCAATAATAATAATAATAATAATAATAATAATAATAATAATAATAATAATAATAATAAGTGAGGTAAAATAATTTTAATTGTTTTAAACTTAGAACCTATCTCAAAAATAAAACAGGAAACTTTGGGAATATAATTGATGAGTACAAAATTCTGTGATCAACGCAGAATAAAATAATTTTCTCCCTTTAAAATTGAAACAGTTGCATTTGAAACGCATTTGACAAATATGAACCAAACGTAGCACTTCAATTACGCAATACCTGTTGCATTACAATCTCCGGTCACCTCGCCTCGCAGAACTGGCTGCGTGAATCCCTTCTTCTGCCCTTCCCGCGCCTCTCGCAGGCTCGAAGCCACTTCCGAAGGACAAATTCGCCAACCGCCGCGTTCATCGGGCGCGCACGCTGACCCAACGCCACCCGGCACTCGCGCTGCTTTCGTTGCAGCTCGGCGCTTTAAACGCATTCCTGGCGCTCGCGCCCTTTGAAGAGCCGCCGCCTGAACACTAAACCGAGACGGGTCGCAAACGCGCGGGTAGCACAGACGGCAAGCTAAAGAAATGAGCTGTTTCTTCGTAATGGAAAACGGGACAGTTTTGCATATTGAAGACAACGGTAAGTTTGAAGAAAGAAAGAAGAAAGAAACAAAGAAAAGGAAAAAAGGAAAGGGACATTTTTTTCATGAAACTTACCGAAAGGGAAATTAATCCACTTAAAAGAGGAGAAATCTTGTATAATGTAGTAATTCATATTCAGAAGAGAAATATTGCAGGAAGTGCCATTTGGACATACATCATCTCGAAATAAATGTACAAGTAAAGGAGAAAAAAGAATCAGCTGAAAAAATTAATACAAACGGCCCTTATTTTAAATCGATTATTTTTATACATACATCTCGCACGTTGTACATTTTCGTTGGTGTGTGGAGCGTGCGTTGGGGAGGGGTGGGCCCAGTGTCGCGTGCGGGTGCACTTCCCTGATTGAGTGCAGCCCTCGCTTTGAATCTGCTAATTAGAGGCTGGCGATGCACCTCCCCTGCGCTTGTGGCCGCATGAAGTGTCTACGCGCTGCGCGTCCTTCAAAGCGCCGACTAGGATGCCGCTTTCCTTACTCGCAAGTGTAACTTTAAAAAACTTTAAAAAAAGTTGTAATGTTTTGCATTTATTAGCTATTTGTTTGCATTTGAATATTCCAGTTATTGTCGTATGACAATGCACATGCGATATCGACAATGTATAAATTACAGGGCAAGGCAATTAGTGCTAGCTCAGAATTCACCCACAGGCCAACTACAAAGAATTCCACTGACCGTATTGCATTAATTAAATGATCAAGCAGCACATGAAATGCAGAGCGTATTACGTCCTCTTCGAAACTTTAGTATTTCTTCTTGGAATACACGTTCTGTACACTGGACCGAAATATCAAGAAGAGCAGATTCCCGAAGAATTTATTTTCCAGAGGTACCGATTACACGGTTTGTGCCTGAATTCTCTAAATAAGTGGGTGCAATAAAACATGATGTCAATGTATACGAGTATATTTCAGTATATTCTAATTAGTATAAATCGGGTGTTTATTCGAAGTTTGGAATGGTATGTTTTTATTTTCCCCAAATTGGACGAGCGTAAATAAGTCACGATCAAACAGTACTTTTAAAATATTAACATTGCAGAATTAATGTTTAAGGAAGAGAGTGTACACTTGATGTTCGACGCCACTTGAAAAGAGGTTCAGCTCATATCAGCGGGGAACGAATACCTGGTTGGGAAGGTGCCATATTAGCACACCATTTGTGGTATTTACTTTTTTAAAATCACAACCGTTGGTGACAGGAGTTCATTCTACCCATCCGCTCTGCCTCCATGTGTAATCAAGATTTGCTTTTAGAATCAATCAATATTTATTAATGAACATTAACATGAAACGTGCAAACACATTGTATTTACTTCACTCTGAAAATAATTTTAAGCACGTAATATACGCTTTTTCAAAAACACTTATTACTTTGAAGTGACGTCATATAAATATAAAAGATGTCAATAAAGTCGTCGATCTCCCCTGAACGTGACACTTTAATAAAAATTCTTACATATTTTGTCTCCCAAAGGCGGAATATGAGTGCACATGCCTTGGCAACGGAGCGTGCCAGATTTTCAACATTCACGTCATGTGAAACGTTTTCGCGCATGTACCAACGGAGGCAGCTGATCAAAACATTTATAAAGTGCTTTTGAACTCAAGAAGAAAGCAGGCATCTCCCCAAATCCCATATGTTAGCTGTTCGACTACCTGTCCCATCTCACGCGCGTGCAATCCCGTGAAAAACTTTGCGACTCGAATATTTCTCTCTCGGCAGTCGAAGAAGCCAGCCATCGAAGGCCCGGCGTTCCTCTCGGATGCTCCAGTTCTTCGGCATAAGCCTGAATACAAAACACAGATTTGAAAGGCTAATGGCCCGTTTTCGGGGCACGCGCGCCCCGGAGTCGGAGCCGCCGCCAAGGCGGGAGATATAGGACGGGGAGGAGGGGCGGTGGAAGGGTGAGATGGGAGACGGCGGGGCAAGAAGAGGTAGATCGAGGCGTCGAAATTCAAGGAACGCGATCCTTATCGTCAATCTCTGCCATTTATCTTGCCCCGGGCGTAATGGCGATACGCCATTATCGAACGCCCGCCCTCGCGCCGGGGGGCGGCACGGGGGAGCGCGCGGTCACGAGATGGCGCGTAGGGCGACACGTCCGATACATTACTCCGACACGCACCCTTTCCAACGACTCTGCTTAGCACGCCCGCCCGCTGTTCGATACGGGTTGTGGCTCGACGTGGCAGAGAAAACTACACGAGCCCACGTTCTTCAAAATCTTACGAAAATTTGCTTTAGCATGTCTAGATTTTCCTAAACTTACGGGAAATTATTGATTTGTTTACACTGCCACAGTTCGGGCACTTTTTCTGGGAAGCAGCGCGAGATAAGAGCCATCTTATTGGGAGTTAAAAAGTGTCCTGGTATTCCTGACAACAGAGGCTTGGTATAAGATTGGTGTAATCATTATGACGTGCTAAAACAGAGATTTTTAAAACGTTATAAATTTCACCTTCAAATTATCTTTGATATCTAGTGTGAATAGTTTATCATCCGCCTCTCTCCAAGTGTTATTTTCCTCTTTACTTGAAATCTACTCATTCGTCGGGAGGTCACATCTTTTGTCATAAGGCAGTGATTAATTGACCGTTAATTTCATGTTTAACGCGCATTTGATTGTACACTAACCAACTATGGTGTGTCAATAACCAACATATCAAAACACGTTACTGTAAACAACCGGCTTTTATCAGACGTGTAAAAGCAAAACAAGGGTTCTCTGTTTGGTGAGTCATTTATTATAAAGTTAAATGAGGTAGTCAATAAAAATAACAAATGGTTTGAAAACATTGGAGAGAATTGAAAGTATACAGAAGCTAGAGTGACCAATGTGTTTCAAGTAAAACACATTTCAGTCAAGTCTTTGCCTCAGTAATCGGTGAGTGATGAAAAATAAAATTGCATAGACAATCTAAAACGAGAAAGACGATTTCTGAGTGCCGTTCATAATTAGAGGATGAGAATGCGACAAGACTAAGTTAATGAAGTTGTGCCATGGCCCTGAACAAATTCGATTACATTCTCTCTCATACAATCGGAATTTAATTCAAGACGCTAATGAACAGCTAGTCGATAGCTACAGAAATATTGAATGCTGATATCTTCGAGGTACGTTAAAGATGAGCTATCTAAATACATTCGCAATGTACGGCAACGTTCTTTAGTTTCGCAGAGTGCAATTTAAAATAAAATAAAACGTTTCGCAATGAATGTGAATGTATTTTAGAATCTATAATGCTGGATGTAATGTTACATTCGTATGGATGGACCGGGAGCGGTAGCACAGTGCATCAACTGATGTCACTGCAGCGCCTCTGAGCGGGAGGTCCGAGATTCGAGTCCTGACGGCGACAGGATTTTCGACACTAGCTTTTCAGCCAGGTCGAATTCAGTCGCTGCCGGGAGGAGAATTCGAGCGGTCGGCTGCTCTGATAGGTAGTTTTCCGTGGTTTCTCCGATCAACACCAGACGAATGCCGGAGCAATACCCTACCAAACGGGCCACGGACCGCGCGCGATCTGCCTTTCCTCTTCCTTGACCTATCCTCTCCCTTTACACACACACTTACACTAACATGCACTACACTACCACATATTCCGGGAGATCGATCGGGAGCCTAGAGCTTGTCCCGGCTTGGGCGGTGCCCCGCTAGTGAGAGAGTCCTGGTTAGGGGGAAACCCCACTAACCGACGGTAGGTCGGCGCCGGATCTCGCCATCCAGCGGGGGAAGACCACCGCAATCTCTCGAGAGAAAAAACATGCATTACACTAACGGTACTAATGACCAAATCAGTTGACGCGTCCGGAAACACGACCAATCGTATGGATGGGATGTTCAAATGGTCCGCGCGCGGCAGGGTATAGCGAGCCCCGAGAATGCAACCGATTCGGGGAGCCGCAGGGCGAGTCTCAGAGTGACGTCGCCCAACGTGAAAGAGGAGCAGCGGGCGCCAGAGCGGGACACGCTGATTTGGAGAGAGGAAGCTAATGTGCCGTGATAGTGTGTGATAAGTGGAGATTCTAGTGAACTGGACAGGGTCCGGGACATTATTCGCTTGGTACAGTGACTTGCTATTGGTATTTGGGCATCTGAACTTTTCGCAAGTGGTTACGGACACGGCTATCTCTCCTGGGCAACTTGAAGATTGGCAAAGTTTATGGTATTGATTTTCAAACGAAACATCGTAACCTGGGACATCAACTTTGGTTATTATTACAATTTGCGACTCCTTATTTGGAACAATTCACTAGACGTACTAATTACCTCCTTTACTTGGTCCAATAATATTATTGGCAATCAACATTCTTATTAGATGTATTGCATTTTCATAACAACAACCATTATTGTATCTGAGTCAACATAATTATGTAAAATATTAAAAGTGTTACGTTGTCATAACAACACAATAAAACTTGTACATACAGAAATTAAGCAGAAGAACATTTCAGATCTTTGTTAATTTGACAACTGGTATTACAAGATTTTTGATGCTTCTAACTTTTGTTTTACTATTATCCCCTTCTTCAGACCTGCATTATTATTTTAAAAATATTAAATTGTCATTCTTTACGAAGGATTTCTTGCATTATTGTGAGCAAATTTGAAGAGTGCAATTATAGTGATACACGATTTTAGTTATTACGAAAGTTTTAATATACTCTACGCCACTGACCATTGAATATACAGACACACACACTTTTAAAGTATTGTACTTTCGACTGTATGATTTTTATAAAATCAAAATTATTAGGCTGCACATGAAAAGTATTACATGAGACTCGCGAACCGAATCCGAGACCTGATCAGGGAGTGATTGCGCACCAACGACGATGAGCAATGTCCACGGTTGGGAAGAAAAGTGGGAGGGAAGGCGAGGAACCAGAGGTAGGGCGAAAAAAAACAGCGAGAAAGAGCAACAAATTAATTTCATTATATGGAGATAGGACCATGTGAAAATAGGGAGAAGTATATCCCGGAACTTTATAGAAGTAACACAAATGTTGTAATAAGAGGACTAATTATCAAATTGACGAAGTGCTGAAATGTACTCAAGTATGTACAAAGTTTTATTGTGTACAGTGAAGGCAATTTAATAGTTTCAATATTTTACATAAATATGTTGATTCACGTACAATAATGGATGTAATAATAAGATATGCAAGAACTATTGTCAATAATATTATTGGACCAAATAAAATAAAACTGAGTGACAATCAAAAAGAAAGTAATATTAATAAGCTCTTTTAATTTTCTCGAACACATACGTATATTGAGGGTAATATGAGACAGATAAATATAGAGAAAGTTAGGAAATGCTGCGAAAAATCGTTTTTCGCTTCTACGCTTCTACGCTTCTATGGTGACATATACCGCCTCACGAAATCAGAAATCATTACGACAAAAATGTTGAAGATATCTCCAGTTGAACAGAAAACGAAAGGAGCTAAAAACAACAACAATGAAATAGTTCATTTCATGAATTCTTGTCACGATTAGGACAATTCCTACAACATGACTTCCTACTATGATTTTGCAGCTTTTCCTGCCATTGTGTCGCGTGAATACAACTTGTATCATAATAATCAATGACTTTGAATTGAATTTGAATTCAACGAAGCCTACTACGTTGTGGTATCAGCACTACAACGAGATGTTACAGTAAAACAATCGAGGAGGACGCGATAGGCGCAATACATTGATCTGCGAGTACCACTCAAATTCTGCAGATCAGTTACGGCAGGCCCGCTCAGAGAAACTGCTCCGAGGAGAAGCCGCTTCTTGCTCCCTGCTCTTTCTGGTAGCCCCATCGGCAAACGGAGCAGATTACGTTATATTTTATCGATCGGCGACTTTCGGCACAGTGGGTCGCGTCTTGCTTTTTCGGGGTATTTTCCATTGCTCGAACTGAAAGTCTCTCTGTTCTAGGAAAGGCTATTACGACAGAAAAACGGTAAAATAATGTTTTAACAGTTATGGGAACATTTACTAAATAAACACGCTTTTGTAATTTGAAAATAAAAAAAACAAAAACAATTTCCAACACAGCACGGAAAGAAAAGTTTCTTTTTGCAGATTGCGCCAAATATGCCAAATTTTTAGTGGTAAAAGTACTCTATCACATTAAGAAATTTAACTGCTGCAACATTACAGTTTATCATGCTGCTGATTATGAAAAGTATTCTAAAAGTTACCAAAAAAAAGCTTCTACATAAATCAATAACGGAAATATCGGCAGTTAAGGAAATTAAACTTAAAGCTATTTTCGAAATCAATTATTTTTCTTAAGGCATTTCACATTGTGATCTGTAATGGTACTTCTCATTCGAGATTTACAAATTTTCAAAGAAAAAATACCGCTCACAATTGTGCGTTGACCCAAACATGCTTAACATTCCAGCAGCATTCCGATGCAGTTTCCGAAAACGTTTTAGAGGGACGTTCTCATAAAATTCTAATAAATATTTCTTTTATTCGAAACTTTTCCCTTCATTCAGTGTCACACTACAATTCAGTCATTTCTAATTGAAAATCACAAGCGACAAAGCCTACATCAAGAGAAAAAAGAGTAGAAAATATATTAAATTCTAATTGTAAATCAAACAAATCCTTAAAGCGGGTTTCAATTTCCGATCGCAATGTTCTGAATACATTTACACTCTCTCCAAATTGCGATATTTCGTGAATGTTTGACATTGAAAACTGTCAGTATGGATGCTTTGGTCATCCCAACATATTTCCAGAATCTCAGATAGGTTTTACTCAAAACTATCTAATTTTCCAGCCCAGAACATTTTTCATCTAGGTAAAACTTCTGACCCCCTACAAGCAAGAATCCGCTCCAGATTTCCCAAGGACAAGTTCCGCCCACCTTAAACCAATACCATTACTCCCTACATTCCCTGCAATCGACATATAATGAAGTTTCTAAACAACTAAAAAATGATAATTCCAATCCCGCACTGCTGGATGCTTGAAGAGGATCCCAGAGGGGACACCCTCCTTATTTGTAATAATTTAATCATAGTATATGTACTATGTGTAATACTTTTATGTAACTATTCTGTAAAGTGGTTAATCCACTGCACCAGAAAAATAAATAAATAAATAAATAAACGCTCTGGTCTGCGAAGTGCTCGCGTCGACTTCCGTGACTGGAGTTATCGGGACACTGTGCCAGAGGATATCGCAAACCGCGCAACGCCCGGGCTCCGCTGTCGCGCTATCGGTAGCCAACACGGTTCCGCGCTCCCGAATCACTCTGCCTGAGCACCTCTGAGTTACGGACAGAAATCTTTCTGATTTTTTACCATGCATGATATCCTGGAGGAAAAAGAACGCGATATGACACATTTTGCAGCAAGGTGCACAATCATTCAATAAAGTGGCTAGATGTGTAACATCAATTTTTTTTTTTTTGGTTCAACATCCACTCAAAGAAAATATTTAAAAAAAACTTATAATCCTAGTATTCTTTTGAGAGAAAATAATGATATAACGGAGAAGAATGAATTAAAATGCAAACGGGACACGCAAAAACACGAGTAAAAAAAAACAGATCGCATAAATTCGTTGTAGGTTCACTTTTACTCATATTGTACACTAGTGGCATGGGTAAGGCCATTTAACTCTGATTTGCTACGCAGGCGACACAAAAATATTAGCACAATTCTTGGTCTTTCATCATAACTTCAAACTTATTTACGGAAAATACCATAATAGTAAATGAGATAGTTACTATCACTAAATCTAAACAAATGTAGAGTTCAATTTCGTAAGAAAAACCCTGAACTGAAATGTTTTATTGGAGATTATAATGACGTAATAATGAAGAATCACAGGTTCACCTGGAAGTGATTATACCCTTTAATCTCAAGCCGATAATGTAAGTTGCAGCAACTACCAAACAAGCGAATATCTCAATGTATCTTTTTTATAAGGCTTTCTCCTTTCTAGACATAACTTTTTGACGCGATTAATTTACACCACACATACGAGTTATACAACTTACCATAGAATACGCAAAGTGTGATTGTCTTTTTATAATTAGTGCCGTTACAATAGCAAAAACTTTGTTGCATTATTTTTTAACTCTTCCAATTTTCCATAATACTTCAATGAAACTAGAATCAGTGTAATTTTTTAAGTTCTATTCGAGGAGAAAATAGAGAAAAAAGTTTGACCCATTTTTTAGAAAATATTTCCCCATTAAGTTGCCTTGACTTCAAACAAAAATTAAGCGAAAACAATTCATATTTGTTTAAGCGATCTTGGCTGTTTTCGAGAAAAACCTTAATCCCAAATTTTCGAGCCCCCTTTTGAGATCATGTTCGTGAGTATTATCCCCCTAAATCAAAATATCCGTTTCAAATGAGCAGAGCCTCGAAATCAGCAAAATCGATCACGGACTGTCTCTTTGGAAAAAAAAAAATAGAACGGATCAGGTTGCTAGTTTGCGTCATAAATGGACGAAAGGACGTACAGAGAACAGTTTTGTCGTTATGTACTTTTTAGGATTCAAGGACTCAGAAATCGTGGATTGCGGCTACACAATGGGTTGGAGGAAGTAATTTACTAATACAGAACACGACAGATCTACTTTTTTCGATATCAAGGTCCCACAACACAAGTTTTCTGACGAAAAATTGTAATTTTGCGCTGCAGCATTATGATACTTTATCTTCCATACGTAAATACATAGAAGATGAGAAATTAAAGATGATCATTTCAGTATGCACGAAGTCGAATAACTACTAACAAAAATTCCTTGATATCCAATTTATAGTAGATAGATTTGTCAGCATTAATGGTTAGAGTAGAAAGATACATTAATGAAAGCTACAAAATTTTGGATGGATGTTACGATGTTCATAAATTGTTCATTCAACATGGAGACATGAGATCGACAGGTCACGCTACCACTGAAGGAGAAATGTAGTGTAAGCCAGCGATCGCATTTTATCAAAAATCGTGTGGCGAATGCGTGGAATAAAGTATCCCAAAGTCCAATGGAACTAACAAAATAAATTCTTTTAAAATACTTTAGATCATATTAAATGCACATTTACACTGATAGCAATTGAAGTACTGAAGGCTTTATGAAAAAACATTACCCTTTAATAAAAAAGGGTAGTAACTGAATAAACGAATAATAAATCTCCAGATAGTTATACATTGTTTCCTAGCGGTATTCAGTCACAAAAGATTCGGGTAAGAAACCGTCTTCTTTAAGCACGTGGCCAATGGAAGTTTACCCAATGCTCCTGCATACAACGTCAAAAGTTAAGTCATTACCGTTCCTAATGACCGGCACGCATAAACTTGCTATCTCTCGATCGTAAATTGCCCAAATGATTCTCCTTAACTCCATCGAGGGCTTCTGAAAGAGACACCTTTATGAGTGACGAAAGCGCTCTCCGCCCGCTCCCGCTTCGGGAGTTCATTCGGCAGGGTGAGCGGTGATGGATGAGACTACCCGTGGATCATTCGCAGGCCAAGAAAGAACAGCACGCGCTCCCCCTCTGCAGGAGAAAAGTCGCGTCCATCACGCCCCGCGGACGGCGCACAGCTTCCGATCTAATCGGACGAATATTCGTCTCAAAAGTCCCAGTGCCCCGTTGATATCATTCGCAAAATTCTTCTCGGGAAATGGTATCCCAGAGCCATGTCACGTTATATCGCACAAAAAGACCAACATTTGACCTTCATATTTTTAATTATTATTATTTTTTATTTATTATATGGATCAAATAAGTTAACACGTGTATTTTTTCTAACTTTATTATTTTTGGAAATATTGCATGATGAAATTTACTAAAAATGACGTGAATCACTAACTTAAATATATCACATATTTGAATACGCTATTTATAGAAACTCCGTTCAAATTCCATTCGAAACTAAAAAACAAGGTTTAATTTTTGATATTTTGAAGAATATTAAATTTCCTAAATTTTCAATTTTGTAAAATAATTTAAATTTTGAAAATTGAATATTTTTGTAAACTCGATGAGCTAAAAATTTTTAAAAAAATATTAAATGCACTAGAGTATAATTGACAACTCCAGAAAAAATTAAAATGGCGCAGTAGATTACTACAACAGACGCATTCCTTGCGTTACTAGCTATGGGTTTCTTTGGATGAAGCAGTGATTTAAGTACTTCTTGAGGTAGGACAACTTAACGATTGTGTTTGGTTATTAAATGACGGATTATTGACTCACGTTATGTCTAATATTTCGAAATTTTCTGGTTCCTCATTACTTACTTCAAATATTTGTACTCGCTTACCTTAGAATTTCGGAACTTTCGACACAATGCACAGTTCTAACGCCTCACCGAATTAACTTTCAGGTCTGAACAAAATTCCATTTTCTTCATCCAACTTTTTAGCCACTTTTATCACGTTTTTGGTTGCTGCGAAGTGTTGTTTAATTTTATTGTATCTCCAACTTTAAAGATTTGTGAAAATTGAAGTTGTCAATGTCTTGTGATCTGATGAGCGAAAGGAATCGATAAGTTTCTTAATTATGTCTTTTTGTCTGATTTTTCAATTGACGGCGAAGGATCTTCAGTCTGAAAAAAATTATCTGTGGTAGCACTTTGTACTGTCTGAAATTTCTCATGGAGATACCGTTTTTGTTGCTATTTCCTTTTCTTCACGGGCTTATCTCCTATTGCAAGTAAACTCTGGTTTATCTTCTTTACATTCATTTCGTAGACACTTGATGAACTATCTGAAGGGCTTAAATTGTCATTCCACTGTTTTTACTATATTCACTGAACTTTCGGCTACTTTTGTTAATGATACGGGAGCCACTGATCGACGATCTCAAACATTATTTTTGGAAGCCGACTCCCTTTTTTTCGACATAAATCACAAATTCGCCAATCTAATGACTCCTCTAAATCAAGTTTTACTTGTAAATCGTGGTTTACGCAACTTCGAGATTTTCTTTTCTTAAAATCGTGATCAAAAAGATTAAATTGATTCAAGCATCTCTTGCCCAGTGTGCGCACTATTCACAGAACAAACTCTTGCACTCTTCTCTGTATAAGATGCGTGTTGCGACTGATGCTTAGAAAATTTTACTCAAGTCCCTTGACAAGTGGTCAAAAATATATCATACATTTAAAACAGCCGTGTCTATTTTTTGCGATTTAACGTGGAATGGCTCGTGTTTGAATTCGTTTCGCTGTCACCCATCCATTCTGGGAGTAGAGTGAACATCTGAAATACTAATAATTCTTGAAATCCTAATCATGCAGAGTGTCATTCTTTTTATAGTTCATCAATAGGATACCAGACTGACCAAACTCAATTCATTAGTGCATGGGTAGGCAAAACGCGGCCTCATACTTTCAATTAATTTTTTAGAACTGTATGTGAGGAGTGCGCATTTTTTTCTTAGTGTATTTGATAGAAAATTGAACAAGGAATAGCCTATAATTTTTTTAAAAAATTATCTCATCGAGTTAATTAAAATTTTCATTTTTTTAAAAAATAATTTTTTATATATTTTGAAAAATGTATTTACATAGTACTAAAATACACATTTTAAAGAACTAAATTAAACAAATCAGGAATTTATATATTAAGTACGTTCGGAGCAACAATTTACCATATTTTGTGAAGGACGCGTAAATTCCAAAATTTAATATAGACATAACAACACAAATAATCAATTTTCAGAGAAATATAAAAACACGCGTCTCTTTTCTTGATGTGCAGATTGAAGAAACAAATTATCGTACATTTTAAAAGTCGTGTCAACTCTTGTGCGATTTGACGTGGAATGGCTCCCCATTACTGTAGAGAATATTGCAATGATATAGATACTTGGGGAGGATATTCAACTGTAATTAAATATTTTCTTAAAATAAAGAACACAATATATATTAAAATAAGAGAGAAGTTGCAGTTCAGTTTCATACGTAATGTTTTTTTGAAACTTCCTAAATAGAAAATTAAATCAATTTTGCATAATTTTTGTCATTGCATCGTAGGCAGGTTGTCCTATTTGATCTTCAGATTTCAAGAAAGAAAACATCCATCAAAATTGGTAAGTAAAAAAAAAGTTACGAAGAAACAAGAGACAAAACCTGATGCTATCGATTTCCAACTACTTTTAAAAAGTTCTCATGACCTCCTGTCTTTCTACTAATTAGAGGAGTAACCTGAATTGTGCTGACGCCAAGCACAAACTCACAAATGGATCATTCGACGATCACTCGGGTCATACAGCACAGACGGGTAAGCTAGCACCATTATTACATCGCAAATTGCGAAGTGAATTCTCCTCCGCCTAGATTGAAAAATGTCGCACTACGCTCTGCCCTGCTGGGTAAATAACCGCGGAGAGCGGCGCCACAGGCAGACGTCTTTCTTGCGGCGCGGAGAAGCACAAAAGACGGCGCGCGCGGGGCGGAGTGTCAGTGGATTTAAGGCCTGCCGCGCGGAGCGGAACCGGAAGAAAAAAAAAGTTGGTTAGCGGCGGTGGCGCTGTCTGTCGCCGCCTGCCTCTCGGGCTCCGCCCTTGCCTGGCCTCGCCCCTCCGGGCGGCCCCTCTGATGGCTAGCTTCGGGGCAGATTGCCACTATTTTCTTTTCATAAAAAACAGCCATCGTAAATGTTGGCTGAAAAAAAGGGCGCATGAGATATTTCAGCGACGCCGTGGGACTCGTAGGTAGGAGTTACCGACTGCTGATAATGGGCGTCGGAAAGAGGAGAGAAACTTGTCTGCTGAATGAAGTCTTGTCAAGAATTTCAGAAAGTGGACCCGACTCTACTGTGGACAATTCATTTACAGAAAAGTTGATTGTTGAAAAACTGATTTTCAGTCCAATGCAACCGGAAACGGAGCACTCCCAGTTATGGCGTCTAACCCGTTCAGCTTTAATGTAATTTACAGTGTATAGTATCCATGCCCTTGGCTAGCCTCCTTCTTCTAAAGTAATAAAAGTGAATTCAACGACGTGTAACCGACATCGATACCACAACAAGAAGCGTATGAGTAGATATAAAATGTTTACAGGCTCTTTTTCAGGATTCTCGCAGTGTCCTTGAAAAGTTTGGAAGGACAAACACACCCAAATGCGGAAAATAAATAATTTAAATAATATGTTTGTAGATGCACCGCGACCATTTTCGCCTCTCGCTTAGAGCACATGGTTCCTAATATATTCCACCAGAGCCCAGTAGTGCTGCAGCAAAACTGGTACCTAATTTATTCGCTAGAGGTCAGTAGCTGTACACAAGATCAGAAAAATCTCATCTAATAGCAATGTGTTGTAAAATAAAATGAATGAAAATTATAGTATTTTATTAAAATTTTAACCAATTACGTTAAAAATAATATTAAACCCGACGGTTTCCATAAAATTGATCTTTTCCCCCATTCGCAAGGATTGAATGTGAAGAAAACCCAGGCAACGCCGAATATTTTGCTAATGTTATATAAGGGGGCATACAAAGAGAACTACTGAATTTAAACGTCGATACAACTAAATCTATAAGAAGGTCATGATCAGCCAAAAAGGAGACATATAAAGTGTAGAAAGTAGTGCTCGAAGATCGTAATTAATTTTCTCACAAACAATGTGGCAACTGACGACTCTTCTCCGATTCGTCAGCAGTGAAACGCATGTGCTGCTGAAAATATTTAAGGTTTGGGGTTACACGTAAAAATATATGAATATGGTGCTAATCTGCAAGAGTCAGTCAAAATAATTACAGATGAGTTTTTAAACAAAGTTTAATCAGTGGTCTAGCTGAATAGATGATTATAACTTTTGAAGCAATTAATTTCGAAATATTCAATTTTGGAGTATTCCTACAATACCGGTGATTCCAACCCAAGTATTCGTAGGAAACGTGTAAATGAAGCAACGAATAGTTTCTTTTTTATCCAATAAAGATTTTTTCATACACGGTTTTAAATAGACCAGGGATTTCACCCAGGAAATGTTCTAGTCAACCAAAAATAAAGGCCACGAAGTCACCTTACGTACAGCCCACTTGCAAATTTCATCAAATAAATAAATAAAAGTGCTTCCTTAAAATAATAACAAAAATGGCAAAAATTTCCGAACACAACCCTTTGAACATATTTAATCAATGACACTTTGTTTCAAAATAATTAAGATGGTCGAATAGTATTACAGGAATACGATAATAAAAATAATAAAACACGCAAAATAAATTCGATTTTAACTCGAAAATAAATTCGTGATTCTCTCAAAACTTCATTCTTCTTACACCGCAGTCAGCGATTATCATCCAATTGATTCACTACCCTGCATTTAAAAAATGTCTAAACAAACGAAGAAAAATCTGGAGCGCGTATGTATCTAGCGCACATTCTGGCTTCGGTTCGACGTCCGAAACCTGTTCCCTGAATGGTTTCCTCCGCAGGTCGCGATCAACGCTAATTAGATAGCGCGCGTCCGCGGCGTGGCCGGGAGAGCGCTGGCGGCAGCAGCAGGTGACGCAACGACGCCCAGCGTTTCACTGGCGGCCACGCGCAGGCCCGCGCGCCACGACAGCCACCGGCGCCGCAGAAGCGCGGCATCGCAGCGACGCCCGGACGCGGCGCCCGAGCGGCCAGGAAGCGCGCGAAAGCGCCGAACGGAGCGCGTCAGTGCGCAGCCCCGCCCCCGCCCCGCCCGTCCTTCCACAGCAGTCTATGCTCTACCGTGAAAAGCCAGGCACTCAGCATTGTCGACGAAAACTTTCGTTTGTACAGCGTAATTACTATTATTGTTATTAATTAATATAATTATTATTATATTATTTATTCTTGCATCTATTTCTAATTTCCAATGCGCGCAAAAATTGAAAGAAAACTGTGCAACCTCCGGTAATGTGAGGTGTCTGTGGTTTCGTTAGATGCCGGGGGAATCGGTAAAAAAAAACTTATCTATTAATTTAAGAGAAATGTATCAATATTTTTAATAACTTAAGATCGTTTCGATCACGTAGCGATTATCATCAGAGCTGAAAATACACACAATGATGTATTACGTTTTTTTAAAAGAATTTTGATAGATGCGTAAGCAAACCTGATCGTACTGGTGGTCGAGTTGGTGAGGCGGCCCCACCCGGTTACGGGTACTAATCGCGCACTTTTTCTTGATACTCCACAGCGGGAGATGCGGGGAGAGGCGGGTTCTGTCTACGTCACGACAGTGCAGGGCTGTCAACTTCCTTGAAAGAAAACTCGGCGTAATAACTCGTCTTGGACTAGATAGCTATGAGAAACAACGGAAGATTTTTTTAAATTCTGAAGAAATAATTAATAGTTATAGAAATAATTGAGTAACAAGAAGGAACATGGTACACACAGGTCGATAGAAAGAGAGGCCAAAAACTAGGAAGTTCGCATTGGAAAGGAAGGAGGTGGGCAGCACTGCAAACTGAGCCGTGACGTTCCGAATGGAGCTCATATTTTCTACCGAGCCGTGCTATGCCGGGCTGAGCAAGGACTAGGGAGCTCGAGGATGAAGAAAAATTGCGAGAATAGTACGTCCGCAGCGCGTTTCGCTATATCGGGGTATATGCCCAACGGTATACTTGTACACCTGCGAAGGGGGGGGGGATAAGAGGCATTGCTCAAGCTCTACCTTGCGGGTGAGAGCCATCCCCCCCCCAACCCGATAAAGTAAAAGTTAGGATGGTCAGAAGGCCATACGTGGGTACTAATTGTGAATATAATCAGAATTTGTACTCGAACTTTTCTTTGATGTGGCGATAATCAGACCGCACAACTCTGCAAGGCAAGCAATGTACCATGACGTGGCCACCGCCTCGTGAAAAGGTTGAGCTGCAGTGCGCTGGGCCCTGGGGTCGGCAGAATAACGTGCTTGAGGCGCGTATTGTAAATCCCTGTTGTAGAACAACTAGTGACCAAAAGCGCTACCAGTCACTAGATTTCAGCTGTACGAGGTGCTACCCAAAATATTCGAGAATTTTATTGTTCCGGTCCAACCAGTAGCAGTAGGATATTGCGCCGCTATATATCTCTAGGTACATGTCTTAGCTACTGCGATACGAAGTTGCATCATTTTGGGAACGTAGAGATGTGAATTATAGTGGTGCGTGTCAGGACGTGTTTCAGTGCCTCTGTGAATTGGCGAATGGGTAACGTGAAGGAGCAACGGACTTGCATCAATTCCTGTTTCAAGTTGAAGACACTGCAGCTGAAACCCACCACACAGGCATTTGGTGGGAGTGCGTTGGGTCAAGTAAGAACATTTGTTATGGTTCAAGCGCTTCAAGGAAGGCCGAGAATATGTGGCAGATGACAAACATTCTGGTCTACCGTCAAAATACACAACACCGGAAATGATCGTGAGAGTACGCGATATGCTTCACGAAGTCAGATGGCAGACAATTCGCGATGATTGTAACAGGCTGGGGTTGTCGTACGGTACATGTCAACAAATTCCAGCCGATGAACTGAACATGAGAAGAATTGAACCGAAGTTTGACACTCGCCTTCTCATCATCAACCAATTCAGGATTCAGACGTGCACTGAGTTGCAACAAATAGTTTGAGTGTGTCCAAATTTCTTAATACATGAACATAATAGGTGATGAATCTTGGGTCTACGGTTGCAACGAAGCAGCAATCATCACTATGGAAGATGCCATCTTCTCCAATGCCGAAAAAAACTCGAGAAGTTACCAGCTAAATTAAGTCAATGATGATAATTTTTTTCGACATCCGGGGAATTGTGCATAAGGGGTTTGTTCCACCTAGTCAGACTATCAACTGGCAGTTTTACTGCGAAGACTCAGGCGACTGAAGGAAAATGTTCGGCGAAAACGACCAGAGTTGTGGAAAATGAAAAACTTGTTGGTGCACCATGGCACCGCACCCGCGCACACCTCTTTCGTTGTGAGGGAAGTCCTGGCCAAAACAACATGCCAACGGTCTCCTACCCTTCCTACTCACTAAATCTAGCTCCGCGTGGCTTCTACCTTCGGCCGAAGATGAAAATCGCGTTGAAAGGGCGCCGTTTTCACTCCATTGAAGATATCCAAGTGGAATCGCAACGGGTCTTGTACACCCTTCAACCTTCGGACTCCCAGGAGTGCTTCCAAAAACCGGGAACAACGGGATCGTTGCATACATGGCCGAGGTGACTACCTTGAAGGTGACCGAGCACATTAGTACGTAAGTGTCGTTTTCTGATTTTTACAATGAAATCCTCGGATATTTTGGGTAGTACCTCGTATGCTAGATTTTCACCCGCGATGCAGATGGAAGCATGGGAAATATTGGACAATTAAGGTAACATAATGGCTACTCTGAATGTTATCTGAATATTTTTAATCACAAGCAAAATTTATGAATAATATTTTACAAGTGTAAATAATAATATATATATATATATATATATATATATATATATATATATACTGTTTATCGACATGATAAGTCATATGTAACTGATATTAATATTTTGTTCGTTCTGTCTAAATTTATATACATGCCTACAGGAGTCAAAGCATTAAGCACTTAAAAACTATGGAGTGTATGAAATTTAATTCAAAGAACTACATGAAACGATAATTGAAATGACTTTTTTTGTTAATAAATACATCCTTTAAAAAGACGTTTTAGAAAATCCTAGTTGGTATGTCACAAATAGAACAGTCTTTAACATTTCACAACTTCATGGATATCAGGGAGTGCGATCTACGAAAAAAGTTGAAACTCAGGAGCGTTTCTAATGTTTATGCGACAGAAGTATAGCACCTCTTTTTAACTAAAATTACAAGAACTCTTTTCTTATACTTATCTTTTTAATATGATTTTTAATTTTACTTGAAATACTGCAATGATGAGATAATACAATGAATTTGCGTGACAAAGTTACCAACAGAGAGCTGTTAGACGAAAGAAAATACTGTTTATAATGTATTTTGTGATGAAGTGTAACATCCAAAATGCTCATATACTTCCACATTTTGCATACGAAAAACTAAGTGCTACTTCTCAATTCAAGAAAAATATCAGAGCTCATTGATTGCACATATTTTGTGTATTTTAAGCAAAATGGATTATTGCACCAATACCCAGGTTCTGCGCCTCCTTTCGGTACCATCGTTACCATGAATTGGACCTAGGCATCTCAAAGCAATGAGGGAAAAGACCAGTCGGGGGCCAACGACCAAAATACAGTTTCCATTCAGAAGAAAGGTCCCTCCTCAATCCAAACTCTGGAGAAGTGGAGCGAATGCTGGGAGGAAATATTACCAAAGGATCAAAACTGGCATTCTAACGGGAATTGCAATTTGTAAGGGTGAGGATGATTTATCACTAATGAGCTTCTTCTGTCCGGATGAAAAGAAAGCAATTTTAAATCAAAGTTGTTGTTTTTTTTTTGAAACTTTTATTAGAGAAAAGACGTAAACAAACATTACCAGTAGGTAATGGTCTTCACAAATTGAATCGTTTATTTCAGAAACTCGTCAAACGCCAAAATTTAAAATGCACTTTAGTGGTGGAATATTGTTCCATGAGGATAGACACATTACTTATTCCATATTTACCTGAAAAATATTCAATTATTAACTGATTTAATATTAAAAAATATTTTGAAATCGGAAAAAGTGGGACACTTTTTCTCAATTTTCTCGACATGAGACATTTGGCGTTTGACGGGTTTCTGAAATAAACGATTCAATTGTTCTTTATACTCTAAGTAAATTATCCGGCTCTCTCAATAATATGAATGACGCCCAATATTACAAACTATCCAACGATGAAAATAAAGGAGCAGATGTGAATGAACACGTGAATTTTAGCAATGGAAGCAGTTTCTTTCAGACGTCACATCGTTTTGTTTCGTGCCAGTTCTACGAAGACTTGAAAGAAACTTGGTGTAGTACCATTTAGAGGCTCACAACAGGCAAAGGGCATAACATTCCGCGACCCTACGACAATCCATAAAACAGAACGCGTTTTAATTCTGAGATGTCGTCGCGTTGTTCTTATAGTACTACGCGATCACACAGGTGATAAAAATGATATATGAACAGGTGAAATAACCAAATAGTGCGAGATGATGATAGAAAAAAAATCGATTAGGCTGCCATTAGAAATATCTAACTACAAAAATAAGAGGTAAAGTTTGCCTGTACAGTTTTCTCATCTCAGAATATTTTATAAATTCACATTCAACTTCAGGGGTGGAGTTGTTAGAATGAACGTTATTCCAATAGGAGATAATAAAGGCATTGAATATGTGAAGTCAAGTGGAGAAATGATCACATATGCATAGAAAAGTCTTTTTATGACCACAATGCCAACCAAGTGGTCCTACCTTCACCCTTGCTCGCTAGAATTGGCAAACGTGCGTAGAATGTGAAAAGTGGCGAAGGTCGTGCTTCGAACGTGACTGGCGTATTACACTATCTCCTTCAGCTCCAATAAACGCATTTTGGCTCAGCATTCTTCACGTGTTTAGTGCATACACAAAGGTAGATACACAAATTATTTCCATATTCCTTTCCTTATATAATGTTCTATAATCTATCTATTATCTATCGATAACTACACTTAAGATTTGACAGCAGTGCATATACATTCAGATAATGCTTTTGACTACCCAAATGTCTTGGGGGTATTTTGCATTACAAAACAAGAATTGTGGTGAATTGACGAGACATTTTTGAACCGTCACAATCGATCACTGACAGAAATCACCTCGGAGACCAAATATAAAATATTTGGAATGCACAGCATCAGACTATCTATGAAATAATAGTATTTAGATAAGTGGTGTCGTCACAATCATCCACATATTATTATAAAAGTATTGGTATTTATTAGTGGCTCATATACTCCATAAAATGTGAAATGTTCCTACAAAAACTATCATTATACTTTTAGGACACCAGAACGATTATGCATTTTTATTTCCTCAATTTGTTCCCATAGTTCAAGAGATACATCGACCGTGCAAATTTCAACGGCATGCAAGCTGCATTCTTGGAACTCCTAAGAGAATGCCTTTATTCGAAGTCATTTTCCAATTCCGTTCTGAGACCAGGCAGGCAGAGATTCAAGCTCCATTAGAGCAGATGTGTTATGTTATGTCTGCGCTGTTTAATATGCAAATTGGTGCCCTGGAGCCGACAACTCGGGAGGGCTAGGCGGCGCGGAGACGCTAACGAGTCATGTAAATTGGCGGAAAGTTGAACGCGCGCCGGCGCCGCTTCCTGCCGCCCCGCCCCCGCCGCCCTCGGCCCTCGGCCCTTCGACCTCCGCATACCGGGTGCGTTCGCAGGCCGCGCCGCACGATGTTAGCAAACGAAAGCTGCGAACTGTTCAACTCAGTGCGCAAGGTCGCGAAAAGCATTTATCTTCCTATTACGCTTTACACGTTGGAGAATATACAGTGCCACCCGCGTTCTCTCAGTACTGACAGATACCCCTCTGAATCGACAAGGAAGCATCCAAAGTGCACATCTGGGATAGAAGGGGAACCGCAGTGAGGAAGGAAATACAGCTTGGATCGTTGCTGAAATCTCTACGAAGGGACCGGTTTCCCGGGTCGAAAAACAAACAAATTCCATGTAAGACGATAGCATTGCTAGACTTAACGTCGAGAGCCTCTTACCAATTAGTCATCTAGAAAATAATACATCGACGAATTGAACGAATTAACATACATAGGCCTGCAGTTATGCAGCCAGCAATAGCCTAGCAGTAGCTGTCGAAGTGGACCCTTCTTAAGGCGGGTCCGCATATTCGATATTCTCTGAGTAGCGAGCTACTGCTCGCCGAAACAGGGCAGCGGATGTGCCCGGCGAATGTTCGCTTCCTTCGATGTGTTCAAAGACCGCCACACGGTGGGTAGAGCGAGCACAGAATGTTCGTCGCTCGGCAAAGAGCAAGCCTGTCCACATCACTTACGATTCGGCAAGCGGACGCTCGCCTCTTGACGTATACCGCATGTGAAGGGCTGGCTTTAGGGGACGCATACCGAATCTGAGGGGCTGGCTTTAGGGTAATCTCTCTATACTTTACGACCCCGTCATTCCGGAAGAGAATCTCAAAAATGTCAGTTCGCAGAACCCGCCTTGAGTCTAGTCGAAATCCGTCATTGCCGCCAGTTGACTAAGACTACCTGGACTTACGACAGTTGCTCATTACTGCATGCACACACAAAGTTTGGGTAGTATATGGTATTCCATACTCGTACTCAGGTCACAACCTTCGGGCAATATTATCTGCCTTCGTGTATCCGTTACTATTCAAATTCTGAAATTAAAATTACTACTTTAGCATAGAACGTTAAAAGCTTTTACTTGTGCTACGCATATTCATAATACCACAAAGAAATTTTGAACATAACACAGTTGTCTAGCTCGTCCCTCTCCAGGTATACGAAGTTGCCCGAGAGTGTACCCATTAAAATAATTAATTAAAATAGTGGTATGTAACGTAGTACACTTTATGAGAAGAATCAGCCACAGGTGAGATGAAATGCAAGATACTTGTCCTAGAGCACGGGTCCCCCAACTTCCCCACGAAGGCAGGAAGAGGTTTATAACGACCGTGTTCTTTCTAGGCTACAGTTTGTAATAATGTTAAGTTAGGTGCAGAGTTATGCTGGAAATAAACAAACAATAGGGCGCTACAGCGGAGCAAGGACTATGGATAAATTCTGAGGGAAAGATGGAGTGGATCATACAAACGTGGAGAAGGGCGATGTCACTTGACGCCCGAAGACGAATATCGTTTATAGTTTCTGATATTAAAAACATTTTTAAATAATTATATTTTATGAAGAACATTTTCCAACTGCATTTCGTAAAACATATTTTTGTATGATTTTTATGTTTAATGTGTTATTAATGTTTGAAGTTCAGGAATTATTTAAATTAAATAAAACTAAATTCTTAAGTATAACTGACTTGTTATATTTAGCCCTTACATAAAACAACTGATGATGATACTTCCTTGTGACGTTGAAGCCATTGGAATTTCACATACGTCACAATTTCACTTTTTATTTTTGAGCACAGTGCTTTTGGCAGTACTTCATGCCTACTGACAGACTACATTCACAACTAATGTTATTTCTGCGAGCAAAAACTGTTCAATTCCTCCTACAAATTTGCTTTTCTGAATCGCACAACACAACCGAACGTGTAACATGCGTTCTCGTGGGATGTCTATAACTGCAAATACGCACAGGACGTACAGGCCATATCTCGCCAATGCGTCACAAGCATAGGTTTACAATCGAGTTTGAATGTCGTGCTGCACAACCAATATTGAAGTGCAGCTCAATCAAAGCAACAACGTAATCCGAATATCGAATATCCATTAGCGAATGAACCTCGTCTCGAACAAATGTTTCCGGATTGTCAACTAATAAAAACATTTTTATGGGTGACACTATTCTGGAAACACAAACGCCCAGTACACTGGATTTCGTAGCCGATCGAATAGTATGTCTCGAATTAGTACATTCCTCACGTTCATATGGAAGAGGTTAACACAGCTATTTTCTCACAAAGAAATGCTGGAAGCAATAACACATCAAATCTTTAGTCAACGTTCAGAAACCACAATCACATGTCATTTACACACATTTAAATTTACATAACTTAATAATTTATTACATAATAATTTAAATAATGTGCATATTATGAATATGAAGGCTTGTAAAATTACGAAATACGCCCATTCAAGGTTCGAAAAAAATTTTCCGGTAAAATGTTCTATACAAATATAAGGTTTATCTTATAGTTTAAAATCTTATGAATGTTATCTTTCGAAGCTATCTTCTTTTCTTATTAAGTTTATCTTTCGAATCAATCTTAAGAATTTTACTTTACGATTTAGAAAAATGTTAAATTAAATTCGCATAGATCACAACACATCGTCAGGGCAAAATAGACACGTTTTGGGGTAAAAGAGAAAATAAATGGAATGCAAACAAAATTTAATAATTCAATGAATAAGAACATTTTTATTACATGTTTTAATTGTAAATACTAGGATCATGGGATTTCTTCATTTAAAATATTGATTTAAACATACTCATGCTTAAATTCAGTATCAAAAAAAAAAAAAGATTATGGAACAACAAGAGATATCAACCTTACGTATTAATAAGGTTGATTGTGAATACTTCTACAAGGTTATTTAATGATATTTAATCTTATTCTGTTGTAATGTTGGTATCGTTGGCCGAATTTGTTAACTACACTCCATGAAGTCACAGAGGTTAAGCAACTCGAGACATCGTGGATTCCTAGATAGGTGACACTGTAGGAACTTCGAGATTTAATGACACCGAGTCCCTAACCAAAGGGATAAAAAGAAAGTGACTAGGTTAAAGAAGAATTACACCACTCTAGGCTCGACGTCATTATGTGGTTATACAGAATGTTGTTATGAATTAACGTAACATAACTTAAAACAGTCTTGGGAAATTTTATCGGGGAGAAATTTACTTATAACCCCACTATTAACGCCAGCGCCCTTTCGAGCCCCATTTTTTCAATTTTTTTCCCGAAAACCGGACGCCCCAAATACCTGTGTTTAAATTGCCCCCGCCCGGGTGAGGGTTAGACCCCAAATTTGGGGTTGGGGGAGGGACGTCACGGGGACAGAGGTTAATTGAAAAAAATTTTTAAAGAAAAAAAATGAAAATTTAATGAGAAAAAAAAAAAATTGAATTATTATCTGAGCTCGTTTTTTTAAAACCCTTTTGTTTGTTTTTTTTGCAATTTTAAAACCAATAACAAATTATTTAAAAAAAAAAGAAAAAAAAAAGAGATGCGTTCAAAAAAAAGGGAAAAGGGGGCCAATGGGGCCTGCACCTTCTGAATGTTGACAAAGTCCAGGTAAGCCTGAAGGGCGTAAAATGTTTTTTTGTCTGTCGGAGTCAAGTTTAAAGGGAATCACCCCCGCGGAAAGGAGGACGCGCTGGGGGAACGGCCTAAAACAAAAAAACACAGGGGCCTTTTCTTCGGGACGGCACCCCCTTTGGGGTGGAGGGTGGATTCCCCCTGCAGCCTGCTCCCATTCAAGAGAGGAGAAACCACACATCAGCTGGGACTTTTGGCGGAGCGGTGACGACAGATCGGTGACGAAAAGATCGAAATTTTTCGTAATCGCGTAACTTGCATACACGGCCCCGGGAAAGAGCAGAGAAAAAAATAACATTACTAGATAAAGTTTTTTTTTTCCCAATCAAAATGAAGGGGGGGCGAAAAACCAAAAATCGAAATTTAACATGTTACCCCCATCCGCGCCTACAAACTCGGATGCCCTCCGCGTCCCACCCGTACAACAGGGGCGCCCCCGCCCTGTGCCCGGGACGATTTGGGGCGCCCCCGGCGCCTCTCTGTCCAAAGACCCCCCGCTTCTGTCTGCCCTTCAGGGGTCTCAGCGCCCACAAACCCTCTTTTTTTCCCCCCAATTTCCATGAATGTTCTAGGTTTCTCAAAAATTTTTAAAGAGGTTACTGGCCGAAATTTTAAAATTGCTAAAAATAATATTCCCTCCAATAAAGGATTACGCCTTTTTTGGTAATTTTGAGGGGAATTTTTTCCAGAACGCTCTTCCCCCCTTCCTGTAAAAAAACAGGGGAGCGGTCCCCGGGCGCCCACCGCGGGGAGCCTGGTCGGTTTCCCCGGGGGGTTTTAAGGCGTTATCAAACACTACCCCCTTTTTGCCGGGCGACGCCAAGGGGGCGTAGATGGCCGTGCGAAGTGATTTAGGTCGCACCGGTTGGGGAAAGACGCTTCTGAACAGTAAAACAAAATAAATGTTTTTTTTTTTTAATCCAATACGGTTCCCCCCCATTTTCCCCCTCCTTGGGATAAAATAAAATGGGAGTTTTAAAAATTTTTAAATTTTTGAAAAATTAAGAGTTTTATCTCGTTGAAAAAACAAAAAAACGTTCCCAAAATATTAGATTCATAATTGGAAAAATTTTGGAAAAAAATGAATAAAAACAACATTCAATATTAAAAAAAAATTTTTGGCAACCCCATTTAAAAATAAAAGCAAAAAAATTTTTAACTACTATTTAATCAGAATAAAAAAAATTAAAAAAAAATTTTTTCCAATTTTTTTCCTTTGGGGACACGAAGCCCGAAACCCGTCCCGGGAGCCCAAGGTACCAAAAATTTTATGTCAGAGATTGTCAACCCGGGTTTTTTAAAATAAAATCTACAGAATATTTTAACCCTTTTTAAATGGTCGAAAATTTTTTAAAATTGTACTTACTCGGGGGCCCAATCCAAGTCTTTAAGGGGGCCAACTTTTGGGGCAGGAATCGTTTCACAATAAAGGGGTTCCGTAAATAGAGGAAAAATTTAGGGAAAAATTTCCAGCGGGTTGATAAATAACCTGGGGGCCCTGAAAAGATTTTGTCACCAGAAAGTGGTAGGGCCCTTATGAGGGCCCCCTTTTGCATTTTTAGTGATATTATTTTAATAAAAACCCGAAAAGGGGTTTGTAATTAGGGACCTGCTGTCCTGCCAATCAACCCAAAAAAGGGAAAAAAATGTTTAGGTTTTTTCCGAAATCCCCTCAAAAAAGGGTGTCATACCAATAAAAACCATGTTTTTATAAATTAATCCATTTTCTTTAATTTATTTAATTAGTGGGGCCCATTTTTTTATGATTTTGGGGGATGTAAGCTCGAAAAAAACGTGAGATTTCTCCAGAACCCTCTCACTCAAGCAGATTGAGGACCCCCATGGGGGAAAAACAAAGAGACTCCCCATTTTCTAGTGTTTTTTTCCCAAAAACGTTCCGGTAAATTGGGGGGCATGATCGTTTTAAAATTTTCTGGTAAGCCCCCTGCAGTCTGAAAGAAATCCGGACCAATCGTTTTAAACAATTTTGTGCAGTAGGCCCTTTTAAATGGATAGAGCTGTGTAAATTTAGAAAAGGAATCAATGATTACGAGGATGGGGTTTTAAAACCGCCCCCGCAGTAGGTAAGGTCCAAACAGATCAAGGCGGGCCCAATTCATTTGGGGTTGATGCGATAACGTGTTGCATCGGGCCTTAAAAGCCTATTTAGATTTTTTTAGTCTTCAAGGTGAATTTTTGAGACCGTGGCTCTAGTTTGTCTCCCCATCCCTTTTCCCCCAGTATGCGAAATTAAAAGGGCTTTTAGGATCTTATTTCCACCAAAAATGCCCGGCTTTTGGTGAAAGGGTAATTAATTTTTTGTAATTTTTTGTAGGTATCCAAATACGATACCATCTGGTTTTTTTTTTGGGTTGGGGGAAAATAAAAAAATTACGGGGAAAGTTTAATTAACCCGGTTTTTGATTTAATTTTTGAAAAGTGGGTCATTTTGATCTAAAAAATTTTAAAAAATAGTTTTGTTTTAAAACGGCATCTTGTTCCTGTAACCTTTGAAGATTCCTTTTGGGGCTTTTCCCGGGAATAGGGGTCACATTTAAATTAATGGCATTAAAAAAATACACTTTTTCATTTTCTAAAATTTTCTGATTTGATGGAGGGAAAACTGACTTAAAAACGGAAATGGGGATTATTAATTCCGGGACAATCCCGGATTTAAAAGTCGAATTGTTGAACAGAGAACCCCCCGTAAAAACCGGCGTTGGTGCAGGGGGCAGCTTTTTAAAAAAAAATTAAACGCTTTATGGTCAGTGATAAATAAAATTTCCTAAAGCCAGGTACCCAAGCATTTTCTGTAAAGCCCATACAATTGATAAAGCCTCTTTCTGTAATTATATTGCAACACTAGACCTCAATAATTTGCTAGCGACCCCAAAAAATTTTTTGACCCGGGTCATCTTTTATCAGGCTGTGATAAAAAAAATCCAATGCCTCGTTGGAGCCCCGGGGTCTGTAAATAAAATGGCTGGGAAAAGTCCGGGGGGTTTACTGTAATGGCCTGGGGAAAAACTTTTCCTTAATTTTTTTTAATGTCTGTTATGCTCATCTGTCCAGTGCCATTTCGTTCCTTTTTTTCAAAGGGGTTTGGGGAGGTGCCGAAGAACCCCCAACCTGGAATAAATCTAGATTGATAGACGCACATGCCTAAAAAAAACCTTTTTAAATTGTTTTGGGATTTTGTGGGGAAATTTCTATGGCATTGACCTTTCTGGGTCAATTCGTACACCCCTTTTGTGCTAACGCGGGAACCCAAAAAAGAAATTTTGACGTATAATTGTGATTTAATTTAAAATTCAATTTCATTTGGGGTACCGACAAACATTCCAAAATTTTTTTCTAAATGACCGAGATGTTCCTGGGAAATTTTTGGGGTGAAATTACAATATCGTCGATATAAGGGGGGACGAATTGTTTATTTCCCTCGCCTAATTTTTATCGAGACAACGAATAAAGGCTGCTCCACTGTTTTTTTAGGGGCCAAAAAGGGATTCTTTTCCCCGACGTATGTCAACCTGTTTTACAAAAAAATGAATTTTCTGTCGTCTGGGTGAATTTAAATTTGCCAAAGAGCTTGAAAAATCTAAAGGAAAAAAACTTTGTTTTTTTTTAAATTTCCATAAAAATTTCCCCTCAGTGTTCTGAGGTGCCTCGTTTTCTGGGAAGGGGAACTTTTGTTGGGGTCCGTCGAGCATCTAAACAAATCCTTACCCCGTTTTTTTTTCTTTTCCACTACAATAGGGTTTTAAAGGGTTTGTTTCAGATCTTTTTAATTAAATTTTCCAAGCATAGTTTTAACCCGTTTGATCTACTTCCCCCATCGACGGGGGAATGGGATAATTTTTCATTTTAAAAGGTGAATCATCGGTGACCCGAATTTTAAAGCAAAAATCTTTTAAAAGGAAAGAGGGTGTAAAAAAATTTTCATATTTGAGAAACCTTTTTCAGCTTGGGCCTTTGGGTCAGAAAAGTCATTATGCGGCCACGGCTTTTTTGACCCCACCACGTTTATCCCCCATCCCCGGACGCGCATGAAAAGCCGATTTCATTTTGTCATCACCGCGTCCTGATTACAATTTTTATTCCACCGAAGTCCAAAAATTCCCAGAAAAATCCATACTCCATTATTTTCCCCTAAAAATCAACCCCAAATTACGTCGTAATTGGGGTCCTATGATCAAAAATGGGGACCCTCAAATAAAATTTCCGATTTTTTAAAAAAAGCAAAGCCTGCATAGTAATTGGGTTTATTTTTTTTTCCTACTCCAATAACAAAACATTTCATGAAAAAAGTTTGGATTAAAAGCGCCCGCAAAGGTTTTTATAGAATTTTGAAATTGCACCGATTTAAAGCCAGTGTCTATCAAAGCTTGAAAAACTTGGGGTTTTAATAAGAAACCCCAACCGGACATTTTTCTGCCTTCCCCTGACAGGTTTATTCAATGCCCTTTAGGGGCAAAAAAGGAAATTGACTGACACAGTATTGAATATTGGTATTCTGAGGGTAAAACGTTTGAAAACCCAGGGGTAAGGGAAAAAAACGGTTTTTTAGTTTTACGGACTCGGTCTTATGGAATCCTGATGTCCATTCCTACTAGTTGTGTTTTTTACTTATTTGAGTTTGGGGGCGAGTTGTTCCCCATTTCCCCTTTACCTGATCATCACGGGCCCCCGACCGCCTGTTCCGATTATCTTCCTCGGGCGAAAAACCCCGTGATTTCGGTCCCAATTTTTTCATAAGGGGTTTTACCCGTTCTATCAAAGGCCACCTTAAAATGGGCGGGTTTAAAAATGTAAAAGCTTTAAGGTTTGTAATGTAAGGAAAGTTGGGGTTGGGGCCAGATAATCTTTTTTTCATCTGTCGTCGGATCACATAGTTTAATAGCCGAAATTTTTCCATGGCGTAATCTAAAAAATGATTGGTTTCCTTGCTTATCCCATCTACTCGAGAATTTTTTCTCGAACTCGTAACGTCGCCGCCCCTCCCAGTAACGTGAAAGAAAACGAGTTCGGGAAATTCCCCGTGTCTGCGGAAAAGGTGTTAAGCAGTGAGCCAGGTGCGGCGTTACCCCCCTAAAAATTCCTGCATAAATCTTGGTTTTTGAGGGGAACCCCCTTTTTTAAATTTTATATAATTTTTTGGCACGATCCAAAAAACTTTCGGGTTTTCAATCCGATTTTCAGAAAAGAAAGATTCTTTAGGAGGAGCCTACGAAAAAATTTTAATCCAGAAACCGCAGACGCGTTGTAATTGGATGATTTTTCCCTTTTTTTTTACTTTTTCCTTTACCCGATTAATCACATTTTTTTCTATTTCTTTCTTTTTTTAGTTTCCCCTTTTTTTAAACTTTTTCACTAATAAAAAAACCCCCTTTTTTTCAATTTTCCAAATTTTTGTGAATTTGACTAACTTTAGAGTGAAGTTTTGTTTCCAACCGGGGTGAATTTTCGTTTTATTTTTGGCCGAATCCCGGCAAAAGTTTCCATTTACTGACCCCCACAACACGCCTCTTTTTTTATTGTCCCTTTCTCGTAATTTCGTGAATTTCAGACTGTAGGGTTTTTTTAAAATTTTTTTTTCGTTTCGGTCCTTTTAATTCCCAATTTGACCCAGCTTTCAACGGTGTTTTCCCCTTTCCCACCTACCCCCGAGTTGATTTTTCAATCCGATTTTTATGGGCGAACTTCTCTTCCAATTTTACAAGTTTTGCGGATTGGTTATTAAAAAGTTATCTAATCTATCAAATCTTTTCCGACATTTTTCTCGTGTTCTGAAAAACGTAATTTAATTTTTCGTCCATTTCCCATACTTCCCGGGAAAACTGGTTTTTTAATTTTGATTTTTTAAAATTTTTTTAATTTTTTGCTTGTTTTTTTAGAATCGCATGAGATCACTTAAGGTGATTTCTTCGCAGACTGGTCCCCTGAGCTGTCATCACCCCCTACGTTACACCTTTTCGTCCAGCATTTTTAATAACTTATGGGTTTCACAGTTTTTCTTTTAAACGCGCCCCACGATTTTTCCAAAAACACAAAAACAAAAAAAAAGTAACACTCAAAACAGAAACAAACCAACTGATATCATTAAAGTCCACAAAAAATTAACCCCCGTAGCAACGTCCTTCCATCCATTTCTTGCTTAATATTATAAAAAAAATTCAAATTTAATTTGTCGTGCAGCAATACACAGTAATTCAAAAGTAACAATATTTATTTTAAGACAAATTAAATCTGAGGGCGTTTTACTGGGGTATCAAAGATACTAATTCGAGCCCCACTTGGGAAAGCCATTTGCGACGCTCCCTACCTACCTGTGCTGTAATTGCCGGCTAGCTCAGGTGACGGGTAGAGCCTGAAATTTAGGTTGTGGACGGACGTGGCTACGTGACAGAGGTTAATTGAAAGAAAGTTTAAAGACAAAAAAATGTAAATTTAATGAGAAATTAAAAAATGGTAAATTGACATTATTATCTGAGCTCAGTTTTTTTTTTAAACCCTTGTTTTTTTTTTTTTTTTATTCAATCTTAAAACTAATACGATCAAATTACTTAAAACAAATAAAGCAAAAAAAAAAAGATGCGCTAACAAATAAAAAGAAAAAAAGGGGGCCAATGCGCGGCCTGCACCTTCTGAATGTTGACAACAGTCCAGGTAAGCCTGAAGGGCGTAATGAATGTTTGTTTTGTCTGTCGGAGCTCGACAGATTATTAGAATCACCGCTGCGGCAGGAGGACGCGCTAGGGTGAACGGCCTCCAAACAGGCAACACAGCTGGGCTCTTTCTTCTGGACGGCACGCCCTTTAGGGGTGGAGGGTGGATTCCTCTCGCAGCCTGCTCCCATTCAAGAGAGTAGAGTTAACCACGACATCAGCTGGGACGTCGGCGGTAGCGGTGACGACAGATCGGTGACGACAGATCGTAATTTTCGTAATCGCGTAACTTGCGATACACGGCGCGGGCGTAAACGAGCAGAGAAACAAATAACATTACTAGATAAAGGTCTTTTTTTTTTTTTTTCTCAATCTAATGAACGCGGTGCGATAATACCACAAATCGCACTCTAATCATGCTACTTCGCGCTATCCTAGCGCCTACACAACTCGGATGACCTCCGCGTCCACACCTGTACAACATGAGCGTCCCCGCCTCTGTGTCCGCACGACTTGGGCGTCCCCGCGCCTCTGTCCAAAGACCTCCCCGCTTCTGTCTGCCCTCAGCGCGTCTCAGCGCCCACGAACCTCTTTCCCCAATTCCATGAATGTTCTAGAAGTTTCAGAAATTTTGGAAGACGTGTTGTTACTGGCCGAAAGTTACTAGCCGAAAATAATATTGCTCCAATCAGATTACGCGTCTTGTCGGTAATTTTGATGGAATTTTCCAGAACGCTCTCTCTCGCACACTTCCTGTAAACAAACACGGAGCGGTCGCCGCGCCCGCCCGCGTGGAGCCTGGTCGGTGGTCCCTGAGGGGTTTTCGGAGGCGTTATCTAAACACTACACCCCCCCCTTGCTCGGCGACGCTAAGGAGCGGCGTAGATGGCCGCGAAGTGATTTAGGTCGCACCCGGTTGGGGCACGCACGCTTCGAACAGTAATAACAAAAATAAATGTATTTATTTTTTTAATCCAATATTCGGTTACGTCACAATATTAATTTGGCTATTGAAGTCGGGGCGCTTTTTCATAACAGGAGAGGTAGGGTTACACAATAAAAACAGAAAAAGAAACGACCAAATAGTTGCAAAACGATACTATTATTTATCTGAGTTTTGGTTTAGGGACTTCAGGAAAACGTGATAAATGGAAATCGATTCTGGAAAACACGATAAATCGTAAAAATTATCTAAGAGTTAATCAGGTTTATACCGAAAATTGACAACATATATCCGTTGATAACAAACTTTTAACATATTAATAAACTGCTCCAACGTCGTGTTTATCTTCTATTTCATGACGAATCAAATGACGAAGGTGACTATGTATCTCAAACTTCATCATTGGTTTTCACAAAAAGATGTCAGATGATAAATTAGGTCTTCGACAAAACACAAACAGAAAAACCGAGTGCCATTCACTGAATTATAACACCCACTCAGCGGAGAGCAGATGCTGTCGCAGCCTTGCTCAACTGAGAGTTTCGCTGAAAGTCAAAATCATCCCCCAGAAAACAAAAAAGTTTTATGCGTCTCAACTGCTAAGGCCGAGGCCTGAACAAAACCCATCAGTTATTGGACGAGTAAATGTCAATGATGATGGAACGGATGACAATTGAACAAAGGTAGAATGACAGACAGGAAGCACATGAATTTCGCAGAAAACCTGCCCTGAACCCGCTTCGCGCCCCAAACACCACTCAGACTGGGCGGCATTCGCAGCCGACACGCCGACGATGAAAGTCGGCTCGCCGACCGGTAACCAAGGGATGACCCTCGCGAAAACGCGAAGGAAGTAGAGCGTTCGCAGACGCGTCGATTTTCGTAAAAGCGCCGGCGGCAGACGCATGCCGGGCGCACGGGCGGGCGCGTCCCCGCCTCGCGTGGGCGGAAGGCGAAAGCCGGGAGCGCCCGCGCCACCGCCTGCACTTATCGCCGGAGGAGGGCGCTTTCGCCGAAGGAGGTTAATTGCGTCATAAAGAGCGCGCGCGGGGGTTCCCCGGGGGCGCTCGGCGGAGAGGCCCCCGGCCGCGCCGACGCGCACAGATTGGGGAAGAGTCCCCCCACCCCCACCCCGTCTATGGTGGAAATACGAGTCTCATGCACCTCGAATGAAGCATTCAAAGGAAGAAGCGAGAGTAAATGGAGTACTATGGTTGCGTTAATAGTATTCTAATAAAGCTTAATGGATTCTCGATTTCATGAAGTTAAACGGTACAATTACATTAATAATGAGTTAAGCATCATACGCTACATAATTAATGTAACTTTTTTACATTTTTATACACTACATAATAGATAATTTTTAATAAAGTACGATGTTTTGACCATGCATAACCGTCCCAGCCACACTTTCTTTCTAGAAAACCTCCCATGCGTATCTTCTGATTTCGACATATGTAGATTAGTTCGCTATAATATACCTGTTCAGTTGGGGATTTTACATAACATAGAACTGACGTTATTATATTTTTCTGAAAGGCATGGATTCAGTTCTCATTGCCGAAGCGACAGTAAATTTCAAAACATCTATTGACTTTAAAAAGTACTTAAATTTGTTCAAAGAATTGTCACCCCGATCGGGATTCGAACCCGGGTCACGTGGTTAACGCCCAGTTGCTCTAATCACTAAGCTACCGAGAAAACCATTTATTTGAACAAGATCTTAGCCCTGATGTATTGCCCTTTATGATATATAATTGTCACCACCTTGTCGCTTTTTGGACGCGGGTACGCTCGGAAACCGAGGAGGGGCGTAAACCAGTAGACCCTGGGTCGAATCCCGGTCAGGGTGACAATTTTTTGAACAAATTTAATGATTAAAATACATTGGGTACTCAGTAAAAAGGTCACAACTTGGTTTTCTTTACGTGTGAAACATATTTCCAAGCGTAAACGCGTCTAAAAAGGTGACAAGGTGGTGACAATTATTTAAATAGTACACAATTTCTTTTGAATTAAAATTTAGAAACTTCGATACACGTACGAGAAGAACTTTGTAAACAATCTTGACAACTATCTTAATATGTATATTTTCTCTGGGGATGCTCCGATGTTCACTTCCAGTTTTCCTCGAAAAGCTCGTTAGATGGTCAACATCAAATCGACATCTACTGCTCTCCTCTACATCGACAGCCTCCAGCAACTGCAAGTTCTTTCCGTCTCAAGGTTTGTGTTTGAATGCACGTATAAAAAGGGATTTGACGGAAGCCCCAGTAGCAGCACTGTTAATATCAATGGCAGAGCTTCTAGTTTGACGTTCCAAGAGCTCGTCCACGTAACCACAAGCAGCGGCCACCGCAGTTCCGCGCGGGCAGAGCGCCCGCACGCACCCCCCCCCCGCCCACCCTCCGGCAGCGGTAGCCACCGCCGCGGCGCCGCGCGGGAGAGAGCTGCGATACAAATGCTTTCGCGCGAGCCATAGAGCACTGCCAATATATTATACCAATTATACCTCTTCCTCTGAACAATAAGTCGGAAGTCCGAGATGCCAGTTCTAAAGGTTCCCAGGTCTACACAAGTAAAAAAGATTATCAGGGTCCAAGCATTGATGACTCGAATTACTTTCAGGTTGCACTTTTAAAATCTGCAATATTACCATTTTTATAATGTACTGGGGTTAGTAAAATGTACTATACAAGAAAATTAGGGAGAATGTAGTTTTTCAACTTCAATACATTTATTTTGTTCATACGGGGCATGAGAGAGCTTAGGAAACCATATTCTGGCATCATCTAACATATGTAATTTTGTGTTAAATTTATACCAAAAATTGGAATAAAATAAAATATTATACACGATGACAGAAACACTTTATCTTCTCTAGAAATACCGAATACCTTGCTCTCGTAGATGAAATATCTCTTTATCTTGTTGAATAAATTACCATTAATTGGGATTTAGGAGCCTTTTAACTACTATGGTCATTGAGGTCCATACGCGATGATCAAGATGCGCTAATGATGATGTGCATGACGACTCGGAATGAGCTACTTTGCCCATCAGAAGTTCCCCATAGATTGGCTGCGGGCCGCGCCCAGGCAGGTTATAAAATAATATAACGATCAAATTAATTTCGTACGAATACCTGTATGCAAACGAGTGAAATTGAGAATGTGAAAATTCAATGGGATCCTGAATAAAATAAGTGAAGTATTTCAGAATTGATTTCTTGGATTTTACTAATCTCGCAAAGTACACTCTTGTATTAAACCAATATTTCAATCGCCATTTTTCTTGTAATGCTTAATGAATGAACCAAAAGCTGCCTGAGGTAATATGACCAATAATAAGGTAATATGACTGTATATGAACTCAAGAGACGAGTTCCAAAAAGGCATACTTTTCTTCCCATACAGAGCTTCTGTTGTTTTAATAGAAAAGTTTACTCATCCTTATATTTAAGTGATTTCTGTGGGGGCGTGCGCTTACTCCAGAAACCAAACAACATTTGCTTAATAATGAAAAAAGCCTACTTCATTGCCTTTACCAAGTTTTATTTTCTCTTAAAGATTCATAAAATGTAATGTTTGCGGTCTACAATCAATGTTATTTTGATTTATTAATGATATACAGAACGCTAAATTATATGCGAGAAGAGCCTCATACAGTCTTCAGGTTTAATAAATAGCAGATGCATTAGTAATTTGAGATCAAAACAATTACTAAACTGCGGAAGGCTATACATGAAAGTTAACTCATGCAAGTTTCTTATACATATCTGACGTAGGAGAGGAATTCTGAACTTGTGAGGCGCGTCATTCACTTCTATGAACTCCATTTCTGCACTTCTCAGAATTTCCCGTTTCTGAGCGCAGACCCTCTGACAGCCCGACTGCAACGGGTTGTTACTCGTGTCCCCCAGCTCGCATGCCCCGTCTGAGTCACGAAGTGTTGGATAATCTTTCCTCGGCTGTCGCTTGGCTTCTTTTCGAGGGAGGAATAGCAAGGTAGGGCAGGGAATCTCCTTCGAAGTTGCATAGTTCAAAATCATTTAACCTAAAACCCATTTCACGACAATTATGAACATTCGTATTCATGAATTTCTCTTAGTACAATATGAAAAAAAGTTAAATTTGTTTATCATTTATTCTTCTTTTGGTACTTGAAATTATCTAAACATTGAAAGAAAAGAATTTCGGATGGCATTTTGGCATTTCCAGAATCCACCAACAGTAGAAAGGCATTACATAGAATAAGTATCCACGTCCAAATTTTCGATATGATCGTTCTTGACCCATAAAGTTACCCATTACGAACACAGAAGAAAAGCTGATAAGGAACTTTTTTATTGGCAATGTTTACATAACTTCCTTCAATACTCTCTATGCCGATATAAGACATTTCAAATATGCGAAGTCCACTGAAATAATGCATTGTATATCGCAAGCATCAACATTATCTCACAAGCCACAGAGTTACGCAACATTTGCAAACTTAACTGTTTCAAAGCTTAAAATATAACACTCTGTCATCATGTACGAACAGTACGACGTAAAGTAGCATCATTTAAAACTGATAATATTGAATGTTGAAATGGTCTCTCTTTGCAATGTATTTAGCTCAGAGTCGAGGAAAATGATTGTATCTGCAATGAACCAAATAAAAGGGATGAACTTATTGGCCTCCTTCATTTCATCATAATATTTCTTCAAAGAAGAATGAAGTACTCTTCGATCCAATGCTCACATTGATAATTTTTGTGTGTACTTAATGCATGCAAATTCCAAAGTTTATTGTGCTGTGTACGAACTTCTAGTTTCTTGTTAGTAATTCTGGCGCTTCCTAACCTACTGCCACCTTATCGCAGTAAGTCTACGGTAATTTGGACAAATACATTTCTGACCTCGCACACCCACACCCAGTTTGAGAGTATAGTAGATCTAATATCCATTATCACCACGGGTAAACAGAGAAAAGTAAACGTCCTGTACGTACGTGCAGCTGCAAGAGAACCACAGCACAGGTTGGCCAACAATTATTACAAAACTCTACTACAAATGAAACTGTATGACTGCTCCAACATTCCTTTAAAACATTGTTTTTCAAAGCCATCATTCTTAATATTTTCTTTTGTTTAGAAGTATGTTTGTATAGCCCATGACATTGATCTTAAAATGGAAACGCCTTTGTACAATAAAATCGGACTTAAACGAGGTAAAAGTGTGTTTTCTGGCTGAGTGAAGACGGAAAATGAAATCAGATTTGCCCAGGAAATGTAACCCAATTGAGAAATTCCCAGACAAGGAAATTCTACTACAATTCCTGGATGTTTGTGAGCAACATTAAATTAAAAGCCGTTTCCATTATTCCCCCACTTCCCCGCCTAGAGAGCCTTAAGCTCATGCAACACGAGATACCTGGGACGCACGCTGCAAGTGAACGCCGGAAGTAAGAGTGGGGAGGGGTGGAGTGGGGAGGGAAGCCTTTGGAGCGGGGGCTTCCGGCGACTGCCACGCCTCATCACGCGTCTTGCAACTGCGGCGACTTCGGTTGCACGGCGCCCCACAGGCACGGCGCAGCTGTAAGATCTCGTACTTACTTCGTAAATTGCAAATGACGGTAAGCGCCATTCTCTGTCTCCCCGCAATGGTGGGGGAGGGGGTTTACGTCTACATGCCCTCCCTTTCTCTGAGCAGCTGATCACCGTGATGATTTGCATTTACCTTCCAATAGATGATAGGAGTGATCATGAAGTGAATGGTGATGTGTGAGGAATGGTTACGTAGGGGATAATGGTCCAGATGTGATACCACATGGGGGTATGAGAAGGCAAACAAGCCACAATATCACATCGAAAACACTCGTGCATTACGCCAAAATCCAACCTGCATCCTTTGGCTACGCGTATTTAAACGTTGCACCGTGCTCTTGTGCCACCGAGGTACACCTAATTGCGAATTTTAAAAAAAATGTCGAAATTAGAGTAAAGGTATTATTCATAAAATGAAAAGTAAGAGTCCAGTAAAAGTATTGGAGCAGTACACTGCGCTACTGAATGTTATTGAAGATGCGAGAACAGCTATTGATCACAGTAATATAACTATGTTAATTCTTCTGGATTTCAGCAAAGCGTTCGACTCAGTAGATCACGACATCTTACTTGCAAAACTAAAAATCATGGGATTTGCACAGCCTACGCGTACATGGTTTCTTAACTATTTAACTTCCAGAACCCAAAGAGTGGTGTCCGGTAGTCGCAGCTCAAGGGCCTTAAAACTTAACCGCGGAGTTGCCCAAGGCACTGTATTAGGACCACTAGTATTCTTAATGTATGTAAACGATGTGGAAATGCACTTAAATATTGCAGTCATCAAATGTACGCGGATGATCTTCAGATATAAATAAGTGGCCACCCGTCTGAACTCTTCTCACTCGCGCATAAAATTAACGAAGATTTGATAAACTTAAACAAATGGGCAGCGTTATTAGGCCTACAATTAAACCCAAATAAATCACAGTGCATGATTATCAGTTCAAAAAGCACTGTGAATAAAATATCATCTTCTACCCTGCCTAAAATTTATATAAATGACACCGTTCTACCTTGGTGTTCCGAAGTCAAGAACCTAGGAGTGTTTATTGACAACACCCTCAGCTGGATCTCGCAAGTAGATTCAACATGCCGTAAAGTTTTTGCCGCAATGCATTCGCTGAAACGCCTCCGAACGCTTTTACCAATTAGTACACGTGAGACACTCATTAAATCACTTATTATGCCACATTTTGACTATTGCGACTTTCTTCTGACAAACATGACATCTAAATTACAACGTAAACTTCAAGTAGCACAGAACGCATGCGTACGGTTTATTTTGATCTAAGAAAATACGACCATGTATAGCACTTTTGACGCACTTCGTATGCTTACTCTAGACAAAAGACGGTTACTTCACTCTCTACTTCTTCTCTATAAAATTTTACACGGTTCTCATGTAACACGTCTAATAAGTAATTTCAATCCTCTGAAATTAAACCGAGCTCGTAGTTCAGCTCTGCTCTGTGTACCACGTCACAGCACGACTTTTTTCAGTAAATCGTTCACCATTACAGCTATCCGAGCCTGGAATAAACTACCAGCGAGTCTAAAACATTCGAATACTTTCCGTAAATTCAAAAACGAATTAAATACTTGGGTAAGGTATAACGACATATAGAATGGTATTAATGTCCTCTTCATCCTCCAGACTTTTCCCACTACCAAGTACCCGGTCACCGCCCCCCTAAACGCCGCACTTTCCTCACTCTTTAAATTCAAAATTCCACCCCATACCTCACTACTCTATTCTCATTTTTCACTCCCCTCACTCCATCTAAATTATTAACAACCCATATTTTCTGTGCATCCTAATAAAACTGTTCAAATAAATATTTAAAAGAGATTAGCCACGCTCCAAATAAATGCTAAAATACTTACAGCTATTTTTGTACTGTCATCATTGTCATATCTACAATATATAGGTCTTAATAATAATTACAATTGATGTTTATATCCTATTGTACTTTTACATTGTTTCTTAATACTGTTAATATTATATTATAAATTACTGGTACTATTAACTTAGAGCCTATTGTGCTTCTCTGCTGTTACAAATGTTTGTATATTTATGTAAAGTGCTAATGTGTACCAAACGTAACATTTCTGTACCGCTTCTGGATAAATTTTACTTTTCCACCTACTTCTTCCTCCTTTTCTTCGCTATTTCTTCCTTCCTTTTCCTTCACAGACTTCCCCATTTATGTCATTACGACCCTTTCCCCTAAACGCCTCATCTCTTCCCTTCACTACTATCCATACCATATTCTTCTATATTAATGTTCGGCCATAAGCCGCCATCCTGATTGAGGTTTTTCTGGGTTTACTCAATTGCTTAAGGCGTACGCCGGGATGGCCCCTTGCTTTGCACTCCCAGTCATAAATGTACAGTTTGTCCCCCCTTTAGTCTCTCTCCTTTCTTCTTTCTCGTTCGTATTTTCTACTTCATTTTCATTTATGATTCCCTTCTCTCATTTTCTCTTCTCTTCCATTTCTATATCATAATGCTGTACGGCCCTAAGCCGCCATCTTGATTGAGGTTTTCTGGGTTTACTCAATCGCTTAAGGCGTATGCCGGGATGGTCCCTAGTTTTGCACTCCCAGACGTAAATGTACAGATTTCCCTCCCCTCTTATATGTTACTACTCTGTATAAATGTAAACTCAGTGGTTAGGCGGAAGAGCAGGCCCTATGGCCTGAGCCTCGCCATTAATAAAGTCATATTATTATTATTATTATTATTATTATTATTATTATTATTATTATTATTATTATTATTACTATTATTATTATTATTACACTGAAAGAAGACTACGATACAATATCATTAAAATATACTTACATGTAGAAATTACAATCACAAACATCGATTTTAAAATGAATTTTATAATATTGCTTTGGAATAAATTCTTGAAGTTTTGTAAAGGAGCTATTCTTCTCGAAAAAAAAAAAACACTGCTCACCACATGCGCTCGATTATACGAGCAACTATTCATACACATTTGAAAGACAAAACAAAATACTTTAATTTTATAAACTCCTTTCTTCATAAAATTCACTAAATTCATCAAAATGACTCATTTAGATTTAATAAATCCTATTGAGAGGAAATTTGGTAATGGCTTACAATTCCTTTGGTTACTATGATACACTTCACGCAGTGAATGTGTCACAACAGTAAACTCATAACATTCACAAGTGTACAAAACATTTTAAATTCTAAATGAAAATTATACGTAATAGGATAATGGCCGAAAAAATTACATGAAGTGTTCAATCTACATATACAAATAGTTTAAGAAACAGCGAATATATACGCCAACATCTTACGTCAACGTCGTGTACCTCAACGTTTTACGTAACTGAAAAACATTTTTTATTAAATAAATGTCGATTAATGAACCTGGCACGAATGTCTGAAATAACAAAAGTCCAGCGAATGAATATTCTAATCAGCAACTTAACTTCGATAAATTACGAAAGAAAAAAGAAAGAGAAAAAAAGAAAGAAAGAAAAAAGAAATAAACTAATAAGCATTTTATAGATAAGTTCTCGGATGATAAGTTTAACCACCAAAACGCGACGTGCGCATCTCCTGCTTTTGCTTCTCAAAGCTTTGAGCAGCGTTCTCCCGCGCGGTAGTTGACCCTCAGTCGACTGACGGTAGAGGCGGTTCTCGGAGGCAGCCACGCCCCCTGCGGCCGCGCCCGCGCGCCAACGAGCGCAGCAATGCGCCAGCGTTCGCGCGCCGCCGCTAATGGGCGCTCGCACTCCACCCCCACCCTCACACGCACACGCACAACGCTACCCACACAAAGCCCACAGCGGTGCCTGCATTTCTAACCTTGTCTTCGCTTACAGACTTTACAAAGCACCGATTACCCGAGGACAGCTAGCTGGCCGACAGTCCGCAACGCAGTCGCTGTCCGATACATTGTCTTCCAACGACTGAATTCGTGGGTTCGCGAGGACACACAAGTTGCCCTCGGAGGCCGTGCGCCGTCCGGGCTCTGTCCGACACGGTAAAGAAAATGGTACCGCGCGAGATGACGAGACGTGTTGTAAAATCCACAGCGTGCACGATTGCAAAAGAGCACGCACGAATGTTGTTCTGATAAAAATATGCATTTAATGGCCAATAAAGCGAAAAAAAATTCACAACACATATTTATTAATTTTCTACAGAAAGCAAGTATACATTATCTCTCTTTGACACTATTTTTCTTAATGAAACGCAATTCGCTTCAGAAGTTTTTAAAACGTCCACTACGTGCATTAATGCATGTTCCGCAAGAGCTGCATTTTTAGGTGGATGAGATATATTCCAATAACATTAATTTTCTTAATAACATTCCAGTAGACGAAAAATATCTCACTCTGATCGCTTTGCCATTTGCTAAAAAACATTCTGATTACAACCATATTATTATTACACACATAAGTAAAACGTTTACCCCACCGCCCATGGTGTATTGGGTTTCCAAGAATTCAGAAATTCTTGGAAACCCAACACACAATGGAATTAAAATGCAGTACCACTCACTGCAAGCAAACGATTACCCAACGACTTGGCTGTCGGGGGAACGCCACACCCTACGCACATTTCGCCCTGAGGAAGGCCGCAGAATGGCGGCCGAAACGTTGGTACCTTTGCGGAGGTTGCGGTGTCTCCTGGTCAGACATGTAGTTATTGTCTCCGGCAGCGGAAGTCTACGCTCTCAAACGGTAACTCCACGACTATTTTTTGCACTGCCCTACACGTTTCCACGGTCACAGCTGTCTGTCCTGCCTGCAGAACACTCTGCCGACTGTCCTGCCCCAAAACTTAAAGCGCACCATCGGTGTGCCCGCTGTCCTTCGGAATATATTTCTCGCTGGCCGCAGGCGTTCCACGCTCTGGTCGAATATTCTGGTCACTGTCTTCCACACTATCGGCAAACTAGCAGTTCTTTCCTATGCGATGCTTGATACGAAGTAACATCCCATAGAATCTCATATCTCAAGAAATAGAAATGGATGTACGTGCTTGTTCCACAAAAACTCTCGAACCACAGTTCTCAAATATTACAATTCTTACGAACACTTTTGTGAAGCCTAGAAACACAAAGAGCGGATCGAGATACCACAATGTCACTCCTAAAGTGGTTTCACCGCAACCTGTTCTTAGCAATGACGCAACTCGCAATGCATCTAGCGCCACTCTGCCAGGTGCTGGCGGGCGACGGAGGCGGCGCCTTGCGGGAAAAGCTGGGCGGACAAGCTGAGTTTGTTCGGAGCCTGAATTACCGTTGTCGCCACAGCGACTCTTGACGGGGACGTTCAGGGCAAATTCTGGAGTGGGAGAAACCGGAAGGGGAAATCTCCCGCAAGACGTCGTGAAGGTCAGCGAAGGATTGACCATCCAGCGGGAAGGGAACACCACCGTCCCCGGGACTAATGACCAGAGCAGGTGACGTGCTCGGAAGGGACTGTTGGGTTCGTGTGTGGCATGTAAGAGCGCGAGGGGAGCGGAGCGTTCAGGATGGGCGGGGCTACTTCATAGAGAATTATGATAAAACTCCGAGCAACGCCGTGTGATCACACAGTTTAAAAAGAATGTATGTAAGTTTGTTCTTCAATGATTCTATTTCTCGACTGAATACCCGCCGAGACCACTTTTAAAACTTGATCTCACTCAAGATCCACCAGTGCAAGCTGGTAATGTGTGCTCATTCGCTCTAATCGAAATCATGGAAGGATAGTAATATTACATCCTTCTCCTTGCATAATGACACAATGATCATCACCAGTATTTGTGAGCTATGCAGGATGGTCATAAATTCCATGTCCTGAGGAAGCCAGTTGCAGGGCAGCCCTGAGAAAGAGCACGAAAAGATGGTCGAAACGGCGGCATCACAGATTTCGACGCGGCGTCATTTGTACAACCAAGAGCGCTTGCAAAACTCGCCAAAGCGCACGACTTGACTTATCAGTTATATCATATTTTAAAGATACGAAAAGTTAGGAACCATTTTAAAACACAAAGTAAATAGGTTTACTGTAAAAAACTGAGACTAAAATTTCAACGGAAATATTTTGTTAACCCAAACCAGAACTTAAGTTGAAAGGGTTTGATGCTTTGGTTTTCACAGAAAATTTATGAAATAATAAGAGTCCCTTTTATACACGTCCAATCTGTATCGGTAGCAGCATTTAAGCGCAAACACCGCAGATAACTTTAGAATAGAAATGTAATGTGTATGCTCACCAGATTGTTTTCCGCCTTAACTGAAGAAATCAGAAATACTCTTACCTGCAAAAAAAGTAGAAACATTTTTAGAATGTAATTACAAAAGTACAATAATATTTCTCATGTTCAATACTTCAACATTCAATAAGGTAAACGTGAATCAAAATGAAAAAACCAACATGAATGCTCTCAATGGTTTGCGCGTAAAAACACATTATGATTTCAATGCTTTAAGACGTCAACATTTACTTTCATATTCATACCAATTGAAGAAATAATTTATTGAATGTACTGCCATCGTCTTCTTTACATCTACTACATCACACCGAAACCTTTTGTCACATTCCTTTTACCGGAAATCTGGGAAAATTATTGTTGTAATGCTGAGGTTTAAGAAGTGAAGCTTTTCATTAATATCTACTTGACTGTCTGAGAGACGCCGCGTCCTAGGCAAAGATGTCAACGTTTCGGCCATCGTGCTACGACCTTCCTCAGGGCGAAATGCAACTATTGAGGGAGGTCGCAGCGTGACGGCCGAAACGTTGGTATCTGTGTCTAGGACGCGGCGTCTCCCGGACAGCCGAGAACAGAACATTCAGATTCCGGCCGCGGAAGCTCATACTTTCATTTACATGTTTACCATAATACTCGTCGTAGTAAAAAATCGATAATTGAAGATGTCTCTGTAAAAAGGGATTGTAACGGAATTTCATGTTTTGAGATAAAGTTTGAAAGATTTTCTTGTCTACAACTTTTATAGAATGCATTATTATCAATTCAAATCCTCACAAAAATACCTAGAAGTAAAGCTGAAGATTTGAAAGATTGCAATGTACGAGTATACTCCATATTTTCTCAAATTAATAAAGAAATATGGGAAATTAATATTGAGATTATTCGCCCTTTCTAGAGAGATGATAGCCAGCCATGCTTTCTATATGCCCTTTATACATTGATGATTTTGGGTTAGTGCAATAACAAAAGATAATACTGATCCTTACAATATAAAAATTTTTCTGAAATTTTTTGAAGTAATTGAATATAAGTAAACCGATATTGGTTTCTGAGTGTTAATTGTCTCGTACAAAGCTATAATAAAACATGTTTGAGATTGCTACTGCCCGTGTAGTTGCAAAACAATCTAAAATAAATAAAACAAAATATAATTAAAGATACGTTGTTTTAACTCTGTATCTCCTTATTTGTTTTAACAACAACATCCACTTGTGTGGATGCACTGATGCATTGCACGAGTTCAGAAAGATCATCTTGCTGCACTTTCTTGCTTGCCTTTTCAAAGAACTGGCTAGGTAGGATCTCTTGGGGTTCAACAAATATTTTCTTAAAATATTTATCTTTAAAGCAATTTTAAACGACTACGGTTTGCCTGATTTTTCTCCAAATTAGTAATAACAGACATAAGAATTTCTTTGTTGTTTTTTTCACTACGTTAATTTAAACACTGTTTCTGACAACCACTCACTCTAACAATAAGGCCTGCCGTCACTTATTTTTGATTCACTACTAATATTGAATCTTAAAACATACTTTGGAAACGCGTAAAAGCAAATATAATCCATCAATAGGGACTCACTATACATCAACAAAGTATGCTAACCTTATCAACAGCAAACTGTGAACATAGCACGGCGTTCTTTACATTGTGAATTCGAATTCAAAGAACACTTTTAAAGAATCCCATAGGAAATCCAAAAACATCATCTCCATAAAACGGCCGTGTACAGAAACACGCGTTTTTTCACAGACCTCTTCAATTATTTACACCACTCCTGTGATACCTCGCTCACGTCGTTGGTGCAATTATCTGTTCACATTCTGAGTTTACAATATTCAGGATTAGCTAGGGTGAATGATAAATATTTAACGTGTAATAAACGCTGGTATTCATTAAAACTGTTTCGCGTTTGTCTCTTACGAGATTCTCGCAAATGATGCAATGGCAGACAAAATACGTCCCCTATAAGCCACCTACAATCCAACTGAAATGGCAGAACGAAAATAATAGCGGAATCCTCTTAAAAGTCAGCAAGTAGTCAACGACCATTCAACAAGGAGTAGACGACCAACAATTTCTGTAGTTTATAGCGTCGTCTGAAGCGCCGAATGCTTGATGCTTTATGTTCACTATGTAGTGTACGTCTTATCTCGAGGTTACACAGAGACAATGGTTACCAAGAGCAGAACTCGGGTTTCACTGCAACAGCTTAGCTCGCCCTAGCTAGGGAGTCTGAACCATTATAAATAAAGTCTAAGGATCTCAAAAAACAACTAAGAATTTTGAAACGTTTATGAATACATTTTATACGAAACCCAAGCTTGAGTATAATCGAAATACAAACACTTAAGAACATTAAAACAGAAATGAGGACTTACAAGGGCATTAACATAATATTTCTGGTGAATAAGACGTTCTGCAAAAACGAATGGAAAAAATTACTTGCATACGTGTTCACAAATAAAACATTATTTTTTTTAGAACAAGAAATATATGTCGCAATATTAATATGATGAAATATTGGTATTATAATATTTATGAGAAGAACTAAATAAAACTTATATCTAAGTTTCGTAGAAAGTTATATGAAAAGGTAATATACAGAGGTCGAAGAACTTGAAACATGCAGTATCAGTGATACATGATACACGCCCAGCATATATCATATAATACATACTCAGGATATATTGAACAGACACAAAACAGAATATTCAGAAACTGAATTGCCTTTATAATATTTAAAAAAAAAAAAACTAGCAAAGAAAAATTTCATTTCGGCTACTTGCTTTTACGTTGTTCGGTACAGTCTATTCAGTCACGTGAGCGGTTTTTATAAAACTCACTGACGCCAAACCCAACTGGCGGGCGTGGCCAGTGAGCAATCCGTGGGAACAATTTATTTTACAAACGCTGTCTAATTAGTACTGATCTGTGTAATTTCCAATCACTCAATTATTATAAAAAAAAAAAACGCTGGCCAACTTCCGCTAGAGCATTTGCACTCCCCGTTACATTGCCATTCCGCCAAAAGAACAATTTTCACATGAAATCAATAGATTTACATAGATGGAATGCAATAAATATGCTCATCAAAACTTCCTACTTAAGAAACAGTATACATGTATTAGCAGAATTATTTAACTAACATGTTGTCTATCGCGAGTTTCATTGAATGTGTGATGTAAGTAAACGAGCGGGCGCTTTGAAATTCAGTATTTACGAATGGACTCTTCAGCTGACCTGGAAGGCCCAGGTAGCTAGAATATGATATTAATTCACAAGCATACATATTCTTATCTGCTTTTCGACATGCTTTGTATCAATTCTTACACTGTAATTTTTAGTGACGATATTCCAATAATGTAAATCGCTCGTGAAAACTATCCCTATTACCCTACTACCTCTGAACTGTACATCTGTACCCAATGAACGCTTTAAAGCAATTAACAACTGGCGTTCTGTTCCTTTGGCTGGAAGAATAATTTCGCAAACTTCAGCTATGCTCAACTGTCATAGAACCCGCCAAAAACCTGAGCTCTACTGACCTGATCGAAGCATACTACACTCCGATCATGGTATTACCTCTCGATCTACCGAGCTCAATGCCAGCAGGAATGCATCCTACACAATTTACGATGGTGACCTGAATTTACAGGAATGTGAATTTGCATTGGCATACGAAATTTAACTTCTTACTAATTTACGCACATTTTTTAGATTGCTTACTCTGAGCAACAAAATCGTAATATAATAGTAGCTGTAATATTTTATTGGTATGCACAAACTGAGGTTTTTGTCTCTACAATAACAAGTCCATGCTAAGTAAATTTATCGCGATAGTGGATGTATCGCAATTGCATCACATTATTACAATCAAGAATCCGAAACTTCAAACGAATCTCCTGAAAATCGGTGTGATTGTCTTATTTGACTTTTGCAGCAACTGAATAATATATTCGAACCATACTGCAATTTGACGTTGAATTAATAATTCGACCATTATTTTCTAAATTAATCTTCATTACCATTTAGTTTCTTCGGGACAGATCATCAACTTTAATTAGGAAATAGAAAACAAAAATCGCAAGACTAGTGACTTCCATTTGAACGCACCGCAGCCAGGAACGACCAGCATCGACTCTAGTCAATACTCAGAGACAAGTCGATACTTTTCAATCAGCGAATCTCACACACCAAGAAGGTCAAAGGTGACCGCACGTGTCTCTGTTCCGCGTCCAATTCCGGACTCCCGAGCAGCCCCGGGTGGGCGCGATTCGCCTTTCGAGCCTTTTTCCTGTTCCGAGACAATGAATGCCCGGGTTGGCTCCTATTCTTCCGACGCGCCTGGCAGGCAACGAAACCATTTCGGTGATGCATAAGAAAAGTGGCAAATCTATAAAATGCCATTGTGGAGCTATGGAAAGGCATGTTTAGAAAATTGTCTAATTTTCTGAGAAAAAATTCATAAAGACGGCTCACAAAACAGCAGAGGTATTGCCTATTGAGCGATATTCTATGTCCAAGTCTGTGAAGTAAACGATTCTTGATTCCACACATTACCTCGTCTGTTGATTTACGAATCAGTAGTTTTTGTCAAATATGACTTAAGGGCGGGAATATATTTTCGGAAAACGGCGATGTCTATAACTATAACACTCGACGTAGCAATTATATTCATCAGGCAACAGTAAGAACAGCTCATTACAAACAATTCCCACACAATACGTGTACATTATTTTACAACACTTTGCCACAGGACATTGAACGATTAAATTCGATAGAAAAGAATCTAGAATCTCAAGTAAAATCGTTTCTGCTGCACAACTGTTTCTATACAATTAGAGATTATACTGAACATCATAAGGTCATTAATTACAACAGTGATATTTAATGCATTATTTACCATTTGGACTGTATAATTCTAAACAACCTGTCACAAGTACTGTACTGCAGCTTCCGGGACAATGACCCCCATCTCGATCAGGTTTTTCGTCCTGTTTCCCTTATCCTTTGAGCAAATGCTGAGATGGCCCCTTGTTTTGCTTCTGGACATAAATGTAGCTTCATTATTTGTGGACGTCTTCTAGAATTCAGTGGGAAATATAGCTATTCAAATTATCGTTCTCCATGATGTCGTTGCAGGAAGTATTATTTCTTGACGAAAGACATGAGGGATAAGAGTCCAAATTAATTGCTGATTTACACTTGCAAATAGATTTTATGGCATTGGCGCAAATATTTTTGTTAACAATCCTTGCAAAAAAATGCTCATTTTCTTCTTATATTTAAAATTCAAGTAGTATATGGTTTAAGGTAGGGATCACAGAATTTTTGAAAACGTGCACAGAGGTCATTTCTCCCCATAGCACGTCGCACAGTTTTTAACTGTTTTTGACATAAATAAATAATAAATGGGGGCCTTACTGATTGATGACGTTATGCCACTGAGATTCACCGCGGAAACTGAGTGGCTTAACAAATGCTGTGTCCTGCGTGAGCTACAACTGGCGGCGCGCCATTGCGTGCTTCAGTTTTGCTGTTACTTGATATTGCGCGGGAAAAGCACGTTGAATTCTACGTAGGCGTAATAAAGCTCACGACTGCCACAACCTGACAATTTCCGCCGTGCCGCGCGGAAAAGCGATCGGTTTCATTAGTCGCTTGCGCCATCCCGCTACCGAAAGCATCTCGTATATAAGTAGAAGAGCAAAAGGGTCTTTTGAGTGTAGGATGATGTTCCAACAGTGCAAGAGGCATTGAAGGGTGTCAAGACTGCATTACGACACTTAAGTCAAAGCAGAATCAAGTACAGAAAGAGGAGAATGAACTCTGGAGAAGAATCTAGACATATTACTAATGAAAAATGTACCAAGAAAACTATTGAAAATAATTGATTTTTAGGAACAAATAAAGTTATTCAAATTTTCACATCGTGCTGTTAATGAATTTTGCTGTTTGTTAATAAAATCAATTATTGCGAGGAGATTCCATTAATTTTGACGTCCTCGGATATAGTGAACCAAAAATGTTAGTTCCAGAAGTTCACTATAACCGGAGTCGACTACATTCATGCATACGAAACAAACAATAAAACTTGTCTAAACACAGCAAAATACAACGTGACGGACTTCCCAATACTATTACAAAGTGCAACGACTGAAAGCCGCACCAAGGCACAGAAATTAAACAAAGAATCACGAAAAATCCCTTAAACCGGTTTGACGTCGAGATATTTCAGTGTTAACTATTGTAGATTTACGACCACGTACGTAAATTGTGGATGTTTCGGAGGATGGGATTTCGTCCGTACAAATTAAAACACAAGACAAACTGGAATTATTTAGTATTTTAGTTTGTACTGCAGTGTCCTAGTTAATTCCGAGATTTGCTTCTCACATTTGTAATGAAACTATTTTTGGACAACGACAAATGTAACTATTTTAGGACATCAATATTCAGTTCAATCATTGTGACTGACAAATTAGCAGTATAATTTGGCATTGCTGTGGATGAACTAATAACCTCACTTGAGCATTTAGTTTTTAAATTCTTAACAACCAGTATACATTATTCAATAATGAACTCAAACATTTCGAAATTATCGCGACAAACTCTTTAAATCTAAAGTTTCAAAACATTTTCATTACAATATCACAGATATGTGTTACGATCATGGATTTCCACCAACATGGATGCACAAAAAATTCCTCCTCAGATAAAAGGAGAATCCTTTGACGAGCAAACTCTGTGCGTCAGAATGGTTGTCAATCTGAGAGCGGAGCACAGAGCAAGCAATATCGCGTGTAGGGCATACCCTGCAGTGTCATCAAAACCAGAAGCGCCGTTTTATTTGTGTTTTTATGAGTCTTTTAACTTCAAAGTTACGCGCAGTTGTTTCCTCCAATACTATGCATAACCCGCGTTGCAAAGTCAACAACATATCGAGCGGCCATTGTGCCTTGTCCCAAAATCGCCCATAGGCTAATACAAGTGGCTCCATGAGTTCACAAGCCCTACGTAAGCCACTGCATTGCTTCAAGTGAAAATAATCAACATTGCGGAGAACCTTTTAGTCAAACAAGTGTGTAGGTGTCTAGTGTATGATCTAGTGAATATGCGTCCCATGGGAACGCAAAAAGTAACCGGCTGTCGGCTGGAAACAGTTCTAGAAAAGAAAAAAAACATAACTAAGAAGTGATAACGTTGCAGTACAAAGAGAACGACGCAACACGGCAGTTTTAAAATTCTTAGAAGAACGTTTCATTATTGGTCGGTGTTTCTGAGTTTAGGGAACAGAGTTTTGGATTGCTGAATGTATTGATGTATTACCTTGAAATGAATTAAATTTTCTCGCCTAATGCGCTACGATTGGTAAAGAGTTTTCCAGGTGATGGCTGAAATGTGCTAATATGGGCAAAAATGTGTGGCATTATAATGTTATGTAACCGTTACTGATGCCAGACAGTACGTGCTGATGTAGCACCACTACTTTCCCGTAGCATTACAATACTTTCTCTATACTGCGTGAGCAGAATGCGAGAAGGTAAACATTATAATATATTCGAATTTTATTTCGAATTCTTTCATTTTATCGTCATGTTTGACTTGAAGCCATGAGATTTCGTGTGATTTATTTACATCCGGCAGATTTTCTTATTAGCGGCAGTATTTCGTGTGATGTCCTTACTACCGGCATGTTTGTCTTTACATTTAAATTAATGAAGAAATGTTTCCCTAAAAAACACATCTACCCCCTTGAATACGAAAGGGGTATAATTCCGTATAACAATCCTAAAATGTAAGCTTATGTTGAGGCAAAGAATCATTGTTACATTTGTGAATCCTTCAGAAGCTGAATATGTTTCGTATCCATAGTGATATCCGCATTACATAGGAATCGTCGCAAAGGACAATTTGTAAATGTTTTCAAATAAAAATAGTAATAGCAATAGCGTTCCGCAGCAGTCATTGGCAAATATTTTCTTGTATTTACATCTGGTAGTAAATAGAGCACTTGTATTGTGTAGGAGCATTCGATTCAAAGAGATTGAACGTATTTTTCTCTAAATTAATATGACTTCATTGCAGACGCGATGTTTACGAAGAACTTGAAATTACAATTTAATTCTATACACGGATATCTTCGATTCTATGCACTAATATGTGTGGCATGTTCCTTGAAATAGATTCCTTATAATCTGACTATTTACAGAATGTACAGAATTTGCGCTTTAACAATGAGCACCTGGACCTCACGAAAGCTTGCGTGCACGTTTCTTTCGCGTATGTTAGAAACGCGTCTACACCAAAAACCCTAGAAATTACTAGCATGTGTGGGGTAAAGAGCTTAGCTCATTAATAACAAATCCTTGAGGATGATAGTAAAATAATTATTAAATTAAATAATTAAATAACCCTAGAAATTACTAGCATGTGTGGGGTAAAGAGCTTAGCTCATTAATAACAAATCCTTGAGGATGATAGTAAAATAATTATTAAATTAAATAATTAAATAATAATTATTAAAAGTAAGTTAACAAAATAAAAACACGATTCGAAATATATTTTTGAATTACATGTCTGTATTCCCGTTTCCTGTGTGAAAAAATATAAATTACAATTTCGAGTAGAAAACCACATCGTATTAAAGCATATGTTTTGTTGTTTTTTCTCCCATAAAATCAGATGAATTCTCACGACCGATTGGACAAAATTTCTCTGCCTTGCAGACATTTTGTCTGCTACTTGTTCGTTCGGGAGATCGTAAGCCTCTCGCGGCGGCCGCTGTCTGTTGACTTTGGCGCGAGCAAGATAAGAGATTAGACAGCCAGATAGCGCTCTATCGACCCACACCGTATTACTTATTACGCATAACGCCCTCCTGTATCGACAAAAGTTATGATTGGCCGGAACTCCCAACAGGTGCACTGTATTTGAGGGAAAAGGCGAGGCTCGGTATCTAGTGCATGCATCATTTTCGGGCGATAATACCACAACGCCCGTGACCCATCCTCACCTTCTTCAGATGAAGAGTGCAATAAAAGGGACCACTACTTGAACAGTAAACTTCAGAATCTATCTTTCAATTCTTTCAAAATCGTGTAAAATTGGTCCTTAAACGAGGCAATTCACATCCTTTTAGTATTATCAAAATGTGTGATTTTATGCATACAAAACAGGTTAAGACTACAAGCATGTTACAAACTTTTGAATTATGCTCAATTGTTTGCGCAGCGAAAGAAGGAATGAGGAAGAGAAACTTCCGTTAAGTCAACAAATTGATTTTGCAAGAGCAACTAATATTTACATGTTCATGAGATTTTTTAACGTTGTGGATAAACGACAACATTGTTCACTCTATAAGCCATATTAGGCTGTCTGGAAAAATAATCTGCTGCCAAAACTTTTCTTCTGGAATTGCCACCATTGTCCTCTCTTTAAAAACGCATGCGATCTTCAAAGACTGCAAGGCGTATTGACATCAGAATCTTCTTTAAAAACTGCGTTGAGGGAGGAAAAGTACAGGAGATGTTACGAATACGACAAAACTAGATCAATCAGCCCGTTGGAAATCCAATGCAGCATATCAATTATTAATAAACACCAATTAAAAATTGTAGAATTCACGACCATGTTGTAAAATTAGGAAATGTTCACGGGATATTTTTATTCCATCCTCAGGGCTTACTAAAGTTTTATGAATATTTCCAATCTCTGCAGCATATGTCCCGATTCCAACCTAACTCCACATGCAGTTGCTGCAGCGCAAGGGCCCATTCCGCACCACGTCCGACTGGCCAAGGCACCAATGCAAATGCGAATTGGAATCCGGACACAATGCTGTTCATCTATAATTCTTTAGTAAACCCTGAGAATGGAATAAAACTATTCCAAAACTTCAGCAAACTAATGGTTTAATTTTGCTATTAATTCTGACTAAATCCCGTGAACTACATTACCAATTAAACATGTCACTACTGTGGATTATAATTGATCAAATCTTGTCTTGTTTCAAAGTTTCTTAAAAAAATTTTTTTTTTTGGCAAACTTGAATGCATGTTGCATTAAAAGTGTCTTAAACATTATTTTAAAACATCATCCAATATAAAAATTACGCTCGCAAGTGGACTACAATATAATCAAGAACTTTTCATTACAGAATACGACTGTCATCTTGTAACAACAGCATTTCTTCGATACATCTTCAAAATCGATTTAACTAGACAGATGTCTTAAATAATTTAATCGGTACAATTCAATATATCAATTATTGATTAGTAATATCTCTTTCTGCAATTATTTTCTTACGTTTTTACCTCCACTTTAAGCGGCATATAATATGTCAAGCCCGAACTGTCAGCACAGTACCAGAAATCCCACGGTATGGTACTACAGACTGTTTCTCTCTAACGGATATAAGGAGCTTAAAGTTCGCAGAGAGTTGTCAGTAACACTGAACACAAACAGGTGGAAATCCTCTTCCGCAACGCAGATCTGCGAACTGCCAGCTGGCAACTTCTAAACAAAAGTACTTCTCTAGAATGAAACATGCCAAAAACAATGTGTTTCATTTTGATGCAATAGCTGGACACATACATAATTCTTCGAGTTGGCAATACCATTTTAACAGGCTGGAAATACTAATCCTAGTATCTTTTGTTGATTTTCTGACCTCGGATATCAAAATTGACGAAAAAATAAAGCTAATAAATATACAATTTTGATGAGTCAAGCTGAAAAAAAAATTCCTAAGAAGAAAAAATCAGAGAAACATACCTGGTAACACTGACCATTACAATTTTCTTTCAATTTAACTTCCTAAGAGAATGGAGAAAGTGGAATGTTTTCGAGAGAGATTCATCATTCCATCATTCCACATGATTTTTTTTTTCGTGAAAATAAATTATAAAGACCATGTTCATATCTCTCACTGCTGGTACATTTTTCCACACATCTGAACCGATACTAAAATCCAGACCCTATAAGTGAGATAGGACTTGCAGACGTCTTCAAATTATAATTCTCAACTCAAATAATAGTAATTATAATTTTAATTTAATAATAATTTATTAATAATTTTCACTAATTTTATTACTACTAATCTATAATTATTATTATTATTACTATAACAGTAATTTAATAATTATACTATTTTTTTATACTAGAGTAGAAAAGGAGTCTTCGTTACTCACAGATCTTGCCTAGGAATGTAACAAGAACCGAATTAGCCAGGACTTAAAACAGAGATCATAATTAAAACAGTTGTTTATCGATTGACGACGAGGCATACAAAGCTTTATCAATCTCTGATGCGGCAATTATCACGAAAAAATATTTTTCAATATTTGAATTCAATACTACTTTTCCACGAGCTCTTAAATGATGAGGATCTGCTTTCAGAATTTGCATAATTGACTTTTGGATTTTCAACGCGCTAACGTAATCCGATTTAGTAATTAGTAAAAGCTTCCGAACCAAGGGCGCTATTTAATTGTTACCGATCAAGGTAACATGAGCTCCTCGCTACCAAACTGCCTGAAATCGAAATTGACATTGGCAATTTGTGCATCCACAAGAGCGAGGATAATAGATCACGTCCTGTTTATTGCGCCTATATTGCAAGTGATTCCACCTATATGTATAATGACTAAAAATAGAATGTTATGCACAGTGCCTATACCAAGGGCGTCCCACTTGAAAGGTTTAAAGGGCCACAACCATAACCTGTAACGTGGTTGTGGGCCATATTTTCATTACTCGGGCGCTCCGCTTATCTGAACGTCCCTGGAGACAGGTATCTTAAAAACCGAGTGTTTGTGTTTCTTACGTTGCACTCGCAACCAGCCTCGGAGTACATGAAATCACAAAGCGTTCGAAACCTCATTAATTGACAGGAAAGTATCAACCACAACAATAAAAACAATCCTCTCATAAAAAATAGCATAAATGGAGACGTCTGAAAACTGAATCGAAGATTTTCACAGAATTACCGAACAGATGGCAAAAAAATCAGGCCCGGACAGCCCAGATCATGACTCCGGCCGCGGAAGCCTACGATACCGGATGGCAAAATAACCACACCTCAACACCGCCAACAAAACACCAGCACACGCAACTGGTGTGGCGCGGCGGCATGGCAGGGCAGGGCAGCACATGGCCGTGGAGCGACCGCCGCGCCCCCAGCAGCTGCGAACGACGCTCCTGCTCAGAGCAACGGTCCGGCGACGGCGCGGCGGGGGGGCGGATGCGGTCAGCCCCCCTCCTCCGGCGCCGCCTACACCTATCCACGAGCGGGGCACGGAGAGGAGCAGCCCGCGACCTGAAGACCGTGAGGCCCAGAGCCACGGCCCTCGTAGGCCGTTCCAGAGACCAACGGATACTCAGCAGCCAGAACTTTGCGGAGAATAGGATATACAGTAACCGGCAGATGTCTCGCGAACTCTAAATTCTTGGCCGATTCTAAAGGAAATTCAGCGAAGATGAAATGTCTAAAAGCATTATTTTAGGACTTATTTCACCTAAGATTTGGAACTCGAATTCGAGGGTCGGTATGTTCTTTCTATGACTGTATTGGACTTAGAAATATTACAAAAATCAGAAAGGCTATTTACTGTCTACGAGTGTGGGCAGCCAAAAGAAAAGCAACAAGGCATTTGAAGAAATGTTTAACTTTCTATACTACATATTGGAAAAGTCGATCGAGATGTAATTTATAATTCATAATATATGACAATTACACATTTTACAAAGTAGTTTCTAATGTGATTCTGGAACCATACTACTTAATAATTTAAGTCCACTGTACTGCACATAATTAGATTGTTGCATTTCTAAATACAATACTTTAAATCACACAGTTTGCTTGATAAACTTTTTACTGAAAGTATTCCTTTTCCGATATAAAAATATAACTAGTTACATTTCATTGCCGCACTATTTTCACTGAGAAAAACGTGTTCTTGTATTACAAGGATATGAATGACAACATTCCTATTTCGATATTCACAGCGACACAAATTAGTTGTGCCATGGCATAACAGTGTTTCAACCCGCTACAGCTCCGCTTGCGAGAAAATTTATTTTCGAAATCACAACCAGGAGACCTCTAATCACTACCAGGAGTAAAAACCTCTATCAACTGGTATGAACCCACACCCGAAACATAGGAACTATACAATTTCCTAAAAGTTAGGATCAGTATCACCATTTTGAATCAATTTCTCGAAGTTTCCTTGAGATATATATTTCTAAAACTTGGTTTGCTAATCATACGCCAGTAATACTCATGAACTGATAAATAGAACGCAGAAAAAACCATTGAGACAGTTTTATGCTAATTTTTTTCAGTATCATATTCGCGGCAGGAAAATTCGCCTTCTGCCTTATCATGAACGAATATTAACGCTTCCTAGGAGTTCGCATTATATATATAATTCAGAATCCGTCACGGGTGTGAGATGCCCGGGAAACGAACTTGTGCAGAACACGATCAAATTTTCGGCAATTAAAAAAACAAGAATTAAATAATCCAGTTCAAGATGAACTGAAAATCCAACACTAAATTTAAGAACCTTCAACTGTTACAAGGACTTAGTTCTCCCAGCCTATTTTACTATTCGTAAGAGATCTCGATTTGGGCTTTCACCCATATGTCTGCCGAACGCATCTCTCTATAAAATGCCTTTAAAGCACATCATAAACAAATCTCAGTAATTTTTATTCGAATGGGAATAAGCCGCGTCTGTGACGACTCTACAAAAGATCGTATGATATTTTTCTTCACAAAATTGATGTACTTTTCTTCACAAAACTGATTGAATACATAAAAAAAGTCAATCCAAGATGATTTGACAATTCAAACCACTTCCGAATCTACAACTGGGGAAGGTGTAGAGCCTTTCCAGCCAACGAAATCCAGATTCCCGAGAAGAAAGCTCGACCGTGCCTTGTCGGGTAGGCGGCGTTGGGGCCTGCCGGCGCAGCCAAGCCGAGCGGGACGACGCGGCCGAGCGAGCCGCTGCAACAAAAGCAACGCGGGCGCGGCAGCCTCCGCCTGCACCGCCGCCGCCACCGCCGCCGTCTTTCACTTCCGCGTCGTCGCCGCCGTCGCCTCCGCCGTCTTTACGGAGGCGTCTTTCTTGTGCAGCTGCGCGCGCGGCGCTCTCCAGATCTTTGTCCCTTTTCTGGGACGCGACTATATTATCTTTTGTCGTTCGTTCAGAAAGAGATACGTCGGGGATGAGAATTTAATGGCCGTATGGATTGGAGAAAGCACTTTTTCTGGCGCCAAAGAAAGAAAACCACAAAATTTTGAACGCGGATAAATTACAAGAGTGTATGGCAGTGCATTACTTAGGTTACTATTTAGCGTTTCAAGAATATATTACTGTTTATAAAACGAGTTCACTGGCATGAAAGGTAATATTTACATTGCCTATAGTTTACGAAAAAAATGTGTATTTTGTCTGATAAACAGATTCACGAACACAGGGTAAACGTTTTGTCCAGAAGAACATTTTCTAAATTCTACTCTTTCATAACACAAACTAATCTTTGCTATTATCTTACTTTCAAGATAAATTCTACGAAGAAAGAGCAATACAATTACTGTTTGTAACTTATGTACGTAACATCCCATAAGTTTACATAAATAAAATCGCACATACTCACCATTGAAAGAGCAATTTGCTAGAGTAGTGAAACTTTAAAAGATTAAAATTTGTACGTTAAATAAACTCAGGGCATACTGGGTTCAAATGCAAGTTTCAAATTATCAGAGCCAAACTTATGAACACCTCGCAATATTGTCCGTTAGCCAATCAAAAATCATTATTCACTTTACCGTACACGATTACAAAAATGAATCACACCTTGGTGTAAATTGGTTGCAGGAAAGCATTTTAAATTGATACGAGAATGTGTAAACTTCTTCGATAAAAGCGTTGAAACTTTTAACGTTAATTTTTCAATAGCTCATGATCCTTGTTTACTTCAGATGACGGAAAATGAAACTGGTAATTACTGTCTCACAGGCTATAGAAACTTCCAGAAAAACATCGCTCTATTGACAAATCGGGTCGTCACCCGCCTGGTAATGCCTCCCTCATTCTCCCCCTCGGAGAATCCAGATACTGCGGCAACTGATGACTGCGCAAGGGCCGCGACAAAATACGAATCGGCGTTATAAATGGGGCCATCCATCGCAGAGCCAACGCCTGATAAATCCGCGCGGGGGCGGGAAGGGGTGGGCAGTCGGCGAGCTCCTGCGAGGTAGCGGGCGGGTGGGAGGGGGAGGGCGGGGGCGGTCGCACGGTCGGGGGGGGGGCCGGCCGGCGGGCGGGAGGAGGCGAGCAGGTGGACGGGCGGGGGCGGGCAGATGCGGGCGGATTGCGGGCGGGCGGGCGGGGGGGCGGTGGCGGGCGGCGGGGGGCGGTGGCGGGGGGCGGTGGCGGTGGGCGGTGGCGGGCGGTGGCGGGTGGGCGGTGGCGGTGGGCGGTGGCGGGTGGGCGGTGGCGGGTGGGCGGTGGCGGGTGGGCGGTGGCGGGTGGGCGGTGGCGGGGGGCGGTGGCGGGCGAGCGGGGTCCTGCTGAGAGGCGCGGGCGCCACCGCCCCGCAATTTACGCGCGGGGCGACGCGCGACGCCGTAATATTTCGACCTGCGCCCCGCCCACCGCGTTCGCCCACGCCACGGGGCGGCGCCGCTATCGACTCGCGCGCGTCGGCAGCGCCTGCCTGGGCTGGGGAGACGCGGGCGGCGAGAGCGAAGGCATGTTGAGGTGGCGAAGGTTTGGGGATGGGGGCGCAGTGTGGAGTGATGCGATGCGAACTTGCCGAGGGAGGATGGAAAAGGCGATGACATGTTGATGTAGTGGGGGGATTTAAGAGGCGTGGGAAGTACAGAAGTGGCGTTGAGACGTAGATGCAAGGCAAACAGATGCGAGGGGTTAAAGAATTCACGGGAAAGATATGAGCGAATAGGATGAAAGGGTTTTGTTATTGTCGAAAAGAGAATGGCGGGACTGAAAAAGGAAATCAGGATTACAGCAGTTGTAGAAAATGAAGGTTGATGGCGCAATTTTTCTCTAGATCCAAGAGATTTTTTTCGAAAAGAAAGGAAGCCAAAACACAGAGTAGCAAACCATCGGAGGGTAATGTACAATGGAAAGAGTACGTTTGGCATTAGTGTAACAAAACAAACGTTTCGTAATTGCAGAAACGTTGTACTAAACAAGACACAACGCAAGCGAAGAGAAACATGCAAATGGATGCATGTTGGCAATGACAATAATTTGAAGATACGTGTACAGAAGAAAAACTGAGATATTAATGATAAGACAATTCGATAGAAACAGCGCGTCGAAGGAGATAACTTATGGTGGTCGTGCAGCAAAGGAAGGCCAAGTGTCTCCGGAAGAGAAACGACGCGGAACGTGTGCGGCGCACGAATGAACTCAGACCGCCAGGAAGGCGGAAGAGCGGGTCAAGGGCGCGGGCGGGGGAGAGCCAAGTGGCAATCGACGTACGGGAAAACCACCTCAACGGGAAAATCACCGGGTGAAATAGGGCAAGACTAATATCGCAAGAGAAGAGTATTCGCGATTGATCAAGAAAAATGCAAGAAAAAATGAATGTGATCCGAAAAAAGAATAAACACGTGTATAAGCGATTCTCGTTGAAAACAAGTGAAAGGGAAAAAAATGACGCAACACTAAAAAACCTATAAACTATACATTCCTTTCCTAGGAAATTCACTCAGAAATGATCAGATTAAATGTTAGCCACTGAAATGCAAATATAAATATGAACATTCTCTGTATAATCAGAGATTAAGCACGTGTATAATGAGAAATGCAGTAAATATGAATGATTAACAGGTGAGGCAAAAGAAAGACATACTAACCAGACTAAATCTGTTGTTACCATAACATCATGGATGCATCGCATTAATACAAGCAGCTGACATACAGTATGGACGGAATCAAAATAAACTGCACATCATTGTAAAAAAAAAAAAAAAAATAGTAATTAGTAGCGAAAAATCGATGCTGCTTTGATTGAAGTCATTTTCTTTCCACCACTGTGCTGTTTTTTTCTGTTTGCTTATTCTAAATTTCGCATATCAGTTATTCCCTAATGGATTTTGAAGCACTTTGCGGCGATCGGGAAATTCCTATCATGTTAAAGCCGCGCGTGACTATCGCCAGGGCCCGCCGAGAACACACTCCGGAACAGTTGCGTCAAAAGCCCTATAGCTTACGATACGTACGAGGGGGAAAACGCACTTAGTTGTGGCCAAGTCACGATATCATGCTTTAGGGAAGCCGTAAAGCAGCGCAGCGCGCAGGACCCGGCCAAGGGCTGCCGCAGCGAGGGCGCAGTGGCGCGCCCGGGGGGAGCGGCTCTCGGCGGAAGGAAGCGCGTGCCCTCCGGCGCACCAACCACTGGCCACACCTCCGAGACATGACACGAACATTGTGAAAACACTATCCAAAGGACTAGTCGTAAAAATAAAAATAAGAGGATTTAACGTATGTATGTTTAAATTCTTTCTTTCTTTCTAGGGTTTTTATCCAGCCGACAGCCGGTTACCCTTTACGTCCCGATGGGACGCATACTCGACCATACACTAGACACCAACACACTTGCGGGCTCCTCTGATCTGGGGTCAGCAGAACGCCAGGCCCTCAGCGACAACACGTACATACAAAGACAAGGGACAAACAACCATGCCCAAGGCGGGACTCGAACCCGCGACCCTTCGGACCGAAGCGCTGAGTCGGTACTCGCTCTTAGCCACCTCGGCCATCCAGGTCGGCATGTTTAAATTCTTAATGAATATTAATCAAAAACTATAAACAAGAGTCCATGTAACACGCTGTATAAATATAAACACAATCCATGCAACAAAATGGTTCACCGTCACACTTGTTTCAGGAATTTTTTCCCGTTGATAGCATAACGCGCTTCGAAACAGAACTAGACGTGTGTAGGACACACTTTTGATAAACATAATATATAGTTTCTGTCCATCTTCGTTGCATACGCGCCCTCCTGGAGTTCGGAATTTCTGAGATGCGAACAGACAGTAATTAAAAAAGATCGGAAATTTGTCTCGCGTATTTCGGACAAATAAGAGCGAGTGAAAGAGAAAACGGAAGTCGAAGACCAAGTAGGACCTGGCAGGGTAGAAATGGAGGAGAGTTGGGAGAAGAGAAAGGATGTTGTCACAGCCCATTTTCCCGAATTGGACAGAAGAGAACCGCTGTTTGTAGAGATGGAGCTAAATGAAAAACAACAGGAAATGAGGAAAATCAAATCTAGAAAAAAACTGAGCACAAAGGAGAACAAGCAAACACAAACGCGAAGGCATGGGGATCCGAGATTGCTTAGGACCAGTAGCTCAACAAAACTCGTTAAGAACGGGTAAGGGAAAAGCAATGCGGGCGGACGAATAAAAGAGGGCAAAGGAAACGCAAAGCTGAAAGTTGTCCCGAGGCGAAAGTGAAACAGTGGCAAGCGAAAACACGAGGACAATATCCGAGGGGCGGACTCGGAAACGCTAGAACGCTCCAGCCCGAGCGCGCGGGCGGGCGCGAGGGTAAGAGCACGAGCGGAAGGGCGAGAGTGGCCGGCCAGCGGGCGGGCGGCGGCGGCAGTGACAACGGGAGCGCGGTATGAATATGAGAGGACGTGAACGAACGTGGGAGGGGACTGGGCGGGGCGGGGCCGGAGCTGGCACAGCGCCCGGCACGCGCGCCCCGGCCACGCGCACCCCGCCCGCGCTACACCTCGTCCTCGTTCGCTCCACGAGGGACACGCGCCGCCCACCGCACCGGCCCCCGCGCAATGGGACACGATCAATGACGCAACTTTTTATTTTACAATATTGCGCTCATCTAGATCAGGGGCGCAATTTAAACACTTTACATGTACTTTTTTTTTTTTTTTTTTGAACTTCGATGCCCCAGCAAGCTAGGACCTGCAGCTACGATATCTCCAATGTACAACAGAATCCCATAATTCAATTTAAAAAACATCTGAGAAGAAACGGTGGACAGGCACTGAAGCACATACGATCTATTTTAATTTTGTGTTTGATTCAACAATATGTTCTAAAAAACGAGTACGTTTTATTACTAGTGAAAACGAAAGACGACGGCCAGCAGAAAGTTGCGAACAATACTCGTAGAATTGCATTATTGATTACGCGAATTACATTATTATTGTAATCGAGTTGGCTTAACAACAGTTGGAGAACGTTAAACCAAAGCAATTTCAACTGAACATGAAGATTTCAATCGAAGGAAAGCCAGAGGGACGCAGAGGGAGCAACCACTGAAACGAGAAGCGGTCCCCGATCTCTTCTCCAGCCATTTGCACCCTCTAGCCGTCCCATAAAAACCGCATCGAACGGCTCCTCCAAGTGTCAAGACGCTCGTCCCGGGGCGAACGATGTGCATGGGGCGCGGAGGGCCGGGCGCTGGGCCGGCCGCTGCCTCTGCCGCGCGAACGCAGGCGCCGCCGCCGCTACGCAGCCGGCGAGATCAATAGCGCGCCGCCTCCGGCAGACGCAGCGCCGCGACGCCGCCACCGCCACCGCCACCGCCGCTGCTGCTGCTGCGGGTGCAGCGGGGCACAGCAGCCGCTCGCTGCCTGCGCCTCGCTTCCCGCCTTCGTCGGAGGCATCCGGCCCGGCCCCCCCCGCCCAGCCCGGCGCTCCCTCCCTCGCTTCGCCTCGCCTAGCAACTCTAGCCCCCGACAATCCGGCCGGCCGCGTCCCGGTTCGCCCGCTTCAGCGTGGTCCATTTCGCCACAACTACCCTGTCCCACCTGCTTGTTACGAACCACCCGCCTGTGCTAGTTATTTATTTACCATCAATATTATTGACATTTTCAGTAGCTAATTTGTTTGCAATGTGTTTCTGTTTCATGTAACTTAACATTAATGTTTATTTCATATGAAATTAACATTAGTGTTTCGACATTCTTTCTTATTATTTGCAAGAGAGCATAAAGCTATTTCGCTGGATTACGTTCATGTGCAAACTTTAAAACATTCTAGTTCGAAACATTGAGTTTTTGAGATAGTTACACGTCAACAAGGTTTGTGACGTGAGATGCGACACGTCCCGGTTTACGAGTACCGACTGGGACACTACTCATACCGCACCGCTTAAAATTCACAGGTGATAGTAAAAACATCTTTTGGAATCTTTCAGGAACCGAATTATTTGGTTATGTGTTGTTGGTAGAAAAATCACTCGAAATATTGTTTACCTCCAAAGTACGTCAATACAATTCGTTGAAAAATTCTCTGCAGCGCCCGTGTGCCGCGCAGGACAGTTCTATAAAGTATAGTGCGTAATTTGTAATGCCACCACAATGAAATACTTACAAAAGGAGAAACATGCGAACTATTGATCAGAGGAACATTTCTACGAGCTGATTTATGATCATGGATGGGTCACATAAAGATGGTAAATGAAAACCAACAATTTGCAAGATCGATATACATATGTGCAATACAATACTTTTCAATTTTTTTCATACGTTCCTACATATTTCGCGAAATAACTCCTATACATGAATGAAATAGATGTACTTCAATGGGAAATTCTCTTGTGTTGGAGAACATATCCATTAGTATGTCATAACTAGGGGCGGATTTTAATGATTTTTTTCCCTTTTCAATGCCGTTTAGTACAGAAATTCATTTTATGTTATGACAAAAGGAATTGACCCATTTTTATACGTATTTTTGTCGATTTTGACCATTTTTTACACTTTTAAGTCAGTTTGAATGCATTTGTTGCTCATTTCATCGATTTTAACGTTATTTTAATGGTACTTACTTCATATAAAATTTACGAGATGCAACAAATATTCTCAACAGAATTACTCAATAGCCTCTTCGATTTCTTTACCCAGAAATTGTTTTGACAGCCGTTATGACATCAGTACCGTATCCAACAGCTTGAGTTGTTCATTCGAACTGGTTTTGATAAGATTTTTTTACGTCATTTTTCTTTGGTTTTAGGGCATTTTATTGATATTTTTGGCGATGTTTTAGGTAATCAAAATGCGCCCCCTTGTCATAACTATGCCGTGTGCTTGCAGTTAAGTGCTAAGTTTTCGTACCTTCTTTGGCCATCTTTTTTGCATTGGTAATGAAGGGATTTTCTGAAAATCACGTTTGTAGCCTTTGAAACTTAGTTGCTGTAAAAGATCTTAGATACGAGGCGACGCATCATCATTCTAAGTAATAATAAACGAATACGAGTGAAACAAAAAGTAAAAGGAGGGCCATATTATACGTTTTAATTTAATATGGTTGGTTTAGTGGTGAGTTGTAGTTGACATTTACATTATTGAAATGATTGAAGGCGTTGTCATTGTCAGCAATACTAGTATTAGTATTGTTGACAATGACAACGCCTTCAATCATTTCAAATAATATGAGATGTTTTAAGAATTTGATGGCGCGAACGAAATTCAACTACATATGAAAATGTACAGTGTATCAATATTAGAACATATCAAAACCTCCAGATTAATTTTAATTTGATTTATTGACATTCATTTTAAGATAAAAAACTTGAAAAAAAATTGATACGTAATAATTTATTCCTAGCATTCTCCCTTAAAATCATGAGTTTATCAAACATCATTATCGTCAACTCACAAAAAGAAAAATGTCAATAAGATATAAATTTCTCAGGTATTGAAAATATGTCAGATAAAATGTATTTATCTCTGTTTGCGCTGAGCATTTGGTGATAAAAGGTCCCAATGTTTAAATTTTTAATCAGCGTCTGGTTCCACTAACTTCAGTGTTATCTTCGATGAGAATTCCTCTCTAGCAGCTGTACCGAGCAGAAATCCAGTCCAACAGCGCTTTATCGAAATTCGGAAGCTCCAGAGGATACAAAAACAATAATATATCAATATAACGTCAATCAGAGCATTACATTCAGTGCAGATACTTCCAGCGGCGCCCAGCGTATTTGCATTCACTTTGTTTTCATTAGGGCGTCGCCTGCTGGCTGTGCTAAACGATTCTCCGATAAAGGATCTTGGCGCGCTCGGAGGGAGACACGCCCACCAACAAATGGAGGGAGCGACGTTATCCCATGACACAGATTTTTTATACGAAAAATGCACAGACCCCTCAAGAAATTAATTTCATTTTAACTCAAGAAAACAATACAAATATTTTGGATTCTATTTTCATAACACAATCTAATTGGCCGAATAGGTTTGGTTTGGTTTTTTCGTGTTTCCGAGCGCGTCAACATCATTGGTCATTAGTCCCGTTAGTGTAGTGCATGTTTTTCTCGGGAGATGGCGGTGATCTTTCCCCGCTGGATGGCGAGATCCGGCGCCGACCTACCGTCGGCTAGTGGGGTTTCCCGCTAACCAGGACTCTCCCACCAGCGGGGCACCACCACAGCCGGGATAAGCTCTAAGCTCCCGACCGGTCTCCCGGAATATGTGGTAGTATAGTGCTTGTTAGTGTAAGTGTGTGTGTAAGGGGAGAGGATAGGACAAGGAAGAGGAAAGAAAGATCGCGTGCGGTCCGTGGCCCGTTTGGAAGGGTACTGCTCCGGCATTCGCGTGGAGTTGATCGGAGAAACCACGGAAAACTACCGATCAGAGCAGCCGGCGGCTAGAATTCTCCTCCAGGCAGCGACTAAATTCGACCTAGCTGAAAAGCTAGTGTCCAAAATTCTGCCGCCGTCAGGACTCGAACCTAGGACCTCCTGGTCAGAGGCTCTGCAGTGACATCAGTTGATGCACTGAGCTACCGCTCTCGGTTTGGCCGAATAGGGACAATAATGAAAAGGTATGTTATAATGGACTAAAAGGAATCGCAACATTACGGGACGTACTCCGTTGAATTCATTTATTATGATACTGGCCAACACGCGTAAAAGAAATCGGCTCATGGAAATCAAGAAGTGTTCCTTTACTCACGTAACTAAATTTTGTTTTCATCGAATTTGTATTTGAAACACTTCTTAATATTGTTAATTATGAATGCCCTTATTGATTATGTATTAAGACATTAACATCTTAACTTGACATTAACAACTTAAGTTTTTTGCATATGCCATTGAATATATCCCTCATCTTCGGAGTGATGGTACAGTGCGTTCACCAGATGTTTATTATTGGAGCGTAAGGGGTTTGAGCTGAAGTTATTACGATAAAATCAATGTTTCAATTCCTTAGATCCTTAGAAGACGTTTTTGTTAAACGGTTTAATGTTGATTCGATATTTAACCGCGGTGGTAAGATTCAAGTGATAACAAATTTAGTATTTTACAATGACACAGTTCACCAAAAACGCGTTCATGCTTTTCCCGCGTTCTTGTTCACGCAAAGAATATGCATGCGTTATTAATGAACAATATTGTTAAAAGATATCGTACTATTTTCCAAATCGAAAAAAGCAGGTTCAATCGCTTTGTGGAGGGGCTCTCAATTCAGGCGATAAAATTGCTTAGGGATTTCAGTCAATTCACACTCCCGTGACAATGTACTTAGAAATTAGAAAAACCTCACAAAAGCTTCATTGCTATTGGCAAATTCAGCTGTCATTTCCTTCATCGGCAGTTAATAAGGCAATTTCGCAAAAAAAAAAAAAAAAAATAATAACACGACTGATTTCACGGTAGCCTCCCTCAAAACAAATCGCCCCACGTTCAATTAATTCCAAACATTTCCGAACCATCAACAACCTCATGGGCAACCGCAAACCAATCGGCTGACACGTCCAATCAGCTGACAGTCCCAAGCGCAGGAACCCCGTCACCACAATCGATTCTCATATGATTCAGAGCGCGTCCAACAACTCCTCGCGCAGGCGAGGAGAGAACGGCGCGGGAGAGACGAGCAGGTTCCTCAAGTGCGGTTGGCGCGCGCCAAGCAACCCCCGGAGGAGGAGATGGTATCTGCGCCGCCGTCAGCGCCACCGCCGCGGGCGCCACGCACGCGAAAGCCCCGTTGGCGCCGCCGCCACTTTCGCCGCCACAGCCGCGTTTTGTCGCCTTTATTATCACAAAAAGAGCAATCCTTTTCGGCTCATTTTAATGTTTTCTCCTCCGACACGCGGCGCCGCGCCGACACCGGCAAACATTTTGCGTTTTGCGGCGGGCCAGCCAGATACGCAGCGAGCGCGCGGTTGGGCGTTAGAGATATGTATAAAAACCCACACCGCATCATCAGACGCTGCATTTGGAATGCAAAACATGACGCGAAGAGGACGGTCACTCGCTGGAATTCATGCAGACATGTAACGTCGGATACAAATATTTTAAAACATCTCCATTGAGAGGGTGAAAAAAATGGGGACTTTCGCTTTTGAGCTTTGTTGGTTTGAGCTTTGGACGTGCCAGCCAATATAATTAATACATGCCCCCCACTTTGTCGAACGATTGCGCGAGGATAGAAAAATAGAACTTTACTCGTTACAAATTCTTATTCTTCCTCTCTTCTACCTTAAAGGGTAATTTGCGCTTGAAGGTTTGCTTGGAACAGCAACACAGTTTTCAAATTTCAACAATGCTTTGTTCATTTATGTACCATCATCATCATCATCATCACCATCATCATCTCGTGAACGTATCATAAACTTGATCTTCTTTGTTTGTTCGGTATATTGTGTTGCAATATAAAACTAAACTACGGTGATACAACAGTACATACTATCTCGCATTATTTCCACAGGTTACGTAATATTATACTAGTTGAACTCGCAAAAACTTTTTTCAGCCCGTTTTCTCGGTATCTAGGAACCACAAAATAGTGTTTTTCTGTCGAAAAATCGTCTCCTTCCTGCAGATTTACATAATTCTTTCTTCCTACGAAATATATGCGAAAAAATTAAAATGGGAAACTTAGAATTGACTTACCAACTCATAATTTCACAAAATTTACATTTTCCATTTCAAACATTTCAAGTATAAAGTTACAAAAATACTTACTCGTAGAATATCCTTATCACCAATAATATGGCAAAGCAGGCAGCAGGTTTATGGGCCACAGATACATGCTGCCTACATGCGGTTGCTCATCAGTATTCATTTAGCTCCATTGTTGGTTTTACTTTTGCATAGGCTCAGATGGAAGTTTTTTTTTTCGAAACGTCAGGAAGCAAATGTACTTAGTAATAATTAGCACTAACATTCTCTTGAGCAATTCTCATGTACCTGCCGCCTGCAAAAACATTGAACTTTGTAATGAACTCTCTCCGAATTGTCTGATATTCGTAGAATTAATGCTTTATACTTATATGTTGTGGACTTAACGCTGAGGATAGTTGACGCTTTAGGAATAATTGCCAACCAGCATGAGCTTTCAGAAGTAGTAGATGCGGGTTCGGCAGGTGGAAAAAGCTGACAAGTGAAAATTTGTGCATTTTCGAGATAAGCGATTCATAACCGGCAGCCTGTTCCTACAACGGCCAAAGACACGCCAACAACCGAAATCGCCCTCTTCCCCTTGATCATTAGTACGTGCCCTTGATCGGTTGACGCGCACCGCTGACGCGCTGACGCGCACCGGTTTCTTGGACCTGTTTAACCAACTCCATATCAGTCCGAATCTCAAGAATTTATTGATAGTCTAAATTAAAAATGTAGTGAACATTTAGCAATTTACGCGCAAATATCCCACGGAAAACGTCTAAGAAGATTTTCTTGATATTATTTTTACCTCCATTGAACAACGCACTTAGAATGACTTCAGAATCTTCAAACAGTAAATAGCAGCGTAGCGAGCTTTCCGGTAAAGGTTTAATTTGTCTCTTATGTCTCTTATGAGAGCAGAGTTTTCAAAAAGTAGAAAGAAATTGCAAAAGAAAACTTTACGTGTTTTATTTATTAAAAATGGTATGCGTACTATAACTTCTGAACAACACTTTTCGAAATGCCATGCAGTTTTCTCTTGAAAAAGTTTCCTTCAAAAGTTGAAAGTAGGCGTCTGCAACCCAAGATGAGGCAAATACGTTTTTAATACCTGAGACTCCGAAATCATCAGGTAAAAAAGTAATTTTCCTCGCGGTGAAACATTCAACGGTTCCAACATTAATTCAAATTAATCAACAATTTTAAGTAAATACTCATTCTAGACATCAAGTCTCCTGAACAGGTTTGAGCATACAAACTGGAGACGTATCTCCAGGAATATTTTGAAGACGTCTTATAAGGAAACATAATCATAGATTAACGTTCAAAAACGTACGCTTTTCACACATAAAACCACACATAACGTACACCAAAATTAAATTAACTCTTGTTAGGTTACACCATTGGCCACCATAGGCATTTTCATCCCCAGCACTCCGTCTCCTGTGTCCCGCACCGGGATATTCGTCGCGTTTCCGTTCGGGCGTTAGCACCCTCGTTCCCATAAATACTCCCACTGGCCATAAAGCATCTATAAATTGCGCGTAAGCCTTCGCGAGCGGCGCCGCCCCGCCTGCAAATGGGACGCATAAATTAGCGGCGCGCGTAGGCTCCGCGTTTCCGCGCCGATGACGTACGCGCGCTGGGCGGCGCGGAGGGCGGCGCCCGGGGCAGCTCCCGGTTCGAGCCCAGTCCGCAGCGGCGAGGGCGCAGAGCGCGCGCGGACCTGCGTGTGGAAAGGACGCCGCCGCCGCCGCCACCCACAAGACGCCCTCCCATGAGTAGCATGGCTTTGCATTTTGTAAATATAATAGCCCAACACATGGATTTTCAACGGAAACTGCCCAAGTAATTGATTGTGATTGTGTTCTTCATCCATGTCCATCTTCAATACGAAATAATAATAATAATAATAATAATAATAATAATAATAATTAGTGTGTAAGTATATTAATAATTCTATTAGCAGTTATTTTCAAACTAGATAGCAAGTTTCAAGAACAGACTCTTAATGTTGGAATTAATTTATATATTAATTCCATATGATATAGTTGACACGTCTATTCCTGTATTTCGTCAAAATGTAATTACAGTGAGGCCTTCAGTTCGCTGGTTTTCCAGGCGTTCTGAGCCATTCCGGACAGCACCTTTGCGCGTAGCACGAAATGGCAGTTCGAGGCGCCTGCGGGCGCTGCGCCGGGAAGAGCTGGGGCAGGACGCAGGTGCCACGGCTGCGAATCGTGGGGGACACGAGCGACGGCGCAGTCGCGCCGCTGCACCATTTCCGGAAAGAGGCAGCAGTTGTGGTTGTAGAGCGCGCACAAATAAATCTCTCGGCGTCCATGTTTAAAACTCCAGAACGCTTAGACGTAGGAAAACGTCTCCAGACAAACCAATGCGTAGGCTTTGAATCGTACATATTGATATCTCTAAACAGTTCCATGCATACTTAAGATAAGTATGTACGTATGTATATACGAATTTGAATGTTTCACATAAACATTTCACCCACTGAAGCGATTGATCCCTTACGTTGCACGAATACGTTCGAAGGATTTAAAATATTATACCAACAAGTAGTTGTATTTTTTAAATTTAGTTTAATGCAAAACCCAATGCAACTAGCGTGCACTGTTGCCGGATATTGCGAGGCGAGGCTAGGCGAAGTGGACGGGGCAGGAAGAGAAGGGGCTGGAGGGGGGGGAGGCGAAGCGGAAAGAGCGGGAATGGCTGCTGATTAGATGATTGTCAAAAATATCACCCCCGCTAACATAAAGAGGGCGGGCGAGCGCGTGTTCCACAAAATTTGTTCTGAACTATCGGATCGATTGTTTATAAATTTTTCTGTTTGGAGCAGCAGGGAGTTCAAGATCTCAAAGTGTGGTCTCCAAACTGGTCCCAACTTTTGTGTAACTGGAAATAATACAATCCGCAACACATCTTGGGCGCCCCTGCGGCGTAGTTACCGTGTGACACAGGCGGAGCGTGTGAAGCAGGAAGTGTGCACGGATTTAAATTAATAGTTGACAACGCCGGTTAGTTCCCTTTAATCTGGACTAGAAGCACGAATACAATATTCCTAATTCGAAAAGGCTCTTTATATCCTAATAATGTAGCCTTGCAGAAGATCTTCGGAGTTAAAGTATTGGCAGATTATTAAATATAAAGATAAAATTCGCTTGGCACAAAGTTAAAAAAGGTGAATAATAATAATAATAATAATAATAATAATAATAATAATAATAATAATAATAATAATAATAATAATCACTCTTTTATTTCACGAAATGAGAAGAAAAAAATTGGAGCCATTTTTAGAAAATTTTATCCCTAGGATTTCCTGTAAGATAAGCCTAAAATTTAAAGAATTCTTTTCAAAATCGCTGGGTTTCGAATTGCCGGGCAGACAGACAGTTGGACGGACGTTTCGAGAAAAAATGAAGAATAAAAAACACTTTTTGGGTATCAGGGGACTCTAAAATATGTATTTCCGTCTTAAATTCGATTCTCCGCAGAATTACAAAACATTTTCTGTTCTACGTATATTACTCCCTAGATTGGTAGTTAATAAAATAATAATAATAATAATAATAATAATAATAATAATAATAGTAATAATAATAATAATAATAATAATAATAATATCTCACCGATACGGGAGGGTATGGTGAAAACGAATTGCATCCAGGGTGATAGTTACCTGAAACAGAACAAAAGGTTCATAAAATTCCTGCATATTTTTAGCTCCAAACTTTGCCACATTCGTGGATAATTCTCATTTACTGGCGTCTCAGAATAAGTGTTACAAACATTTTGGGCATTTAGAGGGGTCGGAAATAATTTAGGTCCATGAAATCACCGCGACTGCGTCAAAGCAACATCAACACGATCTGCCGAACATGTGTGCATACCAGGTTGCCTACAACAAGGGACAAATATCACATACGTAAATTCATATAACTCCAGTTATACCATTGTATGAAATTTCCCACAACATGTTCATTGGCAAAAAATAATTTTCGGCCCTTCTGCGTACCCTAGAAGTATATAACGTTTATTCAATACACAATCACCGCGATTAATGAATCCACCGCGGATTCCAACTGTACTTCATAAAACTAAATATAAATGTGGTCAATTTTTTCGATGAATGTATCAGAATCCATACGAGATAAATATATTACCAACTTCCTTTACTCAGACTTGACACCTAATAGTGGTAATAGGTTTTCGTAATTGTAATGGCATTCACCCCGTATACACATAACCATCTTTCCCTTCCATACGTAGGAGAGCTTATGCTCTAAATCAGGGTTGTCCAACTGTGCCTAGCGCATGCGCCCTGTCGGGATGAACACGCCCTCAATGGAAAAAATACGTTTAGTTGAGATTTAAGATTTTTTTGTAGAAAATTCTGAAACTGAAAATCATCCGCGTGGTTCCATTGCTCCCCTCCCCTTTCGTTTGAGAGTGGCCGGGCAAACTACAAACTACTAACAATACGGGTTAAGTCAGGTGTGAATCGCCGCGTAATGTAAATACATCCCATCACCATATTAAAGGTTTTAGTTGCGACCCTTGAGACATTCCAAGTTGGACACCCCTGCTCTAAATAAACTTTCTAACAAATTACTGCGCGTTCAACAACAATATCACCAACGTAATGAAATTACGCTGCTTGTGAAAAAGCCCTCGATAATCGTTTAAAGTGAAAACATTTTCGTTTTCAATCAATCCCGGTTATGTCTACCGTTGCTAAATCACATTATCCCACTTGGCGCCGCTCGACGCCTTCTTGGAATCAGCGCGAAGGGCGGCCCGTCGGCACATCGCCTATTCCGGTGACGAGTTTCCGCGGCGGTGAGTCAGCGGGGCTGAGGCGCAGGCGGGCGCTGGGCGCCTTTTATGCCGCCGCCGCCGCCTCGTCTCCGCAGCGGCCGGAGCAGCGAGCCCCGCGCCTTCCGGCACCGCCCCCGGAGCAGGTTTCCCCCGTCCCTACCCCCCACGCTGCACTCGCGGCTGACACCGAGCTGTGGTGACGTTGAAGGTGGGGCATGCGAGGAGTCGCCTCCACGCTATGCTTCACCGCAATGGATCTCAGCTCCTATGGACCCCTGTTTGAGACCAACGTTCTCACTTTAGACAATACAACTACAGGTAAAAACGATTCAGGGATTAGACAAATTGAGGTATCGCTTTTGGTTTTCAAAAACTGAATTATATACATTACAGTTCAATATTTAAATAGTGGTGGGTACTCTACAAAATACTGAAAAAAATGTAGAATGGATTTAAACAAAGTTTGGAAAATATAGTGCAGATCTCATGAAAAACACTTCTGCACAAACAGAACAGAGTGGTCGCTACAGTTTAGTTGCGCAGTTTTATTTAAACCATTGCGTCACTCGATGATAAAACGAAATAATGTGCATCACGCACTGTGGATGTAGAGGTTCACTTTCGCCAACCACTTCTAAGGAAAACATCGTCCCGGCAATCCACATAAGACAGATAACTACGAGATTTCCTAGGTGGTTCGACAGCTAAAACGTCTTGGATGACGCCAAATGCAATCCCTCTCCTTTACAAGAGAGCCTAGACACAATTACAAATAATATACAAAATACCTAGTTTATATTGTCTTGTTATTTAGTGCAAAATAATTCGCAACAATTTATTTCACTATTAGAGTTTGATTGCTATTAATATGTTAAGCAAAGATAACGGTTTTGTACAATTTACAAGAAACCAATGACACAAAAAACCGTAAGTGTACCTACCACTACTGGACGAGAAATGGATCCCCTCCCTCAGTCCTGCATCAACCGCCAATGTATCCTAGTGCTATAAAACTTGGTTTTCGCATCCCTAAAAGCATAATTCTTATCTTTTTATGCCGGAATCTACAAAATGAGTTCTTTTGCATGTTCTAATGTATTTTTTAAAGATTCCTTCAACCCCTAGCATCCGTTTCCAGAGACGCCAGAAGCTGTGTACCAGTGTGAAGCTACACCAATATTAGAACCTAAAAGTTTCAAAATGTTGATATAAACAGTGCCATTTTTTGAGACCACAATTATTTGCAAAACATACTTGGGGCCTTCTTTTACATTTTTGGTGTTTCCGTGCTTCTGGGTACTCAAGATACTCAGAACATCCCGTTTTATCCGCCAGGTGAGCCATTGCACTATTTGCCGCCGTAACGTTTAGAAAATAATTTCGAAGTTCAAAATACTCTTGCATAAAAATTTTGAATTCCCAGATTAAAATCTACGGTAAGATGCGTTGAACATGTGGTGAACATGGAAATAATTGGTAGAATATGCAGAGATAAAGCATACCATATGGAGAACACAAGGGAAGCGTGTGTGGTACATGCCGGGAAACGCGCTGAGGTACATGTGAGAAAAATGTAGAGAAAATGAGAGGAAACATATGAGGATAATGTAGTCACAGAAGGTGCGGGGAACTTGCAGAGACTATACTCCGATTGAAACATTGTGGGACTTCACAGTCACGAGCTGGAAGGAGAGAGGGACATTGTCATTCAATCGGGAGTTCCAATGCCAAAAATTGAAGTAGTGCCGAGCTCTCGATTGAGTGATAGTGTCCTTCTCTCCGTCCAACTCGTGACCTTGAAGTGCCACTATGTTTAACAAACGGACTATACATGTGAGAACATGCACGAAAACATGTGGGAGGCAGGTGGAGCCCGAGTTTTGTTTCTTAAGCAGTGAAATCCTGAGGTGAATGAAATTCTTCTGAAACTTCTGTTATATTTTGGGAGATATAACTTTGCTGGAGATCCCCACTATACGGCATATAGGGGAGGTCAGAAACAAGCAGAAGCCAGAAATCTATGTAAAATTAAATTGACGTGTCAATAGATCCTTCATGGCGCGCCTGTAATGCTTTAACATACAGTTCAAGGGATTGGAGTGGGATATACGACCAGTAAAGTAGTTTCACTTCTGCAACGAAATGCGGAATGTTTGCACGGGTCTTGTTAGCGTCTTACTAAATCATACCTTGAAATTCTCAAACAAAAAATAGAAGACAAAAAAATATAATTGTCAATGAAATTTCAATAGAAAACTTCATACTTTAAAATTAGTATGATCGGTGTTCAGGATCAATCAATGAATATGGCGAAGTGATGACAGCACAGAAGAGATTAATAAATGGGGTAATATAATTCATACCTCATCAAGTGCTACTGAATATACTAAATGCAATACTCAGCATTACGAGGAAATATCCATTTATTTTTTGGTTCGAAAAGAACTGTATAATATAATCTCGCAAAGAATCGATCAGCGTTTTTTATTCCCGGCACGAGTCTACGTAACATTCAGGTGAATTGCAATGTCCACTACATGCGAATGTGAAGTTTCATGAGAGGAACATGAAAGTCTCTTTGCGCCAATCGCCTGTCACCGGTCGCTGTCCTGCATTGACACGTGCACTCTACCATATTCATTGCTGTACTCAGCGAACATTGTATCTCGCGAGCAATGTCGGTCATGATTAAATCTGTAGTTGGAAATACGAACATTCATCATGAAAAGCGGTCCATGTAAAAGGTTTCACCCCTGAGACTACATTCAGAAAATACCAAACCATTCGAAAACTGAAACTAAAAGATCTGCTGAGGGTGATAAATTGACCATCTGCACATAACGCAACATAGTACTTAAGGCACGTCATTCGCAGCCAACAATTCACGAAAACGCGCAAATCGAAAAGACCATGTTTCTGCATTATAGTTTCCTGAGCCACTCAAAGAATATTCCTAAATTCTTTCTCATTTTTCTCACATTCGATGCTGCTCGAAATTTCCAGTAATATAATGCTCTATGTAGAAATGGCAAACCTAGATTGTGACCATTCACAAATAAATCGCACGTTTTTCCATCTAAAATTCCTTATATATTTTCTCTAAATATTTTTTTTTGTATTGTGTGCATTTTACTGCACTCGTTGAACACCAATATCATAATTAACACCAATAACATTGAGTTTCAAAACTGAATATGTGATATTATTCTAAGGCTAGATATATTACTGTTTGGATACCTTCTTGCCAACTGCAATATTTCAATGGGTGTAAATTGTAAATTGCAACATACTCTGGTAGGTGAAGCGTTAATTTAGCATCGACTTTACAAGGTCAATAATCGATATACTATATTAGAAAAGAGTACGTTACTGGAAAATATGGTGCTACTTTTGTTAAAAACAATGTCTAACATTCCACAGAAATTAATTATGATGGCAATCCAAAAATCGAGACGTCTAGATCAATAGTGTTACGCCTCGTACAATTATTTACTGAAAGTAAGTTTCACGCAAGTACATAGAAATGTGATACAAGTTCTGATTTGCCACTCTCCAGACACCATCATTTCAGCACGTGAAATTCGTTCTGAATGAATATGATGGGCTGATAATAGGAATATTTAATTTATTTATAAAACGTTAAAAATACCTCCAAAAGCCGTAAACCACGTCTCTAAATAAGGTAGGCGATCAAGAATGAGTGGACTTTAGTTCTCACCTTTCCTGAACCCTTTCCCTCAGCCAATGAATAAGTGAACGTTATAATTGTGGTAGTTCGCAATTGTCATTCAATATACAAGCACATGGAAGCATTAATGAGTTAAAAACACATTCGTGGCTACCAAATGTTGACAGACTTCGTAAGTTTCACAAGTACAATCACCAATTCATGTGAATGGAATTTGTCACTAGGCACTGAGAAAGAGTTGAGAACTTCCACTGCTAAAGAGAACGCATTCAATAAGTATACAAGATGACAGAATAAATGTTAGAAACTTATGAGCCGCGCGACGCGTGTGTGTTTGTGAGGGGGGTAGGTGATCATTTTTTTCGAATAAGCATGTGGGGAGAAATTTCATACAAGGAAGTTACATATGACGTTAGCCCCTGGTTGATGAGCAATCCATCGTGCATTGGTGTTTAGCAGGTCACATTTAGATGCAGTCAAAGGAATTTCGTAAATCTGCCAAACATAACTCAAATCAGCATTATAGACATAAACATTAGTCTTTGGAGCCGCCACTTCATGATGTTTATATAATTTATTTCGGCCACCAGATTGAACAGAGTAAAGTAGTGTTTGTCTAAATATTCTATGTAGTAACAACGGAAAGTTGGTGTATCACGTATAAAATTTGTTACAAAATGAAATGAACTGAAACAAGAACGCCATCCGTTGTACGGCTGTTCTATAGCCAGGAGCTTTGAGTTTAATTAAAAGTTGTGAAAACAGAAAAAAATGACAACAGCTGTTACACGCGTAGTTCGAAGGAGGCAGAATTATTGGGCTCTCTAAATACTACAAGAAACTGGTGGTGCCACATCAGCACAAATACATTCTCACGTTATTTCTAACTTTTAAAATTTTCGAAAATTCAGAGAGTATAACGAAAATTCTACATGCACTGTTGTTTTAAGCGTCCTGCACTCTATGCTTGTAAAGAAAAAGGAACTATTTTTGAGAAAATGTTTTTCATAAATTTTTACTAACTTTAAGCACAAAGTATGCAAAACTACTCGTTTTTTGAAAACATTCTACATGTCCTTTTTAATCATACGATTTTTTAAAACAGATTTCTTATAAGACAGATATATCACTCTTAAATTTTAAATTATTTTTTATAATTTTCGAAAATACAGGAATTAGCTGAAAATGGAACAAGCACAATTTTTCCTTTTTAAGGAAAATTTAAAGAAAAACTTTGAAGCTTTTTAAAATTATTGTTTGAAACTTGATTATATTTCAGACAAAATTACGCGAAAACTCATATTTTTTGAAAAAGTGTACATGAATTGATTTCAAGGTAACTCTTTGAACAACAGATTTTATAGAGAAAAAATATATCTTGAATATTGAAATTGTAGGAAGACGACGAAAACATTTGAAATTTTTTGCAAACTTTTGCAATTTTCAAAAAATCAGGAATTTCAATGAAACTGAGAAAAGCGTCCGAGTACTTCAAGCTATCCGAGGACAAAGTTTAATACAAACATTTGGAGCCACTTTTTGAGAAAAGTTTGAAAATGATGATGCTTCATGTGAAAAACCTTAAAAAGCCAACTATACTTTTTAAACTCACAGGGCCTCCAGTTAGTACAGATCGATCGAGGAATATCGATTTTAGAGAAAATGGCATGAATGGTTTAGGTGCTAGCGATAACCACAAATAGACACACGGATCAGCAGACGTTTTGTCGTCGATCGATTTTTCACTATCAAAAAACTACCAAACGTGGATTCTGACTACACAACGTGTAGATTAAGTAATTTACAACATATAAGAACCCAGAAATATCCACTTTTACCCGGTACCAACAGTAAGAAAGGTCCTTACGAAAAACGCCGATTTCCGTCGAACGATTACAATGTTCTATTCTGTAGAAGAAGGGTCGGAAATAAAAATGATGAGCAATGGCATGCATTAAATGTAAAGCAAAACAAGAAAGAAGGAAAAGGTTATACAGAACTATTGACATTTGAGAGATCAGTGAGAGATGCTTTTAAGTAGGGCTGTGATTTCTATGCATTTTCATTTTTTTCTGTTAACTAAAACATCCCGTTTCAACAAAGTCTATACGTTGAGGCATTCAGAATTTATTTATGCTATTTTTGAGAAGAAATAAAAGAGGTCATCTTCGTCAACATATTAGTTTTATTAAGATAGCCGGCTTTGCCGTCATCATCAGTTTACAAGATACAGAAAAATATAACAAAATTATACAATTAATGGACACATTTTTTTTAGTTACAGATAGCAGATAAAATTTCAACAAAAATAAATTCTGGAACAGAAGCGCTTTAGAAATCTTTCACATATTTCCAGCCAAGCAGAAATCTGAGGCCCTTCTCAAAGAACAAACTTATTTCCCTCTGTCCCCTCTACTACCAATTTTACACACACCGACCTCACTAACTGACTCCCCCGCCAATCTTATCAATACCTATATTTTTTATTTTGTGGAATGTACATTAACTGCACCTCCATTATTTGCCTAAGAAATGAGTGTTCTTATAAATTAAGTCCTTGAATTAATGTTTGTCGCTTGTAACAATTTATATGATTTCTGTGTTTTTTTGCTGTAAACATATTTTCCACATTACAGTTTTTATTTACTTTTACACTTACACATTGCATTACACTATTTCTCATATTTTCTTTTTTAATTGCATATATTACCAAATATATTTACATATAGGATATTTCGCTGCTTTTATTGCATATAATTCACAGCCCTACTTATAAGCCACTCTTAAGCAGTTTTAAGATGTAGCTCGTTTAATGGTAAGCAACCACGCGGAAACCTACGGAATCGATTCCAAGATAATCAGGTGATATTCTACCCTACGAGTAGAAAACGAATACCCTACCTACCTACCTATGACTAGAAACCGAATATCCTATCCTACCCTATGACTAGAAAATGAAAACCTATAAAAGCGAATGGGAAGTGCTCCGACAAAATCGTGTTATGGCCAACTTGGAAAATTCAAAAAAGTGACTTCTGACTATCTTTCACTAACTCGTCTATTCACCGGACATCAACTAACCTAAGTAAGATTTCTATATCAGTGGCCATCCATTTTCTCGCGGCATTTCCCTAGGCTCGTATAGCCTTACACAGATATCCCACTCTGCACCTCCATAGGTGCGACTGCCATGCTCGGGAGTAATAAAACCGCCAAAATCAGCATTTGGGATTACTTATGTACACTGAAATCCCGTGGAACGGCCATGAAATTTTAGGCAATACGGGCAGTTGAGTGTCCTTAAAAATCCACGTTTGGTGACGCGAGAACTTCACCGCTCCCAAAACAGTCGCCAACTCCGCAAAGGAAGTGTCTCCACACGAGACGTGCCTTGAAGCCCGGGGAAGTAGCCGAAGTTACAAGACACAAGATAGCGGTTCCAATAGAGCAAATCACCAAGGTAAAAGTGGAACAATCGTTAACGTATGCATAAAATAGTTGCAGCAACGACAATGACCATTAACCGGGAGGACGGAATGATGGAGGACAAGTTTCTTAACACATAGTCCGTTAGTGAAGCAAGAGCCTTGACGCCTTCACTGCATCACCGGTGCAGCTGTGCACAGATCTTATTTCCTGTGCGGAAAGAAGGCCAGGGATACTCGGTGGTGGGTTCCATATGGCAAGTGAAATCGAGAAAATACAGGATGAGACAATAATAATAATAGTAGTAATAATAATAATAATAATAATAATAATAATAATAATAATAATAATAATAGTCATTGGAGAAATTCGAAATTACGAAATACAGTTCTCATGGTGCAACTATATATTAAAACTCTTTATTATTTATTTCATAAAAGTTGATCATATGATTTGAATTGGCAAGATATCCAAAGTTCACAAACTTCCAATCGAATCTACCCTACCATCAATGTAAATTTAAATTAAATTTTAATATGAACATATTAGTACGTTAAACAACCCCTTAGGTACGTTAAACAACCTGAAAATGCATTTTCAGTACATATATTCCGTTCTATAACGTGCGTGCAGAATTTTCTTTGCGATAAATGCACGCCCCGCAGCCTCGCATAGGCATCCCAGCGGCGGAGCGTGCACCCAGAAGCTTTCGCTGCATCGCTGGCGGTGCAGCGCAGCGTAGCGAGCGTGGAGGCGGCGGCGGCGGCAGCGCACGGCGAGGCGGGTTGGGGCAGGCCGCGCGGGGCGCGGGCGGCGGTCGGGGCGGCAACGCGTGACTCAGCACAGGATCTGCAGATGGCGGCGGCGGCGGCGGCGCGGCGGAGGGACGCGCGCGCGCCCTGGTGCCGCCGACCTCAACCTACCGCCGCCGCTCCACGCATCTCCACGTGCCGCACTCCGCGCCCTCCCACACGCTCCACCGGTAACGCGGGCAGCCGGCGCTCGTCAGTCAATCGTCCACTCAGCTCTCTATTCAGCCAGTTTACGGCGCTCCGTTGGTGTGAGTCCATAGGACGCTGTTGGGCTCAGGCTGCTTTGGATCCGCTGACGCGACCGAAGGCCCCTCGGAGGAAAAGAAGTCGGAGCAGGTTCTACCGGAATATATACTTTGCATAAATATTGGGTTATGTTAAAAACTGGAAGCGAATAGGAATATTTGGATTATGAACGTACTAAAAAAAGCAAATAAACTGAATGAGGTTAAGGAATTTCCGCGATTTTATACTTTGGAATCCCGCTCCCCTACAAAATGATCGACCATATTTCAATTTAAATTATTACTCAACTTCTATTCAACTACTACCAACGTTCAACCTACTTTTGAACATGCCCAGCAGTTATTAATTTTTACATATTCTTCTCGAACACGGATGTGACATCTTCCCATTATCATTCGTCCATTCATTATCAACTTTAAAGACATATGGTACAATTCATAGTTTTAAATCCTTTCTTCCTTTCTCTGTTAATTGTTTGGTCAACTTCAGTCAGTTTAAAATGGATAGTCAATAATATTAGATTCTCTACTGACTCAGAGAAAGAACGATTACAATCTTAAATATTATTGACAGATCTGTGACTTCTAAAAGTCGATAAGAAAAAATCTATTTGAAATCAACTGTTGATCGAAAAGAAAGTACCGATCACGAATAAAATTGAAACGTATCTCGTTAAGGAACATTGTCGCCTGAGGCGCAACCCGAAAAGAAGACGGTCAGGATGAACAGGGGCCATAGGCATTCCGCACTACAACGGAGTAGTCTGACATTCCACGAGAAAACTCCATGTTCTTGCAAGACCAGAGTATCGCTAAACTACTGGTGCTTCAACAGCGCTTATGTCCAATTATTTATAACTTTAAAATGTTTCTAAACTTAAGAGAGTTCAACGATTAGCGCAATTTTTAAGCGTCCTTAGCACTTACCAAGTGGGGAAAAAATTTGGAGCCGTATTTCGGAAAACAATTGTTTCAAAATTACCTTTATTTCACGCAAAATAATGCACAAAGTAATCATATTTTCGAAAAATTGCACCGGAACTTATTTCAAAATGTCCCTGAAGAACAGATTATACTGTGAAGAAAAATCTCAATGTAATAATACTTTTAATGTCAATATCACTAACCTTTTCGTAGGGCACATTCTCTTCGCAAAACAAACGAGTGAATAGAAAGCGTGCATCCAATGACCTAAGTATCTAGGACCATTATTATATTATGTTATGTCAAACCTAATTTTCAAACGAATTTGCATCACACGACAACTAAAAAGAAAAAAAAATTCGTACTAAGTTTTATTTCTTAATGTTTTTTAATAACAATAATATTTTTATTTTTGTAAAAACCAACAAGTGTGTTCATATGTAATCACAAGGGGTACTGATACTGAACGCTTAACGAGGAAGGACATCAATCGCACCTGCCGGGATTGTGTTCCTAACTGCAAGTGACGTATGGAGAGAATAATATCCAGAAATTCCGTGAAATTTTAGCTATTTTGCGGCACACATTCTGATTATGCAATTTAATTTCATTACGGACTGTGCGACAGCATTAATAAATCCTACGGTGCCGCGCGTACACTTCGAACAGCACATTATTGCTCTCTAGCACGCGCACCCCCACGCACACGCCACACATTTCCTCTGCGGCGCATTCCTGCGTAAATACTAATACTGTATTTACGCATATACCAGCAGGAGCGATGAAATATTCTGGCCCGTTCAGATTCATCGACGTTTCGATATCGTTCAGTCTCATCCTCTGGTAGGAAAAACTCTAAACATCGATTCAGAAAGAAATGAAGGCAAGCCTCTCCCAGAGCAATGAGTGTTTAGGTTAATTTTTTTTAATATGCAGACAGATTCATGCATGTGACAATCTTCCAGTGCAGAGGACATTGACAGCCGCTATGTTAAAAAGTTTTCGCCTTCTTTGACATCCAAATGGTTTTAGCTTGACAAACTTTACACACTACGACGAATTTACCTCGCTGAAACCAAATTTCTTAAAATATTTGAACTGTTTACGAATTATCAGAAAAAGTATAGTGGAATGCTTCCATCAAGCATCCAATAATTTTTTGTAAGAACTATAAAAACAGTCTCAAATAATAGCTATTAAAAGAACGGATATTTCAAATATTACATAGGAGCTGACTGCTGCACGAACCTGTTCACAGAAGTGTAATGAAATTGTAAGCAAAACTTACAACAACACGTGGTGTTTCCAGAATCCCTGTTTTGTGGGTCCTTTATACCGAAAAATTGAATGACGGCACAACGTTTGTCTGTCTGTTCGTCCATCAACAACGCTAGCAGGTAAACCGTTCAAGAACGGTTGTCCAAAATTGATATTTCCCAATCGATCTGGCTGATGTCGCGGCCCCATGAATTTGAAACGGATATTCTAATTTTTTTTGGGGACTTTACATGAGGTCCCTAGGACATTTTCCAAATTTCCAAAAAAAAAATTTCATCGGTTTTAGTTAATTTTCTTGTTGCATAGTGTGAAGGAGTTAAAAGGTAATGGTGTTCTTTGAAAAACTCGAAATTTTTTCGAAAATTTCAAAAATTCAAAACTTTTTCGTCGTCTTTCTACAACTGCAATTATCAACAGAGAGATTTTTCCCTTCCAGAAATTTGTTCATTAAAGAGATTTTGAAATAAGATCATTTACAATTTTTCGCATATTTGAGTATTTTTCGCGTAATTTTGCGTGAAAGTACAGGCGAGAAAGTAAGAGCTGTTTTAGCACCACTAGTTTAAAAAAATTATTTATTGTTAATGTTTAGGTAGCTCATTTTATTAACTACTGCCTCTCCTAAACAACAACGTACCTTACCTGAAGATCATTCTATTCATAATCTTTTATCTATCATCATCATTCTCTCGCAATGATCCCTCGACTCGTAATTGGGAACGTACAGTAGTAGTACATTGCAGTGTAAGGCAATGAACGCCTACCACCGTGCTCATACGCAAGGAAACAGGAAAATATAAAAGCCTACGTTCGGCAATCGAATAGGGAACTCAACATCATCATCAGAGAAAATATTTGACCTGAGTAAATAAGAAGATAAATCGACTTTTTTTTAGAAAATAAGATAAAAATACTAAAGGATTCCGCTAATCATTTTCTACATTTGTACATAAAATCATACGAGTTCCATTTCTTCTGGTTGCCGAGTCATGGGGTATATAAGTATTAACGAATGTCCAGTAAATTTCATAAAATCAAGAATCCTAACAAAAAAGTCTAATTGTCTGATGATTCACTTGACAACTATGACTTGAGATAAGGAATAAATAAACAAGTAATTGCATCGTCCAGCTAGATTAGTTGAAATAATCGCAGGATCGCAAGAGATGTGGCTCTCTTGTAAAATGTAGTTTTCACGAGCGATCTGCTTATTCGGAGGGATAGTGATTCAGTGGTGAGTTGTAGTTGACATTTACATAATTGAAATGATTGAAGGCGTTGTCATTGTCAACAATAGTATTTATTTCAAAAATAGCATCTTTCGATAACTTAGTCATGAGTTTTCTGCTGTCTGGGAGCCACTGGGGAGCTGTCTGGGGAGCTGGGTAGTCGTTTCTGTGGCTCCCAGACAGCAGAAAACTGATGACTATGGCTAAGCTATCGAAAGCTGCTACTTTTTAAATAAATACTATTGTTGACAATGACAACGCCGTCAATCATTTCAATTATTCGGAGGGAGTCAGAGAGCAACGGCAGGCCACGCTGAAGCGTTGTCCCGATGGCAGCCGCAGAGAGCTGGGGAGTCGGCGCGCCCACGCCGTCCGGCGCGCGCGGAAGAGGCGGCTGATTTGGTCGGAAGCAGAAATACTCGCGCCGGATCCCGCCCCTCTCCCGTCCCCCACGCGCGCGCGCACCCGCCCCCGCGCCGGAGCCATCCCGCTCCGCCCACGCGATTCACTCGGCTCCCGCTAACCCCAGCAGCACGCGAGACGTGGCACAGAAACTGGGTGAAATGGGTTTGACGAAGTGAGAAGGAATGTTGCTGAAAATCTTTTTACGCGAAAAAAAAGTTTCCTATCAAAACATCCCTTTGTTACCAAAGCATGGAAAATTGAAGGCTCATTGTCCACAGCGCAAATTAATCATCTACGGTTCCTGCGCTAAGAAGGGTACGTCCAGCAACCTCACACAAAATATGGTTCTTCGTGTTTTGATTCCCGCGTAAAATAAAACACGTAGGTATGAAAACGCCCATCAACTGAGAATCAATTGCTGAAAGGAAAAAAAATACGAAATTATAACGGATGGGGTATTTTATACATCAAAAGGAAATATTCCACATGACAAATAGAGAAAACACCGGCTATTTTATCGTATCTGATATCAGATTATCTAATTCATGGAACATTTATGTGGATAAGGAACATAGAGAAAAGCTCGTCCACACGTACTGATAGGACATGCCGAGATATACGATCATATGTACACAGCTATTTCTTCACTCGCTTATAGATACGGTGAATCGGCAAGCAACAGTGCAAAGCCTACATCTAGCTGGAGGTACGATGGCCACGTGTTCTCGCCTGCTGGGCGGCGGCGGAAGCGGACTCGCTTGGGCGCGTTCACGCGGCTGCAAAAAGCGCAAGGCGCAGCGGAATGCATTCCTCGTGGTCGCGCGCGGTGGGTGACCGGGTTACTTATTCGCCAGACCTTGCGCAGAGAGAGAGTGCGGCTCGAAATCCGCGCGTTTCAATTTCTTTTGCGAGGCAATGCCACTCTCTCCCCTGCGGAATGAATTTTTACGTTCACTCTCTTCTGGTATCCTGCTATCTTCCAAAGTATGAAACTTGCTGCGCTATGTTTGCATGTAACACTATACGTGGATCATTTAAAAGGTATGGTAAAAGAGGAAAAGCACGCCCCAACCCAAAATAAATGTATTCAGTATCTCTGAAAGCGGGAAAATAATGAAAAAATTTTGTCGAGAAAGTTGGTGATAAACGTAGAATAACATAAGTTCCTCCGTGTATTCTAAATAATTTGTAACCGGGAATGGACAATTTAGGCCATTTTTGCGATATTACAAGGCAAACATTTAGAAAAAAGTCAATGAAAACGCAGCAATCACTCACTTGTTTCGTGATAATATATCAAAATATTTCTTTCACATCCGCGCAGTCGCAAAACAGGCATTTTAGTTACTTGACAGTCAACATGATTGTCGACCAACCGATCGTCGATGAAATTTCACTCACTCTTGAAATATGCTGGATACAAGTAGTCGGAATCATTGGCGTTAGCAGGGAAGCCATTCTCTTCCCGTATCAATATACCAGAATTTGGTACCAAATTTTGTCACTATTAGTTTACTAGTCCCCTTTTTTACGCACCAAAAGCATAATTATGGTGGACAATCCCGAAGAAGAGAAATAGGAACCAAGACATGGACGATGTGTTAAATGTTTCCCAACAGAATCCTTTGTCCGCTCTTCTCGCTAAATGACTTTCCTCTTCGCAGGCAGTCCCCCACGCCGATCTCTAGCACCTATTATGGCCGTCTAGGTCGCCTACTCCTTGCGAGAAGCAGCGCCTGCCAAAAGCGCGCGCAGGCCTCGTTCTGCGAGGATCTGCGCCTGGAATCGAGGCCGGGCGGCCTCACACACATCGCGCATCGCCCGCTGTTGCGCGCGGAGGCTGCGCCCCGAGACCTTGACGCCCCAGCGCTGCGCACCACTACTGCGCAATGCGTGTGATTTGCTACGTCGGAATGTTATTGCTACTCTGATATGCTGGCTACGTGGTCAAATACGACACGTACCGTTGCGTAAGCACACTTTTGTGTTTTCTTGTAGTAATTCTACGGCAAAACTTTTTGAATGAGAAGGGTTTGAGAGTTACATTTTTCATTACATTTTCAGTTCAGTTAAAGGTTCAATTAATTTTTGAAGACGACGCCATTACTATTTAAAAATAAATTTAAAAACGAGAAACCAACAGTTCAGAATGCTTTTTAAAACCAATTATCGAATTTCAAAGCACAGAAATGATCTACAAGCAATACTATAATAAAATGCTTCACAGTTGAATTGGAAGGGAATAGCAACAACAGCTTTATTGAAAAGAAATAGTAAAAGTTTCTAACGAATGAAAGTCAGTCACGAACAATTTAATATTAAAGTAAAACTATTTCCTTGCTGTCAGGATTCAAATTTAAGTTTGGAATTATATATGAAACGAGCACAAAATCTCACTTCAAAAGAGGACAGAAGCGAGTCATAAATAAAGTACAATACAGTTTAATCTGCGATTTACATACCACGTATACAATATTTCGTAAATATCTGGAATTTCTTGTGTGCAAAGTAGAAGAAACAACGTTGTGAATTGTATTTGCCGATTTCGTACTAAAAATTCCTCTCGACGTCGTGGGTTTCAACGTTTGGGAGGCGTGTATAGGTTCTAATGTAGGCGTCTTTGATCAGCAGGCTTTCTTGCAAGGTGGGGGTTTCACGACTCACATGTTTCATTTCGAGCGTGTGATTCTTCTCTTCACAGTCCAGCTACATGAAAGGGACGCGTAAGAGGTGCGCTTGCAAAAGGCGAGGAGGCCGCGCTGGCCCGCCGCGTTCCAGCCAGGCGCTTGGCGCGCCGGTGCGGCCTCGCCGCGACGCACGCGCTCTGCTCGACGACCACGCCATAAACGCTTCCACGCCACTCGCATATCGTGGAGAAGGAATCACTCCAAACCCGCCTGCCAAAGTGCCATGTTGCAGGAACGCCCAAGACGGCAAGCGAGATATAGTCTGGAATGAAGCTGAGAGGAGAGGACTATACAGGGCAGAAATTCGCTCCTGCTGTCGTTTTGGCCATGTATTTTCCATTAAAAAAAATAGTTTCGTAGAGTTTTAAATTACGGCAATGTAAATTACATAATGAATAAAATGAGTTTAGTCAAACTTAGTCGTATGACAGTATTTAAATGTTTGAAATGTTTTAAATGTGATATAAAAAAATGCACCAAAAATAGTTCCCTAGCAGGTATATTGACTAATAAATAATGAATGAATGTAAACCAAAAAATAATGAAAGTTGATATTAAATGACTAATTAAACAACTTGAAAGGTAGTAAAAGTTAATTGGCGACACACGCCTAATCCATGTTTCGGTTGTCGCCGGGACAACACCTGTAGCTTCCCTTTCCCTCTAGTAAAACAACTGCGTATAAACGAAGCGAAGATAAACTAGAACATAAAGCAGCTCGTATGCACACAATGCAATAATCTTGACATAGCGGCTCGTTAGCGTCAACAAATTAATTAGAACAGAGAAGCAGGTCGCGCACGAAACGGTGATGAGGCGAATCCCGCGCAATTACGCCAGTGCAGCGGTGCCTCTGAAACGCGGCAGCTGAACCGAGCATTCCAACTGATGCACTCAACACATCCTGCGAACTGGAGCAATGCATCGAGACTACTTTACAGATTTCCCTCAATCTCTAAAAGCATCGTATTTTATGTAGAGTCTAATCTATAATCACGGTAGGCTTAGTAATCCAACGTATTGTTACGAATTTTGTATTTTTATGATTTTTCGGACAACGTGCGTATGCGAGTGTAAACGTTCTTTTAAAAACCTTCCAATCACTTGTTTACTCAGGAAAGCTAGAAATATATTCAAGCCATCTATTTTTCTCTAAGATGTATTCCAGGGGCGAATAATTTCAATTCAGTTGCCGCCTTACTCTCAGACGTCAATAACGCACGGTTTAAAACAAAAGTGTCATTGAATAGAAATGACAAGCACATAAAAACATATGAAGCGCATGAAGTACTATCGCCACTTGAAAATATTTTAAATACAAAAAAATCATTCAAATTTTACTTTCTCGACAACTATTTTCGTATTTCTTTAATACGTTATGTAGTTAGAATCTACGGGACTTTCAAACAGCAAACATTGATTTATGACACAACGTCTATCCATCTATTTTGTCTGTGTGTGAATAACAATGGCATCCAAACCATACATAGGAGTTTCATTAAAATTAATAATATCCAATCAATTTGGTTCACGTGGCGGACCCTTAAATTTGAATCGGATATTTTGATTTTTAGTGATACTTTATAAGAAGCCGCAATAATATTTTCAAAATTATCTGCAAGTTCAAAACTTTTTATTTATGCTTTTCCTCAAATCGAACAAAGTATGCTTATAAAAATGACATATATCCGATTTCATTAAATTATCTGAATTTTTGAAAATTTGCAAAATTTAAAATTTGGCGAAAAAGAACATAAAAACATTTTTAAAATGAAATTTTTAAAATTTTTAATTGGACATTTTTTAAAATGTGAATTGGTTTGCTTGGAATATAAAATAATTTTTAATAAAGATTTTCTCAAAAACGGCTACAATTTTTTTCTTTAAAGGTTTCGAATGGCTAGAGTTAAATGCACTCAACACCGTGACATAAACCATATCTTATGCAATCTTTTATTCTTTTTTAATTAAACCAATGTTTAAAATGTATGATTTTTGTGCGTGATTATAATATTTCGTAACAGGTACAAATAATGGAAGACAGTACGTGCTGTTGTAACACCACTAGTTTAAAAAAAATAACCGACAAAATTGTCAATTAATTTTCATGAATAGTACGCAAATATCTAATATGGTATATTTATGCTGCACTGAATTCACAAGTCCATTTAGCTAAATAATGAAAAGTGAAAATCTAATAACGGAAAGGCCGTTTGTTGGTCAAAAGCTGAAACGTTTCCGGAGAAAGTAAGTGTTGTAAGTGGTGGTAACGTTTGATAACAATAAAAATGCAGTCGATGAACTATGAATCAAGGGAAATTGCAAACAATACTGGGAAATCCGCATTATATTTTTTCGATTTCAACAATAATAGTCTTCCAATGAGAAAAGTCAGTAAGGAAAAGATGATTGAAAAGGGGCCTGAATTTTGACAATGGCAAATCAGTTAAGAAAGGATGCTGAGTGGAAGTGATTAAATTCCAAATCAAGAAAAAGAGTTTGATGGGAGCTTAAGCTTTTCCCGAATAACTCGAAGAGGCGAGGTAAAGAGAACGGTGATGAACTGATGAGAGTAGAAGAGAACAGGAAGACGCCTGGTGATTGACGATATTAAGTAGTGCCCAATATGGCAATGGCCAATGTGGACATCCGCCATATATTACTGAATGTTTTTAATTACAGTCGTAAAAAGAAATATCACACACCTATACATATCGGGACACAATTCGACCTCCACGAGTTTCCCGCACAGATACCAAACCCAATGATTCGCAGAGGGCGAAAGGGAGATGCAGTAAACTGAACAATCAGCGATGACGCAAAAGTATAGGAACACTTAAAAGGCATCGAAAGAGGGAATATAATGTAAGTAGGCAGAAAAAGAGTGAGGCCCAGATTCACGGAATATAAAACTAAGGCAATAGAAGTTAAAATGCGGTACCACTATTCCCGGGTGTATACTTACGATATGTAGACACGAGCGCGAACGTCTGCAATATGACCCTAATATCGCATTCGCTAATCTAATCGTGCGAATAATGAGTGACGCGACCACACAAATATAACTGAAGACCGTTAACCCATGCGGCAAAAGCAAAACAAAAAGCAAATGCGACGGGTACTTCTTTCCTTAAAACGTTGCTGAAAGAAGGACTTAGACAAATTACAATAAAATAACCCAGTCAGTCAAAACAATAGTTGAGATTTCCGCGGAAATAGTAACACGTAATGCAGCCTCCACTTCAATAAAATTTTTACTAAATCGAAATCTATATAATTTCGAGATAAAAATCTATATTGTTGTGCAAAACAATTAGGAACCAAACGGCGGAAAAATTAAATCGTAAAGCAGATATGATTTTACGAGAAGTGTGCACCCCTGCCAATCTGTAAATTTTTCTACGGTTTATTATAAATGGTATTTAAAAATTCATTTTGACCAATTGTGAATAAGAAGAGTAAACACATTACACTGCAAGAGAGTGAATTAACGCTGCTCGAGTGAATGTGCTACCGTGGCGGCCGGCGCAGTCTCCATGGCCTGGAGCTGGGGTTCCCTCTCGCTTGGCGGGAGGCGCTGGCGCGAGGGAGAGGAGAGGCGAACCGGGGCCGCGCCGCGCCGCGTCGGGTATTGACCGCCCAATTATCATTCCGAGAATTCTCACTCGGGGCTCGCAGCGCGGCGCGGCCTCTGCCCCGGCGGTGACCGGCGCGGCGGGGCAGCGGCGAAGTGTGGTAGGTGACTGGGCGGGGAGCAGGACGGGCAGGGGCGGGCCGCGCCAGGGAATGGATCGGAGAGCGGGTAGGGGTGGAGACCGAGTTGCGGTGTAGGGCAAATCGCGCCGTTCCGCGCGGCGCCAGCGCCGTTGCCGGAAGGCGACAATTGCCGGCCGCTCCACCTGCAGGGCAACGTGCCCGGAAGAGGGTTTCGAGCGCACCGCAGATGGGCGGAGGCTGTCCTCCGAGAGAGCACTTAGCCTCATCAGCACCTCGCGGCCCGCCGCGATATGCTCCTGTTCAATTGCGCTCAACTACCCTACAATGGCGGCGTTTTGTCCTCGCCTTTTAGTTAAGCTGTACGTTTCCTGTTCTCTACTCCGAAACCTCTGTGTTCTACGTGTGCATTATATGAGGCTCATCAACATCTCATGAACCTGCCCAGATATTATTGTTTTCAATTTACCCCGACATTTCTTTGTACTCACCTGTTTCTCGACAGTTTTACTTTTACTTTACCTCTGTTTACTGTTGTTTTCTACCATATTTTATTTTGTTACTTCTCACTTTCCTTGCACTCGAGAAAATAGTAATAATACTTACTTTGTAGAACATGTACTTTTCTATTAACAACTAAAGAGTGTAAGAAAGGATACATATGAATAAGTTCCTAAAAGTTTTGTTTTTCTAAACTGGGAATATTGTAGGATTATATTTCCACACGGAAAAGTACTTCAATTAAGACGATCAGTCTTAAACTTCAAAAGATGTGGAAAAAAATCAAAACAGAGAATGGGCGCAAGTTTTGTTTCCCTATAATGGGAGGCTAGTTCTCAAAATCTCCTGACTAGCTTCTTATTAGAAATGGTAATTTCATTAAAACAAAGGAGTAACATATTTCAAATGATAATTTCTGAGAGCAACGTGGTCGATAATAACTTAACAAGTTTAATCAATATGCACAGATCATCGGCCGGCATTAAGAGGCATTTAAGCAGGCATTACCGCAGTAAACGTTTTTGGAATGGAAGTTTAGGAATATTTACATTCGCTAAAAAAGATTTACATTTTTGGAATTATGTAACCCAATTTTTGTTTTATCATTTCACAAAATATTTTTCTAAATTCCAAAAGGTATTAACTACTTCCTTTGAACATTCTGATTTTAAATGTAATATCACATTTCTTTTTTAGAGGTAAATAGTTATAGAAGTAAAATAAAATTTGTCTGAGTTTTGTTAGGAGATGTTAAAATAGTTGTTAGGAGTTAAGATGATGGTGAACAGTCAATAACATTTTTAAAGATAAAAAATCTGTAAAATGGTTTGTTGTGTTTTAGTCATCTAGGCATCTAGTTCTCAAAGGGGCCCGACCCAGGAAAAAATTCCTGAAGATTATATTCTCAACGGTTCTGGATGTTTTATGGGATGCGAGATTAGAATTTTATGTTCGCCACCTCGAAAAAAGACGTGTTTATAGAAGATTGCAAAACAAAAACAAAACATTTCACAGTTTTTCGCACAGCTACATCTACAAAACTATCGTGTTTTTATCGAAACGAACACTATTTGCTAAATTAAAGTCGTTAAAATGTTCTACGAACTACTTCAATCTTCTGAATATCGGTTTACACCCTAGAGCGCGCTAAAAATAACCTTGATTATTTGGCCTTCGGACCTATACGGGAGAAAAGCTTTCTCCCCGCGTATCTCAAGGCTGCGCTCTAGTTTAAATGCATCATGCCTGAAAACAAGTTGTGAACGAATTAGTGATATTGTTACATGATTCTCACCCAATTCTTTAGTTATGCGGACTATCTGTAAACCCTAACCTTAGACAACCAAAATATGTCGGAAAAAAGAGAAGTGAGGAGACAATACTGTAGAATAAAATAAGTTCACCGAACTCAGCACCACAAAAATTATATAGAGCCGTTAAGGAAAAAAGTCTTCCGGCAATTTTTCCTGGGTCAAATACCTAGTGACTGGAATATAATGCATAAAATTAGTTAGTTTCTGTTTTTACTGTTTTCGACGCAAATAATAAACAAACTTAGCAGCATCTGACGTCGAAGAAGCTCTCCCTTCGCAGCAGACACCATGACGCTTTGAGGAGGAGGCAACGAGTTGGCTGGTCGTAGGAGCACGTACAGCGGCGAATGCAGATGACATGGCTCCTAGCCACCCCGCCCCGCCCCGTTCACGGGAATTTTATCGCCCTCCGCTGCACCCCACGGCTCGTTCTTTCTGCATTTCAGACGAGTCGCGTCGCACAGTTTAAAAGAATTCACAAGTCTCTCAGATTCAATTCTGTGATTTAGACATCAAATCTCACGCGACGGGAAGGCAGATCACGAGAAGAAAGCGTTAACGGAACTTCAGTTTCAGAAGTTGGAAAGCTGTCGTTAACGAGACTAACTTGATGCATATCGGAGGAAAAGTAATACCAAGCAGTTCCATGCAGATAAAATTATCAATATGCATCCAACAGTAGGACGCTATTCGTTGAGAATCTAAATATGAAAGGGCAAACGCTTTAAATTATAAATTACTCGTACAATTATTTGTTTCCTTAAAGGAAGTTTCTAACAAAAAAAACTATTCTCACACGTTTTTAAGGATTGTTATATGACAGCGCAACAAAAATTATTCTAGCCACCCTAGTTACATGCTGAATCACGTTTGAATCTACTTTGCCGTACTCTGAGAATTCCCGTATTCATCTGAAATTCTCGAGACTTTATGGCCCGTTAACCCCATAGAGCTTTCTGTGCACTGAATTTGAATACAAAATTTAAAAATAGCTTAACTCTCATTTTCAAGCAAAGCAAAAGCGGAAATAAAATTATATCCATTGATGTCTAAATATTAGGAGGTTTAACAATGAATTACTTTGATGTTTCTTAGAAGGAGGATTTAAGACAGATGAACAATGTTCTTCTTTTTTAATTCAGTGTCTTTGTTCTTAGATACCTTTTTCGTATTGTTTCTAGTTTTATTAATTAATATTTCTAGGATGATATTTTGCATTTTATATGTAAATTTGAAATATCTGTAGGTCCTTTTAACTTCACAGTGTGTTGCTTTTTGATAAGCTAGCTTCTGAATTGAGAGATTGCGTGTTCAAGGCTATGTGGCTAATATTTTCTCAGCTTCTTGATGGCTAGATTTCTTAGAATTATGTGTAGTAGCATTCGAGAAAGCTGTTCTCTTATATCGATAAAGTTTGTGAATTGTGGGAACTTCGTTACAGATCTTATAATCTACAAATATTCGGTTACCCTTTCGATACAATATTACGTATGTATAAGCTTCACGAATAATCACGGTCGTCAGGGAAGTGACATCATTTGAAGTTGTGCTTGAGTCGCTGTAACTCCGCGCTATTCAGTCGCATGACTCCGTCCATTTTTGAATGAGAGATGCCACCCAACGGCATCGGTGGTGTGTCCTGATCACTCCTAACGCTGTGCACGCTCTCTAAATCGGAACAGCCCTTTGCACGACGAGAAATTGTAAGTTACTCGAGCCGTATCATTGTTCATGCCCTAAGTACACTAAGGCGGAACACGAACAAGCTATTTCTGAACAAGTAGAGCATTTCGATTGTTTGTTTCACTTACAAGTAGAAAGAAAGCTTTAAAACCCTGTAATTTTTAATACACCTGACTGTTCATTTTATTTTCAATAACTGTGGCGAAAAATGTAAGATCGAAAAGGATCTTGTGTGAACAAGATCAGAAAATCTAATTACTACACAAATTATAGTACAGTCTGTAGAAATATAGTACATGTATAGAATTTTGTTTATAAAAAGTTTATCTCCGGCTTACTTTTGGTTCCAGAGATTCCTTGAATCAGTACCATCACTGGCCTGCACTGGCAAACCTTACTCTGAAGTCCCAGCGAGCGTCTGAGGTGACTGCTGTGCGGGAAGGAAATTACACGACATTCTCGTTTCGAGTGAAAACAAGATGCTTCTAGCATTAACGAGCCGCGGAATCGGCCGCCAACGCGAAGAGTATGGACAAACACAAGTAACAAAAACGGCTATACTTTAAAATCTGAATTCAGATAATCAAGGACCACTTCTCGATCACAACGACTTCTCGACGGCAACGAATTCGGAATGTTAGTATGAGCGTCACACGCACATCAAAGAATGTTCCGGAAATTAATAATCGTATTTTAATTCGTGGATGATTATACGATGAAAGAAGTTAATCTAAAGTTCAACGAAATCTTGATTTGAAGAAGGAACAACATGCTGCATGGTAATGAAATTGTTACTAGTAGAGGTCGGACACACAGCCATCACCTGAGCCGCAATGGGGGCGATCAGTTTGGGAACCGCCAGAGGAGCGCATTGGCGCGCGAACGCGGCGCGGCCGCCCAGTGCGTGCGCTGCGCTGCGGTGCGCTGCGGTGCGCGGCGAGGCACGTGGCCCGCACTGGGGCCAAGTGGGCCGAAAGGACGACGCTTCTTCTGATGCCCCCACGTGCTTCAGAAAATGAACGTTGCATGCACAGCAGGTCTTTACTGTAGATCATGAATTTTTTTCATTGAAGTTTCCAGCGCACAGAATGGAAATTCGATTACACTAACGTACACGCGTTTCTCCAATAAAATTGCTTCACTCTGTGAGTATAAGGGAAATATTCGTATTACCACTCACATTCAGTCAATCAACAAAACGAAGAAGGAACCGAAATCTTTCAATCAACGCAGCTGAAAACTGAGACTCAATCATTTTACATCCATTTAGATTTCATTTTGATTCACCGCATCTTTCATTTTTCATTGTAGCACATTTCGATTTGTTTCGTAACTTGGAAAAGCTGCCGCAGCATCTGATAAATGACAAGCGGCAAGCTCATTAGCTCGGCCCACTGTGTGCCGCGGGTCGCCGCGCCGCGCCGCACCGCGTCGCCCGCATCTATTCGGTGCACGTCGCGCAGTTTATGCGACCGATACGTGCCCATTTTCCAGACTGCGCGACGCGTGGCCGCTTGGGACGCGGTGGCGGCCGGGCGGGAGAGCGAGCCGGGACACGCGCGGCCGGCGCGGCGGGCACGGCACGCCCCACCGTCGGCGACGCCCCGCTCTGCGCGCGAATACCCCGCAACGCCACACCGAAACCCGCTAAGTTGCATACTAATCGCGTATTTAAAAAAGAGAAATGTCGCTTTGTTGCAGTTAAGTTGCGTGGATCAACGACACAACATAGAGAAATTTTTTCGATGATCCATTAACGTCTAATGTATTGCAGAAGAAAACAAAAAAAGATAAATATTGGGCTTCGAAAGCACATCTGAAAATAAAGTGTAATCTTTGACACATAAACAATAAGACTTTGAAATATATTTCGACAATAACAATAAGCAGGTATTGCGTCACGAAATGTTATCATTCTGAGTCGCAGCTAGTACGATAATATTAACCAACTAATACCAACAGACAAAGCATTCTAATTGGAAGATTGATCAAATGAAAAAGAAAGAAGTCCTCGATTTTGATTTTGCATCTGCTTCTGGTTTTCTCTGAAACTTTTATTAATGTAAATCTCGTACTCTTGATGTGTCTGGAAACTGACCTGCACTGAACAACACGACGCAAAATTCGTAATGATTTCTGTCGTCAGAGGTTGAGTCATCTTTAAATATTATGTCGTCTTCTGCCAGTCCAGTACATGTAGTGATGTTTTTATCCATAGTCATACATTCTCGGAATTAGTTGTATGTTGTATTCGGTGGTCTAGTGCACAAGATTTCTTAACACGAACAGCGAATTGTATATATTTGGTCTGCTAATCGCGATCCACGAGGGCTCATAACTGCGAAAATGAAATATGTTTCCAAATAACGATAACGTAAACGAATTCTGATAATAGCGTACGACGTTTGCTTAATGATCAGTCCGTGCGGAACATTATGAGAATGATAACTTTAACCGTTTTTACAATGTCGATGATCAATTGTATAATATCCAATGATCTGGAAAAATAATCCAATGATCTGAAAAAATTGCACCTAGAAAAATGTACTTTTGACAAGTCAGTATAAGCCTATAGTTTACTTTCGAAACTACATTTCTGTTGAAAACATAGTTCCCCATCTTAACACAAAGATGACTCAAAATTATATTAAAATCACTATGATCAATGTTATCTGTTCTTATAATGAAGAAACTGTATTCATACATCCAATTAATATTCACTTCACTGCACTGTTACCATAACACATTTTCCTAAGCGAATAATGAAACTGATTATTTAAACAAACCAAGAACATGACAAAAGTCCATTATTTTCTATGTATATATTTGTAAAATTATTTTTAATAATAAATTAATACTATGAAAAATGTAGTATGTTCATTAACGCATCGAAAATATCGGTGCGTTGTGTCTTCATGAAAGTTCTTAAATTAACATAAACCAACACAAATTTCTTTAAATTAGCTACCACAATATTAATTTTGTTCTTCAAAAATTTGCAATTCAGCATTTCAAACAAACTCGCTTTTATCGTTAGGTCCACACGTCGTAAGCGTCGTTAAACCGATGCTTCAGCATAAAATCCGCCAAAAACCAATGGAAACGAATGCCACGAAATGGAAAAAGGAAACAAAATGCGCGTTCTGACCCATTACGCTCCCACTAAATCACGAATTTTACGACTCGCCGCCGTTTGGAAATTAAGCACTAATGTGAATCTAGGCCTACGTTGGGCTGTACGCACATCGCACGCCACACACAAGCACAGAGTAATATCCGCAAATTCAGGCACATGGAACTATCTACTACTCACAGCGATGACACAATTTGTCTGGAAATCTCGCCCGCAAGAATAACACGAAAACATTTTTATCTCCGTGTGCTGACGTAACGCTGATACGATTGATCTTTATCAATATCGTTTGATCTAATTCGGATAATTTCGAAGAACAAATGAGAACCTTTTATTTGCAGAAATAACTTATCTGTTGCTCAAAAGTCACATATGAAAATTATGAAATCAAAAAAACAATGAGAACTTAAAAAAGGAACTAGAATGGGAAAATACTTAAAATGGAGAGGAAGATATTTTAATCTCATTAATAACGAGGGGGCGTATTTTGATGACCTAGAACATCGCCATAAATAAAATGCTCTTAAAAACAAATTACTTGATCAATGAAATGCTCTTAAAATGTTTTTAAACTACCCTAAAAGCAAAGAAAAATGATGTAAAAATGATATCAAAACCAGTTCGGATGAACAACAACGCAAGCTGCTGGATCCGTTATTGATGTAATCGAGGCTTCTTGTATTTGTTCAAGTGAACTCTGGTTTCAAACTTTTGGTTGAGACTGTTCTTTACCAGAAAATGTCTGTCTTTAGTTATCCCGAAATCGGCTGAACCGCCAATAGTGTTGAGAGGCGTCACAGGAATCTTAGATTACATTCTCACAATGGCTGACTTTACAAATTCTGAGCGAAGAAATCGAATAGGCTACCAGGTATAGGTTCTCACGAATTCTGTGGAGAACATTCGTTGCATCCCGTAAATATTATTTGAAGCAAGTACCATTAAAATTATATTAAAATCGATTAAATCAGCGAAAAATGCATTAAAAATGACGGAAAAAGATAAAAAAGACTTATTAGTCGAAATCGGCGAAAAATGCAAAAAGATGATGTGTATAAATGGGTCATTTCCTTTTGTAATATCATAAAATTAATTTCCATACTATATGGCAATTTTCTAAAGTGAAAAAATGACATTTCATTAAAAACCGCCCCCTATTAATAACCATTTCAACTGTACTTAAAAGAGTTGCAAAATGTAGAACTTAAACAGGGTACGTTCTTGTCCAGTCGAAAAGGAGTTTGTGTTGCTACTTTTGGTGGCCTCGGAGCGACGGACTGCGATTTCACTAGCTTATTCACAATAATCCTTCGTTGAGCACCGCGTCAATTACATACATAATGTATACAAAATTACGTGAATCACGTGTTAAAATTTATTATACAAAATAAAGCATTCTAAAAGGGCATTCTACAAAATACAAAGGGCATTCTACAAAATTGCCGGTATTCTCCCATTCAGTTTTATGGGTAAAAGAAATGAGCAACACAAATCTTGAAACTCGCATCTGCACTGAGACGAAATGAAGGGCTCGAGAGTAAAAGATGTTAACCATTAAAGTTATAGTCTTTATGATATTAAAATTTACGTACACTTCATTCTGCTGTCCATGTGTTGTGATACTCAAATAGTCCCAATTATGGCACATAGTTGTTTCGGGCTGTGTACCCTATTATACCCTTTCCAGCAAATATGTTCACCTGCTTATATCTCGCAAACATTTCCACGTGGGTTTTCATGTTTTACATCGGAACCCTTTCCACACGTCCTGATGCAACTCCCAAATACACACATACACGTATAAACATCTCAAGCCGAGCATCTCAATTGTGAAATACCTGAGATTCTCAATGCAAACGACTGGGCATATCTAGAACGAACGTGCGGATTACTCATTGGGCGGCGAAAACAAAACCTGCTGACTCAGCGGCCGCGGGCGGCTTCCGCGCCTGCGACTCTCTCGCCAGCCGGGCGGCGCCGACGGGCGCGCGCTTTTCGCGATAGCTCGCGAAGCCGTCGCGAGTGCCAACACACCTGCGCGGGTGGGCGGGGGTGCGGCCATGACGGCGCCGCGGAGCGCGTCGATTTTCCCGTCCCAGCCTCGGCGCCGGCCTCGCGGCCATCGGACGCCGCGCCGGCCGCGTGAACGGGGCCACGGCCGGGGACGCCCCGTGCCCTTGCCTCGGCGCGGCGACGGCGCCCAGGGGCAGATCCACATCGCTTCAGCGCCAACCACGCGCGCCTTCGCTAAGACACACGAGTCGTACTGACAACTGCGGGGGGGGGGGGATATCGAATTGTTGGGATCGGAAAACTGTCTGCTATGTATTCTACAACTGGAACATATTAATGTTAAAATTAGCACATGAACCAGTTCATGCTCCGGAATACCATTTTAAAATGTTAGATGAATGAGAAAGTAAATAATCGAAACCATGTTAAGACCATCTAAATTGATTGAATACTGTCTATAGATAAAATATCGTTTTACGAAATGCCTTAAACGTTACGAACTTTTAGAATATATAGTGGGAGATAGTGAAAAGATGATCACCTTTTGTCAATTAAGATGTGGGGGGAAAATTTTAAAAAAAGTTACACGTCTATTTCCCCTGATTGGCATCAACTCACCATGCGTTGGTGTTTGACGTCTTCACGAAATCCCTTTGATACGTTTCAACGTGACCCGTCGAACAACATGACGAGTTCTGCATGATGAGTTACCTACAAAAGTCGGGCAAATGGCACACGTGTAGCATCGTTATATGAAATTCCCTACCAAATTGGTAGTTCACTGGCAATAAGTGATCATTTCTGACCGCCCTACAGAGCCTGAGTTTGTAATCTTTATTATATTTATCTTTATTGTGAAATAAAGATAAATACATTTTCTCTCAAAGTTCATACTTGCCCAAATAATTTTCACAAATACTTGAAAACTACGAAACAAATGGAATGGTTAACAAGTGAAAAAGTAGAAGATTTGGAAGTATATCAATACGGTGAACAAGAAATAAAGAAGCGAAATAGGTAAGTTTCGTTTGTTCAAATTTACAAATGAAATTTCATGTTTACCGTACTCGCTTTGCAAATAACAAATCTGCTAATCCATCGTACGCGTACCTTTCAATACGGATAGATGAATGGGATACGGAACAATGAATCTCTGCAAGCAATACAGCAAACAGGAAAGTAATAGTTACAATGTAAAACAAAAGACGGTTTAAAACCATTGGATATTTACTCCAACTCGAATCATGAATTATATCATAGTTTCTTTTTCACGTTAAAACATTTTAATGATGTATGATATAAAAAATAAGTGGTCCGGAGGCAAATTATCACCCCACTGATGTCAAGTTTCGAAGAATACAGGTACATTCTACAAAGGGTGATTATATACAATATCATGTCACAATAAAAGCATAATCTAATAGATATGGCTTTCTTCGTATGGCTTTTATGTTACAATGCTTCCTTTAGACATCGCCCGAGTAAGCCAGCTGGTTCGGTGTGAACTATTTTCATATTTGCCATTCAGAATAATGAAATTGTTCGTCCATCGTAAATTTTATTGCATTGGGTAAAGGAGCACGCAGTTAAATTTCTCACACTAAAAGAAAATGTTGGAGAAAAGTGTTAGTTAACTCTGAGCAATAGACAAACGCTTCCCGCATCAGATCAATTAATGCTATTTAACTTGCCATAAAGTGCACACCTTTGTCAAATGGCGCGGCTTCCTTAGACAAGATATATGGAAAAGGTGGAAAAGCAAGACAGGCGTGAATATTACATTCCTTGTTCTTCATTCGTTAAGTAACAACCATCTCTTCGAACACACGATACTTATTTTCAGTGCGTTCGATAGGAAATCCGACAGTATCAGAGCTTTAATGCTCCATATGAAAAGTTATGCAAAAATTAATCGATAAAATTTCAATAAAATCCTCTTAAGAGTAGACGACTCAATGCCTTTGCGGGCGTTCGCCATCTGCAGATTTGACAGAGCCCCTCTTTCCATGAGATGCGGTGACTCGCATGGAAGGCGTCCACTGCAAACGATGTTTGCCGAAGTTCTTGGCAAACCCCAGGACATATTGCGTTTCAATCCTTACAACGGAGATACTTCGCCTAAAATGAACGAAGTTTGAACTGTAAAGGTGGCGACACGACAAATCTGCTAGACTAGGAGCTCAGAACTCGGACCTCCACCCCAATAATAATGAAGAAAACAGTTCAATTCACAGAGGTATTGCGTTATTTCAGATCAGGAATGATGTAATCATGGTTAATTTTTGAACCACTGCAGGGATATGACAAACAAAATTAACTATTGGTTAAAGGTAATCCACACACTTTTGTCACTTAACTTTAACTTCCCAAGGAATAAATGATTTCGACAACAATATTCCAAGAAGTTATGAACCCCTGATTTTTATATAAATGTAAATCAAAACTGGCACTTGCTCTCTTGAATATCCATAGTTATACAAGATGCTAGCGAAATAATTCGGCGAAAAATGCCTCGAACACCACTGAGTTCACGATGGGGTAGGCTACACCGACGATGGCTACAGCAACAACTGTTAAACTCTGACACAAACAGGTCGTTTTAGAAGCAACTCTCAAGTAATGCGACAGTACATGACAATTATGAAGTTTATATGCACATATTCCGAAGAGACAACAAATATGAGAAGAACATTTGTAACGTACATTTCAATTTTAAAGATTTAAAGCTAATTCAGGCCAGACGAAATCCCGAACCATAATCTACATGTTCTAAACATTGTTTGTCTTTATGCTTTTTTAAGAAACCTCGTTATGAAGATATAGGTATTTTTTGGTAACAAGCTCCATTAACATTTTAGCTGACAGTTTTCCGTTCTTTATTCCTAAATACGTTTAACAACTTCGAATTTCACGCTGTTGCGCGAAGCAAGGTCGCGGGTAGTCGCATTCATTCAGTACTTGTTCAGTATCAATGAAATTTGTCCTATTAACGCACTGGTGCATAATTATGCTCTCGCACTGCTGTGCAGTTGCATTAATGGAGATCACATCCAAAAAGATCACAACCAATCATATTAGAACATAAGTTTCCGAATGCAAATGTGCAAGGAAGTTGTATGGACTGGGCAGGATGCGGAAGAAATATAAAGAAATCTAGATTCCCGCGTGATCAGAATACCATGCTTTCATTTCAGCAAAGAGCTTCACTTCTTTTCTGTTTTAGAAATTCAATGCATATTGTAGTCGTATCATTTGAATTTGTGTGTTCATATGATTTGTGTTTCTTTTTTCTAAGTTATCAGGTGATTCGTTTTTACCAACATCACAGTGTGAAGCAGTTTACAGAAAATAGTCTTTTTTTCATTTTACACCTCACATAATTATTTTCCAAATTAACATGCTATGAAACTAAGTATATGCAATCTATGACCGTTCATAAAATATATGATAACTCAATAACAGAAAAATGTATTACTTCCTTATTGATTCTGATTATTTACAATGTTCATTTGAATTTATTCCCACATCTTCTCATAGTACTTTCCCTTTCCTATCTGTAAACTACCATGTCTTTTGCGATTACATTTCTTTCAGTTTTAATTATTGTTTACCTTCTTTACGATGTGTCGACGTCATGGTGCAACAGTGGATTGTGCTGTTTCGCTACGCAAGAGAATATCATTAAGGTCATTGATGAAGTGACCGTGAATACATTTCTTTATCTATCACTTGCGATTTCCTTGTACAACGAGTTACTTAGTTATTCCTGCAGTTGTAGTTGTCCATGCAATATCCGAAAACTCTTCAGTGCCCAAGAATCAAAATTTAAAAATTATATCAAAGCTTTTTGACAGTTTGTAACAGAAAAAACATTTTTGTGGAGATGACATCATCGTAAAAATTTCTGAACGTGTGTTATAAAAACTGCGTACATCACATATATCGACAAAACCTGCATGACACAAAGTGTTCGCATTGCTATTCTCAACATATTTCTAAATTGTTTTTTTCCCCACCTATACAGGGAACCGGATTATACCCTCTATAAATCATGAGATTGAGCTACTATCGTTCGAGCTCTCTAAAACATACCTCGAAATCAATACTAAACTAGCATTTGACAATATAAAAAGTCAAGGCTGCGAGCGGAACAGAACCAAAGTCGCAGTCAGAAGAAGCAATCAACAGCGCCTCGCTTTTACACGCGCAGCAAACGTGCCTCATTTTCCTGTTATCGAACCGGCCTTATTTAAGAGCATAATGGTCATCAAGATGGAAGTTCCTGGCTTCTGATAGCTCCCTGCAGAGCGCGCCGCCCCCACGCACCTCGATATAGCCTCAGTGCGGCAGCACATGCGGCTGGTCGCCTCGTACGCCCACAAACCGCCAGTGGGTAGGTAGCAGCTGACAAGAGCACACTGGAAACAACTTTCTAATGCGGGGTTTAAAGGAATGTGGGAATTAATTCGTGCAGCCGGAGCCAATAAACCCGATATCTTTTATTCCAGAGTTACTTAGAGAAAAGGTCGATTGCTATTCGTATTCTGGAACGTTTCACTTCTTCTTAGTTTTCTAATGACCATAATTCTTCTAATGACATTTCCTTTCTACAATACAAGTATGTGCGTATCGCAACTTTGGTTGAGAAACGTTAAAACTAACAGAAGATAAAAGAATATATGACGTTAAATTGATTTCCTTATTTTCCTCCATTTCGCATGAGCAGATTATAAAAATCAGATAGTGAGGAAGAAAGAAAAGGAAAGAAAAACTTCTGAGAGATCAAATCAGACCTAATCACTACCGATGCAATCGTCTGGCGATCTTTCACGTATGATTGTTTCCTTAGATTTATTTTTGCGCATAACTTGGTCAGCTTCTTTTCTAGCTGATTTCATCTATTATATAATTGTTCCGAGAATGCACAATTTACTCTTTTTTGGAAACAGATATGTTTTGTTATAATCTGTTAATTTCTATTATTCCAATGAAGTCAACATTGTAACGACCATCTGTGAAGAAATATACTTACGCCATTACGGATATCTGAAACCGATTTATGGATTACAACTATAATTTTCGGCTTCCGAACAAATTCAATTCCGCGTATCACAACCAAAGTACTGTAATTAATTGAAATTTGTAATTAAAAGAATAGTACAAAGGCATATTGCATGTCTATATAGTGTCTAAGCGAATGGCGAAACATCACAGACCAATAAAACAAAACATAATTTCGAACTCATTCCGGAAAACTTGAACAAGAGTCGCGGTGATCCCAAATCCATGATCGAAACTGGCTATGAAACCATTCCCAGAAGCCAAAGCACCGCGGCTACCCTCTCATCAGCATTGGTGGCTTCGCCTTAATTAGACAAAATCGGAACGCAACAAAACTTTTGGGAGCAAGTTTGATTAAACAATCCGCTGGGAGCCAAACAGCAGCGCGCAGCAGCTGCGCATGCGGCGCAGTCAGCAGCGAGTGCAACGCAGCCGCCACCCACACACGTGGCAGCCCCGCCGCCCCCGCAGCCACCGCCGCTGCGGCGCGGAGTCGATAGCCGGCGGCGGGCGGCGTATCGACCGCCGCGGCGCGGGGGCGGTGGGCGGCGCGGGGGCGGCAGGTGCCGTAATCAGCCGGCCGGGCGGGCGGTCGCTCGCCCATCTCCGGCAGCGCAACCGCCGTCGTCGCCGCAGCGATGGACGGCCTGGCCTCCCCTCGCCGCCCGCGCCCCGCTGCCCTTCGATCGCAGCCCGGCCCGGCCAGGCCCGGCCCGCACGCGACCGCCCACTCCACGGAAGGGGTCGCCTTTCACGACAGCTCTTAAAGGATGTCCCCGCGGCTAGGCCTCTTCAATATAACGACTGATTTACGCTGGTGGCCCGGCTCAAGAGAACGAGTGATGAACGTATCTTCGTTTTTCCAATAACTTCACCATTTTAAAGGCGATTAGGTTTCTATCAATACACGTGGGGCATCTCAGCCTACGACGGTTGGTTGTTAAGAATAATGTCAGGAGCCTTAGGCGTAGCTGATCAAACCAAATGGAAACTCAAATAAAAGTAATTCTGAAACAATATCGCGGGAAGTTCCTGAAAAAAAAAAACAATGATTCGCCGTTCCCCCTCCCCCTTTATTCATTATATGCTACTCTCTTTTTTCCAAATAGATGTTCGTTAAAATCAAAAAGGCTACACCAACCCATAGAAAGCTAAGCACTATATCACACTTATGACAGAAAATTGAGTTTTATAAACAGCAGTTTTGGAATTTCACTACATTTAGGACATTCACTACATATATTTCTTATACGAGAGAATATTATATGAAGTAGAATCGGTAATACAGTTCTTCGTGGGAAAACTGAAGAAATTCACAACATAACACACGTAGAGTGTCGATAATTGTTAAATATTGAAAGTAATTAATTCGCAACAATGTTTTGTATTTTTTAAAGTAGATAAGGAAATCTTGAGATACGTCATGACGTTTAGAAATGAAAGAGTTGAAAAAAAAAAGAATTATATTTGTCGTTTGTATCACAGTATTATAAACCGCTTCCCATGACTCCTGCATCAAGTAATCAATGAATAATTTAATTTTACTTTTAGTAAACAATCTAGTCATACGTGTATTATTTTTTGTTTCAGTGTCGCATTTCTTATAATGGTAAGAATTTGTGCATCGTGGTCACTTAAAATAATTAAATTATAGTTCCTTAAACATAGTTTTGTGGAAGGGTAAATTCAAGGTAACACTCACCAAACATTATAAGTTCATTGTTAACACAATGAAATAAAATTGAAATGTGAAACACTCCTTCTAATCAGCATCTTATACACCACAAATATTAATAAACAGAAAAATTAATTTCAAAATTACAAACAAATGACGGGTGATAGAAAATTTCGGACTTAATTTTTGGAATCAGAAGATGAACATACATAAGAAACACCAGAAATTGTTACTTAACAAAATCATTGTTTACCAGTGTAATTCAAGTGGGTCCGCATTAATTAAGTTTCGTTGCCTGTGGCGGCAATAAAAGTCCGCAATCGAAGTCGTTCCACCTTGCAGTTCTGCTCTCAATTACCTACACAGATGCTTAGTCTAGTCTACATTTAGAATCATCCGAATCTAATAATATATACAGCGTAAGAAAAGCAAACTTATCCGCCAAATTCTCTAGCAACTACAGATTTTTTATAATTAATTTTTACAAAATATTATTATTGTTATTACTATTATTATCATCATTATTACATATTTTGTGACATTGCGCTGCACCGAAAAGTGCCGCACAAAGGACGGCCGCCTCTACTGCCCCCACTATGCTACGTCACTGGATTCAGTGTGATACTGCTACAGGTTATCGTTGTTCATAAAAAATCGTTCTTTTTATGAAGAAGGGTACTGACATCAACCGGGTACTTCTTATGAAGAAGCGAAATGCTTGGAGAGTTCTTGAAATAAGGAAGTTGCAATAAGTCAATTTAGAGTTGACAAGCCTTAAAATTAGTTTCAAGTAATTAAAATAAGTGTGTGTACCCACTGTATTAAAATAAAGCACACACTTTGGGGTAAAACTTCACTACATAATTAATTTACTAATTTCCCTTTCTTTTTCTCAAGAAGAATTCATAATTGAATTTCATGTTTTCAAATAAGATTCCAGAATGATTTTACATGCGATTAGATGCACCCATTCGAAACCCGTTTGACCTTGCTCCTACAAAACCAAGTAGCGAAATGGAAGCTGTCATGTTCCCACGCAAAATTAAGCACGCGAATTTCGGGTGATTTCTTTTGCAAGACTTTAGACAATTCAAGTTTATTTAAGACCCGCTGTAGAAGTTACTTCGATGCTAGAATGATTCAACGAGAATACATTTTACATGGAAAAAATTGGTATGTACAATTAATGGAAAAGCCACAAAATTAAGTTAATTTTTCACTTCCTTTTGGTGATTTTCTTATTTCTTAACAATTTCCCTTTCATCAATATTTTCTCGTCATGGATTGCTTGTAAAGATGACGCTTCAAAACCCTAACTTCCTTAAATGAGGGTTTGCTGTATATCAATGCAGAAGTGCACTTTTGGTACATTTTATACGCTTAAAAATGTATTACCGTGAATATCCTATTATATTTTGTTTGTCTTATTCAGCACAAAGTTTATACTCCATTTCACAAATTATTTATTTTCTTGACCGCCATCAAGCAAGTCAACGGCAAGTCAGTGAAGCAGTCAAACAATCAAGCAAACCGACCTACGTGACGAAAACGGTTGCGAAGGTTATGAGTTCCATACGCGCGCAGACACGGATGGTCCCCTTCGCGAATATAGCATGGCAGGCTAAGATAAACCACCACGTAATCCATTTTACGATTGCATACATTATTTCCTATATTATTTCATTAAATCATAACTCTTAATGAGCGAGTAGATTCACACACACTGAAATCTGAAAAAATTCCAGAACCTCATTATGTTTTTGCAAAACGTCCATATCACAGTGAAACGTCCGTAGATGATAAGAAAAGTCTCTCGTAATCTCCATTAAACACGGTGCAACATAAGCCTCAGCGGAAGGACAATTATTGGATTAATATTGTCAAGTTTTTTTTTTTTTTTATTTAATAAGATTCTGTTGATATCTGATTCCTTTTTAAATCAATGGATCTAGTTAACTTTTGTACGTAGTATTTTAGGAGAACCATACTGTTGTGCCCAAAAGCACACTGTTGTCATGAAGAATACAATCTAGGAGATCGAACACTCAACAATTCGCTTTCTTATGACTTTTTTGGGCGGAAGCCAGTTACTTTCCACCAGTCAATGGGATGTAGCATGAATCATACACGAACACGATTGTAGGCTTCTCCAATTAAAGGTTAGCATAAAACGAGGCCCTCCACTACACAACACAGACCCGAAAGGCAAGGCAGTCACGAAAGACTATATATTTCCAAAGCGAGATTCGAATATGTGACTCTTCGCAGTGAGCTAAGTCGGAATGAGCTCTATCTCATCCAAGTCGCCAAAGATGTCACGACTAATAAAAACTTCCTCTGTAATATTAAATTGCTATTTGAATTGAATTTGCCTTATTTTACGTCGCGACACTCAGGCCATGAGGCCTGCTCTTCCGTCTGACCACGCAAATTTCGTTACACTCCTTTCACCAATCATGGGAGAAAGAAGATATTATTTGGGCGACGAAACAGGCGATTTGAATTTAGCTCAGAGGCATCATTTAGGCTTGAGGATCTTTTACATGCAGTAAATGTACTAACATGGGACAGCCGGCTTTACTTCCCCTCCGAAGGAAGGCGTACGAAGGATTGTTTCGCCCTTAAAAATCCACGGCTTCGATGGGGTTTGAACCCGCAAACTTGGGTATAGCAGTCCGATACGCTAACCGCTACACCATCGCCGCCGCTACAGAAACGCTAACTGCTACACCGCCGCCGCCGCTTTGGGAAGCATTTTGCGGGTTTCTCATTGAATTTCGAACAAGAGAGAAAAAGAATGGCTAATTAATGGTTAATAATCAGAACTATTTTCACCTAATGCTCTGGAGTTATATGTTCTGGCTAATAAATCCATAAATCTAATCTGTAAGACTCCATTTTTCCTAAGAAAGTCTCTTTCTCACGTTAGATGAAGAGAGTGAATGAAGTTTGAAAGTCTGTCTTACCTCATTTATATTTCATGAAATCATTCATGTCTGAGAACAGTGGACCCAAGATGTGAGAAATGACTCGCGAAAGTTGGTTAAATAGTAAATAAAGAATTACCATGCAAACGGAACAAATGAACGTCAGATGCACATGAAACGTAAGAGAATTCTGCTAGACCTCCTTTCTCTAGCGCAAACACCAAGGGTAGTCGTGACTTCATATCCCTCATCCCCGATATCCACGAGTCCAAGGCAAGTACTTGCAGCTGTCTTTCTTGGCCACCAGCAATTAACAACTGTTGCATTCATGCAACCTCAACATTTCCTCAAGCAGTAGAATGCAAGTATCACGAGCCCGCATCTGTCTACGAACTTGACACTCGCGTCAACATGCCCGCCCGTCCGCCCACTGCCGCACCTCACACGTCGCGGGCCACGGCCGCCGCGCCGCCTGGCGTCGGGGGCGGTGACTCACCTCCCGCGCGAGGGGCTTTCGAAAGCACCGCGCGGCGCTGGACCCCGGCCGCTCCGCTCCGCCTCGCCTCGCCTCGCCTCGCCGGCCCGGCGCGGCAGGGTAATCAATTCGCCGCGCGTCATGGACCGTCGCAGCCGGAAAGGTCCCGTGATGCATATGGAGGGCGGCGCGTGATTACAGCGCGACGCGAGCAGCGCCAGCGCCAGCGCCACCCAGCGGTGCGAGGGCGGGGGCGGGGGCGTGGCTCCAGCAGACACGGCGCTCCCTGGCAGCCACCTCATTACACAAAATCTACACTAATAACCGACATCGATACCACAAAAAGTAGCGTATGAATAGATATGAAATTTTTACAGGCTCTTCTTCAGGGTTATCACAGTGTCCTTGCAAAGTTTGGTAAAGACTAACACAACCCAAATACGGAAAATAAATGATTTCAATAATATGTTCGTAGATGCACCGCGACCATTTTTCGCCTCTCGCTTTGAGCACGTGGTTTCTAATATATTCCGCCAGAGCCCAGTAGTGCTGCACAAAACTGGTACCTAATTTATTCGCTAGGGGTCAGTAGCGGTGAAAGAGACTAGAAAAATATTATTTAAAAGCAATGTGTTGTAAAATCAAATGAAAGCAAATTATAGTATTTTATTAAACCTTAGGCCAATTACGTTAAAAATAATAATATTAAACACCATGGTTTATAAAAAATTGATATTTTCCCTCATTCGTAAGTATTGAATATGAAGAAAGCCCAGACAACGCCGGGTATTTTGCTAGTGATTCTATAAGAACAACACAATTCTCCATCCAATAGCGACATAGAATTATGGAAATGAAGAATACTGAGCAAATCTATCTGAATACAGAAAAAGTATCGAAAACTAGAAGGAGAAGAAGAAGAAGAAAAATAAGAAAAAAGACATTGATATTAATTGGGCATCACTACGAATATTATGTGGATGATAATAGATTGACAAAAATATTTTCAAACAAGTGGCCTCGAGCAGCAAAAATGCTCCTGAACCAAACCACACAAAATGGCTTCCCGATAAATAGCACGTACATTGCTCCAGAAGAACAAATAAGTCTTGTACAACATCCCAATTAATTCAATAATTGAACGAAAACAATCTTCACGTATGTTGCAATAACATAGTATAGCATACAAGGACACACCGAAAAACAGTTCTTTTCATACCAAGAGCACAAAAATGTTGTTCCGTAACACAACACGTGAACAGCCTATATTTGGGACCTCTTCCTTGGAGCCTTCACGTTGTGTGACATCACAGGGTTGTAAACAGGGACGCACAGAGTATTAGGCTACAGACTCTCCCAAGAGGCCAGAAGATAGTTTTCTTTCAATTTCTACGCGCATTTGATAATATGTAATATAAATAGATATCTGAGAGGAAATAAGCTGGACCGGTTGCCAAGGTCGCTAAGGCTCAAGTGCAGTAGCAAGCTCGGGTCCACAGGTTAGAGATTCGAGTCCCGCGAAGGCCTGGTTGATTATCTGTGCATTGTGGCAGAATAGTTTTCCAGCCTACATGCATCACCTTTCTATTCATATTCGCTTCTGTCTGGTGGCGCAAGAGCACGTGTGTGAGGCATATACGCGTTGCTCCCAGATGGTACCATTCCTGATTCCCCTTGTGTTGTAGCACGATGGAAGAAACCCGTTCACTATGATTTTTCCCTAGAAGCTTGGATCCTTCCCCTCCAGACAGATATCCATAGCCTGGTATCGGCTGCCTCAGCTGAGATGGCCCCATGCAACGCGCAACCTACGCAACTCCTCTCTATCATGAAAACGAAGTCTGAGATGGGCCTACGGGGTACCTCGGGAAGTCGATGGGGAGTCGGGAAGTCGTAGTGGAAACGTTTACGCAAAAGGGAGAAGAAAATCGGTTAAGTGGACCGAGGAGAGAAAGAAGAAAACGAAAGAATGGAGTGGAAAGAGTCGAAGAGAAAACGTCGAGGAACAACAGAAATTGGCACGTGCTCCATAGCTCCCCCCCCTCCGCCGCTTCCACCATAGAAAAAAGAAACATAAACCGGTCGGGAGCCAACAAGGGTAGTCAGGATCGCTGAGAAAGGAGCTCCCTAACATACTCTCAACGATAGGTGTTCGAATAACCCCTTCGCGCGTGGACATTGTGCTGAACGTATCCATCATATTATCTTATCAGTTATCTCTACAATTTTGAGGGCAACATTAGAAGCAGTTTCCTAATCCAAAAATTTTCCCGAATGCCCGATGATCGTGTTTGTGAAAAATGTCCGGAACTCAACAGCGTACAGCTGATCAAATCAGCGAACGTAAACTTAACGAAAAACTATTCAAAAGTGAATTAATGTTATTCTGTACTTTTTAGTTAAACATTCTGTTATTTTCTTTCCTTATAACAATTAATTTAATAGTCACTTTTTAAAATTTATGTATCTCTTAAATTCTAAATGTACATTGCTTCAAGGATCATTTTTACAATATTTCCTGCCGGGGCCACTAAAAATCTCTCAAGAGAAACGCAAACGTTTTCTGGCGCCTTCTAATTTATAATGTTACGGTTCCGTTAAATAAACCGATTGGACTCTATATGAGTATCTGAATTCAAGATAATATATCGCTTTCATTTCTGTGTTTTATGTGTCAAGTTTATAGATTTTCTGATTGCCACCCACGATATCTCGATAAGATAATTTTGAGTACTACCGGGTGTTTTAATTCGTCTATTTTGATGGGTTTTTTTCTTTTTTTTTAAATTCCATTAATTAAAAAAATATTGTAACATTTTTAGAATACAATTTCAAGGAATACGTAGTGAGTAGAGATGTCCAGACGATGCGTATGAACTTCAACATAGTAAATGAACCATGCATATCTACCTGCTTCCATATCATTATTAGAGCAATTCATGGGACACAAAAAGAAACATTTCAAACAAAAGAAAACAATGTTATTGTATAAGGAACATCTGCAAAGTCATTTTTCAGGGTATTACCGAACCCGCTAAAGAATGAAAATTGAAAGTTATACTATTAACTACTTACTCGACTGACAAATGAAACAGCCTAAAGTATGAAACCTCACGCACACAATACGACTCTCATAATATTCAGGAATGTTAGAGAAATAAAGAATAAGACACAGGAACCATGCTGGGAGAGGTCAGGAGTGGGCCAAGTACGTTTTAGTGAAGCTTCGCAGTCATCCACATTTATGCAGTACCTATGACTATGCATATGAGACCGAAGGTAAAATTCTCAACCTACACTAATCCTATTTAGGGACACAACGACTCATACTATTTTACATTGAAGCAATATAATACAGAAAACAAGCATGACTTCTATCTACATTTCCGAATTTTCTAATGAGAAAACACAGAAACAGGAATTTTCAAAAGAGGAACGAAATAATAGTACAAAGGGATAAAGTTGTTCCCAACTGAGGAAAATGTTGCTCACAAAAATGAATACCGAATGCGTAAATATTGTCAATTCTCCACTACTTTCTCGCATCTAAGGAAAATTGGAAATGCTGTTTACTGCTTGTGTTTAATGTACGAGTACGGTAGATGCATAATTTTGATAATATTTTTAGGATTGCAAGGGTGAAAATGTAATACCAAGTGAGGTCAGCGTGTTCCGAGGACATCGCTACTACACTGCCACGACCAGACTTTGGGGCGCGCCCGCCCACACACGCATACACGAGCGCATGCATGCTAGCACACACAACGCACGAAAAACACCTAGCCACGAAGCATATCATCATTTGATAATGCACTTCGCCTGTGGAAAGGTTCATATGCAAAAGAGTAAAGATGATATACTTTCTAACTAATGTGTTACTGAACTTGCTTCTCGATTTACGAAAAGGTTAATTTTTTAAAGAACTTTTCAGGCTGCCTTATTATTATTATTATTATTATTATCATTATCATTATTATTATCATTATTATTATCATTATTATTATTATCATTATTATTATTATTATTATTATTATTAAATGATGTGCCAAGCCACAATGCCCGGCTGAGGCGGTGTGCGGGCTGGGGCAACGCCACGCACCGCTCCGCGAAGGTCGTCCACCCCGCCAACAAGCCGCCCTCATGAATAACGCAGCAAAAGAATGGCCGAGCACTTGCACTTGCACGGCGACCCATGACATTCCACGGACACGCAAGGTGTCTGGAAAGTAGATGAACGGAAAAGGCAAAAGAAGGTGGACAAGGCAAACCGAGCTGTTGTTCAAGAAACTCAAATACATTTTTGAAACAGACTCAACGACGAACGTTCGATCGAAAAGCGCCGATCCCACCAACTTTCGGTGCAAATATATCTGCATGTTTTTATATTTATCCTTCGCAGGAGTCAAATTCAGCAGGAAGCAACATGCTGCAGACACAGTTATTGGTTAGATTTCTATCATGCAAACTTGGAGAAAAGTTAAGTGCTTGGAGAACATTTACACTTATTGTAAGATGTTTTTAATATAATTGCTGATGTCGATACAGGAAATGCAATACGTTAAAAGCAATCTTGATTTCATTTCATTACATGGGGCCTTTACGAGCATACCATGAAAGCATGCGCATACCAAGCACGGTGTCTCACCATACGTTGAGTTATGCTATCGGTCTCCACACTAGAATTTCTTCACATACCTGAAACAAAAAGATACACATTAGATAAAGCGTGTAAATATTATCACGATATTTATTTCAGGAGGAGAACACTTTATTATCTAAGCACATCTCACTTTTCACTTTTTTTAATGGATAGACGAGCTTCTTTGAGGTAAGTATTCCGAAGAACGAATAATAACAATAAAGAAACACTGTACAGACGTGAATAGTATTTGAAGAAAAATGAACACGGAGCATGTGTTAACGCAATCCAGAATTCGACATTCACGGATATTTGAACGATATTAATAATAAATTCATGAAAACAGCTCTGGCTATTAAAGAGAAACTTAATTACGTAAATGATATTTGTTCTTTTCCTTTTAGTATAATTTATTTATATTTATTTTTTATCTTACTTTCTCTATACTTGACAAACCAATCGTTATATCTATATCGAAATTTCTATAGAACAGAATATGTCCTCCGAGATTTATAGTATCAGCTAGATTAATACGAACGGATGATAATAGTCGCATTGGAGGCACACACATTTAGATAACTACATGGCGCTGACATGACAGACGGGCTGCAATCAAACGTACTTTCTCGTTTTATCTCACATCAACGAATTCGATCGAAACAACACGAACGTTCAGGCATGGAAACAATATGGGACGTGACGTCATCGAGTACCTACATATTGTCGCAAAGTAATGAAGGATAAAACATACGTGAATAAAGTCTACCGTGATGGGTTGCAAATAACAGTAGTTCGTGAGTTAGAACTTTGTTTACGGACGAAAAAGTTACTTCACATCCAGTTATTAAAGCATTTTTTTCCATAAATACGCTCAGACCGTTCTCAAACTCACGCGCTTTCGGGGGTATGTATCCATGCAGTACTCATTGGATGCTCCGTTTTTTACGGGTTTAGACCACCAAAACAAAAAAAAAGTCATGGGTCGCGTGATTCGAGCATGTTCTGATCAAGCTCTGGAATTACATCAAAATGACGAGAAAGAATAATTTATTTTTCGTTTTGTTAGAGATTAGGCATGCGTTAGGTCGATGGTGGGTAATAATAATAATAACAACAACAACAACAACAACAGCAGTTGTAACCCTAATGAAACTTCAATAAAAGCCCAAATGTTTGGGATTTAAATAATTTTCTTTTTATTTACCTTCGATAAAGAATCTTCCTAATGCAAACATTCCCTCCCTCCGCAAAGGACACCGTCCCTCTTGACTGCTCGCCCCAGAACATTGGAGCATGTCCGTCTAATTAACAGCCTTACAATAGATACGAGAAATACACCAGTAGTTGTGTCGCAATATATGATAACGTCATGACCTACATACACTCCCACATACTCAACACCTACGAACATGCAAAGCATTCCAAAAACTGAATCGAATGTGAAGATATGATTTGTAAAAGAATAATACATTTTAAAGCTTCCTTAAAGACAGCTGTCCTTTGCAATGTCAATTGCTACTTTTTGCCTCAATATTTCTATATCAAGACAAAGTTAAAGTTAAAATTTTTTTAAATCTAAATCTTGAAATGTTTTAGTACAAAAAATCACTAGCTGGATTTTATGATCACGTGTACATTGTTAGTTTGTGCGGCCTCTTTTACTGTTAAATCAGTTTCAGACTCCGGTTTACAAATGTTTTAAATCATTTTTATTCTATTTGTCAATATTCATAGGGAAACCGTTAAGATTAATCCAGCCCTATTTTCAATTCAAGTTACTAGCACGAATGAGATGAAACTCTTAGCAACTTACCTCTCTGATTGATTTACTTTACTCTGCCGGAACTGTCAGCTTCCACACAATTGACTTACAGACAGGTAAACACTTTTATTTTTAAAAACATGCACGGCATCAAGGTAATTATACTACTTCCACCTGAGATGTGATGTAGATAACATCTTTCATTAACAGGTTTTGAATGAAAGAAACCAGACATAGGCTACAAATATTAAAAACAGAAATCTCGAAGTTCAACCATAAAATCCAACAAAAAATTAATAATTTACTCATTTGACCTTTCATTTGCTTGTCAAATAGTTTAAAATTAAAAGTATACGCGATAATTCGCTCTATGGGGTATTGAATATCACTTCCTTGAAAAATCTGAACGATAAACACATTAATTTCAAAATTAACTTCCCTGAATTGATTTAAAACAAAAAAAAATGAAAAGGATCGCTCGTAGAAATCTGCTCCGCCCTGAAAGAATTAAGGAGTTCCTTATTCTGCCTAGCCCACCTTCCAAACAATTCCCAATAATTAACCGAACGAGGCAAGATCTTATTTAACTGGGCCGTTTGGAAATTAGTCCGTAATTATATTTGTAATGCAGTCACAACCAAACACGTCGATTTTCTTCGAATTTCGCTGAAAGATACTTTAAAACCTGTGATACGTGTGTAATGATTTTTAACTTTTGATATTGTTACAAGATGGTGTCCATATCAATGGTTCTGTTTCGTGAATGTTCATCTTTTTTTAACGATTCTACCCATACAGAACTCGATTGTTTCGCATTTAGTTTGTCAGTAAATGTATTTGCTACGAGGTCATAAGCAAATCGGTTTGTCAAGTAATTGGCTAAACTTTTAAAGTCTGCATTAAAATTTATAGAGACTTAGATTTGGGAGGGGGAGGGCGAGGACTTGATCTACTGTCCGCAAAACGATTACAAATATTTTTACGAAATCAATGCCACATGTATTACCGAATCTCCTTACATTCAAACGTAACTACGTTTAAATATGTAAGCTAGAGCTCATCGCGACGTTACGTAACGAAAACGAACTTGGCAGACATGCCCTGGAGTGAAAGCCACTTTACACACCTCCGCCAAACACGTGTCCCTCTCCCGAAGCAGCGGCGTCGTAACGCGTGTAATACTCGCGGAAAGGAGAGATGACTTATTTGTTGTGTTTCGCGTCAGGAACTTACGGTGGCAGCGGTTTAAAACTTGCACCAGCAGGCGGCGCGCAGGTGGCCGCGCCCCTCGCCCCCGCGGCCTGAGGATGACTTAATTAAGAGCAGAGGCGGACTTTTGCGGGCGCCGTGAAAACTTCGGGAAGGTCAGGAGCCCCGCTCGGCGGAAAGGCGGTCCGGCCCCTGGTCCCGCCCGTCCCGCCGCCGCGCCGCGCCGTCGCAGCCGCAGGACTGCATAACTGGGTTCCAGAATTCATGTCGCCCACTTCGCACTTCTTGCGGCCGCGCTGCGTCAGCGTTCTCTCGCTCTGCGGCGGGGACGCGCAAGGGAGAAGGGGGTCGATTAAGGCGGAAGGCGCGGGCTTTGGGGGCTGAAGCTCTAGGACCTCGGTAGGGTGAAGGGTCTCCAACAGGGAAAGCCTTAGAAAGCGTCTCAGATAAAACGAAAAACAGTCAATACCGCGATGACAGAGGCAATTTGGCATTTCAGAGCCACATCATTCACGGTTAGCTTAGGTTTGAGGAGGAAATCTTAAAATGTAAAGATGGAATATATAACCATTAGTGACGAAGTATTCAATATTTTCAGGAGAAGGTGGCGCTCGTATTACCAACACTTAGGGTCGCAGCACGCAGGCACACAATGTCTCCATCCAGCCCTGAAGGTGGGCGACATTATGCTGAAGCTGAAGAAGAAAACAGGCGCGAAGGAAAGCAGATGGAGACTAATGGCAAGCGTCGTGAAGAAGTGCCGGCCGTTAATGAGATTGCGTGGGTGTTGTGAATACCCTTCTTAATGAAACTGCGTGATTGACAGTTGTTTACACCGAGGTTACCGTGGAAACTAGTAATTCAGAGTTGGGTGCCAGCATTATTCGATGTCTACTCGGCGAAATTATTTTCATGGTCTTGATAACATCGCCTTTACGTACAGACGAGCTCTGTTGAGGCATCACAGCACAGCCATTTTATGTGCCACTCACGTCAGTCCTGTCTTTCATTTTCCAATATTTACGCACGTTAAATCAGCGATGACGTCAGGAATAAAAACGTATTATGAGGTTGAAAAGATTGAGTGGGCATGAGTAAAATAGTTGAAGCTTTAGAGAGAATGTAAAGCGAAGAGGTTGTCAGGTACAAATATATTTGCAGAAAAAAGGCACAAGCAGACAGAGAAATTACGAGAGAAAATAACGAAGAGTGGTAAAGGAACACGTCTGGCAAGAAAACAGAGGTAAACGGGAGAGCTTCAAATTGTTCTTCTTACAATTCGCGTAAGTCGTAAAACAAGAAACTACAAAAACCTCCCAAAAATGAATTTACACCCGTAGCAAGCTAATTGAAAGAAAAGTACAAATATCACAATACTTCAGTTAGCATAAAGAAATTCTCACTCCACTTTCTCAGGCAGGACCCTTAATTCATAGTAGGGTAAGGTGCCTGTAGTCCTATTTAAATGTATCGGTTCACCGTTACTTACCCTGGCGGATGCGACTGTTCAATTAATAACAACACGTTTCCAACAAAAATTAATATCATAAATTATATCCACATCTTTCTAATCCTTTCGTAAAGAACAAGCAGAAATATTTGGAAAACAGGCTACGTGAGAATTTACATGGAAAGGTCTTCGACAGTTGAATCGTACACGTATACCCAAAATAAAATGTTGGCTCTGACACTGCTTTGACAGAAGAGCAGTCTAGTCAGAGATGTTTCAAAATGACATGTCCGGCGGTCAATCCACACAGCTGAACTTCGAACATAGGACGGAGACGCAAGTTGCAAAACCGGCCAGGCGTGGGCTGGAGGGGGAGGTCGGGGATGGCGACGGCGACGGCGAAGGGGCGTGGCAGCTCCATCTTCCTGCCCGCGTGGCCGCCCCGTTTCGCGCCCCGAGGGGGCCGTTTCGCTTCCAGGGACTCCACTGAGGCGCCCCTCCATTCGCTGCCGCCGTAATTCAAGGTGGGAGGTGTACACGGCTGTAATGGAAGCGGAATTCGCGTCAAGGAAGAAATGTACGACCGCGGTGCGCTTTGTCGTTGTCGTGAATATTCCCTTATTCCCTATGCATTTGCTTTTGTTTGATATATTGTTCTACGAGGTTATAAGAAAATAATTACATAGTATAACAAAGGAATATATATATATATATATATATATATATATATATATATATATATATATATATATATGTATATATATATATATATGTATGTATTTTATATTTGACCAATACCAGGAGGGGTGAAACAAAAAGCAAATGCTTATGGCAGAGCATACCGGAGGTTAGATGGTTGTGGGTTCAATCTGGAAACTTATTTGACGCGTTTAACATCAGTGAGTACGTGGCACCTGTCGGAATGGAATTCCTAGGCTGACTGCACAGTGGTTAGCAGTTATCTTCATCATTTCCAAGCGAATGCCGCAGCAGCACTCTTCATGCCGGGGCCAGTGGCGCGCGGGATCTTTCTTGATTCCTTTCCCTTGATCATCATCTCGCCCATTGCAGTGCGTCAGACCGAGAGGTCCTTGGGTTCGAGGCTCCTCGATACTGACTTTTCGACATTAGCTGTGTAGGTAGGTAGGTCGAATTCAGCCGCTGGCTTGAGAATTCTAGCAGCCAGCTGTTCTGATAGGTAGTTTTCCATTGTTTCTCCGATCAATACCTGGCGCATCCCTCAAACGGTACCCTCAAACGGAACACAGACCGCGCGCGATCTTTCCTTCCGCTTCCTTGTCCTATCCTCAATCTTTAATTACACACACTCACACTTATACGCACTACATTACCACATATTTCGAGAAACCAGTCGGGAGCTTAGACCTTGTTCCGGCTAGGGCGGTGCCCAACTGTTACCTGGATGGAGAAAACCCTGCAAGTCGACGTGCTGGTCAGAGCCGGATCTCACCATCCAGCACGGGAAGAACACCGGCAGCTCCCTTGATAAAACATACACTATAATTACGAGAATAATGATCTTCGTTGACGCGGCGGGAAAAAGAATAATCAATCGATCATTTTCCCCAATTCGAATTTGCGCAACAAAGGGGGCATGTCTTGACCTAACCGCGAGATTAACGCTAGGAAAAGGGTACAAAAATGTTTTAATTAAAAAAATAAAAAATGTTTATATTGAAAAAAAGTTTAAATAAGTAATCTAAACAATGCTGTAGCAGAAAAAATTGATATTCTTCACAGTTAAAAAGCATTGCGCTCTTCAGAGAAATATTTTAATGAACAGAAAGGTGCCTAAAATGTGTTTTCCCACTGACATGACAGCACATTAATTGTCATAGAACTCGAAGCGAAGAATATATTGCCTAAGCAAAACTAAATTAAATAGAGAGAAAATGGCGTACTCCCCACAAAAAATGGACTGTTGTAATTTAAGTTTTGAGGAAGATACCAATAATCGCAATTAATCATTCTGTACTGCAAGGGATACCAACACAATTAAACAAAATGGCATAGCAAACACGAAAATATTTCACTCTCCATCTAAAACGAAGCATCACTCGCACACAAAACATAACACAAAGAGTAAATGCCTGAAACAGACGCACGACCGATAACCGGGTGACGACTAGCGGCGGCGGGCGTGTACCGTTTGTTTAAGGACGCCTGTCGGCCGCGTTAATTTTTAGGCGCTCGGTGAGATAGAGGCGCGTTAGCCGCCTGTTAGCTGATCCGAGCGCGCGGCGGAGCGCGGCACCGCGCTGTTTACTCGCCGTTTTACGAGCGCCGCCTCCGTAAACGCGCGTTTATCTGCATCACAATGGGCGCAGCGCCCGCAACGAGCGCCCGCCCCGCGCGCGTCACGGCCGGGGGTCGCACTCGGGACCTCGCGGCACGTGCCGCCCGGGCCCCCTCCACAAGAGCCAGGTACGCGCGCGGACGAGACAACGAACGGCGGACTCGTTGCATTTGAGTCTCCGTTTTCGAAACGCCGTGATGCAACGCGAGGAATCATCCTGGTTACATGGGAACATTGAGAAACGGAGACGAATATATTTGTACGCGCGTTGAGATAGATGAATCGTATATTGCTGTGCACTTCCTTTAGGCGGTCATTCGATCACAAAACGAACTGGCTTTAATAGAAAACGAAGTAGTAGTTTGGAAAATTCAATCTTGATTGATTCTAATACGCTTCTAAATTTCAATGTTTCTTAATAGTATAGAAGCAATGACTCATCCATTAGGTCTGTTCGTTAGTCGCCTTCTGAACTGATATTCACTTAAGGAACGCCGGAAGATCAATATATCGAGTTTTATTCAAGTTGCGCTTGTCTTTTTAACAACTCGTTGCTCCCCCTCTAATTCATAAAGCTTACAAATTGCTCGTGTCAGAGGCACTTCACAAAGGTCCCCTTCAGAGCCTTGAGGAAGGGTGTGTCCGCACGGTGTTAGTAATATTCTTCACCAGAAGGGGGTAGGTTGGGGGTGGGGGAGAGTCGTGTCCACGTACGGAGAGAGGAGAGTCGTGGGCACGAACATCTTCATGCATTCATTCACGCTCACCCAATGCGATTTTCAGTGACCAACTATCACGATGTCGAAAGACAAGCAAACAAATGAAATAATGCAAAGATTTTGTCTAAAAATATAACAATAAGATCGAACGAAATACGTTTTGATTCCCCTTAAAAAAAATATAGGCACATTCCCGGATTTTTGACGATCGCTACAACGAAACGAAAACGTTCGTAGAAAGACTGCATTCTTTGGAACAAGCACTTCTTGCAACAACATTACATGGAATACCATTTCCCTTTAAGGTGTTGAATATCAATATGGATACAAATATTGTTTATTGGATCCGATACTTGCCTATAACTACTCGTTTATTTTGACCAACTTTCATGAAACGATTCTGTGAAGCTCATTTTCAACTTTAATAAATATTTAAGAAATTGTCAAAACCTTTAATAACATATAACCGCCACGATTTTGAAAGGTTTCCCCTATTTGTAAACAACGAGTACTAAATTTAATGTTTTAACAAACATCCCACCATCGATCGCATCGAGATACTACCTAAGTAAGCCCACGTCACTGTATTTATAGCTCTCCGTTGTTAATTCGCTGTTAATTCAAACGGTTTGCTAATTTGATTTTTAAGCACATGGCAAACTTCTTTTCATATCCACGAGCTCGTGAATGAATAGACGTATAGAAAATTAAAAAACACATTCATAAAACCGCAAATCATGTTAATAACATTACCACATGCGCGTTGATCATAAGTAATAATAGTAGACCGGTGAATCTGATTACTTTCAAAACAATCCTAAACCGAATAATTACATATCATTTCAATCTCTGATATCAGTTGGGCAATGATATAATTGCATGAACTAAGCACAATTTCATCGACAGCTCATTAATCAATCTTAACCGCAATTTCATCACTTTGCCACATCCTATTTGACACGCTAAGCAAAACTCGAATATAGAGTATAAATCATGAAGACCGTAAAGACTCGTTTTCCAATATTACAGCGTTGTTTTCATGTGCTACGTTGGTGAATAAGACTACGTCAAAATTATCTTTCTCGTGTTTGCCGCTTGGAAGCATTCCATTTGATAGCAAAAGAATAACTACGCGTAGCAAGAGCCAAACATTAGACATAAAGACACAATGGAATGAGATAATAGCTTTTTACGAGAAAAGCATCGTAAAGACATCTTAGAGAAGGTTGGAAAGTTATCAAACGAGGCTGTTAGGACGTGTATACTATTTTTTAAATTTTATTCCAATTTATTAGTAAAATATAAAATTTTGAAAATGTTAGGTTACGGCAGAACAACTAGTTTGCTGGGACGGCACCAGGAGCGAGCCATTGCACGGAGCGCCAAGGAGAGTATGTAGATAAAAAAGTTTTATTGCCCATAGGTGATAAAGAGGTGCTGCAGTAGCATCCTATTACTGGCCCTGAAGAGGCCCCTTTAACTTTAAGAACACAATAAATTCAAACTTTTTACATAAATTGACGCATTTTTTAATTGGACGAAACGTAAAGAATTCGAATGTTTTTTTCTGTAAGGTTGCCTAAGTATACGTTTCGCAGATTTCAGCAGGTTGGTTAATCATGATTTGTGACATTTTCTAGCGCTAATAAAGCTGATATTTGTTATATTTGATAGAGAAACATGGACACTGATGTAATGATGAAACATGGCATGATGATGTCATGATGTAATGATGTGCCATAATGTAACATTTTACTAAAGGGTTAGTTCACGGAAGAAAATCGATTGTAATGATAAAAATACATTTATTTATGCACTCATTCTAATAATAATAATAATAATAATAATAATAATAATAATAATAATAATAATATAATAACCTCGATACATTACCGTTTTCAGCATTTGTAATAAAGATAAAAATGACGTAACTTCGCATTAAGGTATCTAAGTTACACCAAGGAATTTGTTTCTGCATCTGCCTTGCATCAACTGTTGATGTAAGGGTATCAATTGGAACCAAATATCCGGAAATGAAAAAGGTCTGGGCAGAACCAAATGGGATAAATGAAATATTCACATTTAAAATTTGCTCTATTCACACAAACGGCTAAATCAAATCAATTTACGCTACTTGCATAAACGTCCAGAAATTCCACGCGTTGAACGCTTGTTTTCGAATCACTGTGCAGCGCTCGTTGCCAGCCAGCCATCGGGCGCCGTTAATAGCCGGGTGGCCGCGTGGCGTACAATGTTGGGCTTTGCAGCTCAGCCAAGCTCTCCAGCGCGTCGTTTAGGCTCGCAGCGCGCCCGTCGATAATAATCCGCGGCCCCCTGACCGCAGGCACGGCCGCCCCACAGGCGCGCGCCGCGGGGCCGGGGGCCGAGGCGGGCGGGGGCGGGGGCGGGGGCGGCGGCGAGCCGCAACGGGCGGCCGCCGGCGCCGCACCGCACGCGGGCAACGAAGCCATCGAAATTTGCACACCTCCCAGGAGACGTTCCGTAGACGCACGTAAATACTCGTTCATGTCACAAATATATCTAGCAGATCCAGAGTACATTCATGTCAGTAGTGCGCTTTTAACATGGCATGATTCTTTATAGTTCAAAGGGATCGTTCACTGAAATGTTGAAATATTGTATCAAAGCACTCGGATGACTTGGACAACAACACCATCATATTTTAATAATTTGGCAAGCAAGAAAAAACAAAGGGTTGTAATATTTCAAATCCCGTGTATTTGCATCTAATTATAATTTTGAGAAATCCACCCCACAGTCCAGTTAACGACCGTCTTTTCAACGATGCATTCCACAAACTACGTTATTTGTTGTTTTTTTTTTTGGCTTAGTACAAAACTGGAACACGCAAATGCAATTCATCGCGGGCAAGTAATGCCTGATGACTAGTTGATGTCCACTCCGCGCTGCTTCGCTCCCATTCATGTGGCGCGCGCGTTTGCGGAGCGTTTAGTCCGCGCGCATTTCCGAATGACGGCCTCGTTAGAGCTGCGGGGCGTGGCGTTGCTTTGAGCCGTTCGTGCGCTCTCCGGGGCGGAACACATCGACTGTCGCAGTGACAGGCGCGGTTTCGAAACGAGCGCGGCCTACGTGCGCACCCCGCGGGCTTCGAGCGGCAGGTGAGTCGGGTGCGAGCGGCGAGCGAGAGGAACAGCCGGCGGCGCCTTGCGACTAGACAGCACACAGTAACAATTTTTCGACATCAGTTTTTAAGGATCCGCACTGCCCATGTCCATTTGTATCAATTTAATGTGCAGGAAATGATATGCGTTTTAAGAGAAAAATTGTTTCTGCATACTTGAAATAAATGATAAACCGTTAGAAAGCACTATTACCTTCCAAATTTATTCCAAAATTATCTTCCAAATCATCAACTTAATTCATTTCAAATATTGCACATTTCAGAAAAATACATGGAGGGGGAGAGAAACTCTGGCGGCCAGAGCAACTGAGTCATCCTTAGACAGTGAAATGCACCTTCTCAAGGACACATGTCGATCTATCACATACAGCATACTAACGTTGCCACAAAAGCCGTCCGGCAGGCAGCGACACCTTTAGCACTGCTGACATCACTACACATAGTGGCGATGCTAACCGTTAGATGGCATTTTATTGATATATTCAAGGGGTCACAGACAAAATAGGGACAATTTTGAGCCGCTTCGACATAAAAATGGCCTACAAAGCACATGAAAAACTCGAACAAACGCTAGTACGCGTTAAAATCCGCGTCCTACCTCTCCTGTCATGTCGGATGTCTGAGATCCCATGCAGCTGCGGCCTCAGTTACGTCGGTGAGACGGGGCGAATCGTAACGAAGCGCCTCCGGAAACACTTTCGGCATTACAAGTATAATGAATGAGTTGTTCTAGCGAAAATTCGCCATTTTTCCGCGCAAGATTACATAATTTTCTCTTTTTACGAAGAACGTGGTAACGTGAGAACGTAATATCAATTAATTGGCCTTAGACCTCCACGCATGGAAAACGTGTCACGCCCTTAATTTGAGTGACATCCGCCTCCTAACCAGGGAAGAGCGCGGGGGCCGAGGAGGGCAAAAGAGGCTGCGGAAATTATCGAACATCCCCCAAACCCTAATGCCGACCAAGGCCCACGCCTCCACGCGGCATGGCAACATTTTCCCCTCGACGTCCAGCCGCGTCGTGGTGCAGTTCCCGCTGCCCCTTGACGTCCAACCACGGGCGGACACCCTGCTTCAATCCTGCCCAGGGGGACATTTGCCTGAATGGCCGATGCTTTCTCGGCTTCGGTCGATCAACCAGCTCCCGGATGGAGGAAAACGTCTTTCTATACAAACCCCGTGCGCAGTCCACCCGTGCACATTTCGCCCTGAGGAAGGTCGCAATACGATGACAGAAACGTTGGCATCTGAACCTAGGTCGAGACGTCTCCCCGACACTCAAGTATACACTGACTCCGACCGCGGACAGTTGCATTAGGACATAGCCGTCTCGATTGTACAGAAAACCAAAGCGAACTCTTCAAAACGGAGAATAAACAATATTTACTCTCCCTTACTCCACTAGACTAAATTTACTCTTATTCCTTAAATTTCCCTCACTCTTACTGCTCTACCAAAGATATATCTTTGGAGAAAACCCAAATACCGACATTTTAAGTACCTCAGAAGTCCATGTGGACGAGCGGCGAGCGGGACAGTGCCGGGCGGGGGAGCAAGCTGCAGGCCAGCGCGAGAGAGCTCGGTAATTGGAAGAGCTGTCAGTGACAGCGAGTGGAGCTCCAGTTCGGTGCCGCTCCACGCGGCGCATGCGGGGGACGTGCATACGGGCGGCGTATAATTTCGCGTTTAAACTCGCCCACCCTCCAGGCCGGAAAGGTAGCGCGTCAGTAACAAACTCAGAAATATGGTTTGGAGGTTGCGATTATATCTGTTAAAAATGTATTGATATCTGATAATTTAATTGCAAACTTCACCCTTTCCGATGTAACACGAGGAAACTTTATCTGCTGTCGCTATAATTTCCACGTTTTCCATATTTCATTTTGTGTAAGTTAATAAACGTTAATTTCACATTCTCAAATAAACATGGCGTTCACGTCACTGTCATTATTTGTCCACTAATCATTCAGGCTTTAACCTCATCTCAATAAATTTGAAGATAGAAGCATTTTTACTCGGCTCTGTAATATTTCAATTATTCTGCAAATAAAACCACAATCGCGGGATATGTTTTTCCAAGCGATCTCCCAGTTTGATACCAGGAAGAGAGGAACATCATCCAGTGCTCTTCTTCGTTCCAGAACCAAGGGTATAGTAGCACAGGACCGAAACAGCTATTCAGTTAATGAGAAAAAAACTTCAATGTGCGCAGAGTCCCAGATGGCACTTCTAAAATGGAGAGGAAGTAAAAACGAAGGCGAGCTTCTGAAAGCGTGCCCTTTTCTGGGAACCTTTTGTAAATGCGTCTTCTTCACGTAAATAAAGGGAGAAGATGTGTACTTAGAATATCCCCGATATTGAAATGCATAGCACTGATGAAAAATTAATCTGTAAAACGGAAGTAACGTAGTAGTAATGTTTCATGTAATACTTTCTTAGGCATTCATACAATTTACGTAAATGCGAAACAATAAACACGTCAGTTAAAAATTGTGATACTTGCCAAATAATTTGTTTTTCAACATCGTTCCTGCAAACATGTCGGAAACTTCAGATATTCAAACAGTAAGAAACATTTTAAAATGCAAGTGACATCGACACAAGGCTATAAACGAATCGCTTTCGTAATTTTAGACACTCTTTGCTCTTGGATAAATTAATAGATAATTGGTATAATCAGCAAGAGTTTTAGTGCATAATTTCTGGATTTTATAGCAGACAAGAAAGGCTCGAGACAAAGGTTTCTAGTCAAATTTTATTTTATAATTTAACAACGATATTTATTCATCGTACAAATAAGCAGTATGGAAGAAGGCAGTCCATAGCTTCCTACGAATGCTAAGAGGAAGACGAAGTACGTGGAACAAAAAATATTACTAGTTGGAAATTAAAGACCAAGTGACAAGTGACAAAAATATAATACTAGTGAAGAGGAGATTAATGAAAGAAAATTAAAAACACAACAAAGTAGAAAGAGGACAGAACAGACGAGAGAAAGAACACAAGAAAAGAGAAACGAATTATTTGACAAAAGGTAAAGGAGCGATGAGGATAATCGTTAAAAAAAGGAAGAGGCAAATCGAAGGGTAGAGGAAGACGAAGAAAAGGGACAAGCAGGAAGTGAATGCTAAAGCAACGAAGTGCAGGGAGGGGGCTCGCTCAGCGATAAGTCGCGGCGCTCATTACCCGCGGGGGCCCAGAGGCGGGCGGCGCGGCCGCAAGAGGATGATCCGGAGGCGCAGGCGGAGGCGGGGCCGCGCCGCGCCGCGCCGAGCCGCTCGTCCGCGCGGCAATTGGCCGCCGGATCAGCCCGATTAGGCGGCGACGCGACGTGGCCTTCGGGCGGTCCTTACGCGCGGGCCAGCGGCCGCTCTCCGACGCGCAACAATGCGCAATTGCGAGTGGGCTGCTGCGCTTCCAACAGAGCCAACGGACATTCCGACAAATGCTCGCTCTGAGGGGGTGAAGATCCGCGTACGTTGCGTCGTGCTGGTTGTTTTGCCCTCCTTCGGTAAGGGTAACTTTTAGCCTTAAACGTTTAAATTAAATTGAAGATCATTAAATGTTTACACAATAAATTACATGGGAAATGTTTTATATTCGCAATAATTTTGTAGAAGTGTTCTAAATATTTTAAAATGTACTCGTAATTTTTTGGTGATCTCACAAGAAGCATTTTGCTTCCTAAAAGCTGGACTTCAAATCTGAATTTGCGCACGAAATTAAAACTTTTAGAGATTGCAGAGTGGCCGCGTAAAAGTATGTTACTCTGTTACTCCACTCATATTATGTTTGAGAAGAAACCAGACGCAGATGGAACAGGCGTCGTTGACATTCACGGTCCAGAATCCAGACCACTCCGAAACAAAAGTATCTGGTTAACATTTTCAATTACAAGCGATCTGAATCGTGCGATACTTCTCATCCCTAGTGGAATAGCGGTACTTCTGCCACAACGAACGCGAGAAGGATAGGGAAGTTGCCCCAACGCTGCCGCCCCAACCGCTCGCCGACGCTGCTCCAGCCGCGGGGCGCCGCGCCGCAGGGAACGTGCCGCGAAGTCGCGCCGCCACCGCTCCGGAGGAATATTTAGGAAGAGGAGGTGCAAAACTGTCACGCCGAATATCCCGGCAATTTCCTTAGTCGGGGAGAACTTCAAACAAATGCCGCTGTGTAAATTAAAACGTGCGCGCGCGCGCGCGGCTGGGGCGCGGCGGCGGAAGGGAACGTAATTTCCACTTATCCTCCGCAACTTGGCGCGTGCTCTCGGGCGCCGCCGCGCCGCTGCGATCGATGGTGGTGAGTTCTTCTTTGCTAGGCTTTTCCGGATCGATTACCGTGGAACCTAATACGATAAACCAAACAAGTATTCTCTTTTAAAACAGAAGTCATCGAATAAAAATTGTCCAAGAATTAGAACAGCATTGCATCATTGCAAAAACGCACATTGTTTCTTTCTTAAAATATAACTAGTTCATCACGCAAATTAAATTACATCGATATATTCAAGTGGAAGAAAAAAATATATTTTTCTATCGAGTTAGGAAAAATGTATTTTTTTATAAAATCTAAATTTAATTTTTGTTTTCCTCCGCTGACTAACGTTTAATAAAGTGACTAAATTTCGAAGGAAACATGATTAGTCAGCCTTTGTCTTACTCTTCCAACCCTTTCACTGAATGAGATTGTAATGTGGATGTAAATATCATTCAAAATAATTCATAATGTTTCATTCTAAAACTACAACTCCTTGCTATCGGATCGTTAAGCGACATAAGGGACGCAATACATATTTTGAATAACTGAGTGCACTTGGACGCCAATGCAAAGAAAAGCGAAAGAGGAACGCAGAGATTTAAGTTTTCTTGATAAACCCAGGGCAATGTTATGCTTTCATCACCACTCCATTCTCTCTGGGAGCTGTGAACAACGGCAGCTCTGCTGTTCCCGTGTTAAAGGAGATTGGATCTATGTAGTCTGCTTTGTGTTAATAAGCGAAGTCAAGAATACACCTCACGCAATCTCTGTTCTGCGCCAAACACGATGAATCCTCCTTTCACATGAACACAAAGAGATTCAATGGCAGCTAATCTGTTTATCCATGAGCAATCAGATTTCAATCACGGTTTTAATGAACAGAAAGGGAATGAAAAAGAATCCATTATAATGAAATCGCCGGAAATTTAAGAAAAACTAAAAAAATGAGGAAATACATTTTAGGGTTCACCTTTAAATAATAAAGTAACAATCAAGAAACATTTTAAAATCTCAATTTTGATAAGAGCGAATGTCACAGCTGTAAATGAGGTTTCTGTGTTAACAACTGTTTTTGCCAGCAAAAATTCGTATGTACAAACGAAATTTATACTGTATGTACAAACCTCTAATTTCCGAAGTTAATAGAAAATATAATTGAGGCCATTGGGTTTTACTGATCAAATACGATGGACAGGATTACGCTTTACTCGAGATAGCTCCGCCGGTGTGGAAAGCCAGCAAGGAAGTGCGCGTGTGCGAGTGCAGGAAACGCGTCGAGCAATCACCTCGGCCTGTGGTGCAAACGGGACCGCCACGCGCCGCGCCGCGCCGCGCCGCGCCTGTTCCGGGCAGGCTGCCAGGCGGCGAAGAAGAGCAGCGCGAGAGAAGGCCGCGCGCGAAGAGGAAAGAGGTCGTATTGACGCGGCAAAAAGAGTCTCCGCAGATCAATATCGATTCGGCCAGAAGCTCCGAGGGCGACGACTGGCGCACAGGCCTCGGAAATTGTGCGGGCGGCTTGGGCGGGAAACGGTGCGGAGTGGATGAGGAGATAAGAACGAGGCGCGTCGACGGCGCCCCCGGAGGCGGGAGGCGCAGCTAGGGAAGGCGACTAGCTCCGAGAGAAGCTGTCAGTCTAGGAGATGAAACGCAATTCCACTAAAGGTCGAGGCCGACGAAATAATGGGAAAAGGGATGAACCTACGCAGACAGGGCTGGAAAGTCAGACGGGAAGGGGCAGGGAGAGGAAGAATATTTCTACTTAGGGTAACGAAGAAAGAGGCCAAGTGACGCGTAACGGTAATGGAGGGAGACTTAGCTTATGGGCGATGAGCCAGGAAGAGGATGGAGGTAATATGCACTACTACTGTGGAACTGGACCTACTCTGTTCCAAAGCAGAGGGGATGGAATGGTAAAGAGGGGAGACTGCCTTGGAAGAAAGATCAGAAGAAGCTCGGTGGTGGTTTTTCGGGTGCACTACTTCATATATGCATAGAGGATAATTCCGGTTACGATGGTGGAGTGGGGGTAGAGGAGGAATGTACCGAAACCAGAAGAATGCTCTCACCCAGAGCAAAAGCCAGTGGCAGTAGAATGGGAAGAGGGAGAGACCGACATACAGGAAATGTCCGGATCGCCGCAGGCGGAGAGTGGCAACTCGCCAAATCTTAGTTTGGGACAGCGAAGAAGTGAAGGTAAAGACAACGTCGAGACTAAGAGGCTTTACAAGAATGAACCCCTTTCAAATACAAACTGGCCTAAACGACGGCGCAGGGCGCAAGACAACAGGAAGATAAATTCCCGTTCGCAACAATGTGTCACACATCTCCAGCGTAACTTAGGAAACAGACAGCAAAAAGGAACAAGGGGCAGAATGACGCGGAGTGGCGGCATTCTTTTCCCATGGTTCTCCCGCGAGAGGTGGCTCAAGGCATCAACTGATGTCACTGCAGTGCCTCTGACTGGGAGGGCCTAGGTTCGAGTCCCGACGATGGCATGATTTTCGACACTTGTTTTTCAGCTAGGTCGAATTCAGTCGCTGTCTGGAGGAGAATTCTAGGAGTCGGCTGTTTGATCGGTAGTTTTCCGTGGTTTCTTTGTCCAACACCAGGCGAATACCGGAGCAGTATCCTCACAAACGGTCTACGGACAGCGGGCGATCTTTTTTTGCTCGTCCTTGCCCTAGCTTCACACACATTAATATGCACTACACAACTACACATGCCGGGAGATCGGTGGCGAGCTTAGAGCTTGTCCTGGCTGGGGTGGGGTCCCTCTGGTTGGGAAAACCCCGCTAGCCGACGGTAGTCCGCCGCCAGACCTCGCCATCTAGTGGGGGAAAGACCACCGCCACCTCCGGAGGAATAAACATGCACTATACATATGGAACTAATGAGCTTAGCAGCCCGGAATCACTAACAATCAATCAATCAGTCACTCCAGAGTTCTGATCGAAGTGGATGTCGTTCTACGGCTGCCAGTGTGTATGACGTGTGTGTGTGTGTGTGAGAGAGAGAGAGAGGGGGGGGAGAGAGAGAGTTTGAATGTTGGAGCGAGAGAGTGCTCAGAGTGACGAGGTGACAAGTGCTCGGTAGTCGTCGCGGAAACCAAACGCCGCGCAAAAGAGAACAGCAAAGTGGAAGGAAAAGCAAGTTGGAAAGGGAGAGGGACCCAACCACTGCAGCGCCCGTTCCCCTCTTGCTTACACATAAACAGCGCGCAGAAGTGCTGCGGAGTTCACCGCGCGCGAAGACTGAAAAAGGTTTACCCAAGGAGAGATCCATCCGCACTTCATGCGAAGGCCGCAAGTAAACCCCACAGGAGTTTTATTTTGGTTGAGATTCGTTGTGTGCATGAAATGGAATCGTGATAAAACAAGTCGAGTGGTGAGATCATGTTTTACAGTCGATTCTCGGAAAGAACTGAGAGTATGAGGTGGAATTTTGGAGGTTCGAGTCTGAGGAATGACTTTGACACACCGCCGTCTGAGATGAGAAGCACTGTGAAAATGAATTACAACACTGAGCGGATCTCAGAAAACGTCATCCTGGAACGCAATTTATCATATAAACGCAAAGTTGCTAAATCCTTATATTTGAAGTCATCGGATCTATCTGTATTTTCTCATGAACTCTGATTAATGACCGTTGTTTTTTTTTTTTTTTTTGAGCGCAAATACAATTTATCAATTGACCTTGAAACCAAGATCTTACGAATATAAAATTAAGATAAATTATATCCCTATATATTTCCAACATTGCTAATAATGTCCAATACTGAAAAAGACGTGAAAACCTCATTTATATCATACTCATATCAATTAGGAAGAATGTAGCTAAATGGCACTTAATCGAACCTGAACAAACTCCATCAAAAGTATTCGAATCTTCTTCAGATAATAAAGGAGACAATTATGTGAATAAAGCACGAGTACTATTTTTTTAATAATCGGGAGTCGTATAGTCCACAACGGCTGCGCTTATCTACAAAACAGACTGATTTATGGTAAGATTACGTATGTCCAAGTACGAGGTATTCGCAATCTCGCTTCAGAGCTGGCAGCGTTGGTGGGAACTTGGGGCAAACAATGTTGTCGTGTCAGGTAGGTCGCGCCACCGTCTTCGTCTGTCGCCGCCCCCGTTGTCACCAGCATTACTTCTTCCCTCCCGCCCCCTCACTCCATCCACGATGTGCAGCGGCAGCACCTCGACCTACGCGCCGCCCAGGAACGTCACTTCCGCTAACGAGTGTCAAGTGCTTCTGTACGCAGACAGCGCCGCGTCACGGGCCGCGAGCTCAGCGCGCAGAGCCATGCTGCGCGGAGCGGCAGGGGCGGGGCGGGGCGGGGCGGGGCGGGGCGGGGCGGAACGGCAGCGCGACAACGAAGTCTGCTGGCGCTAATGCTCCACTCCAAAGCCCAGCGCTCGCTCGGGGCTGGAGTGGATGGCAGAGGGCCCGATGGGAGACGTGTGCAGTTACGGTTGATGAGCTGTTTTATGCGACTTTTTTTATACTCGGAATATGTTAGATTAATTTTATATATATATATATATATATATATATATATATATATATATAAAGAAATAACTGAGTGAAAAAATGTATTGCGAATATTTTCTCACTAAATATTCCACAAATTGTCCAATATGCTTCCTTGGAGCAAATTAGTACATAGGTACTGAAATGCACATTAACATCAAACATGACATTTATATCGAAGTTTAAAAAAGATTTCGAAAGTGTGTCTCAAGTAAAATCATCCTTTTTCATAGTTTTCTAATCTTTATTGATCATTATGGTGAGTAATTTCAACAATTTCTTACGAAAATATGAGCTTCACTCAAGCACTAAAATGAGTAATAAACGTTTACAATAATATCTCCAAATCTCCATCGACTAATTTGTTGTTTTATTTTAGCGCAAACAAAAATATCATGTGATAATCTAATTTGTAACGATTTTGTTTTTTTAAATCGCAATAATAGTTATACATAAATGTCGTGTATGTAATCTGTTCACATCGTTCTGTGTGACACCGCGACTCGAATACATTTGCGTGCTAATTCAATGTTGTAACGATGAACGCTAATTTAGTCCCATGTGGGACCATTAATTATTGTAGGAGCTTCCACGAAAACGCGACCACGCATATAGAAGTGCCGAGCTTAGAGGAAATAATTATCGAACTAACTTGTTTCCGATACTACTAATTCCTTCCCTACATTCAATTTCTTTAATATTTCCCTCCGTAATGTGCCCGATATTGCTCGTTCCTCCATTCTGCAGAACGCACAAAAAGTCTCACAGGCATTAAAAATAGGAAAGGGAGGGGGACATTGTGGAGCGTCATCTAAAAGCGAATGGCTCCTCCAGACGCGGGCCGCTTCATCGAGAAAGGGCCCATTGAGCGGCGGGGCAGGGGGGCAGGGGAAGGGGGGCAGGCCGTTTGCCGGCGAAGCACGTGCCGCCCCCGCAGCGCCCAACTGACTTCGCCACCCACCGAACAGTGCGCCGAAACGTGAGAATTGCTCCAGTCTGTAATTCCAAGCAAGAATCTCACAGAAAGAACGCTGTACAACTATTTGAAAAAAATTAATAATGATACAGATCTTTCTTTTATTTACTTACGACTGGTTTGGGGGTAACATACATGTAAGCTAATTTACAGTTTCACACAAATTGAAGACATACCTAAGATTGGTTTTATTAACAGGCTAATATTCTTTAAGAAGCTCAACAAAATTTCATGAACCGCAAATGACTTAAGTTTTAAAGGACATTTCATGTCTATTAACACTTCATCTCCAAAAGTATTCATTTTCTTAGACACGGCCACAAGGTGTTCTACTAAGAGGCACTCAAGGTCTTTAAACACATTTTACAGAACTCTCTCTCCTCCCCTCTCTCTCTCTTTTTGTATTCCTTTTGCACAAGTCTCCCCGGAGGGCGATCGGAGGCGGAGGCTGAGGCGCCGCCCCCGGCGAGGCGAGGCCCCACTCCGCGCCGCCCCCGCCACCCCCGTCCGCGCCGGGCGGCTTCGTTCGATGCTCGCCAGCCGGGATTTCCCGTCTATCGCCCTCAGGCGAAAACCTCCCCTTCCGTGCCCCGGCCGGTTCGATAACTCGGATGTGGATATATGGCACGCTGCCCACCTCTCCCTTGTTTGAGTGCTAGTGGGAGTTATCATGGTGTTTATTATATAAAAGAAAATAGGATTTTACCGTGAAACCATACTTCTGAATTGTAACAATAAACAAGAGACAACTGTTCTATATTACATCCTAAAGCAATTCTTTTTCGTAAATTATACAATTACAAGTTTCAAAATAAATACTACAATTATCACTTCCGGAATGTCCAAATAATGTACATACAGAAACTTTTTAATACAATACTGTTTACTACAATCTTTGTTATTATCATCATATTTTAATATATTCATTTCCAAACATTAACAGACGTGGACAAGGGTGATTTGAAACTGGCCATTACCAAGTGACATATACACACTTTCAATTTAACAAACGCTCTAAAATAAATTGCTCAAACTTTCTTAATAAACATTATGTTCGAAAGAGAAAATAAAAACCGCATGCTCTGCCGATATAAATTTTAATATTTTTAAAAATGTGCATAAGCATATTTTAATAATTAAGCATATTCTACGTATCCAGAAGTAAAATCTCAGTTGCAATAAAAAATAAAGCAAAAGTTCGTTCATATCACACGTATTTACCTTCTAAAAATCCGGTCACAGTTCGCCGTGATACTTGAATTTACACTTCAATTACGACTCAGTGACGAAGTTACTAAATAATGAGTTCACACTTCCAGACATCAATAGATTACTAAAATCTAAAATGCAATTTCAAACAGAGAATCATTCACTAGCAACTACATGGCCTCTTCGTGGCACATCTTGAATTGCGTTCTAAGAACCACAAAAATTCTCTCATAGACCTCATAATGAACGCTAATTCCACAGTACTCGACGAAAAGAAAGGAAACAACCCAGCAGGGCGAAAGTCCAGGCGAGTGTGGCTGCTTCGTGGCGCATGGCGAGTTTCCCTGGCTTTATTCGTGGCCGTTTTGTCCCACTTGCATAGTGGGGCAGCGGAGTGGCGTGGGCGTGCCGGGGCGGCGGAGCGGCATGCGCGCAGCTGCTCTTCGCCTGCGAAGCGATGGGGCGCTGGCCAAGAGACAGCCGCTCCGCTCCTTCGCGGATTTCCACGTTCATGCATGCTTGCCGTTTATGGCATCGCAGAACCCGAAAATAACGCAGAATTTCGGAATCCAAAATGTTACTGAATTACAAATTTGTTTTTTATTTATGTCAAGCAAAAATTTAAAAAACGCACTTCAATGTTTCGTTTTCTGTTATGTTTTCAGGATCACCGAGTCCTATCACAGTGAAAATGTAATATTCAAGGGTTTCTCGAATGAAATTGGCAATGAAAATGAAATAACACAATAGAAATGTATTGCTATTTTATTTATTCGTAAGAAAAATGCTGATTATTTCAAAGAATGCGTAGGGGTATACCTTAGTACAAGCAATTTGAAATTATTATGAGATAATGTTATTCTTTACTAGAACACTTGTTGCAATGAAACTAAGCATAATGCACACCAAAAAACTAAACAGTTTATGACGTACAGGCGGATTTTTAGATCGTAACTCATTTATACAATATTATTATTATTATTATTATTATTATTACTAATATTATTATTTTTAATTCAGAACTGACCTTACAGGAAACATTCCTCACTACCCCGAAAAAATCCGATCAGATGAACCATTTTTAAAAAATAAAACGTTAATGTAATAACTCGCAAAACATAAATTACTTCATATACAAATATTTTTTGTATAGGCCATATTGGATATGGCAATTTGAACTTTCTATGTTTTCACGTTTATTTCAGATTTAGCAATTCCAAAAATTCCGATAACACCATACCCCACTGATGTCACGGGATTACACACAGAAGGAATTCCAATTTTTCCTTGTATTGCAATCCACTGCTGTGACTCAAGCGCGAGTATGCCAAGCCGATCCTCCTCTCCCGCATTCGCTCGCGGCGCGGCGCGGCGCGGCGTCTAGGCCGTCACGCGCTCGGAGAGGCGGATGCTGACGCATTCAGCTGCGCGCGCTCTCTCGGGCATTTTCCCTTCGCAATCGCTCCACGAGGTGTTGAAGTATCCGCTCGATCATTTACGTGGTCACTGGCGATCTTCAGCGCTTTGTAGCTCTCTTTCTTCCTTGCGTATTCGCTCGCACTTTTTCCTTCTGCAGTCTTCTTATCTCCATAACCTCACCGATCTTCCTTTCTTTATATTGGTTCTTGCTTTGTCACGGTTTCATTCTCTTTCATCTTTGCGCTATTCCCTTGTCTCTTCGGTTGCCTTTCAAAGACGCTTTATTCCTTGCCTTTACTCTCTCTCTCTGTCGCGACCTTTCTCCACCCAGGTTTTGAACACAGCAACACGGTCAACTTGCACCTCGAAAAATGCATGTCTACGTTCATTCCAATAGAAGCCGTTCGTAGAGTGAAATGCTTCCACGATCTATTCCGAGGAAAACTATTAGAAGAAATAACATACAATAAATGTGGGTCAACACAACAGATGTATAAGCGATTACAGAACGTACAAATTGAACTGAAAGGAATTGTGTGCATACACCTCGTAGAAAGTCGGCAACAGTTTTCCTTGTCACTTTATTATCACCTCTTGGAACACATTAAAATCTGCAATCGGCTCTCAAAAAATGCAGTTAGTCTTCTTTAGGGTAGCAACCACTCGTCAACTGAGAACATGATGGATTAATGTTCATGTTTCACCGCCGTACGTCGAGACATTATCGACATCATAGATGGTGGTCACACTGAGTTACGTGAACGACAAACTGCACGTGTGATTATTCTTCTAAAATTGACTGAGAATCGAATCCTACAATTACTTGCTCGTTACTATCCCCGCATATACGTCTCGGACATTTGAAACGCAATTTGATCATCATGTGCGATCGGTAGAATGAGGAAAACACACACACTCATTAACGGAATACGTCAACAGACCGCAGACTAATGCACCATTTACAATCAAAAGCGAACACCATGACATGTGGTTACAATATTTCCTTCAGACAACATTTCTACAAACAGACGTTTACGAAGAATCAAGAAAACGTGTAATGTGAGCAATTAACATATATATATATATATATATATATATATATATATATATATATATATATATATATATATATTTTAAATTCTCATTTAATGAATTGTGAGTCTACTGTAAGAGTCTGGATACGTAACATCAAAATGTACCACATATGTTTACACTGCGACTATCATGACACCGACCGCGGGTGCATTTGATACTTTGATATTCCAACTTCGTGAAACTCAATTCCCTCTGATTTGCTACATTTTATCCACAAATCTACGAATACGATTTAAGAAAAACTTATGTACCAACAACCGAATTCTCGAGGCGGAACCAGGTATAATATTTATTTCCTGCACAAAAAATAATTAAATTTTTTCTTTGAAAACCATCAACTAAGTTTCCGAAGTATGCGACAATGATCATACAATAATAACGCAAACTGCTCCGTTGCGCCTCAACAGTCTACGACAGGACGCAAGCCGGAGGTACTACATTCTCACATTCGGATAGTTACCGGGTAATAATCCAATTCCGTGCGCGGCGGGAGCGTTCCCGACTTATGATTCGTGTCGCGAAGGCAGACAAATGCAAATCAGGCGACGCGCTCCCCGTGAGCGTAGAGAGCGAAAGGACAGCCGGTACCTCCCGCTGCGCGCCGCCGCCGCCGCCGCCGCCGCCGCCACGTCAGCCGCAGAAGCCGCTCGCTGAGGCGGCGCATCCGAGGAACAATGCGGCACCGCAGCCACTGCCCGGCGCCCCCGCTACACTCTCATCTCGCCTTCACCGCCACAAAATTATTATCTCCCTGTTGCCAATAGCACTCATTCTTTGGAAACCAACCACCCCCCGCAAGAATCTCGTCACTGAAATGCGATCATTCTCTTCCTGGATGTCAGTAACATTCTTATTCTTGAGGTCCCATTTCTTCGACAATTCTATGATGTTTTCCAGTAAAATTTCATATTTCTTCATGACGTTGTTAGTAATAAATGTTTGGATCAAATGAATTGCATTTATTCAATTTTTGGATCAAATGAATTAGATTAACAGATTATGTAATTTAACGCGAAACCAACTTTAGTACTATTCCCTAAAGCAATGGGAAACTGTTCAAAGGTGGACATGAACGTAGTAAATACACACACTCATGGCTTTGGCTTTCATGTCACATTCCCGATGTTAATAGCAATACAATGTAAATTCATCAACTAATCCAACTGTTTTTTTTTGTACAAAATAAAATTCAAAATCGAAAATTCTCTGTAAAATGATTTTAAAACAATTATTGACAGCACTCTGACCATTTCAGGCAATATCAAACTTCGTGACCTTTATTCATTTCTTTTACATTTTGCTATCACGGTTCTCCTCTCCTCTCCATCTCCATCCGTTCCATATGCCGAATCATACTTTAAGCATTGTTCTGCTACATTCACGTTAAACTTTGTCCATGCCAGTCGTTTTCATTTACTTGCCATCAGTACCTTTTCTCTCTGCATTGACACTTGTGTGTTTTGTGTATTTATGTAACCTCTATTCCTGAATGACGACCTGTCAGACACGCGTTTCCTAGACCTTATTTTTCCTACTTTGTCTCATTCATTGCAGAGAACAACTCCCCCCCCCCCCATGCAGTCTCTTCTCCTTCAGTGGTCGCAATTGTGTGGGTAGTTCAGTGACAACGCAGCCGCCGCAATCGCTTCTCGACGCCGCCTCCCGCCGCGGACAGACGCACAACAATGCGCAAGGCCCAGCGCCGCTGTCTCTTGCACGCGCCCCCGCCGTCCGCCCTGCCGCCCGTCTCCTGCTCTCTGCTGCGCGCGGAATGCAATGCATCCGCCCCGAGAGCGCGCTCGACAAAGCCCGGCGACCGCCGAATACTTCGCGATACGTTGGATGCTACTGGCTCTTTCTCTTTTGACCAGCACACGTGCAATCCCAACAAAACGGTGGCAGCAAAATTATCGCTGCTCATTTTATATTAATGTAATTGAATATAAACATAACGGAACCTGTTGGCAAGATAAAACCTTTACATAAATGTGATTTTCAATGAGCATTTCAACCAATCAACTATTGGAAGTGATTAGAAAATGAAATAGTTCCACAGATTCGCCAAGAATGTGCACAGAAAAGGAATCGTGAAATCTCTGCTATTATGCGATACGAAAGAAGACGAGGCTACAATTTTAGCTCCGTCCTGTCAAAAATAACACTGGTCTAATCCTGTATTTTTACGACCAAGCAAACTGGTAGGTTTTCTAATATTACCACAGATCAATAACTGAATTACTCAATGAAAAGCACCGGGAGCGGTGGCTCAGTCCATCAACTGATGTCACTGCAGCGCCTCTGACCGGGAGGTCCTAGAGTCGAGTCCCGACGGCGGCAGGATTTTCGACACTAGCTTTTCAGCTAGGTCGAATTCAGTCGCTGTCTGGAGGAGAATTCTAACGACCGGCTGCTCTAATCGGTAGTTTTCTGTGGTTTCTCCGATCAACACAAGGCGAATGCCGGAGCAGTATCCTAACAAATGAGCCACGGACCGCGCGCGATCTTTCCTTCCCCTTCCCTGTCCTATCCTCAACCCTTACACACACACACACACACAAACACACACACACCTACGCTAACATGCACTACACCACCACACATGCCGGCAGACCGGTCGGGGACTTGGACCTTGCCTGGCTGGTGCGGTGCTCTGCTGGTGGGAGATACCTGATTGAGGAAAACCCCGTTAGCCGACAGTAGGTTGGCGGCAGATCTAGCATCCAGCGGTGGAAGACCACCGCCACCTCCCGAGCACAAACACGTACTACATACGAGACTAATGACCATAGTAGTTGACGCGCCCGGAATCACTAACAATCAATCAATCAATCCCTGAAAAGAGTATTGGTGGAACACGAAAGTAGGACCACTATCCCGTTGCTCAAGAGGCAGGAAATGTTGTGGACCAGGACACTATTCACTACGAGAAAAGCGAACCACTGGCGTTACTAAATAGTTAATTATAAGTCTGTGTTCCTTGCACCGAGAAAACTAATAACTGAAAGCAATTGGAAACCAGCCTGGATTTCAATCAACGCCGCCATTTTGAATCACTTTATCAAACAACAATGAATTCACGCAAAAGTCGAATGAAATTGCATTGGGCATGCTCTCTGGAGCAGCGAAATTAATTACATTTCAACTAATAGATCCCGAAAAAAGGGCGCAATATTTACTCAATTAGGTTACGTGACTTCCAGACCAGCCCACATTTCGGGATATTTCCTACTAGAGCCTTCGAAAGGGAGATTTTTTTCATTTGCTTATAGTGTCCATTATTAATTTTTAACCTTAAATATTCTTATGGCAAAAAATCACGACCTGAAGGACCAAGTACAAACATTAACTTTTTGAATTAATAAAGCAATATTCTAAAACGATGAAACATCATTTTTGAGGTATTCACATCCGATGTAACGGCAGACAAGCTACATTAGTTTAAATGAAAAACATATATCTCAGCAGGCAAATATTCTCTGGTGTTTAATCATTCGGAGTCGCCTGGCATGTATAACAATTCTGATTATATCATGTAACTGTGAATATAATACATCGATTTAATTTTTCGCCATTTTTTTAGTACAGTAATAAACCATTTCTCAAAACAGTAATGTTATTTCACGGTCCGAGATTACTGGTATGTTTAATATAGGAAATATAATGTAGAACATTGTGTTTATCCTATGTGCTGCGAGATGTGCAAAATATAAACGTTCTTTGGTAACTGAAATTGTTGTTTATTAAATTAATACCCAAACCATACTGTAATGGACTTTCTTGAATTTTTTAATGAAATGTGTTTGAATAGAGAAATAGTTCACACTGGTGTCTGGAGAATTATTTTGGGAAGCACTTGTGGAGAAGACAGGTGTGAGAAACTTGACTGGACGTTGAAGGTGAGTAGACGCGTGGGTGTATGAATTTGCAGAACAATATGTAAAATTAATTTGGAGGAGAGTAGCACTGTACAAAATGGATACTTGTTGTTTCTGGAGAAGGAGAAATGAGATGAGTACACAGCACTTATCAATATAAAACTGAAGAAAAAATAATACAAGCAAATAGAAACCTTGCCAAAATTCAGAGAGATCATGCGTGGGAAGTACGTAAATAATTAGTTCAAATTATTGAATCAATTTTAAGAATCTTAAAAAAATGAATTCCTTTTTCTATAAACATTTTTTTGAAATTCGTTATCTTTTTCTTTTTAATTCCTGAATATTATATTTCTTTGTTCTTTTAAAAATCGATATACTTTTATTATTTTAAAGCAACTTCACTCACACGATTCACCTCCTTGGGTAATAATTCTAATTATTTTTGATTTCGTATTTGTGTATTTGTTTTCTCTAGAAAGAGAAACCTACCTGTAAACAGCGCATTTCAGTAAAATGCACAACGGAAATAATTACGACTTTCGTGCAATCTTTCTTCGCGAAACACGCCGGAATTATAATCTGTATAGGGTTAGTCTGTGATCGTATCCACCTCAAATAAACATTTTTCAAGTTCGATGTTGTCTATCTGGCAGCCGTTCTCTTTCGTAGTATGCGAAGTGGCTAGCAAACGTCGTGAATGGCGTGTCGGAGTCTCACAATATCTTTCTACAAGACGCCTATCTTCTATGCAAAGAAAATCCGCTTTAGCCATTACAGAGTTTGAAATAATAAGCTTTTTTTCACGAGGAACGCTAAAATTCTTAAAGTAGATCCGCCGATGGTCAAACTATGTCATATTGACCTTTTTGTTTCAGTACAAGTTGAAGTATGAAGTACTCCAACTGAAAATGACAAACTGCAATATGTCCATTTTTTCTATTGCTTTTGGGCTTGTATGTAAAATACAAAGTACATTTTAGTAGTTATCACATGAAGAGCAAAATGTCATTGGTGTATGCACTTGAAACTATTAATCACAATATATTTTAAGTCAGTGAATTTACATGAGGTGACATCATAAGGAATGAAATTTAGAAACTAAGATGAACAATAATAATTACTAATAATATTAATTAAACATTCCAAGCGACTAGGACACAGCACGCTATCCAACAGTCTAATTACGATTTATTTTCAATGGAGCTAATATAATATACAGAAAGGAAGAAACGAAATGATTTAACGGTTCAATTTCTTCAATAATATCAAATAATTTCATGAACACTCTGGGAATATTTGCATACTAAAGCGTATTTATGAGATTATTATTGCAAAGTGAGATATAAATATAATAGGAACATATTAAAGCAAACGTGATTATTTGTAAAAGTGAAAGTAAGAAAGTACATTGATTTATTTGAACAACCGCTGCATTTTATGTTCTGCAGTTTTTGAAATACTTTTTCTACATAACTAAGGATTACAATAGGTGTAGCAATATATAATTTTTAACAAATTAGAAACAAATAAATTAGAAATTACAGAAATTGAGGATGTTCACAAACAAAACGAAATAATTTTCTGTGTTTCATCTTCGCCAAATATTTACCTATTTACCATGGGGGACTCATACGTCTTTGAACAACTCTATGCCCCTTACAACATAGAGAATTGACGAACGACTTTGGGGAGAATCATGCTACGTTATACATCCAAGCATAAGTAACGTTAGCATAGCATTTGCAGCAAGAGAAGGGAATTTGAGGTTTTTAAGAAAGAAAAAAATCCTATCGAGAAGTGATTGGCAATACATTTAAACAATTTCATTAATGTTGCTATGTAACTCAATTCGCGCGATGATGGACACATATCGTTACAATTACAATCATCGAAGCTCATAAAATCACAAGAATAGATTGAGATGTTCTTTCAAATAGACGAAATAGCGATGATGGACACATATCGTTACAATTACAATCATCGAAGCTCATAAAATCACAAGAATAGATTGAGATGTTCTTTCAAATAGACGAAGAAAATAAAAACACATTCAATATCTTTGTGGGCAGAACTATCAATGTGAGATTACGAATTGTGACCGGTTTGAAGCGAGTTTTTGTGAGTATTGACCAATTAAGATAAACGCGGATCCACCCATTGGACGAACGATTTTTGCAAATGGCTGTCATTAGAGACAATCGCAGTACCCATGTGGCGTTTGGTTGTTGCAGCAATAATTGGATTTTACTTTCACCGGCCTGGCACGAAAAGCATCATCGGCCACAACGCGCCGCGCAGCCAGCAAAGTGGAATCCTTTTGATGACAGACGAACTATACGAGCTGGCTACATGCACACTAAACATATATCTGCAATCTAAAAAGCGTCAGCAGCAATTCGCATTCCTATGCTTCGAAATATCATAAATTAATAAGAATGACATTGGAATCAAATTGTTTACTAACGTTTCAGAAAACACTCAACTGAAAACCAATGAACGCATTTCTCATTGCTTGATAGTATTGCGGGTTGCGGAATTTTTGCTTCCGTGAAAAGAAAATTACGCAGCCTTTCGAGAGGCCTTCCGGTAGCACATGATGTATGCATCATACATGAGTGCAGCGAGAGATCAGAGCGGAGCGTTTCCTCAAAGGTTCACATCGAAGTGCAATTACAGATCGTTCAAAATTTCGGACAGTGAGGCAAGAATCTATGAAATGTCTGCTCTTTGAATAGGTAGTATATATTTAATGTAGAGCAGTGGCAACCTTAGGATATTAAAGGCAAACACCTTTTTTTACAAATTTAACTGTTTTCTTTAGTTATTAAATTTAATGTAAATTATTTTTATGCGTGGTAAACATACTGAGCCGATTCAGATGTTATTCAATGACTTGGGTACTAAATCGACTGTCGAAAAAAATATTGGCACAATTTTCACACTAGTGAGTTTCTACAATATTTGGAATTCTTGATCCAGATGAGAATTTTAAAAGTTCATTATTAGAAGCCTCCTTCATGTTTTCTTCTATGCTAGCGGATTGTAACGTCTACGAGTGTAGCTTTCTTTTATTTTTTGGAGGAGTAAATCTGGTCCGTTTGCCCGTACAGTTTTATCTGTTCTCATTTCTTAATTCCAATAAACTTTGACTACGTCGAACCGCATTATTAAGAGGGCTTGTAAGTTGAAATATGGAATGATTTTTCTCATTCTGTTAGTCGGAAATCGTTCCTCAAAGCTTTGTGAATAATTTTAGCAACATTATTGTGGCACTAAATTTACACAATTGTCGCTAGCGCACTGCTTAATCCAGTTATTATTAATATCTATCATCATCATCATCATAATCATTATTATTATTATTATTATTATTATTATTATTATTATTATTCAAGAAATATACTATTACTTCATTAAAACTTTTGAGAACGGATCCTTCTAACTTCCTTCCTTTTCCTACTCTTCTTGGAAGTTCAACAAGTCTTATTTCGAGGACCTCGGATCGTTTTCTCTGCGAGGGCTACTACTCCACACAATACTCATGATGTACCAGATGCTACAAGTCCCCAGGGTGGGCACCTACGGCTTTTCGCGTTTATCCGCACCCCTCGCCAACGCAGAAATACGTCGACAGGTTGGTATCCGGATCTCACAGGAAAGCAGTTTGCCATGTACTCTACTTTTCAAACAGCACTATAGAATCAGAATAAAGAGTTGTTTGATTTTATTGGTTTTAACGAGTATACATAAACACTTTACAGGAAAAATCTAAAATTTTACTACAAGAGTTGATAAAAAAAGTTTTCAGAGAAAGGCAACTGTCCAACATATTGGAATGAAAGACAAACAGAACCATCCTTTCACAACTAGAAATGTATTCGATTGGAAAAAATTAACATGACGGGCGGGAATTCAAAGTACTTTCAATGAGAGCGCACAAGCGGAAGGGATGTTTGCATAACCGGAACGAGGTAACGCCATCGAGCAATGAACTGGCTGTTCGGATGCTATCCTCGTAACTCACCAAAATTAAAGGCCGCCTTTCTGCGTGTTTTGAAAGGTCCATGCATTTGTAAGTTCTCAATATGGCTTCAATTCCATTTTCCTAAAGACCCCAACAGCAACCGGGAGCGAATTAAAAAGATTAAATACGTCATTTTTTAATTCTTGGACAAAATATAATAATAATAATAATAATATCAACAATGACCCACGTAAATAAATGGTTATAATAATATACTTTCTGAGACTGATGATTAATGAAACAGCATATCCCTCAAACACATTACAGTTAATTAGCTCAGCTAATGTATTTTTATCACATTTGAATACGTATGATACACAAATTAATGAATATATTATATGTTTGCTGTTATATAAATTTTGAATATCATAAAGAAAGAGGATAAATATTTCGAAGCATCACCTACTTAAAATGTTTTGTAAAGAGGATTGTAAAAGGGAATTGTACGAAGGAGGAAATTAAATCTACACTGCATTGCTAATATCGAGATGACGAAAAAACGTTTAGAGGATCCCTGATGACCGTTTGTTTTTAATTTTTATTTTTCAAGGCATACCTGTTCGTCTGTGAACACTAGCGCCTATACCTTACTCCGAAGTTTCTCCAAACCAAATATTCCTGATCGATCAGGCCGAACTCATGACTCTGCAAATTAGAAAGGGTTCTATTATTTTTTAAGACCATCTTCAAAAGCTTGAAGCCCCTTCTTGTAGGACATGTTCATCTTTTTAATGGCTCTAAGTGTTATTTTCCTCTCTAGAATGGAGGAAAGTAACCTTAGGTATGATATTGCTTCGATTTTCATAAAAGCCTTTGAAATTTCGAAAATTGCAAAGTTCAATTTTGGATACGTAAGCAAGATTTTCTTTCAAACGACTCCAACATTGTTTCTTGAAGATTTTTGTAAGGGTAGAGCACAAGAGCTATTTTCATTTACAATTTTGAATGGTCAAGAATTATTGATAGATATTTATTATATTTACGGATGCGGCCGGGGAATTAAAATGCCAAACGATCACGGCAGTGTAGCGGATAGAACATCAAAGGCGGCAATCTACGCACCCAAGTTCAAATAGCATTCCGATTTACGATTTTGTATAATTTTATTCTTTCAACTCTAGCCTTCTATTGGATCATTGTCTGAATTTGTTACGTCGCCTAGTGCACGGAAAAGGATAGACTGCAACTCCCGCCTTCCAGAATGTTCAAGTCGATATGGCTGCGTCCAACGTCATTCTCTTGCGGTACTGGTTCGATTTCCATTTCTCCTTGGATGCGGCGTTGCTCATAAAAGCAATCGATTGGAGAAACGTGTCAGGAATACATAAGAGCTCTCTACATTGGAGTACCGCGCCACGTTTGCTACAGAAATTCTGCCACTATATTGAAGACTGAAATCTATGTATTATAATACTCTCAACAATATTGTACTTCATATTCACGGTAATAATTAATTGCGATCCTTAACATATACATACACATAAATCATAACGTCAATTATGTATTATAAAAAATTATACGAGTATAGTGAAATCTGTCGTAAGAGGTCACCATGAAACAAGAGAAAATGGATGTTCTTGGCTGTCCGGGAGACGCCGCGTCCAAGGCACAAGTGCCGAACAAATCCTTCATATTTTAAAGTCAAAGTGCAATTCGTTACGGCTCCGTGAAGTTCTCTTTCTTTAGAGACCTCATTTATAAAAATTGGTTCCGTGTGAGAGCCGCAAAACTCATCTGTGCTACTGGAATAACATTAGAAGGGAATGTATTGAACATAAACAAGAAAAAAAGGTGAAATAGCAGCATCAGGACTATGGAACGCTGTGCCAAATATATTTCCACTTTTATTGTCTAAGAAAGATTTGATGTAAATTCCATCTAACATGCAATCCGATTCCAGCAATGTTTTCAATTTCGCCTTAGCTCACTTCGAAATATTCTCATCGAAATATTCTCATCGAAATATTCTCATCTGTGTGCTGTCAGTATTCGTAGTTGTGGAGGGACAAAACATCCCGATTTCCTCAAAAATGTGTGGGCATGAGGGGTAATAGAAAACAAAATACTGCAGTAAGAAGACAAATCAGCACTGTATCTGTAACACTGTTGTTCAGTAATACAATCGACATGTTTAATAATAAATTTAACTTGCTTGCACATATCTAGATTTTTACTAACCTGCTCAAAATAGCATTTACAGCACTGAATACACTACGATAATAGTCCCAATGGTTTTCTAGCAAATGCTTCAACTTGTCTAAGATAGGTCTATAAATTAATTTGTTGAAAATTACTACTAAATCTCGGGAAAGAATCATTTCCCAGCTTTTTCAATGCAATATCATGACTAAGCACGCTGACTTGACAATTTGACAGAATCACAGCTGATAACGAAAATTCTGGCACACGTAAACACAAATCAAACCTATCAAGACAGTCTTCTCTCTTAACTGTACACAATCGTCCATTCTTTGGCAATATTATTTCTTCTTCTTGACGTAAATACCAATGATTATGGAAATAAATATCGTCAGTCTGCACAAAACACATTGTAATATATACAGAAAGCGAAAATATTAGATGGAGGAGTCTAAGACTTCTAAGTGTGACGTCACAAAGATGGCTACCAGCACCATGGGCCATCTGGTGAGTATAGGTGGCATTGGTAGTATCGATAAACGCCGAATCGGCAATAATTTCATTGAATGTCCAAAAATATCTCATTCTGTAGATTACGGTGTGAGAAATGTTGTGGCCATTGGCATCAAAATTTTAGATTTAAGGCTCTACAACACTTCGTTTAGGAGTTATTTAACTATATAAATTTTGACAATGCTATCGAGAGTTGCGTGTTGCATTTGATATACTTAGATACGTTTTTCAACAAATCCTTCACATTTTTAAAGTCATAAAGCAATTCATCACGTCTCCATGAAATTCTCTTTCTTTAGAGACCCGATTTATAAAGATTGGTTGCCTGTGAGAGCCGCAAAAGGTATGTATACTACTGAAATAATATAGGAGACAAAATATATAAACGGATGTTGCCATATATATTGAAATAATTACGCAAATATGTCATAAATTGTGACGAAATTCAGCCCCAGTTGGTGCGCCGTTTTGAAATAATTACGCAAATATATTTAAAACAAACTACCTAAGTCGAGGAACCTGAAAAGCAAATATCTTTCTATCTTGCTACTTCATTGCTAGAATTGGCTCAATAAAAAATCATATATTCATTTCACAAAAACATGGAAATTTATTAAACAATTTTAAACAATTTTTGTATTGTATATCTTTACTTAATATAAAATTAAATCTTCGTCATGACAGTTCCAACCTTATAATGTCTTCGCGCGCTTTTGGACCATCTTTATACACCTCCGACGCCGCCGTCCTCAGGTCCAGACACCATCTTCTCTCTTCTTTTCTCGGAAGCACACTTCAATTACCGCTCTTCAGATCAATAAACTATTTGCTGCTAACATTCCAGTCCAATCACTGACAACTTCGCCCAAGCCCTCAATGTCCCTTTAACTCGTTCACTTGAAATATTTTAAGCTCCACTGTCACACTTAGTATTCAAATTTTGATGTTCTTTCAATATCCATTCCCTGTAGATGCTTACAAGTCCCCAAAGAAAAAACTCCTAACATTAATTGGAGCACGATCCGTTCATGAGCACGGCATCAGTCAGAATGAATGTCCCTCGTGTTCTTTCAGTCCTGCAAAGCTCGGTCCATCTTTTCGATTGTTTATTTGCAGATAACACTTCGTACCTATCCAATCCCTAAATTTCTTGCAAAACGAACTAGCCGTCTTCACGACTGTCACTGCTTTTTCGGCCAATCCCTGAATTCTATACAAAATGAACTAGCCGTCTCCGCGATTGTCACTGCATGAAGATGTTGACCTTGACGACGGCTCGCTTACCGTTGCTATGCTAGCATATTCACATAATTTATCCCCTTTAATTGACGCCATTTATAATAAATGTTATACAATATTCAGTGACATATTGGTATGTCACAATATAAGAGCGGTAAACTCTGACACCGCGTGACCGATCTCCATGAAAGTTAGCACATCTACGTGTTTTTTTCACTCAGAAGGTGTATGTGCTATTAATTATGTTGTAGCTCCCGAAGATAGCGCTGAAGAACAAAACTAAATATTCATATCAAATGCAATCCACAACATTGCAGCATTTTTTAATCTATATCGTTAAATAACTTCTAAACGAACCGTTCTAGGGGACTAAAAAACTCAAATATTGAGGCCGAAGGCCTCAAGTACGCGTTTCTCACTCGGTAATCTACAGGATGATATATTCTTGAACATTCTATTTTCTTTTCCTGGCCCGGCGCTTCTTGATATTACTCCACTGCTCAGATGTTCAGAATCTGCACCTAAATGTGAAGGAGAGGGACAAGGAAAGGAAAGAGAGAGAGAGAGAGGGAGGGAGAGATGGAGAGACGGTGAGAGACAAAGGGAGAGGGAAGGACAAAGAGGAAAATGAAGGGCAGAACAACGTCTGCCGGGTCCCGCTAGTGTGTGTGTATATATATATATATATATATATATATATATATATATATATATATATATATATTAACGTAATCAATCACCTACATAATTCATACACCTACGAAGATCTAAATACATTTTCTCGTGTATTTATTCGAATTGGAGATACATTACAGTTTTTACTGAAGAGGATTATTTCTTTTTTATCACACCGAAACGAATCTCTTATTAAGGATTGCTATTTTTAGAACTCCCATTTGCATACATCTTTAATATCATTCAACAAGTGCGGCCGCACTCCTTCACTATCCAAGAGGTGCAAAGAAGATAAGGCGAGCAGCGCTTGAACACCGATTGCGGCCAGCGCAGCCATCGTACGTGAAGTCGATAAGCGCGTCGAAAGGCTCGGGGCTCGAGAGCGTGGCGAAGACCCGGGGGAGGCGGGCGCTGGGTTTGCTCAGGTTGCCGGGCTCTCTCGGGGGTCGCGCGAATGCGCTCGGAGCACGCGCTCCACGCCTCCCCGCCCCGCGGCAGCGACCGGCTCCCACGAGCGCGGCGGCGCAACACGCCGAGCTCTGGGGACGAACACCTCAAATTGCTTAGGCCACACACTTATTTGCAATGAAAACCCTCTGTAGTCGCTTTAATACATGTACTTAAGCGACACCGTGTGATGAAGAGTGCAAAGCGGAGTGAGGCGATATTCAAAGTGATGAAAGAGAAAGAAAATTGAGAGGGACGAACAACGGCATCTGAAAGAAGCAAACGTAGAATTTCACAGACTTTGCAAATTAATTACATTTCGTGAATCACAAAATATTAACTTGTCTTAAAGCCTCATATTTACTAATACACACACACATATTTTCAGAATGACCATTACACGTTGATTTACGTATATCAATGAACGCAGTTTCTTAACTTTCTTCAGATCATATTGTTCTTTTCACTTCTCTACGATTGGGAACACGCTTTAATATAGATAGGACAAAAGTTGCCTTCATTGCCAAGCGTGACATAAGTTGGGTTCCCTACTTTCCTTAAGCTTTTCGAATTCGAAATCCATAACAAGTATTGTCTTGAAAGGACAACGTGTCTTAAGCAGAGGTGCTATAACAGTACATACTTCATCACATTATTTCTAACTTTTGTAATTTTGGAAAGTTTAAACGACAGTAAGATCTGCACCATTTTAACTCTTTTACACTATCCGAGGACAAAGTTTAATAATCAAAATTGAGCATTTTTTAGAAAATTTTGAAAATGTTGAGGCTTTATGTAAAGTACATCTCGAAAATCAAAATATACGTTTCAAACTCGCCTTCAGTGCCATATCGATCGGGGAATATCAGTTTCGGAGAAAATCGTCTGAACGGTTTAGGCGCTAGCGCTGCCCACGGACTGACAGGCCGACAGCTTTTGCTATGAAATTCGGTACTAAGGCCCCACGAAATGTAGATTCTGACTGAGCAACGTGTTAGAGGAAGTAATTTTCTACAAATAGGAATGAGGTTTATACACTTTTTCGATATTAAGCCTCCGCCAAACGAGTTTTTTGTCGAAAAATCGCCGTTTTTCGCCGCAGCATTACAACACTTTCCATTTTCTACTTAAGCACGTTGTAAGGCAAAAACGTACACTGTGAGTGAGAACGATGAACTGCAAGGGTAGGGTCCGAAAGGGCATTATGTTGGTCGAGAATAATGTGAAGTGGAGCTGAAGGAAGGGTCACGATAGAATAGAATGGAAACAGATAAGGAACGAAATTATGTGGCAATGGACTGCTGCGACAGCTCAGCGAAGCGGCGCGCGGAGCAGAACAGGACTCAGGCGAAACGGGTCGAGCGAGCAGAGGGCACCGGCGGACGAGATGACGCGAAGAGTCATGGAGGACGATACAATTGTCACTCACAAGGGGTATCACGTCGAAGGCCTGTATTTTTACGAACGGGCGTGAATCAATACAGTACCAAAATATAAATTATTATATAACTCAGTACATGAATTAAATTTCACTCCTGGAAATGGAATAAATCCAACATTCGCGATAAAATATTTCATAAAGATTATTAGATCGCGTTTTCCAATTTCGTTTGGTAATTCACGAGTTTTAAACTCCTTGCAAAATTCAATAATTAAACGAAATAACTGACTGGAAAAACAAAGGAAGCACTAGAAAAAGACACTTCAACAGTTACTTTCAAAAGTAATTGACCTTTCGGATAATTCTGTATAGTAGCATGGCAAAAGAAATGTTTCCACATGCCTACGTGAAATGCCCAAAAAATAACGCTTTCGCAAGCATGACTTTTTTCATTTTATCGTAAACAATGTTTTATAACGCGTATCTTCTCTTCAATGAATGAATTGGAGCCGAAATCTGGAGCACACATTCCAGGAAAGAAGGATGGGCGACGGTTAGGTCATTTCATTTCATTCCATTCAATATTGCTGGTTTTGACACTGTAACCTTGAGATGAAAAAGTAGTAACAACTTATCTTCAAAAAAGCAGATTTTCATAGAGCATTTTGGTAAATCATTACTATTTGATTTATATCGTTCACAGCACTATCAAAGAGTTTGCCAAGATGCTTCAGCCAACGCGAGGGCGCTGCACGCGCGTGGCAGGCCGGGCGCTGACATCGACCGGGCGCCGCGCATTTGCACGGATTCCGCACGCCCGCCACCGCGGCAGGCCGGCCACGCGGCCCTCTTGGGCTTTTCTGGCCTTCGGGCCGCCACGCCCCGCCCAGACCTCTCAATCATTCGAAGTGCTACCACATATACATGCGAATGGCGGACCAGGAACCGCTGCGGGGCGTTCGTCCGCGGATCTTGACGTTGTACACAGAACGTTGGTCTTGGCGTTGTAACAGAAATGTCCATTCAGATAACTCTAATATAAACACATTTACTGCAAAAAGGAAAACAAAAATTCATACAGACCGTCCACGTTTTAGAGGATTAACACTGTTCCATCACAACTGAAAAATATGCACGCAAATCTAGCAATTGGATTAAATATCTTTTCTCACTTTTTATAGTTACTTATCTTCTCCGGAGGCAATTCAGCAAAAATTCCTTATTTTTATTAGCTACAATAGTTGCATAATGATAATTGCAAAACCTTCCAGAATCCCATTACTACTAAAGTGTTGTACAATCGCTTAAGATGGTGCTTCTTCAGAACCTCAAAAATTGGTCTTGCATGTTAGCAAATAAGAAGAAGGCACTATCTTGGCATCAGTTTTTAGCGTAGCCAAGAGAGCGCTAATGTTCATCCTGCACAGCAGCCATCCTTAAATATTTTTTTAATCATGGACTTTTTCTCTAATACTTCAACCGGAAAACCCCCAAACACTGTCTATTCTAAATAATACATTGTTCGAACACCTCAACTTACTGTCTATCATCGTTTAGAGGTTCGCTACAGCCCCCGCCTATTCTAGCAATGACTCGAGATCGAGTTGAGAACGCGCGTACAGTTGCAAACTCCGTGCCCACGCTGCTCTCGAAGCGAGGGGATTGCTCTCGCGCCACATGCGTTCGAAAACTCATGCATCGCTAACAAAGCTTGCAACGCTCGAAGAAAAGACGTTCGATCTTCCTCTTCTCGGTTTCCAGAACCAGCACAACGTTTGTGGCTTTTTGGTCTCTCAGTTTATTCTTGGCCTGAGTGAACAAAGCGTTCGTTTATGCTCCTAGCACTTGCTCTCAAAAAATTAGATCACCCTCGGATCACATCATTTGCTCTTACTCTCACGCGTCTAGAAGTTTCTCTTTAGAGCAAATGCTCTAAGAAATCCTGGCCGTCCGAAGAAGAGATGGGGTGACGAGATTAGAACGGAGGCGTAACAGGCAGCCTATACACCTGAAGGAGGAAGAGGAGGAGGAGGAGGAGGAGAAGAGGAGGAGAAGGAGGAGAAGAAGAGGAGAAGAAGAAGGAGGAGGAGAAGAAGAAGAAGAAGGAGAAGGAGGAAGGAGGAGGAGAAGAAGAAGAAGAAGAAGAAGGAGGAGGAGGAGAAGAAGAAGAAGAAGGAGAAGGAGGAGAAGGAGGAGGAGGAGAAGAAGAAGAAGAAGGAGAAGGAGGAGAAGGAGAAGAAGAAGAAGAAGCAAATTCTCTAAGATCGAAGGGTAACAAATTTTCTTTTCCACATCAAACGCTAATCGCAAATTACATATTGTTCAGACAAAGTTTGTTGTTTTCATTATATTTTGAATATCATCCCTACATTTTCTAAATATATTTTAATAAAATATAGTTTCTGAATAGGCAAATAAATATACAAACCTTCGTCTCTGAAAAGAATTTTTGCTGCACGGTAAGTATCGTTACCGTACTGATAATAAACGCATGCCACATGCCACGAAATTTAAACTTCCGAGATCCTACGAAAACAATAAGAGAACACTCATTATAAGTTAAAACAATTCCATAGATAAGTCTGTCCGGAAGACCCTATGAATCAGGCATATTTGCCGACGTTTCGGCCTTTACACAGCGACCTTTTTCAGGATGAAATGCGGAAGGTGGCAGTATGATGGTCGAAAGGTTGGAAACTAGGCCAGGACCACTAAAAACGGCGTCTCTCAGACAATGAAGAATCCATTGACTCCGGTCGCGAAGGCCTACGCTTTCAGTCCCAATTAAACGTGCGCCATTCGGAATATTTATTACTGCATCAATCACGCCCTGAAAACAGATTAAGAAACCACCTAACCGTAACAATTGTGGGCCAATATATCCAACAGCCCACATTCGTTATCACTTGCATTATGCAAATGCCCAACACAGCGGGTCTTGGGAAGGCCGTTGACGAGTCGTCCATTATTAATCCCAGGGAGGAAGAGGCGCTCGCTTGGGGCAGCCGCAGACCGCCCTTCGCCATGAATGAATGAGGAGCGAAGACTGCGGCGACGCCGCCCATCGATTGGGCGGCTGGGGGCGAGCGGGGCGCGCGAAATAGCGCGCAATCAGCTATGCCGCGCGCTTCTTCGCTGCGGCCCGACCGCATGCCCGTGGGCGCCTACGCGCCATTAACAACCAGCCCCATCGGAAGCGCCATCGCATTCTTCTTTCGCCCCGCTCGTTTGGCTTGCGGGCTTTTGTTTCCTCCACGTCCACCACTCATTATCTCTTCTATTTTTTACGCACAATGCGCAGATAACATGCAACTTCAAGTTTGAAAGGTTCGTAAACTTCTTTCTTTTGTGAGCGTACTACGAAATGACACCATAAGGTTTCTTCTACGAAAGCTACATTATATCACGGGTCCTGCTTGGTAAAATTTACAGTAATACACACCTGACTATTTTTTAATTCAGAACAAAAACACCTTTACATGAATTGTATAAATTTAAAATTTTGTCAAATTCAAGACCATGTGGTAATCTGCACATAAAATTTGGTTTTATAAATATATGTTACCTCTCTAACATGCGAAGCAATGTCAAAATGGAGGCAGGTAATCATGAAAATACAACATTACAAGACCACATCTGTGGTTTCACAATAATGTAATTTTCTATGAAAGTTTACGTATTGTATTTTACTCTCAGCCACATCGTTATCATAATACCATACCTAAGAGAAAGGTACATTAAGCAGACTGAAGAGATTAGGTAATTCGGAGAGTTCTACACTTCGCGAAAATATTTTAAAATCTTCGATCAAATGTTGGAAGACGGTGCAAACAAGAAAATTTGAAAATAAAAAGTACTAAATGAAATCCAAAAATATGCTTTATTTATATGTCGGGAAATGAGGTGAAATAATGCACTTTATTATCTAAAATAAAAAAATATTTACCCAGTTAAATAGTAACTAAAACATAGTTACAGAATGTTACTATTAACATTCAAATTATTTTCAATTAATTTTAACACAAAAATGTCGAAGGAATAATGGAGCGAATCGTAATATTGTCGAATGTATTGAAATATACAAATTAAATTTTAACAAAAAACTTTTGAAGACAAAAGGAATAAATTACATAAAATTTCAAGACGGTTACATATGTTGTGGTGTCAGACGTTCGTTTATAGCCCAAATGCTTCTTGTCCTCCTAGAACACGCTTAATGAGTTCAGTATCAACTTACGTTCACAAAAAAGATTAGGTATCTGTACTCGATACATGACATAAATTAACCCAACATAGCCTAGGATTTATGAGATCACAATAATCAATTTGGCAGGAAGGAGCACTTGACAGGAGATTCATTGCGTACAGTAGAATGGTAGTAATTGTATTTAGATTCTCGCCACGACCCCCTCCCAACCCTCCACCCCAAGCTCCTCCTTCATTGTTACACCTCGCCCACCCCAATACCCGGCCACCTTCACCCTGTCCCTCCTCTTTCCGGTAGAGCCCTTCCTGTTTCGCCCGGTCCAGACTCAATCAGGCCCCTACCCGTAACGCTGCTACGTAATCCCTCAATACCTAAATGAATTGCAGGTTGCATCAACCCCTTACACTATACGCCAGTTTTTGTAAAACCACGCGCGTTCACGCACAGGTATGAAACAATTTTTAGTGACGATTCCCGTATGCTTATTATTATTATTATTATTATTATTATTATTATTATTATTATTACTATTATTATTATTATTATGGTTTAATATGAACATTTTCTACAATATATAAAGCTGAAATTTGGTGCACAATACTGATTCAGTAGTTATCCTACAATCGTAGCACCGAGCGTGGGAAATGAAACGGATATGAAAGATGGCCGCCCGAGCTCCACCACACAAAAACGTTTCCGCTGACGCAGAGGCAACTCCGGATCCCGGCGCTTCGAATGCAAAGTACGAGTGCCTCGAACTCTACCAAACGAAGTACTGTAGCAATCGCGGCTAATCATAAATTAAAATAAGCAGCGATGGTCAATGACACTTCACATACATCTCAAAACGTCACGTAAATACTGACTCATGCTCTCGATGAAGTATTTAAAAAACCATGAAATTGCCCAATGAATAAATATAGTTAGAATGAAGGGTAATTTCATTTTAATTTCACATGTGTCACCAATCACCAGTGCACCTACAACAATCATGCCCAAAAACGAGAGTCAAAATTTTCATATTCAAATGCAATGATTTCCGACGGCTTTCCTAGATACAGATGTTTCCGAATAAATGTTACAACCTTAACGGGCGTGGAGAAAGGTACAAGATAATCGGTTTTTGACAATGAGTACATGGTTGGGAGTTTAACAGAACGAAGTTACACTTTTGGCATTAACCTCCTGATTATTTGGCAACTCCTAATGCATTGATGTTTGACAGGTCACGTTCTGTTCACAACAGGTTTATATTATCCTCACTGCTCCCAGACAAATATCAAACAAAAGGTGATTTTGTCAATATTGAGGGAAAAACTAAAAATGGCCAAAAAGTGACTGAAGCCTTTTCCCCATGCACCAAAGATATACTAGTCTTGCATAGGTCAAAGAAAAACTATTACTTGGGAAATATCAAGGATCTAACCAAACCCAACGGTAAAGTTTCAGAAATGGATCCTTCACACAGAAAGAAAAGCGAAACTTGAGTTTAATGTGATCAGGGTAATGCTTAATTAAATATTTATTCAAACTTCTATGAGTAGCAGCGCATAACTTGATCAATAGTCCCTAGTGACAACATTAGAAGATTCGTAATTATGACGCAAATAACACTGAGTTTTTCACCACTTAGCACCTGCACATGATTTCCTAACATTTCAAGATGTAGTTGTATCTGATTGGTTTGCCCGTTCTCGATGTTTTTCAGTCATCTTTGAAGGTTTGTAAAATGTCTGGTTTCAGTGGGTTTCGGTTTACTGCAGGCATGTCAAACCGCGCTCGCGCGAGCTCCTAGCCCGTCTCGGAAGTCCGGCGCCCCTGCGAGCACGGGCAAACTTCTCCTGTCTCCACTCTCATTGCCCCTCCAAATCCAGAAAGGGGGTGAGCGCGCACAAGCTGAAATGGCGCGAGGCGGAGAATAGTGGCTTCATTCGAAAATATGTTTGCTAGATTTCTATCACACAATCGAAATTTAAATTCCTTACTGCTTATTACTATTCCATGTTCAAATCCTCTTTAAATCCTATCTTACATAAACACTTTTACCATTGGCAAGAATATGTACGAATGGCGAATTATTTTCCTGTTTTCATTTTGTGTTATGTTTTATTAAATCATTCAATTATTTATTATATACTGCAAAAATGTGAAATAAATTAACTCTTATGAAGTCTTTTTAGGTCATTTCTTTAATTCAGCACATAGGAAATGAGAGATAATAACTATATTAGGGGGAAAATAACTACTAATCAACTGATTCTCCAAAAGGCTTACGGGCCTGGTCTCCACTGAAGTACCACCATTCCGGAGCATTGTTCAATTCTTACCTCGAGCCAGTTGCTCTGAAACCAGTGCCCGCGAACTCCAGTGGGCGAGTTAGTTACAGAAGACCTTGACGTGACTAATCTACTGTAATGTACACAAACCAAGAATTTGCGTACCTGCGTTCATGTTATGGTTCGGAGGAAAACAATACTTTGTGAGATCGTCACTTTAATCATGTGTAATGATTTACACGATCCCCGATGGTGTGCGTTTGGATGATGAACAGTTCGAAAACATTTACAGCAAAGACGCCATGGTAAAAAATAAAACCGATTGAGGAAGAAAATAAAGCGAACCCCATACTTGTGCAAGTTTGGACCATAGACATTAGATCCGGCTTTGATTTAGGAACATTTTAAAAGTTATCCCAGTAAAATCGCGTCAGGCAATAAGAAGTTATTGAAATTTTCGTATTTCGTATATTTGTGTTAAGGAAAATATTAATGGAGTCCATTGTTGGAGCGATGAAACGCTTATAAAGAAGAGGGTTTTTCGAATACTGCAAGAGAACGCGATAAGATATCAAATTCAGACTTTCGGGGCAAAAGAAGAAAATTAGCTGCATCATGCAAAATGTATCCCATTTAAATATCTTGACGGGAAGTATCAAAATTTTAATAAAACAGATAAATTAATTCAAGCAAAAGCTTAGCAAGAAGAAGCGATTAGCGAACAATTGCAGTGCGTTCCATTTCACATTCAAAAACGGAAAATAGGGAAAATAAAAGGATTTTGACCAAAGGAAAACAAGAGGAAAACATCAAATTTTAGGAAATTGCCGGGAGAATTTTATTAAAACTAAAACGGAAATAAAGTGTTTCGGAAAACGTTAGAAATTAAATATTTTGAGAGAACCAAGGTGACGCGATCGTCAGTTATCGAGCGATCGGAAAAGTGTTGAAGCAAGAATAACAATGCTAAGTTGGAAAAGATTTGCCAGAACGTGCCTGGACTTGGTGAAGGCAGGACGTGTTCGCGTAGGCGATGTTTGAAAATTTTGTAAAGTGCGGAAGTAATGGACATAATTCGAAATAGTAACTGGGAATACTTTATGTACATTGTTTAATAGTTCGTGAAAAGGAATTTCATAAAAAAAGGGGGGATTTTCGGAATTACTGTGAAATTCGGCAACGCCCGTTGGACTTGCGAGAGCAAACGGTAATGAGCGTGGCAGTATGAGAAATTTTGCAACGGTGGGGAGCGCGACGTTGCATTTACAATTAGAGGCGCGGAATTCGATTCGGGATTCAGAGATTTTCTAATAACTTGAAATGGTTATGAAAAAAGGTGGCAGCGTGAATTCCGACAGGTTGAGTGAACAGTGATGCGTACGCGAGTGTGTTCCGGAACTGGTGGCGACAACGGGAGGCGCTGTTGTGCGTGGATAATCGCACCAGACACGCGGATTCGTCGCGGGAGCAGCATCATACGTGAGCAAAAGTATTTTGACATTTGTTTTTTTTGCGAAGTGAAGAACGCTCTGTCGAAGACCAAGTCATGTAATTAATAGATTTTAATACGTAAATTTCGACAGAATGCATTCTGGGGTTTAATTATATGTGTGAATGGCATTTGTTCTTGTTGTAAATAATCTGTGTGAATGAGAGAGTATATATCCATGTATCGTGTATTGAGGGAAGAGAAATATTTATTTGTTGTTGTTCTTTGTTGCTGGGCTATGTTGATGTGTGCCGTCAGAGACACCAGTGCTATTACAGCACTAAATATTGTAAATTGAAAGGGAATATGAGAAAGAAGGCAATATGAATAAATTTCATGGCCATCTTTGGGGTCATGATTTGTAAAATCAATATGTTTTCGTAATCATTCACGTAGCACTAGAACTGATCTACGCACGTGAGCGCAGTACCTTGCTCGCGTCTGTACAGACGCACCGCAGACCACGCCCAGGTGAGTCAAAAGGCCAGGTAAGCTAGCAGACGGGCAATTGTGAGTAGGAGAACGGGAAGGTTATTATATGTGGCAACCCAACGCGAGGCTAGTGTTTGTTTGTTCATAAGAAGGGCTAGAGCAGGGCAATCTATTAAAAGTAGCAGTATAACGTGCCGGGCTTGTAGAGAGTATTACAAGTGGCCGCAACGGTGGGCTCGGGCTAGGCCGGTGTACGGACACGACGACACGGACGCACGCCGCCGCCAAAAAGGTGGAACCCGTTACACATGACATATCTAATACGCAGATTGCCAGGACGAAAGACATTTGAAGGAATCTATGCAAATCCGAGAGTTTAAAACACTCACCAAACATCATGGGACTGAAGAAGTTTTAGCTGTATCCGACTACTATGTATGTTTTGTTCGTTCTACACGTATTGTGGCAGTATGCACTACACCAGGAATTTGCGATCGTGTTCAGATTCGAGCAGAGGTTGTGATCAGGATGGAGAGCCGTTTGAACATATCTCGTGATAAGTGAATCCAGTTCTTCCCTCGAAAATCAGATAACACTACGAATTAAGCATTGCCGGACTCATATTATAATACACTTCTCTATTCTCTCTGTATGAGGAAGTCATTCCTAAAGTTTTGCTCCGATTTTTATTACACCTGGAATATTGTTCAGTGCTTCTAATATCGCACTTCGGCAATTTCATGCAATTCATATTTTATAAACAAATATTATAGATATGGTAAATCAAATTTTCTCAAGCCATTTTGGTTCAAAACGTACAATACCAAGTAAAAAGCTAGCATTCACGCCGACACTTATACGTTGTTGGAATTACTTCTCAATGAATTTTCAAGCAAGAAGCTTGAAAGCCTTCTTTTTCTTAATTCACAAGATGCTCACTTTTTCATTTAATTTCACGAGAATTCACTTGTAAGATTTAGAAAAATTTAAAGAATTTATTTTTGTTAGATAAATGTTTTACAAACTGAACAAAATAAAAACTTAACTGAAATGAACCAAATTAAATGTCTAATTGCAATTTCCTCGTAAAACATTTGAATATTAATAGAAACAGAGTTTTAGTGACTGAACTTCTTTCCTACCTTACATTACATATTTTTTCATCAGAAATTGCCACAGATATGGAATGGAGTGAATAATGATTACATAAATATTCTAAAAAAGTTCAATTTATAATTATGCCAAAGAGATGGTCAACTGCCACAGCACCTTACAGTGTGGCAAAACACGAGCATAGTTAACGACCCTGAATCCAAATTCATTTTGTTAATTCTCTCGATAGTTTATCATCTCTATAATCCACATCGCATCTCACAGTGTTGAAAAATAATGTTGCCTTGAAAAACCAACTGGTGTGGCTTTCATTCTCATGGAAGGTCATTGTCGATCAATGCATGTCACACACACATTTCATTCTACTCTCACCTTTTCTCTATGTACTCTTACATAACGTCATGGACATGGACAACAATAAGAATTATCTTGGAATGAACATTACGCCCTCATAAGAGGGCGAAAAGATGAAAATCATGAAGATATTTATGAAATAAATTTCGAAAATCGTTTCCAACAAACATAAAAAGTTTGAAATACATCGAACGTGTTCTCGTAACAGTATATCCATCTTTCACTTGATCAATTAAAGAGCTTGGCGTAGTATGATAAAAAGCCACACTGGTCATAGCAAACTTCTCGACATTCGTAAATGTCAATATCTCGATTTTGGTGGAAGAGTGGCTTACCTTGTTACAATATATGACTTTTTACTGACACATTTACATTCTCACTATTTGTAAGGGCTATTTGAAGGGCTTGCGGACGGAACAATGAATCACATTTTGATCACAACCAGATATTAACATGTACAAATAGTGGGATGTCAGGCGTGAAGCTGTTGTGGCGTTTTGTTACTGCACCAAACCCTTCCACTCACCACTCCCTAACCCTACATACAATTCATTCAAGAATAAATATATTATCGACTAATCAACACACCCGCTACAGTCTCGGAAGATTAGGAAACGCGAAGCATCTCGGTGCTATTGACTAAAAATAAATTAAAAATATACAATACTCATGAATCACTTATACAATGAATAATACAATAGCAGTTTTGCACGTATCAAGTTAAATTGGCAGCTATCCTTAATATCACAAGCGGCAACAAAACAGTCTTTTTTTTTTTTTTTTTTTTTGGATATTATCTGGCGACAACGTTTTAACACTACGGGATATGTGGCCTGCAGCGTCAGTGGCAGCGGGGATTTCAAACGCGTTCGCCCGCGCAGCTCGGAGTCGGCCAGGCCAGGCTGGGCCGGGCTGGGCCTGGCCGAGCCGTGCCGCGCGCGCGCGCCAGCTGACCGGCGCGGGGCGGGGCGGGGCGGGTGGGGTGGGGTGGGGTGGGGTGGGGTGAGCGGCGGGCGATCGATGCCGCCCCCGCCGCCGCCGCCGCGGCGCGCTGCGCTCGCTGGCTCGTCCGCCCGCTGCCGCGGCCCGCGCGTGCGGCTGCCGCCCTTGCACTTTGCACGGCCGCGCTGCACACTGGCGCGCACAGTCAAAAGAAAATATACATGGCTCAATTTTAGCAACACGAAACTCAAAATCTGGTCGTTTGGAAATAACATTACCGCAGAGATAAGTTCTACCGACTTATAATTACCTGAATCAGAGAAATTAACTCGAAATTTGATAAAATTATGAAAATTGGTAACATTTTTATGAACTTGAAATGGAAACATTGAGGCGTTTTTTTTCTCGTGAAATGTCGCAGATTTTTAGATAACTACATGTTAAATTTTAGCTATTGATCTACATGCCTACAGATGTACGAAAATACCTTTTCTGATTATCTAGACGCAAAAAGGGGAAAAAATAAATACTATCCACCCCATATCTAGCCTCAAAACTACGACAAATAGTGAGAATGTAATCCTCTGTTCCAATACATATGTTCACCGTGAAGAAGAGCTCCAAGCGTATGCTCAAACATCAGAACGTTCTACAACAGGTATGGGATTGGTCGCACATGTTTTGAACGACTCAACAACATCTCAAATATACGGAGGTTCAAAATAAAAGAAGAGATCATTTTGAAGAAAAGAAAAAGAAAAAGCTTCAATTGTCTGAATCGGCTTGAATTTTTGAAAGTAGTTAGGGAATATATTTTGTAGTAGGGATTTAATTTTATTTGAAATTAATTAAATAAAATAATTGCTTTCAGATACTGCTGTTAAACTGAAAGCGATCAAATTTTTACAAATAAAAAATTTGCATTCCTCGGCGACATTGCAATACAAGGCTACGAAACATTCTTGTTATCGTTTTGTACGAGTTATTAGATGTAACATTTCTAAAATATTCTTATTCCATAAACTTTTCGGTTCCAAAAACAGGCTCACTGAGAGGAGGCACCGAGGCCGCCGGCTACCACGAATCCCAGTTCCGCGTGGGAATAACATACGTTTGGAGGCGCGTGCGAGACGTGGGTGCTTCCATATTTCACACGCTTCAAATCGCGAGCCGGCGAAGATCCGTCCAAAAGCAGAAGGCGGGCAGCGCGCTCGATAACTCCAGTTCAAATCCCGCGTCTCACAAGGAAGATCACCTCATCGCATGTATAAGTCAAGTCAGACAATGCGTTCACGTGTGTATAAAAAAGTATATACCAGGTAGTCGATATCGCACGAAGAATCGATTAACTAAACTCAGGAACTGCAGCGATTCCATAATTTAGGTGTAGCAGCAGAACTAAAAGTACGTAATCGTTACAGGAAATTACAGCTAACCCTTTTAGAAGGGCATTTAAATCATAAGATTTGATCGTTACTTATTCGATTGCAATGCACAATAATTATACTCTTTTCTGAGTGGTCTGATCAACACGAACTACCAATACTTCGTAAACATCACAACTACTTACGTTTAGTTACCCTCTACAAACAAAACCGATTTCTCCACAATGAATGCGCTTAATATAAAAAGCGCTAATTTATATTACCGTATCAAGCCAATAATGTTAATGAATTTACAGAGCTCATTTGGCTAAAATTCAACTTTCTCCACAATGCATGCACTTAATATAAAAAGCGCTAATTCATACTACCTTATGTATTATCAAGCCAATAATGTTAATGAATTTACAGAACTCATTTGGCTAAAATTAATCTTATTAAAATTAATCTATAACGCGTCTTCGTCATGCCACTCTCGCTATCAACATAGGTAAAAGCATGTAACCGATGGTTACACACGAACGTTTGTTACTAAACTTTCTCCATCTTTTTGGAACGGCAAGGGATTCATAATTCGGCCGCTCTTTAAACATCAAGGTCACGAGTCTCTACCCAGTTAATACTTGCAACACAGAAAATGAAGAGTTTCTAGTCACCTACAGACAAATGGTATGTCTCTTTTCAGACAACGAAGAAAAGTTGTGAAATATTTGAATGTTGAGAGCAAGCACTTCTGTCGTGCAAGAGCTCTCAAAACCTCCGTTTTGTTTACGACATTAACATAAGAATTACTGGAATACGTTTTGGACGGACGATCGATTTTGCAAGATCGAGTATTCTCCGTTTTCCACAGTACACAACAGTACAATAACTGCCGTTGACATGCACAATATTTTTTGCAACGGTTACATAAGAGCTTGTCCAACATCTGAAACTGATATTGCATTTTATCATAAATATACTGACGAATACGCAACTATTCACACTAGCGTCTCTTTAAAATATATCTATGGTCTCTGAAACAAAATATAATCTACCTGATGTAATACTGGCAACTCTCACCCAATTACAAATGTACAAATTATACAGTTACGCGACTTGGGCGTCCATTGAAAATTAAAGCGCGTATTTTCCTTTCTGCTACTCGTGGAAATTACTGTGAGCACGCACGCCAAAGCAGATCCCCTGGTGTACGAGAGGCCTACTCCGGATGATACCACCATTACTTTCCCAGTTGCAACGGAGTGAATACATTTGAGATAAGATTTAAATTTAAATGTTTGTTAACTCTTGGAAGTGATAATTCCATTAGAAAAATCGTTAATAATCTGGCTTATAAGCTAAGTATGCTCAAATTGCCATTCCCTTTCACAAATCAATTGCACAAACAAATGTCTCCGTAAGTTCAACTAATGCTACAAAGAGTCAAGAGTGTAATTTGCAGGCTAATTTCAGTACTTAGCCAAGGTTCAAAATTGCCATTTGTTCCCATTTATTAGTGTCCAGGGACCAGGTGCTTGAATCGTCAGAATGCATTACATTCAGCAACGCGAAGGGGTACGATAAATAATCGTATTAAAACGTCTACGGAAAGCAATTATGGAATTGAATTTTGCAAGAATGTAACATCATTGTAACATGATCATAAAGACATCACATAATGAATATCACTACAAAAAGGTCATGAAATCCATCAGTTTCTTTCCCACGAGTCTCTATAGATAACATTAGATGATATAATCGCCAGGGTATTATAGTTAAGGAAATTGTCAAAGGTAATAGTCCAAGCAAACATTGGAAATTTACGATAAATATCCGAGTCGCTTAGCGATGAGGGAATTCATCTGGAAATCTCAAATGCACGAGTGGTATTTAATAAGACTAAGTATTCCACAAATGAAATGTCCATCAAAAAGTTTCAGAATGCGCCAAATATTAATTACGTGTTGGCCCTCCGAGTGCACACGATAGCGCTTTCTAAGTTTGATGTATCACATCTTGTATTTGGCCAGCAGGGAGGAGGTGACAAGAAAAGCGACAATTTTTGGAGGATACACCATTTTTATTCGTGCGTACCAAACGTATAGTTCAATTGGAGTTAATTTCACCACTGTGATAGCCATTTTAATCCCAAATGTCATCGTGTTCGAATGCTGCACATCTGCTCATAAAATGAACTTTCTAGATGATACATGTATATGAAATGAACTTTCTACATATATGACTGTGTGAACTTATTCATCTCGTTCAATATCATCCTCTCATTTTAAAATTAATGAACGAGAAGAAATGTAGATGATCTTGGCTGTCCAGACTACGACTTCACGAGAAGAAATGTATTAAAGAAACAGACTACTATAAATCCCACTTTTGTCATTTTGACGCTTGATTTTAATAGTTTTTCCAAAAATCTGTAACACCGACAAAAGTTATTTTTAACAAAAGAGCTTCAAAATCAATTAAACTTCCGTGTCGGACCATTGGCAATGTAACGAACACCAAAAGTAATAATACATAATCAATATATTCAACTACTGACCAATTGCATTCACAGTGAAAACACCCAAAGATCACGCAACAAAACCTGTAACAATGTGTTGACCTAATTACCCGTTACACCTGAGGCAAGGAAAAGCCTTGCAGCACGCAAGCGTGGATACTTCAACTTAAAATGATCATCATTGCACCCGGATTCGGTCGAGGTGATAGTTGCTTGGAACAATTTAAATTATTGAAACAAAGTAATTCTTCATTCAAATAATATTTAATACTTCGAATCTAATACAGTTTATTACATTAATCTACAAGTGTTCTAAAATGAAGTATTTTGAACTATCAAACGTGTTACATATATCTGTCTGGATGGAACTGACAAGAGCCGTATGTCTCAAAAATCCATGTTAGTCACCCGTGGTATGACGAAGGACATAGCGTTTATCAGAGTGTGGCAACTCGACAGGCGGTTCAACGCACTTTGCTGTCGCCCGATGTCGACGGGACACCCACTTGCCCCCCGCGTCCGTGTTATCCCCGGGCTCCTTTCAACGGCACTCCGCGCGCCACGCCTCTCCGTCCAGCCAGAGAGAACGGGCGCTGCGCCGTCGGGGGCGCGACGCTGCTCAGCGCGCAACGGTGTGCTGAGGTACGGAAAGCAGCACCGAGGAAAGTGAAAGTGAGGCCCGGAGGCGGCGCGGAGGGCGCTCGGGCGTTGCAACCGCCGACGCCCCTCCCCACCCTCCGCGGTGCGTAAACCATTACAAGGGAACGATCATCCGCCCGATTTAGTCAATGTACAATACATAGAACGGAAATAGTAAACGTGTGTAATGCATGGAAACGATATTTTTGAAGTACTTTCAGCGTACTGGACTACGATTTCAATATAAAACGATATAAGTACACACTACATTGTAATCAGTGGGGCACCAGACAGGAGGAGGGCTTATGAATATTCTGTTTCCTCGCCAGAAGATAATAAAACCTTAACTAAAGGTGCTACAGAATGACGCAGACTTTCTCGTAACAATTTTTTCTAATTTCCTTGCTGTCGAGTGGCTTTAAGATCTGGCTCCATTCTCTGGTTGCTGGTTTCCTTCTATCGTCGCCCAAAGTACTTTTTTTGACATTTTTCAACTTTTCGGTTGCATAAAAGTAGAACCGAAATATTAGTTTAAAAATATTGCAGAACAGTAAAACCTCGTCCTAAATAAAAATTTGCATTGAAAATTTGAAGCCTTTTTACTGTAAATGCGATAGTTGAAGCTCTATTTCACAGCAATCTATTGAATTTTCAAAAACTTCATTTGAAGTCATTTGAAGCACTTTGACTCACAAATGTAATAAAGTATACAAATCGATACATATGTGCATCTTAATGGCGAGAAAGACATTTCAAAAAATTACATGAAGACTTTTTGAAAAAACAAAAGAAAACACCAAAATGAATTTTACGTCATATTAAACAGTGCCTTTTTCACTATCCTTTGGAAAAAGTCGAAGAAAAAAATTGGTGCCATTTTCGAGAAAATGGCGTTTGAACGTTTCCGAAATTGCGGAATTTTGAACTCATTTTAACAGAAAACTGTTGAGTTTTCGAGAAACTTAATTTGAAATTATTTAAATCACATGTACTCGTAAATATAATAATGTGAAGAAATTGCCTCTAATAAAAATACTGCCGACGTGAGAGACAAGTCAAAAAAATACATATTGGTAATTTTTGCAAAAACAACAGAAGTGAGTAATATGGCGTTTATGTCATCGTATAGGGTGCATTTGGCACTCACCCTACAAAGATTTAGAGAAAAATTTGGAGCCATTTTTGAGAAAACCTTGATTTTGTATTTTTTTTAAATTGCAAATACTGCACGAAAATTACTAAAATTAAAAATTATATTTATGACCTTTATGAAAGAACTATTTATGGACAACAAAATTTGATAGAAAAATGTTTCTTCTATTTTGTAGTTGTAGGAAGGCGCCGAAAAATTCAACTTTTTCAATTGTCGAAAATTTAGTTAACTGTTAAAATCGGACCGATTCCACCTTTCTACGTGTATTTTACTCTATTCTCATAAGAAATTCAAAGAAAACATTTGGAGCCATTTTTGAGAAAATTTTCAAACTGTCCGGGGGCATCATGTAAAATACCCTCAAATTTTAAAAAACTTTTTTTTTATTACAAAGCTTCAACTAGAGCCAGATACACAAGGGTTTCTTCATTCTGGAAAAGATCGTACGTGTGGTTTAGGCGCTAGTACTGTTCACGACGGACGACGGACGGACGGACGGACGGACGGACGGACGGACGGACGGACGGACGGACGGACGGACGGACAGACGGACGACTGACTGACAGACACACAGGCAGACAGACACAGACACAGACAGACGGACGGACGTTTCGAGAAAAAAAGGGGGGGAAAAGCACTTTCTCGGTATCAGGGGACCCCAAACGTGTCTTTCAGTTGAAATCTCGAAATCGATTTTCCGTAGCATTTACATAACTTTCTCTATACTACGTATATTACTCCCGTATATATGTATGTATACGAGAAAGTCACTACAGGTGCCACAAAATGGCACAGACTTTCTCGTACTAGTTTGTTTCCTTATCTGTTTCGTCTGGTTTTCGGTTTTTTCCCTATTTCTCCTCCCGGCTGGTTCCTATAGGCATCAAAAATAATTTGTAATAATTTATTAATTTTTCGGTTCCCTAGTTGCAAATTCTAAATGCTATTTGGGGCCTCAAATATCTTGGCTAAAATCAAGCTTTTCGGATATTGGAGAGAATTGAACTCTTTTCCATTGTGAAGAATTTCGGCGAAAAAGTTTCATCGTTTTTAAGAAAATTTGGTTCAAACATTTCAGAAAATTTGCAAATTTAGTTCAATTATACTCAACGATTATAGAGGACTTACGGACATTTCAAAAAACTACCTTTAGAGATACTTTGAACCTCATAAGTTAAGAAACGCATTGAACAATGAAATACATCTGTAATGTAAATTTTAACGACGGGTGAGAAAAGTCCAAAAAATTACATTTCTGTAATTAAAAAAAAAAACAAAAGAATAGAATAACATGACGTTTATGTCATCATACAGGTTACGTTTAGTACTACCCCTACCAAAAATTTACAGAAAAAAATTGGAGCGGTTTTTGAGAAAATCTTGTTTTTGTTATTTTTTTAAATTGCAATTATTACGCGCAATATTGCGCGAACCTACTAAAATTTTCAAAAACATGTGCATGACCTTAATGAAAGAACTACTTACGGACAACAAATTTCGAAGGAAAGATCTCTATCTTAAATTTAGTATTGCGGGAAGAGGACGAATAAAATCAAACTTTTGCAATTTTCGAAAATTCAGAGTTAACCGTGAAAATCGGACCTATGCCACCTTTATAAGTGCATATTACTCAATTCTTTGACGAATTTAAAGAAAAAGTCGTTTTTTCGAAAATTTCAAAAATGTCCGGGAAGGCTTCATGTAAAGTACCCCCAAATTTTAAAGATTTTTTTCAAAGTTTCAAAGCTTCAACTAGATCCAGATTGACAGGGGTTTCTTCAATTTGGAAAAAATCCTACGCACGGTTTAGGCGCTAGTAGTGTTCACAGACGGACGAACAGAAGAAACGGACGGACGGACGGACGCTTTGTCTCCAATTGGTTTTTCGGCATCAAGGATCCACTAAAAAGGGATTGTGGCCACACCACGTGTTAGAATGTTTTTTCCTCTTAATTTAGCAACTGGTTTTATGCACTTTATCGTTGCCAGAGCCCCGCAATGAACTTTTTGTGCTGAAAATTCCCCGTTTTTTCGCGCAGCATTACATAACTTTCTCTATATAACATGTATTACTCCGTATATGCGTACGTATACGAGGAAGTAAAAACAGAGCTTTAATTAATTTTCTACACTAACGAACAGGGGGCGCCCAGAGAAAACCAGGGGCCCGAAGAAGTTGACACATGCCGGCCCTTTATTTCAAACAAACAATTCTCTTTTCCCCCAATTCATTAATATAATTAATTTCTCCGTTTATCATAAATAACTTGTAGCGTTATTAGAATACCAGAATTCGAAAGGTTAGAACGCGATAGGATGTAGGTATTGTAATGGCTTAAATGCCTTCGGCCTAGCCACATGGCATCAAGCTATCTAATTTGTCTATAATAATTACCTATTAAATAAAAAAATACTTTGAAGATGACTGCAACAGTTCTGTACATTTATTTTAGTGTTTACTATTCATTTGTACACATTGCTGTAGCACCCAGTAATATTTTGATATTCGAATTTGGCTACAAATTATCAGTTTTTAAATCTCTCTAATCCTTTGCATAAATGTATCCTACGCTAAGGAAAGGCGATGTTTTTTGGCAGTTTATAAGGAACCATCGACACAAAACTTGAATGTGTGATACTGATGGATAGAGAATTACACCCCATCCTACATCGAAAAGATTTCAGAAGAAACAGAAGTTTGCAGATTATGACACAAAAAAAATATTATTGCAACACACATAGTCTCGAAAAACTCGGAAGCGCCTAGGCCTCGAACGCCTTCCACACCAGGTTTGGGTATCTCAATGGGACACAACTTTTCTTGAGGACAAGAAAATTCTGAAGGCGTGTTTTGGAGGACGAGTAGATGACAAATGGGGAAATGACGAGGGACAGTTCGGGTGCAGGTGGAGGATAGATGGGCGACAGTGGGGAAATCAAGGGAGAAAGGCTGGATCCGGATTATGTTCTTAGGCAGTATTCTACAAAATGCGACTTTTATGATCGTCCTTTTTTACAATATTGCATATCTAGCTCTCCACAGCATGGGTAGAAAGAAAAAGGAAGACGAAATCAACGTAAAATCAAATTGAAGGAAAATACCAAAATGACCTTTCACGATAAAATTAAAAGGAACTATTTTATTTTTTGCGAGTTTTTATTTCAATGCTCAGCAATATGGGTTCACTCGCACAGTACCGGGTCTCTAATTTTGTAAAGCACGCTTCCGGGGAAGGGTGTTCGCAGTTGGGTGCTACAATAAATCAATTTTCGGTTTTCATACAATTATTATTTACATATGACAGAGTTTTCGTAGAGTCCGAATTGTACAGAAGAATAAATACTTAGGCAAGGGAAAAGACAACTTTCTTCTAGTCTAAAACATCCACAGACGTGAGAGCGTAAGCTTCCGCTTCCGGGGTCAGTACCTATTTAGCTGCCCGGAAGATGCCGCGTCTAGTAGTTACCAACATTTCAGGTGCCATTCTATGACCTTCCTCCTGGAGGAAGGTCGCAGGTGCTTAGGAGGCGGTGTCTATCGGACAGCCAAGTAGTTGACTGCAAAAGCCTTATTTTTATTAAATTATGGCCCAACCATTTTAAAAAATGTGAAAAAATTCGCAAGTGTTCTGAGATGAAGATTTAAGATTTTTTCCTGTCTGGGCCAGTGATGACACAGTAAAACACGTCTGGCAAATTCGGGTTCAATCTGTTTCTCTTCATTTCCCCACATGTCCCCACTTATCCTTCACTTGTGTCAATTATTTTTTCCTGCCCAAAACTATCGTCTTTTCTTAGTGCATGATATACTTATGCAAAGGATTAGAACGATTTTAAAAAATGATAAATTTGTAGCTAAATCCCAAAATCAAAATATTACTGGGTGCAACAACAATGTGTAGTAAACACTACAATAAATGCACAGAACTATTGCAGTCATTTTCAAAGTATATTTAAAGTCAAGGGAAGCAAGGGAAAATGTTATCTTTTTAACTGCAGCCCAGTAGTCAAAAAATCTGAAAAAATTCACACATTCAAAAATTCACAATTAAGAGGCGGCTTTGAGATTTTTTCGAGCCCGTTCCATGGTTCCAAGACAATAAAAATTATTTTTCGTTTTTTTTTCAAAACTATTTTTTTGTGTTTGAATTGGGCTCTGAGAAAATATCAAACAAAGTTTTTCTGATATAATTAATTGTTTTTTAATCTTTTTTAGTCACCACAGTGTTAAGTTGGCGAAAAAAAATGGAAATTAAAAAACACGTTTTTGGCTGTAGAGGGGTGTGGGTGGTGGGATAGGGGCTAAGAAACATATCAAAAAAAATTATTTTTATGTTATAATTATAATGTAACCACTCAAAAGCCATTTGGTTTAAGGGAACTTTTTACCAACTTATCCGGGAATGCCCTTTGAAAGAGAACACAAACATGTTAGAGAACAATTGAAAACTCTGCAGATTACAACACACAAATTATTGAAAAAGAGCATACATTTTCCGAGGTTTGAGATATCGAGCGCTGACTAATGTTCAAACATACGCTATGAACTCAACACTAACAAAGCAAGCAAGAGTTGCAACTCCTGCCACTGAATGACGCGTTCCCCTGAGTGACACAGTGCTTAAGCACAAATATCTGGCTGTAAAACAGAGGGGAAAGCTGAAGAGTTTTGTTTCCCAAACACACACAAGAATGAACATCTTAGACAAGCCTTTTCAAACGACATCTAACATTTCTCCGGGCCAGCGAAACTAATCATGTCTTTCAACTCAAATTATATTTTTTACAAATCACGACAACAGAGCTGCTCCGAATAATATATTATTGTATTGCTCCAAAACATTTTCCCAACAGCGGCTGAGCACTCAAGCAAATTATTCGGCGTCAGCTCTCAACTTACACTTGTTAACTACAGCTTAGTGACAGTGTCACTATTCTCAATCGTGGAGCGTAGACATCCTGCCAAAGTTTTTATATTTGGGCATTTCTACGAAACTCCCTTGAACAACAACGGACAATGATTTTTACTAATTCGCAAGGAATTTCATTCAATATTTGCTCGTAGAAATGATACCTTCAACGCGTGAGTACTATCACCAATCTTAAAGACTTCGCTTGCTAAGTGAAACTAGTGGTGCTAAAACAGCATGTACTTTCTCGCCCGTACTTTCACGCAAAATTTCGTGAAAAATACTCAAATTTTCGAAAAATTGTACTTTTCCTTATTTCAAAATCTATCTATAAGGAACAAATTTCTTTAAGGAAATATCTCTACCTTCATACTTGCGGTTGTAAAAAGACGCCGAAAAAAATTGAATTTTTGCAACTTTCGAAAAAGCAGAGTTTTCAACGAAAATGAGATCGGCATCATTCTTTTAAACGTCCTTCACACTACCCAACAAAAAATGTAATAAAAAACAATGGAGTCAATTTTTTTTTTTTTTTCGATTTTGAAAATGTTCCAGGGGCTGCATGTAAAGTACTCACCAAAATTAAAATCTCGATTTCCAATTCACGGGGCCGCGACATAGGGTAGATCGTTTAGGGAATATCAATTTTTGAAAAAATCGGTACAACGGTTTAGCCGCTAGCGTTGTTCATAGACATGGACAGACGGACGGACGTTTGCCATCGTTCGATTTTTCGGAATCAAGGACTCAAAAAACATGGATTCTGGAGTTAAAGGACTTTTTTCTAAATTCAGCAACCGGATTTATTCACTTGTTCGTTAACAGGGCCCTGTAGTAAGAGTTTTTTTGTCAAAAATTCGCCTTTTTTTCGCGCAGCATTAAATAACTTTCTCTCTACTCCGTAGAGAGAAAGTAAAATGAACCAACATACACAGATACATAATGTTAATACACAGATAAATAATGTTAAAATTTAAGAATTATTTTGTAACAAAGGACTAGGTCATAAAGAATCGCGTTCAAAACATAGAACAACAGGGAATTTTAGTTTATATTACTTCGAAATCTAATACCCCACACGATCATCGTTGAATTTTAATTGCATGCAAGGAACGTAAATCGGAAAATGGTATGAATGCGCATAAAAGATTGTTGTAATTCAACTGCTATTATGCATTTTCTCAATATTTTCCAATTTAATGATTCATTTAAAATGTATCAGAGCACTTAGCAAACCATGCATTAAAATTATCCGAATAAAATGTATGAATGATGCGTTTCATAATTATCAATGCACTAGTGTTTTGAAACGTGACAAAATTTCTCTTCGTAACTCCACGTGATAAAGTGTCTTAGAAAAACAAAATTTTGTTAACAGAATTTCAACCTTTATTAACAAATTTTGAAAATAAACATTTATCTGTTAGGACAAATGAACTTCATTACTATATCATAACATCTAGTTTAACGAAACAAATTTCTTATTTATTTATTTAACGTCAAAAAAACAGTTAAAAACTGCGTATGACGTTTTTCTGCGATTTCTTAGATTTTTTTTGCATCCTTCCTTTGGTGGAACAGTAATCATCTTTGGCATACCTTCAAGTATGAAACAATCGTTGGATACTCAAACACACGTCACAACAATGGATAAAACCAGCACATTTTACACTAATGCCGTCAGACATCAAATGTACACAAAAATAAAGATTAAACAGACATGACTTCTCGTTTTTTCCAGTTGGCTTCTCAACAATATTCGTCGAAACAAGTATGGTGTAGAAATATTTTCCCTTCAACACAAAAACGCTCAGTACAAAACAATCCATAAAAGGATTGTCGTAACCCTTCACTGCTTGAATTCCAGGAGAAGGATATTGTACAATATGCCGACGCGATGTTAAAAAAAATGAGGTGCAAAGGAGATAACATTCATACGTACACCGCTTTCTACATTATGTTCTAGATTTACAGGTTGAGATTACAATTCCGTATGCGATGCTGCAGGAAATGCCTGAGAGTTTGCAATATAAAGAACATTAACACAGTAAAACTATACTTACAGAATAATGTCTGATTAGTTGGAACTGTGCGCATATTCTGCACTTTGGATTTCATTGTGTTAAAAGTCAAAACAGCTACAAACTGACGATGGACCGCCTCGCCCTGAGCTGTACATTACATTAAAGACTCTGGGCTGTGAATTCTATTATTACTAGCGTTTATTTACGAACTGAAAGTCTTGCTGTGATATCTCTGCGATTAAATTGCAAAAAATAATATCTGCGATAAAATTGCAAACTATCTTCTTAGATTTCGGGATTCCGCACTTTCTGGCCGCCCATGTTACGGAGTTAAGTTCCAAAAAACCCGGGTGCCAAGGTCGGTACGTCTTCGATCTCTCCACGTTGGATGCACCGGGAACGTCACGTGTGTTGCGAGTTACATGTGCGACTGATTTTTTTTATAGCAAAATCTAGAAAATTCTTCCTTTTTCGTCTGTTTGATATAAACCAGAAGATTACATTGGCATTCTTACCTACAGTATAATGCAAAATTCACATTTCCATCCACATCGTCGGTAGCTATTCGGCGTATCCATACATTTTTAGCATTTACATTTTCTCCCTCTATATCTTCGCTCCAAAAGAAATATATTCACATTTGCGAGACTCTGAAAGCAGACTACTTTTACGGTTTTCGGTCTTATGTAGAAACGTTAAATTTGGGGGGGACTACGTTAAAAGCCTCTCTGAACACATTCACGATTTTGCATTTTCTCGTCATATTTTAAAATTTTAATTCATATACATTTCAAATGACTGTACGCAACTCCTTTCAGTTTCCCAATAGGGTTTCAGATAATTTACACTTATCTTAAAGAATTATGGTATACAGAATTAATCCAAAGATATACATCTTCAGTGACGGTTTGAAACGAGATAAATGGTATTATTAATGTAGGAAAACTTTCGTTGCACACACTTTATTTCTCATGTTCGCATCTCTGAACAATACAATAAAATTTGTAATTATTTTATTTGATCGTTGGCCTCATTTCTGGAATAAATTGAGCACAATGTAGCAACAGCATGGTATGTGAACGATGCTGTCCTGTTGCGAGATGAAATAATTAATAATAATAATAATAATAATAATAATAATAATAATAATAATAATAATGCCGATCCAGAAAGCAGAGATCGCTAAGGCAGTAGTGCCGTGGCGATCTCGGACCGAAGGATCGCGAATTCGAGTCTCGCCTCGGGCATGGGTGTGTTTGTGAGTCTCGTCCACTCATCCATTAATTATTATTATTATTATTATTATTATTATTATTATTATTATTCCCATAACTCATGCCCCCAGGACTAGCAAACCTGGGTGATAAAAACTGAATCCAGCATAATGCTGATCCCCCCCAAAAAGAAGCGCATTCGTTTGCCGCAGGATAAATGTAACTGAGCCTCGGTAATTGCAGATGTATGTCCTCGACGGCCAATTCGCGACCAAAGCAACAATAATAATAATTAGAAACCACTGATCATTTCATCTCAATTTGTCAACTTCCAGCGAAGTCCGAATACATGAAAAGGGTTATGTATGAAGTTACCTCCACTAGCATATATACAATGTCCTCAAAGTTCCAAAAAACGTGCTTGTGAGGCATCTGTTGGACTATATACAATACTCCACCCAACAAATCCACATTGCTCGTACAATACCTGCAAACAAACCGGATTTTGTTTCTACGGGTTTTGGATAAAAATATCGTGTTTAGAAGTTCTTCAACGTTCTGATCGCGAGTTGTACCATCAGAACGTCGTAACCAGAGGCTGAGGAACGTCTTAAACGTAAGAGTTCGGATATCGCGATAAGAGGATGTGGGGCATTAAAACTAATCATGACTATAGCTATCGAAGCTAAGGTGTTTGTTCGGCAAAGTGCAATTACTTATCCAAATTCCCAGATCGTTCGAAAGGTTGGGGGAGGAAGATATCGCGGTATTGGGAACAGCCCATATTTTAGGCAAATATGGAAGCGGTGCCCGTAGTCTCAAGATGTGCTCCTTACGAAGCTGGATGCAATCTGGAGTAGCGGTTATATTTAATCTACACCAAGCATCTTTAGTTGTGAATTCAGGTGACACATTATGATATGTAAAAGCATAAAACACTTTCTTCGGCGAGACGATCACTTGGGTTCGTTTTTGCATAAAGATGACCAGAAAGTCCTGTCTGAAATGCGATACTATATTTCTAATATAGCTTTAGCAACAAAACCCATCTCTAATTAATATTACATAAATTATAATAATTACAGGTCCTATCTTGAAATACCCAACGACCCAACATCTCAGGATCGTTTTAGAAACCTTTCGAACTAGTTTCTCGGATATTTGCGACTTCCAAAAAAAAAAAAATTTAACAATTTTTTTAGAAAAAAAAATCTGCCTGGTAGTAATTTTGGCGGAAGAGTTCACAAATCATCCTGGACTATCCCTTTACAGTGAGAGTAACATACTATATTTTATGAACACTATCTTGCCTTACGGACAATATTTAATTCAAACTATGTTTACCGAAGAGGCACGAAATTCCACAATACGCAGAGCGTCAGCGCCTCTGTGAGAAATGTCGTGGTTTCGTGAACCGCCCAGGTCTTCGAGGTATACTTAATGTTAAAAAAAACTGGAACTATGGGGAAGAAATGCAATTTGGGTACTTTATCTCGCTCTTACAAAATATTAGTTAGAAGAATAAAAGCGGGGCCACGTGTTTTCAGCAACATTTTATAAAGAGAAATATTCTCTCCCGTGTAATAGAGACTATTTGAACCAGCCTCTAGCTAAGCTACTCATCTCTGGCATTGGGGGTTTCGCATTCCGCTTCTTCCAAAATCGAGGACGGCAAAAAATTTTAGAACGTTACGGACCGAGAAACACTCCCTTGTACTCCACCTAGAACACCTCAACAATAATATTCGATTGAATGTTTCGCGTAAATTCTGAATGTCGGTAGTGTACCCGTGAGAGACTATTTTCACCCGTTATGGGGTTTTCCTTACAATTTTTGTCTAGCAATATACAAAACAAAGTGTGCGAAACTATATACATTTCACTACTTGCTAATACTATTAAGAACAATATCCACCGGTGATATACTGCGGTATCTGCAGAAAAATCCACAAATTTTGGTACTCCACAAATTTTGTAAAAGCGCTGGATAAAATGAGCAGCAATTTCTTTCCTCTTAAGTGGTCAGAAAACAATTGTATAATGATAACACAATTTTATTATCTTAAGCACCGAAACTCTTAGTTACTTAAAACTTGATAAGAAAGACAACACAATCATTCACAACTATTTCCATTGGTGGTAAAAATCAATTCACACAATGCAACATACAAATTAGAATGGCAAAAAAAACCATTAATGGCAAATATTAGGATCCATGTTTTACCAGATAAAAAGCTCTTTCAGGATATTTACTATGCAAAAGGAATGGGAAAGAAAATTTTCAAGAAATAGAAATGCTCAAATCAATTTAATTATATGTTAAAAAGCAAAACATAAAAGGGCAGGAAATAGGTAAGTCTAAAAGTTTGCCAACATGCTTAAAAAAATATTTTACACAAAAGAAATGACAAATAAAATTTTTTATTTGGACTTTGTTTACAATGACAACCACACCAGGCATGTATTAATTCCGGATCATTTCATGTTCATTCAGGGAGAAGCAGTTGTAGAAAACATGCCACACCATAGCCTCCTCCAAATAAACATGCAGAAAACACATATCCATCAGTTAATGACATTCATATCATTCACTTTTTCAGTCCAAAATAACAAATAAATGCCTAACAAAGCAGACATTATTTACCTTTCGAGATGATGAAGAATAGTCTGTTGTCCTTCCATCTGCACCACACATTGTGTACCCAATTCTAATTCTGAAATGAAAAATTCCAATTAAAATCAAACCAACACCTTAAATCAACCATTAAAATTGCTTATCCTAGAGCTTTCCTTCTATTTTATTCTATTTGTCAGAATTGTCAAGAAAACATGAAATGAACAACTCACAAAAAAACATGTTTTAGACCACTTATGAAGGAACTACATTCAAAATCATCACTACTCTCGAAAATAAGAATATTCCTTCCTCCTACATGGTCAGCAACAGCTGAAAATCACCTCTTGGCGATTTTGCATTATTCACATTAGGAACACACTGCCAATTTTGTCTTACCTCTTCTATTGAAGGGTCGCACCCGAACAGCCACTTTAATTTTATCAGTCGCCATTGTGATGAAAAACAAATAGTTCAATAAATATATTAAAACATGTATATACAAGGATACGTAGACACTTCGCACGTTTTCACGTATTCACCCCATGTCAGATTCAATCGAGAACGGATTTATCACGCGCGCACATCCATCACTTCATAAAGTTACTCCCCGCCATCTTAGACTATACCGAGGTGGGTTCAGCAGTTACGTCATGCTCAGTGTATAGTAGATGGCACTAGTAGTCAGAGATGTGAAATCAAAAGAGAAAATACATTCATTAGTTTACACAGATATTTTAAAATACAAATTGTATATCAGTTAGGGATTTTATATCAATAAATTCAATTTTAACTTTTTGTAAGCATCCTCAGTGCTTCATGAACATCATATAGAATTAACACTCTACATGAAACAGTGACTGTATTTGAATATTGTGCATTGAAAATGGCGTCGTGCATGTTTGGTTGGGATCTGATATACAAACTTGCCAAAAAGATATAAAAAAAAAAGACGTTTTACTACTTCTCGTGCATTGGTATTTAGTGAAAAGTGGTCTCAAGTGTGTTGGATTGGGAGATGATGTAAGTCAAACCGTAATTATTGGTATCCAACTCAAGTGTCAAAACTGCAATGTAACCTTTCATGTTGTCATTTTATTAAGTTTCCTAAGACATTTAAAAAAATGTTATTACTTTCACTTTGTCATTACGCCGTCATAATTTTTAATGGCGACTGATGAAATTATCTTTTGCCATCCAAATGTTATTTCTGTATTTTCTACTTGGCTTTTTTGATATGTAATAGAAACGTTAGAGGTTAACAAAAGTAATGGAAAATAATTTCCCAGGGAAATGCTTATTGTATAAAGGAAATATTTTTAATTTTTTCCCTTCCTGAAGTTAAGATGGTACATGTGAGCTCACTTGAAAAGTGTAATTTGCTCAATCACAAGTTACTATAATCGAAGTTCTGAATAGTTGTGTTCGATTTAGAATTGTACATGGAATTTTCAAGTTATAAATTGAGTAACTGTCATTATTTTGATCTCAATTCTCTGATATAATATTGCTCAATAGATGACGAGCAGGATATATCAGTATATCAGTATTTTTGTAACATTCAATAATGAATCAAATTAGAGTAGAAAATGTGGTGTAGGATAAGCGTATATTTGTTAATATTAATTTTATTAGTATTACGAATTTTTTAATCATTGTATGATTAATGTTATGATTGCAGAAGACTGTCCCCGAGAGTGATGAAGGTAGTGAAACTCTCCCAGAAGGATGGAGTGACAATGCAGTTTATGCATTGCGTTATGTGCATAATTCAAGTTTGTTTATTTTACATGGCACCACCTCAGAAGATGATATTATTTTTAACTTAATGGTAAACTAATCAAAAAATAAATCATTGTGAAAAATGTTTAGTTGCATAACATTGTTGTATCTTTATTTACTTTCTTTCTTACAGCGAGCTTCTGATATGGTAGTATCAAATGTGACCTTCAACGTAGAAGAGACGGTAAAAGCACTCACTGGACCAATTGAAACAATTATTCCGACACATTGCGCTGCTCTTGATAGTATCAAAAAAGATCTCATTGATCCAGTATTTCATGGCAAACAGAGAGCTGCTTCTACTCAGACTGCTGAAGATCCTCTCTCTGGACCTGATGTTCTTCCGAGAAGCTTCCCTGATGATCCCGATCCTTTACGTATTGGGGCACCAAGACGAGCTGAGCCATCAGGGTCTCGATGGTAAATTTTCTTGCTTTTATAATAAATCTTAAGAGCATTAATTTATATGAATTTGTATTTCTTTTAAAGAAGGGGAAGTTTAACCTCTCCTTCACTACTTAAAGATATTCTGTTAATTCCACTCTCACAAAGAATTTTTACTAAACATCTTATTAAGTAAACTTTGTGCAACAACTAATTACTTACTATTGTATGTTTGTGTGTTGTGAAAGTAATGCAAAAAAGGCTCAAGTTTTTGAATTGGGGTGGGGGAGCTTGATTTCCCACTAAGCTTTATAAATAATAGATTCAGATATTTACTACATATTATTTTATTTCATTCTAGGAAAGTTATAAACTTACTTTTTGTTTTTTCCAGGGATCCATTGCGTGATCCACTTTCTGTGGGTCGCTCTGACCTAAATCCATTCGCTCCAGGTGGTGGGATGATCTTTGATCCTTTCAGCGGTAGAGGAAATTTAAGAGATCCTGATACTAGTGGAATTCCAGGGGGACTGCCAAGGTAAGAACATTGGAGTGTAAAGATTGAAAATGAATATCGACACACAGGTGAAAATTAGTGTAAGATTATGACTTACTCTTGCACAGAGTTAACACTCTCAGTATACAATAGTGCATTTAACAGTTTTTTGTACTTGGAGATTGGAAGGTTCCACTTATTAGAATTTTGGAAATGCTACACTTATTAGAACTGTCAATCCCAGATATAAGAGGGTCGCTCTAAAAGTTTCTGGAAAATGTAAATGGGAAAAGAGAGGATGTTTATTCTCAACTGTGTATTTTCTCAAAGTACTCTCCCTGTGTGATAGTACCAGGGGCATCCTTGGAAACCAGTTTTGGAAGGCTGTACATCATTGTCCTTGATGTATTATTAAGGAGACCACAAATCCTCTTTGGCCTTCTCTTCTGAAAGCTCTCAAAGATTTTAGGGCAAATAAACTGTTGTGTACTTATGTGCTATTACCATCCTTTGGTTCATCAAACCCTCAGAACCACAAAGAAAAGAATGAATTAATCATTTTCGTTCAAATGCTTCCAGATTTCTTGATCTATTTTGGGAAGATTTAGATTGTTGATTGCTGTATTTTTTGGGTCTATTAATTATCATCTTTAACCTTTAAATTTTTTCATCCAAGTTGTTTTTGTTCTGGTTTGGGATCCACCAACTACAGTCTTCACTGATACAGTTAAGTACTCATTCAAAATTCATTATTCTCTGTAGAGTCCAATACCTAAGGATTTGTCTGCTGATAAGTGCAGTGTGAGTCAACCTGTGACATCTCCACATATGAAATGTTTTCTTCACCCGAGCTCATCCTCCAGTTACTCGCTCTCTCAGTGAAATTCCAAATACCATTCATAAATGGATGATTATTATAGCAAATAATCTCCAAATGCACTCATCAAATGTAGATGGCATTCTCTAGCTGACTTCACAATCATGAAAGATCATTGCACGAAAACTCCACAGAGAAGTGAAAGTTGCAACTGACTGAACAGAACAAGACATAATTTTGTCAACAATAGGTCTAATCACATCAATATTTTAGAAAGTATTGTGAATATTTCCCTTTTAAAACCACACTATTGGCTTCATGATGGAAAAGTAGCCACTTTCGTTCCATTCTGGAAACTTTTGGTGTGACTTCCATATTTTCATCAGATTAGAGAACTGGGTGAGATGGCTCATCTCTAACTGTGAGGTTGTAGAGTTCCAAGTCCAATGGTGACAGGTTTTCAACACTAGCTAAAGAGCTAGGGCAAATTCAGCCACAGTATGTAAGAAAATTCTAACAGCTGCTATCCTCTCCCCTTAATCAGACACAAGCACTACATTACCACACTTGTCAGGAGCTTTGCGTTTGCCAGCAATGTTATCCACTGCTGGAGACAACTGGAGGGAATCCCTCACAATCTGACCTGCAGATTGGCATCAGATTTCATGTTCTAGCAAATGAGGAACACTGCCACACTGAACAATGAATACTTTGTGTTTTGAAAATTGTTTTCATAAAGATTTTTAAATAAAGAAAAAGGTGTAAAAAGTTGTTTATTTAGTCTTACATATCTTCTTCACAGTTCTCTTTCATATTGTACATCAGGATCACTGAATTCTTACAAACCATAATTTCTGGAGAATTTATTTTTTTCCAAATTTGAATTGATGTTTTTCACGTTTCTGCTAATCCGTCACCTCAGTAGTAGTGTAGCTTGAGGGGAGTGAAGTTATGAGAAAAATTCAAGATTAACCCTTCGAGGCGCAGAGCTTGTATTTTGCCTTGAGAGCCTCTGAGGCTCCATGTGAATAATACACTGATTTGCAGTTGGAATGCAGAAGTTATGAAATGTATTATTATTAGTATTATTAGTATTATTATTATTATTATTATTATTATTATTATATAAACTTGTATTTTAAACTTTTAACTCATAATAAGATATTATAAACATTTAATTTGCAATTATAGCACAGAAGGTTTTTTGAATCTTGTTGGCAAACATTGTTTTGATGCACATGATTTTGTATTCATCTTTTTTGCAGGGGCATAAATAGCACATATAAAGGAAAAAATTATGTTAATGAGAATAATTTGTAGTAATTTTACTATTATATTCACCTTTGTAAATATTTGTCGTAGCTCTTCCTTTTCTTTGGAGATCTCTGTAGGATTTCCAATTGTGTTCCTGTGTTCCTAAAGGCTTGAAGAGCATTTAGAATTCTTTGTAGATATTAGATTTCTGCTCTTGTCATTTTAGCACAATAATTATTTTGCCAATTGCTTTAAAACCTGCCTTTCTCACTGGCAGTATTGAAGCATTTTGTGAAGATCATGGATGCATTCAAAGAAGCTATGTCAGCCATGTTATGAAATAACCTCAATGGCCATCAACAAGTTTGCCTTTGCAAAATGTAGACCTTGCATGGACCATTTGATCCATGAGGTCATCTCCAATCTTTTGTTTTGCTGTATGCAAAAATAATTGATGATTTCTTTTTTTCATCATGACTTTTTTTGGGTTCAGATGCATTGTGCCAGGAAGAAAAACAATTTTGTTATTTTTTGGCTTGTATGATACAAACATAATATATAAGTGGTTGTTAAAAATAATAGTAAATGATTCTCTACCATTATAATCTGACAGTTTAGATGATATTTCCTACTTGTTAGCTCGCATTGATCCGAGAAATGTTAGTGTCTTCTCCCCTAGAAATTCAACTAGGTGTGCGGTAAAAAAAAGTTATCTTTGTTGGGTTGTTTTTTATGCCAAATCTTTTGCAACAGGCTCATCTTTCCTTTTTCTACAGTATATTTTGTCATCTAGTGCAAATCCATTTCCTGAATCATAGCACCAAAAAATCTATATTCACCATTTACGAGGTTGTGATTCGTGTTACTTGTGCATGACAAGTAAGTCAACAACAAAGTCAGGAATGATTGGGTATAAATTCCTGCAACACAAATGTGTTTCTTATGCTTTCAAAGAGCAGTTAATGGGAAACTCACTACCAGACCTCGGAGGCCCATTTAGTGGAAAGCACGACTGGTATGCTGTGCCTTCCCACTAGTTTCATTGTGCTACACCACCCCACCTCAGCTATTTAATTGCTCACCTCTAGCAATTTTCAACTAAAACAAACTCATATGCAAACACATTTATGGTTCAGTATTAATTGTTCCATGCTGAGGCATTGAAGTACTTCATCAATAGGTTTGTGTTCAGGCAGTGCCAAGAAACTTAGATGCATTGGCTTGGTCCAAAATTGAGATAAGTATAAAGTACCAATATATTATCCAAATGAGATAAGAATTCGAAATTAATTAAGTGTTTTTCATTGTGTCCTTCCTGTATTGTATTATTGATCCAAATATTTGTTTTGTTTGATGGTAATCAGTATTAATATTTGTTTCCTTCTTCACACATTCTAAACTTTAATGGTCATGTAGATATTTCTCTTGGAAATTATGCAGCTTTACCTTTCAACACAAGAGTTACAACTTATTTTCACTTGTATCATTTTGTAAAGAGAGCGAATGTTTTGTTTTCACTTGCTGTTCTTCTAAGAAATAAAATGTTCTTTCATGAAATAAAATGCCACCCTTTACTTGTATCTCTTAAATAAATAGTTCTAGGAGAGTGATTCAAAGACAATTTCTAAACTTAAAAGTTGAAAAGAAACATTATTACTGTTTCTTGTAAGTTTCTTTCTTTTGTCGTCTCTCTTGCTATAAACATTTTGATTTCCATTTAATTGTAATGCTGGAGTGTTGTTTAATTTAAAAAAAAAATATTTTGTTACATTTTGTGTAATTAAACAATCTGTGTACAATTTAGAGCAGAAATTGAATTAATGTAATCTCAAAAATGTACAGTTCAGAAATGAGCAAAAACAATTTTACTTGCTACCCATCTTGTATTCAGTTTTTTTTTTTTTAATGTATTTTGTGTATTTCTGTAATGTTATTTATTTATTTTAAACTTAAGTGAAAAAATTAGTGATTAGTGAAAAAAAACACCTTAACTCATAACAATTCTTAAGTTAATTAAATAGTTTGCATTGTAAATGCTATTTTTAAATGGGCAATATAGTATTGGGGTTTAACAGCTAATGTGTAGATGATTTGCCTTGTTTAAAATATTTGTTCCTCTCGTAATTTCTTTTGTGTTTTTGTTGTAGAGGCAGTGTTCCACCAGGTGCCTTTGACCAGTGGGTCCTCCAATAGGCCGTGGTGAGCTTTTCCTCCTGATCACGATCATCTTCCTCCTCAGGATATGATGATATGTTCATGTAAACCTCATTCTTTTGCTGATCACAAAAATTGTGTTGATATTACATTTATTTTATGTTCTGTGTTGTATGAGCACAATGTTGTAATTTGATATTTGAGTGGTATATCTTAACTTGTGCCTTTTGTACATACATTACTTATGAAATGCAAGTGTATTAAATTATATTTGTGTTGTTTTATTATTTGCTGTTACAAGATTAATACACCATCGGTATAAAGTTAATGGAAAAGTTTCTTTGCAATACAACATTCCTTGTAGATTCTCAGTTTCAGGTTAGGTAATCATTTATTATCCTTTTGTTTTGAATATGAAAATAAATAGTGTCCAAACACGAGGACCACTGAGAAACAAGTGTCTGGCTCTTTAAAAACACATAGTTTCTTGACTTTGCATCAAATTTTAAAGTTAATTGTTCTCTAGACTTGTCAAATATGAGTTTCATGAGTATCAGTTCAATGAATTTTTTCTTCTCCAAGCAAGTCTTTAAATTTACATGAGTCTTGAGTTCAAGCAGTAATAATGAGTAAATAGTTTGTAAATTATGGGATAGGTAAGTATTTTTAAATATTTTTAGTTGCAGATATTGATAAGTCTTAAAAAACATCAATAAAAATAAGAATAGTTTTGAGAGTAGTTTCAAGAATTGAAAAATTCGATGAATGCTTTGCAATAATAAAATTATACATCACTTAAAATATTCATAACTCATAAAATAGCAGGGCCAACTATATATGTGATTGGTAAGTAGGAATTTTTAACAATTTTTGATTTGCAGATATTGGTAGCAATCTTGAAATGAATAAAAAATTAGAATAGTTTAGAGAGTAGTTTCAAGAACTCAAAGTTTTTCTATGGATGCTGTGCATTAATTCTACATCACTGTTAAAATATTCATTATTCAAAAACATTAGGTCCAATTTACTTATATCACTCATGTGAGCAGATTATGATGTAAGCTTATGATTGAGAAGTACTAGTAAAAGAATTATGAAATGATAAAAACTTCCGTCTTCAGAAAAAATTGAAGTTAGTTTCAAGTGTGTCTTATGTATTGAATGAATAGTCTTCTCAATGGGAAATAGTCAAATTTTCCTTTATGATTGATTAAAGTTCTAGGATATTTTTAAAAACGAAAACAGCAGGTAAATTTGCAATGGATTTTCAGTCATTGTGACATGTCAGGAAATGAAGGCAGGGTTGCTAAAACATCAAAATGGGAGGCCCATGCCAAAGGGTTTGAAATCTCTTCAAAATTCTATTTCTCAGGGCTGTGTCAGGTTCAGAGAGATAATAATAGTAGTAGTAGTAATAATAATATAACAACAATAACGATAATAAAAATAATCATAAAATTGTCTTTATTTGTTGCAAGGCTCAGGCCATAAGGCCTGCTCTCATGCCAAGCCACTTTATTAAATGTACATTTATAAACATTCTAGTTGAGGCGTGTGGATATAAGTAATATTAACTGACATTTGATGTTACAAAAGATAAATTTCAGACTACCGTGAAATTATCTGTGCAAGTCTTAACAACCAAGTAAATTTTATAACCATTTTTTGTTTATTCTTGAAATTTTTGTGAGATAGAGAGGGCCATGTTGCAAGGACCGTTCTGAAAGAGAGCTACTTAAAATCAATAATCCTAATTTCTGCCAAAATGTCAGTTGTCATTTATATCTGAAGTTTCTCAACTGTGAACAATGAATAAAAGGATTTATTTTACGTTTACATCTGTGAATCAATACTAGGGACCATCCCAGCATATGCCTTAAGCTATTAACCCAGAGAAAAACCTCGATTAGGATATATTTTACATTCACATCTGAGATTCAAAACTAGGGATCATCTCAGCATACTCCTTACGCTATTAATCCAGAAAAAAACCTCAATCAGGATTGCAGTTTAAGCCTGAACATCAAAATCAAGATATCTGAGTTAAAAGTGAAAATAAAGGGAAGGGAAAGACAAAGAACTAATGGAAGTGGACAAGAGGAGGAAGTATAAGATAATGAAAAGCATATGAAGAAATAAAGAGGGAACCCATAGTACATAATATTATCTTGCAGACAATTATGTAACTGTAATTGAAGGAACTATGTACAGTACATACTATCTAAACAAAAACATGGAGAAAAATTACCCCAGTCATTTTGTAAAAATTTAAAAAACATAATCATGATTCGAAAAAGCTCTTTACACAATTGTATCATATAAAATTTTCTTACTTTATATTACGAATCTATTATGTATAGTGCAAAAATGTATTTTAGATATTGCAATGTAATTTGTCTAATTGTAAACCCTGTATTAGAAGTAATAAGATTAACTCTTACTGGATCTTATTGTAGAGCAAGGGAATCAAATAAGGGCCATGCTTGCGGAGGTTCGTGTATTTATGTAAGAAATAATATTGATTCTATCTTCTTGTCAGAATTCAATTTATATGCAGTTGAATAAGTTTTTGAAATAACAGTCATACATCTTGCTACACTCAAAATTGTCTTATTTTGCATCTACAGACCTCCAACAAAGCGAGCTTTAGATTATTTCAATTTCTTAGAAAATCTAGAGATAACTTTGAACAAAATTAGTAATCTCTCTTTTATATCCATTGTTGTAAGTGGAGGTTTCAATATTGATTTTCTAAGCGAATCCCAAGAAAGAGAGCAGTTTCTCAATTTAATTCATTCTTTTAATTTAGATATTACAGTGAATGTACCTACACGGAATACTCTAAAATCACAAACAGCAATAGATCAAATTATAGTTAACAAAACCACTACTAGATATGAAATAAAAATGAATAAGCTAGTTTACAGTGACCATGATGCACAAATTCTTACAATTAATAATAACATGAATACTGACACAATAAATAAAACACTCATGTGCAGCACATTTAGTAAAGTTAACATAAAATTATTTACAGACTACTTGCTGAAGGATTCATGGGAGGCAGTTTATAATGCTATTGACAAAAATGAAAAATATAATTTATTTTTCTCAAAACTTTCATTTCACTTTAATGCGTGCTTTCCTATTAAAAAGAGAAAATTAAACATTTAACGAAAAAGTAATACTTGGATCACACAAGGAATTAGAACATGGTGTAAAAACAAACGTACGCTCTAATTTATTTCTAAACATCATAACATATTACCCGGTTTCCATGTCTACTTTCGAAAATATAAAAGAATTTTAAGAAAAATAATAGTTCAGGCAAAAATTGGACGGGAGTCCGAAGCCTTCGGGATTTATAATCTGCCTAGTGCAGTGTCATTCAGCAAGTTGCTGCAACTTCTACTAAGCTACTACTGCTAGTAATAATAATGATGATAATAATAATAATAATAATAATAATAATAATAATAATAATATTAATAATAATAATAATAATGATCTGGGCTGTCCGGGTGACGCCGCGTCGAAGGCTGGGGTGCCGACGTTTCGACCGACATATCGCGGTCCTCTTCAGGGCTGTACTGCGCCAGGATGTTGGGCGCTCTGGTTCATAACCAGGCGCCACATCCTGGCGCAACACTTATCACTGCCCTGACGCCCGTACGCCCGTACTGCCGCGTTTCGACCGACATATCGCGGTCCTCTTCAGGGCTGTACTGCGCCAGGATGTTGGGCGCTCTGGTTCCAAACCAGAGCGCCCACATCCTGGCGCAGCAGCCCTGGACGATCCTCGATAGTCGAATCGGCACCCAACCTTCGACGCGGCGTCACCGGACAGCCCAGATCATAACTCTGGCCGCGGAAGCCTACGATATCAATAATAATAATAAAATAATAATATATTATTAATATAATAATAATAATAATAATAATAATAATAATAATAATAATAATAATAATAATAATAATAATAATAATAATAATAATGCCAGAGACGTGGATCACTTGGCGTCACTGTCAGATAATGCCACAAGTGCATGTAACCCCTTCGTTGGAAGGCAGGCTGCAGAGATCACCTCCTAGCAGCCCCTCCATATCTGGAGTACCTACAGAGCCGAAATTGCAGAGATCACCTCCAAGTACCCTACGACAAGTGGTGTACCCACTGGAGTTAAGGACAGAGACGTGGACTTGGCGCCTCAGTCAGACAATACAAGTGCGATTAACTCCTGGAGGTGCGTGAAGCTGATCCCCCTGCAGGGGAGGCGTGGTGATACCCAGAGCTATGGGTATACTGCTGGAAAAGTGGGCGGCCATGGAGATGTTGCATGGGGCACGGACGAAGTTAGTCGAGGACCTGGCAACTGCTGAAGTGTGTAAGTGGCAAAATGCTCCGAAATAACCCACAGCCGGTAAAGGATGCAATGATGAAAGCCTTGCATGACATCGACTCGATGAAATACAAATGCAAGGCCATTGCGGAGGAAAGAGCAGAGTTCCTGGATCGACTACAAGAGTGCTCAACTACGAAAATAGGAAAGCACTATGCGGAGACTCGCCAAAGGGAAGAAAAAGGGCAAGAAGAAGCTCCAGCCCCGCGAAACCACCAGACTGGATAAGGAAGGTGACAGTAGTGACGGAAGGAGAGGTAACGGCGGACAATGCCGTGAAAGAGAAGAATATAGAAGTAGTGAAACAGAGAGCACGGTGAAAAAGGCGAACAGACATGGTTGTTCGCAAAGTCACAAAAGAAGAAAGAAAAAAAGCAACAGAGTCGGGAAAGGGCCCCAAAGGGAACCGCCCGGTATACAGAACCAGGCGATTAAAGTAGGGGCCCAAAAGATGGTGAATCCTACGCGGACATCATCAAAAATGAAGGAGTCGGTAGACCCTAAGGCACACGCGGCAGAGATCCTGAAGATCCGCAGGACGCAAAGGAAGGAGCTGCTAATCGTCATCCGGAAGACCGGTGATTTTGGGACTCCTTGAACAAGGCAGTAGGGGAGGCAGTAGGCACGCAAGCCACAGTAAAGCGCTGGTGCCAAGCGGCTTATCAAAATAAGGGACATCGACGGACTGTAGTAGTCGAAGAGGTTGTCGAGGCGGTTGCCAGGTGATAAAAGCAGAGACTCAGGAAATCGCTGGCTCCTGTAGAATGCAAGGGGATACGGTAGTGTGCAAACAGCGACACTACTGCTACCAGCTGAACAAGCCCAAGAGCTTTTAAAAATGGAAAAGCTCAAAATTGGGTGGGTTAACTGCCAGATTAGCGAAGAGGCAGATAATAAGATGCTTCAGATGTCTTGATTTCGGCACATATCAACCTCTTGCAAGGGCCCCGACAGAAGAAACATTTGTTACAAATGTGGCAAAGCAGGACACAATGCAAAAGATTGCAGGGAAAACCAGTGCATTCTCTGCAAAGACAGGAACAAAAGCGACGACCATGCCTGGGAGGCGGTAGATGTAGTCGTTTGCTGCGGCATGTAAAAAGACAAACGCGCCAGATATGCCCCGATTGTTACAAATTAATCTAGGCAGAAGCAGACAGGCACGCGACTTGGCCTGCAGGTAGCTGCCGAAAGAAGATAGACCTGATATTATTTTGTGACAGCCCTCTGACGACTCTACGTGGTATCAGGATGTCGAGAAGAGCTGGTATTAAGGTTGTAAATGGTAACCTAGGCGTACAGAAGTACAGGAGACGAAATACAGGTTCGTCTTGGTAGAAGTTAGTAACATAAGAATATACAGTTGCTACTTCTCTCCGACGATACCATCGACAAATTTATAGCCGAAATGTACGAACTAGACACTAGTCTACAGACAGCCAAATAAAAGATATTACTTGCCGGCGACTTCACGGTAAATCTCCGGAATGGGTGAGACACGCTCCGATAGAAGAGGAGCTATTGTTAGTGAATTGCGGCAAGGAATGATCTTATCATTCTAAACTCAGGGGCGGGGAGAACCTTCCAACGAGGAACGCCTCCTCCATTCTAGACCTGACAATATGCTCAACTAGCCTCGCTAGATATGCAAAAGCTGAGGAAATATTAAGAGGAAACTCAAAGTGACCACCTATATATAGTGTCCTCAGTTGAAACAGAGCAGGTACAAAACGACAAGCGACCACCCAGGAACAATAAACGACCACCCTGGAATCTAAGAAAATGGATGTGGACAAGGCAAAAACGTCTGGAAGAATCCCAAATTGTTGAATAGCCTGGACTGGACAAAAAAGCAGAAACACTCGACGAAATTACAAAAACAACAATCGAGACAGTAGTAGGGTGCATGCGATGCCTTTGATGCCTGAACGTCGTGGCCCTAGACGCAAACAGCAGGTCTATTGGTGGACACAGGAAATAGCAGCAATACGTAGAGATGCATCAAGGCGAGAAGGCAAGCGACGAGGCTAAGACAGATCCACATTTAAAGAGCATTACAAGGCGACTCGCAAACTCCTCAAGAAGAGATTAAAAAAGTAAGGTCATATGTTGGAAGAGGCTCATCGAAGAGGTCGAAAGTGACCCGTGGGCATGGCCTACAAAATTGTGACCAAGAAGCTTAGAATGGAGGAGGACGCCTGGACTGAGCGATCCAGACTGGGTGAGAAAGTCATAAGTGACCTATTCCCATTAGAAGTGCTGGACAAGACAAAGACGAGCGTCTTCTCTTTTGACGAGGAGTCTGTTTACGACGGACGAACTACGGAGGGCTGCAAATAGCCCAAAATGTGGAAAGCTCCGGGATTCATGGGATTCCGAGCGAAATGCTCAAGATTGTTGCAGAGCAACATCCTGACTATCTACTCTCCGTGTTTAACTCATGTCTCAGGGAAAGGAATATTCCTCAGAAGATGGAAGAGGCGAAACTCATCCTCCTCCGGAAGGAGTAATAAACCGCTCGACAAGACCTCGTCTTTTAGACCGCTTTGCCTCCTGGACACCATGGGAAAGTTACTAGAGGACTAATTATATCAAGGCTGGAGGTATACCTATCAGACCTATCCCTAAACAGTATGGCTTCCGGAAGGGGCGGACGACAACTGACGCCATTCTCGAAGTGGTCAGGATTGCGGAACAGGCCAAAAGGTGACAGGAAGAAGAAAGGACTCTGTGCTCTGGTGGCCATAGACATCAGGAACGCGTTCAATAGCGCCAGATGGAAGGACATCATGGAGGCTCTGATAGATAAGAAAGTCCTGAATACCTTCTGAGAATGGTTGAAGACTATCTTCATGAGGGGGAGTATAGTCTATACGAATCTCTTCGCAATGAAAACGTGACGTGTGGCGTGACATGTGAGTACCACAGGTTCGAAACTAGGCCCATTCTTATGGAACGTCATGTATGACGACCTATTAAAAATCGACCTACCACAACATACCCAGCTGATTGGATATGCAGACGACACGCTGATTACTAGCCACAGTGAAACACAGAACTGCTAGAGATGCAACTAATGAGTTTTCTTCAGGGTTAAAGATGGATGACGCAAAGAGGCCTGCAAATGGCAGCTGAAAGACAGAGGCAGTACTAGTAACGGACCGAAGAGCTATCAATTCCCGCGCATCACTTTGGACGGAGTAAATATCCCCTGAAACGCCAAATTACATACTTAGGTGTCGAAATAGACCATAGGCTGAGCTTCGGGCCCACATCAGCAAAATGGCAGACAAGGCAGCAGCTACTGGAGCCAACCTCTCCAGAATTATGCCAAATATAGGAGGACCAAAAGAAGCGAAGAGACGTATGATTGCCAGCGTAGCCCACTCACAAATGCTTTATTCGGCTCCGGTGTGGGCTGACAAACTAGGTAAAGCAAGCGTGGGACTGAAGTACGCGCAAGTGCAGCGGAGATTGGGGCTGAGAATAGTGTCAGCTTATCGCACAGTATCCGACAGCGCAGTAGGAGTACGACCAGAATACCCCCATTAATATGTTGGCTAGAGAAAAAAAAGCGGTGTATGACGAAGCGAAAAGTCTGCTGACTCCAGCGGAAACAACCGGCGAGTAGGACGAAAGAGAGCATTAGAAGGCGCCCGAACATCACTACTGGCGGAATGGCAGGACAGGTGGGATGGGGATCCTAAAGGAAGGTGGACACACCTCTTGATACCGCATATCGAACCATGGTTCAATAGAATGCACAGAGAAGTAAACTTCTACCTCACACAAGTGCTCACAGGTCATGGTTGTTTTAAATCCTACCTATTTAGATTTAAAAGAGCATATGACTCAAAATGTAATTCTGTGGTTACGAGGATGATGACGCCATGCACACATATTTGCATGCGTAGCATAGGACACATGGAGAAGAAGATTGAACAGTATTTGGAGGCAGACATTTCTCCATCAAACATAGTTCGGCTTATGCTTCAATCGGAGAAAAGGGGGACAACAATACAAGAGTTCTTGACCCTTGTGATGAAAAAGGAAGAAGAGCGACTCGAACGTAAAATGAAGTAAAGGCTCAGCCACCTGCCTGCCTCTCCATGAAATAATGTCTCGCGACGATTCCGTGGGAGGCGCATGGGCCATAAGAGAGGTTTTTAGTGGGTATACCACTGAGGGAAAGGAGTCCACACACCAGGATTATACCATCTGAATCCCTGAAGGTGCATAATGCATTTTTTGCTCTCACAAAAAAATAATAATAATAATAATAATAATAATAATAATAATAATAATAATAATGAGGATATTTTGAACGCTAGAAACAAAGCCAAAGCAATGTGGAACATCGTAAAAAGTACGACACGTCATCACGAAATTTCGTAGAGAATGTTGTTTCAAAGGATAATGAAAGAGAAACAAGTAATCCAGAAAAAGTTGCGAATATCTTCAACCAACACCGAATTGCGGTTGATCTCACGAAGGGACTAAAACCACAAAATTCAATACCATATGCTTCTCAAAAAAATTTCGGCACGATGTTTATTTACGAAACTTCTTCTAACGAAATCCTCAGAATAGTCAGTAAACTAAAAAATAAATATTCATCTAGTTTAGATGAATTTCGGATATTTATTAAAAACATTGCACCTGCCCTTATACACCCATTAACTCACATTTTCAATGCTTCCTTGTGCACAGGAATATTTCCAAATATTTTCAAAACAGCAAAAATTAAGCCACTTTTTAAAAAAAGGAAACAAAAATGAAATTCAAAATTACCAGCCAATATCTCTTTTGTCAGTTTTCTCAAAATTATTAGAGAGGCTTTTCTATACGCGAATGGAAACTTTTCTCAGGAAAACGAAATGTTTTCGGACTCACAACACAGGTGTCAGAAAATCAAAATCTACGAAAACTGCCATTTTCTTTCCTTAAACGTGAATGGAACATCTATGATTGGAGAACTTATGTCCCCGAATACAAAGGTGGAAAACCTTCCAACTACGAGTATATTCGTAGTTGGCAAACTAATTTACGAGATAACTCGTTAATGATTGTCGTACCTAAGTCCCCGAATACGAGTATTGCCGTAGAAAATGCGTGCAAAGTTTGGATACTTGGCGTACAGGAAAGGACTAAATAATACTCTTGGCGTACTGAAATGATAATTTATTAAAATTAAGTGTGATAAATTTTAAAACAGTTTTCCACGCAAAGTGCGGGTTTTTCATCACATACCGGACAAAATAACGCTTTTCATGCCTTTTCTTCTGTCCAGTACAAACCCTACATGGCTTTGTTGGTCGCATCTTTTTCTCTGTAGGTGGAAGTGCTTCCAAATAATGAATATTGTCTTTTTTGTTGTTGTTTTTTTTTTCTTGCAAGTGAGTTCATTTGTCGTCCGATTAAGCATTCGACAATTTTTTCACAGAATTTCAGGCTGGTCATTTTAACTCCATTGGTTTCAGAATATAACAGTTAAGCATTGTTGATGTACATTTCAAAAAGATGAAGAGCAATTTTCTTCGGCCAACGGATTGTTTTCTAGTGAGAATAATTGCTTACATTTGGTCAGATAAATCAGTTCCAGACATTTTTTCATTAGTCTTTTATGATGTTGGGTTTCTTTGATATCTTGCCATTTGATTAGAACATCAACCATTTTCACACGATATGTTTGATATGGTCAGTACTTCACGCTTATCTTTCCATTTACAAACTACTGCCGCTCCTCTTCTATTCCAAATAACTTCAGCTTTTTTGTTACTATAAGTTTTGGGTTCCCTTTTCTATTCGCGCGTAATGTACCACATACATGTTTTGTGGAGTGTTAGTTCCTTTACCAAGGAAGCAGAATTATAAAAATTGTCCATGTACAATTTATATCCGTTGTCTAAATATTCATCCATCAGATGTAGAACTAGTTGAGTTGCGTGACCAGTCTCTTTGTCAGTATTTTCAGATTTTCCGCAGTAAATGCGTAATTTTAGTACAATTCCATTTGATTCGCATAACTTGTATAACTTGATACCATACTTGTGCTTTTTATTTATGATTGGCGAAAGAATAGTCTTCCGCGCCATAATATCATTGACTCGTCAATAGAGAGGCATTGGTTTGGTACATAATTGTCCTACATAATTTATATTGAAGTGATTCAACACAGGTCTAATTTTGTACAATCTATCGCCAGTCTTTATAGTGTTGTCAGCAAAATGAAGAAATCGAAGAATCAATTGAAACCTGTTCGGCTAATGAAGGAGCGCCAAAATGGAAAATTGTAAATTCACTTGTATTCAATAATGCTCTATGGTTGGAAGCTTACACGGACCCATTGCAGCAACAATCCAAAAAACTTCATTCTAGTAAATCTGTGTCTGTCCACGTGGAAAGACGGCTTGACCTCGAAGAGGTCTTTTCTATTTGTTTCTTGTGAGGCATATAAATTAGTTTGTTCGACCAAAAATCAAAACTCTTCCGAAAAAGCAGGTTGACTACCTTTCAATACTGATATTATCAATTTTCAAACCTGGGTTCTGCTGAATCTAAAATAAGGCGGTCATCTATATCGGTCCGGTCATCATTGTTCTGCACTGTCATCACTGTTCTTCATGATCGTTATTGTCACTATGGCTTGCTTCTTCCACAGTATTATCAGACTCACTAGTCTCCTCTCTGGATGGAATAAAATCATCTGACTCTCCAACGGAACAATTTCTTCATTCTGAATCACTGACATTTGCATAATATTCTACTTCTTTTTCAGTGAGAGGTGTTCTTTTCGACATTTTCACAGTTCATACACAGGATATGTTATCAACGGTCTGCTCAAATACTTGTTCAGCGACTCTTTTAAGACTAACGGACAATAAAGTCCCAGCTGTTTTATGGGCATGCAAAAACGAATGCATGTCTTGCTTATTATATATATTATTATATAGTGACATACCAATATGTGAGACAATATGGTACAATATTTATTACAAACAGCATAAATTATAGGGATAAATATAGGTGAATATGCCAGCATAGCAACGGTAAGCGAGCCGTCGTCAAGATCAACAATCTTCATGCAGTGACGATCGCGGAGACGGCTAGTTCATTTTGTAAGAAATTTAGGGATTAGCGAGGTACGGAAGTACATGAAATGTTGTCTGTAAAGAAACAATCGAAAAGATGGACCTAGCTTTGCAGGGTTGAAAGAGTATGATAGGCATTCATTCTGACTGATGCCGTGGTGTTGAACGGATCGTGCTCCAATTAATGTTAGGAGTTTTTTTGGAGGGGAGGACTTGTAAGCATCTACTAGGGAGTAGATATTGGTAGAACTTTGAACTTGAATGCTATGTGTGAACAGTAAAACTTAAAATATTTCAAGTGAACGAGTTAGAAGGATATTGAGGGCTTAGGCGAAGTTATCAGTAACTGGATTGGAATGCTAACAGCAGATAGTTTATTGGTCGTTGAGTATTCAGCATACGCGTGGGATGAACTTGGAATTCGTAAATTGGCGAACGAATTTTATTAACGAGACTTTACTAACTTCGGAAACAGTTATGAACGGTGATTGGAGTGTGCTTCTGCAAGAAAAGAAGAGAGAAGATGGTATCTGGGCCTGAGGACAGCGACGTCGGAGAAGAACGAAGATGGTCCAAGAGCGCGAAGACGAATACGACATTATAAGGTTGGAACAGGTCATGACCAAGGTTTTTTAATTTTGTGTAAAATTATCAAATACCAAAAATTGTTTAATAAATTTTCATGTTTTGTGAAATGAATACATGATTCTCATTGAGTCAGTTCTAGTAACGAAATAGCAAGATAGAAATATATTTGCTTTTCAGATTCCTCGACCACTCTGTATAGATGGCAGATCGGATAATCATCTATTAGCAGACAATAGTGATTATTTCTATGAAACCCATCGACCCAGGTAGCCGTACACTAATTTATTTATAATCAGAGTTGAAGGTTGACTTGTATGATAGTATTAGCGTATAATCTTTTCTTGGGGCCCATCTATACAAATTCGGAACGGATTACGTTGGAATAACATTAAATAAATCAATAATATATTCAGTTTATTTCAATATATATATATATATATATATATATATATATATATATATTATAACACGCTCACCTACTACCTTCCAGTCGGTGGCGATGATGCGTGAAACTATGAATGCTCGTGAAGCGAGCTTTGAATTCTCAGGAAGCAGGATCTTTCGGGTATGAGAAAGGTCTGAACCCTTGACACAATGAATTATATAAAATTCTGGTAAAATGAGCATATATTCAGTAAACAAATTACACAGTGGCACAAATATACAATAAGTATGTATTTTACGTAGATGGTCACTGCAAAGAAAACAGAAACAAAAAGAACAGAAATAACACAACCATAAGAGAATGTATAGGCGTCACCTTGACTGCCTGATTACTTCAATACGCACTATTTACAATACTTTTGCTTTGACCTCCTTCTCAATTACTTCGTGTACCTCATTTAACTTTTGTTAATCTAAAGTTTTCTCCGTGCACGGCCCTTTAATGTTCTTCAATACAGGGTCAGCCTTGGCTGGCATTTATTACAACGCTGTTAACTCTAGCACAAGAATAAACGTGACACACACGTTACTAAATCGTACCCTGTACAAATTTATAGCAACTGAGTATCCCTGACATCATACAATGGAAACAATACTTTCAATAAGATTACTTTTACATTACATGAAAAATTATAATTTACTTTAGAAAAGTTGTACAAGGTATGGCATTCAAACGAATTTACTGGTGCGTACAGTGGATGAAATCAAAACTGCCGCTCATACGTTCGAACTATTTCCCCAGTAACTATTTGTAACTTTCACCTATTTTAGGACGCTACGCCTGGTGTTTAACGCTACACAGTTTCCCAACAAATTGTCGCATAGAAGTTGCCAGTTCTTTACCTCGACATTTCCTTCCCGCTCGCCGTCAGTTAACCTTGGGGTGTTCGGTCGCTCGCAGTCCTCGCCGCGTCACTTGACTGATTCGATGTCCCGCGGTTACACCTCTTCTTTCGCTCAATCTCCGGATGCCGCCACACGTCCAAATTCCAAACCTTTCTCTCGTCCTCAGGCTCGTACCGTCCACGGATTGGTCCAAGTCTTTCTCGCCTACGCTTGAGTGTTGGAGTCGTCCTTCTGCCGCGTACCCGTTGCTCGCGCTACCAGTTTTAAATAACTAACGTGCTTGAATTGACTACTTCTAGCACTCGGCCGACATACCACACTTTGAGCGTGCGTGGTCGTGGCGTACAAAATTAAATACTGGATTTCGTTCAGAGTCCTTCTGCGCGAATTTACTTCGATGATGAAACTATTTCAAGTTCGAGCAGTCACAACGCTTGCTGACTCGCGTAATGTTAGTGCAAATGCTGTACATGCACTTTGCTTCTGAATTCTATCACTTATTACCGCGTTTCTTAAATCAGCTTTACCTAAGCAAGTAAAATTATACTCCTGCACTAACCAATTACTACCGCTGAAGAATTTAGTTGAGTCGCCGTCGCTGTCGAAGTCGTAAGAGAGCTCTACCGAAGTGCGTCACGGTATTTATGCAACTCCGCCTGGGGAAAAATTTCTGGAGGGGTGAATTTTCTCCTCCTTCGCGCCCTCTCGAGAAAATATTATCCGCTAACTTTGGACATCGGAGTGCGAAAACCTGCGGGTAGATGTCGCCTTCTCGGACCATCGCTCCGCCGCGTACCCTATTTCTTAGTTCTCTGGTCTTTTCTAGTGGCTTATGGTGGCGTTACGGGTTCGTATAACCCCGTGACGTCACAATATATATATATATATATATATATATATATATATTTAAATAATAAAACAAAGGAAAAAAATTAAAAGAGCATATTGGATCTTGGCGCATGTGAACGGACGCATCATAAGAGCTTGGCAGTGAACGTGTTAAAGATGTTACTTCATCAATGGATCAAAATGAAGAACCCATTTGGGATATTTTTAGATCTTTCGAAAGCTTTTGACGTTATTAATCATAACATCTTGCTCTCAAAATTACCTTCTTATGGAATTCGTGGTATTCCCTTGATTGAATAACTTCGTTCCTTAAACATCGATATCAAAGAGTAGAAATACCGTATTGGCACGAAAGGACATTATTTGCTTATCTTTCCAATTCTTTGCCAATTGAACGTGGGGTTCCACAAGGTTCGATCTTAGGTCCTATCTTTCTGTTGTACGTAAACGACATGCCCTCATCTATTAAAAATGGAAGAACAGTTCTGTTTCCACGAATTTATTGAAAAAAAAAAAAAAATCATCCATTGAAAATGAACAATATGCAATTAGCTGATGTTAAGTAACAAAATTTCTAGGTCTCTCAATTCAATCAAACCTGAAATGGAATGTACATATAACAGAATTAAACACTAAATTAAGCTCATTAAGTTATGCATTCAGAATTATTTCTAATTCTGTCAGCTTTCATGCAGATCGTTGCGTGTATTTTGCAAATGTATATTCCCGTCTGAGAATGGAATAATATTCTGGGGAAGCTCATCCTTTAGTGCCCAGACATTTAAATTGCAAAAGAAAATTATTCAAATAATGAAAAAATGCCATCCACGTGATCCCTGCAAGCTTCTTTTCATTGAGTTTGGAATCTTACCATTGCCTTTATTTATTTATTTATTTTACGTCAAAAAAACAGTTAAAAACTGCGTATGACGTGCCATGGCGAAAAGTTAATTGTGTGCACATTTTCAAAATTCTGTGATCCCTACACTTAGTCATATACTTTAAATTTTGAATTTTTGAAAGGGAGAAAAAAAACTCCCATGAATAAATTCTATTTTCAAGGATAAAAAGAATAAATTTTAAATTTTAAAAAATAGGTAATAAATTTTAACTCTTATTACTTCCTGCCGCGACAACATGGAAACTATAATTTGAATAATTGTATTTCCCACTGAATTCTAGAAGACGTGCACAGAAAATGAAGTTACATTTATGTCCAGAGCAAAACAAGGGGCCATCTCAGCATTTGCTCAATAAATCAGGGAAACTGGACGAAAAACCTGATCGAGATGGGGGTCATTGACCCGGAAGCTGTAGTACAGTAGTTGTTACAGGTTGTTTATACTCATTTATACAGTCCAAATGGTAAATAATGCATTATGTATCATTGTTAAAATTAATGTTACTTTTCTTCTTATGCTCAGTATAGTCTCTAATTGTATAGAAACAGTTATGCAGCAGAAACGATTTCACTTGGGATTTAAACTTTTCTATTGAATTTAATCGTTTAATGTCATCTGGCAAAGTGTTGTAAAATAATGTACATGTATTGTATGTGAATTTTTTGTAATGAGCTGTTGATACTGTCCCCTGATGAATATGATTTCTACGTCGAGTGTTATAGTAATAGACTTCTGCATCTTCTGAAAAAATATTCCCGCCCTTGAGCAAGTCATTTTTTACAAAAACCACTGATTCGTAAATAAAAAGACACGGTAATGGTAGAATTCCTAGATTAATGAAGAGAGGCTTACATGAATCACGTGGGTGGGATTTGGTTGCTATTCGTACAATTCATTTTTTGTAATCTAAAAGTCTGGGAGCTATAAGATGTATTTCCCCAGAATATTATGCCATATCTCAGGCGGGAATGAACATTCGCGAAGTATACACAACGAGCAGTATGAAGGCTGACTGAATTTGCCAGAATTCTGAACGCGTAGCATAAAGAACTTAATTGTGTGTTCAATTCATTTAAATGGACGTTCCATTTAAGGTTTGACTGAATTGAGAGACCTAAAAATTTTGTTGCCTTAACATCAGTCAATGGCCTTGCCTATTTATTAACGAATCTGTAGTATTTGTCAAAACTGACTTACTTAACGGTGGGAACATATTTTCATATAATACTGATATTTGTAGTTACAACACTCAACGTAGAAATCATGTTCATCAAGTGTCAGTATCAACAGCTCACTACAAGAAATCCACATACAATACATGTACGTTACTTTACAACGCATTACCAGATGAAATTAAACATTAAAATTGGTACACAAATTTAAGTTAAAAGTAAAATCTTTTCTGCTGCAAAACTGTTTCTATACAATTAGAGAATATACTGATCGTCAAGAAGAAAAATAATGTTTACCTTAACAAAACAATAATATAGTATTATGAATTAGTTTACATTTGCATTGTATAATTTTTTAAAAGGACTTAAATGCCCGTAACAAGTAATGTACTTCAGCTTCCGGCTTCAATGACGCATCTCGATCGGGTTTTTGTCCAGTTTCCCTGATTCATTGAGCAAATGCTTGATTTGCTTCTGGACGTAAATGTAGCTTCACTATGCGCACGTTTTGTTTAACCCCCTCACTGTCTACACGGTACTTCCATTTATTGGAACTCTGGCTTCTTGTTAACATTGGAATATATAATATGAACGTATTTTGTATTTCGAATAAAATTCTTGTGTGTGGTGAAATCTAGTGGAGAATTACTTCTGTAGAGGTAGAACTACTTTCAGCCACTCCGAATGCTTGTTAAGAACTGATTGGAGACGTTCTATGCTCCGAAAATGCTAGTAGAGAACAAATTTAAACACAATAATGAATTTTTATTTTACCCATTTCCTATTTTTTCGTACATATTTTGAAAAAAAAAAAAAAAAAGTACATATGTATGTATTAAGTAAAGTCCGTTCCCTAGTTATGACAGATCAGGTCACTAGGGTCGCTAGCTTCGGGTGTATACCGCAATATCGACGAATGTCATGCGTTGCTTCTGTAGTATCTGCTTACGCGCGGCGCCCGCGGATGCGGAGCCGAGGACCCCTTCGCGCGGGTTGCGTTCATTGTTTTCCAGGCGCATCAGCTGCGTTGCGCGCGCGCAGTTGTGGTTTCCAGAAGAGAAACGAAATTGTGGAAGAGATTTTTGAAATATAGGCGTATAAAGTTTGTATGAGAATTTAGAGAATGTTGTTATTAAAGACTGCAGCTATTCCGCGGGAATACATTTTTGTTGAATGTTTATGGTGGTCTGGGAAAGCGTGCATCAGAGTGAAGATTTTTGCGGCCGTTGTCTCATTTGTTCCAATATTGCTGAAAGTATTTTTCGAAAAGTGGGTTCAAAGAAGAGATCGAGAATATATTATATAATTCTTTGGAGGCTGTTTCGAAAAGTAAATTGTAAATGCTTGGGAGGTTATTAAAGGAGGGTAAGGGAATCATGTGTTGAGCATGACATTTTCCTATTCCCGCACCTAGCTTATATGGCCTGTTTGATATTTATTTCGTCACATAAGTATAGAAACTGAGGATTTGTGTTAGAAACCTACAACTTTATTTTTGTACCGGCCGTGGTATGGGCATTTCTTAACAAATTCTTCATATTCTGAAAGCACTTCCTGTTCTAATTTCTCAACAGGAACCCAATATTTCCCTTTCCTCTGCACCAGATAAATGACATAAACATTCAAAAACAGTGGTTTCTTCTTCGTGTATGAGTTTACTGTAACATATGAAGTGTCACACCGCGACATTTTTGTAAATTGATTCTGAGCTTTACATCACTTACTTGATGAAACTCATAATGCAACCACTATGTTGTGGACCGAGTCCATCAGTAATTGGAAATTCAATTCCTTTTGTATTGACATTTTTGGCTAGGACATAAATAAAAAGGAATGTATCTGCATAGTATCATTTTCCGGTGTAAACGAGTTGCAGAAGAAATTCGTTCCGTTCGACTGAGATTTCAAGATCTGACTTCAACGCCGTATAATTTAGTGTTGTGTCTCAAACTATAGACAAGGTATTGATTTAATTTATTACACTACGACCTATGATTCTTTGGTATCCTTAGGAACCATTTTTAAATACCAACATCCCCTCAAAATCCGCACTACATCCATTTTGAATCATCGCCCGTTTAACTTGAACATCTGAAATAATTGGTAAAACAGTTCAAGGGCAGAGTCATGAATCGCAGTCAAAAACCGTAACAAAAATACGTTTCAGCAATAAAAATACAATATAAAACTAGAGTCATAAATGTGTAAATGTGAATTCAAACAGCACTATGGATCAAAGCAAGTAGGGTTTAATAATAACGAAGTTAAAAAATGAATTCCAATTTTGTTTTCACGAAATGATAATACAGAATTAACAGTTTTTCGTTCTAAAATATTACATTCATTTGTAAATATTAAATTATTATTTCATGCAAATTTGATGTTAAAATAGAGATCTACATGTAAAACTGGTGTAAAACCCTCTACCTCCTGTAGTTTTGGCGCAACTGTCTACGAACGTCTAAGAGGATTTTAGATTACTTATTTCCATGATATTTATTAATTCTTCTCAACACTATTTTTTAATTGAAATGGCTCTGTTATATTCTGGTACCCCAGGGCGCTCCTTTCACTTCACGAATTGCTGAAAATAAATACAAAATTAGAAAGGACAATGAAACAAAACTTACTAAGAAAATTTCGAGGAAGAGAAGAAAATAATATTGCAAATTTGTCCACCATTGTTGTTCCTTAACTATTTCTACTTCCTCAGTTACATCGTTGTTAATCACACTCCAGTGGATAAGTATCACATACTGAATTGTCATAATATTTCCTTCATGTTTTTTTAGCGAATGGACAAAGCGCCAGGTAACTGGATCAGACAACAAATTCTTGAGAAACTACGTAGGTTTTAGTGAAAGTATCCTATTGATAAGAGTCAAAGAAACGCTTCAGAACTGCAAAGAAAATTTCAATAATTTCGCAAAAAAATCTAAAAGTTTAAAGTTTATTGCACGATCCACCAAATTCGAATTGTAGCTCCGCTAACTGAATTTTTAATAAATATTTGGTAAAATGGCTCGTCGTTTTGAAAGATTTCCTGTTCTGACCCCAATACATCCTTGCAAATCTTTTCACCGTACTTCGTATCTAGCTTAGGAGAAGTATTCGCTTGCATTCATGAAACTTCACTGTTATATTTTTGATTACAGACGAAATAGTTCGTCTAATACCTAAACCATTAACATATTCCATGGGTTAAGAGTATTTTGAACACTAATATTACTTTTTTTCGTCCCTTTTCTAGCTACTTTTTCATGAGTATTGTTATTAGCTAAAGGTAAAACACAAAGTAAAAAGACACAAAAAGTAAACACTCATTGTCTTATGTAGTTTAATATTTTCTAGTGACTGAATCTATCTAAACCCACTTTTGATTTTAGTTCTTTATAAGGGAAGTAGGCGTAAATGATCGGAAAAGCGAAAAAAACACTGGATCATTCTGCATCAAAAAGAAACAGAACAATTTCTGAAGTGAATATGGAAGCTGACCACAGCATGCGAAGCGTCATATTTGGAGAGCGAGCTTGCTTGTTGATCGCCATTTCCGGCCGACGTACAATTCTTGAACAGACCACTGTATTTCCAACTTCACCTTCTTTACTACGTATCTTGTATTGCAGAACTTAGTTTGGAATAATTTGCGTTCTGCTTATCAATAAGTGTTTTTCTGTGTTCAATACTATCTGCATAAACAACATTCGGATCAAAAAGGAAGATGATGAATGATGTATGAAATTAGTTTGTTAATTGCGGGCTGTAACAAAGTCACTTACAACTGCAGTCATTTACAACTCAAAAAATGTTACAAAGACCACTATTTGTCGGCGAAATAGAAGTGTGTCAACATAGAAACTACATAGAGAATACTTCAAAAATCATTTGATATTCTTTAATACAGTGCCAGGCGACGTGGAAAGAGAGACGAGTCTGATGGAACCGCCTGCTTGAGAAAAACAGAGGTCCGGTTACTCTGATCGGTCTCTTTGTGTTTCTCTCCAATCAATTCTGGATAGACGTCGGAACCGTACTTCAAAGAAGGGTTCCTTTGACCGTTCCTTCCCTAGGCTGTTCCCTCTCCTATCAAAGAGTCGGTATATAGCACGGCATTCACAAAAGTTGATTCGACCCCCCTCCCCATGACTAGTGCAATTTATTTTTGCAGAAGCTGACCGGAGTGTGATTAATATCGCATAGAGGGTGTCACCCGGACAGCGAAGAAGATATGAACTCGAGCCACAGAAGCTGAAGTTTACATTTTTTAAACATTATTTGCGGTCCCCTATTTACAGGAACCTTGGGCGCACGATTAGCCAGTTGTGCGTTCGAGCACCCTCGCCACCAGCCCTTCCGGGCCGTCGCAGAGCAGCGATGCTGCGCCCGCCGAAGGGGGCGTGGCGGGTGTCGGGAGGGGGCGCGCCCGCGGGGCCCCGCGAGACGGCGCGCGCCGTGCTGCTGGAGTACGCGCGCGACGCCACGGTGCACGGCCTGCGCTACGTGGTGCGCCCCGGCGCCGCGTGGATCGACAGGTGCGCCCTCCCTCGCCTCACAGCTACTGCATGCGCAAGGGTCCTTCATATTCCACAGCCCGGGGGGGGGGGATTGATTGATTGATTCGTGTTTCCGGGCGCGTCAACTGCTTTGGTCATTAGTCCCGTAAGTGTAATGCATGTTTTTTCTCGGGAGATGGCGGTGATCTTTCCCCGCTGGATGGCGATATTCGGCGCCGACCTACCGTCGGCTAGTGGGGTTTCCCCCTAACCAGGGCTCTCCCACCAGCGGGGAACCGCCGCAGCCGGGACAAACTCTAAGCTCCCGACCGGTCTCCCGGAATATGTGGTAGTGTAGTGGATGTTAGTGTAAGTGTGTGTGTAAGAGGAGAGGATGGGACAAGGAAGAGGAAGGAAAGATCGCGCGCGCTCCGTGGCCCGTTTGTTAGGATACTGCTCCGGCATTCGCCTGATGTTGATCGAAGAAACCACGGAAAACTACCGATCAGAGCAGCCGGCCGCTCGAATTCTCTTCCAGACAGCGACTGTATTCGACCTAGCTGAAAAGCTGACTTCTGAATATAAAATGGCGGAATCGGCGGCGCAAAGGAATACGCAACTGTTTATGCCTAGGGACTACTATTTTCAGGTTTTGAATACCTCTGGAAGGGTGGCCCGAAAGTGGTTATGAGTGGGCTGAAATGCGCGGACTCGCCCTGACGACTGTAATTTACAGCAGCGCAATCTGAACCGGAGTGTGACTGCTAACGCGTAGAGGGTAACATTTACAGTGAAACATACCAGCAAAGATATTCCCTGTCAAGTAGTCCCCTACTCGAAGCTACTCTCGAAGTGTGCAGTCTTTGGCAGATGAACTAAAAAGTTATACTGCACTATCTTCCCAGAAATTAATTACTTTCGCACGCTCGTCGAAGGTCGTTACGCAGGGCTTTGTTAAAATCCAGGCTACGTCTATGATTTTTAACCTAAGTGCGAGTAATTATATGAAATTACTTTGTAAATATGACTTATGCGGAGATCTGGCGATGTTAATTTGTTTAATTTATAATACGCATCCTCTATAATCGTGTCTTTCGTCTTTGACATAGATCTTTAGAAAGTTGTGATAGATATTGACTGTAGGCTAGAGCAAGCCTACGAAGTTAGCGACTTTTCTTCCAGAAATGTGAAATCATTTCGTTCAAAACCGTATAATATTGTAATTTTCTAAAATTAATAATGTCAGCAAATGATATTTCAATACCCTACACAAAACTATTTATAATTGGGTCTTACTTGACTTGTATTTTTAATGTGAAAATAAGGGGTATTGAAAATGTAAGTAGGTACTATTCATACGTATAGACCATTCACATGTGAAAAATAAATGAAAGGCTTCTTTGAAATAGATTTATTATCAAATAGACCAAATAAATGTATAGAACATTGACCTGGCTGTTTTGTTATCTATTTTGCCGCCGTCTCTCGGCGGAAAAGATTTGACTACATGAAACTCTTGTAGGGTCTGCTGGATTGCCACTGTGGTCGCATCCACGGCATTTGCCGCGTACATGATAAACTCAGCGCTGACCAAGTTCGCAGAGAGCCCGACGGTGACGGTGGTGGAGACGACGCACTTCCCGCTGCACCGCCTGCCGTTCCCAGCGGTCACCGTCTGCCCCACCGACAAGGTGAAGCGCGCCGTCGGCGAGGAGCTGCTCATCGAGTAAGAGCACACTTGGTCCGCAATGCCTCCATCTTGGTACAAAGACTGGAGGGTGTTCACAGGCTCTGTGCTTGGTGGCTTTAGTGCCGTTTTTTGAGTAAAAAATTGTTTGAATAAAATTAAAAGGTGCCTATATGTCACGCAAAAATTACGCTTAAAGTACTCAAATTTTCGAAACATTGTATATGACTTATTTCAAAATCTGTCTTTAAAAACACATTTTATTACGGAAAAAAATATACATCGTTATTATTTTAGTTGCAGGTAGACGCCGGAATAGTTTTAAACATTGGCAATTTTTAAAAAAAGCTGGGTTTTCAACAAACGTGAGATCTGCACATTTCTTTTAAGCGTATATTATGCTATCCTACAACAAAATTTAATCAAAAAATTTGTGCATATTTTTTGAAAATTTTGAAAATGACCCAGGGGATTCATGTAAAATACCCCCTAAAATTAAAATATCTGTTTCAAAATCAAGGGGCCGCGATATCAATCAGATCGATTGGGGAATATCAATTTTGGACAAAATCAGTTGAACGGTTTAGCTGCAAGCGTTGTTCGCAGACGGATGGGCAGATGTTTTGCCGTCAATCGATTTTTGGTATCAAGGACCCTCAAAATGTAGCTTCTAGCTACACCACGTATTAGGTAATTTTTTTTCTAAATCTAGCAACTGGATTTATCCACTTTTTTGTTCCCAGGGCCAGGCAATAAGAATTTATCTGCCGAAAATTCGTCTTTTTTTCCCGCAGCATTACATAACATTCTCTATACGGAGTAAGCAGTAGCGGGAAAGTATAAGGGGATATTGTGTTCCGAATTCTCAGAAAATCATATTTACAAAATTTTTTATCAAAAATCGATTGATGGCAAAACGTCTATCTGTGGTCAACGTTAGCACCGAAACCGTTCAGCCAATTTTCTCAAACAGGACCTGAGGGTTTGGAACAGATATTTTGATTTTGGGGGGTACTTTACACAAAGCCTCATTTACATTTTCAAAAATGTTAACAAGTGGTTCCTACTTTTTTGATTAAACTTTGTTATTGAAGCGTTAAAGACGCTTAAAAGAATGATCAGGTCTCATTCTCGTTGATCTCTGAATTATCGAAAACTGCATAAGTTAGAAACAATGCGAGAAAGTATATACTAGCGCCACTAGTTTCCATTAAACATTAGGATTTTGTTTAAGAAACCATTTCTTTTTTATTATATTTTTTTGTATTTTAATCGCCGTATGTAAACAATATTGCTTTGAAAGAATGATTGTGCATCACTTTGAAGTAAAGTTTTTTTATTTCAGATATCTCGGGTTATCACGGCCTCTCAACCGTAGCATGCAGAATGACTTGTCGAACGTTATGATCGGAATTGCCAAACTTACTTATCCTTACTACGTTGATGTCATTACTCATCTGACGGAAGCAAAGCATTTACTTCCAGCATTAGAAAATCTTAATCTCACACACTATATGCTCCAGGTAAGAATTTAGAATCACCTGTAGCGTCGAGATGAATAAAGACGACAGGATCTCATTTGTGTTCATTTAATTTGTACATTATATACAAGGATAACTTAGGGTTTGTACAGAGCACATATCAAGTTTCATCCGCATGTTGTTTGAGGAAAACAGATGATGATTCTCAATAACAACCCTTCATATGTTGACCATGGTAATCGGTTGTCATGGTCGTCAGGCGGGACTGTCTCTCATAAAGGAATGAGAGAGCTAGTCTGCGACGTTGCAACCCGAAGAAAATGAAATAGGCACTCTTATGAATGAAAAACATGTATAAAAACGCCATGAAATTGAAATTTTTCGTTTACTCCCTCAACCTTGTAAAAGTTTTCAGAAAAGTTCATTTTGTCATACCCTGCGACAATTGATTATTCAATCAATTCCCAAATGTTCCTTTGCTATCAAATGTTCCTTTGCCCATCAGCTCATGCAATGAACTATATCAACTGATCACGTTAAGTTAACCATTATCATTATCATCATCATCATCATCATCATCATCCGTTAATGTCCTACATCTGCCGTTTACATAACTGATGAATAAGTTTTTAAGTAAACTGTTGTCACCATGAATTAAACAGTCCATTTATGCGACCTGTTGGAGTCTGAAGCACGCTGCAAATTATTCTAATTTTCTAGCAACTTGTAGTTGCAATGTTCTCAACAGTGTTGCTGCGATACTTGTTATTTCCAAGGTCCACTACTATGGTGAGAGGCGAGCACTAGCGTAACAAATTTAACATTGCGCTCTCCTTCATATTGTAGGCACATGTGGGAGGAGTCATTTAAAACTGTGTCTTAACGCTCTTTTTACGGGATACAACGCATTCAAAACTTCAAAAATCACATTGTTCCTATGCACTATGACATATAAATTACGAAACATTTTAACATGTTTTAAAAATAACGTAATTGGAAATAGTTCGAATCGTTTGACTTCCAATCGATGTCATTTCAACTCATATTGAATAAATGTTATATTATTATTTTTATATCGAAGCAATTGTTATTCCCAATATTTCTGTAGATAAAGGGAACAGAGAGAAACAACTTGAGTTTCAACAAAAGTTATATTGAGCTCGTAAACCATAAAATGCTTTTACGTAGGTACTGTCAATTCTATGCACAAGCGCGCGCGCACGCGCACACGCACACGCACACGCACACGCACACGCACACGCACACGCACACGCACACACGCACACACGCACACACGCACACACGCACACACACACACACACACACACACACATATACACACAGATCGTACCTGTAAGTAAACATTTAAAACAATTAGCACTCTTTCCAGGTAACAAATCAATTGTACAAAACATGATTCCAAAAGAAATTTCAGCGAAGATAATTTCATCATTTGTTGCCCTCCGTAGCTAATGCATAGTTTCTTTTTCTGAAGGAGGGATTCAAATTATTGTTCAAAGTAAAAATGATTTAAAGAAAAGATTGGCACTCAAAAATCGTCATTCTCAAGAATGCTATTAAATGACCAAAACTCATGCAATCTATCTTCCAACTTTTACTTTCTTGTATACATACGTATATAGGAGTAATATACGTAATATAGAGAAAGTTATGTAATGCTTCGGCAAGAAACCGCGATTTTTAAATAGAAAAACGTACTGTGGGGCCCGCAAAAAGTGGATAAATTCTGTTATAAACTGTTGTAAATTACTCCCTTTAACACGTTATGTAGTCAGATTTTTAATAATACGAACAATTTTTCAAGTTAATAAAATACTTTGGGTATATAACGTATATTAATATTTTCTTACTCCGTGTGCAGGTATGTGAGGACCAAATTAAAGTATAGGTTTCAATTAGATGAAAAATACTTGTGTTACTAAATGAAACATGTTTTGTTTGTATCATTTGGGTTATTGAATGTTACTTCTTGTAACCCTAATGCTTCTTTATATTGGCCTTGAGGTCACAGAACCATGAAGCACTATTATATATTTTTATTGATGCGTAAATAATAGTCTTTTTATAGTAAGATAAAAGCACTTAAAGTACTAATTTACATGGGAAATACCCACAACTCTCGTCGCGTACGGACAGAACACACCTGTCAGCACCTGCCATGGAACTAGTTGCCTACAATATGGCAGCCTTCAATTTGTAACGCTTCACTAGCGCTACATGCGCATCTAGGTAATACTATCCAATATCTTTGGTTATTTCATTGTTTCAAGTGGCAGAGAGGGGGAAGTGGATCCACACATGGTCACCGCTGTATTTCTACTCTCAATAGCCACGGTCCAGTGCTCATGAAAATGTGCACATATAATACATTCCCTCTTTACCTTCAATTTTTCTTTCAATTGTCACTTTGTGTCCATTTTGATTACAACTTAACAGGTGACAACATGATCAATATATTAACAAAATGATTTCGACACACCACGAGATAACTACAGTTCTGTAGAAAAAGCGATGATTTTCCAAACAACAAATATATTACACGATCCGTTTCTTGTTTCACATACATATATATTTGCCGCTTGGCATTCATGCCATTTTTTGGGAGCAGGTGCTGCCAACTTGCCAAGAATTATTCAAGGTGTGCATATACAAAGGAATCATTATCGACTGCTGCAATGAGTTTCGCTTGCAACCCTTTGAAGGAGGCTTCTGCTACTCATTCAATTCTAAGACCAGGGTCGATTCCACATACTGGTACGTAAGTAAATTATTAGCATGTAAGGGGTATATTGCAATATAATACATGAGTACAATACAAATAGAAGGGAGAATGTACAAGTTGGTAATCAATCATGCAAAATAATCCATGCAACTCTATGGAGATTATTGACTACATGTACAGAATAAGAGAACCACAATTAAATGGATTTTACAAGAAGTGGGAAAAAATTAATTGTAGTGCACATGATCTGCTAAAATATGATTTTTTACATATAAAGATTTTAGTTATGTTTGATCATGAATCATATGACCATTGTAAATGACCGTGAATTGTACGTGAGTGATCATTGTACATTAGTGTGAATGCGACATTGCCAACAGAACATCGATGTTTCTAAAGATCGATATTTAAAACTGAAGCATCGAAGTTCATAAAACGTCGCCCCAACACAATCTTTGTTTAAAACATGGATATTTTCAAAACCGAAATATGAACTATTAATGTTCACGCTAGGTAGAGATTTATTTGTCGGAGGGCATGTTTATTAATTTTTAATTGAGATTTAACTGACAAAACACATTAGAAAAGTATCAGGATATTTATGCAAATTTTTACTATCTGAATGGACATTTAAAAAATATAGACTTTATTTATTTACGAAAACTCAATTTTAATTTCTCCCTCCTGGGGTACTTTGATCCGAAGAACGTTCAAATAATATCTGAAAATTATTACAGGCTTCTTGTGGTTCTTTATTCATTCAAAAATAATAATATCTAACCCAAAATATTGATGTTAAGAAAACATCGGTTTAAAAAAATCAATGTTAAATCCATTGATGATTTCATAACAACTAGATGTTTTGAAGACATCACCATGACTAATGATTAACAGTTTCACCGATAGTTTCCATTAAGTTGATGATCCTGCACTAGGAAGTCTCTTCCTCTGTGCAGCGCCGTCGCGGCTCGACTGAACACATCGGCGCCAGCACATCGCAGTATGCAACATGCAACTGAAAGAATCGCGGCAGCCAGATCGCAGTTCATATTGAGTGCCTCAGGCAGGATTAACTCTCTCTAAGCGATGTTCAACAATAACGACATAGGCTGAATGCAAAGCCCATCAGATAGGCATTCAGTCTATGACGCTATTGCATCGCCACGGCTGTCCATCCGGACGTACTTGCGTTGCGTCGCGTCGCGTCGTGATGCGCTATGTCGCGTCGCGTCGCGTCGCGTCGCGTCGCGTCGCGTCGCGTCGCGTCGCGTCGCGTTGCGTTGCGTTGCGTTGCGTTGGCGGGGTTGCAGCGCGGGTCTGTCGGGGGCGGCGCAGCGGCGGGCGCGCGGGTGCCGGGTGCGGCACAACGCGGCGGCGGGGCCCACCACGGGGCTGGAGCTGCTGCTCAGCACGCCGCCCGCCGAGCAACGCCTCAACGAGCGACAACGCATGGGACGCGGCATCCGCGTGCGTATTCAGGATATGCTACCAACGTCGAGGTCGTGTAGAGGCAGAGAAAAGAATCGCTTTTTGACAATGAATACATAGGGGTAACGTAAAGTAATAACGTTCAAACCGGGAGCGGTAGCTCAGTGCATCAACTGATGTCACAGCAGCGCCTCTGACCGGGAGGGCCTAGGTTCCCACTCCCCACGGCGGCAGGATTTTCGATACTAGCTTTTCAGCTCGATCGAATTCAGTCGCTGTCTGGACAAGAATTCTAGCGGCCGGCTGCTCTGATCGGTAGTTTTCCGTGGTTTCTCCGATCAACACCAGGCGAATGTCGGAGCAGTACCCTACAAAACGGGCCACGGACCTTTCCTTCCTCTTCCTTGCCCTATCCTCTCCTCCTCCTACACATACACACACACACACACACACACACATACTAACATGCACTACACTACCACATATTCCGGGAGACCGGTCGGCAGCTTAGAGCTTGTCCCAACTGGTGCGGTGCCCCGCTGGTGGGAGAGTCCTGGTTAGGGGGATACCTCACTAGCCGACGGTAGGTTGGTGCCGGATCTCGCCATTCAGCGGGGGAATATTGCCGCCATCTCCCGAAAAAACACGCACTACACTAACGGGACTAATGACCAAAGCAGTTGACGCGCCCGGAAACGCGAAAAATCAATCAATCAATTAATCAATCACACCAGTTTACACTACAGTATGGATTAAAAAATTTCAATTACCAAAGATTAGTTCACTCGAGAATGTTGTCAACCAACGTTGGTACTAAGGGCCCTGCGATGCCGTGGTGTAACATGGCGAGAATACGCTTGCCAGAGAACGTTGAATCTACTTAAATATTGCTAAAATTAATTCAACGTATAACGATCACGAAAAAGAATTCGACGTTTTACTGTCTTGTCTGTGAAGTGTTCGCCTGGACGTATATTTTTATCCTTTCGCTACATCACTTCCCGTGAACATGTTGAGCCCTTGATCGCTGCACTGCGCGATATCTGTCCTATACATTGGGTGCAATGACGCCAGTGCATTGTGAGCTCCTGACCTGAGTGGTAGGTATCATGGCATTATTTTCAAACGCGTCTATGAAAAGAGCCTATTCAGAAAATTTAATTTTTTGCCTTGTTGACTGTTATAATTTCTTACCAAAGATAAAGAAGATATGCAGGAGACGTCTGTAGGGAAATGAAAAAAATGCCAACTATACAAAATTAAAAAAGATAAAGTTTTCTAAATATTTTTGTGAAAAAGTAAAATATCTATTTGTTTAGAACATGCCAAAACAATTGATAGAATTTGTATTTAATATTTCATAGGATAATAAAATTTAATGATTTTTGCGTGTACTTTGTCAATTTTTACCTTTCTCACCATAAGTATTCACACAAAAATCCTGCAGGGTAAGATTCATTAAAAATTGCATTGAGGGTCATGTACAAACTGAACAATATATGTATTTCAGTAAGGGGACCTTCAGATCCTTCGCATTCACAAAAGTTGGTAGCTATATCTGAGAGATACATTGCGGGCACTGGCGTGAGTCTACCTACTGCGAACACGCCCAGGTTAAATACAAAGAAGATTCCTTTAAATTCAATGCAAAGTATTGTGAGGTCCGCCGTGGCCCCCCTGGTGCATGCGGGTGGTGCGCAGGTTATACTTTTTTTTCAATTTTCCCCTCGCCAATAACCCTGGCGAGCCGGGAATTTATTCATTTGTAAGCTCCAGCCTTTCTACTTATGGCGGGGAGGGATTTATCTTAAATAAACTAAACTAAAACTAACTTAAAACTATGTACAAATGCCTCTTTGGTCGATTGCAGTTTTAACGTTTCTTATTGATGGAACATTGCTTGGAAGTTCTTAAAATTGATCTCTTTTCTTCCTATTATATAGCATTTTTCATACTTGCTCTATGTACGCAGGTGATGGTGCACGCGCCGGACCAGTTCCCGGAGGTGGGGCGCGGCACGCTGGTGCTGCGGCGCGAGGGCCACCGGGCGCGCGCCATGCTGCAGGTGGTGCCGGGGCTGACGGGCAGCACGGCCGCCGTGCGCGCCCTGCCGCCCGCGCGCCGCAGCTGCTACTTCCCCGAGGAGCGCGCGCTCCCCGCGGGCGCCGCCTACTCGCAGGTGCGTCGCCATTGTTCTCTCCTTTGCCCCACGAGAGGGCAAACTGGAATTGGAAAGGACGTCATAATGAAAAAAGGGAGAGAGAAATAAATGAGAAAAAAAGGTCGGAAAAATCATAACTGGGAGAGAGAGAGAAAGAGAGAGAGAGAGAGAGAGAGAGAGAGAGAGAGAGAGAGAAGAGAGTATTAAGTTCAGACATGATTGGAGCAAGGCCTAAGCTCCCGACATGTGTGGCAGAGTAGTGCATGTTAGTTTTTTTTTGTTTTTTTTTTCATTTATTTCTGCTTGGCCCGAAGGCCCTCAGCATCCGCGTACGATACAGTGATGTTACATAGAATTATATTAACACTGATTGGGAAAACTTATAGACATGAATACATTGAATGCATGTGAATTAAATGTGAGAAGCCACATCGGGTACATGATAATCAAGGAGGGTCGAAGAACTGTCGCGGTAGTTTTCGCTTTAGTCTATTGTGGTGAGGATTTTGTTTTCCGATTTTGAAATGTACGGCTGAGGGAATCTGGGAATTTTAGGGTAGAAGCGAGAGGATAGGAGGAGAAATGGACGGAGATAGAAGTAATGCCGAGTTCGTTATGTAGCTGGGAGTTAGGTACAAACCATGGAGCTTTAGTGATAGTTCGGAGGAATTTATTTTGGAAAATCTGCATTTTTTGGATGTTCGATTTGCTGGCTGAGGCCCAGATAGGAGAAGCGTAGGATAAAATTGGGCGGATCATTGACTGGTATAGGTGAGTAGCGACATGGAGTTGCAAGGGTGATGACTTTTGAGTTTGGTGGGTTCTACGGGTTGCCAGGGTTATTCTGTGGAGAATATTCGATTTCCATGTGAGCCGCCTGTCAAAAAGTACTCCCAGATATTTAACTGGCTTGTTGTTTGGGAGCCAAGTTATATTTTCTCCTTGATAGTTGAGAGGGGGAGGATTATTTGGTCTACGGAGCGTGAAGATTTTGGCTTGGCTTTTCGCAGGGTTTATCCGGATATGCCATTTCTTGGCCCAGTCGGAGAGCTCAAAGAGGTGGTGTTGCAGGTCTTCTTGTGCGGTATCAATATCCCAGTTTGAGGAATATATTGCGGTGTCATCAGCAAACAGAGCAATGGAGGTATGAGGGGTGGATGGTATATCAGCTGTATAAAGATTAAATAGTGTGGGAGAGAGAACAGATCCTTGGGGTACTCCTGCTTTTATGGGAAAGGATAGTGAAAGGGCTCCAGGAAGGCGGACAGAAAAAGTGCGATCGGCAAGGAAGCTTTTGATGATGTGAATAAGATAGTCGGGGGTTCCGATGTGAATAAGTTTATATAACAGTCCTGGATGCCAGATGGTGTCAAAAGTTTAGCTATGTCAGGAAGATTGCGACTGTGTGTTTCTTTTCATGGAAGCCTTCGATTATATCCTCGGTTAGTCTTAGTATTTGGTGATTTGTGGAAAGTAGTGGTTGAAAACCGAATTGGTGCGGAGGTATGGCTTGGACTGAACTGAGATGGGAGATTAGTCTGGCGAGGATACATTTTTCAAACAGTTTTCCTAAGGAGGGCAGAAGACTAATTGGGCGATAACTTGACGGGTCGTTTTTTGGTTTGTCTGGTTTCAGAATGGGAATGATGTGGGTTTATTTGGGTTAAATATTGATGTTATATGTAAAATGGCTGTGAATGGAAGGCGTTTAAGTACGTACTTGGAATTAAGTCGTGACCACTGGAAACTTTTGGAGTAGCGACAGATAAAGGTTCACAATTTCGGTGGGAGATATGAATTTTGGACATCTTGGGACTGTTGTTCTAGTTCGTCGGATTTCTTCGAGGAGAAACTGATCATGAAGGGGATTTTCTGAAGGATGGGGAGTGAAGGTTGTGGCAAAGTATTCACCTAGTACTTTGCTTTTATCTGCAGGAGTAGTTGCTACGGATGCCGCGTTGTTAGGAGGGTATATTAGTTGGCTTGCGCAAGAGGCGGCGAGTGATATTCCACAGCGTGTGATCGGTTGGGTTGGCGGTTTGAGTTTGGAAGTGGAGATATTGGGCGTTAGATATTGCCAAAAGATGTCTTACTATTTTAGTGAGTAGGTTTAGGTACGATTTTAAGAAGGGGGAACGATGTTTTTGCCAGTGATTACGTATGTATCTTTTGTGATATAATAGTCTCTGTAAGATTGGTGAAATAGGAGGTAGTGGGTTGCGTTGACTTATTGGGGAGCTGTAAGATCTAAACTATCGAGGATGGTGTGGGTGAGCGAGTCAATGGCTCTATCAATTTCTTGAGAGCTTTTCAGTGACGGAAGTGGTGGCAGAATGCGAGAAATCAGGATCTGGAAGTGAGGCCAGTTGACTTTTTGTAGGCAGTAGGGCTGAGCTGGGCGATTTTCTTTTAATGAAGTATTCAAGGAGAAAGAAGAGGTCGATGGTCTGAAGGGAGAGCGATGTGTGGCTCCACAATAATATTGTAGCTAATGTTGCTTGAGATACCGAAGTCGAGGATGTCTGCTGGTATTGAAGATTGGTAGGGATAATAGCTGGGAGAATCAGGGGCATGCACTGTTAGATTTAATCTTTCAATATCTGCAAGAAGAAGGATGCCGGCAGGAGAATTGAGTCTGCTACCCATACTGTATTCTTGGCGTTCCAGTCTCAACAACAATTGTTGGTTGATTTGATAAAAATAATGGATCGATTCGCCTGTTTTATAAGGAATATTGGGAGGCTTATACACTGAGGTCACAATAAGGTGGGATTGTCCGGTTTGCTGTACTGCAACGCTTATATTTTCAAACGTGGGGTTTGCATATTCGGGAGATGATGATGAGAGATATTATGTTTCGTAAAAATGGCTACACCACCACTGCTATGGTTTCGTGGACGATCATATCGATGCATCGTATATCCAGGAATGAAAATTTTGATAGAGGGACTCAGGTGGGTTTCTTGGATGCAAGCTATATCGATATTATTGCTATGGAGAAAATGTGCAAGTATATGAATATTGGTTCGTAGGCCATTTGCATTCCACGAAATTAGGCGGATTGGATGACGGGGGTTATTTTTAGACATAAATCTGAGGAAAATAAAATTTCAGAGATTGGAGAATTGAATTGGTAAGAACGGGATTATTTGATTTAACAGATTCGAAAGGAATATTTCAACTTGTTGGAAACAATTTGTGAAATTATTTGAGAGTGAGAGTGAGTTGGGAATGTTGAAGGTTTGAGGAAATCTGAGTACAAGGGCGATTGATACGAGGACGGTGGTCTCGGTTCGGTCGGTCTGGGTATAGTGCGTCGAGAGGAGAAAAGTTCCGGGGTCTTTCTCTGAGGTGTTGAGGTGGTGAGGAGGGGAAAAGGGGCGGTGAAAGGGTTTGGGGGAGTGAAAGATTGTGTGGGCAGAACTGTTGGAGGCATGTTTGGAGGTTGGTTGCGCGACTGAGAGGGAAGAACTTTTCTGGATAGAATATTTTGGTAAACCTGACATTCACGGCTGGAGGCCCTGATGTGGCTTTTCACAGTTTACACATTTTGTTTCTTCATTAGCGCACTCGATAGTAGCGTGTTGACCGCACATTTTCCACAGCGTGGTAGAAAGCCACAGTTTTCTTAGAATGTCCGTAGTTTTGACATTGACGACACTGAACTGGACCAGGTCTATGGCGACGCTCTTCTATTGTGATGACAGCATTAAAAGTTCCTTTAAATTGTAGATTGCATTTCCTTCGTTTGTTTTAGCGAGGTTACTGCACATAATGGCCATGGTTTGCGTTCTCGGTTTGTTAATCTTATAACTGTTATTACAGGTAAGTTTTTTCTACTAATTCCTGAAGTATTTCTTCTTCTGAATAAGAAGTTGGTACGTTTCTGAGTACTACTGAGATGGTAGCTTTGGTTGGGTCTCGGTAGGTATGGTAGGATAGGCCTTTAGTTGATAGATTTTTCGGAGCAGGGTGAAATCATCAACGGAGTTTACAACAACTTCCGTGTAGGATCCTTTAACTCTAGTGGTAAAATTTGCATGTTTTAGTAGATCTTTAATTATTTTCAGGAGTTCCGCGTGAGCAGGAGGGTTGTGAATGAAAATAGGGGGTATTTTTTCGATATGTGGAGGAGAAGTATTAATATCGGCATCTTGAGGAGAAGGATCTTGAGGAATATTATTTGCCTGATCAAGTGGAGTGAATCTGTTGCTGGTGATAATATTATATAACGGGATAGTTCCAGGAGTAGGCACGCTGCTCGGGCACTGTTCACTGGTATTTGGATACTGCAGTCGCTGGCGCTTAACTGAAGGCGATTCGGTTGTACTTATCTGATGAGCTGGAGGCTGCCTCTCGAAGGATGATTGTTGCATGGCATCGGATGAATACGCAGGTTGGCTCGCTGCTAACGGCTGCATGAGGTGTGGGTAGTGGAAAAGTTGAGGTGGATTAGGATAGAAATTATTCAGAGTATGTAGTGCTGAGGATACAGCTTCGGGGAGCGACGGGAACGGATCTCTTGATTCTTCCATGGCCGGTTGATGAAAAGCGTTGCAGAAAAGTCGTCGATGATCAGACGTTTTCCTCACAAAGCAGACTTGAAGTAAACACAAACAATACGTTCACAGATTTAAGAAAAAAAAATAGTAAGCACTGATCGCACTATGAAAGTCACTATGAAAGGCACTTGACACTGAGCCGTAGCGCTTCGGCCCCGGCACGGGGCTTATCTCTGGTCGCCGCGATAACTAGCGCGAGAGAGAGAGAGGTGTGCACAGGTCGACGGTCAAGCTCGGAATGTGTGCATGTTAGTGTATAAGGGAGGAAAGTACTGAAAAGTAATTCTGATCCTGAATATTATAACGGGGCGATACGGCGTTTCAAGAGAAAGGTTAGACTAGCATTTAATAGGAGACATCGCAGCATTGCTGACATGATAACTTTTAAAAAATACTACAGGGAATTAAAAAAAGAAAAGAAAATTGCGCATGAATTATTTTTAAGAAATATTTTGGAGACAGGAAGAAATAATTGGTCAGGCTTTTACAAATATGTCCGCAGACGCCGGGGGAAGAAGGAAGAAATTCAGGAAATTCGAGACGCAGATAACGCGCCATTGCACGACGACCAAGCGAAAGTAATGCGTTCAACGCGTATTTTGTATCGGTATTCAAACCAAAACGGGCGCAGGAGCAAGTTCATTATTTTCTAATAGAAAACCAGTTCAAGCTTCATGCATGGGAACTCCGCAAACTTATAAAATCACTGGAAAATGGGAAATCACGCGGACCAGACGGCATCGCGACAGATTTTATTAAACTCGGTGGGGAGGCAGTATTGCCGTATTTGTTAAGATTATTCAATGTTTCTATTAATAATGCAAGTTTACCAGACGATTGGAAGAAAGCTATAGTGATCCCAATTTTCAAAAATGGCGATAAAACGAAAATTTTGTAATTGTAGACCAGTATATCTCACATCAGTAGTATGCAAAATAATGGAGCATTTAATAGCCGGGTACTTTCGAATGGGAAAAAGCGAACTGGATTTTTCACGGACAGCGTGGGTTTAGAAGTAAATATTCGTGCGAAAGCCAAATCGTTTCTCTTTTTCAAGATCTAGCTGACGAATTTGACGCGGGTGGGAGGGTGGATGCAATCGTAATCGACTTTTCGAAAGCATTCGACATAGTACCGCATTATCTACTTATCAGGAAATTATTAACTTCAGGAATTTATGCTAGAGTTGTGAAGTGGGTGAGCGAATTTCTTAGAGACCGGAAACAAAAAGTTCGAATTGGCACTCCGTTTTCGACTACGGGTATTGTTATTTCAGGGGTTCCACAAGGAAGTGTTTTAGGGCCATTACTTTTCTTAGCGTACGTAAATGATCTCCATGATAACATACAATCAAAGGTGCGTTTATTTGCAGAATATTGTGTTATATATCGAAAAATCAAAAGTAGCGCTGACAAAAAAATATTACAGCAGGATTTAGAACATTTACGTGATTGGATTGAAAAAATTGACATGGGAATTAACGGATCGAAAAGCAAAACAATAACGTTCGGGTGGGGACGAAATTATAAGGAACCCAAGAGTCTCATCATGCAAGTACTTAGGCATTCATATAGATAGTAAATTAGGGTGGGAGAAGCATATAAATCAGGTACTAAGAAAAACGCGAAGTCCTTGCATTTTGTTATTGCGAATTCTAAAGAAAAGTCCTGCAAACGCAAAAGAATTGGCATATTTTTCGCTGGTTCTCCCTCTCATGGAATACGGAGTGGCATGTGGGATCCATACAGAAAGTCGCACCGGGAAAATCAGAATCAGGTAGAATACAGAGGAAAGCGAATAAGTTTACCTATAGAACTAGCGCAATAAAAAAGCCATGGGAACCTCTAGAAATGAGAAGAACAAGGGCGAGGCTTTGCGCTCTTTATAAATCATATGTAGGTCAACCAGCTTGGAAGGAAATTCAGGTTATACTAGAAAAACCAAATTATTTTGGCCGAAGCGATGACACTCACAAAATTCGAACAAGGAAACAAAATTCAGATCTTGGGAAAGTTTCCTTTTGTAACAGAACAATGAAAGATTGGAACAGTTTACCCGCAGCAATTTTCAAAGCTTTTCCTCTAAGTGTCCGAAGCTTTAGAAATAAGTTAGAACATACAGTAATAGACATTAAATGAGTAAGTGCGGTGAAGTGCTCTGTAGTACTGGTCAGTGTAATTCAAAGCAAAAACTGTGTAGTGTAGAGTGCAGTGCAGTGAAGTAAACGCGATCAATGAATTTTAAAAAAATTTAGCCAATATTTATGTAGCTTGTATTAAATTTTAGCATCACCGACATATAATTATTGGATATCATGATAGAGTTGAAATATTTGTTATAATACTTAATATCAGGATAGTATGATTATTGCTGTGCTCCTTTATTATTATTGTTATTATTAATATTGATATTATTGTAATTATTGTTATTTAACTGCCACCAGATCATACCCCATTGCAGTTCAAATAAATGTATGTATGTAAAAGGCGACAAGGATGAGTAAGGTAATATCGTAAGCGAGCGGTCCGTGACTCATTTGTCGGGGTCTTGCACTCGCCTGGTATTGACAGCGGAAAGCACAGAAAAGAATCGATCAGAGTAACCGACCGGTACAATTCTTCTGCAGCAGACAGCGGATGAATTCGATCCCGCAATGTGTCTAGTATCGTAAATCCATACTCAATCCCTGTAATACCCAGTCAACGATGCTGCAGAACTAATAGTGTTGTCACTGAACCACTGCAGCCAGTTCAGACACTTTAACTTGACCGTAAGTCGGAAAATCTCAACTGTAACCTAAACCTGGACCGATGCATCTCTTGTATCATTTAAAATATATTGAAAGAAATACACACACGAGTAATTGATTGATCTATTCATCACTGGCACTTTTTCTTCCAGGTCGCTTGCCTTCTCGATTGCCGCCTACAGCACATTCGTCAAGTCTGCGGATGTGTGCCCTACTTCTTCAGCGCCGCTTTCCGTACGTACTGTTGCGTTCGCTTTGCTAAGAACTTGCCAACATTCCGTTAGAATTTCTGAGAACTTGAGAACATTACGTTCAGAAATTCATTTCTCTTCTTGGATTAATGAATATTTTAAAGATGGATAAATCGCATCTAATGTCAGAAAGATTTCTACATTTTTCGAATTCCAGTCCTAATCCAAAAAGATCCTAGGAATAATCGGATCTAACTTTTTCTGAATTTTTCATACATATTATTATTAGGGACTTTACTCTAGCTTAAAACTTCAAAATCTTCAGTTTTCTATGATCTTTTTGTGAAAATGTACAATCTTCAGAACTCAAAATTATTTAGAAGAACATCAATTTTTAAAAAATCAGTCATTATATTTTTAGAAGGAATAGTTTCATCAAATAATTATGAACAAATTGAGGAAAAAATTAAAGAATAGTTTTTACTAGAACTTGGAGGATATGTGGATATTTGCAAACATGGACTTACGGATTGTTTTAATATAGTTCTAATTTGTTCGAGAAAGTAAACTCAGTATTTTCGTTTTTATTTTCAAAGTTAACCATTCGTGATTCCGACAGCCACAAATGTTTAGAAAATGTGAGATCCCAAACATTGGCATTGATTATTTTTATATTTATGAGATAAAAAATGCCTGTGCCAAAAATATTTATGAACAAATGTACAACTTCTTTTACAGCTGATGTGAAAACATGCAATGTTTCCGGTGTACTGTGCATCGGACGTGAACACGGTAAGTAGTTTTTCTCACCTAATAAAAGGTATACGTACATATTCCACGCGAATACTCTTTTGGATAATGGATATGCCACATGATTAGTATTAGAAGACATTTAACTTAAGATTCAATATAAAATACGCGGATATATAATACTCGTTCGGATGTACCACACTCTTAAGAGAGTATGTCAAAGACAACTAAAAATCTTTAAATTTCAAAACTGCCGTAAGGTTTTCCGCAACGAAAATCATTTTGGGGTCATTCAAACCACATTCTTACAAACAGTTAATATTTTGTAGCATTACACTTCAACCAAAACTTAGCAGCGGTCCTGGCACTTAAACAACTTTCACACTGTTTCTGCAATGTTAGATAGATATTTATTATTTCTGTAGGTAGGTATATACAACCTGGTGGCAGAACACTACAATTTTGCATATTACAATTAGGAATATTAACTTAAAATTACTTAACAATGTAACTTTAAATTATTTAAGACATAATAATAATAATAAAATAATAATAATAATAATAATAATAATAATAATGTGCAAACAATAATAGCATTAACTACATTTTATGGCTGACCTGCACAGCTATTTTAAACTATTACATACAAAACGACCTGACTTTTTAATTTTACTTCACTTCACAACATTTGAAATTCACTTCCCTTTCTACTTCTATATTGCACTATACTGCACTACACTGCACAACACGTCACCACACTTTAATACAAAACTACTTTAATATAATTATATATTTAATTAAGCAACGCATTTAATAGTAATTGACACAATAATAATAATAATAATAATAATAATAATAATAATAGCAATAAAAACAATACTAATCAAATAATAACTGTTATAATAAGTCTAACTTACAAAATTAATAAAGTTTACAGATACCATTAGTTAATTTATTTTTAAATCTTTGAACACCTAGAGGAAAGGATTCCAAGACTGTCGCAGGTAACTTATTCCAGTCCGTTATTGTTTTATTTGCAAATGAAAATTTTCCAACATCTATTCTCTGGGACCTAAACTGAATTTTGTGCTTGTGATCCGCCCTACTAAAATACGGTCTTCCCCGTTGGATGTAGATATCTTTCCAAACTGGATAATCGGCATACGCTTTGTACAGGGCACAGAGTCTTGCCTTGACTCTCCTAAATTCTAGAGACTCCCATTCTACATTCTTCCTATTGCTACGGAAAGTAAATTTATACGCTCTTCTCTGTACTCGATTCAAATATTCCTTTTGGGAATTTCCATAAGGGTCCCAACAAACATCTCCGTATTCCATTAATGGACGAACTAGAGATAAATAAGCTCGTTTTCGCAGTACTCTTTTTTAGTATTCGCATAGTAAAATGCAAGGACCTCTAGGCTTTTCCCACGGCACAGTTTACCTGATTTTTCCAACTCAATTTGCTATCAAAACTTATCCCCAGGTACTTACAAGACAAGACTCTTGGAATATTTTTGTTGCCTAAACGGTATTGTTTCATTATAGTTGCGGCCCCTACCAAACGTGATGGATTTGCTTTTCGAACTATTTATTGTCATGCCATTTTTTTCGCCCATTAATGTTATCTAGACCACCCTGCAAAATATCCCCGTCTACGTTTGATTGAATAACTCGATATATTATACAGTCATTTGCAAATATCCGTACCTTTGAATATAAATTGTCTGGCAGATCATGCACAAACGCGAGAAACAGGAGAGATCCAATAACGCTTCCTTGAGGGATCCCTGAAGTTACCTTTGCTTGAGTCGAAAATTGTTATCCAACTCGGACTTTCTGGTTCCTATCTCGAAGAAGCTCATCAATCCGATGTTCTGGGGCCTTTCAATGCTCTTCAGTGCACTGATTTGCTTTCATATTTGAATTGAGAACACAATGGGTTTAAAGCGACATTAAAGCAAAGGGATACTGTTAACACTGGATACTAGTATCGTTTCTGACCGACACTAGGCCGAGGTGAAAGAAACGTGAAAATCTTTTTCTAAGCACTCCCTTGTTACATTCTTGCCCTTACGAAGCACTTCGTAAGAAAAAGAAGAGAAAGTTATGTAATTGTGCACCGAAAAACGGTGAATTGTTATATATAAAATGTATGTTGCATATTTTTCATATCAGACATTAATTTGTATTTGTTTGATCAAATTATGTTTAGTAGTTTCTTACAGGCTATTATTGTACCCCATGATTAAACATTTCGTCTACTATTCCTTGATCCTTTGAGCAAATGGTAAGATGGCCTCTAGTTTGACTCTCAACATAAACTTTTTGTTGCGAAGCTACATTTAAAGTAGCTTCACTATCTCTTCAAGTTTTCTTTAATTCAGTGGAAAATATATTCAAATAATCGTTTCCATGTTCTCGTGGCAGTAATTTTATTTCTTGGCATGGAGTACGACAAGGGATATTATTCAAACTCTGTAGCTCACTTGCCTTTGTAAATAGTTTTTATTACACAGAACCAAATGGTTTTTATCAATTCTTGCAAAAAACAATCGTTTTTACCTGTATTCATGATTCAACATAATACACAATTTCTCAGAATAAATGTTATAGACTCCTTTGGCATGGGGGGGGATCAGAAAATATACCTTTTTACCAAAAACTTGTGTTGGAAAATTTCGTATAACAGAGTTACACATAAACCATTTTCTCCTGAAGCAATTCCTTACGCACAAAGATTCAGCAGGTCACGTTCTGACGCAGTCGACGATATTTTATGTACCTGCCGAATATATGATCATTCGGGATTTCTAAAACTCAATTATATGCAATATCTCACTATATTAATTGGTAAAAAAGTTATCATTTTCGACCCCTCTACATAATGTAGAAGTTTGTAACATTTATTCCGAGACACACTGTATAATAAAAGAGTTAGGGTAGAAATTCCAGAGATGAACTTAATTTCAGACATGAATGTTCCTTTGATGCATATTTAAACCAAATAGCGTAGAATATACTGAATAAAATAGCCCAAACAACAGACAATCGAGGACAATATTAATTCAAAATGCGATTCGCTCCTAGCATTCGATAGCTATTTTTCGAAATATTATTTATGAATATCTACCGTGTAATTATAGTATAACGCTGTGTTATGGTATTAACACTCGCCATAGGGTCGAGAGAACTTTTCTAACAAGAACTTCATGTGGGCGCATCTCGTTGTGGGTGTGGCAGTATGGCCCCAGGGCTTGGAGAGCGCTCTTCTCTTGTGCCGCACTGGCAGAGGTGGCTCAGGGCATCAACGGATGTCAGTGCCTCTGACCGGGAGGTCTAGGTTCCTGTCCCGACGATGACAGGATTTTCCACACTAACTAGATAGCTAGGTCGAATTCAAACACTATCTGGAGGATAAATCTAGCAAACACGCAAGCCGACGTAGGTCGGTCCCGGATCCCACCATCCAGCAGGGAGGTTCACCGCCACCTCTCGCGATATAACATACACTACAGGTTCAGGACTAATGACCTTAACAGCTGACGCGCCCGGAACCGCCAATCGATGAATCTCGTGGTGCAGTGGCGCTGCGCTTCTTCAGCCCGCCGGGCGCGCCGCTCAAGGCGGCCGAGGAGGACGGGCCCGCGCTCAACTGCTCGCAGTGCCTGCCCTCGTGCAGCAACAGCCGCTACACCATCGAGGTGCTCTCGTGGCACCAGACAATCAACGAGACCAGCGTCGCCAACCCTCGGTTCAATAGCTGCGACGCCTACATCGACATCCACTTCAAGGATCTCTCCGCCGTTCTGTACCGCCGCGATGTGGCCTTCGACGACATGCAGCTTCTTGGTAAGCTTCAGTTCGCCCGTGGAGCGGCTCTGATTGGTTGGCTATTACAAAACACACATACATACATAAATACACACACATTATATATAATTTGTGTGTATGCATGTGTGGTTTGTAATAGTCAACCAAAATATATATATATATATATATATATATATATATATATATATAGAGAGAGAGAGAGAGAGAGAGAGAGAGAGAGCGTATTATGTTACTTAATATCCTGAGAATATGTTAAGAGAATATAAAACAGTGGAATTTAGTTTTACCGTTTATGCAGGAGTAACGAAATACCTTTCTAAAAAGGTGGGAGTCTTACTAATTATTTGTCATTTCCGGACCTGTAATCTTCCTGAGTTCAAGGGAATGTGACCCGCAATGGGGCCCCTTTAAAAGCAACGCATTCCGTCGTACACACGAAGATCGTTTCTAAGGGCATGATAGTAGTATGTTGCGCTACTGACGCAATCGGAACAGATGGTTCCAAAAGGTTCCCAAAAATTCAGATTGAGGATTACCTATTCTGGTTTCCCTCGGCAGCCATTTGTGTCCTCAGTCCTACCACAAACTGCTGATGCAGGACATTCAGATCCCTAGTAACTGAATTCAAATCATGAAAATGACATGCATTTTGTAAAATAAAAAATGAGCCGATGTATTGTTTCGAAAAGCATCCGAAATCCACTTATAAACTCAGTTTAAATAATTCTGTTTATAACTACTGAATAATTAAATAGTTCACTTTCATTTCTACCTGGTAACTTTTGGAATACGAATGAAAATCTAGATTCTAAATGTGCAGTACTGGAGTTCCTTGTTAACAAAAATTTGAAGAGGAAAAAAAAACAACTCCAGAACAAAAAATTCAACTGAAGAAATATCCGAACAAAATCAAATAAAAACTTCTAAAACTTCTTTAATGCTATACGTCGATTTCGTGGAAATCGCTAAAGCATTGAGCTCTCGTCATCAAGATATAATAATGTCTCGTGAAGATTCGAATCGTCTTCTAAAGCCGCGCTTAGCTGCTGTACGCCTTGTCTAAATGGAAGCAAGAGGGCGGTGTATTGCTCTCGCAAGTTTTCTTGATGCACTAGCTCCCTAGTCCTCACCCAGCGCACAATAGCACGGCCCGTGAAGATACTAAGGTTCGACTCGGGACGGCACGTACCAATTTACAATGCTGAGAACAACCACCCCGTACTTTGAAAACAATCATAGCATTTCTCAAGGCACCCTTTGTTGTGTTAAGTTCATGCCCACATTTGGTTCGCCCTTTTAAGCCGTGACGCAACCAGAGCCTTCCTTTCCCCCGCCGTGGAATATCAAGAAACCTTGCGCGCGTAGTGCAGCAAACGGTGGTCGGTCCCATGTGTGAGGAGGAGGGGGCGTGGCCCCGTGCGCAGTGTCGTTCGGGGGCATCACGGGCCTCTTCCTGGGCGTGAGCCTCCTCAGCGCCGTGGAGTTGGGCTACTTCGCCCTACGGCTGCTGGCGGCGGCGGCGCGCGCGGCGCGGGCGGTGCTGGGCGCTCCGCCCCGCCCCCCGCCCGCCCACGCCCACGCCCACGCACTCGACCCGCCGGCGCCGCCCCTCTACGCCTGGCTGCCCTAGCACAACATCCACGATTGCAAGGCATCTTTCTTCCAGGAACCATCACATATTCTCGGGTAGCTAGTTACATTATTAGTTTTGGTTAAGTTAGTTCTCTGCAAATGTAAGATTATTTTGTCAGAGTTAATATAAAGGCTTAAACGTAAATCATGTTATTATTAACATTTTACATTGTCTCTAAGGTTAACATAATTTAGTTACTCAGAAATATCTGGTTGATCATGAAAGGGACCAGCTGTAATACTTTCTCCCGTAATTCAATGTTTCGAGTGTCACGGTGTGTTTTGGGCACACATTCATTACTTCTGTTTGACTCAGAGTAAAGATAATACTACTGCGCAACTTTTCTTGAACGATGACCTTGCTTTCCCCTCCCTTGAGCAACAAACAGTTGAAGGCAAAAGCTCGCAGCGAACACTGATGACAACATTCCAAGCATTAAAACTTCATTGGCGCGAAACAGATGCTAGTCAAAGCTAATTGCTTTCAGAGTCGAGAACTTCTGCTCAGCTTCAATACCATTATCTAAAGAAATGGCTGAGGCAGGTCCAGCTCCCTCAAGGGAGGCACCTAAAATTCCTATCTGGTGTCCCTACTGTTACCTACCCAGAGCGATGACCTGACCGCACACATAGCATGTATGACTTTGATTTTCCAGAGGTTGGCATTACTGTAAATACTCTAGTGGCCGACTTTGTAACTAATACCCCCACTCCGCCCGCATTTCTTCAATCCATCGTTCAAGAAAAGTTGCGCGAGTAGTATCTTTCAGCACTTACAATCAATGAACAATAAGGAACTACGTTGTCCAAATATTTTTAATAAATAACTTGAACACTATATTCAAGCATAAGCATTTATTATTCATAAAGCAATTGAATATATATGAAATATCTAATAATCCTTGAATATCACAAAAAGCCTACTTCAACACCCTTAAGGATATTAGTGGATATTACAGGGAAAAAACTTGGCTTTAGTTTGAATTTACTTAGAATGAGGGAAGAGGAAAGGAACATTTTTACTGTCTCGTATACGGAGTAATATTCGTAGTATAGAGAAAGTTATATAATTCTGCGCGAAAAAACGGCGGATTTTCGGCACAAAAAAGTTGATTGCCGGGCACTTACAACGAAAAAGTAGATAAATCCAGTTGCTAAATAAAAAATACTCTAATTCGTGGTGTAGCCAGAGTTCCTGTCCTTGATGCCGAAAAAACGTCCGTCCGTCCGTCCGTCCGTGAACACTACTAGCGCCTAAACCACACGTACGATCTTTTTCAAACTGAAGAAACCCCTGCCCATCTGGCTCTAGTTGAAACTTTGAGATTTTGAAAAACATTCTTTAAAGTTAGGCATACGTATTAAAGAAGAGTTCATAGAAATTATTAGTTTTCCAAAAACTTCATTTGAAGTCATTTGAATCACTTCCACTCACAAATGTAATAATGAATTCAAATCGATGGAAATTTGCGTATTAACTGTGTGAAAGATATTTTTAAAAAAATTACATTTGTGTATTTTTTGAAAACAAAACAGAAGAATACATGAAAATGAACTTAACATCATATTAAACAGTGCAATAAGCATTATCCATTGGAAACACTTGAAAAAAATGGAATAATTTTTGAGAAAATGGCGTTTGAGCGTTTCTGAAAATTCGGAATTTTGAGCTCATTTTTACAGAAGTGTTGAGTTTTCGAGAAACTTTATTTGACATTCTTTAAAGCACCTGTACTCATAAATATAAAATATTACCGACGTGAGAGACAAGTAAAAAAATTCATTTTTGAAATTTTTGAAAAAAAAAAAAAGAATAGAGCTACACGGCGATGTCATGGTATAGTGTTCGTTTGACACGAATCCTACCAAAAATGTAAGAAAAATTTTGAGAAAATCTTGTTTTTCTTATTTTTTAAAATTGTAAATATTTCATGCACTATTGCACGAAAACGACTAAAATTTCCAAAAACTCTATATGACCGTATTGAAAGACCAATTTATGGAAAACAAATTTTATTTAAAGAAAAATCTGTCTTCAGTTTTGTAGTTGTAGGAAAACGCCGAAAAAAATCACACGTTGGAATTTTCGAAAAATCAGAGCTAACCGTGGGACCTACACCACCTTTATAAGTGTATTTTACTCTATTGTTACAAGAAATTTAAAGAAAAAATGTAGCCGTTTTTGAGTAAATTTTGAAAATGTCCGTGGGACATGGGTTTCTTCAATTTGGAAAATATCGTATGCATGGTTTAGGCGCTAGTGTTGTTCACATACACTGGACGGACGAACGTTTTGAGGAAAAAACACTTTTCGGGTTTCAGGGGACCCCTAAACGTGTATTTCCGTAGAAATCTCGAAATCGATTTTCCGCAGCATTACATAACTTTCTTCATATTACGTATAGATACATCTCTATATTACTCCAGTATAGACGTATGTATATCAGAATGTAAAATGGCATCAGCTACTTCCCCTTGTTAAACAATCTTCATTTCCTCATAAAGTTACTTTTATATAAGACAATGACTAGGCCTATTATTCTTATGCCTGTCCAATTTGGGGATCTGCAACATAAATGATTTATAAATTGAATCCAGGCTTTTATGTTATGTAGTGAGTTTTTAATTCCCTCAAAGAAAAACTCTCACACAATGAATAAAATTAGTTATTTTTTTAAAAGGTTTTTTAATTTAATTTTTTCATTCGAAAATTTTAACCTTTTTTAATTAAAATTTTTTAAAAAGTTAAAATTCAATGTTCTAATTTTCAAAATATGTATTTACCACAAGAAAATAAACGTGTCAAAAATGTCGCCTAGTCTTTTACTTTATGAAACAAGTATATTTCCTTGATCTGGCATCATGAGCAAAAAAATAATAATAATAATAATAATAATAATAATAATAATAATAATAATAATAATAATAATAATAATAATAATATCATCATATCATCATCAATCGTTTCCATTCCATGTTTCTCTATTCAACCATCCAATCATCTAAATATTGATTTTAGAAACAGGTTACATTCCTCACTGCTTCTCGATTATTTTTTGAACTTCCCAATAACTTTGGAGACAGTTCGTACGATACCCTTTTATCTGACTTATGACCACAATCACAAAGTCAGAAACTCCTGTCTCAGAAGTTTTTTAATGGGTGTAAATTTTCATTGTTTTTATTTCTCTTTTACAAACTCTTGCCGATGTTGTGTATAAGATAAATAATAAGTCTTTTTGACATATTATTTCTATGTATACATTTCATTATTTCTTTTATTTCTCATATATGTTGGAGCAGAAGAGAAGATGAAGGGTGAGAAACCGGCTGGTACGGAAAGATAAATATTTGAGAAAATGTTAAGCGAAAAGTACTGAAACTTCAAATTTACATTTGTTTTATTAACTTGTCAGTGGAGAGGAAAAGATGAGAATGGAGAAGTGCTGTAGTTGAATTTTGTTTTTATATCAGCATCTTGCTACAAAAATGCTTTACACGCATTTTATTAGAAAAACTTAGTCCAAGAGTTAGTATTAAGTGAATATTGTGCACTACATTTCACCAGATGATTGTTCCATTAAAATTGAAAATTTATTCGTAAAATAAAGTAATAGACATGTTTAAAAACACATAACCACAGCCAGTCATTACAGAACGTTGAATATTTTTTATTGAAGAAGATTTACTTGGGAATATTGGAGGGGGCTATAAATAAACCCCACAATCTCAGACAAGTAAACGGTTCTTCAAGATTTTTTTAGTGTAATTACTAAATAAAAGGGTGCCTTCAACGGAATCATGCACGGAAACAATGTTTCTTCTTCTTCTTCTTCTTCTTCTTCTTCTTCTTCAAAGCGTTAATAAAACCTAACAAGAGACACGGGAACTGTGCTGGAATATTTATAATAATAAATAATGGAGAATTCCAATATTGCATTGGTTGATCAAGCGAAGGCCCGGGTGACAGTACTTTAGCTAACATGCACCACTAGACTGAATTGAATTATAGATCCTTCCTTTCAAAAGTGTTCTCGATGTAATTGCTTGAGACGGCCTGAGTAATTTGCCAATATACTTTATGCGTTATTTCTTTTCTTTCCTTCCTAAATCATATATATTTTGAAAACATTCTAAAACCAGGATGTTTAGGCATATATTTTACCTGAAATAGGCAAGCAAAAAAACATTTATTTTTTCTAAAATATGCATGCAAAAAAAGCTCTCTATTGTGGCCAAAGTAGGGACATTAAACATTAAAAATCACCATTTAAAAGTAATTAGTGTAAAAATTACTAATTAAAATTATTCTCATTTTATTATTAATTCTAAAAATACATTACCACTCAAGTGAAGGAAACTACATTCTCTTTATAACCTTGATTGCACATATCCATTCGGAATGACTTCTACAAATTTATTTTACTCGCGTCGCTGTCTCTCTGAAATGCTATTATAAACTCTCTTTTGAATCTTGAAATGGTGTCAGTGAAAACGGAATTGTAGATTTCGTTCTTCGCACTTGTGTAATCGCCAGAGGAGTAGAGAACAAGAAAGAACTAAGAAGGGAATATCATGTACAGATTGCTCTGACCTCAAAAGATCACACACAAATGTAAAATGAGATTTCTCGTGAGCAAACAAGTTTGTAAGCATCAATGAAAAATATCAAAAATCTTCACTGGTATCATTTTCCTTTCCCTTTTAGATTTTTAATCCAACGTAACATTGGAGCCTTTGCGTCCACAGAATACACAACCGTGCCTTCATGTTGTCCAGACTTGCAGGTAAGTTTCCAGATTGATACAGTGTGATAATTTTAAGAAAAGTTCAATTGATTGAAATCGATTATTATTAATTTATTAAATTATTAAATTTCCGGCCAATTTTAAGCATAGGTTTGACAGACAACATACACACCTTATGTGTTGTATGTAGACGTGTGATTCTGCACAGAACCACGATTCCTGGAAGTTCTAGAACAATTGAGAATGAAGCAGAAAGGTGAATGTTGAAACTTGTCACCCAAAACAAATTAGTGGCAACCACGAGTCTTCCTGAAAAGGAAATTATTCAAATTAAACGATAATAGGTAGTACATTTTTTAAAATACGATCCTATAATTTAAATGACCCTTACCTCTAAGCTTTAATTTCACGTGCTACCCAATTGTGAAAATTTCCTGCAAAAAAGAAAATGCAGATTTGATTGTCTCCGTCGTATTTTATCTATTAACCAATAAAAAATATGAACAACATACACGAAGAACATAGAAGAATGGCGAAGGTTGACAACTTTTTATGTTTAGCAGGTTTCAATATCTTGTTCCTTTCGTATACAGCAAATCATTTCTCCTTAGAAAAAAAAAAGAATAGAAAAGAAAATCTGGCCTTGTGTAAACATGCGTAGCGCAATATTAGGATACTTACTTCCTTTTGCGAAGATCTTGAGGACTTCTTGCTAGAAAAAGTCGCAGTTTTTGTTTTTTAAGGGGGAAAAGCAAGCTATACAATTCCTCCCTCCTGAGCCATCTCTAGTGCATATCTGACACTTTCCTTGGCGACATCCCGCGATGCGCGAATTTGACGAACTGTATTGCAGGACGTCCCGCGATGGGAAGTTCCCTAGAATGCTGCCCTCGCACATTACGTGTTGTTTCGAGGTAATTAACCTTGCAGTCAGCATTCTAGTTCCCTTCCATATAAATCCAAAAGCAACGCTGAACCTATCCTCTGACCACAGGGAACCATCCTAACAATTTTGGCCTACTGACCCCGGTGGTCAGTCAGAACTATCTGTAATAAGTTCCCTTTCTCGCCGGCCTACAGATCTTGATCTATTTTGGAGTGTCCTAGAGGCTCCGTTCTCACGAGCTAGGCAACGGCGAAAGGCGATGTGGTGACCCTGAAAGAAGCTCTTAATAGTACGTTTCCTAGTATGGCTGAGGAGGCCCCTTACATCTAATTGAGCAGGGCGACGACTGTAACCCAACCAAAAATATCTAGTTGCTTCACAGAAAAAAAAAAAATCAGTACCATGCAAGACTTCGCTTTAACATTCAAATCGCTGGCATTACTCGTCTGAACATGAATATAAATGAATCAAAGTTAGCTTTATGAACATTGTCATAACCGTTCGAGTCGAAAGCGAATCACAACACTCAGTTAAATGCACAGCTCCGTTGAAGCTCCGCGCGCTCCTTAGCACAGCCGAAGGCAGGAGGCGTGCAGCCCAGCGTACCCGGAGCGAACCACGCCATCGCGTTCCACCTGCTCAGTCCCCGTGCACCGACCGTCAGCTGCGCCTCCCGGCGGCTGCCCTCTCGGTCGACGCAGGCCCCGATCCTCGTCAGCAAGCGTCTCTTTGTTGATGAAATTTTAGAAAGCCGGCGGCGCTAGCCGAATTCGTTTACGACGCTCCGTGAAGTCACGAAGGTTAAGCGAAGTCGAGACTCGCGGGCTCCTGGTTGGGTGACCGGCCAGGAACCCTGGGATCTAACGACGTCGAGCCCCTGGCCGAAGGGATAAAAGGCACTGGCTGACTCCGACGTGACGAAACTCGACAAACACAGTAGTTACATAACAGTAAAGTAATGATAGTAATTACTTGGTAACGGAGGATTACTCCAACAAGGATTACTCATTATTTACCATTTGGACTGTATAAATGAGTATAAACAACCTGTAACAACTATTGTACTACAGCTTCCGGGTCAATGACCCCCATCTCGATCAGGTTTTTCGTCCAGTTTCCCTGATCCATTGAGCAAATGCTGAGATGGACCCTTGTTTTGCTTCTGGACATAAATGTAACTTCATTTTCTGTGCACATCTTCTAGAATTCAGTGGGAAATACAATTATTCAAATTATCGTTTCCATGTTGTCGCGGCAGGAAGTAATAAGAGCCAAAATTTATTGCTTATTTATCTTTGGATATAGATTTTATTACATGGGAGTTTTTGTTTTTTCTCCCTTTCAAAATTCAAAATTTATTGCTTGTTTATCCTTGAAAATAGATTTTATTACATGGGAGTTTTTGTTTTTTTTCTCCCTTTCAAAAATTCAAAATTTAAGTAGTATATGACTTAGTGTAGGGATCACAGAATTTTGAAAATGTGCACACAATTCACTTTTCCCCTAGCACGTCATACGCAGTTTTTAACTGTTTTTTTATGTAAAATAAAATAAATAAATAAAAACGAAAGCGCTCAACGCCCAACAAGGGTTTAGAGACGCGTTGCGTCAACGACGCAACAGCGCGCGGCCCTCGCAGCTCAGCTCTCTCCTCGCGACGCGTCGGGTAGGGGCGACTCCAGACGAATGGACAGCCCCGCGCCTCAACGCCCTCCGCCCCTCCACGCTCTACCCCTCGCCCGCGCCATCCCATTCCCTCTTAAAGATGAGGAGAAGAATTAACAATTCAAACACACCATGTCGTTTTTTATTCCTTTGAGAATACGTTATTCTACATTCGAAATACTGATGGTTCACAGTTTGAGAAATAATACAGAATGTTAACGAAATTTACTTGTATTTCTCACTCCACAAGACATCAAATATTCAACGCGTTAACGTGTTAAAAGAAAGCAAATTCAATTATATTCTTAATTCTTAAATGTAATTGAAAGTTTGTAATTATACAAGCATCTACAGTAACCTGTTTTCATTTCCAAATATTCTGAACAACTGTGATAAAGACAACAGTAGAAACGTTTCGGTTACAATTTTCAAGTATAACATCGCGTGGTGTGTTTTCGAAGATAGTGGACGCAGAATTTTTTCCTACTGAATTTCGACGTTTGAGTTTTTTCCAAAATGCGCAGCTTCAGCGTATTTTCTCAGCATTTTTTTTAGTTTTCGAGAAATTTAGTTAGAAATTGTTTACAGCTATTGTATTCACAAATGCAGCACAGAATAAAAACGCCCGTATAGTAAATATTAAAGACGTTAAAGATATTTTAAAAAGTTATAATTGAAAGACCTATGCGCAAAAGCATTAGTGCAAAAATCAAGTTTGTAGAAAATGAGAAAAATCGTCCACCTTCCTAACTCAGAAAGATATAGGGAATTTGATATTGTAGAGGAGTACTTTTACATAGTATGAAACATAAAATGCACTTATGAGTAGATAAAATAATATATTTCACAAGTAAAAAGAAAAATAGACATATGTTATTTTTGCTTGAAAATTGCAAATTACATAAATATAACGTTTGCTACCATTCATATATAAACACAAGAAGGTACCAGAAACTTCTGAACGCTAGTGGTGCTACAGAATGGCACAGTCATTCTCGTACTAGTTAGTTTCCTAATTTTTTTTTGCTGGATCTAGCTTTTCGGTCGTGCCCCATCCTCTTGCCTGTTGCCATCTACCGCCACCCAAACATCATATTTACTTTCTCGCTACACAAATACTTCGTAAGAAGAGAAAGTTATGTAATCGTGCACCAGAAAACAGCAATTTTTTAAAAAATCGCTCAGGCCGTTTCCAACTACTTGTATACATTATTGCATTTGTCAATGGAAGTGCTTCAAATTACTTCAAAAAGTTCAGTTATTAAAAAATGTAAATAATCAAAAAGCGCTTCAAATCTGCATTTACAGTAATGCTTGAACGCCATTTTCTTAAAAATTGAAATTTTTCAATGGAAATTGCTTTTTAGGACGAAGTTTTATTCTTTAATATTCTTAAAGTAATATTTCGGTTCTACTATTAGGAAACCGATATTCTCGTATACGTAAGTATACATAAAACGATTTCAAGATTTCAACGGAAATACACGCTTTGGTACGTATAGTGATAAATGTACACTATAAGACGCCATAAACGCCATATTGCTATATTCTTGTGTTTTTAAAATTACAAAAATTTAATTTTTTTGACTTGTCTCTCAGGTCGTTAATATTGACATGGGTAACATTTTGTTAATATTAGGGGTAAAGTATAAGCAAAAATGAATTAATATTTTCAAAATCGCAAAGCTTTGACTCAGGCCAGATCAACTATGGTTTCTTCAATTTGGAAAAATTCTACGCATGGTTTGGGCGCTAGTGTTATTCACATACACCAGACCGACGTTTTGCCGTGAATCGATTTTCCGGTATCAAGGACCCACAAAACAAGGATTCTGGCTACACTACGTATTAGAGCATTTTTACTTCCTCGTATACGTAGGTATTTACGAAGTAATATACGTAGTATAGAGAGAGTTATGTAATGCTGCGCGAAAAAACGGCGGAATTTCGGAAGAAAATAAATCATTGCCGGCCCTAATAACGAAATAGTGGATAAATCCGTAGTAAATTAAGAAAAAATCTTCTAACGCGTGGTGTAACCAGAATCCTTTTTTTGTGGGTCCTTGATACTTAAAAATATTTTTTAAGACAGTATTGAAAGTGGGTATTTTAAGGGGGCCTAAAAAACATCTCTATCTCTTGGACAACAAATAAGTGACAATTTCCTATTTAGTTATTTTTTGTTCACCTTTGAAACTTATGGCTTTCTTGTAATCGTTTCTTTTCCTGGCATCAATTGGGCGAAATTTCGCGTTTCTGGTATTAGTTGAAGAGCAACATTTCTGTTTTGGAAACTCTTGAGCAACGAAAAAGCGACAAGGGCGGAAAGTCCAGCCGTTTGGGAACAACACTAGCTCTTAAATTATTTAAAAGATTTTTTAAAATATATAATACCCAATTAATCTCGACCGGCTCGAAGTTCTGTGAAAAAAATATCCTTTAAATTTTGTGGGTACTTTACATGAAGCCCCTCGGACAATTTCAAAATTTTCTCAAAATAGCCTAAAAGTTTTCGTTAAATTAATTTTGGTAAGAATACCAAGAAATACCCTTATAAAATGGCATAATCGCATTTTCTCTGTTAACTCTGAATGTTCGAAAATTAAAAAACTTTGAACTTTTCGGCGATTTCCTAAAATTACAATAGTGAAGAAAACGATTTCTCTAAATGAAACGATGTTCCCTGCAAGTGGTTCTTTTACTAATGTTATGTACATTTTTAAAACATTTAGTTTTAGTGTAATTTTGTATTAAATATGGGAAATATCGAAAACAATATCTTTTCAAAACGCCAGCAAATTTTTTCTTCAAAATGTTTGTGTTGATAGTGCTAAATGCACTGTATAAGATGGCATAAACGCCAATTTCCTATATTCATTGGTTTTTACTTTCTCGTTACTGCTTACGCGGTATAGAGAAAATATTGTAATACTGGGGATGGCGAATTTTCGACAGAAAACTCTTATTGCCGGGACCTGGTAACGAAAAGTGGATAAATCCAGTTGCTAAATTTTGGAAAAAATCCTTTAGCACGTGATGTAGCCTGAATCCATGTTTTGTGGGCCCTTGATAACGAAAATTGAAGGCAAATCATTTATTCTGGTCAAATCTTGACCTATATATAGTCAACCTATATATAGTCACGCTTAGTCATAATCCGTTTTGTCGGTCTTTTAATTTCGGAGGATACCTTGCATGAAACCCCTGGGACACTTGAAAAAATTTTTGACATAACTGTTATTCATGTTAAAAAGGAAATGATAATGCCAGAACACAATTTTATATAGGATTTACCTCCCAATAAAATACATTATTTAAATAAAGATTGTCACTTACTGAACTATTATTAATATTAATATACACATAATTGTTCAAATTAAAGTTCTGTGGTAGATTAAAAATATATTCTTCAAAGACAGATTTTGAAATACGATCATGTACAATTTTTCGAAATTATGTATGTAGCAAATAACATTAAAGAAAGTGGGCCCATATTTGGCATACTCTCCGCATTTTCAAAAAACAAAAACATCAACTTGAAATGGTAAATTCGAATTTCCCATGCTCCTTTTGAGGTGGTATTATTCCACATTGCTCGCTAATTAGCAAGCACATAAATTTCTGACATAACTGTTATTCATGTTAAAAGGGAAATGATAATGCCAAAATTTTGGTTTAAAATACATTATTTAAATAAAGATTGTCACTTACTGAACTATTATTAATATTAATATACACATAATTGTTCAAATTAAAGTTCTGTGGTAGATTAAAAATATATGCATTATCACTCAAATCAAGTAAGCAATCTTCTATTATATTACTGCTTTCTGGGGCAATTTCTGTTGAAGTTAATTGTGGATGTGTTGGTTGTAAGTCATTTAAAAGAAAATGAAAAATTTGAGAATGAACTTAAAATACACATGGAGACACAGAGAAAAATAAACTCATGTATTCAAAAAACCAGCAACAGGGTTTTAAAAAGAACACCTTAAAGGAACTTTCATAAGAGCCACAACAATTGAAAATGTTCCATTTATAGAAATAACTGAGAAGAAAAATGTGTTCCCATTGATTGAGCTGTGTTGATATGGACAGAAACTACCATATAATATTACATAATTGTTACTGAAGGCCAGTAAGTATGTGCTGTTTTAGCATTAGTTTCCAAACTTAACAAATGTAATTTTTGTCTTGCTCACATCGTTAATTTACATTGCCCCGATCGTATACATTAGCATTTCTTATAACAAGTGCTTTAAATGATGTCTTACACAGTTTCTCTAAAAATCATGTCTGTGAAGATGAGACCGAAATTCTGCATGCAGAAATGTTCACATGCTGTTTTCTCAAAAACAACTAAAATTTTTTCTTTAATTTTTTTGTATGGTGTATTTTTGTAGTGGACTGAATTACATGACATAAATACCCTTTGATATTCCCTTTTGTTTTTCAAAATTTAAATAAAATTATTTTTTGGATCTCTCTCTTGCCAATATTTACCTTACATTCATTTCTTATACATTATGACATTTGTGAGTATAATTGCTTCAAATAATTTCTTGGGCAGTTTTGTGAGAATTTGAAAGTTTAGGGAGAAAATACGCTTCACAATGCACATTTTCAGACAATTCAGTAAGCGCATTTTCATAAAAACGCCAAATTTTCCAATGAATATGTGCCTACAGAACAAGATTTTATCTGTCCACAATAAACTTAATCACATTTCAATCCAACCATTTGGGACAGAAAAATTGAGAAATGTGAAAAAATGTTTTAGGTACCAATAGATAGCAGCTGTGAAAAGAATGGGGCACAACTAAAAAGATAGCACAGTCTGAAAAGATAAGAAAATTAATTCCTATAAAAAGTCTGTGCAATTTGTATCACCACTAGTTAATGCAAAATGTTAATTTATTGTACTCGCATCAGCATTAAAAAAAATTAGTTTTAAATGTACCATAAAAAAATTTATTTAGAATTAGTTTCAGGTGCAAAATGTATTCTTTATACTTACTACAAGTGGAGAAAAGTAACATAACAACTGCAAGACTCTTTAGAACATAAATAAAACGAATAAGAAATGATTTCATGTATATTTTTAACAATCAACAAACAAATACAATTACATATAATGTACATTTTTCTTACAATAAATATTTAAACAAGATACTTTTTATTTAAAACACACTTCAGTCACCATCTTCAAATTTTATCTTCTTTCCTTGGAATGGAAGGATCAGCTCCCTTTGTTCCTCTTAGCTTCCCAAGAAGGATGCAATGTTTCTGAAATAAATGACAGAAAGGTTTAACCTCCAATGCAAAGCAAGTCTAAGATAAAGCAGTAATATTCTGACTATGGTGATTGAATGAATGTTGAAATGTTATTTATTAATTTCTGTTAAGAATATAGTGACAAAGCTTGCGCAGCTAATATTGGAAAAATTAATTCCTTTTAGCATGTAATTCTTCACTTTGCATAATTAAATTGTAAAGTTTACACTTGTTTAAACAGAACAATTAACAAACCCACAAAGGTGATTTGAGGCATGGTGTAAGTATATCTTAGTAAATACAGTAAAACTTGCTCAGTACGGAATCTCGAGAGACCAAACTTTTTTCTGTATTAGACAAGATTCCACATTACGTAATGTGATACCATAGAATTTATATTTGGCAGGACAGTGATTAATGTCCACATTTGACAGATTTCTGCATTGAAAAAGTTTTTTGTATATTATTTTTACCAACTAAGCAATAAATAGTGGAGTGGGCAAGGAAAGAAAATGTGTCTGTATATTTTATAATGATAGACTTCACAGGGTCTTCTAGATTAAGATGTGTTGTCATTTTAAATATAAGATATGCAATAGCGGGTACTCACAAAGAGATAGTAATTTCCAGAAATAGTTAATAGTTTCCAAGTTTACAACTGTGCTGTGATACATACTCTAAATTACAGAATCTATTGAATACTGTGAATATTATGGATGAACAAGAAGGGAACCTCAAAGAAAAAGTCCAGTTGAAAATGAGAGAGTGAAGAACAGTGTGAAAATGAAAAGTTCAGTGAATTTTGCTTTTCTGGTGACCAAATTAAACAGCGCAAGAAACTATTTACTATTGTATTTTAAGTGACCGCCATCTAGACTCACATTAAAAAGGGACATAAACATGATAGTGCCTGAATAATTAATATTAATGGTTCATGTAGAAGATAACTGTGAAATGGAGCAATAGGAGGAAAGTGATAAGTACTGATTATCTGTAAACATTACAGATAATTATTGCAATATTACTATTCTGTAATATTATTGTAATTATCTATGCCAAATGAGTGGCTTAATAAAACAGTAGCTGAGTTACAAAGCAAATTTTCCAAAAGTAGAGATTTATTGGTTTCATCATCTGCTTTAAGTTGTGATTTTCCCTCATGTATTACATGAGTTGGCTTGAATCACCCCTCAATTGTCAGCTGAAATAGGCATTTGCACTTCCAAGTATGTGAAACATTAGTTTCAGGTAAATATGAAAAATTATTTACAGATAGTGGCAACTTAAAAGGTTATCTACATGTCTTTTACTCAAATATTTATATTTGGAATAATTTCCAGAGCAGTGTGAATGTGGAAGGTTACTACAACAGTAAAGACAAATGGGCCATTAAGAAAAGTGTTCTCCCGAAGAATTACTCAAAGACAGAGATCAATTTGGAGAGGAAATTACACAGAGAATTTGGTAAGGAAAGTAAAATAGTAAGTGAATTTGTACTTGTGATGAACCTTAAGTATAATGGCAAAATATGGTATTCGTACAAGGAATATTCTACAGCCACAAGACCCCAGAACCCAGCAAATTGAAAAACTGAACAAAGGGGAGTGTCCTTAAGCCCTCCCTCAAATTATACTAAGCTCTCTGATAAAAATGAATAAATCTTACTGATAGGCGATTTTCATGGCTCTCCCTTAATACACTTTGTTGGGGACAAATTACCTTGTTTCTCTGTACAACTGTTAATACTAGTCTGAGGTGGATTCAACAATGATTTTGTTCTACCAGCATTTTAATGCCAAATTACTTCAAAAAACAAATTTTCTCGCTTCATTCGTCCAGATCCAAGTCACAGCAAGGCACGGGCTTACACCCTAGCGATTACTATAAACATCCTTGAGTCTATCCACCGCATAATTACCAATTCATTCAGTAAGCACTTTGTAAGAAAGCCTCTTTAATTCACACTGCGCAGTTGCAAACAAGTGACAAAAACACTACAAGCTTATCACAGAGGCTTACGACCATGATCAAAGCATTATTTAGTAATAGAGCTTCGCCAAGATACTACGGTGAAATTGCCCCTTAGATTCGCCTACCCCTCCCTCAGACCTTCCACCGTGGATTCCCCCTCGCCGGAGTGGCGCAAAGTGATGGTTTAAATGACTTCCTTAAGTTGTACCGTGTTCTAGACATCAACTAAATCACTTTAATGGTTAAGTTCACTACCCTGCATTATGTCACTGAGATGACAGACAAACTAGCATCGCATAACCCATTCTCTACTCTAATACCCAAAAAATGTGCGACATACCTTGTTTCTCTGTACAACTGTTAATGTTAGTCTGAGTTGGATTCAACAATGATTTTGTTCTACCAGCATCTTCAAGACGTTTAGGGAAGAAACTGCCAGATAGAGAAATTGTAGAGCCTTTCTTCATCTCTGGTCTAGCTTTCTCCAACATCCGTCTTTGTTTTCTGTTCATTGTAGGTACTTTCTGGTCACCTCTAGAATATCGTTGACCAGTAGTATTTTTGTTCTCGAAGTTCCAACTCTGACTTCCTTTACTTGTGTATCTTCTTTCTGGTCTCTTATGTCCAGTGTTAAAGAAGAATTGGTCCCTATTTCTAAATGTGTTTTTTCCTTTATTCTCTTCTTCTTCTTCACTAGAGTTCAATTCATCACCGCTCTCACCACTGTCATCACCAGTTAAGAAGAAAGGATCAGTCACAGAATTTGAGGGATTAATATCTTCATCTTCCTCAGTAGGCGATTCATTTTGAGAATTTCCATCTGATTCCAACAAATCAGCAAATCTGCGCACCTCTGCAATGCCATTATTCTTCTTCTTCCTTTCATACTTGCCACTTAAAACTTTGATCTCATCCCTTGTTGAATGGAATTCCTTTGGTGTGTTCAGATTGTCCACAGTTTTCTGCTGTGTTCTTGGATTGAGTTTGCTTTTAACTTCATTTTTACTTTCAATTCTTTCATTTTCCTCTTCATTTTCACTATCGACTTTTTCATCTTCGTTTTCACTATTTGTATTTTTTTTTTTTTTTTTTTTTTTCATATTCAAAAATTTTACCTCCAGATTCAGTACCTTTTCTCTCTTTCTCACCTCCTTCTCTTGTTTTTTCTTCGCTTCTCTTTACACTTACAATGGCACTCTCTTTTATCACAGTCTTGTTTTCATTTTCACTTCTTTGTTTTGATTTCTCATTGTTTCTCATATCTTTTGAGATGCCTGCAACATTACCGATATCTTCCATCTCCATGCTTACTCTGTTTCACAGTTTCTTTCTGGATTCCTATTGTTCTTAATCATATTTGAGATGGCTGTAACACTATTACTTTCTTGACGCTAGCCTTCTTCTTGTATTTGATATGAAGCCCAAGTTGAACCAATAATGGAGGCAGTTTTAATGCCCATTCTGGATACTTTGCCCTGAATATTTCCACTTGTTGAATAATACTTTTATGAGCAGCTAATCGCACTTTTGAACGTTCTTCTATTGATAGTGAAACCTGCAATTAAGTTAGAGGATATAGTACTGAGAAAACAAAAAGAAAAAACCGCACAATTGTCAGGAGTACTAGTATGCACTCATTCAATTACACATATTTACCTTACTCAACATTTCTGATGGATCTTCAGTAGAAAGCAGGGCATACTTGCTAAGGTCATCAGGATCTAATTTCTAAAAAACAATAACATTAGTTGATATTTAAATAAAAATTAAGATGCATTTACATACACAGGCTATCTCAGCAACAACATTAAACAAACAACTTTTATTCTTATGCATAAAAAATAGAATGAACACAGTGCAGAAGGAAACTACAGAAAAATAGGGGGGAAAAAACATCGCAATTATTACAGGCAAAGGCAACTATTAAAGAGAGTATCACCTTAATGAAAATAACTTCTTGTCTTAACCTCTCTGCTTTTCGGGAATTTTTCTCTTTCTGTTCATCAGTTCCTTTTTTGTTCTGCAGTTTTCTGATTTCTCGAACAAGTTTGTTTAATACATGAACACGTGCCTGTGACACACTATGCCGCATCTGCACTATCTAAAACAGGATATAATTACATAAAATGTACTAAGTACCAGTACAAATGTACCAAAGCACCAATAAAAACAATTGTACATATAATTAGTCTTAACAAAATATTTTTCAGTTCTGGGAGCATTTCATTAAATGAAAAGAAAAACATTACTATAATATGTACCCTATAAAATAACAAAACAATCCATTATGTAAATAATTTATTACAAGGTATATCTAAAAAGTCTTAACTGAAGATGCTATCCTTCTATTCAAAAATTATTTCTTCCAAAGGTAATCACTTAACAACAAGCAAAAATGATCGCCCTCTATCCAATAAATGAATGGTCACCAAAGGGGATAGACAATGTGTCACTTCTCTTCATTGGGTTTTAATGTCACTAAAGTTAAAAATAATAATTAAAAAATTATTTCTTTATTAAACATTCACATATTCGTCAGGGATAATGCATAAAACCATTTTCTTAATAGTACTTAATACAAAATTGCAAAACAAACATTTAATCTCAATTTTTATATAGCGTAATTGCAAAAACCATTATCACTACTGTAATAAATTATGTGATGATACTGGCTTGTAATACCCTGCTAGAACAATGCAAATACATTGGCTCTTCCTATTCTTATAAGTCGTTAATTGATATATACAACTACACCTATATAGACAATGGCTCCAGACCCTCTTATTGGCACTGCATATGTCAATAGTCAAAATAATTTCACGTCATATAATAACGTATTTTTAAAATACTTAGTGGAAAAGAAAGTCAATCAAACTTAGAAATATACAGCATATAGTCGACAACAAGTTGGATAGGCTTACAGCTATTTTAAGATTATAATTTTCATACGTGAAAGAACATGAAAGTATTTTCAGGTTAGGAAAACATCAAATATTGCAAACGTGACCCACGAGTGAAAGGGAATCTATGAATTGTAAAGGCTTGTATTAAAAAACTGTTAAAAGATCTGAATGTTAAAGACACTTACATAATTATTTATAACCCATTTGTCCATGTCGTAATAAATGTACTACGGCAAAACCGCAATTCTTCGATATTCAAGCAGTCTTGACGTACACTTCACTCTTAACCTCAAATGTCCACATTGCTTAGTGATATATGTTTATTCCTTGAATCGATAGACACACCAAGGAGGTTATAATATATTATAACCTCCTTGATTCACACCTTCGAGCATAGAATACACAGAGGCGCCATAGTCGCTTCATCTGCAGCACTCAAGGAGGTTAGCGGCACAGCTGAGAAAGACGGGAAAACTTGACACGGTCGCGAGCATGTGACACCTAGCGGCACAGCCGAGAAAGACGGGAAAAACTGTGCCTAAATGCCACCGTGGTGACGGGCCTTCAGTGACCTAGGGAGGCAGCTCTGCAAAACCCGCAGTATAGCCGCCTTTTGGGCAAATTTTCTGAAGCCACTTTGAGACTAGTTCCACAGTTGATCGTACACTGTTTGGGTACTTACGATGTCTCGCGAATTTAGTATTTTCTGGCGTTTTCGTTGCAAGAAAGGGATATTGCTCACTGAACACTCAAAATCAGGGAGGCACTACAGTAAATGTATTGGAACCTTTTAAGACGTATGGTAAAGTCTGACAGAGGTGTTAATTTTTTTGAAACGTGGTGTGTGAAATTTCTAGCGAGAGCCATGCATAATTGCAACTATTGTAATGATTTATAATCATCAACCAAATAAGTATTTCCTTTAAATGAAAAAAAATCCCTACAAATGAAATAAATTATACCCGAAGAGGCAAATGACGGCAGCGCCGCGCACGAACATTTTTTCTAAATTAAATGAATGCGCGGAGGAATGGGAAGCATAACGTGAACATTTGATCAAGCACAATTTTAGGAATCATTTGAAACAACAATCAACCAAATCGGACCAGGGGTTTGCTTAATTCGATAATTTTAGTAATCGTGTATCTCAGTTTAATAAAAAAGAGCATGTAGACGCTATTGTTGCCGAGAAGAAGCAAATTACGAATAGTGTTTTTCATAAATAGTAAGAGAACGCCTAAAGGGATCGGGTTAAGATTTGGCAGAACAAAACAGCAAATATAGAAATTTTTTAGAATAGTCACAATTTTGGAGGACGCCTAGGAGGCGATCTCAAAATTAAGTGTTAAAATTGTTATTTAGAAAAGACATGAAACAAGAGACACATTGTCGTGACGTCATGATAAGACACGACGGCGAATTGTAATATTTTATTAAATAAGCGCTGAGAGGCGAAGAAGACAATATGACAATTATCAGAGAAATTTCGGACATAATATAGAGGCAATGATAAGGCAGGTAAACGTTAATAAATGAAAAGAAGAAATACTTTTCGTTATGATGTTCGGCGCATTAAGCGGGTGATCTGCTTTTGTTGGCGGAAAAATCATATAAGCTGAGGACAACAATGCCCAAGTAGAGAAAGTTTCGAGCGGTAGTGAACGGGAGGTCCGTGTTAGACGCTGCATTTTTATGATTGTTCGGAATTTATAGTTTGAAAACAGTTTATTTTTATCTTAATGTCGCACGAACTTTATAAAAAAACGTGCGCATGTATTGGCAAATAGTGGCGCATAATTAGTAAATAGTGGCAATGTGGGATAGTTTTTTGTTGTTGTTTTTGTGATCGCGGCCTGAAGCAGTAGTAGGCGGACATTTTGTATCGTGTTTAATAACACGAATTTTACGCGATCTCGTCTGAATATTGAAGGGAAGTGCAAGCGAAGTTTTGTTTTGTAAAAGGACATAGTGCATCTACGCGCCGTGATTTTAAACATTCAGCGGGAACTTTGTGTTGCGTTTACGCAGAATATTTCGCGCTTTTCCCGAATTGTGAAAGCTTCGCGCTGTGAAATGATCCCTGATATGGTGGCTGGAGCTTTGCAGTAATTGCGTACTGAGGGTGTGCAAATTAGTGGCTGGTGACGAACGTGACGTGCTCTGCGTGCCGCGACGCCGAACAGGTGAGTGTGAAAATTTAATTTATTGTTGTTAAATTGGTACAAATTAAAAGTAATAATTGGTATTGCAGAATGCGCATTCGGTGTGAATGAGATTGTTTTTGTAAAGTTGCAGAGTGAATATTTATTCTTTGTTTTTATGTCAAGTGAATTTTTTTTATGTATGCATTGAAGTTGTTGTTGTTGTTGTTGTTGTTGTTGTTTTTTTTTTTTTTTTGGTTTATGTGTTCAGTGTTGGTGTTTTAAGAACGAGAGAATCGGTTAGTCCTGATAGAATAAATCAAGATGAACACAATCGTGTTTATCGATAAAACCCTTTCAATGACGTGTTGTGATTTATGGTAGTTAGACGCTGACCCACGCGCGCGTTGCACGAGTATTACGTTTCGAACCCTGTACAGGGCCCATCACAAATCCACGACCCCATAAATCTTCAGAATTACGAAAAGTTAGCTAGCAAACGGGCTATTAACATATTCAATAGAGGGAGAAGACGATTTTGTTACACTATATATTTTAAGTTCCCAAGAATGAGGATTTCCACTTGAAAACAGGATTTGAAGTTATATCACAAATGAAACAAAAACACAATAGGGATTACATTCACAAAAATCACTTCAACAATGATTTTGATCATTTGGCATTCATGTTGCCCAGCACTCGACAGGTTTGTTCTTCGTTAAAAGTATATACATCACTGGCCGTCATTGAAAAACAATTTCAGTGTCGATTAAAATTTTCTAGTAGAAATAACTTTTTGCATTTTGTTTACAGATTATTTTATGAAGTGAATTTTGTCTTGATATTAATGCTTATATACACATTTTGCAATTAATAAATTAAACGAACTAAAATTATCCATAGGTTCTGTCACATACAGAGCGTTCAAGGCAGTAGGCGATTTTAACGACAGCTTGTATGACAAATAAGCGTCGCCGGAGCAACGCATCGCTCTCCCAAAAATATTCTTCCGCTGGTCAGCTGAGTAGCAGTATCAGCTGGCTGGATTTTTTAATTGAATGTATTTTCATGATGTGAAGGTTATAAATAGTTTCCACGAGCGATTTATTGTATTCCGCTATCATTAATAACAAAAAAAATTGTACGAGTTGATACAAATAATTTCGAAATGCTGTTGATCACATGTGTGACGAGAGAATTAAGTCTTCAGACAGGAGAATGATGAATATCCTACTATTGTAAACTATTGTAACCAGATGATTCCCATACTCTGTTACCATAGTGACATATAAATAAAATACACACGTAATGCTTTTGTGAACCTATTCAAAACCTGTATCAATCCTATTAAAAAAGATACAGCACGTACTAAACCCCTTATGTAGCCCTTGTGAAAACTATCGGAATTCTGTTGTTACTTTCTGATCTTGCATGTTCAGAACATACAAATTAATGTATGTGCTGTATAACGTTTCGCAATACAATAATTTAGTTTATAATTTTTTTCTATTGTTTAATCATTATGGCTAAGATCAATTAATGGGTGAAGACCAAACAAAGTGTCATTTTATAAATTCTGAGAAAACTTTATTTAATTCAATATCATGTAAAATTGGGTTACTTTGCTTCATTATTAAAAACATGGCATTTCAATTGTTTATTAAATCCACAAATTTATGTTGACCCTGAAATATAGCCTACTGTAAATATGTTTTTCCCAGAATTTATAAAATGTCACATACCGTTCTGTTTTCACCCATTCACTTATTGATAATTGACGTACAGATTTGGTTAGTGAATTATGATATTATGGTAATAGTAGTTAAATACTGTAATTCATTTGTTCAACAATTTATGACAGGTAAAGCAATGCTTTATTGAAATGTTTGTCATGAATAGGGAATGGATTTTATTGTAATAAAAATGCAAAATATGTACATATGTATGTGTTTATTTTTTTCAAAACATGTTAAAAAACAAAAACAAAATATGTAAAATAAAAATTCATTATTGTGATTAAAATTGTTCTCTACAAGCATTCTCCGACCATAAAACATTGCCTATTAGTTCTTAACAAGGATTCGAGGTGGCTGAAAGTATGTTCTATCTCTACTGAAGTAATTGTACTCTAAACTTCACCATATATAAGAATTTTATTCTAAATATAAAATATGTTCATTGTATATATTACAATTTTTACGAGAAGCTGGTATTAAAGTGAGTAGTAGAACCATATAGCAAGTGATGGATCCCAGAACGAGGGGGTTCAAGGGTATACACTCATCCCTCCAAATTTAACAACGCGATAAGACAATTTACTATAAAAAATATTTCTTAATTTTCAATCGAGTAACGAATGTGCTGTTTGAAACACAAGCAAGTACATAGTTGAAATTACTTTTCACTTTACATTACTGTTCACAAAAATCCACCATCCTTTACTCCGAGTAAGCAGGAAGGGGGAGGTAAGTTTGACAATTCATGGTGAAGATGTGGTGGTCATAGAACTGTAGTACCATTACATTTGATTTATCAAAAAGATGATTCAGCAACATATATTGCAAACGAGCATCTGAAACATTCCATTTCGACATATAAATATATTAAAATGCAGCGAAATATGTCGTCATTGGTAAAATATGTAATTATACCAAAATGTGTAACATAAAAATAGTTCTAATTAATTTAGAATGTCTTGTAAACTCTATAAAATATATTTGAATGCTGGTATCTTGTTCGTGTAAAAACATGTTACATGGAAGTCCGTTCCCTAGTCATGTTTAATTAACATGAAACTACCATTAATTGCCATATTTTATTAAATTTTAGATACTTCTGATTATACAACTTTGGAAAATATTCACACTCTGTTAAAAGGTTTCTGTGGAGAAAGAGATTCAAGTTAGTGAATGTTCCCTGAGCATTGATTTGCACAATACTCATAGTTAATCAAAAGATTAATAACCTCCAAGTAAATTTCTAAAATATGAAAACCAGCAGTCAGTTCTTAAAATTTAGATAATAGGTACATCATAGATTGAAAAGTGCTATGACTTATTTGGATGTACTTGTTATTAAAGGATATTATAGGATGTTAAATAATAAATTTATAAAATATAATTAATATTTAAAAGTAATTTTGAACTGAGTGAAAAGTATCATAAAAGCAAACATATAAATGAAAAAATAATTCCCTTTGATTGTGATTTCTTAGAAGGATACAAATGTACCAAACATCTTGGAAGTTTAATAAATTTTATCCACTTTGATTATTTCAAGTCAAACTTTATAATATTGGAATTACTTTCTTAAGTACTTTCAGAAAATATCTTCTAACTGTCCACGACCTACTATTAACTAGCTCAAAACCCAGACCACCAAGTTTGCCAGGATGAGGAGTAAAATGTTCTATTTTGAAATAAAAATTATTCCTTGGAAATTTTAAAAATGAACAACATTTGTGTTAAAACATCTTATATGACGGCATTTCATTGGTTATCAAACCTGATCTAACAGCATAATTTATAACTTTTAATCTCATATTGTATTAAGTTGTATTATTATACTTATTTATAATTAAATAATAAAAAAATTTTCTTTTAATTAAAGAATTAAAATTTTTAATTACTGAAAAAATTTATAAAGGTAGTTAACATCAGCAGATTTAATGAAGTGACTACTTATATCTTCTGAGAAATATATCTCTCGATAGTAGTGGGAACGCACATAATAAATAATTGAAATATTCATACATACATGAGGAAGAATTCAGCAATTGCAAGAAAAGACTAAAGGTAAAAAACACTTATCTTGCAAAAAATAATAAAAAATACCCCTACATGTTCTGTAGCAAAAAAAATTCTGAAATTAATTTTAGAAAAAATGAAAGATATTAATTAAGGAAAAATTAAATTACATAAAATCCAGTCATGACAACTATTTACTATACATGATTTACTATAACTCCAATCACCAACAAACCAATACAGATGCTTTCTATCTACATAATATTTATTTTCAGAGAGTTATTGAGAGTACATTCACGTACACAGATACAAACATATTGCAAATTAGATAAAGATAAAAATATTTGCTAAATATCAACAGATACCACAGTCCCAACCCCTCAACCAAAAAAACTCAAACTTGAGTTTTAGCAGTATTCTCTACTTATAATGCTACACTTTACATTCTTTTCTTAACCTCATATATGTACAATGAAGAAAATATGTGAAAGCCTTGTGGTAGTTTTTATCTGGATGTTGAAAGATAAATTGCTGTTGTCAAAGATCTGAAGTTTATAGATCTGAGATATATCCACATTATCTCATTTCATAAATGTTTATAGAAAATTAAATTCTAATGTAATTTTCTTAATAATACAAATAAGAATAATAATGATAATAATAGTAAAAAACACATTTCAATAAGCTAAGATCAGATTAATAATAAAATATATTCACTATTTCACTTGGAATATAACCACTCACTTGCCCTTGATGGAATAATATAAATTTACTAATTGCAACTCTGCACCTGAGAAAAATAAAAATTGTCAAATATTTTTCAATCCAACTTCATGGGCACCCATATTCCTATTAATTAGAAACATCAGAGAAATGGGAATACCGAGGGGATCTTTGTCATCATAAGAGTTATCCTCAATATTTATAATTACTGCAATCTCTAAAGCCATCTTTCTTACTTCTACTCATCAGAATTCTATATTCTTCACAGTATGTGCCACATAATTATCCCAAATATAGCAGTGTTCGCAATAAATGAATATGTTATATTGGCAACATTTCTGTGAAATATCTCAAGGAAAATATTTCTATATTTATTCACTTATTTCTCTACAGCAATATGTTCTAATGTTTCATTTCATTTTCTTGTTGCTTTGTGATTGAAAGTGGTATCATCATGACACTGATAATATCTTTTGTACTTGCTCCACACCAACTTGATAGTATTATAGTGACAATAAGGGGGAGGGGAGAGGCAGAACTCAATGGCAAGCTTCTATCGTTTCATCTTCCCCTCATCAGCTAATATGATTTTATATGAGATATAAATACAACTTTTTTTTAAATTTATGGTAAAATGAAAATTGTATTATTGATTTCACTAAAATCTTGAACACAATTGAATTTAATACATGTTGCATTCTACTCTTTATAGTGATGTAAATAATGTTGAACCAGCTACTTTTGTAATTGAATTGTATTGAAGCAAAACCTGTTTTATAATAAAATATTTTTAAAAAGGAGAAATGAATTTCATAAATAAGTATTTTTCACATTCCTAAAAGAACCATTGTTGAAAAATACCACTCACCAGCACAGAATGAACAGCTGTATAGTCCATTACATTAATGGATGTTTCTAACAATCAAGGTGGAAATCTTTCATCCACTTCTGAAACACCTCTGCTGTCATAGTTCCTTAATAGTAATTTATTTCTTTTGAATTTGAGAAAATAATAATTTTGCACCTTTGATGAAACCACCTATGTAAGAATATATCTTTTCCTTCTTTTATCTTGTCATGGCTGAGAGGCAAAAACTAAAAGGTAGATTGATAAAAACAATATATAAAATTATACATCAAAAAAAAATATTAAACCAAATGCAAGTACTTCAACGACAAGCAGTGTTCATGAAAAACAAGTCATTATAATGGTGATCTAACTTCAATTTCACAATTTAAACATACTTCAGTACATGCAAATCATGCCCTATTCATTCACGTATTTATTCCATTTCATATCATTCAATCGTAAAAAATGTAGATGTTTTAATTGGCTTTCGAATATAACCATGTCACGAAGCAAACAAAAGGCCCGCCAAATAAACACAATTCCTGTTAGTTGAACTTCTCATTTCTGTAGTGAAGTCTCCACATATTAACTAAATACAGCATACAGAAAATATTAACTTTTATCTTGAACATAATTTCAAAATATTTCCACACTATTCTATCACTATAGCAAAATATTTTTCCGTGATCATTTTCCTTTGGTGGAATGACAATACAATAGGTGGTTCCACGGCTTTAAGACAAGTTATCTAACGTTCGTGAAATAAAAACGAATAATTTCTGCATGTTAAAAACCGACCACGCCCCCTGGCACGATCACTGTGGTGTGGCAACAGTAGCTGTCAAAAAACCTGTCACATGACTGAACGCTTTGTATTTCGCCTGAGCAATCTGAGGAAGTTTGGAAGCTGCTCGTGTTATGAATGTATGTTATCGCCAGGCGCGTCATAGCGTGAATCGACAGTAGTGTCAGAAATGTCCCTCCGACATTTTGACAAATCGTGAACCAGACTCACTCCATCCTGGGAAGTCTCGCAGTAACATGTGATATGTGACCATTGATTTCCAAACTGGCTCGTCTTTCATCATATATTTATATATAAAATATACGTTTTATACGTGCGAGTAAACTTATATTTGTTGATCATTTATTACCGAATTATTTGAATGTTTGTTTTGTCATTTAGTAGTTTTTACAGCGCTATTAGATGAAGTGCTTGAGTTTATCCGGGAATACTGATTTTCTCATATTTTCGTTAGTTCATGGTGGTGCGCGAGCGGTACACACGATTTAGACAGAAGAGCTTCGTTTCTTGTGAAATTTAGCTGCCAATTCCAATTGTCGGGTAGGTAAGTCAAGAACTTGTATTTGATAGTGTTTGTTATTATGATTGGTTTGCAGACACTTCACGACCTTAAAATAAAAGGGTTGTAACTTCACTTTTATGGAAAAACTTGTTATCGACTAGGTTGGATTTGTCAAAAGTATTTCTATTGGCTGCATGAATCTGAGATGTCAATTTCGCTTTACCTTCAACAACTTCGTTTTTATCTTTGTCATACAAATGATAGGATAGATTTTAAAATATACACAATCAGCAATGAATTTATTATTCATCCAATGCTTTATTATGTTTTTTAAAGAATTATTTTATGTTATTTTTATGGTATAAGTAGAATATTGATTAGAACATTAAGATGTCAAATCTAAGAAAAATATAATGTATGCTACAATAATACAAAAAATACTACTAAAATGTTTATAAAATTATCACATACGATCTAGAAGGTTTTACTTCGATGGTGTATGAATGGAAGTGACTAAATGGTAAAATAGCGAAACACAATGTTCTTTATTGTTAATTTTATAATTTACATTCAATAATAATTTTATTAGCATACTATAACATGCTGGTAACCAAACAATAAAATATATCCTTTTACGTGGTGTAATTAAAAAATGATAAGAAAATAGCATGTTTATTACTCTATAATTAAAACATCGATGTTTTTCCGTCGAATTCCGTTTCCATCGACATCGAAAACCCATTAACGATATATCGAAACATTGATGTATCGAAGTTTTGGTAAAATTTGCCATCACTAGTCACAACTAAAAACAAATTTACTTTTTTATATTATGAAACAGAATTCCTCGCCTTCCTCATCCTCATAATCCTCCTCAACCGTCGACAAATTCACGTACAAACCAACACAAACAGGCTAGGAAGTGAACAAAAAAACACGTAACAAAACAAAACGACGTTACACGAAACAAAAACACGTAAAGGTGCGCATGTTAGCCCACCTGAAAATAAAAACATTCCTACTGAACCTAAAAACCAGGTACTAATTTTAGCACATGGCCATAGCCGCCACCTTTCCTCCATTCTCAGCAGGAATTTACCCTCCAACTACTCAGATTCATCTGTTTTGAAACCAAACCGGAGGTTTGCGGGCGTGGCTGCAGAGTTGGGCAATCCACACGAAGACCTTGACCCATTGGCCCATAGTCATTATCAAAGGAAGGGAGAATGACAATAATTTGGGCTTCTCTTTACACCTGACCAACGTAAATAAATTACAATTTGTCGCTCAAAACACCAACATTGTAGTCTCGACTCTGCCCGTTTGGGACGACAGACCAACAATGTGAACGATCCGGCAACAGTGGCTAATCTCTTTAACCAATACTTTTCGAGAATTGCTGCCGATCTCACTAAGGGTCTTCAGGCACAAAATTCAAAAACAGATAGTTCACCCAAAATTTTAGACACAATGTTCGTTTCCGAAACTTCTTCCTATGAAATTCTCAAAATAATCGGTAAACTAAAAAATAAATATTCGTCCGGTTTAGATGAATTCCCGGATTCTTTGTTAAAAACTTGTGCGTATGCCATTATACACCCGTTAACCCACATATTTAATGCATCTTTATGCACTGGAACGTTTCCAGATATTTTCAAAACAGCTAAAATTAAGCCGCTTTTCAAAAAAGGCAACACAAATGAAATTCAAAATTATCGGCCCATTTCTCTTCTATCAGTCTTTTCAAAAATATTAGAGAGACTTTTCTACGTACGAATGGAAACCTTTCTCACTAAACACGACGCGCTTTCAGATTGCCAACATGGATTTAGAAAATCAAAATCAACGGAAACAGCCATATTTTCTTTTCTTAAAGATGTCGCCTCATCATTGGATCAAAACGAGGCACCTATTGGATTATTTTAGATCTCTCAAAAGCTTTTGACGTCATTGATCATGACATTTTACTTTCCAAATTACCTTCATATGGAATTCGTGGTATTGCTCTAGATTGGTTATGTTCGTACCTTAAACAACGATCTCAGAGAGTTGAAATACCTTGCTGGAATGATGGAACATTACGTACTCACCTTTCCGACTCTTTGCCCGTTGCATGGAGTTCCTCAAGGATCGATTTTAGGCCCTATTCTGTTCCTACTTTACGTAAACGATATGCCCTCGACGCGTCGAAACGGAAGAACGTTCTCTTTGCGGATGATACGAACATCCTTTGTCCTACTGAAAATGAACAGTGTACCATTGACTGATGTTAAGAAAGTACAATATCAGATGTTTCAAATTGGTTCCGAAATAACAAATTAATAGTAAACGAAAAGAAAACGGTTTTAATGCAGTTTTCCATTTCAAATAAACAATTCTGTGCCCCATTGAAAATGAACAGTGTACCATTGACTGATGTTAAGGCAACAAAATTTTTAGGTCTCTCAATTCAGTCAAACCTTAAATGGAACGTCCATTTAAATGAATTGAACACAAAATTAAGTTCATTATGCTACGCGTTCAGAATTCTTGCAAATTCAGTCAGCCTTCATACTGCTCGTTGTGTATACTTCGAATGTTCATTCCCGCCTGAGATATGGCATAATATTCTGGGAAATACATCTTATAGCTCCCAGACTTTTAGATTACAAAAACGAATTGTACGAATAATAACCAAATCCCACCCACGTGATTCATGTAAGGCTCTCTTCATTAATCTAGGAATTCTACCATTACCGTGTCTTCTTATTTACGAATCAGTGATTTTTGTAAAAAATGACTTGCTCAAGGGCGGGAATATATTTTCAGAAAATGCCGAAGTCTATTACTATAACACTCGACGTAGAAATCATATTCATCAGGTGACAGTATCAACAGCTCATTACAAAAATTCACATACATTACAACACTTTGCCAGATGACATTAAACGATTAAATTCAATAGGAAAGTTTAAATCCCAAGTGAAATCGTTTCTGCTGCATAACTGTTTCTATACAATTAGAGACTATACTGAGCATCACAAGAAAAGTAACATTAATTTTACCAATGATACATAATGCATTATTTACCATTTGGACTGTATAAATGAGTATGAACAATCTGTAACAACTATTGTACTACAACTTCCGGGTCAATGACCCCCATCTCGATCAGGTTTTTCGTCCAGTTTCCCTGATCCATTGAGCAAATGCTGAGATGGCCCCTTGTTTTGCTTCTGGACATAAATGTAACTTCATTTTCTGTGCACGTCTTCTAGAATTCAGTGGGAAATACAATTATTCAAATTATCGTTTCCATGTGGTCGCGGCAGGAATTAATAAGAGCGAAAATTTATTGCTTATTTATCCTTGAAAATATATTTTATTACATGGGAGTTTTTTTGTTGTTTTTTTCTCCCTTTCAAAATTCAAAATTTTATTGCTTATTTATCCTTGAAAATAGATTTTTTTTTAAAATAGATTTTACTACATGGGAGTTTTTGTTTTTTTCTCCCTTTCAAAATTCAAAATTTAAGTAGTATATGACTTAGTGTAGGGATCACAGAATTTTGAAAATGTGCACACAATCCACTTTTCCCCATAGCACGTCATACGCAGTTTTTAACTGTTTTTTGACGTAAAATAAATAAATAAACACTCTGCAGCGAGATTAAGCAGGGCCATTAAGTAAGTTGTGGCTGGCCATGTATAAACAAGATGTAAGTAAGACCTACTTTAATCCTGTCCAAAATATGGATACTGATTGTGAGAGTATGGTAAAAATGGGAAAATCGATATTTCAATGATTCCAGGATACAAAGGACATAAGACAGGGGTGCTCAATGGCCCCACTATTATTCAACATTTATCTCGAAGAGGTCCTAGTGCAATGTATACGTAAATGCAGCGCAATGGGTATATTAATTCAAAATGAAGCCTTGTATACCCAGCTATTTGTGGACGACCAAGTTGTAGCTGCTGACGAAGTGAAATACAATTTCACGGTCAGAAATCTTCAAGAAGAATACAAAAAAATGGACAATGAAAATCAATACTAATAAAACTGAATATCTGGTAGCAGGTGTGGAAAATGTATTTTTTATTCATTTACGTCAAAACAGTTAAAAACTGGTGTGACGTGCTACGGGGAAGTTAATTTTGTTGCACGTTTTCATAATTCTGTGATCCCACCCTAAGCCATATACTAGTTGAATTTTGAATATAGAAGAAATAGCGTTTTTTGCAAGGATTGTTAACAAAATGTTCGCTCTGATGTAATAAAATCTATTTTCAATAGTAAATCAGCTATAGATTTTCGCTCTTATCCCTCATCATATCCTTCGCGAAGGAATAATACTTCCTCCGTGACATGAGAAGATAATTTGAATAACTTTATGTCCCACTGAATTTTAGACGTGACAGGTAATGAAGTTACATTTATGTTAGAAGCAAAACAAGGAGCCATCTCAGCATTTGCTCAAGTATCAGGAAAACTGGACGAAAACCTGATCGAGATACGGTTATTGACCCAGAATCTGAAGTACAATACTTGTTACAGGTTCTTGTAGATGTCTTAGATTTAAGAACAGTGAAAGTGTGCTATTGCAAACATTTTAAAAATCTAGGAGTGACACTATCAGAGACCGGTAAAAGCACACACGACATAGTAAAGAAAATTAGCCAAAGAAAAGAAGCAATACGGCATTAAATTGTGTGCCATGGAACAAAAACAAATTACAAAGAAAACAAAAAGAACAATGTATAAAAGCCTCGTTGAGGGTGCATGTACATACGGCGCTGAAACATGGGAGCTAAATAAAAGAGGCAAAGGAAGACTGTTAGCGCTTCAAATGTATTTTTGGAGTTGTGGCAATTCCCAGTGGAACATGTTCGAAAGGATACCATCCGTAAAATAATGGAGGTTGAAAATAACATCATAGATACAATTGAAACGAAACAATGTGCTATGATCACCTTGAAAGGATGGAAGAAACCAGATAGCCGAAAAAAGTTTGTAAATGAAGCCCTCCACAACGGAGAAAACGGGAAGACCACCAAGATCATGGCAAGATGGTGTAAACGAATGTAACGTCGTGGGTAGGGATCTACGCCACAAAGAAACAGACACGAATGGGTATTTACAATTTATTTACAATAAATTATTTACAGTAGCTAAAACCTCACTAAGGCGTTTGTCGGAGCTACCTGCCGCAGCCCCCTCTCCCAACACGCGCCTTGCGGCCGCGCCTGCGAGTAGCCAACTCGGCCGATTCGCAACTGGGCACCTCATGTGCCTCGGCAGACAATCTGCCCTGAGGTATAAGGCATACATCACCGAGTCCGAACCTCGAACACCTATTCGTGCCTTCAGCACTTCCGCGCCAGACTTGGCCGGACAAGTTTTGCGGTGTTTGCCGCGAGGAAACCAGAATCGTTACCCCCGAAGGGTCCTGCGACGCACCTTAATATAGTGTAACGTCATAGACTTGACTCCCTGCTCCGGAGAGACAAGTTGCAAGGTATGGGAATGAGGGAGCCAAAAATAGGCTCCCGAACAAAGGCCAACCCTTCAGGGAAAGTCCAAAAGGGGAGAGGGCTTGGAGGTGCCGGGTGCAAATTGCAACGGAAAAGCAGGCGCCTCAAGACGAGTGCGTGGGGGAAAGATGACGCAGGAAGTCATGTGACTCGAGCATATATAAGGATGGTGGCCAAAGCCCTGGGTTGGGTAACATTTCTGGTTTCCTCGCGGCACAACACCGCAAAACTTGTCCGGCCAAGTCTGGCGCGGGAGTGCTGTAGGCACGTGTAGGTGTTCGAGTCTCGAGCACTGTGAAGTATGCTTGATACTTCGGGGCAGATTGTCTGCCGAGGCACACCAGGTGCCATTTGCGATTGCCGAGTTGGCTAAACGCAGGCGCGGCCGCAAGGCGCGTGTTGGGAGAAGGGGGCTGCTGCAGGTAGCTCCGACAAACACCTTAGAGTGAGGTCTGTGAATAGTGTACATAATTTATTGTAAATAAATTGTAAATACCCACTCGTGTCTGTTCCTTTGTGGTGTAGATCCCTACTCACGACGTTACAATAGGCCCGAGTCACATGACCTCCTACGTCATCTGCCCCCCACACACTCGTCTTGAAGCGAGTGCCACCGACGCCGCATTTTGTGCCCGGCGTCTACGAACCAGCTCCATACCCTCTGGGATTTCCGTGAGGGGTGGCCTTTGTTCGGGGACCTATATTTGGCTTCCTCATCCCCATATCTTGCAACTCAGGAGCAGGGAGTCAAGTCTATGACGCTGCACGAAGCTACGAAGTTGCAGATCTGCGGAACATTGGGTTGACATAAGTTCTGGAGGATGGGATGCAAGAGACGGCGTCATCTGTAAAAAACTCATTAAAAATAATCATGCTTCAGCCTAGCCACAGTTGTGTTAGCTATGTCACTGATTTTTACACAATTCGACATTGCAATCGATTATTAAGCACAATGAGAAACTGATTAGTAAAATAGATTCTAACTTGAATGGTCAATTGCATCCTGCTTTGTTGAATGACGAAACTGAATCATTTGTTAATTCAGGAATGTTTCTAGAGCCGTTTTTGAGAAAATTTTGAAAATGTCCGGGGGAGCTTCATGTAACCCAAATTTCAAAGAATGTTTTTCAAAATTTCAAAGCTTCAACTAGAGACAGATGGGCAGTTTTTTTCAATTTGAAAAAGATCGTACGTCTGGTTTTTAGGCGCTAGGTTTGTTCACATACGACAGACGGACGGACGGACGTTTTGGGGAAAAAAACAACACTTTTTCGGTATCAGGGGACACCAAAACGTGTATTTCCGTTGAAATCTCCAAATCAATTTTCCGCAGCATTACATAACTTTATCTTGAAATTTGAAGCTCATTTTCACATAAATCTATTGAGTATTCGAAAAACTTCATTTGAAGCACATCTACTCACAAATGTAATAATGCATTCAAAGCATAAAAATTCAAAATGTGGATATAAACGGCGTGAGAGGTATTTCAAAAAACACACTTGTGTAATTTTCGAAGAAAAAAAAAGAATACACCACACTAAACTTTACGTTATATTAAACACTGCCATTACCATTAACTATTGGAAAAATTTTGGAGCCATTTTTAAGAAAAGAGCGTTTGAGCGTTTCTGAAAATGAGGAATTTTGAGCTCATTCTCACAGAAAACTGTTGAGTTTTCGAGAAACTTTATTTGTAATTATTTAAAGCACATGTGCGCATAAATATAATAATAACAAGAAATCGTCAATAATGTAAAATGTATCGACGTGAGAGACAAGTCAAAAAAACTAATTTTTAAAATGTTTGAAGAAACAAAAGAATAGAGCAATATGTCGTTTATGTCATGGTATAGGGTTCGTTTGTCACTAACCCTATCAAAAATTTAAAGAAAAAACTGGTGGCGTTTTTGAAAAGTCTTGTTTTTGTTACTTTTTAAAATTGCAAATATTGCACGTACTATTGCACGAAAACTACTAACATTTCAAAAAATCTGCATGACCTTATTGAAAGAACTATTTATGCACAACAAATTTCATTTGAAGCAAAAATCTCCGTCTTCATTTTGTAATTGTACGAAGACGCAAAAATATTCAAACTTTTGCAATTTTCGAAAATTCAAAGTTAACCGCAAAATAAGACATATGCCACCTTTATAAGTGAATTTTACCCTATTCTTACAAGAAATTTAAAGAAAGAAATCGGAGCCATTTTTGAGAAAATTTTGAAAATGTCCGGAGAGCTTCATGTAAAGTTCCCCCAAATTTTAAAAAATATTTTTCAAAATCTCAAAGCTTCAACTAGAGCAAGATGGACAGGGATTTCTACAATTTGGAAAGAATACCTTTTTGGTTTCGGTGCTAGCAGTGTTCACAGACGGACGGACGGACGGTTTGCTTTGAATTGGTTTTTCGACATGAAGGACCCACAAAACTGGGGTTGTGACGGCACCACATGTTAGAGGATTTTTTGCTCTTAATTTAGCAACTGGATTTATCCACTTTCTTGTTTTCACGCTCCGACAATGATTTTTTTTCTGTCGGAGATTCGCCGTTTTTTCGCGCAGCATTACATAACTTCCTCTATAATACATATTTTACTCCGTATATACGTACGTATATGAGAAAGTAAAAATTGGCCGAATTAGGCAACTTTCCCCTACATGGGTGATCAAGAGCACGAGGATGTATTAGTTTATTGGTTTTAGAAAATAGAACTGCGTGAAAAAAGACTTATTATGGCATTTAATTTATAACGTTTATACCTAATCTGAATACTTTAATTCTTGCACTGTGAAGTTAATTACGTGAAGTGAAACGTAATTTTAATGAGTTGTATTAAAAATTCTTCAAATATTCGACACGTTTAAATGAGTTTTCCAGACCATTCATAAAAATTTGTTCCACTGCCGTCTAATCAGAAAAAAATTGGACCCACTCTCTTTTCTAGGGGCAATATCAAAGAATTCGAAGCAAATGCAACGATCACCAATTTCGTGGAATGCAGCTCGAATCTCAGAATTGCAAATTGATCATTCTAAAACTACCATTATGGGAAAATTGTGCAAATGAAATATTTGAAAATTCCTTTATTTTCTATTCAAAATACAAGGCACAATGAAATAACAGTTAATAAAATACAACATTAATCATGCATTCGTCACTTCTTCCGGTGTAGAGTTCTTTGTTTTTCAGCAAATTCGACAATTTTCTCTTCTACAGCAAGGCCCTTACGTTTCCTCACAGCATCCATGTATTTCCTGGCACGATTTGCAGAATCTGCCTTCTCTCCGTAATGCAAATACTCCTCTTCTGTAGATGGAGTCCAAAATGGATCAATTTCTATTACCTAAAACAGAAAACAAAATATATTTACACTACTGTGTGATTGGTAATCTAACAACCCTTTTTCCCAAAGATAACATATTTCCACCACGTATCAAAATGTACATGTTTATGAAAACACTTCTATAAGGTATGCGGCAAATGGGAATGTGTAGTAGAATGCTCTCCGTGCTCTCTTTAGCTCTCGCTCGCTCTCGTTCGCGTTCTCCCTCTCGCTCGGGATCTTTAACCCATTTCCCCTCCCGGCGGGTAAGACTGGCTAACCGGGAGCGGCTGGTTAGCCATCTGGAACTGTCCCGCTGGTAAGACTGGCTAATCATCTTACATGCCGTGGTACTCTTACTTTAACACGGAAGTGGCCAACGGGTTCGAACTTCCCATTAACTCTCGAACACCCAACCTTTTTGACACACGTGTACACCGAACGTGGGTCTGGCGGACCACCACATTTTTCACTCCCTCTTTTACAACACATACAAGGTTCTTACAAGTATTCTAACTTTTCGAACATTATGACAGACTAAAATAGAAAATGCATCTAAATCATATCATATTGTTACTTTATTTAAACCATTTATTATAATTTACAAAAGCATATAGAGGAAAACATGCCTTAAATTTACTTATAAGAATATGCAATAAATGTAATAACTTTAGAATGTTTATTTGTGTGTATGAAAAATATAATGCATAACATACAATTATAATCACTGAAATTTTTTGTACAGGAACACGTTTATTAAACGCTTCCTGGACATTGCGTTTATATTAACCCATTAAGCTTTGCTCGGCAGGTTATAAGAGAGACGTCTCAGCCGAGAAGGTAAAGTGTGTTTTAAGGAGAGTGATAGTGTCGAGGTGCGAGTGGTGAGAGGTAAAGTAGTTAGTGTTGTCGAACTGTGCGACAAAATTTTTCTCTGGTGGACTAAGGAAGTGTGCTCGTTAACGGAATCTAATGCGCATACGGCAAATAGGCTGGTCTTTGGCACATCTCCCGGATCCTTGGAAAATTGGCGAAATTTGTAGGTACGATTCTGTATGGTGACTGGGTGAAATAAAACTGTTTTTATGCCGCAATGTGAGGGTTCTATTTTGATTACAACACTTTCGATAGATCAAGTGAAATTCGCACAACAAAACGACTTAATAAACAAATTAGGTAGATTAACGTTTAAAAAAATAATTTAAAGACATTTTAAAATTTATTTATTATACTATATAACCGGATAATAATAGTAAGCGATAATGACCTGTGGTCCACCATCTTTCCTTTTCAGGAAAAATCACGAAATTTAGTTGAGTACATAGCTCACATATCTTCCTAAACGAAAATTCTCAATTTTAAATATACCGATTATAAGTAAACCAGTGTGTCAAACGACATGTTCTCTCTAAATATTGGGTCCCGCAACATTTTGCACAAGTTTGCAATTTTTAAGGAAAATGTATATTTTTTGGTGCGGGTGCAACTAAATTTAGAAACTGGAAAAATTCCTGGGATCAGTGTTAGCACGGCAACATATTTTGTTAAAAAATGTTTACATTATAGACGCCACTGCCTGCATTTAAAAATCTTGACGAAGCATGGTGAACTTCTCAATTTTTCATTTTACTATCATGGTGGTGAATTCTACAATAGTCAACAATTTTCGTGAACGTGCATCTCCTGAAAACAACATTCTGTAGTGTGAGGAGAAAATCGAGCTCAGAAAACAATGTTAGAATTGCTGCTGCTTCTTTGGGGCAGAGAAGCAACGCTTGAAGCGACATCTTGTGGCAAAAGTTGTAAGTTGTCCGGTCCCTGGTTGACGCCATCTTACGAGAAGGACGCATCTGGTTGTACTCTTGAAATTTTGTGATTTATCTACTATTTTTAGCGATTTGACTGTGCCTGGTGTGTTTAAGTGCTTTCATTACTGTTGCAGGTTAGCTGAAAGTATCATTTCGACTGATTTTCTTGCTACAACCAAAACAAACAAACAGATTATGAATTTTAAATGGATACTCAAACCTTAACGAACTTCAGATTTACGAGGTGATGATAAGTGTCAAAATCTATAAACAGCTCAGTTTAATTCCAATATTAAATCGCTGTGCTAATTGATTTACTGAAAGATTGTTTGTATTTCTGTGACAAGTGACGATTCCGTTATTTTGAACGGTACGTGGACGGTGTATCAAATAGTTTTAAATTTGTGTTTCAAATCATATTCTATTCGAAGACAAACTTTCAGATAATATCTTTTATCTAATTACGGTAAAGTATAATCTACTGGTTGTATTTAACAGTTGCAGCTTAAGTGGACGAAAATCTACATACCCACATTGCCAAATTTCGTAAGTACAAGCTTCAATAGATTTTGTGGGTAGCATACCTTCTCATTTTTATATTGAATCTTACTTTTTCATTTATTGAATACACATCAATCTTACACTTTTAAAATGTTAAACTAGGTTCTTGCTCTTATCTGAGTTTTCTTGTATTTATTCCAATTTTTACACGTATATTAAAACGCATTCGTGACATGGCTACTGCTCGTTCTACCCTTTTTACTCTCTACACTCTCAAATCCGACCTTCTGAAAGCCTTCACACACATAAACAATAATTTAGATCAACATATTCTAAGGGAGTGTACACAGACAGTTGGGTACAAGTCGGCAACACCGCGAATAATACCAACCGTGCACCCGTGACTGTACAGAAGACCAGACACCGTATCCAGTCACAACTCAAAACAAATTTAGTGTTTTAGATCATGAAACAGATTTTCCTCGCCTTCCTGATCCTCACAACCTTTCTCTAACATCGACAAATACATGAACAAACCAACACAAACAGACTAGGAAACGCGTCAAAACCAAAACACGTAACGCTGTGCATCCTAGCTCACTTGAAAACAAAGACATTCTAGTGAGCCTAAAAACAGGTATTTATTTTCGCTGACAACTACGGCCGCCATCTTTCCTCTATTCTCAATAGGAAGTTACCCTCCAACTTCTCAGTCTCATCAATTTTTAATCCTAACGGGAGGTTTGCAGATGTGACAGCAGAGTTGGACACTCACACGAAGACACTGACCAATCAGGACACAGTCATTATCATAAGAGGGCAGAATGGCATTAACAGAGAGTATAATAACTTGGGCGGTAACCTTACATCTGATCAACATGTAAACAAATTACAATGTCCCATTCAAAATACTAACATTGTAGTCTCGACTCTGCCTTCTGGTACAACAGACCAACACTATGCAGCGAGATTAAGCACGCAAACCAACAATTAAAACTGCAACTGAGAGAAACAAATGCCACACTTTTTGAAATTAATTTCCTCTCAGCAAAACACTTCACCCGGCATGGTCTTCACATGAACCTTGCTAGAAAATATGCAGTCGGTTACAAGCTTGCACAATACATCAACTCCAGTCCTTCGCAGTCCCCTGCCAAAAATCCATCCCTTTCACCTTCCTTACATTCTCCACTCCCACCCTTATTTCGAACCTTCTTACCTCCACCTCTGAACCTACTCCCGTTTCTCCCATTCCCACTTCCAATTCATCTACACCTGACGCCCCACTTTCCTCACTGGACACATTACAACCTTCGACCATGCACTCCAGGTAAACATTGAGTAAATATATAGCAACTACAGCCAGATGCAGCAGAAAAACATTCGTGCAGTACTTGCAAAAGATAAACATACTGCACCATAATGTTCAATCCTTTTCAAATAAAACTGATTTAGGCAGCTTTGCAGAGCGTTGAAAATGTTTTCGAAATTTCTGTTGTACATCTTACTTCGCTAAAAGGGATATTACTTTCCATCTACAGGCCACCAACAAAGAGAGCTGCAGATTATATTTTGTTCTTAGAAAACCTGGAGATAACACCAAAGTCAGCAACCGCTCTTTTGAATCCATTGTTGTATGCGGAGATTTTAACATTGAGTTTCTGGTCTAATCTTGCGAGATAGAACAGTTTCTCAATTAATATAATTTCTTCAATTTAGATATTACAATTCATGTACCTACACGGATCACACTAAATTCGATGAAGGCAATCGATCAAATTATAATTAACAAAACTACTACTCGATATGAAGTTGAAACAAAAGATTTAGGATAGTGACAACGATGCAGAAATTCATGTCATTATAAGAAATAAATAATACACATATGACTAGAGTGTTTACTAAACGTAAAATAAAATTATTCATTGATTACTTGATGCAGGAGTCATGGGACACGGTTTATAATACTGTTGATACAAACGATAAATATGATTTTTTTTCAACGCTTACATTTTATTTTAACACTTGCTTTCCTCTTCAAAAAGAAAATTACATATTTCACCAAAAACAATTCTTGGATAACGCAAGGGATTAGGACATGTAAAAACAAGCGAATTCTTTCTTTCATTTCTAAACGGCATACCGTATCTCCAAATTTCCTCCTCTACTTTAAAAAATACAATTCATTGTTAAGAAAAGTCAATAGGCAGGCTCAAATTATGAAACACGATCATGATATTTTGAACTCAAATATCAAAACAAAAGCCATGTGGAATATAAAAAATTCGTAAAACTCGCATTTCATTAAATACTTTTCACGTCTCTCCAATTTTGTTTTAAGAAAAAACAAAATTGCAGATCGCTTGAAAAATGTATGATGGAATTCAATCCATTATAGTTTGGTGTTCTATTTGATGGATCATCACTGCAAACACTTGCAAATTGGACCACGAATCGTCACTGATAGATGCCACTTCGATCTCCATAGATGCGTCTTCGATTGTTGTTCAATATTTAGCAATAAGGTAAGATTTATAACGTGATTCTTTGATATTAGAAAATATACAATGTATGTTGTTATTGTAGCAGCCCGATACACGTTTTTCAAGCGATAGTTGAAATAATATAATTTGCACATAATTATAAGACATTTTCGTAACCGTAAAAACACGAGAAAGTCTGTCTCATGTTGAAAAACTGGTTTCATCTGAAGAACCCTCCAAATAAATTTGACTCCCAAAATCTTGACCTCGAATTGTCGGACTGATTTTTTTTCCTATACTACATACTATTACCGAGTAAAAGTAATACGAGAAATATGTAAGGGAAAAACATAAACCCCAACAGTTCACCAGTTAGATCCTCTAAAACAATTACGACGACAACGTAAACAAAGGCAGAACTTGGGATAAAAAACAAAATGCAAAATTATTTCAACATCATTAGGATGTATTAGAGACATTTTATTCATAGACAATGTTGCTAAATGTGTTACTTTACTAAAAGCTGCTCCGTCTCCATTACGTTCCAACAAATAATAAATAATTGATAAACACTACTGAATATAACGTTTATATTATTACTGATTTATCACTTAAAAGTGTTTACTATTCCTTAAAAACAAAATATCTTGAGTTCAGAAAAACTGACATACTTCAGAAACACAATTCGAGCCGCATGAAGAAGGGTCGTAGGATTCAAATTTTAAAAAAGGGGGATGAGACCAAAGAGTAGAGGTGGAGGAGGGATTCCTCCCTCCTCTATCTCTCTATATACAGAAATAATGTGTGGATGGGCGGCAGCCGCTTCTGGCAACACCTGCGACTCCGACACAGAGGCGGGTAAGCCAGGTAGCAGAAGGAGCTGGGTCGGAGATGGTTATCGGCGGCTCGTCTTTTTCTTACGCGGTGAGGAGCCCCCACCTGTCCCGGCCCGGGATCCCTCCCGCTCCCGGGGTCACATTGCCCCTCTCGCAAATTAAGCGACCAAGGGAAAGCTCAACAAAGCAATGCAATGCAGTGCTAGGCTTATTTTTGCAAATAATTTAATACATTTTTTAGATAGGCTTAAAAGGATCTTGCAATTGACAAACTGCCTTCGTTAAAAGAAATAATGCCGGATAGGATGATATCGAAATAGTTAAAACGCATAGCAGCAGGAAAAAATTTCTCTTCTAAAAACGTTAAAAACATTTAGTGGTGGAGTGAAAATTTCCTATGAAATGTTGGCTTGAAATTCAGATGAAAGGATTGACACCATCATCGTCAACAAAAAATTGTATTGTTGATGGCTGGCTTTGCCGTAATTATCATTATAAATAGTCGGGCAAAGATGAGATACAGTGCGCCTAAATTTATTAATTAATTAATTTATTTATTTAAATCTCTTACTATTTAACAGTATAAGACAATCAGAAAGCACATTATAAGAAACTGGTACACAGAAATACCTAATACCAAAGAGGACGTACCTGGCTATAATACAACCGTTGGCTCTGTATCTTTGGATGAACTACACGCAACACTAAAAAGTATGAAAAACAGAAAAGCATGTGGCCTAAATGGTATTAATGTGGAACTCCTTAAAAATGCAGGTACTCTATGTGAATTTGGACTACTAAATGTATACAATGAATGCTGGTGAAGCTGCAAAATACCGAACTCCTGGAAACCATTAGAAGTCATATCTCTGTTTAAAAGGGTCAAAGAATCGAATGTGAGAACAATAATTAACACCCGCCTAAAAAAAAAAGAATTTCTCTAATGAATAATTTCAGTAAATACATCTCTTTCATGGACGAATAAATTAAACTATCTCGTAATTTAAACTTGAAAATATATCTGTGTTCCGGAAGAAAAGCGCACTATGTCCAAATTTTTCGAAATTGAGGTTTTGGCATCATCTTATATAACACTTTCCGCTCTTTCTGCTGGAATGAAACACTATATCCTAGGTTAAATAATAACCTATTTAAACGGTTTTGAAAAGCACTATGTTCCATCACAACGTAGAAGGAAAGTGAACCAGAATTCCCCCAGAAAGGGCACAAAAATCCCCAGAAAACTGAGAGATAGAATTAAATAAATAAGATGTGTCACTGAGAGTAATATAAAAATTAATACAAAGAAGTGAAGAAAACAGTCACGTGAAAAACAAAGAGAGACAAGATCGTAACCGTAACATTACTTTGCCTCGCCTGTAAAATTTGCTTTTTTTCCGGGTGGTGCACATGGTGCGCTTTTCTTCCGGGACACAGATTTGCATTGTGAATTTTTGCGAAAAAAAAAAGAGGATTTGTTTTGCACCGAAATTCCTGAACCTGGTATCGTCTTCCTGTTCACGAAACGCGAAGAGTCGGTCCTGGTGCAAGCACTCTCAGTGGGGAAAAGGAAACCTTTAACCCAGGTTGCGTCCGGCGGAAAAAGGTCGTACCACGCGCCACGCGCCCCGCCCGCCACCCGTTCACACGCGACGCGGTAAAAGCGAAAGTGAGTTTATGTGTAAAGTTCCTGCCCGTTGGTCCAGTGTCCCTGGCGACGCCGAATGACACGGAGAGAGAGAGAGAGAGAGAGAGAGAGAGAGAGAGAGAGAGAGAGAGAGAGAGAGAGAGAGAGTCGGTGAGAGGGAGTGAATGAGTGCGAGAGAGTGAATCAGTGAGAAAGAAAGTGAATAAGTGAGTGAGTGAGAGAGAGAGAGAGAGAATGAGTGAGAGAGAATGAATGGATGAGAGGGAGTGAATGAGTGCGAGAGAGTGAATGAGTGAGAGAGTGAATCAGTGAGAAAGAAAGTGAATAAGTGAGTGTGTGTGTGTGTGTGTGTGTGTGTGTGTGTGTGTGTGTGAGAGAGAGAGAGAGAGAGAGAGAGAGAGGCAAGTCAGGCGAAAACGGGTGTCGGACTGGCTAGAACAATGTAGGGAAGTACTAGCTCTCCAGCTAGTAATGGCATTGGTCTTTTTTGACAATAGCATTAAAATATATTAGAGAGGAGGGGGATTTATGAGGTGTGGTTAAAAACTCGCAACTCGCAACTCGCATCCTCGCAACTCGCCGAGGTTTGAGTTTTCGTACCTTCATTTTTTCAATTGTAACATTTAATATTTAAATAATAATTTACATAATTTAATGTATTAATTATTAACGAATCCATAATTAATAATTAAATAAAAATAAATAATAAATAAAAATATTCTTCAATTTTCTCATGGAGAAAAAAATTAAAATTAATTAATGCAAAGCATAACGTTTATTAATTATTCAAACGCACATAAACGAAAACAAGTAGATGAATGACGGCTAGGGCCGACCAACTAAAATATATTGACATATCAAGTAAATAGAAAGAGTTCCAAACGAGAAAATACATTGCTCGTGTACCCACTTATGAATTTAAATCAATCGTGAAAAATTCAAATACGCGCCCATCAGGAGACTCTTCCTAAGAACAGAAAATCTTATGAAAATTTTTATGATACTCCGTGTGTTTAAGATACAATGAAATACGCAATAGGCACACTATTTTAATTTATATACATCCTCCTCCTCTAAGTGAAAAAGAGATGTGAATGCCATCGCAAAACATTTTTGTAAACAAATGCTACATACTTTACAAAATATTGGAATTTGCACAGAATATTTAGGGATTTTGCATGCATATTTCTGGGCTTAAAGCTAGCATATACTCCCCAGATCAAATGAACGTGTCATGGACATTCACATTGTACACTTAATATAGGATTACCATACGTACTGATTTTCGAAGATTTCTTTTTAATGCGATGGGACACAGAATAGTCAGCAACGTCATATTTTTCAAAAATGTACAGCAAAATGCGCCCAGGAAACTGGATTAGTAAGCCTATGTCTTCCGAGTTTTAAGAAGAACATGTGATAATTTTATTTTATTTGCAGTGAATGTTCTGAACAGTAATATTCTCCTTTTCCTGAAATTTGTACTTTCAATTTAATAGCTCTTATTGAGATTCCTCGAGAGCGAACAAAGCCAGTGAACATCAATAAAAGAAATACTAAAATCTTGACTGGTATCATCTTCCTTTCCCATTTAGATTTTAACTTGTCCTGGTCCTGGAGTCTCTATTTGCACAGAAAGACAAAAGGCAACACGGTTTTTGTATTGTCCAGGCTTGCTGGTATATTTCCAGCTTGATCGAGATCGATGCCTTGAGAAATAAGAAAAATAATGAAAAAAAGGAAAGGAAACGGCAAAAATAAAGCACAATACTAAAAATAGACATGATAAGTTAAAATTAGCAAAAAGTAAAATGAAAATGTTACCGTCCCTTTGTTAAAAGTTTTAAAATCGTAACAATAATAATGAAAAGACATTTCCCCAAAATTCTGGGTTCTACTTATTACATGTCAGTTATTAACCTTGCTTAGGTTATTTTATTTTTAAGTGATGCAATATAATTATTTTGGGTACAAGATAGTTTCCGGTATTTAAATGTTTAGACAGTCATAAAAGCTGTATAAATCTCATAATGTAAATTAGGGTCCAACAGACACTTAGCATAATCCCCAACTTGTCACGTATGAGGATGTGGCACCGTAACTCAATCGAATCTTATCGCCACAACTTTCAATTAAAATGTATTGAAGATCGTTTTCAGTGCTTTACCACGTTTTAAAAATCTAAATAAACGTAGCGTATATTCTTCAAAATATTCATATCCCATAAAATGACTACGAAGAATAAGCAAGTGAGAAAATTCTGGTTTCCTGAACATTTTGCGATTTCTAGTAACTTGTTCGAGAAGGGAGCAGTTGCTGCCCGCACATTCTCTGAGGAGCGCGGGTTGCCAGTGGTTCAGGCGCTCCGGCGGATGAGAAATCCAATTTCTTCATTCATTCTCGTTCCGGTAAATATACACCTTTTGAAAAAACACAAACTAATATCGTCACTGCCGTAAATATGTAAAATATCCTGACATCAACAAGATGTAAAAATAAATCGTTAGTCCAGAAAAAACAGTTTGTAAACAGAACGAATATTGCCAGACGTGCTTAAACTAAAAATAGTACCTAAGCAACACTTGTATATTTTTCCGAATACTTTTTTAATTTCTTTATGATTTTTTAGTCCGTAAACGTTTATTAAAATTACATAGTTACATAAAATACAAAACTAAAAGTTCATAACATTATTGAAGGTGTAAATTTAGGGATATTTAAAAAAAATATCTGCTATATTATTAGAGGCGCACAACATGTTCGAAAATAAATAAAATGTTGCACTTTTCAAAACTTTAGAGGTTTTAATGCAAACAGAAACTGTACCATTTCTATAAATAGACTTTTCTCTATTCTAGCAAAAAAAATTAAAGAAAAAATTGCAGTAAAATGGCTACAATTTTTAAAAAAATTGCTCCTCAAATAAAGCAAGCTATGCTTATAAGATGATACAGATCGAGTTTATAGAAAAATCCGAGGAAAGTCGAAAACGTTTCAACCCTTCCTATATTCTTGAAGATTAATTTTTGCCACTGAAAACTGTGTTACAATTAGATCTTTAAATTATGACAAGTCATTTCTTAAAAAAATTAAAAAGTTTTAGAAAAGTTTAGTGAAACTTGAACGTTAAAAAAAGATAAGATTTTCGGGAAAAAACTTCACATTTTTTATATCAATGTTTTGGTAGAATATAGTGTAGTGATTTCGTGTAAAAATACGGCACTATGTACGATTTTCATTAAAAAGCTCAGTAATTTGGAAAATTGCAAAAGTTTAATTTCGTTCGTAATCAAAATTGAAGTTAGATTTTTTCTTAATCCAATTTATTCTTCGACATTAAATCTTTATATTGAGATATACCAAAATTTTCCTCTCTCTCTACATTTATATCTGCTAAAGATCTTAGCGTCCGGCTTGCTGGGTCAATGGGTCACGATATATTATAATCCTTATTACCTCTATAATGGATTATAGGATCCGCCGACTATACAGCGCAGCTGGGAATCTGAAATAGAATGATTCTATTCCTAGTTCATTTCTGTTTGGATTGACTAAATGAAAAATCACTTTCTTTTCTAAAGAACAAAATTCAACAAAGTTTATTTTTACGGTTTTAGTAAACAATTTAGTGAATTTACAATTTTTTAGGCCTTTGATCAAGATATCTTTCAATTTACAATTTATACCGCGGTTAACTTATCTTTTCTTCGTTGATGTCCCTCGTAGACTTCTCAGTCGAAATATCTTGCGATCTTGCCGTAGTCCAAAGTTCAAGAAATCCTCTTCTGCCCCTATCCAAGCTGGTCTCCAACTATCAAAATTATCAGTCCCGATTACGTCCTATGACATAGTCCCAAACTCGATTACCACTCCCGACAAAGTTCCAAATACACCAATATTGCTTCCACATCAAAATATCTGCAATATCATTCACTGTCCTTAAAATTTCACTGATAACCCATTTCTATCTCGATTGTACTCGTTCCCTCTCACGAACATACGATCAGTTCAGAAGCGCGTTTCAGAGCAGAATGAAATCTTCCTGCACGATTCATCCCTCGAAGACTTCGTATTAAACTACCTTCATTTTTTTTCATAACATCTGACCGTCCTTCTCTCACCCAGCCAATCCATACGTTCGTTATATTTTGGTGTAGCTGATCGTCTAAACTTCTTCGCCCAATCCCAAATTTTCTACCTTTGGCACCCAGAACTCTTAATGCATTTAGAAAAAACAAAACTACATTGTTTATTCACGGTCGTTGCTAAGCTCTAGCTCTCGTGATATTTCGTAATGCATGTTCCACCATATTGTCTACAAATAAACTTTTTTTTTAACGTGAAATTATTTTTCACGTCAGTTTTTCATGTAATTTTGAGTTATAACGTAATCATTGTTAAATTCAAAGCGCACTAAAAATTCAACCCAGCGATTTAAATGCATCGCTTATAACCAAGATTCCAAAGCGTATGGAAAATGATAGTTGCCTACCACCAGCCCTCATGTTCAAATCTGAGCCAGGGAAAGGATTTTTCTTTAATTATCTTTTTAAAGAATAGAACACACACTGGATTCAAGGCCAGGAACACATTTTCATTTCAATTTCAAAAATTAAAATTTGTATTTTTTCAATCCTCCACCGCACCGTTCGGTTAGTTTTTTTGAAGTGATGGCTGAAGTCTTAATAGAATAGAAGGTGCATTGAATCCACATTACATAACCGTTACCAATAATGCGAGAAAGTATGGTTGTAGCATTCTAGTTTAATGTTACTACGTGTAGTGAACTTTTAACAATCTTATTTATAATGTATGCAAGCGAGTTTTACAATCTGTTACGGCAGTAAATCTGAGATGCCAATGAAAGTTAAATTGTAATAATACACGTTATAACACACGATATTAATCAGAAGAAAATAACAATAGAACTGTCAAGTATTATAACTGTAGAAGAAAAAATTTTCAAACTACGAGATAAATACTGAATAAAGTCGTATTGTCAAAACTCCTACGCTACCCCTGCTCTTTCGTAAGTTTTATTTTAAGTCTAACAGAAAATCATGTATTTCTGCAGGGAGGCGTTGAAATTTATGAAGTCGTAGCAGAGAGGTATCTTGTATTTGGAAAAGTCACTCGATCATTCGTTTTCGTTGAATGTAATTGTTGCAAAAATGTTATTTTAACCTCTTTGCACGCCTCTGAACACCATGTGGCCAGAAAATTCGCAGCAGTAACGTTCTATAGGATTCAGAGACTTCCTAACGGATTTATAAAATCGACTGACGTCTAGTGATCATTAAGCGAACTACTACTAATGTCATTCCCGCAACCCAATGGACCTGAACGACTTCAAATAAAAACGACTTTGAGTAATATTTTGTGTAGTATACTACACACAGGATCTGAAGAGGTGATCTCATTTATATTTGCAAAGTTATCTTAAAGGTGTTGCTGTACTCCTATTTCTAAGCTCCGCATAGAAAGTGCTCTTGAATGAAACAAATACATGTATTCTTACGTGTAACAACATATTTTACTTATCAAATTACACGTGTATTTTGAAAAAAACGTACCAAGAATATAGCCCCAACTTGAAAAATGAATTCGATGGTTGCAACTCTTTCCCAAAGCGCAGCGGCCGCGGGTCGCTCGCCGCTGCGCCTGCTCGTTAGCGCATTCCCCACTCGACCATCTCCTTTGCCTCGCCTTTCCCGCCGGCCCGGGCTTGCACTCGCGCCTTTTCCTTCTCCCTCCTCCTCTCTACGACTGCCGTCTTCGTCCCTTTTGCTGTTTACTCGGCTGGCACTCCGTCCCTGCCTTCACTCCCGTTGCGACGGCCTTTTTCTGTTTCCTTTTGTCCCACTGCCCCCTCTCGTTTCACCACTGCCATCGACTCTGCTGAGAATCTAATGTCTCTGATCTCATCCCCACTTCCTTCAATGTTGCAGAACAGTATCACCCCTTCATCGCCACCCTGAAGCCATTGCAATTACATCTAACACCATCATCATCCCCGCCTCTTTGTAGTATCTTGAACTCTCCTCTCTGCTGGATATCCATCTCAGTCCCGGCTTCCTTGTTTCATGTTGCTTCCCTCTTCACGCTATACCACAATACCATTAGCTTTGCACCAAATATGCAACCACCAACTCCTCCGACACTGTCCCAACGAAAAGACGGATGAACGCCTCTATGATGTCTTGGATGAACAAGTGGAATGTCCATCCTGCAACAAGCATCCCTCGTTGGCATCCTTTGTATCCTAATCTTTCTTTCTTTGGGAAGTTTCTTAGTCCACTTAAAATTAAACAACCGGCATCCAATGTAACGTAATTGATAGGTGAGTCAACGATTTAGTGTGTTTGCGTGCGCGCGCGCCTCTGTACGTAAGTTAATTGTATCAAAGTCTGTTGCAACTATTTAAAAGACACCTCTAGAACGGTCTTAATTTTTACAGAATGGAAATACAGTTCTATACTCAACGAAATTTTTTTAAAGGAGTTTTCCACGGTTTCTCCGATAAATCCCAGGCAAACGCGGAGAAGTAGCTTGAAATGGAGGCAACAGACTGCTCGCAATCTCTCCTTCCTCATCCTTGCTCTCTTTTCTCACCCTTACACACACACACACACACACACACACACACACACACTTGCATGCTGTACACTATTACACATGTTGAGGAAAAGCGGGATTTTAGGGCTTGCCCCCACTGTGTCAGAGCCCCGCTGCAAGACCTGGAGGGGAAAAATTTTGCAACCTCACGTGTACGTCAACCGGATTTCACATTCCAGGGGAATACGAATATCGCCACCGCCCGGGATATAAATAGCTGGGCTGAACTTACGGGGCTAATGACCATAATAGTTGACGCGCCCGGAATCACTAAATAATCATTTATGTAGCACATGGATATCCGTCTGATCGAGTCTTTCTCCCTTCTCATAAGTTTAAACTGCTCTTGAAATAAATAATTGTTAATGAATAAGTAGCATATGCCAACCACCAGGAATGTTATTTCTTCAGGAATGCAAACTAGGATGTTGGACCTATTAAAGCAACTTTGCTAGACTAAATCCAAGGTGAGATGTCGGCGTGGTAAGTAAAGTAAATGAAAATCAAACATTTTCTCAGTATTCTAGTCACTACTTTTTCGATAACAACAACAAAAACTTTACTCAACAATTTTGTAGCTAAAGAACACAACACGTAATCTCCTTTCAATACGTTCATATTTCGTTTATACTTCAACACGTATACCTCCGTCTGTACTTCAGGACATAAAACTTTCGTCAGTACTCCGAGACGTCTAACTTTTTTTTAACACGTAATATTTCCTCATTTTCGTCAAAGTCCTTTTAACTTTGTTTTATATGTTTCAATTCCGAAACGTCTACCTCTATTCAAGTTGTTGCTTTTCGTCCTTCTGTGTACCTTGTCCGTCTCCATACTATCCAACATGTGTTTTCGTCCCAAGTAGGCCACGCATATCAACGCCTTCTCGATGTCAAGTATATTCTGAATCTACTTATCTTTACAAAACAAGAGAAATGTTAGAAGTGAAATTATTATGTACAGCTCGCAATTACCGAACACCACTTCACCTATTTTGTATTTACGGTTTGATAGCATATAAATCCGTTATAACACGGTTTGATTGCATATAAATCTGAAAGGAAAAATTGCATCTCTACAAAACAGTGCATAGAAAATTGTAAAACCTGACACTTCATGGTCTTTGGGAGTCCTTTTAAAATAATGTGATTGCATAAGGTAATTTTGTGCACATGGGACAAAGTATGAGGTAGTGATATACGAAACAAATAACTTCAGAACATCTTATAATGCGGCTAACTAAGTCGCATCCTAATATGAAAAGTATTCAATGATAGCTGAAGAACGGATGATTGGAAATTAATCTTAAATGCACGGAAAATGTGGGGAATAGTTTAACGAGGCACATAAATTAGAAGCTGTATCATGTACTAAACAATATACGTCATGTGATCAAATCTTCAGGAAGATAAACTTCCTTCCTTTGTCAAATACAAAATGACACTTGGGCTGTCGGCACAACACCAAATGGCGAATCGCGCCCAGAGACGCACTGCCCGTCGTCCTCGCGTGCTGCGAAGCCCCGGGGCGCAGCGTCGCAGCGGCTGCCTCGCGGCCATCAACCGCCGCCACGCCGCCTGGAGGAGAGCGGAGGGGCCGGCCTGATCGCCCCTGGCCATGAGCCCGATATGATGAACCATATCCGGTGGCCGCTTCCTTAATTTGGGCCGGCGCTAGCCCATTATTCTAATGCGCCGCGGGACCGCGACGGTCGTGGCGGCGGCGGCGGCAGGCAGCTCGTGCTCCAGATTTGCAAATAGAAGGACGGAGGGCGCGGGCGCGATGGGACGGGCGCGTCGCCACCGATCTCACCGCACTCAATGGGGGCGGGGCGACGGGTCAACCTCACTGCGTTGGTTCTATAAAATCTCTGGCAGGACTTCGCGAGAGGGCAAGTAGTAAGGCAGTTTGTGGTAAGACGGGAAACCGCGACGACAAATACTTTACTACTCCTATCAGAGAACCGGCTTGGGTGGCTCAGAGCGTCAATTGATGGCACTGCAGTGCTGCTGACGAAGAAGCCCTACGCTTCGAGTCTCGACGGTGCAGTGTCAAGTGTAAGAGGTCTAGATGGAACAAAATTGATTTTTTTCAAGTAATCCAAAGCGAGATTCTTTTAACATATCTCGATAGTAGAATGTCCGAAGTATCCGACAACGACGATATGTTTCCAAGAAATCTAAAGACAGAGAGGTGATTCATGTCCGCCGAACTGCCCACGGCCGCGCGCAGTCCCAATAATGAGCTTCAGTGCATCGAGTTCGCTCGAAGAGTGTGCCTCGCAAGTGGTGCTGAAAGTCTGATTTGTCAATGGAGAGAGAAGTACATATGTTTTCCTTGTTATTGGTAGTTTTTATTATTCGTTATTAGTCTAGGTGTACTCACACAAAAATACAGAAAAGGTGAGCGTTGTTCGTCTGTACTGACAAGGGTTTTTGGATTTCGAGTAACGTTTTAACATAGTATTTCACCAAATTCCATTTCGAGGCTGTTTATATTAAAGCTGGTATCTTCGGGTATTGAAGAAATAAAAAAAATTGCGCAAACCTGCGCACTCATTTTTATTTACCCTTAACAAAATGGCGGTGTCATTTTCCCGGAATACTCTTTTTGAAATATGGGTACAGAACTCGAAAAATTCGGTTTGATGCTATTATCGGGTATGTTATTCAAGAAATGGAAGAAATTTAATATTTTGAAACTGCCTTAAAGGACATTTAACAGTTGATTAGGAATTTCTGCCACATTACCAAATTGATGCTATTTTCGGGCATGTTATTCAAGAAATGGAAGAAATTGAATATTCGAAAACTGCCTTAAAGGACATTTAACAGATGATTAGGAATATCTGCCACATTACCAAATGGTAGGGGCTTGCAAGGCATCAACTACGATTTGTGGACACTTCTCGTCTTTGCTGAATGAAAATATTTCATTATCAGTCAAATCTGTTCCGAGTGCATCGAAACTAGATAAATCTACAGCCGGACTCTAGCCGTCCAACAAAACGTTTCAGTGCGTGTGATCAAACATCGTAGAACCTAGCACTGACGCAGGAATGGAATTAAGAAATGAAGATAAAAGAGATACATCAATATTTAAGAACGTATCATTGGTTTACCGAATAGGGGAACGACAAGTAACAAGACTAAAAAGTGCATATTTGCAGATCAGGCTCTCGCCTCGCTTACCGTCTGTTCCTGGATCAGGCCTCCAATGGTACGATCTTTCGACTCGACAAATCTGTTTCTTTTTACCTTTGGTTGTCCGTATTCTTGTTTTGCCTTATATGCAGATTTTTAAATACATATTACTGCAGAAATTCCTAATTTTACCCTTTTATTTTTGTACACAATCACTAAAATCTCCTGTCATTGTTTGACCCAGAATAGAAAAAACACTTTTTCTTCTAAACCAACCATGGCAATCGATTCTGAGATAAAACAAAATGTATTATGTCATTTTTTCTTTAAGGCCTTTAATAACCAATTAGTAGCGTCTTGAAAACTTTAGAAGATTGACTAAACCTTGGGGAACGTATTTGATATTATTAATGGGTGGTTCAAGCATACAGAACAAGACATCCACGCAAGCAGAGCAAATAAAAGTTTGCCGATTGATTAGCCATCCAGAACTTCCGAAAAATATATTTTCATTCAGTTGTAACTTAAAGTGTTTTATTTGAAACTACCTCAAGGGTGAGGAGAACTGACAGCAATGTGGGGTAAGTGGAAAGCAGCGGCAGCTGCATTATTTTGGAAATACGATCGCGGGTGTCTACGGGAGCACACGCCGTTGCGGAACGGAAGTTCAGATACGTAACAAAAACCGCAGAAAACCTGCGATCAGAGCAGCCGGCAGCTAGAATTCTCCTTCAGACGGAGGCTGAATTCGACTCGCCCATCTAGCGACGCAAATCCGCCACTATCGCGACTCGAGCTCTAGGGCTGCCCGCTGAGAGATCCTCCAATTGTTGCCCTGAGCTATCTCAGTTGGAAGTCGCACTCTAGGGCTGCTGGGTGAGAGACCCTCCAGTTGTTTCTCCTGAGATATCTCAGTCGGAAAAAAAGACTCTCCTAATCCTTGCGCATGTGATTAATTCTGTGATAGTGGCCGAGACCGAGGGGCAACGGCGGGGGCGGCGGCGGGGGTGACAGGGGGTTGCGGCGTTGGTGGCGACGGGCGAGGCGGCACCTCGCGTCCGCGGCGCGATGCAGCGGTGCCCGACCTTGCGCCCGCGCCCGCCCAACTGGTTTCTCCGCATTTCCAGCCCTGTCTTTGTTCCCGGCGGAAATACCTTAACGGTAGCAGCTTCTTCTCCGCCCGGGCCAGCGCCAGTGTCGTCGTCGCCGTCGCCGCCGCCGCCGCCGCCGCCGCCACCGCCGCCGCCGCCGCCGCCGCCTCTTCGTCGTTTTTTCGGCAAACCGCCGCCGGTACCGCGCATGCCTCTTCGGCCACCACGGCGTTTGACTTTCGGTGGCCCCCCTTGCTCGTGTTCTCCCTTATCACTTTTGCTCCTTCTATTGAGCCTGGCCGTTCCCGTAACTCAACAAGCTCTTTTTGTTGGAGCATTGCCTGAATTATGTGCGCTGCATATTGTAGATTTTTATTTGCTTGAATGCTTGGATATTCCGTGATGGTTGACCGGTAGATGGTAACAGACGGTTTTGGTTGTATCATAGCTTGAAATAATTACTTATTTTATAGATATCAACGAAAAGTAATCTAACATCACAAAACAGCTGTTTAATAACATTTTTAAAATAAAGTTGTGAAGTTTTAAAGTAGATTTCGTGATTTTCCAGAACTTGATATATTTTTATTTCTTTAAAGGAAGAATGTTGTAACTATATCGATTAAGAGTAGCGGGTTGACGATGAAACGTCAATAGGCAATGTTATTGTCAATGTTTTGTCTCAAATTCAAGTATAATGAAAGGGGCAGTTAGAGAAATACTGTGCACGTGACTGTAAAACCATATGTGCGTTACCCAAATGTGTGCGGAGGGAATTTCACTGATATCAAGATGGGATATGGTGGTGGTGGTGGTGGTGGGGGGGCAACGTGTAGTGATTAGGCATTTATGGAATGTGCATGCATGCGGGTCCAGCTCAATGTGTTGACACAGTGAATATACTGGATTGGTGTTGAGCTGTGCTGCATATCTGAGTGTGCATATTCATATGTGTGTATCTGTTGTGTAAATAATACAGACTATAGCTGTGAATATACATGAAATGTGTTATGTATCTTACAGTGAAGGGCCTGTTGTTTATCTTATTTCTGTTTTGATGGTATTTTATAAAATCAGTGCTGCATTTTAGCAAACCATATTTAACTAAGGTTAAATATTTACATACTTTTCTTTCTGTGTATAATATCTGTAATTATTTCTAAATATCATTGACAAGTCGATTTCATTTGTACTTTTATAACAGTTAGGGATATGGGAATATTTTCTAGGAAAATGGCAGACTATTCGATCAGAGCATTTTGTTACCCTACGTAGAATCATCAACAAGACACTTTGTACACAAAACGATATTTTTAGAAAACGTTTCTTAAACAAAATCTTCATTACCTCGCTTTCCACCCATTTCAAATTGTATTGTGATGCTCCTTCAAATTGAACATCGCGCTTCGGAGAAGATCAAGGAACTCCAAGTAATATAGCCATCTACGAAGAACTGCTACGAACGCGTAGGAGCTGATTTTCTACAGCCCATAGCGGTCATAGATGTCATCCATTTGCACGCAACTGATAATACCAAATCCAGAAAAGAGGACATGATCTTACACAGTAATTAATTTCTCAGATGATGAGACGAATAATAAGAACTGGTGTATTACTGTAAAGAAAGTTAAAGCAAACTTCTTTGGAAGTTTTCTTCAAGAAAAGAATTAGTATTTCAACAGCGACTGATACATTAGCAACAATAAGCTATTTCCTCTATACTTACCTAATAAGGTAACAAATCAAAGAAGTCACAATGAAGGGGATCATTTGTTCGAAAATGGCGAAATTATAAAACTTTCATTTATGAATCGCATTTGTGCGACAATTCGATTTCATTTCATCGCCATAAAGACAACTTAGAGATGCTTCACATTTAAATAATATCTTTACAAAACAATGTGAAGTTTCGCTGGCTGCTAACAGTACACAAGTTCTTTTAAATTTTTTCGGCCATTTTCATACGTATTTAGAGATGGTCATATGAATCTCAACGTTTCTTTGTTCCTGGAAGAAATTAGTCACGGAACACATTTTCCAATTTTCACAAAATATATTCCACATAATTTTTTGTCATATAAAAACATCACTTTAAACTTAAAAGTTCAGAACTTACGTATGAATACAACTTGACTTTTAATTTGTTTTCTGGACCCAATAACCTATGGCACCGTCCAGCGATAACATGACGTAAAAACACGGCCGAAACACACGGCAATATACCTCATGCGGAGGAGAAATCAAAATAATCACAAACTGTACACGCATAAATTTACATTCAGAATAAGCAGAAGTGAAATTAACGATCTTACCTGATAATCAAATCTAAACGTTTTTCAATGTGAACACCATCACAACAGAATAGAGATAAGATGAATTGACACCAATAGACTCTCCTTAGTGTATATTATTTGAATCACCCTGACAAGCTTTTTTAGGTGGAAATGCATATCGTTCAATACAAAGGTCCTGGTACGAGGCTCTCTCAGTCGTTCTTCCGCACTCCTTGTTCCCACTCCTCGAACGAATTCATCGCCGGGTGCAGTCTCCCAAACAATCACTTCTCTGCCTCCCTGCCCGGGGAGCGCATCGGAAGCCCCGGGTGAGCGGCGGGGGACCGGGCTCCCGCGCCACTTTCCCCCCGGCGGGAACCGGCCACGGTCCAGCCCTTGGCCCCGGGCACGTCGCGTCGCCGCGAGCGACAGGTGTCACGGGGGCGGGGAGGCGGAGGGCGTGGGCGCGACAGTGGAGGAAGGCGGTGGCGCGCGCTGCTGAGGCTTCGGGACACTCGAGCTGCGTTCGGGGTCGGGTTCGCGGTGGCCGCCTCGGCTCCCGCCGCCCCCGTCGCTCCGGTTACGGCCTCTTTGCCCGCGCCCTCACCTGTTGCCCCGCACTGCACCGCCGCCCGCCCACCGAACCACAGGGGCGGGAAAGTGGCAGAGCTGGGATCGACCAACGCCGAGAATGCGACTTGTAGCCTGTCGCTATAGTATTATAAGAACTCGGTAGGCATTCCTGGAACCATTTCCATATTCACCAAGCATTCCATGTAGTTCCAAATAAATTGTATAATTTTTATAGGTTAACAAAGACGACGGTGAGTGATAACTGAGAGAAGATGAGGTTTACGTCTCATGATCTCCCCTTTTTCTGCAGGTGCTGAAAGTGGTAGTTGACCGTTGACTTACATTATTTGGATGATGGTATAATCAAGAGAGATATTGGGAGAAAGGGATGAAGGGTTACATGGAATTATGGTAGACTCAAAAGCCAACCAAGCTTCGATAACTGCGGAAAACACGGGATTAAAACCTGAAGCTCTCCGCGTACGTGCACAATGCGGCCCGATGTCGGTACAATCCAGATAAATTACGCACATACAAGAATAAAATTGTATTCCGAAGCCTCACACCCCACACAATCTCTAGAATACCGGGAGGTCCTAGGTTCGAGTCCTGACGGCTGCAGGATTTTCGACACTAGCTTTTCAGCTAGGTCGAATTCAGTTGCTGTCTGGAGGAGAATACTAGCGGCCGGCTGCTCTGATCGGTAGTTTTCCGTGGTTTCTCCGATCAACACCAAGCGAATGCCGGAGCAGTACCCGACGGAACGGGCCACGGACCGCGCGCGATCTGTCCTTCCTCTCCCCTTACAGACACACTTACACTAACATGCACTACACTAGCACATATTCCGGGAGACCGGTCGGGAGCTTAGAGCGTGTCCCGGCTGGGGCGGTGCCCCGCTGGTGGGAGAGTCCTGGTTAGGGGGAAACCCCACTAGCCGACGGTAGGTCCGCGCCGGATCTCGCCATCCAGTTGGGGAAGACCACCGCCATCTCCCGGGGGGAAACATGCACTACACTAACGGGACTAATGACCAAAGCAGTTGACGCGCCCGGAAAACAAAAAAAAATCTAGAATACTGATTGCCCTCCTCCCCAGGGGCGTGCGCCACGCGCGAGCCACCGCGTCCCGTGAAGGGGCCACCGCGTCCCGTGAAGGGGCCACCGCGTCCCGTGAAGGGGCCACCGCGTCCCGTGAAGGGGCCACCGCGTCCCGTGAAGGGGCCACCGCGTCCCGTGAAGGGGCCACCGCGTCCCGTGAAGGGCCACCGCGTCCCGTGAAGGGGCCGCCGCGCCGGGCGCAGTGCGTCGGGCGACGCGACGCGACGCGACGCTCGGAATTTCGCCGCGGGCTCGCGTGTCGACCTGTCCCCCTGCCCGGCCGGCCCCGCCCCGCGCCGCTCCGTCCTCTCGTGTCCCCGGCGCCGCGGCCACGACTCCGATACCTCGTCGAAAAGCGACACCCCGCCGACGCCGACGCCGACGCTTCTCGGAAGACTGCGCTTCTGACCGCCAGACGCACAGTCGGAGGGTGGCCAGAGCCATAGGGTTCCCGCTTAGGACTCGGATGTCTGGGGTTCCCGTGAGATGGCCGGACGACGTGCTTGGTCATTTTTCAGTAAACTGATGGGTACTTTCGTTTCTAGATTACACTGAGACGTTACCCGACCATGTCTAAGGAATATCTGGATTTCATAGGATTACGGCTCTAGAATTTGTACCAAACAAAACAAATAAATTGAAGCACTTGCGTCGAGACCAGAATATAATCTCTTTTCTATAGAAGCCTTTGAAATAATTAGTTTTTAGTTTCCGCTTGTCAACAAGATATCAAATCCGAAAGATTGTATTATTTCTCTTTTTTCTTATTTTGCTCCAAGTAGAACCGATGTTTTGCGGAGAGGTTCTCTCATGACCATCGAATTGTCGTGATATGGGATTAAAGTTTTCATTATCCAAAGACAAGAGGTATTGTGTGTTTCTGTACGTGTTCAGATTCCCACGCGCGAGTAGGTACAATCATCCGATTCACAATTAAAGGGCTTAAAAGTCCATAATCACCTTGCCTTTAATTCATTATTCTCCAATTCTTTCTTTTGAACATTTTTCATGCCCTGAAATACAACTCACATATGTAAGTGAAATTCCGACATCGTACTTTCAATCGCAATGCTGAGTAAGTATCCCAGAATCCAACATAAATCGCCGCAAACCTGAAAGAGCACCGGAAAGCTTCAGTAATGGGTTCTGCGAAGCGCGGCCGAGCAGACAAAAAGAAGGAAATCGTCATCTTGTAATGGAAGTTATTCAAGGTCGTAATTGCACGGCGCGGGCGAGCCGGAGAGCACGCGGGGACGTCTCATAGATTGTCCGGCGCCGGTGATAACTTCTTACGACGCAGGCGGCGGCAACGGAGGCGAAGCAACGGCTCGGAAACACGACACGAACAGAGAAGCGAAGACGACAAAACGCCACGGAAGATGTACGCCAAGGCGATGAATAAATAACACGAGAGGGATGATTAAACAACTGACCCAGCAGGAATAGGAAAGATGCTCAGAAAAAAAAAATAGAAGTCTTAGGCAATGCTAAAACAAATTGCGGAAAGACAAAAAACAGAAGAAACGAGCAAGGGAAAGCGGAAAACAAACGAATAGTTCATTAAACTATGAGAAACAAGGTTTAGAAAGAAGGAAAAGTGGAGGAGGAGGGGGGAAAGGATCAATTACGAGAAAGAGAACAATAAGAGGGAAAAGATCAAGAAGGCGATGACGATCGAGAAGGAAAGAAAAAGAGAGAGAAAGAAAGAGAGAGAGAGAGAGAGAGAAAAGAAAAGAGAAAAGAAAGAGAGAAAGAAAGAGAGAGAGAGAGAGAGAGAGAGAGAGAGAGAGAGAGAGAGAGAGAGAGAAAACACCACACGATAAATAAGTACAGTAGACACAGAAAACACTACAGATCGAAGACAGAAATAACAGTGAAAACTGAACATTCACACAATAAGTCGCTCCGACTGTTTTGGTGGTCAATGGGCAGAGATAATGGCATCTTCGCCAACAAACCACGCAAGAACCTGTTCTCATTGGTGCAGAGCATCCTCCTTCTCTGACGATGAGCGTACGCCTGAGTCCTCACCAAAGGGGTTATAATATATGGGGTGACATCGACCAAAGAAAGTGAAGCCGATCGCTGGTGTGCAGGTGGTGTGTCCGCCATGTTTTGTTGACCAAAACATCTGAGTGCGTCTTGGTGTTTTCCTGCTTGCTAGCTCGTTTCTTTCTGTTCATTGCTTTGCATTCCAATGTACCGTGAGTTATTTATTTTTATTCCTGGGAAAAAACGTTTAATAAACATTTTCTCCAGAGAAATAAATTGTTTGACGGTATATTTCTCAAGGTGAGTATCTCACGAAAGGGCCGAAAATCCACTATTTTTCACAATACAATTACAATCCTTTTTACTTTTTCGCCCTTACTTTGTAAGAAGAAAAAGTAATAATAAATAAATAAATAAATAATAAATATAAATAAATAATAAAATGTGTTAATTACAAATAATTATACATAAAACATATTCCTTATGGAAATATCAAAATATGAATTAATAAAATATAAGGGTGGAAAGGTAGATTTCAGGCTTTTTGGTCAAACTGAAGCGGGTAGCCTAATCCAGCTTGCAAGGGGTTGGCTTCATTTTCTGCCATTCGAAAGGTTGGCCATGCCACCTTCATATATTATAAGCTCCTTGGTCCTCACCACTCAAATCGCCCTCGGACTCAGTAGGCACGCAACACAACTGTTCGTTAAGCTGAATTTCTTTAAGTGAAGATGGTGACGCCTTTCACGTTTTGGGTCTCTAAAACCACATTTGCACAAGAATGAAGTGTGATAAAAATAATGATGACGTTGATAAAAATTAGGAAAGAACCCCCCCCCATACAATTATTAAATACAAAGACATTTATGAAGATCGTGCGCTGAGGCTGCGAATAATATATTCTGCGGCTCTTCACTTGCATTTTCTTGACTTTCTCCTGTGCAGTATAATCTACGTCTTAACATTACCCAAATATTATTTTTATTGTTCAGCGATTAAACCAGTCTCACTTATAGTACAGTTATTTCACTGTAATAAAACAAGTCATCTAGCATTCCTGTTAAATCACCGAACTGTGAAATTATACTCATGATCAAATAAAGGGATTAAACCAGGCTTGAAAAACGATAAACTTTTTTTATTTTAAATTCGACCAATTCAAAGAAAATGCTGGTTGTAAATTATTTTATTAAATTTTCAAATATTCTGTATCTTGGTTTCCAAAACAGATCATTTAGATCAACCATTGAAGTAAATTATAATATATTTTGCAAGCTTAATTTTAACTTATGATTGGCCACACATTTGATGGTGAATTATTTCTTAAACAATCATTTCAAGTGGAAATTGTACATAAAACTACGCTAAGAAGCATCTACACGTTAACCTAAAAATTGGTATTCGCTATTTCTATGTAAGTGCATCTCCGCTCGTTAATGCCAACATATTTTTACTGCCTTCGTTCCAATTGCAGCAACTGCGGTAGTTAATTGCACAGAACACCCTATTTTCTCAGAAGGAATTACATGCATGAGCACAAGAAGCCACCTTAGAGAAACAGTTGTTTCGTGAACACCAGTCATGCCGAGATTTCTCTCTTCTGCGCGGCACGCAATCTCCCGCCTTTACATTACTTCAGTAACGGTAGTAAGTACAAACACTTTCTTGACGAAATTAGCTCTATTTCAAAAAAACAAATGTCTAGATCACTGTACCCTCTAAAGACGGTGATACACAATAACAGCTGAAGATATTTGTACATAAAGAAAACTGATTAATCTCTACACCCCGTGACGCCATTAATAAACTTTGAGAGAGAGATTTTTCCAGTACAATCTGCAATCAGATGATACACAATATTCTCACGCTTTCTAAGCAACAATTATTTGTTGACGTGTAGAGGCCCTTTACTAGTAAGGTAGTTTGAACTGATGAGTTATGATATGAGTAATAGTGTAGAAATGGGGATAGTAATGAGGTGAACGGTGATGGAGAAGGATGGAATAAAGACAGGGAAAATGGGACAACCCCAGAAAACCTGCAGAACCTTCGCTTTATCTTTTACAAATTCAGCATGGGGCGTCGAGAGATCGGATCCGGATTCAAGTGGTGAAAGGTGTATGCACTAACCATTACGCTAGGAGTCCTCATCCAAGCAAAATCAGCATAATTAGAGGAAAAAAAAAAATTAATAAAAAAAATCCATAAAATGAAAAGTTATTGTTATTATTGTTATTATTATTGCAATTTTGTTACCCATTATATTATCAATATCATTTTAAACTAATTTAAAGTTATGTTATATTAATATTCTTAATTGTAATGTTTGTAAAATGTAGTGTTCTTCCACCAGGTTGGATAATCCTATCTGCAGATATAATGTCTATCTGTAAAATATTACATTTCGTTTCATCTATTCTAATTTTATTGTTAATATTCTATTGTTTCATTCATTCTAATTTTTAAGGTATTGGGGTCAGCTTTCATATAAGAGGGGGAGTGAATGTGTTACTAGTTGTTACAACGGGAGCATTGGTTTAACTGGACAATAATTTTACCAATGTATTTTTTGAATAGTGACCTGGGAACTTCCGGTAGCGACGCCAAGAAAAAATCTCTCCCTTCACGGGTACTTCTCTCCAGATGAATGAAAATGGAGATACTAACTGAAACATTCTATTTGAGAGTAAAATCTCGGTTATAAATGTGCTGAGGACATAAATCTCTACCTTATTCAAGAAGAGGGAGTAAAATTGGCGTGTGGCATTGAAGGACGCAAGGGGGAGGGGGTAATTGTAAAAATCGCGTGACCCAATTTCGGAGCAGTGGTATCGGTTGCCGAGACGGGCTCTGAGGGTCGAGGGGCGGCGGCCGTCCGCGCGGCGCCCCTCGCCTTGGGGCCCCTTCGGGCGCCCCGATGCCCGCGGCAACAGCATTTATTAGTGGAAATTACCGGGCTCTGGGCTACCTTTTCGCCCGCGCTACCGGTTTTAGGTTGGTCCGGGCAGGTCTATATATTTATTATTTTCCTTTCCCCCGCCCCTCGCGGAAGGGGGTGATTTAGGCGGAGGAAAGCGCGCCCTTGCGCGTCTGGGAAAGGGGCTGGGGGCTACCTCCCCCCGGCCGAGGCGCGCCGACGCGCCGCCCCGCCCCGCCCCGCCGCCGGGCGTTGCACGAGCGGCCTGGCCTGCGACGTCTGGCGCCGGGCCCACGCGGCGCTCAGGACGCAACTGTTTCCGCCAAATATTCCTCTGCCGATCGTTTCATCTCAGCAATGCCCGATGGTACTCGTATTTTAAAAATAGCTTTAGAATACGCTGTAAATGTTCAAACAAAAAGAGATGAATGCTGGCTTCTGGAGATGCTCTTATTGATGAGAACGCAGCTGTATCGGTCACCTTCTGGGGCAGATGGGATGTGCCTGATTAACCGGTGCATATCCTGTTCCTGGCGTCACTTTTCGGAACTTTCTCTGGTTTGCTATGGTTGTGGTGCCATTTGATTCTTTTTTACAGTTTCCAGAGCTTTTAACGTGTTGAATTGTAATGTGATGTGATTATGTAGTGAGAAATAAAACATGTATTGAATTCTAATGTCTCGTTTCGTGTTCAGTCCTAAATAACCTAATTTAATTAGTTACCGTAGACGCTATATTTAACTGTTTGGTCATCAGCGCATTTTGCGGCATCCGGAGGAGATATTTTCATCATGATTGAGTGAAAGAAACGAAATGACCGTGTAAAACACTGGATCTCGTTCAATCAGTTTCGATACTGATACTGAAACAGTGGCGCGTAAAAATTAACGTTCCTTTTCCATCCATTTGCTGCGCAGAAAAATAATGAAAAAATAACCGTGAAAAACGGGCTTAGGAGATCAAAGCTTTCAAATAATGAGGAGCTTCAAAGAGTATGTGCATATCACATCGTTGGCGGCAAAATTCGACGAAGAGGAGATCGAAAAGTCGTCCACAGAAAAATGCAAATGTTTGAATCTTCACGACAATTGTGTAAAAAACATGTTTATACTTAGCTAAAGTAAATAAGTTGATATTTTTCTTTACTTTTGTCTTTTTGTTATAGTCCATCGGAGAGTGAAAAAAGGTCTATGTTTTTAAATAGGAACCTTTTCTAACTTTCTTTCGCTTTTTTGAAAACGTATAAAAATGCATTTTATTCAGCAAAATCTGTTGATGCCACACGTCTAGCGGACCAACAATTATGATCTTTGAAATTTCTCTTCTGGATATTTCTTTACCTTCTGAATATTTTTTTATTTCATTATATAACTTAGTTCTTCTTGTATTCTGGTTTTAAAGGGTTAATAAAGCATATCTTATCAAGAAATTAGTGTTTTACTTTACATATCTCGTGATATAATTATTTTGATATATGATATATTTATTTTTGAATAATGATTTCAATTATAGTAAGCAAATCAAACTCTCTTCAGAAATGTACATGACCTGATTACAATAAAAGGTGCCGTTAATTAAGTAAGTTTCATGGTGATTTTTTTCTTTTCTTTTTGGTCTTTCCAAAGAATACGATTCTGAATAATGATCCCTAGAACGGAGGGGAATACAGAAAGTTTTTGCTGGGATACAGAGGGCCTCTTGCCAAGGACTTCCGCGAAACACGACACACAGAACAGGAGCGACCCAAAGCATAATCCGGACTCATAAAACGGCATCTTGACGAATCGGGCGCTTCTGCTCAGTGTTAGCAACGAATAAATGTAAACATGTTTTTTGTTACACATGAAAGTTCCAAAAATGTTATCGTAAAGGATTATGAAATTATAATAATAACCAAACAAACCTAACCTTCAATAGAAATTTACGAAACCAGAGGCAACCTAGCAACAGTAATGTTGGAAGAGTAAGTGAAGTATACGAAGAAGGAAAACAAAGAATGTTGCCTATTAACACGTCATTACCAAATAACATTCTTCCACTGCATATATTCGTACAGTGTTTCATTTTTCGAATCTGAACTTTCGAATCTGACATTCCGTATAAACTTCTACCTGAAGTATTTAATTCATCAATGCGAGGAAATAAATTTTTGTCTTTAAGGCAAGCAAAAAACCAGATAATTACCAATTTATCTTACATTCTCGAGAAAATTTGCCAAAGTAGGTTCTGCTATTCATGATGATGGCTAAGCCATCGAAAGCTGCTATTTGTAAAATAAATAATATTGTTGACAATGACAACGCCTTCAATCATTCCAATTCTGCTATTCACGATTATGTTGGTGTCTTTAGTATATTCAAGGCAATTAAGTCTGAAAAGAATTTAACGCTTCACAAGAATCGCGTTGAAAAAATACGCCCGAACACCGGGCTTCGAAACTTTACTGTTCAAAAAACGCATCGTAATTTTTTAAAAATCCTAAAAAGTAATTTGAAATTGTACGAAAAAATATATGGAAGAAAAAGAAACATCATCAAAATTGGTAGCCAGACGATTTAGTTTTTATTTACAAAACTGTTGACATACAAGGCCATCAGATAATTTTTATTTGTAGAGTTCGTTAAAATGTAACGAACCAATGTAACACCTACGCAGCGCTGATACTTCTTACGACTTGTTTTAGCTACAATTATTCGGAAGTTGAATGTTTTAAAATCGGTGAATAATAATCCCCTAAGAGTTGATAATCACTCACCAAAATCGAATAGCTGAAAAAAAATTACACTTGAATAAAGATTAGATTTTATTTATGATAAAAAGTACTGTAGTTAAACATTTTGAACAAAACAGAGCTGTTCCCGCCCTCCTGGGCGTGGGGCTGCGAGCGTACCCACGCGCCCGTTCTCGCCCGCCCTTCGTGTGTCGTTCGCGACAACTTCCAGAAATCCGTGATTAAATTCTTAATGCTTTTGCCGCAACTGCTAATGATTTCCGGGCTAATTTGTAGCTTTATAGCGTCCCATATTTCTTGCGGCCGTGGGGATAATATACGGCTGTGACGTGAGAGCACGGCAGAGGGACGGAGCGGCCGAGGCCGGGGAAGGGGAAGGGGAAGGGCCGAAGCGAGTTCCGGCTGCCCTCCGCCCTCCGCGCCTCACGGGACGTCCGCAGTGGATGCAGACGCGCCTCCAGGCCCAGAATAAAGGCCGCCTGAACTGAGGCAGCAGAAAAAGGCGTCTTTATAAGACCCAACAAGGTAACATTGTTTGTGATGGATAAGTTTATTCATATTATGACGGTACGACGTATTTGTTTTCTTGCGGACGTGGATATTACTACCCACCCATAGTTTTTCAGGGTGACGAGCGATCTGGGTTTTTAGAATTCAAAGCCTTTTCTCGGTTTTCCAGGTCTGTGAATATGAATTATCCAGGTTCTGTTTCGCATATTACAACACATTTTTTTCTGTTTATTATTTAACCGTACTACGTTATTCACGTACTTTTCTTTCGCAATCGAGTATTAGAGTGTAGAATTTTGTACAAAAACAAGCTTCAAAGAAAACTCGGATATTTTTGTTTTGTTTTTCTAGGAAGCATATGTTACTAATTTATATTCAAAGTCCTGAAATGCTTAAGAATGCATTTTTTCACCCAGAATATTGATCTCGCAGGGTTTTGAGTAGAGCGCAGTTGAACGCAGGGTTTTGAGTAGAGCTCTGAATACCCGCAGACCCGCCCTATTTATGCTCACGTCCCTTTGTCCCAATTCCATTTTGTCCCCTTTTGTCCCCTTATCTCATTGTGTCCCCTAGTCCCATTAACTGGACGAATTTGCAAGATTTCCATAGTTTTATGGCATAAAATATATATTGTACACTATCAACTTGTTTTACTTTATCTTTTTTAAACGTTTCATTTAAGGAAGAAGTTCTTATGACATAATCCAGCAGTGCATTCGGGTGATCCGTGAATTCATAGTGTCGTTTAATACGTACAAATCCTGCATTTTCTTGTCTTATGAACCCAGTGTGTGTACCTTTCATGATGCCTGTTATCTAATTAAAATTTCTGGTGTTTTGCAGCGGGGATATGCGTTTTACCACGAGCTATGTCCGTGGTCCTTGGTTGAGGTCGCTCAGCCAACGCTCAGCTCGGTGTCTTATTTTGCCAATCGGATCATGTAACAGTTTTGTCAGTCTTCGTTGAACGAGACCGCGCGAATCCCATTTGACCTTACGTCCGGGCGCGAAGCTTATGGCAAGCGGACTTTGAATCATCTAATTTCTCGGAACAGACGTTGGCCTGCGAGGTACGAAAACGAATGAACGCATTCTTGTCCCCTTTTAGCTGTGCGTGCACATATACGTCAGAGTGAGGCTCGGGACACAGGCAAGTGAAAATGTTGAACACTTTTCCTGTCCGAAACATATATTAGTTGATACAAGATACAATAATTTATCAGAAAATAATTTTTATAGATACATAATTGTTTGTTTGTGAGACAAGGCGTGGGAAATAAATAGGGCATCGGGGTCATTTCTGCTGAGAGAGATAGTCTGCTCGACGAAAGTAATACTACTAACAGATTTTCTTTCGTTCGAAGACGAACTGACAATTGCAGTTACTATTTCATATTTTCACTTATACAAAATTGTTATTGTAGGGCTTTTTCATTCACAAACAATACATCAAACATCGTTGTTAAAAACATAAACATAAATAATTATTAAATTATTTAATAAAACCAATAATTAATAATTTATTAAATTGTTTATTAGTATTATTTTATAAACATCAATTATTGATAATTAAAACAACGATGTTTCTTTAAAAACGCTGCAATGGCAACCGTTTTTGCTGTGAACCATTTCAGCCGTTTTTGTGTTTTTTTTTTTTTTTTACTTTTCCTATGCATCCACTAATATAAAAATGTAATGTTATAAATACGCAAAGAAACATTTGATTATTGTGCTAGAATAACTTAAATATTTTCAAATAGTTTAAAATATAAACTATAATGATTTAAATAAATTAAGCAACTTGCTAACATACGAATGGCATAAAAAAAACAATTATGCACGCAACCTGTATTATATGGCCGATCAGTATTGTACGGGCGACCTGTATGATACGAATACCCGTATGATACGGGTACCCGTATGAATGCGGGTGGGTTTGACCCGTTAGAATACCCACATATACGTGTCCTGGGTACCCGCATGACTGAAGACTCGTATAACTCCAAGAGCTCTAGCTTTGAGCACCGTATTCCTTAGAACGGTTTCAAAAAATGTCGTGAATAACATTTTTTAACTCGCTGTTAATCGATATTCTGCTGTCAATACTAGACTAATCAGTTCTCACAAATTTATAGGATAACTGTAGATTACAAGACATCCCTGACAAGTACGATTAATATCACTGTCCTTTTTAATGTATTTTTATGTAAAGTTTTAGCATATTACAACACGAAAAAATAATGTTATATAAGTTAATAAGGTTTTACAAGTTTTCCTGATATTCCACGCGTGAGTTAAGCTCGGTCCGCATTTGACACACACAACTACACACGAGAGAAAACTTGACGCCACACAACCCGTAAGCTTATTCAATATATAAATAGATGTTCGATAATACAACGTAAACAAAGTGAAAGAAACGATCATAATATTCCGAGAAATACACGAAGAAATTAACGTGAACGCTGTAGTATATGAATGTCTATCAATAAACATTTTCTTGTATATTGTGACTGTTTACTCATACGTAATAATGAGCAAGTCAACACGGGCTCCTGCATTCTATGTTAGCAGCGCCAATACGCCGGCATGTGTCCAAACATCCGTGTACTCACCTCCCAGTGGCTGAAGACGAGCTGCGGGCTGGCCAGGCCGGACGTCTGCTTGCGGATCTCGGGCGCGAACGAGAAGCTCTCCACCACGGGCAGCACGGCCTCCACGCAGAAGCTGGCCGAGCCCTCCACCACGTCCCCGTGCAGCACGCGCCCGTGGCGCCGCGCCAGCACCGCGTACATCTTGCCTGCGGGCAGAGGCGCGCACACCATCACACACACGGAAAGCCAGGCTAGAGATCATAAAACAGGACGGACTTTCTCGCCCGTATGTTCATGCAAAAGTGCATTACCTTATTTAAAAATCTGGTTTGAAGGAACGGATTATTATTAAGGGGGAAAATCTCTATCTTTAATATTTAATTGGTAGGAAAAAGCCAAAAAGAATTTCAACTTTTGGAATTTTCGAAAAATCAGGATTTTCAACGAACATGAGACCTGCACCATTCTCTTAAATGTTCTACACTCAACCCCCCTCAAAAAAAAATGTTTTCTAAAAAAAGAGGCTTCATGTAAAGGTCCCTACGCCCCCAAAAAATTAAAATGTCGGTTTCAATTTCAAGGAGCCGCGACATCAGGCAGATCGATTGAGAAATATCAATTTTGGAGAAAATCGGATGAATGGGTTAGCTGCTATCGTTCTTCACGCACGGACGGACGGACCAACGGACAGACAGGTGTTTCGCCGTCTTTCGACTTTTCACTATCAAAGACCCACAACATATGGATTCTGGCTACACCATGTGTTTGAGGATGTTTTTCTAAATTTAGCACCCGGATTTATCTACTTTTTCGTTACCAGGGCCCTGTTAAAAGAGTATTTCTGCCGAAAATTCGCCGTTTTTTCGCGCAGCACTACATATCTTCTCTCTACTCCGTAGCGAGAAAGGAAAAATAATGAGAAAACCTCCTCTTTTTTAAGATGCGCTTTTCAAAATGAAGAGATCTCCAAGCTTTTCCAATAACAAAATCTACGTGACTTTTCCAGCTTAATTTACTGTCGAAATGGATTCATAGGTATTTCCACGAAGAAACTCCCGGAATAATATCGTTACTTAAGCGGTACTTTCTTCCGCAGTAACTATGACCTCTGCCGAAACTGATGAATTGGCTTTGAGAGCTATTTCTGGTCATCCCATTATTTTCCGCCCAGTAATATAACGCATCAAGATCCCGTTGCAGCATTTTTGATCTTTCGAATTTATAATGCGATATATTATGCAATCGTCTGCAAATAGCCGAACATTTGCCATTAATTTGCGCTGGCAAATCATTAACGAACGCTAGAAATAGAAGAGGTCCAATGACACTCCCTTGCGGTATTCCTGACGTAACGCAAGCACAAGAAGATACCTCTTGCCCAATTCGGACTTTGTTCCCTATCTTGCATAAACACGCTCATCCACGCCACCACCGTGGGATCGACGCCTGAATTCATTAACTTCTGAACAAGTCAATCGTGTGGAACAGTAGCGCAGTAAAAGCAATTTGTATTCATTTTACTTGTGTTGTATATTAAAATTTATGACAATTAAAGTCGGAATTAGTTGGCGACGCTGGCTGCACCAAACAATAAGATTGGGGGCAAGTTGTGAGTGAAGGAAAGACGTACAGGCGAGAAAAGTTTTGATTAAAAACCATGTACACGCCATCGTGGCTGACGCATGGGTGAGCGTCTACTGCAACAATTAAAATAGATTTTAGAATATACTGCGCACCACTTTAATATTTTCTTCATTATATTAAATTCAATAAAATTAAATTCAATAAAAAAGTGAAGAAACATTATTTATATTTATTTTGAAAATTTACATCTAATAATTTTAACGTTTTTAAAATAATTTTTTGATATTTTAATGTTTTAGTGTGTCAAAACAGGAATTTATTCCACAAATGTTGAGAAATGTAAAAAAATATCAAAGTGAAATATCAATAAACTAATACATTCTATCCCTTAAGTAAAACTTAAAAAAATTAAGAAAGAAGCGCCAACTACGAGTATTGCAAATTATGCATCTCTCTTACAAGTCCCCAAGTAAGACGGACGCGTTGACTTGCCGGTAGTTACAAGAAGGCTCCGCCCTTTGGCCTCAGTGCAACGTAGTGTCAACAACGTGTATGACGTAATCCATATTCACTGCTAGTTAAACGCAATTGAAAATAATTTTTGAATTCTTGCTATCTTACTCCGTTCTGCCGTATACTCATTTCATTGTATCCACGTCTCCTATTCACATCCACATTCCTTTGTCCCTAGAAATAATATACTGGTAACACTGGTAAAATTGAGTCCATTTGATCTGATTGATTGATTTGGCTTTAAAATACCAATCTTGTTAACAATAACTTCACTCATTATTTCATCTCTAAACAGACAACCAACCCAACATCAGAACTGTGATTTCAACCTTCAAAAATACAGTTATAAATTATCATTGTCAATATATGCTTCATTATTTTAACTAAATGGCATATTGTAACATTTACAACTGACCACAGAGAACTCTTTCATTTACGTACGAAGTCGCGATGTTTTCTTAAAGAAGTGTGTGTGTGTGTGTGTGTGTGTGTGTGTGTGTGTGTGTGAGAGAGAGAGAGAGAGAGAGAGAGAGAGAGAGAGAGAGAGAAAGAGAGAAAGAGTGAGTGAGACAAAGATGGATTGTAAGGTTTCTCAAACGCCAGAATAATTTAATAAGACAAGATAATAGTGAAAAGGATTAATTCTTACATTTGAGGTCATCCGGTTGGCTGAAAAAACTGAATTGCTCAAACACTGAAAAAAATTATGAATGAACTATACTAATGATGGACAGACTCAATCTCTGAAAACGTTCTAGAACACATCTATTTGCGAACCTCTCAAGATATAATATGGATTATAAACTAAAAAGTTAATATCAAAATTACACAGAACACGAATGTTTAAAAAGCACACAAAAAGTAGCCCATTAAAGAGACACATTATTTTGTTTCTCCAATAACATAGGTTTCGGCATCTATATCCCCATCAGCAATGTTAAAACTGTTGAACGTGACCCACCACTAGTAAATTGCATATTCCCAGCTCCACTTTCAGCAAACCGCTCTCGTAATCACACGGTGAAGGTAGCCCGCCATTACAAATTCAACCTGGCTAACAAAAGAGGTCTCGGGAGGAGGGCATTTGTACGCAGTCCGCCAATTTCCGTTGGAGGGGCAGGTTACCGGCGGCGACGACTGTTCCTGGAAGGGGCAGTGATTCATCCGGCGACGCGGTGGCGGAGGCGGAGGCGAGGAAGAAGTCGATCACGCAGCCAACTGACTGACCATTCGACCAGGTTGACGAGAGGCCTCGAGGCCGTTGATCTCTCCAACGCCGCCGGCCGGCCGGCCGGTCGGTCGCTCTGTCGCGAAATGTTTCCGCCGCCGCGCTGCCTCTGCTTCCGGCCGTTCGTTTCCTTCCGAGAGGGAGCCTGGGGCCGACGCAAGGCGCTCGAGGACGGCGGAAAGAGGATGCAGAGTAGGGTTGCCGACCGTCCTGCATTGACGTCAATTGTCCTCTCGTCCTCCTTTTCATTTTAAATATCCGCCGTTCGTTTCCTTCCGAGAGGGAGCGTGGGGCCGACGCAAGGCGCTCGAGGACGGCGGAAAGAGGATGCAGAGTAGGGTTGCCGACCGTCCTGCATTGACGTCATTGTCCTCTCGTCCTCTTTTCATTTTAAATATCCGCCGTTCGTTTCCTTCCGAGAGGGAGCGTCGGGCCGACGCAAGGCGCTCGAGGACGGCGGAAAGAGGATGCAGAGTAGGGTTGCCGACCGTCCTCCATTGACGTCAATTGTCCTCTCGTCCTCCTTTTCATTTTAAATATCCGCCGTTCCATTCCTTCCGAGAGGGAGCGTGGGGCCGACGCAAGGCGCTCGAGGACGGCGGAAAGAGGATGCAGAGTAGGGTTGCCGACCGTCCTGCATTGACGTCAATTGTCCTCTCGTCCTCCTTTTCATTTTAAATATCCGTCGTTCGTTTCCTTCCGAGAGGGAGCGTGGGGCCGACGCAAGGCGCTCGAGGACGGCGGAAAGAGGATGCAGAGTAGGGTTGCCGACCGTCCTGCATTGACGTCAATTGTCCTCTCGTCCTCTTTCGTTCGTTTCCTTCCGAGAGGGAGCGTGGGGCCGACGCAAGGCGCTCGAGGACGGCGGAAAGAGGATGCAGAGTAGGGTTGCCGACCGTCCTGCATTGACGTCAATTGTCCTCTCGTCCTCCTTTTCATTTTAAATATCCGCCGTTCGTTTCCTTCCGAGAGGGGCGGGGGGAGGATGCAGAGTAGGGTTGCCGAACGTCCTCCATTGACGTCAATTGTCCTCTCGTCCTTTTCATTTTAAATGCCCTTCTTTTAGTAAATTTTCAACGTTTGTTGTCATTTATTTTATCACGTGACTAACATCTACTACGTTGTATCGTTTGTAATTTAAATTAGAATAGAAAACGTGAAAATCCTCTTTCTGAACGCTGACACACGCATGCATGATAGGTCTGTGTCTAGCGATGAAAATAATGAGAGACGCTCAGACCATCTTCATCTGCTTTTCGTGAACGAATCTTTTCACTTGAAACGCAAATGGAGAGAAGAAAGAAATAGAGTTGAGTGATACTGAGTTTTGATATTAACTTTTTTAGTTTATAATCCATATTTTATCTTGAGAGCTGAAATATAGCTAATCTAAATTAAATACTAAAAAAAAGTAATGTTGATGCGCTTTTTCCTCGCCCTTATCGAGGGTCCTCCCTTTTACATGCACATTGTTGGCAACCCTAAATCAGAGACATCGAGTAGGCATGATAAATATGAAATATTTCCCAAAGCCATCCATTGAATTAATTTACATTTTTAATTATATTGTAGATTTGCAAACACATTATAAGCAAAATAGAATCTTTCTCTTGTCTTACTCAAGAAATCTCCTATACCTTGCTATAGGCTCCCATAACAAACAACATCCTGGAATTATGAACACACGAACAAATTAATTTTCTCGTTAGGAATTTCACATGGCAAAGGTGCGATGAGAACATCGGATCGGCAATGTAAGGAACAGGCCAGGCTGATTGAAACAGTGTAATATTCCACAGATTCCACAGTTGTTTTCTTTAGGAAATAAAATTTGATATCTCTTGCAATATTTTTATACACACCTATATACACGTAGAGCCAATGAAAAATAAACATAGTAAATGATAATGTGAATAGAATTTCATTGGTTGCCTGGGACTAAATTTTATTCCCTGAAAGTGCAGTTTCATTTTCATGAAAAATAAATCGTCACATCACTTTTCTATATCTAATTGGTGCATGTATTAAATCATTTGATTAACCTTGTTTTCAGACCGTAAATGATTTAGGGTCTGCAATGAGACGGATGGGATCGAAACGAACTGAGCGTCTATACCCGCATGCTTCGCTAGTCACTGAACACTCCTTCAGCCCTGCTCGAACTAGAAATGGGAAATTATGCCACTTGTGAATCTTGGGCCTTGCACGTCAGCTGCGTTTCTCCTTCGTTGAAAACAGGAAACACCAAGCATCCGTCCGAGTACATAGTTTGTAGTTCAGGTTTCGCCCACAAGGGAAAGAACCATATGGCGATCGGTTTCATCCGGGAAGGAGATAGGCAAAAAGGCAAAATAACAATGTGGAAAAGGAGTTTCTCGTGAGATAGTTTGTGAACCAAAAATGCCTCATAACATTCATTTAAAATTAATGAATCAGCGGTTGACAAGGAATTCATTGTAAAGTTGATTCCTAATTATGTGCTACGAAGTACTGAAGAGTTTTTCTGAGCGCATGTCAAAAGTAACATAACAAGTAGTCTTCTGAGATGAACGAACTTCATAAAAAAGGTTCTTTAACTCCTTTTCGTTATACAGGAGCTTTTACAAATTCCCACATACGAGAAGAGAATGTCATGTAAATAAATGACCAAGGAAAGAATCAAAACATTTTCTACAGATTATTTCTCTAACTGGACCTCAATCCAAACACATACGTTGTCAGTATTACTATTATTCGCGTCTCATTTGTAAGTTGCGGATTTTAAGATACTAAAATAATAAAAATTGGCAGTCAAAACAGGCTCTTAAAATATACAATAGATATTAAGTCGTTACGAAAAATCCAATATCGGTTCAAATAGCACTAACAATTTATTATTCTTCACTAATGATGAAATAACAAGGATTGCACAAAAATGATCATTAATCAAAATAACGCTATAATTTTATGTACGATTATGACAATGAATAACCGGATATTACTGCATATTCTCCAAAGTGAACTTCTGCTGTACGAAAGGATGTTCTTAAAGTAGGTGAAACCCCATCACTCTTACCAAAAAAAGCGGGATGAATATATGCCCACTCGCACAGATCTCAGAAAACGACGGCTTGACTACGCAAAACGCCTACAAACATCACATCTACCCTTTACTGCTTCTACACAGCCTTCGAAGATCGAAATACCGCCCTCTGATGGTAAAACAACAGAATTGTCGATGTTTATTCAACTTGTCTACACTTTCGTGAATAAAACTAGAAACAACTTAGTCTTTTTAAAATTTCATTTTTATTAAATGACGACCAACACATGAATAGAGAAATGTTCGTTAAAATAGGCGAGAGAGAAAGAAAGGTATTTATAATAGTCACTTATTAGGCAAAGAGTCGTTTACTAGACAGGCATTTATAGGCATTATAGAATTCGCACATAATACTCGTAATACCTCAAAATGGATAAGTAACCGAGAAAAATGCCTTTCAAGTTAGAAGACATAAAATAGGCATACAGGTAAAAATTCGCAGCTTCCTTATCGGGTTATTCAATAAGTACTGCTCCTTATATGATCACTTTCATATGCAGATCATTCACATTGACGTACTGAATTATCATTGACTTAGTAATTGACTTTCGTTGTGGAAGTATCTACAGGATCAGACGGATAAACATTTAACACTTCTATTCAATAATGTAATTAGGCATCATAAATATACACAGAAAATTCAACCGATTAAAATAATTATATTTTATACTAGAATCACCTATTAATTCAAAGTATCAATCGTTTCAACCAGTTCAATGAGCACGAGAAAATGTTTTCCAATGTCAAGAATGTAGAAGTATCTGGTCATCGCAAAGTAACCACACTGGTTCTGAAAGGCTCCCCTACACATACATCCAAGTGGCTGGGAAAATCAACCATCGGGATTGAATGTGCAAATAGGATACGCATGGCCGAGCAGGACACGCCTACGACGCCTGTTCTTGCGATGTGCACTTTCTCGCTGGCCGGCCAGAGCCTGCCGGGCGAGCTGCCTCCGGCGAGCGCGCGCCTCTCCCGCACGGGGCGCGTACTCGGAAAGGATCACGGCCGGTATTCAAACCCACGCGCCTGTCGTAAAGCCACGAGACGCCGGGCCGGCGACGGAGAACCTGTTTGGAGTATTTTGAGACGCGAAACGGAAAATGAGACCGGGCCCTGCGCGCCGCTCGCCCTCGCTCCTCGGGGTGCTGGCTTCGCAACCCACACGTCCCACCAGGAATTTGCGGTGGGCGAAACGAGACCGCGGCAGATGTTCGGGGAGAGCTCCCGTTTCCACAGCCAGCTTCCTACGTCTGCATTCATGTCTCCGTCGTTCATTCCTCCTTTGCCAGTTCACCGAATCGACGAGTCTAAGCTTCGGCGTCGCTTTTCCTACGAAAGCAACAAATTACTCGGCATCGAACACTTTACAATGACCCGTCGAAAATGCAATCGATGGCGCATCATCGTCCAGAGCCGTGCTATCTGTTAAATCTACCTTCAAATATACGAGTACGATAATTAGCCTTAAAAAGCAATTATTTATCTGTCTTCCACATTTTTCGAGCAATGTGAGGACGGCGATGCCGGATACTGGTTGCTGCGGTGGATGGAAGCTGGGATTTAAAGCACAAGACACCAAGAGTACATATTGTTTGAATGTTCTCTCACTTTTAGAATAATAAAGGGCTAACGAAAAATGCTACAATAAAATTGTACAGAGTCAAAAGCTTAATATTTTAACAAGATATGCACTCATTTTCTGAAAGAAATTTCCCTGACTTTTTCCGGTTTTCCAATGCATTTTTAAAATTTTTCCGCTGATTTGTAGAGTATTTGACTCTTTTTTTTTATATTAAAACAAGCCTGATACTAATTTGTCAGCTCTCTGATTTCACCGCTATAAAATAAAAATTAAAAGAAAAATTCTCAACAAAAAAATGAGTTACTATTTAAAAAATGAATAATATTCATCCGATTCTTCTACAGTTTCTCTGATTTTCTTTCACTTTTCCAGACCAATTGAATTCCCTGATTTTTTCCAGTTTTCCATGTTTTCCAGAAAGAAGGAACCCCGTTGAAGACACGTGGGCACATAAATTAATTAAAGTTCTCTCCTTTTCACTTGATTGATTGATTTTTTCGTGTTTCCAGGCGCGTCAACTGCTCTGGTCATTAGCCCCGTTAGTGTAGTGCATGTTTTTTCTTGGGAGATAGCGGTGATCTTCCCCGCTGGATGGCAAGATCCGGCGCCGACCTACCGTCGGTTAGTGGGGTTTCCCCCTAACCAGGACTCTCCCACCAGCGGGGCACCGCCACAGCCGGGACAAGCTCTAAGCTCCCGGCCGGTCTCCCGGCATGTGTGGTAGTGTAGTGCATGTTAGTATAAGTTGTGTGTGTAAGGGGAGAGGATAGGACAAGGAAGAGGAAGGACAGATCGCACGCGGTCCGTGGTCCGTTTGGTAGGGTACTGCTCCGGCATTCGCCTGGTGTTGATCGGAGAAACCACGGAAAACTACAGATCTGAGCAACAGGTCGCTAGAATTCTCCTCCAGACAGCGACTGAATTCGCCCTAGCTGAAAAGCTAGTGTCGAAACCCCTGCCGCCGTGGGGAGTGGGAACCTAGGCCCTCCCGGTCAGAGGCGCTGCAGTTACATCAGTTGATGCGCTGAGCTACCGCTCCCGGCTCCCTTTTCGCTACAGCAACAGGACCCAAACGAGTGCTTGCGCGCCTGCGCTGCGCGAGGGGCAGTGCTTTGGTCCACGTGCAAATGAGGCCGTGGGGGCGAGACGCGCCGCTCTCCAGGGCCTTTCGACTGGCGAGCATAAATCGCCGGAAGCCGCGAGGCAAAAACAAGGGAACTGGCGATTTCCGGGAGGGTCGGTCGAAGCAGCGCCGTGGGCTCTGGAGGTGCGTTGCCGAACGTCGCCCTGGGAAAATCGACAACCGACCGCAGTCCTTCGCGTGTTCAGGTAACAGCTTCGTGATTAAACGCGTTCACCATTACAAAAAGTGTTCTGTCATTGTTGACCAGTCACAAAAAGGGCACGATGGGTGAAGCTGGGAATGAGATTAAACAAAATTATAATTTTCATTAAGAATTCACACAAATTAGAGGTTGCACTCAATCAAAATGACGTTTGAAGCAAAAAGCATGACGCTGCTGGAAGATTTTGCAAAACACAAATAGCGCCACCGAGCCGTGAAAAACAGTTCACAAATATACAATGCACAGTTCTCTTTTCCCTATTACGCTCTTAACGAGAAATTACTTAAATAAAAACTAGAGGTGCTACAGAATGGCACAGACTTACTCGTAGCAAATTTTTCTAATTTCCTCGGTGTGCACTGGCTTTAAGTTCTTGCTCCATTCTCTGACCAGCTGCCATCTATCGTCACCGAAACTACATTTTCTTGACATTTTCTCATCTTTTCCATATCTTAATAGTAGAACCGAAATATGGATTCAACAATATTAAGTCTTCAATAAGAGTTCTTCAATTTGGAAAAGATCGTACGCATGGTTTAGGCGCTAGTGTTGTTCACATACTCCGGACGGACGGACGGACGGACGGACGGACGGACGGACGGACGGACGGACGGACGAACGAACGAACGAACGAACGAACGAACGAACGAACGAACGAACGAACGAACGAACGAACGAACGAACGAACGAACGAACGAACGGACGAACGGACGTTTTGAAAAAAACAATAACACCTTTTCGGTATCAGCGGACCCCAAAACCTGTATTTCCGTTGAAATCTCGAAATCTATTTTCCGCAGCATTACATAACTTTCTCTGTACTCGTATATTACTCCCGTATACAAATATACCATACGAGAAAGTAAAAATCGCATGAATACTTGAAAATATACCGACCAAGCATTTAGTTATTTACTATTCTTGTAAAACAGTAATGTAATTTCAATTTCAATTAGAGATACTCTATTTGGAAGCGGACACGTTTGCAGTCAACTTGATGTAAATCAAATTCTTTTTCTAGAATCTGAGTGCAGGTTTGGATCAGTGTAAAAAACAATAAAAGTACAAGACACATTTATAGTTCACTGAATTTCTGATCACTCTATTTGCTTAAAATTAATTTTCAGTCACCAATACATTTATTTCCTACCAGCTTTACGATCCATGCATTGTTATGAATGAGTAGTCCAACAGTATTCATTCAAAACGAACACCATTTCCAAAATTCAATCTGTCACCGGCATCTCACCTTGAATCGTACAAAAAACTTCCTGCAGTTGGTTTCGATTCACGATTCCACGCTCGTGGATTTTTTGCGCGCCTTGTGTGATGGAGGAGGTTTCGTCGTGACCCTGGCGGCGGCGGCGGAGACGTCGAAACCTTATTTATTTCTTCCTTCATTCCGAGATAGCACACCTGCCGGAGAAGTGTTCATATGGATCTGTGCGGAGGACAACGCCCCTCGAAATCGAAAGTCGGGAGCAGCGGCGGGGCAGGGTCGGGCGGCGTGGGGCCGGAGGGCAGCGTGGTGGGCGGGAGCGCGCGGCCCACGCCGCCGCCGCCGCCCGCGCGGCCCGGCCGTGGGCGGAGCGGCAGCGGCGGTGAGCCTCAGGGCACGGGGCGAGGCGAGGCAGCTGCGGAGGTTGGGAAGCTGGCAATGATGGAGCTTCACTTCGTAGTAATGATGGTGGTGCTAGAGGCGACTAACCACTTGTCCGTGTTTGTTGTAGCGATTGTTGTATAGTAGCGTTATTTGTAGGAAGCGAATTTCTATGATTTTGCATATTTTTGTCCGTTGCTTCAGTGAATAGCCAATTGAAATTTCTTGACATTTGTTTTGAATATGATGCTATAAAGATTAATATGTTAGTGCGTATTTGGCCGATTTTTCCTGTTGGTAAGTATTCGTATAGGCGCATATTTTGAATATATCGTTAAAATAGAGACTTACCTACACGACGTTTCATATTTTCACAGAATCTATTTATTTTGAGAGCGTACATTGATTGGAAAGAGCTTGTCAGTTCGTGTTTTGTTGTTGTTGTTTCTTTCTATAGATGATAAAATACTTGTGCAAATGTTAGATATTTTTTGATAATACATTTTTTTAACCATCAGAAGAAATACAACAAGACATACAATGTACATCACTAAAGCGAATATTTATTTCAATTATTGCTCTCGCAAAGTGGAGTAGATTAAAAATATATCTTTTCATTTCAAGATGATTCTCCTGAATTTCATCAGGAAATTTTGATATATTAATTTGATTGCATATTAAAGTGCATATTTCAGAATTTTGACGATAAACTGACGATAAACCTCCCTCCACATAGTTTAATGATTTTATTTTTTGATGTCCTATTCGAGAAATGCATATTACGAATGTCATATTCGAGGTAATGTCTTTTATTTTACTATTTCGTATACAAGGCACTTAGTAGAACCACAAGCCGTGTCTTTAAAATAGATAAAAAGGACATGCTTCTGTGAAAATACTATACGGAAGAAACAGTATTTTCCCAGAGTTCCTGTAATAAGGGCCAGTTTGACAGGTAGAGAAACAAATGAACGTCGTGTTCGGCGATGGTATTGTAAGAGATAGTGATGAAGCTATTTACAAATGAGCTCACTGTAAACGAACGCACTGAGGAATTGAATGCATGGGCATAACATGCAATTAGGCTGCCAGCAGTTGCTGTGAGAGCGGTCCCTTCTTACAGCAACTTCTCTATACTTCGGGGACAATACGTGGGCGGATAGGCGGCCTTCCCCATCCGCCTGGCCTCTGGCAACGTGCGTGGAAAGCTAGCACGTCGGCCCTATGCTTTGCGTGGAACTGGCAGCAGAGCGCGACGCGAGGCGGCGTGGGCGACGGCGGCGGCCGCGGAGGGCAGGGCCGCGTCGAGGCGATTGGCGCCGGCCCTAACGATATGTTAATGCCGCCGCCCTCGCCGCCCCACCGATGTTTCCGGAGCACGCGCGGCGTTGGTCGTCGCCGCCGGCGCCTGCACACGCAACGGCCGCGCCCTACCCCACCCACCCCCGCTCGCCACGCCCACCCAGCGCCACGGCCCGGCCCCGGCCCGGCCACACCAGGCCAGGCCCCGCTGGGATGCGATTTGCGGCCGTTGTGGAGAAACGGGTCGAAAGCGAAGGTGTGCGCCGGTCCCAATTAACGGTTTGCTTCTCGAAAATGCAAATGACCAGTGTAGAATGAATGAGACTTTTGTGTATCCGGATGTGCGGTCTGAGAGCGACATGATTGATTTCCCGGGTAAGCATGGGATTTGCAATATATCTTGTACTTACTGACGGGTTACATCATAAAACCGCCCAATAGTACAAGTGAGTGAAGAAAAGGATGACGTCAGATTTAAGATGACTCAAATTTAATGATGTTAAAAATAAGGGATGCAATACACTACTGTGAATTTTTGGGATTGTACATATTTCTTTTATTTCCCATAATGCGAATTGTAATAATGAAAACTGATGGAAGGAGACTCACAAGTTTCACAATTCATCATGATTCGAACTTATGACTTTTCGCCGTTTCATACATACACATTTCTAAGAGAGGTGACCAGTAACTTGCGCCTCCTCGCCTCCAAACACTCAGCTAAACGGGATACATGTTCGATGGTCCTTACCTCTCCGAAGTCATCCAAATAAAGAATTAGTTGCTCACAATTTCTAGATCCTATCATCTTCAAATTGATCTACAGTCGGTCTAATTTTAATGCAGGCAGAAAGATAATTTCCTGGCATAAATCTGGAAAGTAGATTCTCCAAGGAAATTTTAATCGACCTCTTGCTAACAACCACTGTCGGATACAAGACATAACAGCTGTAGATGCCGATGAGCTATTGAAGAGTTCCAGAGGAGAACTGTATCCAAAACTAAATACTTAAGCGAGTTTGAAAGACTTATTTTATAAGCCATTTAGTCATTACCGTAACTATGTCCTACTTTACATTGGTCGAAGCATTAAAAATGCAGTTGCTTCAAAATTTAAAAGTGTGTTTGGTTACAACAAGGATATCTCGTTTTTACTCACAATCGTATGTACTACAAATACTGATATACAGATATTGAAATTTCTTTGTTTGTGTGTTAACTAGTGGTGTTACAACGGCATGTACTTTCACGCATCAGTAAATCGATAACTTTCACGCATCAGTAACGCATCAAATTCTAAGGGTCGTGTCATCATCAGGCCCTGTCAGATCGATAGAGGAATCTTAATTTTGGTGAAAACTCTGCTTACGGTTAAGCCGCAAGCATTCACAGACGGACAGACAACCTTTTTGCCATAGACCATTGCCCCGGTATCAAGGATCCTCGAAACGTGCACACAAAGTGTTAAGGAAGTAATTTACTACGAATACGAATTATCTACTTTTTAGTAACTAGGACCAGTCAAAAATACGAAGTTTATTGGCTGGTCCTGTCGTAGTTTTTCTGTCGAAAAAATCGCCGTTTTTCACCAGCAGCATTACAAAACTTTCTCTACACTGGATGAGCAGTATGCAAGAATGTAAATAACAGACAATACGAAATCAGACAAGCGAGTTGTGAAATAAAATATTACACCGTTTGTTAAAGTGAAACAAGTTTCTGAACAGTTTTAATACTGCGGATCTTATGTTAAGCATAGAGACACTTTCAGATTCAACACGTCATCCTCAATGTTCAATAAGTGAGCAATACCACCAACAAAGTACATCTCACATGCATTACATAATTACAACTATTTTCCTAATGCATTAACTATTCGTTGCACTTCCTGGACATACGAACTTTTCCCTACGTCCACAAACTGTTTGCCCAAAAACACAAAAGTTTCAAAAACATACAAGAGCAAACTTTTCCAATGAAAGGGTTTTGCCTCCAGAAAGGCACCCAAGAGCCCCGAGAATGCCAGGACGCCTCTACATCTCGTCAACACCCATTGCAGTCTCCGCACCCCGCGCCCCGCTGAGCCGCGCGCCAAGGCAGCGGCCGACAACCCGGAGGAGAAAAGCGCAAGACGTGGCATTGAAGCGAGGGTCCTGAAACCAATACGGGCTGTGATTGGCAGCGAGGCGCGGGCCACGTGTGCAGACACGTGTGCGGGGCACGCCGGCTACCTGGCGACCCATTGTCCCCGGGCGGCGGCGCGGCGGAGAGTGAAAGTCAACAAGCGGGCACAGTGAGGAGGCCCCCGCCCCGGCCGCGCCTTCGCTCCCCGCTCCATTCCGCCCCGTCGCACTAACCGGGTTAACGGCGTGGAAATTTATGACGCCTTCATTAATTAGCTCCGGGAGCGGACGACCGCGCGGGCGGCGGCGCAGAGATGGGATGATGGGATGCCGGCGTGTGCTGTCCGGGGACCCGGTGGAAGATCTTCACGCAGAGGCTCCAGAAGCATTATGAAGGGCATTCACGTTAGAAAGTCCCATCCCCACTTCAAGTGATGACCACAAGGAGGCAGCTATTGGCTCTTGGAATAACATGAGTAAATATCTGTTTCTTCCACAAGTCCCGTAAGATGAGCAATTAATTTTGATGCTCACGCGGCTGTGAATCTACTAGAACTTAATAAAAGCGAAATTCAGGCAAATGAAAGTATTTCATACGCTCGATTTACTGACCACATACCATCCATCAGAATGCCACACAAACTCTATAAAAAATACAAATTCTATGGACGAGAATACTGACCTGGGCTGCCCAAGGGACGCTGCGTCGAAGGCTGAGTTACCCACGTTTCGACTATCATATCGTGGTCTTCCTCAGGGCTATTGATTAAAGGCCTACTACACTACAGCCCTGAATAAAACCACTATATGATGGTCGGCTCCTGGGCAGCCCAGACCATGCGTCTGGCTGCGGAAACCTACGACATCAATGGACGAGGATACTGTTTTCTCCCAAAACTTAAGCCCTTGACGCGAGTCCAATACGGTAGTTTGAGGTACAAATGCCCGCAGTCCATTGGAATATTTTACTTGCGTTTGTTGCAGCTAGTTTCAATGAATAACAGCAGACAATGTTGTTTACTTCTTGACTATGAAACAGAAGAGCGTTTCTTGACTATGAAAGATGCGATTTATGCCAAACTCATTACATAATACCTCTTGCTGTGGCATGGTTCAACTGCCATGCACAATTTAAGAATTGTTAGAAGAAATGACAGACACAAAGATAAACTGTTTTTAATTCTTTTTTTAAAAAAATCTCGGCTGGTACATTGATCATGTCGTATATCTTAGATTATTATGCTTTTCATTGACGTAGCGACGCGGCGCCGAGAACTTAACGGAACATCTGGTTCTCCTCACATAAAGACAATTTATTTTCACTTGTGTAGGTTTTGCAATGTCGTAGCTACTAAAGAAGTCGCAAAGAAGAACCCCGAAGCAACGAAACACGGGATTTGGAAACTGCTATTGGGAATCAAGAAGTAGTATTATGCTGCAATTTTAGAAATAGTATTATAAAAAGAGAAACCGTCAATTTCAAAATTAATGAAAGATCACATTCGTTATGAAAGCGATTTAATAGCTGCAGAAGAGCGATATCAAGGCAGATGTTTTGAAAATTTTATATAAAACTTCTCGTACAGTGTATCTCAGGATAATATTAAAATTTTCTAGGGCATGCACGAAGGTGGAAGTTAATAACTTTTTGCCAATGCACATGTAGTGGGAAATAGCATGTAATTAAGTTACATTGTGACTTTAGCCCTTGATTGGCATAACCTCAGCATGGGTGTCACGTAGTAGTACAATGAATCTCTTTGTCACAGAAAGTGTCCGGCCAAACACCAGTACATGCCGAATAGTTTTCCGACCAATGCGGGTGTGTAACTACGTTTTGTTCAATTTCCCACATGTTTACTCTGAGACACTGTATTTGTGTACGCATGATTCTTCCAACGTAGCTTACATCGTATGGGACAATTCCATCAATATCCTGATTTTAATCTAAATTTGTTTCTTACAAAATTATATTTAACGCATCCCGCATTACATTTATGATCTAAGAGATTGCTTTGAAGCGGGTCGGGCAGAGATTGTGCAGGGTGGGGTTGGTCCAATGAGGTGGCGGGGTGGGACGGAGCGAGCCTGGGAAAGGCAGAGCAGTGTGGACAAAACATAACTGGGACTGTGAGTCGGGAGGCGGTATCAAAGCGGAGTGGACGGGGATGTAAATAAAATTACTTCTATTTTACACTATCGATAGTATTCATTACTTTTTCTGCCTAATAAATCATAGTGACAAAAAATACCCAAGTTGACACGTCTGCTAGTTAAATTTTACAAAATAATGTAGGTTCAAAGTTCTCATTGACAAAGCTGCAAGGTGTTGCATCGCTGTATTTGCCAGACAATAAAACGATCCATATATTCTATGAAGAAAAACAGATAGAGCAAGAAATAATAGAGATGCATTCACCTCGAAGCCATTTTAGAATGAAATAAGATTGCACGTTTCCTTTCCAACGATCCTGTTCTATCTTTCCATTTTGTTTAAAGATTAATTTTGGTGCAAAATGCACAAAGTTAATGAACATTTTTCATGATTCTTTTAACATTTTATTGGAAGGTAGAGTTCACAACAGAAGATCGAATATCATTTGTAACACTTGGTGCAGAAGTTTTTATTACGTCATTGCGTTGTTCTTGTGTTTATTATTTCTTTTTATATCACACTGCGGGTAAAATGTCTATTTTAGCATCGTAATAAAAATGCCGTTTAAAATGTAAAAATGAATTCGAAATACAAAAAAAAAAAAAAAAAAAAATTTGGAACAGTTTTTTTTAGACTTAAAGACTTGCTTTTAGACTTAAAAACTTGCAGACTTCAAATATTTTTTGTTAAATAAAGTGGCTTTGGTGGAAAAATATTGTTCCCATATTATAAGGTCTTTTTGGCCCCAAGAAGGAAAGTCATGAAAAACTTCGCCAAATGCGTGCACCCATTGCTTTCTGAATACTATATTGTACAAAACCGTCAGTTTTCAGCCAATTTTCAATTGACAATATTAGTCACAAAAACGTTTCTACTTTATATATGATGAGTGCTCATCACCAGTTACCGCTATACAATATTTTACATTGCCTCTCGAAAGTTAAAAGAACACTTTGTCAACAGGTGGTGGGATGAGACTGTGGCGTACCTTTTCGGGGAGCCCCAATGCAACGAACCATTGCCACCGGCGGAAGTTGTTCTCGGGGTGGGCCCTGCACTGTTTTTCGGTACCGCTCAGAGCTCGTTAGCGTTTTTTACGCGCCCATCGCTCTTGAGGGTGAGCTGCCCTTCCAGCGGATGGTTCAGCTAATAGATTTCGTCATTTTTTACTCTGAAAGGCTCCCTCCTTGAGACAGGAGTTTCCATCTGCGACAGGTGTTATTTTTCGAGGCAGCACAACGCTTAGTTCTTTTCACTGTGATCTTCTGAGGGGAAAGTTTGTCTTCCTGAACTGTTCTACTAATTTCAGTTATTTTTCTCTTGTATGAGAACGAAGAAGAGAAGGAGAAGAGAAGATAACGATTAAGGTACACCGGAACTAATACGATGTTGACCGGAGGAGGTTCAAATACAAAATGTGTTTCTTCCTTCCGTCAAGCTGATTTCTTTTTTCATAATTAATGACAGGGCCCTCTTAGTAACTATTCCAGGAAAATTAGAAGTATTTAGGGCATACAGGTAAGAAAAGAAGAATCATTCGCTTCAAATTGACAACTAGCAATGCGGTCACTTAGAGCGTGCAGGTAAGAAACCGTCAGTGACAATTAACTTTACATTCATTAGAACATCACGTGTGGGTGCAAAAGGGAATACTCTCATTTTACCTACGTTTAGAAATTGATATCAATAAAAATTAATATAATATAATGGTTAAAAACTAAAACGAATTCTGAAGAGGAACGATGAAAAATTACACTGGAAATGTCTCTTCAATTATGCCTGCTTATTTGGACTTGCGCCTCGGAAATGAGAAAGCACCTCCAGAGTTTCTTCTGGCCAACATAGTCACGGCAAATCCATTGCGTTCTGCCTGCCATTCTCCAGCGTGTGACGAACGCTTCGTTATTCTAGCAGCAAGGCTCCAGAATTGTTTCACCGGATAACGAGGCTTCACATTATAACGCGCGTGTAGAGACGTGTCCTTATTCCTTCCGTTCTGTGAGGGAGCACTCTCGTCACGTGGGAAGGCGACTTAGTCGACGTCCTCGTCAACGCCCTTCCCTAATGCGCGGTCGTTGATGACGGCGGGCCGGGAGAAAACTCTTGTTCAATATTCATCGGTTTGCTCTGTTCGGATGGATTGAGGGCGAAATGAGACAGATTTGGAGAACGATAATTTTAATAACTATATTTCCCACTGAATTCTAGAAGACATACAGAGATAATGAAGTTACATTTTCCATAAGCAAAACAAGGGGCCATCTCATCAATTACTCAAAGGATCAGGGAAACTGGAAGAAATCCTAATCGAGATGGGGGTCATTGGTCCAGAGGCTGCGGTACAAGACTTTTTACAGATTGTTTACATTTATACAGTGCAAATGGTAAATAATACATTATATCACTGTTAAAATTAATTTTACTTTCCTTTTATGATCAGTGTAGTCTCTAATTGTATAGAAACAGCTACACAGCAGAAATTATTTTACTTGGGATTTAAACTTTTGTATCGAATTTAATCGTTTAATATCATCTGGCGAAGTGTTGTAAAATAATGTACATGTATTTTAGGTGAAGTTTTTGTAATGAGCTATTGACCTGATGGCTAGGATTACTACGTCGAGTTATAGACATAGTCGTTTTCTGAAAATATATTACCGCCCTTAAGCAAGTCATTTTTGACAAAAACCACTGATTCGTAAATCAACAGACAAGGTAATGGTAAAATTCCTAGATTAATGAAGAGAGGCTTACAAGAATCACGTTGGTGCGATTTGGTTATCATTCGTACAATTATTTTTTGTAATCTAAAAGTCTGGGAGCTATAAAGTGTATTTCCCCAGAATATTATGCCATATCTCAGACGGAAATGAACATTCGTGAAATATACACAACGAGCTGAAATGAAGGCTGACTGAATTTGAAAGAATTGTGAACGCATAGCATAATGAACTTTATTTTGTTAAATTATTCATTCATTTAAATGGACGTTCCATTTGAGTTTTGACTCAATTGAGAGGCCTAAAAATGTTGTTGCTTTAACATGAGTTAATAGTACATCGTTCAGTTTCAATGGAGTACAGAAATGTTTGTTTGAAATGGAAAATTCCGTTAAAACCGTTTTCTTTTCATTTACTGCTAATTTGTTATTACGGAACCAATTTGAAATATCTGATAATATACTATTCATAGTTTATTAATTTATTTATTTATTTTGAAGTGTTCAAACTCGCTTTGGAGGTTATTTTATTGATTATTAAAATATTTATGATTACGGATGGGGAAGAGATTAAGGAGCTCAAGAAATCGTGCGAAGATTGCGCTATTCACCATAAACGTCATACTTTTTTCACTGTTTTTGACGAAAATAAATCAACATGTAATTCGTGAACTAGAAAACTGATTTGGCTTAACTTCTAACAATGCTTTTTAGATTCGATATTTCTCGTAATGTGATAAAATTGTGTGCTCGCGTAATTGGAAGATTGAGTTTCGTATTGAATATTACAGGTTATATTCGACCGTGGTGATCCTGGAAAGATCACACCTACCTCTCGCTTAAAAAAAGTCATTATATTTATTTTTCGGGAACGGAACGTGTTACACAATCAATCATTATATAATTGCCAGAGATGATAACTCAGTTGAGATAAATATTCTATGAACTTTCAACCGTCATTCAACGGACCCGTTGCACAAGGAGACCAGTTCCGCTCCGCGAGGCTGTTCATCTACCTGCCGCCCCGCCCCGCTCCACCTTGCACCGGCCCTCGCATGGCGAAACGGGACGGGACGGGGGAGGATGAGATGGGACGGCGCGGTATACCGAGCTGCTGCTGCTGCTGCTGCAGGGGCCTGCGGGGCGGGGGGCATGAATACGACTTCCGCTGTATTCACGCGGCTAAAAACAAGAACAAGTAGCGCAGGTCCGGCGGCGGTGGCGGCCGGAAGCGGAGTCTTGCTACGCGCGCCATTCAACGCGCCGCGCCGCGCCGCGCCGCGCCGGCCTTCGGGAATCCGCGAGCTGCGGGGCACAGTGGGCCGCAACACAAAGCAAAGCCCTAAAACAATTTTTGTAATTTCCTACCACGCACGTAAAAAAACAAAATTCAGAAAAAGAGAAAAATATGATCGTTCTTTGACATTTTCCCCTCGGTTTTGGTCGGTTTCTTTCACAACATTTTATAAGAAATGCTCAATTTATTAGTATATTATTATATTAATATAATATAAATTATCAACGAGAAAATAGTTTAGTTGCCACCAGATTATGTCAATACTCCTGTTCAGAGATCTACGATTGACTCATTATTCGCAATCGTCTTGCCATGGCGGGCGGGGAAGGGCAAGGCTTGGGAGGCAGGGTGGATGTGGGTTGGGGTGGGTTGGGGCGGATTGGGGAACGAGCTGGGACGGCGGTGCAAGATGGGATGGGGTGGCGAGCGTGGTGGTGATAGCGGGACTGGGCGGGGCGGTGGCGAGGCGGGGCGGGGCGAACATATCAAACATTAAATTGAATTGATGTCTTATTCTACGAGGTCCGTCTGACTACGCAAATTTCGCTACTCTCCTTTCGCCAACTAGGGGAGAAAAATGGTACTACTTGGGCGACGAAACAGGCAAATTTGAATTTAGCTCAGAGGCTTCATTTAGGCTTAAGAATCTTTTACATGCAATTAATCTTCTAACAGGGGTCAGCCGGCTTTACATCCCCACCGAAGGAAGGCGTACGAAGGGTTTTTTTGCCTTTAAAAATCCACCCGCGAATTAGGGTGTAACGGTCCGATACGCTAACCATTATACCATCGCCGCCGCAAACATTTAAACAAAATGACCTCTACTTTACACCATACATGGAATTCATTCTGATCTTCTGCCTAGCCGTTGTTCGTGAGAAATAATTGTCTGGACCACGCCGAGAATCTCCGGCTAGGTTTTTTTTGTCTATTCCTCGTCCATTCATTTCGCGATGGTGCCTTTTGGTCCATTTAGGCCCAGTGCACGCGGCGCGGCGCGGCGGCTGCGGCGCTGGCAGCAGTTCCCAGGCGCGCGTCCGCGCCAGATGGCGGTTAGAGCGCGCGGCCGGGTCCGCAGGTGTCTGCCGCTGCCTCGCAGGCGTCTTCCGGCCGCCGCCAGCGCCGCCGTCGCTCGCCGCGCCGCCCGTCCACGCCCCCGGGCGCATCGCTTGGGAAGATATGCACTCCTCTTCCTCCTCCGCGCCACAAGTGGGTTAGCGAAAAAACCGTTGGCAGTCTATGAATGGACGCTGCGTCCACAGGCGCATGAATTCTGCACCTTCGTCTTCGCGTAAAGCTTCTTCACAAGCGGGTTGGAGCTGCGATTGGGAGGTAACACTGGTTGTAATGGTTAAAATATGATAAACTTATATAAATTGATGGCAGATATTACCTATCCCCATAGATGCGCGATAAACCATTGCTTTCATCTTCTAATTTATAAATTGCTAATTTATAAAACCATCCTACTTCCTGTATGGACATATGGAATCCAAATCTGGGGCACAGCCAGCAGAACAAACTTATCAAGAGTCATCTTATCAGCAACTTGGTACATGTCTAATGCAGCACAACCCAATATTCAAACAATTCAAGAAAATACAAGAAATTACAAATACAATAAACGCCAAACCCTCCAAACCCTAGCCCTAAACCTTTTAGAAAAGCCAAGAAATATCTCGCCTCAATAGAACCCCCTTCTTTCTTACCGCTTTAGTATTTGACATTGACATACCCAAAACAAAAATAATTCTCCGTTTTGTGTTCTTATTATTCTAATATTTTTTTCTTTTATGTTATAGTCTTTGTATATTGATCCTGGAAAGTACCAATGGGGGACTTTTCTGATGACTTTTATTTGAATTATCATATTTACTTATTATTTCGAATTGAAATAGATTGTAAATTTTCATTGTGTTAATAAAAAAATCTTCTAATTTATGTAATTTCTTAGATTGTTGCGTAGAAAGGGGGGCATTTACAGCCTAAGGAGAGTTAATGAGGTCGTAGACAATCACACATTTCCGGGCGTTTCGGTTATAGTGTTAGGGTTTCTCGTGATCTTCCACGACACATCGCACACGAAACACCCGTTCCGAGAATCGAACACATGGCTCGTGCGATGACAATCGTCACAATGACTCGTTAGCAGTTACTACAAGTCGTAACTATCAAGATTTTCCGAGTCGGCCTCAGAATTATCGCTAGCATAATGATACATTCTAAGTATTTCAAAGTTGAAGTCGATATATGCAATCTACTATATATATACAATCTCTGATATATACGATCTACTCGAGCTACTCTTTTCATCGGGTTCCTGTCCTTTCAATCGAATATTTAAAATGCATCTCGTCTTGATTACACATTGAAAATGGGTTCAAGCCGATAACTATTGCCCAGTTGTTACGTATTTAGAATTTTTCATTGCTCAATACATGTTCGTTTTTAAGAGCATGTATTGATGTTTCAAAAACAATTTTTGAAAACTGCCAGCCGAGAAATTAATTTTCTAAATTTTCAGTTTGTACAATAATCTCTATCTACAATAACCATATTGATTTGGTCGTTTTCATCCATTTCTTTCACCCTAGCAAAGGTAAAAAATTAACCAATAATGTCGAAAGGGAAATCGTTGGATCAAGCAAGTGACCGACTATGAAAAATTGCAAAACAAAACAGAACGAAACAGTATTACCAATGCAAAATCTTTAAAGAATAATATTGCAACGAATGTCAACAACTTAACGTAAACGAAAGATTAGGAAACTATTTCCAATGCCTCCCATTCAAATACCAAATTATTATCATTATAGCACATTCAGTTTGCATTCGCATAAGCGAGGGTATCGGGTCAGAATTAAAGAAGTTAGTCACAGCAATGCCGCTCGAAAAACCATCAAACGATACACTCACCCTCAACGGGATGTTCCACTGCGTCTGCTGACTTTGAGAAACGTGAGTAGTTATGACCGTGGAATCCTGTTTGCACTTACATGCGGAAGTTTTCGATTTAGTTCCCGGATGAAGGTAGTTAGACTGTTTCTAATTACGTTGTTATTGTTGTTTCTAAATATAGTTTCTAATTTTGATTTCGTTGTTAAGTATGTCAACGTTCTGTGAAAAGCGAAGATGTTTACCGGACTTGCGTCCGGATGCCTGTGCCATGTCTAAACTTACTACGAAGGAACACATACACAAGTGGGCAGATCGAGAACATACACAAGTGAGCAAGTTCAGCAGATCGAGTAATTCGTCTCCTTTTATCGAGAAAATTATCTATCGTATTTATAAAGAGTTCACAGAAAGACTTTATGCCCTTTACCGCAAAACGCGATGTTTGGCACAATAATTTACATTTATATTACATCATCCACTTAATATAAATATTTTTTCGATATAAATATTACACCAAGTTATTAATCTAATCCGTTAATAATAATAATAATAATAATAATAATAATAATACGTGTTGAAGAGAAAAAAGGCGACGATTTTAAAAATTTCCCACGGAAATAATATTACAATTTAATCCCCAACAAATAATATAAAACAAATTTGTTAAAGCAATACATACAACGGGTATTTAGAAGTAATCATTTTCAGAGACTTAATAACCCATCTCGGATAGTCAAAGCATCGAGCCAACACCACCTAGATATCTAGGTGGCGTTGATCGAGCACGAGTTCTGGAAACAAAACTAATATTAGATAATGGCGTTTTCATTCTGCAAACAATTTGTTGAAGGAAATATTTCAAAATAAAATATGAGGCCTGTAAGGTATTTTGAGGTATTTTGGGAATTTCTAAGAATTTAGGGAACGGGATGCCCAAAATGCGGGACAGCGCATCTTTGCCGCGTAGTGCCGCGTGCAAATTTCTTAGAATCCATGGAAATGGAGTCCAAAATGCCTGGCAACGCGACAAGAGCGCGGCAATAAGGCCGTGTGCAAAACCACGGTGACGTTTCAGGTCACGTGGTTGGGAGCTATATAAGCGCGGGGGCAGGTTTCGAACTGCGTGGGAACCTCGTGCGAACGCACAAAACTTGCGCCCAGGGCGGTGCGGAGACGAGCTAGGCTCGTACGGCAACCCATGAGTTGGGACACCGTGGTGGAACACTGCTTCCACGGGTGACTGAGGTCGCTGGAGCTGTATGCTGTGTGCGTAGGCTCGCTGAGGAGTGGCGCGGGCCGCTAGTCAGACATTGCATTGTTAACGACAGCTCCTGCGATCGGGAGGAGTAAAAGTCTATCAGAGCTATGATCAACGTTTAATTAATTACTTGTACATATTGTGAATACATATGTATATGTATATTGAAGCTCGTGTCTGTGATTGCTGTGTATTCCCTCAACGTCACAGTACGATAGAAGGAAATCACAGCATATGGGCCTAGTAGGGCCGGTGGGTAGTCGCAGAGAATGGGCGGTCCCCAAGGCTCGCGTACGTGCGCGTCGCCTGTCTAGGTCGCTCGGAGCGGCGACGTGCGCGGGGCGGGGCGGGGCGGGGCGGGGCGGTAGCGGGGCGGGGCGGGGCGGGGCGGGGCGGGGGCGGGGCGGGGTGGCCGTTGAGCCGAGTGTCGCATGCACGCTGGAGGCGCGCGCCGGAAGTCCCACGCCCCGCTTCCGGTCCCCGGACGCGGCCGCGCCTCGCGCCTCCGGACGCGGCCGCGCCTCGCGCCTTCCGCACCCGGACCGGAACGCCCGCCCGCGCCCGCAACGTCTTTTTCCAACGGGAGATCTCCGATGCCACTCGCCCCAGAAACGATGGCAAACTTCTACACGAAACTATTTATAAGACGTCCAGAGAGAAGGGCAGCGGTGGGTTAATACCTAAGCAGGTGAAGGATGTGTTTAGAGGCGCAGTTGTTTAGGACCACCAGTAATTTATTAAACAAACTCTTATACTGGTTTGTAAATATATTCTCACTTGCAGATTTCTTGCGATTCCATCTGTATAAAAGGAAAAACCCTAGAAAAGTTACAGTGTATGCACAGTAAGGAAAATAAAAAATAAAAAAAATAAAAAAATAAAAATAAAAAAATCGTGATTTTGAGTACTTCTTGTTCAAGTCTAATGAAATAATGGTTTACAAATTTCAAAACAATACAATCACTAGTCACTGTGAACACAGAGTTAAACGTATTTCTGCAAATGTATTTGGAATGCTATAAATGTACCTAGATCTGGACATGCATGTTGAAGGAGAATAAAGCTACAAATCCTGCTATTCGCCTTATCTTAAAAAAGTAATGCATCGCATGTAAGTATAATCACTGAAAACTTTTTGTAAAGAGACTCCTGTCTCAAACAATACTTGGACATTTCGTTTATTTACACTCTCCAATCTTTGCATTTTAAAACACTGTATCTTCGAACTTAATGAACTCGCTATTTTCGCTTCGCTAACAATAACTTGCTCACACGAGATATCAAACAATCAACCGCTTTCCATGTACGATTGCAACTTGCACAACAAAATGATGTGAACGTCAAAGGTCAGTACGTTTTAAGAGAATTTTGGAATATAGTATTTATACTATGTAACTAGTTAATAATAGGAAGTGATAATACATATGGGACACTATCTTTCATTTCAAGAAAAATTCGGGAAATTTGGTTGAGTAGAAAGCTCAAATTTCTTTCTAAGCGAAAACTCTTTTATTTAGTGTTTTAAATATACAGCATATTAACACAGTATACATTATTTCAATATCATTTTTTACATTGCAAATGTTATAGTTTATTTTCATATTAATTTTGAAAACATTTTTAATAGTAACTTACTATTCGGGGCCCACATAGGTTAGTTATGCATATGGCCTCTAATCGATAAGAAGCAATGAGCAATGAATAAGAGGAAGTAGAGCGTAAGGAATTAAGGCAACTCAGAAATTGAAAAAACACGGACGAATACCTCTAGAGTTAATTAAATGAAGCTTTTTCTATGACATAGTCCATAATTGGGTAAATATAAATCTGAAATATTGTATTAAAAATATTTGTTAACATTATTCGCTTAAGTTTTTAACTGATTATCGCGGCGTGATCATTGCTCTGTGTAATGCTTCTGATGGTCAATGCTTTTGTGTAATAACAATGAAAACATTTTACTCGAAAACTTCAAGGATTTAAAAAATATTTCCCCAAACCCATGAAAACCAAAGCAAGGATGTAAGCTGTCATAATAGCTGCCTGCTAAAGGAGATGTCACTGAAAAGCAAACAAACCCCCTTGCCTTCTCACGAACCCTACAGAAGTGGAGAGAGACTACGTTGACAGCAGTCCCCCATCCGCCCAGTAAAATACACAGTCTGTCTTCACATACCAATAGGTGTATTTATATACACATACTAACGTTTTTAATATCCGATTAACAGAAAATACCCTGAGACTGAACATATTCCAGCTGTTTCCGTGCATTTGAGCTTTTTTTATTTATTTATTATTTCATTTTTACTACTGAACAGCGGTGACAGTTCATGATAAAGTGTCCATATCATAAAATAAAGTATAAACAAATTAATTCAACAAAATTAAACGACGAAAAAACATTTCACCTAATTTTTACAAATTCATGGCATTGAATAGCTTATACTAAACACGTTCTAGTTCTTCGCTGCTTCTGGTTGATTAGGATTTCTTCCCGCCTATTCGTCATATTAACAATATAACATCGAGATAGTTCTAAAAATTTAAAATATTTTCAGATGTCATAGGTTTTTAGATGTTAAGGTATTTTCAGACGTCATCATGTCATAGGTAATAAGAACAAAATCGAGCTGAATTGAATTTAATTTAAAATAGAAAATGTAAGATTGATTGGAATAACAAACGCTAATCACATACAACCCTTGTAAAATGTTTGAAGATCGAAGAATTCATGTGTTTAATTTAATCGGAAGGTATTCAGAATCCTAGACTTTACGATACTGATAATATTTCGCGTTTCGACATCAAGTAAGCTGCCACATGCACGAGCCGTTTAACAGCCAAACACAAATAAAATTTTTTTGAGATTCGGTAATACATTTTTTGTTCCTATTGTTATCGTAGAATCGGAAGGTCGAAACAAATCTTTTAAGCAACATTTACAGGAACAGGCGCCAGGAGCACAATTGAGAAGAGGGCGATCTGGAAACCCACCAGCTATTCTTTCTGCTGCACTCCTCCTTTTGCGTCGTGGAAGGAACCGTTGGAGCGTGCGTAAATCTCATACCGGATGCACGTCCTTTTGGGCGCGCCTGTACCCTCGGAACAACGTAAAATAGTATCGGGGAGTTCCCCCTTCCCGCGCTGTCTCCAAAATAACAGGTGTCCGAAAAATAAGGCGCCCTTTCAAGGGGCGCAGTTTACTCTCCGGGCAGGGTGGTGCGTGGCGGGGAGGCAGGAGGGCCGGTGGCGGCGGCGGCGGCTCGCCCTGCGGGGCCCCGCGCCACGCGGCGCGGCGTCTGCCGGCGCGGGGAGAACACAACGAGGAGGGCGGCTGAGGGCGCCGTAGAGCAGCATGCACGTACACTGGGTTTGTTTTCGGGAACGGATTTTCATTATTGATATTGTCATCGTTAACACTCTTATTGTCTTTGTTGTATTTTAAGGTATTATTATTGCGTATATTTTTATTTCTATTATTATTATTATTATTATTATTATTATTATTATTGTTGTTGTTGTTATTACGGTCATGTCCCATATATAGTGAAGGGGAGTGGACTGAAGTGTTAGATAAGCTATAAATCGAAGAAAAATAAGGACAAAATGTTAATTTACATATAATTAAAATTAATTAGAACTTATCAATTCCTAATTCTCATTGTAAACGTTTTGTAATTGTAATAGCGAAATTCTATTTCTAATTGCAATCATGTTATCCACCGAGCATTAGCTCAATTCGAACCATAATAAATCCATATCTATCTATCTATCTATCTATCTATCTATCTATCTATCTATCTATCTATCTATCTATCTATCTATCTATCTATCTATCTATCTACTATCTATCTATCTATCTATCTATCTATCTCCCATACGTCACATTTTTACGTACGATTGTCTCCCCCATACGTCACATACAGTATTTGAATAAATAAATATCTAATCTATCTACCTATTTATCTATCTATCTATCCATCCATCCAGCTATCTAATCCTCAGCGAAGACCTTCATGAATTATGGGAAGTGAAAAGATTCTCATTGTCTTATGGAGATGGAGGCTTATTCTAAAACAAATCTATTCTCAGTCTGATGAATAAAATTAATGGAATGTTTAACAGTACTCTATTTGCGTGTCTCTCTCTCTTTCTGAACTTTAGAAATTATGTCAGTATACAGAAATGCGCATAATGAATTGAAGTTACGTACAAGACAACAAATAACATTTGAAACCCCGTATGATGGTCTTGAATATTCGTTTATGGAGTGCAAAGGTTGCTCAGTCACACAATTTAAAGCCCGTCGTCAATAAGTTAGATGTCTATCCATAGACGGATGCGGCGTACTTAAAAAAATGCAAGTTTACCTCTTCCACATTATTTTATAAACTGTGTTTACGAAATCAAAACACAAGGTCATTTAACTCCCATAAAGCTTTGTCTTACTTTTCTTTTCACGATTAACGAATACATTGAAAATCAGCGACGGTATTTTTACCTATTTTGCCATAAATGAATCGTCAAAACTCTGCTTTCTACACATTCATTTCTTTTTTAGTAGCAGGTACTTAATGCGTGAAACGTTTTATTGGATCTATGACTTCCATTTCGACCAGGTTATTCATTCGTATTACTGTGATTCATCAGTCGAAATGATGCCTTGCTTTGATTTTGAATTATCAATCCTTTCTTTCATTTCCCCTGTGGTTTTTGACGCGAAGTAAATAAACAATTAGTATAACTGCATCGTGTGCCGCACATACATTAACTATATTTTCTCTGCAAATGAGAAACAACATTCTGCATTTTCAGCTCCACCTCCACGCTGGCTATTGCGCCTACGTTTTCGCCTCATGTTACAAGTAATCGTCCAAGTCTACCCGTCATTATTCAACGGAGTTACGACGAACGCACTCTACCATTAGCGTCGGGGAGCGGGCGGCGGGCAGCTGCAGCGACGGGGAGCGCCCGCGTGGGCGAAGCCTCGCCACAGGCCGGCCCCACTCCTCCCGACTCGGCGCTCCCCGGACCCATCCACAGAGCTCAGGATTCCCGGAATCAGTCTCCACATCAGACCATCAATGACAGCTTAAATATCGCCTTTGCAGCGGCGCTGACCGGGAGAATCTAAAGTTCGAATCCTGACGGTTTCACATTTATGAAGCTTTAGCTGCTTAGCTAGATAAAATTCAACCACGAGGAGAATCATAAAGACCGGCAGTTCTGATGGGTAGTTTATCATGGTTTCTTCGGTCAAAATCAGGTGAATGCCAGAGGAGTCCCTTGAGAAACGGGCCACAGACCGGGTGCGATTTTTCTTTCCTTTCCTTGCCCCTTACACACACAAACACATCTGCTTACATGCCCTACACTACGTCTCGGGAGCTTCGAGCTACTTGAGCGTGAAAGATATCCGGAGTGGGAAACCCTACGCAAGTCAGCGTGAAAAGTCAGCGCCGTGTATCAGCATCCAGAAATTACATGCCACTTCTGGGCCGAATAATGAGCACAGCCGTTGTCGTGCCCGGAAACATGAATCCATCCATACCTGGCTCTGATAAGAGCCACTCGGCCACTGAGCCATCTCCGGCCCGCCGCACCTTCCCGTGGGCGCGGCGGGGCTCCACGGCGTCTGGCCTCCACGGCGGCACGCCCTCTCTCACGCACGCACGCGCGCGCGGCCGCTCGCGCGCGCGCCTCGAGTGTTGGGTTTGGCGCGGCCGCACAGGTGGCCGCCGCGCAGCCTCTGGGTACACAACGCTCTCGCTCCGTCGCCCCGCCCCCGCCCCGCCCCACCCACCGCCGCGCCGCTCCCCGCCCCGCCCACCGCCGCGCCCCGTTTCAGCTCTCACTGGACGAAGGTCAAGGAAACGCAGTAAAAACTCACGTTCATGAAATTGCTTTATTTTAAAATGCACGGTTCTCGGGATATTCTTCCGCCTAATCAGTTATTTTTTTTAAAATGGCGGCTAATGGATGTAGCCATTGCGTTTTCCAAGTTCATTCACCGAATGAGTACATAAGGAAAGTGGACTTTTTTTGTTTATGTTTGAAGCGTTTCTTGAACCTGTCTTCCCTCCTCCTAGCGCAGGTTCTGGCACGATTATTTTATGTAACACGTCCATTAATCAACATACCTTATAGTATTCATTTTATAAGTTTCAACCGAATCATCTACAAGATCGTTGGATATTGTCAGACGCTAATTTCAAGATCGAGCGATTTTAGTTTTATATAAATATATTTGATAATTGAAAACTTGTCCCTATACTAAAACCCTACTTAATTTAACACTTATGTTTATTAACACTTACAATAATACTTATATATTAATAAATGAATGTCCATAATGAAAAGAATTAGGAGAAACATCAAAATAAGAACTTGATTTTCATGTAATCAAATAAAATGAAATCTCCAAATATTCATTACAGTACTTTTAAAAAATATTGAAATCTATTTTCCTTTCCCCTCCTTGTCAATTAACTATTTCCATTCCTATGATCACAAGATCCCCCAACACGCAATTTTGTCCCGTTAGAACGTGCGCCGAACCTTCGTGCGTCTCCGCCCCGCCCCTCTCCTCCACCTCTTCCCCCCGCTTCGCTGGCCCGCACGGCCGCCCCGCGTCTCGGGCAGGTTATTTGCTTAGGTCCGCGGGATGAATGAAGATGGCGGGATGGAAGAAGCTTCAATGAAACGGGTGGGGCGAAAATCTCCATTCTTCGTAGGGCTTCCAAACACGGGAAGATCTAACATTTGATTTGGACGGGGAAGACGGGAAAGAAAGACCGGTATATTGACCCCTTGTTACGAGGTTTAGGGCAGCGGGCTTCGCGTGTAACGGGTGTATTACGGAAGGCAGGTGGCGGCGGTTAGGCCTGTGGAAGACACGTGAGACGAACTATAACAAGAGCAGGTCCGGTGGCGCTCCGGAATACACAAAACGGTTCAAGCTGAGGAAATGGGTAATTTCACGAAACGGTAGGTCTATGCTCCGTCATTCTACTCACTGCAAAGCAATTTTCGTGGAAATCGAAAGGCAATTGAAGTATAAAAAACGAACAATATTGCTAGATGGTTATTCACATACATAATTTACTCACTCTCAAAACATCTCTTCTTTCTTCATTTGATCCCCCTCGCCATGTGGAATAACCACACACAAGTGTTTTTACCTTGAACTTCTGTATTCAAATCATTTCCTTGACATTTTCCCTTGTTCACGTAAAAAGAGAATGCAAAATTAAATACAGCGATATGTAACAAATAGCGACGATAAATGTTTCAGTTACATGGAACCAATAATATAGACGTTTTCTGTGAAATTTTTCCTTCTCTACCTACCTGCCGTTTGATTCCGAACGGCACGCGCAATATACTTCCATTCGCATTGGATGCTCCGTCAAATTAAATTGCCACTTATATTTTTTATTGATTCTTTTCGAATAATACGTATTTCCACCAATTTAGCAACATTAACACCGAAGTTAACAACTCTTGGAAGACTTCTAAGGTATGTTTCGTCATCAATACTTGTGTACCATGGGAAGTACCAATCTTTAATTATTCGATTCTACATTTGTAAGGATATTTCTAAGTCGGTTTACCTCATTAAATAATAAAAATAAAATACAAGAAATGTACAATTCGATAAAACATTAAATGAAGTTCATTTTACTTCATTTTCAAAATATTTCAGAACGCTAATAATACATTATAGCTTAAACGTTCACATTTATTTACCATAAACTTGTTATATTTTTCTCTTTTAACTGGGGCGAAAGATATACACTTACTTTATAAATATCTACCACCTATTTATAAATATCTTCAGTGATACCATATGTCGTGTCTAAAGGTGAGGAAATAACCCAAGTGATAAAAATACATATCAGTCTATTTCTTGAGTGTTTTTAATCTAGTTTCATCCACCTCCAGCTGATGTATTAGTATCGATCCGACAACATTTTCAACGATGCTGTCGATATCGAAACCAATAAGTAAAGTATCACTATGTCAACATTTGCATCCTGCAACGCGCACCAGCCCTTCGAGTAGCGGACCACAGTCGGCCCAGGACGCCTCGCGAGCAACCTGCGCGGGCGCATTCGGTGCCTCCCGGAAGGAGCGAACCGCATGCTGTCGTTTCAACCCTCACATTTTATTTCTCATGTTGACGACGCCCCCGGCGGCCATTCGGTGGCCCCCTCACGATGTCCGGGGCAGCCCGGGGGATATGTCTGCGACGAAACGTTTTCAGTGTCTTGCTCTTCGGCGTGTTAAAGTACGTATTCTAAATCCATTAGGGGGAGGAAAAAGGAAGTTGGGAAATGGAATGAAAAGTTTATCGACTTATTGAAATAAACGAAGCTTCACTTAATTTTTACTGTTTTAAATCAAAATTCTTGCATTTCGTTTCTCAAATCGAAGGGTAATTTATACAGTACATACGTCAAATTAAACAGTGTTTTCTTTAAACATAATGTAAGATACAATTATCACCTTACACACGTATTGAAGATTTTTGGCGATATATTTCGAGTAGTACGAATCTCCCTTAATTGCCTTGGTTTAAAAAAATCCTTTTCCTGAGAAATTGAGGCGAAGATTTTTTAGTAAAATAGTCGGTACGAAAGAAATCATTCTTCCCATCTCCATTCTCAAGATAAAGGTCCTCTTCTGTCATTTAGAGGACATGTTATCGTACGTGTGCAATAACCCTTCAGTGTACGTTTTACTATCTGGTTAAACATTAAAAAATAAATCATACACAAAAGTCTCAACTACGCTTTTCCGTTTTATGTTCCAGATAACTGGGTACTAAATCAGAGAGGGAAGAAATCTGGAACCAATAAATATGAAAGTATAAAATTGAACGTCTTGTCTGTTTCTCTCAGACAACGCCCCGAATGTCGCCAGCGAGGAGAACTGAAAGTCTTGGACTCCTGAACGCAGCGTACGTGCGAAGACGATGTGAGCTGCGGGCTGGAGGGGCCAAGACGAGGGCGCAGGCGGCGGCGGAGGTGGTGGTAGTGGCAGGCCCCCCCGCCGCACATGGACTCGCCCGCCGCCGGCCACTTTCATTCATTCGGACGCCGGCTGCGGGCCGCTCCATTCATGGAAGGCTGTGAATGGACGGGCCGCCGGCCGGTCTGCAGCGGCGGCGGCAAGCAGCCTCGAGGGCGGTGACGGCAACGGCAGTGGCAGAAGCGGCAATCGAGGTGGAGGTCGAATGGGTACAGAGGCACTTGCTGAGATGGTGGCTGTCGCGCTCACTGAAATACAGCGGTGGAGATGTTCACGAAAGTTGAAGTACTTGCAAAGGACCTGGCAGCATAGCAATCACGATGATTATGAGTGTGGGGACATTCATCATCACCAAATTTCACCGTCATCTTATTCTCTGTTCCCAACATTTCTTCCTTATTTCCTTATTCTACTGAAGAGGTTATAAATCCACAGAAGTTCGAGATATGTTCATCGAAAAACTGAAAAACAGTTTTGGAGTTAGGAGAAATGGCAGACGGCTGAAAGGTGGGGTGCCAATTTTGGAATCTTGTTCCTTTTTCGGCCAATTATAATAATGTAGGTTTCTAAGCTGCTGTACATTTATATTTTACAATTGTTTGTTGTCTCATGACTTACTATACAAGCGTATTGAACAAAATATCGCATAACAAAATAAATATTCTTACTTCCTTTGCTTTGCCGCCAAGTGATCAAAGATGGACCAAAAAAGGTGAATCGGCAGGTGTCCAAATCTTCTTAATTAAACATTATATTCAGAAATTCACATGTTCACAATGATTATTAATATGAATGTTTAATTTTTTATTTGCTCGTTTATGGTACAAGAAGAGTTTCTAGCCTACCTTGTAACGACTCTTGAATTAATAGATGAAAATTTCAGGAAGGTAACCTCCTCAAGTTAAAGCATGGAAGTATTAGCAGAAGCATATTTCAGGAAAATGAACGAAAAATATTTCTCATCGTTTCTCAATCCAATGTACAGTGGTTATGAAATAATCATCATGATCTTCTGCGTACAATAAAAACACATTTTAGAGATTGGTATAAATAATGTAATTAACATCATACAATGTCGTCGATAATCAATCTGGAATATAAAATACAATAACCGCTGATAATACTGTTTACAGGTTTAAGTTTGTTTAGTGGAGATGATCAGTCCACCATTATCCATAGGTCGAACAAGTTACACGACAGCACCATCAATCTCAGAGTGCAAGGGTTGGACCTTAGCAGCAACAACGAAGCCCATGTTTAAAAAACGAAAAACCTAAATGCTACCGGAGTATCTCTAAGGATCAGCAAACGTTAACGGCAAACATCCGAACCCCATGAATCGCAGCGACCGACGCTCAATCCACGCTCTCCGGAGCGCGTTGTTCTCGAGCGAGTGATGGCGCGCTCTAACTGTGACACATCCGCGCGCGGTTCGTTCCGCCCGCCGGAGCTACTCAGGCGGAGAGGACGTCGTAGGAAAAGCGGTTTCCCTTTTTGCCCGGTTTCTTTCCGCTCCGGCGGCGGCCGCGAGAAAACCCGCGCCGCCCCCGAACGCACGCCGTTTTTCCCGCGCCGCCCGCCCGCTTCTTTCGCGCTCCGCTCGCCTCCACAAATTTTCGGAGCGTGACCTACGGCGGGCGCAGGAAGCGCCGCAGGTGGGCGTAGGAGTTCACGCAAGGGCGCTGCGCAATTAGCCCTCAAATGGCTTCATACGCGTTCAGGATACGTGCCGGTTTTACCCAAACCGGTTTACCCTTACGGGTAAAAGTGGCACATACCCTCAACGAGTGGTCGTGCCCCATAAGGAGACAAGCCTCGTTTTGTTACGTGAGTGGTCACAGTGTTCTGCGTAGGAATACAAATTGCAGACCGCAATTATTAAATCGGGCAAGAATCCAACAAATTTGGTATTTATTAATTCGTATAAATGTATCTGTGTATTCTTAAGAGAAATTTCAAAAAAAAATTGAGAACCTTTTTTGAGAAAACTTTGAAAATGTTCCAGAGACTTTATATAAAGTACCCTACAAATTTAAAGAATTCATTTCAAAATCGCAGGACTTTAAGTTGGGTCAGATCGATCGGTGAATATTCATTTCGACAAAAATTCTACGAATAGCGTAGGCGCTAGTGTTGTTTACAGACGGACGGACAAACAGACAGTCAGTCAGACGGATGGACCGACGGACGGACGGACGGACGGACGGACGGACGGACGGACGGACGGACGGACGGACGGACGGACGGACGGACGGACGGACGGACGGACGGACGGACGGACGGACGGACGGACGGACGGACGGATGGACCGACGGACGGACAGACGGACGGACCGACGGATGGACGGACGGATGGACCGACGGACCGACAGACGGATAGACCGACGGACGGACGGACCGACGGACGGACGGAGACCGACGGAACAGACGGACAGATTGACGAACGGACGGACAGACTGACGAACGGACGGACAGACTGACGAACGGACGGACGGACTGATGAACGGACGGACAGACGGACTGACCAACAGTCGGCCTGGTAGACGGACGATTAAAAAAAACTTTTTCGGTATTAAGAAACCACAAAACGTGGATTCTGACTACGACAGGTAATAGAGAAAATAATTTACTACATATTATAAGAGCGAGAAAATCCTCTTTTACGGTATCAGGGAGCCACAAAACTAGTTTTTCGGTCGTAAAAGGCATACTTTTCACGGAGCATTACGAAAACTTACTCTCTACTACGTATATACGTACGTATACGAGAATGTAAAAATAATTTCTCCTCAGTGGTAGTACTTTATTAGTCATGATTATATTTAGAGATACCATATGGCTTCAACTTTCTTTCATCTTTTGGCAGGAAAGTTCAGCAAAGTTGTTAAGTTCAATGTTGAATATTGAATCGTGGACATGCTTCAGAGATTTAACCGAAAATGCTTTAACCTGACTGCTATGGTACACATGATTTGATCGAACGCCGAGTAATGATATCAATTTTACTTTCTCACCTTAATTCATAAAAGGGAAGTTGAAAACTGCGATTTTTCGATATAAAAACTCTCACTTGCAGGCCCTGGTGACTAAAAAGTGGCTACATTTTTCAAAATCCTATCACAAGCAGTACCTCAAAACTAAGGTTTTGAGTTGGAAATACGAAGTTGAACATTTTGGATTTGGACGACTCTGACATGTCAATCTCCTCAATGGAAAACAAAACTACACTGATTTCCATGATGTTCTAACGAAAGCACAAAGAAAGACACGTTTCTTGAATAACAATTTTACCCCAATAAGTAACATTTTCTAAACGAGATGTATCTACTGTAGTAATTAGTTTTTAAATAATTATTTTTAAAATACTAAGAAAATGAAAATATTTATTTATTCAATGAATTTTACGATTTTTAATTAAAATTTTATTTAATATAAAGTCTTTATTTTAGGAGCATATACAATCCTTTGCTTTGATCTTCTAACCGACAGTAGTAATCTTTACTGTAAAATAATGATTGGTCATTAAGAACCTAGGGTCAATGTCACTCCAACAAATAGCAATATCCTGAGGTTATGAGTAGGTTTTTTCGTAACTGGCAGAGGGGATGCGCCAATTATAATTTCAGAGCGATAAAGAAATCTATTTTAATTTGATGTACACTGCTTGACGTTTCAAAATAAGTGTATTTTCGATATCTTTCAAGTAAAATAAAAAAAAAATTGATACGAATAAATAATATTAAAAATATATGAGTACAATACGATTTCATATATTCGTACATGATTTTGAAAAATATTCCAGCCACGCACTTGTAGCTTGATTACATCCGAAGATTCGTCTCATTCGCTTTCTGACGCTGCCCGCAGCAGCGTCCGGATTCGAACCCTCGCCCGCATCGCGATGCAAGTCGAGTGACGAGAGCGACGACGGAGGCTGTGCGTGAGAGCGGCGGCTGTCTCGGACGGGGTCCCACCCAGCGGGGAGCGGACCCGGCGGCGGCGGCGGCGGCGGTCGCCGTGGCAGCGGCCACGACGAGATGGCGCGGCGGGGACTAGGCCAGGGCGGACGTGGCAGCGACACCAAAGCTCGACACAAGATTTGGGGAGTGACATTAAGCCCAGCGGGGCTACAAGGGGCATAGGCAGGGGCGGATCCAGCCGAACATTGGGGATAGCGCGTCGTTTTTCACAAGTTTTGTTAAATAATAAATATTTTTAATATATTGTATATTATTTATGAACTACTGTAGATATGATTCAATGCAATATTATTGTTTAAATAATTACACGATTCGAACATAATAAATATTTAAATCAATTTTGTCAAATAAAAGAATGTAAAGGAAAATTCTAGGCCTTTGTGGTGGGGGGAGGGGGCATGGCTTCCATACTCCCCCCTGGATCTACCAGTGGCCACATGCAGATAGAAGTATTGCACATGGTAGCTGATGATAAAAGTTGGGCCAAGGCAATGTAATGATTCATGAACATCAATACATAACACCAACTGCTTGATGCTTGGGGAGGGGTATAAACTGTCCAGACGCATCGGGATAAGTATTTGGGGGTTGAAGAGCAGTTGATGACAGAGTCAGTTGCGGTACGACAGGCGCATGCAAGTGACAAGCAGTAGAGACTCTACGGACTTGTGAGTGGTAACGTGGAGGAAGGCTAGGTTGTTTCTTTCCTCGGATCAACTGATGTCACTGCAGCGCCTCTGACCGGGAGGTCGTAGGTTCGAGTCCTGACGGCGGCAGGATTTTCGACACTAGCTTTTCAGATAGGTCGAATTCAGTCTTTGTCTGGAGGAGAATTCTAGCGGCGGGCTGCTCTGATCAGTAGTTTTCCGTGGTCTCTCCGATCAACACCAGGCGAATGCCGGAGCAGTACCCTCCCTAACGGACCACGGACCGCGCGCGATCTTTCCTTTCTCTTCCTTGTCCTATCCTCTCCCCTTACACACACACTTACACTAACATACACTACACTACCACATATTCCGGGAGACCGGTAGGGAGCTTAGAGCTTGTCCCGGCTGGGGGGGGGGGTGCCCCGCTGGTGGGAGAGTCCTGGTTAGGGGGAAACTCCACTAGCCGACGGTAGGTCGGCGTCGGATCTCGCCATCCAGCAGGGGAAGATCACCACCATCTCGCGAGAAAAAACATGCACTACACTAACGGGACTAATGACCGAAGCCGTTGACGCGCCCGTAAACACGAAAAAATCAATCAATCAATCAATCAATCTTTCCTCGGTTAGTGGTTGATAAGTTGACTGACTGGCCAATTTTGCTGGCGGGCATTCGCATGCGCGAATAGATGAGCAAGGGGATGGGTGAACAGTTGGATGGGCATGGACGATCAGGCGAGTGGTTGGTAGGAGAGCAAAGAACGAATAAGAGCCGTAGTAAGTAGATCTTTCAACTCAGAGTTTCGTCTTTCGGTGGCCATTGATTTCTGATGGTTTACGAACTCGTTCCACGCAAATACAATTCATATTTTATCTGTCCGTATTTAAGTAGCTTATTAATATAAAACGCGATGGTGACAATTCCACGATCACTTTGATGAAACAAAAGATGAAAATATTTAAACAAAAATGACAAAAAGATACGTTTATTTAAAATACTTAGTACCTGTGTCTAGGATTCCTGTTCGGGAATACCGGCCTGCCATGAAGTCATGAAATGCAAAAGGAGATTAGAAACTTCCTTAAATAGCGTGTAACATATTTTTATAGAACATTGGAGTAAATATGGTAGAGAAATTAAGAGATGAATGTGTTTGACGATGTTACCTGCATTAACGCAAAGAATAAAATATTTGATATTCTTCAACTACTTGAATGTCCTTTTCGTACAATAACTGATATGGTAGTTATAAGTTGCGATTAACTTTTGTACGTACAACTTGCCTCTCAGGTTTAAATCATTCCAAAATACTGTGTAACCAAATTAATTATTAAGTTCTGCACTTCTTTGCATTCGATATAAACCTTCTAATATTTATTTATTTATTTATTTTACGTCAAAAAACAGTTAAAAACTGCGTATGACGTGCTATGGGGAAAAGTGAATTGTGTGCACATTTTCAAAATTCTGTGATCCCTACACTAAGTCATATACTACTTAAATTTTGAAATTTGAAAGGGAGAAAAAAAACTCCCATGTAGTAAAATCTATTTTCAAGGATAAATAAGCAATAAATTTTGGCTCTTATTACTTCCTGCCGCGACAACATGGAAATGATAATTTGAATAATTGTATTTCCCACTGAATTCTAGAAGACGTGCACAGAAAATGAAGTTACATTTATGTCCAGAAGCAAAACAAGGGGCCATCTCTGCATTTGCTCAATGGATCAGGGGAACTGGACGACGAAAAACCTGATCGAGATGGGGGTCATTGACCCGGAAGCTGTAGTAATAGGCTATAAAATGTGAAAAATCATCTTCCTCTGTATGTGCTTGACCAAATAAAAACAAGGCCAATGTGGTATAAACACAAATGATGATATACAATGTCTTTATTGGAGTTCGCGTCGGATGTATGAGAACTTCAATAAAGAGTTGAAACGATGTAAGGGAAAGCTGCCGAATTTCGGCCGACACCTAAATCGAACCGCAGGCGTAAATGCATAAGTACATTTGGATCACACAAGTTGGTGGATGCTTTTGTGGTTCATGGGGCTGATTTACTAGTAGGACAATTTACAGAGAACAGCAGTCATTTTAATGGAAAGGATTAGGTGTTTCATACTGTCTTACAATTTTTGTTTCATATCGTAAACTATTGGGTGGAGAAGGACCCAGTAATTGCAACTGGTTACGTATATATTTCATTAGCTTCTGAATATATCCATCTTTCTTAGAAGACAAGTAAGCATATTTTATGTTCTTCTTTCACGTCAAAAGTCAGCAATGGAATGTATGTAAATAGAATGTGATATTGTACGTCATCTGATGCCCTGTCAGTTGGAGCTGAAAATAAACGAAAAACATTGGGCAAAATGATACGAAGATTCCTCTTCATATGATTCTATCTATAAACAAAGAAACATTGAAACTAAAAAGTTTAACAAGACGGTTGACAAGTTATGCTAAATGGTCCGATATATCATCTATCGGACGAAATGGAAAGAACGGTTTTAACAAATAGCCAATAAAAACAGCAACTTGGACATTCGAGGGCAAGGCAAGATATTTCAGGAGAATTAGAATAAAAATATTAATTTTTTGTTCACAAGGTCATAAAGAATACCGCGATGATACTGAATCTACCTGGTTCTACACGACATGCAGAAAGGGAAAGAAAGATGATTTTTCACATTTTATAGCCTATTAGAAGGTTTATATCGAATACAAAGAAGTGCAGAACTTAATAATTAATTTGGATACACAGTATTTTGGAATGATTTAAACCTGAGAGGCAAGTTCATTCTGAAATACAAAAATGACTGCCTCTAGATATACTATTGATCATTAGAATTAGGCGTGAAAACAATTAAATAAGAAGTGGACTGTCAATTATATTTCTTCACGAAAACTACTTTCTTTCAACGAATTCAACAATATGTTGTTGTTTTTTTTTCATTATCGTCAGGAAATATTTTATTAGTGTTATATCCAATAAAGAGAATCGTATTTCGAATTCGTCTATTAGCATTCGCGCATTTCTTTTGAGATCTAACTTAGGAGATTGTAAGTTTAAGTAGGTAACGGATATACCGACTTGGGCCGATTCCACCTTTCCATTTTTTCCCCATTCAACTTTACTAGCAACGATGAAACTAAAATATTACGTTTTATAAAGATAATGCATAAGTTGTAGAAGGATTTGGGATACACTTTTGAGTCTTCATTGAGAGTATGCAAATGTAAAAAATGGGGGGGAAAGGTCGAAATTAGGCAAGTTCTCCTTATACCATCATTTGTGTATATCATATTTACTCTGTTTCGATTTGCTCAATTTTATAATAATACCGTCTTTTGGGGTGTCTTTGTACCAGTATACGGTGTTTTTGTATTAGTGAAACCAAAATATTTTTTTACATTTTCTATAATCATTTACAAATGTTAGGTAACTTCAGAGGTATGTTTTTACAAATAACCCGTTTATTTAAGTTTTTTTTTAAAATTTCATAGGAGAGGACGTGTGTGTGGTACAATATCACCCTCCAGGGTAGGGTGACTATGTCCGTTTCGGTCTTTCTTATAAGAATGTAGGCAAACGGTATATCCGAATAAGGCGGTGAAAAATGCCCTCAAACCAAATCGATTATCGCGATGCTCATATGAAAAAGAATACAAAATGACGTAGATTCACAAAAAAATCAGTCTCCTAAGGAAATTTGTTGCACAGATACAACGAGAAACGTGTTTTGCACGTTTTATTTTTTTAGTCGGACGCGCAAGACGCCACCCATCTCTTTCCACCATGTATTTTCACCGTGCTTTCCACCACGGATATTCCGAGTGAGTGAGAAACATAATCGATGTAACACCTATAAGATTTCGAGTTCATGTGTCGTGTTTAAATCTGGGTTTAAATAGCAGTTAAACCGTTTTTTCTAGTCACATTTTGGCGCGAATTCCAAATTTTGAAACTGAAAAAATTGGTTTTATTTTTTTATTACCGTCCACATTGTTTAAAAATTTGAAACAAAAAAATTTATTGAATGTTATAAGACCCATTTTAGGGGGAAAAATTGAGACAGTACTCCAACGTTATCACGTTGAAAATTAATTTCAAAAACTTATTTATTTTTTTCGATATGAATTTCGCGTCAAAATTCGTTGACAAAAATACCTTCATATTGAACTATTTCCCCCCATGTCTGCAATTTTTTTCCAGTCTGATACACACAGTAGATGCTGAGAAAACAAATAAATAAAACATGCAAAACACGTTTCTCGTATCACCGCAACAGATTGCCCTAGAATGCTGTTTTTTTTTTGTGAATCTATTTTTTTATTTATTTTACGTCAAACAACAGTTAAAACTGCTTATGACGTGCTATAGGGAGAAGTGAATTCTGAGCACATTTTCAAAATTCTACACATCTACGTCATTTCGTCTTCTGTTTCATATGAACATCGCGATTATTGATTTGGTTTGGGGGCACTTTTCACCGCCGTATTCGGCCTTTCAAAGGATTAACGGGTAGAGTGACTCGGTACCATGTAAAAACCTAACCACGAGTATTTATCAATTTTAATTGTTTATTACAAGTACAAACTAATCTTAACTTAAACATTCAATACAATTTATAATCTACCCAGGGACAATTGAGACTTCAATTATTAATATAAATACGGTTTCTCTTACGCATGATCATTATACAGTTTTTAACAATAAAACGGAAATCTCTCTTTCCATCGAGAAATCCTAACTCGCCAAGTGTTGTAAGATAGATAATGGATGTCACATCTTCCTGATCACTGAACACTTTCTGACTACCAATGTGGTACCATAGTGTTTACCTTGCAAATTATTTCTGATGGTAGATAAAAATTTTTTGTAAGAGCTGCTGCTTTTCTCTCGAAAAGTTTACCAGTTCATATCTTCAATACGTTCCAGTAAATTTTCAACATAATATCTCGAATAGGATCTGGCATCAACTGAACGATAAATTCTAGGCATCGTAAATGATAAGTCTGAATTAATTTAACAAACACAAATGGTACAGTTTTTTTTTTGTAAAAATACATCAGAGTGACTACGTATCATATCTAAAATTTTGTTCTACCTGGTACAAAGTCACCCCCATTTTAAAATTATCTGCAACAATAAATGGTATGAATACATTTTTCTGTTAAGTAGTATGAGTAAACTGTAAGTAATTATTATATAATAAACCCTTCAATAAAATGTATTAAGCTCATAAAATAATTGAGGAGGTTACTCTCCTATAGAAAACACGTCCAAATTTGAACTATTTTTCTTTGCCAGTTCAAGCCGTAATAATCAAAAGCACGAGCAGACCGGAGTTGCCGTTTGGTGTGTTCAACTTCCTAGAATCAACTAAAGGTTAACGCAACTGAAAATACACACGCCAACATTTAATTTAACAGAATTCTTTAAAGTGGTGCATGGTGCCCTCTGTGGTCTGACGTCACCCCAAGTGACTGTATATTAGTAACTACTCTAATTGGCGTACTAATACCGGCATAACGCTGAACAAATCTCAGCCTACGACGCGCCTTGGAGCGCAGTGAAGCCAGAGAGGGCTCGGCCGCTTCTGTAGGCCCTCGCGCCGCGCCCGCCGCGTCGCCCACGCCCGCCCCGCCCCCTCCCTCCTCCGCCCCGCCCCGACGCGCCCCCACGCCACGCCGCGCCACGCCACGCCACGCCACGCCACGCCACGCCACGCCGCGCCACGCCACGCCACGCCACGCCACGCCACGCCACGCCTCGCCACGCCACGCCACGCCGCGCCGCCGCCGCGCCGCCGCCCGCCCGCGTACGTGGTCCAGCTCTCCGCCGCGCCGCCCGCGCGCCCCGCCCACGTGTCCATGCGCTGCGCCCAGGTGCGGGCGGGCCCACGTGTACCCGCGCTTGCGCAACGCCCGCACCTGCGCCGGCCGGGGCCCCCACGCCCACACACGCTGGGCGAAAGGAAGACGCCGTGGACACTCGGCGCTGGGGTCGGGGCAAAGCCGAAAAAGAGCTGTTTCGAGGGACTTGTCATGGAATGCAGCTGCGACTGCGGAGATTTACAGATTTGACAGACCAGGAGCTTGGAGTAACCCATGTCAAGAAAGGACGCTCTGTCATGGGTCAATCGTTTCATCATCAATTTTTTTTCTTCAGATTTTCCTGTTCTATTCTTGTAATTCTGAAATTAATATAAATCTGAATCACTAGAAATGCAATGCTGCCAGGTAATTTTTAGTAAATGCGAAATAAAATAAACGTCCAGCGGTTCCTCGAACTATATTCAGTGAAACTCCAATCATCTTTTCATACATAACAACAAAATATCAATATTTTCAATTTAATATAGTACTGAGTTTGGTGAACAGTTATTAGGTTTTTATTTTTCAACACTAATTTAGAACTAGAATGCATAAGAAAGAAAGAATAAAATGCATATTCCATCTGGTAGCCAACATCTAGAGACATTCTAACGAATAAGTCGTCTAGGCCCGGGCTGTACATTTGGAAGATTCTAGAAACCTTCTGAATATTTAAAATATCCATTGTTTGTAACAAACATTTACGAGAAGTTACAATCCAAAGAGTTCTGGAGATTACAATGACATTAAAAAATGTTTATCCCAGTGCAATCATTAGGTGTCCTCTTAGGCCCCTGCTTACAGGAAAATATTATCAGAGAATTGACGCAACGCCAGGTATCTAAATAAATGTGGGATAATTCTTTATTTGGCTTTCAAAACAAAACAGAGCACGAGTATATGAAATTAGATTGAATACAAGTAAAATTGTCCAATGTTATAAATCTATTTCCATCGGTGCATAAGATGACTGTGACTGCACGGGGCTTTGGCCAAGCAGGCAGGCCCCGCCGCCCACAGCGCGTTCGGCCGCCGCCGCCACCGCCTTCACGCACGTGCGCCGCGGCCGCGCTCCCGCTCCCGCTCCCGCTCCCGCTCTCGCTGCCGCCCTGCGGATGGGCGGGAGCGGGTGATTGGGGCGATTGTTGAGCGAGACTTATTAGGCCACTTGGAATACGCCGCGGACCTGCTTTCCTCGGCTCCTCTCTCACGAGTTATAACACTAGCACATCCACCAGCACACGAGGCTCAAAAGTGTTTTCTGTCTGCTGTGCAACTAAATCCAGTGTCCGTCCGGCTTTCCAGCTGATCGCCCGTCAGTTTTCCTGTCTGCCCGCCGTTCGTCTGCCTCCCTGTTTATCCGTCCACCTTTCTATTTTTTTAATAGGAGCAGAACTTTCGTTCCACCTGAATCAGGCATATACATGTATTGCATGTAGTATTATTATTCGTATGCAGGAAAGTGCAATAAATCAATCCATCTGATGCAATGACTACAATATACGTTGATTTTTTAATATAATTGATTTTTTCCCAGGCCTCTGCTACAGTAACAGAACGAATTTTTTTACTCGCCGAAATCTCATACGATTTTTCGGTCTTGAAAAATTTACCAACCGCAGACAAGGCCACAGGAACTTGAGAATAAAAGCTAATTACAACTGCTATGAATTATGATGGCATCACAGAGGCGGTGAAAGACAAGATCCAAGATGTAAAACTGCAACACTTAAAACCACAATAATCTTCTCAAATTATGCAAATCTACTGGGTTATCGAGTTTATTCTCAAATGTATGATACACGATCTGCATTTTAGAAGCAGAAAATGTTAAAGATCTCATTACTTGATACAATTTGAAATTCATAGGGAACTCGATTCTTCCTTTTGTGGAGACAAGCGTGCAGCGTTCTGACCCTAACAAAGATGCCCCCACCTTCCCCAAAATCCCCACTGGCATAATCCTGAAAATTGGATGCAAGAGTTTAAAAAAATGAAATGATCTTTAGCTGCTGGAAATACAATCTCGTGCATATCATTCTATCATCTCCTTGCCACACTTTCAAACTCCTTACACTTCCTAGATGCAATTATGGTCATTGTACTTCTAATACGTTGTACGCCAACATCTGTTAATCTTATTGTCGATCCCAAAAAGGTTCAAAATGTTAACTGTCTCATGAAGTGTCTCATACAGAACAATCCAGTTTTGCATTTCACGTATTACGATATAGCAATGAGAGTCGAATAAACTTTAAACAGTGTGCAAAAATAATTTATTTCCATACCAAAATTACCTGATATATTTAATTTAACGCGTTCGGAAAAATACTCTGCTTCTTGTTCTGATTCCGATCCCCCATAAGTAAAAATAAGCCAACATAGCGCGAGAATCGTGTTTTCCATTTGAAACCTACGAATTTCAGCGCCGTGACATCATTTCTTTTCGTCCTACTCAAGCCCGAAGGCTCTTGACCCGTTTTACGTCACATCAGCGCGATCACGTGGGCTGCGCATCCCCTCCTGCTCGTCCTCCTTCAAATACCGCGGTGGTCACCGTCGGCGCTGCGCGTACACAAATCTACGACGCGAGCGCTTCTTCACCGGTGCCAAGACGTTCGTCAACCGGTGCGCAGTGACGTCCGCAGCCCTTCTTTGCGCGCTTCGGCGGGCGTTATCCGAGCGGCGGCGGCGGCGCAGAGCAGGCACATGCCGAAATTCCTGAGCGCAACTCTGCGGAAAGGCCTCCGCCGCCGCTGAGATGGAGGCGTCCTGCGAAACGCAGGGGCAATGCGGCACGTAAGCCGGAACGCGTGGAGCTGGAAGCGACCGCGGCGACGGCCGTGACGATAATGACGAGCGGGGGGCCGGCCACGACGAAATCGGGCGTATGAGAGATAATGGATCCGGATGGGCGATGGAGGCGGCGGATTTGATGTTGGAAGTGGGTTTGGTAATGTTGGTTGCAGAACACACTGTGGTATTTTTCTTTAGAGTTGGCCGCAACATACGAGAGGGGTTTGCGCAATTTTGGTTTGGGATTGTTTGTCGAAACTGAAAACGGAGGGAGTAATAGAACTGTGAGCAGGGGCATGAGGAGAAGCAGGTGTCTTGGAAGTGAGAATAACAATGGAACAATGAATATTCGGATTTGTCCCGAATAAAAAGGAAAGATTAGTGGAAACGCAATGACGAATGCTGTTGAAACGTCTTAACTGGCGATAAAGAAGTTCGTCCACGTGCCTGTGAAATATGTACACAGATATGGCACAACTTTTCTAACGCAGCAAATATACTTCACGGAATAAAGTCATAATTTCTCAGAAATGTATGCAAGAATTCTGATTTGTAATAAATAAATAAATAAATAAAAAACAGAGAGAGAGAGAGAGAGAGAGAGAGGGGGGGAGAAAGTGGGAACAAGGCAAAGAAATGAGCGGGCGATATGTTGGACAAGCACTTTTCCATAGCAATTTGACCGAACGATTCTAGAATAGTCTAGATAGGAGGTAAGCCGAAGGAGGATAGGTCTACAGGTTGATCCACAAATCTGACGACTGGGTACTTTAACGAACGGATGATCCGACAAGCACGACGTACGGAGAATTGTTCCCTAGATGACACGAAGAGCGAGAGTAGGATATCCGAATGCAATTGGGGCAAATGGCAAGCGAGGCGTGCGGGTGCAGAGTTGAGAGGAAGCGGGATGGCGCGGGGCGAGCGCGCTGGGGCGGGCCGGGCCGCGTAGCTGGGCGCGGGCCAAGCTTCCAGGTCCCGCGCGCCAACCGCAGCCGGGGCCGGGGCCGGGGTTCCGGGTTCGGGCCGGTGGGCGGGCCCCGCGCTAATTAAAGCAGAGGCAGCGGCCGCCGCCTGCTCCTGGCGTCGCGTCGGCGCGCGGCGCCTCGCCGCTGACGGATCCGCTGATTAGTTTTGCCAGCGACCGTATTTCACCAGGCCCTTTTTATACCTCGGGAATGTGGAAAATATGAGGATGCACGTGTTTGTGCGTGTATTTTGGGAAACCGTTGCTAAGATTTTGTACCCATTTCCAAGATATAAACAACACAGATTCTTTATAAACGCTCAGCAATAGGCCGGAGCTGCACCTAAATCGCGAGTAAATAAACTTTACGGACTATAAGATTGGTAATTATTCATAAATTTATTAGCTTACGGTTCTCATGAGCCAACATAAAGCGAATGACAAACAAGTACTAAATTGGCTGATTATTTGTGTTGCCGAGCTGCGGGGAATTTAAGCAGCTAGCAGGTGCCCGCGCTACGCGTGCAGAGTCGGTGAGGAAAAGCCACAGTAAAGTGTGCGCTGGGGACCGATGGGCGATAATGGATAGGGATTAGAGAGGTGGGAATGCAGGCGGTGGGTTGGTGCGTTGCGGGCGGGGGATGGGCCGCGAGCAGATGGGACGGGATGAGACAACGCACGGAGGTGGGCAAGCGGGTAGGCAGGGGTGTGCGGGCAGGCGGGGGCGGGTAGGCAGGCGGGCTGGGGTGGGAGGCGGGGGGGGGGGGGGGTTTCTGGTGGCGCCAGCGGGGCAGGCGCTCGTAAACAAACGGCGAGGAGTGCATTCCTTAGCCGCAGCGCAACATGTGTACGAACTCAATTCATTTTTGACGACAGGCTGCAAGGAGTGCGATTAGCATGCACTGGCCATTCTCCAAAATATTATTTACCATTAAAATATTTATTTGGTAGTTGTGCATTTTTAGGATGTAATTAATGTGTTGATGGAATCATGATATAGAAGCAATGAATTAGGCAAATGTACCTCTTTATCAGAGGAAAGAGGTCTAAACTACAAATCATTGTATGTATACGTCAATGAGGAATAGAGGTTTACGGCATTTTCTGTTTTTAATTACAGAATACGTTCATTAATACTGGGATATTATTAACAGTAGATCAACGGTGTTGTGGTAAAATACTCCATTCATAATAAATAAAATCGATACTTAAGGTGAAATTTAAGAGTTATATTCATGATTTTCATTCATATTAATGCTTAATTCAAGAAAATATTTTAAGACTTACAAACACTTCAAAATATGATATTTAACTACTAGCGCGAACAAAAAATAGAGAAATAAATAAGAAAAGGCAGTGGTTTAAGCATCAATCTGTAGAAATAATGTTCATGATTTACTTAACTTTATATTTATGAATCACAATCTCGCTTAGAAATTCGCACGAAATCTTAAAACTATAATAAAAAATGTGGAAATGTAGATTAAGTTGCATTAATGAATCACAAAGACAACCTTTATTGTACATGAAATACGGTAATAAAATAGTATTTTGCACAAGTTAAAGAAGATAACGTAAGCCGCTAATAGATTATTTACCTTTGATCATTTTATCGCTGTGATAATTTATCTTTTACGCTTTGATTCCTTTTTGAATGTTTTCCTGCTAAGATGCTACGCTAATGGATGTTGTTCCGATGTGTAACAGTAAAGTGTACTGCTATCACTAAATTTCCATGATAGCGCATTCTCATTTCGTTTCGTGTGTATTATCATTTTGCAACTAGTTAAGCCATACCAATATACGGTACTTCGACATTACAAGTTGAAACTAGTTTCATTGACATAACGTTCATTGCACACACTGCAGATCCTGGTGGATTATCGTATTCCGATATTTCTCTAACGTAACGCTGGATTTCACGCATGCGCATAGGCTCCCAAGCGGGCTCTTTAACGTAGACGCAATCCCGTTTTACGAGTTAAAAATTTGCTAAAAATAGAAAATCAAGTTAATACGTATGTGGTTTAAGGTTTGGCACATACGGTAAAAACCTGAACCACCATCCTTCTTCGGTCACTTGCATCCACTGTTCGCAGAAGGTGCAATTCCCACTTCTCGGAAGAAAACTACTAATTATTACTGAGAAGGACCCCTTCCTAATCCTTCCAATCCGTTCTCAAAGTTGAGGTACGAAATCCTTCCTTTTCCCTGCTTGGCACGTTCCATGTAGTCATTTCTAGTGAAATTGTGAAAGCACGCGGAATCGTAGAGGAAAGGAGATTGCTCTATATTAAAAAAAACAAAAACCAACATACGGATAATTGACTCATTTTGTGACACCAAGGGGCTTCCTAAATTACGGTACCCTTCATCTTTATTCATGTATTATGATTTTTTCTGAAAACTCCATTTCCCTAAATCCTAAATTATGCAACTCCTACCAGAACATTTTTCAAATAGTTAGTGCATTAATGATTCTATTCATGTATGTCCATTATGTAATTTGAACTCTCATTACAATAAAGATAGAAGAGAAGTACATTACAAAAATAAAATTTTTTTAAATTAAAAAAATATAAGTGATATAATACTAATATGATTATGTTGAAGTATAATTAACTAATGACACTATCACAAAGAGCTTTGATATACGTTTCTAAGTAAATGCCATGGCGGTTTACAAATGTCAGTCTTAAACTTATCTTCATCGGACAACAGTACTTCATACCCACTCATCACCTGCTGTCACAACAGAGCGAACGAAGATACTAGTGTCCTCGCAACGAGGCCATGAGGTGCACTGCACGTGATATTGACAAAGCACTTTAAACTCCGCGTGTGAATAGCTCCATATCGGTGGCTTCACGGACCCCTAGGGCGGATGGAAAGTTCCACTGGTCCAAAATCACTTCTGTGATAAGGGAGGCTGTGCCGTTGGTGGACAAAGGCTGGCAGAACTGATGATGACTGTTATCTCATAGTAAACGATTGGGTTAGTGATGTTGGTGTGTGTGGGGGGGAGGGGATACGAAGGTAGCTGCGTGGGTAGGTAGAATAAGGAGAGACGTGTAGCAAACGTGACAGTAGTGAACGTGTAGGAGTAGTGGTTGACGTTGCCACAAGCAAAGGGAGCAGTGAAAAATAGCAATCGTCAGAGAAACTGTGAAAAGTAGAAATATGGTTTGAGTAACCTTATTACGGAAAATGTATTGGAGGTAGTGGGAGTGTTGAAGTGGTGACTGCGAGAGATTTGAGATGGGTCTCTCACTTTGTCGCAGTTTCTTCTTTCTGAAATTATTTTGTTGTTACAGATAATTAAAAAAAAATTGTGCAGGAAAAGTGTAGTTTCATGTAATCGCCTTTTTAAGCTCTCTATCAATGAAAATATTTTTTCCTACCATATTTTTATACATCAGAGAATCTTGAACTATGAAATAAATTTATACATTATTTTGTGAAAATGAATGTTGTTTCTTCCAGCGAAAAAAAATCTTTTTTCATTTGGAAATGACATAAAGGCAACAGTTCCATGTTGTGAATTAATACCACACCTAGTGACTACCTGAGTAAATTTGTCGGAGTTAATCACCCGGAAAAACAGTGTAGGTGAATCAGCGAATTCACAAGAGGAGGAATTCAATGGATTCTGACGGGGTAGAGAGACATCTAGCGCCAACCTACACGTCGGCGTGCACCCTTTTCTCTCCCCCAAAGGGCACCGACCCAGCTGGGACAAGTCCAAAGCTCAAGACATGCGTGGTAGTGTAATGCATGCATGTGCAGAGGAGGCAACAAATAAATAAAGATGATGGGAAGAGCTCGCGCGGCACGTGGCCCGTTGGCTTAAGTACTACTCCGGCATTCGCCTAGTGCTGATTGGAGAAACCACGAAAAAACACCTATCCGAACAACCGGCCGGTAGAATTCCACCACACAGGATTCTAGGACTTTCCAGCTAACGATGTTGCAGAGGTAACTGTGGCGCCGCGGAGCTATCGCACTCGGCTTGACGCGGCGGGGACAGCAGCTGCTGGACCAAGCACCACGGAGGCATCTCGGCCGGGAGTGATAGCGCAGCGGGGCGACGCGGCGTGAGAGAACAAATATTGTCGCGGGGCGATAGCGGGCGACGCGGCAGATAGCGGCGCCAGCGCCGCGGCAGACGCTGTGGCGCGGCGCCGCAGGGCAAGGGGCGACGCGCCGTCGAGGCCGTCGCTTTCATGGTCACGTTACGTGATACCTGCCAGCCACAGCCACGCACTCGGGCCGCCTCCACCGGGCCACTGAAATGGGCCACAGATAACTGCGGCGCGGCGCAGGGAGCAGCGCACAATTCTTCCCCTTGTCTTCCCGAAAATCGCACACACGACGCAAGTATTTCTTCAAACGTTATTCCCAACACCGAAGGTTACGGTAGTCAATATAAAATATTTGTTGTTATTGTAGTTAATATTTAAAAGAAATGGGTAATACAATTTGAATATAGATCCATATTTGTAACAATATTTGTCTTCCTTGTTCTTTTACGTATACATTACACTGTTGGAGATAAGTACGAATTATTTAGAATATGGCTTGATGGCTGACACGTGAATAAACTACTTTGTCTCATCCCGATAAAGATTAACCATCGTCAAGACAAAAGCGTTTACAATCCTTTGTCAGTTTGACAATTCCTCTTTATGGCTCCCCGGAATCGCCCTTTTACTCTCTCGAATACATAGTACTATACACGGAATATACACGTAGTAGAGATAAAAATTATGTACAGATACTAAAAATCGTGACCAAGACTGATGGAAACACACGTTTTGGGATTCTGATACCAAAAAAGTGATGTATTTTAAATTGCCTGACCGTCGGTGAACTAGCGTAGGAATTTTACGAAAACAAATATTCCGCCATCGATCTAGGCGATGTCGCAGACCCTGGAATTTAAAACAGTTCTTTTAATTTTGGGGGGGAGGTATTTATATCATAATTTCAACATTTCTTTCGATTGATTGATTGATTTTTTCGTGTTTCCGGGCGCGTCAACTGCTTTGATCATTAGTCCCGTTAGTGTAGTGCATGTTTTTTCTCGGGAGATGGCGGTGATCTTCCCCCGCTGGATGGCGAGATCCGACGCCGACTAGTGGGCTACTCGGCTAGTGGGGTTTCCCCCTAACCAGGACTCTCCCACCAGCGGGGCACCGCCACAGCCGAGACAAGTTCTAAGCTCTCAACCAGTCTCCCGGAATAGACCTAGCTGAAAAGCTAGTATCGAAAATCCTGCTGCCGTCAGGACTCGAACCTAGGACCTCCCGGTCAAAGGCGCTGTAGTGACATCAGTTGATGCACTAAGCTGCCGCTCCCGCCTTTTTTTCTTCGAAATTTCCTCAAAAGATTACTTCAATTTTCCCCCTCTAATGTAGCAAAGAGTGCTTATAAACCTCAGAGGACTTTCACAGGTACAGAATGGCTTCAATAGCATAAGGTTTTCACTAAAACGTCTAAATTTTCAAAATTTAGGAAAGTTCACAATATATCCTACAACCACAATATTAAAGATTTTTATTGCAATTTAATCCTCAGTTGTAGACCATTAAAGAATTTCATGTTTGATTTTTCTCAAAGTCGCTTTCGCGTAATTTTCAGTGGACTCGAGACAATTTTCCAGAAAAAGATAAACATTTTTTTTATCAAACTCCAACGTTTTGCTATTACGTTTTGTAAGGATAGATCACAATACACTGAGATCTATGGTAAAAATGCCATTTTCATTAAGACTTTTGAATTATCAAAGATTAAAGGTATTTTTATTTATTTAAACACATTTGCCCAAGTGTTTTTCAAGAGATAGCTCAAGTATTACGAGTGGTAGGATAATGATGAAATATTGCAATGTTATACTATTTAATATAAACTTTGTCTAACAGTTACAAATAGTGAGAAACCATGTGATGTTGTAGCCCTACTAGTCGTTTGTTTCAGTGATCAATTGTGACGTTGTTTTAATAAACTTTCTGAGTTTCCTTTTCTGTTCTCCTTTCTCTGTGGTTAAAATAAATTCTCGGGCTTTTTTATATACAAAACTTCTCCAGAGCTCAGGATTGATATCACTTGAAAGAAGTTATTTTTTCACATTGGGAAAGAAATTAGGGTACCAAAAGGCCATCTTTGAATAAAAATAATTTACTCTTTTGCATTTAAGTGCTTCTCAGATGTTAAGTGATATAAGTGAAATAAAAAAATGGGACCTAGTGAGGGAGGTGAGAGGCCTAGCAAGATAAGACTAACAATTTAAATCAACATCAAATCGAATCTATGCGTTCTAATGGACGTCACGTAAAGGAGCACATCATACACAAATGAGCGATAAAATCCATATTCTCAAGCAAACAACTATCCTATGAGTGAAAACACACGCAACTTTTCTAGAAACATTTCCCATTCAACCTGTTAAAGATCAATTTCCGGGTTTTTGGTCCAATGAAAATCACAGTTACGTGAATTAAGACACTCTTCTGTATTCTTAAATAGAAAAATATGGAACAGTTTACAAGAAACTTCACTGTTGCCTTATTTTTACGATTCAGGGGCAGACTGACTCGTTGTCCAACCTAGGGATGGAGCAAACGAACGTGTCCTACATTAAACTTGAAAAAATTACGCATGAAAACTAAACTACTTAATTTATTAAAAATTATTGTTTTATTTGCATGCATGGGTATCGCAAGAGATAAATTTCAATAACTGCAAATGAAGCTATCTCATAAATAAAATAATTGTATTTTCCGGTGACCCCTTCGATATTTACTGGATACTAGCCAATTTAATCCCGTAAATCTCACAACAGCAACCCTTTGGAATAACAATAAATTTTTAGTTATATACAATTCGGTTTATACTTATGTTCTGGAAAACATGTTTTTATAACTTCCTCGCAATTGAAATTGACTTAGTTTGAAAGCGACTCCCACGAGCAACGGAGAGCCCCAGAACAAAGAGAACAACTAAGACCAGAAACAATACTTTCCCACACAGAATAACCCCATCGCCTCACCCGGCAAAAGGCATTGGAGTCCTCATCTCTTTCTTTGTAAAGAAAGAGAGGATGATTTAATGCTTAAAAGATTCCACATAAAGCTTCCGAGAGAAGAAAACCGAAGAAGTCTTAGAGGGTGGACTCGACCTCGGCGGCCGAGAGCAGGCACGCGGCGGCGGAGGGTCCCAGGTCGCGGTGGCAAAGCATTCGGCGCGCGTTACGACGTCGTTAATACCCGCGGCGGCGGTGGCGGAGGCGGCGAAGGAGGAGGAGGTGGTGGTGGTGGTGGCGTGGCCCGATGGGGGGGGTAGGTGCCCCAAAGAGAAGAGTGCGCGCCTCGCCCAGCGCTACCTTGGGAAGGGCGCGCCCATAAATGTCGCCGGGCAGCCCGTTAAAAGCGCTTTATGCCGCTGTAAATTAGCTGCGCTCGGGGGAACCGAACGCGCGCCCGCCGGTCGCGCTGCCGAACGCAGCGACGGTGTCGGGGGCGTGCTCGGACGAACCCATTTGCGCACAGAGCACGTTCAAGGAAATGCCTGAAAAAATGGCGTTCCCAAGAGCCCTATTCATCTGGTCAGCCGATTTGTATTAATATTGGGTTAAATACAGTTTTTACAAAACTAAACATGAATTTACATTAATGGCGAAGACTGTTGAAGCACAACTACGGGAGTTATTAAACTAAAGTGGGGTTGAATCTCCTATAACATACGAATGATTTTTCCTTGAGACTGTGATATCAATGCTAAACACCGTGCTCTCCATAATATCACTAATTCATGAACGGGGCATCAATAATTAATGATTCAATCGTAAATAATTCATAACACTTAAAGAAGACAGGTATTGCAAGTCTCAGCTTCTACAATATAATGCACTATGGTTTCAGAGGTCCGATTCTGTGACCAAAATGTAATTTTTCAACATTCATAAATGAACTCTCTGCGCACTATAATGTGAAATAAACACTTCAAATTTAACCGTTTTGGACCTGTTTTGGTGATTTGTGGCTCTCCAGTTGCGAGGCACCCTTGTGAGGCCAGTACATGCCCGTCCTCCCTTCGCGCCAAAGTGCGAGCTGCCGAGCCAAGGTGAAGGAAGCTTTAACGTGTAGTGTCTTTACATGTTTATTACGTTTTCTTTGAAATTGTTGTCCTCCGTGAATGAATTTTTCATAGAAATTCATTTTAATGAACAACCCAATCTACAGTTTCTAAAAATTGTCACTCTATGCATTGCTATAAATTTTAGTTCTATTGACGGTAACTTCAAAATTTGAATTGACTTTAAAAAAAATTGACGGCGTTGGACGGCTTATTCTGTTAGTCGATTATTATTAATTATGTTCCAACAAGTTAATTATAGTTATAGTTTTGAAGGCATTTTGGTGTATGCGCAAAAATTCGATATTCTTGGCAATCATTCTAATCCTGCGTTTGCAGCCACTCTGATACTACTCCGTTTGCATACAAAAGATGGTGTCACTTGAAAATACAGGATTACCATTATATTATTTTGGAGACAAAAATGATAAGTAAGAAATAAAATATACAAATATGATCGATAGCTTCGTCTAAGAGAAAGAAACAGTCAGAACAATTTGGAAGACATTTTCAATAAAGCAATCGACGCTTTAGTTACACTGATTTCAAGCATTAGTTTCGAAAATAGGCTTAGACGCTCAAACAAATTAAATATTCCTTCTGAAATAATAGCTATGCAGACGAAAAACAAAGAAAACGAAGAGAAGACGAAGAAGAAAAGTGCAAAGAGGGGGTAGATAATTTGAAGAATGATAAAGGTATTTTGAAAGATAGTTTAACTCCAGTAGATTACTGGATGCAATATAGGTAGTGAATAGTAGGAGTTAAGCTGAAATGTATTAATTCAACTTTTGAGTTAAAAAATATAAATATTTTGTGAGTTTTGTACATAGTTGTGCACAATTGTGTGTGGTTGTGTTGTTTGAATGAGTGAAATACATTAACACTTAATACATTCTTTACAATTTATAGTTATTAATTTTCGCCACAGAAATGGGTTTCGGAAACCGCAGTGTAAAGGCAGGGAAATCGCATTAATTATAAAAAAAGACAAAATATTGTATTTGTGACCATTTAACTTTGACTTTATAAGGCAATAATTATTTTAGGGAGAGGGGCGCTCATTATGATCATATAATTGCTTTTACAATTTAATCCCTATCCAAATGGTTGTAGGGAAACTTTCCGCAAAACCGCTGCCAATCTCTATTAAGAAGTTGTCTTTCAAAAATAATAATATTAACTACTTCAAATTATATTACAAAACCTAAAATCTTTCATTGTAGTCAAAATATCAGATAATCCACGACAATTACCAATTTTACTAAAATACAGCACATTACTACTGAGACAAATATAGCAGAATTTCTCCACGACACAAGTACCTGTATATGAAAATAGAATGGAAATAAATGACCTTATAACACGCATGGGAGATAATTTCAGTAATATTACTTCTTTATATTATGTTACGGTAAAGTGCAGATCAACACAACATATCATTATGGCAATACTATTCTACCATAGTCCCAATTTCAACGTACACCGGCCCTTTGACCCATTAGTGAATAGATGATACGATAGACCCAAACACCACCCACAAAATTAAGAAAACATACTTCTCTTACAGGCCGGTAAGGCATCCTTCGAGACACCATAAGCTGTAGATCTATCCGAGACCATGCCACTTGTACTTCGGCAGCCAAATGCTCGCCTTGCTTACGTCAAGCTTCCCCACTAGATGCAAGGCACAGTAGAATCGAAAACGCCCAGGACGCTGCTGGGGCCACCTCCTATCCTCAGCCCTCTCCCATCTGCGGGGGGCCCGTCCCGCCTCACCTCTCTCTAGGAATCTAGTTTTCCCGGAACTCAGCATGAACTCATGCCCGTGGCAGTGTTCCTGGAGCACTGACTGGGGCATGACTGCCTTACGTTATGCGGAGCAGTGAACTGCTTGGATCTACGCTCGCATGGGGCTTTGCAGGCGGAGGGGTTGAGTCGCGCAGTGATCAGAAAAGATACAAATATTACAGGGCGTTTTCGCTCATTTCCGAGAAAAAACACGCATAACATGAACAAATCAAGAGTCATAATAACCATCAGGACAAGTGGGGCAAACTTCTGAAATCCAAGTACGAAAACAAGTATAAGTTGCCCTAAATGATTTTCGGAGTAAACATTCAGTATGTAATTATATTGCATATTTTTTTGTCTTACGCTTTGTATGATGTCAAATAGCTTCCAGAATCACATTCCTTTTATTCAATTGGTAACTATGACCACAACAAAATGTTAAGGTAAAAATTACCAATAAGAAGGTCAACTCTTACCCGGGGCCCACAAGTCCCGGGACGCCAATACAATGATAGATTTCCTTATGTCATTGATAGACAAAGACAATATTGTGGTTGATAGTTTAATCGAGCATCAACTGTATGTACAGACAATTTCGAAATACATTTCTTACATCAGTAAGATGATGAAAATTATCATTTTCTCTCTTTTGGAGTGATTGATGTAATGACGTTTCGCGAAAATGCAATTTCTTTCGGAGTTTATTGTTGCATTTTATTTATAGTTGTATTTTAAGACGGACAAACGATTAGAGTTGAGTGCGTGGAATTGTGCTATTTCGTCATACATAATTCAACAACTCCATCTCGTAAGTCATTCAGTGCCTCGGACTACATTTCCACAATGACAAGCATTTGGGGGCTAACAGTTTTTAGTTCTCGTCCAGGGCACCTTTAGCCCCATTTCGTTCTGCGTGCGACGCAGCGAGACGAAATCTCGCCCGCAGCCTGCCATTCTGGTTTTGTGGTTCCTCCAAGGAGTAAATGCCACTCAACCGTAGATGTACGATGCTGTCGTTATGCAGACAATTCCTTTCTCCGCGGTAAAGCAGTTTTTTTATGAGGTTCAAGTTGCGGGTAACCCAGGAGCACACTTTGTTCGTTGAGCGGATGCATCTTTTGAGGCTTTCAAGTAACGAATATATAGAGTTCGTTAATTCTCTGTTCACACAGATGATACTCAATATCATCTTCTTCTGCAAGGCTTCGTTTACAAGAGTTCACTTAAAATGTATATGGTCGTTCTCAGCAATATTGTGATACACACAATACTTTAAAATTGTATTTAACGTAAAATAATCTAAAGAATATGATTCTAATTTTCGCTTGAATATCAAAGTCGGAGTATTCCTGACAAAAAATAATAAATCTACTAGAGTTGATTTTCAGTCTCTGCGAACGAGTATAAGTCACAAATAATGAAAAAATATGTTTCGCACACGTAATATTTATTTTTCTGTGAGAACAAGTCAGCAACCTTAACAGGTCCAGGTCCTTATAAGGCCCACAATTAACTCCTAATGACTGTCTTAAATCACACAGTCTTTGTACCATTATCGATCCCAGAAATAATTACGGACAGCCTGAACCACGGACGGCAGCACACAACCCGAATCTTCTGGATCACACCGTGAGGAAAAATATGGGAGAAAAGGAACACTATTTTCTCTATGCCATACTCACATTAATACCTTTAATGAACAATTAGTCAGTTAAACGCCATCACAATCGCGCATTATTTGAAGCAGGTCCTATTGTCTTCCACTCCAAGTAAAGCGGTCACAAATATTTAATGTATTTTGAAAACACATTCGCATGCTCTAAGCTGGAGCGTTTTCTTTCTTTTATTGATTGATTGATTGATTTTTTCGTCATTGCTTTGGTCATTAGTCCCGTAAGTGTATTGCATGTTTTTTCTCGGGAGATGGCGGTGATCTTCCCCCGCTGGATGGCGAGATCCGACGCCGACCTACCGTCGGCTACCCCTAATCAGGACTCTCCCACCAACGGGGCACCGCCCCAGCCGGGACAAGCTCTAAGCTCCCGAACGGTCTCCCGAAATATGTGGTAGTGTAGTGCATGTTTGTGTGTGTGTTTGTGTGTGTGTAAGGGGAGAGGATAGGACAAGGAAGGGGAAGGACAGATCGCGCGCGGTCCGTGGCCCGTTTGTTATGGTACTGCTCTGTGTTGATCGGAGAAACCACGGAAAACTACCGATCAGAGCAGCCGACCGCTAGAATTATCCTCCAGACAGCAACTGAATTCGACCTATCTGAAAAGCTAGTGTCGAAAATTCTGTAGCCAGCAGGACTCGAACCCTTGCTACCTGCCGGTCAGAGGCGCTGCAGTGACATGAGTTGATGCACTGAGCTACCGCTACCGGTTGTTTCTTTTACATTACTTTCGCATGTATGCTGTTTTTTTTAACTAACCAGTTTTTCAGTTCTAATTTCATTTGATTACAAAGACTGTATTACTCCAACAGGGACTCCATGCGGCAGCGACAAGAGGTTAAATGCAGCCCTGTGAAAGCCCTTTGACTCCTGGTCGGCGATATTAATCGGTTTACACGAGCGCGCCGACGGGACACGCCGCGAATTTTAAATTCTCTGGCGGCGGCGCGGCGAACTAATGGCTGGAGGCGGGGCGTGGGTGAGGACAACGACGTACAGTGGCTCGAAATGAAACCAAAGACGCGTTGCATTTTACTAGTTCGAAGCCAGTATTCAACAAACAACTACTTAGAAATTGTATGTTGCTTGTTCTACTTTAAGATTCCTGTTTACTCCGTAAAAATAGTGTCAAATACGTAAATTAAAGTGCACAAAGAGAGAATTCAATTCTTTATAATTGTTTGAATGGAATTGTCAGTTCTAGAATAATAAGATTATTGATTTAGTTATTTAATAAGAAAAACCCAAAAGATTTATATATTTTCTAACTGTAGAAATCATTTGGGACCACACTGTACATCATATTGGATTTCAAGTGTCCGTCAATATTTCATACATTGGTATAAACACTTAAGCTCCAGAAGAAACTCAAAAAATCCTGCACACCGAGGCTCCAACGCCCCAGGCTTCGGCTACGTGGACACCGGGTAGATTATTTTTCACATAGCTTTATTCTACTGAGCCGATCTACCCAACTGAGTGAAGGAAGATCGTTTTCACCGCCTACTTTGTTTCTTCAAGCCCTCATTAATTCTCAACCTATCACAGGGTTTTGACAATCGAACACGCAAAAGTATTTTCCGCGTGGGAAGAACAAACTGACTTAGATATACAGTTATCTACTTAAAAATAAATTTAGCAGACATTGTAGTGCATTCAAACACAAAAGACAACCCGTTTACGTAACGTAGTTTCCGAGTGGGAAAAGAGTTTTTTATAATTTAATACATAAATGTTTCACATTGATCGCTACAGTGCTGCGTTTCTGGCGGCATATAAAAACCAATAGGGCGTACCATCGACCCAGTTTTCTTATTTCTTAGACTACAAATCTATTTATTTCCATTTCATGGATAGAAATGTCAATGGATAGGTCTTGAACTCAATGGAATACAAACAAAAACACTGAAAATCCAATAAGATTTAACAGCATGGCCCCAAATAATTCCAACGGTTAAAAATATATAAATCCGCCGGGATTTTGGTCATTAAATAAATGGAGCAATAATCCTGTTCTTTTACTAATTCCTCGTCCTATTCCTTGTGGTGCATGGCTTTGGGCGCATTTCGTGCCAGTGCGCGGGCTAATGGCAAAGAGAGCGGCGTGGGCGGGGCCTTGGGGCGGCGGGGGCGGGCGCGGGCGCGCTGCGTGAAACGGCAGCCGCACTCATTTGCGTGCCGCGGCGCCGGCGGCCGCGACCGCTCGCGCCCACGCGCGCCCGCGCTATTCATAGCCGCGCGCATAAATCACAACGGAGGCGCAAAACGAGACGCAAAAGACTCGAAATGAACGCCGCCGCAAAGCGCGCGCGAGCGCACGCCACTACGCCGCCGCGAGGGAGGGTTTCTGGGGGGCGGCGCGGGATAGGCCAGCAGTGGCGGATCCAGGGGGCGGGGTAGGCATGGGGGCCATGGCCCCCGGAAAGGACTAGAGTTTTTGTTTGTTGCCTTCTTTTGTTTGAAAAAATTGATTTAAATATTTACGTTCGAAATATGTAATTATTTAAAAATAATATAATATAATAATGTAATTAATATGATATAATAATGTAATTAATATAATATAATAATGTAATTAATATAATATAATAATATAATTAAAACAATACAACATAATAATATGATTATAATATAATAATATAATTAGTATAATTAATATTTTAAGCATAATATTATACAGACGAGGGTGGTGTTTTGGGTTCTTTGTATGGTCACCCATTAACCCCCTTCGTTTTTTCCTGCTTGTGAATTCTCTCAGCACTGGGAATCAGATGCACCGGAATGTTAGCTTGTTTTGGAAGACGGCTTCATAATTGAGCTTGAAGAGCTCCTAACACAAAGAGTGAACCGAATACAAAATTCACGAAAATGGTACTTACTCCTAATCGTCCATTATAATTAAATATTATTTTAAAATTTCGTTTTGCACAATATTTTAAGGAGATACTAGAAAGAAGAACATTGAAGTATTTTGAAGAAAAAAAGGAATGTATATTTTCTAGGATGATAATACTACTAATAAGCGCGTGGTATTGCTACAGACTGTTTTCTGAAGTAATACTTCCTTTCTATTCCTTATTTTAAAACACAACAAATCTTGATAATTATATGATCAAGATTTGTCAAATTAGGTCAAGAATTATTATGGGAATTTTTATTACTATGAAAGTGAACCAGGACATCCTTTTTCAAGCTTGTTATCTTCACGCCTGATCAGAGAAAGGAGAAGTGAGATTTTCAGTAGTTGACTTCCAAGAAGGATTTAGGACGTGTAACAAATTGCTGGGCGTAACTCTTGAAAACAATGTCTCCGTAGCATTCTCGTATCCACCCATGGAATTAGTCTTTGTTTACGTTTTGAGAGGAGACACAAAGCCGACCAGAAACAATCTGGGGGCTTCACAATAAAGCAGGAGTAGTATTTATCACCTTTTACATAATCTCATGAATACGATACAACAAAAATGCTAATGAAATGTACGTTCGCATTTTTTCAGTAAACTGGGATCCTCGAGAAAAAAGTTTTTAAATGCCCGCGTGAATTACAGAAAACTGAGATACACCAATACCGATACGAAAACATATCATAGAATTAATGATTATTACAAAAATCGAGAAAAAAATAACTTGGATATTATGACGCTGAATAACTTGAATTTGAATTCGGTACGATTTCGTAAATTGAATAAAAATTGCTATAAAGAGTTACAAATAAATAAATGCACCATCACAATCTCGCAGAATGCTGTTGTTTACACATTATATTGCGAAACCGATCTGAGAACTTGAAATGCAGTGACGTGTATCGCAACGTGCCACGCGGAAACGATGTACTCTTGAGACATTCTAATGCAGGCGGGCTGCTCGCAGAGACAAACATCCTGATGGTAAATAATGAAGAATTGCAAGTAACAAAGGCGTGAGAAAAATTACTCTAAGCCTCTCTAAATAACTCTGGCAGAATCATATCCTCTTTCTAAAGCGAAAAAATACACAACTTTTCTTTTCTTCAGTCTTCCACCAATAGTGCAATATATAAAATCAACACACTTTCTCCTTTCACATTTTACCCCACTGTGCTCTTAAGAGCACTGAAAAAGCGAGAACCACTACTTGCGATGTTCTTATGATCCACCGACGCAAATCGTCTACGTCAGTTTGCCGCTAACCCATGGGGTATATCTTTAAAGCTGAGCTCGATTTCTGTGACTGCAAATACCACAATGGCGACTAGTGAGACAAAAAAGAGGAGAGAGACCTGTAGAATACAAATCATTCGCTAGTTAATCTCCGCACAGGCCTAAGAATGTCCACAATAGTATTGAAAAACTGTCATTAAAGAGCAGAAAAATTTAACCTAAAAGTATTTGAACACGCTACAATGTATGTTAAAAACTAGTTTAAACATATACCCAGTGTTAAAAAGTTTACAGAAAACTGAATGAAAGTTGTAAAATTATCTACTATTGTCATTTCTGTACCACATTTTGGAAGTCGCAGAAAGGTTTATGTAAATGGACATAACGAGTGAACTTTTGTGTTGTTAGAAATCATATACATCTTTCTTGTAATAATAATACTTCATTCTTCCTTTTAGTAGCCCTACACGCAATGCCGGTTCCATTCAAGACCGTTGCGTATTTTCTTTCACTGATCGAATTCATTTCCTTGTCACAGCCGTTCGTAGTCTCTTGCCTCGGAAACCCTAATGAGGAACCCCGCCTGAGATGCGCGGCCTAATGCGGCCAAGCCCCAACGCCGGCGCTGTGACGCAGTGAAGCGCGAGGACTCCGACTAGGGCCGCGGGGAAGCAAACGTGACGGGGGCCGGTGAAGCGCCGGGCGGCAGCTGACAAATAGCACGTTCCTCCGCATCCACCCCTCCCGGCCCGTCGCCAAGCACCTGCTTTCCGCGTGCCACTGCCAACTGGATCATTTTCTGGGAAGGCACCGCACGGGGGCCACTTGGCGGAAAATATTGGCGGGAAACAGGGGGAGGGGACATCCACAGCCGAAAATTCTCGACGGCCGCAGCTTTGTCCCGTTCAAGTTAAAAGGTTTCGAAAGATAACAGCTATCGTGAGCGAGCATTTTAATGGGATTATTAAAAATGCAGTTACGAAAATTGATAACAGACAACAATTCAGCTTATGATTGGTTCTAACACGTTTCTATTAGCTTAATAATAATGATAATAATAATAATAATAATAATAATAATAATAATAATAATAATAATCTATTTGGCGTTACTGGGTCGGTAGTCCGACTTCGCCGTCCAGGTACCGTAGAGCGACGTGAGGTAGACATGACGTATTCTCTTCACCGTAACTAGCAAGATACGCCTGCTTGAGCTTTCTTCGTCACACAGCTACAGAAACTGGGACGATTTTAAAGGGAAAGTGTAACTCTATTTTGGCTACGACCGGAAATCGAATCCGGGACTACAGTACGGGAAGGTAGTACGCTGCCCATGAGCCATTCCAGGGGCATAATAATAATAATAATAATAATAATAATAATAATAATAATAATAATAATAATAATAATAATAATAACAACAATAACAACAACTTAAAGCCTCCAGTAGCAAAAATGCTTCTGGACAAAACCTTACAAAATGGTTTTCCACAATGAAGCACGCACATGTTACAAAACAACACATAAAATACTCACGTATAACACTGCAATGAACTAAATATTTTAACAGAAACTGCCTTCACGAATACTGCAATATATTTCGTATCTCAAAAACGGAATTTTTGAGTCTTTTAGATGTATTTAAATACATAAAACTGGTGTATTAAAAAAATAAATACTTTAAATGCCGATGAAGAAGAAAACAAGGATAGTTTCTTTTTGTTTGATTCTGCTAGTGAATGGACCTCACAGAAACAAAAATAAATTATCTTCTCAGCTGCTGAATTTGAATTCTCTTCATTTTTAATGATCAATCTACACCATAAAAGTGCTGGGAAATTATACAACAATAAAAAAGCGTTTATTTCTTACAACACTATGTTCATTCGCGCCAGTTCACCGACTGATTTCCTTTGTAGGTTTTATACATTCGCCAACTACCGGTTTATTGTCTGATTATATGTTTGAAAAACTAGTCGTTTTAAAAGGAAATATCCTTTATTTGAGTTAGACATATTTTTTATATCGATTTATATTTCAAAGTGTTTATACACTTATACAGGGTAATTATATATTGAATTATACATTAAATAATACAGTGTAATTTATTACAATGTATTGTTGCAATAATACATATGGAATACAAAATTATTTTTTCTGTATTTTGAGTATTTGAAGTATTTTAAATACATATGTATTTAGCAATTCAAAACTTAATGTATTTTGCGTATGCATTTAAATACTTATTTGCAAAGTCGTTTGGTGAAGTATTTAAGTATTAAATTTAAAGTATTTTGCCCAATACAGGATGTAATTGAGAGTAAAGCAGAAATCAGTTCAATGTCATTACTCATACATCCACACCTACAGTTAGAGAATAACTAACGTGGAAATACCATATTAAAGAAATTGCCAATAAAACAAACATGAATATACCAAAACTATATCCACTCATATACAGCCACTCTAGACTAAGCATAGAATGTGGGATAAGTTTATTCAAATCAATTGTGAGACCATCGCTTACTTATGCTTGCCCTGTATGGAGTGGGGCCGCAAAAAGTAACTTAGAGAAAATCCAATTAGTTTAAAATAATTTTTCAATAACCATAATTAAAGCTCCATGGTTTGTGTCAAACAGACAAATTAGAAACGAATTGAAAGCTTCAACTACATGAACTCCCCGCCTGCCTATGTCCTAATCCAGTTATAGTAATAAGTCATACAAATCTCTGTAAAATCAGGGATTGTTTTTTTGAGTTTTTGAGTTTTGTGCCTGAAGACCCTTAGTGAGATCGGCAGCAATTCTCGAAAAGTATTGGTTAAAGAGATTAGCCACTGTTGCCGGATCGTTCACATTTATATCGTTATATTTTAAAACAACATTCTCTACGGGTTTTCTAGTTGATTTGGTAGTATTTTTTATTATATTCCACATTGCTTTTGTTTTATTATTTGAGTTCAAAATATCCTGATCGTTTTTCATGATTTTAGCCTGCCTTATGACTTTTCGTAACAATGTTTTGTATTTTTTAAAATAGATAAGAAAATCTTGAGATACGTCATGACGTTTAGAAATAAAGTAGAGAGTACGTTTATTTTTACACGATGTTCTAATTCCTTTTGTGATCCTTTTGGGATTGAACAGATAGAAAATAAAGCTGTTAAAAATTGTTAGAGAATAAGTCAAAATGTTAAATCTGATGCGATAAAACACTAAAACACTTATTACACTAGTTAATCGATCGTTATGTGCTTGTTAGTATTTATATTCTAGTGCTCGTCAATAACTAAGATGCACTATATGGCTGTGAGAAAAAAAAACTATAATGTGGAATGTTACGATGCAAATAGTGTCTGACATTTTGAATGAAATCAAAATAATTGGCCTTTTATGGAGAAAAGAAAACAGCTCTGACTAAATTCGAAGTAATATCAACAAAGGGTAACAACTAGCAGGGACAATCCACAAGTTAGTTATGGTTTGCGGCTCTCGTTGGGTGTACAAGACCGGTTTCACATTTCATTTTTTATTGAAACGACAAAAGTCAGTTATCACTACACCCGAATGTCGCATATTGATCCACCTTTTTAATCGTAATATCATATTTTAAGGAGTACAGAGAGAACGATACAGATTACAACACATCGATAAAATTATTCAGAATTTCCATTCACCAGAGTTCGAATGCTTCTAATTTCTTTCTTGTCTCACAATACATAAAAAAACGAATTTTTACAGGCAAGTTTCATCACATTTTATAAATCGATTACGAATTGCTACACGCGTTTCAATGAATCGATGGCAGAGCCCAAATATCACTTAATAACATCCGTCAATCACCATATGAACTCGACGAAAATTCGTCCTCAGAGTGCAAAATAATAGCTGTTAGTAGTCCAAGAAGAATGTGCGCAAATTCGCAGAATAGCAAACGAGCACTCGGCGAGGCGCGGGAGGCATCACAAAACGGCCTCCCTGGCTAATGGGGCTTCCCGACCTCGTGACCCTTCAGCTTTTTTAACGAGAAGCGCCACCACGTCGTTTTCGGGCAAATGTGCTCTATGCAGAGCACGCGATACGAAAATGAGTGACGCAGTCGATTAGCTGGCTTTGGACATGGTCATACGAAACGGTAGCGACATGGAATGAGCCAACCGCTCGGTGTCTCGGTGGGACGACACATGAGTCAGAGCGAAACGCTCGGCAGAAGGAGCGGAAGAGAGGTTTCGAGTTCCAACGACGTACGGGCAACCGGAAACATTTATGAACGCGGAAGGAAACAAGGTCCTTTGCGATGTACTCTCGGTCGGGGTAGCGTATTCTTGTAACTGATTCACAGATCAATTCACCATGCTTTTGACCGGATATCTCATTCACTACGATAACAACGCTACTTAATGTAATATTGATGTGAAAATAATTGAAACTTTCTTTAAAATTTAAGAAGTAGTAAAAGAGAAGCGTTTATTAATAAATAAATAAATATAACAGAGAATAATAATAATAATGAATAAATATTTTGAAACCTGTTTCAAAAAGAGAATTGCTGAAAGAAACTATTTTGTAAGTGAACGACAAGAGAAACAATATTGGCAAGATGGAAATGAGTAGCTTCTTCCATTCCAATTTCGGTTCAGCAATCCCCCTGACCCCTTCAGGGCACACCAGACACCTCCTCGCTCACATACGGGTCCGTGCCGTAGGCCACCGACCTGAGCGAACCCCGCGGGAAGTTGACGCATCCAAAATCAGACCGCCTCAGCGCACGGAGCGAGCACGGAACCTGGCGAGGCTTCTGCGAATCTCCACGGCGCGATGGGGCTCGGCACGCAGGGGGAGTGGGAGTGTTTTCTGCTCAGGGCCCGCAGGAAGTGCGCGGCAGGTGTGGCGGTCGTGTTGTTTATTGGCGAGGTCATGAACTGCCCGCCCTCGCCCCCTACTCCCAACTTTACACTCGCTCCTGACTCCCTTCCCAAACTAGATAGACTGGGACGCAGCAGCTTTTGTTTTTCAGCTCAATGTTTTACATCTGTCACACCGCTGGAATGTTTCAGGTATTGCATGGGACACCTTTGCTCTGCCATTACAGTAGTCCCGCAAACTCGGAGTCAATACCGAGGCAGACACGAACGTAAAATCAGGAGTCACTTCCTCCTAAAAAATAAATAAAATAAACACGTCCGCAGTCCCACAAGTCATGTTTACTTCCCGTTTCCCCTTGCGCCTCAGCGGCCGTTTACAGCCTCCATTCCCGAGTTCCCACCTCGTCACCGTGTTTTCCTGCCATTACCTATTTTCTCTCGTATACAGGTGGGCGTCCGAAACCCCGATGCGCTGTGGTTGACTCACGCGCTATTGATTGTCCCCACCCTCGGGCCCAAGCAGTTGATGGCACCGCTGCTATAGTGGCGTCGTGCGGCAGCGAGCCGGAACTCCCGCCTGCGCGGCCAAGTGCCAGCGAAGCGGGAGCTGCCCTCGTAAACTTACTCACCCAGAGGCTTCGTCTTTTTCTGTGTGGTAGACACGTTGCAGTTTGCCTGGTTTCTGTTATGACATTGGAAATGTTTGGATCGGAACTGGCCTTGAAGGTTGTACTAATCTACAGGGTCCCAGTGAAGATTATAGATTCTTCCGATCGTAGTAACTATCGACACCTGTACAAGTTTTCGATTCTTTATACACTAGGGGACAATTGAGCGTATAGCGTTGCTTAATCTAAATTGGTTCGATTACTTCGTTCCCAACGTAGCACGCCAACGCACTTTCATTCAAAAGTATAGACAGCAAAAATACCTACACCAGCAAATTCTAGATGACAGTTTTTTCAATTTAAAAAAAAACAAATGAACAGTATAGCACGTACTCTAATTTTTCTATTGTACACAGTACATTAAATATACTCGTATGAAGAATACAATGTGCTCGGGGTTCTCCTCCTTTGAATTAAATTTTGATTTCCTCCAGAGAAAGAGTGCTAGTGCTTATTTCTTCAGTCTAGGTATACATAATTTTCCAACTCCATAAAACCGTGTGGATAATCAGGGTTCCATCTTCATTTGTAATTCACATTTTTCCAAAAACTTTGCATGGAAAATACTCCTACAGACAATCCCAAAAATGTGGATAGACTCAGTCTATCCAATTATTATCATTCACTTCGTCTTCGAGATGACACCACGTGCAGGAATACCTATAAATGAATTTACTTTTTAATGACATCGCTGCATTTACAGCACCTCCATAGATGTTTTGCTTAAAAGAGTAATATTTGTTACTTAACTCCCCTACTGAATTGCACTTTTGAAAATTAACATGGCCATATACTGCTTAAAAGGCGGGTCTTGCCATTATAGTTAGCGCGTATGCCTTCGACTGCTGGGATCGGGTTCGATCTCAGGCGTTGTCATTGTCAACAATAGTATTGTTGAATACTATTGTTGACAATGACAACGCCTTCAATCATTTCAATTATGTAAATGTCAACTATAACTCACCACTGAATCAATATAGGATAAAAGGAACTAACTTCCCGATATGAACAACGAAAATAATACCGTTATTAATATCCAAATATATATTTGAAACGTATATTTAAAAGCGAAATATTTCGCCACCTCAACACAGTGCAACTATTCATTTGCAATAATTACTTCCGAAACGTAGAAATATAACATACGTTCCTCCAGATTCACATAATTTATAAGATCAAATTCCAAATGTAGCAAATGAAAACGTTTCATAATACCATCTTTAACCCGATTCTAACTTTTGAACTACAGTTCAATGATAATCTGTCGCTCATTGAAAAATACACGGTTCATTTGGCATTTGTTCAGAAGATAAGAAAGAACGATTTCTTCCTAGAGTAGCGTATCATTCCATAACTTCATGAAATTATAATGATTCATAATCGCGATTCGGAAAACTACAGCTATAGTAATCTTCGTGCTAGTTTGTCAAAAGGCGAAAAACAAATGTGAGTAAAGTTCCGTGAAACAAAGCCACAAATCTATCAAGAACCTCACAATCCGCTGAATCCAAAACGCGCAATATCTCACTCGGTCTGTAGTAATGTGTACGTTGTTTCTCAAAATCCTCCGGGTGTTGCAAATCCAGCGCGTCAGAACATGTGCGCACACATCTCAAGGAAAGGCCCGTGTATGACGTGGAAAAACAAACGTTCGCGTGTGTTTCTAAACGGAATCATCGTTCCGTGCCAACACAAAATGCGCATCTCCTACAACAGTTGGCTTCCGCGCATCATCATCGTCTTTCATCTCTGATCTAGTACTTGCAACATCTTTACGACGAACCAAATTTCGAAAACACACTCATATCATGAATAAAAAGTAAGCATTGGTTATATAAAGCGAATACACAACTGATTTTTCAAAAAATCAGTTGTAATCGGCTACATGAAGTTCTTTATAGAAAACATGGGAAATACGAAATAAAAGTTGAAGTAAGAGAAGTTAAACGCAATTATTCGCATCTTAAACAGAACGTCAGTGCAATAACAATAACTATTTTTCTCATATTCCATGTAATTACTCAAATTCAGAAAAAATGTACAAGAAATGTTTTAAACTTCTAATACTGAAGAATACTTAGAAAGAAATCTCCAGTATTAATAATGAAGGTCTGGGTCATATTCGAAAAAAACAACGATATTTTCAAAATTTTAGGATTTTTAATGAGAATCGGACATTTACCATATAGATAAGTGCGCTGCCCTTTGTTTTCACGATAAACTTTACAGAAAAATGTGGAAATCTTTTTTTAATTAAATGTTTTACGTGACATATGCGGTATTCCTCAACAATAAACCCGATTCAAATTTCCAGGAACCCGAGTTGGGATAGAACATTTTTTTTCTTTTTGGAGAAATATCCTGTGAACAGTTTAGGCGCTAGTATTGTTCACATCAGACGGACATACAGACGAAAAAAATAACTAAAAAGCCAACAATTCTTTTCCTGTGTCAGGGACACGTGTTTTTCTGTAAACACAGCTATATCAATTTTTTGCATCATTACATAATTTTCTCATTACCATATATATTCTTTCTATCTCTCTGGGCTTTTTCCAGCTCTCACGGGATGCCGATTTCGGCTTTCCACACCAGGTATCCACTATGTGCCTTATGCCCCATGTATCCACTATATCCCTCCCCCCTACCCCTGGACACATTAATCTTTAACACTAGACACACATGCGGCCTCCTCTGTCAGCCTTCAGCAGATTCACAAGACCTTCCGCGACAACACACATACATGAAAGATAAGGGACAAACACTCATGCCCATGGCGGGTCTCGAACTCGCAACCCTTCCGACCGAGGCTCTGAGTCGAAACAAGCTCTAGCCACCTCGGCCATTCCAGACGGCTTTCTCATTACCATTTATACAAGATTGAAATCCTTGTTGAGGCCAAACCACTGCTCGCCTTCATCCCATTGTACAACCGGAGCGCAACACACGCCAAACATCCCTCACAAGTTTCTTTGTGCATGGGTATGATTCACAGCTCAGTCGCGTAGAACAATTAAATGGTTGGTCTCCCTAACAAGCTCAGAGGCAGATGTACATCGTATAATAAAACGCATTCGTCACCTTTCTGCGAACGGCGAAAGTATTGCAGAGGTGGAAAGGCCGTTTACCTCTTAGGATTCGCAAAATGACGCGAAAATTATCTCAGTGTTTTGTTCATTAGTGAATAAAATGTATTATTTTTCGTGCAGCCACTGAACAATTCAATGGTTTATCTAATCAAATTAACCGCGAGGTATGTTTCCAAGAATCACCTACAGTATTTCTGTTGTGTATTCGCGTTTTGCGCCTCTCACGCCTTATCAACAAACGAAATATCAAGAGGAAGAGAATGTGATGGGAAGGTGTCACTTTAAAAATATGAATATTGTAGACGTCTAAATAATTATTAGATTAATATATTAATTTTGTAAAATTGTATTTGGTAACATGTTAATATTTTAATGTTGTTTGATGATTGTTTTGTGTATTTTTAGTAATTACTTAGAAAACGCTACCACCGGAAGTATTCTATGTATTCCTTAGTAGCAAGATAAATATTCTATTTTAAATAAGGCAGGCACAAATGCAATCCCCCAAAGCATAGTGACTTGACGGTCTGTTCTTTGCCATTCATTGTGAATCGCGTGATGTTCCTCATGCCTTCATCTTCACACAGATCTTCCACTCGGGAGCATTTCCGCACATTATTTTACGGAGTTAAGACTCTTCGGAACAGCCTTCCTCCGTAGTAAGGGTGGGGGCGTGTAGTGTCTCGAATTGAAAACACATACCGCTATTATATTTTTACTTCATAGGGATGTGGCGGAAAGGGGGCGGACTCTCGCATAGCAGAGTTCTCGAACGAGTGCTCTCCCCAAAATTTGAAGAATACGACAAGTCGTTATCTGTCGTATCACAGGAAAACCTAATTAACGATATATTCTCAAGTGAAGCGTTGCAATACGGAAGATAAACACAATTTCAACAGACGAACACCGTTCATTCACAAATCAGAAATTTCGAAAGCTTTTAGAATCCGAAATAATCTTTTAGATACCCTACGTAAGAGGAGGATTCAGGATTGAGTGTTGTGAAGGTAAAGAGGATACGTAACACTTTTCCATTTTTGAGAAATAGAAGTTTACATTTACTAACTGCATTTAATTTTTAATATTTTCAACTTTATAACTTACTGACTGTCACGTTTTCACTTCAAATCTTACTGTAAGTGTAGGATTTACATCATTCTCAATTTTTTTCACGTTTTATTCTCTTATCCCTTGGCCTCTCGATGCCTCAATTAGTTAAAGATCACCTTAATGTAATTCGAAAACAAGTATACAAATAAACTTTCTGAAATTCGAGAATTTTTAAACCGTGATTCAAACTAAATTTATGTTTCGGATTCTGTCAATGGAAGCTAAAAAGCTGATTGAACTTATTTATTTGTAATACTCTACCGGTGAAAAACAATGTCGATCACACCAAAACAACTGCAGCGCCTCTGACGGGGAGGTCCTAGGTTCGAGTCCTGACGGCGGCAGGATTTCGACATTAGCTTTTCGGCTAGGTCGAATTCAGTCGCTGTCTGGAGGAGAATTCTAGCGGCCGGCTGCTCTGATCGGTAGTTTTCCGTGGTTTCTCCCATCAACACCAGGCGAATGTCGGAGCAGTACCCTACCAAACGGGCCACGGACCGCGCGCGATCTTTCCTTCCTCTTGCTTGTCCTATCCTCTCCCCTTGCACACGCACTTACACTAACATGCACTACACTACCAGATATTCCGGGAGACCGGTCGGGAGCTTAGAGCTTGTCCCAGCTGGGGCGGTGCCCCGCTGGTGGGAGAGTCCTGGTTAGAGAGAAACCCCACTAGCCGACGGTAGGTCGGCGCCGGATCTCGCCATCACCGCCATCTCCCGAGAAAAAACAGGCACTACACTAACGGGACTAATGACCAAAGCAGTTGACGTGCCCGGAAACACGAAAAAATCAATCAATCAATCAACCACATATTGCGGGAGAGCGGTCGGGAGCTTATAGCCCGCGCACGTGTGATGCTCAAGCACCTCTACCCTCGCGTCGCGCACGGACATCCCCCGCGCGTCGCAAGAGCCTCCACGGCGCGCCGCCCAAAAAAACGGCGGAGGTGGTCGTCCTGCGTACAGCGGGCACTGCAAGCCGAGGAAGTGGAGGGAGGGGGATGAAGCGGCATTGCGGTACAAACCAGTCTTCCCCGATCGAGCCCGGAAAAGGGAAGACGTGCGTCACTGGTTCCGGTGACGTCACCGGCGCGTCGCCAAGATGTAGCGCGCGATTGGCGCAGGCTCGCGGGGCGCGCGTCGCAGCCGCCGGGCGAAAAGGAGTAAAGGGACGCAAAGCGCCGCTTTTTTCGAGGGGCAGTACCGCTAATCGGAACAGGAAGGAGGAGGCGCTCGCGGCATGGAGGGGAAGGGAGCGGCAGGAAGCCCCCGCTTTTGGAGAACACGTTCCCGTCGCGAACAGGTTCAAATGAAGCTGCCCAACATCGATGGGAGAACGTTGAGGCAGTGCATCGGCAAGTTATTTGTGTTATCGTAATTGTTATTCGTACCATGCTAAGGACGTGGGGACGATGGTGTATATATATGCTAAGAAAGAGTTTCAGAAGTTCAATCTTTTCATATACGATTCACGATCACTACTGGTACTGAAAGCACCGTCAAATTAATGTTAGTACGTCAAGTGTTATTCATAAGAATTTTTGTGACCCTATCAATATCACATGTATGGGAATATTGTTTTCAATCAGAGTTGGAAGAGTACACTAAGTACTGAGTGAACTGAACATTTACGATTTGTTCCTATTTTTAGGGAATGAACCACATCGTGAATGGCAATTGTGCACTCTCCCTGGGAAAAGAAAAGATACGAGAAAAAGCTATAGAAATGAAAATAATTCTCCACAAATTTGGTCAAAGAAGGCATAGAATTTGGTGGAATTTGGTCAAAGGAAGGCAGTCACAGCATGATTCTCTCCAACAATTGAGGTTGGTATTTGCATCTCCCTTTGGAATGTTTGATGGACAAAATGGAATCACGGTAGCTTTGCATGGGAAGTTATGTCTTCCATTTACTTTTATTCTACCATTCTCAAGCAACAAAAAACCTTTTTCTAAAATTGTTTGTCCCCTGTACAATGAAACTAACCAAGTAAGCATAAAGACAAATATAAAATGCTATATTAATTTCTTCAATGTGTACACACAGGTTACATTGCAACTCTATTATCTCAAGTTGTTTCTTCCGCGAGTCAAACGCGAAATATTCGGAGGAAAACTATTTTGTACTGTACTAAATATCATGGTCTTTTAGACCCTGGTCAGCTAATTATAAACGCCACAATCGACAGAATGATGGTCCGCGTTGAAATTATAATTCCTAAAACAGCAAGAAACAATATTTTAGAAGGAAGTAAAAAGCTTGTATTGTAAAAGCACTGCCTAACAAAACTTATTCGAGCTTTCATTCTACATTGCGAAGATGAATGGCATTATCTATGTATTCCAAGACCGCTATTTTCTTCATTCTCGCAAGATCATACAATTCTTCACATTACATCAATTCTTCAATTCAAGTTCTTCATATTACACGAAAATAGTACCATTTTATTACAACCACACTCGGGAAAACGGTTTCAGACACAGTGCCAAAATACATAATGGACTGATGTTCCAAGGCGAGAAAGGCAACCTGTACTCGAAGATCAATTTTCCTTCAGAAAAAGAGCGTCAGAATTGTCAAAATTGTAAAAACGCGTAACGAGACCAGAAAATGTCTTTAAACTGGGAGGTGAACGATATTTTTCTTTCCCTCGAGTCTTTAGAATTTGTTCTATCAATGGAACATTGTGGAAATCGTTTTGATAATAGGTTGATTCAATTTGGCCTCATCCAATCAAACTTACCTTCAAAGAATAGGTCCCCTCGCATGCGCGTTGTACGAATATCTCGGTGAAATAAGGGGAATGACCATTGTCCCGGCTACGAAGTACGCTGCATACAGAAACTGAAATAATACCGACACCTGAACCGAAACAGATAACTATGTTCAACATCAACAATAACCACAAACCTACAGAAGTGGATGTGAAATGTAAGGTGAAGACTATCGAAGTATGCGATTCCCGGAGATACAAAATTGAGCAACCCATGACAAAAGGCGGGCGGAAAATGCTGAGTATTCGCATGAATGCACCCAGTAATTTTCAACAATTCGTAGTAAGCCATTTTTTCACGAAACCTCCTTTCGCGTACCGCCAAGGGTACCCCACTAAATGTTTACTCTTTAGAGAGCAATATTAAAAGGGGAAAGCGATGGAGTCTCGTGCACTTGCGTCAGAAGCAAAAATTTAAAGAAATGCTTCAATGACGTTGATAATTTATTGGGAATCGTGGCCAAACTGTCAAACCTGAGAAAAATATGACTACTCTTTACTAACAACACAGAAACATAATAAATGATAAAAATATGCATTTCTGAAGAAATAATGTCCATCTTCGGGACTAAAATTACATTTTTAATATAATTTTCTAATTTATTAGGAACGTGGGCAGAAATTATCATTTAATTATTATTTTTAAAATATGATTTTCACTGACGTTTACGTTTATTGGTACTTTAATGTATTATGATAAGGGAATGAATTAAAATAATTACTAATTATAATACTGCAAAGAGGAATACAATGGGAGGAGCACTGATTAACAGTTCAACGTCGCGAACACGCGATGAACACACCCATGACTTAGTACCAAGCCGCAGCCGTTTGCTCTTCTCTTATCTCTTGCGAGTCATAATGTAATTGCATTCGCAAAGGTGCACAACATAGGCGCCATAATTGCATCATGCGTTAACCTGTAATTCACGGCCCTGTTAGTTTAAAAGATCTATAATACAGATCGCTCATTTTGGAAAAAAATCCTTATGATACATATCATTGTAGCGGTTATATTGCGTATTACCTACCGCCGATAATAGCGTAGGAATATAAAACACCCGTGATATACATCGGTGGCGTATTAATAGCGATTACACTCTCTATGGTGCACATCAGTGCCTCCAGTGGAATTACACAGAAAGGAAGCCATAAAAATGACTCGCGATGTGTAGTCGGGGTCATTATGTTGATTAAATTCTCTCCATCGGTCTAAGGAGCGCAGATCTTTGCAGAGGCAGTCACTTCGCACAAAATGGAGTTGCCACTAGGCATGGCTATCTTCAAATAGTGCTTTTCGGGTGAAACGAAGCAGGCCTTCCAGTCACACAGCATTTACAATCGCTCACACGTTGAGTGCTACTGACCCCACCGAATCGACCTAACCGCAGAGCCGTCGGCCGCAGCGACCGCCTGCGTGAGCGTGCGCGTGCGCGGGGTCTAGGGCGTGCGGCCAGGCGCGCGCCGTGCGTGGCGTGCGTACTTGTGCGTAGTTGGCAGCGCGGCCAAGAGGGCCAGGGGCGCCAGGAGCCGTAAACAGAATGCACGCGCGCCAGCGGCGACGGCGGGGGCGGGGACGGGGGCGGGGGCTGGGGTGGGGTCAGAGGCGGTTTCGCAACGCCATCTGGGCGTTTCGCGCGCGCCTTGCGCGTACACAACGCGAACGCGCTGGGGCGGTGGGTTGGGGCGAGAGGGGCCGATCTGAGCGGCCCTGGTTTAGGGAAGGAGCACACCGGGGCGTGGTTTGGAACTAGTTTGGTTAAAACGCAATTGTGAGTAAGAAAATAACCCCTTTCCAGGTCATGTTACGTAATTAAGGAGTGATCTCTTGGGTCGCAAGTCACATCACAGATCCTGATCAATCCTATAACTGACCAATCCTTGGGCCATCGCGAACATCAGTTGTTTGTTGTTGTTGTTGTTGTTGTTGTTGTTGTTGTTGTTGTCGTTGTTGTGGTGGTCTTTTTAGTTGTAGCTGTTTCGGTTCAGGTGTCGGTATTATTTCAGTTTCTGTATGCAGCGTGCTTCATAGCCGGGACAATGGTCATTCCTCTTAATTCACCGAGATATTCGTACAACGCGCATTCGAGGGGTCCAATCCTTTGAAGGTAAGTTTGATAGTTGTTGATGTAGCTCTTTTTAGCCCAAGTGATCTGACTGCCACAATATCTGACATTCCAATATTGAGGCGGCGATAATGGATGATATGTTGATAATTATAGCCCGGAAGTTTGTCGAAATACCTTTTTTATTATTGTTACTATTTTACATTTAACAATAAAAATCATTTAACTGTTCTTCTGCAATCGTTTTAGTACATTTTCATTTTCCCTTTTTTTGCCTATTTTAGTATCTGATGCTTGTTTTTGCCATTTTCTCTTCTTTTTGCCTCTTTCTTCTCCTCGCTGTATAACTTGGAAATACAGGTGTCGGGAAGGAAACGTCAAAAATAAGCTCTTAAGACAATTTTTAAGCATATTTTTTTCCAATAAACTACTTGGATATTCTGAATGGCAGAGGCACAACAAGCACTCAAAAGTTCGATTGAAAACATGCTTTATAGGCAAAAATTTGCTTTGCAGAAGCATATAAACACTCCAGAAAATGTAAATTGTTTATTATTTACAAAAGAAATGAATAATTTGTTCAGAAATAAAAAAAAATCGAACGAGAATTAAAAAAGCAGACGAATTGTGTAAATTAGGTGCTTTTTTATTCTGGGTTAATTTTTATTTCTGAACAAATATATTTTGCCTAGAAACCAACTTTTGAGTGCTTATTGTGGCTTGGCTATTCAGAATATCCACGTAGATTATAAGACAAAATACGCTTTAAATTGTCTTAAGAGATTTTCGAATTTTTGACGTTTCTTCCCCAAACATTATGTATACCTGCAAGCGTGCAAGCAATTCCATCCTACTTTTGAATATGACCTCCGATACTTTTTGAGAACAGCTCTTTATTTATGATATACCCTTCTAAGAGCTGGCGATTACGCAAGTACGAAAAATCAAAAATATAATTTCGTCTTCACTGATGACATTTCAATATTCAAAACTGAGTCCACATTAGCACTACGAAGAGACAGCGTCGTGAGTAAAACAAATTTAAAGCCATCATACCGGATGGCTATGTGGAATCAAGATTGCAAAGAAAATAGCGTTTCCTGAAATGAAAATTTTAGAGTTATATTAAAAATATGATTCATCATCTTTTTTTTTCAAAAATTCCTTTCAAATGTGATTTTCATTTTTACACAGAATAAGTACTTTTCAAATGCTTATTTTAATAAAACTAGGTGCCTTTTGCTTGCCTATTTTACGTAAAATAAATGCCTGAACTTTCGAGCTCTACTGATGAAGGAATATTTTTGAAATCAAATGTGAAGGGCGCATTGTTATGATCTGAGTAGACGAGGTTGTGATACGATACAAATCGAACGTGGGTGGAAATGAGAAAAGGGGAGCATTATTATATTTCAGGACCAACGACGACGACGACGACTTCTGAGGAGCAATTGAAACTGATTTTGAAACTATTAAGATGCGATGGCAGTGAATACTGCATATTGGACGTGGTGGGCAATGGCAGGGCGGCAGCAAGCGACAACGTAGCCGAAATTCTGCTGGCGATGGCGGTGGGAAGGAAGGCCGTGATGTGGAAGGTGGAGGCGGCGGCGGCGGGCGTGGGTTCCCCAGCGGGGGGTGCGGTGCGGGTCGGCCGCGTAGCCGGCGCGAGGCAGTGGAGGAAGGCGCGCAGCGAACTTGGCGGGCTTCGGCCGCGCGCGCAGAGAGCATGAATGGACGCTGCCGAGGGAGGCGAGGCGACGGAGGAGGAGAACTTGCGCGCGCACTCACCAGCACTTGGGCGCACACACGGCGCGGCCCCACCACTCCCCTCTCCTCGTCTTCCTCCGTCTCCGCCGCTCCTCTCCTTCCCCCCGCCTCGCGCCCCCCCCTCTATCTTCCTCCCTCCCGTCCGCCTGTCGGCCTTCTTCTTTTTTCTCTCCTTCCCGTGTGCTGCTCCTGCTGCTGCTGCTGAAGGAATAAAACTTCTTTTTCTGAGCTCGCGGGCCCCCACCTGCGCGCCCGCCGCCGCCGCCGCCGCCGCTGGGGAGCGGTTGTGCCCCTCCGTCCCCCTCTCCCGCTCCGCCCCGCTCACGTCACGGACTGGTCGGTCGCTCTCCGTCGCGCGGGCCGGCTCTCCCCTCTCGCTCGGCCGCTCGAGTCATTCATAGGAAAAGCTTACCTATAAAACGTTGTAGTGGCAGCGATCTGGCGCGCAGTGGAGCGGGGCTGAGCCCACCTCGCGAGTCGTCGACGAGACGCGCGTCCGCGCACACAGCACCCACGCGGCCGACGGCGCGAGCGTGCTAGCGAGCGAGTGAGGGAGCGTGCAGTGGGCGGGCGCGCGCGCGCACACATACACACACACACAGCGGTAGTGCGGAGCGGAGCGGAGCTGCCCGGCTCGGCCCGCGCGCCTCTTCGCGGCGAGAGGGAAGGCGGCGCGGGGCGGCCCCTCGGTCGGCGCCCGCCCGGCGCGAGCCGCCTGCCCGGCCGGCCGGCCGCCGGCAGGCAAGCGCGGCCCAGGCAGCGCAGCGCAGCGCACGGCCCGGCCCAGCCCAGCCCCAGCGGCGGCGACGGCCGGTGCGCGCGGACCGGCGCGGACGGAGCACCCAGCGCGGGACGAGGAAGCGCTAGCGGCGCACGCACGCGACGAGGGCCCGCGGCTGCTGCGGCGGGACAGCCGAGTTCAATGCACCATCGGCGCGGCCGGGGCGACGCCGCGGCGGCGGCGACGGCCACGGTGGCGGCGGCGCTCCTGCTGGCGGCGGCGCTGGGCACGGCGCGCGCCGCCGCCCCCGCGTGCCGCTCGACGTGTTCCAGCACCACCACGGCGGCGGCGGAGGGCGGCACCGGGGCGCGACCCCGACCACAAGGACGCGGCGGGGGCCGGGGCGGCGCCCACGGCGCTGGCCGACGCGCTGGCGCTGGCGCACGCCGCCCCCGCCGCCGCCGACGGCCAGCCCACCGTGCTTCCAAGTCGGGGTGAGTACGCATCCGCGTGCACGTGGCGCGCTGAGCACGTGCGCGCGTCCGAGTGGCGGGAAAAAGGCGCGTCGAAACACGCCCTGCGCGCCGTGTGCGCTCGTACTTGGCGCTTGCGGCCGCCGGCTGACGTCATCCGTCGCCGGACGTGTTCGCACGCTCGCCCCGTGCGCGTAATCGCCAGGCGTGCACGTGCGCCGAGCGATCGCCCCGCGTGTGCGAGGACTTGAAGACAGTGTGCAGTGCGGATGCGGAATGGACTGCGTGCGTTATCGCGTGCGATGAGGTGTTTGGCGGCCACGTTCCGTCCGCATTAGGTCACGATGCAGAACTACGCACCCCGAGATGGATTCCATACGAGTGTACATACGCCGTTCAGTCGCGTTTTTTCATTTCTTGTGTCCACCTGCACATTCGTTAGTGCAAATATTTTCTCACTGCTAGGAAAACATGACGAAGCAAGTGCGAAGAACAGCATCAATCTCGTGGTCCAAAGGCACGTATGCTGATACCTCACATGCTGTGCATTATTGCGTTGTGACAATTTGTTAGCGAACTACTAGACCAATGCCACCAAATTCAATAGTCAATTTTAGAACGTAAGTCACACGTTGAATTGACTTCACTTTCTAATGACCGAAGTAATTTTAATATTGAGTTTTTCAAATGCACAAGTGGAGTTTCAATAAGTTTCTTTTTCCAAAACTGCAATCCGTCAGAATCTTTGACTTAAAATCTTTTGAATTACAATTTCAAAAACCTCGAAAGTTCGTGAACTGACCGGACACATACCAAAATTAGTGATTTAATGCTCATATTGCTACTGTACTTATCTGCAACATTTACGATAACGTACTCTGTTATTGTCCTACATTTTACGAACGTAATCTCAAAGTGACAATCTTCTGCATAATTTGACAAATCGAAACGTTTCTCATCTTCAATCCACATTACACGTAAGCAATGGTAAACAATCAATCTACTCTTCCTTATTCAAATTTTACCCCCAATAATAAAGATCCTTACCATACACGCTAGACAAATATGGCCGACATACGTATAATAATGCAATCATAAAATATGTGTATGTCCTTTAGCAGCTGATGCAGTCTCATGAGTTTTCCAACAGTTAGGTTCCATTTACAAATGAACGAGTGTTATTTCGAATTCCCGATCATTCAAGTGGGCTCACTCAGCCCTGTGATAAGTGATTACCGATATCTACTAGATTAATGATTGTGTTTGCATCACCAGCTGACAAAACGTACTGTTCACCGCGTACTTTCACAAAGCGCATGCGGATGTAGAGTACTATTTTTGTTCCAATTCGCGATCAGTCGCGAGGGTTCAATGCGATCGGCAGCTCCGGCGGTGGCTGCCACCGCCTCCCCACGCGAGTGCGCGTGCGTGCGAGGTGCGGGGCGTGGAGGCGGGCATCCCGGCGGGGGCGGAAGGAGCGCGTTAGCGCGCCGCCGCCGCCGCTCCCCGCCACGCGCTTTCCCGCGCCCCCAACGACCGGCTGCGCTCCGCGCCCCACTGCACGATGGAGAAACGCTCCGTTTCCTCTGGACGTTGCGACACGACGAAAAAGGTTTGCGTCCGGTCCTCGGCCAGTGTCCGAGCCATGACAACACTGTCTTATACACACAAAATTCAAACAACTTCACTCGTAGTTATTAATTCAAAAAAGAGCTGTACTAACGTCTGCTAACTATTTATAAATAAGACCGCATCAATGTAAGAATTTGTATTAATACAAAATACCTTAAACAAAAATTGGGATAATACTTTGGCTCCTGTAAAATCGGTATTAAAATGTCGATTGTGGCAGTGTGACAGAGTGAGAGTACACATTAATACAGAACGACCGTAAACATTTTGAATAAAAAAAAAACTCATTTTACAAAGCACGCAATTAAGACTGACGTTTACGAACATTTAGAATATTCCTATATATTTTTATTGAAATCTTCTTGGTTTAGAGGCAGCTGTTTCACAATCATTTGAGGTCCTCGGAAGTTTGAAAATGAAAATTGAAAGTTATATCTTATAAAAGATGAGTGTTGGATATTGAATGGATGCGAAGTTGCTGACAAAACGTTGACCTAGCAAGACGCCGAACACGAAGGTGTGGAACTATTTTAAGAAAATTAGAAATTGGAGGAATTTGATATTGTCTGGGAAAGACATGAAATTTTGTTATTTGTTACAGGTTTTTTCTTATCTGTGACGTTTTTAGTGTCAAAATAGTATTTTTATTCTTATTGTTGCTTTACTACTACAATATGCGTCTTCGCTAAAATATCATGACGTAAAATAGTTAATTATTGATAAGTTATTCTTCTGATATGTTCTAATGTGTATCAACACCATTTGTAAATCTTGAAAAGGTGAATGCATTGTTGCAATAGCCACCATTGTTCCAACTACAAAATAAGCTATCAGTGAACACAAACTTGAGAAAATGCTTCACCTGCGTTTAGAAATGCGTACGACTCTCAATCAGAAATAATCAAATACACTTGTCGGTCTTCCCAACACATTTTGTTTACATTTCGCAGAAAAAGTAAAAAATCACTTTGTCAGACCAGTAGATGAACTTATTCCAGTAAGGTTAAAATACTTTTTTTTAATTCAATACCAATAACTTTAAGTGCCGTCATTGACTTTGCTACATTCTAATGTCTCTTCGTTCTACACGTTTAATTCTACACGTTCTAATGTCTCACTAAATTTAGTAAAACTAGAAGCCGCGATAAACTAAAAAGAATACCAATTCATTTGGCACAAAACATGAAAGTTAACTTTTCCGTCCTAAGCACAGAAGCTACGCGATAACAATTTCGACATCAACTGATTGGAAACTAAAACCTTTCTTCCGGAAACCGCCAAACAATGTTTATTTCAGCAGGTATAAAACTATCTTCCTGCCTTTGCCAAGCGATCGAGCCGCTGGAGACCAATAAAGCACGCATCAATTCTTGAATTGCTGCAGCCACGTAAGCGCAATCGCGGTCTAGTGTCCCGGAGCATGCACGCTGCCCAGCAGCTCGTGGAAATTCCGTGGAGGAGCGACGCCCGTGAACGCGGCGGGCGCGCGGAGATGCTGGGCGAGGAGCCGCGCCGAGAGGGCGCGAGCTCTGCGGCCACCTGCCGACGGCGGCGACCGGAAGCGCCCGCAGCGTAAGGCGAGCCGCGCACACGTGCAGCGACGGCGCGGCGGCGGGCGGGGGGCGGGGTCACGCGAGAGGGCGACGCGAGGCGAACGGCGCTCCGCGTCGAGGCGCGGCAACCGCGCCCGCGAACCGTCACTCAACGCCGCGACGCGTCCCAGGTCCATTGCCTCGGCCGACTGCTGGGCGCTCGACCGCGCAAGCGCGTTGCATTTTGCGTCAGACAGAGTTGAGATCAATCGTGACGAATGTTGCGTTGTGCGTAAGGTAGGAGAGTTGAGGCCGATCGTGACGAATGTTGCCTTTTGAATCAGACTGGAGAGTTGAGACCGACCGTGACGAATGTTCTTCGTTGGACGAAATGGAATATTCCCGACATTCACTCTGTTGTTGAAGCGAGCACAGAACATTCAATATCCAGCAAAGATCTTGAGGTCTTAATTACTGGAAATATTGCTGCCGCAGGGATTTCTTCACATCAACGTTATTACTACACACTGCATTACAAAGTGCCTTACGGAATCAAATCGGTGAAACCATACTTCCATCTTGCATAAATTCAATGGCGTATTTTACGTATAAGCTATCACTTTTCCCAGTTGTTCTATACAAAACGTTAAAAATGCGATACTAGCGTATCATTGCGTATTCACTTCATTAGTGCAGAGTTCAGAGAGATAAGAGCAGAAATAAATATTTCCAGAGGGGAATGGTTTTACTATGCAATTAACCTATAAAGAGGAATATCACATTCAGTGGTGACAACAAAACAGGCGAATTCTACAGAAATATTTCTATGTGACGAAGTAGACGAAATAAGCATAATGTTCATCACAACGGCACTGCCACAAACCTCCAAAGTCCGCTCCTCCTCCCGCAAAACTTTCGAATTCGCTACCGCCCACCGCATCCCTCCCCCGCCCCCACTGCCAGTGCTCCCTCGCCGCCGAAAGCAGCTCGGCGCAGGTGAGCGGCCCGGAGCCGGTCAGAGGTGACTTCCGGCGGCCCGCATACCTTCGCGCCCTCTCATCTCCGGGCCCCGGGCTGCTCTCGAGCCTCCGCCGCTTCCTCCTCCGGCCGCAAGTAGCGTTACGCAACGCGATGCGCGCGCTCGCGCCCGAAGCCCCACGCCCGCGCCGGCCTAGTCGCACCCACACTGGCACTCTTCGATTCACAAGGGCCTACGATTACTATTTATTTCTTCCCAACGTTCAAAATCGAATTGGACGAGACCTTGTCAACAACGATCTCGAAATCTGGCCTCACGAAACACATCATTTCCCAATGATGGTAATCCATGGCATGACTTCTGAGGAAGGCACCCGATGGCTACATCCTCCAACGCGAGTAAAACATTTTAACGCCTACTTGCTTGATACATGGGGAAGGTCAATGAGTGCCTACAGTAGCAAACGCGTGAAAATTTCTAGTACTGACATGTGTTCACTGTCTTTAATCCGTAAGAATTCACGAAGCCATCAATCCCTGACACGCGAAAAAAGGTATCTGCTTGGGAATTAAATGTTTCCACCACTGCCATTCCTTTCAATAATTGGGTACATGGACATTATAAACTACCGCAAAATATTCACTTCTCGTATAAGTAATAGAAAGAAGTATAACATCAAGTACGTTTCTCCCTACATTCTAACAAGTAGAGACAGCGATCTTTCGGATGTGTGATATTGATATGAAACGGTATTCTGAAATCATTATTTACAAAAGGTTCAATGAAATGCGTAACTGGTACCGGTATATCAATACGTGTCACGCCTCCTTCTCGAGCTCGGCTTCCCCTTCTTCCTGTCACTGGGCAGTGTGAGAACCGCCAAGGGCAGCACGCCCTAATAAAGTTATTAGGGTGCATTCTGCGAGCTCCAAAAAACAATGAAGCAATGGTCTGTTTTTCTTACAACGACACGAGAGGCATTTGCTGTCTCTATATGTACCCAATCATCTTCATTACCACATTAAGAGAGACGGAAGCAATTGGCAGGACAAAGCAATTGAAGAACTGCATTGCATTCGACAGATATTCGCTTCTCCGTCTTCCCCAACGTGCCAGTTATTTGGGGTCGGCTTCCGTAGACAACCCCCCACATGTCTGCGCGTGGAGCACTGCAGAGGCACACTGCTGTACGCGCGCCCGCTCGCTGCCCCCGGCGCCCCGCAGCGCGGCGGCGGCGGCGGTGGCGGTGGCGGTGGCGGTGGCGGCGGCGGCGGCAGGCGTTGCTCCTTCGAGAAGGTTCTCGTGACGACGCGCGGGCGACCGGCGGCGGCGGCGGCGGCGGCGGCGGTCTCCGCTGGAGCCCTCCCGTCCGCTTTCCGCGCGGCCGACGCTTTTCGCCGGTTCCTCATACCAATTTCTGGCGGGATGCCGGACGGGTTCCCTTCACTCGCGGCGGTCGCCGGCCTGTTTCGGCTTCCTTCGCGTCGCCGCCGCTCGCTCAGAATCTCCCGGTGCACAGACCTACCTATGCATTCTCCTCCGCACTTGATGCCGCGATGCGGAGCGTTATGTTAACTAGTGTCCGGGCACACAACACTCCAATTTTTTTCGGTTCCATTAAAATAATCGATGATGGGAAATAAACAAACACGGAATTAAAATTATTTAGAATGTTTTGTGAGGAGAATATTGTTCTCGCTAATGAAACGAAAAATATTAATTTATATCTGTAGACTAAAGTTATAAGAAAAAAATAATTACTGAAAGATGGCGTAATGGTTATCAACTTTACATCACAATCAATTTTGAAATGTTAGAGTCGTTGATTTCACACAACACGAATTAATTAACATTATCACGTCATTACACACCTTCTATAGGACTTTTTGCTAGATAGTATCAACCGTTTGAGTACTCACAGTTGATAACGAGGAAAAATGTAATAATTGCCCAAACAATAATTTATTTGATCCTAAATGAATATACTTACGTACTATGATTACGCAGTTCTTGCCCCCCTTTTCCACACGTCTGTTTAGGAAATGAGCATCTTCCCCTAATCTCTTTGTTACTCATTTGGAACCAAAAACATTACTCTTGGTGTCAATATACCAATCAGTACTTTTAACTACCAATATTTTCAATTTATCGGCATTCCCATCACTACGCTGTGGAGCAGGAACGAACCGCCCTCTGGCATCGTACGTGCGCACTGGCCCGTCCGCCTCCGCCTCCGCCCTCGGTGGCGGCCTACTTATGATTCAATTCCGGCGACCCTCGCGCCTCCGCCGCTGCCACGGCCCGCTCGTGCGCGTCCTCTTGGCGGCCGAGATTGAGAGAGGGACCCCGACCCGACCTCCGGCGCGGAGGCGGCGCGACTCACACGAGCGCACCTCCCCCTCCGAACGCTCCTTGCCGCAGAGCACGCGCTTTGAAAGGTTTCTATACCGAGAGGAAAATGATCTATTCTCATAGCACTCATTATTATGTGAAATGCTAGTACTGAAAGTATGCAATTCTTAGCAGCAAGAATGTGCTCAAGGTATAATAACAAACATTAGTATAAAGGCTCATCTCCAAAACTTACAAAGACAATTTTATACCCTAAAAATATCCGCAAAAAGAGGTAAAATGGATTACACAGCTAATAGTGACGTTCCAATACATTGCACTGAAAATTAATTGAATCATTGAAAAGAGAAAGTAATAATTTCGTTTTCAAAATTCAATCTGTGGTTAAAACTGAAATCCTGCGGTAATGCAAATAGGTAGGCATATTAGAAGAAATCTTCCAGACAAAAATATTGTAGTAGTTACTTCTATTTTACCTTTTCATTTTTTTGACACGTTCCACGTTTCATTGGATGTTCAAACGCTTACAAGGCAGTTTTCTAAAATCAAAAAGGAGGCCCGGCCGAATCGCCCTGGTGTCACTTGGGCCCACTTTGCGGCCAGCGAAGCCCCGCGGGACGCCCACGCCTCCCGCAGCCAGTGCCAAGCAGCTGCGCGCCGCACCGCGCCGCACCACCGCGGTGCGTCGGGCTCTCGCCTCGTCGGGGCAGAGAGATTACCATTAGGCCAGCCTGTGCGTGGGGGCCTCGGGTCACTGGGCTGCTCCCGGCCACGGGTGGGCCCGCGGTAGAATAGGCGAGAGACACGGCGAGAGAAAACGGGCTCGCCTACATTCAAACGAACAACAGTTGAAAAACTCGCTGTTACCAAGATATCTCAATGTTTGGTGAGTGGCTATAGCTATAGCACGGAAAATAAGGATTTACTTCCGAAGAAAATGAAACGACGTATACCGGTATTTGCAATATTATTTTTTAAAAAAAGCACTACCTTTTTATGTCGTCTATTTGTGAAGGAATTGCTAGACACATTCAAACATAATGCCCACACTGATATTTCCCTATACTATAGTACACTGATGCCATAATTCTAAAACTCTTGCTTCAAAATAAGGCATTTAAAACGGATAGATATGAAGCTACTGTAATATTTTCCTTTCGTAAAGAATTTTACTCAACGGATAGTACAGGCTACTTCATAGTCACACAGAAGATGCGTGGACATTACATCACAAGGAAAAAAGGCAACGGAGAGTTCTTTGGGCGAGATCTCAATATGGACTTCATTTCAGTGATCCACGACTGTCGTCCCGAATACAAACAGATTGGTTCCTCATGAGCAAGTCAATTACGGTCTTACATAACGTTCTTTTGTCGTTGGACGGAAGAAATAGTATCGTAAGCCCGGAGCATTCCAGGCTGCCTAAAATGGTCTGTATCAGACGTCCGGTTCTTTGGAGGGCAAATAACGCGAAACCAATTACTATGTGATAAGGCTCGTGACAAAGGCCTTAATGATAACTTTTTACTGTATATTATAACCCTTATCTCATTATATGTCTGTCATAGCACATCTTTTCAACGCGCAGAAACCTAGCGTTATCTCCTGAAGATGATTCACAGAGAAGCCACCCGTCATTCGAATGATGGTGTAATTGCAGTGGTACTGAAGCTCAGAAAGAAGAGTTTAATGGAAGTGGGAGGACGTGCACGAATTATCTAGCATAGGCGGCTACACTCTTGTTCTTTTATGATTTTAATATAAATATATATTTCGTTTAAGTTTATGTTTTAGAAACAGTATTATACATTTTTTACCTATTTACAAAATAGTTAATTCTTCCGTTTCATAAGCTAATTTACCATTAATTGACCCCTTACGTTGAAATTCAACAACCCTACGCATTCAAAATAGGCACAACAAATTACTTCGCAACAGGTTGGGGACGACTACAAAAGTAATGCAGAACAACAATGTTTTTACCAAAAAGTGTCACGCGTATGAATTGCGTAAAGTCAAATGTCCAAGAAATTATCTGATATTTCGACAACTTCGCTTTGTATTCACGGGAGGACCGTTATGTCTTCAGAATAAACATCATCTTTCGAACGCGTTCCTTGGTATCCAGCCAACGATTCTGCTCACGAACTTGCAGCAGTTGTATTCCGTGGCTCTCGAGGGACGCGCGGGTGAATGAAAGCGAAACCGCGGCCGCGAATCCACCGCAGTCGCCGGCGCAGCTGCCGCGCGGAGGCGAGGCCCTTGGGGCGCGGGGTGACGCCCTGTCCGCGGAGGCGGATCGGCACCGACGGGACACGGAGTGGGGGGAGAGGTTGAGCCCCGTCCGCCTGCCGGCACTTAAGAAAGCGCGTTCAGGAATGAGTGCTAGAGTATCCCGCAAGGACGTCTGGTTTCCTTCCTTTGAAACTTATGGGCTCGTAAATGGTCGCATTCATTAGCGTGCGTGAACGGCGGGATAGTGTGTACGTTCGAGTTCGGAGATTTGCATTAGATTTAATGTTCAATTCATTATTACTCGTGTTATTAGATTACTTCTCGGCCGTTATTAGATGGTTGACTCAGACTTGTATTAGAATTTGCGAATAATTGTGAATACATTCCGTTACATTTCTTTGCGAAATTATACAGGCAAAAAGGTGTTTTATCGTGACAGGTTTATGCCTGAAATATGAAGCAACTCTGCCAGATATAAATTTATACACTAGCAATGTCATATGTGGAGCAAAACAAGGAGATGCACTGCTTTGGCTTTGACATGAGAACTTATATTTCTGTCTCATGACTTGCTTGCAGAATATTAACACTTGGAGAAGTCAAACCGCAACATCACATGATATATTTCTTCTCAGATCAAAATTTAAGATATGCTCACCAGATTTGTGGATTTGTAGTTCCAGCATACGAAAATTTATGTCTTGTAAGACGCGAATGCTACAATTTCTGCAAAGCTGTATTTCGTAGTCAAATGCAAATAAACCAGCCATCTGGCAAGAATGGAATCTGGCAGATGTAAGCTTTCATAAGTTTCTGATGAACGGTATGAAAAGAAGACAGAATGTTCATAAAATATATAGTTTGGCTCTAGATATACATATGCCATTTTGAGGTCATTCGGAGAAATAAGAAGATGCATGTTCAATAAGACATCCCTCACCACAGAACAAAGAACAAGTTTTGTAATATAACGACATTTATTACCCCAGCACATCACTTTTGCACACAAGGTGTAATAATTTTAAAAGCGAGTACGTTAGCAGGGTTAGCTTAATTTCAACAAAAATTTGGCAAAGGACCATCTAGAGCCGAGCCCTTCATAAACCTATAAAGAAGATTTATTTTTGGATTATTATTCTTGCGCATGAAATTCAGTAAAACATTGTCAATGGTTTCCAGAGATCAAGTACTTCGATGCTGAGGCGCAGGAGTGCGATTGTCAATTCGAATTTCCAAAGCAGAGGACAAATTGTACATAAAGAGACATCTTATCTCACAGCTGACCATATGCGTACTCTTTCTTCTTCATATGCATACATTTTTTTTTCATAAGCTCTGAACAATCTAAATAAGATACAACATAACCCCATCGTTCTGCTTTAAATTCTTAAAACTACTAGCTGTCGAGTGTTAACAAGCACAAAAGTATTTATACTCAAGACAGTCGTTATTATGAGCTTCATTACAAAAGTGAGAATTTAGGACGCGTCTGATTTCACGAGAGCTTGTTCTTGGGAACAGAAGCTAAATATATGTTCAAGCAGTAAAATAACTACTGTACCAAAAACCTTTCATCTTAGAACCAACTCCGAAAATATGACTTGTTGACCTGCCCTATCAGGCATTAAAACGAGCGTTGCATGGGGCCAGTGAACCTGCCCTGCGCGGGGGGAGGGGCGCCGCCACCCAGGAGCCCTGTCGCGCGCGCGCGCCGAATCCGCAGCGGCGCGGCGCCTGCTGATGTAAACACTGCCAGCGCCGCGCGTTGGCCACTCCGCCACGTCATTTCCGTTCCGGCGCGGCGCCGCCGGCAGGTGCTCGACGCGCGGCCGACGCCGACGCCTGAAACGGCGGGTTTGCGGGACATGCGCGTCAGCGGCCGGGCTGCACTTGAGACGCCGCGCCGCGCCGGCCGAAACGCTTTGCCGTAAGCTGAAGACGCTGGACGAGACAGGTTGACTTGAGGGGCGTGGGTTTAACATATGTTTGGGAAATACAACTTTGCAGGTTGTCGGACGGAAGGGGCAGTAGAATAATGCTCCATGCAAGCGTTCAAATGTTTGTCTTCTTGAATGGATTTTATTTATTCATTATTTAGTTGCTTTTAAATTATATATTTTTTTCTAAACCTTTCAGTGATCAGGGACTGGCATTTCGAGATTTTTTAAGAACGCAAAGCTAGGTTAATGTAAATCTCTAAACTTTCTCATATTGTCACATTCACACACTCATACTGTCCTCTAACAGTGTAGAGACAATTACTTCTCGCAAAGCATTAGTTTTGCAAATACCTCTTGAATTCTGCCAATTTTGGCGCTCTAAAAATGAACATGGGCATGATCCTAATGTGACTTTGCAAGTTCTCGTGGGTCGTAGTTTGACGATTACATCAGCAACGAATTTTCTGTACCATACATTCAGATAGGCAATTGCAAGTTGAATTGAATAAAAAGGAAGGAGGTGACGTAATGAACACGATGAAACGGTAACTCGTGAAACGATGACACGCGGATCCAAAGAACACACGCACGCTTCCCAGCCGGCAGACTCTCGTCGCCTAGCTCGCAGAATGACTCACGTCACAGTAGAATTTAATTAGCGCGTTCAAGTGGACGCAGCCCACTATTTCACGGAGTGACCACCGAGGCACACTTACGGAAACGACAGCACGTTCCATCCCACAAAAAAATGTAAACGAGAGTTCAGAGAAACCGCTGGACCAGGTCACCCGCTGCGTCACTCGCCCGCCTCCACACCACCCCGTCGCCTCCGCCACCGCCGGCGGCCGGGGCGGCCTGGTTCATGGCCAGCGCGACGCCTGGGGAATGTCGGCGCCAAATATTGTGATTCACGGGCAAGCCGCATGACGCCACGAGAGAAGACCGGCCAGACGGCGAACCACGCGCGCGCGATGAAGGAAGCGGGCGGCAGTGCGACGGCAGCTCGTGGCTCTCCCTCGGGCACGCGCGCCGCCCTCCGGGAGGAGCGCTCACTCGCAACCCTCCCTTTTTCTGTCATTTAAAGTTTTCTGTAAAACTGTTATAATCAATGGACCAGAAGGTAGAGAATTCCATTACAACATTTTGAGTAAAACATCAGTTTTTATCAACCATCCACGACAAATCTCTCATTTATATTAATAGTTTAAATCAACAAGATGAACTAAATCGTCCGCTCTAAGCAAGGCAGAACATTACAGCGAAAAATAAGCTAGGTCGTAATTTTTTTAAATAGCAAAATATACTATTTCCAACTGGAGTATCAACACACTACAGAAGAAACCCGTCAGATTTAAGAGCGAGAATATTTTCGGTTCATATGGGTGAAATTATCTACATTTATTGTGTTTGCTTTGAATTAAGACCAATTTGCAAACAGTTCATAAGAAGGGTTTGCTTTGAGTGAAGATCCGATGAAAGCGTTCTGAACCGTGCGCAAAACTAAGCAAAACGCCCAGGAAATTACACCTATTCAAACATTCAGAACCTGCGGAATGTGCGTCACGACTGTCTTGCATTTCGTTTAATCTCGAGTTCCCGCCCTTCTGACAAGGCAATTCGACGTTGCGTAATTCTACGCTTCGCGACACGGATGAGTGCAGAACACGGTAGAATTTTAAAGACGACGCGTCTTTTGTGCCAAGCGATGACGCAAGCTCCAAGAAGACGCACCTGCGTTGTGCGAAACATAACACCTTCCACGCGGAAAGCGTGCCTCGTCTCTTAACATGCTGAATAGAGAGGAACACGTGCTTCTCGCCAAACAAATAGCACTGATTCATCCTTTCCGTGCCGCCAAGTTTTCTCACACTCGCATTTGCTGCTCGCCTTTAGATTTTATCGGATTTTATTATACTTCAAATAAGTTTTAAAACAAAGTGCCAAATACGTTAAAAAAATTTACATGTATTAGGACATCGCAAATAAATTCATATCCATAAAGTGAGAATCGATTTGTAAATACGTTCGTTCGCATAGCTGTGTGAATATTTTCGTAAATAATTCGTACACACAAGGAGTAAAGAAAGTTGCAGATCTTCGAAAGAGCTGTATCGCTTTCAGCATCTCGATAATAGAAATGACAAAACGGACAGATCGTTTCAAAGCCATGATCTGTGGTCATAATCAGGTCGATGCTGCAATATATTGGCTAAATCAGACTAATTAGTATTCTGGCTGGCGAGACTATTTGTGAACTATTGCAATCTATTGAATGATTTCATCAAGACTTTTAACTTTCAATCGTTAAACTTTTGTAGGCGAGGTGGTCTATGACATATGTTCAATTTTGCCCTTTGGCCCCCTATGTAACTTTTGCAGAACGAAAGAATCAATGGTGGGCACCAGACGATACATCTCAATCACACATATCACTCTTCCGCTTCGGTGGCTCCCACGCATTGCGCATTCAAGCATTCATTACCCCCCAAAAATCAAATTGCTTGCCGCGCCAGCTATTAACGTGTTCCTCTCGCTTCTGCCGAGTCCTGTATGAGAGCTTCAGTAGCAACGATCTCAACTTCCACGCTCGTTTTTACATTTCTTGTCTCCTCCTCCTCCTCCTATTACAAGACGGCGAGATCCTTCGAAGTCACATACATGGATATACAACCTCCCAATACGAACGAGTGCGGCAATACACATAAAAAAATATGAAAAAAAAATCTTTAACATTTTCCAGAAATATCCTTCAATTTGAAAGTAAAGTGTGTCAGACTCAGTCAATCACAGCATTATAACATACTCTTTCATGGAAGTAGTATTCTCACAATATCTGAAAATATAAAAGGCATTTGGCCTCCTGGACACGATGTGGAATGCATTGAATATCCCGTAGAAACCATAACATCTTCCGTACAGAGCAACATTGCCAGAGGACGAAGTAGAGACGTGTCCCCTATCTTCTGACTCCACATGTCGCGTGGTCGGGTGAGCTGAAGGGGCGTGTCCGGGCGCGAACTCGGGGCCCGGGCGGGCGCATCCCGTTAGGCGGCGAGGCCACCCGGGGGGAGGGGGCGGCGGCGAGGGCGGCCGTCGGATGCGGCACTTCCTCACGCGTCCTCGTCCTCGGGAGGACGCCCTTCCTGCATCGGACGGCCATAACCTTGTACCGCGCCGGTCGGTACCGCGCGGGGGGAAGTAAAAAGACGAAAAGAACGTCTCGCCTGCTTAGAATGGAAGCGTTTATGGAGCGCGCTGTAAAAATTCCTGCATGCAGCAGGTGAGCTCGCGGACGTCGACGCGGTTTTTGCCGCCGCGTCGCGGAGGCTTCTGGTCGCGCCCTGACCAACTTTCGGCCTCGCCTCCCGCGACGCGATCCGCGGGCGCTGCGCCGCGCTGCGTGTTTTGTCATTAACATTTAATGCTCAATCGAGCATAACGATTTTTTAGACAAATATAAATTTATTGAATCCCACATCTCATGAATAATACCGAGACGTTCGCGACGAGAAAACCGGTTTAGACCGGTGGCGTTGTTGGAATTGGTCGACTAGTCCATCGCCAAATGAGGTGATCAATGCTGAAGCGGTATAATAAATAATGAAACGGGTACACGAAACTGTCAGGGGATCGCCGCCAAAACAATAATTCACGTTACTTATTAAACCTTCGTTTTATCTACTTTTCGACACGCATTTATTCACGTTCATACATAATTAACGACGGAAGCTCGGTACCGTACACACATTCAACACATCGCTCTCTACCTTCTTCCACCTATAAACCAAACAGGACAAAAAAGAAAACACGTTTCTCTAAGCAATCTCGAGCTTGTATTCACCGCATACTAAACATCGGGGGAGGCGCTGCAGGGAGGGGCGAGGCGAGTGCAGATGTCGCGTCGTTCCCAGGCGCGCAGGTGGCGAGGCGGACTGGTGCTGTTTACGGGGGAGTTAAGGGGGTGACGGGCGCGTCTCTCCGGGACGGCGTGTATTTACGGGTGGCATTGTCCACCGCAGAATAAAACTCATAGACACCCATCTTTCGTGTAGATTGATTCAAATTTTTCCTTTCACCTAACCAGAAGTGAAGTAGTTAAGAAAGTTTGGGCAGTCACACCGCGGGGTCGATCGTGGTCAATTTCAGCCTTTTGATCGTCAAACGTCTTCCTTTGCACGTCTTCAACTCATACAGTACACAGCTCCCTATCACCGCCACCTTTTACATTGATTTTGATTGATTGACTGATTGGTATTGTGTGTGCGAGCATGTGAACGGCTAAAGTCATTTCCCCGTAAGTGTAGTGCATGTTTTCTCCCGGGAGGTAGCGGTGATCTTCCCCTGCTGGGTGGTGAGATCCGGCGCCGTCCTTCCGTCGCCTAGAGAGGAGAATCTCCCACCGATGGGGCACCGCCCCTGCCAAGACAAGCTCTATACTACCGACAGAACTCCCGGCATGTGTGGTAGCGTAGTGCATGCTAGAGTAAGTGTGTGTAAGGGACGAGGATAGGACAAGGAAGAGGAAGGACAGATCGCGCGCGGTCCGTGGCCCGTTTGGTAGAGTACTGCTCCGGCATTCGCCTGGTGTTGATCGGAGAAACCACGGAAAACTACCGATCAGAGCAGTCGGCCGCTAGAATTGTTCTCCAGACAGCGACTGAATTCGACCTAGCTGAAAAGCTAGTGTCGAAAATCCTGCCGCCGTGGGGAGTGGGAACCTAGGACCTCCCGGTCAGAGGCGCTGCAGTGACATCACTTGATGCACTGAGCTACCGCTCTCGGTGAGCTCCTGGTCAGAGGCAACCGTTTACATTTGGCGGCCCCAAAAGTTTCCGTTTCATTCAACCCCCCACCCGCGTTCCCCTTACTATCAGCGCCGCCGATAGGAGCAGCGCCGCCGCGGGCGCGGGCGGGGGTGGAGCGAGGCGGGCTGCTGCCTGTGCGCCCACCGCCGGATAAGCTGACGGCCACTTCCGCTCCGTGTGATCGCACGCAAGAGCTGAGCTGCGGGCTCTGAGAAGCGGGTACACGCATCTGGGAGCTCTGACACAGGCGTTAACATGGCATTTCAACTGAAATGTTTAAACGCTATTTTATGAATCGTGCGTGTTCGTGATTCCAACAAGAGTTGTTGGGCTTACATGTCCAGCATTTACTAATGTATCTACTGCTCGAGCTCGACACATCACAGTTTTTCCGAAGGAAACTAGCATTCAGTCACGATGTATAACTGGCACAAGATGATGAAGAGAAGATAGCTTTAGATTCGCTTTTCGAAGTTTCCAAACATGTAATTCTGACGGGTTCTCTTGATAATAGCAGGATTATTGTAGTCCAACTTCCGAATAATTCGTAGGAGTCAATATTTACTTTCGTCATGGCACAATGATGCAATATCTTTACGAGAAGAAATACTGCACATGGTATTACAGATTCACGGGATTACGTAAGATATTCTTACTGGGCTTTTTATATTTCGTGAAACTATTTCCTGAAAATACATTTCCAAAATTGCTTACCGTAAGATTATGAAATAATATGAAAATGTAATACATGAAGCGTACTAAGCGTAAAGTTATAAGATGAAATAATTGAGTGGGCGCCGATCAATATATGTCTGAGTTGGCATATAAGATACGTGGGTAATGGTTAGACCTAATAAATTAAAGTATAAAATAAGCCAATCGAAAGTTATTGGAATTAAATAGTAAACTGAAAAGTAATATTCAATCCTCCAACGATCGAGAAAGAAAGATTCCCTTCTTGACGCCGGACCGTATTAGAGCACAGAGACTGGAGCTCAAGGGGTTCGGCCACGTGGAAAAGTGGTAGAGCCAAAACGTCTTCAAACACAAGCAAATGGAAATCCTAAAATTTGGATTATCCGCGTGAAAGAAGTAACCGAGGTGTTCGATGGACCTAGATAAACAACGTGAAGTCTTAACAGTTCCAGTAGCGTGTATAGAGGTGTGTTAAGCCCGCTCCAACGCAAGTCCTCACAGCCGTAACGCCTTCATCCGTGCCGGTGCTCTCGCCGCCAGCGCGGGGGCAGCGGACGGGCCGGGCAGGCATCTCTGGCCGGGGCGCCTGGGGGGCCGGGCGGCGGCCGGTGCAGTTACTCGCGCCGGGGGCGGGGGCGGACGTGCGGGCGTGCGCGGGCGTGCCCACGAGGGCGTGACGGTATGCGAGGGAAGGGCGGGCGCGCAGCCCCGATTTGAGGCGGCGACGCCTCGGCCCGCGTCCGTCTCCCGCCCTCCCCTCCGCGTGAGGGAGGCAGGGAGGGCGGGGGCTCGCTGCCGCCGCAGCCGCCGCCCAACGCAGCTGCTCCCGCGCAGGTACTTCGCTGCAGACGCCGCCCGCAAACAGGTGGACGTGCCTTATGAGTCCTGCTTTCGCGAGAAACCGACGGTTACAAGAACTCTTCGAAAACCCACTCGTACGACAATAAATGCAAAGCAAAGTATACACCACTAAACTTATATAGTGCTCATGGAAATAGGTTTCTTTGCATTGATTTATTATTTGGTAGTTCCATGTAGTTAATGAAACTTCGCAACATTGTTTGAGCAGAACGTCTGAATTTCCTGTGTTAATTTTTTGAACATTTTTTAAATTAAAATTTCATGAAGATATGTTCAAACTATGGTTAATTAAACCTATTTCTTCTAAGCCATACTTTGAAGCTACAGAGTATACCTGAGAACGAATGGAGTGGAAATGAGCCCATCTGAGCAGACAAGAACTGTGAAGCACTCACTAATCGAGGCCCGGGGCGTTGGCGAGACCTGACACCGCCGCGAAAGGAGAGGTCACGTAACAGCTCGCAATCGCGTAAGCAGGAAATTCCGGGGCGTTGCACACGCACGGCGACGAAATTACGATCTTCGGGTCCAGGGCTCTGTCGGTTAATGCTTATGTCACATCCGCTGACTTCTTATCTAACAGAAAGGGAAGACATGCACAAAAATGTCGCCTGAGCAAACATAATAATCAAGAAATAAAAATGGAAACAATGTTTGCAATACAAAACACTACGTTCGTTATGTTTGACCAACAGCAACTTCTACCAATTTTAGTTTTTAACTTGTTTTTTTTTATATTATCCCAAAGTAACTTCCGAAGGAATAAATTTCAATCTTCAAAAATACAAGTTAAGAATACATTTCAAAAAATAAGTTTAAAATTTAAAAAATGACAGCGATAGCTTTTTATAATTGATTAAACAACGTAATAACTTGGAATCGCGCCGCACCCTTCGAGAGAGTAGTGTCCAGAGTAGTTGACGCAGGTCCCGTCTCCACCGGGGCGTGCACTCGCAGTCAGCCGCTCGGCGCGCCTCGCCGCCGGCAACGCCTCCGCCCGGCCCCGCCCCGCCCACCGCCCAAGGAGCGAGCGAGTATTTGAGATCGTCAGTAATCACTGCCGGTTTATGGAACTGTTTTGTTAACATTCTCGACCTGCAGAAATCAATAAAGCAATGCAATCGTAGGATTTAGATCATAATGAAAGCAATGTTTCGTTTTCTCAGTGATATTCGAAGAAAAAACACTTTAAATATTTACATTGGCTCCTTGACGGTTGCATTCTCTCATCTACGTAGCTTACGTTTTCTATAACAACCCTGCCTACAGAAACAACAGCTGAGCTCGGTGGAAATGTTAAGGCCACTAACTATGGGTGGCCAATTTTGCACGATTCCTTTCGCGAAGATAATAAGCCTTTTTCGCATCAGATCGCAGAACACACAATTCCATCCGCCCAATTACGTCCTCCAAAGTCGTCCGTGGCGCTCGTCATTCCGAGCGCAGCGCGCTTCGCCATTCATGCCGTGAGGCGGCCCCTTCCTGCCGCACGCGCCCCCGCGGCGGCGCGGGCCACGAAAGCGCAGTGAAAGGTGAAGGTAATCAGGACGGAACGCAGGAAAGCCGCGCGCTACCGCGGGATTTACGGCTTCGCAAAAACGCGTAGCGACTGGACTGGATCCGTAGTAAAAAAAAAAAAAAACAACAACTCCGAAATCGCCCAGTGATGTAAACCCGCGAGTCTGCCCGGCCCGGAGGAACCGAACGACCGGGAGGCGCTAAACGGCGCGTGGAGGCAGCTGGTTAGATATCCGCTCGCGAAGCTACAGCGCAAAAATAAAGAGAAAGAATCGGCTCGCGCCGGCCGGCTTTTAAGTAATATTTATCGCTGCATCGTGACATCGCGCAAAACGTCGGTTCGCGGCCTTCGGCTGAGGGGGAATCCGTTTGACAGCTCGCCGGCGGCCGATTACAAGGCTCCCGAGGCGAATATGGGCCAACTGGAGCTGGGCCAACTCGGGCGGCACGGGCTCAGCGGCGTTCTACGTCAACGCCTGCGGGGAAGCGGACAAATCGTCGAGACTCTGAGAAGATGGTCTACTCTGAAGTAAAGTATCGTACCCGTTTCTTTTTTGGTTGGTGAACATTTCGCATTGACCTGAATAGTTTGATAAAATGCAAAGCCCACAGAGTAAAGTGTATGTGGTGACTAGCGGTGACATTTAGGTGCCAGAACGCAAAATGCTGAGGTGCGAATGACGAATTCATACTCCTTGTCGAAAGGAATTAAGACGTGTGAAATACATTTCACGACACATTGCCTCTGTTGGTTCCGCAAACTCTCCATGTGCACCGACGAAGTCAGCCCTCGCGATCAAGTCCTGACCCGAGGACGCACATGGAGAAGCACGGCAAGCGCGCGGGTGCGCGCTCCCTCAGGCCTCCAGGAGCAGGCGGGGCCAAGGCGAGGCCGCTCTCGAAACCCAATCCGCCATACAAACCGCGACACCGCATGGCAGGAAACGGTACCGCGGCGCCTGGCCGGGGACTGCGGCGGAGAAACGAACCGGGTTCCTCAACCGGCTCCGGAGCGCACCGGACGAAGAGAGAGAGAAAGAGGGGGAGACAGAGGGGGAGAGAGGGAGAGAGGGAGTGAGAGGGGGGAGAGAGAGAGATTGGGACGACTGCGCAGTGTGGTGTTGTGTGTGTGTGTGTGTGTGTGTGTGTGTGTGTGTGTGTCGGGGTGTGCGTGCGAGTTATACCGAGGGGTAGAAAATAGTGTCTCAGTAGGGGATAATGGGGAATGGGAGAGAGCAAATGAAGTTGAAAATGCCAATTTACCAGTAAGAAAGACAGGGGTAACGGAGGGTTGAAACCGTTGAAAAAATGGACGCTATGTAAGCTAGGTCGTGAATAGGAACCCGATTTGATATAGCATTCCAAGGCGGAGGCAAGATACTAAAAGAGGAAACGGAAAATAGCTGCATCGTCTCTGGTGCATACCGTAACAGAATCGGTGGAAGCGCTCTGAAGTCTGAACGAAGACGCCGAGCGGAAACGCGCCACCAAACACGGTAATGAAGGGCGGTGGCGACGGGATGGAGGTGGCCGTGATTGCGCGTCGGTCCGCCGAACGGAAGGATGCGTGCGCTATGACCCGCTGACGGTCGTCGGAGGACGCGGAGTGGGGGAGGTGACGGGACGCGACGAACGGGCGGACGGACGTCTTCGTTGCCGGCGACGCTGCAGCGGTCAGTTCGCGACCGAAGCTTAACTGTTTCCCGCCGTCGTCGCCTCCATTTGCTTAACGGTCCACGCGGTCGCGTATCCGGCGGCGGAGGCGGCGGCGACGGGGCGTCCCGTCGCAACGCGACCCGCCCTACGCGTCGTCCCACACCGCCACTCGCCGCCGCCGCCGCCGCCGCCGCCGCCGCCGCCGCCGCCGCCGCCGCCGCCGCCGCCGCCGCCGCCGCCGCATCCGCTCCCGCCCAGCGCGGGCGCGTCGTGAAAGCCAGGTAACGCAGGCGCGACGCCGTAAAACGAATCTGCTATAAAAACGCACTTTTCGGCGATAACTGGAGGCAGGAAACTCCAAATGTCGTCTAGGTCCCCAGAGAGAGTTCAGATTCCTCACCTGGGAGATGGAGGTGGAGATCGTCAAGAAGTGCTTTCCCGGATTATATGTCACGAGCAAGGGCGGAAATGTGGAACTGAGAAAATGTTAGTGCAGAATAAGAAAAGTAGTCCTCGTGTTTCAAGAAGTTTCCTGTTTATGAAACGAAACGCATACTTATGGGTGAGTTTGTACGTGTGAATGGCAACGTTCGACATATAATAACACTTTAACTGATACGATCTAAAACATGTATAAAACAAGTAGAATAATTACTTCGGAAAAGTACATAACTTCATAACGGCACGCCATATCTCCATAATATCAACTTCGACAACAGAAGACATGGTAATTACACACCTAATTAGCGTAAGGGTACCGCGACCTTATATACAACAAACGTAAATTATGTATTGCGTGTTTCCAGGAAAAAGAAGCACGTATTACAATTTATCGTCAAAGTCACATGAAATCCTGGAAGATAAAATTTCGGTTCAAAAGTCTTTTTAAGGTTTCATGTGATCTTAATTTTAATTAGAATTCAGTGCAGGACTCTTTTGGCCGGGTCTGGTATAAAGCCATCGGTGCGATACCGTGATTACTATTTTTTGCCGTAGACTACATTTTATTCCGTCGAGTAAAATAATTTATCCAATGAACTTGTGGATGTGAACAGAACTTCTGGATGTGAACAGAACTTCTGGATGTGAACAGAACTACGGGAGACGAGCTCAATACGAGTTTATAGACCAGGGAAGATAACTTATACAGTGAAAGCAAAAACTCAGCATATTCTTACAGCTTAAAGGCCTTCTTGGAGTAAAGGAATCAGTAAATGTAATTACAAATAAATAGTAAAAATAATTTTAAAAAATCAACGCGTACTAAAAGAAATTACAATAACAGATTAGAGTAAATCGAGGTCGGGGGACCATCAAAACACATCTTAGAATCTCCATGTAACAAGGTAGGCGGGGCGACAGAGTGGAGGTGGGGCAGCGCGGGGCGGCGCACCCCGGGAAGGAGGCCTCCGGCGCCTGCGGGTCATCCGGCCGCCACCGCCGCCGTCGCCGCGCCACGTGGCTCACGCCGCCACCCGCCACCCCGCCGCACGCAACTCCACAGTCATTCTGTCCCACTTTGCTCTCTCCCACCGGCGCCGCGGCCTGGCGAGGGGACAGCAATGAGCAAAGACATGTTACGGATCTGAGAGGTGGTGAGGCGTGTGCTTTAGCGCTCTCGTATACATAAACGAAGATTTTCAATCAAGTGAAATGTTTGAATGAGGGATCAGGAAGTCAATTTGTATGAAGAAAAAATCGTTCGTCTATGGAATTCAATTTGATTAAGGTATTGCCTCAGCCAGAAAAGAAAAAAAACAACATTTTTTTATACATCTGTTAGAATATTACACGTAATAAATCTGTTCTTATAGATAATCAAAAACATCACATACTGTTGAGTCCCGTATCGAAGGAAAAAAAAAGAGTAATGCAAATAACCTCGTACCTCAAGCAAAAAAACTCATTCCACCTTAGACATGTCAAACGTGTAGCAGCACACGATCTCCGTACGATATTTCGTAGCGTGTTAATTGTCCGTGGGCAGGCGTCGTCGTCGTCCTCCTCCCCGGGGCCACGCCCCCTCGCCCGCCCGTGTGCCCGCCGGCGCGGCGCCTCTGGAGGAAGTCGCTACCTGTCGCGATACGCATCGACGCGCCGCGCTAAAAGCCGCGGAATTCGCCACGGGCGCCCGCCCCCGCTTCCGCTTTGCATGTCTCCGCCTAATGCACTTCCGCCCGCGCGGGGGCGGATGGGGTGGGGCAGGCAGCACGTGGGTGGGCCGCTGCCAGGGCATGGCGTACGACGACCACGTGGTGGCCACGAGGCCGAGACGATGCTCGAACAACTCGCGATCATGGGTTTCTTTCAATGCGGAGCGTTCCATGTTATAAAAAAGTCCATCTTCTGTTGAATCAAATCGTTTGTAAGAAACCTCTCCATGATTGGATGATGTAATTTTAAACACAATGCCATTAAATATCTGTTGGGGTATTTACGAGTTCCTCGCAGCATTCGTAAGAACACCCTTTGCCGTTTCCTACGTAAAGTTAATGTAACCTAAATAGTAGTTATTAACGGGAAATATAATTCTTGCATTCAAACCTTAATATAAAAACAAAATATCTCCTGAATATATAAAAAAATCTCCTGAAAATTTTGACTGACTTTTTGGCCTTCATCATTTTCTCCAATAAATATTTGTAAGAAATAAACACAGAGTCTCAGATGTGCCAAAAGTCTTGACTCAGGAATATACCGTAGCTAACACGTTTAATAAACAAAAAAACAAAAACAAAAAAAACCTGAAAACAATCCAGTAAGTTATCCCAAAAGAGTACACTTGGAAATAATGAATTAACGAGCTTGAAGAAGTGCAACATTTGCCCATCCCCAGACCACGTGGAGCGACGTCTGGCTGCATGGCGTGGCGGGGCGGGGCGTGGCGGGGCGCCAGGGCAGCCGAGGGAGCGACCTTCCGCGAAGCGGCCCTGGGGAGACACGCCCCCATCGGCTGTCGCTCGGGCGCACTGCTCCCAAAGCAGCGACTTCGAGCGCGAGGCACAATGCAATGATAATCAACGTGAGCAGTAAAATAAATAAAATATTAAAGTGATTAACAAAATAAGATAATTTTTTTAATCTTTAATACGCACATTTTATAGGTAAAGAACGCTTCACTGCAGATATTTTTAAAAAGATAACTGGTGAGTCGAGAATAAATAGTTTCTACGATAGCTATTTGCGAATCTTGCAAAAAATATGATTAAGATAATTGTTACGCCGGTTAGAACCGAATTTTCTAATGAAGTTATATACGTATAAGTTGAAATGAGCACTTGAAATACACCATTTGCAATGTATTCATTCTTTGCCAGTATTTTAGACATTTTGCATGTGCCATCACAGGACTACTAACTTAAGAAATGTAAAAAGTGAACTGAAACCTTTCAAAAAGTTAACAAAAATCACTCTATTTCCTTACTATTTATAAACACAAAACGTAAAAAAAAGTTCCTTCGAAATTCCACAACATGCGTGCCGCGTGGCTTTGGCCCACTGAGGCGCGGCGGCGCGGCGCAGGGAGAGGCAGGAGTGTGCGGCGGCCCCGTATCGTCGCCCGCGAAGTGCGTGTCAAATGGGAAGAGGGCGGCACTTGAAAGGCACACTCGCCGCCGCCTTCGCTTTCGCCGTCGCCGTCCCCTCCCCCTCCCCCACCGCCACCGCCCCACGACGGGGCTCTGCGTCTTCGTGGATCAGGGTTGCTTCTTCAGAGATAACTATTTTCGCGTCCATGAATAGAGTATATTGCTTGCCCATCGCAAGCAGAAGTGTAATGAAGCTGTTTGTTGTTTATCTAATGAAAATTATTATTATTATTATTATTATTATTATTATTATTTTTTATTATTATTATGATACCTATGCCACGCACGAAAACTAATACATTTGCTCAAGTAGATGCGTTCAGCGAATTGCTCTTATCGAGCGACCAACATCCAAAAAATCTGGACACAAGCAGGTCACATTGGGGATACTCTATTGTTATTAATGCGCTATTCAGATTAACATCAATACCTCAGTTTTTTGGATATTGATTGAAATTCCATAACACAACAGTTACGTAACGTGGACACATGGACAAGTATCAAGAGGGTAATATCAATAACCTATGATCGTATTTTACTACATACTCAACTTCCCCCTAAAATGCTACATACTCAAAAAAATCACCGGTCGGGATACCATCGATTCTGCTGAATTGAACACGTTGGACGCTCACTACGCGTCGCGAATGAAGAGAGGTGCCTCCCCCTCCAGGCAATTTCATGTGCTCCTAGGCGATCTGCACATGGGTCACGCCGCCTCGTGCGCTCGCACGCATCGCCGCCGGCGCGTCGCGTCGCTCCGCGTCGTGCTGCGTCGCACTGCGTCCGCCGCGCCGCTTACCGCCGCCGTCGCCCGGCTGCCCTGATGGCCGTTTTCCGCTCCCCCTTTTCACCGAGCCCTATTGCTTTAAGTTTCATTCATCACGCTCGTCTTCCTTATTAGCCGGTCTCCTGCCTCGTCTTCCGCTCCGGTTGCGGCGGTGGCGGTGGCGGCGGCGGCGGCACGGCAGCTCCAGCGGCGCTGGCGGCGACGGCGGCGGCGGTACAGGCTGCGGTGCGACTCTGCGAAACCCGTTCTCCCACTTGCTGGACGCCATCGACGCTGCCGCCACCGCTGCCCCAGCGCCAGCCAGCGTCGGCAACACGCAGCCAGCGCACAGGGCCAAATCTACTCTACCTCCACGTGTCCCTTCAGGAGCAAATTTTGAAGCGCCAGAACAACGTATGATCTCTTGGATCATAACTAAAACTTCACTTCTGCAGAGTCGGAAAAAGATTGTGCGCTTTGTGATTTCAAGAAAATCGCATCGTACTGTGCTTTTAAAACTTACTGTTATCAAAATATTATGACAACTGCATTCTTTAGATATACAAACGCACTTCACTTACCGAAGTAGTAAAATAATTCTTTTAAAGTAAAGCATGGCTTTTCACACGTAAAACACCTCCGCTCCATATTATTTGGGTATTATTCTAAATATAGTAATGTCAGGTTTCATGCTAGGTAGCTGCCCTTAGAATGGAATCAGCCAATCCAAAGAGAGCGCATGAATAGGTCAGTGAGCGAGTATTGTCGTGCTCCGAAATGCCTTCAACATGACGAACGGAGGTGCGTCGTTTCGCTGTGGTGAATGACGACGAACTCTTCACTGTGCGTGGCCCCCGCCGCCACCGACCGTCATTTTCCATTAACGCATATAAACTTGTGGTCGAGGGCTCGCGGGGCGATGATCAACAATGAGAAGGACGCGCTTCCCTTTTCGCGAACGCAAGACAAATATTGAAGAGCCCCGCCTGCCCGCCCGCTATTTGCTCTCCATTACTCCGTGTTTGCTCGCGGCAGACCCGCCCGCCCTCGCCAGTCGCACGGCGTTGCGCCGCACAGCGAAACGACGAGCGCACAGTGGAGCATGAGCCGTGCGTGCGCAAGTCCTCAGGACTCCTTAGGGCGCTGGGCCAGACCTTTCATTTTCTTCAGAGGGCGTGCACGCTTTTGTCTCGGTTCAACAGAAATTGTTTTAGATTGTGTACTTTCCAGCACGTCTGGGCCCTAAAAATGTAAGTGGGAAGTTTTTCAGAAAACAACAGTTTCTTATTAACAATATGTTTCCAAGGTTTGCACACTTTTTGCAATTACCTATGGTGCAATATCTTAATATTCGTTCACGTATTTATGTTTTTTATCGTTATTAACTAGTTTTTCGAGGATCAAGACCTCCCCTTCTCCCACCACGCTCTCTTTGGATTTGCCATTGCCTACCTCAGTGGCCAACGATTCTCGTTCGCAGAGCGACGTTTTTGTTCCCGTGGTACTCAATCTAGAGTTTGAATTTCATCCACAACTTTGAAATTACAGAGACCTCTAAATCATGAGGGTCCTGACACGCACACGAGGGTTTTTAAAAAAAGTACTGCTTCACACTTAAGAAAGAAATGTCAATCAAAATAACAAACAGAGTCTGAAGCAGTCCTTGATGTTGGCGATTGAATATGCAAATGTGACGTTTCTGTGTTTATATCGTAAAACTCTTAATTCACTTTTGCGCTTTCCTAAAGATCCTGTAATACTGGTAACTACTTCAAAAGTTTCAAGAGTAGCCAAGACTTGTGGGGACAGCGTATTACGAAAAAGCCTCCGCATTCATCTTGTGGTTTATTAGAATGTTTATCGTCACTTGCATTAAATGGGAAGAAAAACTGTCTCATGATCTACATTTTTGAAAGGTTTCTAATCGGTTACAAATATTTAAAAAAAAACAATGGCGTAACTCATTTAATATTCTATTTAACCAGACGAACAAAAATGAAAGAGGAATAATGAAATGAATTCTTGTACATTACAATGTTCATTGTTCATCGTGATGCAAGCGAGCAGTCAGAAACAGTTTGCCGCTAACATCCAAGCACTAGACACATCCATAATTAGCAATCCTCGCAACTGCACCGCTCTGCAGGAAAACACGGCTAAGCAGCCACGCTGCCCCTCAAGCTTTACTGTGATAATAAACCTGTACCTCGGCCGACTAAGAGGCGCGGGCGGAGGCGCTCCGCTGCCCAGCGAAAGGCGCGACCCTGGCAGGCCGCAAGAAAACCGGAAAGGCCCTTAAAAGGTCCCCCCGCGGGGGGGGGCCCCCCCGGCGGCGGAGGCACAGACAGCGCTAGGGCACGCTTTACACCAAAATCGAAAGTCCTCCGCTTCATTGGTCTACGCTGCCGCGTTGCGCGCTCAATGACGTGTTGAAATCCCGGCGGTCGGGGGGCCACTTCAACAGTGCGAAACCCATAGGCCGACGGCGACGGCGAATGGGAGGGTGTGGAGGCGGCGGCGGCGGAGGAGGTTCGCGCTAATTGCCTCGTTTATGTCTCAGAACAATTGCCGAGCGACATCGTAGTCTCCGGAGTAATGCGCGCAATGAAGATAAAGGGCAGTTTATGTGGGGAGTCGGTGGAAGAATCCCGTCCTGTCAGTCTCTGCGAGACAGTCGCTTTCCTGGTAAGAATCAAACGGACAATCACACGAGGAGCCGTGTTTCTGCTTCTTTTTCGTTGTGCTGTCCGACGCACGAAAAGACCATCTTTCAGTTCTTTGGATTCTTGTTCAAGAAATTATTTCTTGGAATGCTTAGTGACAATTTTTAAACGGGTTCTTTCGACATTGCGGAGTAAATTCACTAGATTATGTACTTCGAAAGTAACTTTCAGCGAATCACACATTCCAGTGAATACATAAATACGAGAGCTCTGCTCGAGATAAGGGGTGCCTTTGCGTTTGAACTGCATACCCTGGAAGAATTTATACATCTAATAGGACATTAAGATAATTAATAGTTGACTGCTTATTGTTTCATCTTTGATGCCCTTGTCCCTAACAGGAAAGACTAAAATAAATACATTACCCATTCGATAAAGACTCCATCAGACAATAAAGTAAAGTGGAAGAAACGAGTTTCTAAAAAATAAAAAAAAATGTCGCAGGAAACATTAGTAGATAATACATATATTCAGAGCAACATCATTCTTCATTGGCCCCGCTCTAGTCACGCCAACGCGAGTCCTGCCGCCTGCGAGCCAGTTCGTCGGGCGCGCTCGGGGTCGAGGTCACCGGGCGGCGGCGGCAGGGCCCGCAAGCAGCAAGTGGCGGCGGCGGCGGTTTCCCGGGCCGGAATGAAACTCGGCGGCGCGAGTCACGTGCCCTTCGCGCGGCAGAGGCGGGCCGGTTGCTCAACAAGCGAACGCGCGAGCCAGCCCGCGCCCGTTCGCTCGCGCCTACCAGCGGCGGCGGCGGCGCGCGCCTTCGCCGCGAAGGCGGGCGGGGCGCCCGCCGGGCCTGCGGTGGCCCGTGAGGAGCGGGGCGGGGGGGGGGGAGAGCAGGTACCCTGCGGCCGTACGCGCGCGTGGGCTGCTCCGCCGCTGCCACTCGCCCACGGGAACAGCCTACCCGCCCGCCCCCCGGCGACTCATCAACCGGCGGCCGGCCCCGCCCCCCACGCTTGCCCTCTCCTCCCGCTCCGCAGAAAACACGCAGGACATCGTGCGAAGCCGCTTGTTCAAAACAGCTCAATGTTTTACAATGTACAGACTCAATTCAGAGCGAATATGGAGGTTAATTAAATTACGCTATTTATTTTCTTCGATGCAAACTGGACACCTCCTATACTAACTTTGTTTAATATGACAAATGTTTATTAAAAGTAGAAAATATGTACAGTGGTAAATGTTTTGACTCTGTGATATTTTCACACGCAAGTAAACTATTGTACTACATGATCACTACTTACACATTCCTTTGAATGATTTTCCGCAGTATATTACGTCTCAGATGAAACACATTCAAAGTTTTTTTCTGCTTACTATGTAACACTCAGCTCAACCAACTTTTAATTATCTTGCTGAATTCTATCATTGATTTTGAACTGCAATATCAAGTATGAAATGAATATAAGGAAGCACTGAAATGTCTCTTGAAAACTGCTTGTTTGTAAAGCGTAAAAGTAAAATACGAAGGAGTAATCAACGCATCTCAGAATATGCATTTTCTATTTTTTTTTTTTTTTGCACTATTACATTGAAAAACCTCTCCGCGTACGTCGGGCACATCCGGTCACTTTGATTAATGTGTGGCTTCGTCTACACGCAGAGTTATCTCTAACGCACCCGAAGATGTCAGGCGCCCCCTTTCTTGGCAGAGGAAAACGACGCGTGGAGCCATCCCGAACTGAATTAAGACGCTTCATTTGACGATCGTTATTTTTGTCAGCATTCTTGACCCATTTCGCTCTCCGCCAAGTTGTGAATGTTTAGAAATCACGCGACAACTGGATCAAGTGGTTGGGGTTCAGCCAAAGATGTTCCATTTACCAGATAAGTAGGTCACTCGCAGTATAGATGCTTGTAAATTGCTATTTTTTCTAATATTTGGGGCTTAAGAATCGGAATTGGGAACTTGGGGTCAGAAAGAGACACAAGTTCAAAACTTTCCTATAATTATAAGATCATTGGATAAGATAATACGTTATCTATATTACACAATGGGGCGTTTTGATGTTCTTAACGGTATACAAAATATTTTGTTCAAGAATAGGTAAGGTCACTTGATTATAAATCAAGACGAACTATATCAGAATAACAAAAGGAACGAAGTTCCCTGATGTATTTATGTCTGATAAAATGTGTGTCACTATAATACATTGTACATCATTAGATCTGAAACCTGTAACCACAAGTTCAGATCTATACACTAATTATATGTTTAATCGTGTTTTTTTCTGATCATATAGAAAATGCGTGAATTTTGCCACTGCCATTATTTTTACATGTAGAAATTTAGTACAGGGATTTTCGTTGAGAACACCTTCCACCCTAACTGTAGTAGAGGCGATTCATTGGGAAAGGAGTGACGAGTGGCAGCAAACGTCTAACGAGCAGGAGAAGGGGCGGACAGGAGAGAAGGCGAGCAGGTGGTTCGCGAATAAGAGAGCTGACGAACTAGCTGATAAGCTCAAGGAGTGGCGAGCCAAGCTTCTAACGAGCAGGAGAAGGGGCGGACAGGAGAGAAGGCGAGCAGATGGTTCGCGAATAAGAGAGCTGACGAACTAGCGATAAGCTAAAGGTCTGGCGAGCCAAGCGTCTAACGAGCAGGAGGTTGGACGCGCTAGGCGGCTGACGAGTTGGCTGATAAGCTGAAGGAGTGGCGAGCAGGAGGCTCGACTCTGAGTGGGAGAGGCGGGGTTGGTACGCCTTGCGTCAGCGCGCGAGCATCGGCGGCGCTGGGCGCTGGTCAGCCACGCGCCGCCGCTCCGCAGGCGACGCACCTGCCAGCCTGCACGCAGCGCAGGCACGTTCCTTCGTTTCGGACACGTTCGCGTCGGCGCGCGCTCGTGCACAGGAAGTTACGTTTCGTGTCGCTCACGTGTTTTTAACACTACGCGTAGACGCAGCGCGTGGGCACGTACTAGCCGTGTTTTCAGAAACCGGAGACGTGTCTTGGAGTATGAACTTGAAAATCATTAGTAATGCCTTTAACAAGAAATGGAGAACACTGACACGAGATACCAGATACTATCGAAACCGTTAGATCAAGAAAAAAGCGTTTGCGTGCTTTTCAATGTTGAAGACACTTTCACGTCAATATATTTTGAGCACAGGTACACGATTCTAGTAAGAAATTGAGAGCCAGTGAAATACTATTAACGGCAGCGTGATATAAGGTAAAGTATCCACTATCACTGGCTTTGAAAACCTTTTACAAAAGAAGAAACGATGTTCCGGGTATCCAGTAAATTATTGTATATGTGTGTATATTTTAAAAGCATATAATAAAGATCTTGGGTACATCATGTATATAAACATTGAGTTTGGTGATTATAAACAATTACATTTTACTTCTTCAATCTCACAACAATAACGTTTGAATAGTTGTTTTAAACAGATGAAAAACGCCACTGGAATGATCAGTTTATCGACTAAATATGTTAAAAAATTAATATTCACGTATGACGCAATCAAAACAAAACTACATCTACAAAGTATCATCTTTCATTAGAAAGAAAACGAAAACCGTAACAAGCACCACTTTGGGTAGGTGAAAATTGTTGCAAATGACTCTCATCAACGTTTGAAGCGCAGGTTGTGGGCGAGGCGCCCCCTCCAATCAGCGCTCCTCGATGGCCTGCTCTCCCTCGCCCCTCCCCGTCGCGCCCGCCTCTTAGCGCACAATGAGCGCATTAATATGGAGCGCGCCACTTTTCCACACAATGCTTGGGCCGAGCGCGCGGCGCGGCGCGGCGCGGCGCGGCGAAGCCACCTGCGTGCAAGCGCCAACCGCCGCGCGGCGCAGCGGTGGCAGCGGCCGAGTAAAGGACCGCCCAACAATACGGATCTCGAAGACGAGCTCTCACAAGGACACGTTGCAAAGCCATTTCAAAAACAATGTGCTGGACCAATCAGGGATGGCTGCTTGAAAACAATGAATAACGTTGTGCTTCTATCACGTTGAGTACTAGGTCAGGTTACTTCCATCAACAGATGACCCTGAATAGCATAGCTGTCGAAATATTATCCACGTGGAATAATGTCTAAGATGAAGTTTATAATCGATAGTGGAGTGATCCATTCAAAGGAATATATACGTGTTAAATCAAAAACCCTCAGCCAGTTAACACTGCTACCTTATATCAATTTTAAAAGACAGGAAGCAACTATTAAGTAAATTATTAAAAGCAAACTAAAGCAATTATTAATAATAATAATAATTTTACAGAACCTATCTTCAGTCGTTTCAAATTAATACTCGCTAGCATATGTTGCGTTCCGGTGAATGACACTTAGCTCTAATAGCTTCTTTCCGTGAGGTGGGGAACCCATCGCATGAACCCTGCAAGCTGAAGGGGACGTAATGAATTCATAGCAGGTTTAGCGATGCAACGTCAAAGAAGTTTATACTTAATCTTTAATTTAATTAGCAATGAGAAAGAATTACATGTCTTGAGAAGAAAAAGTGAAAAAAACAAACTTGATTTATAATTACGACGGCAGACCTGTCGGTGATCGAAGTCGTCATAATAAACCAAAATATTAATTAGTTTTTCTTCCTTTACTCTAAATGAATTACATCCACTTAAGATAAATGGGTCTTGATGAAAACAATTTCTAATTGCTTCTATCTTTTCTCACGCCAAGCACGATGAGCAAACAATTTTCTCCCTATTTTCCTTATCAATTGTTCTACCAAGAAGCAGTGGAAACGAGATTATTTTCCATAAAGCAACCGTGTTACATTTTATCACGTATTTTGTTAGGTTTCACCAATTGAATTTATTGTCAGTCTGTGCTCGCAAAACAAGAACAACAAACGCACGAAAAACCCTTAAGAATACAATTTATACGCAAAGCATCTTCGCAAGCAGATACCTCATATACACACACACACATATGTCCGAACACGGGCCAGAACGTGCGTACGACATCGTTAAAATTCAGTGAGGTCATATACCTGTTTCCCACTGGCAAACGAAGTGCTCCTAAACACTAGAGCGAGCTACTTCCAGGGCGGAGGCGCGAGACGGTGAGAAGGACGCGCGCAGTCGGCGGAGCGGCGAGCGCCGGGCGGGCGGGGCGGGCGGGCGGGGCGGGGCGGGCGGGGCGGGGCGGGGCGGGGCGGGGCGGGGCGGGGCGGGCGCGCGCCCCCGCTCGCTCGTCTGCGCCCGGCGGCGGCGTGCTGTCGGCCAAGGTCCCCGCCCGCCCCTCGCCGCTGCGCCCGGCGGCGGCGTGCGCCCGCGCGAGGGCTCGCGACCTTCCGCCCACGCCGACGCGACGTGGCCACGGCTGCCCGCCTGTCCTCAACTTGACACTAGGCAGATTTAGCACGCCATAGCGTACACCGCACAGCAATCGACTGAAATTTTCATCTTACGCGCATGCGCAGACGCACAAAACTAGGGACATTCGCTGCACATTTGCACACAAGTGCATATGCGCATTGGCAGAAGATCGAGACTGCAGTCAATTACTGTACGCTATGCCGTGCATAAACTTCGTATTGTCAGGGAGAGAAAGCTTTTGAGACACAGGTACAAAATAGCTTTTGACGAACCATTTCTCCAGTTTTAGCGAACGCATGCATGCGCAGAACCGTTCCTAGGGCGGCAGAGCTGCTATGCGCATACGCACATTCGCTACAAGTCCGACAAAACGCGTACACTTGGTTTTTTGCCTCGCCACTTCTTGTGCGTGCTCGCCTCGCACTCACCAGATAGCGTGGGCTCACAGAAACAGCTAATCGTACTGAGTATCGCGGTGGTGACGACGTTTCTCATGCAGAGGTTTTATCAACAAATGTTTGGGAGGGCGAAATTTCCAGGGACCGAAAAGGTATTGAATACCGGTAAAAAATACCGGTATAATACCGGTATTTTTCCATACCTTTTTCAAATACCTTTATTCATTTATACCGGTAAAATACCTCTATAGGACGTCTATACCGGTATGGACGTCCATAAAGGTTATACCGGTATTATACCGGTATTTTCAATGACGAAATATAGCTTTCCATTCATACATGTTGACAAAATAGGTTGCTTTAGTTAATAATATCTCACAAAATGTTTATTAATCAAATATCATTTCATAACTGATATTTATTGTTTAAATTATTATTTTGTATATATATATATATATATATATATATATATATATATATATATACAGTATATATATATATATTAAACAACTGTATTAAATTCTATTCTTATTATTGTAAATGTTTTGTGTTCGGGCGTTTACGTTTTGCATACGTTGTATGTATTGGAAACCTCCCTTAATTTAAACTTCGGAAAAGTTGAAATATGAAATAATAATTATTGGTTCCATTGAAGAGAACCTTTTCTTAGTGTCCTTCATCGAGTTATTTCGCATCTGACCTGAGAGATGACCTAAGTCTGTCTTTGTATTTCGCACATGGAGAGGCTGTCAACGTATGCGCCGTGCCGTTAGGCGTAGGACCGTTTCTTCCCTCCCCGACCCCTCCTTCGGCGAACTGAGGAAGCGTTGACACCTTGAGAAAGTGTATTTTCCTTGTTTATAATAAGGGTTTAATATATTTTGACATTAATGAAATATTAAAATTTGTAATAAAAGTAAATTATTATGTTATTATTATTATTATTATTATTATTATTATTATTATTATTATTTTCAATTAAAATTAACATTTAATTGAATTAAATTTATAAATTAACAAAAAAATGAAAATTAATTTACCAAATTTAAAAATTTAAAATTTAATTTTTTAAAATATTTATTAAATTAATATTATATAGTACTATTAATAATTTTTCTTAATGAAATTTCTTAAATAATACATGGGTGTAAATTAAACATGCTTCAATCATTAATTTTGAATTAAACATAACGCATCTGTTTCCTCGCGTAAGAATAGTTAATATGTCTATTAGCGTTCAATGTCAATTTTAATATTGTTTTAGTTATAATTATGGTGCAGAATAAGGAAACTGGGCCAACTGAAAAAAATATTTTTCGGAATGTTACAAATTTATACGATCAAATTTAAGCAAATAATCGTATTTAGTGATAAACACAGTCATGCAAGAAGGAAGTTTGGTATGCGTGGGAAGACTCATTTATGGATAAGAAGACATGTTTCTCCATTTTTTATCGCTACTAGAAAGGACAAGATTTATACGGAGAAATTCGATAAATTTTCAACACTCTATCACGTGTCGCCAAGCTCTGCGCCCGGACGTGAGGTCCAAGGTCAGCGAACGAGCTCGTGTTGACGTCTGCGAAAGACCGTTGGCTGGTCCCCCCGTCTGACGACATAACTCGACTACCCAGTCAACGGCAGAACTCGACCTAGCTATAATAAGTGACGAAAATCGGCCACCCTCGGGACTCGAACCTAGGACCTCCCGGTCAGAAACTCAGCCGTGTGTAGTTGTTTCCTCTGAGTCATTTCAGCGGAAAATATCACAATGAATTTCCCCAAATACCTGTATGATTCTACTGAAATACCGGTATTTTCTTATGAAAATACCGGTATTTTGATGAGAGAATACCGGTATAATACCTTTAAATAGAGGTATTTTACCGGTATAGACGTCGGATAAAGGTAAAATACCTCTAAAAATACCGGTATTTGACGTCTTATACCGGTATTTTTAAAGGTATTTTGAATAAAGGTATAATAGAGGTAAAGGTATTTGTATACCGGTATAAATACCTTTACCGCTATTATTTCGGTATTCGGTCCCTGAAATTTCCACCTCCACTCATACAAAGTCATCTCAAGTAGGTGAAGGACATTTCAGAAATAATTCAAATATAACCACATTGTAAACGGCCCCATCTTATTATAAGCACGACTCGCGAGAAAAGTAGACGCCACCAAATAACGAGTTTAGTCGAAAAGAGGTGCCAGGGAAACGAAAGGACCTAAAAACAACAACAAAACAAATAGTTCTCAACGCCGCTGTTCTCACTGCACCAAATAGCCAAGCCGACGGGAAAGCTTTAAGGGTATAACGGCTCGTTCCTGCTCTCCAGACAGAACTCAACTTCGCTTCAGCACATGATGTAGACCACAGGGATTCTACTATGCTGGACGAATTGTCGTCCTGGATACGGAAAAACATTCAATGTAATGCATTAGTCACACGACTAAAATGACGAATGCAAACTATACGGTGAGTACCAATTCAATGAGAGAAACAAAGATAGGGTATTACGACCCATAAAAGAAGCAAAACATTCCCTTAGAAACCTATACCGGAAACAATATACACAAAAAAATATTAACCCTTATTTGCCTGAATTATTATTCTTAAAAGTTTCATTACGCCATTGTTGAATATTTTTAAAACTTTCTTTTAAAATTATTCTCAGAATTTTGATATGCACATGCTAACTCCTTTTTAAGTTGTTATGGAAAACAACATGCTGTTTATAGTTGCCCATACGGGCACGCTAGGCGGTTTCGGGTTAACTTGAACTTTTTTTCCCTTCTAGGGGTTTTATCCAGCCAATAGCCGGTTACCCTCTACGTCCCGATCGGACGTAAATTCGACCGTAGACTAGACAACACACTTGCGGGCTCCTCTGATTTGGGGTCAGCAGAACGCGAGATCCTGCGCGACAACACATACAAAGTCACGGGACAAACAACCATGCCCAAAGCGGGACTCGAACCCCCGACCCTTCGGACCGAAGCGCTGAGTGGGTACTCGCTCTTAGCTACCTCGGCTATCTAGGTCGGCTAAATTGAACACTGTTAATTGAATGAAATAACCTGACAACTTTTGAAACTCTTATGTCACACCGGGCCCACACGTGGTCCGTGAGCGCCCGTTTTCGCTACCGAGGTAGCTCAGTGCATCAACTGATGTCACTGCAGCGCCTCTGACCTGGAGGTCCTAGGTTCCCACTCCCCACGGCGGCAGGATTTTCGACACTAGCTTTTCAGCTAGGTCGAATTCAGTCGCTGTCTGGAGGAGAATTCTAGCGGCTGGCTGCTCTGATCGGTAGTTTTCCGTGGTTTCTCCGATCAACACCAGGCGAATGCCGAGCAGTACCCTAACAAACGGGCCACGGACCGCGCGCGATCTGTCCTTCCTCTTCCTTGTCCTATCCTCTCCCCTTACACACACACACACACTTACACTAACATGCACTACACTACCACATATTCCGGGAGGCCGGGCGGGAGCTTAGAGCTAGTCCCGACTGGGGCGGTGCCCCGCTGATGGGAGAGTCCTGGTTAGGGTAGCCCCACTAGTTGGCGCCGGATCTCGCCATCCAGCGAGGAAAGATCACCGCGCTTCTCCCGAGAGAAAAAAAACACGCACTACACTAACGGGACTAATGACCAAAGCAGTTAGCGTGTCCGGAAACACGAAAACATCAAAGCAAAATCGTTTTCGCCTCGTGCTGTGTGTCCGCCGAGAAGGGCGACGCGCGGAATGCGAGGTGCGGCGGACGCACCCCGGCCGGCAGCGTCCGTCGCCGTTACCGGAAAAGGAAGGCTCGGGCAGCGGAGGACGCCAACCCGGATGTGCTCTCGGCGCGTTACTCCTATCACATCCAATTTTAAACCTACAGGGAAGCCTGAAACAACGCCCACCTCTAGGAGCGGTCACTTTAGCACCGGCCGTATTTATCCTGGAACCGTTTGATTTTTGATACGTGTATATCTTCCCACTTTCAAGCAGCCACCCGAACCTGCAGTCAGGCACAATTCGCAAATTCACCTCATTAATCGATCACTTCCAACGATTTTGGACTGTTTTCGAAATAGGAGGCGGAAGCGTTGAGAAACAATGCATTTGCTTCGCTCAATGGCAATAGTGAAGTTTGTTGATCTATGCTTCCCCTCTTTGGGAACTTGTCAACACTCGAAGGAGCACGAATCCGATCTGAAGATCATTTTATTTATTTATTTTACGTCAGAAAACAGTTTAAACTGCGTATGACGTGCTATGGGGATAAGTGATCATTGATGGTACGGTCGTGCTCATGGAATGTGAATTCCATTTTCATGTCTAGACTGATTGTAGGTTCGGTGGTGTCCCGGTGACTCCACGTCCAAGGTTGAGATTCGGACGCTTCGACTAACTTGTAGTATCACTTGTCAACAAATATTTTTCAATAGGAAAAATTGTGTGAGAAAATCACAGATGCTGACTTTTCCGTTTAAATGAAATAATTCAAGATGTATTTCATTTTAAATGCCAACGACATTGCACCGCTAAACCCATATTCTCCGGTTAAAGTTGTGTGTCTGTCAGTGATTTGTTAACTGTCAGACCAGTTTAGATACTACGTTACGGATCACAACCTATGCGTAATCCGTCCTTCGCCATTCATTCCTTCCTTTTCTCTAGGGCCAAACATAAGGTGCATCCTTAGTCATTTCCCGGGCCACGATGTCGTCATCAATTCCTGTTAAAATGAATCTCAAAATTCTTACCCACTCTCTTATTGAGAAAGTGACGTAATTCCAAAACCATTTACAACATTCAACGAAGGAAAAGTAATGGGTCGTTTGCTTCTTTGATTAATTGTGTACCATTTCATTTCCTAGACGAAATAATCAATGAATGCATCCGTTTGAACTTCATTAGATAAAAAAAACGAATGCACAATTAAATATAGTTGTAAATACTAGCTTTAGTTAGAATGAACACAAATTACTTTCAGCATAATAGTGGTCTCTGCAAAAACAAAAGCGATATTGCTGCACGCATCAAATCAGAAAAAGGTCACCTGCTGACAAAACATTGCGATAAATTGAGTGAAATTTCCTTATGTCAGAGTCCGGTAATAAATACACGTCGATCAGACTTGTCCAGGATTGCTTCAGAATAACCAGCGGTGTCATTCACGAATTGGAGCCCGTTCGAGTACTGGGTCAGGGACGCTCCTTCACCTTTCTAACCGGTCAGGTGAAGTTGTTTGTTAACGGAAACAGGTGCGGTCCCCCGGCGACCTCCTAACACCTGCATTGCGGCTCGCATTAACATGAATGAACAACGTTCATTCATGAAACGCAGGAAGGACTCCGTGCTGTTAAGAACAAATAAACGGCGACCATTCGAAAGGGAACTAACGCTCACAAAGGAAAACAAATTTTAAAAAAATTAAAAAAGAATACAAATCAAGGGTTCTCCTTACAGTGGGCATTCTTTAAAAAAATGCACATATTTTCGTAACTCATGTACGAATTGAACACCTATTCCCAATGATAAAATATTTTTTCTATCTAAAATGGTCTGCGAGAAGATAAAGATGAAGTGAATAAGTTCAAAAAGAATCTCTGAAAATAAATCTATCAGCGATATTCCATTGAAAGATGAAAACAGGTTAAAAGTTTATTCTGCGTGCCAAGTATGTAAACAAAGAGCTTGATTCTTTCACGTCCATAAACACATTGCTGATAAATGAGCGCCTATTTTAAATTGCCTCCACATGCGTTGGAGTTGCCCGAACTAAGCAGCCCTTCGTCCGCAGGGAGCGACAACGCGAGGCCGCCGCGTCGCCGCACGGCGCTGGTACTCGCTGGCAGCTTGCGCCATAAAAAGGAAAAGGAAACACGTCTCCGTCGCGACGCACTCGCAGACACCGCTATCGCTGAGTCGTAAAAAGCTCGTCGCCGGTCGCGCCGCGTCCTCAGACTGCGGCGGAGGACTGTCGCACCCCCCCGCGCCCTTTGGACCCCCCCCCCCGCCGGATGGGGACCGGTAAAGATTTACGGAGCCGCAGGAAACGGCAGCGGAGACAGTGATGCGGTCTTGCGCTCCTCGCCTTCCGGGCCACGGGCGGCGGGGGCGGGGGCGGTGTCGATGGCAGGGGGGGGGCGGGAGGATGGGGAACGAGTGGAGGCGGTGAGTCTGAGCGAACTAAGTTACCGCGACTCTTTTCTGAACACCTTGCGAGGAACGAATCGCTACATCCTGCCTGGGACGTGGGGTCGCGTTGCAGATACCGACGACGTTTGAAAACTGAACGCTCGATAAACTCAAAAGTAATACATCGTTCAATCGTTTCGCACGGGCTATTGCCAAGAACTCTTTGCCTCAGGTTTTATTTCTAATGCGTGGAAAAAATGAAGTTGAACAAGTGAAATCACAATATCTGTTTGAAGTCATCGTTAACCTTATTTCATTCGTTTGATTTTAGCACAAATTAGTACAGAGATCTCTCACGCACTTAGTCGCGGCTAGGTAGAAACATGCAAACGTCTAACATGAATTGCCTCTGCATATACAGTTGACTTTCGCTATCGAACAGCAGCGTACATCAACAAAAATGTTGCTTCGGTCTGAGCGTAGACGAGGCCGGAACTACGACTTGATGCGGCTCTGACCGGAACTGTCGCGAGTTCTTGCCGTCGTTCGTCGTGACGATCCTCACGACATGCACGAGCTAAGCAGGAACGCGACATGGGAACGGAGGCTGCAGATTAAATTCATTTGTCTCGACGTGAAGCAGAAGAGAGGGACTACGGCAATTGGCTGTAAAATTCTAACGTGAGTGCGGCTAAAGATACGTTTTTAAAAGTAAAAATCAGAGAAGGTCTAATGTTTAAAACACCAAGAGTTTTCGTTTGGAAAGAAATTTAAGCTTTCTACTCTAACAAATTTTCGTGAACAAAAATTCGTGATTTTTTCTTTTAATGAAAGACGGTTGCCCTTGATGTCTTATCACTTGCTCTTATTAACAGATTTTATAATAAAACACTCACTTTCAACAATATATTAAATTTAATAGAATGATCGCATATATACTTCATTTGTTCATTAAGTTTTCAATACCAATAACAAGACAAATCAGTTCGCCTCGGTTGTTTTGTTAAGTAATGATCATGGAGTACATGAGAACGCAATGTCCAGAAATCGATGGTATGTATCTTCTTTTAAAAACTTTTCAGCGATTATAACTGTGATGCATTAAATTTTTAAGTTAAGATAGATACTCGTGGCAATATAACCGATAATAGTACACAACAAGATACATGTCCAGATTTTGGTAAATAAAAAACATTTCAATTACGTTTTCGGAATATTTCTGTGTTCGCAACGAATAGCGAATGTATTGTTCTAGCATTTTTATCAATCATTTCATTAGTTCTGGAGAGTAAGTCCCGAACGAAATGAAACATTTTAGGGGGTTTCAATTGTCCATGTAGCGCTTATAAACAACTTTCCTGTTGTAACTTTCCTACGGCTCTTGATTTTGTGTGATGCAATCGTAAGGGTTACACTAACATCATTTGAATATCCTCGTCTTCATACAGGAAAGCGGAAGAAAACGAATCGAAAGTAAATATGTTATCTTATTTACAGTAACTGTATTTAGAAAACAGACTCTTTTAATCTATTACATTTACATGAAATGCTTTATCATCATAAACTGCTCAATTTTTCACAAACCGGAAAGTGCCATGCCAAGACATCGCTGCACAACAGGTGTGCACGCTCTTACGCCTATAACATGGCGATTCACGCTGAATGAAGTAGGGAGCACGGAGACAGATAGATAGATTGATTGATTTTTTCGTGTTTCCGGGCGCGTCAACTGCTTCGGTCATTAGTACCGTTAGTGTAGTGCATTTTTTCTCGGGAGATGGCGGTGATATTCCCTTCGCTGGATGGCGAGATCCGGCACCGACCTACCGTCGGATAGTGGAGTTTCCCCCTAACCAGGACTCTCCCACCAGCGGGGCACCGCCACAGCCGGGACAAGCTCTAAGCTCCCGACCGGTCTCCCGGAATATGTGGTAGTGTAGTGCATGTTAGTGTAAGAGGAGAGTGTGTGTGTAAGAGGAGAGGATAGGACAAGAGGAAGGACAGATCGCGCGCGGTCCGTGGCCCGGGGTACTTCTCCGGCATTTGCCTGGTATTGATCGGAGAAACCACGGAAAACTACCGATCAGAGCAGCCGGCCGCTAGAATTCTCCTCCAGACCAGCCGGCGACTGAATTCGACCTAGCTGAAAAGCTAGTGTCGAAAATCCTGCCGCCGTCAGGGAGCGCGGAGACGCCGGTTGGAAACGGAAAGTGGCGATGCGAGCGGAAATGCTCTCCGCGGTGCGAGAAGCAGCAGCAGGTGCGCGCCAGGCCCCACGCGACGGCGCGGCGTCGCGAGCGCCGAGGGCGTCGCGGGCGTCGCGGGCGCCCGAGGGCGAACGAGGCGAATCCAGATCTCCGCGTCCCGCGGCGCTGGCGGCGGGCAAACCAGTTCTCGGGAGCGGAAGTGGTACGTCACGTGGAGCGTGGGCACGGCCGCCAGCCTCCGCTAACAATACCCCCGAAACCACCGACGCGCTGCGCTGGCCCAGTCGTCACCAATCCCATTATTGTCACTCACGTACCCACCTACTTCCATGGACCATCAGTTCATTCGCCTTTACAATATTTAGAGTTTTAGGGCATTGACTGTCTGGACAGAGACCATCATGGCTGCCATCATGGCTGCCATGATGGCATCTCCTTTATCCTGAAGGATTTTTAACAAAAAATTAATTTCATCATCGGATCCTCTCTCTGATAATATTATGATTAGCAGAAAATAATCCTTTAGAAATTAAGTTCCAAGATCATTACTCAATGATGTTGCTTTTTACTTTCTCGTATACTACAGATATACGCGAGTAATATACGCAGTAAAGAGAAAGTTATGTAATGCCGCGGAAAATCGATTTCGAGATTTTAACGGAAATACACGTTTTGGGGTCCCCTGATACCGAAAAAGTGGTATTTTCCAAAACGTCCGTCCGTCTATGAACACTACTAGCGCCTAAACCATGCGTACGATCTTTTCCAACTTAAAGAACCCCCTTTCGATCTGGGTCTAGTTGAAGCTTGGTAATTTTGAAAAAAAAAATCTTTAAAATTTGGGGGTACTTTATATGAAGACCCCCAGACATTTTCAGAAGTTTCTCGAAAACGACTTTAAATGTTTTCTTTAAATTTCTTGTAAGAATAAAGTAAAATACACTTATGAAGGTGATATTTACATTAGAGGCGATTTCTTCACATTATTAGACTTTGAATACATGTGCTTTAAATAATGTCAAATAAAGTTCCTCGAACACAACAGTTTTCTGTGAAAAGGAGCTCAAAATTCTGCATTTTCAGAAACGCTCAAACGCCATTTTTTCAAAAGGAGCTCCAAATATTTTCATAATTTTTTTCGAATGCATAGTGATAATTACTGTTTAATATGACATAATCCGTTTTGGTGTATTATTTTTTTTTAAAAACAAATGTTTTTTAAATTAATATGTATTAACTTTTACATCGATTTGTATACATAATTGCATTTTAAGTGGAAGTTCTTCAAATGGCCTAAATGAAATTTTTGGAAAACAAAAGATTCCTGTGAAAAAGAGCTTCAAATATCGCATTTACAGTAAGCTTAATCGCTATTTTTTAAAAACGGCTTCAAATTTTTCAATCAAAATTTCTATTTAGAACGAGTATATACTTTCTTTTTTTTAATATTCTTGAAGTAATATTTCGGTTCTACTATTAAGAAACCGAAAAGTTAAGAAAATGTAAAATAAATGTACTTTGGGCGACGATAGACAGCTGGCCAGAGAATGAAGCAAGACCTTATAGCCAGTCCACACCAAGGAAATTAGAAAAATTACTACGAGAAAGTCTGTGCCATTCTATAACACCTATAGTTTTCTATAAATTCTACTACAGGAATTGTGTCGAAACAAGTCGTATAACAACTCGAATACGATAGTGAATTCTTGCGTTTCGCGTTCTCCATTATCAAAACTGATTTCCTTGCCCCGCAAAGGCGAGATGTTTTCAGAAAGCCATCTGCCTTACACGAGAAATTCCAAGCACACCTTGGCCACTTCCTCGTGGCGCTCGCGGGGCGAGGAGGCAAGGTCGCGCGGCTCGGCTCGGCTCGAAGCGCCAGTGGCTCCCATCCGGGCCAGGGACGTCGATGCCGCCTTCGCCGGAAACGAGGCAGTCGGAGGAGCAGTGGGAAAGCGAGGCGTTCGGCGCCCCCCCGCCCCGCCCCGCCCCGCCCTCGCGGCACTCCTCGCGTGCTGGCCCGTGGCGCGATGGCAAATCGCCCGGAGAGCACGCTGCGGGCTTGGGAAGCATGAGGCGTTTTAACGACTGTGGGAACTAGGCAAGGAATGGCCAAATCTACCGTTTCTGGCCTAGTGCTAATTAAAAATCGTAAGAATATTAATCATCAATCAATTGTGCTCAGAATCTCTACAACATAGTACTTAATAATTAAAATAAGAACATAATAATGGTTTCAGTGAGATATGAAAAGGTAGGCAAACTGCACGAAAAGAACTCAAAGTTGCTTGATCTAGGCCCGATTTCTTTTTAATTCTAAGGTGTTTCAGAGGCGAAACTGGTGGTGCAATTGGGTATAGTTAATCATATTTATCTACAATCTTCAATGGTAGTTATGGTATCCAGTCCTAATGAATGATATCGATCACGAAAGGAAACAGCTTTTCTTACAGATGCAATGTCACAACTGAATCTGTATCTTTCACGTTCCGTTCCACGCGCGGAGCTCGGGCGTGAACTCAAATGGAGCGGAGTAAGTTCCTCGCGCAAAGACGATGAGTGAACAACAGCGAAGCATGTTTGCGTATCAGGGGACACGAACAAGCGTCTGCGCTCGTAGAGCTTGGAATGGTACGCGGGGACGGCGGCCAACTGGCAGTGTGAAGACGTGTGAGTTGCATTGATATGGCAGTCATCTCCTGAGCACTATTCTTCTATCAAGTGGCTGCTGCCGTCACCGCCCACTCCGCACACACGCGGAATGTCAATGTAATGACACGTGCTCCAGCGGACGAGTTCAGGGCTACGTCAAGTTTCGTGCAACCACGACTCACTCAATCGCACAGAGAAGTTAATTCTAATCACATTCAAACAATATTGAGAGATAAATATGAAAGTAGACGTTTGATCTGTGCTTACCTCCTTTGGAGAAAAAAAAGTGTAATATAAAAGACACTACTGATGAAATCATGAAGTGCGTAACTAATAAAAAAGGCAATGTTCCAATCGACCAGTGTAGTTCCTGTGTTTACTACGCTTATCATTCACTTGCGCATATCGGTACTTATCTTAACCTCTTCATACGTACGTGCGTACTCGCAATAATGTGTGCCTCTGCCAAACATTTAAAAAGCCTGTCTCGTCAACCGAGGCAATGCGCAGTTGGCGCCACTGGCAGCGGCAGCGACCGCGAAACGTCCCAAGAGTAAACCGGTCCCCCTTCTTCATTTTATACCATTTAACGAAGCCGAAGAACCAGATTCAGATGGGCGTCCGCGCGTATTCACGATAAAGGGAATCGCATTTCAAATGAACCTTCTCCCTTAGCGTCCCCGCCTCAGACATCGTCGCGAAATCTCCTCCAACTTCACCACCTGCCCCCCCAGAACCATCACCACCGTCAACAGAAATCGACCTCATTGTCGTCTAAAAGCAGTCAATCGCATCGCGTTCTCAATCACCTGCTCCACAGATACTGTCGCTACGCAATCCCTAGGACTGCGTTCAATCTTCTACATCCTTCGTCTTCATCGTTTTCTGATACACAATGGTATGGTCGACTTGACAGATCGCTCACCATTGATGCACCTTCAGACAGCCTCGGCCTCCGTCACCAGTCCGACAAGGGCAAGCGCTGGGCCGTCTCCGCCGCCGCTGTCCATCGCCGCGGGCGAGACGCGTCGCCGACGCGACGGATCGGTTCCCAGCGGCGACGGTGGCGCGCGCCCGCAAAAACCGGCTCCGGACGCCGGCGCCGCGCGGCCGCAGGCAATCCGCCTCCGCCCCCGCCCCCGCCGCCCGCGCCCGGCCACTGCCTCGCGGCCGCGCCGGATGATTTATCCTCTCGGCCGTCGGGCAGGATTCCGCGCTGGCGCCGAGCAGCCTCGCCCCGCCCCCCGCTCCGCCCGCCGGCCCCGCCCCGCTCCGCCTCGCCTCGCCGCGCTCGTCCCCTGCGGGCGCGCTAGGCGCCGAACCGGCGGTCGACAAGGTAGTGCGGGCGGCGGCGGCGGCGGCGGCGGCGGCCGCTCGCCGCCTGAAATTACCACGGCGTTCCCGTTGGACCGATTTGAGTTTTCGATTCGGTTTCCGTTACGAGCCCACGCGTAAACTGTTCCGGGTCGCGGCCGCGGGCGCACTCGCGGCGCGTATACCGGTGCGGGTCCGAGCGGCGACCTCCGCCCGGCGAAACTGGCACACCCCGACACCCGATGCGCCCAGCAGCCGGCGCCGCTCCCGCGCCGGCTAACGTTCAATTTCCTTTCGCTCTGGCGCGCATGTTAATGCCCCGATTCGGAGGACACGGCTTTAGCCCGCGGGCGCAACTCCTCGGCCCGGCGCGCTACGACGGCCATTGAGACGAACTAGTACACCGCCCCTCCTGCGCCGAGGAATACCGCCGCCGGGCATCAGTTATTTCCGTACAACCGGTTCCGCGAAAAAAGTTTGCGGTTCGGTGTACGTGAGTACGGCCGGCATTGCGGCGGCAGCGCGGCGCTATATATAGAGCGACACCTAGTTCGGGTTATAGCGTCGAATTCCAATTTCCCGAGGCCCGCCCAGGAGCAGGTAATCGCCGCCGCGGCGCGCGGCCGCGGGCGCTCCGGAGTCGCGTCACGCGCGCGCGTGTACGCTAATGACAATGGCGACGTGACACGCAGCGCAGTCGAGACACGACAGATGTACCCGGCAGGGGAAGCGCGCGCAGAATACGCGTGGCGGGAATGGGTAATGGCGCGGATATCGGGGCGTTAATGCTGCCTGGCTGCGCGGGCGAGGCGTGCGTGACGCTCGTCTAAATGCCCTCTCACCGAGAAACTGAATCATCAAGGCCTCTTCCTCTCCGGCGCTGAAAAAGCTCGGAGCGGATGTTGACGCGCTCAGGAAGCAACACCTGCGGGAAGCGGCCGGGGTCACGCTGGTCCCGGCGCGGAGAGGCTGGGCAATTACCGTTTCTTAGGGCCTGGGAGACGTAGGTGAATGCAGTGCTTCACCATTGATACAATGGACAAATTATTCTATTGGAAGCCAATTCATTTCTATACCTTTTATACCTATTGTTATTTAACCGTCAGAAATATTTTCTTAGGTGTTGAATATTGGTTGCAAATATAAGGGATTGGAAACGCGTCATCAAAAATCATTACTTAACCGTCGATTCTGTTATTGTCCTACAAACTGCAATTCCACGCAATCCTAAGATCAAATTCAAATTAACTAGAAGGAGCTTGAAAGGGGGCTTGTTGATGTAACTAAAGGGTCAAACGAGATGAAAAAAAACAGTAATAAAGACAAATCAACAATCTCGACAATATTTCTGTTACAGTGGTGAAAACAACGAAATACTTTGAAGCACCTGTTAACAACCACATCGAACCTCGTCCTTGTAACTGACGGCTCCAGATTACATTCTACACTTCTCAAGGAAACCCAAGCAAAAACGTTTGTCAACAGCGAATTCACGAGTGTTTGTTTACATACACTTAAGAAGGAGATATCGAGAGATGCGTCCAGAACCAACAAACACGGGCACCTTCAAACAAGACTTCCTCGAAATCACACGTGCGCTACGCGTAAATGTTAAGACGTAGGGCCAACAACACGCGAAGAAGGCGCGAGAAGGGTCGACCAACTTCCCGAAGAGGTGGCGCGACAGATATCGCGCAGGGCGGGCGGGGGAGGGGAGGGGGGCAGGGGGAAGGTCCTCGCCGGGCGCGGCCAGATTTCGCCGACGAAGGCTCGGCGCAGCTGCTCGCAGCTGGAGAGCACGCCGGCCGGGCCGTCCGCAGCGCGGCGCAGCGGCGCACAATGGGCCGGAAAGGCCGAACGACCCGCCCACACGAAAGACGCGCTAAGGTGCGACATCTGTTCCTTTACGTACGGCATTTTGTGGAACTAAAAATTTAGATTGTGGATAGTTTATCGAGAATCATCGTCCGTCTTTCTAATTAGACAGCACTGTTCTAGCGACAACAAAACGTGGGTGGAGTACATAGATGTACTAAAATTGATATCTTACGCTATTAACTCTCAATTTTGTATTACAAAACGTAGTTCCTCATCCGTTATTCCTACTACAGTCGAAAGATGAGATTTCCCAGTTTTGGATATCATTCTTTTCAGCGGCGGTATTATTTTCGACTGTTAAATACAGGAAAAATAGTCAAAGAGAAATCCGCATTCATGCTGTAGAATTTTTGAAATTTTATTTCTGCAACATATACGGAGTTAATTACGAGACAGGATGCGATCTGGCGATGGTGCGTTGCAAAGCTGTAATCGACAAAAATTATCGAACGGCATTACGTGATTAAAATTAGCAGCTTTGAACTACAATAATTAGTGGCACATGGAAGGGCGAAGATACAATACAGAAAAAAATATATATTTTCACGAAATTACATAAAATATGACATTACTTTAAAAGACGATGAAGGCTTCAAAGCATTCTCAATCTGCGTACTACTTACAATAATAATACTGTTAGAAGATTCTCGCAAATCTCCCATCGTAGTCCATGTTGAAGCCATGAACAATAATGAAAGGATTATAAGAAAAATGAGAGATTCATTTTGTACTTTTCGATACAACATATTGCATAATATGCAATGCGCGCTTTGGGCGTCCTTTCTTCCCACTGCGGAGCTACAGGTGGGCGCGCGTGGGCGGCGGGGGCGGGCGAGGCAGGTGCTCGGGCCCTCCTCCTCCTCCACGCTCCGCTTGGCGTCGTCTTCCCGGCGCGGAGCGGGAGCGCCGAAGGAGAGAAAGAGGGGGGAGGGCAGGGCCTCGGGCGCGTCCTGGCTTCGGCAACACCTGGCGCTGCGGAGCGGGCGAAGTGCGGGGTGGGGCGGGGGCGGGGGCGGGGCGGGCGGATGCTGCAGGACCGCGGGCGCCTCCGTCGCAAGCGCACGCGTGGCCCACTTGCGTGGTGGAGTCGAAGGCGCCGCGCGTGGAGCGTGGACACGGTCGGAGGAGAATGTGCACGTGCGTGCGTGCGTGCGTGGTGGCTATTGCCGCGCGAAAATTGTTGTCGAAGACTCCTTTCGCCGATGCAGGTTTATCCCCAGGCGACGAAAAGGAAATCGTCGGGTTTTGCGGCGCTAAATGACTCGAGATGCTATTACGAAAGATAGCATGCCAAAACGTTCGCACTTCTCAACGTTGGGTGTAAAAACTTGGACCCAAGAGAACCGAGTGAAATTTTGTATTCATTCCAAACACAATACACGTGTTTATTCGAAGCCCAGTACCTCCAATTTAACAAAAGAAATAATTCTAAAAGTTTCTGTATAAATACAGATTTGAATTTAAACTAAAACAAGTTGCCATCGATATTTCTATTGGAATGAAGCTAAAAGTCGTAGTATCGAAAGTATCGAAACACCGACACACACACACACACACACAGGCTGAACTTGCACCGTCTCGAGAGAAGATTGTTTCAGATTTCAGAGCCACAGGTTGGAGAGAGCGTCGACCCCGAGGGCCCACCTGACGCCAAGTCAAAAAGTAGAAGCGGCTGATACAACAATCCTGATCAGCAAATAGCGGTGTCACGACCGCCCGCCCTCCGCAGCCGCACCGTGAGTGGCGGGCGATGTGTGCCTGCTGCCGCCGCCGCCGCCACCACCACGAACGTGACCGTTTGTGTGCGGCGAAAGAAGCAAAGGGCGAGAGGATGGAAGTCCGAGTACCCGCTTCACTCACGACCGAGCACTTGAGCGTCCGCAGTTAGGAACGTTTCGAAATAGGCTCCGCTCTCGCCCGCACTTCGCGTTTCCGAGTTCGCGGCGAGCTCTCCGGAAGCTCTAGAACGTTCCGCCGGGGCCTTCTCGACGCGCACATTAGGTCACGCTTGTTTTGACGGTTTACACACAGCTGCGATAAGAGAAATATAAACAACTCCCAACGTACGAAATAGTCACCGCGCATGCGTAAGTGTTCGTGCGCAGCGATACCTGAGCATATTTGCCGACGAGACGATAACTGACGTAACCGACCTATCCTAACGGGGAGAGTTTCTCGCCCGTCTGCATGAAAAGAATGCAACGAAAGTATTAGGCCAGGTGTTGACTCACTCGTTCTCACGGAGCCCACTGCGGGAAAAATATCTCCCTCGCAAGTGCAAAGGCGTCGACTACAGCTGCACGAGTGGTTCTCACTGTCCGCGAGTAATCTCGTACACCATATAAAGTCTTCTGGAGATAAACATTTATTTAAATCATGGTACGATTTATCTCTCATTATCACGTATGTTCATGATGGCCACTCAATTTTCAAGACAGGAATCCATGAGCAGTACAAAATGCTCCAACAACCTGTTAAACACGTGAATTACACACGTAGTTGGCGTGTGAATATGGCTTTAGAAACAATTGAATGCCAAGTCTTCGCATCCCTGTAGGTCATCTATAAGTGGTGGCGCACCCCCACCTAGGGGTTCATGAGACCACAGACCCCGTCCCCAAACCGAAGACACATACTTTCTATTATTTTTATACAAACGAAAATCATTCATGTCTCAAACGAATATGTTGAAAATATCTATAAATCAACAAATAATAATAAAAAATTAAGTCAGCATAAATGAACAATTCTTAGTTAGCAAACAAATATGCTGGACACTATTAATTGACCTCTCTCTCTCTCTCTCTCTCTCTCTCTCTCTCTCTCTCTCTCTCTCTCTCTCTCTCTCACTCACACACACACACACACACACACACACACACAGAAAAATCTCGTAGCTTAACTGCCAGTAACGGTATGCTTTTTTAGCTTTATCTTCTTCAGCTTTCGGCTATATAGTATGTGGTGCAAGTCCTGATGACAATGTTTTCATCATTAGGAAAATAAAAAAACTAAGATTGTTTAGTAAAAATTTTCCCGATTTGAGAGGTCGATACAAGATCTAATGAAAGAGAACAGAAGAAGGGAACAAGTGGATGCAACAGCCGGTGTAGGAGGGGGGCCGTGCAAGTTCAATGAAATGCTGTGGAAGGAGGTTGAGGAGGTGCGGGCGCGGGGTCGGAAGAGCGTCCTGCGGGGCCGGGCCCGCAGCGCGCGTCGCGTCGGGGCCCGGGGGCCCGGAAACGGACGCTACCGCCGCCGCCGCCTCCGCTTGGAAGAACCGGAAGAGAGCACGGGTCGCGCGCGCCGCCTCGGCGGGTGCAGGAAGTGGAGCGTGGGAAGAAGCCGCCCCGTCTCCTTCGCCTTGCTGCACCACAAGTAGGCGGCGGACGCACACGTGAGTGAACACGTGGGTGCGGGCGGCGGGGCGGGGCGTCGCGAGGAGGGATTCTCACAAACGCGCGGCCTCGCGGTATCGCGCCCGGGGCGCTATCGGCCTCCTCCGCCTGCGCCTCTTCCACCTCTCCCCCGGGCCGCCGTCACCATAAAGATGCCTTTGTGGAGGGCAGAGGGCGGAGGGCGCCGCGCGCAGGAAGTTCGCTTCCATTGAAACGCGGGGCTTGGGACGCCTCGTCGCCGGGCGGCGCGTTCGGTTTCAAGGCGACGACGCGGCGCATGGCGTGCGTGCAACGACGGCCACGGCGGCGGCGGCGGAGCGGGACGCTGGCGGGGAATGGTGCGGAGCAGGTGGCGCACAGGAAGAGAGTCATTCGCGGAGACTTGAGGGGGCGCTGAGGATGGAAAACTACTTGGGAGAAAGTCGCCCTATGAAAAATTGAGCGCTTCGCGCGAGGTAAAAATATCGTACGTGGCACTAGTTTCACTGTTACTCACTTTTAATTTATAGGTAATTCATACCTATGTATTTTATTCTACCATCATATGCTTCCTACTCATATTAATTTGTTTAAACGTTTGAGCTAGAGTAAACACGAAGGAAACGAAATTCAACGTAAAACAAAAACTCATGGAAGCAAAAAATTTAAGTAGACGGAAATAACTTTCCCTCTCGTATCCTGTCGGGAATTTCTCCAAAATGATGGAAGAAAACTTTTCTTCGGAACGTAATGCTTTATTTATGATCAATATTGATCCGCGAATACACTGAAAATGAGCGGCTGTGAACAACCAACTGGATGATGCTACAAAACGACTTCATGAATGGAATGGAATTTCTATTTATTGAAGTGCCGAATATAAGCCACCATTTTATTTTACATTTTACAAAGTCGATAATAAGCAAGTCCGTTGCAACTGTGCTGGCAGGCCCAGGCAGGGTGATGTAGGAGCAAGCAACGTCGTCGCAGAGAAACGAAGCTCTTGATGCTCCGAGCACTTGTGCGACCGCCACAGGAAATCGGCGAGTGGACGCGGAGAGAGACAGGTGGCTGGAGTGGCCACAAGGGGCCGTCGAGAGGGACGGAGGGGGTGAGTCGCGAAAATGTTAAAGGGCCGCCGAGAGGTGAGAAGGGCGGGCCGGAGTCGCCCGCAGGAGAGGTGAGGAGGGCCCTCGAGAGCCCGTGAAGTGGCGGCCGGGCCGGGCCGCTCGCCTCGCGCGCCGCCGCCGGATGCCGCGGTGCAACGGACACGCCAGCGCCGCTGCATACGCGTTCCTGCCACTTCTTCGAATTCGGTGCGTTGCCGCGCACAGACGGGCCGGCTGTTTGCGCGAGCCGAGCGCACAGAGCGGGCTTGTGGCGGGGTGCTGGGAGGGTTCGCCTTCCGAATACGGCGCGAGGAACGCGCGCGCAACGCCACTTTAGGAGCGCATTCGAGAGAAGATGATGGGGCGAGACCTCGTGTTTTCCGGGTGGGTGAACGTAGGTGGAAATCACGCTGATCGTAGGTTAATCTCGCGAAGATCGTCTGCGATTCTCATTATAATGACCTAAATGGCTAAAAGCTAATGGCTAAGAGTGTTTCATTAGCGTTTTCTAACCGAAACGAATCGTTTTCCGTTTTCGAACACAGATTATTAAGAAAAATCAGTTCGAAATGAAATAATAAAAAATATTGATTTTAAAAGAACTATTTCATCCGAAAAGTAGAAGTAAATCAGAAACGGAAATATTATTATTATTATTATTATTATTATTATTATTATTATTATTATTATTATTATTATTAACATTTCAACTGCAAATACGACTATTTGAAACAAGACCATTTCATGCAATTGGAAACGTTTATGTTCTTGAGAATTAAACGATAGATACAATTAGCTTAGCTATAAATACGTGAATTATAATTCTTAAACGAACGCTACAATATGAGATTGTATCAAAAGCCATCATTTAACTCAGCGCGTACCGCGATTTTTTTTATCTTCGCAGAAGGATCGGGGCGACTCTTGGTTATTGCTGAGAAGCAATTCTCGTTTCGTTCTAATGAATATTTTGTGTTTATTGTGCCTCAGTCAGAGAGCGTTATTTGGGTAAAATTCCATAAGTGAGAAAATCGAGGCCATGAAAGGGAACGAAATCCTGTAAAAATCGCTAAAATACCGCTGTTTTCTGCATGCTGAACAATTCCATGCAAATATATGCAAAATACTTTCTGCATAAACAATTTCATGCAAAAAAATGGATTCTTTACTATTCAAACATTAGATAATTATTTTCGTTTATTTTTCACCAACAAACGTAAAAAGCAGTGAAATGTTGTCGAACCCATCATTTTGTTTTGTCGTTCCAAATGTGGAAAAAAACAATGCACTGACATACTGTTCTGTGAAACGAATCGTATGGTTTGTGCATGTGAGCGTAGGACTCTCAAATGTGGGCGTGGCGTGGCGGGGCGGTGGTGGCCGAGGGCCTTGGGCTCACGGCGCCCGGTGACAGACGCGGGGCGGCGGCGGCGGGGCGCCAGGCGCGTGGCCTTGCGCCGCCCCCGTCCGTCCGCCGCCGCCGCCGCCGTGCGCGCGCGCATTCCTGCCGGGCTCAAGGAAGTCGGCTTTTTGCCGCGCGGCGGGGCGGCGCCGGGCGGGCGATTGCGCGCGCGCGCCAAACAGCGGGTCACGTGTCCCGGCCCGCTCCCGCTCCGCCCCCGCCCTGGCCCAGCTGTGGAGGCGTCCGATGCCCTTCGCAGAACGGTCTGCGCAGAACGATGGTGAAGATAATAACACCGTGGGGAGTCGACTTGTTATTACTGGTTGCTTCGTAATTAGAATGAAGGAATATATTCGAAGGGTATTCACCTATAATATTATCTGCCACTCTAATAAATGCAATAGCACGAATGCAAACTTTGACAAGATTTTTCTTATTTATCTTATTTTTTCTTTATCCTATTTTTCTTATTTATCTTTTTTAAAGATTTATTTTTAAATAATTTTTGCCAAAGCGGAGTTATACGCTCGTTCTCGTGAGGATTGTGTGGTTTCATACCAGGGCCATAATGATGAAAATCACAGTTACTCCCGGAATAAATAAATATACATATTTCTACACAAAAACAAAATATAAAACAATTAAACAAACTAAAACTACTCACATAATGCATGGTTTCCAAAAACTAAAATGTTGACTATTCTTGGAAATAATCATTTTTTAACCAAGCATTCTTTACAATGTCCCTTTTAATCTTTAACTGGCAAAAAAAGCAAGTTGATATATCGTTTATCGCTGTTTCCATATCCTATTATAATTGGAAGCGCGAGTGCGGCCCTGCACTTGGCGCCTGGCGTGCTTCCTTGGCGATCCCGCGTCGAGGCCTCCCCCGTGGGCGCGAATAAACTCCTCGGCCACTATTTTCGGGTGCACAGCTGACATCGCTGTGCTGCGCTGCATTTTACGTGCACTGCCACCAGGCACTCGTTAACGACCTTGGAAGCGCCCGGATTTACAGTCTCGTTTAAAAGTGGACTTTCCTTTGAGACTGGTCTTTTGATGTACTTGTAGTAAAGATCGTACACTAACAAGCGTTTGATATAGAAAAACACTCCTAAATCTGCGGATAAAGATGTGTGAGAATAGCTCCTCCTGTCCGTTCTCCAAGATACGGACGACTAATTTTTAGTCCAATTCAGTAGTAAACTTTGCGATATACATACCCTCATTATTTGAGTAGCATTTTGTATTCTCTGGAGATTTACAATTAGAAGTAAAATATGAAATGAATACGCTAACGAGGTATACAATTTAAAAAGTACTGCTTGACCAGCAGACTAATGAAGCCGCACTACGAGAGCAATAGCAAGAACAATATTGCCATTTAATCCTCTTCACGGGCTCCGCGTTCAAGGCGAAAGGCGCAACAACGAATTCGCGAGGCTATACGCGTCGAGCGTAGTTCGTGACCAAAATCGCATTGGCGCGCGGAGCCACGCCCGGGGCGGGAGCAACACGGGCGTTCGCGGAAGCCAGTGCAGGCGCGCGCAGCGCACTTCGGCAAGGCCACGTCGATGGCGATGGCGGCGGCGGCTGCCGCCATTCATGCGCGGCAAAGCCCCTGCAACGATATACATCCCGCAAAACAGCCGCGTATTGCGGGTTGCGGCGCTCGCAGGGAGGCTCTGAACCGAGCAGCACCAGCTCCGGGCATCGAGCGGTGGCGCGGTGCGGCGCGTCGCGGCGGGGACGGGGCGGGCGGTGAGTCCTTCCGTATGCGGCGCACGCCCTGGCCACCACCGCCGCAGTCGCTCGCGCCCCGCGCCCAGTCACGTTGGCCAAGGTCGCTCCCCGCTGACAGCGCACGCCCACCCGCTGTTCGCGCGCGCGCTCGTGAGCGCTCCCGCCTCCCGGGTATACGCGCCAACCCGCATGGGCACGGCTCCACGACACGCGCGCTCGCGGGGCGGCTGCTGCTCTTAAATGTCAGGGCTTCGGCAGCTTGCAAACAATGGTGTCACCGACGTCGTGCCTGCCGGTGATTTTACGACGTACGTGACGTCCAGATAATCGAAGTATCCTGCCAGGGAAGTTTGAATGCTGACGATAGCACGTAATCACTCAGGATCTGAACTGAATGCATCACGTTTTCAAGTACTACCCTATTCAGTCTAGTACCACAGCACATCATTGCATGATAGTACACTTCAAACGTAAGTGTCTTATCGAGCCCAAACAGGTTTGTTATAACCGAACGCTTTGTAAATAAATGTATAATTCATATGTGTGAATCGAAAATGTATAACACATGTAACACTGTGTAAATCACGCCGTCATTCAAGAAGTGGCAACAATCTTGTAGGAATACTGTTATAATTGTTTCAGGAACTCCGAAATAACGAGCGTTACGACAAGGAAACCGAATAGTTTTGAGTGTTGATGATCGAATCATGCGAAGCCGAAGTCTCTTCACGGAAGAAGGCCGTCAACAAAGCAGCGCGAGGCGTCGCTAGGAGGAAACAATGTCGCGCCGGGTGTCCCGCGCGCGTTTTGTTTATTTTCGGCGGACATCGCACGCGCGAGTGGCGGAGCGGCGATTTAGAAAACAGCGGCGACAATTAACGGCTTCGCCCAGCGGGAACCGGGGCGCCCGCGCAAGAAGCGGCGGCGGCGGCGGCGGCGAGGGCGTTGCGTCATAGCACCACCGCGCGGGCGGAAAAAGCAGCAACAAACCGCGGCTGGCGGCGGCGGCGGCGGCAGCCTCTCGGGCACCCGAGCACAAAAAGGGGCGCGGAGGAGGAGGAGGGTGCGGAGCGGAGAGCCCGCGGAGAAAAAGGCGCTTCGGCGTTGGGTGTGTTTTTTGCTCGCGTCACCCGGTGCAATGACACACTTGGCTGAAGTGCCTGATAGGGGGACACCTGCGGCACCTGCCAGGCACCCCGCTCTCCCCTCATCTCTCTTTCTAATGTCTCTCTTTCTTTCGATCTGTGTCTTCTCTGTCTTGCGCCAATTTTCGATGACCAGTGTTTATGTTTCCTTCGCAAGACGATTAGAAGAAGTCCCTTCTGCGTTTCTATTCTTCAGTACCTCTGGCTTTCTTAATCATGCACGCGTCTTAACCTTCATTTTTCTATTCCCATTTCCTACACACATTCCAAACCCTCACCCACGCTATCAGCCACCCATTCTCCTAACTCTTCCTCTCACATTCTATCGTTCTCTTCTACCGTCTCTCCTCCGTCGTCTTCCGCGCCTTTCGCCTTGTTCCTCCGTCGCCGCAGCTTCGGCCGCGTATTTCCTCGTCTCTTTCGCCCACCCCGGGGCCCGTCGTTCGCGCCCTCCATCGCGCGCAGTGCTTTCCGCAGCCGGCGCCGCGTCGCGCCGCCGTCGCCCGTTCCGCGAACAGTTTACGCCGCTTTCGCGGAAAAATGCAGAAGTAATGGTCGCGAAACTCACCAAAGCGGCACCGCTCGTGCGCGAGACGCAAAAATGACTCGTACTCACCTGAAAAGAAACAGAATAATGATATTAATCTCAGGACGTAATTGAAGGTTAAAAAAAAGCATTGCAAGCAATATGACTTCGATAACGCGAGTGGCGGACGACGCAACGGCTGGTATTGCGAGGAACGGCTGCTATTATGCTCAATGGTTAGCTCGTTTCTGAGTACGCCGTGACACTTGATACGCCGGACGGTGGCCCACACGCGGTGACCGCCACAGCGACTAACGGCTTCGATCTGCATTACAGTGCAAGTGTAGGCGACATTACGAACGATTTCATAGAAAATAAAGTAAATTTTATGAACTATGTGAATGTTCGCCTTGTGTTCAGATGACGCAGGTCTTAAGAAAATATCAATCTTTACTTACGACATTTGGTTCGGAATCCTTACATTAATCAAGTAACCTTGTGTCGGTCTGTCACTCTCTAGAAGCCACTTTATTCGCCTGAAATAGACAAGCCAGGCAACTGTAATATGTGCAAAATTTATTTTTGTTACCAACTTGCACCGTTTCAATAAAACTTTAAACCAAGGTAGCCGCTGCAGGCGGCGCGCAAAGCTAGTTTAATAATAGAACCTAAGATTGATTATTTTGGTGTGATTTTTGTTATTGTTTCTTTGATGCCAATAAGCACGTTACTAGATTACTTACATTATTACTTATTAACACAAGTTGACAAGAACTAATATGCTCCCGAAAACTAAGGTGGGCAAAGCTTTATTTTGATCGTGTCACAAAGTCATCATCTAGATCTGATAAGAAATTCAAAAGATGCAATCAACGTATGTGTGAGTTTTCGCAACTGATATTCTTTTGGCCAACTGCGGTCATTTTTAGAGAACAGTTCGCCAGAAGTTTCAGAACACACAAAAACACAACATTCGCAGTTGTTGAATGTAACGATCTGGCATCGGGTTTAACGGCAAACGGCGACGGAGCGGGTAAAGAAATGAAAGTAAGAGGCTACGTGTGTGCGGTGTCCAATGGTTGAATTTACTACATTCGTCCACGACCTTATTGCCAGAATTAAAATCCCTAGTTTACTGCGTAACGTGAATCTCATACCCCTATGAAGGGTATATCACTAGGATTGCATTCATAATGGTGTCTTATTCATACTCTTAGAATAACTGGAACTTGGTATAATATTTTCTTTACTGTCTCTGATTCTAGGTTCAGTCAGATTACAAACGGCACTCTCTTTTATTATTAAATCCCTTATTGCAATGAAACATTTTTGTATGAAATTTTCATGGGTTCAACAACGCAGTTTCACAACTTGATTTCTACGTAAATCACATAATGAATACTTCAACTTCACTGCGATTAAAACGTTAAAGAACATTTAAAAATAACGCAGCAAAATAAGAACTAATGATTAAAGATTCTCATTAATTTTCCCTACCAATGTATTGCAGGACAGAGAGAAATATAGCACTTCTGTAATATCTATACCTACAGTGACCTGACAGACAGCGGAATTATGGCAGTCAATTTGCGAAAGTTGCCAGGGGCGAAGCGGAGGAAACTCTACGGGGTCGGGAAGGTCAATATCGCGAGGAGCACCCTCGTTAGGCAGGTGTCAGCCCGTCGAGCCCAGGCCGGGAGGGTGGGGAGAAGGTCGCGCGTGGGCCCAGCTGGGCACCTGGGCCGCGAGGCGAGCGCTCAGCTGTTGCCGCTGTGCCTCCTCAACGCGCCACCCGTAAAAAATAGGCCCCATTACCAGGGCGAGATGGATGGTCGCGGGGCAGGCGAGGGCGGAGGGGCCCCTGCGGACGGGACGGGTCGTGAAGCGCGCCCGGTCACAGGATACAGATTACCTCGCGCGGGCGAGCGAGCGGCGCGGCCGGAGGCAGCCGGTGGGGACGGCGGTGGAGGAGGCGGTGACGCCGACCAGGGCAGCGGAGCAGCAGAGCTGGCAGGATTTTCGACACTAGTTACAAGATATCCAGTTCGGTCGCTGTCTGGAGAAGAATTCTAGCGGCCGGCTGCTCTGATCGGTAGTTTTCCGTGCTTTCTCTAATCAAGATCAGGCGAATGCCTGAGCAGTACCCTAACAAACGGGCTATGGACCGCGCGCGATCTTTCGTTCCTCTTCCTTGCCCTATCCTTATTTACAATTACACTATCCTGCACTACACTACTACACATGCCAATGGACCAGTCGGGAGCTTAGAGCTTGTTCCGGCCGGGGGGGGGTGCCCCGCTGATGGGAGATACCTGGTTGTGGAAAACCGCTAGCAACGGTAGATCAGCGCCAGACCCCGTCATCTAGCGGGGAATGGTAACCGTCTTCTCACTCGTTAACACATGCACTACACTTAAGTAACTAATAATATTAGCAGTTGACGCGCCCGAAATCGCCTACCAATCAATGAAAAAGGACTGCAGCAGTATCGTCACGAGATTGGCGCTGGAGAACTGACGCGCGAGGTATGCTGGGGCAGAGGAGTTGCGAGGGCAGATTGGAAGCGGAGGCGGTTGGCAGCAGCAAATGACGTTGGGGGTGCGAGAGAAGGGATGGGGCGCGGGCGGGCGTGAGGCGGAGGCGGAGTCGGGAGCGGGCGCGGCGGTGGGGGGTGGCCACGACCGCTGCGCGCTCGGGGCAATTAAAAATCTGTCATGGTTCGCAAATCTCACGGAAAATTCGAGGAACGGGCGGGAGTTTCTTCTGCGGGCGCCGCAGGTGCGCGCGCTACGGCAGAGTAGGCAGCGGGGATCGCCCGCGACGACGCCTCGCGAGCGCGCTCCCAACGACTCCCCGCACACTGGCTCTCTCACCCACTCCCCTTAAGCGTTTCTTTATAGCCTCACGCATCTAAAAATCGTTTTTTTTATAATCAGGAAGTAAGCAATGAAGTATAATAACGCGGTAAAAGGACTGAACTTTGGGGAATGAATTTCTTTTCTTTGCATTTTGTCTGTTTTTTGTAGTTTTTTGCATTATTATGTCTGAAATTGTAGTTTCTTGAAATAAAAAATATCAAACTATAAGGGCAAGTTATTAGATAATACTATAAGACCCTTAATATAAATATAAAGGCAATTTATTTAGATAAGACTGGAGACAACTATAACACTGAATAGTACATGATTTCACATTTTTAGAATTAATGAATTGCATCAATTCTCGTTCTTCAGGCTGCATACACTGATTAGAGCAATTAGGCAAGAAGTAGTAAAGTGGTAACGAAAGCAACGCGGAAGGTCACACACACACACCAACCGGAACGCGTTCCATCATCCACACAAGATCCATCTCGCGCTAATGGAGAGCAGCGGAGGGGACAATAAACGCGTACGGCCGAACATCGCCACGTGCTACGAGTCGTCCATTGTTCCGAGCGGGAGGCAGCGGTCACCGCACCGCGGGCGCAAAAAGCGCGCTCGGGCTGCGCGCGGCGACGGCGCAGGGCAGTGCGTTGCGGTTTGCGTGCGGCGCGCGGGGGCGCAGAGCGGCGTCCGCGGCGCGGCGGCGGGGGGCCGGCGAAGCCGCTCGTGTCCGGTTCCGACGACGACGACGACCGCCACGCAGCCGCGACGCTGTGGCCGCGGCTCTTTTTCATTTTTCTTTCTTTCATCATCTTCTTAGGATCTCCCTTCCAAACCTCTTCTCATTTTTTTCGCCGAGTCCCGCGCGTCGCCGTGCTCCAGTTGCGACGCGCTGCGGTCGCGGGGGGCGGCCTCGGACACGCACGTGCGTGGCGCGGCGCGGCGCGGGACGGGGCGGGGCGGCGGCCGTGCGCACTCGCTCGTGACAGCGGCGGGCGCAAGAAAGCGCGCTCGACCGGTCTGTGCGGAGCACGGCACGCCGCGACTCGCGATTTTGCGTCGGCGATGAGTCACGGCGACCGCCAGCTAATGGCTGAGACGAGTTAGCATGCTTTATGTCCGTCGAAAATGAGTGAAAATGTTTAGATTAATTTAAAAAATGTATTTGGTAAGCAGATCTAAAAGAATTTGAGGGAATAAATTAACGAAGTATTTTCAGAACTCCGGAAAGTTTCTGGAGATACAATGATCAATTACGGCGTTTACAGATGTTACTTGAAATGATGTTTCTCTACCCTGTGGCAATATTCTTACCGGTGGCATACTGCAAATAAGCAAACTAAGCGGTCTAAGACGTTTCACAACAACATTCACCTATGGAATTATTGTACCTTGAGAAAAACGATAGAGTATTAAGGCGAGGCTAAATGTGAATGAATAAATATCCACCCAGCTACGGAAAATCGCCACTGTCAGGATTCAAACCCTAGGACCTCAGAGTAAGAGAGATTGTAACGGAGACAAGATGTTTTGATCATTATCAGAACAAATGACATTTCATTATTTCGATTCCCCACCGCATCTCGCGCATCGCAAATAAAAATGTACACCGGCTTACAGGCACGGTGTCTGCCCCATAAATTTGAACGTACTCAGAGGGCATCCGTTTTCTTTGAGAGAACGAACGCGTTTAAGTGAGGCACCTAAGAAAGGATGCAGACAGCCACCCCCCGCCACGTCTCTCCGGCCGTTCCCCTGCCGGGGGCGCGCGGGCCGGCTCGCCCCGCTCCACCCGCGGCAACCGCTGCTCCCGTGCAACAACACGTGTGCGGCAACCACGTGTTCCTCGCGCGCGTAATTTACAGCGTCTGCGCCCTGATTTACAGCCGAGCGCCTCCCTGCGACCCACCTCTCCCCGAAGGAAGCCCCGAATAAGAAGGCGAAGGAAAAAAACCCGCGCCCGGTCACAATTTAAAAGAAAATAAAACGGCCTGTCCGTCCGTCGGTCCGTCCGTTCGCTCGCTCGCCGGCTCGTCCGCCGGGCGCGCGCGTCGACCCGGGGGCGACGGGGCGAGGCCTGACGGGCGGTGGGCGGACGAGAGAGGAGGGTGGTGGGCGGCGGGTGGGGGGGGGGGGGTGGCGGGCGGTGGGCCGGCCGCGCCGGTACGGCCGGGGGGCCGGCGGCGCCCCGGAAGCGGAGGCCCAAGATGAATGGATCGATGATTGGAGCGGCGCGCGGCCGTGGAGGTGTCGGGGCGGGGCGGGGCCGTGCGGGGCGGGGAGGGGGCGGGGCCGAGCTGTGGGCAGGTGCGCGCGCCAGCGGCTCCCAGCAGCCGCAGGGGCGCCTGAATGGCTGACAGCTACAAGCCGAGAAGGGTGGTTAATGCTGTAGCCGAACAGATTTAATAGACTTTATGCTAATGGCTGAGGAATAGACCCTGCAGTGGCATTGTGCGTCGATCGGGAGGGAGACGCGTCGAGGCGCGCGGAGCTGTCTCCTCCGGGCGGGGGCGGCTTACAAATTTCCTCCTCCCGGAGCCCGGAGCTCTGGAAGCGCGCGCCGCGCCTCCTCGGACGGGCTGTGGGCCACGCCTCCGCGCGTATTCCAGAAGGCCGTGGGGGCTGTGAAAGGAACGACTCGTCCGACAAATGCCGGCCGGAGAAAAGGATCCACGGCGGAAAGTGTTCTCAGACGCTGAGCCGTGAATCAACGCGGGTTAAAACGTATAACGAAATGTTCGAGCAGACGCTTCAAGCTGTTTATTTCAGCTTCTGAGTTACACCAGAAAAAAAACGAGCAGTAGCCGCCTTAGCTGTTTTCTTTGCTTTGTAATACAGCTTACAGCAATGATCCTATCACAAATTACGCTAGAAGGAGACAATCTATTGCATCGTCAATTACCAACTTCATGGCAAATTTTCCTGAATCCCTGAGGATTTGTTTTGCTATACTATTCTTACTTCATTTATTTCTTATTTATTACAGAGAGATGTCGCGTTTTATTATTGAACCTTTTACTGAACCCCATTATGCGTAAAAACAGAAAAACAAAAAAATTAATATGACAGTAAGAAGTAAATTTTGTCAAAAAATACACCAAAGAAAACAAAAATACCTTCTGAAGTAGAAAAATGCAAACGCGAAAAGGAATTCAAAGCTAGACCATCAGCCAAAGGTATTTATGTTTGCTCGCTGTTGCAGACGCGGGAGGAGGACCTGCCCGAGTGCAAGCCGTGGGCGGTGTGCAGCAAGGTGGACCTGTACGAGGCGCCGTGGGTGGAGCGCCAGTGCCGCTGCCCGGGCCGCCAGGCGTGCTCGGGGCTGCTGTCGGCCGCCGACGGCCACACGCTCACCGACCGGACGCGCCACCTCAAGGTGAGCACATGCACGGTAACGGGGCTTTCAACTCCCCAGGCTCTGTTCGAGATTAAACTATTATGTGCTACTACACCCAACGTTGTGAAATAATACTAATTCAGTGTTCATTTTAAAATTACATTTTCGGTCAAATGAAATTTCATTATCATTTAAATTGAACTTTCAATGGTGGCCCATAGCACAAATGACAAAAAACTTCAAATTTTTGGGAATGTTCATTTTAAAAGGAATACAAGACCTTGAAAAATATATCATGTTTGCCCTGTTCCGAAAAAAAATAATGGAAGGATTTCGTTTTGTGCACTAAAATTATTTAGTGTAATACGAAATATTTCAATGGTTGTTGCTCTGTTCCCTTTTCTAGCATACCATTTATAGTTACGCAATAAATTAGATAACGGCTTTGGAAAAACAACAAGCTAGCACAATAGTAAATAATCACAATTTCTTACCAACATTTCATACGACTAGTGTTCGTCGATACTAAAAGAAAACAAACTACTTTTCAACCTCTAACCCTTTGTTACGCATCTTAAAACAATAGTCACATTTGTAGCCAGGATCCCGGTCCAATCATTCGCCGACATATTTTTTCTTGCTTTTTTTCCATTGCTTTGTACCCGATATTGCGAGTGGCGCCCGTTCGAATCGCGGGCAGTGATTCACGGGCGCGGGCGGCCGGTCGGCGCTGCGCGTGCGCCGATCGAGGCGCAGATAAGCGCGGGGCGTTCCGAGGAAAACACACGGGCCTTCCAGGAGCAGCGCGCCCGCCCGTCCTCGCGGCGGAAATGCGCTCGCGATACAATCGAAGACGCGGGAGCAAGTGTCTCAATTCAGCGAGCACGTGTCTCTTGCTCCCAACCATTTCCTAGACCAGATGCGGCCACGGGCTCTTTTTCGAAAGCTGTATCCTTTCGGAAAGACGAACACGCGGTTTGCATTCTTCCTTGACGTCAATTAAGAGGTCTACAAATCAATAAAACATCTCCGTAATAAAATAAATCGGCAATCTAATATTACGAAGGTGCACAGTGAGTTATTTTGATGAATGTACCCGTAACTTTCTTTTGTACGGTTTCCGATGTACCAGTGAAAAATCATTAGTACAAGTGCATCCACAAAGTGTAATATGGGCACTACAAATTAAATGAATACATATTTGTTATCAATAACTGCAAGGAACCTTTTCAACGGAAGACTAAATTACTCCATTTAAAATTTACTAGTCTCCTAATGTTGCAAAGATCTACCTATACTTCGATGTGTTTCAAAACTCCATACCAGAAAGTTTTCGAAACTTGCAACAATTAGACCTGTGCCCTTCCAATGCGACTGAAATATTGGCTAGCCACCCGAAAAGCGCTCAGCATTGAATGCAAACCGAACACGCACTTGTGGGGTCAGCACCTGGGCGCCGGGCGTGGAATCTCGGGCGGGCGCCAGCTGGGCGTGAGTCACGCGCGTGACGTGTCGCCGGCGCGTGAGCGTGTGTTCCGATGCGCCTCGAACAAAGCGGGGCGGCGGCAATCGGAGAAGACGCTTCCGCCAGGCTGCGCGCGCGCGCGCACGCGACCGCGTCGCCAGCGCTGCAGGTGCGCGCCGCCCGCGAGGTGAGTCACGGGGCGCGAACCCTCGCCCCCGCGAGGCAGGTCCCCCTTTCGCGCTCACCGGCAGATGCTAGCTCGTCGCACGGGGCCGCTCCGGTCACCGCCGCCATCTTCGCCGGTGCTGCTTCCGGAGTGACGCAGCTTCCGTCATACTGCACCGCCATTTCCGACGATTATGGGGACACGGGAGTTTCCCCTACGATTGCAGCTACACGTAAAGGATGGGATAATTTCCACAGAGCGGAAGCGAAACAAGGAAATCCATTTAATCACTATCCGAGAGTGCAACGTAAACAATATCATGATCGCTTATTTCACACTAACGTTGAGTGAAGTGTCTGCTGGATACACGTGTTATAATGCAAACTTTGATAACTACGACGAACTGATTTTCGTTATCAATGAATATCGTTTTAAAAAGATACATTGTTAGACCGTTTATTCCACTGATGCGTTGTACATTGGGTAGCATTATTTATATACCAGATATATCGATTCTTAAACAACTTTCAAAAATATTTTATATTTTACAATCCCCAGTACTTTTTCTTAAATGAGTAAAGCATGCCCGGTTTTACTCTGAACGGCGTAGACTTTCACAGGAATAGAGGACACACAACTCCCTAAAACGAAATCAATGTGAAGAAAGAAAAAGAATTAATTGATTCAAATTTTCTATTCGTATTTTTTCTGTGGGGCAACGACCCCAACGCCTAAGAGAAACATGCAATCACCCTAAAAACAATATGATACTCTTAAGTATCTATGTTTAGAAGCATTAATATTCCTTAACTCAACAGAGATCACATAGCCATTCTCAGCGTACATAATTACGGAATGTCACGACTGCGTCGACCAAAATAAAACTTCTGAGAACGGCAATAGCGCTTCGCCCACTCGTTGTACCCAAAGCCAGGCGGACACCGGTGAGGTAGGCGGGCGCGAGTCCCGAGCCGGGACGGGGGCGGAATCGCCAGCGGGGAAAGAGGCGGCGATGGCGGCGGCGGCGGTGACGTCAGGCCACAGGAATCCCCGTTGGCCGCCGCGGCGGCAGCGCGAGAGTCGTCGCTGTGCTGCCGCAGGAGGCCGCGTCTTGCGCCCGCGAGCGACGCGCGGCCGCCCACGCCCACGCTCACCCCGCCCCGCCCCTCCGTCTTCACAAGCCCCAGCCGCACTCGACCCAAGCCCTCCACGTCTACATTCAACGGCGTAGACATTCACAGGAATAGAGGACACAACTGCCTAAAACGAAATCAATGTGAAGAATAAAAAAATCAATAGATTCAAATTTTTTACCTCAACGCCTAAGAGAAACATGCAATCATGTCACCCTAAAAACACCCCGTCGGCCCGGTTGGCTCGTAGTTCTATCTGCATAGACCAGAGCCGCGCTCAACCCAAGTCCTCCGCTACTATTCCCGACCCCATCTCCTCCGCCCTCTCACGATCTCCAACCGATGTTGTCCGACCTCTCCCGGAATGCCCGTTCCTCGCCTAGTCCTCGACCTGCACCCGTGTCCATTGCTTCAGTAACTCCTTGGCTACTCAACTTTTTATTGTTCTTCTGTCTGCCCCGTCGGACATTACTATTTGATTCTTAACCCTATCTTCCCACCGGTTTTGTAAGATTTGTCGAAATAAGGATGAGATATTAAATTTCCCAAGCCAATGGACTTTTTACCACGTGAAAAGTGAACTCATGGATACTGTTCCACTGTGTGAGCAAATCCAGAGTTCTTTCGATGGTGCTAATCTGCCCAAAGACGAAAATCTGCTGCCTGGCGGCTTGGTTGTCTTAACGCTCCAATCTGTCTCACGTCGAATCGGTAGATTCGACTTTTGGCCGACAACGCCCGCAGTTACGATTGTGTAGTGACAATTTTAACGCATTGACTCTGTTATTCCGTCTCGCCATTAATAAAGACATTATTATTATTATTATTATTATTATTATTATTATTATTATTATTATTATATTATTATTATATTATTGTCATTATTATTATATTATTATTATATTATTTATTATTATTATTATTATTATTATTCCGTGCACGGCTTTCGACTCTCGTGGGCGCAGGGCGCGTCACCGCCGGGGCACCGGGCTGTCTGCGCGCGAACGGGCGCGCGGCGGCTCCGCGGCGGAAATTCTCGAGGATCTCGGCCGCAGATAGCGCTCCCCACATGCCGCGTGCGCTCGCGTAAGCGCGGGCGATGCGGGCGCCGATACGCGCGCGGGAAGGCTGGAACAATGAAACGCTGCTTCCAATTAGTTCTGAGTCATGCAATATTAAATATGATGCTAAATGCAACTGTCACTTTAATTATCACAAAACCGGTTCATCGGAATCTTAATGCAGATCATGGAGAAGAACGAAGGGATTTTTACAACACACACAAGAACAATTTATCTGGATATATTTTTCAAGTGAGTGAAAAAGGAGGAGGAAAAAACTAAAAACGTGTATTAATTGAATTGGATTATTTTCACAATATCCATTTTATGCCATCTTCAATAACGACGTTGCATTAAAATTTATTTGCATTTACATATTTCGTTGGACTGCATATATTTACTGGCAATCAAGAAGTCACTCGACAGCTAATACGGTGTTCCCTTCATGTGTGTAAAGGAGTTATGGCAATAAACGACTATCATCTTTCTGAATAACGGTGAAAAATACCCACGCAATCGAAGTGGACGGTGAGTCGAAAGGATGATTCACAGTCCAACAACGCAACTACCACCATCCAGAGTCCCCCTAGCAACCGGGGGGCAAACAAAAGCTGACAGGGGCACTTGATCGATCGGCGGGCGCCCGCGCCCGATACGCGGCCTCGCCCACCCAAATACGGGGGGCGCCCGCTCCCCTCCCCGGCCCACAGACCGTTCCGCAAGGCTTGGCAGCGCGTGAAGACATCCGTCGGAAAGGGAAGAGTAGCGAGAGCAAGGGTCCGTCAATGGGAACGAGCTCTCTATGAAAGAGACGGCAACATTGGCTCGGTAGACAGTAACGCAGGGACGGCGATGAGAACGGGCGACGCAGTGACCGTAGCAGAAATACATCGGAAGTGGCAGCCGTACTGAAGATAGTAATGGCGTCGATGCTGATCGAGTCGAAACGGCGTGGCAGCGGCGGTGGGCGGGCGGGGGGTTGCGTCGTAGGGTTGGCAACGGCGGCGGGAGAGGCGCTCGCTGTCCGGGGCCGCTCGCGCTCGGGTGCCTGCGAGAAGCGTAGGGCCATCGAGCCCGGAGGAATGTTTGCTCTGCGCCGGCAGCGGCGCGGCGACTCCGCACGCGGGGCCGCACACGGCGTCACGGGCGGCCGGGCGCGCGGCGGCGCGCGCGGCGCGGCGGACGCGATGTGCCCGCAGCCACTCGAGGGCCCGCCGGCGGTCACTCACGACGATCGGAGACGAGAGGCGCAAGGCACAAAAGTCGCCTGATGCAACGTTTGACGACACACGCGTGGATAAGAGTCAAAACGACGCATACCTGCAGCAAGGCTACAAATGCAAACAACAAAAATGACGTCATTTTCAAATATATTGTTGAAAATGTAAGTACCGTAAATGTAGAATAAATTTTTTAACTCTAAATTCTTGCAAGAAAATTTCTACTTTATTTACTGAAAGAGGATGGAATGGTTACTTTCTAAATATGATAGTATCAGGCAATTCGTGGGGAACTACTTTTCTGCCCTGGAATAAACGAATTTTTATCACATGTTTCGTAATGTAATATTCCTGGGGTATCATCGTACACATGTAAATAAAAACAAGTATGTGTTTTTCTCATTTTACTAGGTTGCATAATAACGTTTTACGTCGCATAGTAATACCTTAAAATGGAATCTGGAAGATCACATTTTTTATGAATAAGATGTAATGTTGCATCATGTCACACTGAACGATCTAATGCCGAGATTCGCCGGACTACCGATTTCACACCAATATATGGCACGCCTCACCTAACGGACACGCCCACTAATACAGGAAGCGTTAGATGATTTAACACAAAACCCGCCTTCGTCACTGCCAACATCATCCTTATCCCAATCATTTGGGGAGTAGAGCAGTCTGCCACCGAACGTGGCGGTCGCCTGGACATCGGCGGTGGCCAAGGCCAATCGCGGCGACCGGCACTCGGTCCATCGCACAATGCGCCGAGGTCTCCATCGCCGCCGCCGCCGCCGCGGGCGCCCGCGCTCTTCGGCCGCCGCGAGATGAACTCCTTCCGGTGGCGGCGCCCGTTGCCGCAGGGACCCGAATAAAATTACCATTGGGAGGCGCGCGCCCCGCGGAGGGCTGTCCAAACGGCGGCCCCCGGCGCCCGCCCGCCGCTCACCCGGCCGACCACTAGCTCGTCCGCCGGCTCACTCGCCTGCCTGCTCACCCACCCGCCCACCTGCCCGCACTCTCACTTGCTTGCCCCCCCCCTCCTCGGCTCATCCGACAACCCCGCACTAGGCCGTTCACCGGCCCGTTCACTTTGCCCCCGCTCCCCCCCGCCCGCCCGCCCCCCCCCCCCCCTCCTGCCCCGTCGTCCGCAAGCGACCAGGTTTGCACGCGACAGCGACAGTACCGCGCCGCCGTTCCGAACTCGATTTACGATTTCCTTTCTTGCCCCCTCTTGTCTCGCGGAGGTAGAATTTCAAATCGGATTCTCGGCGCGGGCTGCTGCTTCTTCCTGGAGGATTTATAGCTGCGAGGAGAGGCCTTGGGGGTCGTATTTCCTTGGATGTCAATCTACGAGGCACCCGCCCTCCGCTGTGAGCGTAGTTGTGCGGAACCTTCACGTGTCCGTTCCAGGCTCTTAACGTATCAATTTATGTCGTCGCTTAGCAACGACGTCACACATTTAAATGAACGAAAACACCAAAGGAATTTTAGTCCTATTGTTCAGCAATGTTCTCCAATCTATAAAACAATCGTCCCCATTGATTTTGACTTTTCGAGGACACAAGAGTTTTTAACATTCAGTGCCCCTTTCAGTTCAATTACAAATTAGTATGTCGATTATATTGACACATCTAACGTGAAACTGTCAATGGAGAAACTCAGAAGTATTTGTACATTAATGATACGCGTCAAAAATCACATAAACCACGTTTTCATGAAGACATTTCGAAATAATTCGTCCCCGCCACGAATCCTCCAAATATAGAGTTACTCTAAGGAGGAACCAGTTTGACAGGTCGGGAAACATGAATGACCTGTAGAGCGATGGCATTGCAAAAGTTGGTGACGAAAACCATTTACGAATGAGCTAACTAAACGAACGCATTGACGAATTGAGTTTCAAATCGCCTGTTTCGTCGCCCAAGTAATACCTCCTTTCTCCGCTAGGTGGTGAAAGGAGCGTAACGAAATTTACGTGGTAAGACGGAAGAGCAGGCCTCATGGTCTGAGTCTCGCCACGTAAAATAAGGCAAATTCAATTCAAATCAATTGAGTGCATAGCCATAACCTGCAACTATTTAGTCGGTGGTAGACAAGCAATTGCTGTGAAAGCAGTCCCTTCTTATAAAAATATACCACGAAACCCTCAACGAGTGTGCGATCCGCGAGGCAGTGGCCGCCGCGAGTCCGCTCATCGCGTGGAGGACGGCGTCCTCTCCACCTGCGCGGGCCCTGCGCACCGCCCACGCCCTTCGGGCCTTCGAGCCTTCGAGCCGCCGCGCGCCCGCGCTTACACAGCACATTCTGCTCCCGGTTTCTGGAATTCCCCTGCGCCCGGATGCTTCGGAAACACCACCCACCCAGCTGGACGGACGGACGGACGCGGCACAAGTTTCGCCATTCACGCGGAGGAGAGCGGGCGGAGCGGCGCTGGCGTCCGTTTCCCTTCCTCTCCGCGGCTTCGCCTTATGGTCCTTTCATAAACGCTGCATCATGATCAGGTGCCGCTCCGCTTCGTCGCGCCGGCGTTACGAAAAGCGAGCTGACACCGGAAGTCAATCTCAGATGCGTGATTCTATTGTATCTCGTCTTAATATTACTTATAAACATATTAAACTTTACAAACGTACACACATTTTATAACTAATACACTTGTACGTACGAAACATACACTTAACAACACAAACTATAAGACTGGTAGATACTTTTCGTAAAATTAACTAGATACTTTCTAATTGCACAGAATGATTTTCATGGGGTTGCTGCGACAAGTTGGAAATGGTCGAGTCATTGCATTTGCTCCACTCGCCATGAACCTCTCAAAAGGTACAGAAATGGGGCATCAGAGAAGGGAACACATTTTGGTCTCGTTGCCGGAAGGATTTCGCGCTGTGCGAGGCCACAGTGCGTCCCGGATGCGCGGCGGCCGGCGGCGCTGCCCGAGGCCGACGCTTCAGGAGCGAGAACCGTCGTTAGCACAGGTTGCGGCCGCCGCTAAGCACATCCGGAAGCTGATGGCCCCCCCTAAACTGTCATTTCCGGGCTGCCGGGCTTCGGAGAGCGCCGCCGGCGCCACTCCCACGCCTCTTTCGGACGGAGCCTCGCTCGCCTTCCTTCAACGTTACCGGATCACGCCGACGTCCGTGACGAAGATTTTCGGAGACTTCTCATGCGATGGCCGTCCTTTCCAATTTTGAAGATTTTTGGCGAGTCCTCATGCGACTTGGTGATTTTGCCTGATTTGTGACAGAAGTCGATGGCATTTTGAAATGGAAAACGTTTTTTGCGATTTGTACCTCCGTTTATGACATTAAAAAATAATAATAAAAATCTATAAATTTTACCCACACAATTATCATTCGTACAAAACCGTAATATCTGCACATGAAACACGGCGTAGTTCCGGAAAAATATATCAGAGACCACTTAGAGCAGTGAACCTGGGCCAGCTGCTTTATGAAATATCACATAATCTGACTCAAATCACCAGTGCGGCATATGTTCACAAGCCATGTTTTAATCATCCACTAAATTAATTTTAAAATTTCATCGAAGTGATTTTATATAATTACGAACATTGTCCGACTTACACAGAAATTGTAAGGGTAGAAATGAACGGTTCTTCACCAGGTGCATGCCAATCCTTTCATCGACCCCATCCTACCACCTCAGAGCAACAACCACTGTACACGTTACCCATTGGCGTCGCCGCCACCGCAGCACAGTAGCAGCCGCAGCATCAGATGGCAAGAGGAGCTGCTGCGGGTGCTGCGGTGGCGGTGGCGGTAGTGGTGGCTTTATTGCGCGCGTAATGGCCGTCTAATTGCGCCCTTCCTGCCCGCGCCGACAGCTGTGCGAGCCGATCAAGAAGCTGCCCAAGTGCCGCTTCTTCCGCGACGTCACGTGGACGCTGAAGAGCGCGCCCAACAACGCCACCGAGCAGGTGGTCAACTGCCACTGCCCCAAGGGCGCCGTCGCCTACCTCATCAAGCGCCAGCCGCACTCGGAGGGCGGCGCGCAGGGCTTCATCTACTCCTTCGCGTGCTCGCCGCAGAGCGTAAGTATTGCGCATGCGCCCACTGCTTCAGCACAGTGTAGGTGTGCACCGAAGACACTATCAGATGGACGGGTTTCGATTGATTCATTTTTTCGTGTTTCCGGGCGCGTCAACTGCTTCGGTCATTAGTCCCGTTAGTGTAGTGCATGCTTTTTTCTCGGGATATGCGCGGTGATCTTCCCCCGCTGGATGGCGAGATCCGGCACCGACCTACCGTCGGCTAGTGGGGTTTCCCCCTAACCAAGACTCTCCTACCAGCGGGGCACCGCCCCAGCCGGGACAAGCTCTAAACTCCCGACCGGTCTCCCGGAATATGTGGTAGTGTAGTGCATGTTAGTGTAAGTGAGTGTGTAAGGAGAGAGGATAGGACAAGAAAGAGGAAGGACAGATCGCGCGCGGTCCGTGGCCCGTTTGGTAGGGTACTGCTCCGGCATTCGCCTGGTGTTGATCGGAGAAATCAGGGAAAACTACCCATCAGAGCAGCCGGCCGCTAGAATTCTCTTCGAGACAGCGACTGAATTCGACCTAGCTGAAAGCTATTGTCGAAAACCCTGCCGCCGTCAGGACTCGAACCTAGGACCTCCCGGTCAGAGGCGCTGCAGTGTCAGATAGACGGGAATGAAACGGGTGGATAAAGGAAGGTAGAAAGAATTCGCGTGTGTGTCAGCCACATACACATGCAGATACTCTACTATGTATACAATGTCGATTGTGGCGGGTTACATTATCTTGTATATTTTTAAGCGATGGCGTATCAGCAGCTTGAAAGTAGGGGGAAAACGTTTCATTTTCTAACGACAATTATATAGTTTTGTAGTGAAACCGAGCAAATTATGAAAAGAAATCGTTGTAAATACGAGATGATTATAAACGAAGAAAAACTCGGGAAAGTTTATGTGGAATTTATATTTTTAAGGACAAAAATTAATTTGAGACAGGACAACAGCCCACAGACAAATGAGAAAGAAACAAATGTATCAAACTGTTATGTATTTCCTTTTGAATATGTAGACATTTCACGTCCTTCTGAAACTCTGTAAGGACGTATCTATCATCTTAAACATATGTAATTTTTAAATTTACAATAATATATAACTCATACAAAAAGATTTTGAAACGAAAATGGATTTTTGTTATTATTATGAATCTTAAAAAGCACTGACTCGACTTCTAAATTGTGATGGAGTGCTTTGTTTCTTCAATTCCCTCAAAGAAAGTCTCGCTATCAATCCTAAGTTCATTGCGTACGCAGAACTATACAATTGTCCACAATTTGAAACAAAATTCTGTTGACGAGCAGAGTTTTGTGGCAACACCTGCAGTTGTATTAAGCAAGACAGCGTCCAGGGGTTTCAATCACGGTAAAGGCAAGAATGGGCCGACTTGGCCTGGGTCCAGCCCGAGAAGCGATATCGTGACTCTGTTTTCGTGGTTTGATATACCGACTGTCTCAATTTATCGATATCCTGTCGCAGATCCGGTTGTGGAGGTTACGTTTGACGATTTATGGAGGTGCTGCAGGGTGGCGCGAAGAAATCGAACAGATAACCAGGTCGGAGCGAGGCTCGAAATCCACAGGCTGTAGAGCGAGCGAGCTCTCTCGAATCGTTCGATCTAAGGATGACAGGTCGATTTATAGGTTGGACGTTTTAGTTTCAGATACGGGTGAAGCAAATGAGACTAGAACGACTTTAGTTTTCAAGGACGCGCCGCAAAACCCAATAAAAAGAGTAATATATTCTATTCTATTCTCTCGGAATAAGATTATTATCTGCCAGAAAGAACTACCACACAAATTTTAGGCGCAGCATAAATCCATTATGGAAAATATAAGTTGGAAATTTTCTTCCGTTCTGCCTACATTTTACTACACGTCAGTGGTAATAGATATTGGTAAAAAGCATAACGTGATACATGTCAGTATTGTGTATATTTAAACTATTGTCTAAAATATTAAAGACCTTTCGCTTGATTACATGCTAAATTTGACATATATCGGCATGGTGAATGAACGTATGCGGGACAGTTAAAGGGGTCGAGAAATCTCAATGAAATCAAGTGCGTGAAGAACAAGTTTCGTGCGACACGCCTTGTGTGTCAAGGTCTAAAACGAGGCGGAGGCGTTACTAGTTTGTAGAGAACTGCTCCGATACGATGCTTTTATAAATTTCACATGTGCTCTATGTGACTATAAGGATCGCTGAAAAAAATGAAAGGAACGAATCAGCGAAAGACAGATAGTGTGGAAAATAACATTAACAATAACACATTAAATGATTGCATTAAAAATGAAACAGCGCAGTTAAGCAACTTCCCAAATTTTCAACACGAATATGTGGAAAATTATAAAGAATACTAACGGTTCTCAATGAGCAATGTATCGTACTGAGAGATCGTTCATGTGGATTGCGATCTGTAAAAATGGGGAGGGTAGGTTAGTCAGATCCACTTGATGCGACAGAATTGAAGGGCTTGCACTTGTGTGCTTAATATGTATCGTCGCAAGTAACAACTAGTCAGAAGGTCTAGAACCGCTCCAGTGAACTAACGCGCGCGTCCTCCGTGTTGCAGAGGCTGCGCTGCCAGCGGAAGGAGCCGTGCCGCCTGTTCACGGTGCGCAAGCGGCCGGAGCTGCGGACGAGGTGAACACCAACACGCTGTGCCAGTGCCCGCACGGCCACACGTGCCCGCGCCACCACACGGAGCCCGGCGTCATCCCGGGCTCCAGCTACGCCGACGAGGAGCCCATCCGGACGTTCAGCGGCTACTGCCTGTCGCCCGCGCTGGTGCGCGCCGCCGCCGCTGCCTCCTCCTCCTCCTCGGGGCCGACGCACTAGTTCGGCCCGCCGCCGCCCCGGCCGCGCCCCACTTCCTGCAGCGGGCGCCGCTGAAGAGGACGACAGCGCACGGCGTCTCCGGCGGACGCGGTGGGGCCAGCAGCAGCAGCAGCGCCGCCGGGGGTTCGGGCGCAGCGTTCGGGATGGCAAACGCTTCGGACCCCCAGAGCGGCGAGCGCCGGCGCGCGCCCTCCGGGCGGCTGCGAGCCGCAGGAGCAGCGGAAGGACAGCGAACGCGCGCGTTCGGCGGTCGCCGCCTCGCGCGTGTCCGGACATTCCCGAACATACGACCTCAGGTAGTGCCAAAGTGTGCCTCTCAAGACACTTCGTCGACGCGCGGGTGGAGAAGCACGTCGGCGTTCACGTCAAGAACCAAGTTCCAGTAGGCTAAGGGCGCGCACCAGAACGTCGCTGGCGGCACCGAGAAAGAGAGGAAGGCCCCGAGGCCGAGCCGGGCCAGGCCGGCGTGAAATCGCGCGCTGGGGACACCTCCCCGTTTCCGGCCGCGACCCCGGCGCCGCCCCGACCCACCCCGCCCCGCCCCGCCAGCCAGCGGTGCCGTTGCTCTCGCGCGCGGGGACAAGTTTCTCCGGGCAGCGGAGGATGCGCGAACGCAGCGGAGAAATCGAGCGGCGGCGGAGACGGCGCGGGTTTCCGGCGCGGGCGTTGGAGCGAGAAAGCGCGGCTCGGGCGGCGACACGTGGCGCCGCCACCATGGTGATATGACCCCTCCTCCGGCCACCTCCAGGCGCCGGCGCCGTCGCCGTCGCTCCTGGCGCCTCCAATGTGGGTCAAGGGAAGTGGGCGTGGCAGATTCCTGGCGAGTTCGGCCGCGGAGGCGGCGGCGCCGGCGCTACGCAAGCCTCGGCCGCGGGGCAAAGGCGCGCGCAAGAGCGCCAACCGCGGGCGAACCGGTTCATTGGCGCCGCCGCACCGCCACGGGAGAAATAGCAGTTGCCAGACCTACTAAATGGTGCTAGTAGTTGCAGTGAACGACCTGTCGTTAGAACTATTTGGATCATTCTAAATCATGCACTCATATATAAATCATTAATATTACCCTTACACTTTTATGGAAGAAAAAGTCTAAATATAGCACCAGAAAATTGGTAGTCAATCTGAAAATACTTTTATACAACAGAAACAACACGAGTTTTCATAAGCACTTCAAAACGTATTAAAAAAGTACGTCGTTTATATATTTTGTTTAAACTCTGATTTTCACGACATATTCTTCTGCAAGGCATGTTCCTCAAAATACATCACAGCAACCTTAAACTTACGGCACTGCCTTTCCTCCGTGGGCGGAGACAGGGACGGAGGTGGCGCCGGCGGCCGCGGACAGCACCGAAAGCAGCGCGTGCCCTGGCGGCCCGCGAAAACACGCGCTCCCAAAATACCCGCGCAGCCCACGCGCTCAAGCACGCGAGCATTCTTCCTCGCATATTTTGGCACGCGCTCAACGGTGAATGGAAAACGGCCGAGACTAGGTCGCCAGCGCGGCACCCGTCCGCGCGCAGGCGGTCGAGCAGCTCGCGTGCGAGTCTAGGCTGCCGAACCGACCACGCCGCGCGAGAGGATTTCGCAAGTGTTGACAAACACGAAAATCGCCTGCGCGGGCTGGAGAGCGTTGTCGAACCGCGGGTGTCGGCGTACGAAAAACAAAAGCCCGCTCGTTTTGCGTGCACGCCGCGAACGAGAACAAAAAAAACATGCGAGAAAAGATGGACATGTAAATAATCGTTCGGTGGTAAATGAAAAGTTGGTGGCACGAGCACGAATAAATAACTACCTACTTCGCTTCCAGCTTTTGAACACCTGCGTTAAAATTATATTTGTGACTATAGGAACGTCATGGGCCCTTTCAAAGGCGAAATAAATCAGAATTTTGAATAGTTGGCGCTTAAGTCCTTTAAGAGACATCTGCAAATTTATATATTTCTAGTTCAAAGCATGTTTTTCGATGTTTATCGTTCTCGTTTCGTAGCGAGTACGCAAGCCAATTTCTCGCACAGCACGAGGATGTAGCCAACAGCTTCGTAGATGGCTGACCGCATGAGCAGTGTGCGATCCTCTTAGGTGACGGAAGAAATTTATTCTTGGATTATTCTATTCTATAAATATACCACAAATAATAAGCACTTCGAATAAATAAATAACTTAATGAATTTCCCTTTCGAAACTAGAACGAGACTTCTAATTTCCGAACGCCCCTCTTTCTATTAATGTCAAATAATGAAAACTGGCGAACGCACGACCTCACATTGAGATCTCTTTTACGAGCACAGAGAAATCTAATAAAACGCAGGAAAACCTGGGGGCCCTTACCTGCGGGTTTCCTTGTACCTCTGACTTTCGCACACTGTTCTACTGGCCGGGTGGGGCGGGGCGGGCGCGCCCATGTGCGTGGGCGACGGGCAGGCGCGTGGGCCCGTGCACGCCCAATCGTGCTCAGAGACGTTCTAGCATCTTGCCCTTATCGTGTACCTGATTGTTTTTAAGTTCACTTACAAAACTAGAGAGGAAGAATGGACCAATAGATTGTAACTATAAATATATTTAATATACTATGTTTAAAGTGTACATTATGCAAATATGTTATACTTTGTATAAAAGAATTTTAAGCGTAAATGCCGTGAACATAGCTTATGAATAAAAAAAATACTTGAAGAACAAAACCAGTGTCGCATTCTGAATGAACAGCGTACGGTGAAAATCGTGTGCTACATCCTTGTCCTTATGAATGACAGTCCACTACTCCAAGCATGGTCTTACATCATTGAAACACAGTTTATAAACATTGGTTAGTCTTACGAACTGAACCTAATAATGGTTCAACTGTCAAGTTCTCAGACTGACGTAACAACGTACCTGCAATGTTTCAAAATGACATGCAATATAAACAGTTTGGTTCGTCAGCTTGTGTGAACAGGTATAATTGATGATACAAGTGTTTGTTTGCTTCCAATAACATCCTTCTGGTAAACGACTATACTGAACAACATCAAGTTCGTAACAAGATATTGTCATGCGAGTACTGATGAAACAAGTAATTAAATCTAATTTTGTGCTTCCTTTAGAATATCGAATTATAGGCTGTGTTAGGACAGTAAATGAATCTGTACGCTCTTTAATTGCTAAACGTCAATGATTTCTTATACACCAGCGCAAATATTATGACATAACTGGGAATAGATTATGGATTATATTGGTGCTGTTATTAAGAAATCACAAATTATATTTGTTATGATTCCACGACTTGACTAATACATTATTTCTCGATTGAATACTACATATTTTAACACTAAAATTATAAGTTTTTACCTGAACGTAATTGCTGCTCAATATTTGACAATGTAATAGAAATCCGTCGTCTAAAAGTCGGCAACGAATTACAGACAATTTTCACAAAATTTGTGAGTATCTACAGTATCATATTTAAATTAATCAATATACAATCATATTACTTCATTAACTTACAAAATAATACGTGCTTGTCTCAATTAAATTTCCAAAGAACTGAGACAGGTTGAAATTGAATATTTTTGAACCTTCCTCCATTCCAGTTTTCTCAGTATGAAAGGCCAAGCTAGTCATTAAATGCTCCTAATGACTCGCAGGTACAAAAGCAAGTTCGGTAAGTAAGAAGTATCCCACAGAACGAATTGAAAACAATTCTGGTAATCGTAATTATATAAATGCAACCACTAAATGACGCATCACGTCAATTTAAAAAAATGTAGGAAAAATGAAAATCATTTTGCGTGATAAAGAACTTACTGTAAATATTATTTTTGCTAACCAAAAACGAGAAGAAATATAAAAGGCTTGATTTTATTGTTTTCAACATTTGTGCGTGTTACATTATATTCCCGAATCCTGATCAAACTCGTTGAGATAGTGGGAAAAAGTTAGGTATAATGCAGAGTTGTTCCATAGACGTTTATGTTTACGTGTATTTTCTACACGTAATCCACAAGACTCTTTCATGAGTAGACTTCGTAACTAATATTTTAAATAAAATTTTAAATTAATAATGTAGTTTTAAATTAACCCAAAAAAACGTTTATAATAAGTAGAAATAGAAGAAGAACGTTCAAATGTAATATTTTATATTCGATTCAGTAAGTCAATATAATATCACAGATGATGAAGAAATGTCGACCTCCGTAACAGCCACATGCTCAATACATTCAAGGACTGATGGAACAATATATTCCACAAAAAGCAAAATATATTTTACAAATGAAAAAAGTCTAAAAAGGCTAGTGAAAAACAACTAAACCTCCAAAGCTAGGAAAATAAGACTCTTTATAGTATTTTCTCGCAAAGATCAAGTATTTATTAGTAGGTTAAGAACTGAACTCTGCCAACTGTCTCATGCACATTTGATAGATGGGAAACCCTTTCCAATTGTGAACACTGTAAAGTTCCGAAGCAGTACGACGTATCCTCATTCTCTGGCCACAAAAATAGAAAAATTACCAATTGAAGTACGATTATGAAAAATTTCTAGACACTAAGGACTGTCAAAGGAGAATGGTAAGTTAGACCAAAGAAATCAATATCTGTAAACACGCAATTTAGGATGTTAAGGGCAGCAAATAGAAGGAAGTGAGTTCTAGGAATATGAATATTTGCAATATTTGTATTACTCTGTATCTTAATATTGTTATTATATCTATTTTATTTATGAACTGAGCCTCATGTTATTTACTAACAATTAGCAGTGTATGGTCGCTAATAACCGCGAACTGAGCTCGTTACCTCTCCTCCGTTCCATAAATATTTTTGGAAAAAAAGTTAACTTCAAATTTAAAAAAGTTCATTCATAATGGTACTCCATTGAATGCGATCAAATAAATGTGTAGTGCTATTTATTTTGAATAAATTGCATATAAGTTCAATTGCATGTTGACTTGGGGAGGCTTGGTCATCGTGAATTCGCCCCTGCTCCTACAACAAAATTAGATTATCTTTGTCTCTGTGTTTCGGCGTACGTTGTTTTCCCAGTAGACGTAGACTATGGCACTTTACGCGTAGATGCACATCAATGATACAAAGTAATTTAGTAGCAAAGTAGTATTCTTTTAATGAGAATCAAGCTTTACTGGAAAAATTTAGAACTCATTGAGCAACTAGAATGTTTTTAACATTTGTAAAGCAGACCTCATTTTCTATTAGGTGCCCAAACAGGGCATTTTCTAAATAAAATCAACATAATATGACTGTGCGATACATGGCAAGGTAAACTTCTGTCGTGTCGTTTTATCAAGCGTTTCAGTGGATTATTTTCTTTAATCCAAAATATAAAAGTTGAAATACGAGACGTGAATGCCTTTAAATTAGGGAGGATTGTTTTGCACGATGAAAATAAATTATTCTGTTAGATAATATTTGTTGGTACATTTTTCTGTTTTTGTAATAACATATTCAATAGTTACATTATTGAATAACATTTGCATTATTTTGAACGGTTGCAGCGTAAATACACATTTGCGTAATGTTTTACGATACGCGCACTGCGAATTTGGTATCTCATAATTACGAGTGTGTGTGCTATCTTCTCCCGCTGATATAAAATATCTGAATCCGTTTTCCAACAACCAAGATATATGTTACAATCTCACTCACAGTTACCTATTTTTCATTCTCGAGCGTAGCACGTGAAACTTTATTAACAATTAAATAATAAAAAATTACAAAACAAGTTGTAACCGCAGATCTCTTTCTCGGATGTTCTTTCCGGCTACCGCCGCCACCCACTCCAGAATACATTAATCGATAATCTAATTCGAACGCACCCAGAAGAATTGTTATGTAGAGTACATTCTTTCAATGTATTATCGGGCGGCTTATTAAAGAAAATATATACACAGAAAATATAGAAGCCCTTATTCTACAACATTCCGTTCCATTCTCACATATTTTTATCCGTATTACTACATTCGAATGCGTTCAGAAACAGAAAGAAAGGTTATGTCCAGCCTATGGATATGTGAGAGGTGTCTACGATTGGATACCAAGGATCTCCAGGAAGAATATACCAAACAATGACACAGGTTCAATTTTTATTATGCCATAAAATGATACTTATCCAACGGGGTGGCACCTCTGACGAAGGACCCTTTCCTTCCGAGTGATCCAAACCCTGCATCGTGTACTCTAATCACTAGCGACCGGGCGATACAATCTAAAGCGACCTGTGATCTGGGCTGTCCAGGCAAAGGAAGCGACCTGTGATATGCATCGCTTGGGTACCGTGGACTGCGTAACGAGCGTCACATTTAGCTGTCATCACAGCTGCATTACAAATCCCTGTGGGCATTCTCTTGGCATGTCGGTGGCAATTTGGAACGAAAGGTTGACAGGCGAGGACCTGCACGAGACCGTCATTCATGTTAATCATGCATTATATTTGCATTTCGAGAATGTGCTGTTTCTACGAGTATACCACGAAATTATTTTTTCCCAGCATCTATTGCGTGCATCAGGCTAAAAAAAGCAGAGAAGGGGAAACATAGTTCAATTTGAAAGTCTTTTTGTCAACAAATTTTGACGCCAAATTCATATAGAAAAAACTAAATAAATAATTGAAATTCATTTTCGGCATGACGTTGAACTACTGTCTCAATTTTGCCCCCTAAAATGAGTCATATAACATTCTATAACATATATTTATTTCAGAATTTTGCGAGAACCCATCAAGTTCGCTGCAATGAGTTGTGCAGCGAGATCATGGGTTGCTGTTTTCTACGTTTTATTTGTTTTTTTCTTCATATTTCCTTTATATTATATTCTACATTAGGATTATTATACAATTATATCCAATAATAGGTCTAAGTACGATTGACTGAGATAAAATAGAAAAATGCGGATAACTCTGGACATGAAAAACAAGAAAATGCAGCGAAAGCAATGTAACTCAGAGAACATTACATTCTTTCTCCATACAGAAGATACGGAGATAATACAAAAGAGGCTTAATTTGAATGTATGATTTCAGTATCACGCAAGGCCAGGAAATACTGCTATTGAACTTCGAACTTAATTTTCCGATCTATTTACAAAACAGGACAAAATAGAAATATATGTTCAAATTAACTTGGAGTTTAAATTAATTTTATTTTAAAAAATCATTTACAAAATATGAAACAGATGTTGCTAGGAATACTGTATACAAAGGGAGAGCTTTACGCACGCAACATAGAAATTGTATATGCAAAGTAAATTACGATAAAGCAACTTTTGTGGTTTTCTCACAATTTCCTCTTATCACTGAATAACTACATCCATAATTGTATATCTAAAGTTGAATCTTAGAGATAAAATGTCGATAAGAATGCAAAAGGGAAAAGACATTTACTCGCGGAAGGACTAGTGCTCGCGCGAATTAAACGCTGGGGACCGTGTAGGGAATTGCTACACCAAAACAATCTAAATTCAGTAATATCTCCCCAGAACTACACGAGTTAGACAAGTGCTTTACATTAAGATATAATCAGGAGCGAAGATCAAATTAAGGATAATAGTATGTATGCCGAACGTACGTAGTTCTGTGGAGTCGTTTAAACAGCATCAAACAGAACACAAAAGGTGAGCGAGAGGCTATCCAATCAGATCTATAACTGAAAAATGGAATTTTGAAATGTGTTAAACGCTAAAGGCAGAAGTGAATTGAGAAAATATGGCAATAAAATGTAGCAGGGATTCTTTTATCAGTAATAAAAACTTAGTTCTTTGAAGAATTTGATTGTTGAATTCAGTAATATCTCCCCAGAACTACACGAGTTAGACAAGTGCATTCCTGGCCTTTGTTCTTTGAAGAATTGTTGTAACGTAGCGTCTTGATGTAAATAGGAGGGCTTGAGGCAATAACAAGATAAATCACAGAAAGTCGCCCGCAATTCGTAAAATTTAATACCTCGATTTTGATCAAAGCGTGCCTTATTTCGTTACTATATATGTCTTGTTCGTATTCTGTACACGAAGGAATTGGGGCACAAGCAGGTTGAGTCACACAAAATTCAAGGACGGCGAGAGACTTTCTGTGGTTGGTGTGGCCTATTTTGTTCTCATCTCAAGCCCTTCAAACGATCTAATTTATGTACACTTATTTACATTTATCTACAGAGAAGGAAATGTGGTGAAGTATACAGCAGCTTTCAAACAGCCCTGTGACTTGCGCGTAACTCCTTTGCTTTACACACATCATGCGTATGCCAGCGACCATTGGTCTCTGATGTGTTTTACAAGGAGTATTTTTCGGCTTCGCCATCCGCCTTACAGCCGATACTCATGCTGTCCATCTAGCAAGCAGAAAACTCACCTCTAGCGTCGCAGATACCAAGGGTCCTTTCTTCCCGAGGTATTCAACGGTTAGCACTTAGCGACTGTCTTTACGACATGATCCCATGCTGATCGGATTTACGGTTCCAATTTCTGCCTGGGTGAGAGTTTGCTTATTACAACAGGACTGAGAGAACCGTTGAGACGTTGCAACACAAGAATCCCTCAAACTATTTAATCACATTTGTCTCAATAAATAGCAACTACTAATTTTATTGTCAAGAAGCCATTTAAATATACAGGTGACAGTAAATGTTACAAACTTTTAGGGCATGCAGAAGAATAAATGATGATCACGTTTTGCTAAGAAACATGTTGTGGGATATTTCATAAAACGAAGTTAAACGTCTGTTATTTGCCCCTGATAGTTAGGCAACTGCACACGCACAAGTGTCCGGTAGGTCGCGTTCTGCCGCGGTTGCGAGTAAAAATATTTCATGTTCCTACCGAATACATGTACATGCGAAATTTCCGAACAAACAGATGTAAAAGGAATGCGTGGAACTTGGATACATGATATTTTCGACATGTTTATAGTCAAATAGTGATCAAGTACGATCCCTCTATACGCCCTAGAGATTTGTAACATTTACTCTGAGACACCCTTATAAGGAGATTGAACAACTCAATGAAGATTAACTTTTGAATAACACAGTAGTAGTAATATAGCGAGTTATGCTTCACTCTAGAGTGTTTCTTGCATTCCAGCATCCATTTCTCTCTATCGCTATAGTCTTCATTTTTTAATCCTTTCTTCACCATTGCCTCTTCTACTCCTCCCCATGAAGTCCATGTCTTCCCCTTCTTCGGTGGGTATCTGGTATGTATTTCCACAATATTTTCTGCCAACGTTCTTCTTTTTTTTTGCGAGTCCCCATACTATATTAATCTTTTTACTTCAATGGTGTCAATTATATTCAAACTTACTTCCGCTTTACGATTAATAATCTTTTTTTTAACTTTTCCCATTATACGCAGTCCGCAATTGCGGCGCCAGAAGTCCATTTCCATTGCTCCCATTTTTTTCGTTCTTTTTTGTTCCTATACGAATACGTCAGACTCGCAGACCTTCAGAATCACAGTGTAAAATAAAAACCTAGGTATGAAGATGCACGAAGAGGTGGTCCCTAACGCAACTTTTCTGGAGCTCGATTAGCAAAGTGTATGTGGGTGGCTTTATGATTAAATAGTGATTCCGGGCGCGTCAACGGCTAAGGGTATTATTCCCGTAAGTTTAGTGCGTGTTTTTTTGCCTGGAATACGGCGGAGGTCTTTCTCCGTTGGATGATATCTGGCAGCAACCTAACGTCGGCTTATGGGTTTTCCCCAACCAGGTATCTCACGGACCCATCCGAGACAAACTCTAAACTCCCGCCCGGTCTACCGGTGTGTGAGATGGTGTAATACATGTGAGTGTGTGAGTAAATAAGAGGTGAAGTTAGAACTAAAAAGAACGGAAAGATAGCGCGCGTTCCGTGGCCCGTTTGTTAGGGCACTGCGCCGGCATTCGCCCGGTATTTATCGGAGAAATCACGGAAAAACAACCTATCAGAGCAACCGGCCGCTAGACAGCTCCTGAATTCGATCTATCTAGCTAGTGTCGCCGTCGGGACTCGAACGTAGGACCTCCCGGTGAGAGGCCCTGCAGTGACATCAGTCCATGTGGGCTCGGTGGCTGGGCGCGGGCGCGGGCAGCGGACGCGCAAGGGCTCCCGGTGAGAGGCGCCGCGCGCTGCGTCCGGCCGGAAGGGGGCGGGCCGGGGCGGCCGGGGCGCGCTCGCGGGGGCGGCGACGCGAGGGCGGGAAGTGCGTGAGGGGCGCCCCGGGGGAGAAAGTGCGCGGCGCGGCGCCCCACCCCCCGACCGCACCTGACGTCACGTCCGGCGCTAACGAGCGGTTCCCCCTGCGCGTGACGCAACGTTTAGAAGATTCGGGAGGTCGAACCTCCGCACCCTGGGGGTCAACGGACGCCGGCGAAGGACTCGCCGCCGACACCGCCGCCGCCCGCTGTATGGTCAACCGCAACACTCTCGCGACGCCTCGCCTCTCGCGGGACAGGTGCGCGCCGGAAGGACTCGATAGCATTTCTCAAAAACGCTTCTAACTCACTGCACGTAGTACCAAATCCTCTTGAACCGCACTCGAATGCTACTTGACAGAGTTTCAGTCAACACTAGCATCATTCGAAATAAGGGTCTGCCATTTCAAACTGGTTCCAGGAGGGGGGGGTGCACGTGACAAAATTGGGACACGAAATGCAGTTCGCAAAAAATAAGTGGGGCGCAGTCGTGTGTGACGGGAAGCGGAAGTACATGGTGTCTGTAACACGGTGCACCTCGTGACCGTAGGAAAGATAAAAATTATTTGGGCTCTTCCGGCGCGAAACCGCGAGGCCGCCGGGACCCACGTAACACAGAACTGGAAAAAACAAGTGGAGAACGCCACCTTCCGAAGGCGCTATCTAGGTGCTGGAAGTCGAACCAGGAGGCAGAACGCTGCCAGCGCTGTCTGACGGTGGTAAAGTAAGTGCAAGAAGGTTGCTTGGCCTCCTGATAGAGGGGACGTGGGTGTAGGCACTCAACGTCGGTACAAGTACAAGAAATCATTTAATGTCAGTACTGTAAGATTGGGAAAGATTGGGAAATTATTGTCGGTAATAAGAACTTCATGATGACGAATCACATGAAGATGGTAAATCGACTGAGTGTACGTAATACTCTGATTCATAACAACCTGCTATTTTGCTGTAAAATTCCCTATTAGGATTCCAAAATACCGAAAGCATATATGCCATGTACCGTTATATAAAAGACCGTGTACGTATACTGTTTCATATAGATTCTAGAGAATTACACCACTAAGACTTCCACCTTTGTAGCACATCTCTATATTTTAGAACACTAATCCACAGAATTGACCTAGACCTGTGGTGTCATATCAGCTAGAATTCAGAAAAGAGCACGTTACGGTACCGTGACATGTCAGTACAACGATATTTCCACTTCTATAATACTTATAAAGAACACAGTTGAAAAACATTTAATTGCATTATTTTTTCTTCTAGCGAATAGGCCCAATTGGGACTACGCAAATACTTAGATGTGTTTCTTAGTCGTTCTTTGTGTCCATATTCCTTTCATCTTTTGGCTGTGCGCCTTTATTCTCTCTTCGGTCCAAGCTTTTCCTGTTCTACACTTTGGTTCTTCCAAATCAATCCGCCATGACTGCACTTTACATCAAAATGTGTTCCTATTTTCAATGTCTTCTTCTGTGATCCCCGATAATTTAAGATTCTTTTTAATTTCGTTGATCCATTATAGTGTCAGTTGCTGCTTTAAGTATGTTCTCATAAAATTCAATTATTTGTTTTTGTAAGATGTTTAGTATTCATTCTTTTGACGTGTCCATAAAAGTTTAGTTTACGTTTTCTGATATCCGTTTATTGTCCGATTTCTTTTTTGCTTCTGAGTTTGTATTGCTCGTCTGTGAATTTGGACCAAACATTTTCCTAATGATTTTGCATTCTTTTTTTTTTCATATTTTCTATGTCCTTTTTCCTGCTCAAAATTAGTGTTTCTGAGCCATATAGACATTCTGGTTTTATCACTGTAATATAGTGTCTCAGTTTCGTGTCCTTTGACATACACTGTTTGTTATACATATTTTGGGCGAGTCGATACGCTGTTTCCGTTTTTTACATCTAGATTCATTGTCCATTAGTTTCAATTCCATTTACCTGAATTATTTCCTCCAGGTATTTTAATTGTGTGTCTCTCCTAATTCTGCCATATTTTGTTTCCATGAAGTTAGGTGTGTCTTTGTTACAAGTAATAAATTCAGTTTTTTGAAATGATATCTGAAGACCAACTCTCCGATTTTTACTCCGATTACTCCGATTTTTAAGAAAGAGCACCACATCATTTAAAGATTTACAATTGAATCAAGTTATGCAAAAAGTATCCAAGTCACAAGAATCAATGTAGTTAACAAATGACTTGGAAAGTTGGGACAAATCCCAAAATTTCGAGCAGTAGAGATGTGTGGAATGTGGCTGTGGATAAATCAGAAAACAGACACTATACGGAAAATATAAAACTTCCAAACCATTGTTTCATGTTGTTCTGTATTAAGTCTCGAAGACTAATGAAACGAGGGCGATTTACACATTCTCAAACAATACAATTCCTATTTACTGTGAACATAGAGTTTAACATGTTTCTGAAAATGATTTATATTTACCAATATATGTTATACATATATACGTGTGTGTGTGTGTGTGTGTGTGTGTGTGTGTGTATTGTAGAGAAATATGCCAATCTCCTGCGTTCACCTCACCTTAAAAACGAAATGCGCTACGTATAATTATAACTAGGAGGCGGATTTTGATAAAAGGTCATCTTTTTTCTTTTAACTTTACAACAATGCCGTTTAGTTTAGAAATTCATTTTATGTTATGACAAAAGAAAACGACCCATTTTTATACATTTGTTGGCATTTATTATCGATTTTGGCTACTAAGTCATTTTTTACCTTTTTATGTCATTTTTACTGCATTTTCCCCTGATTTGATCGATTTCAATGTCATTTTAATGGTTAACTGCATGTATCTTCTCTCCACCCGCAACATTCGTAACCACCTTTGGTACAGCATTAATATACCTTAAGACGGGTTTTTGACCGATATTCAAGATCATATTGTTGAGGTGATTCCTATACTTTCCTTCCGTAGTATAGGAAGGAAAAATAAAAATAGCTCTAAATCGCACCTACATGTCCTCCAGAAAAAGCCAAAAATATTGAAAACGTTGATTAGAAAGATGTAATTAAATTGTTGGAAGGAAAAAATGTCCAGTTTCATCTGCAAACTGCAATCTCACATAGTACTCCTAGACTAGAACACATCTGGCAGTTGTTCATGGAGAAATAGTCCGTTTGATATAAGAGATACCATATTTTTCAAGCAGGATTTCACCTTTGCAATTCGAATGAATCCTTCAACATTCATGATCTTATCGTCAATTTTCGAAAGTTCCCCATTTAACTGACAAACCACGAAAACACACATTCCATCGTCGGAAACTCTCCCCATCTGCACACATGACCGGGACGAACCCATCCCTTATAAGGCCCGGCCATCTGGATTGGCACTGGAAGACAACACCAGCGTCCTAAATGCTCGAGCACCCGACCTTACTCAAACGCCAAACGAGGTCTCCCCGCGTCAATGGCCAAACAACGCGATCCAGTTAGCCAAACGCGCCTGCGCCGGGACTGGAGCAAGGCCGAGCGGCCGCGGGAGCGCGCGCAAACACGCAGCTCGGCTGCCGCGTATTGAGAGATGCGCTCGATTGATTGATTGATTTTCCGTGTTTCCGGGCGCGTCAACTGCTCTGGTCATTAGTCCCGTTAGTATAGTACATGTTCTTTCTCGAGAGATTGCGGTGACCCCCCCCGCTGGATGGCGAGATCCAGCGCCGACCTACCGTCGGCTAGTGGGGTTTCCCCCTAACCAGGACTCTCCCACCTGCGGGGCACCGCTCCAGTCGGGACAAGCTCTAAGCTCCCGATCGGTCTCCCGAAATATGTGGTAGTGTAGTGCATGTTAGTGTGAGTGTGTGTATAAGGGGAGAGGATAGGACAAGGAATGGGAAGGACAGATCGCGCGCGGTCCGTGGCCCGTTTGGTAGGGTACTGCTCCGGCATTCGCCTGGTGTTGATCGAAGACACCACGGAAAACTACCGATCAGAGCAACCGGCCTCTAGAATTCTCCTCCAGACAGCGACTGAATTCGATCTAGCTGAAAAGCTAGTGTCGAAAATCCTGCCTTCGTCAGGACTCGAACCTAGGAACTCTCGGCCAGAGATGCTCTCGAGCAGACGCGCCGCAGAGAAGGTGCGCGCGCCCAGACGCCGCAAGCGGACGCACGCCTGCGATTCGATTCCGATCGTTCAAGAATGACGTTCTCTTGAAACGCGTTGAGGATGAAGAGGGCCCGGTATTCGGATGCGAGCGGCGGGTGAGGAGGCCCACGCTTTGATGTCCTCTCGTTTCCTGGGCAGGAGACAGCGAAGTTTTGCCATTGCCTTTCTTTGGATGGATAACGGTAGATGTGATCATGAGAGAAGAATGATGATAGATCACTGGTTATAATGGGTCATTTTTGGTATATGAAGGCGTGAAGAACCAACTAGTCTTACGTCACAGCCACATAATAAAAACACCTATGCTTCAAGCGGAACTTGTTCCCTTAGCCTTATGCTTCTCGTAGTTGGTACTGCAAGTTCCTGTATCACTGAGGCGAGCTCTGTCAAGATGCACAATACATTGTTCAACGAAATATCTCATTCCATTCCCTATTCGTTGAAGAGTGAATCACTCACTAAGAATTAAATACCAACTGTTAGAATATCGGGACATTAGTTTATTGAAGAATTTATTTGACAAATGTTTATTGTTTGGTTATCAAACACCATTTCTAGATTTACATATTGTTTTAGATCTTAGGGTGTGATTAAAGGCGTCATTGCCAAATATGTTTTTTATAGAAATATTCGCTTTCGATGGCTTTGCCATCTTTCGTTTTCACACCCCAGTGCGAATAATAAGTACAATAATTGCGATAAGCTCTGAATGTTGACAAGGAATTCTAGTAAAGAAGGTGTTTTATGTGGCGAATCGGCCATCAATGTCATGAAACCATGATTCGTTCTTAGCGCAAAACCTCTACCGGCAGCTAGCTTAGATTAACTCCGCATGTCGCAAGGTGTCTGTCAGGGCTACAGAAATGCCCTTTTGCTGGGGGTGGTGCGGGTCGGAAGCTCCCGAAGTGCGTTTCTTGCGAGGGCGGCCGGGAGGGGGGGGGCAGTTCCGGGCGAGCGGCGCGGCGCGGCGCGGCGTGGAGGTGCTGCTTCTTGTGGGCGTGTCGCTAGACCGCCCGCCCGCGGCCCGCACAGCGCTTCTTGCCGCGCGCGCAGCGGCGCCCAGAAGCCACCGGCCTCGTTACCAACGCGACGCCGCCGGCCGCTGCCTTCGCCCCGATCCCACCAGCGATCCGCACCACCGCCCTTCCCGGCTCCCCGCCTGCCGGAGCGTCCTGTTACTCGCCGGCGGAACGCCAGTGGACGAATCGGGGCGCATTGTTTCAGCTAAGATATAGAATACTATTTCAAAATACACGTGTTCCTCTCCGTACGCCTGGTTTCTTACTTTTTAACCTAAAGCATTTGGTCTCAAGCTCGTTGCGTGCTCCTCACGCCTACCTTGTCTTTCGTCCCCAGTGATGTATGTCGGTCGGAAGATATATGTTGACTACGTTAAATACTCGGTATGAAATTGAATGAGAAATATTCCTAGGGCATCTAATCACTAAAAAGGTAGGTACAATGTTTTCCACATTGTTTATTTATTCATGTATTTATATATTTCTTGTCAAGTTGCTTTCGATGGATTGCTTGAATTACCTCTCACCAATGCATCAATATTCATGAACAAACCTTCACAAGAACATTACGATGTTACATGGTCGATCTGATGTTAAACGAGATCTGAAGGCTTCGCTGTTTAAGAATACGATTACGAAGAGTTCTACGTTTTTTTGTATCTCATTTTCAAACATTACAGCTATTGAGCATTGCTGAATCCTCCTGAAAGCTAAGAACCCTATTGAACCACTGGACGAAGGAAGTATCCTTCGTTACAAGTGCGTTCTAGCGTGACAAAGTTTCTCAAGTTAATCACTTCTGCTAAATGGGAACTGTGAACTATCCTTCTACTCTTGCATTCTTCAAAGAAACGAGGAGGATATAACAACTCTAATTTTGGACTCAGGGACATCTCATTGCAAGTTTCTAGAAATACTTTCCGTAATGTTTTATCCAGGAATTCGTATAACTCTTCTTCACAATCAGGCTTGAAATGAGTTACAGTAAACAATGTGGAATGTGCATCACACAATAATATACACGAACGCAGTTGCGATTAACAAGAAAGACAACGTAAACACCCAGCATCATGTCGCTAATCTGCACAACTGCATCTTCTGTGCAATAAAACGGACAATGCACTCTAAATTACCGAAGAGCATTACAAATAAATTAAGAGTAATTTACTCGACGTCTGACTAAAACGCGCCGAGGCGTCCGCCAACTGGCGGTGTGTCGCCACGCGCTTGTAGGAACCTTTAAGGCCCAGCAGCGGCGGCGGCGGCGGCGCGCCGCCAGGTGGCCCAATGGGCCGGCGGCCAGCGCCCCAAGCGGAGGCGCGGCGACGCGTCGCCTTCGCGAGCCGCGCGTTCCTCCCGGAAATAGCCAGCGCTAGGGGGCGAGCTTTTATGAAACGTCATTTTTTTCTATTCATTTTAGAAGAATACCTTTTAGTACAGACATTCATTTTATGCCATGGCAAAAGGAAATTATCCATTTATATATATGACGCTTTGATTTGCATTTTTTGGCGGTTGCGACTAATGTCATTTTTTACATTTTCCCGTCATTTTTAAAGCACTTTTCGCTGATTTCATCGAGTTCAATATCATTTTAACGCTTCTTTCCTTAAATGATATTTAAGAGATGCAAAGAATGTTCTCCACAGAATTCCTGAATGGTCTATTTGATTTCTTCGCTCAGAAATTGTAATGTCGGCCGTAGTGAGTATTTGATCTAAAGTTCCTGTGATGTCTATCATCGCCATTGTCGTTTCGGTCGAGTTCGGGATAACTGGATGACTAAAGACTGGATGATTGAAGAGTCCAAACCAAAAGTTTGCAAGCTAAATTCACTTGATAGACAGGAAAAAGCCTCGATTACAGCAGTAACATATCCAACAGTCTGAATTGTCCATCTCAACTGGTTTTGTTATGATTTTTTACATCATTTTTCTTTACTTTAAGGGCATTGTAAAAACATTGTAAGGGCATTTTATTGATCTTTTCGCCATGTTTGAGGTTATCAAAATCCGCCCCCTAGTCATCATCATCATCTTCAGTGACAGGTTAGAATCCAGTCCAAGATCCCAAGGTTCGCGCGCACAGCCCAGGAGGCGAAAAGAAATAGACTTTTCTTGCAGGGGGTTGAGCAGCAAGCAGTAATGACGTGAAATGGTTGAATTTATGAAAAAAGAGGTAGGAGAAGGAATTTTATGATATTGAAAGAATGTTTGTGGAAGGGGATTATTATCGTGACTAGCACTTCTAGTGTAATTTATCAAGGGAGGGAGGTAACAGTGGAATCTAATAAAAAACGAGGCTCTTCATCACAGAAAGGAAATTCTGTTTCGCCAGGAAATCAACCCCGGAGGAAAAAAAATAGTTGTAACAGAGAAGTCTGGATGCTTTTGTTTCAAAGTGGAGTTGCTCCATACAACGGACAGTCAACTGCTTGCGAAAGAAGAAAGGGAAAAGAAAAAGAGGGTGAGATGTATACACTAGTTAGGGAATATTTAAAGATTCGAAAACATCTGGAATACATCCAAGTTCCATGTTGTCCAAGCAGTTCCAAGTCGAGATTTCCTTCACGTCAGCTGTCTGTCGGGCAACCGCGGTGCGCGTCCAGTGGAACGCCTCTAAACAGAGACAAGACAGACGACGTCTGCAAGTACCCAGAGGTAAGAAGCGCTGTCACGCACGTGCCTAACCGAATGCCTGGCAATTTTGGCACTTTGAAGAGCCATTAACCATAGGAATGCGAACCTAGTTTCTTATCCCAAGAAATGAACGAAAAGTTCCTCCTCCTGACTGAAGAATAATGGAAGTGATCTTAGAAGCTACAAGAGATTAAATTTTACAAAATTAGGGCATTGCACAAGTAGGCATCACATTTACTATTCAGTGTGTCAGACTCAAAGAAGTACCGTTCTTATAAAAAGAGAAAAAACAAAATTTATCGGAAAGGGAGGGGAGAGTACAAGAAAGAGACAGATATCAAAAAGTGTTTAAAAAATGAAATTAATTAGATGGAGAGGAGCAATTAAAGAAAATAGGAAGACGATAGATGAAAAACGAGAACGAGGCAGATACACACAGCGAGAGAGAAGGAGGTTGGAACGTTAAGGAAGAAGAGCAAGAGATCAAAATAAAAAGGGAAAAATCTCGGAGAAAGAGAAGCAATAGATACAAGAACGACCTGGGAAAGGCCGACGACCATCTGGCATTGTATCCCGTGTGGCCGTCCTCAGCATATTGTCTCCGCGGTGGCCGCCGAGGCGGCAGGTCCGCGAAAATCGCGGATCCGCGGAACTCATTGCTCAGCGTAGCGCAAAGCCGCAACCGTTGGTCGCCGTCGCCGTCGAGGCCCCGCGCCGGACCGTCCGCGCCCGCGGCTCCCAGGGCGACGGGCTGCATCACGGCTTCCGCCTTCCTCCAACGGCCCCACAGCCGCACACCCGCGTACTCCGGCCGGGACAGGCGGCTCAGCGCCGACACTGCAGTGCCTCTGACTGGGAAGTCCTAGGCTGCCACTCCGGACGGTGGCAGGACACTAGGGAGACAACGAAGTCGAATTCAGCCGCTGCCTAGAGGAGACTCCTAGCGGCTGGCTGCTCTGATCGATAGTTTTCCGTGGTTTCTCCAAACAACACCAGGCGAATGCCTGAGAAGTACCCTAACAAACAGACTGCCTGCGATATTTCCTTCCCTTTCCTGCTCCTATCCTCACCCCTTACGCACACTTACATTTACTATACTACCAAACATGCCGGGAGACTGGCCGGGAGTTTAGGGCATGTCCCGGCTGAGTGGGTGCCCCGCTAGATACCTGGTAGGGGAAAATCCCTCTAGCCGACAGGTAAGTCGACGCCGAGCCTTGCCATCCAGCGAGGTAAGATCACAGCCACCATCAAGGAAAAACACACACTCACGGGACTAACGACTTTAGCAGTTGACGCGCCCGGATTCAGAATCATTCAATGAATCACCCCGCCTACTCGCAGTGTTGCCAGACTGAAGGGGGTTGCAAATGGGGAGGGAGATCAGCCCTTCCAGGCTTTACGGTTGGGAGAGACAACAGAATGGGGAAGGAAGGATCGCACGCCAACCGTTGCTGGTTTTTAAGGCAGTCTCCACCGACAAATGATCGGAGGCACCTTCGGTCATAACAGACATATCCTACTTGCTTACCTCTAATACGCATATTGAGGCACTGGAAGTTTCAACACAGCTAGTTACGACTCGCAATAGAAAATCCGACAACCACAAAACTTGAACCTCAAACATTCCATCCTTCAGATGGAAATACGAAACTACATACGTGAATGAACTCTATTCATCAGATGGTCATTTCTCAATTTCGCCCCAAGTACTTTTACATGTAGCTGATTTATTTTCAGACGTAATGACCAATAGCGGAGAAAGTGGTTTAAAAACTGATAATCCCAACGATGTTAGTTGTCCCAACTCAAGTTAATTTTTTTCATCTCACATATCAGTGTGAATTGTCAAAAATGATCTTTCTATGGATCATTCATTCAACCGTTTATAAATGATACCATTTAACTATCACGGATACGTTACAAAAGGATTTGTTTTGAGTTTACTATTCATAAACAATTCTACAAACTGAAGGACGTAGCAATGAGTTAAATAAAATGTGCTAGAAATATTATTCTTAAATATAATATGGGAAAGAATATATGCCACTTACATGTTCACAAACTACATGTGTATATTTTTTGAGCGAACATGCACAGCACGACGTCACTCTTCGGGATATATTTTCATTTCAAAACGGTCTAATTTCTTACAAATAGTTACGATTTTCAAACCATCTATATCAGGTTCCGAACTCGATATCGATTGATACTTCTAAAACGAAATTAAGACGAAAAAAACTAGTAAACTGAATTGATTCAAAGAAATCTTGGAAAACGAAAGCAGTATTCAATGAATAATAAACAGAGTTACACATAGTAAAGGTATCTTGCTTGATCTTTGCTTGATGACTGTCCGCAAAGAGTTGCCAGCGAGTTCGCAACTCATTCCCCTGTTGAAGTCTCCAAAACTCCATCAGTCACCCGATGAAGTCTCCATGAGTGAATTAGATTCTGAAACTCAACTTAAATACTTTTTTAACTACACATAACTCTTCTGAACCAGAAACACCAAAACATTACCATATTAATAGCATTAATATGGTAGAGTATATAAAGTTTGTCGATAATTATTCGTCGCGAGTACATCGCAGATTTCGAATGATATAAAAACATGTTTCATTTAATTTAACAGTTCACCCTTCAAGTATTCTTAACGATACGATCCTAAACGTATTACAGCCAGCCAAAGACTCCCCAAAAAGTGAAAATGCACGAAAAAATTGGAGTAAGAATGTGGCATACAATGAGAGGGTCGCGCGAGAGAAACTGAGATCCTAGTGCGGTATGGGGGCGGGCGGACGTCCTGGAACAAATTTCTCCCGAAAGCCCGTCCCCGCCGGCGACATGGGCCCGACGAGGGCCGGTGGCACGACTGTACCGAAAGCGGGCCCGCTGCTGTCACAAGGCGCGGAGCCGTCAGGTCGGGTCTTCGGCTTGGAGCGCGGCCGCCACCGGCCGCTAACGCGAGTGGAGTGCCTCGACGCGCAGACCAGGACTCGACGGCAACGGCTCTGCGCGGATTAGAACGTCTCAACCCGCGCCATGTCCACCAAGAGGAGGCAGCATTGGCGAACGAATTGACGCTTCCATTTTGGTATCGACTGGGATAGCTCAACGGCAACTGTTGGCCGTGAGGTCGTAACGTTCTAGTCCCGATGGTGGTGGATTTTCGACACTAGCTACGTAGTTGGATCGAATAAAACCACGATCTGGAGGAGAATTCTAGTGATCGACTGCTCTGATAGGTAGTGTTCTGTGGTTTCTATTATCAAAACCAGGGGAATAGTACTCTTACCAAACGGGACGGAAGTTCACTACTTGTTCATTTCCTACTGATTTTTGTTACTCGTTTACTACTTGTTCCCTTCGAGTGTATACTTACGTATTTGTTTGCGGGAAATTCGCAGTACACACAGCTCGAGTTTTGAACTATTCCCATAAATTCATACCCCTACAACACAAGCCGTGTACTTAGCAATAGATTTAGAATTTTTTCCTATATATCTTACGACAATTCACTAGCCGCGATAATGTTCAGAGGCAAAAGAAACTTTTGTAAATATCTTTTATGTTTGAGCTCCTGATTAGAAATGCACGAAAGGCTACCATTCAGATTGTATCATAAACACATAAATATTGATCACTTAACAGTTGCATCAACAACGCTCATATTTCTTAGCGTCCAATTCAAATGCCATTAGGTTTGTGTTTTCTCAACAAGAGCAGTTTCGTAATTTTAATACAAGCCAATTCAAAGAGTAAATCCGGTAAAATACTCTATATTTCCAAGTCACTGTGCAAAATACTCAAAAGGGAGCACCATGTTCAGTAATATTTTCATGACCTTTAAAATAGGTATTGGAAGAGCACGATTCCGAAGCATTACACATGGGTGAAATCAGGTTAATGACTCTCACGGGCGACTCGAATGCCCGGCTGGCTTCCGACACGACACGCTCTGACGCGCGGGGCTTCATTTTCGATGCAACGAAGGCGTGGAGAAATGCGGTAATGGTATAATTGGGAAAACAAATGCGATGTACACAATGCGGAAAACACGAAGCAGCACGTCGCGCGCGCTCGCCGGCGATCGGGGCAGGCGGCTGCGGCGACGCGCCGGGGCCCGCTGGCACGCGGCCAGCGCGGTCGCGCACTTCGACGTACTCCACGAGCGGCGCAGGCGCACCAAACGATGATATCGCCATCAGGTTGGACGGGCACTGGAAGTGTAATTAGTTCCCTTCGAAGGAAATCCTAATAAATAAATCAGCTTCTGACGTTTCCTCGAAACGCCCGGCCTAGCCCGACAGTCTCGACTGATCTGCCGTTCAATTGAAGTTTACATAAATATCGCTCGTAAATAACCAATGGATAAGGTGTTTCAAGTCCTATTTGAAACAAGTACATTCACAATTATAATACTGAAAAATTTATAACAGAAAACAGCGTAATATTCTTTGGTTATTGAATTTACTGAAATGAAAATAATTATGGTGATCATCAATACCCAGTGGTCATACTATAGCGTCCCAAAAAGCCACAACGTTTTAGCCACAAACTACAAGTACACACTAGTTAAAGGAGTGCTGGAAATAAACCTTAAATAAATTCATTATTTCTATTAAAATTCACATAAAAAATCTGCACCAACAGGTCATAGCAATGTCGATTACTAGGGAACGGACTTCATTGTAATAAAAAAAGCAAAATATGTACATATATATGTACTTATTTTTTCAAAAATATGTAAGAAAAAATAGGAAATATGTGAAATAAATATTCGTTATAATGTTTACAATTCCATTCTTCAAGCGTTTTCCGAGCAGAGTACGTTGCCGATCAGATCTTTACATGGATTCAGAGAGGCTGAATAAAGGTTTTACATCTACAGAAGCAATTATTCGCTAGTTACATCGAAACATATAATACTTTCGTATTATATACAATGTTGTTTACGAGGAGCCGGAGCTCAAGTGAATAGTACCGTGTAGCCTGTGTTAGAAGGGGAGGTAAATGGGGCATACTCCTCCCCAAATTCAGAAAAGGGATAAGACAATGATCTGGAAATTTTTTGTCGAGTTACGGGGTCTATGAAACACGAGTAATCACGTGGTTGAAGTTCCTTCTGCTTCACATACTACATCCGCTCATCGTTGATCCCGACTACGCTGTTTCCAAGAAGCAGGTGGGGGCGGGGGAGATAAGTCTGACAATTAATAGCGATTGTCCGGCGTTAATACAAGCGTATTGCGTATTTTTTAAGTATTTCAGTAACTAAGTTTTCAAGTAGCATATATTTCGAACATCGCTAGTGAAATGTTCATTTTCGACCCTTAAATATATTAAAATGTAACGAAATATGTAGCTATAGATAAAATATGTTAAAATATGTAATTATACCAAAATATGTAAAAATATGTAAAATAAAAATGATTCCAATTAGTTCAGAACGTCGTGTTAAGTGTAAAAAATATTAGTGAATGCAGGTATCTTGTCCCTGTAAAAATATGTATTTACATGAAAATCCGTTCCCTATCGATTACAATCTCGTATTTGGTGAGACCGGCGCCGTATCTCACCATCCAGCAGGGGAAGAACACAGCCACTTTGCGTGAACACATACTACACTTACGGAACTACTGACCATAGCAGTCGACACACCCAAAAACACGAAATAATAAATCAAGAGCATCTTAGAATTTATAGCAAATCATACAAATTTGTTCTTCCTAAACTGAACTTCCTAGAAGCTCTTCAATTACAAGCCACCTGGAAATGTATTTTACGGAACATCCGGCTCTGCGCAAGATGACGCCCATCATAGGATGCGACTTAACAGATGAGCAAGGAGCGGAAGGGCGCGGCGTCGTCCGTGGGCAGTGGGCACACCCAGGGCGCGACGGCGGCCGTCCGCGTTACTAGTGCGGAACAGGGGTAAGCACGCAACTCCACTCATTGGAAACCAGCCCGCGGCATCGGCGATTAGTAACTTCCATTCTCTCTTTAATTCATATATCTAAGCCATGTATTCTATTTGTACTTATATATTATTATTGCTTCTACGCAACACGTTCAATAGGGTTACAAGCAAAAATGGCTAGCTGTTGGGCCAACAGGGATGGCGTAAAGCTGATGTGGAATTGACAAATACAGTTCTTCACATATCGATAACAAATCTTTAGAAACATTGTGGCAAAATTTTCCTCACGGAAGCTCTCAAATCACAAGCCATCATTTGCAGCTCACTAATTGTACGTGCACGGTAAGATAATTTATAACTTAGATGAAACTTGTTTAAAATTAAATTGTGTGTGTGTGTGTGTGTGTACATATATCCCTCCCAAAAACACACACCGGCTGCGGTAGCTCAGGGCATCAGCTGTTACCTCTGCAGCGTCCCTGACTGGGAAGTACTAGGGTTCGAGTCCCAACGGTGGCACATTTTCGACACAAGCTATGTATCAGGTCGAACTCTGCCGCTTTCCGGTGGATAATTCTACCGGCCGGTTGCTCTGATCGGTAGTTTCCAGTGTTTTTCTGAATTAATACCAGGCGAATACCGAAGCAGGACCTACATAAAAAAACGGGACATGAACCGCAGATTATCTTCCCTTCCTCACCCTTATCCCTTCCTCTATCCCGTTTACACTTCTCTAGTACCTCGCATCGAACTCCGTAAAGATTTCTTTCCCAGAAAGTCTTTGGTCTCTTTCATTTCACACAAACAATATATAACTAATTATGTCTGGAAAAAATTTCCGCGGCGGTACATAACCTCAGACGTCCAACCTTTCATGAACTACAAATGAATCCTATAGCATATTACTCCTCAGAGACAAATTTTAATAACAGAAGTTCTAAATTCTCGGAAATAATATGAAAGTGCCAAGCGAAACTTTTTCATAATTGGATACAACGAAATCTTACATGAAGATTTGTGTAAACATGTATATTCAGGACGCACCGGGCAACGTTCTTTAAATCCACCACAACACAGCTATTTGACGCATTTGTGTACATATAGTCGTAAAATATGAACTTTTTTTACGCAAATATTAATTTCAAAGGTATAGACATAAATAAATAAACGACTTCCCTTAAGAGATTCTAAGATGTAAATAAAACACTTGGCCATAGCGAATGCTATTTATATTTGTGTAAACGCTGATCGTTAAGCTTCAGGTGTAACTGTTTGCCCCAGCAGCACAGTAGGTGGAAACCACCAACGAGTACCACTACACAGTATATTATGTATTTGGTTTAGGAAGCAACAAGTTAACCCGTCTAAACAATCTGGGAATTGACTTCTTTTTACAATCATTAACCACTGCTAGTCATGCGCGCCAAGAATCTTGAAGACATCGCACGAAAAAACAAACTCCGAAGAGAGAGGCCACCAAGGAGAAGTGAACGTAACCCCTGAGAAAAGTTTCACGCTAGGTAAAGGAGAAAAAGCCCGTCTGAATTGACGCTTTGGAATGCGAAAGAGATGTGCTTTCAGGGTAGAATTCCCTGCATCATGCACTACTAGCGAACGAATGAGATATTTGAAAGTGAGTAATTTTGCGTCAAAAGTCCTTCGTTTCCCCCACGTGGTATCAAAGAATATTACACAGCTCAAAAGATATAAGTAGTAATTGATTATCTATATATTTTCTATTCATACAAATCATAATTGAACTTGAGGCAATACTGAAGAACCGCTTGCTTTCTGTCTTTTTTACTTCACAAAATTGAAGATTTTTCTCCATTTTTATATGCAAATTTAATTAATTGATTGATATTTCCGAGCACGCAAACTGCTATAGTTATTAGTCCTGTAAGAGTTAATGTTTTATACCGGCAGGAGGGGTTGGTGGTGGTTGTGGATATTGAAAACCGGAGCCGATCCTACATGTAGATTTAATGAAGTGCCTACTTTCATCTTTTGAGCAGAGTACAATACCCATTCATTAACGTACTTTTACTACATTTCCTGTGTAATTACTATGGAGCTCAGACAAGATCGTTTTCCAATTTCAAGTCGCCTCTCGGAATCTTTTAGCATTTCTTCTACAAGAACAAATACATCCCCCAGTAAAGTTACTAAAGCATGTATTACCCGCGCAACTTTTCATGAACGATGACCTTGCTTCCCCCTTCAAAGAGCAATAAACATTTGAAGATCAAAGCTCGTAGCGAGCACTGCTGACATTCCAAACATACCTTCATTGGCGCGTAAGAAAATATATTTACTGTTCAAACCGAGAACTCCTGGTCTTATTTTTCAAAACAATATCTAAAGATATGGCCAAAGAAGACCCAGAGACATCACAGGAGATTCCTTGAACTCCTGGAAAAACTGGAACTCAATTTATTGAGAAAATTGTGAAGGCATGAGTGATATTCCAGGGATTGGCATTGATTCATAAAATCTAGTGCCCGATGTCGTAACTAATACCCCCACTCCACCCGCATTTCGCCAAGCCATCGTTCAAGAAAAGTTGCGCGATTAAAACGTATGCGTCTTTCTCTCCGGCGCTACATCACAGGTATCTTACCCTACCTGAACTCCCCGAACTAATGGGGAGGTGAAAATCTAGCACTATCGGATTTGAACTTTCGGCCTCTCGGTTCAAGAAGGTACAGTTGCGAACTCTTAACTATACACGAGTATGCTATCAAACCCGATTTAATTTAACAACGCTTTTTTTTTTTTTTTTGAGTAACTACCAACGCCGAATCCCTTAACAGGATTACCAGGATTTTCTCTTTGGAAGCTTGTGCTAATTCGCCCACCCAACATCCGGGCTCGGTTGCAGGCGTGCTCTACCACGCGTATCGCGGAGTCAGTGCGTATAACAGGCCACTTAGTTCCGACACGGACCGACCAATTACAGGGTGAGCGCAAAAGAATTTTGTAGTCCGGCGAAACGCGTAGAACCTTCCGACAAGAAAATGTGAACGCCGAAGCAAAACGACCGTAATTTCTTCATTAGCGGCGGCTTTACGGTGCTATTAGGCAAGTTGTGCCAAACGCTCATCGTAATTGAGAATTATGACTATCAAGCTGTAATGGACTTTCTTCGCCTCTTCAGCACAAGCCAAAATCAAGAACACAACGATAACGGAACGGCGTGTTAGCGTTTTGTGTATTTACACTTAAAAGCAAATATTGTCTAGGAAGAATGAGTTATTTCCTTTGCTCAGAAACGCGTAGATGTAGTACAAATATTGATATTGAATGATTAATTATATTCAATGACTACAACAATACAATGTTACTTTTGTAACTAAGAGTATTATAGGTAAACGAAGAAATTAAAGAGACACACCCGAAATAAACTTCTTGAACGGAAATTCTAAAAGTATGAATGCATACGAAACCTATGTACAATATTCATATAAATGAATGAAGAGACAATAGATGACAACGTATGCATAGTCACGGATAGATAAGGACTTCTTACTTATTCACATCGATCTGCAGCGTTCAGTCTGATTTTACAATCCGAGATGTAATAGTTTACATGTTCGAAAAGAAATTCTTTAAAACGTATTTTCATGGAAGAGATATCAAAAAATTGACACTAGTGCAAATAACTTCAGAAGGATTTCTGGTAATGGTAGGCTCACTATCGTGCACGCAATATAATTATCGGAAACTACGCTTGAAAATATGTTTCGTTATCAAAGAAGCAAGTACGGGATATAAGGCAAATTTAATTTTTTTTTCTTGATGGCATGGTTTTAACTGGAACAAGCCCAGTAGTCAGCAACCTCATTCCTTCGAATCTGCCTCTCACACGCTTCTCAGTGACGTCGCAAAAGCGGAACACAACTAGTATGACGCAGCGATCAAAAGAACATGCTGCGAGAGGTCCACTACAGCAGTCGCGAAGAAGTCCGGTAGTCAGAGAAGTCTTAGCTCAGGGAAGCGAGTACATGATTTTTTCGCCAAAAGAACGTCCAAGAAAATTACACACAAACCACGTGAAACTGATCTCTAAAAAATTCATTTGGTTGACAAAAAGAAATCTAAAGAAACTGTTCTAAGGATTCATCAGCTGAAATACAAAATACAGCATTTGTTTGAAATTTTAAACAAAATACTTAATTGTAAATAAAGCGAACAATTAATTTAAATTCTTTAACGGAAAAATGGGGAAAACATTAATCCGATAATTCCTCAACTATTGTACGTCATCGAATGAATGCCTATCAACATTATATTCAACGCATTCATTATCAATGCCATTCATTTTGACGATTTTCACAGTCGCACAATTAACACAAAACTGGCCACGCAGAACAGCTCATAATTTAATGTGTGCGTTTTCATTACTTTACATATAGTTAAATTGCAAGAGATATTATGTTTAAGGATTTACAGCTATCTGGCCTCAAATGCATTTTCCAAACACCAAATTTAATAAAAAATGTAATATCTCCACTACGTAAAAAATTCATATTGATAACTGGAAATATTTCCAAATTACGGAAATTCCGAAGAAAACCCTTTAATTCTGTACCCATGAAATGCATTCAGTTCTCACAATCCACGTTCTCCTTAAACTCTATTTTCTCAAAACGTACATTTAGAAATTAGTTTTCAATATAACTTTTAGTTAATGGATTTGTTTCTAGGTTTGAGGAAATATTATGCGCGTCAATACGTACAATATGAATCAAATAAAGATGTTTAGCAACACTGATTACTTGTTCATGTTCTTTATTATTTAAAAAATGAGTAATTTATGATAATTGATAAATTACGTACGATAAAAAGGATTTAGATTTCAATTGATTTATTATAAATTCTACCCCTAGTTCATTTTGTAGCAACAACATAGCTCTACAAGTCACAAGTACGAACTCACAAGCACTTAGAAGTACGAAAAAATGATCACAGGTAGTTTTATTATTTAAATATTAAATACTAACATTTTTGCAGGTGACCCGTTAAAAACAAAACTTTGTATTTATTTTTTATTTTTACATATAAAATATAATTTGACCTTAATAAAAAGTCTGCTAAAAAGAAAAAAAAATTGGATAAAAAAATCCTTGTATACAGAAAGATATGACGTTTAAATCATCAAAACGTCACTTGCAACTATGTAAACGACACAGACGACAATATTTATGTGAATAAACACTGAAAGGTAGTTCATAAAAAGTATAAAGGAAAATCTGACGAAGGACACTGACGAGTCATTCGTGGGTTATTCTGGCTACTTTTCACCGCTTCGCAAAAAATTAATTATTGTTACTAGAGGGTACAATTTAAATGGGAAATATTACATTTCGAAAGAAATTATTTTATGCATATTATCGAGTCAAAATCGTGATTTCTGAGGTAATTTTACATGGATGTAAGTGCCCAGAGCAATAGATTTCAGAAGGTTCTACGGATGAATAGAAAGCCATATTAGTAATAATAAATTCCAAAAGACATCTCGGTCGTAAAGTGTTCTCTTTGTTTGTCACAAATTTAGTTCTTGGACCTTCCACTAATCGAAACCTGAAATATATGAAAAGAAATTGATCCATATACGTGGTCACAGCTAAACTATAAAATGTCGCGAGCGCGCCAGGCAGCGCGCCGTGTCGGGGCCCGACACCAGTGCTCAGGAGCGGCCGCGTCCGGCAGCGTCCCGGCGCGGCCTCGAACGGCCATGACCCCGCGCCCCCTCGGAACCAGCACACCTACAACGGCCGGCCCGGCCGGGCCAGCGCAGCGTCGCGTCCAACGTTACGACCAGGCGGGCGCGCGCAATTTGCACCGCGCGACGCGCATCGCATTCCCGCGGCGGTGGTGGTGATGGTGATGGTGGTGGTGATGGTGATGGTGCTGGCGGCGGTGCTGGTGCCGGTGGAGGTGGTGGTGTCGGCGGAGACGGAGGTGGAGGTGGCGGCGGAGGCGGCGGCGATAGCGGTGGCGCTGAAGGCGCAGGAGGGGGGGGCGGCAGGGGCAGCGGGGCGGCGGCGGCGGTGATGATGATGATGATGATGATGTGGGTGGTGGTGGTGGTGGTGACAGCAGCGTGGAGATGGTGGCGTGGGAGACGTTGGAGACGGCGGCGGTGGCGGCGGCGGCCCGCGGCGGCGGTGGTGGTGGTGGTGGTGGTGGGGTGGTGGGGGGTGGGGTGGGGTGGTGGCAGCGGTAGCGGTGGAGGAGGCGGCGGCGGTGGCAGCGGCGGATGCGGAAGACGCGGGCCGCGGGCGCGGAATCACCTGGCACATGGCGCCGCGCCAGCCATCGCTTATCCGGACGCGGCAAGTGGGACGCTGAGTCGCAGGAGGGGGTTAGACTCTTCATTTGTAATTGTTGACAGGAAGAAGGAAACGTAGTTCTTCGCGCCTCAGTGTCATCTCGGTGGACGAAGATAAGGTCACTTCTGGCTATGTCAAGTAAGGAAAAATCCTTACTTGAATTATCCTTACTTGCATTAAAAAATGCAAATAGCGTTTACATACTATACAAAATATCATATCGTATATCAAAATTCATTTATATCGGTTTATCATATTTTTGTCACGTTCAGTTTGGTTTCATACATTTTATTTTGAGCGTCTTACGGATCTAATTCATTTTTTTTAATGAATGTGAGATGATTTTTAATAATGATGACTTTGCGATGCCTCTCAAACCCGACAAGTCAGTTTGACAAAAAGTAATTAGGTCCTTCAAAATAAGAAGAATCCTACAAATAAGCTGCGTTTCTTTTTAAGTTTCTTTTCCGTGGTTTCTCCGATCAACACCAGGCGAATGCCACAGCAGTGCCTTAACAAACGGGGCACGGACGGCGCGCGATCTTTCCTACCTCTTCCTTGTCCTATCCTCTCCCCCTTAGGGTGCGTTTATGTTGGAGCAGCGACAAACGATGAGAGCAGCGCTACGAGCGAAGCAACGAGAACGTCCACATGTAAACAGATGGAAGTGTTCATGTTGACAGCGCGCTGATCACGGGATCAGCGCTGCGACCCGCGATAAGAGCGAAGAAAACCCTTTGGTAGGTTTTCGCTGCTAGTATCGGGCTTTCCGCAGTCTTCACAGCTGGCACACTTCAGTGTTTTGCATGTCGAATAACATGAATGCTGAGAAATTGATCACTTGTTTTATTGTTAGGAGTCAATTTTGGGACAAAAGGGACACAAATCGCCGCAATAGCTTCGTTTTAGACAAATTGTGTACCGCAGAAATGAGTACAACACGTAAGTTTTAGAGGTTAGGTTACATTCGTTTTTCACTGAACGACAAGTATACAAATAATTACGGATAACTGCCATTTTATTGTTATATTGTGTTGTGCAAAACTAATTGTTAACTTAGATAAAGGACATAATCATCTGCCAGTGATAATGTTTTATTCTGAATCATTTTTTTGTATTGCAAACCCTCAGAAGTTTTGTTCACTTTGTTTGCCATAATCACCCATTTCATCTGTTAATGAATTTGTAAATTGCATCCACACCTTGTAAAACTATAGAAAAGAATTTATTGTAGTTGTGAGATATTGACCCAGAATGATTGAGATGATTAATTCTTATGTGCTTGTTGCCATGGCACACAATGTAGAGTGCAATTCAAGGAAGTATAATTTATAACAAATTTTAAAATGAAACAAATAACTTATTTTTATTTTGTTAGTTTAATTTAATGATTGGGATGTTTTATCAGTGAATAACTATCACTGAAGACAATATGAATAAAATGAAATGCCAGAAACAGAATATTTTTATTTTTAAACTAGAAAATTTATTGAAAAATTATCTCAATTATTGCTTTTGATAGTACATTATCTCATTTCCTAGAACAACATTTCAGAAGGATGAAAATTGAATGTTTGAAATTAATTCAAATTGAAGTGATTGAAATCAGCTAGTCCCAGCGACAATTTGAAAATATTGAGATGTTACACTACAAAACCGTCAGCCTTCGTTTTGTCATAGTTTAAGATTTAGAAAAAATTTTTAAATAAAACAAATATACCATTTACCTTTACCACTTTCCTTATAATATATTTTCCTTGGAATTCAAGTAGTTTTACTAGAATACAAAATCATTTATTACATTGTCTTTAAAACTCAATCATTTTAGAATATCCTTTGTACATTGGATAATTTTTCATGAAAAACTTACAAAATTTTGGAGAAGTGATATTTATTCAGTCAACAAGAACAGAGACACCTAAGATATTAATCATATGGAAATGTTTTAACACTAGATGTTTATTGTACATGTAATCTTCAGACTTTACATTCAGTTAAATTAAACACAGACAAACCACCATATGTATACTCTTTACAGACAATAGGAAACAAATACTGAGAATTCAATTAAGATTGGTAGAACTAACAGTAAAATTTTGTCTTAGACAATATTAAAATGAGAAGAATCCTTTCTTATTTAAAGACAATAACAATGATTTGAAGATGTTTTAATTTTCTTATTTACTCCATGATATATATTGCACAACAGATTTTTGTCTTATATTACAGAATAAACAACCATAAAAATACTACTTCAATTAATTATTATCCCCTTTTTAAATACTGAAAATGTACCAATCTGAAAACTGTTTTATAAATGAAACTTGACAGACTAATAAAATATTAGAAAGACTATGAATAATAGAAATTGGCAGAATGGGAGAGCACTGCACACATTTGAAATTTTCTGTACATAGTCCTTTTCTTACACAATTTCACACTTGTCTTCACTGTTTTATTTTCATACAACTACATAAATACTATTATGTTGTAGAGATTCACATGGGCATATAGTACAATACATTTCCTTTCCTCCTTAGAACGAAATTTCCCATAATTTGTTCTAAACATTCATTCACTTAAACAGATTTCTTTCAAGAGACTAGCATCTTCTCTCTGTAAAGAAAGGAAGGACATTTCGTTCCTCAAATGAAATCAACCCACTAACCTCAATACTAAATGGTATACTAAAATTTTATAACCTGTGAAATATACATCTATTTCTCTTTAACAGTCAATGTAAATATGTTTATATGTATGACATAATTTCCATAAACACTAATGTGCATTAACCTCATTATTGTAGCATGGCAGCACCTCTATAATCATCCGCAACTCAGGCAGGATATCACTTTGAATTTTTTGTGTCTGACTTCTAAATTCTCTCATCACATTCATTGAAGAGTTTTTCGTCAAATGACGACGATCGATAAAACGCCAAAAATATGAAATAACAATACATTTCAAAACAAATCACTATTAAATTCGCTCAAGTATAAAACTTCAAATACGTACGCTCTAGGACTAACTCTCTCGGGCTGCACACAGCTGCTTGCGCATGTTGCAGACTGCGAAGTCACATCTCTCTCCAAGCATGCCAATATCAGCCAAGAAAATACTTAGGTGTAATGCTTCCATTGCATGGGGAATGATGTTGAGGTTGACTCTACTGCCTTCAGCAAACAGTACAAATTTTCTAAGCCAATTGAGTAAATATGGCGGAGTAATTTACATAAGGTTGGTATTGAATTGAAAAGTTAGTTTCGCTAAATGTCCAGATGTCTCTGGTGGATTCAGGTGGCTGTTCGCCTGCTCCGACATGAACACGGGCCCCTGCGATTTCGCTAAACCCCGCTAGTCGACGGTAGGTCGGCGCCAGATCTCACCATCCAGCGGGGGAAGATCGCTGCTCCAACATAAACGCAGCCTTATACACACTAACATGCAATACACTACCACACGTATCGGGAGACCGGACGCGGCTCCCACCAGCGGTGGGAGGGGTGCACCACCCGGCACTGGTTAGGGTGAAACCCCGCTAGTCGACGGTAGGTCGGCGCCAGATCTCACCATCCAGCGGGGGAAGATCATCTCCACCTCCGAGAAAAGCGTACACTACACACGACTAATGACCCTAGTAGTGGACGCGCCTGGAATCACTAACAATCAATCCATCACATTACGAACGAGTGCAAGCCGACAACCTTGTCGAATGCCGTGACGAGCCCGGATGTGCCGACAGAGGCGACCGCTCGCCTTCCGGTCGCGTCTTGAGGCGGAACGTCTGCGACAAGCGCGCAGGCACGTTCGAGTCCGCGAATCGGATTCGGTGGATGTTTTTAGGGGTTTCCCCGAACGCCAGCGAACGTGATTTGGGGGCGGTAAGAACCGTAGGGCCTGGCTTCCGCTCCCCCGACGGTGCGGGCGTGTCGCCGGAATCATGCCGCGGACGCTGCCAATGTGCCATCGCTAATGCGACATACATTTCCCGCACGAGCAATAGAAAGGTTGTTTCTTGAAGGAACGTGCCACGAAACAAACTTTGTCGATAGCAGACACTTCATAGGTGTTTATTTTCGGAGGAAGCGAAATAGCTTGGATTCTTGTTTGCGTGCAGTGAAAATATCATGATTTACTGGAATACAAACTTTTTAGTCTTAGTTTTTGCCGACAATATACATTCAAATAATCTATGAGTATTGAATAAATTATCTAATCTTCGCTCGCCTTCCAAAGAACTTATGTCAAAATATCTTAAATCATTTTAATATTAAAGTTGACTGATGTTGCGATATTTTTCCATATGCCATAATCCCATGACGTTAAAAGAGCATGCTCGATAGTTGTCCATGGTTTCTCCTATTAACACCAGGCGAAAGCCGGAGCAGTACTCTAGCAAACGGGCCACGGACCACGCGTGATCATTCGTTCCTCTTGCTTGTCCCATCCTCTCACTCCTGACTTACACATTTACACTTTCATGTATTTCACTACCAGACGTGTCGAGAGCTTAAAGCTTGTCCTGGCTGGCGCGATGCCCCGCTGGTAGGAGATGGCTGGTTGAGGAAAACCCCGCTAGATAACGTGTAAGTCGTTGCCGGTTCTCACCACCAGCGGAGAAAGATCACCGCCATCGGCCAGAAAAAATCATGGACTACACTTACGGGACTAATGATCAAAGCAGTTGACGCGCCCGGAAACACTAATCAATCAATCAATCGCGTATTCATTAATTAAATATTTCTCGAATGCGTATATACTTTTTGAGTCGTCTTAATACTTCTATTTCTTACGAACGTCGTACTAAAATAATTTAATTAACTCTTCAAGGTCACTGGACTTGGAGGTGTGAGTACGAATATGCCACCGCCGCTGCGCCCGGGCAGTTCCACCGCAGACGCCGCCGGTAGCAGGCACGTCCGCTGGCGGTGGCCCAACGTGTAACGAGTCCCGCGGGGGATTTTCTTAGAGGCCACAAAACGGGCGAATTCCTCGGCGCGCCGGCTAAGAAAACACGATCCTTTTGGGGCGCAACGCATTGCACACCCAAACAGAATGGAGAACGAGACGAAACATCGCCAGCTCTGCTCGTTTTCTCATAGCATTGTCGTTTCTTCAAAACCGATGGGAAACTAATGAACTATTTCAGAAGGACTGATACAATGCATATACATACAGTAACCGAATGAATACATTGCTAAAACTTAAATTAGAGACCCAGGAAATACCAAAGGCACAGTTTATTTCACAAAATACCCAGAATACTTAACTTTCGGAAATGCTCTTCATCCATTTAGTAAGAAACAAGGAAGCAATTCAAATTGAATTACAATTCGAGTTCTTTACGGTTAATTAACCAAAAAATAAGTATGTACGAATTTTCCGCGGGTACTCCTTTTCCTTCTTTCGCTAACAATGGTCTTTGAAAGTAATAGAACAATACCCGAGAATCATTACGATCTCGCTCACACATAAAGCATCGTGTCATTCGAAAAACTGTTGAAATACGTAAAAAAGAGGCAGTAACAATCGAATAAAGCGAAGCAATCGCGTGAGATCACAGAAAATTCGCGTCGTCCAGATGCACAATTGAAAGGTTGTTTTTTGCACGCAACCTCCGTCTCCGGGCACTAATCCATTTTCCGGAGGGCGCCATTTTCAAAGCTTAATTTCAATGCGCGACCATTTTAGCGCAGTCTTGCGGCTAACGGCCTCCATGGCGGCATCTGCAGCGGTCACAAAAGGCCAACCTCCGGCAAAAACAAGCTGACGGCGAAACCGAGCTTTATTCTCGTTTCGCAAGAAATGCGAGGCACCCGCGACCCAAGCAACCAGAGACCGATACTTCACATTCAGCCAGGAAAAAAGCACGGAAAAAAAGAACGGAAGAAAAAGAAGCCTCCGGAAGCTCCGGCAGTGTCGCCCGTGTCGCGGCTGCGGAGATGGAAATGACGAGCAGCCCCTTTGAAGTAGATCCGGAATACAAAAGATACGTGCGAGTAGGAAACGGAGTTGTTGCGGGCATATCCGTTGCCAACACATTTCCCAACGCTGAGTGAATCCTTATGAACACACAAAAATAAGGTAATAAATATACTGCTTTTTATTATTTGAATATTAGATCTGGAATACAAAAGATACGTGCGAGTAAAATTAAATATTTTAAATCGTATACACCATCACAAACTCTTTAAGCGTCATACCCCGTTTATATTCTATAGATATTTTTGTCAAATGTTCTACATTACGATCACTTCCTGCACTAACTGTGCATAAATAGTGATTAGTCGGAATCAAAACTTCAACCAACTTACTGATTTCTTACTGAGAAGGGCAAAAAATGTAGGCAAATGTAACGAAACCAGGAAAAAGGTCACTCCTTTTGGACTAGAATGTAATGACAGAAAAGGCGACAAAGACAAGACGTGTTCCTCGCCCAAGCGAAAATGGACACAGCACGAACGATAAGCCGCCAGGTGCGCTTCGCAGAAACGCCACGCTGCATTTGCAAACCGCTCAACGGAAAAACTGCCTCGATGTTCCTCGTTCCGAAGCAGTCGAGCTCTTATTAGTTCGAAGTAGCAGCAGTAAGAAGTGGGAGTTGGATTCGTGTTGTTTGCAAGAGGCGCTGCGAGGAAGGAATTGCAGCAGTCGCCGAGGGTTCTTCACGATCAAATCGCAAAGGGCACGATTAGAGTACAGCGAAGCAACAAATAAAGAAAACAACTCCCAGTGAATTCTGTGAGTGTTGTTTAGAAAGAGTCACAAAACAGTGTAGAAATAAATTCAAGATGTGCAGAACTTCAAGTACAATTTCACATTATATAGAATTGGATTTTTTAAATACATTTCGGCTTTCTGCTTCATTTTACTTCTTTCTACGATGAAAAACATTAAAACGCTAAATATTGGATATAACTCAATAATGAGCAACATTTTATATTAAACTATCATGAACTTTAATGAAATACCTAGAAAAATGTCAAATATTCGATCAGCCAATCTTTTCATTTTAAGAGGATGAGAAAGTTGACCCTGTGACTCACTGCGAATTATATAGCGTGTGAGGCTCTTTGGAAAGTTTTCTTTTCAAATTCCTTGATTTGCAAGGTGTAGAGTGGAAATCATTAATGAAGCACTAACAAATGAATTATGTCCCTGGGAGACAAATGTCTACTTTTCCAGCAGGGTAATCAATCTCTCTAGATGGAAACATTCTCCGGTTTCCCCACGCCAATTCGTTCTTTGCGGACCGTTTTATCTTCCACTCTCTTCTGTTTTTTTTTTTTGTTGTTGTTTTTCGTACTCCATGGTTTCTTTTCCGTATCGAAAGATATCCACAACGAATTCGGATGGCAAGGGATAGTTTTTTTTTCGTCTCCAGTTTACCTGAATCTTCATTTCAGAGGTGTGATTCGAAATGTCTAACGTACCTTACACGTTCAGTTCTATGACTCTCAGCAGATGGCATTTCACCATTGCTCCAGGACAAGATGACAGTCTTTCATAGAAAGAGCTGTACGGTCCCACTCCTCCCATTCTCGTGGCAGTACACGTGGTTGCAATGTTTGAGAAAAGAGCATTCTGAAGTGAAAGGAACACGATGGAAGTCGTATTCCGCCCATGAAGGACTATTGACGAACAAGCAGCAGGAAAAAATACCTCCTCGTGGGCACATCACCTCTGACGGAATCTCCTCCGAGGACCTCCGGGAATAGGCAGCCTCAGCAAACACTTCTCACGGTCTAGCTAGCAGGGCTCCACCTCCACAACCGCGTGGGCCGCGCATTTGCGAATCCCTGCTGAAATATGCGCACGACCCATACTCGCACTCGATGCATCAAACTTTCTCATGAGTCAGCTCAACACCGCTGCTCTTTCTCTGAAAGAGAAGGGAGACTTCGACGTACACTATATATAGCTCTACACATACGCAGCACATTTAGAATGCACGAACACATTTTGTATCAATTCATGAATTCCATTACTTCAATTTTCTTTCAAGTAGCACGGTGTTTTCTCATTATCAGCTTTGCTTCCATTGCGACAATGATGGACAGAACGAGACACTTCTATGTATTCTACTTGTACGAGAGCCTGGAGTATAACTGAAATCCAGCATATTAAACGCTTTTCGGTCAATTACTTAAAATTTTACACTTTGTAATAATAATAATAATAATAATAATAATAATAATAATAATAATAATAATAATAATAATAATAAAATTCCCTGAACGAAACAACTATGCCCATTAATACAAGTACGAATGGAAACTGACACCCTCTGAGTAAGAGTTTCAAATTTCCAGTTCAGAACCCAATTTTTTTTATTATCGAACTGAAACGCTCAGTCCGAAAAGGGATCTACCTAGTAAGTAAAAAAAAAATATTTGTTTTAGTGTAGGCAATTTTTTTCTACAGGAAAATGTAGATACTTGAATGTAATTTGGCGAAGAAAAAAAAGACTCGGGTCCATTTTGGAACTCGGTGATTCAATTATTGTCGAAATACTTCTCACTGAAACAATACCCGTGGTCTTTTTACATTCATTGTTGCAAATTATAGTGGATGAAAACACTTCATTTCCCCCGTAACCTTTGCTCATGGGCGGCAGATTGTAACACAGGGAATTCAGCGAGAACTACAAAGCCGGGTCGGCGGAAGCACCCACACAGCAACGACCTCTGAAGATGCCGTTCATCGCACAACGTTTGGAGCAAGCCCGGCCCATCCACGCCCCTCAGCGCTTCCTGCGGCGCGGCGGGCCGAGGCGGCGGGCCGCCCACCGCGTAATTACGGGTACAGAGCCCGCGGTTGGGAAACACCGCCGGGCGTCGGGCCTTTAAGTAAATTAATTAAGAGACAGAGTACACAATGCGCGGTAATTGAGGGAGGTTGGTTCCCAGCCATCGGGCGCGGCGCTCCGATTTCCCTGGCGCGGCGCGAGCGAATGGTTTCGGAGAAATCGTCGAAGCGCCCAGTCGCCGCGGGGCGCCCTCGCGCCGGGGGATTAGCATACAAAGCGACCTCGGGGGGAAAACGCTGCGCGGCAGCGCGCGACAGGGTTCCTGTCAATAATCGGACGGCACGGTTACCTTGTTCTCAGAGCGGTTCGTTACCGGGCGCCTTCCGGTTATTAGCGCAACTGATGCTCGAAGCGAGCCACGCCGCGCCGGGTGCGGAGGGCGAGAAAGTCTCACAGTCATGTTCATTGTCGTAGGGCAAGGGGATGTGACTATGCTTCTGCAACGAAATCATTGTAGGATACCGTGTGGTACACTATAAGAGGAAAAAAACAATACCTTCTCAGCCAATAGAAACTAAATGGAAAATGAAGCAAAATTCGCCAGAAAAAATAAAAATCATTTTTCAAAAACAAAAAAAAAAAGGTTAAATAATATTATTCCTATAAATAACAAATATTAAAACCCTTTAAAATTTTATTTGCATACGGGTTTAAGATGTCCACGGCTTTTTAATCAAACGAAACTTCTTTCCAATGTCACAAAATAATTGTCACAATTCTTTTTCCATGCGAACAGTAGATGATGGATATGTAACGGTTGAAGTCCGAATGTAGCTAATTATCGAATTAGCCAGTTCATGTTCATAGTAACACAAAGTATTTTAGTGCCAAAATACGTCCGCAAACACGAGTCCTCACACTCAGCAAATTATATTACTTTAGCCAGCGCCATGTGGTTAATGCCAACCAACATTAACCGAATAAAATGCAAAATGATCCTTATATCAAAATTCTTAAAAATGTATCCACACCGTGTGACGAATGTTCGAATAAATCGGCTAATCCAAATACTAGCCATATCTCGGACTACAGCCGAAATAGATATACTTCACTTTTGTAAAAGGGAAATTCAAGGAATTATTTTATTTAATGTTGAATTATTGCATATTATTAGCATGTGGCGAAAAAATGAGATGCTGCTTATCACACTTTTGTGTCAAAAATTTTCCATTTCTTATTGTTCAATATAGAAAATGCAGACCCAAATTTCTTAGAGAATAAAGGCGTGTTTAAACTCAGAAGCGTATATGTGCAGCTCAAAACATTAACAATTACTCGGAAAAAGGATCTCGCAACTCTCCTAGATGAAATCCTATGTTCGAGCGAAAGTACACAAATACTAGCATATACAAATGAAAACAATGCAAATGTACTTTAATACTTCCTGACCTGAAAGCCAATTCACAATGGTGAATGGATCCAACTAGAACATCGACTCCACCCTGATACTTCCCGAAAACACGGATTCATGACTACTCAGCATTCCCAGTTTCCAAACAAAGACAACGACTACCTAACAAGGAACGTTTAGGTGTCAAGGCGCCTGACAAATCACTTGAGAAATTTCTCCTGCCTCGAGCCGGCGAGCTCCTAAGTGGACCGCTGTCTTGAAAGCGATACTACCTCGATTCCTCCGAGAATGCAGCCCGGCGCGGCGCGGGGGCGGACGACAGGAAACCGAGCGCAGCGCTGCAGAGGCCGTGCGCCTGCCACTCGCGAAAGGAGACGCGCGGCGGTCGCCATAGGAACGCGCACACGACACCGTCCGCCCTTGACGCAGCAGCCAGGAGGACGGGAGAAAAGGGTTGTTCTGCGGGAGATACACCCTGGCAGTTCCCTGTCAGGGTAAGTCACTACACCTATGAATACAGTCCACATCGGTTACAGTGAACTCAGTTGTAGGGTACCCTCGGTTGCAGTGAACTTAAGTTACAGGTCCCGTTCCACTTACATTACAAATCAGCGTAAGAAGATTCGATTACGGAGAACATGAATCTCGGCTATAGTGAACGCAGGAAATACAACAGCCTGGAAATTAATTCCCTCTTGGAGAAGAATATATCGCCTGTGTCATAAATTTCAACACTAGGCAGCTGGGAAAATATGTCGTCGGCCGAAGGTCATAATCGAAGATGTCACCGAGGTGAAGGTAGCGCACAGAGAATGTGCACCTTACTGATGACCTTGTGTCATTCAGTTTCACTGCCGAAACAAAAGCCGTGTCGTGCGTGGGCTGCAACTGGCTGAGGAGACGCGCGATTGCTTGCTTAGTTTCAATCTTGGTGTTACTTGATATTCCGCGAGATAAAGCCGTTGAGTTCAACGTAAGCGACACGATACACGCGACTGCCACAGCCTGACGATATCGGCCATCCTGCGCGGCAAAGCGATCGGTTCAATTACCCGCTTGAGCTATTTCGCTACAAAAATAATTTCGGATGTTATTAGTAGGGCTCGGACAATGCCCTTTTTGCCTATTTTATTTCTTTGGGTGTATTTTTATGCTACTTGCCCCATTACCAATGTTTACCTCAGAAGTGAGTTTTGTGAGGTTTTCATAAGGCCTATAAATGCCTAATTTTAGAGATAATTGCCTCATCCAGCGTTAAGAGCCTATAAGTGCCTATTTTGAATTTTCGCCATTTTTAATCTTTTTATTTACTATTTATAGTTCGTTTTCTACAACCATTTTTGAGAATTCACTGATGAGTAATTTTTTACCAAATAAGTAACAACCGCGTACAATGTGCCAGGGTGTCCTGTGTTCTTGCCTCTAATGCGTCGTGCAGGGACACCGGTTAGAGACGTATGAGAATTTTGCACCGAGCGAGTTACCTAATCTCTTTCTGCAGAAACCCGTCGGAAACTCCAGAGTACAGGATTGCTCTCAGTTTTCCGATCTTCGCAATGATTAGTGAGCTATCTATTCCTTACCAAGAACACAAATCTCTTCAAAAATAGTACTCCCGGCATCTTTCGCGTTTTGAAAGGTAGAATTACACAAGATAGGGGGAGTTTTCTTCGATAATTTTGTATTGGTTTTGAAGTTTCGTGCATGCCAAATTAGTAAATTTGCTGTTCCTGTTACGCATGCTTGCTATGCCAAAAGAGAAAGTTGCAAGAAGTGCATTGCTAAAAGAGTGGATTTATTGAGAAGATTCACGGTAGAATGGAAATGAATTGGTTTGCCAGTGTTGTGAAAAGATGGTAAATTGTGCAAAAAATACTTCTTAAAACATAAAAAACATTGCAACTCATGCAAAAAAAGCGAAAAAAAGTGAGAAAAACTATTCAAAATTTGTTCAGCAAGTGCAGTCAAAAGATGAAGACAAGAAAGAAATTCAACACAGACCTGTGCCATGCCGCAATCATTCCATTTTCAAAACTTGAAAATTCAACATTTAACCAGTTTAACCAAAAAATATAAAATTCCACATGAGTCAACTCTTAGGAAATATTATTGAAATGTGCAATATATTTGGAAGAAATTCGATTTGTTCTAGAGAATTGTGTTCATCCTTTATATAGACGTATACATTTTAATATTATTCAACCATAATCCCATTTCCCTGCCTATGTTTAAGTTTTTAATCCCTAAATGCCTCCTATTGTCAACTAATGACTATTTGCCTGCTTATTTTTAAGTTTTTAAGTGGCTACATGTCCGAGCACTAGTTATTCGGTGAGTCAAAGGACCTTCGGAGAGTGAGACGGTGTTCCAACAGTGCAGAATGCAGAATCAAGTATGGAGAGAACATTAACTCTAGAGTAATTACGAAAAAAGAGCATTACTATTGTTATAAGATTATCATTGTGAATACCCGTTTTTCTACATTAAAATTAAATGGTTAGTTTCTGAAATCATGATCAAACATCATTCTCTCATATTAGCTACTAGCTTGTATGAGTAGCTAGCAGCTACACATACTAGCTTCTCTCATACTAGCTAGAAGCTCACGTAAAACGCGAGTATTTTCATGGGACAAGCCATTTATCTCAGTTTCCCTGTATATTTCCCCACACTTTCCATGTTATTTTAAAGCTGAAAACTTGCCTTAAAGTGTGTTGCTGGTAGGGTATTATTCTGTGGCTAAAGAGACATGTAATTTACCAAGACCAATGAATATACTACACGTAATCACGACTTAAACTTTGAAATAAAATAAACAATGAAAATTCGCTTTTAAATTTGTGCTCTAATATATAAATGTATACTTTAATAAATTTATTAAATAATGCATTAATTCTATTATTTTATGAAGAAAATATTTTAATAACTGGTGTTCTCAACACGAATATTTTGTGTGTGACTGACCTAGTTTTGTTAGGGGACGAATGTAATAGAGCAAATGAATAATTCATTTTACGTGATTTACGGAACTATACTAAAAGAGTTAAAGTACCCGGGCAATATACAAATTACCCTTCAATACTTGACAACAGCTCCAAAACATTTGAGAACATGTTCACTCAATATACTCTAATAATATTATGAAAAATCTAAGTAGCATGCAAAGATTGAATTAAAATTTTAAAAAGTACAACTCACAGACATCATACGGCTCTAACGCTGCAACCAATATTTTTGATTCAGTACTCACCTGAAAGAAAAAAGGAACATACAAAATACTTTTACAAAAAACAAAAATACTTTCAATAAAAATATACAATAATTGCCGTCCCAGTACAATGACGCATTATAGTAAATGTGAAATCCCATAACCAAAATATTATTGTTAGACGTTAAGGTAATTCGCTTTCAATTCTCTTAACTGTTCATTGTAATCCAGAGAGTAGGTCATTTTCTTTTGATTGTAATTTGCAAAAATATATCTGACAAGTGGGAGGAAAAAACCTTGGATTTCTTTCTAGTTTTTGAACAAACAAAACAGTGAATAACCTCCTTCATTTATTCTTTCTGAAAAATGAGAAAAAGTCATGGAAAAATGTTTGTTTCCTTTAAACTTGTTTAGAATATTTCCATAATTTATACTTCTATTTGAAACAGAAAACAAGTCTTCAATAAAATGAGATTCTTTGCACACTATTGAGCGATTAGAAGTCCTTTTTTTGTGCGCATCAAGAAGATCGAAATGATGAGTACATACTAAAAACAATGTAAATCGAGCATAACGCCCAACATCAGATATAGATGCAACCAACTTTAGATGCAAATTACAGCTTGCAGAGTTCGTTATCTTCGTGCGATTTCCTCGGCAGCGTTAACTTGGAACAACTGATTGTTTTTGAGATCATTAAAATGAATAAGTAATCAAAACTGGCCGGAGAGCTTCTATTTCAAACTCAAAAAAAAATCTACTTGACTGAGTCTCATCCATAATCTGAAAGTGCTCTCCACAAAATCGCGGAGTGCGTCTTTTCTAAGAAGTAGAATGGAACGGCATGAAACAAGTCACGTTAGAGCTACTCGGAAATGGAAAAAGAATTCCAGCAATCATCTTTGACAAACAATTTGAGAAGCAACAATTTATCATTATATTTTATATATTATATTGAAACGACATAAACGTTTCTATATCTTTGAAACATTTAAACACAGACAGATATTTTCTTAAATTATTATCAGAACCCTTTACTGTTTAGAATTTAAGTTTATGAACTAACATCGATTATAATCGAGGTTTTTAGATTTTATAACGAAATTGTTTATGAGTAGTTAAAATACCGGACTTCAAATGTACTGAATGAAATAAAGAATATTGCAATTTGAAACTTTTAAATTTTGTTCGTTTAATTTTATAACATTAAAATTACATAAAACATTGAAAAAGAAAATTAATATAATTTTAGTAAGTTCATCGGACTTTGGTAACGCTTACGCACAAACATCGTTAAACGAAAATATGCACACAAGTCACAAATGCTTTAATTTTACGTTCTATGACACTAACGGACAAAAGACATACAACAGAGCTTACCTACCATATTTCCTTCTATTTGCATTACGAAACATTGAACAGTCCTATTTGGATACCATGTGGCTTATGAATCACACACACTCCTCTCCCAGAGAAATGTTGAATCATTCTTGACAATATCATTCAAAGGATTCAATTTTATTAAGATATTCTTCATGAATTTAAATACATTTTGGAATGCCAAAATAATGAAGAGCACATACTCGTAAATGGATCTTCGTTTGCTAATGACTATTCGTAATATTCCAAGAATGCATACCTTATATTTCTGGTATAGAGTTCTAGTACAAGGAACATTTTGTTGCAGTAAGAGGTAGCATAAAAAGTTTCTTTACGTCGAATTTGTTTGCCAAAATGAACAACATATTCCGTTTGTAATACGACTCCTCTCTTACTGGTGGATGTTACAACTCTTCTCTTGTAAGCTCGTCCTGCGTCAACAAAATAGTTCAATGGAACAATTCAATAGAAGAGCAGAGATACTGTGAAACAGGGTCGCTTCTCTGAATGTCCGCTGGATGGTTGCCTAGATGACACGCGCATGCGCGAAGACAAAGGCGAACAGCAGCCACGTATCCAGATGAGCGGACGCGCCTGCTCCTCGCGGTCACGTGACTACAGGCGCGCCCCGCGCAACGCGTTTGTTAACGTCGGGACGTGCCAGAGATCGTCTCGTAGTCGCGAACCTAACAGATCATATTTATGACTTTCGCCATTTGCACTGGTGGCTTTTCAAATACAGCGCATTTATATAAGCATAATACAAGATGTTAATTTATTTTGAGTTCGTTGCTCAAACAGCATATATATTAAAACATGTAAATAATACACAATAAATAAAGGAAAGTCAAATACCACGATTAAAAAACCACAAACCATTTTAGTGCACCTTTCTACATATTAATAAAAAACTGAAACATAATTAATGTAACATACATCTCGTACAAAATTCAAAGATACATATAATTCACTTCATTTTTCATACTTTGAATAAGGAATTCATTTGAAAACTATATTCGACATAATTCTGAGATTCCTCTGCAGGAAATCCCCGCCTTATAACGAGCAACATTCCCATAAACTGCAACAAATCATTCAGATTCGACACAGGCTTACAGACGAGTGGTTCAAGTCACGCAACAAAAGACCAATTTAACGGAAAGAATACGAGCAACCCTGAGCCGGAAAGACAGTATAATACTTCTATACACACGACGCGGCCTTTGTTGAAACGGGTCTCGCCGTGGAAACGCCGCGAACCGAATCTCGGAGTGGATCCGATGCACTGAGGCTGCGCGTTCTCCGGGCGCCACTTGATACAAAGGGGGCAGGGCGTTGCCGGCAGTCGGCGAAAAGGATCTCCTAAACCTGCGGCTCCGGTCCCGTTTGTTTTGTTGGGAGCAGGCGAAATGGTGTTTGTGCAGGAATTGAAGGCTGACTTCACATCCGGCTTTTTTTACTTTCTCGCACACTGCTCGGACAGTATCGATATGTACTAGCAGAACCCGACAGAGTCCTGCTCTCCTCTCCCTCCTCCTTCCTATTTCTCCTTCCCCGATTCACTCTCTCTCTCTCTCTCTCTCTCTCTCACTCTCTCTTCGTCTCTCTGTGCCTCTGCCTCTCTATTTTCTCTCTCACGTATCTGTCCCTACTGTTTTTGTTTTTGCTGTCTCTGTATCTCTGTTTCTCTCCTTGCGTATCTATTTCTCTCTTCCTCTGGCTGTCCCTCTCTCTCTCTCTTTCCCTCTGCGTTTCTCTTTCATTCTGCGTTTCAGGATTTATATATATATATATATATATATATATATATATATATATAATTCTGCGAGGAATAACACAATTATTGCCTGATCATGGTGGATAAATCTAGATCCTATATGTAGTGAATTATTTCCTCTAACACGTGCACTGTGAGTCCACGGTTGGTTGGTCTTTGTTGCCGAAAAATTGGATTATGGCCAAACGCCTGTCAGTTTATTTTTTATTTTATTTATTTTACGTCAAAAAAACAGTTAAAAACTGCGTATGACGTGCTATGGGGAAAAGTGAATTGTGTGCCCATTTTCAAAATTCTGTGATCCCTACACTAAGTCATATACTACTTAAATTTTGAATTTTTGAAAGGAGAAAAAACTCCCTGTAATAAAATCTATTTTCAAGGATAAACAAGCAATAAATTTGAATTTTGAAAGGAGAAAAAAAAACTCCCATGTAATAAAATCTATTTTCAAGGGTAAATAAGCAATAAATTTTTAATTTTGAAAAAAAAAAAAAACTCCCATGTAATAAAATCTATTTTCAAGGATAAATAAGCAATAAATTTTGAATTTTGAAAGGGAGAAAAAAAACTCCCATGTAATAAAATTTGAAAGGGAGAAAAAAAACAAAAAACTCCCATGTAATAAAATCTATTTTCAAGGATAAACAAGCAATAAATTTTGAATTTTGAAAGGGAGAAAAAAAACTCCCATGTAATAAAATCTATTTTCAAGGATAAACAAGCAATAAATTTTGAATTTTGAAAGGGAGAAAAAAACAACAAAAGAACTCCCATGTAATAAAATCTATTTTCAAGGATAAATAAGCAATAAATTTTGAATTTTGAAAGGGAGAAAAAACCTGTAATAAAATCTATTTTCAGGATAAACAAGCAATAAATTTTGAATTTTGAAAGGAGAAAAACAACAAAAAAACTCCCATGTAATAAAATCTATTTTCAAGGATAAACAAGCAATAAATTTTGAATTTTGAAAGGGAGAAAAAAACAACAAAAGAACTCCCATGTAATAAAATCTATTTTCAAGGATAAATAAGCAATAAATTGTGGCTCTTATTACTTCCTGCCGCGAGCAATGCGGCTGAATCGTGAGCGTAATTTATACCAAAGTTGATATTCCAAGATTGATCTGACTGATGATACGGCCCCTTGAATTAAAACGGATATTTTGATTTTTGGGGGTACTTTACATGAAACTCAACATTGTCCTTTTTCAAAGATGGCTCCAAATTATTTCATTAATTTTCTTCCTGGGATAGTGCGAAAAGCTCCGAATGAAATGGCGTCGGTTGCGTCTTCATTGTTGTGAATAAGGTCACGTACAATGTTTCGAAAATATGAACTAGTTTTCGCCTAATTATAGGCGAAACATATGCAATTTTGAAACAAATAACTTGGCAAAACGTCCCTAATATTTTCTTTAAATTTTCTCCTCGTTTGAAAGAACGATAAAAAATTGTGCTGAATCCATTTCCAGAGAACACTCTGTATTTTGAAAATAATGCTTCGAAGAACTGCAAGGTTGATGATAGAAATGCTTTTGTTAAATGCAATCTTACTAAAAAAATCGGATCTTTATAAAAATTCATGTAGCTAAAAAAACTAGTGGTAACGAGCACCAGCATTCACCCAATAACATCTCCATTGCGTTCAGTAAAAGGTTTGAAGTGTTCAGTAGCCCCGACACGGGACTACATTGTTCGTTCGTTACCCGCTGTCACAAAATGTTCATGAGTACATAAATGAAAATATTTGAAGTGATAGGCAGCGAAAATATTATATGAAATACAATGACGAAAGCACACTGTTTATGGCAGTAATCACTACTAATTGTATATGCGACACTAGGGTTATAAGTCAAATCAAAGCTGTGGCGGCCAAAGTGCCTCCCACGGGTTTCAGGGGTGACCTGAGCCTCATTCTCCCAGAGCCGTCTTTGTTTCATTTTAGTACATTGATTACATTACTTTAATCCGAGAACTTCTTTCTTCTTTCTAGGGTTTTATCCAGCCGACAGCCGGTTACCCTTTACGACCCGATGGGACGCATATTCGACCATACACTAGACATCAACACACTTGCGGGCTCCTCTGATCTGGGGTCAGCAGAACGCGAGGCCCTCCGCGACAACACATACATACTACAAAGACAAGGGACAAACAACCATGCCCAAGGCGGGACTCGAACCCGCGACCCTTCGGACCGAAGCGCTGAGGGTACTCGCTCTTAGCCACCTCGGCCATCCTGGTCGGCCCAATCCGAGAACTCATTTACCATAACTATACCATTACACTAGGCGGATTTTATTATATGGAGGAGTGAGTAAATACACAAGCAAATTAACCACGTGTTTAGGGCACCGCGGGGTAGGGGATCAAATCATTCTTAAAAGGAAAAATTAGTTCAGAAATATTAATAATATTTTAATAATTTCAAAAATCGCAAAATCTATAGATTAATATATTAATTTTGAATAATATGTTTAATATTACAGTACCATTAGGAACCCCCGTGATTTAGTCATGCTTAGGGTTGTTACGATATTACAAAATCCGATCCTGGTTACATGCATTCACCTTGCTGATGTTTGAAGCGTCCACTGGATGTGATTACGAGTGAAATGCATAAGGTTTTCAGTAATGAGCAACAAAAATACGTGTAACATTCTGATTTTTAAATTTGAACATTATGCAGAACTTGTTAGTAATGAATTCCCTTCACATGTAACGATCTTGGCATTCTCAAGGAGTGCAGCTGCCATAGACATGTAAAGGAAATCCGACTCTATATCGTGAACAATCAGCGCTTTGTCTCTTCGATGTTTGTCTCTAAAAGTACGAGTTTATGCTTTCTTCCGAGAACAGCTCTAAAAGCTACAGGTTGCCCAAGAGTAGAGTTCATTTGCCTCTTCATTTGGTCGAACATCCGCCATGCCCAAGGTAGTCAATGAATGTAAGTGGCCCTTGGTACGCTGTCTCGAAATTGAGAAAAGTGACTGAAATTCGATTCTGCTTCTCACAAAAGGACCATTATTCATTTCTCTACCAAACACAAAAGCATTCTCCATCAAACTCATTCCTTCCTGGTACGATCTTTAAAACTCTACTTGCATCTTTTTCACATCAATCTACCTTCGAACACTCACAACTCATGTAGTGTTGGAAAGAAGATTAATTAAAAAAGCAGGCCCATTAAAGAGGATTACGTTTCCAAATGTATCGGCAATGACTGGTTAAAAAGATTCTGCTTTAGGGAAGGTTCCGAAGTCATACCTCGGAAGTATTCCCAGGCAGACTTACTCGAGCGTGGAAGTGAATATCCAAGCTTCATGCGGGAATATACCGCCATATGGCGTTGCAAGTGCTGCCAGGCGCCTGCCGGTGACACCAGAAAACGCAACGGCGCGGAAACGGTTCTTCGTCACCCGGCGTGCATTTCCGAGCAGAAACCCCCGCGACACAAGAAATTGTATTCTCATCAGGAAGACAGCCGTTCTTCTATTCTTGCAAAACAGTTTTTAGAGTGAAGATCGTTAACGATGCTCACTAGGAGGTTGGATGCTACATTGAACGAAAGAAGAACTAACTTTGGCTCGACGAGCAAAATTATCTCACACCACTCAGCAAGCTGCCGGTTTCAAACTAAAATTTCAGGGCTTACGACTTTGGACATATGTTTGTTAGTTTCCAATTCATGTAAGGATATACGGAATAAATGTTCGACAAGATGAGAATAGAATCGCGTTTCATTTCTGACTGAGCGGGACAATCATGAAAAAATGAGGTAATAGAGTTCAATAAACGGTCTTGAATTATAATGCGATAAGATCGTTTGTGAACAATTACAAATGGAATCCAGGTTTTTGGAATTTTATCAACTTCATTGTAGTTTTTTATTAAGATCAAACTATTAATTAAAACTTCTTTAGTTATGATTATTTACTTATTTGTGGAAATCACCTTTGAAAGTTCATTTTTACTTTTCCTCCCTGTTCTGTACTGTAGTGTAGAAAAACCAGAGCGAGCTATAGCTATGCCGCTTTGGAGATAATCAAGACATTTAATTTTGGAGAGTATCATACATGAAGCCTGTGACATTTTCCCACAATTTGCTGGAATATTGCTAGACATTAAATGTCTAGCAAGTTTTTTTTAATTTTTTTGCTCTAATAGGACATTTATAAATGTGATTCCATTTTGCATTAAAAACTGAAATTTTCATTAGTGCAAATATTCACATTTATTTTCGAACCTATCCTACAGTCCCAGCATTAAAGCCAGATATTTCTTTCTCGCTGCAATTTAGTGGCACTGCGGAAGCAACAGACTTTCGCTGATTTTGATACTGCACTAGGACGATTATAAATACCGAAGGCGCCACCGGAAGAGGTGGCTTAGGGCATCAACTGACGTCAATGCAGTGCCTCTGTCAGGAAGGGCCTAGATTCGAGTCCCGACAGTGGCAAGATTTTTGACACTAGCTTGTCAGCTAGGTCGAATTCAGTCGGTGTCTGGAGGAAAATTCTAGCGGCCGGTTGCTCTGATCGTTAGTTTTCCATGGTTTCTCCGATCAACACCAGGCGAATGCCGAAGCAGTACCCTAACAAACGGGCCACCGACCGCGCGCGATCTTTCCTTCCTCTTCCTGGTCCTACCCTCACCCCTTACCCAGCGGTAGGTTGGCGCCGGATCTCCCCATCTAATGGGAGAAAATTCACTGCCACCTCCCGATGAAAACGTGCTCTACATTTATGGGTCAAATGACCTCAGTAGTTGACGCGTCCGGAATCACTAACAACCAACCATCCGAAGGCGCCCGAAATCTTAGATCTTTCAATTGTCATGCTATTTTTAAAACAAATATATGAGTTGGTGAGTAATAACGCGGTATGCCATGCATTCAGTACCATAGTTTCAATTATTTTTATGATATGATGTGATGTAAAAATAAATTTCATGCTGCATTTTTAATTATATGAACTAGTACAAACTAGACAATGTTAATATAAAAATCACTCTCAAAATGTACACAACATTATTATGCAAGATACAAAATACTCGAACTTTCAAAACCCTTCGTAGACATTGACAGAAATGTACTTGAAGGCAAGAAGATCGATTCTTCTCTCTTGACCGTGCATCTAAGTCACTCGCTCACGTCTGTACGAGTTGCTCCCGTAATAATTAATGGACGTCATCCAAATCATAAAAAACAGTTTATACCTTCTACTCTAAACAAGATTATTCCTTTTACCCTCCTTGCACAATACGCTCTAGGCAGATTCAAGTAACGGTTTTTATTTATTCGCATGACGTTGCACAATATGTGAATCACTAGGGGTAAGCAATACGCCACCAACGAACTAGAGAACGAAAACAACATTGCGACAACATCCATCAGGTAACTCCCACAGATCTGCATCCATGTTATTCAGAAAAGCTTCTGTTCACCTGCGCCTGATCTTCATGGAGAATGTCAAAGCGGCGGGCATCTCAGAAGTGAGGAGAAAAAAATCAAATTAGAAACGGGAACAGCCCGAGACCACAACGATCGCGGCGGCCCAAGGCCCTCTGGAGGAGTTCTTCCAGAGGGCCTTGGCCGGCCGCGCCGCCGCCCCTTCTATCCACTTTCCGGAGGCGACAAGAGGGCAGAAAAAGCGACCGCAAAACAACGGCGCCGCGGAGGCGATAAGGGCGCGCGGTGGCCAACAGTAGTCCCGAAGAGAGGAAAAGAAGCCAAATCTTACTGACAAGCCAAAGAAAAATAATATTTAGAAAGAAATAATTACGCACCACAAAGTGAAATTAACAAAGTGAAAATATAAAAAAGTGAACCTAATAGTGAAAACGAATAATGTTTACTTTATGTACTATGCCGTTTACTTGTTCGCTGAGAAAGGTCCGAATGTCACTGGCACAAAAACGTCCATTATCACACAAAAGACGCACATTGTAGAAGGATTTTCTCCGTCTACATGGTTGTACCCATTTTTTGTAGATTCAGAAATAATTGCATTACTCCTTTTAAGGATTTTTTAGTAACGGATTACGGACAGAGTTGTCATTTCCCATGAACATACATACGTTGGCAACATTTTACACTTTTCCTTCTTTGCCCTTCCGCCCGCTTCGAGCCAGTGTGCGGCGAGGAGAGGTAGAGCGTGGTCGCTGGCGGGCGCGCTGGATCGCGGGAGGCGCCGTCACCACGGCGAAGAGTGGCGTTTGTACCAACGACGACAGTTCCGTATAGTGTTTCTCCAGACACGAACGGACAAATTAACAAATAAAATGTCACCTAATCACGCAACACAAGAGGCATATCATTTAAGACAACAATACGTTTCATATTTATTAAAACTTCAAGAAATTATTAAGTATAATAAGCGACAGAAATGCATCTACTGTAAATAGAATGATGTCAACTTAACGTTTTGTTGTTTGCCTTTATATATTCTTTTATATATTTGAATGGAGCATTTGGAACTTTTCTCTACTGTCAAAACATTTAATTTCATCTATTTTCCACAATTAAAAAAAATTAATAACGGACATTCTTCAAAAGTGCACGTAAATAAAGTTGTGTATTGTCCTACATTTACTTCAATTGAAAACTGACACAAGAGTGCTGTGCAAAGCGAAACACACAAACCTCTCGCATGGCTACCCATTCCCTCTCCCCCCCAACACTGTACGAATTCTGTGGCTCCGCCGAACCCCAACTCCTCCGGCAAGGCAGGCTCTCCCGCGAGCGGGTCTGCGAGTCACGTCCCGGCGCCGGATATCATCTGCCGGCGGCGCGCGCACGTGCGCACGCGTGGGATGCGGGGACGCGCGACAGCTCCCACGGCCGCCAACAAGGCCGCGCGCGCCGCCGCAGGGCCAATGCGGAACTGCGCCCGCACACACGGACCGCCAAACACGCCCCTCACCACGGCTTAACGCGCCAATGCACGGCCTCTAATAGTTATTGAAATAAAGAATCATTTGCTTAACATTAAGAGTTGACTTGTATTCAGGTTATTACGAATGAAAAACAATGTTTATGTGCCTTTTCCGGGAGTGTATTGCGCGGGCCTCACAGGCCCTGCATATGCATCATGTAGTGTGTCGGGTCCATGCATCGTAGGGGTAAGTATCCAAAGTAAACAAAAAGTTGCATGGGTAATGGAACTTTTGAATAACACCGAAAAAAATCCCTAACAATAATACTTAATGTTTTTCTTAAAGATCGGCAATTAGATTACAGCCATGTGGCGCGTAGACCTACTCTTAAATTGAATTAATGACTGCATTAGCTTTTTAAAGGATTGAAGTTGAGATGCATGGCAATGTTCAAGAGCATCACTGCAAAATTGCACTGTCGCAGATAACATTTCAATTTGGACTAACTGTAATAACTAGTAATACTATTTTTAATTACAGCAATCTCAGACTCCAAGAAGTAACTAGTCACCTGCAGCAGAGAAAATGCTGCTGAAGAAAATCACACAAGATGTTTCAAAAATTAATAATCAGCATGATTATACATTTGGTTGATTTGTTGATTTACATCTACGGTATTTTCCCTTAGAGATTATTAGGGAATCATTAGTTATATTATATACGTATTTACGCGAATCTAATGCGCACCCCATATTGAATCTCAAAATTATGAAAAAAAGTTTTGTATTGAATATTAATGCACATCAATGACAGAATAATAGGTACGGTATTTTATTTAAATTTATATAATACAATAATGGATTTACCTTATATACATTAGCATTCTAATTCTTTACTGCCAACTGCCTTACTTTAACACCTTCACGGTTTAATGAAGCATCATAAGACTCTTCTCTTTTTGCCCTCTATACCGTAATAAAAACCTCAATAATAGGCCACTGATAAATGAAAAAAGTTGAATTTGAAAACTCCAGAATCATTGTGACTAATAAACGAAAAAAACAAATGAAGTTACTGGCGTTGTACGGAATGGATTTGCACTAGAATATAATGCGACCACATTTTGAGTTTTACATTTGGTCAAAAAGATATGCAGTAGATTCCGTAAATACTATATATTTCTCTTGCTGAAAGATTTAAAAAACTCTACATTTTACATTATGGTAATAGTCAATGACGCAACGAAAAGCAAACAGATATTAACATAAATTATTACAAGCATCTTCCCACGAAAATTACTGGGGCTTCATAATCGACTAATAGACGAATCTCGCGTGCAGATACGCTCAGAGCTCACACCATGACATCAAAGAGATTAATAGCCGATGCAAGAGCAGGAGAATCGTGTTGGTAATCGGAATGTTGTGCGTGAGAAACAGGCCCACATAACTCTACACGCTTCACACGAGAACCCACGTGGAAAAGCGAGTTAAGTCATACATGGATATCGCTACCATGCGGCAGGGGATCTAATATCTCCCAAGACAGAAATGAACGTTCGGAATAAAGATATTATCGAAAGTTTAAACCATGTCATAATTCTTGTACAAAACATTGAGGTTCCTCGTGTGACAAGAACAATGCAAAACATAAAAACAAAATCAAAATAACAAATTGGTGATTTCAAAATCGACGTATGCATTGTTTTATGGGTAAAAGTAACTTGTTTGTATCTATTCTATACAACAAAATACAAAATAATTAAGTAATATTAAAAATAGTTTACCTTTCCCACGAACAAAAATGTAATACATTGTTTATAACATGATTATGTGGTGTATGGTTGTATGTTAATATTTTAACGAAAGTCTGAAGTTAAAAATATTTCAAGTAATATTTCACATGAGCTACAGAAAGTTTATCATATTTCCTATTAGTAGATGTAAGTTTTATACGTTGAATTCGTGGGACACGGAGAAGGATTTATCGGCTACAATGTTTAGCCGTGAGTTAAAACTCATACTCAGACATAGTAGGTATACAATTACATTATTAATATATCGATGCTTAAGAGACAATCATGTTATTTCCCAAAAGTATTTTTGCACGAGACCAAGAATTAATGAAAGTTATGTTCCACTTAATGCCTTCCACATCATACGTATAATAACCTTAGGAAAATATTACGGTTGTAAAATTTCATCAGACACATCGACACAAAAATCCCGTATATTTGCTAATATTGGATAAAGAATTTCACTACAGAGGTGTATCAAGCAGATTAAAGACGAATAACATAGAATGCTCCAGATTGTGATATGGATAAGGCACACATACAACTCACAAATCACCTTGCAATACTCATTTCCATCGTGCATACTTCCTGAGGGTACGTTTTTGACAGTTAAAACTAGGGTTTCTAACACGGGCTCGATTTATGTTTTTCAAGACGTTATCAACAAAATAGAACCTTTTTGGACGTCATGTTACTTTATTTCGTAGCACAGCATGTCAGAAATGCAGAATCTGGACATGTATGTGAACTTACATTGACTATTTGATAATCCGACCAATTTATTAGCACGGGTCTGTCTTTTTGTTTATTAAGAGACGCTCATAAAAATTATGTTTATCCATAGGCAAAACAGCAGGGTTTGTATGATGTAACGAACAGTGCAGGTCTTGGCCATCAAAAGTTATGTTCCAATACGAAGCTATTTTCACTTTTAAAGCATTGATTCGCTACCTGCCGAATGTTCAAACGTATCAAACTATAATTACAAAAATACTATTTAAAAACACATTTTTGTTTTCTTCATTAAATGTGAATACCAATGTGAAAAAGAACGCACTTTTTCGAGACCAATAGAAACAGCAGGTATTGCTTCTAAAGGCGCGTCTAACTACTTAACATTTAACATTAGAATGTTAATTATAAACATTGGTGTCCTCTAGGGCTTGGTGTCCATTGGGGTCCGCACGTGTTAACATAGCGACAGGAATTTTATTGTCAACGAAGATAGATTCATTTGTGTGAATTTCATATTTTGTAATACGATTATTTTCTGTATTTATCGGCGATGTTACGATCACGTTGGGGTTCTTTTTTATTCCACAGTGTCCCAAGAGCAGCCGCTCATAACCACTGCATTCCGATATGAATTGTACATTTCCTTCAATAGTTTTAGTCATTTCGCATTATGTTGTATACATTTGGGCGCATTATATAAAAGCATCCTCTTAAATGTTTATTATTTCTTCCTTTGAGCATTTCATTTCACTTAAATATAGAACACGGAAAGTAGTAGTTGGAAGTACCGCGCAAACTCATGATCTTCCCGGACGTTTAGACGACAACATCCGAACGATCGTTGACTTAATATGTTTTCCATTCCCAATGAGAAAATCCAAATGTTAATAATGTCACGACTTAAGTTGTCAAGTAGTGGAGACGGGACATACATACGTTTAATATCCAACCGGTATTTAACGTGTTGAATTAAACAAGTGCCGGAGACGCGGATTTATGGTCGATGTTTCATTGATGCCAAGCGAAACCGGCGTCGCTAGCCGACTTCGTTAACTACGTGACGTCACGAAGGTCAAGCGAATTCGAGATATCGCGGGTTCCTGGTTGGGCGACCGACTAAGAACGCCGGGATCTAATGGCGCTGAGGCCAATTACACTTTACGGTACATATTTAGTTAGTTAATGCCTTATTTTACTATGGCATATAATGGCAAAATACAAATAGAAATCTATTTATAATTGACATTGTGAGGAAAAATATTCCACTTTTTTGACTGTAATACATGAATGTCGTTCTCTTTGCAACAACTGAATTCGGTTTCCATTACGTCCCCGAGTGGGGCGGCTGCCGCGCGAGGGCGCCGGAGGGCACGAGGGCGAGCCGTTCCGGCCGCGCCCGCTGCGCGCTAATCGAAGATCCAGGACTGAAGCGCAGCGCCGCCTTTGACGCCGCCAACCGACTCACTCGCTGACTGACGTCTTCATTTTCACACCGCGTTACCGGGACGCTTTGTCGGCACTTGTGACCTCGCGTCCGGCCCCGGGCACCGCGTGTCAAGACACAAGAATGTGCGACGTGACTCGACGTTACGGTGCATCGGCAATGTAGAAATCGATTGGATCTTACGGAGGAAATGCTAAATCTAGGCAACGAATGTGTCATCAAAAAAGGAAGCTTAAATGCGTACATGCGAGATCGCTGAAGAACCGATTGCTTGCAAGATGTCTGCTATGAGCATAACATCCATCCTTCCAAGAATTTGGCTATAGTTATTTACTGTAAAAATTGTATAATATAATGAAAAATTGTAAAACAAGAAGCTACAGGAATGAGATAACATCATGACCTTCATAAAAATATTAAGAGATGAAGGTAAACATTTGACCTCAAATTCTCTAATGCGATGCAACACAATTCTCTAATGTGACACTAACTAATTTACAAACCGATGTCAATTATATACTCACTGTTAAAAATTAACCTCAGAACAAGCATCGGAAGTGAAAGTTATATATGAAGCAAAGTCATTTCGAGAATAATATAAATATAGGTTAGTGAATGGCCAAGGTGGCTAAGAGCGTGTGCCCACTCAGCACTTCGGCTCGAAGGGTCGTGAGTTCGAGTTCCGCCTGGGGCAGGGTGGTTGGTTCCTTGTCTCTTGTAAATGTGTTGTCGCCGAGCGCCTCGCGTCTTGTTGACCCCAAACCAGAGGAGCCCGCAAGTGTGTTGGTGTCTGGTGTACGGTCGAATGTACGCCCCATCGGGACGTAAAGGGTAACCTGACTGTCGGCTGGAAAAAACCCCTCGAAGAAAACAGAGAACTACTACTCATTATTTGTTTGTTCGTAAAGATGTTGGTCTCGTTTTTCCTATACTTGTTGATTTCTTGAAAATTCATTGTGCCGAATGAAACGTATAATAAAACATAAGTAAAAGTCATAGCAGCTGATTCAGCGCGCACTGAGAAAAACTCACTTTTCACCTTTACAAAAAAGAAAGTTCTACATAAACTTTCATATGCACAAATTATTAAAGACTCCATGACAAGCATGGCAACGAGCTATTGTAAAACGTAGCAGAAGTGAAGTAATTTACTCGGAGAAGAGCAGCCATGCTCGAACAAGAAGGTCGCATAACGGGGGAGAAGTTGCTTCCCGTGAACCGCGACGTTGCAATGGCGCTCAATACACTTCAGCGCAAAATCGATCCGCATCGTCGATAACCTGTGACGTCTACTAGGAACAGTGCACCTCCTCAACAAGCAACTCCCTCCTTCCACTTCCATTCTCTCGTCATTTTTTAAGTTTAGTAATTAATTGTGAAAATGTAATATTTTGGACTCGAAGAGAATAATAGCAATTTTCAGGTTTAGTTCACATATTGGTTAGGTCACATAATATCTGGAAGAAAGTGAAAAATTTACAAAAGGGGTTATTTTTTAATACATTTCTTATTACTTCCCGAAGACTAAATAAATAAGAACTCGGCGAAAGAAAATAAATATAAAAAAAAAGAGGAAAGAAACCGCAGCCAATGTACACTAATGAATTTCTTACCTATTTTCAACTTTTGATTTATATTTTTTTTTCAAATTCCATTTAATAAACAGTGAAGCGGATGACGTAAAAAGATCGATTCTGAATACAACAAATAATTATAAGACTTTATAAGGACATGACGTCCGAGCACTGTAAAATTCAAAATGAACTACTACCAGAAAAATCTATTTGAATTATGTATGAAAGAAAAATCATAACGAAAATAATTAACAAAAAACTAATCGGATGGATCATGAAAGAAATGAACAGAAAGTTTTCTTTTTCTTTTTGTCACGGCGGCGTCACATTTCTGAAGGCGGGTCACACTGTCTACAGCCAAAAAAGATTAATGAAGAGATGCCCAATGCTCCCGGATGCCTTCTGGAGCCCCAAAATAATCTGATTCACGAACTCCGAAATCCAACCTCCGATTTCATCTGATCGGACCACCAAAGAGTTACGACCTGATCTTGACCAACCTCTCAGAAGAAAAGTAAACCGCGAAAATTCTGCAGGCAACAACATGGTACACAAAGAAAGGAGAACGAAAAAAAAATCTGCACTCTACGAACGGTACTTCCGGGCAACCGTCACGCGCTTTTCTCGGGACAGGTCGATCCAGGAGCTGGCGACCTTGAGAGGCAGGAAGACGATGTGTGAAAGCGGCGGCGCCACCGGATGCCTCGCGCCCTGGTGACGGTGAGGAGGAGGTCTCCACAGGGGGCGAGACGGCAAAGGCAAACAGATTAATTACGCCAGAAGATCGGGCGACCTGTAGGACAGAGTTGCTGCGTATCCCTTTCATATCTAGGTAACGTATTTCAAATGGGGTCATTCCACCTGAGTTATCTCAGAGCGAGCATTGCCGCTCTTTCTGCAGGACCGGGAGAGGTAGCTCAGTGCATCAACTGATGTCACTGCAGAGCCTCTGCAGCGTCCTCTTCTCTCTCCTTACACACACACACACTCTTACATGCACTACATTACCACACAAGCAGGGATCTTAGAGGTTATTCCGGTAGGGGTGGAGCTCAAATGGGATGACAAATGTGGTCTGCGGGGTTATCTTTCGCAAGTCGACACGCAGATCGAAACCGGGACTCACCGGTCAGCGGAGAAGGAACACCGCCACCTCCCGCGATAAAACATGCATTGTACTGTCGGGACTAATGACCATAGCAGTTGATGTGCCCGGAAAGGACAATCAATAAACGAATCAAGCTGCCTACTCCACGAGAAGCTCGTGAACTTGGGGTTCGCCAGTTCCTCCGGATACTTCTTTCATTAGTGTTATTTTCCGTGTGCATCAACATTATCATCACATTAATCATCACACATTAAATTAGTAGCCATAATCAAAAGCATGGGTTCAATTAATAATCACATAAAAATGACAGTGATGTGATAGAGGTGTGATGCGAGCGAGTGAACATTCCACTATTAGATTCTGAGCATCAATTTCTGATCGCTGTTGTTAGGGGTTCGTAGAAGTACAAAAAAAAAAAAAGTTTTCAGCCTTATCCACCTCTCGCTTCAACTAATCATTCTTCATTCTCCTGGGCCTCATATACATATGTATGTATTATATACATAATCCTTTGATAACACAGTCTCTCACAAAATACACTAACAATGAACTCTGAGAAACGAGACAATGAGAGAGCTGAATTGGATGGCATGATGCAATGTTCACAGCCGTTGTAGGACCTCAAATGTCGCAAGAATAGGAATAAGATCGAAGAGATTATAAATCATAATTCCCGTGAGAAATAAAAGAAACGAAAAGATTAGCCAAGCATAAACAGATAGGGAGGTGCGACACCAATCTAGGCTGTCGTAAATTTAACAGCGATCTAAGAGATGGATATCACGAGCGTGAAGTAGGGCAAAAGATAGAATCTAAGAAACGTGATATAAAAATTAAGCTAATGAATAAGTTATACGAATATATTATACACATGTTGACTCAAAATATAAGACAAAAGAACGTAAGAGCGTATAAGAACGGATTGAGGTAGTTTTAATGCGTTACATACTATGAACGCAAATGTAAATGTAACAGAATATTCAACTAAAGTGCTGTTGTAACACCCCTGGTTGATCACTTCGGGAAATGTCAAAAGTGCTTGTGTGAGTAAGTAGTATCATAAACTTAAGGTATCTAGAATTCAAGGGCTGTAAAGACGTCAACATGGCAACCCGAAAGAGAAATACTATTTGATGCGTTTTAAATTCTTACTAGAAACATATCAGTGAGGCTTACTTTTTAAAAACATGATCCGATGCTTGGCACAACTCAATGGTTTTAAGAAAGTGTAAATAAATGGATACAAACCACACCTGACGTCTTCACTACACAGTCGTTATACATTCGACCTACAAATCACACGTGTATAGTTCGCACGATATCCCTTAACTCCTCCACGTAAACCTCCACTCCCAGGGGACCAATTTCCTGATGCGCGTGACCGTCACGCAGAAACCAGCGTGCGCGCGACGCGCTTAATTGAAGCGAAGGCAGTATTTCCGGTTCATTGGGACTCGGGTCACAAGAGTCTGGAACAAACAATTTAATAGGTTCGTGTCTTCGTGCGCCGCGGGGTGAGGGAGGGCAGGGCTTAACGGGGTGAGAGTTACGAGCGGCGGGCGGAAGGCGGCGATTTGGATGTGGTCTCTGGAGCGACGCCTTCTTCCCATCGGTTGCGTCTGCGGCTTCAGCGACCGCAGCGGAACCAAAGGGCTCGGGCCATGCGAGGACGCACAACGCATTCGAGGCATGTCTTCAGGCAGCGATCATCATTTGTAAACGAGACATTACACACTACACTCAATATTGTACTTTTACGATGTTAATTTTTTGCAACTTTCTAAAATACAAAGTTCGCCGAAAATGGGACCCGCGCCATTTTTAAGTGTATATTTTAATGCACTTTCCCGGAAAAAATTGAAAGAAAAATTTCCAACCATTTTTGAGAAAATAATTGTTTTAAAATTCTCTACACTTCACGCAAAATCAGCCAAACCTACTATTTTTCCCCCTCGAAAATCTGTGTATCACTTTACTTAAAGGTCCGTCTTTCAGAAACAGATTTCGTTAAGGCAAAAAAACATCTTCGATGTTGTAGCTGGAGGAAGGTCGAAAAATGTTTGACCTTTTACAATTTTACAATAATAGTGAATTTCAAGGAAAATGAAACTGCCCAATTTTTAAGCGATCGTTTCGCTATTCGAAAGAAAGTTTCATCATTCAATTTCGGGTCACTTTTGAAAAAATTTGGAAAATGTTGAGGCTTCATGCAAAAAACCTCGAGACATCAAAATATCAATTTCAAACCCACAGGATCTCGAGTTCGTTCAGACCGATCGGGGAACATCAATTTTGAAGAAAATTATAGGAAGGGTTTAGGCCAAGGTTGTCCAACAGGCCACCTGACTGCTGTCCAACTGCCGTTTATTGTGGCCCGCGTAAGGTTATTAGTCAAAAGTGAAAGTTCCTTACATCCATGTCGGGCGAGAACATTCCAAGTTGATTCAGTTCAATAGTAGAGAAAAATGAAAATGAAACAAAATGGAAAAAGGGAAAAAAAATATTCAAACTACGCATCATAAGCTAAAATAGGCAAGAAAGGCAAAAATAAAATCTTATAACACATTTCTAGACGCATCGTTAAGTGATTTCTATTGTCAAAAATCTGACAAACGTAACAACAATAAGAAAGTATTCTGCCAAACTTTCAGACTCTAATTATGAATTTCATGTCTAAACGTTACCCTTCGGGTTAAGGTGTGTATACCAACAATTCGGGCAATTTTATTGATTTTATAGCGTAACAATGTCGCATAAAAATTATATAAATATTCATTTTGTTCACATAAATGCCAATGCCAATTCTAAACAAAATCCTGGGGTTATAGGGGGTTATCCTAGGGTTATATATGTGAGCAGTTATGTATTAGAGCGGTTGCAATGCGTAACACATTTTCCATTCTCTTAAGCCATGACAAATTAATAAATAGCTGAAGCTACGTGATGACTTTATGTTCGAATTTTAAAATGAGAGATAGGCTTTTTTTCTTTGCGGACAATTAGGACACAACAATCGTTGGCCACCAGCCATCACCCATTCATTATTTCAGAAACAATATACGAATACAATGTTCCCATCACCGTTAATATCCATTGCAGAATGTGTCGATTCTCTGGATGGCGCAAAATATTATGTTACTGCAGTTTTTCTCACAGAAAAACTCATTTCAATACAAAATTATGTCTGAGTAGAGGACAATTTAAACATTGACTACAGACAAGAACAGAATATTTAAATTTTATTTGATCCCATTAAACGTCTATCATGACTTACGTCCTACGTACAAAAAACTAAAACAGATCCTAATAAAACAAGACCATTACCAATTCAAAGTATCTCATTCCTGCAGTCAGAGGCGCTAAAGGCAATGGTACGCGCCTACAATAGCTCACTGGCGTCCAGGGTCGGCTGGCTGATTGTGCGCCAGCAGTACCATTGTCCTCCCGGCACTTCTTGCCCCAGCGCTATCAACGTGCCATCTCTCCTCAAGAGCACTTCCTGCTTTTACGGCAGACGTTCCTGTTTCAGGAGCCCCTCGCCGTCTCATCTTTTGAGGGCATCTTCTATTCTCCATCTTCACGGCGCATCGGACACACCGAATCGCAGGTCTTCAGCGGCGATGAAATCTCAGACACTTACGCCTAAATAGTCGTTTCAGTCCGTCATTCTGACAGTCAAGTGGTTTGCTAAGCGACAGATTGGATGATAAGCATTTATGTAATGCATTGTCGAGGGACGTGTGCTATTCACACATTCATCTCTGACAATTCTTACAAATGTCTCTTCAAGTGAGTTGATGCCTAATTTCTCAGATAGAGGATCAGCAGGATCTGCAGTTTAATAGGAAATGCTCAGGAGTATTTTACGACTTTGCAGTTAAATTAATTTCGAGATGATTTATAATTTTGTTTATATCGACTGTCAAATGTAACTGAATAATTACCGAGCACGTTAAAGCTAATGAAATATTCTTCTCTACATGTGTCTCTTAGAACAAATAGAATCAATGCAATTGACTAATTTTCACCACGATTCTAATTGCACATGGATCAATTAATAATATTAGCTCAGCACACAAATCGTGGCTGCCTGTGAATGGTTTTCTTAGGCATCCACCTGGCGTTTGGCAATACACGCTTTCGAGCTGCAGCGACCCATGCAATTGGCATGACATAAGGTAAGTTGATGCAAATATGGTCAGTGCAGGTAATATGGCCAAGTAGCGGCTAGGTTGATAACTGAAACTGTTTACCATAGATAGTGCAAGCAAGCTGTCTGGGAGAGCGTAAAAAGTGCGTTAAGTAAGAAGTGAGCAATGTGTGTGGGAAATATGAACACGAATAATGTGCAGTACTAACAATTAAAGACAAAGAAAGTTTCATTTGTCGTTATTGTCCAGCTGATTAAACTTTTTTTGTAAATTTTCAACCATCTACTAATGTTTTCAATTTTGTATAATAGTCTCATTGTAGGAAAAACTGAATTTGTTATGATTAACCCAGCAATCCTTAGATTACTGAAATCATGTCAGACCGTATTTTATACAATTAAACTGTAAGAGGATAATTCATATTATATATATAACTAGCCCTAGTTCTATGACCATAATACAAGAAACCAGTATATCTGGCAATGACCAGACAACTTGCTTGGGGGCATATTACCGTCAAATTACAATGTTTTTGTAAAACAACAACAAAATGTTCCTGGTTCACTTGTTTTATGATACAGGCATTTCAACTTTAAGCAAAAGTGTTAAATTTCTTCATGATGCTGTTAATTTGGCCAAAGTTGAAATATATACACAGCAAAATTTGAGGCGCTTAACGTGTTCAGAATACCTTCAAATACCTTATTACTGTCATCAGGAGAGAAAGAAAGAGAAGCAGAAGAAAGGAGGAAAGAGAAAACAGAATATGAAGTATATTAAGAAAAAAGAAAGCAAAGACGAAGAAGAAACAGAACAAAAAAAAGAGAGAAGAAGAAAGAGCTTATGACTTAACCCAATGTAGCACGCATTCAGAAAATTCCTATTTCTCGCTCATGAAGCCCACGTGCAGCTGGATCCCCGACAGCTAGTCTTGAATTATAATGGCTACGGAATATAATTAAATTTTAGTGGCATTCATTAATATTTCGAATTAAAATCCTTGCAGTTGAAAATAGAAGGGAGAGCCTGAAACACAACACACGGCGGAGCGCGACGCAAAGCAAGGGGGGCGGGGACCCAAACCTAGCGCGGCCTTGCCTCGGCTTCCTCATTGATTGATTGGCAATTGCAGGCGCGTGAACTGCTAAGGTCATGAGTCCCCACACTAATGACCTTAGCAGTAAAGTATCACTAAGCATGTTTTTTATCGCGGGAGGTGGCAATGATCTTCTCTCGCTGGCTGGCGAGATCCAGCGTCGACCCACGTCGGCTTTTATTTATTTAGTCAAAAACTGTATGTGACGTATGAGGGGGAGAAAATCATCTGCGCACGCTTGCGGAGATTTTCCCCTATCAGGTATCTGCCATCAGATTGGCACCGCCCCAGCCGCGACAAACTCTAAGGGTCGTATTTATTATGAAGCTCTGCCAGCAGAGCTCTTAAGGACCTGCCATCTGGGTGCTTGCTAGGAGCTCAAGGGGCGACTGGAATTGGCTGGAGGCCGTTCATAAATCGCAAAACAGAACACTGGCAGCCTGCTAGATCTGGCAGGCCCCTGGCAGAGGTTTATAATACGGGCCTAAGATCCCGTCTGGTCTCCTGATATTTGTGGCAGTGTAGTGCATTTGAGTGTAAGGGTATGAGAAAGGGGTGAAAAAAGGACGAGGAAAAGTAAGGAAAGATCGAGTACGATGGACCGTTTGTTAGGGTACTGCTCCGGAATTCGATGAATCTGAGAAATCACGGAAAACTACCGATCAGAGCAGCTAGCCGCTCGAATGCTCCTGACATGGCTGAATTTGACCAGGCTGACAAGCTAGTGTGGAAAATCCTGCCACCGTCAGAACTCGAACCCCAAAACCCCCGATCAGAGGCATTGCAATGACCTCAGTTGATGCCTTCGGCCACCTATGCCGGTCGGCTTTATCTGCTCGCTTCACGCGACCCACGAGGCACACACACAAAGTGCACCCGCTCGTAATTTCTTTACGAAAGGTCCGATGAGCGATAACAGCACAAATCTATACCTCAGTTGCCTTTTCAAATAGTTTTTATTGCATGGGAGGGAGTATTTTTTTTATAAATTCAAGCCAAAAATTCTCATTTCCATCCATATTCATAACTCAACTTCTATATGCTTCAGGGTATGGATCCTAGATTTAAGAAAACTTGAACAGAATACACTTCTCCTCAGAGTATGTCACACTCAGTTTTTAACATTGAATAAATCCCAGGAGTAAATGTAGTATAAATCATTGGCTTACGGGCGAGAGATGTTGGGTCAAATTTTCAAGTCTCGGGAATACTCTAAACGGTAAACATTTCCTAAATTCTTAAAATTTTCGAATTTGCTAGTTTGTGGAATATTTTAACTGTTAACATTTCCTAAAAATGAGTTGATTATATCCATGTTTTTATTTTTTTAACTTTATTCAATGACCAAATATTTTACAACACTTTATCATACAATTATTATTATTATTATTATAATTATTATTATTATTATTATAAACAACATGCAAAATCATTTACCATTATTTCTCAAGGTTTTCAGTTTCTCAGGATTCGAACTTTTGACTTGATATGTTTTCGCTTGTACGCCGACGAGATTCCCTCCCTTTCTAGTTTTTCTAGGAGTAATTCAAAAATATGTACACAATTTTAGCTTCTTCAAAACCTCTTTGAAACAATTAGCAGAACTTATTACATTCACGGATTTTTCCCCTTCTTTTTTCTTTTCCGATCCCTATCCGGATTCTTTCCCGATTTCCTATCAAACTCTTCCTCCCCCTCGTTAACTCCTGTCATCTATGTGAGAACCTGCATCCAAATTTCGTACGTTATTTTTCATTGAATGACGTCCTTTATTATGTACTATTGTAATATAAATTTTGAAAGTGGTCAGGCGGAATAGTAGGCTAAATGGCCTGAGCCTCGCCACCAATACAGGTATTTATTTATTTATATAAATTAATACATAGTCTAAGGGAATAGAGCTACGCAGAGAAGAGCGGCGTTGTGCGGTCATCAATTCCACATCGCGGGTGTCAAATTCTCAAGCTATAGCGTGGGCTTGTGCACGATTACCTGTGTCATAACATTGCAAGATAAAAACAATTTCCTGGTAATCATTAGTCCAAATTACCAATTTCGAGGTTAAAATTTTTTTGTTGTATTTTCAAAAGTCAATCTTTGATCTTTCCGCTCTTCCAACACAAGAATGTTGAAATAAAATGCTTTTAATGGAATGAAATGAGTTTAACGACGATTACATAAACAAATGAGATTTCTTAGTGGTTTGCTATTGCTTCCACACCTTCAGGTAAAAATTAAATAACTTGAATTGTTTCAATTTAAAGAGCAAAAATATTAAAAGAAGAACAAACTAATTACATGTCAGTCAAGTAATTGTGATCTTGACAAATATAGAAAATATTTAAAAATGTATGAAAATGTAATCTATCAGGGCATGTCGCACAACAACCCTCAGGAAGACGACAAGATTGTCGAAACGTCGGCAACACAGCCTTCGACGCGGCGTTACCTGGACAGCCAAGATCATTTACGTAATAATTGGAGTTCGTATTATACAAATGTGTGTTATCCGAGTATTATAAATGCCCGTATTACCGTTATCCCTTGCCGGGACCGAAGCTTTGTTCGTGTTACGACGAAATTCGTGTTAAGGCGGGGTCGTTCTAATGACGGTTTACTGTACTCAAAAAACTCAAAATATACGTTTCATACACGCAGGTCTCGAATTCTATTAAATCGATTTTAGAATATAAACTTTTGGAGACAATCGTCAAAACGGATTGCGCGCTAGCGTGGACTGCAGACAGATGGACAGAGAGACGTTTTCCCGTTTTTTCAGAAAGACGTTGCATTCAACTATTTGATACCAAGGATCCACAAAAAATGGATTCGGATTCCACAACGAGTTAGAGGACGTAAAGTACTACATACAAGGCGAGATTGAATAAAGCTCAAATAGTAGCAAAAACATAATAGGCAACCAAATAGTTTTTAACGTTAACAACAAGCATTATCCATGTAAAGGTTGCAGTCTCTCATCTGTGTGCTTGCATCCAACAAACCTTTACGCTACTAAGACAGTTTATTGGTCAATAGATTAGTGTGATACGCTCAAGTGAGTTAATTATGTAAATAAATAGACATTAAATATTTCACTAATATCAATTATATATTTAAGCTTGGTATGCTCATACACTTCTGAACATGTTTTCATTGTATCTACTTTTATTTATTCATGAAATTGAAAATTAATTATATTTATGAGTACATTCAATACTTATCTTTCTCATCACTTTAAATTTTCATTAAATTTCCATTACTTCTTTGCCAACTAAACAACGCTTTTTCAATTTCCGTTAGTTTTATTTTAATAAGTCGTTCATACTTTTACATTACATTACAAATTATAATTTACTTTAAAATGTACAAAGCTGTACAGATAGAAAAAATAACAAGATATTTATTTACTTACTAATATTAATATTAGTAATATTAATTAACATGATATAATTAACAAGACACGCAGAAAAAGAGCAGATTTCATGATTTAATTACATTACCAATTCATTAAAATCTACCATTTTTTTTGGATTTTAAACCGTTTGAAGGTCTTATGTTCGCATGTATCGTATGAGTTGCGTCAAGACACAATAGTGATCTTGCCGGCCGCGCCACAGAGGCCCCTCATAGCCTTTCATCCCGCCACGCCTCCAATTTACCCTTTACACGTTGGCGGGCAATGTGTACAGAGGACGGGCGCCTTTTTCAGGGTCCCGTTGGCCTGCGGCAGGACAGTTAGCCCCGGCCGCAGGTTTCGAGAGCACAATGGGGCACCGTATCCTTTGGATAACCTCAGGAGAAACTGAATAATGAGACTCCAGCGGTTTTTGCAGCCCGTATGTAAAATATACCGGGAGCTCGGAACGGTTTTTCTAAAAGGATGTGCATGTCAAGATACGAAGCCAAGAGGAGAGCACCATGGCAAGGACGAAGCGAGGCCCAGTAACTGCACAGTAACATAAATTCCAAGTTTTTGCGTAAAGAAATGTAAACAATTGCGGAGACGTCACAGCTAGCACCATGTATCATTACCGGGGTCTTGGGACTCAAAAGAAAAAGTCTTTTTAGGAATACATAAATTTTGCCAAAATAAAAACAAAGTACTACAGTAATCTAAGTGAAAAAGTTATCGTTAAAACACATCACGACGAAGAGTTTCGTCAAAAAATAGTCAAATTTACACACACACAAAAAAAAAAAAGATTAAAAATGTTGCCAAATGAATTTAAGAAAGGTCGATTGTGTAGTGGATAGAGAACCACAATGGTGAAAATCCTCCCTAAAGTGTAGCCGTTAGCGTTGTTCACAGACGGGCGGAGAGACACAAATGCATGAACGGATAACCGTTTTGCTATAAACAAGTTCAGCTATATCAAGGATTCACAAATGTGGATTCTGATAACACAAACTGTTAGAGGAAGTAATTTACTAGATATAGAAAAAGAATTAGCCACTTTTTGAGTATGAGGGACATCCAATACGACTTTCTGAGCCCAAAATCGCCGTTTTCTCTGCAGCGCTACATAACTTTCTCTATACTACGTAAGTAGTATACAAGAAAGTAAGAAATTGAGAAAAAAGTCCTTGACCATACCAAACGTGCTCATCTTAAAAGTAATATTTCCCAAATTGCTTTTTTTCTTTTGTTTCTTTCAGCCATCTCATGCATATTAACACTCTCTACCACGTCATGAGAATAAATCGTTGTTCGGGTACACGAAAGCACATGTAGTGTTCATCTAAAACAGTTGTAGAGAAAAAAAAAACACACCGCTCGCCCGTCCCACACAAAAGGTGTTAGTGCGCGAGCGGAAACGAAACCGGGGCTGGCCACCGGCAAAGCACAGCCCCGCGTAGTGCACAGCGCCTTTCTCCGCGAGGCGCTTGGGGCGTGGGGGGAGAGCGGGCGCGCAAAGGGGTTTTTAATAGTTCGCGCACGGCCGCAGGCCACGCGGCGGCGCGAAGGCGCCGTGCGCGAGGCGAGAGCTGGGGCAGGCGCGCGCACGCGGGGGGGGGGAGCAGGGACGGGGGTCCACATGGAGATGGCTCACACTGAGGCTGTGAAGATGCTTATAATAATGTTCGTCAATGGATCAGAATGCTGATGATTTGCTAGAGTATCTCTGGATGAAAATAGTGATTGATGGTGGCTGGTGGCGTATCGGTCATCATGGGGCGGGCAGTACCTGAATTGTTGCAGCTTGGTGATGGAGGGGTGGTGATGGAGGTGGCGATGGAGGTGGCGATGGAGGTGGTGATGGAGGTGGTGATGGAGGTGGCGATGGAGGCACGCACAGTAGTGCTCAAAATGGTTGTGGGGGCAATGTGGCGGACATTCTTCCCGTGAACACGATGAAGACATGTAAAGATGGCGTTGGTGGTGGTGATGGGTGTTGGTAATGGACATGGTGTTGATGTTGAAGGTTGTGGTGAAGTTGGTAGAGGAGATACGGCGGGAGCAACATTGGTAAAGTTTCGGCAAATCCATTTAGCTACAGCATCAGTCCGATCAGAGGAGGCACCGGAGGAAGACATTCAGTTCAGTCATATGTAAAGCGGCGACTTCCAGAGGACTAGCCTGCGTAATTCGTTTGTTTGCAACAGTCCATCTCCTTCGGTGGGAAGCCCAAATATCACTGATGATTGTATTTCTCCCGACCCTTCAGCCGTTAATATTCTTGCCATCATTCGTCGTACAAATAGTCACTTACCTGTGGTCTGTTTTGTTTATACATCTAAAGCAACATATCCAATGACTACATAGTACGTCCGCAGAGGAAAGTCAGGTACTTCTCTATTCCAAAAGCTTCCTTCTCTGTCCGAAACTAATTCGTCTTTCATATTCACCACCTTTTCTAATCATTTTATTCCCTACATTTCAATGAACTAATTATGGAGGTCCTGAACTTCTGTTATAGGTATTCTATTCCCAAGCCACCTTCCATTCTCGACCCTCCTGTATTCTTTCTTGTCGCTATCGTCCTCTTCCGATACCCATCCTACACTTTCTTCCTTTCGCTTCGCACTGCATCCCGCAAGTCCCTCTACCATTCTTCACCACCTTCCTTCCCCCCTCCAGAATCCATCGTCCCCCAACCCTTCTCCGCCCGCCCTACGTCTAGTTTTATGTCCCGCGATGTCGCTCCAGGCCAAAATAATGGCGCGCACAAGCCCCCCCCCCCCCGACGCACGCTTTACGACATACAAGTGCATTATTGAAGCACACTCTCCCTTTTGCCCCGTATCCTTTACCTACTTACGTTTTTTTCCGGCGTCTCTTTTTCTCGTGCGTCTCCTTTCCCCCGGGTGTGGTACGCGCGGTCGGCCGAGGCGGACGCGCCGGCGGTGGTGAGGGGCGGGCGGGGATGAGCGTGGGTGGCGGGGGAGATCGCGTGCTTTCTCCTCGCGACGCGTAAATGAGTCTCGCGGGAGAAGGGCAGCGAGGCGATTTGATTTGCGCGAACGCGTGCGGAGCGCGGGGCGTTGGCGGCGGGGGGGGAGAAAGGGACGTCTGCCAGCTGGGAAGTGGGCTTTGCCGGCGCCCGGCCGGACAATCGTGCGCCCCCGACGGAGGCGGCACGGCGGTAGCGACCAGGAGAAAGTGCATCACCGGCCTACACCATCGTCGGCGCCAGCCGGAGTTCATTTTGCCCCGGAGTAAACCAGCGTCTCCTCTCAACATACATCAACGTGATAAAACTGTATGCCGTCCGATAGCATTGCCATCTAATAATCTTAATAATTAATTTAAATTGTAATTTGGTTTTCAAAAGAGCGTAATATGAGGGTCAGTCAAATGAAATCTATGTAACGAGCATGGTGCAGATATTGGTAAAGCTGATACAAGCTGGTAGGTGCGTTTATTGAAGTGCCCTCTACTGGAAATCAGGAAGGAACAGAGCAAACATTCAACGTCTGCCGTTTGTTAGTCATGCTTGAAGTGAGGTCAGCGAGTCTGTGCGCGTCCGACATCACTATGGTGCCCAGGAAAGAGGATCAGCCAATAGCGAGTTTTTTGACAGCGCAAAGAGTGCCAGGAGGTGAAATTCATGCCAGAATATCTTGTGTGTGATGAACACAATAAAAACTTGGCTAAAAGCGCGACATTCGATCAAAACGCCCAAGAATGTTGACAGACGGCATCATACTGATGCACCATAATGCCCACTCACATGTGGTCAAGGTTGTTTCGACTACGTTGCACAAATTCCGCTGGGAAGCTCACACATCTCCCATACAATCCAGATCTATCCCCATGCGATTTTCAAATTTTTGGAGCCCTGAACATATTCATGGCCGTCGATTTGCTTCGGATGAAGAGGTGTACGCCTGGGTACAAAGATTGTTCTGTAGACAACTGCAAACACGTTTCTATGAACGCACTGACCATCTTATCTCACAATGGGATAAATAGTTATGGCTATTACTTTTGAAATATTAAATAGCTTACTTACTTTTTTACATCTGTCTCGTGTTCATTTAACTGACCGTCATACTTGGATTACACACAATCCGGGGTAGTCTTTCACTAACCTGAAATAATCCTGTTGTTACATTACAAATAGTGCAATGATAATCGAAGACGAATTTTAGCAGAAACACAGAAGATGTGATGTAACATTTTATCCATACTTTGTACATTTGATCTAACATTCATTGACACTGGAACATTAATAAGCTTAGCTGCAAACTAATTTGTAAGCAATATTTTATGCGATAAGGTGTCAGCATTAAACTCGTACCGCCAGGACGTTTATTTCGTTTAACTATGAAGTATTGTCGGCTAATTCTGTAACTGTTTCTTAAATGAACATAAAAAATTCCTAGAAAGAGGTCGTTAGAGATGAATATGAGCAGACTAAGAAATAAGGAAGCGAATATGGAAGTAGTTAAAAGTCGCAGTGCATATATTTAAGAAGTGCATAAGAATTAGGAAGAAAATATTTACAAAAATATAGTAATGTAGCTAACAGAGAACGAGACAGTGATATCAAATATCGATACGAGGCTGCCAAAATCTCGAAGAAGATCTAGATGCCAGAACTCTGAGGCAACGGAACTTCTAGGCTCAGATAATATTAACACTCTGCACAGGAAACACAATATGGATGAGTGGCATTTGCGCAGCAAGACGAGCAGATGTACAAACTTTTTTATTTCCATAACTTCAATAATGTCATCACTCTTCTAACATCTGAGTTACGTTCTCCGACACAATAAGACGCAGAAGTAGTGTTCGAAACACAATTTTTCCTATTGTCTCACTTAGCAAAAAAAATATTTGTAAAATGCATTAAAGTGAAATACAATATTTCAGAAAAAACGTATTTATACGCTGATATCCACAAATGATCAGAGGTGGTCCTGCATAAATTTCTCAATCAATCCTCCTTAAAGGGTTGTCACACCTTTGAGCTGTAGGCGATTCATTACCTACATTTCGTCTCCTGGGTTTACCGCGAGGTACCTCAGCACGTGATTGCTTATCATTACAATTCCTTCGTCTTCAGAGATGCAATGACATTAACAGCAAGGCTATCACTGCTCCAATGTGTACTGGCGTACACGAGTGGGCATGTGTGTATGTGCTGGAACAAAGATCCTGTCGCACTTCTTTCGCCGAAATCAATTTTGTTTGTCGTCGACGGGAATGTTAATCCTCTGTCGTAGGTTTCATTATGCATTCTCTGAAACGGCATGACTGCTTGTGCTTAAAGAAAACTACAGCGGCCAGCCGGGTCCCTGGGTGAGTTTACATACACATATCGTCCTCCGCACGCACACCGGTCGCTTCGAGCGCCACGCCGCGTGTCCCGAGACAACCGCAGCGAACGTGAGGTTACTGCGAGTCCCCCCGAAGTACGACGCTTTCTCGATATTCGAAGGCACGACTGCCTGGATCTAGAAAGAACCGCAGGGCCGCCGACTCGCGCATGTAGGCCAATACACGTCGTGGCGCCGATCGGATGTAGCTCTTCTCGTCGTTTTCTCTCTTCTCATGTACCCTAACGACTTGACTATGCATACCTAATGAAAAGCACAACAAGCAGATTCACGCATGCGAATGTACCCCCACTCCAGCATCCTAACGCACTCCTTTCACTGGAAGTCAACAGAACATCTCACGTTTTCTGGTCACAGTCCAATGTGTCAAGTCGCATCAACCTCTCTCCGTATCAGAGCTCACGGCGTTCGCACCGTAGCTACATACACATAAAACAAAGCGGAACGCGTGTATATGTATATATTACTGCAACCCACAAGCATGCTTTCCAGTAGAAGTAAACGGTATTTCTTGCGTTTTATAGCTACAACCCAGAAATGATGCGAATGACAGAAGTGGTTTACTCCGATGTGAACGACATGGTCGACACTTCGTACTCGAAGCACCTATCCCCAATGAATAGTTTACATCCCGCTGAGTAGGGCAGGCAGAGTTATCCCAGCCTAATATCGCATCGCTTTGCAAAAGAAATGAATGTGACGTCCCTTTCTTGCAACCAACGCCTAGGAACGACGCGTAGGTCAGACATTCGAGCAACTTTCTCGACTTCGTACAAGGTCGAAGCGGACGCAACGCGCTCTAAACGCGTGGCTGCCTAAACTTAATAAAATGTACATCAAGTCCACCGGCGCACGTGTGACTGTGCTCACACCAGACAGCTGCACGCTCGCGTTTCACTAGAAACCCTTGGGTCGTCAAGCATCCTGCGCCCTCTCGGTCCAGAAACGTCGCGTTGGTCGACTCTCCCGGACGCGGATTGCTGGGTTGGTTGGTTTTTTCGAGTTTCCGGGCGCGTCAACGGCTTCGGTCATTAGTTCCGTAAGTGTAGTGCATGTTGGTTCTCGGTAGATGGCGGTGATCTTCCCCCGCTGGATGGCGAGATCCGGCGCAGACCTACCGTCGGCTAGAGGGGTTTCCCCCTAACCAGGACTCTCCCACCAGCGGGGCACCGCCCCAGCCGGGACAAGCTCTAAGCTACCGACCGGTCTCCCGGAATATGTGCTAGTGTAGTGCATGTTAATGTAAGTGTGTGTATAAGGGGAGATGATAGGACAAGGAGGAGGGAGGAAAGATCGCGCGCGGTCCGTGGGCCGTTTGGTAAGGTACTGTTCCGGCATTCGCCTGGTGTTGATCGGAAAAAACACGGAAAACCACCGATCAGAGCAGCCGGTCGCTAGAATTCTCCTCCAGACAGCGACTGAATTCGACCTAGTTGAGAAGCTAGTGTCGAAAATCCTGCCACCGTCAGAACTCGAACCTAGGACCTCCCGGCCAGGGGCGCTTCAGTCGGACGCGGAGGGCCAGGCGGATGAACGCTACTCACCCGCTTTACAGGGTACAGTTTTCGTGCACATTGGACGCACAGAGAGCCTGCAGATTAGACTGCACGATTTCTGCAGAAAAACCTTTGGGGTGGTTCAGTTTTACTTTGACGCACTCACGAAGTACTTATTTTCAGTACATAAAACGTACAATTTGCCTCTAGCGACAGACTCGTTCTCTAACGGCTTCCTTTACGACGAAAATCGTTTATCCTTTCCAATTTTGTGATTCAGTTAGGTGCTACTCGTGAGATTTTCAGTATTGGTGGGGCGGATTCGAATTCTCGTTTGCTGTGGGGAGTTTATTTCGCTGCATCGTGCAAGTGTGAAGCTACTACATCTCAATTCTGCAGGGAACACTTCCTCCATTCGAAGCACTTTTTTCTATCTGCGCACTCTCTAAAGCCATCGCAGCCACAAACATGCTTGAAGCAACAACGATGACGGTCTTTCCATTTTCCCCGTAGTTCATTAATACTTACTAAAAAACGGTATTAACCCTTGAGTGGTCGCGTGGTTGACATATGTCACCCACTTCCTTTATTTTTCTCAGAACTCCCTCCCTCCCCTGATCTACACCTCGAGCAGGCCAGTATCTGTCCGTGCATGTCTGAACTTGAACGCCAGTCCATCAGAGCTCGCTCAGTGTGATTCTTCACCTTGAACTGGTAACATCTCTTGGCTGGTTGACAACTGTCCCCCATGCGACCATTCTTGTAACTTTTTAAGGTAAGTGTTTATTTACATTAACATTTTATTTTCTAGTTTTATTATGCTTTTTATGTAAGTTATTCTTTCCTTAACTTTTCTTGGCTCACCCAAGACACATTTTGTTTATTTTATTTTGAGCTCCTGATTTTATTATTGGATGAAGAGGAAGGAAGCACTTCCGAAGAATCTGATTCAGATTTATAACTGCACGGTTTTTTTCTATAGATTGCAATGTCACAACAGAAAAGAATGAGAAGTGAATCTTCATCAGATCCCAAACTTTGGAAGCAGTGGCTCGATGAGTTATTGGATGAAGAGGAAGGAAGCACTTCCGAAGAATCTGATTCAGATGAGATTGATCACCTAACTGAAAGTGAGCATAATACTGATTCAGAGCAGTCAGCAGACGAAGACACCGACTCTGAGGGTGAGCCACAAAATTCATTTTATATCGGGAAAGATGGAAAAACAAAGTGGTTTACCAGTTTGCCTAAAAAAATTGTAAAACCCGTGCAGAAAATATAATAAAGAAGCTTCCTGGTGCACAAGGAATAGCCTCGAAGATGAGCTCAGAAATAAAATTACATGAGCTCTTTTTTTGTAGTAATGTTTATGACATAATTGTACGGTCCACAAATATTTACATAGACAATCTGAAATGTAAATATTCACGGGAAAGAGATGCCAGGCCTACAGATGAAACAGAACTTCGAGCTTTGTTTGGGCTTTTATATTTGATAGGGAGCTATGGAATGTCCAGGACAAATGTTCAAAAATTATGGGACAACTCCAAAGGCAATGGTTTAGAGTCTTGTTATCTTTCGATGAGTAAACAAAGATTTGCTTTTTTACTAAGATGTTTACGATTTGATAATATACACGACAGAGCTTCTCGTCGGGAAATTGACAAATTTGTTCTATCAGAGAAGTTTTTGAAGTAGTAAATAATAATTTCCTAAGTATTTCATTGCCAGTGAATATACCACTATAGATGAGCAACTATTAGCATTCAGAGGCAATTGCCCTTTCAGACAGTACATCCCAAATAAGCCTGCTAAGTACGGCATCAAAACATTTGCACTAGTAGATGCTAAAATGGTATATACTTTCAACTTAGAAACATATGTTGGTGTTCAGCCAGCAGGACCTTATCGTTTGAGTAATTCTCCAATGGACGTTGTGCTGAGGTTGGTTGAACCAATAAAAGGCTCGCACAGAAATGTAACAGGAGACAATTGGTTCAGCAGTATACCGTTGGTCAATACATTGTTAGAAACCAAAGGGCTCACTTACGTTGGTACCCTCCGTAAAAACAAACCCGAAATTCCTAAGGATTTTCAGCCAAACAAACATCGCTCTCAGTTCTCGTCAATGTTTGGATTCCAAAAAGACTGCACACTTGTTTCTTACTGCCCGAAAAAAAATCGGGCAGTGATTCTTATATCATCCTTGCATCATACTAGTTGCATTGATGAAGAAACTGGAGGCAAATGTAAGCCTGAAATTGTAACTTTTTATAACCACACGAAAATTGGGGTTGATCTACTTGATCAGCTTATTGCTAAATACAATGTGGCGAGGAACACACGTCGATGGCCAATGGTTGTATTTTTCAACCTCTTGAATATTTCAGCCATCAACGCTCTTTGTATTTATAAATCAAACACAAAGAGTAAAGTGAGCAGAAACACGTTTTTACAAAATTTGGCATGGGAACTGATTAAACCTCAAATTCAACGGAGGTCCACAATATTACAGCTACCGATTGAATTGAGGCGACGAGCATGTATCCTACTTGGCACTTCAATACAAGAGCCAGCCTCCACGAAAAGAAGAGGTGCTCGAGGAAGATGCTATGACTGTGGGCGACAACGAGATAAAACGACAAGGAAATGCTGTGAAAAATGTGAGAAATTCATGTGCAATGATCACTTGAAGTGTGTGTGCAAAAATTGTTTTTAGTATTGTAAGTTTTTTTTCCTTTTCTTAGTCTGTTTTATTCTCAAGTAATTGTATGTTTGTTTTAATTTTTTTGCTGGATTTTACAATATATTTCTTTAACTATTTATGACTTTAATTTTATTAAAACCTTTCTAGACATCAAAATGGAGCACAAAGCTAATAATTAGGTAAGTATATTAATTTTAGAATGCTAAAAACAACCGAAGGTCTGTGGGTGACACTGGTCAACCACGCGACTCTCCATGTAATTATTAGACGCGCGACTACCGTAGGGTTAATAAAATAGCCCAGAACGCACGTACATAAATGTCGGGAATGAATGTACTCGAACGGCGCAATTCAGAAACTCATTTGTGTGCCGGCAGAGCCCCTGGCGACGTATAGAGCAAAATCTTACAGAAAACGTACGGTCCGTGTAAACACGACTTACGGCTTTTATACTTTTAATTTGAGGCCTAGAAGATTCTGCGCTGTTTTTGTAGAAGCATCTGCACGAAACCTGACCCGCTTTGCAGAGGGCGCCGCCGCCGGCCGGTCGGCGCGCTGTGCGGCGCCTCGCGCTGCGTCGTAAACGGGCGAGCGCCGCCCGCGACGCGGCGCCGCTTCTTCCGACGATTTTGTTTGCGGAGCCCCACAGCGCAGCCGCAAACACTTCTCCTAGGAAGCGGTGTTTTGCAGGAAAGTTATAGGCGCGCTGTAACGACGCGCGCGGTCGCCTGAGACCTTTGAATTACTGCCATTAACGCGCCGTGTGATTTCCAGTCGCGGGGCAGAGGGCGCGGCGGCGGAGGGAAGGGCGGCCGCGCGTTCATTGTACTACGCCGGGCTCTCAGCGACAGGCAATCATGACCCTACTTTGTGCTCCGCTCCAATGATGGTGTACGGGTTCAGCCAATTTATTCGCTCTCACACTTTCGCGCAACCACGACTATTATTTCTGAATAAAGCACAAATATGCGTCTCGCAGTAATAATCCGCATGAAGTAATAAATTGCGGAAACATAAAAGCAATAGCGGTGGTCACTCATCATCGAACGTCCTAGAACACCGATAAAATGATCATTAAAATGTTTCCAATCACCTCAGTACGAGTACGCATCGACTGAAACATTCCTGGCTAAAGTGGTTTTCATTGCACCAAGCAATTAGGAATACCATTAGCAATTGCAAACATGTTATCGTTTTCTTAAAAACGTTCTACAATGTTTGGTCACAAGAAATGTTCAATAACTGACAGCCAAGAGGTCAGGAAGGTTCGTTCACAATAATACGTTTCATCTTGTACGTAAGTACGTACATTTATATTACGCTTATAACATACAAAAGTTGCGTTTAAAAACTGAGGTCGCGCATCATTTTAAATTCGTCAGAAGATCCTCATATATTTTGTCATATTCCTGGGAAGATAAGGTACATTTAATTAAGTGATTTTTAAGCGCTTTTTATAATATAGGCCCTCGAGGTCTAGCTCATTAGTCAGCTCGTTTTCCATGAAGCGAACCCCGGGTTCGATTCCCGGTCGGACAAGATTAGTGTGCGTTTTCCTTGCAATATCCCAGTATATGTTACTGTTGTGTCGATGCGAAAACTCACTTCTCAGGTGAAAAAGACCAGAATACGGCGGGGAGATGTCGTCATGCTAACCCCTTGAACCCATGGCTACGAGGCTGCTGGTAGGCCACGGCCCGTACGCGGGCTGTTACGCCAAGTACAGACAGACAATTTGTAATATTTATCTTTCAGTGTTTTGAATACACATCCACCACCACTGTGACCATCGTACTGGGCGTTATGGTTCAAACACAACATTAACGTTTGCTGCATACACATCAGCATTGGAAGGAATGGTTGAATATAAGTAAATTATTAACTAAGAGCTAAAAATTACATTTTAGTGAATACTACATGCCTTGGAAGCTTTCGATGTTCAACTTTACATCCACTCACAAAATGTAATAAATACAATATTTTACACAACTACTATACGAGGACGAGTAAGGTTTTACTCGTTGTAATGACTACAACGAGGACACGTAATGTTTTACCGAAGGTTTTTTTTTTCAATTTTGATTTATCCTTAATGATGTAATTCATTTACGGGAAATACCTTTCAATTTTATGATATATCTACTGTGCCTTACTATTTTATTACGTTTTTTAGGAGGATATCTTTCTAGAAGCACAAAGAGTTAAAATTTTCAGTTGAATCTGAATTATATTTTTAAATCTATTTGAAGGAACCTATTGGTTATTGATTTATAAGTCAATTTCACACAAATATAAAAATCTGAAGTTCCTATTTTTGATTATATTTAGTTATTTCCTTTTCACAAAAACGTCTGAAAAAAATCTGGGTTTTATCTTGTCGTTCAACCCAAATACCACTAAAATATTTATTATTTTCCGAAATTGCAGGGTTTTAAGAAAGAACGTTTATTTGAAGTTAGCAATTACAATGTTGGCGATGAAGATAAAAAAAGAAAAATACTTATTAGTATATTTTCGTTATTCGTGCACATCTTTGAAGACCCTTTCATCACAATTTCTTGTCTTTCATTTTCATAAAAATCGCCTGCCTTAATTCATCCGTATATGTTCTCTTTGCCATTGTCCCAAAATAATTTAATTTTTCTTCAAATTTCCTTTCTATCCAACTTCTCATGTCACAAAACGATGTTTTGTTTATTTTTTGTCTCTCACAATCGGTTGGAACAAACTGATGGTCCATTATAAAATTATCGCTACGATGACAAAGTGAGAAGGCTTTTTTCCCAACGAAATCGAAAGAGACTTCACTTTCCGCGCCGCGAGATCGCATCAAGGAGGCGGAGGCTGATGGCGGCGGAAGTGTTCGTGGCGGCGGCTGAGGTCTGCACCGGGTTCGTCATTATGGCGCTCGTGATGCAGAGCGTAAGCCAGAGCAGACCCGTTACCCGAAACTAAGCAAATCGTTTCCGGAGAGGAACACGAAATAAGAAAAAAATGAATATGGGACGATAATAAAATATCGTCATCATCATGAAGTACGACAGTCGTCATTTTGTTGCAAAAATTCCTTCCTAATTTCAGACGTTCTCTTCAATGTCATATTTACGTCATCCGGGCACATCTTTGGTGAAAACCTTTTCTACGTCGGAATTCTATTCATATCATAAATTTCTCTGCCTTAATACATCAGTTTTCTCTTTTTTATTGTCCCAAAGCTTTCCATTTTTCTTCACTTTTAAGTTTTGTACGAAGGTTTTCTCTTCTGTCCCGCACGTTTAGTCATCTTCTCCCTATGTACTTTCGTAGGACTTGTGTCTGCTATTTCTCCCCCTTTCCCTCTTCTTTTCCTTGTGTAACTTTCACTACTGAACAACAAGGTGATCCCAACTAATGTTAAGGCGAAGTTTTTCTTTTTATTTATAAATGACTATAAGACGAAACATTACTTTTACGAATGTTCTCTCCTTTTTACTTCATATAAGAGCATCAATTTAGAATTAGTTGCTTTTTAATCGCCTATTTATGGCAATGGGGGAGTTTTCATTTAGAGTCAATTTAATCCAGAAAGCAGTTAATATTTCTTTAACCGCCTTTTAAATTTTTTCATATGCAGAGACTTCACTGATACTGGAGTACCTCTGAGCACAACTCCAGTATCGTTAATAGTACCAGTATATGTACTGTATAATACTGCAGAATCATTCACTGAGAAAAATACTTTTTTTACTCCGTACAGATTCCTATACGCTGCATACAAGCGCTAGGGAACAACGGCCCACACAAGTATTCAGCTCGCAATAGCATTGTCCATTATTATTACAAAACTGCACCCTCGATTCACATAATTTGGCATCAGTTCAATCTAATATTTTCCTGTTTTCATCAAACAGCAAACTGGTTCATTGCAACTATACTAACGTTGTTTGGAGTTTTAGATTTTTTCCTTGAGCTGATGTCTTCAATTCACTCGCCAATTCTTTCATCTATTCTCATATCTTAAACCCTACGGCAACACTATGCAAAATACTACTTTAAAAAATGTGCAATTGTATATTTTTAACAAAATGTTAAAATAACATTCATTTGTATCAGATTTGTAACAGGAAGAGTAATTAAATTAGTCTTGAGATTTTCTGTAGTCCTGACCACAACGTCAACAGAAAAATCTCTAAACAAGAGCAGCCATAACTTCGAACAAAAACTGAACGATTAACATCTCAAGATCCTGTGGCAGTTATTCCCAATGAAAGAAGTCGAATACAATGAGTTGAACACTAGACATTTACAATAGACAGTTTACCGCATTGATGATGTCAATATAAAACTTTACAAAGTAGGTAGATAAGAATGTTAAATGATGCGAGCATACAGATTTTTAACAATCCTCTGGTGAGAGTTAATTTGTCATGATCTTTAAATTCAAAATAGTATTAATTTTTTCTCAAGGCTATTACTTTATTACATTCAAATTTGGTCCGGGTCAAGTTGTTTGGAGTTACATACCAGTACTGATTACTTTCGAAACGAATGATTATTTTAAAATATTTCAATCCAGCTTTAAGATTAAAAATATGAGCTTAAACATTGATACACTCATATAGAAAAAAGTCAAAAACAGTAGATTGGTAATCAGATGTCAAGGGGAGTTTCAGCAATCTTCGAAAGAGTTAAAAACCATTTAGCCTCTGCATGAGTTACAAAATAGTACAATAAATGACAGGATTAGAAATGTTGGCGAAAAAAAAAAAAAGTTAACAAAGGCCTATCCCAGAAGCATACTTTGACCGGGAGCGGTAGCTCAGTGCATCAACTGATGTCACTGCAGCGCCTCTGACCGGGAGGTCCTAGGTTCGAGTCCTGACGGCGGCAGACTTTTAGGTACTAGCCTTTCAGCTAAGTCGAATTCAATCGCTGTCTGGAGGAGAATTCTAGTGACCGGCTGCTCTGATCAGTAGTTTTCCGTGGTTTCGCCAATCAACACCAGGCGAATGCCGGAACAGTACCCTAACAAACGGGCCACGGACCGCGCGCGATCTGTCCTTCCTCTTCCTTATCCTATCCTCTCCTCTTACACACACACTTACACTAACATGCACCACACTATCACATATTCCGGGAGACTGGTCGGGAGCTTAGAGCTTGTCCCGGCTGGGGCGGTGCCCCGCTGGTGGGAGAGTCCTGGTTAGGGGGAAACCTCACTAGCCGACGGTAGGTCGGCGCCGGATCTCGCCATCCAGCGGGGAAAGATCACAGCGCATATCCCGAGAAAAACATACACTACACTAACGGGACTAATGACCAAAGTAGTAGACGCGCCCGCAAACACGAAAAAAAATCAATCAGAAGCATACTTGGTGAAAATTATACGGATAATATTTCCAATATTTTGGGTATAAACAGTACCCGAGAAAGAAAGATAAAAAAAATGCAAAAGACGGAGGAGAAGAGGAAGGTGGCAGGAGCGATTGCAGTTCGATGCCCCGATGGGAAGCTTCCGCGCGGCGAACGGACAGCCGCCGCTGCGGCCGCGAGAGCAAGGACCCGCGCGGCGGCGGCGGCGGCGGCAGGGGGTAGGTCCCGTTAAGGCTGCCGCCCGGAATGCCTCGCCAGGGGGTGAGCGCCCCGCGAGCGCCCGCTCCACGCGGCGCCCTTTGGGAATTAACTTCCTTCCACGCGGAGACTTTCCCTTTCTCTCGGTCATCTCGGGATCTTTCTTCCAGAACACTGCGAATCAAAGGCTACTAAAGAATTCAAAAAGTTTAGACACATTCACATTCGTGCTTTTATATCATTAATTACTTTTATGATATAAATTATCACTTCATTGTGTTTCAGTGGAAATAATGAAGTTAGTATACTCCTTGTAGATTAAAAAAAAACTCAATTATTCTTTTATTACGTAATTCTTTCGAAAGTTACCTCAAGACCCAGTTGCATAATTAATTTTATTCGGCAAGGTAAAATTCGGTATTTTACAAGAATTTTTGAAATAATACAAAAGTGCTGTGCGCAATGCAAATGCAACGCTTCTAGCTTTACTTTTTTGCCCAACTTGATTTTCTCTAAGTAAAAAATTGCATTACTGAGCATGCAAATAAAAAAAGACACAGAAATATGATTTCACTATTTAAAACTTCTGTAAAATTATATCTAACTGCAATAAGCGATTCGATGAATGTTGAAACTGGGTGAAGAATGTTTTTTTAATCGAGACGACAAGTATGCCTACCATGGGATGCGTCAGCAATATCCATTGTCACAGATTCTGTGGTTCTTTCAGAAATATCAACATAAAGGCGTTTTACTTTGCATACGTTTCCTTTTATGACAAATGCGTTTTGTAGCCTTGACATGAATCGGGTATTATTCGTTTATGTTATTAGATGACGAAAACCAAGGAAAAGAGAATGCTTCGAAGCACGTATACTTAGGTCGCAAATGGACTTTCCTGAGTAGGGATGGCAAGAAACATCGATGTTTTCCACCAAAAACATCGATACATTAACATCTATATTTTGCTTTCGATGTTTTCTTCACATTGATATTTTGTAAGAAAAACATCCATATTTTTTAACTTTTTTAAATAAAGGGGTTTAAGCACGTTGTAGATTAGCAGCAATCCACAGCAAAATCGCTGTTTTGCGTCATCCTCTTTATCACGCCGCACATTTCGCCTGTGTAAGCTGAGGAAGTTTGGGAGCTGCTCGTTATGAATGTATGTTATCGCCAGGCGCGTCATTGTCTGAATCGACAGCGAAACACAAAATTGATAGCAAAACACCATGTTCTTTATATTTAATATTATTCTTTACAGCCGATAATAATGATTACATACTATTAACATGCTGGTAACCAAACAATAAAATATATCCCTTTTACGACTGTAATTTAAAATATAGGAACATAAAATATTTATTAGACTTTAATTAAAACATCGATATCGGCATCGAAAACCCTTTAGCGATGTATCGAAACACAGATGTATCGATGTTTTGGTAAAATTTGCTATCACTATTTGCGAGGCTTATGGATGAAAGGGAAATGTAAAAGATTTATCATCACCACCACCAACGACAACAAGAATTAGGCCAATTTAGTCTGTTTCGACACATCTCTAGTGAAGCAATTGCTTCCTAGGACATCCTGCTTTTTTCCCGTTTTGTATAATATAAAACGCCTACTTAGGTGTTCCAATATACATCTAGTCTTCTAAATATTTGTAATTTATCTCGTACGTTTTTTATCTTCAATTTCTTTATTGTTTATATTTTGATCTACTTTTACTTATTGTTTAGAATATCAACAGTACGGTATTACAAAGCAATTACAAACATGGACATAATTATGAGTGTCTGTATTGCACTAATAATTTGGAATTCAATAGTCGAAAAACAAATCAATATCTGACAAATGAATACAACTTTCTTCAAGATGATTTACAGAAAAGATCAATTTATCTGAGTCACTCAATTCAGAAATAGTATAAGGCAAAAAATTTGTGAAAGTGCCCTTTGACCTGTTTACACAATGTTATAAATACGTGGCTTCTCAGCAATCTTAACAAAATATTACAATTTAGAATATACTTCAATTTTCTACATTTTACCTCTCGTTTTGAAAATTCATAAGCAATTTCTCATTCAACGATATATTGAACCGGTAACAAGTAGTTTTAGGAGTCCATTGTAAGTGCCTTATATTTTGTTTTTTCTAAATTCCAGCGTTACATCTAGTTAAACGAATACAATTAACAGTATTTCCTAACTGACAGATAAAACCGACTTATTTTGAACAAAAAACGAGCAGATATGAAACTTCAAAACTTTCTCCCCCACTTCAAGATAACAAAAACATTTTCGACAAAGGCAACGGGCATTGAGGTCGCAAAAGTATACCTCAAACGTGTGGCCAGAATTCCGCGAGAGTTTTGAGTAATAGTTTACTCAGCAGTTTACAACAAGCAAATTGCCGCATTGTAAAAGCAACATCCGTGACGTCCATAATGCGTAAAGAGTCACTCAAACGATTCCTTTTTCAGAGCTCGGCTGGCATTAGGGGCGTCGGCTGTGGAAAATGTGAACATAACGTTTAACACCAAACACTACCCTAGAATGAACATGCTGCACTTCAACAATAAACGGAATTCTTCATAACATACTGCCATAAATCTCACGGCATGGATTTTCCCCGTTCTCAGGCGTTCTCAAGAGGCAAAAATTAACGAACTTTTGAAAAGTGGGAAACTGAAAAAAAAGAAAACATCATTCAATAAACAATTGCAAATAATTGGAATTCTTGGGAGAAATGAAAGTAACTGATACAACACAATATATAGCCTATCACAGGGTGAGTTTTGCTCAACGCCAGCATTGCCGCTGACTCTGCAGGTAATTGGACCCTGCCGGTCTCCTGCCATTGACTCAGCAGGCCCTAGATCTCGAGTCCCGATGGTGGCAGATTTTCCACACTGGCTAGATCGAATCCGGGTGTGTTCCCGCGCGCCGATTCTGAGAGGCACTTTTCAGTGATTTCTCTGCTCATTGCAAGGCGAATCCCAGAGCAGTACCTTAGACATGGGCCACGAACCGTAGGCAATCTTCCCTTTATCTCTCTTTACACACACACACACACACACACACACACACACACACACACACACACACCTACATGCTCCCTAACAAACGGACCGCTCACGATCTTTGCTTCCTCTCTTCCTGCTCCAATCCTCCCATTATACGCACACATACACTTTTATTATATATGCACTATATACACTGCTTATACATACTGCAGTAATACACATATCGGGAGAGCAGTCTGGAGCTCAGAACGTATCCTGGCTGGGGCGGTGTCCCGCTGGGGGGAGACCCCTAGAGACGGGACTTTTCCCAGCAAGTCGATGTGTAGGTTGGCGCCGGATCGCAACACCCAGCCATCTCCCGTGATAAAACATTAACGGGACCACTGACCACAACACTTAACGTGCCCAGAAATATCAATTAGGCAATCAATTTGAATGGGAAAAGTTATAATTACGGCAACTCCAGTGTAACGAAACATGTCCAAACTCCAAATATCTAATTAATTATGGAGAACAAGACCACAGCGAAGGTATGAGCATGCTTAACGCAGTAAATGCCTGTCAATTTCACTGTTAACCTTGAATTATCAAAAACTACCAAAGTTTGATCTTGTTTTCTTTTATTTTGGCGTCTTTTGCAACTACAGTATTGAATATAAGGAGATTTCTACAAATGAAATTTGTTCTTCCCCACTAGTTTTTTCATTAATGTCATGTTTATTGTTTTGAAAGTCTTAATAGTTTTCGCGCAACTTGATTGAAATAGGGGCAATTTAAAAAATTTAAAAACAAGGATTTCTCAAAACCAGCTGCAATTTTTTTCTTTTAGCTTTTTTTTACAGATAGTGATAAATCCACAGAATAACACGTCATAAATGTTGACGTATTCATTTGATTTTGTAAAATCACACAATTGTATTTTCTTTAAATATCTCTCATGTCATTAATATTTACAATACGGGCGTTTTCATTCGACATTGAATTTGTGAGATGAAGGAATTCACATGATTTTTGATGACATTTCGCGAAAAATTTAAAGTTTGCTTTGAAAATCTGCAATTTTAAGCTCAATTTCAGATTTGCTTAGAAACGATATTGTGACATACCGATATGTCACGTTAAAATAAACTAACATTTATTTGTAGACAATATGGTGGAACATGCATTACGAAATATCACGAGAGCTAGAGCTTAGCAACGACCAGGAATAAACAATGTAGTTTTTGTTTTTTCTAAATGCATTAAGAGATGGTTTGGTGCCGAAAGTAGAAAATTTGGGATTGGGCGAAGAAGTTTAGACGCTACACCAAAATATAACAAACGTATGGATTGGCTGGGTGAGAGAAGGACGGTCAAATGTTATGAAAAAAATGAAGGTAGTTTAATACGAAGTCTTCGAGGGATGAATCATGCAGGAAGATTTGATTCTGCTCGGGAACGCGCTTCTGAACTGATCGTAGATTCGTGAGAGGGAACGAGTACAATCGAGATAGAATTGGGTTATCAGTGAAATTTTAAGGACAGTGAATGATATTGCAGATATTTTGATGTGGAAGCAATATTGGTGTATAAATTGGAACTTTGGACTACGGCAAGCTCGCAAGATATTTCGACTGAGAAGTCTACGAGGGACATCAACGAAGAAAGATAAGTTAACCGCGTATAAACTGTAAATTGAAAGAGATCTTGATCAAAGGCCTAAAAAAAATTGTAAATTCTCTAAATTGTTTGCTAAAAAGGCAAAAATAAACTTTGTTGAATTTTGTTCTTTAGAAAAGAAAGTGATTTTTCATTTAGTCAATCCAAACAGAAATGAACTAGGAATAGAATCATTCTATTTCAGATTCCCAGCTGCGCTGTATAGTCGGCGGATCCTATAATCCATTATAGAGGTAATAAGGATTATAATATATCGTGACCCATTGACCCAGCAAGCCGGACTCTTAAGATCTTTAGCAGATATAAATGTAGAGAGAGAGGAAAATTTTGGTATATCTCAATATTTTCTTAAAAAGTCTCCAATTTTTCAATGCAAACGTACATATAGAAGCAGGTTTTACCCTTCTGTAATTTTCTTAAAGTAATATTTTAATTCTACTATTAGGCATCTGGGAAAAATTGAGAAAACGTGAAAAAAAATTTAGGCGCCAATAGATGGCAGCTGAGAAGAGGGATGGGGAAAGCCGAAAAATAGCACAGACTGAAGAGATAGCGAAACTAACTAGTTCAAAAAAGTCTGTCATTCTGTAGCTCCAATATATTTTTCGTGAGTTCGTTAGATCCTTCGTCATTTGTCACTTCCGAATGTCCAGCATTTGTTGACTGGAATGCCCTCAACACGCAATCACACCGTGACACAACCTCCGATAACAGGCCAGGAGGCCACGAGCGACGTGCGTGGCGGGGGGCGGGAGTGCGTTCCTGCGTAGCGCGTGCGGGTGCGTGCGCGCCGCAGGACCGGAAGGCCACTGCCCCAGTTCCGGCCAGCAGCGCCGCCTGGTGGGCGGAGGGCAGCGGGGGCGGCCGACGAACGTTGCACGTCGAAGGCGACGCGTGTGCAAAGCGCGGGCGGCTTCAGCGCAAATGCAGCAGACGCGGCTTCGCAAACACTCGGCACACAGGAGGGGTATTGTTCGATTCGAGGATGCGTTGGTGAGTGGGTGACTGACGTCTCGACGTTTGCTCTCATGAGATTTCTTGTGCGAAGGCCCCAATTTCCTTTAGTGGAGAGGATCTGGTTAGGATTATTTCGATTTTATCAATTAAACGGAAAAGATCAGAAAAGACAATTTTTACTAGTACACTTCTTATCAAGTCTGATGTAATATTTTAAACTATCTACACCAATTAAATACAATACTACGATCTTTAATTTTTTACATCAGTTTTAAACTACTCACCAAAGAACCGTTTTTAAGCAAATTCATCTACCTACAATGTCCAATATAAGAAAGATTATACATAAATCTAAATTGCTTCTCGTATTACCTGAATAAATTTCCTCCATGCACATATTAGTACCGCTTTAATGATGTCCTCCGTTATATTTTGATCAACTAGAAAAAAAAACAACAACAAAAAACTACACAGTATAAGTTTTTTGTGACTAATTATTTTATTTCTTGTAACAAATGAATTTCTACACGCAAAAACAGAGTAAAGCGGTCAAATAGCTGAACTCAAGTGCCAAATACTGCACTCTTCTAAGATGCAGTCGCTTGCCCTAGTTTAAAGGAGACTGAAGGGGCAAATGACGGCAAAGGAAAGAAAGTGAGGACTGAGGAATGTCTCTCGGGAAGACATTCACTTCATTGTGGGGTTGCTCAACGTACACTGTCGACAGCAGAAATAATTTCGGGCGCTTTCTGTATGTTTTATTCATTATTGTTTTCACACTCAACAATAGCACGAAAGTTGCTCTAAAGCTCTGCACATAAAACCATTCTTTACTCTCAGGGCAAGTTTTGAAACGTGCAGACATCAGTATTTTACAAAATTCTATAGAAATGAAGCTTAAAAAGAGAAAGTAAAAAGGAAAGGAAATTGAGAAATTTAATTTCTCAGACTAATTTTAATGGGTAGTTTCGTGGTTGCATATTTCGTGAAAGCATATGCACAAATGCCTCTTTAATGTTAGCAATAAATCACATGCACTATTACAAGTTGTAACGGCCACGCCCACTTTGTAAAACTGTTACCAACAATTTGTAAAACATATGCATCATAGCCTTAAAGTTGCTAGTTTTGAACCTTTTGGAAGCATCACACATTAAACAACGTAAACTATTACAGAAATCCTTGAACTACACACTAAGGCATATGGACACATGACAACGCGATACTCTCCGCCTCTCCGCTATTTAATAAAATTCAAAGAGACAAATACACAAGCACTCTTCGTGAGCCGAACATGTTAATTTCATATCTAACGCAAAATCAAAATAGACTACTGGAGTGTAAATAAAGTTTGTTCCTACTTCAAACCATTCATTGTCATGAACACACACTTCACTCTGAAGGGGAGAGGGATATGGGTCGCATACGTTCGTTCTTTTACACGGGTACTATAGAAAAAAAATTGAAACATCTCTACCTACCTCTACCTCGTATTCCTCAAATGTCTTAACACAGCATTTCAGTTCACCAAAACCCAACGACTTCTAAAGTGCAAACACTTCAGCACGAACATGGCCACGCGGCTGAGCGTCGCAGGAAATGCGTTCCTATGCGTGCTCCGGTACAAGAAAGACATTAGTTGCTCTTTTCCTCGAGCAAACATGAAAAGGTGCCCCATAACTGAGGAGCAATTCAAACATTTCGGGAGAATAAGCAAACACACTCAGCCCTCGCGCGAAGTGCGCATCTCCTGAGTCCACACTCAGCCTCGAATCACACACGTCAGCGCAGTGCGTAAGCCCTTCACGAACAAACGACTACACACACGTGCACGCAACGACACGCACCTGACGCTCAGACACGGTTCGTTGCGTCCCGAAGTTGCTTTCGCTTCTGGGGAGGCTTCAATCTATAAGGTGCTCTTTTATCCACAACTCGTCCCGAACGCTCGTATTGAATGCTCTCCTCCATTAGCACGAGAGTGTGTGGAGACAAGTAAGAGTTACAGGGGGCATCACGCGAACACTGGTGGTGCTCGAAGAGGCAAACCCGATTCATCTACCAGCCCCTCTAATCATCTGTTGACCTTTATCGAGCACGTCCTTAATTTGGAGTGTTAACATTTATCGCGCGTTGCATTATCCCCTAATTATTCGTACTACTATCTATTATTTAGCCTATCGCAGAGACCAACCCATAAATAGAGATTAGGCTGCCTTTCACACGCAGAAATATGTTACTAGTCGAGCATAACGTCATCTTCAAGTTCCATCATATTTCTACCCGCAGTCCCCGCGAAGGGAAACTAAGAGAATGAGCACGAAACCTCAATTTCCAGACAAATGCATTCACGATTCTAACGAAACCGATTGAAAATGTGAAATTACAAATAGAACTGCGTGTTCTACATGGAGACGCGCAAACACAAGGCACAAACATCGCCATAACACTTCTTTTCTTTAAGTTCTGCGAGATCGTTGTTTCATGCATAAGTGATCAGTGTCACGTTAGGGAAAATCACATTTTAAAGTTGAAAGTGGCCACGCACACAAATTCATTTGTTGTGGGTGGATCTTTCCTTTCAAGCTGACCCATATCCAGCGAGTGATTAATTCCGGATGCACATTTATAGCGCACGACATTCACTCTCCTAGCGAGTGAAACCCGGGAGGGGGGGGCGCGCGAAGGAAAGGACGCGGAAGGCGGCGGGGGCGGAGGGCCCCGAAAGCAAAACCGCCTGGGCCTTCGGCGGTGGCTGCGCGGGCGGCGCGGGCGGCGCGGGCGTCCGGCCGGCGGGGGAGGGAGGGGGCGCGGCGGGAAGGAGGCCGCGCCGGGAGTGGCGGGCGCCGCCCCGGGGGGAGGGCCGGGCGGCGGGCGTCGGAACCCGCGAACGCCGACGGCTCCCGCCAGTGTCCTCGGCGCAGACCGCCGCACCACCAGCACCACGCCGGCAGCCACATAGCGCCGCCGCGCCTCTCCGCCGCCAGGTCCTTGAACCGACTCCACTCCACGCGACGCGCGCGCCTTCACAGGAGGAGGGATCCGCGGCAGCAGCAGCAGCATCGCGGGACGGCCCAGGGATTCGGCAGCGGAGGCGTTCCGTGCGAGGCTCGCCGCAGGCCATGAGAGCCTGCTGAGTGCGCGTTCCGCCAGCGTTTAGTGTTCGCCGCCGAGTGTTGGGGACTCCGAGTGTCGGCCATGGCGTCCGCGCGGGTGTTGCTCGGGGTGGTGGCGGTCGCGTGGGCGGTGGCGGTGGCGGCGGGCGCCACCGCGGGGACGATCGAAGGCACCGGCAGCGCGTGGAAGCCCATTCGCAGGCACCGCGGCATGGCGCTCGCCTCCATCGCCACCACCACGAGCCGCAGCAGCACGGCCCCAGCCCCGCGCCTCGCGGCCACGAGGGCGGTGCAGGCAGGACGACCCCGGCGCCCGCCACCACAGCGGCGTCGGCGCGTCGGGCCGCCCCGCGAGCGCCCCGTCGACCACCGCAGCACCACCCTCAAGCCGCACGCGCAGGTAGGCCCCACCACGCTTCCTTACAGGACCACACTGGCCCCGGCAGCGTGTTCCGGGGAATTGTTTGCGAACTGCAGAAAACGTTGTCTACAGAACGTACGAGCAAAATCATGGTTTCGAGCGGTTACTAACGGGTCTAAAGCATACCATTTATATGACACGGACTTTTTCTGAGAATTGTTGAAATACAGTTTGCCTCTTCCCCTAACGAATTTTTATGTTTAAGTTCTAAATTGTTAACTGTTAAATAATTCAATTAACTATTAACGTTAACTTTATAAAAAAATAGTTTTAGCCAAAAGAAAAAAGGAAACATCAAAATTAAAATTAAACGACCAATTTTGAGAAATCTAAGAGTACTTATATTACTTATTTGATAATTCTTCTAATAATATATTTTAGAAATACAATGCTTTAAATGAGTCAAATGTCCTATTTTAATATTGTGTGCGCTTAGAATTAAATAATGGAAAAGTAATGTGAAAAATACGTTACAACATACTGTACTTATGCACATAATGGCGAATGCAGAATATTATCTCAGTGGGAAATAATGAAATGTTTGAATGAAAGACGAGATTAAATCACTTCCATTTGAACAGCGAAACAGCCGTGGAAAAATAAAGGTACTTGTCTTCAGGAAATATTACATTAGCATTCTTGATCTTGTCAGTTAGTCTGACACAGTAGTCGCGTGACCACAAAATCTTCCCCACTTTACGCTCTGTCGGGCACTAACGACAATAATATGCAGCAAATTCTCATGCATGCAGCGTTCCAATTCCAACCACGGATCGTCATAAGTCATTTATGACAGGTATCCACTTACAAAGAAGGACTTTAAAACCTCCAGAATACTTCCTCATCTAGGTACCGTTAAGCAAACGATTGTTGACATTCCTCATGAAGTTCTATTAATGTTGCAAAATTAGGTTTTATAAGTTATTTCATGGTATTGTACAACTTTTCAGCCGTTGCCAGTCAAGCACGCAAATTAAATACGCGCAGGTTTGTGGTGAGAACATCAACGAGATGGGCAAAGCGGCAGACATTCATGTTGAAGGTGTGTTTAGAGCTCACGCTACATCCCCGTGTTGAATCACTCATTCGCCGCTTGTCTTGTGAAATACGACTGATTCACTTCACACTTTTTCATAAGGCATTTCGTATTTCCTCTTCAACGCACTGGTTTTACATAGTTGTTTGACAAACCAGAAATACCAAAATACTCTTTCAGAATCTGTAATGTAACACATTTGTTCTTATTACCAGGAGAATTTCACTTGCATAATCTTCTGCATTATCAGCCGGGTGCCCTGATAAAAGTTACCATTAATATTTATGGAGTCTCTACCACCTGAATCTGCAACAACATGGGGGTCATTTCGCATTCTACTTAATGCTAAAACGAACAGACGCAAAAAGGAATGAAGTTACATCAGAAGTGACTATGTTACCAACAGAAAATGCCGATGATAGAGAAGACCACAGAATGGCTGGCAAAAACAAAGATAAGGAGGAGGATAAAGAGGAAATTGTGCAGTTGACAAAAGGCTACTGAATGACAGAAAGGAGAATAAAAATTCTTAAACATCATAATATGCAATAGTGAGCTTTAGGAATTAGAATATTTCCAAATGATTGACAGTCCAACGCGATCAGAACCTTTATTTTTATATTTATTGAATGAGTTGTGTGAAACCTTTAAGAACTGCCAGTTTTGAAATGTTTAAACTAAACTGTCACATCTGCCTCTGCCTTAGGAGAGGATTCGTACAATAAAGTTCAACGAATGTGTCAACAGACACGGCATAAATTTCCCTACCAATGTATATTCGTTGGGTCACTGATGTAGGATTTCTCATAGCGATGCGATTCTATTTCATACTATATCATCTCTAAGCACTGGGGAGAGTAATCGTAGATAAATGAGACAATTCGAGATAGCGAATACTTTTCTATTGCGTAATACATCTTACATCTAGATATCTGATGGCTAAAATAATAAATCCTCTCACAGTTTACTTAATACCTTTAAACGACGGGAACAATTAATTATACCACGAAGACAGTGGTAGTTGGAGCGGAGAGCAACAAGCTGCGGCCACGTCAGAGAGGAGGCGAGCGGCAATCCCGGGGGTCGGTTGTCGGGGAGGGGGGGGGATCTCGAGCGTGAAGAGCGGCCCGCGGGTCCAGCGGCACCCGCCGTGCACTGGGCAAAGGGAGCCAAATGGCAGGACAAAATAAATTTTAAAAATCCTAAACAGTAATAAAACCGTAAAGTGATACAACTCTAGCCAATATATGTTCTGTTTTGTTTAAAGAGAATTTATAAATGTTTGCGAGAAGGAGACGAATTCGTGCAAGAAATGTAATAATTATTTGAGAAATGATGTAGTAGACTCTACATATAAGGTTGACATTTTTCAGTAATGTGCATTCATCATCTTGTGGGTAAATAAGCGTTTTGTGCGAGAATAATCGTGAATATGTCCTTCGTACATCTAACACCACGAAAATAAAAAGTTTAAAGAAAATATTAACATTGAAAAACATTGGCGATTAACGGTTATTGCTATTCATTTCCAAGGCGTCAAACCCCAAACCGAAAAAGTTAAAAACAGTTTCAAAAATGAAAGAAAAAAGGAAAAATAGGTATTTACTTCATTAAGTATATAGCTAGAAGACAGACTTTTATATAATTTATTTTAAATTATGGAGGCTTTTGTTCTAGACGGGAACCGACAAAAAGTTCGATTGATCTAAGTTCTACTGTATTACAACAAATTTTGAAATTATTTAATAAACATACGAAAACCCTTTGGAACCATTTCAAAATAAAAATTGAAGCCAAAACCCGAAAGTTATTTGAATCGTTCGTGTGTCGTTTTTATTTCCGAAACTGATAGAAATCATAGATATTAGATAGTATATTATTATATGTATATATATATATATATATATATATATATATATATATATATATATATATATATATATATATTTCATCGACTTTGACAAGGCAGGTGAAAAATGATGACAATAATCAATACTACACATTAGTCATATTCATTTTATATTTTATTTTTTAAACGCGTTGTAAATTAAAGAAGGCCTAATGATTAATTAATTGAACGCTTGCATTGTCGCGAACGAAACACCCGCTCCGCGTCACGCCTAGGGATGGCAAAAACATCCATGCTTTTAAAACATTGATGTTTTTGAGCAGAAACATTATAAATTGATGTTTTGCTTTCGATGTTTTCTTCTCATCAATATATCTGTACAGAAACATCGATGTTTTAAAAAAATGCTCACGATATAAATAAAATTTATAGTGTCTCTATTACTTGTGAATCACTCTCGATTACAGCCGTTCACAACTGTCAATATCATGGATCCCCAGGCGGCACGAAACCGTTTGCTATTCGCAAACTTTCTCAAGTGTTGTTACTTTTTTGGTTTACTTTGTACGTGGTAATTTCGATAAACTGCAATTTGAACCTTGACTACACAGAACATTGATTAGAAAATTAAGATCACAGTTAATTGTAAGACTTAGCTCATATTGTCATTATGTATCGCATTAGAACGAGGACATGTTGCTTCGAAATGTTTTATCGCATCTCAAACATCGATTTTTTTGTCGATGCTTTCATCGACATGGGAAACCTTTTGGTGATGTATCGATGTTTTGCCAAAATTTGGCACCACAAGCCGCGCCCTTCCGGAGGCGTCTGGGCCCACAGGCCGGCGGCTGGGCTGGAGAGGAGCGCTCCGAGGCCGGTGGGGCGCGGGCGCCGGCGCCGCGGCAAGGCCGGGGCGGAAGACCGCAGAGTCCCGTACCGGCAGGGCTCGAACCGGGGAACGGGGTCGCCGCCGCGGTGCCGAGTTATGGTTGGGGCGGACGCGCAGAGACATCTTGATGTACGTTCATGGTCGCCGGCAAGATGCCTGACGCACGTGGGTGCAACGCCTTGCGCAAGGAGAACGTGTTGGTCTTCGCATTAAGTAATAGTTGCTCTATTTTATTCTGAGATGGGCAATATCAAATATCTGATTGATTGGAGACCCTTTTCTATGGAAGAAACTGGAAAATTAAAAGCTTTATAAGTCTCATAATATATCGAAGTTATGTCAAGAATAACAGTTAAAAACTGAAGTACATTCTAACTGAACTTAATGTTTGTCAATCAATGATTTAATTTAATTTGATTAATTTTTATTTATTTTTATTTATTAAATTTAAATTGTACAGTTCATACAATTTTCTATCACCCATTCCCGCAAATATAAACTCCTACAATCGGATTGTATTATTTATTACGTGAAAATTCCTTTCAAATGCTTAATTTAAAATTTTGAAAAAGTATATGAATTGTTATTTCATTCCATCAAATAGCGGAGAAGAATAACAATTTTGATGAAAGCACTGAGTTCTACAAGAGCATTTCCGCAGCAACGTCTTCGAATCGCTCTCACGTCTCCTGTCTCACTTTTCTCCAGCTTAGCCATAAATATAGATGTCGTGTAATCACTAAAGCGTGAGAAGCATCGGCAGATATAGAAAAAAAACACCAATTACGATTTTTCCTCCAATGGACGAGTCACGCACTGAACACAATCGCCAAGAAAATTGGAAGGAATTCGGCCAGAAAACGCCGAAGTCTTCCCAGATGGTCTTAAAAACGAATCAGGCCTGTCGAAAAACAATTCCACGGCGAGTTGGACGCTGAGCGCGCGGGCTGCTGAGAACGGTACCTCCTCCGTGGCGGCGACGAAGGCGGCGGACACAGAACGAGAGTCTTTGACCGCGGTCGCTCTGACGGAGAGCGACGGGCTCGTCCCAAGAGGCGGGCGCGGTCCCGTAACTTCCGTTTCCCAGAAGAGCCGCAATTCCCCTGCGGAGCAGCGCCGGCGCCTCGGAAGCCGCGGGGGCGCGCGAGGCCGCTTCCGGCGAATAAGGAACCGCCGCCGTTCGGGCCTCTGGCGCCACCGATGCGGGGGTGGCGACGGCGGCGGCGACGCAACGGGAAGCCCGGTAGTATTGTTTTGCGAAACATGAGTGGGAAGATTTCGGGGTAGAAGAGGAGAATATGGGAGAAACCGCGAGGTGGGAATTATGCAAGTAGTACGGTTCTTTTGAGGGCGATAGTCTCCATAGAACGGGAGCTGCTCGGTGAATCGTTCAGTGGCTGTGTGATAAATATGGCATGCTGCCACAAGAGTAGCTTTTGTTCTTGAGATTGTGGGAAAATGAATGTATAAATAGCTGTAATTACGAATCTTTCAAGAAAAATGAAATACAAGATCGGACAAAACAGAAAGTCATGCGTTGTTCATAAACTGAGGAGAACCATATAATGAACTTTTATAAATGCCACTAATAAGAATTCTAAAAAAAGTACAAGTTTCTTGTTAATACAGTTATTCAAGCGTTACATAATTAATTACAATGAATGAGAAAGGACGAATAAGAAGTGAGAAGAAAAAAGATAATTTATGAGAATTAGACATGAGAAGCGAACTACTAATGAAGTCAATATTGAAAGCAAGATGGAAAACTAATGGTAGAGAAACACTTATCTTCCATTATTTATTCAATGATTATTTATAACAGCGTTTGAAGACAATGAACAACAGAAATATGTTTGTGAGATCTTGGCAACATAAATTAATCATTAGGAGAGAAGTAGAATAAGAAAGAAAACACTTCATTATTTTACTTCGAACAACAACCAATTCGAACTATGATTTCCACTATTCACAAATCCGCAACGGTACGCGGACTTAACATTACAGGTCGAACAAGCGGAACCTTCTATGTCCGGTCGCCACCCACAAGATAATCATTTGCTGCAGCCCTCAAGGATTATTCCACGGAAGGGGGTCGGAGACCTGCATGTGGAGTCTCCTAGCACAATGCCTCCGCTGTGCAAAGAGCGGAATCCAGAGCGCGTCGTCTATTTGCGGAGGTGACTTGAACGCGCGGGGCGCCGCCTGTGCGCGGCGGGGCGGGGCGGGGGGTGGGGCGGGCGGGCGGGCGGGGCACGGGGGGCGGGGCGGGGGGGCGGGCGGGGCGCGGGGGCGGGGCGGGCCCGGAACGCCCGCAAATCAAGCACGCGGCGCGACGCGCAGCGCACTCAAGCTCACTCAAGGCCTCGTCCTTCTAACGCTCTCACACCTCATAGAATTGTTCTTTGACAATTGCAGAAACTTACTGTTTTCTAATTCAAAATTCAATCAGCATTGCGTCTACTTAAACAATGATTTCGCGGTTTTATTGGGGCAGAGATATTTCACTCTTCGAATGAGGTCGAAAAACAAACTGTTCGTTTATTTATTTATATAGCAACACTAAAGAAAAATGTTGTGATACTATCATGGCTTTTCCTACTTTTTGGTCAGCCAGCGATAGATTCCGCATAAAAGCTGGCTGCCCTCATCATGTTAATAAATCCAACCCTTCCCGTATCTGTCACATTTGAATCCAGACGTAATTCAGTTTTAATTATTCATTTTTATTACATCTCTAAAATCATAAATTATGTACCGAGGAAGAGACTCATCCGGAAGGCTGGAGATTCAAATGCCAGCTTGACTTAAACTAGGCCTTGGTGTGCAAACCGCAGGCTTTCGTGTGTGTTCTGTTCTCATAACAAAGCATGTTTAAAATATCACCGGAAGCACTTTCCTACGAGAATATTGGGTAACCTTCGCCAGAAAAACAATAATAATTAACTTTAATATTAATTATAATAATATCTAACTATGCCAAAGAGGTTGCAAAATCACCAACCAGCAAACACCACCTTCCTCCAAACATGGACACAACCCAGCAACCAAATTAAGCATGAAGGTCAGGGAAACGCAAGAGAGCGAAGACGAACGACCCAACCTCAGCTGGCGCACGGAGTATGCACGCGAGTGGGGCACGTCCTCTCGCAACCGGCAGCGCAGTGGGGTTCCGCTGGCGAACGAGTCCTCCGCCCCGCCCCCGCCCCCGCCGCGACAGCTTACGTGCTGTGACGACCGCCCCGTAACGGTCCTCCAGTTTCTACACACCTCAGCGGGCGGTTGCGCGGTCCACCCAGGCGCGCGCTCGCTTCCTCCGCCACGATGCGCAGGGTAGTGATGGCAAATTTTATCCAAACATCCATATTTCAATACATCACCAAAACGTTTTCCATGTCGGCGAAAACAGCCAAGTTTTAAATATGATAAAAAAGGTGGTATTTTCCCACCCTAATTCCATTTTCATCTCTGTACTTCAATGAGTTGGAGAATTTTAGTGATGGGCCACTTATAAATGAAATTTTAAAATAATCTTTATCCAATATAAAGAAGTCGTTATCTCTGCCCACGAAACATAATAGGTTTTTAAAAATTATATTAAAGTGAGGCATCCTGGACAAACCCCGAAAAATAACCATAAAAAAATTCCCTCGTCTGAACATCGACAACAGTGCTAGATGTCAGTGGCTGTTGGTTTTGAGCAATTCACAAAAAATTCTTGAAATTTTATTTATATCATATTAATATTAAATTTTATTTACTTATATTATATGAGAAACATATTTTGAAAACATCGATGACTCTGGAAAAATATATCAATGTGAAGGAAATTTCGAACACACACAAAAAGATGTTGATATATCGATGTTCTGGTCGAAAATTAAGAACATCGATTACTTTTCCATCCCTACAGCAGGGAGCCGCTCTGGAGTGTGCGGGTTCGCCCGCAATCTCGCCTTTGTGGCCGTGGGCCAAAGTTGCCTGCTTGCGCGTCACGAGCCACATCGTGCTCGGCGGTTTCTTTCGGGCGTTGAAGTCTAATGCGGTAACAAATAGCACACACAGGCGGGGTTAATGAAGGTGCTTCTGAATAATACGCTATGAACATTTATTACTAAAGGAAAGGCGAAAGGCAATAGCTGTATTTCGGGAGATTGTAAGGTGGATGCTAACACACTTCTGAGGTTCGCGTCTGACCCAATTTTCTTCAGACTCAGGCAAGTTAGGAAATATAAAAGTTATCCAGATTGTTGTGTAGATATTTCTTCATTAAAGAAAAGCCACAGTTCCCATAGGATTGGGAGAAATACATTACAACACAAACAGATCGTTTCTCTTCCTAATTAATTCAATCAATCATACATAAAATATATTCAAGAGAAAATGAATGACAATGAGAGAAGGTAAACACGAATAATAAATATTAAAGAAGTTTACCCAACATCTACACCCACTCACAAACTCAGAGCGCAAATAATCAATGGAGAGTCGCGAGACGGCGAAGCCTTGAGAATTGGAAGCACGAGATTCCCGGGAAAGAGTGCGTCTGTTCGCGCGAAGCGCAAGAACGAGTTAAGGAGGGAGGCTGCACGGGAACTGGCTCGAGGGGAACCTGAATGAGCGAGCGCGTGCGTGACTGTCTGGGGACGCGAGCGAAATTCCGAGGCGGCGCCGGACGGGGCGGGGGGGGCCGCAAGCGTGCGAGCGCGCACGCGGTGTCGCCTCCGCGGCGGCGGCGGCGATGCGTGGCGATGCGCCGTCTGGCGCCGGTCCCGTTACCGAGGTCGGAGGGCGGGCCGCCGGAAACCAGACCGGGCCGTCGTTTGCATCCGATTGCCCGCGCGCGCTCGCGCGCGCTGCGCTGCTCCTATCTCGCCCCAGCCATCGCCCGCGCGGGTCCCGTTCCCGGCAGGAGCCGCCCCTCTGGGCGAAAGACGCGCCATCTTCGTCACCGGGGATAGAGTACACCTCCAACCATCCTTCACCTCATGAGGTCTCTTTGACACAGTGAAATCGATGTGGTGACCGCAGTTTCGGAAATAATTTTGAGAGAGATGTCAAGGAGCGGGATTAAATGAGCAACAGCAATACCTCAATATGCCACGATAGCTTGCTAATAAGATAACTTTTGGTTTTCTGACTCCCAACACAAACTATTAAAGTAATATTCTGATCTACACTCATAAGGAATGCCAGAAAATTCTCGCTTTAACAGTTACACAGGCTATTACAATTCTCCCATAATTATTTTAAGATAAGATAAATATAAACGTCTCACAATCTTCCGTTTTATGTAACGGCCATCACACTCTCATTACGTTCATATTTCGAAGTTGGAAGCGAGGTCACTCTAAGCTCCAAAAAGTAATGAGTAGGGAACGGATTTTATTGTAATAAAAAATGCAAAAAGTGCACATACATATGTAGTTATTTTTCCAAAATATGTAAGATAAAATAGGAAATATGTAAAATAAAAATTCATTATTGTGTTTAAAATTTTTATCTACTAGCATTTTACGACATAGAAAGTCGTCAATCAGTTCTTATCAAGCATTCGGAGTGGCTGAAAGAAGGTCCTACCTCTACAGAAGTAATTCTACAGTAATTTCACCACACATAAGAATTTTATTCCAAATACAAAATAGTTCATAGTATATATTACAATGTTTAGGAGAAGCCAGAGTTCCTATGAATAGTGGTACCGTGTAGCCAGTTATTGATCGCAGATTATACCCCTCCCCCTCAATCGAAAAATACATAGGGCAATTTTCTGTAAAAAATATTTGTTAGTTTTTGATCGAAAAATGAATGTGCTGTTTGAAACGTTAGAAAAATCGTAGTTTAAAATACTTTTGTTCACAGAAATCCTCTCATTCTTGACTCCGAGTATGCAGTCAGCGGGGGGGGGGGTGACAATTATGGCGAAGATATGGTGGTCATAGAAGCCCAGCAACATTACATTTGATTTTTAAGAAAGATAATTCCGCAACATGTAATTCAAACGGGCATCTGAAATATTCCGTTTCGACGTATAAATATATTAAAGTATAACAAAATATGTAGTAGTAGGTAAAATATGTAAAAATATGTACTTATACCAAACTATGTAAAAATATGTAAAATAAAAATAGTTCCAATTCATTCAGAATGTCTTGCAAACTCTATAAAATATTATTGAATGCAGGTATCTAGTTCCTATAAAAACATGTAATTACATGGAAATCCGTCCCCTAGTAATGAGCGAAACTCGAAATCAAGATACTTTCGCACACAACACTGACACATTACTCCTCCAGTGGCCACTACCTCGACCAACCATTCCTCCCATCAATTTATCAACTTCAACGACTGAATGACGATCATTGTCATGAAGACCGTCGCCGCTGTGTATCTTTCCCCATTTCACCGCCACCAACCCATTGCCATGATCACCGTTTCCAACATAACACACGCTACACTGATCTCCACCTTCGCCATTGCCCTGCCCTCCGCCGCTGTCGTGTCTTCCGCCCGCCTCCGCACGCGCCGAGCCCCGGGGCGGACGCGCCAAAGCAGGGCGTAATGGCCGTTGCGTGCGGAAGACAACGGGCCGGCCGGCGTCCCAGCGTCTTGCGATTGCACGTTGCCGGCCTCGCAGGGTCCCGGCCGTCTCGAGCTGCACGCTCGCGATAAAAGCGGGGCCTCCTGGCTGTGGGGTACTGTGTTGCGCCAGACTGCATAACTCCCGAGATACGCGGAGAAAACGATCGCAAAACATCACGTGTGTGGAGACCCTCGGGCGGTGTGGAACTGGAGCGACGGGTTTCTCGATACGAATATGAACGCGATAGAGGAAGTGCCACTTTTGGAAAGAGAAGTGTTCTCGACGTTACCGGCAGACAACCCAGAGTGCCGGTTAAGACCGACAGAAATGTGACTTATTTTTTGCAAGCCCAAGATCGATTCTTCTCAGAGGAAAGGATATAATAACCACCTGATCAATTCTTCAGTCAGATGATTCGATCATCAAAAAATTATCCCTCTTTAAACATGACATGTTTTGCATTATTTTAACCACACACATATTTTTATTACAGAGAGTATTTATTCGTCATCACTCATATTCGACTGTATGAAGTGCTCTCGAACAAGAAGGATATTGATCCTAGTAAATATATTTATAATCCAGGAAAATCCGTTAAAGAGAATCCTTTACTCAGAAAGTCATTTCACATATTCTGTGGTTAACGCATATTTGCATAAAAGCAATTGTTTATAATTTTAAGTTGAAACTTGTTTTAACATTTGTAAACAACACAGTTGCAGGAGCAATAACTTTCGACCTGTTAACCAATTATAATTTTCAATTCGAATGTGACATAAATAATACATCGTGCCTAAACATTACTATTCAGACATCATTTTAATTTTAATCATGCTTTCTCTGCTGAGTCTATCACAATTGAAACCCCAAACGACTCGTAACTCTGACAATAATTTCATCTCCGAAGACACCACACTAGGCTACCAGTGAAAATCACTAAATTGATTCCAGATTTGATCACAGCCGATACTATTACTCTTCAGAAAAATAATGAATGACATTAGCCTCCGTATCAGATCTCCATTCCAACAATACTATACCTAGTCCAGAATCGCTGCGATCACGACCTCTCAATATAGAACTGCCAGCACACAACGCGCATACCAATATCGCTTAACTGCCGTGAAGATCAGAGTCGTGACATCAGGGAAGTAAATAATGGAATTCCTCCGCCGGAGCACCACAATCGCCCGGCGCGCAGCTGCAATCATCCGCGGAGGCATGCACTCAAAAACCGACGGAGAGCTCGAACCGACGACTCGAAGGGTAAACTATTAATGAGAACAGCGCAACGGTATAAGAACGAGCGACTCTCCCGGAGGTTGCGTAAGAGCGCTTCATTAGTTTAGATCATAACCCACATCCCGCGCCGCGCCGCAGCAAGGAGCGTGCTTGGCCGCGCCGCTGCAACCAGTTCCGGCGGGAAAAAGGCTGCGGGAGACACGCGCTCGGCGCCGTGTTGCCATGAGCAGGAGGTGAGCCCGCACCCACGCAGCCCACACTGTCAGAAATTTCTAATGATCATGAACGCACATTTAATTTAATGTACACATGTACATTAGGGTGCAAGAGTCAAAGCTTTATGGTCACATCTGAAGGGAATGAATGAATGATCTTGATGGACTGATTCTGAATATACGATATGAATGAGTGGCAGGGGAAACAGGAGAACCTCTACATTAAATTTACACTGATTTTAACTTATGTAATAAATTTAATGTACAAATATATTAACATTGTTTGTCAGGTTAATGTAAAATACTTCAATCTACATTAAATTTAATACCATTTCTGGCAGTGCAGCTACTAGCTCCGCTCCCTCCCTCTCTTTAGCACGGCATGCGCTAAGTAACTGCGAGCTCGGAGACCGCTGAATGAACACCGGCTCTTCCGGGTAATGTGCAAATCGCCACTACTGAACTTGCAACATGTGCTTCTTTTATTTTTTTTCTGAAATAGCAGCGGGTCAACGCAACGCCAAGCAAGACGTACTCCATGTTCTCATAATTAAAGCTATATTTTCTGACATATCGTACCTAAAAAGGTACATCTTAGTTCTTACTAACAATGAAGGAAAAAAACGAACAAGATAAGCTGAAAAACGATCTCGAACGTCATAACACAACATGTATTTTAAATCTAATTACTTCTATTGTAACGACGCCTTTGGATCTGTTTTACTTCTCAACTAAAATAAAAAAAAAGATAATTGCTAAGTCTTGCCAACAAGGTCACATGCATAATGCCCACAAAAAGAATTAAAAGATTCCACGATTAGAGACATTAAAGAAGAGACATTTTATTAAACCGAAAAAATGCATACTTTTGCTTGAAACTGCGACAGTTATTAATAGACTCAAAGAATGCAATAATTTTGAAAATATATTTGTTGCTACGCACTCACTCTGCTATACCTCACCTTGCTATACCTCTAACCAGGAGGACTTAGGGTTTGTGTCCCAGCGGGTGGCAGGATTTTGGTCAATAGCTAGGTCCTATTCAGCCACTGTCTAGAGAAAACTTCTATTCTATATTCAGTTGCATAGATCGGTACTTTTTCGTGGTTTCTCCGACCAACTCCAGGTGAATGCCCGAGCAGTACTCTATTGCGAAACAGGGACCGGGCACGATATTTCCTTCCTCTTCCTTGTTCTTTCCTCTCACTTTAATTACATACACTTACATGCACTATACTACCATATATATCGGGCGATCAGTTGGGTGCTCAGAACTCGTCCCGGCTCAGGCGGTTCCCCGCTGGTGAGAAATACCTGGATGAGGAAAACCCCGCCGACGTGTAGGTCGGCGTCGGATCTCACCAACTACCGGAAATAGAACATCGCCTCTTCCTATGATTAAATATTCGCTACACTTGTGGAGCTTATGACCATCGCAGTTGACGCGCCCGGAAACCCGAAATTATCTATCAAAATCACGCGCGCGCGCACGCATACACTCATTTTTAAAAATTGAAAAACGCCCGGAGCACAGTTTTTACATTCATCCCGGGGCAACGACTTCAAACAACCAAGTTTCTCGACCAGTGTGGCAAATGTGCCCCCCTCTCGAGCTGTGGTCTTAGGGTACCATATTTTTCGCGACTAGCTGGCAAGGTACGCAACAATATCCCGAACTGGTGATGAGGTAAGCGGGTGTGAGATACGGTGCTGCGCAAGGACGGGCGGCGCTCGTCAGCTTGCATCGTGAGGGGAATGTAAACGAGAGGTCGACCACCTTCGCAGAGGCTACTGTGCGGCAGGCGACGGAGACGTGTTGAGAAACAAGTTGAAAATGGTTCCAAGAACGTGAGGAGAATAAACCTATTCTAGCCGTGGAATGCGGACGGAGAGTAAACAGTTCGCAGTGAAATAATGGAACGTAACGAATGCGAATTGCATGGTATCATAAAACAGTAACAGCTGTTTGAAAATTACCGAAGACATAAATCGTCACATAATGATACAGAACACAAATTAATTTTATTTCATTTTGCCCTCGATAGGCTGAAGGAATTTTAGGAATTAAGCGAAAATAGAAGAACGTTCGATAATCAGTGATTTAATGGGTAATCTGTAATTTAAGACTGAAAAGTCTGGTAACCGATCAATGATGCATTATTTTGATTTAAAATACAACATAAGAGGGCGAGAAAGCATAAGATTCAGTTACGTCTTGTGTAAAACGTCTGTTTATACAGAAAGAACCGAATAAAAGAAAATTAAATTTAAGTTTAACTTGGCAATGTTCTTGCACTTCCATTTCTCAGTAATGCCAGTTTTATCATTTAAAAATTATACATGTCTGAAATATGAATCAATTAAAAGAGCTCTAACTTCTATCGAAATTTATTCACACAGATTTATTAAGATATTTTCAAATAATTCGTAAACCTTCAAATAATTCTAATACTCTGACGGATTTGGGAAGTGAATAATGGCGCATAACTTTTGGGCGACATCCAAGATTATTGATTCTTATGAAGAAGAGACTAGCTATAATGGAAGAGGTTACCAGAACAGTAAACAAATAGTAATTGTAATTAACTTGCACATTTTGGCACGCATCGCTTGCTGTGTGTAAATAGGGAATCAAAAATGGCATTTTTCTACGAAATGTAAAACCTACATCCGGAAGCCTCAATTATTAATTTGTAAACAAAGTCAATAGGTTTACGAAGAGCCATCTTCCAGAAAGGTCACGATATATGTGCACAAATAACAGGATAGGAGCACACAAATATGCCATATTTCTGTCTCTCTCCAAAACTCTGAATTCTGTGACTTCTCTATCTCGCTGCGAATCAATGCCTCGTGTCTTCGACACACATCAACGCGTATTGCTCACCGAGGCAAAGTGGATGCAAGCGAGGCAAGTGAGTGCAGAACGCCTCCCTGGGCAATCCCCATTAGCGGGGACCGCCCGCGCCACGCCCCTCCGCTGCTCCGCACAGTGGGGGGAAATTACAAAACGACGGGCACTAAATAATTTACAATATTTCGAAGCAAAAATACTTCAAACCGCAAACACTTGATAATGCGTACACTTACACGCACTACATGACCACACATGCCGGGTGATCGGTCAGGACCTGAGAGCTTGTCGCGGCGCCCCGCTGCTGGGAGATACCTAGAGAGAGAAAAACGCGCAAGCTGACGGGTAGGTAGGCACCGGAACTCTCCATTCAGCGGGGTAATGTCACCGCCAACTTCCGAGATAAGAACGTCCACTACTTACGGGACGATTGATTTTAGCAGTTGACGCGCACGGAATCACTAATCAATCAAAACAACGCTTTCCTTTCAGACTCAAAATTAACATTACAAATGGCTTAACCCCTTTTTTTATATTTTTCTCTTTTACATAGGTTATTTTTTTTTTCTTCGGGGTTCATGATCGTTTCGTTTCAATGTGTTTCAACGTGGGGGGATAAAAGTACTCTTACAATTATGTTTTCTCTTGAAACAAAATAAAATACTATTCTAGCATGTAATTAACAAAACGTTCATATCAGGATTTTGGTAACACGATATCCCAAGTCTCATTTTCGATAATCCTTTATTTGTTTCGCTCCGCTCGACTGGCGACTTGCACCCACTGTGAATGGCGGCGCGCCGCACAGCGCAAGGAGTCGTCGCCGCCCAGCCTTGAGAAGGCCGCGACCCCTCTTCGGGGCGGCACGCGCGCCGCGCTCATGTGGGCGGCGTCCCGCGGGCGGGTGCGGGCCGAACCCGGAACTGGAAGACGGGGTGACGAACAGCCACCGAGACTCGTTCATCTCAGCAGAACTCGCGACCACATGGCCGGGAGCTGTGGTAGCCGCTGTTCCTAGTTGGGAAACGTATCGCGTAACCGAGGATAGGCGTTGCCCTCGTCATAATTCTGAACGAAGTATTGTTACACGTACGTACCTTTTTGTACTTCACATTGCTCTTGTAGAGGACATGTTGCTTAAATTTCTTGGAATTTATGTTTAGAAGTAAAGTATTGATCGATTATTTGTTTTGTTCACAAACTTGTTGAGTTTACAAACTTTTATTTGAAGCAAGAACAAGAGAAACCCGTGCATTGCTTTGTTTCCATAACTACTTCATTACTCGAAAGTAGCACGGCAAATCGAGCAAATGTTTGGCCTTTGAAAGCAGCTCAAGACTATACGATGGTAGAACCAATTGTCTTCTGGCCTGCTTCAGAGCTAACTTCACGATCCCATTCTTTCTTTCAACCGAGATACATGGAAGACGTTTTAGCACATAAATACACCATGACAGGAATTCGTTTATTTGAAATGTACAGATACTCATTTCATAAGATAGAGAATACTACAATCATTTAATCAGTATAACCTCTTAGGAAACCGAGGTCTTGGGAATTCATCCGCCAGGAATTCAACATAAGATTTCCTGGTCGGCGAAATCTCATTTCATGGCACGAAGTGTCATGCTCACTCAGAGGTGGGCTCGTAGTCTCATTCCTCGAGTCGATATTGCTTTCAAAGAAACAGCGAAAACGTGATCAAACCCTCTCAGACGCACGCAGGAGTCTCTATTGGAGAGAAATAAAGTAAATACCTGTGTCATACGAGGAAAAAGGCATTCCTCGCAAAAACCGGGTTTGGATGCCTTTCGAGAGAGGCGACCGTCGTGCGCTTTAGTGGCTGAAACAAGGGCCTCTTCATTGAGCGTTTTGGGGAATCTTCGAGCGCACGCGCGGGGGCCCCCGGCGCGCGTGGTGCGCGGCCTTCGTCACAGTTTCCGCCCGACGACGGCGATAATGCGCGCGTAACCGGGGCACAACCGCAGACGCCGGCGCCGCTGTGCGTCGGCGGAACGCGCGGAGCACGCACGGGATGAGGTAACGTGTGGCCTCGCCCTGGCTCCACGCGCTCAACGTTCTGTGGAAGCTGAGGTACCTAAAGCCCATACTACGTTTCAGTGAAGCCTTCAACTACTAAGTTTGTTAGTTCTTTCTTTCGGTGGAAGGAGTGGGTATTTCATAACTATAGTAAACTACCGTTAACAAGAATTCCAAGGGATCAAAATAATCGGTGTTAATGTTATAAAAATACATATTATTTGGTTGCAGTAGAGTCGTGCTAATCCGAAGTAATTGTGGTTGATGGTACCTCGGATTACAAAAAAACTTGGATTACACGAAAAAGAGGAAACCACATACCGAAAATTTCAACTATAATGTGTAACGAAGTCAAATTTAATGTACAGATACTATTAAAATTACATGTACATACGTACATGAACGGAAACTGGTTACAACAATGAAGCGGCTGGACTGACACTGTCACCTTCCGTCGCACAGGTGACCTTCGACGCAGTGTTGCCTGTCAAGCGCCAGCTCTTCATGAACCCCGCTTGCTTGTTTGGTGACTTGACGCAAACCATCTCGAATTGCACGGAATCTCGTATAAGCGAGACTCAGATTACCGCGACTTAACTGTACTACGCATATTCGCATTACTGTATTTCCTTGCCGGATCCAAATCTTGTTCGTGTTATGGCGATACTTGTGTTACCGTGGGTATACTGTATTTGAGAGATTCTGATGTTCTTCCATAGAGATAAAAGTTCATACAAACTCTGGATTTGTCTTCATATACACCTGAATTTGATATAGAACCACTGATTGGCAAGACACTTGCGGCAATTCAAAAGCAACGTGCGTACATTATTTGCAAGCAAATCGTTTGTTTCATCCGCGCGGGTCCCGATGCATCACAGAGCGTTATTTAATCTGTGCGACATAATCAAGAAGCCAAGTTTAAATTAAATCGGCATGAGTTTCTGAGAAAAAAATCACTGACTGATAATCCTAATTCTTTGATTACTATTCAAAAAATAGAAATAACAAAAAGAATTGAAAGTTGCATAAAAATAGCAAAATCAGCAATTGGCATGAACATTTTATTTATTGCGAATGTTGCGTACATTAGCATGTTAATTGGGAAAATGAAAGTAGTTTGGGTAATTTAAAGTCAATTTTTCTTTTTTGCATTATAATTTCAATATTTCTTTAGCTGCTCTTGATCTATTTATTCAATTAAGATAAGAGTCTGACTCAAAGTAATTAAGAAGTTATTCTACTACTCGAAGTTTTTTCGATCTACTTCTATAACTGTCCACAGAACAACCTGCAAATTTCAATAGGGATTTCTTTGAGTATTTGTAAATTGTTTCGTTGGAGATTGTACGTGGTAGGTTCCATAAGTTCTAAGCCTCACTAACTTCTATTTCTGATACAAAGAAAACATTACGTAACTTTTGAACTTAATAATCTTTTTATCCAACTAAATCTTCACATCTGTATATTAACATTTTTACGCCTTTGAAAAATACTTCGAATTTTTGTACGCAAAATGGTCAAAAACTGCTTGTTTCGTGTTACTCTCGTCTGAAACTCTTCTTCCTCAAAGGGTTTTCTTCAGTTTTGATAAGTGATAGATGTCGCTGGATATGATCTGTAGTTAAAATGGTCCAACTCCTTACAGCCATAGTTCTTCACAATGTTCTTTGCAACCTGAAGAGCAAGCACAGGTGCGTTCTCGTGAAGAAGCTAAGCACTAAGAAATTTCACGCAGCGCATCTAACGTTAAGTACCTTTCTCCACAAAACTGAGTGAGATGCAGGCAGCAAACTTATATCACTACAACAATTAAAGATAAGACTTTATACTGCTCAGAAGCATAGATAAGCGTTATCTTGGTCAGGCCGGAAACGTATGAAACCACCTACGTAGCTCACTTCGTTCATTGGCCGCACGTATTCTGCTACTCAAAAGCTGGTTTTTGAAAGCGATGAAACTGTTTCTCAGACGAAGCAAATAGTACGTCAATTTCACAGTCGTAAACACTAACAAACTAATCGTAAATAAAACACCGCTAGGTGGTGGAGCAGCGTCAGTCACGCGCAGTTCGCCAAGGAGACTTATCCATGGATACGCCATGGACGCAAATGCCCGTGCGGGAGCTTGCAAATGCCAGATACACGAGGAAGTAGGATGTTACTGCATGGAAATGTGTTGGCGCGTTCAGCACCATTCGTTTCACAAAAAGGAGGATTTCCTCATATAACACGATGACACGTGATACTGAAACAAACATTTCTCTTTACATAAATTATTTCATTTCATTCATTACTTTCTAGAAAGTGGGCCAAAATGCAATGCGGGTACATATGGTGTAAAATGAGACTCCTTCACGCATTTGATACGCTATTTATCCGAATTATATGACTTGATAAATTCCGTGGAGTGACATTTACTAGCTTCACAGGAAGTTTCTTTCGCGAACTTTAAATAGCCAGGTATCCGTCATGGGTATAATTTTTTTTTTGTTTTTACACTTTTCACTCATTTTAGAAATTAAAAAAATGAAAATTTAAATCAATTAAAATTTTCTAATCTTCTGCAACAATTTGCTGGTTAGTTCAATTGCTCATGTGGCACAACAAAAGTGTAAATATTAAAACGATGACAAATTCACAATGTCATAATATTTTTACACGCACACAGATTGTACCATACACTATCTGTATTTGTGTGTTCATATTTATAGTTTATTTCTTGTGTCACGTACATCAAAGTGACAAAGATTCATAACGTGAGCAACATCAAAAAGGAAGTTTAAAATACCGCGTGATGCAGCACTTATGTAAAGAAAACGAGACTGGCGTTCAGGAACACATGGAAGCGTACGGAGTGAGATTAAGAGATTTTTCATAAAACAGAATTAAAAGCTCCTTTCTCTCCGGACATAAGCGTGAAGATGTTTACTCCAATGACAGTTACTGGCAGCGTCATTATTTGCGACAAGGCTGGACTCAGTTTCCACATGTCATTTGTATGGCCAGGGATATATGCAATTCATACCCACTGACCTACTCCACATTTACCAAGAATGTCACGGAAATATGAAGAAATTCACTATGTCAATAATTATGAGAAACCGCGGCACATGAGGATTATAAGAGACCCCGGGTGCAGAAGGAAGTCTTCCGCTCGCAGTCACACGGAACACAAGGTCCGCACGCACTCGCGCGCTCCGGGCTTGAGAAGGCAACAAATAACTTTCACAAACGTGTTCACAAGGTCCTCTCGAAAGAGTATACGAAGATTTGGTGCGTGAGATATGTTCATGGACACGTCGGAAATGTCCCATATGAGGGTTTGGAAAATACGAAAAATGGCGCGAAATGGACGAAAAATTTGGGAATGTACAATTTTTTTCAAGCAAGATAGCCAATGTAACAAAGACTGAAAAATCACGAATTACTTGCCGCAATAACTGCTTTCATATTCTTTTTACTTAAAAGCACGATATTTTCCCTTCTTATGTATGCACCGTAAATAATTTTCTAGCCAACAGTATCCTCCTTATAAGCCTAAAAAGTGCTCCTAAACAATTATGAAGAACAATTTCTCGTAGTAATACATTAAATTCGCCATAACAGTAATGGAATAAAATAAGAGCGAATAACTAAGAAGGCTAATAAAATGAATTAGTCTGAAACACATGACAGATGCGATATTTTAAACATATTAGCGTTTCAATAACTATTACGCGACATAACAGTTGTTTGTTGATGGTGAAGGCAAAAAAAGGAAGAGACGCCAACAGTCGGGAAACCGGAGAGTATCAAACCACAATCACCAGTACTGCGTTCCAACGGCGCATGAACACGAGTTACAGCTTAAGCCGCAAGTCCCGACGCGCGCGACCGCTACTCGATATCGCGCGCGTGAGCGGCAGCGGAGGTGAGGACGGCGACGTGGATGGCGGTGGCGTTGGCGGTGACCGGGGGTGATGAAAGCACTGAGTCACAGGCCGAGAGAGAGGAGAGGAAGGATGAGGGAAGGAGGTGGCGATGGGGATAGCGACGAGGCAGGCAATGGGGGGGGGGAAGCGACCAAGACGGAGATAGTTTGGTTTGGTTTTTTCGTGTTTCCGGGCGCGTCAACTGCTTTGGTCATTAGTCCCGTTAGTGTAGTGCGTCTTTTTTCCTCGGGAGATGGCGGTGATCTTTCCCCGCTGGATGGCGAGATCCGGTGCCGACCTACCGTCGGCTAGTGGAGTTTCCCCCTAACTAGGACTCTCCCACCAGCGGGGCACCGCCCCAGCCGGGACAAGCTCTAAGCTCCCGACCGGTCTCCCGAAATATGTGGTAGTGTAGTGCATGTTAGTGAAAGTGTGTGTAAGGGGAGAGGATAGGACAAGGAAGAGGAAGGACAGATCGCGCGCGGTCCGTGGCCCGTTTGTTAGGGTACTGCTCCGGCATTCGCCTGGTGTTGATCGGAGAAACCACGGAAAACTACCGATCAAAGCAGCCGGCCGCTAGAATTCTTCTCCAGACAGCAGCTGAATTCGACCTAGCTGAAAAGCTAGTGTCAAAAAGTATGCCGCTGTCAGGACGCGAACCTAGGACCTCCCGGTTAGAGGCGCTGCAGTGACACCAGTTTATGCACTGAGCTACCGCTACCGGTACGGAGATAGTGGAGAATACGACAACGGAGGTGTTGCGCGACGGGCGAGTCGAAGAGGATGGGCACGCTGGCGGCGTCGGGAGTCGCGCGAAGACCACTGTATGCCCAACGGTGCGCGGCCGGTCCCGTACCGGCGCCAGGTGCAGTCGTGACGAGTCAGCGCGCGCGGCGACAGCGCGACCCCTCGCGCGCCCTCGGCCCCGCCCCCGCACGAGTGCTCTGCTCCTCCACTGCAGCCGTCATCGGGGAGCGCGCGCAGATGCCGCTCGCGCGCCAGCGTCATCCTCTCTTTTTCTCCACACATTACAGCGATTGAGTTGCGACTAAAATGAAGTGAAATGACGTGCGATCACCGACACTAAAACGAACTGCTCCAGTCATCTGGAGTGAATGGGCAGAAGCCAAATTCCTCGACTGACAAACCGGAAGCGGTAGCTCAATGCATGAACTGATGTCACTGCAGCGCCTCTGACCGGGAGGTCCTAGGTTGGAGTCCTGACGGCGGCAGAATTTTCGATACTAGCTTGTCAGCTAGGTCGAATTCAGTTGCTGCCTGGAGGAGAATTCTAGCGGCCGGCTGCTCTGATCCGTAGTTCTCCGTGGTTTCTCCGATTAACACCAGGCTAATGCCGGAGTGGAACCCCAACAAACGGGCCACGGACCTCGCGCAATCTTTCCTTCCTCTTCATAGTCCTATCCTCCCCCCCCTCTCTCTCTCTCTCACACACACACACACACACACACACACACAGACACACTTACACTGACCTGCACTACACTACCACATATTCCGAGAGACCGGTCGGGAGCTTAGAGCTTGTCCCGGCTGGGGCGGTGCCCCGCTGATGGGAGAGTCCTGGTTAGGGGGAAACCCCACTAGCTGACGGTAGGATCTCGCAATCCAGCGGGGGAAGATCACCGCCATCTCCCGAGGAATAACACGCACTACACGAACGGTACTAATGACCTAAGCTGTTGACGCGCCCGCAATCACTGATGAACCAACCAACCTATCAATCGACTGGCAAGGGACAACAAACCAGCTGGCCGAAGGAGTATCGGTCGTCCGAGAAGATGGTTTCCGGAATAAGCAGTCCTGCCTAATCCATGGAACGAAGAAGCGTTGGGACTGCCTTTGGTAGTATAAAATAAGGGAAAATTACGTACCTGATTCTTTTTAGCTTCGTTTTATAACTCATAACGTCAATCAAGTACTGCAAATGGTTTTCTTTGTTTCTCGTTGTTTTTTCGCAAGAAAATTAAACATAGATTGGGAATCGTATCGCGATGAGATAATGTAGTTGCGATAGCGACGTAGTAAGCATTCAATATTTTCTTCCATCACTCAATCCGTTACCACGTCGTTTGCAATCCTTTTCAGGCGAACATTGCCGTATGATCTCACTATTCTTAGAATGATAGTGTTCCAGCATAAAGCCTCCTGACATTCACGTTCCTTATAATTTTATTCAATGACAACGTCCTTTATTGATGTCCCAATGTGTTATTGAGGCATCATGTAAGGCGCAGTACTTTTATTTCATAATTTTTTGTAATTAATTTGGATAACCTATCTCACTGAATATTTGAAGTTTCATTCTATTACTATCGCTAACATCTCCACCATTTAGTCTACTGTTCATCATTTTAACAAATTCTCGAAGAGGTTTTATCTAAATGATGTTCTATTTAAACATAGAAAATAATATTTGAAATTATTTACCTGATATATTAACCCTAGGAAAATAAGGTAAATAATTCCTTTCCCACCACAACGTCATCTGTTAAAGCGAAAAAACTTAATTTATAACTTTCCAAAAACTCTCCAAATAACTCATATTCTTCCTTGCCCGTCTTATCATTTGAATCTATCTACTCCCAAATGATATTTTCCCTTTCAACCTATCGATTTTCAACTTATTGATTTATTCTTGCAGCGAATTCCTCTATATTTTCCACCCACTTACTTATTTCTTCTATTTATTTGTAAAACGCAAGAGAAGAGTAGTCGAATTAGAAATTTGCATTCATACGAGTAGGTGGTCATAACGATATAGCATGTGCCAGTCTCAAACTTCTTAACCAAAAGCAACATTTCTCGTAGACCACTGTACCACCGTTGATACATTACGAAACATGAATTCAATATTTTCAAATATTACGAAACATGTCAATTGCCGACGAGCAACTCCAAATGTCGAAATCAATGTTCCCACAGTTGAATCAGGTGATTTTCCATGACAAGCCTTTCATTTGATGAACGAGAGCTTTCATCATCGTTCATTAGCTATCGCCACCGCCGTCGGGTCTCCACCAACAACTTTCCTATAGATTATATCCAGCTGGTCTAAGCATCTAAGTCTTCTATCAAACAGTTCATGTCCTTTCCATTATGGGAAAAATAGGTAAGCGAAAGAAAGAAAGAAGCACGCCGCCTCCTACCAGAACGTGTCGTCCGAGGCGGTCGCCCCCAGCCATGCATCAAACGCACATCGAACGGCGGTCGCTGGTTCGCCCCCCAGCGGAGGGCTTAACGGGAAGACGCGCCACCGCCATCACCCTCGGCGGGCGTCCAGCGCCGGGGAGATCGTGACTGGCGGCGGCGAGCGGCGCTACCGTTGCAGGGGCGCGCACGCCGCCAGCGCTCGCCTCGCAACGGGGCGGGGGTGCGCTCGCCAACGGGGCCTCGTGGACGACTCCCCAACAGCCAGGCTCGTCAAGAGGGATGCAGTTTTTGCTCGCGCTCACGACCAGAGTTAAACAAAATAAGAGAAGTTGGGCAAACAGGACGACGAACATCTCGTGATTGTTCAGTATGTACGAGATCGTAGGCAGGAGGACATTTTCAGAAAATTTCAACTCTAAAGATTTTATATTTACGCGTCAAAGAAAACATTTTTACCAATTATGGTAAAAGCTACATCTACACAAGGTGTCATTCCGAATAAACTTTGCATTTCAAAGCGCATGTCACTTCGGTGTAAATCATTCCACAAAATATCACATAGAACACAGTGAAAAAAAAAGCAAATGAGCACACCACTCCGCTTTAAAATTCCTTTAAAAAAATAGAGGAGTTCGTTCTGTCGGGCACTAGTATTTACCGAACAGTCACATTCAACTATATGCTGAGGTCACAAGATACGTGTACTCGCTATCCCAAATTGTTTCAGGAAAACTTTTGAATATTTTCAAGAACTGATAAGATCAGTTTCTAACCAAACACAATGTGTTTTAAATTGTGATCATCGCTTTCTCTTACAAATGGCAACATACCTTGAAATATAAAGAAACATATCTGAAGTATTGCCATTGACAAAAGGGAAAGTAAATTACTCTGCGCTTTTAGCAACAGTGTATTACATACTCGACCAATGTGAAATACCTACACATTTACCGTTCATGCAGCATGAAGACTAATGGGTTGAGAAATATTTCTTATTTGCTGGTTGTACCAACAGCGTAGTTTGTCATGAAACGTTAATACAGACGACGATATCTGACCGAATGACCGTGATGACATCGAAGAAACAATGAACCGAAGTCCAGAGGAATACCCCCTATAATGTTTATTCCACGACCTCGCACTCTTCCTGGCTCTCATGATGAATTATATTCGCGCTTGCCTCCTTGCCATAACAGTCGCGAGAATGATGAATGAACATACAGTTGAATATTCCGCTATTTTCTGCGCTCGTTCACACGACGCAGAAAATCCTTGCGGCAGAATGGTTGATGCAAACGCGGCCTGCTTACTAACCGATCACCCTACACTCAGCATCCGCCGCCGGAAAAGGCAGCATAACTGCGTAAAAAATACTGAAATACATTCCAAATTTATTTGATCAAATTGTTTAAAAATTTTAAAACTAAAAAAAAGTTGTATGTACAGAAGTTAACTTTCCAATTTTTAAAATTTGTTGAACCCCGGAATATTCAAAAGAGTGCAGTTGTATCCTACGAATATATTTTTAGTACATTCTATTTGTCATCATCTGAGCTTTTAAAACGTTCTAGACATAGTTTCTTATACTACTTACCTTACATGTTGGACAAATAAATGCTTTGGGTAGACCATTCGGTAACAAAATCTTATATTATGTTTACTAAATAAGCATTTTGCGTGGTTGTACATCAATGCAAGCTGGGGCATATTTCTACAAAGCCCAGTATTATATAAAAGATATTTATCTTACATACACTTCAGAATGTTTGTGCAAGTGTGTAAGAATGCCACACATTTAAAATAATTTCTTTGTAAAATCGTTGCTATCTTCGTGTGCAAAAATATGAAAATTAAAAATAAATATTTAAAATTTGCTTCCTACTTTATTGCGAATATTGCAAAGTAATAATTAAAACCTATGAGTCATGAGTGAATTCATTTGTGTACCCAAGTTTCCAAACACCGAGGATACACAGAAGGTTAAATAACTATACTATTATAGTTTGTTACTCGACACATTAATCGCGATTTCAATAAACACATTAGATACAGACTTCATCAATTGCACATAGAACATTGTCATTACGGTAACGTACACTACAATTGCCATATTTGATGCTCATGAAATGAAACAATTCTCTTTAGTCCCAACCGGTATAGGCTGCCTCCGGCAAGCATTTGAAAGGGAAGAATTATTGCACGTACAGGTCATTTCCGCTCGCAGCCGACCACTGAGCGCATGGCTTCGCGAATAGCTCCCGTTAAGACCGGAGCAACGAAACGCGTACGGGAATGCGCCAGTCATGTCCATAAACACTTCAAACGAGAACAAATACTTGTTCGCTATTCGAGCATGCTCCTCTCCAGCGGTTGTTTAAGAGAACAAAAGAATCTGACCCACATACACAGATGCACTCGACTCGAATACAAACGTAATAGATTTTTCCGGTTCGAAATTATCCTATATCACGCCATTTCAAATATAATTTCTCTACTGGAACGGTTTCATTAGCAATTAAGCTGATGACATGTACAACGTTACAGATATTATCACACGCACGTCTGTCGGAAGAAATATTTTTTTCAATGAGGGCTCCAGCGTCCTTCCAATCTGTCAAGTAGTGGCTGTTTAGTTTTCATTTTACTTCAACAGGTGTAACGAAGCAACAAATTCCTATTAATATTCTTCTCTGTTAACCACCAGTAGTGAAATGTAAATTCAAATAGCTGTTGTACCACAAAGAAATGGACGACAAAGGAAAGAAGTAAGTTCACGCGAGTTCATGTCAATGCCAATAAAGGGTTAGTTATGCCAGTGAGTGTGCATAACAAACTTCCAAACTTCTCTCTGCTGCTTATCAGAGAATAACTAGTTCAAAAATCTTTATTATAATAAATTGTAGAGCACCCTGGCGAAAATGCTCTGACTACAATGAGACGTTTTTATCCTTAACAACTTTCAAGATTAACAAGGGAATTCTGAGAGCAATGACAAAAAGCGGCGCAGGAAAATGCTTGATAACCCCGGCGAGCGGAGGGCCGCGAGAAGGCGGAAGCCGCCGCAAGGAAGCGAGGCGTGCGGCGGGGCGCGTTCGCTGCTCACCCGTGCATGCAAGTCTCCGGGCGGCGCGCGGCCCCCGCGCCCCGAGAAGCGTCTTTAAAGAGAGTCCGATGTCCGGGCCGCTTAATGGCTCGCGTAAACGTGCTTTCCTAGAGCACGGAGCGAGTGACTGGTCGTAATTCTCCGACCAATTGACGGGGCGCTCGCGACCGCAAAAGACGCCTCCTTGGTCATTGCTATCGCAGCGCTCGCTTCCTCCCTCTCGTCACGGGCACCGCTACATTCACGAACCGCTGATACTACCACTGTCAAGAATAAACGGCCACTGATGTGTCCGCAGTGAAATCGACGATATCGCAGTCCTACCAATACATTATATTTCGTAACGTTTATTCCTTCATTCAAAAATTAAATTTAGTAATGTCGAACATTTTACCTAAGGATGAGCAAGGGATAAGCGTTAAATAGTAGACACGGAAACATACGAATTAATTATTATTTAATGTATGAGGAGAGACATAAATAATGAATCCTAGACCGGTAGGCCAACGAGACCAAATCAAAGAAATGTAACGTAAATTATAGAAAATTGTTTATTTATTTGTTATAAGCCCCTTTTTGCAATGTTCTTGTCATTTAATAACCACAGTGTTGACTAACACTGCAACTGTTTTTTAATTCATATAATAATAAAAATTCAGATAAAAAGTTACGTTTGGCCACCAGAATTTAGAGGTCAAATGTTACTGTACCGCTCTAAACAAACCATCGCATCGCAGACATCATCCTTCGGGTAAAATGACATTGTCAGCACGCCAGCTGTCCATGCCTTCCAGCTCCCCTCCTGCGCGATGACGCAAATGTCTTGTGGACGTCGTGAGCGTCCCCTTATCCGCGGGAATTCGGGAACGGGAAGCGCGGGTCCAGGGCGGTCCGGCGACCCCGCGCGGGACCCACAAGCGCTCGCGAGCGTGACAGCGGCGGCGCGCGGGGCGCAGTGCGGGTGGGCGAGGGCCGCCGCAGGGCGGGGAGTCTAACACGCGCTACTTCCCCACTGCAGACGAGCGACGCGTGACGCAACACTGAGAGTCCCCGAAGCAAAGCGAGCGGTGCGCCAGGCACCTGGTAGCCAGACGCAGCATGCTGCGGCCGCCTGTCGTTTCGCGAACACCACAGCGAGCCTCACTCACGCCATACTGTACTTTACATCACACACGATATTCTCTCTTGATGCCATCCACTACGACTCATAACTTGCCGCTCGTCATAAACGCTCTCAACCCAAAAATTCCAACCACCTTATTCCGTCAACACCACTTCATCTAATACCTTTTGCCTCATCATCTACAATACCATTAAATAGGTATCACAGTCTGGCCTGACCTTTTCTTCAATCATTGAACGAAACATGTGGCTCTCCGTCGCCTTCTAACACACCATGCCATCACCATGATTCCGTCTCTACTCTACACGCCATTCTCTCACCCAACCGCTCCGACCACACGCCACGCTCCAGCCGGTCGCTGTGTGCCCATTCGTACCGACCAACCGCCTCCGCGCGGACGCGGTGCATGCATTTCATGAATAATTTACGGAATTCACTTTCTTTCTTTTATTGCGAACAGAACGTTTTCCGCCTCTGTGAATGTTTAACGATCCTTTCTATTCCTCTATATAAAAAGTAGAATGCGGTTAGGAAATAAGAATGGTGGTACTTCAACAACGCTCCTATTATTATAAGGTCTAAAATTAAATAAGAATGTCGATTCTTAAATTTTATGATCATGAACTCAATATTAAAAGATAATTTATGCTCTCTTACACGTTGGTTGGTCAATTATTTCATACATACAACATACAATTATTAAACGTAAAATTCCAGACATTTCACCCCCTCCCCAGAAAAAAACAACCCATTCCTCACTAATCTAGTAATTTCATGCACACCTAGCTGAGTATTTGATTCACATGACCTTACGATTTCACCTTCAAATACAAAAAAAATATCTCAAAATTTACCTCGCAACTTTCCAGCATTCACTCAGATATCTTTTAGGTCATTTCTTCTCGAACGAGTGCTCGAAACAGCTATCCATGAACGAAGGAACAAAGAAGCGAAATGTAGTCCAAAACCTATTTGGCAATTCCGCGCGTAATTTTAAAAGGAACGGCTCCGCAAGCGTTGGCCTTTGTGAGTGCGGAAGCGGTGCTTCCATTTTCGCGGCAGCGCTGAATTGCGCCTCAGCCGGAGCGCGGCGGCGCCAAGAGGCGGGAGCGCGGGCGAGGGGCGTTACGGGAGCGCGTTTCATTCACATAACAATTTCGCGCGCGGCGAGTGTGTGTTTAGCTGTAAATGGCAGCCGCGTTCCTCGGCAAAACTCCCTCTATTACGAAACGGGAGAAGCGTCTAAGAAGGCACGCGGTCAGTAGTGGCAGAAAGGCTGGGCGCGGCCTCGGAGCGTTTGGAGCTCTCTATGCTTGTAACGGGCACGCGCTAGGGATGCTAAACTGTGTACAAAATGCGTCTGATCTTTTTGACATTTCTAAGCACACTACAGATAGGTTATGTGCCGTTAACTTTTAAATATTATATTCGTTTATATGTCAAACAAGTTTTTTTAAATACACTTGTGATAGCGCATCTTGTTCTTTGCCTTTAAGAATATGTAGTATTAATAAATTTTAAAAATTATTATCATATTTAGTTTGATAAATTCACATTTACAAAACGTAACTTGATACAAGCCGACGTGGATGGCCGAGGTGGCGGATATACCGAGGGTGAGAGAGTGTACCGAGATAAGAGGGTGTACTGATTCAGCGCTTCAGTCCGAAGAGCGGGTTTGAGTCCCGCCTTGGGCATGGTTGTTTGTCCCTTTTCTCTCATGTATGTGTTGTCGCGGAGGGTTGCTCATTTTGCTGACCCCAGTTCAGAGGAGCCCGCAAGTGCGTTGATTAATGTATGGTCGAATATGCGTCCCATCGGGACGTAAAGGGTAACTAGCTGATGGCTGGATAAAAGCTCTAGGCGAAAAATTATAGAATTGTTGCATTATTGTATTTACTGATTATTTTTTAAAATTAATATCACATAGAAATCAAACTATTTTGGATCTAATTGTGAGCCAGGCGCCCGAGCGCCTGCACACGGAAGCGCGTTGCAGCGCCGATGCTGCAGCCGCTGCAGCCCCCCCGTTATCCGCCAGCGCCTCCCCGCGCCTGCCCTACCCGTCCGCACTCCGGCGCGCCCGCAGCGATCGCCGGGGCGGGCGGCGTGGCGTGGCGCGGCGCGGCGCGGCGCGGCGCGGGGGAGGCCAAATTTTCGTGATTGTTCCGTTCTGCGCCCACGGGGCAGTCGGCGCGGCGCTGAGTGCTTCTGAACGCCAACGGTGCAGTCGGCGCGGAGAGGAAGACGGAGAGAAAGAGGGAGGGCTCTTCTAGCGAAACTGCAGACTCGAATGCTATAGTTTTTGTTTAGCCGGGCGGAAAACAAGCGGGCGCGCGCGGAGGGGGTGAAGGCGTTCGGGGACGGGGGAGACAAAGGAGGTGCGCGCGGAGGCGGGAGGGGCGGGGCAGCTGGGATGGTGGCGATGGAAGATAGGGGTTGGAAATCGCTGGGAGAACGGGAACACGATGCTAGGTCGGGCACCATATGCAGATGAAGGTTTCTCTTTTACCTCACATGATGTCTCATCTGTTTATTTTTTACGAAATACTCGTACGGGCTATATCTGTTCCGCTGGTTGTAACCCGACCGTAGTAAACGAACTATCAAATGCTGAAAATCTGTACAGTGTCTTTAGGCCAAACGAAAAATGCAACTATATCGATTTTTATGATGTGCTCAGAAACTCCATTAGAACCATCACAAAAAATTAAGCAACCACTTTCTTGTACTTATTTTTAGTAAGAACATTGTTAGAGAAGTCGATTGGATTATTAGCAGCTTGTCCTTGAAATATTGTAATATGAAATAAATTTAAATTCAATACGTCTTAAAGAAATTTAATACAAATATTAAATATGATATAAAATGCCGAAGAAAGAGCACAACCCGAGAGTCCAAGCGAAAGGAATCCTTGAGACGCAACATTTCAAATTGGGAAAGAGGTGAAGGCGAGAGATGTAAGGAAATATGGGCCTAGTTTGAAACCTCGTGGAAGTCAAACGTCTAGACCGTGAGCAACCATCTTCACCGGGCACGAGTACCGAGGGACGGGTGAGACATTGACAACCAACCCCGCCTCCTTCGACGTCCACCGGCGCCCGCGGACCGTAACTGTCCCTGCACCACAATGGCCGGCCCGCGGCGCATCCGTGCCCGTCCCGTTGCGTCGCCGCTATGCACATAGGGCGGAGCGCGCGTCGCAGCACGCGCCGGCGCCCGCTGCCCCACTTCCTCGCGCCACGCCGCCACCCGGCCTCCGACACAAAGGTTACTTGTTCTAAGAAGCTTTCTGCGCAGAATGTTGTAGGTTTCCGAAGGCGTTTCTTGAGGACTCGCAACAACCGTTTTTCTTCTTCTTCAGAAGCCTATTCACCACGCTCGGTGGCTCTTTGCGAAGATGATAACCGTAATCGTTTTGTTGAATGAGCAAAATCCAAGGGAGACTTAACTTTCTTCTCGTTTCGTCGATGCCAATCCTCGGCACGAGCATTCGGAACAAAGTGACAGGAAACAGATGCCGGAGAAATCTCAGCCGAGACGGGGCAGCGAAGCAAGGGCACTCGGGTCCAGTGTTCGAGAGGAAGTCAAATAGCGCTGCCGGTTCTGTAGAGACTAGAGAAGGGTTTGGCACCTCCCGGGCCGGACTCCACCGCCCACTCCGTCGCGCTACACGGGTCATATCTCGCCAGGGTCCGCTCTCACGATGCCCTTTGAAGCAGCCTCACAATAGCGACAGCTACGTGCTTTGAAATATTTCTCAAACAAGACACTGAATTTTCGAAATACCGTTCCATCTTCAAAAACTGAAAAGTGACGAAATAATAGCCCTTTGGAAAACTAAACAAATGTTTTATATTACTTTCCCACCGGAGAAAAAGTTCACGATGCAGGTAATATGTGACCTATAAAACCATCAAATGACGCGGCGACTTTCAGTGATTATTTCATTTACTATCTTGACAAATTTCACAGGCAGAGTTTGTACGCAAGCATAAGAGATCCAATTTTTATTTTTTTAAATAAATAGAATGGTCGAAAAATTGTTTAATTTTGGAAAAGAATCGACTAATTATTGCGTAATTCTATATCGTTGTTTTTTAGACAGTTACAGAGAGTACATTATTTCAGCACACGTTATGACGAAACCCCTCGCTCTCTAAACGCCAGAGCGACTCCAGGCGAAGCGACGTTCCGCACGTGTGCTGCTCTGCGTAGAGTCAGCGAGGAGTGCGCACACATCCTTATCGCCACTGCAAATCGCAACCCCACCTGAACAAAGAAACCGGCGGCGGGCGCCGACGCCAGTGGCAATAGAACGGGGGCGACCGAGTTGAGCGTGACGTTCACAATGTGCATATGGCAATAGCACTGACGACGGAGACGACTGTAATGGTGAGAGTGTCGGTAATTGTTATCACGGTGTATCAATATTGGCTGTGGCAGACATGGCAGATGCATCAAGGTCGGTGATCTTCCCCTATAGGAGAGTGTAATGGAGGTACAAACTGAGGAGGCGGCGACAGCAAAGTTTACGGCATAATCGTGGATTTGACAGTGGAGGAGGCTGATGTCACGGTAATAGAGTTGGAGACGAAATTACCTCATAGGCAGGTGGCAGTTAGTGGTTAGCAAACGCAGCGGTGATCGTTATCAATGAGATTCATGGCTACAAGATAGCATGCCTAGGCAAAATCTATTGAAGTAAATAGGCCCTTTCAACTTCATTATATTGCATTTCACGCAGAAATCCCATCAGACGTTTATAGTCTCCTAACCACATAGTCAGCATTATAGTTCATTATTTAACCCACGACTCATAACGCGGCATGTAGTTCCGTATTAAATTGCATTCTCATCTTCACAAATATAAAGAAAGAGATAATTCCATAAAAAAGTAGTAAATGAAATAATGCAATTATTTGTTCCAACATACAATGGAAATCACATGTGATATTCAAAACGTAATAGCAATGGGTTAAATTTTCTGAGAACATCACCGTTGTTAACGACAGAGGTCGGCAAAAAATAAGCGAAACAAAACAGACACAACATCAAAATGTGTGCGTTCATTTATGCATTGTGGGTAACCTATTTATAGAAATTTTATAGGATATGGAACATACGTGACATTTGCCCTTAAATTTAGGAAACTCCTTACGCAGATGTGGTCTATAGGTTTCGTTCTCACGAAATCGACTAATTGTGCCTGCCGAACACCAACGCATATCAGGTTGCCTGACTTTCAGGAGAAAAATTAAATTGCGTAACTTCGTAATATGAACTTTCTCACTACACTTTCATTGGCAAAAACCGATCATTTTTGACCCCTTTACATGCTCTAGAAATTTGTAATATATATGCTAAAACTACGCGTACACTTAAACAATCTACTTCTAATCATATTCCATTAGGAGACCGGCTCTTTTCTTTCATTTAAATTTCCTGAGTCTCCAAAGTACTTACTACTAGACCAAGAGCCTACAATACCCGCCCGAATAGCGGCGCCGAGTGCCCAAAAGGCAGCGAGGCCGCGGCACGCGGCGCCGAACAAACCGACGGCTTCCGAGCGCGTGAGGCGGCGCGTCGGGTCGTGCCGTGTCCTGGGTGTTTCCTGAAACGAGACGTTTAACGCACGCCTGACCCTCGCGCCGACGCGCCGCGCCGCGCCGCTCACGAGCAAGGGCGACGCGCGGCCACATCAAAGCATCGGTGAGATCGACGCGGGAGGAACTGATTGATCGACTTTTTCGTGTTTCCGGGCGCATCAACTTCTCTGGTCATTATTCCCGTTAGTGTAGTGCATGTTTTTCTCGGGAGATGGCGGTGATTTTCCCCTCGCTGGATGGCGAGATCCGGCACCGACCTACCGTCGGCTAGTGGGGTTTCCCCCTAACGAGGACTCTCCCACCAACAGGGCACTGCCCCAGCCGGGACAAGCTCTAAGCTCCCGACCGGTCTCCCGGAATATGTGGGAGTGTAGTGCATATTAGTGTGAGTGTGTAAGGGGTGAGGATAGGACAAGGAAGGGGAAGGGCAGATCGCGCGCGGTCCGTGGCCCGTTTGGTAGTGTACTGCTCCGGCATTCGCCTGGTGTTGATCGGAGAAACCACGGAAAACTACCGATCAGAGCAGCCGGCCGCTAGAATTCTCCTCCAGACAGCGACTGAATTCGACCTAGCTGAAAAGCTAGTGTCGAAAATCCTGCCGCCGTCAGGACTCGAACCTCGGACCTCCTGGTCAGAGGCGCTGCAGTGGTATCAGTTGATGCAGCATCAGTTGATCAGCTACCGCTTCCGGTGCGGGAGGAAGGTAATGCAGCTCTGTGATTTCAGGAAGAAATAAACCGTGTGACATTCATCTCCGCCGAACTCTCCCTATTAATTAATTTTCAAAACATTTGTCTCCAGGAGAGCCCGGGGCCCAACTCTATTTCAATACAATATTTAGTATGTAAAAAGACGGGTAGGGGGATGATGAAAACAAAATTGTGAAGTGTCACCGACGCAAGTATCAGTTACTTTAGGGAGGAGGCTATGGAAACAGAGAACCCATGACCTTTGATCCGCTTTCGAACTCGTGGTCACTTGAAGTGGCATGGACGGATGGTGCCTCTGCCTGGATGATATTTCTAGAAGTCAGCTGCTCTGATTGGTATTTTCCATAATTTCTTGTGTCACTAATCATTCTGGCATTTTGTTTTTGATTTTCGAAAAATGCGAAGAAAAGAACGCGAAAACTATCTATTCCGTCTGCAATCTATTAAATTACTGCATTTGTCATAGCGCTATCATTACGCAATGTTATGCATGTACTTTAATACAAACTAATCATTTGAATTTTATTAAATTGTACGACCCCGTATTATAATCATTATTACTTGTATTACCATCATCATCAGGCAACAGCAATGTGCGTAAGGTTATAACGTTCCTTCACGTAATTACTCCGTAGTAAGTGTTGGGAACCATTGATAAGCATTGCTGTACAGAAACGCACAGAGAAGCGGTCCTGCACTAGCATCGGAGACGAGAGGCTTACGCGGAACGAAGAGGCAAACGAACTAGCGAACTGAGTGGCGAAAGGTCGGGCGCACCGTTGAGAGCGACGCCAGGAGATGCTGGCGGCGGAGCGCACCGCCGTCAAGTGCTGTGCGAGCGACGGCTCAATTAAGGGCGGCGAACGGAGCCGACGCATTGACCGCACGCGGCGGCGACGGCGACACCGGTCTCGCTCGCGCTTCAATGGAGGCACCTCGTGAGAAGATAAACAAGCGCGTCTCGCTTCGAACGGAGCCGCATTAAAAAGGGATGCTGCATCAGACCGGAGCTTCTTCGATGATACAGCTATAAGAAACGGCACACCTATGTCACGGCGCTCGTGTGGAACACATATTCTTCATTTGCATTCGCCCGTTATTTCGTGAAGTTGTCGTGATTTAGGAGTTCATGGTGTCGTTCGATTCTCTAGTGATTTTGCTTCGTCTCTATCCTCTGAAATCGTTCTAACAGAGTCCAAGGAAACAGCTCATGCTCACTTTATTCTCACTCAAGTTTTCTGGTTTATACCGTCTGAACTATGTAAGCTCTAACACCAATGAAGCCTAGTAAATACCTACAGAATATTATATTAAAGAGAAGAGTTTCTAAGTTTGCAGAATTAACAAATAGGACGTGTACAAAAAATGAACTTGAACTTCCTGATTAAATTATCACATTTCCTTCTCAAGACCTTCCCAAAAAAGCAGAAGGCATAACGAAGCAAAGTATAAATATATAGCTCAAGATATTGCCCCCATAAACTCACAACAAGTTTGTTACTCGAATTAGATGAAACGAATATAACCTACTTTCTGAAGTCTTTATCTGATGGGGCGAAGCAGTTCGAAAATTGGACGTCAGAAATCTCAGCAACACTTCTCCATCCCTCCACCGAAGCCTGACGAGCACAAAACGAAAACAAACGACTGAAAAGCACGAGGGGATGAACATTTATCTCGCGAAAAGCAGGCCGAAATGAACCGGAGGGAACGCCTGGCTCCCGCGGGGACCGGCCCGGGAGATCTGGAGCTGAGATCCGCGAGCGGGGGCGGCGCAACTACCGCTAACCGGCTTCGGCGAGTAAGTAATAGCTGCTGCCCGCGCACTCACTCGCCAGACACACACACACACACACAACACGCGAAACGGCCGGGCAACGCGCAAGCGAGCGAGGCGTTCCTTGAGAAAAACGACGCCATCCAGCATCGGACTATAAACGATCCGGACGCAGCTGGCGCAAAAACACAAGTACAGCGCCCGGCGCTCGCCTGGCGCTCGCGGGCACCGCGCCACACGCCCACCCACGGAGGCCAAGGGCTAACGAGGCCCGTGACGAACCGCGACTGACGCACACCAATGCGGACAAGCGCTCTGAATGCGTTGCCTTACAGCTGGCATGAAAGGCGATAGGATTTACTCCTTGCGCGTTTGCACGCAAAGTCAACCGAATGAAACTGCAGAATTAGTATCCCGTGCTTTATCAGATGCGAATCAGGAGAGGTCTCGGATTCTTGCGCAGCTGATGGAAGAAAGTCTGCGCATATCAAAAATATTATAATATATAACAATGCGTATGCTTCTCCGAATGGACTGTTATGTGTGAATTCACATGTGATTTTCAATCGACTCCTTGTACTTTCTCATTAACAAATTCAGAGGGCCAATGCAGTCACGCGGATGTATGGTGAAAACTTTTGTTGACAGAGAAGCAAATCACTACACGATAGTCTCAAACTTGCTCATAAATCTACAATGTTATGATTTCAAGCATTCGCTTCTAAGCGTTGCCGTAAGTGAGGTGATACCAGAGTTCAATTTTTAATACTTGTAATAATAATAATAATAATAATAATAATAATAATAATAATAATAATAATAATAATAATACCTGCCTATAACTGCATTATTTCCGGCAGAAAGAAGGGATTCACTTACATGATCTCGCTCGTTCGTTAAATAAATCGTTCGAACAGTAAAAAACTGCTTTACGCATAGTTGTGTAGACAGTAATAAAGACAAAGTGTATTCAATAAATGCGTGATATTTTTGCAGCAACGTTCATACAAGACCATCATTGTTCTTGAGAATGGGAAGTAAACAGAAGGGCAAACAGAGATTTGTCAGGGGTAACCGTGTCATTCACAAACGCTGGGAACCACAGCCTAAACAATCGCGTGGGCTCGAGCAGGGCAGCTGCCCCCGTGCGGGCGCCGCTCCCTGGGCGGACGCCGCTCTGCTGCGGGCCACCCAGCGGCATCCGGCGCGGCCAAGTGTGTCGGTGGCGCGAGCGTTTCATCGGCGCGCCGGGGTGCGTGAGAACGTCGCGCCGCGCCACGCGTGCTCGCCCTCCTATCCGGCGGCGCCCGGTTCGCGCAGACGGGGCCCGGTGCGAAGCCCCGCGCGGCGCCGCGCCGCGCCGCGCCGGCCGTAACGGCCCGCGGTTGGCTGGCTGCGAAGGAGCGGCCTTAATTGTTTACATGGGCGCAGGGGGGCGGGGTCGAGCGCTTTACGCCGAGGTGGGAAGAGTGAGGCAGGGTGGAGCGGTTGGAAGCGTGATGAAATGGGGGGGAGTCGGGGTGAGGCGGGGCATGAGCGGTGGGTGGGCGGTGAGGAGCGAGGAGGAACGGGAGGGTGCGGGGCAAGGTGGTTCGAAGCCGAGCGCGGCGTCCGCGGCAGAAGGGAAGAAGTAGGATGCGGAGGAGCGAGATGGAACGAGCAAATGTGGGGTGAGCTGGGGTTAGGTGGGACGAGACAGATCGAAGGAGAGCGGGGAAGGAGGGGAGGGCTGGTGTGGGGCGGGGCAGGGAGGTGCATGATGGAACGGAGCGGGGCGGGACGTATGGTAACGAGCATCCCGGTTTAATGAGTTGAAATGTACGGAGCAGAGTGTCTACGTAAAAATAAATCATAATATCAGCACGCTAATGAATAAATAAAATTGTTTCAAATATCTTATTCCAACATATCTCTCCTATAGATAAAAACAAAACGCTATCTTACTTTTTCATTTGCCAGCAGACCTCAAATAATTCGCACGAATAAGACAAAATACATTTTTCAATTCCGATTACGAAAAATCTTCTCGAATATCTAATTAAATTAACAGACTCCCCACTGATATCATTTAATTAGACGCGATACATATTCTACATTTTCGTTCAATTACCTTTTTTTTTCAAGCTGACTGCAAGCGTATTTGTACAGTGGTAGTTAAGCATGCATATATTTTGATGTTGGATAAAGTGCGAGAGATCTGATGCTTCTCAGGATGAATATCACTGAGCCTGATGTGCAAGCATTTGAAAGTGTTCAGGTAAAGAACGCCTTCAATTTGAATCAGCCACAAAGTTGATGAGTAAGGCAAACAGAGAATTCCGCATTCCACACTTCGAAGCAAACAAGGTAAAGGTAGGAAAATATTGAAAAGTGCGTCTGTCACTTATCTTTTATATACCTCTCATGCAGTCCACACACCAGATGGCCAGCGACACGACAGACCATGTACACGAATGAAGATGTAAAAGACAGCCTTTACAATTTTGCTGGTGATTCAAAACGGTTCTGTATGCAATGTATATTGATAACATTTTCGAAATTAACCTGATGAATTTAACCTAGCAAACTAATGATATGATAATTTTATATTAAAAGTCCATCTTTTTCGTTACTTAATACAGATATAAGAAATACACGGAATAAAAATAGTATACATTAATGATTTTGTCTTTCTATTTGAGACCAAACTAAGGAATTGTCGCATAACAGAGTGTATTAAAATTGCCATACTTGTACACTTTTATATTTATCTCGTATTACGTTTTTCTCCGTGTCATTTTCTTTCTTCTTTGAGTAAAGGCAAAGCAATGCTTCCGTTGCTGTGGCTGTCGCATGGAAAGACCAGCACTGAGATGTAGCGTCGGGCAGGAATAAACCACAGACCATCGTAATACGCCTTCATTAGGGTAAGCACTCGATTTACGACATCGTTATAGTTAACAAAGCAATGCGTTTCTTATTCGATGGCAATCATCACAGAGTGCATTCCAATCTACGCATTAAGAAAAGTTAAAGGATAAACCAGCGGTCAATGAACTCAAATATTCATGCTGATGAATACAGAATTTAAATCCTTTAACGTAAAAGCACTTCTCATTTTTCAACAAATTCCTGAATCTTTCACCAGAGCTGAAGGTAGAGAACTCAGCCCCACTGCATTAAAACGACAAGTGTCACGACGAATGCAAAGGAAGAGAGGTTTAAAGAACATAACTGTATGCTTATTTTCGGAAGTGGTCCATTCGCAAGCCACACGGTTCTCAGAAATAGCATTGCTGACAATCGTGTGGTAACAGTTCTTAGGCAAGGACGAGGAACATAGAGCCCGCCTCGACAACTGGCGAAAATGAGCGAGAAGAAAGCGAGAAAGTACGCCCTCTCGCGTCAAAGCAGCGAGGGAGGGAGGAGACGATGAATAAGTGCGCTTCTGCAACGGAACGGGTCCGGCCGCGCGCTCGGCCGCGACAGCTGGGCGCATAACGGGCGGGCAGCTGTTGCAGAGCAGCGGCCGCCGCGCGCGCCGCTGCAGCGCCCGTCGCAGCACAAGGACGCGCTTCTCTCCATACGCCCCGTACGAGTGGGCGTGACCACGTGCTCCGACTGCTCTAGTTTTGCCCTTTGAAAGAAACATAACTGGATGCGCGCAATGCAACGCATTAACAACAGTTCTTGTCTTACATCAGACCTGGGGAGTTACAATAGCACATTCATCAAATGACGGATGAATACTACTGCTTGATACAAAGTAAACCCTGTATTTTTAAAAGAAAGAAACATAAACAATTTTAATTTAAAGAAAGTACTATACTTAACAGTTAGTGCTAACAAAACCACACGAGTTTTTTCCGTGAACAGAATTGAAAAATGCGTTAATAATTTTAGGAAATTAATTGAAAAGATCGTTAAAGATGGAGGTCACAAGAAGGAACAATTACAAACGGACTTACCCTCACATACCATGTATATGATATTACATAAAAAATTACATTTATCTAATTCACAAATACGTCAAGCAGCATTGAATTATTAGGAACTATTAAAAAGACATTCTTCTTTTTAACTACGATTTTGTTTCTTAAGGGGATTTGAAATCTTTCAAATCTCTACGAAGCTACGATTACATTATTCACTATACCATCGTGATCGTCTGCCAGGAAAGCTCTCGAACTCTCAAGATGACAACTTCCGACTGCTGTCGGGTGCGTCTCTTGAGCTTCAAGCGCCTGATCCCGCCGCCGCCGCCCACCCGTGGCCATCCGCAGGTGCGCTGTTAGCACCTCGCCGGCGCACGAAGCGCCTCCGGCACGATCGGTACTTTCTTGGCCGCAGCCCGCGCCCCGCCCCGCGCCGATGGGACGGCACTCGCGAGCAGTCACGCGCGCCGCGCCGCGCCGCCTGCGTCACTGTCGCATGCACTACCTCGCAAGGGAGAAAACGGGATATTCATTGCGGCACACATTTTGAGTGTCCTTTTCCCTCACAGACCGTCTTTTGATTTAATATATCCCGTTTTCTAAAACGTGAAGCGGTATGAACATTTCTCTAAATTTGGATGTACTTTGCCAAAAACGCGATTGCTTTTTAATGTAGTAAGTTGCCAAAGACAACAATAAACAAGAATAGAAAGAAGTTTGTATTTAGCAGTTTCTTTACCTCATTACAAATAATTTAGTCCTATACCTGACTGATCACGTTCCCATACAAAAATATAAATTCAGAGCATTACATTTAATTTATGCATTACATTTTCGAATTATTCCGCAATTGCAAAACTGGAGATGTGATGAATTTGTATACCGTATTTGCATATGATGCATTTGATTCACATTTGTATGTAATGATTTTGTATACCATATCATCATTTGATTGTGTTTCGCATTGATTTCTACCTTCCGCAACTATCACGTCTGAAAACAGTTCAGATCAATTTTTGTTTTGTACTGATATGTTGTTGTACGGCTCAAGTACTTCACAAAATCACGTACGTAGAGATTTGTAACAGTTAACAGTTACTTGTGGACACGAAAAAAAAGTAATATAAATTTCTTGAAGCGATGATTAACATTTATGGCAATATTGCTTGTAAAATAGTTACATCAATATTGAATCAAGACCATAAGCCCTCATTAGAATTTAGAACGAGCATACACAAGATAAATGAGAACATCATTTGCATGATCTCATACTCACCAATCTAAACAGTTTCCCCATTCGGCCACTTTCTGAGCGGCATATGGCTAGCGAGCTGCAGGGAGAACAAGGCCGATTTACACTTCATCACTCGCCTACTTAAGGTGACCTCGCGCAAGGCCATCTCCGCCTGCGGCGCGGGCGAAGTGCAACTCACAGCACGCTCCGGCCGCCCCCGCCCGCCATCCCCCCCTCGCCACGCCCTGGCTCGCGTGTGGGAGCGCGCCCTCCCTCGCCTCTCCCTCAATGGAGAGCACCGACAGGGTCGATTGACTAGCGATTCCAGGAGCGTCAACTGATAAGGTCATTAGCCCCGTAAGTGTAGCGCACATTTGTATTATGGGAGGTGGTGGTGTATCCCCCCCAAACGGATGGTGAGATCCGGCGCTGACCTACATGTCGGCTAGCGGGGTTTTCCTCAACCAGGCATCTCCCAGTGGCGGGACACCGCGCCAGCCAGAACAAGCTCTAAGCTCCCGAATGGTCTCCCGGCATGCCCACACACGTGTAGTCATGTAAGTGTAATTGTAAGTAAGGAGTTTTGGGGTTCATATCGCTTCACGTTTTAGAAAACGGGATATATTAAATAAAAAAGTGTAATTGTAAGGAAAGGGAAGGAAAGATCGCGCGCCATCTGGGGCCCGGTCTGCATGTTTGTTAGGGTACTGCTCCGACATTCGCCTGATGTTGATCGGAGACACCACGTAAAAGTACCGATCAGTGCAGCAGTCCATTAGAATTCTCTTCTTCCAGACAGCGGCTTAACTCGCTCTAGCTGGTGTCACAAATTCTGCCGCTGTCGGAGCTTGAACCCTAGGAACTCCCGGCCAGGGGCTATGCAGTGACATCAATTGATGCCCTGAGCCACCTAAGTTTGTGCGAGCGTCGAAGCAAGCGCCGGAGCGCACGGGAGGGTCGCACCCGTCGCGCTGGCCGCTGCAGCCGCTGAGCCACCAGAGGCTCAGCACGAGCCACATCATCTCCAAACATTTTAATTTTCACAAGAAAATACTGTGTGAGAAAATGAAGCAAAATGCTTTTCCACCGAAATAATTGGCATACACAGCGGATTTACCTATCCACTAGTTTAAGTGGATAGTTCTAGTACATTTTCAATTCTTAACTCTATATTTGAATTTAATGGCCACAAACACAACAATACCAACTGGTAAACTTCAATGCATTTTAATTATTCATTTTGGATTCCACATTCTTTTGAATACAGCCATCCGATTCGAATTTAGTAGTACCCAAGCCCATAAATAATGCAGATTTAATATTTCTTTTCTTCGTTCACTCAAACGCATTGAGTCTGTGAGCAAAGGCAACACAGCCCATTGGCATGCTGAGGTTTACGTGGAGCTGTAAAGGAGTACATGTAAGATCGTACAGAGTGATGCAGCTTCCTAGGTTTACGACGTTCCACTCGACGGAGCAGAGGTTTCCAAGTGGTTCTTCGTCCCAGTCGGAACGATAGCGGAGGTAAAAACCAGGCGGGTACTCATTGCCAGGAGACTTGTATGACGCAGTGGGGGCGATTAGGAGTAGTCCACTCGTATAATGTCACACTAACGCGGATCATTTTAGGTAGTAAATAGTGTGATAGGGGGATTCGAGATAAAGAGTATTGTATACCTCCAGACAAATGTCGAACACATAACAAAACGAGAGCAAACTACCTATAAGTCGAAGGTTAAGGAGGAGGCACATAATTGTATGCGAGAGGCAAAATTAGCACAACTTTCTTAAGAATTTTTAAAGAAAATATAGCAACAAGTTTCTTTATTCACTACTTTGAATTATCGTAATTTGGGGAAGAGCAGGACAGATGAATTCGGTAACAGTATTTAATCTTAGGTCAGTTGTTATTCTATTTCTAAACTTCCTTCTGGTGAGGGAGAAGTTCACTCTCCAACCAAACGAATCTTTCTAGGTCCAGAAACCACGTCTGGGGCAGTACTACATTTACGCGGAGGATCCCAGACAACGATATAATTGCACGTGATGTATAATGGACTCGAGAGAAAAAAGGACGAGGCAGCAGCACCGTTCATGATCTGCGAGGAAGTTCACACTCCCACGCGAGGAACCGGCGCGGCGCCGCCGTCACGAACGCGCGGGGCCTCTCTCAGCCGCCTGTATACATTACGCCACCAGGTGCCACATTCCGGTTCACGGAACATCCAATATCGTCTCGAGGAGGAGAGGCAGAGGCCGCGGCCGGGGGAAGGGGGAAGGGGCCAGGGGGCGGGGTCGCCCGCGGCAAGGCTGGCGGTGAGTCACGCCGCGCTATGCTCCATCTCGCATACGGGACTTCATTTGTTGCGGCGGCGAAAAACCGCGAATGCTCCCGCATCGCTGGCCGCCATGATTCCATCATTTATCACTTCACGGGCAGCGGCGGTTGGCGGCTTCGTGGGATTCGCAATAGGAGGGGAATACACACGCCCCGCAGAGCTGTGAACACTGAAAAGCGCGGTTAATACTTCAGAAGTTTCTACAAGCAAACCAAGATTCCGATGTAAAAGTAATACGTTTTGAATAAAAAAGTAGGTCTACTTTTTCTACTAATAGGTAGTGTACACTCTTTCAATAATTCAAATGAATTAAGATACTTTTCTTCCCGACATCGATACCAGAAGCCTATAAAAATGTTTCCAGAAAATCGAGCTGTCAATTAAATATATGAATTAGACAGCTAAATATATTGACACAGTGACACAAACCTGTTAGAGCATTAAAGCGTTCTCTACACGTACGATTCAATTATCAGTATCAGAGAAAATTCTGAAGAAAGGTTTTAATCAGCAATGACAAATACAGGAACATAGGAAAGAAATAGGAACTAGAGCCAGATGGACAGGGGTTTCTTCAATTTGGAAAAGATCATACGTGTGGTTTAGGCACTAGTAGTGTTCACAGACGGACAGACAGAAGGACGGACGGACGTTCTGAAAAACACTTTTTCGGTATCAGGGGACCCCATAACGTGCATTTCCGTTCAAATCTCGAAATCGATTTTCCGCAGCATTACATAACTTTCTCTATACTACGTATATTACTCCCGTATATACGTATGTATACGAGAAAATAAAAAGGCACATTTTCAAAGCCCTAAAATTTCTCTCAAACATTAATCAATGAATAAGTATTTCAGAAATTTGCATTTCGCTTCGGAGATACTGATCCATTAACGAATTTTAGAACCTGCAATTTCCCGTGGGATTTAGGGAGTTTTCAACAGATCAATGGAGTTCAGTGAAGTGGTGACAATATAAAAGCATTTAATACTTCTTTGTTAAGGTAAAAAAGCAATTGTAGCACGACATCGACAATGCAAAGAGTAACAAGATATCCAATTCCAACCAACCCCGCTTTTATACATTAACCACCATCCATTCACCATCTCTTAAAGAGAAAATGGCTGGGAAGACAACTTCTAAAGAAACTGGAAAAGCAAAATGAAGTTTCCAAAAAGCTGAGTAGGAAATGGTTCCGGAGGAGGCGACAAAATTGAGATGAAGGAACTCTAATGAGTATCAATTGTTCGATAAATGACCTAACTGTAACACGAATACTACAAGATTGGGCCTCAATTACAAACTCTTTCAATACCGTAATGAAGACGTTTCAATACAATTCCATCGTATTGGGCTAAAGGGACGCTAAAAGGACATTCCTACCACGCGGTGATACATCTTGTCCAGATGATTTCTCTCGCAGCCGAAAACTTCCTTAACCCGTTCCAAGGACGATGTTGCAGAGCGGTCGAACAAACGTACGAGACATGCAAGTCCAATTCCATCCACTTTGCGGTCGGGACGAATGTCTGGGCGGCAGATAGCATCGCGGCTGGGGCGCGAGAAGGCGGCGGCGGAGCGGGGCGGGGGCGGGGTGGGGGCGGGCGGCCGAGCGGAGGAGATGCGGCGGAACGGACGACCGCAAGCCCTGATTGCCAATGCAAATAGGAGTGACACCTCGGGCAGCGGCGATCGTGTAAACGAGGTCGAGGGTGGAGTGGATGTTCCACCAACGGTAGTGGCCACCACGGCGTTCCCCACTCACGGTTATACCCCTTCCAGTACACGAATCGATTGATTGATTGACTTTTTCGTGTTTCCGGGCGCGTCAACTGCTTCGGTCACTAGTTCCGTTAGTGTAGTGCATGTTTTTTTCGGGAGATGGCAGTGATCTTCCCCCACTGGATGGCGAGATCCGGCGCCGACCTACCTCGGCTAGTGCGGTTTACCTCTAACCAGGACTCTCCCACCAGCGGGGCACCGCCCCAGCCGGGACAAGCTCTAAGCTCCCGACCGGTCTCCCCGAATATGTGGTAGTGTAGTGGATGTTTGTGTGTGTGTGTGTGTGTGTGTGTGTGTGTGTGTGTTGGAGGAGAGGATAGGACAAGGAAGAGGAAGGACAGATCGCGCGCGGTCCGTGGCCCGTTTGGTAGGGTACTGCTCCGGCATTCGCCTGGTGTTGATCGGAGAAACCACGGCAAACTACCGATCAGAGCAGCCGACCGCTAGAATTCTCCTCCAGACAGCAGCTGAATTCGACCTAGCTGAAAAACTAGTGTCGAAAATCCTGCCGGCGTCAGGACTCGAACCTAGGACCTCAACGAATCGAGGCAGATGAGGTGTCACTTGAAGCGTCTCGGTCTCCTGGCAGGGAACTGATTTTTTTTTTTACGAATTCGTTCAGAAGGTTCTAAGAAATTTCCAAAAATATTTGCGTTTTTTGGCGCCACGATGTAGCGGTGAACGCGCGAACTCCGTGCTCCAGCTCTATCGCCTCGGAAGACGCCACAAGCAGCTGCGATGGCAGCTAAATGTTACGCCAATGAGGCGATGAAATGACACAGGTTGCTATCGCTGTATCGCACGGACGCCGCTTTACAGTAAGCGGTATAAGACTTGGATCACTCGGAAGGGAAAGGTTCATCGTCAGAGTTGCCTCCCAGTAAGATCATTATCGTTTTGTGGGATCATTTTGTTATATGTAGTGTATACGAAAGTAATATTGGAATATTTTCATATTTTAGGATAATTTCGATTACAAAATTCTATTCCAAAATCAACTCATTCGAATGGAAAGGTATGTTATAGAATAGGAGCTTTCTAATTTTCTTTTATAAGTCGCCTGATGATTCACTGAAAGAATGTAGTCTTCAGAACAACTTTTTTGGAAACGTTCGGATTAAGTTCTCCAACGCCGTATTCTGGAGTGAATGGTGACCGTACCCTGAAAGAACATCCGAAAAGAATAGTTACGTCTCACATTGTTTGTATTTTTTTATTTAAATGTAATTCTGACTCACGAAGTACTTCACTATTTACAGGCTCTTCCGATGTATTTATACAAGATGGGACTTATTGTTTGTGCCAATTATCTTCGTATACATGAGGATATTGATTATCAAAATGCAATTTCAGTAGGAGTAAAGAGACGAAAGACGGAAGGGGGAAGGGAGGAAGGGGGGGGAGGTCGGGGGCGGAGTGGGGTTCGGAAGTGGATGCGCAGGTCCATACTAAGGCAATGAGACGGGGAAGGCTCGAGCGCGTGCACGAGCAGCGAAGGTGCGATGCCGTCGCCGCCTCCAAACCCGGGGGGGCTCGCGACAGATGGCGGGGGCACTTGCCCGGAACGCCAGCGCATTCCGGGCGGCCACGGCGGCGATGGAAGCGGCAGCGGCGGCCATCCAGGGAATCGTTCCGCCGCCGCCGCCGCCATCCAACGCCAACGAGGCGATGCCGGACAATAGCCTCCTCGCTTCCGCGTCCCCCGTGAGTAAACGAAAATAATGGGGAAATTAATCCAGGGAAGCCGGCAGCGTGGGTTGAGCACCTGTTCATCGCGCAGACTTTGCTCTGGATCGTGGATCGTGGAGGTGGAGGTGCGGTGGCTTCCTCCACCTTAAGCGAAGACTAAAGAATTTGGGTGGATCCACGTTTTTGATTTTCTCCGCTCTAAACAGAGCAGAAATACCCACAAAAGAAATCACATCAGGATATAGAAATGCATTAAAAACCATCTGGTTAATTAGTAAGGGAGAAAGTTCAATCGCCTAATTTCGGCACTATTATTGAGAAATGAATGTATTGCCATTACACAAAATCCGCCGTGTTTCATTTGCTCACGAAGTGCGTAGATGTAAAAGAAACACACGAAAGTCATCGAGAAAATATCTTCATGGTTAATTATCAGAGAAAGCGTAAGCAAGGAGCCTTTCCTTAAAAAATGAATGCATCGCTATCAAACAATGGTTAATTCTTTAACATTAAAATTATTATCCGCAACAAGTCTCTTCAGCACCGAACCCAACTCCCGCGACGAATCCAGCATTCCCAAGGAATAATTACAACATTAAATCTGAGTAAGTCATCATCCTCCTTTGTCACAGCAATTGTAGGCAGGGGCTGAACTCAATTAGCAACTGGAGAAGGCTGCGCGGTGGCAGAAAGGCGGAGGAAAGCCGAGAAAAGCCTTTCCTCTCGCGCTCTGCTCCTCCGAGACCGGGTCAGGTCGAGCGAGGCAGGCAGCCAGGCGGGCAGGCGGGCGGGCGGGCACGCCACGCAGATCTGGGCGAGAGATACTGTCGACGGCACGAGGCAGCGGAGAGGGAACGCACGAACTTGCACCCATCAGGCTCGACAGAGCGACGGACGGCTGAGATCCTGTGAGCAGCGTTCAATAAACTAACAAGGTCAGATGCACCTCCGGGATTCGAGATTATCGCGTCGCGCGTTCAATTTAGGAGACGACGCGGCGGACAGGTGCTCTGGAGTGATTCGCGAGGGGCACATCGATTGTACTGCGTTGCGATTGCCATCACTGCTAGCTCAACCTACCAATAATACTAGTACTATTAGTTTGTTCATCCATTCATTTGTTTCACAGTGACATAATTACTTACATTGGTTACATATTTTCATTATCCGTACGCTTGTCTATGATACCCCTTCCCTCGATTTTGTGATATTTCTTGACTGCTGTTTGTTTTCCACCTATTCTTAGTTCCACGATTCCTCTCCCTCCTCTTTGCCGCATCAACTTATCACCGAGCCCAATCCTCAATTCCATACCCACGTATTCTGAGGCTAAGACGAAATACATCACATTTGTATAATAATAACAATGAAGCAAAAGTTTCATGAGGAAGAACGTGTGTGTGTCCACATTACAAGAAAACATAATTTAAACCAAAAGCCTCAAGAATATTTGTAACTTAATTTCTCTGACCTTTTAGTCTATAATCAAAATACCATTACGCACGTAAGTTATGAAAATGCAATCAAAAGTTTTCGGAAATAATTATTTTATAGTTGATGTTAACTTTACTATATGAAACACTGCGTCTAAAATGCAGTGCACGAAATGAATCACGTATTTTAATATGTCTCAATCTCATCCGGGAAAGGGAAGAACAGAACAGGACAGGACAGGACAGGGAAGAGTGTATTATAATAGGTAGGGTGAGCTAGCGCATGGCAAAAGAGCACAGGAGAGGGAAGGGCTTAGCGAGGCAGGAGGGACAGAAAAGGACAGGGCAGAGCAGGGTAGGGTACATTAAAATAGGTTGGGTACGTGGGCAAGCGCAGGGCAGAACAGCACAGGAGAAGGAAGGGCATAGCAGGGCGGGAGGAGCAGGGCAGGGAGGGCAATTTAGGGGGGGGGGGGCGGGGCAGGGCGGGAAGGGGTTGGCGGGTGGGGTGGTGCTGGAGAGGGCGGGGCGCCACGCGGGCATCGCGGAGGCCGACCACCGCCGCACCGGGGCCGCCAAATTACACAGCGCGGCCCAATTACCCGGAACGGGCGCTCGGCGGAGGAGGGGTCATATCTCACCCGGCGCGCAGCGCTGGTCTGCTCACCCGGCACACTACCGGAGCGCCGCCCGCCCGCTCGGCGCGACCTGGAACGACACGCGCTCAGAAACGCCCTTCGACAAATCATTCACCGGAGAAGTATGTACCTACGGAGAGAGCGAAAGTTTTTGGACCTGCACTTACTATAAGATTAAAAAAAAACAAGCAATTCTGATATTCGCGATTTTTGAAGTATAAATTCTTCGGTAAATATCTCTAAGTGAAAAAAGAAAATGATCATTTGGAAAGCAAATCCTACCGAGTCGCATATACGACTCGATATATTCAGAGTTGTTCTAATTTGTACGCAAACAGAAATATTTAGTTAACTGTTTATAAAAATTCTCCTTATTTTTGCAGTTGGTCGTACAAGGAAAGTCTCGAAGGGAATGTCTCTGGACTGTGGGAAACGACAGACACAGTCATTTGTGCAAAAATGAACAATCACTCCATGCAATAAATGGTTCCTCGACAAAATGCATCTCGAGCACCACGTGGAAGCACTTATCTGCACCAAAACGTTACTTCCTCGCCTACTCCAGGAGCCACGAGCAGAACACAGCGTACAATGGGGAATGACGACATGACGACTCAGCACAAGAGACCGGACGCCGAGTAACGAGCGTCGAACTCTTCGTGCTCGGGAGACTCGCTCCCAGTGAATTGCACTAGCTCAGAAAAGGGCTTCCATAGGGTGCCTGCATTCAAATCAAACAGATATAGGGCATGAGCGGGACCAGGAGAGGCAGAGCATGGCGATAAGGGTAGAAAGGAACAGGGTGGGAGTATGTAGACGAAGCTAGGGCGGGGATACACTCTACATAGAATAAATTCCTTTTCCTGTCTAGTACACGATGCTGTTAAATAATTATCCGGACTATACAGAGTACTTCTGTTAGTTTCAAATAAATAATACATACAGTTAACTTCATCGATTTCCTAATGGGCCTATTTTTATAGGGGAAAGGTCATCGACAGACCTGCTCGTGAGCCTTCTCATCTCATGATGCAGCTCTCGCAGTACAACTGCCGCTGGTCTTTCAAACGAGTAAAGGATCTTCATAAATCATCATGACGCTTAATAAACACATATATAAGACATACACAGATATAAATCATCATGACGCAACCACAAGCACATATATCACCACGCAGATGAACGTTTTACTTCAAAACCGTAATCTCGCATGGACAAAAACAGCTTTCGAGTACGACGAGAGATCGACGACAGCAGTACAAGGGTCGGGCCGGGGCGAACGAGCGTGAAACCGGCGGCGGCGCGGTGCGGTACGGTTCGGTTCGGTTCGCGGGCCTCGCAGAGAGCTACCGTAGCCTCAGCTGGAATGCGGCGACCGCGGCTCAGGCGCTCTCCGAGACAAAGGGCCCCGCTCGAGAAACACGTCGTCATCCGGGCGGCGACACACAATGCCTGCCCGCCGCAGAATGCGCCAACGGGACGACGACGACTGCGACGACGGAAAACGCCGGCAATTTTCCCTTGCCCGCCCCGAATAATCATTCGTCAACATCCCACTCTCGGCTGCCGCACGCATCGAGCGAATGAGATTGAATTGCCACTGAACGGCGTTTGCTAGTGCTGCAGTACTTCCTCAACATCTGCCTCGTGAGGTATGGGTACGTACAAGTGGAAAGTATGTTTCTTCACAACATTCTCGTAAATATTTATACAATAATTTTTATTTAAATACAAAAGCCGGAAGAAACAATGGCTAGCAAATAAGACAACAATAATTAAGGCCACGAAACAAAAATTAAATTTAAAATATAATGGAAATATCAATCACTGTAACGTATTTGCAGTAATATCGAATTCTTCTTCATACCCGGAGGTCCTAGGTTCGAGTCCTGACGGCGGTAGGATTTTCGACACTAGCTTTTCAGCTACCTAGAATTCAGTCGCTGTCTGGAGGAGAATTCTAGAGGCCGGCTGCTCTGATCGGTACTTTTCCGTGGTTTCTCCGATCAACACCAGGCGAATGCCGGAGCAGTACCCTCCCACACGGGCCACGGACCGCGCGCGATCTGTCCTTCCTCTTCCTTGTCCTATCCTTTCCCCTTACACACACATTTACACTAACATGCACCATACTACCACATATTCCGGGAGGCCGATCGGGAGTTTAGAGCTTGTCCCGGTTGGGGCGGTGCCCCGCTGGTGGGAGAGTCCTGGTTAGGGAGAAACCCCACTAGCCGACGGTAGGTCGGCGCCGGATCTCGCCATCCAGCGGGGGAAGATCACCGCCATCTCCCGAGAAAAAACATGCACTACACAAACGAGACTAATGACCAAAGCAGTTGACGCGCCTGGAAACACGAAAAAATCAATCAATCAATCGAATTCTTTACAGAGACAGACCTTTTTCAGACCTCTCTCTTTCATGTCGTTACTTACTGACTGCTCACGGCACCTTTGTCTCAGTCGATGTTCTCATTGTTTATTGTTCTCCATGTCATTTTATTTCAGTTGACGCAATTGAGCTCATAACAACGAACTCTAAGCAGTTAGGAGATAAAGACAACTTTTACAAAATAAAAACATAATAGTAAACTCCTCTAATTACCAAATAAATCTCCGAACTCTCTGACAACACTTGATACCTCAGAAACCTTCCTTTGGTCGTCAATAATATTATTTCTGATGAGCGTTATCATGGAGTTAGCTAATACTGACATCAATACAACTCGGTAGTTATTACATGTTTCTTCCATGACAATCGCTCTGCATTCGTACAATACAACCGACATGTCCACTGCACGAGAAAAAAATCTCCACTCGATGAAATATCGTCTGCAGTTCGCTTAGTGCCTTTCCGCACCTCGGCTAAGCTCTCAACCATAATTTTCATTCTCGGCCACCATAAATTGCATTCCGTATGGCTGCGACACGCTATTACTCTCCGGGACCGTCTATTTCGGGTTCCCGCCACGCCTGCGGGGCCAATCTGCGCGGGATTCTTTCGGCATTCCGCCGCCACGATCCGAATGTACGAGGCAATCGCCCGGGCATAAATAACTCGAGCACGATCCCGCCCGCGCGCTCGCGGGGCGGCCACAGTGGGCGGAACCACTCCCCAGCAAGCACTGTGGACTGCGTTCACGCCCTCCGAATGGGCTAGAAACATTGAACTACGTTAGAGTATTAGACTATTTAGGCTCACGTAATCAAATAGCTTTAAAATGACAAGAAAAAATCGTCAAACATATGTCTTTATTTATGTATTTTTTTTACTAATATCACTGTAAAAACTGAAATCGTTGAATATAGATATTTTCTGAGTGTCTTTTCATCTAGGTAATGTTTGGCCCTAAACCGCCACGTGATTGAGGTTTTTCTGGATCTATTCTATCCCTTAAGACGTACGCCCCGATGGTGTCTATTCCTTACTTCCAGTCGTAAATGTACAGCTTCCCCCTCGCCCCTCCTAAATGTAAAACACCGTACAAATGTTTATTGAAGTTGTTCGGCGAAATAACAGGCATTATGGTTTGACCACCACCACTAATAATTTATTATTATTATTATTATTATTATTATTATTATTATTATTATTATTATTATTATTGTATTTTAACATATTACAATATCGTGAGGAAGAATTAAAAACACAAAACGTACATTTGAAGATTAGAATCAAAATAGCAGCGCTTGTTGTTTAGGGATACAGCCAAAACTTTCTAATGAAAATATCATGACAATTTTCCTAAATTCGCAAATACCTTGTATTAACTATCGGACCAATGTGCTGCGCTGTGCGGCGTGGGCGGGGGGTGGGGCCGCGGGTAGCGGCGCACGACGCGGCTGCAGAGCGGGGTGGGAGTGGGGGGCGACGAGTTCCGTTCCGGTGTGCGCGTCGCGGGCGAGAGGTTGGAAGGGCGACAGCTACAAGAGTGAAGGAGACAGATATGGAGGAAAAGGGATGGCAAGATTAAACGAGACACCGTAAACCTAACTAGCGAGCGTACGGGCGTGTAGATACATTAGCGAAAAATGGGACGACGGAAATAGGTGAAAGAGCTGACAAAAGGGCGTGTGAGTGACTAGGACCAAGGTCAATCAAAGGAGGCTTCAAAGCGAGATCGGTTTAACGCGCGGAGGAATGGAAGAAGGCAAGAGAAAGGAACCACGAGAGTAAGGAAAAGAAGATTCAATATTTCCGTGCGGAAAAAATGAACGACAAGAGCAGAGTAATGTGGTGAGAGGGGAAACAGATGAGGCGATTAGATGCGGACGCCCGCGATCGGATACCCGAGTTCATCGCTCGTCCTTGTCGATCGAGGTCACGGCTGCGTGTCTTCTCCCTCTTCCTCTCCATCCCCCAAGTGCGTGGCTCGCAAGGTCACTCCGCCCACCCGCCCGCGACGCCCCCGCGCGCCACTTCCGCGTTGCCCAAAGCGCTGTGCAGCGGCGGGCGGGCAGGTGGACGACGATAATATGCACGTTGTGGCAGTAGTTAGACACGGAGAAGAGGCGAGGGGAATGCGCGAAAACGAGTTGCGGGCAGAGTACGGCGAGCGGGGAGGTAGTGAGGGTGGGGTTTGTTTGTTTGATTGATTAGTGATTCCGGGCGCGTCAACTGCAAAGGTCAATAGTCTCATAAGTGCATGTTTTTATCGCGGGAGGTGACTCTATACTTCCCTAGATGGCTGGTGAGAGAGAGCGTCGACCTGCTTGCGGGGGATTTTCCCCAACCAGGAATTGTTTCCACCAGCGGGGCACAGCCCCAGCCGGGACATGCTTTAAGCTCCCGAATGGTCTCCCAACTGGTCTGGTAGCTCCCTGCTGGTAGCGCCTGTGAGTGTGTGCGCAAGTGAGGGTTAGAGGAAGACATGAAAAAGGAAGGAAAAATCGCGCGCCATCCGTGAACTGTTTAATAGGGTACTGCTCCAGTATTCATCTGGTGTTGATCGAAGAAACCACAGAAAACTACCGATCAGAGCAGCCGGCCTCTAGAATTCCGACACGGCTGAACTCACCGACAGGTGCTCGAACCTCCTTCCAGCGTGAGTGAACCGCAGACCTCCATCAGAGCTCAGAGTGAGACCTGAGCCCTGGCCGCTGTGGGATGGCGCAGGAGAGCGAGCCCGGGCGGGGGGGGGCGGGGCGAGGCGGGGCGAGGCGGGGCGAGGCGGGGCGAGGCGGGGCGAGGCGGGGCGAGGCGGGCGAGGCGGGGCGGGGCGGGGCGAGGCGGGGCGAGGCGGGGCGAGGCGGGGCGAGGCGGGGCGAGCGGGGCGAGGCGGGGCGAGGCGGGGCGAGGCGGGGCGAGGCGGGGCGGGGCGAGGCGGGGGAGGCGGGGCGGGGCGAGGCGGGGCCAGGCGGGGCGAGGCGGGGCGAGGCGGGGCGAGGCGGGCGAGGCGGGGCGAGGCGGGGCGAGGCGGGGCGAGGCGGGGCGAGGCGGGGGCGGGGCGGGGGGGGGGGGCGGGGGGGGGCGGGGATGGGCGGGCGGGGCTTGGTGCAAACGGGGGCGAGGGCGCAGCGCGGGCGGGGCGGGATGTTGTCGGACGATTGTTGGGTTGGGCGAAGGCGAGTAGGAGGCGGGCAGGGGCGGCAGCGGAGCGGGTGGCTGTGTTCGCCCAAGACTGAGCCGCCTCTCTTCCCCGCGCCGCTTCGGCTCATTGCCCGCCCGCGTCCGTCTCGGGTTTCGACACAGCGCGACAGCGATGCGCGCCTTTGATACCGCCCACGAGAGGGAGAGATGCGATGAATAATGGAACGTCATGCGCCGAGGAACACGTATGAAATTCCAGTCGCGCATGGCCATTTCTCATTATAAAGACGCCATCAAAATGGATGCTATATTTATATACATAATTAACATGGAGACATAAATGCACCCCACATTCTGGTTTCTGGACAACAATTTACGACTTAGGTTACGTGGAATCAAAGAGGAAATCGCATCTAAACAACTACATCATAAAAACCAACACACAAAATATCTATATAATTTTTTTGCACTCACATTTGTGAATTATCTTCCGGCTCACTTACCTGCAACAAAAAGAATGTATGTTGAAACCATTACATTATACAAAACAGATATACACGTAAAACAATACATGAATATAAATCAAGTTCATATACATAGCGAAACAACTAATTTTATTTTTTGAACACCAGCATTTTCAGCATTCACCCCTTTAATTGGCAATTGTAGCACAAATAATAATAAAAAACCAACAATAATAATAACAATAATAATAATAATAATAATAATAATAATAATAATAATAATTGTAATATAATTCGTGCAATGACGAGAGCTAAGAAAAAAATCATTCATAATAAAAATCAACTGAAGTCAGGCTCAAAATGAGAAAATGTGTTTTGGACACACTTCAGTCTGAATTATTCGAGCATTAACTTTTACAGTTAACCTGAACATTTCTCAACCTCAAAAAGGAAGAGCTTCTGGTGAACGCACGATCATTTAATAATATAGTATCGTTCTGATCCAAAAAAACTTTCGTCAAGATTCGTGACAATGCTTTCATCTACGCCAACAAAAAAGGTGCCATCCAGCTCCCGAAAACGGGCACACGAACTCGCCGAGGCGGCCAGCGCCAGCGTGGGCCTGGGCCGCCCCTGAGTCGCGCGGCCGCGGCGACCCGCTGTGGGGCGCTCGGTCATCGCGGTTGATTTAGCGATCATGACGGGGGCGTTTCCGCGGGGCGGGGGCGCTCGGGAGAAAGCCCCGAGGGGCGGGGAGCGGGCGGCGCCAGGGCACCACTGGCACCGCGCTCCGGCCTCCTTCGCCGCCCGCCCGCCCACCCCCACGGGCGAGCGGGCCGGGACAGCTGGGAGGCGCGCACCGCGGGCGCCACCGCCGTCGCACAGTGGTGCGAAACCCAGAAAGCCTGGCCAACAGTCAAAATCGTATCCAAAGTGGACGAAAGTTGCTACCAATTGGTTATATCAATATAGCAAAATCAAATTAGCACATAATGGGTGAATTCGTTACACTGAATCATCTTTAAAACTGCTAATACCTTTGGGGACAGTTAAAATTAAAGTGAATATGGTGAAATACAGTAAACCCTCTTCAGCACGATCTCGCTTAACACGAATTTTTGCCGTAACACGAACAAAACTTCGGTCCCGTCAAGGGATTAAGGTAATACGAACATTTATAATACTCGGATAACACGGATTTTTGTAACACGAACTCTGATTATTTCGATCCCTTGGAATTCGTGTTAATGGTTTACTGTATTGAAATTTCACCATCAAGTTTTCACTACTTTTTCAAGTAATTTTTATAATTTTGTTATTCAATTGCTAATTAACAAAAATAATTATGTATGCATTAATGACAAAATAAAAGGGAATTTTTATGAAGTACATACCTGGCAGTGGAACTTCCATTTTAACTTTTTGGAAAAAGTTATTATGTTGAAAGACACCGCATTTGTTTTCACAATTGTTTCTCCACTAAGCCGACGCTACAGGCCAAGTTTGACCCCAAGTAAAAAAAAACATAGAAAAAGCCAAGGTATAAACGGCCGGCCTTCTATACCAGCGTAATTTAATAACCCTATCTTTACTGTAGCAAACCTACTAGTTGAAATTCGCCAACTAGAATGTTTCGTATTTTTTAATTTGTGGGCAGCTTTTTCCGGTTTCACACCACTGTGCTCCGCCGCGCCCGGACGCGAGCGCGCGAATCGGGGCCGGACGCCGCCGCCGCCGCCTTCGCCGGGCGACGCAGCGGTGCTTAGGCGCTCGGTGTGCGCCGCCGACCGGATATTAGGGCCCCGATTAGGGGCTCCTTAATACACGAGTACACGGGACGGTCCCCGGGACGCGTGTACTACCTGTGAATTCGTGTTTCAAGCCCGCGGACGTGTCGGTATGCTGGAAGCAAACGCGCCAATATCTGGATACGCGTTTGCGTGAGTCATTCTGCCCTATCACGTTCGCGAGATTTCGAAGGAATAAATGTTTCCGGGCAGAGTTTATGGTGTGCTGATTGTTTGAAGAGCGCAAAGGAACTTCAAGGCAATGTTTGAGACGTGAGAATGTCAGTGCCATAAACTTCACTTCACACAACATATAACTATATTTGGTGTTTTAAGATTAAAAGACACGTACGCCAATGCACAAATATTGGTTTGCAACGCTGTCGATGAAGTTCAGGTCCAATATTGTCGACAGAAGAGCATAATATTCAACTGATCATTCCTCTATCTAAATTATTCATAGCAATTCAACTAGTGAAAATCTTCTCATAAAAAATATCAAAAAGACTTATTGAGTAATAAATACAGTACATGTATATTGACCATTACCACTGACGTATTATTTTAGTTAATTTGATTTTAATTAACATTTATATTTTACAGGTATGTTCCTGAGCTCACTCAACATCAGGTGACTGCGGTGTATAAGGTAACAACCACTCTTGTATTTTGGAGATTATATTGTTTCGTTAGAATAAAGATATATCAGTTAAATTCTGAGATTTAATGTATACAAATACAATCTGCGGAATGCCCGGCGGTAAAATACAATTTTGTTTTAGATAATTAATTTGTCACACACATACTCAAAAATATGAAGCGGGAAAAACTCTGATCTTTTTAATAATTAAATTATTTATCATAAAAAGTAACATTAGTTTTTTAAAAAATTACGAACATCCGCAAATCATCTAAATTGAATTGTAAATTCAAGATTCTAAATTTATGGCGATGGAAATAATGAACAAGGCATGTTCAGAATGGCGTTTTAGTGCTCCGAAAAATGAATGGATATCCTGCTTCAACCTGTGAGAATGATCTATAAAATACATCGTCTCATTTTCTCAAAATGCATCTGAAACACTTCCAGTAGGATTTGGTAAGTGCTTTTTCATGCCCAATAAATGAGTTGCCCATTGAAAAGTAGACTTTAATGAAATAGTTCATGATGGATGTAGACGGAATATTGTATGTATAGCAATGTTGAAGTTTTTGGTGCTTCAATAGCTCCCGCTCTGCCATTCAGTACATTTTGCCTCTTCAAATTAAATATCTTGTGGAAACACGAAATCTCGACAGATTAATGTAACCCTAGAGAAATAATCTAAAAAGTTAGTTTCCGTCAGTTACATTCAGGAAGTGTTGTTTACAATTCCTCTTCCTAAGGGAGTCGGAAATATGCATGCAACTACGAGGTTCCAAAATGGCTAATTCGTTCAATGACACTAATACCATTGCGATTATTGTTGTAAACTTTCAAAACCATTACGATTGCAAATAAATTAAATCTTCATTAAAACGATTTCCTGTAGTGAGATAGCAAAGAACTGTTTTTTTTTAAAGCTTGACGTAGTGAAGCAGTGGTACAAATACTTCGTAACACGTAAACCATTGCGACGACGTTCCAGAAACGTCATTCTTAGTTTGTCTCCGTAGCTCGTTTGTCCAAAGTCTGCCAAGTAGCATTGCTCTGCAAATCGTGGTTGACGACCCGTTCACAAACATCTACGTCAGAAAATAAAATGTATCGCTCTGCACAATATGCGCGAAACAAAAATTCACTACGTAGGTTGTCTCGTCAGAAACAAAACGCTGGACTCTCTTTCCTCAAACAGGCGCATTCCTAGTTGATCGTCGTGAACGGCTGCTCGTTTTGTAGGTAAAGAGGCTACGAGAACCGTTCTAGCGCGAAGAGAAAATAATTCACCGACAGCGCGATCGACATTCGCCACGCAGGACGGCGCCACCGCACCACCGCACCACGGCGCCGTCGCTCGCGCACCAGGGCACTTCGCACCACCCCATCGCCGTCGCCGTCGCCGTCGCCGTCGCCGTCGCCGTCGCCGCCGCCGCCGCCACCGATTTCGGTTCGCGTCGTTCTTTTGTGAGGCTACTCACCCGACGAGTGGGGCCCATCGCTCTTTTCGCAATTTGTACTTGTCGAGGCGACGTCGGCCGTCTTTTTCTTTCTCGCTCTCTCCCGCTCTTGAGAGCCGCTACTTGGTTTGCGTCCTTTCCTCTTCGCGAATGGCACAGTAGGAATGGCACAGTTAGGTGGGAATAAGGGGTTGAAAAACTTCAAGACTACTATGCAAAATGTAATATTTATACCTAAAAATTAATACTTCATAATCGTATGTAAAAATATATATTCTCTATGTTTAGTCACAAGAGAGCAACAAACAATTGAAAGTTAACATAATAGATTTGTATGAAAATTGATTCCTTTAATTGTGAGGATCTTAACTCATCTTCTTATCTAAAAAAATCTTCCTAGGATGTTCCTCAGAACTTGTTCTTTGGTAATGCCTATTTATGTGTCTATTTTTGTTCCTATGATTCCTTTCACCAAGTTTGTTTAGTAACCGCTGGCTAATTAATGTTAATATGCCTTTTTATAAGAGATTTAAAAATAAACGTGTTAATTTTAGTTCTTATAAGGCTACACGGCGAAAGGGTATGTTTAAATCTAAAAATCATCAATTATTAACGTCACTTACGAATAGAATGAATTTACGAGAACAAATTTTGATTCTGTTGACAGTAGAATATGAAAGTTATATTGCACATACACATATGGATTAGAAGGGTCGTAAACGTCGTGCGAACGGAGACATTTTGACGTTAGTGTTGTTAAAGTAGATATATCAATTAGTTTTTAAATATTTTTCGGCGTGACCATTAGACAATATGTAATATGTTGTTCAATTTATATTCTACCCCGAAAAAAGTCTTAATACCTGGAAATAATTTAATTTTCTTAACGACTTCGAAATTGCTACAGTGATAGTGACCACGAAAGTTCGTGAAGGCTGTGTACCCACGATGCCGGATGTCACGGACAACAAGAAATCTACTAGTACAAAGCAGAGTTTGTGAGAGATAAATTGGAATCCGACGGCCTTTCGTCGACCACAACTCTTGAAATCAGTGATGTGTTCCTGAAAAACAAAAGAGGTGCAAAATATTTGCGCCTGTTGGAATTGAAATATAATGTAAATGTGTTTCGTTCAAAGAGAGTAGATCAGTCTTGAGGTAACTCGCGCTCTCAATATAATAAGAAGCAGAAGATGGTTTAAGAATTGAATTATTTTCCTGTATTTCAAAACAATAAATGTAATATCCAGTACGTAGTAAGGTACTTTTAAGTCGGACGATAAAAAAATTTGTAAGGAACGAAAATAATTTTACGATCATTTAACAATTTTTTCTCAATGAATATGTTTATGAGACGCATTGAGGAATAAAGGAAAAAAGCCAACTCAAAATGAACAATTGAAGGGACGAACGCATCGAGGAGCGTAGCGCAATCCAACAGCATTTGAGGGCGATCCGAAGCGAAATAACTCTTCCTCAACATTCTCGCGCTCTCGGATGCAGAGGTTGTCACGACGCGCAGTACTCGGAGGCAGTTGCAACAAACGCCCAATTCACGTTTTTTGTATTAAAGAGACGCTCTTATATGAAGATTGGATTTACTTTTCTTAGTACAAAGGAAGGAAAGACAGCCGTAGCACTTCCAAAAATTAAAAATAAAATTTTTATGACTAAATGCATTTTTGAGCCCATTTTAATACTTTTATCGCAATCACGTTGTACAGTTTTGGAGTCAGTGAAAAACAATTACAAACAAATTAAGAATCAAGATGCATCGTACAGTAACTGTAAGGTCACACCACAATTCAACAAGATTAATAATTATTTAAAAGTAAATAAGATATTCCCCACGTTTATTGAAATAAAATCTATTGGCACAGACTTTCGGCGACGGAATTCGTCAGTTAAACATGTGTTCACAAAATTCCAGGATAGATGTAAGATTGTGGTGGGAAGATTTTAAACAGGCCCCACAGAAAATATTTTTGCTTACGGATATAGTTCACCACTGTGGCTTACAATAACTTGCACTAATTTAAAAAAATATACATTTCGTCATTATTCCAAAAACGTGAAAGCATCAACATTTTAATCATTGGTAGTAGCAATATGCGCTTCTAATTACTTCTGTATTAATTAAGTAAAATAATGGTGTGAAAACTTTCGATTTGCTAATTAATTCAGCATCTCCATCATTACATATATTTTAATCAATTCGTTACTCAAAACCCGACGAGCAGCACCATTGCGGCGGCGGCGGCGGGGCACGAAAACAATCTAACGCGGAGCGTCTTCCCCTCCCGACACCCTCGCGCCCTCGGAGACCCCGCCGCGCCGTGGTCACGAGGTGCGGCTTTCTGGGGCGGTTGCGGGCGGCGGCGACGGCGGCGGTGGCTACCGCGGTTCTCACCGACGGAGACGTGCCGACCCCGATGCCCGGACCGTGACCTCCGAAGCTCCTCGGCTGGGAAACGTTCGATATCCTCTAGTTTCCGCTCGAAATGATCCTAATGTGAGCAGCGTAGCGGTTCCTCCGGCCCCCTTCCCCCCCACCCCTCCCGCGCGGCGCCGCGCAGCCCCTTCTTGTGGACGTCGGCAGAGGATAAAAACGCGCCGCGTCTCACGGCTCCGCACGCCCAGCGGCCCCTCAAATGGGGCCCGCCCACGCACCGATCCCATGCCCTTTGAATCTCAATGACACTTAACTCCTACACATGGCAGAATAAGAAATGTTGGGGAAATTCGGATTTGGGAAAACTTATTGAGCATTTATTGGGGAATTATTTGTAAATTGTAATGTGATTACACCCAAAAATAGAAAATATTTTAATGATAAAATTAATCCCCTTAATACATGCACTGAAATTGAATTCCCACAAGTTGTATAAATTTAATTCCGACAAGTATAAATGTTCTAAAGTCGGTTTGAACCTCTGGCTGAGGCTTATATTGCGATACATTCTCGAACAAAATAAAGTTCTTTTGACTTCACACATAAAATCTATGAATCTGATGGTTTACGGCTTAATTGTATTTATTATTGTTTCCTTGCCGAGAGTTTCTGCTAGCGAGGGTTTGCTGTACTTCTGACTTGCTGTACTTCTGTTTTGCAGTCGATTCTATGAATCGAATACCTGCAGCAGTGATTCACTATTTGTAGTCATCAGCACTCTAGAATAAGACGACATCATATCATGCTCTGGTAGCCGTGACTCCCAAAGCGCTTCCGGTACTCTGCCCAGTCTATTGAACTGAGCTCAGAGCTGTTCTGGATGATCGACGATGAAAAAACGTAATATGAAGCTTTTCAGGACAGCTATTCAAAGTGAATGTTACTTTGAGAGTCTTCAGCTACCGGTAGTGCTGTCTTTACAGCGAATCGAGGATTATATTTACAAAGTACAAAGCTCTTCTCGGAACTCCAGAACGTTTAATGTTGTTCGTAGTGTTTCAATAGGAGCGTACATAATGTAAGAAAAACACTCTTCTTCAATTTCGACAGGAAATTTTAGGAGTAATTTGAGAAAAAATATGAAGTGATAACAGCCAAAGCTCTTGTAGCGTACATCACATTCGCGCGAAGTAACATCTTAACGTTCTTCGAACCCTAAAACAAGCAAAGAACAGGAAGCATCGTACAGTACCACGTCCAGCATCTAATATTGCATAAATCTCGGAAACCTCAAGAGCCTGCATTCGATCCATCACGATCGTTCCATGTGCATACACGCAGCACTCCGCGACCTCTCGATTTCTGGTAACGGAATATTTCTGTACACATTTTATCTTTCACTACCTCAGCACTTTACTGCCCTGGAGTAGTTCACAAAAACAAGTGTTCACTCATCAAAAGAAACGAATTGACGGACAACGCTGGAAAAGGCCTTCACATCTCTCAAACAACAGCCGTTTGAGCGAAGCGTTAAGACAAACGGTATGCACCTTCTTTACTGGTGCGAACGCCTTGCGACGTGTCAGCGAGAACGTCAGCAGCGACACCGCGCAGATAACTCTCCGTTGGCGGCGTGCGGGGCCCCGTTTGTAGGAAACGGACTGCCAAATATTCCCCCTTCCGAGAACACTGGCCGTCACCTCTCCGACAAACGCCACTTGGGAGCGACACCGTTGTCCGGCGAGTGCTCCGCGCGCCGGACAATAGCCGCTTGTGGAGCACAACGGGCCGCGCGTCTGGGAGGCGCGTTGTCGCGTCGCGGCGCCGCCTCCGCCCGGGGGGCGCGGGCGTGAAGCGCTCGAGTGGGTGTCGCAGACGCGGCCGCGGGCTTCTCGGCGGCGCACACACAGGCGGCGGCTGTTAGGCGGAAACGACCACGGCGGCACAGGAACTCGCGCGCGAAATTTAGCGTAAAGGCCTCCGGTACCGCATGTATTCACAGCTACGCGTTCTTAAACCGAAGGCGACTGCCGGTGCTGAGCTCTCGACCCACGGCGCTCTGAATAGTCCGAGGTTTTTGCAACTCTTTGCCTCGCCGTTTCGTGGGGACATGAATTCGAGATGTCTGCTTTTCGTTTTTAATTTTTTATACGTTTTTTTAATACGTTCTATTTTAACAGCCCTTATAGGATGACCTGTGATAATTGATCCCGGTATAAAATTGAAAAAAAAAACGGAATACAAGAACCTTCATTTATCCTGATACGGCGTTTTTGTGGTATTATCGCATTAATGATGTCCTTGATTGTTGTTTTGATGCTTAAATTGCTAATAGGTACATTTCCCCCATTTTTTATTTCTCCCATCCTCTTATTAGTTAGCATACAATAACAATGTACAATAACTCGGCAAATCACATCAATTGAAATAGTTGACCTCTGCATGGCCCCTGCATTGGATGACAGGATGCACACGGCCCCCTGCATGGGTTTACCAATGAAGACTTAGCCCCAATTGACACCAATGTTCCACATGAAAAATAAAACATGAGCAAGGGAACAATGATCTGAAAAGCGTGAACGCATGAACACGACAAACAATAGGTAAAAATGTCAACAACGTGGAACAGTGACGGCGAAATCTGCGGCATGGCAGCCGACAGCCTCGCGGAAAAGAGAGACCTGACCTCCGCGCCGGCGCAGTCACCACGAGGCGAATGAGCGGCGCTGAGCGGCGCAGGTGGTCGCAGCTGCGCCGATGCAGCTTCCCACTATTATGCGGGCGCGACCGAAAACTAGCCTCATCGCGCGCATTTCCATCACAATGCTCGCGCAGGCGCGTGGGGGCTTCTGCATCCGGCTTTCTCTGCGCCGACCTCCGAGGCTGCCCTTCCCCGCGTCCTTTCGCACGTGAGAGACAGACAGACCGACCGTCCGTGCGGCGGCCCGCCCGCAAGAAGCGCGGATTAATCCGCTGAGTCGCCCTGCCGCAAATCCGCCCGCGCTGGCGGATGCGCCTGTCACCGCTTTCCCCCGGGAGGAGGAGCTGCTGCGCCTAGCACTTGTTAGTGTGCCGTCGCTCGGGTGCGGTGGCGCGGCGGGGGGGGCGGGGACGGGAGCGGAGACGGAAACGGCGGCGGGGGGAGCGGGGATAGCGGAGGCGGGGACGGCGGGGGACGGGGCGGGGAGGGCGGGACCACGGCGGCGGACGGCGGCGGGGGGGACGGCGGGGGACGCGGCGGGCGGCGGCGGGTCGGCGGCGGCAGCAGCAGCGGGGTAAGGCGGGTGCGGCGGGTGGCGGGACGGGGGCGGTGCTGACGACCTGCTCCCCTGGCGCGTGCCCAGAGACGAAATGAAAGGAGTGTTTCTGCCTCCTGACACGAGGCACTTTCCAATGACAATCACTTTCCTCCACCACATTTTGGGTCCGGTAACGTGTTCTATAAAGTAGTACGCTTCTTCGCGACCTTTTCCAAAAGGAGAATAGAAAATTACTAGTGGCCTGCGCCAGCAAAAATTGACTTGAAATATCACATGGAAATCTGTAGTTTCTTTCTTCCTCGACGCATCACAGCAGCTATGTGGTAAGTAGTGACGCGCAGAGAATGAGTAAAGAGCTATAAGAGCTATACTAGAAATTGTGCATTAACATAATCAAATTCATTTTTGTTAAAATCAACACTGCTTCATTATTTTTGTATTTCTCCTGAGTTTCTGGGTCTCTAACGAAACTATAGACACCTCTCACATGGTCGGAGGCTGCATACTCTTTGTTCAATTTCTACGCCTATTGGAAATTAGTAATGTAGATAGTTTAAAAAATCTTAAAGAAATGAATTTTCATCTTTTTAAATATAATAATTGAAACTTCGAAAAACTTTTTGACTGAAAAAGGTATAGGTGACTCTTATAAACCTATTACATCAATAACACAAGTGTTTCATTAATGCAGTATTAACTCTTAAATTAATCAGCACGTCGAATTTTTAAATTAACAATTAAATTTGTTAGAAAAAATTTTAAAAAAATTACAAAGAAGTTTTATAGATTGAACCTTTTCTTTACGAAAAAAGCTCACGTCACATACTAAATAGTGTTAAATGATCTTAGCATACTCATTAATTGCAAAGGAATTCTCAACTGAGTTAAGTTCACCGCAATGTTTTTATTTTAACGCTCACACTGTTGCGTTTTAATACACAGCTTCCGAGCGAGGAGGCTCAGGGCGTAGCGCACTGACCTCGCATTCGAGAGGTCCAGGCTCAATCCCCGTGCCGGCCATCCTGGCCGGGGTTTTCGTGGTTTCCCTCGACCATCCAGGCGAATGCTGGGATGGTTCTACTGAAAGACCACGACCACGTAACCGCCGCGCTAGACGCATTCGTTAACTACGTGAAGTCACGAGGGTTAAGCGAATTACAGATATCGCGGGGTTCTGGTTGGGTAACCGACTTGGAACCTAGGGATCTAACGGCACCGAGGCCAATTGCCCTTTACGGGACATATAATGGCTATAATACTAGACAGATTGTAGACATTAACAGAATATTTGTTTTTTTAATTCAGCAACGTTTCAAAGCACTACGTATGTCCACCGAGAAATTTTTTTTCTCGTTGAATATTTTCCTAAAGCCTCCTTCTTTGGTGATGTGAATACTCGTATATTTGGACAACATGGCAGAACATCATACGTGCATGTAAATAATATTAATTCCACATAGACGCCAGTGATTGCCGTTTCATTAACAAGGAAATTCAGCATATGCAGAAGTAATAACTAAGACTTAGAAAAATGTCGCTGGCAATGTTCTCGACGCCACAAACTTTACGACACGATACACAACATTAGTGACTGTAGCAACGGAACTCTTAAGTGTTTACTGCACAGAAAAATTGTAAAGCTTTGTAAATAACATACTGAGGAATGAAAGGTATTCGAGAAAGAAAGGGGTCTGCTTTATGAATCGTATAGTTAGGTACAACTCAAATAAGTATTTCACATAAGTATACAGGAATTATGAACACACAGAACTGAAACATACATTGACACTGGAACACAGAGGAAGCTTGTCCGACTACAGTTTAACTGATGTTTGATCAGTGACAGTAGTGTTCTGCTCATGCCATTTTAACCTTCGGATCTCTCGGAATATGATACGTTGAGTTCCCACAGAATACACTAATGGGCAAGTTGTTTGCCCATTAATACAAGTCATTTTACTGAGAGAGTTTGTTGCAATACAAAATGATGAGGCGCCACAAGATGTTTCACAAACAAGTTCATGTTTAATATTCATACAAATAAAAGACGTCATTTCCAAGACAACTCAACCCGCATTAGCTCGATTTAGTGGGAAAACACGGAAGAATAGACAATAGAAATAACGATATGCGAGTTTCAATTCATTCAATTCGCTGACTAGTATTTTCTTCTCTTTCCTGCTGGCTTCTTCCCTTCTTTCTGCATTTCGTTCATGAGAAAGTCTCTCACTATTATCTTCACTTCTCACATATTTCGAATTCGCTCGTCTTAATACTGTTCTTCAGTTCTCATAACCTACATTAGTATTTTTATTGAACAATGAAATAAGCTCAAGCAACTTCAACGATTCATGGGACAGAGATTGAGGCAGGATAATGGTAAACAGGAACAAGACAGAGGTAGCAAAATGCTCCACGGAATATACGGTGAAAAGTATACATAAAAGAACACACCAGAAAGAGTGGAGCAAATAGAAATGAAGCACAGAAAACTCTCATCCAAACAGTTAATTTATTGCCACCGCAAACATAGTTTACGGTGCTATCTTTTAAGATAAAATATTTGAATGCGCAGCACTTTTCGTCGAGGACTGCAGTGAACGGTATTCGGTGCGTTCTAAGCTCTCCACAGATGACTTCTTCCATCTGCTGTCAGTGCAGGAGCGCAGCTCGTGCGGAGAGTCGCATATTAGTGACTACTCAATTCTAGGCCTATCTTCTATCTGTTTTTTATAAACTTTAATTAAAAATTTAATTCAGCAGAAACTTCAGTTAAAAACTGCATTTTCTTCAAAATGAAAAGAGAAATATTCAAGTTCCGTGTTAGCCCTTTGCTTAAAAGTATTAAATAATTATCAGTATTATTTACTAATAACACATTTTCTGCCACAAGTGGAGAGACTGGGGATGGCAGGAACTCGGAGGTACAAGTTTGGAGTAGCGCATCCCGCCACTCATGTTATCACCTCCCGACGGTGGACTAAAAAGCTTTTTCGAATCCATCACCCTAGAACAAACATCTAGCCGTGCTACGTCCGCAGGTATCCATACGCAGGCGGTTGAAAGACCGGGATGGAGATGGGGGGGATGGCATGGAGTAACGTCATGACTTCCAAAGAATGTACATTTATTTTTTGAAAAATTTAAAAAGCTGTGAAGTTCTACATTATTTGTGGAGTTATTTCAGTACTGTTAACAATTATCGAAAACTTGTTGTCTTCTATTAATTTTGTTTGGTTGAATATGTTTCAATATATTTCTTCTCATTGTGTGTAAATCTGAGGAAGAATTCTTCCATTTACAGTCTGAAAAGTTCTTTATAGATGTTGAAAAAAAAATTGTTAAGCCTTGTAGAGTGCCACCTGCCACTCTTTCAATTTGTGGGAGTGGAATCGCTGATTTTTTGCTGTGTCTACCCGAAGCTTTTTAAAATTTATTTATTTTATGAATCTTTTTAAAAACATGGTCATTAGCGAACTCAGTTACATCAAACTATTACATAAAATACTATTTTGTTATTAAATTAATTTTTCAAGTAGGGAATATCTTAAAAGATCGAAAATGTTGGCTCATTCTGATAAGGAATTGAACATGCAGAAGTGGTTGAACAGTTTGAAGTGGCCGATGCACAGCCTACTTAGCATGACTTGTCTTCTACTAACTTTTAAGTTTGGTAGAGAATATTCTAATATACGTCTGAATTAGTGTAATTTTGAGAAATAATTTCTTCCATTTGCGGTTCCAAAAGTTCCCACCTGCCCCTCTTTCCATTCGTGGGAGTGCAATGGCCGCTTCATCTGCTGGGTCTGCCTGAAGAGCGCCTTTGGCGGCGTTACGAATCCGGCGTCCCTGGCGGCCGCGCCGCCCGCAGCCGCAGTGGCGCGCCTTTGCGTGTTTGCCCTGGCCATTAGTGCGGATCCGGCGCGCCCGAAGCTTCCTCCGCGCTCAGTCAACAGCCACACGAGCGGCCCAAGGCGTTCCGACGGGGGCGTCCAGCCGCGCCGGCTTCGTTTGCTCACGGCGGAATTGTCAATTTTCGGTCCGGTTGTGCTTCCATGCAAATAACGGCACACTTAACATTGCTTCTTTCATTTCAGGCACTTCGTTCTGGATGAAAGGTTTTAATGTAAGCTGGTTTTCGCGACATACAGATTTAATGGAAAAGCACTAGAACAAGTCAAATACGACTATTATTAAGGAGTTATGGGGAGAAGGACATCCCTATCTTGCCACGTTAATTTTATGATTTTTATGTATACATATCTAAAAAACTGTTCTACTTATAAGATTGCATTTTTAATACTTAAAATTTAATCCTTCATTAATACAAATAAGCTCAAAAATCTTAAATAGAATTATTCATTTTCGAACAGGAATTTTTTTTAAATTATAAAAAATTACACATCTTTTGAGATATAATTTTTTTACAATTAAATAGGTGACCTTTTTGGTAGTTTTCTTGCTGATTATGACTTTACAAACATTGTGGATAGTATTGTAAAAAACCAAGCATGTAACACTATTTTCCCCGGACATAAATGTTCCTACAGTGAAACAAACAACCAGAATTTGAATGAATTGACTTCAAAGTTCTAGTGCTAAATTTTGCGTGTACTCAATCATTCGGTGCATTCCTGTTCCATATTCTGGGCTATCTCTAGCCTCCTAATCGTTTCCTTTCCTTTTAGCTTCCTGATTCTTGTCCTGTTTTTCTTTTAGATCATTTATTTTTTTTCACACTTGCTTGCACGTTTTGACAATGCATTGGAGGATAAATTGGGTATTTCTTCCAACAGTAATTCCTAAGTATTTCATCACTGCAATAGGCGTTTTATTTAGAATAAAGGAAACCCACTAGACATTAACTAACAGTGCAGCCATGAATTGCAAACCCTATCTCGAATTTTGCAAATATCTAAAAAAATTATATTTTATTTTCATTCTACATTCCTCGTAAGGTTTACGTCCGCTCTTTAATGACGTGTGATTACTGTATAGTTCCATTTTAGTTAGGGAAAAAACGTAGTAAACTATATGTCAGCATGTTCAGGACAAAGTGCAATGACGCAAATTATGAAAAATGAATTTTTCTCCTATTTTTTCGTGTCCTTTTCCCTTCAAATATTTTATATCCTACATGTAACAAAATCACTTATTGTTAACTTAGATGTTCACGTTTACATGCTATTCAATTAAACCAATAGATATTTTAAACCTTCTAAACAATACGAAAACGTTATGCATAACACGAAGTTCAAACATCTGCACTGCATTGCTTCAGTAATAGATAACTACTCGGACCACAAGACTGTCAAAATAAACATGGTTTGTAGTTTTGTCACCAAAATTTGAGGAACAAATCTAATAAAAATATCTATTCCGATTCCTCCTTTAAATGACACACCTACGGAGATCCAGTTACCTTTCGCTTCTGAGAACCAGCTAAACTCCGCTCGGCCACGCCGGTTCCGAGAACGATCGCAGCCTCCCGCAAGCGGGTAATGTTCGGGCAAACAGTGTCGCTGCCCTACACGGGCCGCGCCGTGTTTCGCCGCCGGTGACACCTGGGGCCGCCGCAAAAGCGCCATTGTCCGCGCGGCTGATTCGCAAGGTGAGTCCGCGGATCGCGTAGCAAAGTCACGGCCCGGCGCGCAGCAGGTCGCTCTGTCCGGCGGGCGCCGCGCCGCCGTGTGAAAGAGGCGGCGCTCGGGTCACAGATGACGCGGTTGTTTCGTCAGCAGACACGTCCCCGTCTAATTTGGGGCAAAGTATTTAGAGGCATGCTGCACACGAAGTGAATAGAGACTAAGATCGCATTTAATAACCGTTAGTTTTTTTTTAATGATCGAATAATCAATCGAATGATCGGAGTAATTTTCATTCGTTAGTAACTCTGCGTTCAACTTCAAGTAAAGCGATTTAAAATGTTTAAATTATATTCCAAAATATTTTTCTAGAATATTCCCTATTAATAGACATTTTGGTGCACAGAAGACAAGCAAAAAGAAAACGGATCCGTTCACATGCAGCAATTATTAAAAGAAAAGCATCGTTAAACTTCTCCTGGAAATCCGAGGCATTGCAAACGTGCGAAGATCAGAGACCGTTCTGATCACTGATCAGATCTTATCAGTGACTGTTGACAGAGTTTCTTGCAAAGTTACAAGCCAAAACATAGGCTCTGCAGTCATTTATTTAAAAAATCTAGCCAAATGATATTTTACCACAATTATTCGCAAACTGTCCCACAAGCGCATTTCTTAGTTAGTCTCGCGACAAACGGATCAACTTTGTAGGCCATGGACTAAGAAACGGAGATGGTAAGATTAGTGAAGGCCCGGAGAATGGTATCGCAATGATGTGAGAAATAATCCGAAAGGATATGACGCCAAAACCTAAGCTCAATTGAAAATACTCTGCATAAAGATCATGAAGTTTCGTGTCTAAGGCTTGGTTTTGAGATGTGGTGAAGACCGAAAGAAATTGGTAGCGACAGGGAAGAGGAATAGAGCGGAGAATCTAAAGCGATGTGGCCGATTGCCGAGCAAGCAAAGGCTCGCGCAGTGCTGAAGAACTGATGTCGAGGTCACAGTCAACATTAAACAGATCTTCAGACCATCGCAAAGCATACAAACACAACGTGACTTCGCGGGCACAATCTGGCGACAAACGGCGCGCCTGCATTCCCGGGGGACCGGCGCCAGGCGGGGGGGGCCCCTTTCGTGCGTAGGCGTGCCGGCGGCGCAGCCACGCCGCGCTTCGCTTCGCCGCAGATGGCCGCCGCCATTCGTCGGAGGCGCCGACGGCGGCGGCGGCGGCGGCGGCGGGGTGGTGGTGTCGCAGGGGCCGGGCGGGTACCGTAACCGAAACCAGGGCGCGCGTGTTTGTACACCGACGTCCCGGCCAGCAACGTCACTGCCGCCACCGACACTGTCGACACCCCGCTGCCGCCTCTGATATACTAGTTACCGCCGGCCTCCGTCCAACTGAGAGAAACACGTTCGGCGCCGCCACTACATTTTCCTTCCCAAAGCAGGCGGGGTGGAGGCCGTCACCACTACAGGTTTTGCCACAGGCGCTGACCACACCCGAATTGCCTGGGAAACACTTTTTCTATTATACATGTACAGTATATTAATTAGAACCGACCTCCCGAAAAGCTCTTCCGTAAGCAAGCTAATGTACGCCGTGACAGTCGTGAATAAGATTAGAAGGGAATCTAAGCTTAGTGCTGTCTTAATACAATGGTAGCGAAATTATGAGAGCAAAAATAACAATTGCAACGTAAGAGCAATGCGCAAACCATTTATGAGTATGAAGCACGAAAATTGCCATTTCCACGAACTTCAAACCATAACAAAACAACGCTACCCTCAAGGACTTTCTCCACCATACCACTGTTGTCGGGGCCATTGCAACTGACACGTGTCTTCTGTTATCGCAGTCTGCTTAAGGGCGTAGTGCTGGACAGCTGCCAGCGCTGGGGCTTGCTGTGGGGCACGGTGATTTGGCCGCGCCTTCTCTCGTCTGCGTGATCGTGCGTGACGTACTCACCACCGCGTCTCCAGCAGCCACCATCGCTGGCTGCCTTACAATGGTCGAAGAATCTTCAAAAAATAATTTTCCACGTTCGTAAAATATGCATAACGCAATATACAACACGAATATGTGTTTATTGTATTTGAATTGATTATTTAGAAGCACCACGTGTGAATTGTAAAACAACACGTGAAATAAGTAATTTCTACAGGGACAACAGCAAGAATCTCTTACAAGATATATCTTTGCAGAAGGCAAATGGGACACTGCAGTACCTCATTATGACATGAAGCAAAGTCAGTTAAGCAATTTCGTTCTATAACGGGGCCTTTATATCACTACAAGAAAAAACAAACAAGATAAAAAATTTGGTTTTTCAAAGTAGAAGTAAGTGCCATTAAAATCTGAAAATTGCATTTTTGTGATAGTTGTAATTTTTAACATCCTGAAATGAACATGTGAACTATTGTAACGAGATACATTATAAGAAAATTACTTGAAAATTACGTCAATTACATCCACCTGACGAAAAATACAAGATATTAAAGCCGAAAAGGAATGTAAAAAAGCATAAAAAGAAGGAAAAGGAATGCGGACCGCAAAAAACGGACGGCATCCAAGGAAATAGACGCGAAGCAGAACGTTCAACAAAAAACGATGACGAGAACAAATACCTGACCTACAAAACTCTGCCTATGGAAAGGAATCAACCTTGATCACAATGACGTGACAAAGAGTCGAACAAACAGAATTATGTTACCGGTACGCTCGAAAACACGCGCAAATAGCAATGACTTTTTGTATTACGAAGCAAGATTTCACCAGCACCTGCTTTTTATTACAAACGAAGAATCTGATATGGAACGAGATAACTATATATCTTTTACGCAAATTCAGTAGAAGCATAATTTATCAAAAATTATTGTCTATAGCTAATTGCTTTGATTCACTCATTTATCGATGGACAATACATTAATTATGCTTCGTCTTAAAACATTCCAATTTAGACTCCGTGCGATGATTCGAATGAAAAACTCAAATCGAAAGAAAATGCACTCTTGAACTTTACTTGCCCTCTGTGAAAGGAAAGTGTGTAGACTGTTGCGATCTTGGAAAAAAATCCTCACTAAACATCATTCGTCAGGAAATGTTTTATTGTCGCAAAATGAATAGTCTCGAAACTAATAATAAAAGCTAGTAGAAGGTAATGATAGAGTGGCTGTAGCGCTCACGAAGTCAAACGAAGACATCTATTAAGATAAAAGGCGTAAGTACATGTGAACTCAGTTCTCATTCTGTTCGATTCAAGTATTTTACTTACCCTGCTAGAATGCCTGAAGACGAATATTTGAGAACTTATAATTGAGGAATTGTTGAAGGATGCGACGAAAGATGTGATTATTTACTCATTTGATTTCAAACACAAAAAACAAACTTCAAAACACCTCTATTAATGTATGTTAATAGAGAATAAGATTATACAATGGTATATTTCTGACTGATGACAAAAATGTGCCATTACATGCCGTTCACTGAATTTCAAACAAACGTGCAATTCCCATTTCTGTTAATTTACGTAGCCTTAACCATCTTTATATTAAAAGTTTTGAGGAAAAAGTACTCCTATTACAAGTTATTTCTCGATTCCAACACGCGCCAAACCTAAAAACAAAAGTCTTCAAGCCGCAAGAGCACTAATTCCACTGGGTATCGACTCCTGCAGAATCAAGATGCACTGAGAGAGAGAGGGACGATGACACTCCAGAGGCACAAAGAAGAACGCCTTTTACAAACCGGACCTCTTAATATCATCAGCACATTCCGTTTTTCGCCTCTCCCGCGACAACTACTACTTCATAATGCAATTGCGAGGCAAAACATCGCGGCACGAGTGCAGCCCAGATCGCGAACACCACAACCGCCGTCGCCGCCCCTCCCGGAATTAGGGCACGGGGGGCGTGGCGCCGACGAGGGAGGGGCGGTGGAGATGGGCAATGGGCGCAGGGGGAGGAGAGGCGGCGGCCGCGCACTCCCAATACGGAGGGCCGGCGAGCCGCGCTCCGTGAATTTCAACCTGTAACCTACTTGCGGAAGAACGTCGCAGCGACGCCGTCGCCACGGCCGCCGTCGGGTGGTGACGGCGCGCGTTTCTTGCGGCCGTCGGGAAGCGGAACTGACAAAAAGCGCCCGCCCCGCCGCCGCAAACACGGGGATCATAACGGCCTAAATCACGCGGCGCCGCCGACGGAGGTGGCCGAGGCGGTCGCCGGCCATCGGCACGGCAGATATAGGGCGAATGCACTCTACAGCACAAATATCGTTTTTCCATTCTAATTACAAAGTCCTGTGCGGTCTACTAGTCTACCCACTTGTTAGTAAAAGGAGGATTTTACTCCCCACGGTGGGCACCTGAGTAATCGCTCTTATCCTCACTTCACGCAGGTGTACAAGTACACGCCTGAGCTGGAATCCGAATACGCCAGAACGCGATGTCAAAGCGCGAGAATCGCGATATGTACAACCACCCATAACCTGGATAAGGCTGTCTCACCTACTCGAGTCTACCAACTATCCTGGTTGGTATCCGAGTTGTTTACGCCGCTCAATGCGTTCGGCACTTGCCCCTCCTTAATACCCATGAGTATCTGGCACTGGCACGGCGAAGCCAAGAGCCCAACTGGGGGGTCTATGGGGCGTCGAAGTACACTATATCTCAATTTTATCAGAAATGCGGCATAGCATGTTATTGCCCCAAGGTCTTAATTTCTGTGTGGAGTTCAGGAGGCAATTCGAATTTTTCAACTGGAAAGTGCAAGATGGAAAGGACAATTGCTTGTGAAGAGTATGCATATACTCATTACACACAAAATGTACGGACGTAATTCAGTACACACAATTTCATTACGAAGACATTTAAATACCGTTTTAAGTATTTATAGCAAATTACTGAGGGAACATTAAATTTGACAGATTAATTATCTTCGAGTTTTCACATATCACTCTTATTCAAGTTTTAATGCACTAGAAGACTCTTTTTACGCACGTCAATTTCCTTTTATCTATATACTCGTGGTTCACTTGTAACTGCCTGCTTTGAGTGTTGACAGCTACTCTCAACGCCGGAAATGCAAATGCCTGAGAAACACCTGCACAAAAACAACGGTAGTGTCGCAGCTCCCCTGATTCCTTTAACAACTAGAGATCCTTCTCGCTTTCTTGAGTAAATGTATTTTCCTGAAATCAACACACTGCACATTTACTTTCATCATGTCTACCTGATTTGTTCTTTCTTTTAGTATCACAATCCACCATTGTCCTTTCCCACGCATCGCCTCCCACAGACTTAGATCTACTGTCACCCCCTCCAGGACCAATATTTTTGCCTTGAACTCTAAACGTGTCGCTTTGCCTCCACTACAGTTGTTTCCTCCTCCTCCTTCTTCTTTTCTTTTTGAATTAGAATCCCTTTATCTATTTCGGCTGCCTTCATGTGAATCATCATCTTCAATTTCTGCTTCTTCCGTCCTGTCCGTTCCTTCCGTGGCCTAAACCTTCCGCGAAAATTCAAAATTTAAGTAGTATATGACTTGGTGTAGGGATCACAGAATTTTGAAAATGTGCACACAATTCACTTTTCCCCATAGGACGTCATACGCAGTTTTTAACTTTTTTTTGACGTAAAATAAATAAATAAATAAATAAATACAAAATTACTAGAGAATCCTCGCATTTCGTACATATTTAGACCTTTTAATAAGATCTTAAGATTAAATATATCTTTGATACCGGACAACACATTGTATTTATTTATTTACACCAGATTCTTAGTTTGATATTTCAATAGTTAAGACATTATTTTTTAAATAATTTAGTACTTTAAATAAATTGAAATAATTGAGATAGACTAAATCACATCCTTTATAATTTTAATTTTATCCCGAAAGGTAAGCTTTCGGAAATCCGTAAATTTGCTTACAGAAACTGTTCAATGAAATATAATAATACTGTTGATTTTCAGTATCTTATGTTTTATGACAATCATTAAAATTATTTAATAAGTAATCAGTAAATTAAATTTCGTGTAATTTTAAAGAAATAACTTTTTTTCAGTTATATAAAAAATTATTCCTATAAAATTAAATAATTTTATTGTCTTAAAACATCAGAATCAACAGAATGATTAACAATCACCATAACAAATAAACAATATAAAATAATAATACATTATGATTTTGAATCTCGTTTCTGTAATCGTGTCTGTTCCCACAGCAAACAATTCCTTAGAACTGTACTCTTACCATTCACACCACGTGGTCCATGCTCTTGCAAGAACAATTATTGCCTATGCCATCTCAACGCATTTCCACGAGCCAATCAACGACCGAAACCCAAGAGCTTCTCTCCGCTACAACGTCGTTTCTTGGGAACCACTTTGTGTCCTTCACAACGAATGAAAAATTAGTTGTACCTCAGCGTACGAGGCAACGTTCTAAAGGTCGTTGCGTCGCGGAGCTTTGCCACAAACATCGTGACAATGCGAGTTAAGTATTTTCTGTCGCGGAAGAGAAGAGTGTGTACACTACGAAATACCACGTCCGGCTTCTGAGCGGATCTCGTGGACACAACGCCAAACGGGAATATAATTTATTGCTCACGCTTCGTGTCGCCTACAACGAACTAGAAGTGGCCACGGAGTACTCACACAAAACAAGTGCATTCCATGGCTACTTGCCTTGCGTGGGAAACGTTTCCATTATTGTTTTCTCCTGAGTACGCTGATTTATCATGGGTAGCGAATACCACAAATAGCACGATACGAATAATGAGGACGTAAGATCAGCGTCTACAATGTTCAACTAGTTTCTTTTTAAAACAGATGGTACTCTGCCAAACAACTCTTAAGAACGACGTAAGTGCCAATAAATGTTTTTGAAGGTTTGTCATGGGAAGGAAATCAAACAAACTTGTGTATGACGAAGAAATACGAGATGTCGCTCTATTTCAGTACACACAAGAGTGTAAGAACAAGGAATGACAAAGATGAATGCATAAAAGAAAAAAAGTTTAAACACCCTTTAACAGCAAGAAAATACATGTAAACATGTTTTCTTTTTCGCATGAGAAGCAAAGAACAGTAACGTGATATTGGGGATGATAAAAAAGGAAAGGGAATGCATTCCCTTTAAATCTTCCCTGCGGCAGAGACATACCAATCAGGCGACGATGATCTAACATCTTCAGCACGTCCGTTGGCTGCAACGCTTGGCGGAAGTCTCAAATTACGCTTTTCATCCCCAATGAAAGGAGGAACGATTCGTTTCGCTCTCGGCGCTTACGTCAATCCCCCACGCGACCCGTCAGCTCCGTCCATTCCGGCAGCGCCGCCGCGGCCACTTTCGATGCCATCTGCAGGCACAACGGCGACACGTCGCGGCGACGCCACGGCCGGTGGATGGCGCACGGCGTTGGCGCGGGCGGGGGCGGGGCGGGGCGGCTGCTGGTACCGCTACACTTTCGCCCGCGCCCTGCGAAGCCGTCGTCCTGATTGGCGACCTCTACGCGGAAATTACAGTCCTCAGTCCCCATGGGCACTAACCGCGTCCGTCTGTCCACCCTACCACCGCCTAGCCTCGCGGTCCATATACCCTTCGCCGCCCACCTTCTCCCAACCGATTCTGAGGACTCTCTCCAGCACCCGCTTTTTGTCTCGGGGCCTTGTCTGCTCAACACGCTTATTCACACGCCCACATCACTCATTACTCCCTTCTCATTTATCACTACTAGCAATACTCTCAACACTTTCTTTCCAAATCAACATGTCAGCAACTTTTTCATCAAACGCACGATCACTATTAACTCCAACATTAGTCTCTGACGTCACCACCACCAACAACAACAAAAAACAACAAAACAAAAACAAAAAACAAAAACTCCTGAAAGCCCTGAACTCCCTTTCTTCCCACCCCTTCCGCTGCTCGCGTTTTACCAACGTCCATTTACTTTCAGTGTCGATTCCGTTATCGTGTTTATCTTCCGTCTCCAGAGCGCTTCGTTCACGTTTCCGGATTCCTCCGTGATCCGTGAAGCAGACTGCGAGCAATACGCGCCTGGACCGCTAGAGGGAGGATGATGATCCTGAACTTTCTCATCCTCAGTCTTCCCTTGTTGGGCGACGACGTTTGTTTCCTAGAATTCTAACGGATTCGTTCGTTTAACGAGACGTCGTTAGTCTTGCAACAAAATTGGCGGGAAACAGTTTGTAATCATTTTTACACTGTACTTAACTGCAGAAATATATTAAATTGGAAACAAGTGAGACATCACTAATGTGAGACTATCGGTGAAGTGTAATACTACGAGTACCTCCCAATAATAAGGATGAGTTTTAAATAATATTTTTCTTAATTTCACATGTGCCAATAATTACGTATTTTCAATTAAGATTAATTCATTACAGAATTAGAATAACTAATAAGTGAAATCGTTGCGGATTCACCAAAACTCGACTTTGCTAGATGATACAATAGTGTTTAGTGCAAGTCGTCATGAAGCTAGCGTAAATGCATGCTTCCATGAATTCTAGAACATCACAAGCATTTTGCTTGTATAAATAGTTAGTTCACCTCTGAAGCATGAACCCAAAAAGTTGTATAAAAATAACCTTTAAGTGGGGAATTACGGTACGGTACTGTAGAATTAAATGACTGAAAACGACTAGTGACACGAAAATAAAATGCAAGGTATTGTAACCAGATCGTGTATTTTTCTCTCGTGAAAAATGATACACCCAACCTCAAAAAAAAAAGAAAAGAAAAAAAAACCACACAGTACGTATATCTGTACACTGATTACTTACAAAAGCACTAGAAAACAAAGAACAGTTTCAAAGTTGTTGGAAAATATGCAATTATAATGCATTCTGCCACGCCAAGACCCAGATAAAAATCGGCACACACAATTAGCAGATTTAAGTAAGTTCGCATAACGCATAGTCTCTATGTTTTCCCAGGTTCGAAGCAACAACGGAAGAACAAACAATGAATAAGAGGATTGAGAACAGAAACTGTTACAAAATGGATACGATGTTGCGTGCAACTGCAGCAATTCTCAAGCAATGCAGTAGGTTTGGATGCAGTTCTCGATGTATTTCACAGCTGTTTTATAGTAATCCGATTTCGATCATGTGAACTATTCGTTCTCGCGTTGAATCCAAAAAACGTTAAATTACTTCACAACGTCAGCGATAGATCGTTTTTAAATTAACGTAAAGATTACGTAATGCTTAAATGTTAATCGGTTTACATACCTTCTTATGGTAATTCTAGGCAATATGTTATCGATAGTGTGGTTTAGAAATGTGGTAAGTGCAAGTTTGGGTAGAATTGAATACCAATACATTCTCTAACAATAACCTCTCCAATAAGCTCATAAATATATACACACTAACATAACATTGCAAGAACTATTCGATTATTATTGTATTGTTAGAATAATGATAATTGACCACACTGGCGAGTAGCAAAAGAGAATCACAAGAGTAAAGAACAACAATTTTTGTTACGTTTCAATTTGATCCATGAACATTTTTTTACAGTTCAAGTCAGAATTTTGACGAACGACGAAATACTGAAATACTATATAGCAGTTTTAAAAACTTTCTTCGATACTTGTGGATTTGATCCTGATCGCCACATCGCTACACTTCAGTGTCGATTTTACTATCCAACAAGTGAATACGAAATAATTTCGAAACAAAACGAACCTGGTACAAATATCTCAGTTCCTGGCATCATTATTGATCAATGTCACCAAATCAGAACAATCTTTCAGCAAAAGCATTCCTCTTGGCCGCCACTGCTTTCGGCGCATTCCAGCACGGGCCGGGGAGCGAGTGAAGGTGGCGCGGGCGCTCCGCCGTGAGTAGCCGCCGATGGGAGCGCGATCGTGACTCTAGTTTCCGCGGAAGGCGGAAAAACGCCCCGAAAGTAAACGCTCAACCCTAAAAACGCTCAGCGAGTGAGACGTCTCCTCGACCAACTGCCGCCGAGATGAATCACACGAGAAAGAGGAGTCGGAACACGGAAGGATACACTCGACACTGCAAACCACCTTCCGTTTCGAAGACAACACTCATGCCGGAAATGTAAAATAACTTTATGTTCACGGTGAGAAGTAATGCCATCAACGAATATGCGTTTCTTATTCTCGAACTACGATGACAGAAATAAACAAAGCCGATCCGCTGGGCGAGATTGCTAGTAGTGTCGCAGTGGGCAGTAGTGTTGAAGCGATCTCCGACCCAAGGGTCGTGAGATCGAGTTCCACCTCGGGCATGGTTGTATTTGTATTCGTCCTTTCACCCCCTATCATTATATCGTTTCATCTTCACAGATAACGTTAACACCAATAGTGGTCGCTAATGACCTATATGTTGATGCGACCTTAAATAACAAAAACAATTATAATTTTAAAAAAATATTTATAACCAGTAAATACAAACTTTGAAACTTATTTTTCCATGATATAGGCAATAATATTATTAATGCCTCAACAATACTATGCAAAAATAGTCACGGCTGATAAATATAAAAATCTACTACTGAAAAAAAAAACAACAATTAATGGCGCTACAGCACAATCATAATTTCTTGTATTATTTGTAACGGTCACGTAATATTATACTAGTTGAAACCGTACGAAAACTTGGCACATTTGAACTCGATTCTATGCGTGCGTGATTAGCTCGGGGAAGAGGACAAATATACCTCTACATCGTCCGAATGTCTTCGATCAATTCCTACAATATCGATATTCTGAATACAACTGTATTTACACGCAAATTATATCAAAAAGGTAAACACTTTATACATGTCACGAGTTTAAAAAAATCATACAATTGTCATGACCACTTTTTAACCCACAAAGAAATCGTCCATTCGTTGAAGGTCCGTTAACAAATTGATCGATTTTACTGAAATAGAGTCCATTGTGATCTAGGGAATTTATGGTTTTTACATTTTTTATTTATTTATTTAACTTAAAAAAGAGTTAAAAGCCGTGGTGACGTATTATGAGGAGAAGCGTATTCTGTGCACATTCTCTTAAACTCTGGGATCCCTTTCCTAACACATAAACAACTTGAATTCTAAACAGATTGAAAAGAGCGTTTGCGACAAGCATTGATAAGAAAATACTCCCGTGTAATAAAAACTATTTGAAAAGGCAAATCAGCTACATAGTTGATCTATTATCCTTCATCGTGCCCTTCGTGAAAGAATCGAGTTACTTCCGCGAAAAAATGGTGAACAATAAGTTGAATCACTATATTCTCACTGAACTCTAGAAAACGTGTAAAGTTAGTGAAGTCACAACTTACAATGTTTTGTTTTGATGACGGACAGGGGGAGAGAAGGTGTATTCAATTTTCAACTAACCCGTTACAAAGAAGAGATTTTTATCCTTCACGGAAAAAATCATCCAATTTGAATAAAAACTGAATCTAAACCATATTATGTGAGAGAAGATGTATTAAATTTTCCTCCCTTAACAATTTTCATAGGCAAATATTTAGATCATGAAATAATGTTCTACATTTATGATCAAAAAGTGAAAAGGAGGAAAAATAAGAAATTGTACGAAATTTTAATATGTAATGTACGAGTCTTATAAATAAAATATTACTAATTTTATTATTATTTTACATTTCACCATCTGATGACAGTTGGAAGCTACAATAGCGAATACGTTTTCTCATTTCGCAATTGCCAATTCACTTTGCGACCCCCATTGTTAAGTATATTAGCATAAGTAATATTTCAAACGATGTTTCACTGTTCAAAGAATTAACTGCGCCACCCCGGAATCGAACCCAGATCTCCCGGTATATGTCCAGTTCCCGGCTGGCGCAGTGAAATCTTTGAACAGTCAAACTTCATTTGAAATATTAATATTATTATTACATTTTCGTCCCAAGTTTCTTCGAAGTGTCACTTCAAAGAACATCAATGTTACATTCAATTACACTCAATTATTTTTTCTCATCAAATATATTGGAAAATCTGATGCAATGTGCAGCGACAATCAATTCTCGAGACTCGCAATCTTGATCCTGCATGTTACCAGAAGAACCTCCTAACAAGACAGTTCTAAGAGTAGCAGCACAAACTCTTGCCTTTGCTTCGCAGTTAACTAATCAGTTAAGTCCTTTTAAAATAGTACCAAGAGAGCACAAACCCTGCACATAAAAGGCAGTTAGAGGTCCTTCGGGGAACAGTTCCCGCAATTTACACACTGGCGCAGTGCCGCACGGCCATTAGCTCGTTTCTCACCTCAAGTCGTCGCATAGTAAAGACAAAACGAGGACATGAAACGGCGTCCTCCGTGTCGACACTGGACTCAGAAATTACCCTGCAACGTCAGCAAAGACAGTACACTGAGCGCTGCGTATTTGAACTTTGTGGCAAAATGAAGTGATGATCCACGTCAACAAAGAATGTTTGAGCACCAAGTTCAATTCCAAGATAGATTAATAATCGTACAGCATAAGTAGTTGCAACTCTCATTCAACTGTTTTAAAATATTATATTATATATTAAGTTGCTAGAATATCAATACCATTGATACTTATAATTTTGCCTAATGTTATTTATACAGGGCTATTACAAATGATTGAAGCGATTTCATAAATTCACTGTAGCTCCATTCATTGACATATGGTCACGACTCACTACAGATACGTAGAAAAACTCATAAAGTTTTGTTTGGCTGAAGCCGCACTTCAGGTTTCTACCGCCAGAGCGCTCGAGAGCTCAGTGAGACAAAATGGCGACAGGAGCCGAGAAAGCGTTTGTCGTGCTTGAAATGCACTCACATCAGTCAGTCATAACAGTGCAACGACACTTCAGAACGAAGTTCAATAAAGATCCACCAACTGCTAACTCCATTCGGCGATGGTATGCGCAGTTTAAAGCTTCTGGATGCCTCTGTAAGGGGAAATCAACGGGTCGGCCTGCAGTGAGCGAAAAAACGGTTGATCGCGTGCGGGCAAGTTTCACGCGTAGCCCGCGGAAGTCGACGAATAAAGCAAGCAGGGAGCTAAACGTACCACAGCCGACGGTTTGGAAAATCTTACGGAAAAGGCTAAAGCAGAAGCCTTACCGTTTACAACTGCTACAAGCCCTGACACCTGATGACAAAGTCAAACGCTTTGAATTTTCGGCGCGGTTGCAACAGCTCATGGAAGAGGATGCATTCTGTGCTAAACTTGTTTTCAGTGATGAAGCAACATTTTTTGTTAATGGTGAAGTGAACAGACACAATGTGCGAATCTGGGCGGTAGAGAATCCTCACGCATTCGTGCAGCACATTCGCAATTCACCAAAAGTTAACGTGTTTTGTGCAATCTCACGGTTTAAAGTTTACGGCCCCTTTTTCTTCTGCGAAAAAAACGTTACAGGACACGTGTATCTGGACATGCTGGAAAATTGGCTCATGCCACAACTGGAGACCGACAGCGCCGACTTCATCTTTCAACAGGATGGTGCTCCACCGCACTTCCATCATGATGTTCGGCATTTTTTAAACAGGAGATTGGAAAACCGATGGATCGGTCGTGGTGGAGATCATGATCAGCAATTCATGTCATGGCCTCCACGCTCTCCCGACTTAACCCCATGTGACTTCTTTCTGTGGGGTTATGTGAAAGATTCAGTGTTTAAACCTCCTCTACCAAGAAACGTGCCAGAACTGCGAGCTCGCATCAACGATGCTTTCGAACTCATTGATGGGGACATGCTGCGCCGAGTGTGGGAGGAACTTGATTATCGGCTTGATGTCTGCCGAATCACTAGAGGGCACATATCGAACATTTGTGAATGCCTAAAAAAACTTTTTGAGTTTTTGTACGTGTGTGTGCAAAGCATTGTTAAAATATCTCAAATAATAAAGTTATTGTAGAGCTGTGAAATCGCTTCAATCATTTGTAATAACCCTGTACGTGCTTTCCCTATTATATAATTGAAAAGTCGTTTCTTAGATGAGATCACCAGACATGTTACAATCTCACTCTTCTAGAGTGTTCAACAGAATGTGTCGGCCATGAAATCAAATTGACACTTATCCCATAATGAATATTTAGTTCTTGCGATAAGAGAATTTTAATTTTGCGTACACAAATTTGATTAAAAAAGTATTATTAAAAATATTATTTTGAATCAGTATACCAAAAATTCTTCGTGAGTATTTTAGATGTACGAATTTTCAGAAAAATATATATTTGCAATGCAATACACGATTTAAATTCTCCGCATGATTGTGTGACATCGAGATTTTCGAAGAGCTCTCTGTGACAGAGGCGGCAGAGATGTGTCATGAACTCAGGACTGTAAGAATGAGAAAAATTCAACATTGATGTAGATCATTAACCTAGCATTTTATACGTAGAACATTATGATTAACCCACACAGCATACAAAATCAGTTGTACAAGTATATACCGTAGAATACCCACTCCAGCTGTAACAACCTAACACCATTTTACCTGCTCTTAACCGCACTCTGAATACGACCGACGCTGGAATCTCCTCGCCTCGAAACCTTTTAATGCGGATAACCTTTTGATGCATCTTCCTGTACATTCGCGAACCCTCAATTCATACACAAGCGAGGCGTACCGTTGCTCGCGCACGGCCTTGCAGTCGTTTAGCAAAAACATCAAGTGGGCACATCCGGTTCATTCACTCGGCGCACAACGCGCCTGGAGGGCCCTAAGGGTGCTTCGCTTGGCCGAATCCGGCACACGCGGGGCGAAGCGGGGCGGGGCGACTAACCGGCCGCAGCCCCTGCGAGCAAATCGGCCAGGAGATCCTAAGCAAATCTCGGAAGACGGGTGATGGAATATGCCATGGAAGATTTGTAAGCGCAGTGACTGAAATACTCAACGAATGTAAATTAGGAAGTTAAAGTGAATAATGATATATGCGCGGACGTGTAAGAAGAACTGGAAGAGGGAAGTGACTTCATTATTCACGGAAGTGCTCCAAACACAAGTTACAAATGTTGTATTTTCTTTCGTTTAGTATTTGAGAAAACTCATGGGCATATACCTCCTCGCATTATTTGAAACTTTTGAAATTTACAAAAATGTGGAGAGTTCAAACAAATCGGACATGCGCCATTTTTAAGCGTATTCTGAGAAAAAAACAGACCGCCATTTTATAAGCGTATTTTGAGACAAAAATAGAGAAAAAAATGACCCCTGTTTTGAGACGTTTTCGTTTTTAAAATTGACTAGATTTCATTTAAAATGATGCAAAACTACTTATATGAAAAGTGGTATTTTGAAAATATAGGTCATAAACTTATTTAAAGATCTCAGAATTAAAATCAAAATATCTTTTTCAAATTTAAGAGGCCCATACATCAGGCAGATCGATCAGAGTATGTACATTTTCATGAAAATCTTGCTTACTACTAAACCGCTAGCATTGTTTCCGGACGAACGCACGGTTGTTTAGAAGTATTGGGACGGGACGGGACGGGACGGGACGGGACGGGACGGGACGGGACGGGGCGGGGCGGGCGGGACGGGACGGGACGTGACGGGACGTGACGTGACGGGACGGACGGGACGGGGCGGGGCGGGACGGGGCGGGGCGGGGTGGGACGGGATGGGACGGACGGGACGTGACGTGACGTGACGTGACGTGACGTGACGTGACGTGACGGGGCGGGGCGGGTGGGCGGGGCGGGGAGGACTGGGAGGGCGGGGCGGGCGGGACGGGACGTGTCAGCGCGCGAGGAAGCGCCTGGCGACGCGACGCGGGGCTCCGTTAGTCACGCTTCCGCCCCTTTCGCACGAGCCCACGCACGCCCCCGGGCGATCGGGATTTATATGCGCCGGCTCGCCAATGGACGTGCCGTACTGCTTTGATTTACGATTCTACTTCAATGAATATGTAAAACAAATACACGAAATCATTCTACCCTCAACACACGTAATTGTGCTACATTGCGCGGAAATATTTATTGCCACGAATTTCCCATGAAGTTGTTTAGTGAGAACCACGTGAGGATAAATTACCACCTGACAAAAGACATGATATATTTCCCACAGCAAAATAAACTTTATTCCTCTGATGTGATTAAAATACGCGATACACTTTCAGAAATAAATTAAGTATAGTTGTTAGATTTGCAATTAGACCCTGAATATAGGTACGCGTTTTCTGCTCATCTACCTTCAAAATAAGCACACAATTCCAACACAGAAGTAAAGAACATGCAGTAAGTTCCCACACGGAATCACGAAAACATTGTTTCACGGATGAATGGAATGGAGCTCTCCGGGCCCACAAATCTTCTCCAGGTCGGCCCGCTTGAAGAAATCTCTCGAACGGTCCTCCTGGCCGAGGAAAGAGGTGGGGGGGGGGAGCGCGCTAGGCTCTCTCGAAGGAGCGCCGCCCCCGCCGCCGACGCGCGCCGCAAAATTCGCTCTCCCTCAAAGGTCACCGGAGCGCCTGCCGAATCTGAATACCAAGCTCCAAATTTCAAATGATGTCACTCTCTTCCTGGAAACCGCACCCCAAACCAGGCCGTTAACCCACAATGCCGATACTGTTTCTCAGATTCAGTACCTTTTCCGACAAACAGCCTAGAGAGAATAACTTCCGGTTTTTTGACAGCAGTTTTACCTCGGAATTTTTTTATTGGAACTAGTTTTCCCCAATTCTCTCTAAGAGATATTCTTTCAATCATTCCCTAGACACTAGTGAACACTGCGTGGTTCTCTACTATGATTATCAGCATAGCGAGACGTACCGTCATACACCAGATGTGAAAGGAAAAGTTCCCCGCCGAGGCAGGAACTCATGATCCTTGGGACAGCGGTATTGAGACTGTACATGCTCTAAGTGCCTCTGTCGCACGGAGTAAAGTTTGAAAATAATTGAATAAATTATATATTTTTTGGTTTTCAGTTGTTGCCTTAGTTTCAGAATGATGTACAATTATTTAGAATGGATAAAACTTTAAGAAATGTATTCATCAAGTGAAAGGTTTGTATTGAAGCATTCAATAACGATAATGAATGTAATATACTCCAGTTCTTATTTGAAAAGCACATGCTGAGTAGAAAATACCGCAATCAATTATCCAAATCACAACACACTTCATCAGCTATTCTACTAAAGAATCCTATCAATCTTTCTTCTCTCCTTGAGTTTCACAGATGCGCTTTTTTCTTCGGCGCGCCTACGCATACTCAATTAACGGCGTTTTCTTCATCTTGCGTTTTTTCCTCTCAACAGTATCCGTTGAACGAAAAAGCTTATATTAAACACATCGCTTGTGCTTCAAGAAAATTAACAAAGGTTCCGTTACACAACATACAATTAGATAATGCATGATACTTAATTTGCATTCGTGCGAGTCATTTTCCCGCGTTCAATAGCACACACACTGAGTAACAAACACGACACCAGTATGCCGCGTGCGCGAAGAAATACATTGGGCGATCTCATGGTTTTCATGTCACCATATTGCACTGGCTTGGACTGATAAATCCGCTTCTCTCTTCCGAGTTCCAATAAAATTTGTGAAAGATACGAGAACAGCACGTTTAAAACTGGATATTACAATAACATTTGCGTTGTAAACAAGAAATCAGTCATAAATATTTAAAGCAGGGTCGGCGTTGCAATCACTGTGAGGAAACTAACGAACAGACGCACGGGTTATAACCTCACACTATCCGCACATTCTACGTTTACTTATCGTAAAAGGCAAATAACTTTCACGATTAAAAAGAGAGTAAATGAATAATGTTGTAAATATTAAAATAGAAATGACGCGCATAACCAAAAAATATTGTGACGTACCATGCGGTGAAGTGCCGTCAGTGCATGTTTTCTTGAGTTCTTGGATCCCAACCCTAACCCATATACAAATTGAATTATGAATGTAGCGGTTTTGGTAATAATCGATAAGAAAATATTCGCTCACATATTATGATAATAATTTGCAAAGGCAAATAAACTACACACTTTGGCTATAATCCCTTGTGATGCTCTTTGTCAAGGGATCGACTTACTGACAAAAGAAAACGGAGAATGATTATTTGAACCACACTTCCCCACATGTTGAAGTGAAAATCGAACAATATTTTAAGTGTATTAATATTATTATAATACACTTTTCTAAATATGACGAAGCGATCAGTGCAGTGGCTCCTTTGGTGGATGAAACTGCTGAATATTCCCTAGAACATCCCGTTCTAGGGAATGAGGGAACCTTCCAAAAATGTAATAGAACATTCAAAAATTCATTTTACAAATGACGCCACAAGAAGCATAACCCGTGAACCGTTAGAGATACAAAACTAGTTTTAAGGGCTCAGTTCCTATTATTCGCGAGTTAAGAACGATGGCAACGCGTTAAAGCGTCACGTGCGTTGCGTCGGTTTTCCACATACGATCTGCGAATAATGTACGTACATATGTATGTATATACATACGTACGTATGTATATAAAGTCCATTCACAAGCAGTAATTTTCATGTAGATGCTATAATAATAATAATAATAATAATAATAATAATAATAATAACAACTTAAATTTATTCCCAACTTGTTTTACAGAGATAATGTATATTGTTGTTTCTTGGAATTACAAATCATCGATGACCAGTTGTGATGGTTAGCAATACTGAATTTACAATTTATTATCTGTCTACATAGTATTTTTTGTGTGGCGTGTTTTTAACAATATTCTTATTATTTAACCTTTACCATCTAAGTTTTTGTGAACATACAAAATAAAAAACCTAGCTTTAAATCATACAATACGACTAATACTATACTACTAACAGGATGTATGTCTCATTAGAAACTTCAAATGGCAACACACAAACGTTTCCAGTGCTCTCAAATAACGACTAACAGGAAGTCCAACAGAATCAAAATCGTTGGAAGTTTTACTGCGATACACAACTATACCAACCTTGAAATTCGTGAGGTAGTATGCAATTACACAGAACACGTTGCTTGGTCCCGGCCCACTCAAAACGAATCATTAGCACTAACAGAACCATACAAATGACGCCTCTCTTTCATTTAGGAGAAAAGCGACAGCGAATTAGGGGGCAGCCTTTCCACTGCGAGAAACAAAAGACTGCTTTTACACAATGCTCACGGAGAAATTACACGGCTTACAGGGAAGAACGAGTGGGAGGTCCCTCTAAAGCAGGGTTATCTGATGAAATTAAAAAAAAGTCTGGCCTTGGTGTGCATCTCAGCATAAAACTTTCAAATACGAGTACCCAGAATATTTCGCTTGTTCATATACGCGGCGGATGTTTTTATTGATTCATATTCTAGCAACTGTTATAACATGTTTTTTATTGTAAACTAAAGATGTAGATGCATAATCAATTCTTACGAAACTGGGCAAAAAATTACAACATTGTATTCATTTTACTAATAATTCTCTATGAGTAGACTGCGCAATGTATTAACTTCGTATTATCCTATGAGAATGTAACCCACTTGTTGATAGTTTCATTCTAATTTTGGATTTATTCATCCGAAACATCACTTACAATTCGTCCTGTTGATTACCATGAACTTCCGGCCGTGATTTCAACACAAACAGCTGAAACGTATTTGAAGAAAGAATCGTAGTTTATCAGCGTGATGTACAAGAAACGTTCGACTGGAGCGAAAACAATCAGAAAAATATCGTGCAGCATGAAACGAGCGCTTTACTCCTCCGCTTCACCTAAGCCGCTTCGCTCCAAGGACGACCGGAACTTTGACGTGGAGCCGCGACGCGGCATTTCCTGGACAACGTGGAAGAACTACCTTATCCGTCACACACCTTGATCCTCGATTTTCCTCTCCAAAAGGTGAAAGAGGACTCGTATATTACGCAGTTATTCCACGATTATTTCATCAAATCCTTTTCAGCCGTTGGAATGTAGACCACGAATCCTGTGTTTATGTTAATAAAGGGATGAATTGCATGTGATACACCAGCCTAAGCCTTACCTGGAAACGGGCAAATGATTTTATAGGGAGACTATTTTACTCCAAAAATATGCCATGAAATAAGATAGACTTGGAGACGGGGTAAACGAGTGAACTCAAAGAAAAAACTGCGTGGGTTGGCCTACAATGGATTGGCAGTTAAATAAATAAAAGCCTTGCCCGGAATCAAATATATATTTTAACTTAAGATCTTTTCGATCGTGTAATCATCATCATCAGAGCTATCTTGCAGCGTCTGGGGGGAAAACGAAGTCCTGGCAAAAAATATCGCTTAATCCCGGGTTGACGGTGCACCTCGGCCTTCGCTGTCACAGCCTGCTTAATTCTTCTGTATGTATCGTTCACTTCTGACTTTTGTGTCATGAACGATAGACAATGATTCAACGTTTACGCGGAACATTTAAACATTTTTTTAAAAAATTTAAGATCTCAAGTTTAAAAATATATATTTGATACCGGACAACACCTTTTATTTATTTAATTATTATAAGGTATCCACAGCGATCTTTTTAATAGACTGGCAGATTTGAAGCCCGGTCCCAGCGGTGGAAGCGGCGAGCGGTGTGAACGCTACAATACCGTGCAGGGGGGGGGGGCGCCCCACGTAAAACAGAAGTCTAATCCTGCACGTTGAGATTTAACTTCCGTGCAGAGAACAAGAGTCCCATGCCTTGGGCTTGAACGCCGCGCGTGTGGCGGCGTGGGCGCGCGGGCCGGTCGCGCCAGCCCAATTTCCCGCGCTGCCGCTCGACGGCGCGGGCGGCCTCATTAAATAACGCTTGAGCCGCGGCCAGTCGAGCAGTGGGTCGCCGTCGCGGGCGCGCCGGCGCCACGGAATAATGCCCATGGGAGAAAGTCACTCGACGTTGACACATGCCCGGCGTTTTACCTCGATTTTTCGTTTCGAAAGTCAACGCAGGGCCTTTGACGGCCCTGTTACTCGAACGGTGAATGGGATGTGTTCCTCGTCTGAGGACGGTTTCAAGTGACGTGCGTTGTGAAACTGGTTTTCATGTCACGGGTTATCAGACGACTTGAGGCAAGAAAACTGGACGATGTTCTCACGAGTCAGGGAGCACGAGGATCGTTTCGATGTTTCAGGAACTCAGTACTCACTAGGTTCACCAAAGCGGTGTTCCTTACCCAATTAAAATGAAGCAATTAAAGTTACAAAAATAAACGTTCTTTATCGAAAAAGCACGTTCCCGAGCAAACAAGTTTTATTTCACTTATTCAAAAATCATTAAAGTTTTAGGTTTGAAACGTGAAATATATCTCCAGATACGAAAACGAGGTAAGCGAAGTCAGTGGTTTACTTATATTTTCTGAAATTCTGAGCCACCCTCTCTCCGATTTGCGCACAAATCCGAGAGTAGACAAATTAGAATGCATTTTTGTTAGTACTAATCGCTTCATCATTGGTTTATAGTTCATAACATTAATTACTGACCATCTGATGTCACTGTAGTCCTAACATTTACATACGACGTATTCAAACATGAAATCAAATTATATTTGTTCCTCTTAATCCGAACAAGGGAAAATACTTTCCCCAGCTTGTTGAATCATTTAACGGGAAGCTATAATTCTAAATGAAAATATGTAACTGAAACACTACAATAAGATGGAACAAGTTAGTTAACCGCAAAGCAATACACACAAAAACGCAGACCCACAATGTTGAAGCCGCTACAACGTGTAAAAGCATGCCTGTGCTCATCCTCAATCAGTGAGTTATTCAGAAATCAACCGCCAGAACATAACTTTTCTTCTGGTTAACATCTCCCCGGCGCGAAGATTGATGAACAAAACCTCGGGGCCGGGCAAATGCCTGTTATTCAGCGTGCTTAATAGGCAGCTCGCTTACCGCACGGGGAGAGATCCACGGGATTCGCGACAAAGCCAAAAAAACAAGCGCGCGAACGAAAAACATCTGCCGCAAGCGCGATAGTTTGCTTCACACTGGTCGTCTTTCGGGAACGTTTGTAGATTGTACAGAAGCGTATCTATCACCTAAGCGCTCTTGGTGACCGTTGCCTCTCTCCCAAACACATGTGTGTGTGTTTTTGAACTACGAACCACTACACGCTTGCATAGTTCAGCCGAAGGCAGAACACTTGGGCTCTCGGCTGCTTAGAAGATTCTCGAGGGATTGGTGACGGGTGAGGAGACTGTGGGGATGGGGAAGAAATGGCTTTGTTTATGAATATCAATCGAAGAACATAGAAAATGGAGGTTTATTAAGTGTTTGGCAGTGGTCGAAAGTGTTTTTCCGCTATGAAGGTGTATAGTGGGTCACAATTTTTTCTTTCGTTTTTGCATTATAAATTCTCAATTTTCCCCCTGTATTCTCTGTATTTTCAAACGAAAATAAATAAATCAACAATCTAGTTGAAATTCAGTTTTAATTTTTTAACTATGTTCCATTCCTAAAAAAATAAAAACAACTTAATAGCACCTTGTAAAACATTCAATTGATCCTTTCGGATTAAAATTCAAATATCAAAAATGGTTCATTCCCCGATGGACGACGAGATTTGTCGCCGACCTACGCGTCGGCTTGCGGTGATCTTCCCCCTCCAGATACCTCCCCAGCGCGGTGGCGCCCCACTCGGGAGTAGCTCTAAGCTCCCGACGTGTGTGGGAGCTTAGCGCTCGTAACGCATGTCAGTGTGTGCATGGTCACAACGACAAGGACAAGATAAGGTAGAGGAAGGACGGATCGCGCGCAGTCCATGACCAGTTTGTTAGATATCTGCTCCAGCATTCGTCTGGTACTGATTGGCGAAACGAAGTAAAAATGCCGATCGGAGCAGCTGGCCGCTAAAATTCTCCTCCAGACAGCGGCTGAATTTAATCTACATTTGTAGCTAGAGTCGAAAGTCCACCGCCGTTGGGATTCGAATCGTAGGAGCTCCCGGTCAGAAACGCTGCTCAGACAGTGACAATGCTGGCTCTTAGCTCTAGTTAGGCGGGGTACACCATTTATTGCAGGCGCAAAAAATGTAAGGCATGTAGGGGAAAAATGAAAAATATTTTTTTTAAATAAAATGAGAGCAGGATAGATGTGGGGTCTGAAAATTTGTAAATCTTAGTTTTTCTCGATCCCCGGAATATTCCACATAAAATTTATCAAAAACGTTTGGCGGTTTTTTATCTTGTTCCTTTTTAGTCTTTACTGCATGTAGAAGTACAGAAAGGCAGAAGCAATTTATAGCTCCTGAAACATGTAACAATTTAGCAACAAAAAAATCAACGTACAAACGAATATACAATCAATTCAATTCATTACATTTTTGGCAGAGGGTTCAGGAGGTGGTTTAAAACCAGAAAGGTTCTGTAACAAATGTAAAGGAAAACGATATCTTAATGCAAGTTAAAAACTCAGACATTCGTCAGAACATACAAAGAAGAGCTCATTTTCTCATGAATGTCTGTGTTTAAAATGTGTTTATGTATTGTTTTATTCAAAATACGTTAAATATGTTTTTCCTTAATAAAAGTTCCAATAATTACTTTTTATAGACAGTATACATTTATTAAAAAATCAATTATTTTTACATTACAATGGTATCTTGAAACAAGAAACTAGAAAAAAAAAAAATAGTAGCAGACTGCATCATGTTGAGCAGATTCACTCGATGATGGAGTGACGACAAAATTCAAAACTTCATTTCGCATCACATTCATTCACAAATCTCAACGCGAACTACGATTGTGCTGTTTTTGCTCGCAAGCACGGCGCGGGGGCGTGTGAGTGCATGTGCGTGATTCCTCGGGTCCTATTCAAGTACGTCTAATTACGGCTAATTACCAGCACACGTTCGCGGGCGAGAGACGGGATGGATGTGGGTCGCGCCTGGGCAGGCGTGTGTTCCGACGCCGCGGGTTGCCTCGTCTCTCAGGGGAACTTGGCGAGCAAACGCTTCATGCAATTCCCTCGAGACGGCCGTTTCCATTACAATGTGCTAATCTTTAAAGACCGTTACTTAAACATACTTCTGTCATCACTAGAAAAAATAGCTGTACGATACGAGGCGAGAATGTAAATCACTTATCAACTCCCTGCTCAACGACAATAGTGGATGATTCTGAACCAATAGTTCACACAGCTTAATTCTTTTCATCTTCTCATTTTTAACAATGCTAAATTTTCAACATAAAGAACTCTTCACCGTAACGACACGTGAAAGATCAAGATATTCACTTCATCTCCTAGTTTTTAGCAACATTCGCAGGGGAATTCTTTATAATTAATACAATACCAAACATCACACACACGGCAACACTGACCTTTGCCTTGTGCAAGCAGCAACATTCCGAGTATTGAAACCAATTCATCATATTACGGAACATTAATGTCTCATTACATCATGTTACGTTACAACTCGTTAGTTGTTGACCACTTACGATGACTCAAAAGAGATTTAAACAAGTTTGCAAAGAGGAACATGAAACACTATCCAACATATCTACTATATCCATCACATCGTCGTTCGCTATTCAAGCATCATTCAAGAATATTGATAAAAATAACTAGTATAATACTAGTATCCCCAACTAAACAATAGTCCGTGGACTTTCGAAACAAAGCAAAAGTCCTCAGTGCGAAATCCAATCGACAACCTGGTCACCAACTCCATCGAACATCTTGCGCAACCACCCACCGGCCATGGATGTCACTGCAGCGCCTCTGACCGGGAGGTCCTAGGTTCGAGTCCTAATGGGGGCAGGATTTTCGACACTAGCTTTTCAGCTAGCTCGAATTCAGTCGCTGTCTGGAGGACAATTCTAGCGGATGGCTGCTCTGATCGGTAGTTTTCCGTGGTTTCTCCCATCAACACCAGGTGAATGTCGGAGCAGTACTCTAACAAACGGGCCACGGACCGCGCGCGATCTGTCCTTCCTCTTCCTTGTCCTATCCTGTCCCCCTTACTCACACACTTACACTAATATGCACTACACTACCACATATTCCGGGAGACCGGTCGGGAGCTTAGAGCTTGTCCCGACTGGGGCGGTGCCCCGCTGGTGGGAGAGTCCTGGTTCGGGGGAAACCCCACTAGCCGACGGTAGGTCGGCGCCGGATCTCGCTATCCAGCGGGGAAAGATCACCGTCTTTTCCCGAGAAAAATCATGCACTACACTAACGGAACTAATGACCGAAGCAGTTGACGCGCCCGGAAACACGAAACAATCAAATTCAACCCACCGGCCATGAGGCCCTCTCCCTCATCGCCCACTGCCCTCGCGGCGTCTGCCCGGTCTGCCGCCGCGCGGGGCTCATCAGAAAAGAATGTAAAACGGCCCCGCCTGGAAGGTGGCCGGGCCGGGCCACGCCGCGCCTCGCTCGCCCAGCGCGGGGGCGGGGCTAACGGGCTCTGGGCAAACACGCGCCGGACGCAACTTCCGCAACAGTTCCAGCAGGCGCCCCCGCCCCGCCCGGCCACGCGCCTTCGAATCGGATCTCTAGCGAGGCAATGGAAGAGTTCCCACTACCCCCAAAAGGCTGTAAATTGGGATTTTCCTGTCATCACCGGCTGTCGAAAAAATAACACACCATGTCCATGAAAGGTCGGAAGGCTTCATACAACAGTTTTGTGAAGTCAATAGAGTGATTCTCTTTGGTAGCTTCGTTACAGAGGTGACTGTGCACCTCGGTTTATGCACGAGGATGCATAGAGGCAGCATAGTTATACGTGCCATTCATAACGACCAACGACCGAAACGACACACAGAACCAGTTGACCTCACGGCCGTAAAAGTTGGAAGTTTCCGGGAGGATGTAAGCAGTTACAAATGTTGCCCGCAGTGACGTGTTTCTGAGCAAGTGTTTGGGATTTAAAGGACAGTCAGGCAGTGCAAATCTTCCTTATTCCGCAGTTAAGCAACAGTGCAAATGCACATTTTTAAAGAATACGAGGGTATGACATACCATTCAATATTTACTTTTAAAAATCTGTAAACTTCAGCGATAACGCAACTCGAAAATTACAAACGGTATCAAAATTTACTTTTCATTGCCTTATTGCCACTTCAAAAGAATGGTGCTTCTGAGCACTATTTGACATAGGTGAGCTAAGAAATGACTAAGAGCTATGAGCTAAGAAAGTGACGTATATCAGATTTACAATAAAACATTACAAAATTTAAGAATTGCAAAATATTAACTTAAGAAAATTGGCAGAATATTAGTTTCAATTTCTCGTCTAATTCATTTTATGATGAAATGATTTCAAATTAATCTGTACCTATAGTATTTATGATACTGTTCTTTGTTGAAGTGCCTTTAAAGACATACTGTACACGCTTGCAATAACATTCTTTCGTTAGATTTGAAATTTGATCTCTACTCGTCGGGCATTGACCGCTGTGCACAAGAGACAAATATATTTGTTTATGAAGTATCGACAAATTATGACAGACCCAAAGCCCAAATCCTTCCATTCAGATACAGGTGAGAGAGAGGACAAAGTAGACTAGTGGTATAAACAGGCGAAAGCAGGAGAATTAACAATAGTATAATTAGTCTAAATTAAGTATATTATAGGGTTAGAAGGTTTTTTTGTGTTATCTACCAGTATTTTTCTAACTCATTATTGTCTAACTTTGTCATGGCTCTGACTGAATGCGTCTTTTCCCTTGGTACATGATGTTGAAATCTAAAATCGGCCCTAAGCCGTCGTCCTGGCCGGGTGGTTGTGTGCATTCTCATGTTGCTTTTTATGATTCATGAATGTATTTGAGATTTTTGTCAACATTTGATACGTATTGCTAAATTAATATCTCTCAGAATTTATATTTTCGGGCAAACCTTTAGAGCTTTCCAGAGTCAGTAATGTTTGTTTGTTTTTAAAATTATCTTAAATATATTATTTTGTTGCTCAATGTTGAAGAGCATGCACACTTCCTTTGTTTTCCCCGGTCGCTTAAGGCAAATGCTGGGACGTTGTATTCTTGTCGCGTTTGTGAGCCCAGGGGCATGACATCTGTAAGTTGTATTATTTACTTATAACTAAGTATTATTATTTACTTGTTTTTATTCACTAAATGTATCTCTTAATTCAATTCTTATTTATAAATTTATGTATTACGTGGTTAGGCGGAAGAGCGGGCCTGATGGCCCGAGTCTCGCCACATAAATAAAGTCATTATTATAATGCTGGGGAGAGCAAGAGGAAGTGCTGAAGACGAAACGCAAGACGCTCGACGTCCAAGGGACTCGCGTTATTGCCTCTGCAAAGGTGTCTTCGTAACCAGTTCTGGTAACCAGTTCTGAACCTCCATATAGCGAGTACGGGGAAAGTTTTCTTGGCGTTCACTAATCATATCACCGACATATCACTCAGGTCATCATTTAATAATCGATTCATTCATTAACATCATTTAACGAGAAAAAAATCTTACGTATGAGTAAGTTAAGCACATCATTTTTAAAAACATTAATATAAAATCAGCCTATCACTGGAAACGCAAATTGTAAATAGACATCGAAAATCATGCAGCTGCGACTTTTGGGGCAAAACCGAAACATTTAGTTGTTGAAATGGGAATGACCACTGGTCTATCTGGATTTCTTACACTACGGAAGGAATTATTCCCTGGGCCATCGACACTTACGTTCCATCAATCTACCACGGAATACTCTAAATAGACCGAGGTAAATATCAGAAAGGCTAGAATGTGGAACGACATACAGCAGCGACGGGAACTGTTCTATTCAAAGTGGCAAGTCCGACAGAGGAGGCGAGACCGGAGGTCGCGAACGGAAGCGCGGTCGCGAGCACGGAGCGGGTTGGAGTGAGGAGCTCGCGGTTAAGAGGATGCACGGTAAAAGCGCAAGCAGCAATCAATTAGAGGCGCCAGAACCGCCAATTTCACTTGACGGATTCGATTGATTTGTACATTTCCTTAAGATTTTTTTGGTCCGGGCGCGTCAACTGCTTGGTCATTAGTCCCGTTAGTGTAGTGCATGTTTTTCTCGGGAGATGGCGGTGATCTTCCTCCGCTGGATGGCGAGATCCGGCGCCGACCTACCATCGGCTAGTGGGGTTTCCCCCTAACCAGGACTCTCCCACCAGTGGGGCACCGCCCCAGCCGGGGCAAGCTCTAAGCTCCCGACCGGTATCTCGGAATATGTGCTAGTGTAGTGCATGTTAGTGTAAGTGTGTGTGTAAGAGGAGAGGATAGGACTAGGAAGAGGAAGGACAGATCGCGCGCGGTCCGTGGCCCGTTTGGGAGGGTACTGCTCCGGCATTCGCCTGGTGTTGATCGGAGAAACCACGGAAAACTGCCGATCAGAGCAGCCGGTCACTAGAATTCTCCTCGAGACAGCGACTGAATTCGACCTAGCTGAAAAGCTAGTACCGAAAATCCTGCCGCCGCACGGTGGTGCATTTTCCCGAAATCCTGGCCAAAACCTCAAAAATGAAATCGCGTTTACTGAACTTTTGCAAATACTACGACACACTGTATACTTGGGGGCATCTGTTTCTGCCCCCTTCGTGTCTCTGGGTCAATTCCCCTGGCACCAGTAGTCACCCGAACCGACCCTTCGCGGCGTTCGGTAGACCTGCAGTGCGAGAGTAACATAGAGAGACCGTCTTTATTTGTAAGTGGTGGCCATACAAAGTTGTGCAGAGAGAACTGGCAGTATGGATTCTCTTCCTCAAGGTTTGTAGAGTATTTTCATGTTCGTTTTATAATGCAATAATGCATAATACCGACGTGGGATGAATTATTAAAATGCATGAAATTAATACAATAATTTTAATTACTCATAAGTTCACGTAGGCTGAAAGTTACCAATTTCGCGGAATTCCGCGATGTTTCTAATTTCATTTACTAGCTGAATCTATCCTCTTTCGAATCCAGTTATAAAATCATGCCCCAACTTGCCCCATTAGTAAATATAAAGAATTAACTTTTCGTGAAATACGCGTGACCGCCGAATATGACTCGCCGAGATCCGTCCTGAGAACGGAAACTGCTTTTACAATGTGGTTTCTAGCGGAAAATTTTGATTCCTTTTACTGAAATAACAAATTTACTTAATATTATAAACAAAAAAATTAATATTTTTAATTTTTGTAACAGATTATGACTATTCACTAATATTACATAAACATAATATTTATGTACATATTACACCTTCTCGACTGGATTACGCACACTTTATTTCATTAAAATTGTACATAAAGTAATATTTACATAATATGTGTCATAAAAGCTCGTCTTAAGGAAGGGTGTGCGCTCGATGAAAGGTCAAATACGTCCGTGATATCAAAGAAACTCATCACACCACCTTTAAAAAATAAATCAAAAATATAATTGATGGTAAAGTAATATTTGTTTACTTAACTCCTAAGTTACATACCAACACTTATTCATATTAGATTGTTATTGTTATAAAATTACTATTATATTATTTTTTATGAAATAATACTGCAACTACAGTTTGAATTTGGTCAAGAAACTTATTCAAATGCAATTCAAAGAAAAATGGTCTGAATGTAGAGCTTCCCAACAAGCTTATGGTAATAGCAACGACAGTAATTCAGCATGACGCTTTTTGAGAAATCTAAATATTCCTCAGAAATAATCGAATATTCATGGTAATGCATGCATAGAATCTATTCACAAAGATATAAGGCGGTATGGAGATGGATTTCCGCGAACATGTTCAAGACTGCACCCAGTCCAGGAGATGTTTAATCGCCTGTTGAGATTTTCTGTTCCTTCATTTCCAACTTGAGGGATGTTTCCAAAAGAAAGTTAAAATTCTTGAACAAATATGCTTTGTCTCATTTGCCTGAGCCAAATATCACCGTAGGGAGAAATGTACCCTAGTGATAAATGTGATCTTCCTTTCCCGTTTTTCGGATACTGTATATGAATTTTCTCGGACAGAGGGCATGAGATGGCATTAATACCAGCCTTCTTTATGCCAAATGTTATCAATTAATATGTAAGTAATCCCTACGGTTTTCTAAAATCAATTTTGTGAATTGATAAAATTTAACCAAGTTTATATAGAAAGTATATATTTATATTTCACAGATTTAAGAAGTGCATTATTCTGGTATTATGTTACGAGCTCCCTTACATTATAAAGATAATCCAAAATAAATTTCGTCGTCGTAGAAAACATACTATAGCTCTCAGAGGTTTTGGCCAGGAAATCGCCAAAATGCACCACTGTGCGCCGTTACGACTCGAACCTAGAACCTCCCGGTCAGAGGCCTGCAGTGACATCAGCTGACGCTCCGGGCAACCTTTGCCGGTGAGGGAAGCGGGGGCGGGGCGGGGGCGGGGGGCGGGCGTTGGGGCGCGGACTCTCCGTTCGCTGTCCGGCGCCCACATGCGAAGCGAAGCGTGGCGTGCCACGCCTCCTATCGCGGCCCCCGAGATAATTACCAAGAACCATTACGCCGTAAATCAAGAACAAATGAAAAACGCTGCTCCATCGGCGGCGTGCGGCCGTGACCTTCGAGACTGTAGGCGCCGTTTACTTGGACGAGATACAACACCAATGAATGTGCAAAGCGACTAATCTCTTTCGCGGGAAGGTGGTGGTGCGTGAAGTATTGAGTTCAGTTTAGACACTCCCTTGTGCGGACTGGTAGGTTAGTAGCACACAAAGCTGATGTCATTGCTTTTCCTGTCTAACAGAAACATTTTACCTTCTGGAGTCCATATGCATTAAGAATAGAGCTTAATTAATTTTTCATAATACTAAAAATCAAATCTATATTAAATGCTGAAATAACAATAAATAAATATTTACGTGCAACGAAACTATCACAAAGTTTCTAACTTGAAATTCCTAACAATTTTTCTCCTTTTTGTTATTTAAGGTCGCATCAACATCTAGGTCATTACCGACCACTATTGGAGTTAACAGTATTGTAACTATGAAGGTGAAACAATATGGTGATGATAAGGGGTGAAAGGTCGAACACAAATACAACAATGGCCGAGGCGGGCCTCGAACCCGCGACCCTTCGGTCCGAGATCGCTACGACACTACTGCCTCGCCGATCTCGGCCAACGGATCGGCTAACAATCTTTGTCAGATACTCTTTAAAATGTATGTCGACATTCTCACTTGGGGAACAAAGAATGCCTACTTAATTATAAATAAACTCCATGTATCTGAAAACATAGGTTGTTACAACAGACAGCAAATTTCAATACACCAATTGTATGTTTTCTAAATCCGATAAAGCTACATAGATGCGCTGATAGAAATGTTCTTCCTCATATTATTTTCAACATAATCGTACTAATCTACGAACGCAAAAACCGGATACGTTATTTTCTAATTCTTGGCCACTAATAAGCAGGCGAAAGAAAATAAACAGCAGTTTATTCTCACAAGTATCTAAAAAGAGTACGAGTTTCTTCGGAACTCGTACTCTTTTTAGATACCCCGTTACAGGAGAAACGAGGCTATAATTACAACACAACAAAGGCATTTTGAATCAGCAAAAGGATTAGGAAGATACTATTTAAAGTCATCGTAAAATACTCTCTACTCCGCCGAAGGACAGGTCAGCGTGCCCAAACAAATCAAATTGAAGGTATTCTAGTCTGCGTTGTATGACAGTAGCTTTCAAAAATGGCCCTCGAAACTATTACACGGCTAATTTACTAGTTCAAAGGTTTTCAATTTGCTGTTAGCTGGCTGTATGTTGAAAAAAGCACACAAAAATGGTGTTGGGGATTGCAAGAAAATGTACAGAAAGGGATTAAAATTACATTTAAAGTTTATGATACTTAAAATCTCGAGAACTTCTATTCAAACTTAGTTCCGTCATGTATTTCTTTGAGCTCTCTGTAAAAGCAAGGAGGTAATACCAGACATCATAAACTGAATGGAATTTACAATAGAAATAAAAGGAATTAATGATGGCTTGTAAGGCTCTTCCAAGTATCATTTAAGGAAAATCCGAATCCTCATCCCTGATTTAAATAGGTAATCCATTGTAATTCACTGCGTTTTCTAAATAAATCTACTATGCTTAAGAAAAAAGTATGTAAGAAAATTGAACTTTTGAAAAGCATTTAAGACTAGTTTTTTTTAATAAATGCAAAGAAATAGAAACTTCCACTCTTTCAAAAGTGGAAAGTGGTTTCCAATAAGTCGTATTTCCACTGAATCGTGGGTGCCAAGGAAATATAGGTAAAACTGGCGCATTTCTGCGGAAGGTTCGAATAGCTCTTACTTGGAGAGCAGTTCTCTACAAGTTACGGCTTATGACACTCAAACTAGATGCCATAACACTTCACGCAATATTTCTAACTTTTGCAATTTTTTAAAATTCAGACACTTCAACGAAAATTAGAACTGCGTCCTTTATACTCACATTTTAAGCGTCCTTTACACGAAAAAAGGATAAAATACAATAAAAATAAACGGGAATCAATTAAAGAGAAAATTTGGAGTTCTTTATACAAAAAAAAAATTAGAGTGCAATCACTTCAAGGAGAAACCGCGCGAAAACTACTAATTTTTTAATTAAGAAAAAAATCTCTATCACCAAGAAGGTAATGTTAATCTTTTTTGGCAATTTTCGAAAATAAGGAGTTCGCCAAAAATGGAACCAGCGCCATTTTTTATCGTTCTTTTTGCCGGCGAGGGAAAAAAATTGGAGCTGTTTTTGAGAAAATAGTAGTTTAAAATTGCCTATCTTTCAAGCAAAATTACTGGCTATTCGCATTTTTCAAATTTTGTACATGACATTATTTCAAGATCTACTATTAAACAATAGATTTAATTAAGGAAAATATCTGTCTTTAATATTGCAGTTGTAGGAAGACGCCAACAAAATTTTGAACCTTTGCAATTTTTAATATTAATTCATATATTTCACTGAAAATGAGACGTGTGCCATTTTTTTAAAATGTCCCTCACACTAACCGAGGAAGACGTTAAATCAATTTGAAGTCATAAAAAAATGAACATGTAACTGAGGCTTCATGTAATGTACCCTTAAAAATCATGATATCCGTTTCAAACTCGCAGGGCTTCATGTTCGTTCTGATCGATCCCGGATTATCAATTCTGGATAAAATAATCTGGATAATGTAGATGTAAAATTGTCGTTGACGGACAGGCAGGCATGCTGAAAGACGTTTTGCCGAAAACAAATTTTTCGGTATCAAGGACCCACAAAACGCGGATTCTGACTACATAACGTGTTTAAGTGATTTACTAGCTAAAGGAACAATATTTATCCCACTCTATCACAATAATTGCCAGTTTCTGCCACAGCATTACAATATTATAACGTAAGTAGGTAGTAGGCAAGAAAGTAAAAAAAAGAGTAATGGCGCAAGTGGTAGGCTACTCAGATCCCCGCAGACAATCTGACAACAAGAACGAGGACATCACGAACACATGTGATCCTTGATCAATCTTTGCTTCCTCTCTGAAGCCCAAATGAAAATAGAAAGTATTTACGGCGGTGTTGCAAAACAGCCAGACTAAGTATGTATTACAAACAAATCCCTGTAGCTGACACCACTGATAGTGGATCGCTAGTGATTAGCGTCGAAAGCAAGCGAGGGAGAAACCATTCCACATGTGCATTAAAGAAAGTGCGGTAGAGGAGAAGCGCAGTAGCCGACGCAAGCGACGGCGTCTCGCATTCGGGCGAGTGGGCGAAGGCAGCGCGGCGACCTTAGCGCGGCCGCGGGCGGGCGGGCCGACGGCCGGGGCGGGCGCGCCGCACCGCACCGCTTAATCTCGCGGTGGCGGTGGGGACGGAGGCGCGGAATGCGTGGGCACCGCAACCCCGCCTCCGCCGCTCCGGTCTGTGGCGGCGGTCGCGGCGCTGTGCCGTCCGCCCAACAGTGCTTCGGGGCTCTGTCCCTCCCTCTTCTCACCGCTCGGGTCTCCTACGACAGCCCAACAGCGCTCACCAACAGCGACGAATTTCTGCCTAGGCAAAGTAGTTAGCTGCCTAGACAGTCAACCAAGGAACAGGCCATAGGTATGACATAAAATAGTAAGAGTATAATTCGATCTAGGCTATTTCTTTTGTAGGTCTCCTTGTTTATTTTAGAAAGTCAACGTAAGTATAACAAAAAATTCCAAATCTGAACAAATTGTACATTTGTATATCATTTCCCGAAGCTAGTACCGGCCAGTAAAACAAAATATGGATCGCGTATCCTCAGCACAACCATCTCTTCGACCGCCACCTCATTTACTCCCAGTTTCCTAGTATCTAACGTTAGTTGCTGTTACCTCTTCATACTCACGTATGCTGCCCACTTCACCTCGTTAAAATCGGATGACTTACGTCATCGCTAGATCTATTTTGTATCCTCTCTTTTCCTTGTTCCATATCGTAACTCCATCGTTACAAATGTTCCTTACATCTTCACACTTTTTCCATGAAATTGAACACTACCACGTTCTCAAAGTCCTTTCGAGTTTAAGGTCGCTGCCCGCTGTTCCTGAAAGCCACCTTTCTTATTTTTTGCAGTAACGTCTTCTTGGCTTCCAGGAGCGTCGCCACCGCATCTACTATCGTTGCGTTTTTGCTGCTGACTTAGCCACTGCCGCTTCCTTCGTTCCTGCTACCGCTCCAATGGGTCGACTTCCTCTTACGTCTCGTTTGCAGGATCGTTGGCCATTCCGATATCGCGTGTTCAGGCAAATTAATTTTACAAATTAGGTTTAACATTCTCACGTTTTGCATTCTTCCTTGATAGCTTATAAAATTCCAATAATTATAAAAAGGAAAATGAGATAGGAAACACATTTTTTAAACCTTTTCTCTTTTGTTCTTTATCTTCATATTAATAAAATCTGTTAAAATATTTCTATTCAAAAAAATTCATCAATTTAAATCGAAACTCGCTAGTGATTCATAAATTGCTAATTACCTTGTAATCTTATTAAGATAAATTGCAATATTTCATTTGTAAACTAAGTACTAACGGAGAAAAATACTTTTAAAAAATAGCTTAGAGCATTCCCACACATAGCTCGCGTAGATAATACCAATCGTGCACACAACATAAATTCATTCTTATTCCTTACACTATCTATCTCATTCACGAATTACGCCAAGTGCGAATGACAATGAAGCCAAAAGTGGCACATCGGCTTTGGCAACTCTCCAAGCAGAGCGCACACTTTTAATCCTCGCATTCTTCTCGTGTGTTTCACGAGGGCTTCATTGATTTTCAAGTCATTCAGTGAATGCGCACCGCAAGATCGCTGGCGACCCGGATTCGCATCCGAAACAATCGCACAGCACACAGCTCGGCGACAAGCTTCCGGGGGAGAAAGCCCGCAGCACATATCGCACGTCTCGTTCCCAGGGCGCCTGGGAAATGCCCACTGCGCGCTGGGAAGTGTAACAGAGTTTGCTCACGTCACTGGCTGTTCGATTTGCGTTGGTCGGGAATCTGACCCATATTCTCGATCGACTTTGATAATCGATACTTCTCATTTTCCTGGTAAGTGAGCAAACCGTAGGCTTACTCTTCGAAACAGTCCCCTACCATTCTCTCAGTTTCACGCTAGGCACACATAATTTATGAAACATGGACTGACTGAAATGATCGCTTCCTATAAAAAACGATCATATAATGTGAAATGGTAGCAAATGGTGTGGAGTTTTCTATAATGTGAAATGTCAGGTACTGTCACTTGCAGACGGATTTCTCCATTTTCGAGTTGAGATGAAGCAAAGCCTATTAGAATGCATGCTTGATATTCCACTAGCATTACAGTATAAGAACGCACTAGGAAATACTAGTGAAACAACTAATTATGTACCGAGATAACTCATCGTTCATGGCCAATATTTTTATCACAAATTCCATAAAAATGCCACAAAAATGTTTCAGAGATCTACGAGAACTCGATTCACGTCTCAATAACAATGCGTTTAATAACCTACATGAAAACAAATCACTAGTTTTAAGTTGTGAATTAGTTTGTAATTTTAATACCAATAGATCAGAAAGCATCAACAAAAAACAAAAAAATAAACTAGACAATTTGCATTTCACGCATTTTTCAGCTTCTTATCCTCCCTACAATCGTTCCTCAAACGATTCTTTTATATTCTTTCCTTATTTTCTTTCTGCCGTGTCATTCTGGGAGCCCCGCAATCACCTTCCTTTCCGGAAAACGCACGGCCCTCGTCCTCTCGGCGCGGCGTGCCTCGTCGCGCCAGGAGCGCCGGCGCGGCAGGCGGGCGGACGGACGGGCAGGCGGCGGCCCAGAGTGGAGACGGTCGCCGGAAAATCAGGGGAGATCGCGTCAAAACGGGTGACAATTTTATTGTGGCCGCGGCGTGGCATCGCGATCCGTTGCGGCGTGGGCCGCGGTTTTTGCCCCGAGCTCGGTTCATTGCTCCGGACGGACGGACGGACGGACAGGGGGCGGGACCGCTGCGGCGCGGCGCCGTCCCGGCGCCCGCCCCGCGCCTGCCCCCGCGCTCGCCTCCGCGCCCGCTCACCGCTTCCGCAGTCGCGCGCTCCCACTCAATCGTTTCTCTGCCCGTTCCTGCTGCCGCACTTCTGCTGCGTCGTTATTGTTCTTACTCCGCGCCTCCCCTAACCTAGTAAATCTCCCCCATACGTCACATACAGTTTTTGACTGTTTTTGACGAAATAAAATAAATAAATATTAACTTGAACAATTGAAACATAATTTAGCCACACTGGTGAAAATGTTTCTGGGGTTTTAAATCTGTCTCGGATACAAATGTAATTATTATTTTGGAAATATAAAATTGGCAAGAAAAACTGTTCTAAATAGAATATTTATTTCTGGATTATTAATTTTTATATGAAAAAATTAATAAATACCAAGATGCGCTCATCGATTTTAAGATTCCCAAAGGCCAGTATCAAATAATCGTATTATTTGACGAATGTGACAACGTTCGTTTTTGCATATGATATTTCTACGATTGCGCTGGTTGGTTCTATACCACAAGGTAGAAAGCGACAAAAAGAGAATCCAGGACAAAGTCTGCCTGACGTGAAAACTCTGTGCGCGCAAAGAACCCGGAAGCTAACCTCCCTATTCACGTTTGGTCGCCAGCCTACTATCTTTCCAGCCTTGTCACAAATGCATAACCCACACAAGTTAGGAGTTTCCTCCGATGAGAACGAGATCCAGCATGAGCTGCAGCAGGATGAAAGCTGTTTTCCGTCTAGGGTTGAGGCGAAAGACTCTCTTCTTTCTTTCTTTTTTAACTTTTGGTTGTTCACACAGCTGGGAGCCAGATGCACGTATTCCTTGTGCACCAGGGCCGTTGAAGTGCAGTTTTCATTCATTCTAAAGATTGTGTCAAACACCGACTCATGTTCCTACTTTTGTGACATTCCTACATGTTCCGGCTATCGAACTCACGTGAATATCTCCACTTGCCGACGTTTTTTGTCATTCCCCACTTTTCTCCGGCACGATTTTATTCCCAAACTTTCCGCGAGTCAGCAGCGAAACTGATGACAAGACCCTGTGCCGAATCTTGACGGATTGTCCTGAATTCCAACGAGTAGTACTTTTGTGTCTGACAATGGATCTTTGTGGGATGAAAGGGATGAAAGAATATCTGTGATTGGCTCATTTCTATTAACAGGCAATTTCCAGTGTTCATATTACAACAAAGAAATGTTCATATTCGTGTCTCGAAAAGAAGTCAACAACGTACTCAGAAAACAAACATGTTACACTTTGAATTTACATTTGTATATAAAACTTAATGTAAGAATGGGCGAAATAAATAGTTGTATTTCAGAACAAATGGCACATCCACGAGTAATGTTATTTCTAGTTTATCAATACAATGCGCATGCCAAAACTATTACACTATTTTTCACATTTCAGAACTCACTTATTACAAGATTATACGCATAGTTTCAGCAATGCATGCGTAATGATGTGATGTGAAGGTCTCTGAAGAAATTTTGAAGATTGTGAATGGGCGGTGATATACTACATTTGGAACTGTTCTTCAGAGCTCGAAAATCTCATCAAACAAATGAGACATCTAAAAATCGTCAGTTTTGATTAAAGAAATGTGTTAACAAAAAAGTATATTTTCACACGCTAAAATTTCCTAATGATATTTTACAAGAGACGCGATTTGTACACAGTAAAAGAAATTGTCTTTTACAGCAAAACAAACACATCCGCTTAAGTTACAACTAGCAAAATGACAGTTTTTTTAAGAGAGTCACTTTTCTTGTGTAGCGACAATACGATGAATGAACAAATTGAATGTGAGATATCGGAACGAACATATATTTACTATAATAATACAATTGTATTACGATAATGCATTGATAATGTAAGCCCGGTTCAAATAAATTTGCCGTCAAAATTTGAACCCATTCCCCTCCACGCTAACGAACGTTGCAGACTATCTTCCGTTATTTTATTCAATTACAGCCAACTCAAGAAGCGAATTGGATAAAGGGAGAGTCGTAATACCGCTGTTTACAGTGCTGTGGTCGCTTTCGATATGAGTGGTAGTGTGTGTGGGTGCGTGAGTGAGTGTGAATGAAGATGAGAGTGTGAGTGTATGTGAGTGAGAGAGTATGTGTGTGAGTGCGTGTATGTGTATGTGTGAGTCTGAATGCAAGTACCAGGATTGTCAGTGTCAATTGTACTAACGCTCATGCTTACGCTTTAGTATTATTGACACTCTCAAATCAGGTACAAACAAAAATGGTTTACCTTCTCTCACTTTTATTTCCTTGGATGTATATATGATAAATGATGCATGGTCACGCAGGTGCTGTTAACGTGGTTAACTCATGAACTAATAGTGAAAAATAAATGAGTTAATACATGAAGAAAGATACAAAAATAAAAAGATCATAAACTCATAACGCTATACGCAGGTATCGATTCACACTTTTAAGTGCCATGTTTTCTGCTGATTAACTGTTTCTATACAATTAGAGACTATACCAAGCACCAAAGAGGAAAGAAATATTGATTTTAACAATGATATTTAATGTATCAGTTACCAATTTGTATCACTCTAAAAGACTAAATATGCCTCTAACAAGTATTGTTCTAGGTCAATGACCCCCGTCTTGATTAGGTTTTTCGTTAAATTTCTCTGATAATTTGAACGAATGCACAGATAGTCTCTTGTTTTGCTTCTGTAGATAAATATAACTTCTCTGCGCGTTATCTCTTCTCATCTCTGCGCGTTTTCAAGTGCTAGCACGTTCAGAGTGGAATATAGTAATTCAAATTATCATTCTCCATGTCCTCGCGGCAGTAAGTCGATTCTTTGAAGAAGGGCACGATGAGGGGTTGCAGCCCAAATCTGAAGCTACTATACAAATAGTTTTTATTACATGGGAACGAATATTTTATCAATACTTGCCCAAAACGCTTGTTTCAACCTGTATTCTTAATTCAACTTGCAAATGGATTAGGATAGGTGTCCCAGAATTTTGGAAATTACTTCATACTTCATTCCAAAGTCCATCACACAAAAGGTTTTAACAGTTTTTAACGTTAATTAAGTAAATATATTGATTAATTAATTAAAAGTTCCATATTTTTCGTTACTTCATCTTTAGAAACACCAATAAAGGAATGAATACAACTTGGAGTTCTTTCCTGAAACGAACTTGGCCCCCTTCGTTTGTTATTACTAAAAAGCTCGCTGCCGCCCTCGTAGCGACGCCCCAGTGACCGCCTGGGCGTCAACCCGCCCTCGACCCGAGGAGTGCGTTGCAACGAGCTCCGTGCGCGCGAGCAACTGTACTTGGGCTGCGTAACTGCGGATGCGCCGCGCCGGTGTGAACGGAGATGCAGCGAACGCCGCCCCTCCCCGCCGCGAGAGCCTCTGCTGAGACAGATAAGAAGGCGTTGAATGATTCAAGACGTTCCGTGGGAAGTCATCCCCTTGTTTGGTGGGAGGCGGGAACGTCTTCTTCAAGGATATGTGGCTACTTTGAGCCGCATGGTAAAAAAGAAACTTAACAAACTAGTGGTGCTTAAAAAGCACGTATTTTCACGCAGAATTACGCAAAACGTACTCTCATTTTCGAAAAATTGCACATGACCTTATTTCAACATCTATCTTTAAGGGACAGATATCGTTAAGGGAAAAAATCTCTGTCTAATATTTTAGTCGTAGAAAGACTCCGAAATAATTTTGAACTTTTGCAATTTTCAAAAAATCAGAGTTTTCAACGAACATGAGGTATGCGCCACTCTCTTAAACGTCCTTTACACTATCTAACAATGAAATTTAATAAAAAACGATGGGGCCTTTTTTAATTTGGAAAATGTCCCAGGGGCTTCATGAGAAGTACCAAGGAAAATTACAATATCTGTTTCGAATTCCAGGGGCCGCGTCTTTAGCCAGATCGATTAGGGAATTTTGAAAAAAATTGGCTGAATGGTTTAGCCACCTAGTGTTGTTTATAGACAGATGGACAGACAGACAGATTGCCGTGATTCGATTTTTCGGTATCAAGGGCCCATAAAACATGGATTCTGGCTACACCACGTGATATAGGATTTTTTCTGAATTTAGCAATTATATTTATCTGCTTTTTGGTTATCCTCCCTCTAAGCAGCAATTTTAAAAAGATTTAGACACAATTTCAGACTGAATATATATATATATATATATATATATATATATATATATATATATATATATAGAGAGAGAGAGAGAGAGAGAGAGAGAGAGAGACAGAATTCTAGAAGACGTCATTCCTAATTCACTACTCTCATAACAACAAATAACAGAAGCTGCGAACTTGAATCCGACGCTAAAGAAGAGTGAACGAGCCGGATGAGGTAAAATAGCAGCCACCACTCAAAATATCATTTATTGTGAAACAAAATGAAGATTCAGGCGTTACAGATAATAAAAAAAAGCCGTTATCCTTCTGATTATTCTATTTTAATTACGTACTGGGCGTAACACGAGATCGAAGTTATTTGGAAACCGTCCTCGCAAGTGGCTGAGTGAAGCGTACATTCAAAGTGATCGGAACGCCGCTGTGAGGCGCGGGGAGGGCGGCCAGCAGGCGCCGCGCCGTCGCACCGGGTCGCGGACGGCGAACGAGGGCGGGCGGTTCCCGCGCTGCCGTCGCGTCTCCGTCGCCGGAAGCCGCGTCCGCGCGGCGGCCGCCAGCCGCATCCACACGAACCACAGAACTCCCAACCGTCTTGCGCATAGAGACCACCCGCCCGAGCACGAGAATATTGTATTTTCTCTTAAGAACACGTCACTTAAACATTTTAGACAGCTCAAGTGTTATAATTCTTTTCACATCCTTCGAACGACGTTTTGGAAGTCTCACTCCAATCTTCAGTTGTAGCTTTTCGTTTTTTGTTGTTTTTTAAGAAATTTTAAGAAGCAACAGGACAGATCCCTGGCAACTGGTATTCCGTGCTTCTTCAATCTCCCGTTAGGGGAAGTTTAGTCCTTTTAAAATTTACCTGCTTGTAACGAACAGTCATCTTGCTAGCTCACACGTGTATGAAGTTGATGTAAGGGAACGGAAGCTAGGGTTCTGTGCATGAAGTCCCTTCTGGCAAGTAAGTGCCGAGACTCTAGGTCGCTCGTTCTGTGAATGTGATAGAGGCAGGGAACACAATCTGGTTCATGCGTTATCTGAATAATACAGAACCTAAAATATATTTTAGATGATTGGTATGTGCCCTTTTAACCCGTCTGAAACAGTTATCTAACGCGTAGGCACTCCTGCCCCCTTGGATACCAGTAGTTGGCCGCTAAATGTGTTGATGCACGGCGGGTCATACAACGGATCCTCCTCTCCCCCATCCAGAAGCCATACTGTGCATTCATGCGTTTGCTAATACTTCGAAACCAATCGTTAAAAGGAAGCGTGCAAATCGAGTTTAACTGTTGAATTTTTCTACTTTTAGTTAATTAAGAACTCAGAGTATGAGTTTCAGTTCTCCAAGCCCTGATCTAGTACAATTTTGATCACCAGTGGTCGTATTTAACTCTCGCGTCTAGTGCGCCGTGAACATAATCGACAGCGGCCATCGCTAACAACCAACTTTTATTCAACTGCCCGAAGCAAGGGCTGAGTCAGCGCATGCAGTCATGAGTCCGCAACGGAGATGTACCCAGGGAGGTCTCAGGTTCAAGCCCCAGCATGGACGAATTTTTTTCGACATCAGACGAGTTGCTCGACCGGACAATGACACCGCTTGTATTCTAGAGACCCGCTGCTCAGTTCCTGCCAATGAAGTGTGTGCTGATACCGCTGCCTGAAAAACTAGCCTCTGACTGAATGCGATCCTTTGTTGCCTCTATTTCCATGCCAGGCGGTAGGTTGATCCTTCATCTTATAGGATTTCCCCATTATCTAAAACAGACACCGATTTATTTATCTTCCTTGCTTTATATTCATATTTCCATGAACATATTATAATCACTTCCAGAGCTTCCCATTTTGAAGTGTCCGCTATTTCCATGTAAATGTTTCTGAAACTGATGAACAGAAACTACGGGGCATTCTTGAAGTATTAAACCGCCTTTTGAATACTACTAGCCAAGATGAAACTCCTACATTTCCCTTGGCTGAATTGCTACGTCTATCGATGCTAGCAGGAGTAACGGCAAGCCTTCGAAATAATTAGACCAATGAATCCCACCGGAGCACGTAATTCCCGAGTAGAAGCCTCGCAATGCTATGCATTGGGGCCGCCGGAGAGCGCAATTGCCCCTTTCGTGTTCACAGCCCGCAGAGGCCCAACGAAAACGTGCACGGAGGGGGGGCAGCTTTCAGGGCCAAGGTCGAGAGAAAATTCGGGGGTCAGCTGCGGCGCAAGAGGCAGCCAGAACAGGCGGGCGAGAGGAAAGTGCGCCCGGCTTACTTTGTGTGCAAATGAAGTTTGCAATGCATTAGAATACACGATGTATGCACGCAACTGCACGAGGAAGTGTTCCAGATTCCACCCAGCAACGGGCTGTTTTTATTGGCATGGTCATGTCCAGTACTACAAACATACAACTGACGTTCATTGCGTCATATGGACATTTTATAAACAAAATACGATGTGTATACGAGCATGTATTTACTACCCCGGTAATTTTTGACAGCAACCACAGTCACTTATGTGATTCTCGTGTACACATTCATTTCTGTTCTAAACCACTAACGTTGTGGTCAGCTTCCCCACAAGCTGGATTTAAAGCGATTCACTAATCGTTTTCTCCATATTACAAAATTAAATCCAGACAATATATTCACCTTGCAAAACTTTTTGAAATGTTCCATATTATAAGAGATGATGCTCCATTACACATCAAACCGACTGCGATTGCTATTGTTGTATTTGCATTTTTGTTTTTGTTTATGTTATTGCAGTAATATTATTTTCAAGGAAGAAATCTAAACTTTACTTTCGTTCTCTGTTGCAGAGTGGGGTGAAGATTCCAACGTCGAGCTTAACGAAACCCACAAAATACCACTACTACCCGCACAACCAGCACATCTACCTGCTGCCCGAGTGCGCGGTGCAACAGGTGGGTCAGCCATACCGCACGCTCGCGCGGCTATTGGCGCCCAGCCGCCAACAGCGTTTGAAAACCATTTCCCGCTCCTTCCATTCATTTTCAGTTGAGTTTCGGTGAAAAATGTACAGGGGCAAGTACACGCATGTCACTTAGAATAAGGAGTGCAATCCCTTCCATTTCTCAACAAGTACTGAAAATAAAATTGAACTACATTTAATTTCTACATCTCTTGAGAAACTCCAGAAAATCTCGTTTAATCTAAAACACTTCTCCTTTATTTTAACCTTTGTTCTTTGTTCCTACTTTTGGGCTTTACTCCTACCCCTACTTGAAAGTATCCACCATGAGCCTCAATACATGTACACATACAGCTCATTCGTTCCACAAAAGAACAGTTTTTCAAGGAAGTAGCAAGAATGAAATTGTATACAAATTAACTTTTTATAAACATTTCTTTTACTTTCTCATATACATTACGTATATACCAAAAAATACTAGTACAGAGAAAGTTATATGATGTTGCGGAAAATTGATTTCAAGAGTTCAACGGAAATACACGGTTTGGGATCCCCTGTTACCAAAAAATGATGTTTTTATCAAAACGTCCGTCCCTGTGTCAGTCCGACCGTGTCTCCGTCTAGAAGCAACACTTGCGTCTAAACTATTCGTATGATTTTTTTTTAAATGAATAATCCTCGGTTGATCTGACTCAAATCAAAGCCATGCGATTTTGAAAAACATACTTTAAATTTTGAGGTACTTTACATGAAGTTCCTGGAATATTATGGCCTCAACATTTTTGTTAAAATTTCTTGTAAAAATATAATGAAATATACTTATAAAGCTATTATATATCTGAATTTCACTGTTAACTCTGAATTTTCTAAAACTACAAAGTTTCAATGAAAGTTTGTACATAGGTCCAGGTTTCACTCTTCTATGATATTTTTAAAATCATATTTCAAAGTCTTAAAGTCATTGCTCTCATTACCGGACCGAAACACCAAGAAAATGTGAAAAAATGTACTTTCGGCGGCAAGAGATTGCAGTTAGGACGAGAATGAGGCAAAACCGAAATAGTAGTCCATACTAAGAGATTAGAAAATTCACTACATGAGACAGTCTCCGCAATTTTGTTCGTGGTTTAACCCACAATTCACATTTCCAATGCCACAATTTTGGGTAAAGTCAACAGCATGCAAATGAGTACATCATATTCTACAAAACACGAAGTTACGGATTAATTAGAACATTAGAATCCAAATTGTTTCTCTTTTTCAAGATCTAGCTGACGAAGTAGACGGGGGTGGGAGGGTGGATTCAGTCGTAATCGACTTTGAGAAAGCATTCGAGGTAGTACCGCATAATCTACTTATCAGGAAATTATTAACTTCAGGAGTTGATGCTATAGTTGTGAAGTGAATTAGCGAATTTCTTAGAGACAGGAAACAAAAAGTTCGAATTGGCACTCAGTTTTCGACTACGGGTATTGTTACTTCAGGGATTCCACAGGGAAGTGTTTTACGGCCATTTACTTTTCTTAGCGTACGTGAATGATATCCAAGTTAACATACAATCAAAGGCGCGTTTATTTGCAGACGATTGTGTTATATACCGAAAAATTAAAAGTAGCGCTGACGAACAAATATTACAGCAGAATTTAGAACATTTACGTGATTACGTGAAAAAAATAACATGGGAATTAACGGATCGAAAAGCAAAACAATAACGTTCGTGTGGGGACGAAATTATGAAGAACCAGACAATCGTTTAGGTCAGGTTATCACCCCAAAAGTCTCATCATCCAAGTATTCAGGCATTCATCTAGATAGTAAATTAGGGTGGAAGAAGCATATAAATCAGGTAGTAAGAAAAACGTGGAAGTCCTTGCAAGTTGTAATGCGAATTCTTAAGAAAAGTTATGCGAACGCCAAAGAATTAGCACTGGTTCGCCCTCTCATGGAATACAGAGTGAGTGACATGTTGAGATCCATACAGAAAGCCGCACCGGAAAAATCTAGATAGAACACAGAGGAAAGTGAATAGTTTTCCTATAGAACTATCGCAATAAAAAAGTCATAGAAACCTCTAGAAACGAGACGAACAAGTGCGATGCTTTGCGCTCTTTATAAATCATACGCAGGTCAACCAGCTTGGAAGGAAATTCAGGTTAGACTAGAAAAAACAAATTATTTTGGCCGAAGCGATCACACCCACAAAATTCGAACAAGGAAACAAAATTCATATCTTGGAAATGTGCCTTTTGTAACAAACAATTGGAACAGTTTACCGCAGCAATTTTCAAAATTTTTCCTCAAGTGTCCGAAGTTTTAGAAATAAATTAGAACAAGATGAGAGTAATAAATATATAATGAGCAAGTGCTGTGAAGTGTAGTGAACGCGATCAATGCATTTTTTACATCTAATTTAGCCAATATTTATGTAGCTTGTATTAAATTTTAGTATCAGCAACATATAATTATTGGAGATCATGACAGACTTGAAATAATTGTTATAATACTTAATATTAGTGATAGTATAATTATTGCATCCTCGGCTTGTGTACTGTACTCATTTATTATTATTATTATTATTATTATTATTTATTATTATTATTATTATTATTATTATTATTGTTATTATTTACCTGCCACCGTGTCATACCCAATTGCAGTTCCAATAAATGCATATATAAATTCTATATCCTACTTTGTCAGCCTATATCAATGAACTACAAATAATGCAATCAAATTTAATGGAGGTTCATTGTAATTTGCACATCAATTATTCAGAACAAGGGAGTGAAAAAGGAAGGAAAATAATCATTACAAGGGGGGAGTATTAGGGGGAATTATCAGGCGTAGAGAGGAGCACAACTAGTACTCAGTGTCAATAGAAACGGCGTTTCTTCAGAAACATAACTTGTTTTCAAGAATTTATGTTTTGAAATGAAAGTTGGCACCTGTTTTAACCGCTATTGTAACCGACAGGAAAACGAATTAACAGCTGCCAGAGAGTTCTTTTCTCCATTATTACCCGTTACTGCAAGCTGATACATGATTCAGCAAAGTAAAAATGTTAATATTCGCTTTACATGATGTTTCGTGCACTTGTTACCACAACAACGTATATTGTCTTGGAGAGACATTAATCATACTCACTGTAAAGGCGCGAGTAGCGCTGTGAATTGGTCAAGAAGTCTATAGCAAAATATATTTGCAAATGATTTTTAATCAACCAAGATATAAAACGGGAAGAATAACCATCAAAAAACTAAGTAATATCGAACAAAATTAAAATTTTGGCAATGCAAAATTACACTGGCACGAATATACTCGTATCTCAAGGGTACAACTTAACTGTTGGTGCAGTCTACTGCTTGTGAACCGCCCCAAAAAAATATTGCACGCCGTAGGCATGCAACTTTTCATTGACCAGTGTACCCTCGCCACAACAATCGGTAGCCGATGAGCACATTTCTCTTCGTCGTTGAGCGTGATGTCGCCACGCTTACGGTATCGGTGCGGTCGACCCTCTTTGGGCCCGATTGATTCACATGCATCAGAAGCCATTCGCGTGAGATGTCTCAAGAGCCATGCCCGGAGAGTCATTCCCACGCTCAATGAGCCGGGAGTAAAAGATGGTTCCTCATTCCGCGACCGACAAGCTCCGTCTTCAAGGTAGTTTTCTAAGCGGTATACATCGTATAATGATGATAACTCATAATCACTTTATGGGTGCATGAATAAAACGAACGGTAGCAAAAGTAGAAATTACATGAAAGTTGTGACAATCAATTCTACTAACCAATGCCAACCAATCGCACCAATCAACACCACTGACAATCAAAATCAAAAGGGTAATATTATTACTTATCAAGGCTTTTGGATTGAACACTTGATTCACATCATTAAACAGAAAGAAAATATTAGTAGAGCTATTCACTATTTCCTTCAAACTATTAATACAATGCATTACATTATTTCATAAGATTCAGATAAGGAATGTTGAGTTCTAAGTGCGTTTGCCGCCACAAACTCACATTATTAAGTACAAGATGTCAGCAAGAGAACGCTATTTGAAATTCACGCCATTCATTTGTCAATTTCAAACGCAGCGCCTCCACCTCACGCTTTCGAGGATTTTCTCCGCCGTTTCCCAAACCTCCAAGAAAATTTCACGCTCACACGAAAGCGATACAATCAAAACGAAGACCTTGGCGCCAATCGCCCAATATAAGTCTACACGCTCACGCTGAAAGGAGCCCTAACCCAATACGGGCCGCGCGGCCGCGCCGACAAAAGCGCAGCGCCGCGCGTAACGGACCTCCCCGGGGCGCGTTCGCCCGGCGCTCCGCAGCGGGCGCCATTCAATCCCCAGCGTCCGTCCCAACATTTGCTCTTCCAGAGGCGCGTTTTTGCGCGCCCGTCCCCCGCTTCGGTAAACGTTCGTAATTCCATTATAATTCGCTTCCGTCTTGGGACGCGCGCGGCGGCGACGGCAAGAAACCTCGAGAAGCGTGAAATCTAATTAGGCAAGCGAGTCGGGGAAACAAGCGACGGGAGGCGCAAAAACGCGAGGGACGTGAGCGACCGTGATGAGTGGAAGGGGGAGGAAAGCGGGTGATAGCGGAGTTGGGGGGCGAAGAAAGGACTGGATGAGACGGGGCTTGGTTGAGCGGGAATACGTGCTCCAATAAGAGAAAATGAAAGGTTCGGACGAAGAAGCACGAGTTTACTCAAAGATAGGAGCATGTTCGATGGATGTATCAGAAATTGCGACAGACGAATGCGGAGAAAGAAGAAAGAAAAGAAGAGAGAGAGAGAGAGAGAGAGAGAGAGAAAGCGAGCGACAGGGAGAAAGAATAAATGAATGAATGTGTGAATCGAAAGACATGAAGGGACCTATTCGATACACGAATTAGACGAATAGAATGTAATTTGACAGAAATTAATGGAATATGTATGACAGGAACCTGCCACGTTCTAGATGAGTATAAAAAGGTTTTATAAGGAAATGGACTATTGAAAACAATAGGATATATCGGAAAGAAAACACCTGAGAGTTTGACACAAGGAAAAAATCTCTGCGTAACATTATACGAGGTACATGTAGAAATGAGGGGGCCGAATCATTTCCTTGCCTTGTCCTTGCCAAAGGCAGTTTTTGGTACTGAAATGATTAGCAAAAAATCTAACAATTTATGCACTTCTTATTTCATCCTTTCACAAATATCAGTAAGAAAAGGATTTCATGTCAAATTAAATGTCAGGTATTCATAAATCTCACGGCTGGTATAGTAGTATTCATCAAGAGTGATTCGGTAAAAATGAAGATTTTTGCTGATTTTGGTATTTTTAATTTAAGAAGTAGCATCTATTTCTCATACCTACATCAATCTTTAACATATTTGGAATGGCACTAACCGATCTCCATGTGAGCTCCTAATAGGTAACAACATATAGGTTACATACCTATATACCTAATAGGTATAACTTAATAGGTTACATATCAAAAGCTTCCAATCTGCCAGAATTATGAGTGGCACGCACATTCAGACATGAATGTACAACTATATTTTTCGCTTTAAGAACCCTCAATACGAAATTTGTCACCGAAATCTCGATCTCAAATTTTTGAACCAAGTACATAATTTTCCGGTACACTACACGTCGGCAAATACAACTGCGTACGGTGAGATGGAAATACCCCTCCGGATACGCACAACGGTATTTAGAAGATATTAACTCTGCTAAGAACCTTTTACTCAAAGAATATCATTTTGGAAACACATCTGCAATAAGACTCATTATGAACGTATGATTACTTATCCACTTGAAATACGGGATTTTAAAATGAAACGAATCTAGCTAGAAAACATCATTATTTAATAGGTAGCCTGAGAGTGCTCACTAATTTCTTCTGTTATCCTATCTAATAGCTCATCCCTCAGCGTGGATTGCGATTGAAAAGCATTTCCTGTTTGAAAATGTACTTTCCGAGCAGAACACGAGCCTGTTCGCCTCGTGGCGCGGCCGCAAGTGACTGTGCTCTTGCCGCAGGTGTGCAACGCAGTGTACGTGCGGCTCAACTTCACGCAGCCGCTGTGCGCGTGTCCCTCGCGCTACAGGGACCCCTGCTCCGCGTCGCTCAACTCCGACGACCTGCACACCACGGAGCTCGTCACGGACCGCGGCGGCAAGGTGAGGCACGCTTCCCACACAACCCCTTCCACGGCTATTCGAACGCAAACGCCAATAGTATTAGCTAAGCTGTATTTTTATAGTCGCATGAGGTATGTAGAATGTCAGAAATAATTCTTGATGATGCTCATTTTTAATACCATATTTTTACAGTTTCTACTCAAAATTATCTTCATCAAAACTATTTTTACTCTAAAATCGTTTAGTCTCTCACGTACGAACAATTGTTTGAAATGCATTTTAAGTTTCTTGATTGACAGAGGGCCTCATTTCTCAATAAATATAGCATCTTCATTGGCTGGGAGATCATTTTACAACTTCACGTGAACACGAATTAAAAACATTTCAAATTGAGTTCCTTCAAAAATTTTTGAGTACAGAATGCAAAGGTTTTTGATCTTTTCTAAGTATGCGGTATTATCTGGTTATACGATTACACTATTGCTAATTTATGAAATATGTGACAAATGTCAGGGCGTTAAATATAACTTGTAACAGAAATTCATAGGAACATGTTCCCTGACCAAATACAACGAAATATCGTAAGTTGTAACGTGCAATATACAGCATGCTACACTTTTAACAGTCGTAGCAGCATTATGTAAAGAAATAATATTAAATCGTTTTAAAATATCAATAATCTTCGTGTTTAAAGACGTTATATTTTTTATAATCTTATAAAAAAGCAACCAATTGTCTTTTTAGTATTATTTCATCAATTTATGTATCTTCTAGGTGTATAGTACCTAACATCAAACACACCAGGGATATGATGTGAATGAATGAATGAATGAATGAATGATAAATAGTGTACACGACGGAGACACTAGAAGTTGAAATATATATCGGTACTAGACGGGGGATGCAGCAATCAGTTTTATGACGCCCGTGTGGTCCGCAGGCGCTGACGCTGGTGAAGACGTGTGAGCCGGTGGCGGACATGCGCGTGTGCAGGGCACCGCGCGACTGGTCGCTGCTGGCGCTGCAGAACATCCGCACGGGCAAGTCGCACTACCTCGTCATCTGCCGCTGCCCCGACGACAGCATACTCGGTAAGCGATTCCACGCGCGGGAAACTTTCTGCGCTCTGCCCTTTGGGGGAGGTACATCCAGTCATCGTTTTCACACATTTTATTTTAATACAGAGAAAATAATATAAAGAAGGGTCTGCTCTGGCAGCTACTGTTTGGATACTGACAGCGAAATAACTGCCGGTTATGTCCATGCACTCAATACACCAATGACTCGTTAACAGATAGCTCACTTGTAAGTAGCTTCATCATTATCTCTGGCAATGCCATCGTCCTATAAGACATTCATTTGTTCCCCACCTGTCCAATTGGTCCCATCTTAGAGTCACTCCTTTCTATAATGACACACTAATGTTAATAATTCACCGACAATGATTGCGAGTTTCTTCACACACAATCAGATCCATTACTCTTTACAGTGGTATTTGCAAGGAGGGGCAGGGCTCATGACGTTTCAGACGCCTCTAGGGGTCGATGATATTCACTACCATCGTTTTGACTAATTTTCTAAAGTAAAGAAAACATTCAAACAAATAACCATAATAAAAATAAAATAAAATAAATGTAATAAAATAAAATAAAAAATAAAAATAAATTTAAAATGTCACATTTATACTCCGCATACAGAAAATTTCTGGTTGCGCCACAGATTCTTTATAATTCAATAACCGATCTTATTATGTGTATTTAATATTGAACAAAAGTAAATAATATGACAAATACGTCGATTTATAATTCGCCTAAAACAAGTTATAATTTCATTGATCCAAAAGAAACAAATATTCAACAGATGGCGCACATCTGAAGATTAAACTATACTTTTATGAATACAGATATACGCCGCAGTGTTTGAAGAGTTTCAATAAATAGTGATAGCACAAAATAAATACTAACATATATTGTTTATACGAATTTACAACACATAAATTATTATTAACAAATTTCAAACTGAACATTTCATTAAAGTAAAGCAATATTAAAACACCACTATCTTCTTTAAACAAAAAATTTTGCAAGTTTATAGCATAATCAGGCACATTACTTCTCATTCAATTGCCTAGTTTTGCTGGAAACAGACATACAATCGTAAAGCGAGTAAACCTCTTTTATCGCACGACTCGCCTTTTTTCCAAACTAAACCTTTCTTCTCCTTCCCATTCGATGTTTGAATACCTATTAACCCCAATATAGTTCAGGCTTTACAACTCGTCTAACGGGAAGCGGACGTGGCGTTTGGACTGCGCCCCTGCTCGTGCCCGCGCCCTCGCCTCGCCCGCAACGCGCGGCCGCGCGAAGGGTTGCCTACGCGATCTACGTCACGGCGCACGGAGCGCGTGCTGCGCCCTCGCGGCTCACCTGCGCCTCCGCGACCGACAAGCAGGACGGGGGCGTCGCACCAGGACTCTTGCTGGAGTTTACTTTTGCGGACACTGCTTTCTTATTTTTTTACTATAAAATGACATTAAACCCTCTCCTACGTCGTGACTAGCATCAACATTAATATATTTTTAATATACTATCTCTTTTAACTTGATACTATTAAATCTATATTAAGAAGCAATTAATTTTCGAATATTAAAGATGAATACACGATCAATAATCAACTACATTCTTTCTTCACATTAGTTATCTACAAATCCAGCCACCAAATCAAATTGGCAATGTTTCAGCAAAAAGAGTACGTGAATTAAGATTTTCGGGAAATTATGGGCAAGAGAATGCAAAATCAGAAATTCAACCGATACATTCAAGGAAGAACTTATTAAACCATACGTATGGTAAAATCATAAAGGCAGAAATATTCTTTTAATTTTGTGAGTGAAACCGTTTCCACCCTCGTTTCTGATAAAATCGACTACGTCTTTACGTATAACAAGCGCGTGTTTCCACAAATGCTTACGCGTGCGCGTAATGCCATAAGCGGCTGTTACGTACGTTACGCGAGCACACACGCGCTTCGAAGCACATAAGCACATGCAAGTCTACACGCCCCAGCGACCGAGTCAGAGAGAGAAAAAAAGAGCAGACTGCAACACACACGACGTACATTCTAGAATAAGATTATTTTTGCGAAGAATCCATGACGGCTAAATACATGAAAAGCAGGTGTACCACGTTCTCGGATTCACTCACACTTCAACAATATTTCAGTCCGACAGATTGTCAATTTTGATTGCATATTACTGTTTAATTAATTACGAGGGTGGTTATATTTATCAACACATTCGTTATTTAAGGATTCTAGCTTAATGGTCTTTCATGGTACGAATTATGCACCAACAGGATCAAAACAAAAAGAAAATTTACTTTAAAATACCTCAAATAGATTAAATGAGAACTGTAGACAATAAAAACGAGAAATAAGATATCAAATCAGCACAACCGATACTGATTGAATAACACAGTCACAAAAATCGCAACAACTGTGGCAAAATTACGAGTACAAGCTGCGTACAGAGACTCCCCGCAACGTCATCAGGCCATATTTGTTCTTGCTGCCGCAAAACTAGGATGTTGCCGTTACGAGTACGTTTGTTCCCAATGTGTGAAGATGTGTAAGAACGTGCTACATTCCGGCCGCGTGTTGCAGAGGGCCCCACGCCGCACGACCAGCCGACGTACGCCAGCGTGCCCGGCATCCGAGTGTTCGGCATGACGTGCGTGCAGCCGCTGGGCAACCGGCGAGGGAGGCCGCTGCGGTTCCGACGCGCGGCGCGGTGTAAGTATTCCTGCAGCTGCACCAGGCTACACCTCGCGAAAATGCCTCCGTGTTACATTATACCGTCAAAGGGAACACTTTTTTTTATAAACGATAGTAACATGGTTGGTCGATTCTGCAATGCGTACATCTATTGCGTGAGTGTCAATTTCTGTTTATCTTCCCAGGACAATGTGATTTTCATAACGTTCGTGGGCGGTCAAGGCTTAGAATTGATCCAGTAGCCTTGAAAATTTAGAGCAGTCTACGTCGACTTTGTATACAACATATTTCGTGTTAACTGAAATCTTTCCGCGAACCTGCTCCTGCTTCATTGTTTCTAACAAGAAAGCAGAACGTCAAATCTCTTAGACCAGCTGAGGTGGCTCAGGGTATGAATTGATGACTCTGCAGTGACTCTGACCGGGTGATCCAAAGGGTTCGACTCCCAATAGTGGAGTATTCTCGATTAGCTAGTTAGCTGGGTCGAATTTAGCCACTGTCTTGAGGAGAATGCTACAAGCCGCCTGCTCTGATCGGTAGTTTAGCGTGGTTCAGATCAACACCAGGCGAATGCTGGAGCAGTACCCTACCAAAAAGATCACAGACCGCCCACGATCTTTCCTTCCTGTTCCTTACCCTAGCCACAGCCCTTACTTACACGCACTTAAATTTACATGTGCCACACTAGCACACATGTGGGGGAGACTAATTGGGAGCTTAGTGCTTGTCCCGGCTGGAGCGATGCCCCGCTGGAGAGATACCTGGATGAAGAAAACCCCGAAACCCAATCTGTAGGTCGGCGCCCGATCTCACCATTCAACTGAGAAAAACCTCCGCCACTTCCCTTGATAAAACATGTCCTACACTTAGGGGATTAATAACCATAGTAGTTGACTCGCCCGCACATATGAAATAATGAATCCATCAAATCTCTTAAAAAGATACATTCGATCCCAGATTTTTTGTATCTGTGAATTATTTTTACTAGTTTCTTTAGCAATATTCGCAAATAGTTCAAAGCGAAATTGAGTAAATAAATAGTGAAAACACCAAGAGGATAGACTGTCTGACACATTAACGTCATATCATCAATCACAAAAAAGCACTTGCATCCGAAAATCGCTCCTACTTACAAGCATAGAAAAGCACCAGACTGAAGAGCCATTTCGGAGCAAAACAACTAAACAACAGTCATCGGTGACATTTCTCCTTCTTCAAGTCACTTTCAAGTAACAAACAGAACCAAACAAACAACCATCGTGCAAAATTGTAAAAAGAAAAAGTTGAAAGACCATACGATGGTTATCGCTTTCAAAGAATTACTGCATCCTTTACACAACCTTCTTTTGTATTGAGATATACCAAAATTTTCCTCTCTCTCTACATCTATATCTGCTAAAGATCTTAGCGTCCGGCTTGCTGGGTCAATGGGTCACGATATAATTATAATCCTTATTACCTCTATAAAGGATTATAGGATCCGCCGACTATACAGCGCAGCTGGGAATCTGAAATAGAATGATTCTATTCCTAGTTCATTTCTGTTTGGATTGACTAAATGAAAAATCACTTTCTTTTCTGAAGAACAAAATTTAACAAAGTTTATTTTTTTTTCTTTTGGCAAACAATTTAGAGAATTTTACAATTTTTAGGCCTTTGATTAAGATCTCTTTCAATTTACAATTTTACACCGCGGTTAACTTATCTTTTCTTCGATGATGTCCCTCGTAGACTTCTCAGTCGAAATATCTTGCGATCTTGCCGTAGTCCAAAGTTCCAACGAAATCCTCTTCTGCCCTATCCAAGCTGGTCTCAAACTATCAAAATTACCAGTCCCGATTACGTCCTATGACATAGTCCCGAACTTGATTACCACTCCCGACAAAGTTCCGATTTATACTTCAATATTGCTTCCACATGAAAATATCTACGAACAGTTCAGAAGCGCGTTTCAGAGCAGAATGAAATCTTCCTGCATGATTCATCCCTCGAAGACTTCGTATTAAACTACCTTCATTTTTTTTCATAACATTTGACCGTCTAAACTTCTCCGCCCAATCCCAAAGTTTCTACTTTCGGCATCAACCCATCTCTTAATGCATTTAGAAAAACAAAAACTACATTGTTTATTCACGGTCGTTGCTATGCTCTAGCTCTCGTGATATTTCGTAATGCATGTTCCACCATATTGTCTCCAAATAAATGTTAATTTATTTTAACGTGACATATCGGTATGTCACAGCTTCCCCTCTCCAAGCGTCATTTGGTTTGCTACAACCTAACTAAATGACAAGACTAAAATTGAACACTTTCTTCTTGCTTCTTCACACTAAACGACATTAACACTTTACACTTTGCACTGCACTAGGTCTTGTTTCTTGCTGCCTTAAAACTATTTACATTTTCCTTTCGGAATGTGCCAACAATAACCATTTCATCATGTATTCTAATAGCCGTATCTGCCTAATATTTGCTCCCCATTAACTTCATTGAATACACATACACTTTAAATTAAACTCCCTACACAAACTGACAAAATACACATAATGACAAAACAATAACAAAAGAAAAACTATTACACCTAATATTTACAACTATTTACAAATCTCTGTTATGACCAGTATATTTAATCATGCGTGTCGCCCCTCATATACGGCTTCATGTTCCTGTAGTTATATGTTCCCATTTGCCGTCCATTTTCATCATTCAAAATCGCGGCATTCTTGCTTAATACTTTACAAATTCGATACGGTCCTTTATACAACGGGAAAAATTTATAAAATAGCTTCTTATCCACTGACGACACTTGAGGTACTCTAATTAACACTTCATCACCCTCCTTATACTCGCCTCGAAAGCATTGTTTCTGTTTTAGCTTTCTTTTGGCTGCTGCCTCCCTCAAATTGTCATAAATTATTCGCGTATCTCTCATCATCATGAAATTTTTGGTGGCTTGGTATTACAAGCGCCGATGCATGCATTGGCATATTTCCTGTGAACGCATCATGAATTCGTTTTCTCTCTGTTTGATCTTGTCCTAATGTCCGACATATATTTCCCAGATTCAGATTCTTGCACCATTTTAACGTTTCTAAGTCCCTCCTGTCTTCGTTTTTCTAATTTACAATCCGAATTAACTAATTTAGATTCTATGTTTTTACTTTTTTCGCCATGTTGAAGCGTCATTGCATTTAAATTATCTACACGCGATTCGACGATTGTCAACTTTTCGCATTGTTGGTCATGTAAATGTCCTGATGTCACAATGTTTTCCTGTAAATAATTAACTTGGGAATTAATTTTGTCGCCAGATTCTTTTAATTCCCTCTGCATTTGGTCGACTTGATTATTAAGAGACTCAATTTTACAATGAATAATGTTAAATTCAGCCGATGTATCCACCCGTAATTGCACTATTTCCTCGTGTATTTCCTGACGAACATTCTTCAATTCTAATGACATTTCCGATGTCATTCCTTCCAATTTAGCGTTATTTTTTTCAAATTCAATATTCATATCTGAATTGATCCCCTCTAATTTATTATTCATATCTGAAGTGATTCCATCTAATTTAGTATTATTATGCTCAAGTTTTGCGTTCATTTCTGCTAACATCTTAAGAATTAAATTATTAGGGTCCATATTTTCTAACGTGCAGCCATTATTTCCTTTTCTTGTGGTTCAATCTCAATAATTTCACGCGAAATTTCTCCCTCGGGGTTAGTATTAGCAGACGCCATATCATCTACATTAACATTCTCCATACGCAATTTTTTGCTCCTAGTATCCATTTTGAATTCTAATACAAATTAAAATCTCTCTGTTAAATTATTTTAAAATCACACCAATGAAATGGTCTTGGCCCTTTCTTATAACTAACAATTAATTTCAAATGTCAATCCATAAATTTCAGATTCCCTTTGGATCACTATATTATAATTTATAAGACTAATTTTATCCGTGTCACCAATTGTTATAAATTATAACAAATTATGCATCACGTTGAGGCGCCATTTTGAGATATACCAAAATTTTCCTCTCTCTCTACATCTATATCTGCTAAAGATCTTAGCGTCCGGCTTGCTGGGTCAATGGGTCACGATATAATTATAATCCTTATTACCTCTATAAAGGATTATAGGATCCGCGACTATACAGCGCAGCTGGGAATCTGAAATAGAATGATTCTATTCCTAGTTCATTTCTGTTTGGATTGACTAAATGAAAAATCACTTTCTTTTCTGAAGAACAAAATTTAACAAAGTTTATTTTTTTTCTTTTGGCAAACAATTTAGAGAATTTTACAATTTTTAGGCCTTTGATTAAGATCTCTTTCAATTTACAATTTTACACCGCGGTTAACTTATCTTTTCTTCGATGATGTCCCTCGTAGACTTCTCAGTCGAAATATCTTGCGATCTTGCCGTAGTCCAAAGTTCCAACGAAATCCTCTTCTGCCCTATCCAAGCTGGTCTCAAACTATCAAAATTACCAGTCCCGATTACGTCCTATGACATAGTCCCGAACTTGATTACCACTCCCGACAAAGTTCCGATTTATACTTCAATATTGCTTCCACATGAAAATATCTACGAACAGTTCAGAAGCGCGTTTCAGAGCAGAATGAAATCTTCCTGCATGATTCATCCCTCGAAGACTTCGTATTAAACTACCTTCATTTTTTTCATAACATTTGACCGTCTAAACTTCTCCGCCCAATCCCAAAGTTTCTACTTTCGGCATCAACCCATCTCTTAATGCATTTAGAAAAAACAAAAACTACATTGTTTATTCACGGTCGTTGCTATGCTCTAGCTCTCGTGATATTTCGTAATGCATGTTCCACCATATTGTCTCCAAATAAATGTTAATTTATTTTAACGTGACATATCGGTATGTCACAGTATGTCTATATTATATATTATACATCACTCCTGACATCTTCGTATTACGTTTCTTCAGCCTCGATCGACGTAACGCCTCACTCTATAGGAGTATTTCTCTCATTTTTCATCCACAATGGCATCTCTTAACTAGAGCCAATATGTATCCATCGCAGGCCCATGCAAGTTTCACGTCTCCCACTGAGCACGTCCAGTTCGTCGCTGGCGGATCGACAGCGAAGCTGCGACGGCGGTGGCACGCGACAGCGGCGCCGGCGGCGGCAGCGCTTCAAAGGGCCGGCGACAACCAAAGGAATGAGAGCGCGCTGGAGACAATAGCGGAGAGAGTGCGCGGGGCGCGTTAGCGCTGAGTTATACGGCGGGCGATCCGCGTGGGCGTGCACCTCGAGCGGGGATTAATGGGCGAGCGCGGGGAGGAGACGACTCCGGTTCCGCTCTGGTTCCCACGCCGCAACTCAGCCCTCCCTCCGGCGGCCGGCGTCTAAATGCCCGGGCCGCCGCCGCCGCCGCGCACGTCGCTAAAAATACGTGTGCGTCGTCCTTCTTCTGCGCGAATCTGCCGCCGCCGCCGTGCGTGCCAACGATGTAGCCCGCCCCTACCATATGCTTGCAAATTACTACCTACCGCTGGCTATGCTGCCGTGGTCGTGTTATTTCCCTCGTTCCTGTTGATTCTCAAAACAAACATTCCTTAAACAAAATTTAGTACCACTTTTTTCACCCACCAATTCGGATGCATAATTTTCTTTATTGTTAATCTTTGAAAACTCTCTATCGCCAGCTCTTCCCACTCTTTAATCACATATACCAGGTCTTAAATATTTTACACACATCCAACAGGTCTCCTGCGATCATACAAAACCATGTTAGTTTGTCTTCATTCTTGGAGTAAAGTCCAACAAAATACTTGTACCACATTTCATACGCTTTCTTCTCGTCCTTGTTCATACGTTTTCCAGATATATTTATAAGACATTTCGAAAGACGTGATACACAATGTTCTTTATTCATTTCCACTGAACTTCGTCATTACAAATCTCCGCTTTTAGAAAACTGAGATTTTATACTCTCTAAGAAGTGCACATCAAATTCTTCATTAGATAAACACATACGTGAAACACTATATTGATGAAGTAGATAAATCCATTACAAGAACGGTGTTCTAAGCTCAAAATCCTTCGAAAACACCCATGCACCTCCGAAAACTGCAGCTAAATCCAAGATTCCTGTTAATTATATACCCGAACAGATTTGGGTTTTCTATCCGCCCACTTACTTTTCATTGACCAATATGTCAAGAATAAAGGCGCAATAACCAGGCTCTTTAAACGTCAACCTGGGATGACCATTCTAATTCGCCGATTGGATTGCGTTGCACCCAGATTAAATAAGTGAAGAAGCAACCAGAGCACTGATAAAAACACCACTGCTTCAAAGTACCAAAGTTTTGAAGATAGTCACGAAATAAATGCTACCGTCAAAATATTGTTAATTATGAAAGATAAATAGTGCAGGTATTAACTGTACTCTTTAGAAATTCGAGCATTGTAATAAACAAGTATATAAAATTCAAGTTTTCATGGACTTACAAGATAATAAAGAAAGATGAGATAAAAGTATTCGGTTATCAAACTTCTTTTCGTATTTGAAAAGGAAATACAACTTTACACAAAAATCTGAAATCTGAAAAACGAAAGCTGAAGACCAAAATAAACCTCGAAAAAGTAAATGAATGAGCAGGAGAGTGGGTGGCCTAGCACACGCGCCGCACGCGAAGCTCGTGATCGTAATTTACCTTTAAACATGCTATTTTCCTATCCACTTTTAATTACAGTACGTAAAAGGGTCATATTTTAATGTTTGGTTACCAGCGTGTTAGTAGTATGTAAAAATTATTATCGAATGTAAAGAATAATATTAACAATAAAGGACATCGTGTTTTGCTATCAATTTCGTGATTCACTGTCGATTCACGTAGTGACACGTCTGGCGATAACATACATTCATACCACGAGCAGCTCCCAAACTTCCTCAGATTGCAGAGGTGAAATGTGCAGCGTGATAAAGAGAATGATGCAAAATAACGATATTTCTGTGGATTGCTCCTACTCTACAACGTGCATTTACCCCTTTATTAAAAAGAAAATTTTAAAATTAAAAAACATCGATGTTTTTGCAACAAAATATCGATGTGAAGAAAACATCGAAAGCAAAATATCGATGTTTCTGGTGGAAAATATTCCCTCTATTCGGCCCGCAGACGCGGCGGAGCGCGGCGGCGCGCGATGGGCGCCAGGTGGGCGCTCCGCTGACACAGATGAGGCGCCGCCTCCCGTCACTTGTTCCAGATGGCCGTGTAGAAAGCGCGTGCACACGAGAGGGCCGCCATATTGAGAAGCCGCTTAGCGCAGCTAGGGTACCCGGGCGCCCCTCGCAATGTAAACTGCAGTTGGGTGGTCAAATAACGCCATGCGTAGTATTTGCTTGTACTTCTAAATCGGCAGTCAGAAGAACAATGCATTTGGAAAATAGAACGAAATCTATTCTTTGAATTTTCCCAAAACTACGCTTCCAGTGATTTGTTAAATACAACCTGACTGGAAAATTTCATTTTCTGAAAATATTTGCGACAAATGTTTACGGCTACTGGTGCTGGGACACTGGTATGTACCTATATGTCCACTGGAATTTCTTTTACTGTATGGTCTTCCCTTATGCCTCTGTAATTCTACTTAGTAGTATAATTTTTGATTTTTTTTTAAGGAAACCTTTAACACGTGAACAGCATTTTACTTCAAAATACTCCGTTTTTACCGAAATGCTTATTTCAACTAAAATCCGTCTAACATTCTTAACAACTATTGTGAGATTTAAAATAACTTAATCAAAAATAATTTTGAATTTAACTGGATTCTCGCCTTCAAATTTTACACATAGGTTTTGTAACTCAAATTTAAATTCTTCATTAACACAGAACCTCAAATTCTATATTATATTATTGGAGAGATAGTATGCTTGATTGTGATCCTAATAAAAACACTACCAACATGGATGAAAACCTTAGAAAGTAGATTGTAGGAGGGTATTCCTTCGTATACGCCTTTTCTTATTTGAGGAAATAAGACTAAATCCTAGCTTAAACCCATCAATAATTGGACATTAATAACGCACCGATTTTATCATCAAATAGCCCCTAGTTAAAACTATCTCGTTTCGCCGTATTTCTTAGAACCTACCCTGCATTCTACAACAGGAAATGGAAGAACATAATAATAAACACGTAAATAGAACATCTCGGACGAGAGAAACAACCGGAACAAACATTCCAGTGATCTGGAAGTGAGCCGATGAAAAACGAAGCGGAACGCAGAAAAAACGGCTTCGCCAATCACGCCCGAGTGTCGAACCGCAGACCTCACTACCGCTACACTCGATCGCCTGCCGCGGCCACAGACGCGCACCTCCTCGGCACTACCTGCTCAAGGTCGTGCGTCGCACGCTGCGAAGAAGTCGATGACGGTGATGGTGATGCCATGGTAATTGTGTTAGTTTTTGGTGGTGGAAATGCCGGGGCTCGGGTGTGAGAATAGTGACAATGTTGATTACGATGCAAGGCTTTGTGGTGTATTTGTGGTGATGGAGATGTCGTGGTTATTGTGGTAGTGGCTGTGTTGATGAGGGGGAATTAGTGATGGGATTGTGATTGTTGATTTTTAGTGGAGTAGAGATGATAGTAGTGAAGGGGACGACGAATAGTGGCTTCTTTCCTTTAACTAGAATACGAAGCAATGGGTGTTATTGTTGTTATTGGTGGTGGTGGCGGTGGTGGTGAAAACTTTAGCACTTTCAAAAATAGTGTGTACGGTAAAGGGAATGTTGGTGAAGGGGGCGACAAGTAAGCCATCGACGATGGTGATTGGGGCGCTTGAAGCAATGGTATCGATGGCAGCGGCAAGAGCCGAGGCGCCGCCCGCCGCCGCCATTGTGGAAGATATCCGTCACGCTTAAATGCTCACGGCACAATGTGATGAGGCGCAGAAAGAGAAAGAGAGAGCAAGCGTGTCCAAGACAAAATAATACAAAAGACGTTCGGACGATGGATGCGCAATGGCTCTCAGAACTCTCAATTGTAAAAGAAAAGGAAGTTGATAGAAACACTCACGCAATTTGCTCATGTGATATCGCCAGATGAAAATAAGGCCATATGTTTTAGATGTATGAGGTAATCGAGGAAGACACGAGAGAGTCTAATTAGTTATGAGACACAGATGTCAAATAGTATGAATACAACATACTTTGCGAACACACGCCATTTGAATTTCATACTTTCAGGATTACGAACCAATTTTCAAGCAATCGTTGGCGCATTGTGATAAAATTCGCTTTCGAAAATATAGAGCTAGACAGAATAAAATTGTTAAAATGTTTGCACATAAAACCAGCATAACACGGAATAAGGGAATGACTGCCTTTTCAAAGAAAGCAAGAAAGAAAGAAAGAAAAACGGGAAGAAACAGAGCGGGAAACGTGAGAGAATCACCTAGACAGAAAACTAGTAATGGTAACGGATTGAATTAATCAATTGGGACGGTGGAGCGTTCGATTTCTTTGACATTATGACATCCATGACGCGCAAGTAATAAATAAAACAATCGGTGACGCTTACAAGTGGCTACAAGTCCGAAGAAGATCATCGCAAGAACATGCATGAAGCACGAAGCTTCGGCCGGTGGGAAGCAGACAGCCGGCGGCGAGGCGGTGCGCGCGAGCATCACGCGGGTGACGGGGCCGCAGCCCGCTTCGACGCGCGCGTTCGAAAAACAAGCGGCGCGTCACGTGCCACTAACTTTCGGGTTCGAAGTTCGGAGCTGCGAGCGGAGACGGGCCGGGGTGGACCGAGGCGAACGAGCGGCTGGCCCAGAATGCTGTTCGCAGAGGCAAGGGTCTGAGATTAGGAAAGGGGCGGGGGAGGGACCGCCCTCAGTGGGTTTGTTTGTTTGTTTGTTGTTTTTTCGTGTTTCCGGACGCGTCAACTGCTTTGGTCATTAGTCCCGTTAGTATAGTGTATGTTTTTTCTCCGGAGATGGCGGTGATCTTCCCCCCGCTGAATGGCGAGATCCGGCGCCGACCTACCGTCGGCTAGTGGGGTTTCCCCATAACCAGGACTCTCCCACCAGCGGGGCACCGCCCCAACCGGGACAAGCTCTAAGCTCCCGACCGGTCTCCCGGAATATGTGGTAGTGTAGTGCATGTAAGTGTGTGTGTGTGTGTGTGTGTGTGTGTAAGAGGGAGAGGAGAGGAGAGGCGCTGCGGTGACATCAGTTGATGCCCTCAGTGGGGTATCGTATTTCTAAGGACGTTTTGGAAAAGAAAAATAAATGGTTTCTCTATTTTATTCCGAGTCCTCTGGTTAAGCGGTACCATTGGTCAACACAGGCATTCATCCAGGCTAGATTAAGTCATTCCCTTGTTTCCGGGTTATCCGCGTTATCCGGGTTTTGTGTACAAAAATTATTACCATTTTATTCTGTCCAGCTCTATATTTTCGAACGCGAATTTTATCACAATAAGCCAACCTTACTGAAATCAAACGCCGCCGCTTTGCTGTCTCTTCTGCCGGTTACGACCGCGAAAGAGGAACAACGCGCTGTTAGTTTGCAAGGGACAAAATGTTGTTGGAGGATGCAACACTGGTGGAATTGGTATTAGGGATGATGGAAGTAATGATTATTGATAGCTTGGAGATATGGATTGGTGGCGAAGGGAAAAACTGGTGTCGGAAGGAAGATACGAAGACTTGATATTGTTAGCAATAATAATAGTGAATACTGACAGTGGTAGTTTCCGCGGCCCAAGTCATGTGAAAGCTGTCGACTGTCCAGGAGACGCTTCGACGCGGCGTCACCCGGACAACCGAAAGCTTTACCAAACAAGTTCTCTGACTCTCTTTCAAAATAGCTTTCCCATCATCACTGGCGTTGACACTAAATCGCACAGGTGCATCGACTGACAATTAACTTCGCTTCGGTTAACAATTCTCAAAATCATCACGCACTCTGGCAACGATACAATAGGTTTCTGGACTCCAGAAACAGCCAATTAGAGCCAAATGACAGTGTTCAATATATTTTACATCCTGTGCGCATTCTAACATGCATTAAATTTCAGCAGCGTTGCACTCAAACTTAGTTTTTAATAACAGTAACACAACGAACAATATATGCACACACAATGAGCAATTTTCTTATTATCTATACGAAACCGAGAGCATTGAGACAAACGGGATGTTTGGTAAAAAATGATACTAGAAGCAAAACGAGACAAAAACAATTTTGTCATTTTTATAAACAATAGGGTTTTAATTAGGTGGTATGACGTAGGTAAATTGCCACAATAATTGTTCTTCTTCATAAAGGCCAATCATAGCACAGGCTTCACTTGTGTGCTTCCATGAATTATGCGTTCAGGGGAACCAAGAGAGGCGTGTTCACCCTGCCCCCCCTGACAATTTTGAAAGGGGCCGCTTAGCAATAAGAAATAAAACATTTTATTTCCTTGATTGTGTTTAATCGTTGATTTTCCAATTTTTTAACTTGACTTGAATTTTGTAATTGGAAAATTGGGAAATTGTTATATCACATTTGGGGAAGAGGCCCTCCAAACCAACTGGCAACCCTGTGCACGGTTTAACATAAAAACAACTGAATTCTTGGTTGTATTATTAAAGTATCATTTCATTGTCCGTGTACAGCGCGCCAGGAAAGTCTCTCCGCAGTAAGCCGAGTCAGGTCCTCCTTTTAAAAATTGCATTTGTGTTGGTAGCAACCAAATCACTGGAAAACAAGTGAAGTGGACAACATTTTCAGCATTTATTATGATTGTGGTGAGTACGCAATTTACGTTTTCAAGCTGCAGCTCGTGCTACCAACATAATTTCAGTTGCAAGCAGACATACCAGCAAGGTGCCAATGCCGAGAGACTTTCCTAGCGCACCATATTATTCAAATACTAGTAAAATGTCTTGTGTAAATGCAAAAAGTTCCATGTAAAACGGCCGGGAGCGGTAGCTCAGTGCATCAACTGATGCCACTGCAGAGCCTCTGACCGGGAGGTCCTAGGTTCGAGTCCTGACGGCGGCAGGAATTTCGACACTAGCTTTTCAGCTAGGTCGAATTCAGTCGCTGCCTGGAGGAGAATTCTAGCGGCCGGCTGCTCTGATCGGTAGTTTTCCGTGGTTTCTCCGATCAACACCAGGCGAATACCGGAGCAGTGCCATACCAAACGGGCCATGGACGGCGCGCGATCTGTTCTTCCTCTTCCTTGTCCTATCCTCTACCCCTTACACACACACACACTAACATGCACTACCTCTACCACATATTTCGGGAGACCGGTTGGAGCTTAGAGCTTGTCCCGGCTGGGGCGGTGCCCCGCTGGTGGGAGAGTCCTGGTTAGAGGGAAACCCCACTAGCCGACGGTAGGTCGGCGCCGGATCTCGCCATCCAGCGGGGGAAGACACCGCCATCTCCCGAGAAGCATGCACTACACTAACGGGACTAAAGAGCAGTTGACGCGCCCGGAAACACGAAAAAACAAACCAAACCATGTAAAAGGGGCCCAGACCTTCTAGTTTCGGGCTGTTCATACGCTTGGTGTGTGTTGCAGATCCGCGGCCGGCGTTCCCTGGGCGCGAGTGCACGCGGCGGCCAAGGCCGTGCAGTGGGACGACTGAGCCGCCGGCCCGGGGCGGGCGAGAGGGGGGGCGGCGCACTCTTGGGAAGGTGGCGGTCAGACGGACGTAGTGGGCGATCCAGAGGACGGAGGACGACGACGCGCCGGGCGCGGCCGGCGGACCGCCCCCGCCCCCGCCCCCGCCGCCCCAGCGCCTGCCGGCCGAGGGAACCTCATTCCGGAAGACAGAGGGGCGCGAAGACACTACAGCGGGCGGTGCTACGGCACAGGCTCGGCGGCTGCCGCGGCTCTCGAGCAAGGGCACTGCCTCACTCACGCCTGTGTCGTTAGAGTCAAGCGACTTCAGATGTAGAACAACACTGAACCTATTTTCTCGTAACAATGACAAAGTTTATTTCCCAATTTCATGCCGAGCTCCTTGGTCTACAAGGCCGGTGAAAATGGAATACTACTGCTTAAACTTCCACATGCGAGCACAGACGTACACAATTCAAAACATCAATAATATGCAGCAACCATTTTTTAATTGAGATCTAATGTGTCAAAAACTGCAAGTGTACAAAAATATTAAAGAATTAAACTGAATGTAACATTCGCGCAAGATTTGTACAAAGTGCTATTGCAACGCGAAGTCTCGATAAAGAGCCCGAGCGGCTGCAATATAAGAAAGTACAGTTTTTTTTATGAAAATATGATACACTACTCAGGTTTCAAATTTCAAGATTTCACTAAATCTGCAGAATCGAAAGGGAAATTATTAATTCAATAGCCACCATGGGAATGAATTTTGGATCTTCAGTCTATTAGGAAAACAAATATTGGGTTATCAGCGACAAGTTATTGGGATTTCTGCTCTGGACACCACTCTCTAGCACAAGTTTTCCTACTAGCACTGAGTTCCGGCGAAAGAACAGCATGAGGCATTGTCTCACACCTACGGAATGCAGGCTGAACGGGCGACAGCAGCGGCAGTGGCGGGGGGCACGGAGGCGACCGCGGTCCGGATGGGCTTCCGACCGTGTCACGGAGAAGATGAGCGCGGTTGGTTCGGGCGGCTGTAAGACGAAGCGCACGACGACAACGACCTCTTTGGCAACTGGGACGGGAGCGGCGACGGAAGAGAAGGCGTCGGTGTCGTCCAGGGATGCGACATCGACAACAAAACACTGATGTTTCCAAACATCGATGGTAATAAAACATCGACCACAAACCATCGATGTTTTTAACATTAGATAAGTAACCATTGCAGTTGACGGGGGAGGGGATTTGAAAGGGGCCACGTTTGTTAATTTTTAACTGGGATTTATCTGACGAAACAAAGCCAAAAATTATTAGGATAATTAACGTAACTTTATATTAACACAAAATTCAAAAATTATATAGACCTCTTTATTGGCGAAAACTCTATTTAATTTACATTTCACCCTTCGTCACGTAAGTCTGGGGAATATTCAGTTTATGAATATCTGAAAATTATTATAGAATTTTGTTATGTTGTTTTTTATTTAAAACATATCAACGAAGTAAAAACATCGTACACAAGATCGATGTTAAAAAACTCGGCCTCAAAATATCGATGTTAAATACATCGATGTTTTGAAAACATCGACATCCATGTCGCATTCCTAGTGTCGTCTCGGAAGAGCCCTCTGTTCACCGTCCGCGCCCATTCTTCACCTTTTCGAGAAAGATACCATTCACACAGAACCGGTCAAAATAAATACTTGTTACACATACACGCAAGAGACCCACGCACTTCCGTGGAAACCACTCTTCCAATCGCTGAGACAACCAATAAAATCAGCGTGAACGCTGTGACACAAACCTTTTCAAATTTCAATCTCTACTCATTTTAAGCAGAATGATTGACACTCGAGAAAGTTCGATTGTCTGTGCTACAAAGAAGGTTCGTAAAAGGTTCTACAAATTGTTTCTGATCAAAACACTTTTCAGTTCCATGTTAAATCTTTCCCTGATTAATGCGCACGAAACATTTTACTTGGTAAATATATTTCCTAGGCGATTTTTAATTTTTTCAGTAGATAATTCAAAAATATCTTTCGTACCCACCAAAAATTACAAATATCAAGATTAGAACAAAAGACCAAGCAGAACACTTGATACTATGATCACTTCTCTCGAAATCTTCCCACTGTTTTCGTACTGCCGGCCTAAAAATAAACTTGAAACATTTCAGCGTTCGACGGAGTCGGTCTGTACGAATGGAAACGCTAAGCAGAAAGCATGCGAAATTAAACTTCATACCACGGACTCTTTTAGAGAAGATGTCCTTGATATCGTCCTTTTAGAGAAAACGTCCGATTTACGGTGTCTCCCACGCAGTAACACTTGACATTAACCAATGATTAGCATAACTCTCAAACTTGATGCATCGCTAAACATATTTATAATTCTGTTGTTATAAAAATGTCATTGCACATAGGAAACGAAACACCGGAGCACTAATGACAATTTTTCGCAATGGGTCATTTAAAAAAACAGTACTGCGAAGAGAGTATGTTAGAAGACGTGGACTACACATAATGAGCCGTTATCACGAAGCAGCCGAAGTGAAGTGTCAGGTTTCATTGGCTCCTTTATTTCTTAGCTCGTTACTGCTTTGTAAGAGTCACAAGCTGTACGAATGAGAGATGAAGATTGTTTTTACCTCGTCCGACCGATACAGGGGCATTGAATATTTATCGAATTTCGCTGGATATCCTTGGAAACAATGATGAAGTAATCTACCTAGCCTCCGCCGAACACAACTACTCTTTCGAGCAGACTCGCGGTTCCTGGGCCGAGTTCTCATCATTCAATGCAGACTATGCATTATTACGTGTCAATTTGTTTCGAAGCAATTAACAGTTTTAGTATTCACAAGACACACATCCTGGGGATGTAAAGAATAATAGGAATAAGGTTCTCTACTTTTTAAGCGTTTATACTAGTAAAAATGATCATTTTTGTCCTTTGTGGACTAAGGATCATCAACTATGCACCTCTAAACACAACATCAATTAACTTGACTGGATAAAATTCTGAAACTCTATTTAATATAATTTAACAATTTAATCTATATAATATTTAATCTGTCATGATTCATAATAAGGATACTAAAATAATAATTGTTTTGAAATGATTGATCAAATGAAGAGTTCTTTGCACTGTTCAGCTTCTTTTACAGCATTTTCTGCATGATTAATGGGCAAGGAATTGTGTGGAGGGTGCCTCTGTCTAACTCATAAACACTATAACTTAACACAATAGTTTGGTGGCAGAATCAACACAGCTGTTTCTGAAATCTCAATGCTCAATCTCAATAGGTCACATTTATTCAGAAATATTAAATGATATTTCTCATTTTTGTAACCATCTTCATAAATGGTGAGTTAAGTTTCCAGAAAAATGTGTTCCTCTCAATTAAGGGCAGCAACTTACAAGTGATGACCAAAGAACATTTTTCCAAAAGCAGGCACACTCCTTTATAAAATAAAGGAACTATTTGTGAATTGACCCGGATATAAATTTCTCTGTATAGCAAACTATGTCAGTCTGACAAACACACCGCACAGCTTCCTAGAGTATGCTTCAAGGTGCAACTTTGGGTGGCGGATAGTCAGTTGCAAATATCAGCAGAACATTTTTAAATATTCTTCCTTGACTTCCTCTTTGCTACAATTCAGCATGGACAGGAAATGTGCCACTGGCAAGTTCCATGACTTTTCTTCTCAATGCAGAATGTCCATTGTATGAGAAAAATGACATTTTTAGTAATGATATTTAACAAAATGCATCAATGGCACAAACTGATCTCTGTTACCTGTAAGTCTACGAATTACTGTGTGTGAATATTCTTAAGTTTTCCAGTACTACATAATTAGCTGAGTGAACAACAAAAAATGAATTACCTAGACAACTGAACAATCGGTTTTCTAGGAATGATTTGCCATATTAACTTGTTGTTCATCCAGCTCACACACTCTCTGCTTTAGTGACTTTTCCAGCAAATGATTATATAGAACCGTTTTTAGCGTTTAAGAAATGAAGGTAACTTATACAATATTTAATAAGTTTCTAATAAATAGTATTCATTTTTTGTAATCCTTTGTAAATAAATATGGTATTGAGCTTTTACAACTCATTGTATTTTCTTGCATATCCTTTGCCCAAAATTACCCAATACTTCCTCACTCAGGCATTTGCACACATAATACTATTTTCTATACACTGATTAGAAGATTGAATTATACATATTATCAACAATATATTTCTATTTTCTACTTTTTGAAATAAATAAATTTACTGAATTAAGAGTAATTTTTTGAATGCAGTATTGTGATAGACATTTCCCTTCTCAGTAAATATTAACTTAAACACTTTTCTACAATTATTCTCAACCAAAACAAACATTAATTAGCTATAGTTTGTAAAATAAGTTAATTGCATTTCATAATTGGAATTCTACATCATAAGGAATGTAATATCATGCCTGCAATAATAGTCACATTTAATAAACTTTCACCAAAATCAAGGTTTAAAGTTGGAGACTAATTCTTGGGTATGCAAATGATAAGTGAATTAATTTTAGAGATACAAACTAAATAATGCATATACATTTTATCTTTTGAATTTTGTTTATGGGTATGTATCTATATTTAGGAACTAAGTAACATGAAATGTTGTTAAAAGGTCTCCAACTCTATATTGTTCTTCAGTCAAACATTCACACATTCCCCGAAAAGAACAATCTGGCTGATGAAACTGACTTCTTGTAAACAATTATACAGACCTAAAAATAAATACAGCACTAAATATGAATGAATACAGAATTTCACTAATTACTTACCAAGAACTTCTGCATTAGCCTGGATACTGCATGTGTACATGGCGGCCATCAATCTTTGTGGCTGTGCCTGGAATGCTCGTCGACACCCTTCCTTCACAGAAGACATAATTTGTCCAGAAAATGGTCCATAAGGTTGACTCCCAACTGGCTCACTGTAAAATAAAATTTACAAGAAATATAGACTCAAATAAAACCTTTATTTTCCAATACTTCGAATCAGTCAATCCCTAACATTTTACCCATTAGTACTTTCATTTTGGTTTTCTTAATTCTATTTATACTTCATCCTAAAGTTGAAGAATACAAACATAAAAAGATATGAAAAACTACACTAAATATTCTGAAATTCATACAGATGACTGAACATTCAATAACTTCTTAGTCATTATTTCATTGTCATATACATGCACAGTCTGAAACAAGAGGGGAGCCAATTATTCTCTTCGCCACTGAACTTTTTTATTTATCTGGTAGGACATATTTCCTTGTAAATGAATAAAAAATACTGAATTATGAATGAAACTGTAACTCTACTGATGATATTAGTAAAAAAATTGGTTTTGTGTTAAACCTTATACACAGTTACCAGATTCCTTGAAGTACCTCTTCCCCAAATACCATAAAACAAATTCCCAAACCCTCAGGTTAAAAAACAGGAAAATGAAGTTAAATATTAAGGTATTGTGTATATTAGAAGTTATATTTAGGAGCAAACTCAACAGGACAAGGGATAGAGGGTTACAATGTGTAATAATATTAGATTAGACAATATAATGTAGAAATACACAATATACTAACATACTATCTTGCTGACTTGTTAATATCCAATCTTCAACTACAAAACACACACCCATGAGAGGTTCTTCACACAAGGGGCCAGCTAGAGTTGCAAGTTGAAAGCCATAAACAAAACTACTGTCATATTCTGCTCTAGAATCAATGAAATTGTCTTTGTTGAACTTCTCCCACACTGAACTGCGGTTGTATCCAGGAATTCTGTTTAGTAATATATTGGGTCCACAACGTCTAGGGCCTACACTCCATATTTGTTCAATAGCATCTTCCCATTCCTTTCCAGCATTTGCAAATGCTTTCTTTAATTCTTCTTTTAAATTGTTGATAGCTTTCAAAGTTCTTTCAGTTAACATTGTAGCATTATGAGTATCTTCAGAAGACATCTCTTCAGAATCAGGTGTATTTTCCACCTTAGAATTGAAATGACAATCCATGGCTTTCAAAAGTTGCATGTTATTTTCAAGCAGAGTAGTTACATCAGATGGAAGAGGGGCAGCCCGAATCTTAATAGTGCACTGTTTGTTGGCTGTATGAATAGTTATTAAGGCCTCCGTTGTCTCAGCATCTCCTTCCTGAAACCCATAACAAAAATACATGCCAATGCTTGATGACCTATGTTTTATAAAGTAGTGAATCAATCATAAAAGGCTGATTATTCACAGAATCATTTGAATTTATTTTTGAGAAGTGTTAAAAAATAACAACAACAACAATAACAACACCCTCACAAAGAATAATATCTCAAAAATCAAATAGTTAATAATTAAAAATTATACTACTTTAATATTTTAAATTAATAAAATTTGTTGGTAAACATTCTTGTAATCAATTCTTACATGTCCAGGTACTTTTTTAGGAGCGTTGTGTTGATCCGAAATTGCTTCGTTTACCATATCAACAGAGGGAGGTACTACAATAGTTTCTCGAAATGGTACAATTGGTTCTGATGCATTTATATCCACTTTAGCATATCTGTCAAATAAGAGCATTCAGATTGTAGAAATATATTTATTGCAAAAAAACATTATTACAACAAACTGATTTGCAACAAAAAGGTAAAAATAAATAAACTCACAGGTTTTAACTACTGAAAATGACAAAATTTAAGGAGTATTATTAAAATTCTAAATAACTTAATACATCACGTGACATATTGCACAATGTTGTATTTGTATGTCTGATCCCCTATTAGATCAACTGTGAATTTTTTCTACATAAACATTTCTACATCATTCTTTCGAATTAATGTAGTCTTCTATTAAACATACCTTTCTTTCAAATCATCCAAACAGCGTTGTAAGTGAACCTCACCAGCAGTAACAAGAACATGCTCACCGGTTTCTTGAACTATAACTTGCACACAAGCATCTGCTTGGTTGAGCAAACGGAGACCATGAATTAGAGCCTGTAAGTCCTGAGGCTGGCAAGGCTCTACAGCCACACGTACAATAGGTACAGCCATCAAAGTAAGTTCAGTAAAAGCTGGACAAGCCACTGTTGTTGACAAAGTTGCAGTTTTCAGAACATGTTCTTCAAGACCACCAATACCTGTAACATAAAACTATGAAATAACCAGAACTTTACGTCGCAATAAAATTGTTTAACCTTTGTTCAGCAAACTCTTTATTCGAATGTTACGAAAACATATTTTTATTTTCTGTTTACATAAAACAGTTTTACTTTATAATACATTAAGCTTATGAATTTATTTTATTCATTAGAAATCTATTTAATTACCACCAAAAGTAATCACAAGTTGTTATTAGTTTCTTATGATGTTCATGGACTCAAAAAAAATGTCTAAACTAAGTACTTTTTAGAGAAGGATTTCCATTCACATCCCATCTTAAAACATTTCTAGTCTCCATTAGCATTTCTTGAAAACACATTTCTTGTCATTTGTGTAGGAAATAAGGGTGAACCTTTGTGTTTTGCGGGATCAAAATTAAGTTACTTTCCAATTTCTGTTTGATGAATCAACAATGTTCTTTAGAATTATTATATCATATCTTCAGTTTCGAATTACAAAAATATCTGATCACTTTTAGAAATTCTAATGACAAATAATATTTAGAAATGACTAAGTATATGCAAAATAGCAATCAAAATAGTGGTTGAAAGATGTACTCTTTTGGTGTAAGTGATAAATAATTTAGTGATACATCCAGAACAGAGTTAGTCACAGAAGTCATTTCATCTTCTTGTTTAAAAAACACACAGAAATAGGTTGGCAAAAAGAAAAGCAATATGCATATATGTAAAAAATAATTTCATAATCTTGCATCAAGGATAATTTGTAAGAGTGCATGACTCTCTTGTGTGTATCTCCATTAATAAATTTCTCTGAAAAGGAAAAATAGAATTCTGCAATCTTGAAAGTTAATCCCCATTAATACATATCCCCATCTTGAAAGTCAGCTGCGTAACTCTTTAGTAACTTATTGCAACTTGTACTCACAAGCGAAAGCAATAATTAAATTCTTTCAAAGATTAGGCAAGAAAATGAAATTGATTTATTAACATAGAAAACTAGTGGTAACAGTTAAAATGCAGCTGAACAAAACCACACAAAATAGTTTTCCAGCAACTAACACCAACATTGCTCAAGCATTATACAAAATAGTGTATAACGCTGCAATGTATTGGAATATTTTAACAAAACGCCTTTATGAATAGTCTCACAACAGTGTACAGAATATATGCAGTACAACAGTTCTTTACATATCAGGAATATCAATGTAACATGTGAATAGCAAATATTTAATGGCAGGTGGCTTATTCCTTGGAGTCTTGCTAGCACATAACATCATGGTGTTGCAAGAAGCGACACACTGATTATGAGAATTCAGTCCGAATTACAAGAACAACATAACCCAATACTTGCATTTTACAGTTCAAATTGAAAATTTTTCATTATTCTTATATTTTTCGCACACACTAATGAAAGAGAGAGAGAGAGACTGTAAATATCTCTCCCAAGGCCCTAATTTTCTTTCAATTTCACTGTGCCTTGGAAATTAGTAATATAGATGTACAGAGTAGGTATGTGAAAATAATAATACAAAACCATTTTAAATTAAATAGACGTATATTTCCGTAATCCAGTACTTACCAAATACATTGCCAGCAGGTACACAATCAATTTCATCCAATTCTCTCCCCATTAATACATATAAATCCTCAATGACAACTTTTGTAATATGTTGGCCAGATTTTAAATCTTTCAGTTTCAAATTAGGATTTATATCTTCTCCATTTTTAAGCTAGAAATTATAATGTTAGTTTTTATTGGAAGTATTAACTATAGGATCTAAAAAAGCAAGCAAAGATTCTTGTCAATTACCATTTCAAGGGCTTTGTGAGGATCATGTTTGGGACCCAGTACATACACCTCCTGACCTTTCTTTACAGTCCCACTGAACACACGGGCAAATGCAATAAAGACATCATCACTAAGGTGTAATGAAGACATTTTTTCCTCATCTTTCTTCATAGGCATCACAGAAAGATCATCTTCTGAAAGATTTTGGACACATTTCTTCTCTGTTACAAATAAAGCCTCAATAACAAGGATTGTGCATTCAATTATTTTTTAAGTTTTCAAACCATAAGTAAATAAAATAAACCACATTGTTTATAGATAAAATTAAATTTCAAAATAACACAAAGTAATAATCACCTTCCAGAGAACAAGTTTGCATCATCATCTCAGCATGTTTTTGACGAGCCTGCTCTCTGCGCTGTGCAATTTCTTCAGCAGTTAATGGTTGTTGACGATTCTGGGGTAAACATTTACGTTCGACCTAAATGAACAGAAATAGCAACAACTGGTAAGATAAAATTTATTAGTAATTAACACTCAAGTCAAAAACAACAATGTAGAGAAGTTAAAGACATACTGGAAACATTTTAGATATAAAAATAATAACAGGAGAATCATTTAGAGGAGAGCAACTGAGAAATGAAGACTTCAAAGCTTGAGTTTCAGCAGGAAGAGCATCAAAACGTTCTGTTTGTGAACACATCAATTTTTCTACTTTTTCTTCACTAATTTCAAGGGGAGAAGGTAACTTTTCACAAACCATACCTGAAACATATTTTCTTTTAAAAACATGCATTTTCCACAAGGAAATTAAAACAAAAAATTTACAGTAAGAAAAATATTTAACTTACTGAGCACTGCCTTTGCAACAGGCAACCATTGCATCAGCACAGCCTGTAACTGAACTTTACCATCTGTATGTCGCATGTCACGGGCAGTTAATTTAATATGCAGACTATCTAGAATCTTCTGTAATTTTTCTTTATCCTACAAAAATTACTTGTAATTCAGTTCACATACCAAATTGCAACCTAAAAATTGTAAGCGGAATAATACTCACTTTTCTCACAACAATAGTGTCATAAACTGCCCACAAATTTTCAAGTACAAACTGAACAAATAAAGGTTTCTTAGCTTTCTTGAGCCCCAGAAATAATTTGTTTTGTCTTTGTATGAAAATAAAAATCACCCCACAAATGTTGCTTCAGGATACTTTCATCAATACCAAGTTTAGAAGCAAATAAAGAAGCAAAGTCTGCCACACTGAAATAACAAATGCTTGAGTTATTGATTAGTGTAACACATAATGGGTTTAAAAATGTCCTGTTATTATTCAGTGGAGTATTACAGAAATCACGAGAAACAAAAAAAATTAATAAAAAAGTTATCACTTTCAAAACAAATATTGAAGTTAAAAATTTGAATTCCTATTATGAATTCATTTACACAAACTTGAAAGCACATCATGACATCACTATCCACCTATCAGCTTCTGAGAGACCAAATTAGAAATAAAAAATTACACTTAAAGCTCTTCTTTAACTTTGGTCTCCAAATAATAAGTTGATTGACAACAAATACTAAATATAAGTTTTTATATAAATTCTACAATTATTATTATTAGCTTTTTTTTATCACATACAATTATTGTAATGAAATTAAATAAATAGTAATTTCTCACAATATTTAGTAAACATTAACTTTATTTTATTACAATATCATTGTTATACAAATGAGATTCACTAAGTTCAAAAAACATAGTTGAGAAAAATCAAGTTGAAATTGATTCTGTGAAATTTGTTTTCTCAATATTAACCAAATTTCAGGACTACAATGATTTCACCAATCAAGAGAATAATATAAATATGTCTTAAAATAGATTATTTATTTCATCCAACTGGTCATAACATATGACATGGGACAAATCATTTTTACCCATCACAAAAACAGAACACAAATATACACAAACAACCCTTCAACCCACAATAATCTGATTAATACACCTTACCAATATAAAGAACTCAAACACATTAACACTGGACTTGGTTTAGCACTGAGTTTCACTTGTGTACTGACAATATCTTATAATGAGTTACAAGACATGAACTCATTTTAAGACGTTTGACAAGTATTCAATGAATCTACTAAAAATAATTGACACAACACTGGTGTAAGAATATGCGTGAAAACAGAATTGAAATTATCTCATTAACAATACTACTATTACTTTATGCCCATACCAACTGGAGAATGAAAGTTTCAAAAATATACATTTCAGGAGAACAAATGCTAAGCCCCTATCACAGGCATTCAGTAAGACAAGAATAAAAATACGTTTATTCTCTTCACTATTTGACTTTCACTATATTGAAACTTCAATACCTGAATGCCCAGCCATCAACAGCACTTGCAAACACCACATTGCCATGATCAGGAGAGAAATACAATTGAGAATCATCAGCATCCTCTAATCCTGTGCTCCAATCTGACAAATCTCGATTCATTTGACCTTGCTCATGTGGTTTTGCTTTCACTGAAACTACGTCTCGACCTAATATTTCAGTAGCAAACAATTCTCCCATTACTGCATTAACCTACGAAAGTAAACACAAAATTCATAGTTTAAATTAAATTAAAATGAAATCAGCTACTAAAAATATTTTCTTTAATTTAACTTTATAAAAATTAATTAAGAACTTACAGTATTAATTGAAAAACATGTTACTGAATGGCACATTGAACAAACACAATTATTAGCTGTTAATTATTAAAAAAATGAACATAGTGGAATATTTTAATTCAGTTATTTTCCACAATGAATTTTTCAATGGAATTTTATCCTAATCACAGCTCTACATGAATAATTGAAGGAAACAATGCAAAGAAAAAAATTGGAAGACTTATTTTCATTCATAATTTGACTAACAAAGAATAACCAGCATGTGAACCACACACCAAGAAAAATATAAAACATTTGAAATCATAAATCTTGACTGTCAATGTAGCCTCAAAGAATTATGTAATTTTTAAGGGCCCATTCCAGTGATGAGATTAACTGAAAGATTCACCTATTTTATTCCTGAAATTTACTAATAATTGCATCATGAACAGAAAAATCTAGGACCAGAACTGCGATTCTCTATAATATTCACACAGCCTCATTCAGTATAAAACTTCAATTTAAGAAATTTCTTATTCTTTTGTTTTGGATGAATATATACTGGACTTGGCACCAAATTATAGTCATAATCATATGTAATGATAAAAAATACTTCATCATACCTGCTCAAGAACTTGTGTGAGATGGACGTATGCATCCAATGGGGATAATTTCATCTCTAAAATTAGACGATCTATTTTATTTAGTACTAAAACAGGTCTTATATTTTCAAGCCATGCTTGTTTTAAGGCCACCTAGTGATGAATAAATAAATAAATAAAATAATGCACAACATGAAAATAAGAGGCAAAATAATTCTTAACATTTTATTTTTAGTACCTGGGTCTGGGGACATACTCCTTCTATTACATCAATCACAACTATTGCCCCATCACACAGCCTTACGGCAGTGGATACTTCCGATGAAAAATCAACATGCCCAGGAGAATCAATTAAATTTACTAAAAATTCTTTTCCCTCTGAAATGAAGTAGAAAAAATTTAATTTGCTTGTTTTAATCCCATTTTTGAATTTTAACTCCATTGCAACTATTTACAAAATTACTCACCTAGACAATAATATAAAGCAATTGAACTACTTTTCATTGTGATGCCTCTTTCTTGTTCATCTTTTCGACTATCCATATACCTGAAATAACATGGATAGGATTTTGTGAAAGAGAAACAGGCTGCCTCCTAAATCACTCCACAAAGAGCAGTTCCACACTCTCATAAAACATTAGTTCCTGAATATGTTAAACATACTTGACATGTATTCTACTCACCTGAGCTTCCCAGCCATTTTAGGTGAGATAATACCATTGCTAGCAACCAAGCTATCAGCCAAAGTTGTTTTCCCATGATCAACATGAGCAAGAATACATATGTTACGAATATTGGATGTGGTTTGTTGGAGTTCTGCCAACTTTTTGGAATCAAAAAGCCTCATTATAATTACTCAAAAGATACCCTAACAAAAAATAAAATGTGGTTATGAAATAATAAAGGAGCGTCATCTATTACAGAACAGTTCTGCCTGACACTTAAATGTACATATTTAATATAAAACTACTAAACCATTTAACTAATTGATTAGTATCTTTCTGCATATCAAATAAAGACACTATTTAAGAAAAAATTTAATTTAAATCAAGGTGATCTCAATGCTGGAGTGATAACATAAATTTACAAATATGCTTTCATGACTAGGTGAGGAAAGAGTTGGAATGAACTGCAAATAACTTAGTACACAGTAAAAACAGCTTTATTACACAAATGTTGAACACGTTTTTTAATGTTTGTAATAAATTATACAAACATTTGCTAACATTTTTACATAATGACTAGGTACAGAAATGAGACCAGTACAATTTTGCAAGATGCATCATTGAAACATCAATACAATTTTTGGTACTAGGCATAACTTGGCCAATCAATGCAACATGTACCTTCATTTTACCATGACAAATGCTTCAAAAACTATGCACACAATGCAGTTACTAATAAACTGTCATATGATATCTTCAAGAATCATTATGACAGCTCTGGAAGAGTCATATTTTCCCTTGGACATTACAACAACTTCTATGAACACTAATTAATTACTGATAACTAATTTAAATTCTTGTCCCTTGTTGAAATTCTAAGGGAGCTTTAACTTTTAAAAGTTCATCCTGCATCTCCTCAGCTATCTTCCTATATTTTGCAGCAAGTTCTTCATTCTTTTCTATTCCCTCACCTCTCTTATACATTAGACTGACATTAGCACAAGCTTGCATTTCACCTAATTCACACGCTCTTAACGCAAACTTATATGCTTTTGACATATCCTTCTCAATTTCTGCTTCTTTAACACCTGAGATGAACATGCCACTTAGAAAAAAGCAACAATAAGCTCTCTTTCCTTCACAACACTTTTCTAAGAGAGTCACTCCCAATTTGGGGTCTCTGTCCTTCCGACAGTGTGAACCACGATTAATGTTCATCATTCCAGCAGAGAGACAACCACTCACATCACCAAGTTCACAAGCTTTAAACATGTAATCATAAGCCAGCTCCAAATTAGGCTCTTTCATTGCCTTCCCTATAAGATTGTAACTACCATATTTATAGCAGCTTTTGCCAAAGTTATAATCATCACAGTTTGATTTATAAACAATGGAGGCTTTGCTGAAGTCTTTTTTTATTGCATCCAGAAAATCACCAAGTAAATGACACACTTCAGGTTTCTTTTCTTTGTAACACCCAAACCTGTACTCTATGCCAAGGTTATGGATATATTCTTTCACTTGTGCTTCGTCTTTTAAATCATATGCCATTGTAAGAAGATATATATAACTTTAACTTGATGCCACAATTTCACAAAACAATCAATGAAAATATTCGTACCTTTCTTGTCAAAGTCACACACTCAGCACTCTCCACTACATTGCCTGTTGCACAGTATTGCTACATGCGGCCACGGCTCTGCACTTGTATACCTGCTTATTCGTATATAGTATAGTTGCAGTCAGTATAGCGAATCAAGAACAGGGAATAGGAAAACGTGCAGCCAATCTGTTACGAGAAGTGCATGTGGTCAAGCATTCGAATAAATTCTAAATTTGGTACTCCTGATCGGAGGCTGTACCTGTTGACAACAGAAAGTCGTTACAAATTGTAATCAAATGAAGCGAGTTGTGAAGTAGGATGCGCGGTGGTGGTATCCCGAAGCATTATTTAGGGTTTGTGAAATTTTCGCCGTGCGAAAATTGAAAATGTGTGACATTCAAGCTTGATCAATTTGCAATGAATAGAAAACACTTCATAGTGATTATGCCCTCTTCAGTGTAAATAGGCTATGGCATATTCGGTACGTTCAAGTTTTGTTTTCTTCTGTGTATATTGCGCTGTGAAATAAGTGAGAGTTTTTGATGATATACAATGTAACATCAGTAATTGTTACATGTGAATTATAGGCGGTAGAACGCCCAACTCCATATTATTTTTCCCGAATCAGAGGTTACTTAGTTTGAGATTACCTAGCATGACAAAATTGTATCTTGCTGTGTCATTTCTTCAGAAATAATTGTGAATGTTCTTGAATTCGTATTAATTTTGGGAACTTAATGTTCCTAATATACCCAACAAAAAATACTGCTGTGTTTTGCACTAACAATGACTTGTTTCTTAGTAGATTCTCTATGGTATAACATTTCTTTTAATTATATGATTAATGCTAATGATTCATTTACTAGTTCTTGTTTCAGTAAAATAGATATTTCTTTACATTACACTTATTTAAGATGTCTTTTGCAGTGTGTGAAAGTGCTATTTGAAATTGGGCATGAAGCATCAATTAGAACAAAACGAACACCGGAAGGATTTACTCATGATTGGGAAGTATTTGTACGTGGAGCTGACAATAGTGACATTTTCCACTTTGTGGATAAAGTAGTGTTTTATTTACATGAAACATTTCCTAAACCAAAACGAGGTTTGTAGTTTTAAAAGACTGTAATGTTTATGTATTTCTAAATCATGATATTATTGAAACATAAATGAAATATTATTTTCTTGTGAATAGTGGTGAAGGAACCACCATACTCCGTGAAAGAATCAGGGTATGCTGGATTTAACCTGCCAATTGATGTGTACTTCAAAAATAGTGATGAACCAAAAAAGGTTCGCTTCAATTATGATCTTCATTTACAACCCACTGGACCTCCTATCAGCAAGGTTCTTCGTGAGCAGTATGTTTTTCCCAATCCAGCTGAAGATTTGAGGCGCAGATTAATCAAAGGTGGTGGGGTATGTAACAGAAAAATCATATCCATTTTCAATTGTAATTTGCTGTTACGGTGTACCTAGAGGATACAATGTATATTACAGTAATATGAAAATTATTTTGTCAGGTTGGTGTTGGTTCCGAATCTGGATTTCATTTAGCAGTATCTGAAAAACATCCTCCTCCTGCTTCTGATGATGGACCTGGCCACAAACATCCTGTTCAGACTTTGGTAGGGAAGCCAAAACTTAGTGGAAATGATTCTGGCAAGAAACATAAAGTGAAAGTAAGTATTATTATTGCATGTTATTCATTTGAAAAGTTATTCTGAATTAGAAATGACACTGATATTTTTTTTTATTTTTAGGAAGGAAAAAGTGATGAATCCCGTGTGAGCAATTCTTTTCATGATCTCTTTGGCCCTCCGATCAAGACAGCAAAAGTCTCCCCTGATCCAAAAAAAGCATCATCTCATTCATCTCCAAAAGTTTCTCCTGCATCCAAGTCTTCAAAGCCATTGGATAAGTCAAGTGGTGAGAAAACAGAAAAATCAAGCAAGTCAAGTAAACATGGTTCCCAGCGAGAAGGAAAAGATACCACAGAACGGAGCAGTAGTAGCAGTACAAAAGAGGAGAAAAAGGAGAAAGACAAAAATAGAGACAAAGAGAAGAATAAAGACAAGCCTCCCAAAAGGCCATCTACACCTGTGAAACCCCCATCTACCCCACCTAAGCGCCCATCCACTCCTCCTAAGAGGCCTCCATCGCCAAAGAGACCTCCGTCACCAGCCAAACTTTTGGCTCCTCCCCCATCAGCAAAGCTAACTACTTCTCCAAAACATACAACCAGTGTTAAACCTAGTAAGGATGAAGCTAAAAAAGTTAGTAGTGAAGATAGCAAAAATAGAAGTGAGACAAAGTCTAGTGAAAGTAATAAAAGTGAAAAAAAGAAGAAGGATAAAAAAAAAAAAAAAAACAAGAAAAAGAAGAAAGAAACATAGTGAAGGTGACAAGGAGAAACAGAGGCATAAGCACAAAAAGAAGGATAAAAGCAATAAAGATAGAGATAGGGATAAGGAGAGAGAGAAAGATAAGAGCTCCAAAAAGAGTTCAGAAAGTAAAGTTACAGATATTCGGGACAAAGATAAAAATGGTCTGGCAAATGAATCAAGTCGAGGCAGCGCTGACACCACCAGTGATATTTCAGCACCCCACAAGAAACAGGCAGCTTCAAGCCCATCACCAAGTCCTATTCGAATGGCCTCTCCAATGAAGCCTTCATCAACACCTGAGAAGTCAGTTAGTGGTGTGCCACTGAAGGATAAAATTAAGAGGTCCCTTATATCTGATGACAGTAGTGACTCTCATTCATCTGCTTTGTCAGATGAAGATGTGGAGCCTCCAGTGAGCAGGATAAAACCAGTAAAGACACCAGAAAGTGGACATGTGCCAGTGGAAAATAAAACTTCTGTGTTACCTGCAACTGAACCTTCAAGACCAAACAGCAGGAGTGAAATTTTAAAACCTAAGTCAGAAAACACAAGCCAGGAGAGAAATAGTCTGAATAAAAGTAGCAGTAAACAAAAAGAGAAAAGCTCGAAAATAAAAAAAGAGCGGGAATCAGGTAGTGGTGATGGGGAAAAACCAGAGAAGGACAGTAAGAAGAATAAAAGGAAGAGAAGTAGTAGAGTTGTGGAAGATGAGATTGTTCACGAAACAATGGTGAAGCTCCATTAAAAATACCCAAACTTGAAATGGAATCTGAAGAACTTCCATTAGAAGCAGAACAATTGGAAGAAAAGGCAGCTGTGGAGGAAATGGAAATTAAAGAAGAATCTGAACCTGAAGATCCTCCTCCTTCAACCACATCTCATCTTACAGAAGAATATGTGTCACAACTTCGTGAGCTGCAGCACAAGATCATGACATTAGAAGACAATACAGAACTTCAACGAGTAGTGCAGGTTATTGCAGAAACGGGCCAGTATGAAATCACCAAGAAGACTTTCGACTTTGATCTGTGTGCCCTGGACAGGAGTACAGTTGAGAGGCTTCAAGAATTTTTTGCACCTTCTTGACATACAGATCAGACTGTAATGAGTGAAGGTTTTGGCGCTACCTGATTAATATATAATTGTACTACATATGTTGATCAAATTTGGCCTTTTTGTACGTGTGATGACAGCATGACAGATTGTGATAAGCTTTCCACATTATGATTGGTTGTGGAAAAATCTTGAGACGTGCCACAGGCATAATGTTTATATCCCTAAACATGTGGTAGGATAATTTTATCTAATACACTCATCGATCTTGTTTTGATAAATTAGTAATTTCTTATATACATCCATGAAGCTGTTTATCTTCTGATGTGAAAATTTATTTAATCAATGTTTTCGATTTTTTCCTCATTTTGTCATTTCTAATTTCAAGATCCTTTAAGATAATGTGATTAATTACTATTTGCAGTTGTTTTGATTCAGTGTTTTTGAATATTTTGTTTCTGTATCTTTCAAATGGATGATGTTGCTTCATTCTCAAATAGGTGCTGTTAATACTTATATTTTTACTTCATTTCTTTACCTTCATTACCAAAAAAATATTATTGATCTGCAGTTTCTCAACAAATGACAAAAATCATGATTTTTTATTGTTGAGGTCAAGATATTATCTTATTCATGTGTTTTGGGATGTGATAAATTATTAGCCTTCTTTTACAACGTTGCAATACTTGTTTGAATGTTAAAAAGTACAGAAGTACTTGTACTTGCAAAGTACCATGTTATAAATCTGTGTGAATGATTATATTATTTAAATGTTATTATGAATATTGTGTTTAGTATTTTGTTGTCCTGCTTGTTTTGAGTTTTTATTGTAGTTTTATTTGAAAGATCTCGCTATTACATTAGCTAATGTATGCTGCTTTGCACTTGTGGACTGATGTGCATAATTGTTATTGATTTTGAATGTGAGGAAAATATGAATTATAACTGATGGCATCTATAAATAGTCCATATTTTGACAGTATGTGTGTGGTAACATGTATTACAGTTTCAAATGTAAATAAATCTTGATATTTGCCATTGGGAAAAGATACTGATATATTTATATATATTGCATTAGGGACATTTATGTCTATTGGTTTCTTTAGTGAACAAAGCTGACCAGAAATGATATTTTACTGTGTAAAAATATTGTTTAGTTAATAAATCATTTGTCATTGGTTCCGATTAGAAGTAAGTTATGAACATAATACTTTGATTTAACGTATCAACTTGGAGAACTTGAAATAAATGACTGAATGAACTAGGATAATTATAACTTTTAACTTGTTCATGTGGACTGATATTCTTGAGTTCCTTAATTGATTAGAACTGTTGCAGGATTTTAATCAACTCATTCCACTCGTTTCTTTTGAGTGGTGAAATATGACAAAATATCCTGGTCAGCTACAGCAATGACATACTGATGTCCAGCAAACCACTGCTTTGTGGTATGAAAGAGAATAAAAAAAATTGTAACAGTATCTTGCAGTAAGCCTCACAATTCTATTGACTTAATGTATATATTATTGTCTTGTTTTGTTTACAATTTCCAAGAGTAAATTAAATATTTATATTTGTGTGGTTATAGAAAATAATTCAATGCATAATACTGCTTTGAATTGGACCTTCCTTTTCCTTAAAAAAAAAAAAATGATTTTGTCCAGACATGATTGGTATTTTGGATTCATTTACATACAAAATTATTTTGAACCAGTTGGAATCAAATGTGATCATTTCCAAAAATTTTCAAATTTTAAAAACTTTGAATGGATCTGCTGCATTGTATTGCATAAACAGTTGTTTACATTCCACTTTAGGCATTATTTGTGGAGCACTGGTCTGGGCATGCAGTATGTTTGATATCAGTACAAAATGTATAATACATAGATTTGTTTCTGTGTTGACTTGTACCCGTATCATCACAAAGTGCACTACAAGTTTGATAGTGTGATAAATTATAAACTTACTGTGTGCACTACAAATTTTTTTTGTTATTAACACACTTTTGTTGTCTCTTCTACCTTATTTTCACCATTCAAGGCTTAACTCTTGTAAATAATAGTGTGCTTGAAGAGTCAGGCAGAATAGAGAATAGGTGTTTCATTAACTTAGTTTACTCTAGCATTTGTATGAGAATGCTTATTCGTGTTTTGCATGTATTTAAAAAGAAACTAAAATTGTATGTGATTTCATTGTTTTTGTTTTGAATTTTATAAACTTTTACATTTGTATATTTTTGCTGTACTTGTTTTGTTTGATCTTTCATCTGGTCTTATTATGGTGTGTTATTTCAGAATCTTTTGTACCGGCATTATTGTTGTAAAAAATGATCATAAGAATTTGATAAAGAATGAGAGAACAACAGAAAATTGATTTGTGAGAATGTTCAATGATGTGGTAATAGTCATAAACCACATCAGAACTACAGAACAGTGTTGCACTGTTTTGAAGGATTCTGACTGATATTAAACTGAGCTAAATGCGATTATTTTCCTGTATAAAAGTACATTTTGCCATGGATAAATTTGTTTTGAAACATAAGTGCATTAAAAAATCACGATACTATAAAATCTGGTGCATTATAGAATTTGCAAGACTTAAAATGAAGTATATATGATAAATGTGTCAAAGAAGTTGTTAAAATACAAACGAATAATTTTTTGTAGATATTACATAGTGAAAAGAAAATAAAATTATTCAAGAATGTAAGTCTTTTATTGTCCCTGCTATTCCTTACCCATAATTTTAAAAAAATGGAGGGATCAGCACATTTAAAGTTGGGATGTTTCTGAGAAATGTATGTTCAGAAATCAATTCTGTCCACATCTAAATAGTAAACGCTAATTCCACTTTTCATTTTAGACTACAAAGCTCGGTGGCAGCTCAGAAAAAAATTGCAAAAAAAAATTGTTTCCTGTTCATCTGATTGTATATTATCTGATGGATCGCCCTTGCAAGAGCTACAGGAAGTATGCTGGCGAGTAGAATTGTGACCTCAGTGAGTGCTCTAGGGTCGAGCAAGCGACTGCGCGGTGCCAAGCTGTGATACGTGCAAGCTAGATTTATGCAACTTTCAATTTGGCTAGAATTTATTCACTGTTCGCAAACACGACGAGGCATTATAAACATCTTCGTAGCAGTGGGTGTATGTCGCAGGGAGAAGAGATACTCATTTGATCTGATCAACGAGAAATCGAACCAGCCATGAGCCTGCTACCACCTGACGAAGAACAATTACGAAAAATTTATGAGCAAATGGGTGTCACCGAAGCAAGTCTAGAGAGAGATGTGATTATTTTACAAGATTGGCTCGCAAAGCAGCCACATCTACCTTCACCAGCAGGTACCAACCACAATTATTTCAGTGGATAGCACATTTGATTAATTTGAAAGAGCACTTTGATTTTAAATTTCGCAATCTCGCTTCCAAAGCGTTTTTGGTTCGATTGAACTTTGTGTCGCCTGCATCCCCGTCGAAGTATCGAGACTCGACAGCCTTTCCGTTATCGAACAGCCGGTCATCCATGCATAATCCATACCTAGCGGCAAAGACGCAGCCCGCGACGCTCCTCGTCGTCGTGAAACATTGATCGGGCCTTCGGGCGCCCACAACCGCTCAAGTTGGCGGTAAGCCCGTCAATATCTAGAGGCATGCTTTCGCCATATGGTTTACAATTCTACCCTCGTACGAGATACGTGAATGAGAAGTACTTCGGGATTGGCTTAATTTGGGGTTTGAAACCCCCATACACTTGCGCAGAAAAAACAAAATTGTTTAAAAGATTGCACCTCCAGTAATCGAGTTATTTCATCTCCTAGAGGGTAAGAGAAAAGAATTCCGTAAGAGCAAGAATAGCGCCAAGACGCTGTTATAAAGCCAACATATTGGCTTTATAACAGCCACACTCAACATGATGAGGAGAGGAAATTGCATTTTGGGCCCCCGTTTCCTTTAATTTACACAAGACATTTTATTAGTACATTAAGAAATAAAACATACTACATGCAGAATGAAATTATAACTATTGATAAAATTAATAATTACATTTGATTTTATGTTGAACCTTTTATAGGGTTACCAGATGGCTGGGAGAGCCTCTTTTCCAAATGTACGAAAATTCTCCAAATTGTCGAGTTAAAAAGGGAAAAATAAGGGTTTCAACAGATTTACAACAGTAAAATGATTATTTTTAAGGGGCCCTTTCAAAATTTTTAGGGGGGGCGGTTTTCCCGGCGACATAACGTTTTTCATGTTTTAAGAAAACATTTCACGCACGTACATAAAATCCCTCATTTTTATACGGTCTTAAAAAATGTACTTTCCCAATTGGTCGGGATCTAACAACTGAAAATCCATACACGCATCAAAATGCAATTCTTTTTAAACGATCGATATCTCGACTTTGAACAACTTCTCAATTTCATTTCATAAAAGCGCTTAAAATATTCTATAGTCATATGGCAATTTCTCCGATGTTTTTAAGGAGAGGTCAGGTTTTTACTTACATAAAGTACTGAAATCACTTCAACAATACAATATCGAATTTGTTGTCGTAAAATCAGTATTTAAGGCTGTTTTGAGTTGTAACTTCGTACACACGTCCAGGTTAAGGCCAACAAATGTTGTTCCAAAGATGGTAAAGATTTGTGCAGGTGGTGCGGAAGCACGCAATTTAGTAGTAACCCAAAATCGGGATGTCTGTCTAGATGGACAGATGTGTCATGCATAACTCTGTCAGATTAGAAGATTTTGTGCTGAAACTTGGGAAATTTATCAAAAGGAAGATTCCGGAGATTATGAAGATATTTTATTTGGTGGGGGGGGGGGTACTTTACCTGAAGTTCCAGAGACATTTTCAAAAATATTTCGGGATTGGCTTAGTGTGGCTACATTTTTTTCTTTAAATTTTCCTTCGGAATAGAAGAGAGTACATTTATAAGGTGAAGTTTCGATTTTCATTAAAACCTATGAAATTTTGAAAATTTGCTAAGTTCAAAATTATTTTCGAAACTGTCATACACCTCCAATATTAAAGGCAGATATTTCTTTGATAATGCAATTTATCTATTATCTTATTAGATATATAAATGATGTCATGCACTTAAAAAATATAAGTAGTTGGTGGATTATAATTAGTGACACTAAAGATGTGCCCGTATGCCACACATTCCAACTAGATTTAATTTCTGTGAACGATTCCACATGGTGCGTTTTGATAATATGTTTTAGAAATATATCCTTATAAATATATGACACCAAATATACATTCGCATTATGGCGTGTGCTCTAATACGAAAAGATCCATTTTGCAATATTTTCATGAAATTTTCGAAAAAAATAAAATAGAGGTATCGCAAAGGTTCCGTCATTCAATTTAATTATTTATAATAACAAAAATGAAGTAATGTAAGGCTAAGAAATTGCTTTGAACTCCCCCTCCCCCGCAACGTTCAAGATAAATAAAGTAATTCTCCGCTGCAACACGCACAGCTTAACCAAATGAAATCGTGCCTAACACTCCACGGACTTTCCCATTTACATCACAAGTACAACGGACTCTCAGTTTGCTATCAGACTTGAATTTCTTCACTGAACGAATGACTATTAATGAGTATATATTATAATTTAGACCATTCCAATTCTATCTCTAATTTCCCACTCACTATACGACTAGTATGGTATAGCTGGCAGTACTTTGGAGGAGTTTTCCGCAATTTTTCCCCGTTTTTTTTAGCCACGATTGTAAAAATTGCCTGAATTTACTATTTATCACTCCCTTAGTTACCCTTTGTTCTTCGTCATTTCCTTCCTCTTCCTAAATACAATTTTAAATCGATTAGACCTGATTCCGAAACTTACGTTTTTTCCATATCCTAGCATATTCAAAAATACATAAATGTTCATCATTATTTAATGTTACTTTCAGAACATGATATTCACTCCATGAACTTTTCTGTTTTATTGCTCTGGATGAAAAGCTCTTACCCCTACTTCTCTTTGTGGGTGAGTGAATCACAACAAATAATTTCATTGGTTTCACCTTCCAGTAAATGTTAGTTTTCACTACTCGCATTTCGTAATATCCATAAATTGTGCGAAGTATGGTGTTGATACAACATATTATCGATATCACAGCGTATTTTCGTACCCATTTTCGATTTTTAGAGGGCGAGATAAGGAGTCATGCGTGACGAGTGCCAGCAAAATTTCGTCGCGTGTCGTTTACCGCGTGCTGAGTTCCGCCAACCCTAGTCCACACACGATCCTACCTCACGCTGGCGACACTCGAAGTCGAAACACAAACAGATCAATTATAAACTTGTTTACGGAATTTGGGGAATACTGTATACTCTGGAATATGGAATTTAATTAACGCAGTAAATTTTAGGTTGTTGGGAAACATTGGGTACCAGAAATGAAATATAAAATTAAAAACTAGCATTATTAATTAAAATATTTTCGTGGAGTATTAAATGTTGATTTTTAAATATTCATTAGTCGTAAGTACTAAAAGTAAATAGTAGAATTCTCTCAGTTTATCGGTTGGTTGCTTATGATTTAAATAACATAGGTGTTGCGTGGGTGTCAAAGTATAAGAAATTAACAAACTGTTTAATATTGATGCATAAATAACACTAGGTAACAAATTTTTTACATGCTAGAGCGCGCAAAGTTCTCAATTTTATGTATAGATTACGAATTTCACAATAAAAACATTATATCAAGTCAAAGTTTTTAAATATACCGTATCGAACTGTATTTTGCTATTAATACTCGTACAAATACATTTAAATTGCTCAAGTATGTTGAATCAATAAGCATAAAATGCATTTAAAAATAAAATACTTGTACAGTTCATCATGCCACTTTCATGAGATACCAAGACAATTAGACTTTCGTGGTTGTGAGTGTGTGATTTTTTAATTTTTTTAATTTTAAAACCTTTTGTATTCGAAGGTTGATGGATTGATTTTTTTTCGTGTTTCCGGGCGCGTCAACTGCTTTGGTCATTAGTCCCGTTTGTGTAGTGCATGGAGATGGCGGTGATCTTCCCCCGCTGGTTGGCGAGATCCGGCGCCGACCTACCGTTGGCTAGTGGGGTTTCCCCCTAACCAGGACTCTCCCACCAGCGGGGCACCGCCCCAACCGGAACAAGCTCTAAGCTCCCGACCGGTCTCCCGGAATATGTGGTAGTGTAGTGCATGTCAGTGTGTGTGTGTGTGTGTGTAAGGGGGAGAGGATAGGACAATGAAGAGGAAGGAAAGATCGCTCTCGGTCCGTGGCCCATATGGTAGGGTGCTGCTCCGGCATTCGCCTGGTGTTAATCGGAGAAACCACGGAAAACTACCGATCAGAGCAGCCGGCCACTAGAATTCTCCTCCAGACCAGCCGGCGACTGAATTCGACCTAGCTGAAAAGCTAGTGTCGAAAATCCTGCCGCCGTCAGGACTCGAACCTAGGATCTCCCGGTCAGAGGCGCTGCAGTGACATCAGTGACTGCAGTGACATCAGCTTTGAGCTATCGCTCCCGGTTTGTATTCGAAGACTGTGTGCGCGTGTTTATTCTCACGTTTGGGAGTCGCGTTCAGTCAGGTCTCAGGTGATGTTTTGAAAAAAAGTCACATACATCCTCGTATTTCGTACTGCGTAGCAGTCACCGAAAGGTATTCTTATAGCCCCTTACCTTATCGCGGATATACAAGTATCCAACTGTTGGAATAGCAAACTCTTGAGCCAGTCGATGTCATTCGGAAGTGTACCCGTATTGCGCGTGATTTTCATGTCTGGTTAGCATGTCTCTCAAATACATTAATTACATTACAGTTCTCTGTGTTTTATAAAGTGAAATTCGTCACAAGATCCATTGAATTGAATGAGCTCGATAAAATTGAAAATGACATTTCTCAAGTCACATTTTACACCTATATTTCTAAGGCAAAAAATACTATAAAAAGTATATATAAAAGAATTTGAAATAGTATGTAATAATTACGGGTAATAATAACAAACGGGCCACGGACCGCGCGCGATCTTTCCTTCCTCTTCATTGTTCTATCCTCTCCCCTTACACTTACACACACACGTACACTAACATGCACTACACTACCACATATTCTGAGAGACCGGTCGGGAGCTTAGAGCTTCTCCCGGCTGGGGCGGTGCCCCGCTGGTGGGAGAGTCCTGGTTAGGGGCAAACCCCGCTAGCCGACGATAGGATCTCGCCATCCAGCGGAAGAAGATCACCGCCATCTCCCGAGGAAAAAATACACGCACTACACAAACAGTACTAATGACCTAAGCTGTTGACGCACCTGGAATCATTAACCAACCTACCAACTGGTCACAGAATTGTTAGAAAGCTACAAAAATATGGGATGTAGAATGTGTCTGAAAATTCACTTTCTTTACTCCCATCTTACTTTTTCCACAGACTTTGAGTCAGTGGCGGATCCACGAGAAGGGGGCATGGCCCCCATGCCTTATTTTATTGATTTAAATATTTATTTAAGTTACAATTATGTAATTGTTTAAAAAATAATATTGTCGAGTATCATACACTACAAAAATAACATACAATATAATAACAAATGTTTATTATTTAACAAAAATCTATGATGATCCCCCCCCCCAAAATGATCGTTTGGATCCGCCCTTGCTTTGAGTGATGTTAATGAGGAGCATGGTGAACTGTTTCAACAAGATATTGCTACAACAGAGAAGAGATACCAAGATCATAAGGACCCTGCAATGATGGAAGATTATTGTAGGTTTTTGGCAGGAATTCCTGGTCGAGGGAATTTGAAGTTGGACCTGTTTGCAAATGACAGGGAATACCACATCAAACCAATGTTCTAAACAGATCTATCTAGACAGGAAATTGTTTTGAAGAAGAAGGTCACCTAAGAAAAAAATTGGATTCGAGAAAAACAGGCGCAGCAAAAGGTATTAAGATATTAATTATAAACATCCTATGCAGAGTATTGTATTTTCGAGGTTTATAATACAAAACTTTGTGAGCGTTGTAAACTCTCATTAAAACAACACGAGGGTCACTGTATTCTGTTGTTCCCGAGAGGGGGAAGAATTTGAGTCTCGTGCGAAAGAAAATTAAGACTTTGGGCCTGTTAGGACCTGTTCTGAGAGACACATAATTTACATATGCTACATTTTTACTATGCTCTCTGTTTTGACAGTGTTTTATCTCTTATTAATTGTATTATCGCGTGATTTAATATTTGAGACGAGAGCCTGGCACGGTCGATGGTGAAACGTCCGAGTGAGATTAGAATAGTGTACAGTGTCACACCCATGCACCCAGAATATTCTTTTGACGGTTGCTCACCATTCAAAGTTTTGTCATAACAATACTGAAGAGTAAAGTGTCGAAGGCATTTAGCGAACCATCTTGCATAACTCGCTTACAAAATTGACATTTTTTTCATCTAGAAATTGATTTCGCTTAAATTCATCTCGTTTCACAAACAGAGTGGGTTTTATTTACAGTAAATTTAGTTCTGTAATCGCAACTGCCAAAATACAAAAATAAAGTGATTATTCAATATTAAGCAGGAAAGGATCCCAGAGAAAACCAGAGGCAGTAGATCCACCGGGATCCCTTATTTAAAACAAAAGTTTCACCCCCAACTCTTCAACAGAATTAATTTCTCCCTACAACACAAATAACGTGTAGCTGTTAATTTTAATTAGTAAATATTTTTTTGTTTTGAATAAAAACAAATATATATTCGGGGCACCAATTAGATTGAGGCCTGGGGCAAGTTATCTTAGCTGTCCCTCCTCCCTTCTGAACATCCTTTCATTTTATTTCAGGAGGGACACAAGCCTTTTCCCTAAGTTAGATGTCTGAGGTGTGAAGTATTCTGTTATAGGAATGTGTTGGAAGTGAAGCTGTGCCCAATACTGGTTGAAAAAGTGAAGATTGATTTTATTTGGTCGTTAGCATTTAATGCACGGGATCATGTTGGACACTTTCACTATGATTCTGATTTTTTTAAAAAAAGTTATCAGAAGACAAATTGCTTGACATTTCACCCTTGGGTCTGATGGGATGTTTTAGATCCGCGCCGCCTACAGTGGTACTTGCTGCAAACGAAGAACAGTCTGGAGGAATCGAAGAGGCTGCTGGATGCCTTCTACACGATTCGCAGCTCCGGAAACCCAGAGTTGTTTCGGGACCGCGATCCTCTGCGACCCGAACTCCAGGCAGCCGCACGATCTACGTAAGTGCCGTGATTTATAAAAGGATTGAGAGAAATATTCTTGAAATGTATTATGGATACTCATGTTGCATCTACAATGGCCTACAGTACAAGAATCGAATGAGTGATCGATTGTGTTCCTTATGAAATGTATCGGAATATGGTGTGGGTTTTTTGGTCATATTAGAATTAGATACATCAAAATCGAGATGATCACCTAACTTCAGTACAACGAAGAAACTCATTATATTTATGGTAAAATAATTGTGTTCAAATTGAATGTTTTTATGCATCAAATTCGTGACGAAACCTGTTCTTCAAGCTGGAGGAAGTAAATACTGAAAATACGAAGAATGTGCCTTGGGTCATTTAGCGTCGACAATATCATATCAGTTCTGAAAATGCGCATGGTTTAATAAAGAGGTGTGGCCTGAGATATAGGTATTCGTATTTTTCGGCGGCAACGGTACTGCAGAGCCCTTTTCTTTATCCAAAGAGGAACAACGAATTCTTAATAATTCAAGTTATTGTGCAGAAAATTAAGAAGAATTCGCTGTTCGTTTCCTGGATCATGGAAACTTATTACGATGCATACTTTGCAGAAATAAACATGTTTTGTATATAAATAATTATTTTTATGAAATAAGTAGGGTTTTATTTTTATTTATTTAATGTAAATAAGTTAAAAACTTTATGTGACGTACTGTGGAGAGAAGTGCCCTCTGCGCTCCTGGGGCGTAAGATCAACAGAGAGGAGGAGTGAAGCGAGGAGTGAAGGGAGTGAAAGGGAGAGTTTAGGAGTGAAAACATTTATTGAAATAAAAAATTACAGAAAATAATTTATAATTTTTGCAATTTCATGATATAATTTAAATTTCGGTAGTTTCTTCGCATTTATAAATGGATCAAAGATAGTAGAACAATTATTTTCAACATCTTCTTTCGTGCTCAGTTGATAAAGTCTTTAAATTACTCAGAGATTCTTTTGTCATTGTTCTCCGTAAATAATTTTTAATCAGATTGAAAACGTTCTTTGGGCGCTGGCGTCTGTGAGAGGAAGCGTTGAAAGTAATGTCAATACTGTATACTCATTGGGAAATCTTGTTAATATTGAGCAATATTCAATTATTAAGTTTGCAAGATCTTTAACAGAACTTTTCTTTTGAAATTTGACCTTTTAAACAAATGCGCAAAGACTACAGCTGAGACGACAAGTTTTCCGTAACATCTGCAAAATGTTTTGATTGAGGTTTTTCGTAAATTTCATCGTCCAACAGAGCTAATAAAACTTGTGGCTGAATAACTTTGAAATTTGTCACTGTGCCTTTTAATCTAACAAATCGTTGCTCCATCTCGTTAATGGCGTTTTCTAGGCATCCTCCCTAAAAAAAGTTTGTATCGTTCGCCATTACCAAGTCACTGATCGTCGCGAAGTTCGGCAAAATGTTTCGTTTTCTTCACTCGTGTATCGCTAAATTGCACTTCCACTTCTCTAACTTTGGATAATTCTATTGCATCTTTTTGCAAATCAAAGTAATTCCGAACTGTCTTCAATTCTTCACAAGCTCCATCGAGTAAATTCCGTGCCGTTTGCAAATTCACATCAGGGCTTTGAAGATTTCGAAATAGTGTTAGTTAATGTTAGTATTTTGGAATGTAATATTACACGGAAAACAAATTCAAAATATTCCATTCATTTTTTCAACTTAAGAGCTTCATTCGCTTCAGAAATTTTGTTAGAAAATGTAATTTTTGTTAAATCTTAAAAAATATCCAAACCTTATAGGTATTAAAGAATCATTTCTTGATGACCAACTTGTAGGACAAAATCGTTTTAATATAAGATTATTGACAATGTACAAACAATGCATTGTCAATATTTAATTATATAATTAATAAAAAATAAATAAAATAGAAAGAAAAAGAAAATTATTTTCTTTCCATTTTAATTTCTAACTTGAAATGCATCGACTCTTCCTTTTCATTTAATACACACTTATTTTTAAACATATGTATAAACATTTGACATGGGCTCCTAAAAGACCCAGCCGTTATCGAATTCTTGTCATCGTTTGCAGCAAGAGGTAGAATTAATCAACAGTAACTAGGCGTACAATAACTTATAGTACAGTAACTCTCGGCAAAACATTGTTTACGTGATCAAGAAGTTTTTTGTAGGTAAATGTCCTTATTTAATACTGAAATTTATGAAATTTAAACAACACTTTCATGGGCCCTCAGACCCTTGGGGCCGCCGGATTTGTGAGTCCCTACGGAACTTATGCCGCTGCTGGGGCACGTTTTCTTGAACTCTTGGTTCCCTACCTAACTCACATACATTTTAAGTTGAATTATTTATATGAGTAATAATAAACGTTTTTGCCAATGATTGATGAGGAAATATTCGTTCCTCTGTAATAAAAATTATTTGCAAAGGCAAATGAGCAACAGATTTTGATTATTATTCCTTCTCGTGAAGGAATTGACTTACTGCCCGAGAACATTGAGGACGATTATTTGAATAAACTGTATTCCCCACAGAGCTCAAGCAAACGTGGACAGAAAGTGAAACTACATTTACGTCCAAAAGCAAAACAAGGTATTATCTCAGTATTTGTTAAAAGATAAGGGAAAGTGGACGAAAAGCTGATCAAGTGTGGGTCATTGATCCAGAAGCTGAAGTACATTACTTGTTACGAGTATATTTAGTCTTTGAAACAATTTCGGTGCTAATGTTAACAAATACATTATATATAATTAAAATAATAAATTATATTTTCCTTTTTGATGATTGTCTCTAATTATCTTATTATCTTCGTTGATAATCTGTAATTATCCACGAAGTTACGCAGCGGAAAAGATTCTACTTGGCACTTAAACTGTGTGTCGATTTTTATCGTTGAATGTCGTCTGGCAATATGTTGTAAAATAATGTACAAGTATTGTAGGTGATTTGTTTTGACACTGGCATCCGTTGAATACGATTACTACGTCAAATTAAAGGTATCTGTATTAGCTGAAAATGTATTCCCACCACAGAGAAAGTCATTTTTGCAAAAAACTCATATTCGTAATTCCAGAGGAAAGGCAATGGTAGAATTTCCAGCTTAATCAGTAGATGCTTTCAAGAATCACGTGAATGGAGTTTGTTTTCTAATCGTACAATTATTTTCTGTAATCTCATCTTGTTGGAGCTGTATGCTGTATTTTCCTGGTACATCATGCTATATTTTAGGCGGAAATGAACTTGGCGGATACAACTATGCAGGCTACTTGTATTTGAAAGAATTTCGACAGAGTAGCATAATGATCTAAATACTGTGCTCAATTGATTTAAATGGACACTGTCAATATTGTGGATAAATACAGTAACTTCGTCATAATTGATGTTTGCCGGGCTAGCAATGACGAGAAGATGTGGGAATTATTAGTAATTTTGCACTGTCTTTCTGGGGTCGGGATGCGGGAAGGAACAAGGGTAATGCATACTTGAAAAGCAAAATGAGTCCGCAACTTCTGATTTTTGATAATATAATAGCTGAATTAATGAATTACGGGTACCCAGCCAATGTGCGGTTCGCCTATCAGGGAACTAATCCATTTAACTCATTTAACTAATCCAAGTAACTCACACATTTACTCTGGAACCAATGCTCAGTTTCTCTATCATTGTTCGTGGTGTCTCTCAACCTCATTCAGTGCCCTACCTAGCAGGTGCAAATGTCCCAGCGCGCAGGTACACTGGCGGCCCATGGCCTGGCTGGCGGATGCGGGGGCGTTGGCGGCGGCAGCAGCGACGGCGGCGGCGTGAAAGCAAACCCAGTGTGGCCTATTAACTTCACACTTCTTGTTATAGCAGGTGGATTATACTCCCCAAGAGCTTAGGCCACCTAGGCGCTAGCCTTTACCCACATCCCTCTCCCCGCCCTTGGACGTTCAAGTACACCTTTGGGCTGGTATCCAGATACACCAGAACGCAGCACCCCACCTGGGCCACTCTGCCACCTCAGAGCTACTAGCGGGCTATTAGCGGAGTGTGATGAAGCGCCACTCACAATACGTCGGGCTGAAACCCTCCTCAATTGCCCATGAGAATCGGACACTGCCACGGCGAACCCAAGTGCCCAACTGGAGCACTGCCACTACGAAGCCCCGGGAGGCTTGGAGCCACCAACCCCTCTCCTGGCTGCATCTACCTTGACGCTGTCGACGTTACTATCGCCGGAATGTAGAGCAACCTGACGGCAGTTTCGTGTTCCCTGTCGAACTTCTGTATGCAGGGTTGGGGGCAAGTCTCGCATCCAATCCTACCCAAAGTTCGGTGGGTAGAGGCCCAACTGATGGATTACCCGGTAACACGGAGCTTAGCACCGCCTCCTCAATGGCGCTAGCGACGAGAGTACCGCTGGCGCTCACCGTGGCGCTAGCGACGAGAGTACCGCTGGCAAACTCAGTTCCGGGTGGGCGTTTCATCGACTGTTTTGCAATGAATTATTCTGTTGCTTTTCGTAATTACTGTCTCAGTTAATAGGACTTGGATAATTCTAAGCCTTGTCCAGAATCAAACGCGATCAATAAGTACGCAGAAACTTGTTTTTCACAACAAATTATTTATTTATCAATATTGATTTTGTTCACTTAAAAATATTTACCTTGAAGTATAATACATTTGTCCCAGCATTCTTACAGTCCTCGAAGTACTTCTGAAACGCAGTTTTCGGTAAGGCGTATAGCACCTTCAGTAATGCTACTTTTATTTCTTCAAAGTTGGCAAAACCTCTTCCTTTCAAGGATTTCTTAAGTTTTGGGAAAAAGACGAAGTCACGGGCTGCCATATCCGGCGAACACGGGGCTGGGTCATGAAAACTAGGGGTCCCAGACGTCCCGGTTTACTGAGGCAATTACTGTTTTCGAAGGTTTTCTTTCTTCTGTCTCAATGTCTCGAGAAATAAATTTCGGAATGCCAAATGTTCCGATTTTTGTTGCTGCCACTACGACTTCTGAGTCTGAATTTATAACGCAGATGACTGTGTTCGATAGCTCCTTGAACTGCACCGTTCTAGGTTTATTTATTTATTTACGTCAAAAAAAGTTAAAAACTGTGTATGACGTGTTATGGCGAGAAGTGAATTCTGTGCATATTTTCAAAATTCTGTGATTCCTACACTAAGCCATATACTACTTGAATTTATAATACAGAAAAAAACGCTCCGATGTAATAAAATCCATTTCCAAGGATAAATCAGCAAGAAATTTTGGGTTCTCATCCATCATGTCCTTCGTCACGGAATAATACTTCCTGCCGCGACATAGAAACAATAATTTGAATAACTATATTTTCCACTAAATTCTAGAAGACGTGCACAGATAATGAAATTACATTTATGTCCAGAAGCAAAACAAAGGGGCCATCTCAGCATTTGCTCAATGGATCAGGAAACTGGACGAAAAACCTGATCGCGATGGGGGTCATTGACCCAAAGGCTGCGGTACAAGACTTGTTAGAGGTTGTTCAGAATGATACAGTCTAAATCGTAAATAATGCTTTAAATATCACTGTTAAAATTAATGTTACTTTCCGTTTGATATTCAGTATAGTCTCTAATTGTATAGAAACCGTTATGCAGCAGAAACGATTTCACTTTGGATTTAAACTTTTTATCGAATTTAATCGTTTGATATCATGTGGCAAAGTGTTGTAAAATAATGTACATATATTATATGTGAATTTTTTGTAGCGAGCTGTTGATACTGTCACCCGATGAATATGATTACAACGTCGAGTGTTATAGTCATAGACTTCGGTGTTTTCTGAAAATATATTCTCGCCCTTAAGCAAGTCATTTTTGACAAAAAAAACACTGATCCGCAATACTGATTCATAAATAACAAAACAAAATCAATGTGGAATATAATAATTAATACGACCAAATCAACTAGACACCTAGTAGAGAATTTTGTTTTAAAATATAACGATATAAGTGTGAACGATCCGGCAACAGTGGCTAGTCTCTTTAACCAATACTTTTCGAGAAATGCTGCCGATCTTACTAAGGGTCTTCAGCCACACAATTCAAGAACAGACAGCCCAAAAATTTAGACACGATGTTCGTTTCCGAAACTTCTTCCTAAGAAATTCTCAAAATAATCGGTTAACTAAAAAATAAATATTCGTCCGGTTTAGATGAATTCCTGGATTATTTGTTAAAGACCTGTGCGTATGCCATTATACACCCGTTAACTCACATATTTAATGCATCCTTATCCACCGGAACGTTTCCAAATATTTTAAAAACAGCTAAAATTAAGCCGCTCTTCAAAAACTGCAACAAAAATGAAATTCAAAATTATCGGTCAATTTCTCTTCTATCAGTTTTTTTTCAAAAATATTAGACTTTTTTACGTACGAATGGAAATCTTTCTCAGTTAACATGACGCGCTTTCAGATTGCCAACATGGATTTAGAAAATCAAAATCAACGGAAACAGCCATATTTTCTTTTCTTAAAGTTGTCGCCTCATCATTGGATCAAAACGAGGCACCTATTGGATTATTTTTAGATCTCTCAAATGCTTTTGACGTCATTGATAATGACATTTTACTTTCAAAATTACCTTCATATGGAATCCGTGGTATTGCTCTAGATTGGTTATGTTTGTACCTTAAACAACGATCTCAGAGAGTGGAAATACCTTACTGGAATGATGGAACATTACGTACACACCTTTCCGACTCTTTGCCTATTGCACATGGAGTTCCTCAAGGATCGATTTTAGGCCCGATTCTGTTCATACTTTACGTCAACGATATGCCCTCGAAGATTCGAAACGGAAGAATAGATTTCTTGCGGATGATACGAACATCCATTGCTATAAAGAAACCGTAAATAGTACAATATCAGATGTTTCAAATTGGTTCCGAAATAAATTAATAGTAAACGAGAAGAAAACGGTTTTAATGCAGTTTTCCATTTCAAATAAACAATTCTGTGCTCCATTGAAAATCAACGGTGTACCATTGACTGATGTTGAGGCAACAAAATATTTAGGTCTCTCAATTCAATGAAACCTTAAATGGAACGTCCATTTAAATGAATTGAACACAAAATTAAGTTAATTATGCTTCGCGTTCAGAATTCTTTCAAATTCAGTCAGCCTTCATACTGCTCGTTGTGTATATTTCGCGAATGTTCATTCCCCCCTGAGATATGGCGTAATATTTTTATAGCTCCCAGACTTTTAGATTACAGAAAAGAATCGTACGAATAATAACCCAATCCCACTCACGTGATTATTGTAAGCCTCTCTTCATTAATCTAGGAATTTTACCATTACCTTGTCTGTTGATTTAAGAATCAGTGTTTTTTGTCAAAAATGACTTACTTAAGGGCGGAAATATATTTCAGAAAATGCCGATGTCTATTACTATAACACTCGACGTAGAAATCATATTCATCAGGTGACAGTATCAACAGCTCATTACAAAAAATTCACATATAAAACATGTACATTATTTTACAACATTTTGCCAGATGATATTAAACGATTAAATTCGATAGAAAAGTTTAAATCCCAAGTGAAATCGTTTCTGCTGCATAACTGTTTCTATACAATTAGAGAGTATACTGAGCATCACAAGGAAAGTAACGTTAATTTTAAGTGATATTTAAGGTATTATTTACCATTGGACTGTATAATTCTAAACAATATGTAACAAGTATTGTATCGCAGCTTCTGGGTCAATGACCCCCGTCAAGATCAGGTTTTTCGTCCAGTTTCCTGATCCATTGAGCAAATGCTGAGATGGCCCTTGTTTTGCTTCTGGACATAAATGTAACTTCATTATCTGTGCACGTCTTCTAGAATTCAGTGAGAAATACAATTATTCAAATTCTCGTTTCCATGTTGTCGCGGCAGAGAGTATTATTCCGAAGGACAACATGGATAAGAGCCCAAAATTTATTGCTTATTTATCCTTGAAAATAGATTTTATTACATGAGAGCTTTTTTTTTCAAGTAGTATATGACTTAGAGTAGAGATCACAGAATTTTGAAAATTTGCAGAGAATTCACTTCTCCCCATAGCACGTCATACGCAGTTTTAACTGTTTTTCGACGTAAAATAAATAAATAAATAAATTCTTTAACAAATTCATCACAACAACATTCAACACATTCATCTAACAAATCACATTTTTGTTCTGTAACTTCTTTTGTTAATTGTTATTTTCAATGTGTGGGTTATCGCCGTGGATTCCCTGTATCTACAGTACAGACTATACTGTACGAGTACAGCGCATCAAGAAAGTGTCCCGGTTTTTCTTTGCAAGAGATGGCACCCCTAATCATAACAGCAATGTTTTTTGGTTAAAATTTGACGAACAAGCAGTAAAGTGTGAGCAGGCGCATTATCATGATGTAACTATCGCGAATTGAGGCGTAGAAACAAAGAGTGAGCTATACCCTATGAAGTTTACCGAGATATTTAGTTTTGCGTTTCTCATCAGGGAAAGAATTTGGGCGCGTTAATATATTATTTATTACATTTTAATTTATTGGGCATATAATAAATAATCATAAAAATATAGCAACTTCTTTAAGTCTTAAGCTATTCAGGAAACGTTGTATGATGTGCAAGTATCTGAAACATCAAGAATTCAGCAGTATCCTACCAATTCACAACCTGGGCAGTGTCCTGCCCAAGATCCATCCCCACCCACATCTCCTAGTTCTCTTCCATTCTCCGGAACCCCTTTGCCAATTACCTTATCCCCTCAACCTAATCCTTGTACTACATTTCCCACTATTCATTCCTCTACATCTGTCGCCACTCCTTCCTCACCTCCGGTCACTGCTGGGACACGATACTTCCTTCTACCACGCACTCGAGGTAAAAATGAGATAAATAAATAGCAACTATAGTCCGATGCAGCAAAGGAACATCCGTGTAGGTGCATGCAAAAGATTCGAATGTGCATTATAAAGCATGCAAAAGATCATAACGTGCATTATCTTGCAAATAAAATTGAATTTATCGAAGCAGCATTACAGTGTGATCTAAGTGAAATAGATGTTTTTTTGCTTTACAGAACACTGGTTATCTCATAATGATCTAAACACACTCCAAATTCCTAGTTTTTACCTTGCAGGATCTTATTGTAAAGCGAGGGTATCAAATAAGGGCCCTGCTTACGGAGGTTCGTGTATTTACGTAAGAAATAGTATTGATTCTACATTCTTGTCAGAATTTAATTTATATGCAGTTGAAAAAGTTTTTGAAGTAACAGTCGTACATTTTCAACGCTCAAAATTATCGTACCTTGCATTTTCAGACCTCCAACAAAGCGAGATTTAGATTATTTAATTTTATTAGAAAATCTGGAGATAATTCTGAACAAAATTAGTAATCTCCCTTTAAACTCCATTGTTGTACGTGGAGATTTCAATATTGATTTTCTTAGCGAATCCCAGGAAAAAGAGTTGTTTTTCAATTTATTTCATTCTATTAATTTAGATATTACAGTCAATGTACCTACACGAAATACATTTGAATCAGAAAAAACAACAACAGATCAAATTATAATCAACAAAACCACTACTAGATACGAAATAATAACGAATAATCTAGGATACAGTGACCACGATGTACCAATTCTTACAATTACTAATAACTGAACACTGACACAATAAATAATACACGCAGTGCAGAACATTCACTAGAGGTAACACAAAATTATTTATGGACTACGTGCTGAAGGAATCATGGTATGCACTTTATAATGCAGTTGACACAAATGAAAAATTTAATTTATTTTTTTCAACGCTTTCATTTTAAAATGAAAGTAAATACTTTAACGCATGCTTTCCTCGTAAAATTAGAAAATTAAACATTTCACGGAAAAGTAATTCTTGGATCACACAAGGAATTAGAACATCCTGTAAAAACAAATGTACCCTTTACTTTATTTCTGAACATCATGACGTATCACCCGGTTTCCATGTCTACTTCCGAGAATACTTGTACAATAGAATTTTAAGAGGAGTAATAATTCAGGCAAAAATAATGAAAATTATCAGGATATTTTGAACGTAAGTAACAAAACTAAATCATCGTGGAATATCGTAAAAACTACAACCACATCATCTCGATACCTTGTAGAGAATGTTGTTTTAAAGGATAACGAAAGAGAAGCAAGTAATGCGGAAAAAGTTGCAAATCTCTTCAACCAACTTTTTTCTAAAATTGCGGCTGATCTTACGAAGGAACTAAAACTACAAAATTCAATATCATACGCTTACCCAAAAATTTCCCAAACCATGTTTCTTTCCGAAACTTCTTCCAACGAAATCCTCAGGATAGTCAGTAAACTAAAAAAGAAATATTAATCTTGTTTTGATGAATTTCCAAACTGTTTATTAAAAACTTGGGCACCTGCCTCTATACACCCGTTAACTCACATTTTCAATGCTTCTTTATGCACAGGAATATTGCCAGATATTTTCAAAACAGCAAAAATTAAGCCATTTTTTTAAAAAACCAGAACAAAAACGGCATTCAAAATTATCGGCCAATTTTTCTCCTGACAGTTTTTTCAAAATTATTAGAGACGCTTTTCCACACTCGAATGCAAGCTTTTCTCATGAAAAACGAAGTGTTTTCAGACTCTCACACGGTTTTAGAAAATCAAACTCTACGGAAACTGCAAGTTTATCTTTTCTTAAAGATGTTGCTTCGCCAATGGTCCAAAATCAAGCACTCATTGGAATATTTTTAGATCTTTTGAAAAAGCGTTTGACATTATTCACCATAACATCTTGCTCTCAAAATTACGTTCATATGGAATTCGTGGTATTGCCATAGATTGGATTACCTCGTACCTTAAACATCGAACTCAAAGAGTAGAAATACCGCACTGGCACGAAAGGACATTATTCATTTATCTTTCCAATTCTTTGCCAATTGAGCACGGAGTCCCGCAAGGTTCGATCCTAGATCCAATCCTCTTTCTGTTATACGTAAACGATATGCCCTCCTTTATTAAAATGGAAGAACAGTTCTGTTTGCCGATTACACGAATGTTCTTTGCAAAAAGAAGCAGTAAATAATACAATTTCAGACGTTTCAAGTTGGTTTCGTAATAACAGATTAATAACGACGGGAAAACGGTTTCAATGCATTTTTGCATTTCAAATCGACAGTCGCATACTCCATTGAAAATGAACAATATGCAATTAGCTGATGTTAAAGTAACAAAATTTTGTAGGTCGCTCAATTCAGTCAAACCTTGAATGGAATGTACATATATCAGATCCCATGAGCCATATATCCTGATCCCATGAGCAAATGTTGAGATGGTCCCTTCTTTTGCTTCTGGACATAAATGTAGCTTCACTATGTGCACGTTTTGTTGAAAATTTCTTTTGCTTGTAGTAGTAGCAGTAGATGTGAGGGTTAGTTCCTATAATGTTAGCAACGCAGAAAAATCAAACGTGCAGTTCGTTTATCGTTGCAAATAGTTTTTCTATAACTCGGGAACGAAAATGTCTTGTTTTTCAAAAGTTGATAATCTCCATCTTTTCTAAATAATAATTATTATCATTATTAATATTATTGTTAATATTATTATTGTTGTTGTTTTAACTTTCAACTATTTATCGTTAAAATGTTGGGAAGGGATTCTGATACTCAAGAAAACGTGGCCAAATATTCTTCTCCCCCATACGTCATATAGTTTTTTCTGTTTTTGACCAAATAAATCGAATAAAATCAGCATTATTTGCTACTACGATAACACACGTACATCGTACTACAAGTTTAAACAGTTTCAAAATATATTTATGTTAATAAAATATGAATAAAGTACTGTGGAAGAGTCAGAACGTCCTAAGGACATGGGAAATCACGATTATTCATATTCCAGTATTTAAAAAAATATAAGATGATAAATTTCTATTTCTACTTGACAATCAGCGACTGAAGCTCATGTTATTTACAGTAATGATTGGTTTATAGGACAGAAAATGATAAGATCCTTGTTTTGTAGCAGCAATCTTCCTTCCTTCCAGCTGGACTTTCCGTTTTGTGGCCTTCCTTAGCCTTTTACAACTATTTCCATTTCCTCCCATGAAGCATCTGTTGATTAATTAGACTGTCCTTCTGCTTTTGTGGCATAAGTTTACTTGTACCTATGATAATCCTCATATTCTATTTAATTTGGATTTTACTTTCTTCCAATCACTCGCATTTCTCTTCCGATTCTTTGGTTTCTTACACAATCTTCCAGCGCCATTAATTTTTTAAACCAAGGATCACGTGACCACATCTTGGCGCGGTATTGGGGAGCGAAAAATGACGGGCGGGATTGCTCACTATAACAAAGCAGAAACCCAAGTTTTCATTTTAGTAAATATTAACGCTCGAAGATAAATGTGGGAAGTAAGTGAAATTTATTAATAACATTAACAACACAATTATATAAAACAATATAGTATATAATGAAATACTACTTAAATTTTTTTCTAAATAAATTATAATAAGTAATACAAATATCCCTGTCGATTAATATTTATTTCATTTCGGCTAGCTCAGTTTTTAATTGTACTCCCAACATTTCTCTCTACTTCGGGTTCGTCATTTGTCATTCTCAGTACATTTTAATTTCGTGGATCTGAAAATTACCGCTCATACGAGAATTACCACTCTAACTCTCATGACACATCAATATTACGAAATAACACCGCGTGAATTTAGAATTATTACAGTAGCGCATTTACAATTATATACATATTAACAAGAAACCGTAAATGGGACAATATCAGATGTTTCAAATTGGTTCCGTATTAACAAATTAATAGTAAATAAAAAGAAAACGGTTTGAATGCAGTTTTTCATTTGAAATAAACAATTCTGTACTCCATACAAAATGAACGGTGTACCATTGACTGATGTTAAGGTAACATTTTTAGGTCTCTCAATTCAGTAAAACCTCAAATGAAATGTCCATTTAAATGAATTGAACAAAAAATGAAGTTCATTATGCTACGCGTTCAGAATTCTTTCAAAATTCAGTCAGCCTTCATACTTCTCGTTGTGTATATTTCGCGAACGTTCATTCCCGCCTGAGATATGGCATAATAGTTTGGGGAAATACATCTTATAGCTCCCAGACTTTAAGAGTACAAAAAAATTGTACAAATAAAACCAAATCCCACCCACGTGATTATTGTAAGCCTCTTTTTACCATTGCCTTGTCTGTTGATTTACGAATCAGTGTTTTTGTCAAAAATTACTTGATTAAGGGCGGGATTATTTTTCAGAAAACGCCTATGTCTATAACTATAACACTCGACGTAGAAATCGTATTCATCTGGTGACAACAGCTCACTACAAAAAATTCATCTACAATACATGTTCGCTAGCTGAATGTGGCGTCGCCGGCGCTTAAACTTTCTTCGGTTGTTTGACTTTTTGTTTTGTTTTTTCTTTCTTCAGTTTAGATGTCATTTCAGCCTTGTGAAATAACCACTTAAATTTTTCAATTATTTTGTGATATTGAGCACGATTCCCCCTTGGCTTTCCTGAACTTAGGTAATGTAAATGCTTCATAAAACTGACTTTGTCAGGAATTACTTCGAAACGTTTTTCTTTCAATTTGTGGTAGTGCATATTTTTAACATCAATTTTAAAACCACACGATGTTGTCCGCAAACCCGCATTAATCTGTTCCACCTCCGGGTCACTTGGCTTATCCAGATTTCTGATATAAAAAATTATCGTATTCTCTCAATTCTTTGAAGACATAACGCTGATCCCCGCAGTCCAGACGCATCAACCTGATTGATGACACCGCTGTGCTCTTCTCGGAGACGTGCGCCCACGGGCGACTGATCGGGGCAATTCAATTAGCTCTCTGCTCATTTAGTTCATTTTCCGTGAAAGGAAATCTTTCGTTTTTGTATTCTTGTGTTCTTTGTCTTATAAGACTTCTTCTACGTCTTTCTCTACGCCTCCCTATCCGCTTTCCTCTCCGCCTTTCTCTCCGCCTTCCTCTCCGACTTCCTCTCCGTCTTCCTCTCCGTCTCTTCCGCTCTGTCATCCTCTGCGTCTTCATCTGCGCCTTCCTCTGTTTCTTCCTTACGTTTTCCTACGTCTTTCCCTTTGTCTTTCATTTCGTCTTTCCTTTCGCCTTTCCCTTCGTCTTGCCCTTCGTCTTTCTCTTCGTCATTCCTTTCGTCTTTTCCTTTGACTTTCTCTTTGTCTTTTTCTTCGCCTTTCTCTTCATCTTCATCTACGTTAATATTTTAAGGTCCTAGAGGTTAATTAACGCCACCTACATAGATTTATTTAGATGGCGGTGGTTTAATTCCCGGCATACTCATCAAGATCCCAGCGCCAAAATACGAAAAACCACGTTTTTGGAAATTTCTGAGAATCATTCGACCGGATCCGAAAACAAATTATCAGTTCCACATCAGGAGACCGAGACGCGTCGAATGACAGCTCTCTCTATGCCTCGATTGGTGCACGGGAAGTGGTCAGCCGTGAGTGATAGCACATCCGTTCACTCAAGGTTGTTACTCAAATTCTATAAAGGGATTATTTTACAACACATTCCCAGACGACATTAAACGATTAAATTTGATAGAAAAGTTTAAATCTCAAGTAAAATCGTTTCTGCTGCATAACTGATTGTATTCAATTAGAGACTATACTGAGCATCAAAAGGAAAGTAACATTAATTTTAACAGTGATATTTAATGCATTATTTACCATTTGGACTGTATCATTCTGAACAACCTCTAACAAGTCTTGTACCGCAGCCTTTGGGTCAATGACCCCCGTCGCGATCAGGTTTTTCGTCCAGTTTCCTGATCCATTGAGCAAATGCTGAGATGGCCCCTTTGTTTTGCTTCTGGACATAAATGTAATTTCATTATCTGTGCACGTCTTCCAGAATTCAGTGGGAAATACAATTATTCAAATTATCGTTTCCATGTTGTCGCGGCAGGATTCCTTCACGAAGAACATGATGAGAGATAAGAGCCGAAATTTATTGCTGATTTATTCTTGAAAATATATTTTATTATATCAGAGTGAATATTTTGTTAACAAACCTAGCAAAAAACGCTCATTTTCTCTCTTTACTCAAAATTCAAGTAGTATATGACTTAGGGTAGAGATCACACAATTATGAAAACGTGCACAGATATAATTTCTCACCCTGGCACGTCATACACTTTTTAACTGTTTTTGACGTAAAATAAATAAATTCCATGAACACGTGGTCGATCCGTACTAGTTTTAGTAAATACTTTGACTAAATAAATAATTTTTAAAAAAAATTGTTGACTAAATAAATAAATAAAAGTTTTTGAAATTCTGATTACTATGGCCATTTTTAACGTGTTCTTTAAATACCTAGATTACTAATAATATTCAATTTACTAACAATCTTGGCCTTGTACATGAAAGATGAAAGTTCTTTGTTCTTATTATTATGTTAACTTTCCTTTGATGTAAGATGTTCAGCGCACTTGGCCGTTGGTCCTGTGTTCCCGAATCAGTTCTCCTTTTTGGCTGCAACTTCAACCATTCCTTGTTCTTATATTCCAAAAATTAATGTTCTATTAATTTCGACATCGAATAATATCTCTATCGCGATTTCTACGCACATTCTCATTTCACGTCTACTACTTTCTTTTGACACATTTTTACTCGTTCCCTGCTCATAACTACACATTCTCGCCTACAACTCACACACGTCTGCTCTGGCTCGCTGTTTACACCCCTCTCATAGTTCTTCCGTTTTCACTGATCGTTTGTCTCCATTGTTCCGATAGAATTTCGATGCTATGCTGTCTTCCTCCTATTGCATATCACTTATCTCTTTTGTTATTAATTTAATAATGTTCCAATATTCAATATTATTTAGATTTTAATTTAAATGTAACTGTTCTATAAAATATACTTTAAATAATCAACGCATAGCACGTCACATTTCCTCTCAGTTCTCCAACTATACGGATTTATCGTCGAATTACATAATCATTTTATGAATTACATTATAAAAATGTCCTTGAAATGACATGAATCATCTCAATAATCACGTAAAATAAATGTAACTTCATTTTTTGTGCACGTCTTCTAGAATTCAGTGGGAAATACAATTATTCAAATTATCGTTTCCATGTTGTCGCGGCAGGAAGTAATAAGAGCCAAAATTTATTGCTTATTTATCCTTGAAAATAGATTTTATTACATGGGAGTTTTTTTTCTCCCTTTCAAAATTCAAAATTTAAGTAGTATATGACTTAGTGTAGGGATCACAGAATTTTGAAAATGTGCACACAATTCACTTTTCCCCATAGCACGTCATACGCAGTTTTTAAGTGTTTTTTTTTGACGTAAAATAAAATAAAAATAAAATCTCAATTTTGGAACATTTGTGGCCTAGCTCTCTCTTGCTTTCTAAGCCTCAATTGTTTTCTCAAAATAATAATAATAATAATAATAATAATAATAATAATAATAATAATAATAATAAAGGGCGTTTTCTTCACGAAAACGGTGTGAAGTAGTACTCTTTATTGACTCTACGACCTGGTGGTAAAAACTCATGATGCTCTACGATGTTGAAAACAATGAAAGCATTATACCATAAAAGTCGATGGAATTTGGCATGATGCTTTTGGTTTTGGCTCTTCAGGAAACTTCTATTGGAACCATTGAACCTTTGATTCGACGTCATATCCATTCACCCTTGTTTCTTCACCAGCTAAGACCCAATTGAGCAATTCTGTATCGCCGTCTTCATTCAGCATCTCCTGAGGAATGTTCATTCGACACTGGCTGAAATTCAACAATTTAAGAACAAATAGTGGCTGCTACAAGTCTCATGTCCAAAACACTTGAAAACTAGAGGTGCTGAAACAGCACATTCTTTCTCGCATAATCGGAAATAGATACGTAATATTGTGTTTGCGGAAGTAATTTTCTATACAAAGGAACAAAATTTATCCAGTTTTTCGTTACCAGGGCCCGGCAATAAGAGTTTTCTGTCGACAATTCGCCGTTTTTTCGGAACATTACAATACTTTTTCTATACTGCGAAAACAGTAGCGAGAAGGTAAAATTAGGAATAATGGGGCTTTCTCCAATTCCGTAATCATTGGATCCCCTCGACAAACATTGAATGCGTCGTTTGTCACTGACACTCAATTTTAGTTGACAGTCTGTACGCTATAAACGACGAATCCCCGTCAGTGATGGATTTTTTATATTAGTTACATTCTTATTTTTAAAAATTCAAAGACGCAAGTAAATAATGAAAAGGTCAAAGGTACATCATCTTCCCCTACAATAGATTTTCTATAAACCCCTCCACATATTTTCATGAATTTTTTTGCTCAATTGGAGCAAAGTTTGATTAATAACATAGCATGGTTTCTATTTTCATTAAAACCTTTGGAATTTCTAAAATTACAAAAGTTATTTAATTTACTCTGTCTTGAACCTTCAGTATTGACTCTAGAGATATTTTTCTTAATGTAATCTATTCCTATATATTTCTGATCTTTAAATAATTTCACGTATACTTTTTTCGAAATATGAGTCGTTTTCGCATAATTTTGAGTTACAGGACTCGAGATTTTCAAGTGATAGCTGAAGTGGTAGTAGGGTGCAATATTATAATATTACATAAAGGTTACTGATAATATAAGTGTGAGCTGTGAAGCACCATTAATTTCAAAATATAAACATGCTTAGTTTGGCGATATTTTTGTAAAAAGTGTAATTTAATATATTTGTATTGTACATTTTGTAGTTTTAAATTTTAATACTATTAATTAAATGTTACTTAAAACGCAATTGCACATACTTTCAAAATTTGTTCATTCAGCTGGGGAGATTCAAGTATTCCGCATTGAAGAAAAGTCATTAGTCTTTAATATTAACCCGTTACAGCAATGTAATTTTCTGCTTCATACGACGTCTCCGAAATCTGTAAAGCTGCATGTGACCGAACAAGTGGCCTCGTCTTCATTATAAAGAGAGATTGCTATAAGACGGGACCGTTTTGACAGCTAGTTTTGACAACCTTTGCTGGCAACATAACTGTAGGGTATGTCCATGCACTCATTTTGTCAGTGCGTTCTTTTACAGTTACCTCATTTGTAAATGGCATCATCACTAACTCCTGTAATGTCTTCGTCCTACATGACGTTCATTTGTTTCCCGACCTGTCAAAGTGGTCCCTTCTTAGAGTAACTCCTATATCTCCTTTCCTCAGGACCATGGCGCCGCTCCCCCGCCTTACTCCGGAGGGGTACCGCATTGTTGCCTTCAAAATGCTGAATCCGGAGGCTGCGATTCGCCTACCAATTGAATACGCTAAAATAAGCATGATGTCAACTGAAATTCGTATGTTGGAAGATGTGAATGCCGGCACCGTCCTATTGGTCGACCTGTCGGGATATACGACATCGCACCTCTCTACGCTCACAATGCCCCTCATACGAAAATACTCGTACTATACACAGGTTGGTAATTACATGTTTAACAACGCATCCCTTCGCCTCACTGCTATCACTATCAAATATTTCCATCACATGATCATTTTAATCTTTTTTCGTAGGTAACATTTTATTGAATTGTCTGGTTCACAAAAGCACCACACTTTTATTAATTTTTAAATAATATACTTTAAATAAATTAAATTATACTTGTCATGAAATTTAAAAATTGGCTCAGTTAATAGGAAGAGAAGAATACTTTTACATATTTGAACTAGTGTTATTTTAACATCTAAGTCTAGATCATATGTTACAGAGTTTTTGTAGTTTTAACCCTGAAATTATGACCATACATTCAAAATCAATGAAAGATTAAATAAATGAGTACAGAATTACTGCATACGAAAATATTGCAATTATTGAAATCTTTGCGATTAGTGGAGAAATTGAATTTTGAATTTGATATTTAATTAATGAATTCTTAGAATTTTTTCAGAAATTTTTTTAAAATACACTTTGCAACTGACGAAATCAAATTAACAAAATTCAACTGACAAAATTAAATAACAATTCTTTCAAAGTGAATTCAGATAGCACAGCTAATTGCAGTGGCAACTTTGCCATAAATACCAAGAGAAGTTTGATAATAGATAGCAAAATTGACTGGGAATATAAGGAAGCACTAGTGGGAATTTACTGAAATGAGACGGTCCGACACTCACTGAGCTTCGCACTTAAAAAACTTGCTTTCTTCGCTTTGCTAACTAACCCTCACACTCACGCTTACTCACGCTACAAGACGATGACTGCTTTCCATAGACTGCTGCCAAAAATACATTTTTGACAACAAATTCGAACTCAGCGACCCCACGAACGTAAACATACCAAGTTTCATAATTTTACTAAAAAAATTCTAAAAGTAACGTTCGAAAGTATTTTATTGTCCTAAAAGCCCATTGAAAACCCGTGTTAAAATTCAACTGCTTACCGGCACGGGTTATTTTGCTTGAAAAAATTGGAAAAAAAGTCAAGTGGTTAATGGTCTCAAGAAATCATGCGGGGATAATGCTGTCCGGGGATTGCGTGCAGGGATATCCTACGGGATGTAGGGGAACGAAAATGATAACTTTTTGCCAATGAACATGTGGTGATAAGTTTCACATTCTACCGAAATTATAATGGCATTTGCCTCTGATTGGCAGGCAACTCGCTGTGAGCTGATGTTTTACAGATCACGATCTAACGTAGTCAAAGGGATTCGTTTATCTGCCTATAAATCTGGGGCAAATATCACACATGGAACTTCGTATTATGAATTTTCTCACATATGTTCATTGGCAAAAAGTGGTCATTTTCAACCCTCCTTGATATCCTAGGAGTTTGTAACATTGATTCTGAGACATTCTGTTTATGGACACACACACACACACGCACACACATATACTTACATTCCATTAGTATTTACAATCAACAATTTCATTTAATTTATTATAATTTGTAGACAATGAAATAGTGTGATAATCTATCCTTTTCTTTTATAATTGTAATATGAATCAAAATTGACCTTTTATATATTTAAATCGTTTAAAAATTTGTTTCAGAATTTTTTTAAAATTGTAAAAATATTTTTTTCAGGATTAGATTTATTACAGTTAATCAATATAATCCACAACATTAATTTGAAACTCAATAGCAAGAACCTTCACCTATGATTCAGGCACACTTTTCTTGAGCTCTGAAATTCCTACTTTGCTTCCTACTAGAGATGTTGGAAAAACATTTGATAACACGAAATGTTTGTTCTCTTGTAATAAGATCCATTTGCATTGGTCAGTGATGTGCAGGATGGATTTTATTGTACTTCCAGTAAAAGCTCTCACCCTGACATTTGGTAAAATTAGTGAATATGAGACAAGAACACATGTGGAAAGTAGTTCAAATGTTTTCTTGAATTATAAGTTGTCTTTTTAACTACATACTGATTTATTATAAATAAATTTGATTTAATAAGTAAGTTAGTAATGTTAGTTTAAAAAAAAAAAAGGTGTTTGAATCAATTGTAAGAGCTAAAACAAATATTTTAAAACAGGTGTGGAGTTTGTTTTTATTGCTAATAGTTGTATATAAAATTTGAAATCTATGTTTAGGTTTTACTTAAAGAAAACAAATAATCATACTTTATGTATTATTTCCAAAAACATGGTTAATTTAAAATATGCTATTCACTTTCAAAAATAATGTTATTTTATTTCATAAATATCTGTTGCCAATAGCTTTTAGTTTGTAATTTTCTTCATTTTCACTGATTTTTTTATTTTTATGGTTATTATTTGGCTTTAGCAAATGTTTTAACTTAATATTATGCAATTTTTTTCCAGAAAGTTTCAGATAGACCTTTAAATGAAAGACTCAATAAAATCTACATGTACCAGTAATAATTCACATGATTCCTTGATCAAAACTTCTTCAAATTCATACATTTGCATTTGTAAATTCATAATGTAAATCCTGAAATAAATTGAATTTTTTTTATTTTAAAAGAATGTAGGTACTAAAGATTACTTCACAACAAAGATTATAGACCATTATTTACCTACCAAAAATTCTAAAACATAATTTACAATCACTTAGTTATATTTTAGTGACTGCATTAAAATAGTTAACTACTTTATAAAAAAAACAATCTAAAAATGATTGATATCAAACAATTTTAGCACAAAAAAAACAAACCAATTAAATTTGGATTAGATACATACGATTGCCAACAGATTTTCTTTTATGTATTGCCTAAAATAATCATTTCAATGCCTTAGTTTTGAATTAGCTACCACCCTTCTAGCTCTAATGGCCCAAAGACATGGAAATCTCTGAGTGGTAGGTATGGGCTGAAGGCAAAATTAGCAATTGACAAATTGTTGAGGAATGTTAGTACTCGGGAATTACTTGGCAAATAATGAAAGGCTGTCTGAGTAGAGCAACCTGTTATCTTTGTCAGTCTCCTTCTGTAAACTCTCTTCTAGCTATGGCCTTTTCTACTAAATCTTTTCGTATCGATCTGTTTCCTCTGGTTTATTGTGGATGTGTTTCTTAGATTTCTTTTGCAGACCTCTCATAATTAGGTGAAAATATGAACAAAAAAGTCATACAATTCAGTGGTTAGTCTACCGTTATAAACAACTGATGTAAGCAACAATAGTAGCCTAGCAAATGCTTCCTCAATACCAAATTATTCGAAACTTTATTTTGAAAATACCCATTTAACATAGCTGTAATATTAGAATTAATAAAAAATATACATTAAGTACGGTATTCGAAAATGACTTCTTTGATGATGAACCAAGGCAAGTTGAACCTAGGTTAAAGGTTCACATCTAGAAGAATGCTTATCGACGATTACATTTTCTAATAACTCAACACTCCAGTAAACCAAAAACTGTTGAAAGGGAATATTTTGTGGAGGAAGTATAAATAAAATGAAATGGAGAAAGAAGTAAAAACATAAACAAAATGAATGTGCATAACATGTAGCATATGCATATGTGAGATGTACAGCACTTGACACAAACCTCATGCTTTAGTAAATTGTTGTAACTGTTACAAAATGTATACAACTATAATATAAGTAGCACGTTACAGTTCAGGTTTTTAATCATGAATGTTTTTAAAACAGTCAGTGCAGTATCAAAACTTATAAGTTCATTTGAAAACAAAATACTTCTATTTGAAGAACTCTTTAGATAAAGTAAGATTCATATTAAAGTAGTAGAAACAATATTCCACTGACCTATGAAAAGATTTGTGAAGACAAGTTGTGGTCAAATAATGAAGTGTCTGTGAATTTTAAATATTTTAAGGTATCTAAAATTAATATGCTTGTTCTATATGAAAAAATGTGTAGTGAAGTAGCTGCGATGAACGGGATGCCTCTTCAGTTTCCATTTTACTAATTAATTGTCACAAGAATTATTAATTTCATATAAATGACAATTCTGTTTAATCTTCAAAATATGTTAACAAATTCAATAATGAAAATAAAATTGAAGAATTATAATTTTGACTTAACTTGCAATATAATTAAAAAGCTACTATGTATCTACGGTTATTAAAGACATTATATTGTTTAGATAATTAGCAAGAATGAACAGTTTCAAAACAATACATAATTTGGTAAATGATTTATCTGAAACATACTTAAGATATATGCTTCCTGTTGGATATATACAGATTATATATTACCATTTTTATACGAGAGTCATTGCTTCAAAAACAGACCTGTGTTATAGTATTTTTAAAATATTAATTTTTAATTACAAACATGCAATACCCAGTTTACGATAAATTATTTTTCAAAAAGGACAATTTTATAAACACTTTCTTGGATTGAGCAAGTAATGAGGTAAATTAGACCTATGATTTAAACTTTAACCTTGCCTCCTGTATTCAAATAAAAAGTTCAGGAAAGGAAAATTGTTTTCAATACTCAGAATAATTTTTATGGCTAACAGATCAAAAAATGCAAAATCTTTCAAATTCAATTCACAAACTACATGATCAAGGGGCCCCACATCTTATTGCCTAGCGAATCCTATGTCAGCACAGAGTTCATGACAGCATAGTTATATTACTGCTACACAGAAAGCTCTTACCAAAACCTCTGCATTTGCAGGTAGAAGAGGCTACAACTAATTAAGTAAAGTTAAAGAAGAGTTTTTAAGAATTGCAGCAGAACTTCCACTCTTAGACACTATCAGTACGCATTCTGTTTTTAAAATATAGTTATCATTAATAAAGTAGGTATTAAAATATAGAATTTCATGGTAACAGCACTGAACTAAAGTGACATCTAAAGATACTTTAAAAATTAAATGGACTTCAAATTAAACAGGTTTAGTTCCAATTTGAAGAATACTTCACAGCATTCAAATATGCTTGTACGCAGGAAGTTCCTGAATTCCAAGGGAAGTAGCATACAACCATCGTAATTGTAGAGTATCCAACAATAATAAAAGAGGGCCCAAGAAGATCAACAACTTTTAATAGAATTTAAGACCATCCTAATCAAAACAAACATTTTTTTTTTCATTTTATTTATTATTTAACATAATTGTAGTATTATTGCTTTGCTCTAAATACTGTCCTTAAAACTTGCATATATGTAATAAAAAACTAAATTTTATCTCACTTGTATTTTTTCCTCAGAACATCTATAAAAGCAGAGTTAAAGCAATACATGTCCTAAATGCCTCAACATTAGTGGAGAAGCTTTCAAATCTTTTTAGACCATTTCTCAAAGAAAAAGTTTTCAAAAGAGTAAGTGTAATTATCAACTTCTTTGAAAATATATAGCACAAGAAAGATATTTAACAGACTGTCAATTACATTACAGATGTGCATACATCCTAGAGATAATCACAGGTTATTTCAGACCCTTCCACAAGATACTATCCCTGAAGACTATGGTGGAACCTTACCATCATTAGCAGAATTAAATGGTAAGTTATTGCAAAATATTCTAAAAATTTATGAATCTTTTTCTTAAAATAATGATTATTTTTCATTTTTCCTAATAGAAAAATGGTTGGAAAAGTTGATAAGCTACCGTGACTGGTTCCATCAAGAAGAACATGAACAGAAAGTAGATGAAAGCAAACGTCCTTCTAATTCTGAACAATATGTAGGGGAATTTGGTGTTGAAGGATCATTCCGCAAATTGAATCTTGATTAACATTCTCTTAATCACCAAAGTTCAAGTGATAAAACATTTAAACCATTATTTAAATTCTACATAACAAGCATACAAACTATCCAACACTTGACAGATCAAAATTTACACTTGGAACAAATGGAAATGTTGAAATTTCACCACCTGAAAAAAGATATATGCAATATACATTTTCAACATAAATAATAAATACATAAGCAGAAACATAAAACACCAATTCAATCAAAATTTCCTTTAAATAAAAAACAACAAAAATACATTGAATATTGATTTCAGAATAAGTTCTTCACTGTCATCTTTATTTTTCTAGCAAGAAAAAATATAAAAATGCAGTAGACAACTCATTGAAATTTCAAAATAACTGTTATTGTAACAAGTCAAAATATAAGCATTTCAAGTCTTCACATGGAAAAACATTTTCCAATTAAAAATCAACAAACTTGTTAAAAATGTACAGTTTATGTGGGTTGTTGTATTAAAAAGAATTTGTTATTCAAGCATCTGATATCTTACATTGTTACTTTTTTAACACTGTTGACTGTATATTACCACCATATACTAAAAAAAATGCAATTAGTGTTTAAGTAAGGTTAGGTATTAAAAAAAAAAAAGATAGAAAGTTTTCACACACAATTTATTCATTGCTAGTTGTAATGGACAAAAGTTACATTGCGATCAATATATTTTCTTTACAAATTTGTTATTGTTTATGTACATAATTTTCCTGAGTCTTATTTCTTCTTTCCCTTGTTTTAAAATAAAGAGATTATAAAATCACAATAATTAACACAATGTTTGGATAATTCCCTTACAATTATTAAAGTAATATGCTTTTCACTGCAGTGTAACTAACTTTTGACTAGAATTATTAAAAAACTGTCAGTTACTTGGCTGACATACTTTGGTTAATTATTCACTTGATTTCATAAAACCACAAATACAGAGTACACATCCATGCATTACAAGTTAAAAATGAGATTAAATTTTGTGTGTTTTGATTTTAAATAAAATGCAAAAAGAGGTTTCACATCTCATTCCAACATAAGGAAATCTCATTCCAGAAATGTAAGACGTACTTTGAATAAACCAAAAGCACATAACCATAAGCGTTACCTTCATCACAACCTGATTATCAGTGGCACCTTTCCAATACATGTTCATTCTAAATCTCTACCCCTCAGGAATAGCACTTTATTCATATTCAGAAAATGATACTACTATTTTTTCAGCAATAACAATTTTAAATGTTTAATAGCAATCTACTTTTGCAATACAAAATTTACAAGAAAACAAAAATCAACTTAACAACTTGGTAGTTATATCGCAAAACTGTGCCATAAAACGTTGTAAAAATGATATGACTTGATTTTAGAAAATAAAAAAATAATAAAATAAAAATAAAGAGATCCTGAGGAAATTACTAATGATATGCAATGAGACTCCCCTTCTTGAAAATGCAGACCATAAAATTACAAAGCAAACGAGACTACATAAATAATGCATTCACTGCATACTCTCGAGTCAGGACTGCTTTCCTTGGGTAAGCAACATCAACATTTTAAAAATTGGTGTTATAAACTAAAATAACCCCCAATAAAACTTTAGTTCAAGGAACATGTAGGTTTTGTTGAGAAAAATGTTAGCACATCCAAATTAACATGCTTTAGAAATAATATTTTTTAAAAAAAATGAACATGTACCATCTGTCTAAGACAGATTCCTAACAAATACACTATGTGGGTAAGACAACTGAACTACATAATCTTTTCATTAAAAAATAGGTTATCTTAGAAGACCTTATTATAACCGATGCCTGGTTGCAGTATATGGTGGATGTTTGCCAGATATCAAAATCTGTCTTTGCTGAACTGACAACAGCAATTACAGCTTGATGATAAAAAGTTGCAAAAATATTTATGACAATATGTTTAAGGAAGCAATATTGTGTGAATAGAGAGCATGAAAACTGATCCATCAACATTTTCACAAGAAAGATTCTAGAGATAAAGTAATTCAATTAAATCAGAGAAGTACCAACAAAACTCTTTGGAATGAGCACAAATCTTAAAATAAAGCAAAGATCTGAAAAGCATGTTAGTTAACAATAAGATATTTATTATTAATCTTTAAAATATAGTTTTCCAAGGGTTTTTTTTTTTTTTAATCACTTTATTTTCATTCTAAAAACTGCTTTCATCAAATTACAAGGTAAACTAAAATTATTACCAGGTTTTAAATGCTTAGGACACTACAACATGAACTTGAACTGAATAAATAAGGATGATATTTCTTAACTTACAACAAATGCTTCATGTAAGTGCAGAAAATATATTATTATTTCACAACAAAGTAACTTTCTTCACCCACTGTTCCATTATAGAGGATTTATTTTTGCTGGGAAAGGTGCACAGTTTCTCAGTAGAAAGTGGCAGTCAGAACTGGTAACTACAATATATGACTTAACACCAGCAATGAGAAGCACAGGCAAATATACTATTATGCCTGAAGGGAATACACAATAAATGAAAAAGCAGCTAAAGTTTTCATGAAAACAATCTTTCACTTATTTCTAAAACCCTTTTTAGCAGTTTTTTTTTTGCAACTCTCTATACAACTTAAAAATACAAAAATGAGATAATGGACACACATTCTGTATTAAGCTTATCATTTGTGCAATTGCGTAAGTATTCATGCAATTTATAGAACCAACTACAATGTAGTGTTGATAACAATAAAAAAGTTATTAACTAAATTACTCATGAGTTTCTTCCATGGGCACCTTATTCCATTGCCAATAGATCACCATGTGCAAATGGGAATAGAGAAGACAAAATTACAGCCATGGAATATCCTCCCCTAAAAAAGCATGACAGTTCATACCAAAGCCACCTGAATCATATTTGGAAATAATCCTTGATCTTTCACCACGTTTACCACCAAAGTGGAAATAATCACCAAATATATTCATGTCATACTCTCAATTTTCTAAGTACAATTTCTAATTTGCATAGCTTCACAAAAGAAGCATTTCTGATTGGCTTTTGACACATGGAAGATAAAATGAGAGAAGATTATGGCAGTGATCATGAAAACACTGAAATATGTAACAAAGTCTCCCAAAAAGTATTGAAGGTGTTCTCCTGAACAAAAGGTATTCATAGTAGCTAACATGTTCATTTATTTTGTTTATTTTCAGTGTGTCTTTTACAGAGACTTTGTTCAAAATGTACTATTAAAAGCTCAGTACACAATCCTTACATTACATAGCACAGATCTATTTGTTACTGGTATTGACACTGTGATTTCAAACATTTGTAGAAAATACACAATATTTTTTACCGTGCTTAATAGATTACTTTTCTTAATCATACTCCACGACACGAGAACATTAACATACATAGTTCTGTATTAAGAAAGATAAAACCGTTTATTTGCAAAGCAGATAATAGAAAACAATTGCCTGTCAACATTTCCAACAGTTCAAGTAACCATTTCTAACTCTCATTTGCACATTTGCAGATGATTTATATCCACTCCATGGACCCAAATTGTTTTACGACGAGCAAGATGGTTCAAGACCAAGGGACATTTCCATTTTCACAATCAATTCCTTTTGATAATAGACTCACATTTACCAATAATTTATAAATACAGAGAAGTCATTTGCAATCACATAAAATGTAATGTTTTACAGCATTCTGTTATGGCACAAAGTATAATTTATATAAACTGCAATAATTAAACAACAGAAAATGATCATGATATGCTATGGCAACAATGAATCAATTAGTTATTAAAAAAATATACAAGTGTCACACATTTATTACAATGAAATATTGACACTGGGAATATTTGAGAGAGCATCAAACTCATTGAATAAGTAATACAAACATGTGATTGTAGTAATGACTTTAACAAATAACTTACCTCAATCATATCTTATAAAAGCAGCCCAAATGTAACTGCAACACACAAATTTCAAGTCATTCATCAATATTCAAACATCTCAAATGTATCCTCCTTAAATTAAAAGGGCGCGTATCTTGTAACAATAGGACGTTCCAAAGCTTCTCTATGTAGGCTTTTCCTGCATTCCTTCTTTTGACTTTGCAAACAGTTAAGGATCAAAATACTCCTGCTTAAAGCAAGGGAATCCTAATGCTTCATAGCAGAAAACTCCACAAAGCACTGGCCCTTCTGGTACTAGGAGCTCAGATTGCATCTAGAGCATAATACATTTCCTTTGTCGACGCTTCTGAGGTTCTGGTCGCAAAACTGCTCGCACTGCCTCATCAAACACCTTCATAAGAACAAAAAAGCAAAAAGTTTATGACAACAAATGAACAAAACATCCTACAATAATAGGTACTATACATCAGTATTAGCGGAATATTAAAAAGGAATAAAAATGTAAAATACTATCATCAATTGCAGCTGGTTTTTTGACTAACCTCAGAACCAAATTTAAGGTTTTAGGATATTCAAACTAATAAAACTAAATAAGCTAAAATTAGGTGAGTTTAGTCAACATATTTCATGAAGTATTTTCACTGGCTTTAATTAGTAAATATTCCTTTTCAAAAGGGATTTCCAATAGTTACAAAACAAACCTGTTTAAGTCCTCGTTGTGTTAATGCAGAACATTCCATATATTTAACTGCTCGTACTTTATTAGCTAATTTTTGTCCTTGCTCTCTTTTTATAGGGGACAAACCCTGCTCTGCTAAAGCAGTTAAGGTTTCACGATCATCCCTTAGATCTATTTTTGTACCTAAAATTAAAATTGATGTGAGGAAATAAATTTAAAAGTAATAAATCGCAAAAGTATGTCCTTGTTCAAATATAATACACACCAACTAGAATCATAGGGGCATCTGGACAGTGATGTTTAATTTCAGGATACCATTTTGAAGTCACATTTTCAAATGATGATGGGCTCGTTACACTAAAGCAAATTAAAAATACATCGGTCTGCAACAACAAAAAACAATTTATTTTGAACATAGAGTAAACAACAAGGGAAACTCTAGACTTAGAAATAGTGAATATAATTTTCTTTGTATAAATGTTCTCTGTACTAATATTGTGTACTCCATTGTTCTGTGTTTTCTATACTATAGAAATCCAAATTTCTATAATATAGACAACAGAGAACAAAATCACTCTTAGATTTCAGCAATGGGTGTTCTTAAAATTATGTACATTAGCACACATTTATCTTTTATTCTTATACGTCATGATGTATATTCTCTACTGTAAAATAAAAGCACATCTCTTGTGGTCAGTAATGTTCATATTCTGCTTTCTTAGTATTACTAATGAATTCAATACTGTGTGACATTGGTGCATTCAACACACTAGCATACCTGTGGATAGGAAAGAGGCCGCAATCTGTCATAGTCCTCCTGGCCTGCAGTGTCCCAGAGGCCCAGACTAACAGGTATGCCATCTACTACCATTGGAGCAGAGTAATTGTCAAACCTAAAAAAGTATTATTTAATTAGTGAAAATATTAAAAATTGATCGTAGATGTACTGCCATTTTCATTACTCACACTGTTGGTACGTATTCCCCTGGGAAACTGTCAGTAGTGTACGATATCAGCATGCAAGTCTTTCCTACAGTTCCATCTCCAACCACAACACATTTGATTGGTCTACCAGATGACATGTTTAGTTTTGTTACAGATCTAATGAATGAAACATAACAGTTATAAGTCTGTTTATTCCAGATACATAGGAATTTTATAACAATAACAATTTAAAAAATAAATCTAAGTAACAATTTTCCCAATAAAAGACAGCTCAAAACTCATGAAAAAATAATTAAAAAAAATATTTACTTCTAATACTATTTTATGACGCATAAATCGAAGATTAACAACATAACTTTTTTCTACTCTTTTTCATATAAAATGTTTCCTGTAAACGTCTTTAAAATTCCATTCAGCCTACACAGATGTCACTCTGAATGGTCTGCTACACTATAATACTTTTGTATGGTGACATAAAAGTGAAAATTTGTATCAAGTTATCGGTAGACAGAGTTCACTGACGAAAATTACAATCGAAACATAATGCACATACCAGCACCGCTTTCAATTTCGACTTACGGCCCGACATCCGAAAATAAGCTTATATGGTCAACCTGGAAATCACTAATCCATTTACTCGAGAACAGAAAATGTACATTAATAAACACAACCCAACGCTTACCTTCAAGATTTTGACACTAGATTCGAAATGCCAATAAAATATGTGAAGTGTGAGGGGGAAATATCGTTGAAGTAACTTAGCCACCACACCACCACAGCCCCGTCACACCGCCATTTTCCCGAATCGCTATAGCGGGCGAGGGCCGGCGCCCGTCTGGCGTGCGTCAAACAGGTCGACGAACGGCGCGGCGCGGCGGGCCTTTATGAGCAGTGACGTGCTACGCTCCTCGTTTTATCACATCCGTTCGCACAAGAACGAAATGAGATCGACTCAAGGAGCGACGTCTGTCACCGTCCCCGTGAAAAATGTGTTTTTACAGTTCAGACGGAGTCATATATACGGTGGTTAAAGTATACTCTTCATTCGATAATAATACGTGTTTAAGTTAGTGATAACTTCATCTTTTTTTTTAGGGCTACTTATATTTTTCAATTAACTTTCCAAATACCGTGATATCATAGACGTGCGCATAGGGGTTGCAGGGGGTAGTGGCCCCCTGAATATTTTTTAAAGCGCTCCCAACCCTTAAGTAATAAAACATTTTATTTCCTTAATACATGCAATCCGTGATTCTCCCCCATTTAACCTGATAACTTTTGGAAATACATTTGAGAAAGATTCTCTCTGAGCTATCTAGCAATCGCATCTATGGGTTAACATAAAATCTATTGTGTTTATTAATTGTATAATTAAAGTTCTAATTTCAGTCCCCTAGTATGTTTAATCCATTTACTAGTAAAAAAAAACAACAAAAAAACGTCGTGTAAATAAAGTTCAAATGATTAGGGGGCCCAACAGTGTAGTTGGACCCCCCTTTTTTTTCCGGCTGCGCTGGCCTACGCATGTCATTGATCGTACTATGTGCAATGGTAAGAGGGGTCTGCGCGCACCCCGAAGGAAAATATAACTTGAATCCTTTCCTTAGCAATAAGACCCTATGTTCAATGAATAAGAAGAGGAAAAATTTGTATTTTGTCAGAAAAAAGCTTTCAGCTTTTGTACTTTTTTTAAATTAATTTCTTGGAAATTAATGATTCTATTCATAAATTCTCCTGCAGTTACATGAAATTCATTTTATTAACAATTATGTCCGACTTTTACGTCTAACATATTCTATATTCTACATATTATACACTGTAGCGAATACTATAACAATTTTTTTTCGTCATTTGCATTACTCAGTCCCTAACAATACTGCATCAGACAACTCGTCATCTTCGTCATTTTCAGCATTGAAAACAAGTGTTTGTTTCATGTCAAACTCGAAAGCAACATTCAATCCAAACAATAATGGCAGCAATAGACGTAAAATGAATATGTAAAAAGCGCTGTAACAACAATGCACCCCAAACCTTCAAGATATTTATTGAAAAAAGCTGTTAACCTTGAATGGCGCTTCTGCAACTCCAAATCCTAAGAGGGAACTGAGCGGTCCCAGTGAACGTGTAAGAACTGTTCATATTGAAACTTGTGTAATTTACAAAACTGTTCCTTTATTTTCAAGTTACGGATATTTTTAGCACATTAAAAAACTATCGACACAGCAACATAATATTTTCTCATACTATTTATTGAAAATAGAAACTGGTGTCTAGCTCGACATCTCTTAGCATTAGGAAGGTTATATCTTGCCTACATTGTACAAAACAAGTTTTCATGTATCATTTGGTTTTCTTTTGAACACTTTTTACTTTTATTTATTACATTTTCTTCGCTGTCCATATATTTCATTGTGTCCTATATATTACACTGCCTCGAGGCATTTCAATTGCATGGTCGCAACTTTCTGTCAGAAAATTGCATTTCGTACGAAGAAGATAAAAAGCTTCCGTTTCTTCGATGCGATTCGAAACGTGTCCGTGTTTCTTCGCACGACATTTCCGTCTATGCAACGTTCTCATGAACCCTTTTCTATTTATCTCTAACTCCATGACCAATGTCCCCAGAGCACATTGACCACTGAATCCTTCTGGTGAAAAGAAACATTTGTGGAAAGTCTCTTCGTATAATATTTTGACTTCAAAAAATCACAAAATCAACATCTTAAACCGTTTACACGAAGAAAGTGCAAACATAATTCGAATCTTTGGGTTATGGTATATATTAAAACAGCAAACAACATCTAGGTCATTGGCGACCACTATTGGAGGTAACGTTATGGTAACTGTGAAGATGAAATGATATGGTGATGATAAGGGGAGAAAGGACGAACACACATTCAACCATGCTCGAGGCAGGACACGAACCCGCGATCCTTCGGTTCGCTACGACACTACTGCCTTAGCGATCTCGGCCACCGGATCGGCGGCATTATTGTTCTTGCAATAACTGTTCTTGAACCATCCTTCTTAAACGACGCCGAGAGGTTCAACAAAAAGTTTTGCGTCTGGAGAGCGCGCATGCCTCGGTAGCATCCAGAAGCGAGGAGATCGGGTTTCACTACCCGGACCTTAATTTTTGCAAGTATCTCGTCGTCTTCGAAATAAGAAGCTGAGATTGGAAGACCCCCCCCCCAAAAAAAAGTCTTTGTGATTGAAGAAACATTAATCACTTCTAACAGGATTATTGAAAAACTAAATAAAAATAAAAAAATTAAAAAAGACACCAATTACGCTAAATCTCTAGATACGAATTCTAGAGTGCTTCTTGTAGAGCAATAAAAGACAAAGGGGTCATAAATAGAGCACGGATAATGCCCATTTTGCCTATTTCATTTTTTTGGATGTATTTTAGGCCCTTACAATAAAGTATAAAAAGATAACAAAATATACAAAATGTAAAATTCCACACGAGTCAACTCTGAAGAAATATTATCCAACTCCTTAATATGTTTTGACAAACGAAGAAATTCGATTTTTGTTTAGAGAATTATGTTCATCCTTTATGTAGTACGTATACATTTTAATATGATTAAATTATAATGCCCATTTTCCAGCCTATTTTTAAGTTTTTTCTTCCTAGGTGCCTGCCTATTTTCAACTATAATGCCTATTTCACTGCATATTTTTAAGTTTTTACATGCCTATTTGCCTACCTATTTTCGACCATTTTAGTGCCTACATGTCCCAGCTCTAGTCATAAAACACATTTTTTTTCAAAAGAAGGAAATAAGTATTTATTTTCATCATTACAAAATAATTCTCTTATACTAACGTAATTCATGGGAGAAGGCTGATTGAATAATTTCGAATTAGTTTGATGGAAATAAACAAATATTTGTTTCTCATGAAAAACTGTGTTTTAAGATTTATTCTTTTACTTATCACCATAGAACTCATACACCAGGTTTGTCCTATAAGCGAACTCGAGAATACCTTTAATATTAGTATAAAATGGAGAGTTAAAATTAAAATATAGATGCATTTGAAAATATTTTTCAGTGCTCCACATATTTAACCTTTTTAAACTAAGGGGAAATCCAAAGGATTCTGAATAATTTTTCGAACGATATAAAGGAACAATAATAATAATAATAATAATAATAATAATAATAATAATAATAATAATAATAACTATAATTGACGAACATACTTTAATGTCATTTAATATCAACTGATGTTTGCAGAATATTTCTTCTCAATGTATTCACATAATTATATATTGTAATTTATATTACATTTTTATTATAATCATCATTATTATTATTATAATAATCATTATTATCATTATTTAAAACTGCAATAACATAAGGCATTCGACAACTGTTTGCAAGACGAACATATGCAATGTAAGACTACAGTGAGAGCGGTAAGACTACGTACTGTACGATAAGAGTTTTGGCATTACGATGTTCAATCATATTTCTGCAGAAAAAGAGCTGCAATATGTGCAAGACATCTCTAATGAAAAGGAGCTGAAATTGTTGTCTGCGATGTGACATATGAAATATAAATAAAATACGAAAAGTAACGTAGTCTTTAGAGAATCCGAAATTACGTTTCCCACACTTCAGAGAGTACTTAGAGTTTCTACGAAAAGAATTATAACACCTTTCCAGCAATATCCTTCCACTCCTGGTCCGTCTGGGTGGCGCAGGAGCATGTGTGTGAGGTATGTGTTCGTTGCTCTCGGATGGTACCCTTCCTGATTTCCCTTATGTTGTGCCACGATAGGGCAGTCCCAATCACTATGCAATACACTCCAAGTCAGGATTACCCCCGTCAGAAACACTGCCCGATATCGGCTGCCTCGGCTGAGATGGCCCCATGGTGTACCTAGGTAGTTCTCCCCATCATGAAAAGAAAGAATGGCTACCTCCGAAAATCGATGGGTTCCAAGCCGACTCTCAATACAATGGACGATGTACAGGAAAGGAGGCGGGTCACTGCCTCGGGAATCCGCGAACTATGGAGATTTGCGAGGTGTCGGAAAGGGTAGGGCACTACAAAGCCGCGTAGGCTGAAGGGTCCTGAACTAAAAATAGGGTTCTATACATTATATACGAGGGTAAGTCAATACGTATCTGCACTTTCGCCCTAATCGTCTGTAGATTGATTGTACAGTGTACAGCTTTATGCAGTTACCAGCCTTGAGATGACATTGTTTATTTTACCTATGATTAGTTTCAGCGTTATCATCTAATGTTCTCGTGAGGTGTGGCGACCTAAAAATGACTAAACTATTCTCCGTTTGCGCAAAAAAGAACAGGCTTTGGTAATCCGTTTTATGTGATCTGACTGTACCAATCCTTTGAAGACTTTCTGCATGTGAGTATAATGTTTTTTCCTTGGCAAAGAGTTGGCCAGCGTATTGAACCATTCAAAAAAAGTAAAACAATTTTGCAGAATGAGAAAAGAGCAAGATGTCAAAATTCAAAATTTATTGCTTATTTATCCTTGAAAATAGATTTTACTACATGGGAGTTTTTGTTTTTTTCTCCCTTTCAAAATTCAAAATTTAAGTAGTATATGACAGTGTAGGTATCACACAATTTTGAAAATGTGCACACAATTCACTTTTCCCCATAGTACGTCATACGCAGTTTTTAACTGTTTTTTGACGTAAAATAAATAAAAAAATAAATAAATGTCCAGCCTCATTCACTACTGATCTCAACATTGAGCACGTCCGAGCTTTGATTGTGAATAACTGATGAAACGATGATTGCGAATTGAAGTGCCAAACCTTATGTACGTTAGACAAGTTCTACACAAGAGATCGCCGATATGTGTTGCGAAAGACATTCTTTTGTTGTAAAACAACGCGCATTCACAAAAAGCTGCCCATGCGCGTCGAAATTTGTATTGCGAAGTGTCCCAGCATCCCGGACGCAGTTCCGATCGTGTCACGTCTAATTACTATCTGTTTGGTCCACTTAAAGATGCTTTAAAATGCCGAAGATTTGTCTCCAATCTACAGGTGAGTAAGCAGTGTAAGCAGTGAACACAATACATGGCTTGTTGTTCAATCGAAAATCCTTTTTTCTGAGGGTATCGGAAAGCTGGAGCTATGATGAACCAAATACATAGAAGAGGACGGTGCTTACGTTGAAAAATACCAGCAAAGGCGGCTCAGAGCATCAACTGATGTCACTGCAGCGCCTCTGACCATGAGGTCCTAGAGTTCAAGTCCCGACGGTGGCAGGATTTTCGACACTAGCTTGTCAGCTAGGTCGAATTCAGCCGCTGTCTGAAGGAGAAACCTGGCAGCCGATTTCTCTGATCGGTAGTTTTCCGTGGATTATCTGATCAATAATAGGCGAGTGCCGAAACAAGACCACGGAACTCGCACGATATGTGCTTCCTCTTTCTTGTCCTAGCCTCACCCCTTAATACTCACATATACACTTACATGCGCTACACTACACGCTGGGGGGAGATGATTGGGGAAAATTACCGCAAGTCGACGTAGGTTGGCGCCGGATCTCACCAGCCACCGGGAGAAGATCACCGCCATCTAACACGATAAAAACATTCACTACACTTACGGGACTAATAACCTCAGCCGTTGATTCGTCCGGAATCAGTAATCAATTAATTAATGTTGAAAATGGTCTCATTGTACATTTTGTTCTGATGTTATCAATTGTAAACATTGAGACAGATATTTATTGACATGTATACAAATACGCACAACGTTTATAGTTTTTAATCGTTTCACTTTTTCGGGCTTAAAGGCTGTCGGTGAGCGCGGCGCGGCGCGGCGCGACGCGGCGGTGGACGCACGACCAGAGCCCGTCGCCGCCGGCGCGGCGCAGCGCGTGGCCTGAGGGGGCGGGGCGGGGCGGGGCGGCGCGACGGCGGAAGCGCGTATTTCGTAGCGCCCACGCGGAGGGCGAGACAAAAACGAGCGGCCGGGGGGGGGGGTTTCCGGTGCGGCCACGGAACGACGACGGTCGCCGGTGCGGATGCCGCCTCGAGGAAAGGAATCGAATTAAATGTTTTTCTCACTGGAGGATTGTAGACACGCGCTGCGTGCGTACTTTTGTAAGGCAACGTAGGCACATGGTGGAAAATGTCCTGTCAATCAAACGGAACAGTGACAAATGAATAAAAACACGAATGGCATTCTCAACCGGGCAGATTTTGTTGTTCGCTATCTTTGCGTGTAACTGAAGTCATACTAGTGATGAAAGATTAACTGTTTTTGCGCTTTCTGTTTCTATCTCATTTCTCAAACGATTAAAGTGAACAGGCAGATTCCGACGTATGTCACTCATTACGCCATCTCGGAGGCGGAATTTACTTACTAACACGTTACAAGGGGCCACTGTCAGAGGCTCAACTGCTTACTTCCCTCATCTAAAATCTCTCTTATATAGGTGATCACAAGTAAAATTTGTGGTGAAAAGAGTCTGAAGAGGATTATTGCTGATTTTATGGTGCATGTGTATGGATGTGAATGTCCTTTTAATGTGGGATACAGATAAAGAGTGCCTTTGCACGCGCATTCAGAGGCCATGTACTTACTGTATGAATTACCAGACACCAGCAGAGATCTGAAGAAAAAATAGGTGGAAATGTTTTGTAAATGAGGTGATTATGACGAAATAAATGGATTCTACGTAGAAAGCGAAATATGTACCCAAACATCTTTGGAATGCCACTGATTATAACGGCGTATTTATTTGCTACGAAATGCAATAATAACTTTATATTAAAAACGTATTTATTTGAAAAACTATTTTTAATTATTTTTAAACCAGTTTCTGGAGAGAAAATAATTTTAGTACGTATTATTTTTGTAGCTTGCGTAGTACATTTGGTAACTAATGTTAAATACACTGTTTCCAGTTTTTATCGATATTCCTCCATGTCAACTTGAAAATAATTCTAACTTTCTTGCGGACTTTCGACATTTTACTCTTGTTTCATTATTTGGTTTAGACACCTGTCATACTGTAAACATTAATAAAGGCAACAATGATTGGAATAGACTACACGATGTATAACAATGGTAATGAATGTATTGGTTAACACGCAGTGATCTGAGAATAATCTTATGAAAATTACGTAATCTTTTGATAAACTAATTCAACTTCAATCATCTGCACATAAAGTCGACCTCGAGTCAAAACACTACAATCGCGCTCCCAAGGGGTACACTCCCCATTCGCTCGCAGCAGCAGTGCGCCCGGGATGCGGTTAAATCCTGGTGGACGCGCGTCAGGCATACTTTCTGCCCTCCCCAGCCTTCGGCTCATCAAGTGAGAACGCGCGGGGGGCGATCGTGCCACGTGCCACCTCATTCTCATTCAAATGCCGGCAGCTGGGATGGGCGCACATAACGGCCTGGAAGCCCGCGCGCTGGTTGCAGGGACACATCCGGGCTTTCGAGGGCCGTACCTCCTCCCCAGGGGCCCTGAATGAACGATGAGGGGGACGAAATCTAAAGAAGGTGAAAGACGTGCGTGGAAACTTGGGAGATTCTTGTCGGACTTTCGTGTACTTTGAAATGAAGTTGACGTAGGAAGGAAAATCTTTGGCTTAAAGTTCAGTGAACGAGCTAGCTAGTAAACACATCAAACAGCGTATGTTTTAACACTAGTCAGGTGACGTTTTCACTTTACATTTTGATTAACACTGTCAACGAGCGGTACTGGCAATTAACGTGTGATAATAGAACAGATGACCAACTCCTGACGGCTATTGCTCCTCTCTGATAGTGTTTAGATACATAGCAAATAATATTTATGACTTGTGACATTCTTGATTTAAATTAATTCTGAAAACAACTATTTTAGACCTACATTACGATAAATAGTAAGATACAGAAGAATTCAAGAAAGAAACTTTCGCAAGCTTTTTGAGGGAATTCAAAATTATTCTTAGGCACGTTATAACGTACACTTAGGGTACTATTAACTAAAAACCATAGGAAATCAAAGAAATAGAAAATAGACAAACAGTAGAAAAACAAAACAATTTTATTTATTTCTCACTCAGTTTATAAGAAATATACTGTTAACCATACTTATTAAAACATTCCGAATATATACAGGTGTCCCACCAACTATGGGCCACCCCCATAACTTCTAAACTGTTCAGGATATCGAAATGCAGTTTTCGCTGAACAATGCAGAATCATTAGGCAAGTGCCATGGCGTAGAGAAATTGCTTATAATATTTTTATTTTTCGAGAAATTTAATCATCTTTGATTTTTTAAATGGAACTGTATATTTTTCCCATCAGCAATGGATAGATCATGAAAATAGGAATACAATGATGTTTCATGTGATAGTATTTTGATAGTAATTTGAGTATAAAATTAGATTTTCTGGTATGAGATTTTCAAGTAAACGGACATTTCTTGTAGCAGTTTTTGGAACAGTCACCGTTGGGGGAAGGTGATCTTCGCGGCGTCGGAACTGTTTCGTGGAGAGAGGAGTGTTTTGAATGAGAGTTTTCCCCCATTTGTTCATCTCCATTGAATTTTTCTACTTCTGAAATTCCAAAGCAACGATAATCGACAAGAACGAAGTAAAAAAATTGCAGTGGAAGGACCATAATAATAAAGGAAATTTTCAAACTTTCAAGAATCAAGTTCAGTGGAGAAACGCGCCATCATTTTAAAACATGGGAAGCGAATGAATGCTTAAAGAGTTTCGTTGTAATATCTCGATTAATTCATCAAATAATAGAAAGGTAGACATATTCTCTTATTATTTACTGTTAATAAACTTCATATTTAAACATGTACCAAAAGAACAAAGCAATAAAAATTTTGAAATACTCTTGACAGAGGCCGGCCTAGGTAGCCGAAGTCGTTGACGGTGAAGGGTCGTAAGTGCCTCAGCTCCAAAGGTCGCGGATTCGAATCCCGCTTCGGGCATGGATGTTTGTGTGTGTTGTGTTCGTGTAGAGTGTTCTCCTTAGTTTCTCCTGCAGTTTAAAAATCACAGTAGTCACTATATGACCGAGATGTTGAAAAGTGACTAAAAAAGAACAACAAAAAACAAACCAAACCTCTTGACAGTTCAATGTAAATTCACCGATCTTTAACAATAATGCATACCTGGAACCGCGACTGCTAATACTGACTAGAGAGTTTCTCACTTCATAGCACTACGTGCTGCCACAAACTTGAAAATCCACGGCAGAAGACGGAAGTACAGTTTTCTTTTCCATTTATGAACAGCAGTGAACTGCAGTAGTCGTATGGTTGGGGAGTGAACGACATCTTAATTAAAAAATGAAATTTACCAGCGAAGAGATGGTGGTTGGCTTCTTGTCCAGTTTGAAAATGATGATGATGATGATGATGATGATAATAATAATAATAAGTATTATTATTATTATTATTATTATTATTATTATCATCTATCATATTATTATCATTATTACTATCATTATCTTCCTTACTCTACCAATTTTTTACATCGTTCTTCGGAATTATCGACGATTTGAAATTTCAATATAAAACAAGTTAAATCCACATAAATCAATAGAAAAAGTATCTCATTCTGATCCTTAAAATTGGTGTTTCCTAGAATGACATCTGTGTCAAGACCATGGATATGCCTCTTATCCCTCACTGCTACCCGTTTCAGTCCCTCCTCTCCACGCAACAGTCTTGTCGCCGCGAAGGCCACCTTCCCCGAAGACGAGCGTTGCAAGGACCCGTTTGCCACACGATTACCCGTTTAATTCAAAATCACATGTCAGAAAGTCTAATTTTACACTCACATTGCTATCAAAATATTAGCATATGATTCATCATTTTATTCTTCTTTTCATGGTCTATTCATTGCTGGTGAGACAAATATATAGTTCCATTTAAAAAATCAAAGATGATTCAATTTCTCGAAAACTAAGAATATTATAGACAATATTTCTGGGGCATTTTACTTGTCCCACGATTCCGCATTGTTCATCAAAACTGCATTTCGAAATTCTGAATCGTTTAGAAGTTACGAGGGTGGTCCATAGTTGGTGGGACATCTGTATGTAGCAAAGGCTCTCTCAAAAATGAATTTCAAAAGCAAACTTGACTTTCGGTAATGTCAGTGTTACACAGATTTTGTCAGAATTTTAAATCGCTCAAAGAAGTTTGTTGTAGTCGAAAATATGTCAGAGAAGAACTTTCGAAGAAGACAGACAGTGACGTATTTACATTTTAAGACATTTGAAATTATTAAATATTTTTGTATTAAAAAATGTTAAGATACAAAATCGATTTAGGCTAAATATGATAGGACGTAAGAATTCATAATTAGAAACTGCATGCACATACTTGTATTTCCAGCAGTAAATCAGTAGTTTACTGTGCGAGGAACTAAAATATGATTTTATTCTCGAGTAAAAAAGTTGAGAACCCGGGGCAACGAAGCGTTTGGTGTGGGGACCAATTAACGAGTAAATATAATTTTATCTCTCTAGAGTGGAAAAATTAATTCATTTTCCATCATCACTATGTTAACGGAAACAACATTTAAATGAAATACCTAAATACTAGCTTAGTGTGGCATCTTCTTCCCTTTACACATTTTTTAAAAGTATTTTAGTTTGTGCATGCTCTAGTTATGCAAGTTCATGATCAAAATGAACTCGCGGCTCATTGCAAAGTCGCATGCCTTTCACCACTGAGGTCCGGGTTCGATTCCCGTCGAACCTCATGTGAAATTTGTTCCAACAAAACGAGTTCGGCTGCTTCACAAGGGCTAGTCCAACCCCTGTGAAGTGTCCTAAACCCTACCCCTATCCTTATTCCTTCCTAATTCTGGCCGCTGGGTACTGACGTAGGAGGCGCGTACGCGGAGATGCTACCTGGCGGTCCTCTTGACAACCGACTGCGACGCGACAGACAATATTAACGGAGGATTACTCCAAAAAACAAGCGCTGTAATGGGAGGATTACTCCAAGAAGCGCAAAGCGCTCAACGCCCCCCAAGGGGCTTGGAGACGCGTTGCGTCAAAATAGACGCAACAAAAAAAAAAATTTAAACATTCATTGTTCCCTGGCTCGTCCATTCTAGAACAAAGAACATTAAGCATTATCGATTACGGCGAAAAATTGTCGATAATAAAAATTAGACAAAATGTATGGCTTCACCTCTTCCCTCCAGTGGTTCTATCGGGTTACGGACATGCACCCACCCCAATGTACGGCGCCGAAGAACCACATCAGAACACCGAATAAACAGTACCTTCTTTCGTTGTATTCGTAGAAGCCTGTAGTAGAGGCGGAGAATTAAGGAGAATGTACTAATGTGAATTTGAATTTCTAATCAGGGAAAATAACCAGCTAAATCTTGATGAAAATAAATCGTGACAAACAATGCTAATTAATTACTGTCAGAACAGCTTTTCGATATCGAATTTTACACGTTCTTTTAATTTTTTCACCTGAATCGTTAAGGCTTGATTTATCACATTGATGATATTTAATCCTAATGTTTACCTTAATTACATCTGATTTATAAGGCTTATGTTAATTCAGTGTTTCACATCTGTACTTGACTTGGAACTCCCGAAAATAGTTTATTTTTTAAAAATTTCCAATCGTTTCGTATTGTGCAGAGGAATCGAATGAGCTATCATTCACCTCTAGGTGTCTATTAACCCTCCCTACAAAAAACGTTTATAATCCCCAAAACACGAGTTTACCGGCGTGTGTTGCGTGCTCTGTTGTATCCCATGTACCCTCCCCAACTGGCGGTGCTGGAGAACCGTAACCTAACGCCACCCGAAGAGTTGTCCTGAGGAAGATCTTGTTTCGTCGAATTTGTCTCAGGTGCCAGGACCACAGAGCATTCAAATCAGATGCAACCCACACATGTAGTCACATTTTATTTCATAAATTGTGGAATTATCGTTTCCACTTCTTTTGCAAAGTATCTACCTCTTTTTGTACATTATGATACTCTGTCCTATCTACTCTGTATTTTTTAAAATAATAATAATAATAATAATAATAATATCAACAACTGTAATATAACAATACTTTTGAGTAATTATAATAATAATATTTTTTCTAGAAGGATACGGAACCTCACTAGCCGTAGCCGGAAGGTGTTTAACCGTAAGTAACGTCTTGCTGGGCGATTGGACATTCATATGTTACTCGATTACTATCATTATGTTGAATGGTTGTAACTAAGCTTTGATAATAGTCGCATGTGTTATTTGTGTTATGGGCCGTGCGTTGCTCAATACTTTTCGAAATACTATTTTCTTATAAGAAAAAAATCTAACAATAAATACCACTTTTGGAATGTACCAAGCACACAGGCTACCACTAATTTGTTCCAATTGTTCTCTCTTTAGTTGCGATAGGTCGTTATAACCGTACGTTCGGGAGAAAAATGAAATAAACGCGCTCGTGTGGCTCCAGTGGGCGGGAGGTGAACTTCGGCTGCCGCTGGCGGGCCACGGAGCGGAGCGCCGCACCGTGCCTGTAAGGCAGTACGCACGCGAGCCAATCATTTTCCGGCGAAACCATTTGCCGAGGTCGCAAAGGGTGCTTAATGCGCGGCCAGATATCCCATCAAAGGGACAGCTCGGCGAGATAAGCCACGTCCAAGACGCGTACGCACGCCCTGTGCCGGCTGTTTGGCCGTGGCACCACGCGCGGCGCGGAGATTTGCGCATTGCCGAGTCCGAGCTGGAGGTGCCCCTTGGCTTACATAGATGAAGTTTCAGGTTTCAGCAAATAAATAAATAAATGAGAGAGAAAAGAGAGAGGGAAAAGAGAGGGGAGAGGAGAGAGGGAAAGAGAGAGAGAGAGAGAGGGAAAAGAGAGGAGAGGAGAGAAAGGGAGATATTGGGAGAGAGAGGCAGAACGAGAGGGGAGAGAGAGAGAGAGAGAGAGAGAGAGAGAGAGAGAGAAAAACAAGGAAAGAGAATTGTATATTGGGATATTGTATTCGAAGATTTAATACTGGAAAGAATGAGTCATTTTCAAACCCTGAAAGAGAACACTCGGCTACTTTGGGATGTCTTCGAATAATCAAAGTACCCTTTAGTTGTTCCGTTAAAATATAGTACGCCCTCCTCATTATTCTCTATAACCGCAAATAAATCTAAAGTTACGATAACACATGATATTACGTAAATTATTTTATTTTTATGATTTTAACATAAACACATAATACGATACGATAACACATGATATTATATGATGTTACATCATATTATTGTTGATATTATAAAGAAAGCAAATAATTTGATTTAGTCGTTTTTTAACATTACATGAAAATGTAGGGAATATGTATTACAATAATGCTTGAGAATTAAACCTTGAGACAAAAACCGAAATTTGTTATACCGACATTCAAGACTAAAATAAAATCTTTCCCAATTTTCTTTGTGAATGACATAGTTAAGTATGTGGGGAGCACATGGTGCCCTTTGTAGGATGATAAAATATTATTATTGACAATAATCAGATTTAGACTTTTCTATTAGTCTCTTCTCACAACTAACTTGGAGTTGTAGATTATCTACTAGAGTTTCCTTGTGGATGATGATTCACGTGCGCTAACAGTTAGGTGCTGCAACTTTAAAACATAGCAGTGACGTAAGAATAAAAAAGTCATCTAACCGCAAACACTTGTGAAAGCGTTTACAATCATTTCCAAGGACACTCTGTGGTCACCTTCTGTGTATCTGTTCTCTAATTTTCTGTAAAAATAACTTTAAATTTATCCTACACGTGTGTAGTATTATTAGAAACTGACACTCACGTTGTGGGTTGGCTCTCGGTGACAACTGTTTCCACTGCAGGGTGTCAGACCGGAAGGTCCTCGGTATGAGTCCCGACGGTGGCGGATATTCCACCCAGCTAGAGAGCTAGTTGGAATGCAGCTGCTGTCTGGAGAATAAATTCGTGCCCGGCTGCTCTGACTGGTAGTTGTCCGTAGTTTCTCCGGTTAATACCAGGCGAATGCCGGAGCAGTACCTTAACGAATGGATCACGGACACCGCGAGCGAACTTTCCTTCCTCTTCCTTGTCCTATCCTCTCCTCTTACACACATTCACACTCACACTCACGTGCACTTGACTACCCCACACATAAGAAGCTTTGAGCTGCACCCAACTGCGGTGATTCACGAAGGGTCGATTCCCGCTGACGGATATACAACGCTCGATCAGAGAGTAAGGTCCCTAATTTTTTTCTCCACAAATACGTATTTGGGGAACCTGAAATTTGCACACAATGGTTATTCTACTGGCTCAATTTTTTCACATAATTTCTATCGACTTCCGCCAGAGTGAAACAAGGGCGTGCATGCCTTGCCGGTACCAAGTTTTTTCCCGATGGCATTGCCTTTCTTTCATTTCGGGTCATCTTCAATTTTTCCTCCACGAGTAGCGTTTTTCAGTGGCTGAGAGCATTACTTTCTGACCGACCCTCGCGCATGAAGGGGCATTTACAGCCATTGGCATTAGGGGCACTTCGGCCCAGAGGTCCAGCGAGAGCATTTAACTTCATTTCTACCTCTACTTGAGAAGGGATTGAAGTAAAATAATAGTAGTGGCCATTGGCGTTCCCGGAAACAAAACCATTCAATCAATCAATAAGTGAACACTTTCAATTTCAGTTACAGTAGTTATCGAAACACTATGTTAATGAGGGAATGACTTACTTCACGCATGAGAAGCCTCTGTACTAGATTATGGCAACTTCACCTATCTTCTTTTGAGTTTCACAAGGTCAGAAAATAATACACTAGTCAGTACAATTGTTTTGCTATTGTCAGTATCAAAGATAAGATTGGGCAGAAGAGCATGATTTTTTTTCATGAGCACGTAATAAACGTTAATAGCGATACCGAATTGTTGGCAAAAAGGTTGGTGGGAATTTTGCAAAACAGATTTTGTTGTTTAGTTAATTCCGAGCAAAGAATATTTTCTAAAGGTCGCTTACGCGATTCTCATCTCACATCCCTCTTTATCCTTCCCTGTACCCCCCTAGAATAAATGTGCCCTTACTCTTCACTTCTCCCCCGTCTCGGTGCAATCCTCGACTGCAACGTGCTGCCTAAATGATACACCAGTACGCGTGTACGCCGTTTTCAGTTTGATGATTTTTTAAGGTACTATGGTAGCCCAGAGGTCCAGCGAGAGCATTTAACTTCATTTCTACCTCTACTTGAGAAGGGATTGAAGTAAAATAATAGTAGTTTGATGATATGCACTGCTGACACTTTTAAGTTTACATATATTCCCCACTTTTTTCGGCATTCCTTCTATAAATCGTTTGATTCTTGACGAATTATTGTATGCTAATTATTTTTTGTAACATTTGTTTTCTAAATATATGTAGATAAAATCTCACCTGAGAGCTTTGTTAAGAAGATACAAGTCATAATAAATAAAACCACAATGTTTCAGTGGCATCCACTTTGCAGCATGATCAGAACAGCAATTAAAACGCAACAGATTCTCTTTGGCTCACACAAATAATAATAATAATAATAATAATAATAATAATAATAATAATAATAATAATAAACTATCTATTTTTAAAAAGTTTGGATCTAATGTCATGAACATTTCTGGTCGATGATTCTATCATGTTAAAACGTTAACTTTGCAGAAATAAATTAGAGGTCAGACACTTCACTTCTTTTCTCCCTTGAACGCATGACAGATTTGCAATCTGGTTGACTCACATCCGTTCAAGCAACATCAAAAAAATTAGACTATCTTCTTATCTTGCTTCACAACTGTTTACAATTATACACCTATAGGTCATAAGCTGATGACCTGAGCCAGAGCCGATGAAGAGTTATTTCGAACGCCAAGGTCAGTCGCTCCTTGAGTCCTTACTGATGGAAAAGCTGATTGTATAGTGAAATAAATTTCCATTTAATTAAACAAACCTAGTGGTTTGCATCAGCAACAATACCGGTGGAAAAAAATTTGAAAAACGTTTTTCCAAAACGTATCAGGCACACTGCTCCAGAACAAAAAAATCTCTCGCATAACAATATATAAATTAAAATTTTCTCCACGATTACTATGCAATAACATAGTAGACGGATACATAATACAACTGTTCTTTAGATATCAAGATTATAAAAAAGTCGCGGGCGGTTTTTTCCTTGTAGCATTGATATCACATAACGTACCCTGCACCATAAGTAGTATGTCAATTCAATCAGAACACGCAGTGTGAGAATAGACGGAACAACACAATTTAATATTTACATTTTTCAGTGAAAATGTAAACTGTTTCACATACCTTACGAAACCATCGCCCACTCTCACATGACCGGAGGCTGCATAGTTTTATTAATTTCTGCGAGCCTTAAAAATTAATTCCTATACAGTATTTGAGGAAATAAGGTAGATAATCGAAAAACATGAGACAATGTGGTGTTCTAAACTAAACCCTGGGCCACGTTCGCAACAACCTACATTCGTCTTTCCGAGTTGCATTTGACATTTAAGCTCTCTCCCATTAACATGCACGTAAGCCGATGTTTGATCTGCCGGCTCCGTCCCCCGCGTCGTACGTCACTCGGCTCCGTTCCGATGACGCGGCGCTCGCGCTGCCCGCTCCGTCCACGCCGCCGCCCTCGGTGCAGGCGGGCGGGTGGGCGGGCGGGCGAGCGGGGCGTGGGCGCCGCCCTCACGGAGAAAACCCTCCTCTCACGCGGATCGAAGCGCGGACCCTCGGCCGCAGGCGCTTCCGCGAAGCCTCCCACCCTCACCCCACCCTGGCTCCCCTCCGGGCGCCTTCCGCCTCCGCCTCCGCCCTTCGCCCGAGCACGGCCTCCTCCCCATTTACTTCAGTTACACGTAACATCCGCACGGTTTGATTTTTATACAAAATGGTTTTTCAATAATAACATTAACACCAACAACACCACCAGAAAAGTCACGAGATACCTCCTAATATCGTGACGAGTCCCGCGAAGTGCAGCAACTCGATTGATTGATTTTTTCGTGTTTCCAGGCACGTCAACTGCTTCGGTCATTAGTCTCGTTAGTGTAGCGCATGTTTTTTTCTCGGGAGATGGCGGTGATTTTCCCCTCGCTGGATGGCGAGATCCGGCGCCGACCTACCGTCGGCTAGTAGGGTTTCCCCCTAACCAGGACTCTCCCACCAGCGGGGCACCGCCCCAGCCGGGACAAGCTCTAAGCTCCCGACCGGTCTCCCGGAATATGTGGTAGTGTAGTGCATGTTAGTGTGTGTGTGTGTGTGTGTAAGAGGAGAGGATATGACAAGGAAGAGGAAGGACAGATCGCGTGCGGTCCATGGCCCGTTTGGTAGGGTACTGCTCCGGCATTCGCCTGGTGTTGATGGGAGAAACCACGGATAACTACCGATCAGAGCAGCCGGCCGCTAGAATTCTCCTCCAGACAGCGACTCAATTCGACCTAGCTGGTGTCGAAAATCTTAACGCCGTCAGGGCTCGAACCTAGGACCTCCCGGTCAGAGGCGCTTCAGTTGCATGTTGATGCAATGAGCTACCGCTCCCGGTGCAGCAACTCGACGTATCATGGACTCAACAAGTTGGAAGTTGGGAGTTTCCTGCAGAAATATTCAGCCATGTTGCCATTATAGCCGTACGCAACTGCGAAAGTGTTGCCGCTGTAGGATTTTGTGCACGAACTGACCTCTCGATTATGTCCTACAAATGTTCGCTGGGATTCATGTCGGGCTATCTGGGTGGCCAAAACATTCGCTCGAAATGTCTAGAATGTTCTTTAAACCAATCGCGAATAATTGTGGCCCGGTGACATGGCGCATTCTCATCCATAAAAATTCTATTGTTTTTTGGGAACATGAAGTCAATGAGTTGCTGCAAATTATCTCCAAGTAGCTGAACATATAACAATGTCCAGCCAATAATCGGTTCAGTAGGACCAGAGGATCCAATTCATTTCTTGTAAGCCCACACTATTGTGGAGTCACCAACAGCTTGCAGAGTGTTCGACAACGACACGAAGCTATGGACTGGTGGGGTCTGCGTCACACTCGAACCCCACCATCAGCTCCCCACCAACAGAGATCACGACTCATGTGACCAAGCCACGGTTTTCCACTCGTCTAGGGTCTAATCGAAACGGTCTCGAGTCCAGGAGAGCTGCTGCAGGCGATGTCGTGCAGTTAGCAAAGGCATTCGAGTCGGCTTTTGCTACCATTGCTCATTAAAGCCAAATTTAACCGCACTGTCCTTTCGGCTTCGTTCGTCGTACGTCTCACATGGGCTTCTGCGATTATTTCAAGCAGTGGTGTTTGCCTGTTAGCACTGACAACTCGACGCTAACGCCGCTGCTCTCTGTCTTTAAGTGAAGGCCATCGGCCACTGAGTTGTCCGTGGTTAGAGTTGATTCCTGAAATTATATATTCTCGGCACATTCTTGACACTGTGAATCTTGGAATTTTGAATTCCCTAACGATTTCCGAAAAAGAACGTTCCGTGCGCCTAACTCTAGCTTACAAGTCTGTTCCAAGTGTGTTCATTCCCGTCGAGCGACCATAATCACGTTAAAAACCTTTGCACATGAATCACTTGAGTATAAATGAAAGCTTTGACAATGCACTACTCTTTTCTAGCTTTTGTACGTGATACTACTGCCAATCTGCATATTTGCATATTGCTATCCCATGACTTTTGTCACTTCAGTATAATTAGGGACCGGATTTTCAGGATTTAAGAAAACATCATTTTAGACTTTTTGAGAAGTCAATTTAACCCATTGTATGTTATGTCATTTTTCAAATCATATTAGTGTCAGTTGAACAATAATGCAATAAATACCATTAAAAATAATTTTTTTTTTCTTATGAACTCGAGCAAAGTTTCAGCGAAACAAATAAAACTTAAGAATAATATTTTAACATCTGAAATATATCCTTAAAAATGAACATTCCAACCAAAAATTAACTTTAAGATGTACTGTTACAATGAAAAACCATGCGTAATCCCAAAATATCTAATGGGAAGAACTACCTATTGTCTGTCAACATATACTTGAAACGAGACAAAGTTTCGCTCCCCGCAACATGAAATCAATGGCGCATACTTCACAGATGGCACTTCCTTCGTACTCTAAAGTAATTCTCCATTTATTTCTTCTCCTAGTATTAATCTAATTAGTAGTAATGAAATTAGCAACATTAAATGCTAGGTCCATGCCATCGTGAAATTCCTATCTATCTTAATGAGTGTTTTAACCCAACCTTGCATTTATTTGTAAGAAATCTCGATTGAGTCTTTTTATAATTATACTTATTTTAGCCTTTTTAGGACCTGTAGGATTCGCATATTTGGCTCACAAGTGATTGAAACGGATATGTGTATTAAATAACGACGTTAAGAAGAGAAAAACAATAGGTAAAAACCTAAGAAGCCCGTCGCCATAGAATGTGGTGCCAGTGGAACGACATTTGGTGGTACAAACTGACAGATTTCGCCGCGCACAGTTCGCTCTCATAGTTTGAGCGAGGCCGCAATCACTCTTGCATGTTTGTGAAGGAAGCCGGCGCCGCGCGCTAGCCCGTGCAATCGCACCGGTTTTCACGTTTCCTTTTGACAAATGATTCTAGAGTTTTAGCAAATGCGCAGTGTGGCTTACCGTCTGGGGTTCGGGAATCTTTCGGTACAGTCGGTACGTTCGTACAGTACGTCGGTACAGTTCGGTACGTTCGGTACAGCTCCGAAATCATTCGTCAAAAGGAAGCGTGTAAATCGTAAGAATAAAATGGTAGAATACATTGTATTTGGTGATTGGAATGTAAAAATTGTTCAAGAATGCACATTAAATTTAGATTAGATGTAGTATTTTCTATAAGTTCAAGAGAAGGGGAATTTCAAGTTTTATCTGAATCACTCAACATCTTTCTTTACAGTTGTCAGTGGTGTACTTACAGTAGGTTGTTATCGAGAACAGTTTAAAATTTTGAATAACACTATGTAATGCAAGATCCACTACCAACTTTGTCACATATGAACATACTCGTACGTTTATGTTAACATGTTATATGCTAAAACGTTTCTCATCACCCCATTTTTATTCTCTTCCATTTCATTTTTAATCATTCGCCTCTGGACCAAATAGTTGTGATTTTACACAAAAAGTAACATTCAAAATTACAGATAAGTATAACTTTCACACCAATAATAGATACAATTGGGGAAATAAGAGATAGTAAATAAAATTGCTGCGAATTAATAATTTTTCTTTCTTTCAAAACCTGATTATTTTTCGCGAGTTACTGGCTTTGATAGGACCGGCTTCTTTCGTACATGGCATCAGCAGCACATGGGAAAGGATGGCTCCTGTCTCTGTCAGGGCCAATCCTCGAAATAACCTTTCGGTGCCGTGACCGCGCCCTCTATTGTGTGCTGCCTCTCACGCAGGGGCGGCGCGGCGCGGCGGAGCGCGGAAGCGGGGCTGTGAGGAAACAGGCGCCACGGAGGAGGCGGTCGCCACCACAGTGGCAGAGGGAGGGAGAGAGGAGAAGAGAGAACATGGCGAGGGAGCAGAGGGGGAGAGAGAGGGAGAATGCGCATCAGCTGGACAGTCGAAGGATTGACGCTGCGGAAGAGAAAGATGGTGGTGAAGGCTAGGAACGGTGTCGTGGTAACTGTAAGTGCATTTAAAGGAATGTATTCCTTCTTTGCCGATACCGCTGCTCTTCAAAACCAATGCCATGTCTGTAATGGAAATGGTAACTGTGTGAAAAGCGGTGATGGATACAGCGCGACCTGAAGCCAAGATTCATCGATTGATTAGCGATGCCGGGCGCCAACTGCTGACTGCTGGGCGACATTAGTTGTGTAAGAGTAGTGCGTGTTTTTATCGTGGGAGGTGGCGGCGATCTTTTGACGATGGATGGCGCGATCCGGCGCCGAACTACCCGTCGGATAGAGGGGTTTTCCCCAACCAGGTATCTCCCACCAGCGGGGAACCGACTCAGCAAACACAAACTGTAAGCTCCCGACCGGTGTCCCGGCATGTTTGGTAATGTAGCGCTTGGTGAGGAGAGGACAAGAAAGAAGAAGAAGGAAAGATCGCGTGTGGTCCCTGGCCCGTTTTCTTGTCCGTGGCCCGTCTGCATGTTTGTTAGGGTACTGCTCCGGCATTCGCCTGGTGTTGATCGGAGAAACCACGGAAAACTTACGATCAGAGCAGCCGCCCTCTAGAATTCTACCCTAGCTGTGTAGCCAGCGCCAAAAATCCTGCCACACTAGGACCTCTCGGTCAATAGTACTGCACTGACATCAACTGATGCCTTGAGACACGTAAGCCGGTCCGAAGCCAAGAAAAAAACGATGATGAAGAGAGATTGGTTAGACTTGGTGAGTTTTAAGGCTCGATTACACTATACAAGTTTTTATAAAAGTGTTCTCACACACATGAACTCCCTCAACGAGTATAATGTAGCACTTTCTTCAGAGATTCAATCTTCGAAAAATTGTCATTTTCGTAGCTAATAGATTGTAGATTTTCTTTATTGGTATCGTAGTAGTAGTAGTAAAAAAAACGTGTGATGAATGCCGCATTCTTTAATGAGCGTGGACAAGAGAGGTTTACACCTTTAAATCATTCCCTTTCCAAAGCATTGGAAGTTTACATTTGCCTTCCACTGTGTAGAAGAGCGAACACTTATAGTGAAGGGTGAAAGAAATACTTGAAAAAATTGATTATTACTCATCTGATGTCTACACGGGGTATGTGGTAAAATGAGAAAGCTAATCATGTCAAATCATTCTTGCATTAAGGCGGCTCCACACATTTGTTATTCGGCGTACACCGAGCAACCGCTCGCCGAATCCCGGGTAGTGTGGATGATTTGCTTGCTATTTGCCGAGTGGCGAACATTCGGGATTCGCCCTACCCACCGCGTGTCGGTCTTTTGGACACATCAAAGGGAGCGAACATTCGCCGAACACGTCAGCTGCTCGGGATTGGGCGAGCACTAGCTCGCTGCTCGCCGAATGCCGAATGTGTGGAGCCATCTTTAGAAGAGTCCCAAACCCTCAGACTTCGGGCCTGCACATGTGAACGACTCCACGACTGTGCGTGGTTGAGACCGACGCAAATAAATATTAGACTGCACAAAAGCTAAGTTAAACAGAAAATTGATTCAGTGGTGAGTTGTAGTTGACATTTACATAATTGAAATGATTGAAGGCGTAGTCATAGTCAACAATAGTATTTATTTCAAAAATAGCAAAATAAAATCTCTGATGATGATGGCTAAGCCATCGAAAGCTGCTATTTTTTAAATAAATACTATTGTTGACAATGACAACGCCTTCAATCATGTCAATTAAACAGAAAATATTTTATTGCTGTAAATAAAACTGAATTTCTATTCGACGAAATACGTTCCCATCAGGACATAGTAGAAAAAATATATTATACTTCAGGACAAAAGTCAACATTTTTCTCATATTTTTTCCTTTTCTGCAGACTTTAAGAACCTGAACCTGAAGCATAGCGGTCAGTGATCTACCTTTTAGCCCCCTGTTCTAGGGTTTAAAATCTGGCCACTAAACGTGAATGTGGTGGGCAAATTGTGTTTAAAGAAGGTTTTATTGGCATTCTCCACAGTCCCATCCTCTCATTCCGCCATAATTCATCTCGTATCTTCAAACTCATCCCTTATCCATCAATTATCAACCCACTTCCAGGTATGTTAGCATAGGTTTACGTACCGGAATCACATTCGTCTCCCCAACTTCCCGGAGACCACAAGATTCGCGAGAGGTCTGATCCCGTCAAGGCAGCGGCTGGAAGCGAGGGCGCCCGGGACCCGCCCCCGGCGAGCGGAACGCCTCAAGGACGCCCGCGCCCCACGCTTCGTACTGAGCAAAGTAGCCATGCTCAGTGTCGGCGCTAGGCAAGGGATCACCCGGGGCCCCGCGAGTCAAGGGGCCCAATCACGGGGCTGATGAAAAAAAAAATGAAAAAGAAATTAGAACTGAAAAATTTTATCGTAATTTTATAAGTCGCGGTATAATAGTCAAAATTTCATACAATTTTCAATTAATGTTTTACTTTAAATAGTTAATTACAGTCATTACTATAAGGTAGGATATGAAATGAATCTAATGACCCTAACGATAAAAATTAGTTTCTACTGAATTTCGCATTCATTATTTCATGTATTCAATAACAAATTATTATATTAACACAACATTTTTCTTAGCTTTTTAAGCTCACCGTGGAAATCGCATTATTTGATCACAAAATACTTTTACTTGAAAACTATTATTTATAACATATAATTTCCAAAAAAATTTTCTAGCTTAACGTTCTAATTTGTGTTATTTGCTAAAATAACATAATTTATATAGTTTCTTGATACAACTTTCACATTTAATTTTTTTCGGAGGGGGTCTATTTTTCAGCACTGCTCCGGACTCCAAATGATCTAGCAATCGCAATGGCCATGCTGCGCTTGCTTTCAACACTGGCATGGAAAAGAACTGACCTCCTATCAGACCATTATACCTTTGGTCACCATCTTCTTGTAATTTACACGATAGGTCTGTGATATCACGTATTCCACTGTGAAGAGTACAGAATTGTATCGCGATGCTTGAAGGGGTTTCGCGAAAATTTAAAATAAATCAGGGTTCCATAAAGTTTATTTTTATCGTGAAGTCTATAATATTGTAAATTTTCTCTTAGTTTGTCTGATACTCAAAGATCAGAACAAACTCTTATGCTACATTTTATTTGAAGAAGAAATGAGCTGACTAGGTAGAAATTAACCTGCATTACGCCATCGACAACACTCAATTGAAAAGGGTAAATGGGAACTGCCCTAATTTCATTTCAAAAAATGATATTTTAACATTTCACTATTAATTAGGGCTAGGTCACTTGTCACTTTATGGGACACATTTCCTAAAAAAACTAATAGCAAATGTTGAGTTAAAAAAGGAAAATACACATATTGGTTTCTGCAGCTATGACAAGGATGTTTGAGATTCATTTAAGCATTAGTAGAAACTCCAAATGTGTTAAAAAGTGACACATTTAATAAGTAAATTAATGCATACACAAATTATATCTATTCTCGTTTCAAAATTTCCGGAGTACTAGCTATTAGTATCCCGCTAAACCGGCCCTTCATTAGCGGAAAATAAGTTCTTAAACATTGCATTTAAAAAAATATTCTCCTCGGTGATGAGGTAAAAATGAAAGGAGTATCCGTACTGCAGGTGATTCTGCAACAGGAAAACTAGTCAAGCATAAACGTCATGCGGGTTGCCTAACTGGCGGTTGATCACGGCAGCGATTTGCGATGTTCCACCTTGTATTATTCGTAGATTAATAAATAAGAAAGGCAGAATCCACCTTTCTGTTCAAATCAAGAATAGAAAAATCTCACATTGAATACGAGAGAAATATGGGCGATCTTACGACAATATTGCGGAAACTATATATCACGAAATGATTATTTTCTCATTCGAATCTCAACAGGAGAGGTTTTTTGGAACAGGTTTTCAAGAAAATGAGGTGTAAGATTTAAAAAAATGGGAACCTTAAGCAATTCACTTTCAAAAAAAAATGACGTCACCATCTTTGTGAGAGAAAGTGCCTTAGGTGGTAGAAAGATATATGCTCGAACTTAGCATTTCTTCTAATTGCAACTATTATTAACATAAATTAAGTTGATTATATTTTAATTAGAAAATGTAAATATTAACATATTTTCTAATTATTCTTTTTTTCAGAATTACATTTCTGCATGTGTTCAAACACACCTCAAGATGGAGCAGATTTCTACAATATACCAAAAGTTTGTATTTTTGCATTTCAATTAGATGCGGTAAGAGTAAATGAAGATTAAGACTTGAATAAATTAGCGAACTTGCGAAAGATTAATGGGGAAAAATGAATTACCTATTTACAGCCACAAAAGGATAACTAGTACGAAAAGAAAGGAGAGATAAACTAGAGGTGTTACAGAAAGGCACAGACTTTCTCGTAGTAAAGTTTTTTTTAATTTCCTTGGTGTGGACTGGTACTGTACAGTCGGGCCCTTTCTTCTTGCCAGCTGCCATCTATCGCCGCCCAAAGTATGATTTTTGAAAATTTCTCAACTTTTCGGTTTCGAAATAATAGAACTAATTATTATAAGAATATTAAAGAAGACTAAAACCTTGTCCTAAATGGCAATTTTCATTGAAAAATTTGGAACCGTCGTTAAGAAAACGGCGATAAGCGTTGCTGTAAATGCGAAATTTGAAGCTCTTTTTCACAGGAATCTATTGAGTTTTCGAAAAACTTGAAGTAATTTGAAGAACTTCCACTCACAAATTCAATAAAGTACACAAATTGATGGAAATGTGCATAGTAACGACGTCAGATATATGTAAAAAAATACATTATTTCAAGCACATCTACTCACAAGAACTATAATGTGAAGAAATGGCCTCTAATGTTAATATTACTCACGTGAGAGACAAGTCAGAATAATTACATTTTTGTAATTTTTGAAAAACAAAGGAATAGAGCATGATGGTGATTATGTGATCTTATACAGTGCATTTAGCACTATTCATGGATTCGTTTTGAGGATATATTATTTTTGTTAATTTTTAAATTGCAAATATTTCATGCACTATTGCATGAAAACTACTAAAATTAAAAAAAAACTACATGACCTTAATGAAAGAACTATTTATGAGCAACAAATTTCATTTGGAGGGAAAATCGGTGTCTTCAATTTTATATTTGTAGAAAGACGAAAAAATTGAAATCTTTTGAAATTTTCGAAAATTCGGAGATTACCGTGAAAATTGGTCTTATGCCACATTTACACGTGCAATTTACTCTATTCTTACAAGAAAATTAAAGAAAAAATTTTGAAAATGTCTGGCGAGCTTCATGTAAAGTACCCCTAAATTGTAAAGAATGTTTCAAAATTTCAAAGCTTCAACTAGAGCCAGATGGACAGAGGTGTCTTCAATTTGGAAAAGATCGTACGTGTGGTTTAGGCACTAGATTTGTTCATACGGACGGACGTTTTGCTTTCAATTGTTTTTTCGGCATCAAGGAACTATAAAACGGGGATTATGGCTATTCCACGTGTTAGGAAATTTTCCCCCTTAATTTAGCAACTGGATTTATTCACTTTTTCGTTATCAGAGCACGGCAATTCATTTTTTGTGTCGAAAATTCGCCGTTTTTCGCGCAGCATTACTTAACTTTTTCAATACTTCTATATTACTCCGTATATACGTACGTATACGAGAAAGTAAAAAGGCGAAAAAACAACAACGAAATATACAGAAAAAGAAACCCTTCCTGCCTTAGAATCGTGCGAAAGGTGACTAAGCCCCGAGGAACTTTAATTCCCTCGAGGGATCTGCGGTCACTTCTTGTCAGCTCGCAATAGAAGAGCCACAGCGCCGCATCGCGTCGCGTCACTTTGGGAGGAGGCGTTTTTGCGTGGGAGCGCCGCGCCGCGCCGCGCTCCGAAGGCCGGGCGCCTGGCGTGGCGCGTTGGGCGTGGCGCGCGGTCTCGCGTTTGGAAGTTCTATTACGTCATAAACACTTGCCTCTCTGCGACGGGAAAGAATGTAGTGGCAATTACTATTCACATGTGATTGTAATTCTAGTGCGCATTCCAAAATTTGCTCCATTCTACGACGATACAGTTCGAAAAGCTGTAAATAGAATATTGATAGAGATGCATTACGTACGCGCTCATGTACAATATAAATTCAATAATCGCGGTTACTTTTTATGAAGTGAATACACGGAAGAACGTCAATTGCATAAACGGTTTTTTGTCATTAAATTCAGCATTTCTGTAAGTCTTAGAAGAGAAACGATGGTTTGGACCCTGATTCATTCTTTTATTTTTAAGTCACATTATTTAAGTCCCTTCAGAGAAGATTTCATTTAGTAAAAAAGGAAAGTAAGAAATTTTATTTAGTTGATTTTGGGACTTTTGAAGCAATGGTTACAGATGAACAAATATAATTGTTGCAGAGAAATCTTACAGTACTAATTCGGTTTAAACTAGAGCAATTCATAACTGCAGCGAAATGTAACTTCTCCACTTGATCGCGCAATTGGTCGGGGGCCGCCAACGTTCCGCTGAAGCGACCGTTCTGCGTGATGGCTTCGGCCGCGCGCACGGGCGGCCTTTTCGCCGCGCGCTTTTTGCACAGCGACCCAGCAGCAGCCGCAACGCGTGCACACACGGATGTGGACCGAGCGCTGCTGCGTCCAGAGTAGCTCGTGCGCGCCTGGCCAAATGGCGCACCGCGTGATACTTCCGGTACGCAGCATACATGATAGCGAAACCGCAAAAGAAGTTTAGAAGCCCGGGGGGACTTTGCTAATACAAGCGCATTTGTCACACGTTACACCGGGAGAGGTATCAACTGATGTCACTGCAGTGCCTCTGACTGGGAGGTCCTGGGTTCGAGTTCTGATGGTGCCAGGATTTTCGACACTAGCTTGTCAGCTAGGTCGAATTCAGTCGCTGTCTGGAGGAGAATACTTGTGACCGACTGCTCTGATCAGTAGTTTCCCGTGGTTTCTCAGATTAACGCCAGGTGAGTGCCAGAGCAGTTCTCTAACAAACAGGCCTTCGACCACGCGCGATCTTTCCTTCCTCTTCCTTGTCCTATCCTCACCCGTTACTTACACGCACACTTACATGCACTGCACTACCGCAAATGCCGAGAAACTGGTCAGAAGCTTGGTGTTTGTCCCGGCTGGGGCGGTGCCCCGCTGGTGAGAGATACCTGATTGAGGAAACCAGGCTAGCCGGCGGTAGGTCGGCGCCGGACCTCGCTATCCAGTGCGGAAGACAGACGCCACCGTCCGATAAAAATGCGCTACACTTACGGGACGAATGACCTTAGCAGTTGACGCGCCCAGAATTATTAATAATCAATCAATCTTGGCACGTTACATATGAGACGGAAGATACCATTGACGAATTCAGAATTATAGAGTACAGTTGGTAAATAGATTACTTTCAGGTTTTTCTCCCGTCCATTGCCGAAGCATCCCGGAGCAATGCCATAAACAACGGACTACCGACTGCGTGCGAATCTCTCTTCCCATCTTGTCCTCAAGGATATCATTGGGGCCGACAGATAGTTGATCTCCCACTCCCAAAATATCCCGCACCCTCGCGGATATGGAAAGTGTGTGACATCGCTGAGTGTATTCATACGTTAGGTCGATGTTTCAATTCGATTATGGGGCAATACGGGGAGGAAATGAAGGACTACTGAGTAAAACGTAAATACGATCATTACTAGTATTGTTGATGTTTTTACGCTTGCCTCCTCTTTATACTATTATGTATTTGGAAAACACGAACAATAAAATACTAGCGATTTATACTTGAAGAAAACGCTTTTTTTGAAACGTCCGTACGTCTGTCAGTGGGTCTGTCTCCGAGCAACACTAGCGTCTAAACTCTTCGTAATATTTTTCCAAAATGAATATTCCCCAATTAATCCGACCAGACCTAACACCCTGCGATTTTTAAAAACATTCTTGAAAATTTGGGGGTACTTTACAAGAAGCCCCAGAAACATTTTCAAAATTATCTCAAAAACGATTCCAATTTTTTCTTTAAATTTCTTGTAAGAATAGAGTACACGCACTTATAAACTTACTGGTAACAAAAATGGGAGAAATATTGATCTTTTATGTATCTCGTATTCCTCAAACACGTTGTGTAGTCTGAATCTATGTTTTGTGGGTCTTCACATAAAAAAATGACGGCAAAAGTCTGCCTGTCTGTCCGTGATCAACGCTAGCGCCTATACCGTTCAGCGCCCAAAACGGTGGACATCTGGCAGCATATGTGCTGATCCAAGAGTAATATTAAGAATGAAGTTAACGACTGCGTCCACCGTCACTGGTCGATTCGGTATCACCAACTAGGAATACTACAAGGCTTCAGACTTACCAAACAGGTACAGTGATGCAAAATGAATTACCTCGCGTTTTAGTAAATGACGGAACTAGAAGCTTGGTATGAGAAATGCCCGGAACACAGCAATAAACCGCACCAGTCTCTGAGACACGAGGATGGTTCCTCGAAACAATGAAGTAGGCATTGTGAGGGGCGCTCCACCTCTTGTACGTAAGTACTCGCTCCCAGCGTTACATAAGATCACGAGTCTTCTTACGCCAACGTGGTAAGAAGCTTCGTTCCAAGCCAGCGGCTCAAAATATGTGGTGTAAGTCGGCAGTCCACTTGGAAGTACGACAGAGGCCAACATGAGTACGCAGGACCTTCAAATTTCTCGTATTTACGTTTGTCTTAATTTTTAAATCCATTCATCCTTTTACTTTCTCGCTACGAAGTAGAGAGAAAGTTATACAATTCTGCGAGAAAAAACGCCAAATTTTCGGCAGAAAAGTCTTATTACAGGACCCTGTTAACGAAAAAATGGATAAATTCCTCGAGCATGGTGTAGCCAGAATTCATGTATTGAAAGCTCTTGACGCTGAAAAATGGAATGACGGCAAAACGTCTGTCCGTCTGTGAACAACGCCATTGGCTAAACCGTTCAGCCGATTTTCTCCAAAATTAATATTCCCCAATCAACTTGGCTGATGTCGCGACTCCTTGAATTCAAAACCCATATTTTAATTTTGGTACATTACATTGAGCCCCTGGGATATTTTCCAAATTTTCAAATAAATGGCTCCATCGTTTTTGATTAAATTTTGTTGTTAGATAGTGTGAAAGAGATTGGTGTAGGTCTCATATTCGTTGAAAACTCTGATTTTTCGAAAATTGCAAAAGTTCAATATTTTTTCATAGCCATCCTACATTAATATATTAAAGATAGAGATTTTTTCCCTCAATGAAGTTTGTTCCTTACACTAGATACATTTTGCAATAAAGTCATGTACAATTTTTCAAACATTTCCCGCTACATCCAAAAACTATTCTTTTTTTATTAGTTGAAAGTCTTTTTCCCCAGCAACTTTATAAGTGATTGTCATACTTGGTTTCAATCTATTTTCTTGGAAATTCAAAAGAATTTTCATGTAATGCATTATGATTTATATGAATAAATCATTCAAACCACATTCGCAATAGTGGTCGCATGCATTACTAGTTTTTAATAAGTGTTATAGTTTATGTTTAGTTAAATCTTTGCAGTGCGGAGCTCATTCATTTTTTCATGATTATTTATTTCATTCTGACACTATGATTCCAAATCATTATTAACGAATTGAGTATCGCAGTCATCAACGAATGCCATCCAGTTGGTGTTCAATGTGGTCGCTTGTGGAAACACGAATATGAAAAAAAAAACTAACAATGGGAATCATTGATACATTAATCCACGTTATACTACATTCTGCTGTATTCGATCAGTAGAATGCTTTATAAAACAAAAATAAAATTTCAGAAAATAATCCAACAAATATGAATAATCTAAAAGTAAATTAATTTTTTTTCCAAAGGCTTTAACCGGATAAGAGAAGGTTTCCGGCCTTAGTTTGAAATTCGACTCAGACTTTTTCCATATGTTTGGATGTAGAAAATATTATTTTCAAAGTATGAGGCCAAAATATCCACATGGTCAGTACTTACAGCGAAAAAACCGCTTTTTCGTGTTTAAATTAAGAAAATAATTATTTTATGTCATATATTTTTTTATTTGCTTCTGGTATGAACTTTGCCGTAATAATTGGTTAAAAATTGACCTGTAAATGCCTTTAAATTCATAAATAGTGTAATAAATTGATTAAATTTTTTTCTGTAAAAAATATTTAACCAAAAATTTCTTTTTTTTATAAACATTCACCTAGTTCATAAACTTCCAGATGTATTTTCAGATAGTTCTCCTTATGAAATGTAGACAATTTCATATGCTTTTGAGGGCTCAAACCGGCAAATGTGAAGGATTTGATTTACGACCTGGCGAGCCGATTACGTAACTATGTTTTTCACGATTTCCGTGTCTTAAATAATAAAACACGTATTAATGTTTTTAAAATATGTAATATTGTCAAAGCTGATGAAAAATAATAGAAAATGACTTAGTATTTTTGGAAATCTTTATTATACATCGAATACTATTTTTTATTCAAAATAAAAATTTATAAAATAATAATTAAACCTATTTGTAATTTTAATTAATTTATAACAAATTAATTCAAATTATAAACCTTCGTACTTCGATTTTTGTTTCTATTGTTTTATATTTTTCAAAAGCGGGAGTTTTGTGTATAAAAATGATAATATGATGGACCTGACTTTAATGCGATAGTCTTCATTAAAAGTTTTCATAACAAAAGGTAATAAATGTTGCGAAGGTCACATGATAAAAGACCGTTTACATGAAGACGACGTGAACAAAATAGCTATTCATCCCAATACATCGAGAAATCTGAATTGTTACAATTACTTAATCATATGTCGAAGAATTATAATAGTACTTTACAGGAGCAAATTGGTCAATTCTCTTTGCCAGAAGCACGTATGCTTGCATGTACTGGATTAAACTGGAAACAAATTCAAGAATTGCAACAAAAGTTAAGTTCTAATTGAATCACGAAAAACTGATCTTCCTTGCAGGCGGTATTCGTTTTTTACTTTCTCGCATACGTACGTATAAACGGAGTAATACACATAGTATAGAAAAAGTTATGTAATGCTCCGCGAAAAAAACGGAGGATTTTTGGCGCAAAAAAAGTTGACGGGCTCTGGTGGCGAAAAAGTGCATTAAAACCGATGCTAAATTAAGACCTCTAACGTGTCGTGTAGCCACAATCCCTGTTTTGTAGGTCCGTGATGCCGAAAAACCAACTGGAAGCAAAACGACCGTGTCTGCCTGTCTGACCGTCTGGCCGTCTGTCTGTCTCTCTGACCGTCTGTCTGTCTGTCTCTCTGACCGTCTGTCTGTCTGTCTCTCTGACCGTCTGTCTGTCTGTCTGACCGTCTGTCTGTCTGACCGTCTGTCTGTCTGACCGTCTGTCTGTCTGACCGTCTGTCTGTCTGACCGTCTGTCTGTCTGACCGTCTGTCCTGACCGTCTGTCTGTCTCGGACCGTCTGTCTGTCTGACCGTCTGTCTGTCTGACCGTCTGTCTGTCTGACCGTCTGTCTGTCTGACCGTCTGTCTGTCTGACCGTCTGTCTGTCTGACCGTCTGTCTGTCTGACCGTCTGTCTGTCTGACCGTTTGTCTGTCTGACCGTTTGTCTGTCTGACCGTTTGTCTGTCTGTCTGACCGTTTGTCTGTCTGACCGTCTGTCTGTCTGACCGTCTGTCTGTCTGTCTGACCGTTTGTCTGTCTGTCTGACCGTCTGTCTGTCTGACCGTCTGTCTGTCTGACCGTCTGTCTGTCTGTCTGTCTGTCTGACCGTCTGTCTGCCCACTGTCCGCCTGTGAACTTAGCCTAAACCACTCGTAGGATCTGTTCCAAATTGTCTCTAGTTGAACCTTTGAAATTTGGAGAAACATTCTTTAAAATAGAGGGTACTTTACATGAAGCCCTCCAGACATTTTCAAAATTTTCTCAGAAAGGCTCCAAATTTTTCTTTAAATTTATTGTAAGAATAGAGTAAAATACATTTATTAAGGTGGCATAGGTCTGATTTTTACCGTTAACTCTGAATTTTCGAAAATTGCAAAAGCTTGAATTTTTTTCGGCGTCTTCCTACAACTACAAAATTGAAAACAGAGATTTTTCCTTCAAATGAAATCTGTGGTGCATAAATAGTTCTTTCTATAGTTCACGTACATTGTGTCGGAAATGTTAGTAGTTTTCGTGCAATAGTACATGCAATATTTGCAATCAAAAAAACAACAAGATTTTTTCAAAAACGGCTCCAAATTTTTACATAAAACTTTTGGCATGGTTGGAAACCCTATACTACGACATAAACGGCATATTCTTCTATTCTTTTGTTTTTACAAAAAATTTAAATATGAATTTTTTTGGGCTTGTCTCTCACGTCGGTAATATTTAAAGGCAATTTCTTCATATTAATATATTTATGAGTACATGTGCTTTAAATTATGTCAAATATTATTTCTCGTAAACTCAACCGTTTTCGGTACAAATGAGCTCAAAATTCCGCATTTTCAGAAACACTTAAATGCCATTTTCTAAAAAATGGCTTCAAATGTTTTCTTCCAATTTATGTAATAGATACTGTTATGTGCGCTGTTTGATATGACGTAATGTTCATTTTGGTATATTTTTTTTTTTCGAAACTTACAAATACACACACACACATATATTTCCTCTCAATCCGTTAATATTAACAATCTCATCGATTTGAATGCATTATTACAATTGTGAGGGGAAGTGCTTCAAATGATTTCAAATGAACTTTTTCGAAAACTCAATATATTCTTGTGAAAAGGGGCTTCAAATTTCGCATTTACAGTAATGCTTACTCGCCATTTTCTTAAAAACCGCTTCAAAATTTTCAGTGAAGATTTCTATTAAGGACGAGTTTTTACTCTTCTTTAAACAATCAAATTGTATCACATTTCGGCGAATCTCTAATGGACTCATTTCGGAAAAGTGTTTTACCATGAGTTTGGCGTCGATGCTCCTAACAGAGAAGATCTTATTGCTTATCTTATTACACGTCATTCTATGTAAAAAGTTTGCATAATTTGGAAGACCGATTAGTGCTTATGATGGACGGTACATACATAAAACATGAAAAAAGTTCAAATAATAACTACCAGAGAATTACACCAACACCTAGATTATAAACTGTAGATTATAAACTAAATTACCTGTTGTAGGAACGTAAATTAAAATAGCGTGTTTAATCAACAACTTGTATGGGAAATGGTTGAAATCTGACGAAGGATTTAAGGAAGAAATTGTAAGTCATATCAATGCTAGAAAAGATTTCCACATTACTCTTACAGCAGAGGTTGATAAAAGGGACAAAAAATTGCCGTTTTCAAAGAAATTTCTTAAGATATTTTAGACTTTCCAAAATTGACTGAACGAGCATTAATCATTTTCTTCGCGGGAACGTACCAGATAGCTCAATCGGTGACTTACCTTGCTGAAATTATGGGGGTTAAGGATGCGATTAATCTTAACTATTATAAACCTAGAAAATGTATTGAAAGTAAACATCCAGTCACGACACATCAGTCGGAAAAGCATAAAGTATACGTTGAATAGAAGCCGGATACACCGGGGATTGATAGTATTCTGTAGTATACATGTGATTGCCCAAATGGTTTGAGAACCATTGATTGCTGTACTCACGTTTCGACTATCATTTACAACTTGTCTCATGCAAGGTACTTGTAGTGTACTGTCAGGCCTGCTGCAATTTTATCTGGACCTTTAATTAATGGAAATATTGAACCTGTAATTAACGAAGATAGTGATAACTAAAATATTGTTAGTTTGTAATATATACGTCTATTTTATGACGTAAAAATCATTTTTGTTTTGAATAAAAAATATTATTCGATGTTGCAATGAGGCCATTGCTGGTCGCCGGACCCAAAACTTCCCTTTCTGTCACGCCAATTAGGACGGTCCCTGATTTGACACGGCTCAGCGCAAGACGCGCGAACGCGTGCCAGTAGCTCTATTCAAAAGATTTACGACTAGGGTGGGATTGTCTCCTGGGGACAGCCCTTCAGGCAAAGAGCGGGCGGCGGCCCGTCCACGTGTACGGCTAGGCACCGGAACAAGTAAATTATAGAGATCCCGGCTACTGTTTAAGTTATCCCGTAGGACTCATATAAGCATCAGAGAGAGGCGGATTTGCAGAAGACGGATAGATTGGAAATTTCCAAAATTAAAATTCCGATCACGTGAAGGAGCGATGGGCGAAACTAGAAAAGAGAGTGGGGATGCGACGCAGGGAGCTCGAGAGAGGCGGATTTGGCAGAAGACGGAAGAAGGCGAGAGAACGTGACAGAAAAGAGACTGCTGTGTTGAGGAGAGGTAGTGGGAGCCAGTGACTAGTGTTGGTCGACCAACGGAGTGCAGGCCGCCCAGTGTAAAAGCACAAACAGGAATTTATTCCATTTCAACGGGCCGGCGTTGATCCGTAAGGAACGATTGTGCAGCCGCGTCATTGAGGCTGGCCTGGTAAGGAGTGGGTGGCGTCAGACGGCTTCCTCCAATAACCACCGATTGGAGCCAGGAGCGCTAGCACCGCACGCATTGCTGCTTCCGGTTGGCTGCGCCTTGCCGTGATGCGGCTCGCGACAGCGACTGCTTCGAGGACGACCACGGATGTGCAATCATCGAAAGAGGTGAACCAACGGCTTTCATTTTTGTACTAATTCCAAAGACATTAAAAAGGAAAAGAGTCATTTAATGTAAGGAAAATAACATAGAATTTAGTTTAAGAGACTTCCTTACCAAACTGTATTATAAAAACAAAAGCAATAAATGTGTTCTTGCTATTCAGGCGATTGACACTTAATGTAACAAAACTTTGTAATTATTGTAAAGTAGTAGTAGTAGTAGTAGCAAACCCAGTGCATGCCCTCATTCAAGAGTGCTCACCCCTGAGGTTCTCGTATGCCGGTGCCAGGTGACAGGTAAGTGCCCGTTTGGCGCCCTTCATTGATAAATTTAACGCGCACACCTGTCAGCTGATTACCGACGCACTTCGGTGTGACGGTGTTTTCCCCCTTTTTGTGAGGTACCCAGACCGCGAGCTACGCGCATTGCGCACATGCGTGGGTTGCCGTAAGCGGCAGGTCGGGTTCATCACAATGTATAATAAAGAATTCCAACAATACTAAGACATTTTCCATTATTTTTTATCAAATTTGACCATATAACATATTTTAAAAACACTAAAACGTGTTATATTATTTAAGACACGGAAATCGTAAAAAACATAGTTACGTAATCGGCCCGCCAGGTTGTAAATCAAATCCTTCACATTTGCCGGTTTGAGCACTCAAAAGCATATGAAATTGTCTACATTTCATAAGGAGCACTACCTGAAAATACATATGGTAGTTTATGAACTGGGTGAATGTTTATAAAGAAAGAAATTTTTGGTTAACAGTTTTTACAGAAAAAAAATTCTAATCAATTTATTACTCTATTTATGAATTTAAAGGCATCTACAGGTCAATTTTAACCAATTTTGGAAGCAAATAAATAAAATAAATGCCATAAAATAATTATTTTCTTAATTTAAACACGAAAAAGCGGTTTTTTCGCTGTAAGTACTGACCATGTGGATATTTTGGCCTCATACTTTGAAAATAATAATATTTTCTACATCGAAACATGTGGGAAAAATGTGAGTCGAATTGCAAACTAAGGTTGGAAACTACCTCTTATCCGGTTAGAGCCTTTTGACTACTATTCCTGAAATGTGTAGTCATGGGCTTTGTAGTTTTCGATCCTGAATCGGTCGGAATTTCTGAAACGGAGGTAAAATAATTTACAAAAATTCCCGTATATTATATCAGACATCAAGAGTACAGCACACCAGTAAAGTCTCTCTGCAGTGGGACCTTGGTGCTTGCAACAAAAATTACGTTGATAGCAGCGAGTAACAAAAGAAAACGTAAATACCGCACTCACCACAATCAACAATAGATGTTGGAAGTGTTGTCTCCTTCACTTGTTTCTTAGCGATCTGTTTGCTACCAACATAAACGCAATTTTTAATAGGATGCTCTGACTCTGCCCAGTGCGGAGGGACTTTCCTGGCACAATGTATTATTCACCATTAAGTCTACAAAAAGAGGATAAAGTGAGATAAATTATAATACAAGAATCAGGAGCCGCTTCCTAAATTAACCGTCTCGTTGTTCACCTCTAATACAGAGTTTCTTCCAACTCCTCAGTTTACGGACAGATCAAGGAGTATTCAAAGTTGCAGTCAAACATCAAAATGATCTTGCAATAGCCATTGAAACTCATAAGAAAATAACTCATTAATCTTGTAATAAGGAGCACCCCCCCTTCAACTCCATTACAACAGGTATTGTCATCAAAGAAAACAATGCATTTTAGTTAAAAACAAACAGTACAAAACGTAATTGATTAAAAACCCCAACTAGGGAATGTTCAATCGAAAATTTCCGTAGAACGAATGTAAAATAATAAAGGGGTTTCACCAATTTACTATTAAAATGCAGTGAACAAAGTAGAAAAAAGGGAAAGTGTGCGGTGAGTCAGGACTGATAACCTTTGTTTGTACGCGCCCGAATTAAAAAGGAAGTAGACACCTGCGGCCACTGTGCAGGCACCTGAACGCGGTTCGTGACTGTTCCGCTCCAAGTGCTGCAGCAACCCATATGAAAGAACGATTTCTCTTTATCTCAGACCATGGTCGGCTCGTCCTTCCTGTTTGCGGACCGCAACGACGTAGGCTAGGACGGGTGAGGAGAAACCGATGAAGCATAACTTCCTTCCATTCCTTTCTCAACTTCCTCTTCTTCGTAAACAATAGGAAAGACGGCCGGTCACTCTGAAGAAGACTAAGTGCAACTTTAATTTCTTTCTGTCGTTCCTTTTTTTGTTGGTGGTCATGAAGTAAGACATACAGTAGAGAGACATTTCCAGCCGTTTAATCTTTCATACGAAATATAGGATTTCACTAAAGTATATTTGAGGGATGGCATTAAAACAGGAAGGAGGAGCAAATTCAAGAGAAGTAGCCACAGAAGGAGTTAACGTAATAGACAAACTACAAACTAGTACACTAATCCAGCATACAGTGCGCGAGGAAAGTCTCTCCACAGTGGTACCTTGCTGGCGAGAGTGCTAGCAACTGAAATTATGTCGGTAGCATGAGCTGTAGCGTGTAAAAAGTAAATTGCGTACTCACCACAATCACATCAGATGCTGAAAGAGTTGTCTCCTTCACTTGTTTCCCAGTGATCTATTTGCTACCAACAAATACAATTTTCAATACGAGGTCCTGACTCGGCTCAGTGCGGAGAGACTTTCCTGGCGTACAACATTTATTTGCAATAATTTACATGTACACATCTCAAAGCAGATCAAGTATCGATTTCTCATTGATGTACTCAATGGTAATTTCAGAGTACGTGATTATCTTCTTAGATATCGTTCATATGCAGCGTATTGGATATTGGCAACTCGATAAATGAAGTTTTGAGATAAACGTTTAATACATTATGTTAATGCAGGTATCACATACTCAATATTTGATAGATTATGAAGCGAGCACTACTAAAACATTTTATAAGAGTTGTGTTAATATTTTAAATACATTTTTATAAAATAACGATCTATTTTTCGAGTTGTGTCAAGAACAATATCATTCGCATTTATAATTATTTCCTTAAGCACGATTTTTACATAATCCACATGTTCGTTACAAAGAGACTAATCACAATTACGTTGACCTTGCAAAAGAAAAATAAATTAATTGTGATTGTTTGGTCGGCTTGATAAGCTGATTCTCGAAGGCCACGAAACGAACCACATGAATACTCTCAGGCAGGAAAGGTCGCATGAATCTATGAAGTGGTTGCTTGAAGTACAAAGAAAAGCTATGAAGTTGTTGCTCGACCTGCGTGTACCCGTATGAGATGTTCACTTGTTAATTAATCCAAGAATTAACTTGCCTGAAACATTAACATTTGCTCAACACACAATGTAATTCTTACAAAGATATAGAATCGTCGAACTAAAATTGAAAATTTCCCAACATTCCTTGTACGTAATTCTCAAACTATTATGAAATGAAGAAAAATAATATCATGCTGTTCTAGGTTTTAAAGGATGTCATGTTTTCAGGCACGACGTCAACATACTTCCTCGCATTACTTCTAAATTTGGAAGATACAGAGTTGGCCGGAAATGAGACCTGAACCATTCTCTTAAGCATTTTTTACGCTAACCGAGAACAAAGTTTAATTTAAGGAAAAAGAGAGAACACAGTGGAGCCATTTTTGAGAAAATTTAGAAAATGTTGAAGTTGAATATAAAGTACCCTCCCTCAAATCTAAATATTCGTTTCAAACTTAGAGGACCTTGATTTCATTTAAGTGGATCGACGAATATCAATTTTAGATAAAATCAGCTGAAAGGTTTACGCGAGGGTGGCGGCCCGCGGTGCCATTTATTGCAGCGCGCGAAGGTTATTAGTCAAAAGTGAGAGTCCCTTGCATCGACAACGGACGAGAACAATGTGCACCCAGCTTACGCACTCTGCCGGGGTCATCACCCCTTAATGTAAAAGTAGATTATGTTTAGGTTTAAGGATTTTTTCTAGTAAATCCGTGCATTCAAATTCATTCCAATGTGCTTCACTGCAATGTTTATGGTACGGTCTGATACAACGGATGGTTCCTCTCCATCCCCGTTTCAGAGCAGCCGGGCAAAATGCCGTGATCAACATTTCGTAGGACAACAGTGGAGCGGTTTTTTAGAAAAAAATGTAATTTTTTTAACTTGCCTATATTTCGTGCAAAATTACACGAAAACTACTCGTATCTTCGAAAAATTGAACATGAACATATTTGGAAAGCTGTTTTTAAAGAACAGATTGAAATATGGAAGAAATCTCTATCTTCAATATTACAGTCGCAGGAAGACGCCCTCCCCTAAAAATGCGCTTTTCAAAAAATCTGGAATTTAAACGAACATGAGGCTTGAACCATTCTCTCTTAAGCGCCACCTGAAGACAAAGTTTAATCAAAATATTTGGTGCGTTCTGGAGAAAATTTTGAAATGTTTTGAGGCTTCATGTAATGTACACTCAAAAATCAAAATATCCGTTTGAAACTCGCAAACCACCGAGTTAGTTCAGATTGATGGGGCAATATCAATTTTGGAGAAAGTCGGCTTAGTCTCTATCGTTGACTACAGATGGCCGGGCACAGGGTTTACCGTTAATCGGTTTTTCGATATCATAGACCCACAAAACAATAGATTCTGGCTACTACACATGTTTGGGGATTTTTTTCTATAATTAGCAGGTGGATTTATCCACTTTTTCGCTACCAGCCCTTGCTTCAGTTGGGACTCTAACTAGGAGACAAGAAACACACATGTACGAATATTACACACAACTAACTTAAACCCTCTTGACTGAGACTCTATGTGACTACCCTTTTCATACATTTCTCTGTTGAGAATATTATGGAGAGCTATTGTCGTAAAATGCCTATAATATGTAAACATTGAGTTGTACGAGTACTTTTCCTTACGGCTGTAATCTCAGCTGCACGAAAAAATATTTGTAAACACTCAACAAATAGATCGAATCGCAGTTTTCTATCAAACAATAAACATTGTATCGAAACACGTTTAATTACAGGAAATGACAGGTTGGTCCCAAAATACAAGCCTGTTGTCACCACCGAGCACTGCGTCATACGCGCATGTAATTCCCCTCCCCGCTTCCCGTGGCACGCGCGGGTGCGCAGGCAAAAAAGGGGGACACGTGATTCCAAGGACTTGGCGGGGAAAGCCTCTATTCCGGAACGACCAACAATTCCAGACGTGTTCAGTATTCGATGATCCTTTGACCAGCGCGCAAGCCTACGGCCATGGCGAGGGCTTTCTTTCTTGTAGCAGCTCTGGTAAGTAGTAAGACACCAGATATGTAGTACGTACAGTATGAGATACAATTCGAATAGTATTTCGGAATTTTAAATACAAAGAGGTTGAATAAAAATGTACTGAAATTAGAAATACTAATTGATTGAATTTATTAATGTAGATGCTGATAGGGGTTGCAACTGTTTCTCAGGCTTTCAGCGTGAAAAACCTTGGTAAGGCATACTTTGGAAATTGCTTGTAAACAATATTGTGTATTGTGCAAGTAGTAATGTGTTTGTTTTTTCTCAGAATCCAACAGATTGCAGCATTTATCCAGGAGAGCTAAACGCTCAACAGAGAAACAACAGGCGAGTAAAACCACGAACCCACGTGGGTCTTTGAAATGTTACTTGCGGCTCTTGCAGAGATGATCAGAAAACCTAGCGTTTAAAATCATTTTGTACCAGTTTGTATAACTGTTGCTTATAACTGTTAACCTGACTGTTTTAGTTTGTGTGCGTCCTGCCAATCAACGAAACGGCAAATAATCCGTACATCCACTGTGGGGTCATAAACGAAACTGAATGTAAGTACACAAATTAATCAGCCTATTATAAGGTTGAGAATAGATATTCAATTTTGATGAATATTGCATTTATCACAGATTTCCATTATTTATCATTTATAGGCGGGTATGTGAAAAAGACAAAAAATTCCGAATACATATTTCTTTATGTCAGATGAAAACCATAAAGTTGGCAAATAAATGACAGGTTCCAAGAAGAAATGCAGGCCCATTGTACGAAACAGTATCTACTTGATAGCATTCTATGAAAGCAGCTACTGTATTCAAATACGTTAAATAAACAATGACGTAATTTGTAATGTTTATGTAATATTCTAGTTGTGAAAATTTAGTACACTCTTGAACTCTATTGCGTGTTTTCGCGATCGGCGACGAGTTACTTCACTTCACAATCTTTATTGACCGAATATATGCCTCAAAGTTTAAATCCTGTCAAAATATTTACCCGAAAAGAGGAGAAATTTGAAAAAAAACTTGAATTAGTGAAAATTCAAAAGTTAGAATGAAAATGACACTTGCGCCATATATTGCAATGTATTCTAAAAAAAATGTTGAACGAAAAAAATGGAGGCACTTGGGAAATTATTTTTAGGTATGTGATTTAAACGATTTGGTTCAAACTACTAATGAATTTCGAACTTTCGTTTGTTTCAAAAACATTTTACATAAAATAATGGAACCTAGTTTTGTGGAATTCATTGCACTAAGAATCAAAAATCTTGCTTCAATAAGAAAAAGGCATAGAAGAGGTTTGAAAAAATTGCACTTTTGGAAATTTTAGAACCTTTAATTTCTATTTGAAAAACAAATTTAAACAAAATATTAGGAGTCATTTTAAAAAAAAAAACACGTAATAAAGGCTTCAAGTAAAATACCTTCAAATTAAAAGATCCGTTTCTAATTTGTGGGAACTTGAGTTCGGCTAATTCGGGGTATATCAATTTTAGGGAAAATTCTGAATACGGTTTAGGATCTACTGTTTATCACAGACAGATGGGCAGGCGGATACACTAGAACAAACATTTTAGAGAAAAACAGTTTTTCGGTATCGGGACCCCTAAAACTTGCATTTCCGTCAAAATTTTAACATCGATTTTTTGCAGCATTAGATAACTTTCCCTATACTACGTACACAATAAAGTAAGGAGTCTAGGAATTCACGTAGAAGCAAAATCTGAAAATTGTGTATTTCAGTTTTCTTTATTGCTACGCATTCCTGTAAATCGTTTAAATTCTCAAATTTGACTTAACAAGTAATTAAAATTGAAAATGACAATAAAGCACATCATTCGCTTTATGATAGTAATTCATTACAAATGAGTAACAAATGAATGATAACTAGTAAAATTGTAAGTGAAGGACAATATTATCGAAATATTGTGAAATGAGTACAATACCTCTCATGTCTAAATCCTCTCTTATTTTAGGCAACTGATTTCAGTAGTGGTTTGCCTTTTCCTTACTCTGCATCAAGGACAGTAGGGTAATCTTAGGGAATGTATAGGTGATTGATGGGATGATGTTCAGAAGGGATACGTAGATGCAGGAGAAGCTAATCCGGCTACCAAGGTGAGAACATCCGTTCAGTTCATGGTCACTCTCAAGGACAAGAAAACTCTGAGAGAGCTCAAACACGCTTCCAATATGATGAATTAGTGATTGGGCGCGTTAATAGCAAAGGTCATGTCCCGTAAGTGTAGTCCAGGGAGGTGGCGGTGATCTCCTACTGACAAGTTTCGGCGCCAACCTACATCGGCGTTATTTCTCAACCCAGGTATTATTCTCAACCCACGGACCCAGCCGGGATAGGCTGTAAACTCCCGAATTTTCCGACATGTGTGGTAGTTCAATGCATATGAGTGTACGTAAGTAGGGAGGCAAGGCCAAGGAAGAGGAAAGGAAAGATCGCGCGCGGCCCGATTGTTAGGATACTGCTCTGGTATTCGCCTGGTGTTGATCGGAGAAGTTACGGAAAAATACCGATCACAGCAGCCGGCCGCTAGAATTCTCATTCACACAGCAGCCGGCCGATAGAATTCTCATTCAGGCAGCGGCTGAATTCGACCTAGTTGACAAGCTAAAGTCGAAAATCTTGCTATTGTCGGGACTCGAACCCCAGGACCTCCAGATCAGAGACACTGCACTGACATCAGCTGATGCCCTGAGCCACCTTTGCTGGTGTTTATAATATGAAAGTTTGGAAAAATCGTTTTCGCAGGCGACCTCTGCATCAACTTCGGCGACTGTCTCCTAGGTTTTGTAGCATTATATAACTTTCTCATGATATAGTATACGTAATCAAGAACGAACAATTATTTTATGAATATTTATATTTTGGGTTACAAAAATTGCGAATATTTAAATTTGTATCTAGAAACTTATAACAAAACCTGATAAGCCAGAGCATTTCGGCTTTCCAAAACTAGAACCTCTCTACTTTTTTCTGTAAATCACACCTTACGTGGAAATATTGGGTAGACGGAACTTTTTACTTTGTCATGTATGTACATATATATGGAGTAATAAACGTAGTATAGGGAAAGTTATGTAATGCTGCAGAAAATCGATTTCGAGATTTCAACAGAAATACACGTTTTGGGGTCCTCTGATACTGAAAAAGTGTTTTTTCAACACATCCTTCTGTGAGCAACACAAGCATCGAAGCTATTCTTAGGATTTTTTCCAAAATTAATATTCTCGACTGTCTGGCCTGACTCATAAGCAGCGATTTTCAAAACCATTCTTTAAATTGTGGGGGTATTTTACATGAAACTCCAGGAATATTTTCAACATTATCTCAAATATTTCTCCAAACTTTTCTTTAAATTTCTTCTAAGAAAATAGAGAAATTCACTCATAAAGACGGAATAGGTCCGATTTTCACAGCTAACACTAAATTTTCAAAATTACAAGTTAGAATTTTTTCGGCGTATTCCTAGAACTAGAATATTGAAGTAAGTGAAATTTTTAAAATTTTTTAATTAACCTTTAAACAAAAGTTTCCAGTTTTAATAACTGGTTGTTCAGTCTGTCGTAATTGATGATGTCAAGTGAATATCGAGTAATGTGTAATATATTAAAAATGAAATAATATTAAGAAATTTTAAGTACAAACATTTTCTTGTACCAACATTTCAGAATTTTGGGGAAAATAATGTTTCAGCTCAATACTCAATGCCAGTAGATCTCAGCGACCGGTACAGACCAAAATTTGAGTATGCCTTGTTATGCTCCAACTTGACGATTGTGGAAGACGAGGAAGAGGCTGAGGATGGAGATGAGGACGACGACAGCAGTTCCAGCTCGAGCGAGGAGGACACCCACGAGTCAGACAGCGACGAAAGCGGCGAGGATCTGTGCCTACGTGGGTCGTACCATGACGTAAGCGAAGCCAATGCAAGGGTCCGACGACTTAATAGTCCCTCATTCGCGCGTAATTAGTCATAACTGTTTTTTTCGTAACTAAACCTGACCCCTTTTTTAGATTGATTATATTGTAAATTACTTAATGATTTACGACATTAAAAACAATTTTAGAAGAGTTAATACACCCCAAAAAAAAGTTCTTTCGAATGTTCATTTTGAACGTTTACTTTAGATCTTTTCTAATTTTATTACCTCCAATTAAACTTTTCAGTTTTCAGCAGTTTTAATACATTTTCCCAATGTTTTGGACTTCGTCCAAAAATCAGTACGCCGAACTCTGCTTACTTTGCATTATACTAGCCAATGTACCCGTCGTTGAAACGACGGGAGGTTGATTCATTCTGTATACAATAGCCAGTAGCTATATGTTTTACAATATCGGAAGAATTTGACGCTTTTTGAAATACACTGCCTAAACACCAGGCCGAACTCCGTAATATATTAGCTTATTAACTGCTGTACACCGACAATGAACCGAAACCTAAGAGCTAAACAGTATTCTCTGCACAGACCTCGTCCAACAGTACATGTTTTATTGCAAAGGGTGAAAGCGTCTATAAAGGGAGTGGGTACGCACATCCACAAACAAAAATATTCGACAATTTCCTCAGTAATGAACTTGTTTTCAATAGAACCCGAGTTGATTCGTTTTATAAACAAACAGAAAGATAAAATCGAACACAAGATCTTCCGTAGATCCTCTCTCCCTAACTATTCACCACTCAGAAGTCCAAGGTACAAATTGAAGGAAAGATAGGTAGAACTGTATTTTGATGTACGTGTGTATTTTGAGTGGGTATACTGAAAACAAGCTCTCTCGCTTTAATATAGGAAGTGTAGGAGAGGTGCGACAATAAATGTCAACGTTTGCAATTATCAAAATTTTAATGGTTTTAATGAAAATTGTAACTATACCATACTTATAAATACACTTTACTCTATTCGAGCAAAATATTAAAAAATCTTTTGCAACCATTTTTCAGAAAAGTTTGAATATTTCATAGGGGCTTTATGTAAATTACCCTTGGAAATTAAAATAACTAAGCGACCTCTGGAACTGCTCAACAAGATATTACTTCTGACAAGTTTCAGCTCAAAACATTCTAATCTGACAGTTATGCGTGACACACACATCCACCCATATATCCATTCAGATATCCCGATTTTCATGTTCAAAACTGAGAAAATCACCTCGCAAACTGCACAAATTTGAACAATATTTGGAACAGCACTAACGGACCTTAATATTGCCGAGCGTACAGAGTTGCAGCCGAAAATAACCTTAAACACGGATTTTACCACCGTAAATTCAAGTTTAATTATTGAGGTTATTCTAATAATGTACTATTCCGTACGACAAAAAATCTAGTGAGAATGTATGGCATACCGAAACTTTCCTCCTCTCAGATTACTAATTTGAATGAGATTTTTTTACAAAAGCGCATAATAACACTTAAAGACTTATAATTCACTGAAGTTATTTGGAGAAAACACTCAAGCCACAAGAATCAATATGATTGGAAAGTAGGGGCATATCTTAATATTTCGGGTAGCAAGGATGCATGCCGAAAATTCATACATTTTCACTGTATAGAAAATAGATCCCTCCCCAAAAAAACAAAGTTTGATGTCATTTAGTCTTAAGTCTCGAAGACTGAAATGAGCGAGGTTTACACATTCTGGAACATTATCATATAACAATACCATAATAATATAAACTTGCTAATCACAAATATAACTTTTTAATATGCTAAGCTGGTAAGAATAGTATTCCTACAACCACTTACAGATACTTCAAGTCATACGGTATACTGCTCAGTGGAAATTCAGCGTGTTAATTCACTCATTCGAAAGATACTTTCCAGAATTAATGACACGAACAAAACTTACGACTTACTTGCGCCATAACGGCACTCTCATTCGATGCAACAGATACATTATAAAGAATTGTGTCAATGGGCACAGCCGCAATCGAACTTAAGTTCTCCAACAATTAGAAACTAATGACACATGCGTAGTGTACAAACTCATACGCACGATTGGGGCATTTGCATTATGTCGATCATAGAAGTTAATACTATGCAAATATTTTACGCAAGAACATTAAAGCATTTGACTGTCAGAAATACAGATAACATAGTTGGAATACCTCAGGTCATAGGATTTACGATAACTATAAATACTGAGTGTAGGACCAGTGCTTGCAGACTGCTCAACCCTCATCCCCTTAGACGGCATGCGCACGTGTTCATTGCATACAGGCTGAGTGTTGCACACACGGAGGTCGGATCTGGGATTCGTCACGAGGCAACGCGCCTTCTGCTCAAAGGGGCCACTGACCCACAACGTGCGAATCAGACCTCGCCAACACTGAGTCAGTTGTTGCTCCACCGCCCCCAACTGCGATTCATTTCGCGGGGCAGTGCAGCTCCGCCAAAGAATTTTAATCGATCTGACCTTTTGCTCTTTTTCAGTGCTCAGTGCAGTGCGTCTACCGAGAGTCCAATGTGGTAAGTACACCATCGTAATGTTCACGTTTTTTTAGCTAATTGTGCGAAGAAAGTACATATTCCCTCACAGCGGTCGTCATTTAATTATTTCGTCTTGAAAATTCATTTCTCATTTAGAAAATTTACCAAACGGTTCAGTTGTTTGATCTCGTAGGCCTGGGATTAGACGGTAAACTGATAAATAATCCTGAAACCGTTTAAACAAAGACCTTACCCTTCAAAAGGCTTTCCATTTCATGAAGAAACTAGTGGTGCTAGAAAGCACGTATTTCTCGCCCCTATTTTTACGCAAAATTACGCGAAAAGTACGAAAATTTGCGAAAAATTGTACATGACCTTATTTCGGAATCTATCTTTAAGGAAATTTCATTAAGGAAAAATCTTATCTTTAATATTTTAGTTGTAGGAAGACTCCGAACAAATTTTGAACTTTTGCAATTTTCGACAAATTAGGGTTTTCAAGAACATGGGTTCTGCACCATTCTTTTAAAAGTTTGTTACATTCTCCAACAACAAAATTTAATCAAAAACGATGGAGACATTTTTTGAAAATTTTGCAAGTGCTCCATGGGCTTCATGTAAAGTAATCCAATTCAAAAATATTATATCTACATTCAATGTTATTTTCAGAACTTAATAGAAAAATTACTTCAAATTATGGGTCAAGACAAGTTACTTCTAAAGCTGTACTGCTGTGATATTTAGAAAACATTTAATATCAGAATATCTTTCATAAAATTGTTTCTATTATTATCACTATCATCGCCAATACGATTACAATTCTATACTAAAAATATGCTAATGCATCTTGTATGCTTTTATATTTGTAGTTAAATGAAGCGGGACTTCCTGAGCCGGAACCTCTGTTTGAACATGTAATCCAGCTTTTGAATCGCGATGGAGAATTTCAGAAACCTGTCAAGGATGCAGTTAAAACTTGTCATAAAAAAATGATAGAGACTATTCACAAGTATGGTAAGTTTTATAAACGCCGGCCACAAAAATTAGTTTCTTAATTTTTTAATTAAGTACTAGTGGCTGTTACACGTACCATTTCCTGATAGAAAATAGACGTTAACGAGCCTTTCGCGTTGTATAATTTTCTATCAAAACACGAATTTTGCATTAATTCATTCCATTTATCTACTTCATAACTGTAAATGCAAGGACTCGATTGTTTTTCTCTCAATATCACAACTGCTTTTGAACACATGCTGGTGATAATATCACGTTCAGATAGAATTAGAAAGATCCTTGATACAGTCAGAGACAATATATTGTATTCAGCATCATTAAATTAATCATTTAAATTTGCAAATTAATTGTTTGTGATTTCTTTCGCAGGTCTTGAGAGACTGAATATGTGTCTCTTATTAGAAATAGTTGACGAATGTTTGGAATTTGAAATTGGATTGGTAAGTGTGATGTTAATTAGATAATGAATTGTGGTAAAAAGTTATTAATGAAATAATCTTGGCATACGATTCAAATATACAGTCCACTCCGGTTACTGAACTCAAGTGAAGTGAACTCTGGGTTCTAGTGAACCTAAGTCCCTGGTCGCGTTTCACTTACATTACCAATAAGCACAAGATTCGGTTATAGTTAATTCTGAACCTCGGCTTTAGTGCACGTAGAAAATACGTTCTGGAAATTAAACAGTCGCTTTACTTATCCTCCAAAGGATTTTTTCGCCTTTAAAATTCACGGCTTTGATCGAATTTTAACGCGCAAACTTGGGTACAACAGTCCGAATTCTTCCCTTAGCAGACCCGGAATGTTTTATCCAGCGATCGGTTTCATTAGCCGCTTGCGCCATGCCACTACGAAAAGGATTTCGCAATTATTAGGAGAGTAAATTGGCCTTCGGAGATTGGGACGAGAAAGGAGAGAATGAGTGTGTGAGTGTATGTGTGTGTTCAAGAACAGTGCAAGAGGCATTGAAGGATATGAAGATTGCATTGCGATACTTAGAGACAATGGACGATGCAGAATCAAGAATGGAGAAAGCAGGAACTCTGGAGACTTATCTAGAGAAATTACTAATGAAAAACGTACGATGAATGCCACGAATGTACGACGTAATGTCAAATGAAAATAATTGATTTTTTAAGGGCAAATTAAGATATTGAAATTTCTAGTTCGTGCTGTTAATGTATTTTGCTGTATTTCTATATTAATATTATCTATAATTGTGAAGAAATTCTATTAAATTTTAACATTATCAGATATAGTGAACCTCTGATAGTATAACCACATACGTTAGTCCCCAGACGTTCGCTATAGCCGGAGTTGACTGTATTATGAAAATGATTAATGCAAAAATTAAATAACGAATTGATTAAAATATTTTTAAAAACTCCCCTCATATTTTAAAAAAATACGTATAGTTGCTTTTATTAGAAAGTTCAAATTATTACATTAAATGTAATAGGGTTTCCAATCTACCAAAGACACATAGCAGGTCCTAAAAAATACAGCTAATCATGTTTAGAAAGCGATAAATGATGGCGCACCAATATTTTTAATGGCGAAAAAATTTGTTACGGTAGCCCACAAGATTATCTCAAGAGAACTACAAAAAAGGGGTTCAGGGGCAAAGCAGAAAATATTTTTAAAAATTACGTAAGTGACAGGAAAATGTTTTGAGAACTCGAAATTAAACTACAACTAAACTTTGGGATGTGAGAAACCATAGAGCACAGTTCTTAGACCCGTACTGTTCATTTTATTCATTAATGATATTTGCCAGTCAACTAACATTGAAAAGATAACTGCCTTTGTTGTGGATGCAGCTACTGGTATGCGAGAAGAGAACTACATTGGTACATAAAGAAAAAGAGAAGAAAATATGCCAAAAATTACTACAAGATTTACAAATCAATCATTTAACCTTCAACAATGACAAAACACTACTCCCCATGTAAAGCAGTTATAAGGATAGTACTCAAGAAAACTCAAGAAATTGTAACGGAAGAACTATACTGAGAAAATAAAACATTATGCCTTCGCAAGTATTTGATCGAGAAATCGAACACAACGAGTAATAAAATACTGAGACCAATTTATCATACAAATACAACAATCAAAGAGAAACAATGAGAGCCTTACCAAAATGAAATAATGAAATCAGCAGGAGGATCTATACTTATGTTCATCATAACGTATTTAATAATCTATCCAATGGACAGAAAACTGTAGATAAAGTGAACTTACAAGCGAAAAAGTTGAGAGAAAGGTTTAAAATACTCCAAACAACTAGTGGTGTTACAGAATGTCACAGACTTTCTCGTAGTAAAATGTTCTAATTTCCTTGGTACGGGCTGGCTTTAGTCTTGCCCCATCCTCTTGCCAGCTGCTATCTATCGCCGCCCAAGGTATATTTTTTTTACGTTTTATCAATTTTTCCTAATAGTCGAACCGAAATATTACTTTAAGAATATTAAAGAATAGTAAAACCTCGTCATAAATGGCAATTTTCATTGAAAAATATGGAGCGAGAAGAAAATGGCGTTTAAGAGATACTGTAAATGCGAAATTTTAAGCTCTTTTTCGTAGAATTGTTTTGATTTTGAAAAACTTTCATTTGAGGTCACTTGAGACACTTCATTTGAGGTCACTTGTGTTTAAAAATCGCTGGAACTGTGGATTTTAACGGTATGAGAGATATTAAAAAATACATTTGTGTAAGTTTTGAAAAAACATAAGAATACAGCAAAATGAACTTTGTCATTTTAAACAGTGCAATTAGCACTACTTGTCGGAAAAGTTTGAAGAAAAAATATTGGAGAGATTTTTAAGAAAATTTTGAAAATATCCAAAGGGCTTCATGTAATGTACCCCCAAAAATTAATACACGTTTCTCAGCATCGCAGAGCTTCGACTCAGGGCAGATTGGCAGGGGTTTATTCAGTTTGAAAAAAATCGTAAGAATAGTTCAGGCACTAGTGTTGTTCACATACACCAGACGGACGGACGGAGTGACAGACAGACACAGACGGACAGGAAAATGGACAGACTGACGAACAGACGGACGGTCGTTTAAAAAAACACTGTTCCGGTATCAGGGGACCCCAAAACGTGTATTTCCGTTGAAATCTCGTAATCGATTTTCTGCAGCATTACATACCTGTCTCTATACTGCGTATACTACTCCGTATGTATACGAGAAAGTCCAAAATTGAATCAATATTAAAAGTTTATAGATATTTTTTTAATTTGAAAATTATCTTTTTAATTTATATAATTTTCATTGATGAAATTGAAATATAATTGTTTTTTTTAATAATTTAATTTTTGTTTTTCATTGCTCAAGTACAGTTTTGTTTTTGGTTATGCTCACTAGCTTTGCACCTCAGCAGGAAAGGCAGAAAAATGTGCATTAGTAAACTAATTTTAAACTTTATTGAATATATGCGTATAATGAAGACTGAAATATTTTATTAAGTAAAGCATATTATCCATTCAAATGAGATAATGATTTTTTTAAAGTATCTAATAATCTAGGCAATATCTTTAGAAGTAAACGCTTTTTATTTTATAAGTTCATTATGATGATAAAATGAATAAAAAATAAACGAAACAGTTTCGTCCGTTTAAGTGTCCTTTACTTTTTTGTGTTGCAGCACTGTCCGAAACGCAGCCGTATTCCTTACAAGAAGTCTTAAATGAAAAACAACACGAAATCAACATTGTGTATTGTGCGTAAGCGTGCACGTTATAGAACTGGAGTTAAAATGTTAAAATGACTCCAAGTGCTGCTTAATATTTTGCAGCTGCTTGATTTTATAAATAATAATTACAAATAAAGATATAAACTGTTGAGGAATCATGAATGTATATATAGTATGTATTCTTTCAAGAAGCGAGCAATTTAATGAAATGAGACGTCAATCAATGTAATGCCTTAGAACTATGGTTATTCTGGTTAACTACCCTTCTACTGTATTTTTAAATAAATAGTATAAACACATCCATCCACATTAATAAGTATTTTCATTTCTTGCATCTCTCTGGACTACTTTCGTGTACCCGACATGCAATCTCTCACTTACCTTTCATACCAGGAGTCGCTCTTTGATTAATCTATCATTGCACCCAGTATTTTTTATTACTTAATAAATTTCAAACATTAAAATGAAAAAATAATCCTATTTAGTACCGGTAGCGGTAGCTCAGTGCATCAACGGATGTCACTGTCCGGGAGGTCCTAGGTTCGAGTCCAGATGGCGGAAGGATTTTCCACACTAGCTTTTCAGCTAGGTCGAATTCAGTCGCTGTCTGGAGGAGAATTCTAGCGGCCGGCTGCTCTGATCGGTAGTTTTCCGTAGTTTCTCCGATCAACACCAGGTGAATGCCGGAGCAGTACCCTACCAAACGGGCTATGGACCGCGCTCGATCTGTCCTTCCTCTTCCTATTCTCTCCCCTTACATACACACTTACACTAACATGCACTACACTACCACATATTCCGGGAGACCGGTTGGAACTTAGAGCTTGTCTCGGCTGGGGCGGAGCCCCGTTGGTGGGAGAGTCCTGGTTAGGGGGAAACCCCACTAGCCGACGGTAGGTCGGTGCCGGTTTTGGCCATCCAGCGGGGGAAGATCACCGCCATCTCTCGAGAAAAAAACACACACTACACTAACGGGACTAATGACCGAAGCAGTTGACGCGCCTGGAAACACGAAAAAAAATCAATCCTATATAGTCTGACGATTATTGACACAAAGCCCTTTCGGCCGCTTTGCGGCGATCTTCAACTCGGTGTCACATTCATTCCATGTCACCGCCGTCTGTTAGGCACGATAGAGCTAGGAACAACTAACATTATTTGATAACACATTCTGAATCAAACGTTAATATTTATTTTTCTCGATTAAGGAATAATCATTAAAAACGTCCTCTGAAGAGGATTAAGATGTTTTTTAATTTTTGGTATCTTAAATTTATAGTCAATCAAGTAGGAGTCCAGATCAATACAGAATTGCCCATCATAATTCATTTTGAAACAGCTGAACAACGTATTCATCTGCAACTGTTTCAAAATGATTTTTGTTGCACAATTTCTGTACTAATTTGGACTCCCAACTGATTGTCTATAAACTTAAGATTGCAACAATCAAAAAACTTAAAAAGTACAATCATTAAAATATTTATAATTATAAAATCAATATGTCCTTGATACTACATTCGCGAAGACAGCTCATGCTCAATTCTGTTGCTTCCATCCTCTCAGACATGAGAAAATCAGACGTCCTCACCTTTGCGAAATATCACAGGAAAAAGTGACACTCGCCATTAACGGAAACAATAATTCTTTCCTGGCCCAACGGTGAGGACGAACAATAGCCCTCGTGAGCAACATTTAAAAGACAAAGGCGGACGGACGCGCCAAGGGGCGTTCGTCTGAACTTCCGGCTTCCGGCTGCTCCGCGGCCGGTCGAACCAGCGCGAACCAGGCGCGTCCGGCGCGGGGCGCGACGCAGCGGTTGCGCCCAAGGGCGGCGGGGGCGGGGCGGGGGCGAAGGCGACGGCGGAGGCTGCTCGCGGGCGCGCAGTGCGGCGCAGGCGGCGGCGCGGCGCGGCGCAGGCGGGCAAGGCACTCGCAGCAGCCATGGCGCTCGGCAGCGGCGCGCGCCTGCGGATGCTGGTAAGACACCGCGCCCCGAAGAACGGACAGAGAACCTAGCCAATGCTAAGAAGCACCACTGAAAAGGAATCGCGTCACTCTTAAGTTCAGTGTGTAGCATGTCTAATTTTCGGCATCCATAGGAAGAGCGAGAGACTTTATCCAGTTTACTGATATTACTAGAATAAGAAATATTCTCATAAAGAAAGTCTTGTTCGAAGGCATGGCTGAAAAGTTAAATGTACAAGACAGTGCTATGGCTAAATAAAATAATCTGGCAATACGAAACGGAGATCATTCTCTAGGCCTGTGGTTCAACTTTTTCTACTTGCGAACCATTCCAAAAACGGCAATAAATTAGTGAACCCCTATCGAATTTATGAGTAAATACAATAAAATTGGGACGTTTTCCAATTTTGTTTTAATATTAAAACTGTTGTAAAATGTTATTATTAAAATATTAAGCAATCGTATGACATTTAAAAATAAACATTAAAATAACTAGCAAGGCATAGCTTAATAATTGCACAAGTCTCAATACTAAATTAACAAAGAAATATAATTAACAAAATAAACTCAAACACTTATTCTAGTCGGCAGAAAACAAAACAGAGCAAAGGTTCATTTTTTTTATTTCAAAAATCGTTAGATTGTGTTTAACTGTATTGTCTTTAAAATAAAGTCTCCCAAATCAAGAGGATGATTCTACGTACAGAATAATCAAATCCAATTTTCACAAGACATTTGGAGAAAGAACTCTTGGATGAATTAATTTATTTTAACATCTCCATGACGTGAAATACGAAAAATGCCAACGAAAGGAAAATCTGTAGTCAATTTTGCTTCGATAATAAAATTTGTTGTTTCTTCCCTTGGTGTTTTCATTGCTGAAAAAAAGCCGAACTCATAACTGCCTTCTTTTGTAGGTCCTCTGTGCACTATTTCACACTTTCGTTGCTGATGTAATGAACACAGGGAAAACTGAAACGTTACTTTTCACAGCAGGTACTTAAAGAAAAATCATGAAAATACAATAATGATATTTCATTATTAACTGACAATAGTGTTTCTTATTAAGGAAGAATCCAAACAAGACGGAAGAGGGGAGATGATTCTGAGGTGAGTGAGATTTATTTTGTATGCTTCATTCAAATGTAGCTACTATGTGATACAAAAAATGTGATTCGACTTCTTCAGGAAGAACAATTTTGCTGTTGGTTTCCCTGGAATGTGACCATGGTGCAACCATATATCACATGTGGGATACTGGATCGAAGACAAAGTAAGTATGGATGTCACGAAAATAGTACGGAAAATCTTCATGACCCTCTCCCCCTGCCCCAAGTTGAGCAGAAGTAACAAGGAATTTGAATTTATCCATCTTCTATGTGTTGTTCAGACTGAACTTGCTCGCTCTCTCTCAAGCGTCTGCTGATAATCCGTCGGAGTTATGACAGAGGGCAGTGACCTCACATGCTACTTTGATCAGAAAATCTGGGGAATCCTAAGTGGTTGGATTATATCACTAGTCAGCTGAGATGTGTATAAACACAAATGCTATTACTGTTTGCGTATCTTCAAAATAGCATTGGTTATTCTAGATATACTCCCCATAAAATAAACCAGTTAACAATACTAGTTTGGTATTATTCATGTCTTCCGGGCTGATAGGCCGTAGTCCAATTGGCTTTGAACTGCCAAAAAATTGGCAGTTCAAAGCCAATTGGACCACGGCCCATCAGCCCGGAAGACATGAATAATACGAGTATTGACTCCGGCGGTGAAAGCCTTCAATACTTTATAATACTAGATTGGACAATACCAAGGGCAGAAGCAGGGTGCAGTCAGCTGTCCAACCCGTTTAGAAGTTCCAAGTGAATGTCTTTGGAGGAAAAGTAATTTGGCCTACTCATCGGTATTAAAAATGGTACTTTCATTATCGGTAAAAACCGCTTTTGAGTATATAATTCCTTTATATTGGTAATCTCATATGTCATTTGAGATGAATGAGCGTGACGTCTTTACGTGACGTGACAAATATTTTCGATTAGAGAATCCAGAAATATCTTGTCGAATTTTCTTCCAAACAGTTTAAACAAACGAATAGTTAATTCAAAGAGTAGTTGACATATACTATAATTTAATTCTCAGATAAATGAATTTGTTATGAATGCACTTCACATTTCACATGATAATTTTGTTCACAAAAAAGAATGTATCGCACGTGTTGTTCATCTACTCCAATACTGATATACAATCGACACCGGTTACAGTGAACTCGTGTATAGTGAACCCTCGGTTATAGTGCACTTAAATCAATGGTCCCGTTTCATTTACAGTACAAATACACATAAGAATATTAGGTTATAGTGAACCTGAACCTCGGCTATAGCGAACGTAGGAAACACAATGTCTGGGAAAGTAATTCCCTTCTGGAAAAAATACCACCTCAGTGCCACAAATTCCAACACTAGAAAGCAAGAATAAATATCGTCGACTAAAGGTCATTATCGAAAAAGTGTCTCCTGAGGCGAAGGTAGCGGACCCGGAATGGGGACCTTACTGATGATATTATGCCCTAACCTTCACTGCAGAAACAAAGGCCATGTCCTGCGTAGGCTACAACTGGAGACAGCGACGCACGATTTATTGCTTTAGTATCAAGCTTGGTGTTACTTGATATACCGCGAGACAAAGCGCGTTGACGACACGAGGCACGCGACTGCCATAGCCTGACGAGATCGGTTGTGCCGCGCGGAAAAGCGATCAGTTTCATTAGCCGCTACTAAAAGCATCTCGTACGTTCTTTGGTGAGTAAAAAGGCCTTCGGAGATTGGGATGATGTTCCATGCACTCTCTGGTTCCGCAAGAGGCATTGAAAGGTGCATTACGATTCATCGACATAGAGGACAATGCAGAGTCAAGTTTGGAGAGAATACGAACTCTGGAGAACGATCTGAAGATATCACTTGTATGTACCAAGCAAACCAATGAAAATAACTGCCTTTTAAGGACAAAAAAAAAGATATTGAAATTTTCAGTTTGTGCTGTTCATGCATTTTGCTGTAACTCTATATTAATAAAATCAATCGTGATGTGAGGGCGTTTCTTCTTTCGAAATCATCCAACGATCTCCATCAGTGCACATTGTGTTTCAGACTATTTTTATTATCAATATCGTCAAAGTAAAATGTAAAAGCGTGCTTCGGATATGGAAACAACCGCGCTGTCACTAACATATACATTTATAAAAAAATATCCTTGATTCGTTCTTCAACACCGTGACCTTGCATTTGTTGCCGCAAGCTTTGAACACCGTGACCTTACACCTTATTTGAACACCGTGACTTTACATTTGTTACCGTGACCTTTGAACACCATGACCTTGCAATATCAATTTCTGTAGCAACTAAATTATTTTTGCTTCATAATCAAATACATATTTTTCGTTTTTTAAATGGAAAATGTGTCGTTAAAAACCTTGTAAGCTTCATGAGTTTTTTTCGACATTCCAGAGCGGCCTTACGGCGTTCCTGTATATTCGGACGCTGGGGAGCCGAACTTCTCTGAGGCGACATATTGCCGGAACGGTACAGCCACCGCCGCCACCACTACCACGACCACCAGCGCACCCGCGACCGATGACAGCGAAGAGGACGCCGTCCTCTGCACCCCCGCGCCTTCCGACGATGTGGGTGCCCTTTGCCATCTCCCCTATCTGCGGGTCAAGTGTCTGCCTCGTACTTTGGATTCCTTGCGGGAAGAACAGGCGACTTTGCTTTATCTCTAACAAGTTTATTTCAACTCGCCAATGTCGTTGTTGAAACTTAGTTTCTAGGAATGTTCCGCGCGATTCTTGGGTAGACGAAAATGTTCAATTTCACGATCATCTCAAATGTTTGCAATAACACAATCAACAATTCCTTTTGCAACTAAAATTTAACAGACGTAAATGAATTGTATATACGGTGTACTAAACTTTTATCACATTTTGTATACATAAAAATAGATTTCATAAGATAATATGCTTTAAACCACTGTTTTCGATAGATTGCAACTCGACAAAAAGGCCAAACCACAAAACGAGGTGAAGAACAAAAACGGCAGACAAACGTTAATTCTATTGATTTTAAGGTATTATTTATATTTAGTATTTATTCTATAAAACGGTTTAATAAGAGCAAGCGATAACGTATCTAGGACCCACTAATTTTCATTTAAAGCAAACATGCCCAAATTTGCCGAAAAGATTTCTAAATGAAAATCAGTACTGAAGTGTTTTAAATATACAGATTTGGAACTTATTGAAGTCTATATGTCGGTTCTTTAGAGGCACCAGTTGAGGGTAAAGACCTTCGTGCAAGTGCATGTACCACTTATTTTGCCTTTCAAAACGATCGAGTCAAGATCAAATGACGTACGCGAATATTTTGCGAACTTGTTCTTGAAGATGCGACATTGTCTACTCCCTTTTTCATTTCAATAATGCGAATTTTCCCGTACGTTGTTTGCTTATCATAGTTTGTCGTTAAATTCACTCATTAGCATATGTATATAACTTCAAATCATATTACGCTGACATGTTTGAAATAGTGTATGGAGGAAAATTAAACGAAACTGCGCTCTCTAAACTAGTTCTTGATATATTAGTATAAGATGTTCACTTGGGCTATACGTATGTATTTTAGCAATTTGCCACATATATGGATTTCAGAAAATATTAAACAAACTTGTAGGGCATCCTGAGGGGTTGACGATTATAATTTTTACCATTTTTACCAATTTTTGAAAATTTTATATAAGGATGTTACGCTAATGACATTTGTCCCTAATTAAGGAAGGGAAGCAGTAAATCAAGAGAACTATCATATACAACCATTGTGCGCCAGGTGTTAGAGTACGGAGCAGCGTGTTGGGATCCATATAGAAAGGGCCAAGTAAACTCCATCGAAAGAGTTGAGAAAGTAGCAGCAAAATTTGTTAAAAGGGGAAATTCGTTAGGAAATATTTCTAATGAAGTATCGTCGTGGGAATCATTGGCGAGCAGTAGGGAAAAAGCAAGGTTGTGTATATTTTACAAAGCGTTAGGGAAAAATCCGGCATGGAGGGAAATTCAGGAAAGAATGCATGAACCCGTCTACTTGGCACGTCACAACCATATTAGAAAAATACGTCCAAGGAAACAGAACTTATGTTGGAAAATACTCTTTCGTAAATAGGACTATTGAGTCATAGAATAGCTTGCCTGCAGCACTTGTAAAGACTTTTCCCAGAAACATCAACACTTTCAGATTAAGATTAAATGCTAATAATAGTGTAAGCGATAGGATCAGTAGTCTGTGAAGGTCCTCTGCATTTAGTAGGCATGCCTTAAATGAAGGAATGGTTTTGTTCCGTGTATTGAATTGTACGTATTTTTGGTATTCATTATATTATATTATATGTATAGTAAGTGTAAAGAATTTGCCACCGGGCTTAATGCCCAAAACAAATTAAATAAATGATCTACCTATCTATCTAATTGTTAGGCAACTCCTCATGCGCCGGTGTACGGCAAGAATCAAACTCCCTTTGGCAGCGATAGAACGAGTCATGCTGAACACTGGTCCATGGGGAGTTGCGTAAAAATCAGGGGCAGGTGTGGCACGTGCTACTTCGTGATATGAATTTTCTCATCTCTTGTTGACTGGAAAAAAGTGATCCTCAATGCTCCAGAAATGATCCTTGATGCTCCATAAATTTGGAACATTTATGCCGACACATCCTGTCTTTTTACTGTTAATGGATAGTGGGATAGTGGGAAGGAAATGCGCTGGATTTTGAAGCCAGGATGAACTGAGACATAACATATTTACAGACTGTGTTCGCTGCAATCCACATACTACCTTCGCAAGATTGGAACTCCTGTTGCCGTTCGTCGTAATTAAGTAAAAGGGAGCGTAATGTATTTTAGAGAATACGATATTATATAGATTCGGTGACTCTCGACGCCAAGGAATCAATTGTCAAATCATACCCTAATAGGCATGGATACCAACATACAATCCAGATTAATTATACTATCAAGCCCTTGGTTGCTTTCAAATTTAACATTTTTATCTCTGGGTTATTATTTTCAACATAATCAGTTAATTCGGCTCGACTCAGTGTCTGCGTCCGAAGGGTCGCGAGTCCGAACCCCGCCACGAGTGTTTGTGCGTTGAGTTGATTGAAGTTGGGTTCACTCAAGTAAGGAGAGAAACTCGCGTTTCTGTCATTCTTACGAAGTCCAAGAAATTCAACTATATGAGTTTATAGAAACTGATACCCTCCAAAAACAGATGATGATGATGGTGGTGGCAATAATTATAATAATAATAATAATAATAATAATAATAATAATAATAATAATAATAATAATAATAATAATACTTTGTTCTGGAGGCGAATTATCGCTCCTTTCGTAACGAGGGCGTATAATATAGCCGAAATGATGGCTCTTCCAAGGATGCTCCACCACTCGGTCTACCAAGCAAAAATGGTTTCCTAAACTAGCAACCTGAATAGTGCGACTAAAAACATACATTGGTTTGTTTTCTGTTTCAGTGTCGCATACGTTGTGTTTACAGCTCTACTGGGGTGGTAAGTAAATTCCTAGGTGATTTATTCAATAATGGTTTATTTTGTTTCATCAATTACCATGTAAGGTGGGATTTAACTCTGTCCATGCTCTCTTCAAAATACCAGTAAGAATCATAAAAAAATACTTCAAGTTTAGGAGTCACTGTATCACTTCATTCTCATCTGGAAAAGGTCTTCCTTCAAAAATTCAAAAGGCAATTGACAAGTTAAGAGTAATAATTATCGCTACGTTTCTCCCTACATTACACTTATATCAGAATTGTTTTCCTATCACGAACATAATATCTGATGTATCTCGATTATGTTTAATTTAAAAAGACAATGGCCGTACTGATATCAGCGCAAGGCAATCACAGTTCGTGGTAGTAATAATAATAGCAATAATAATAATAATAATAATAACAATAATAATAATAATAATAATAATAATAATAATTTTATTCTATATTCATTAGCAATTCTTTTATTTTCAAATACACCAAATTCCACCTATTTTCTGCATAACAATATTTAGTAGTTCCATTGTTTTTAAGGACAAAAAATACAACTAACTGGACATTTTAAAATGAAAACCAAAGAATAATCATCTACAAGAATGTCACGGAATAAATGTTCTAGAGCATGTAGATCGGTCGAAAATGATCACTTTTTGTCAATGATTATGTCCTGGAAAATTACGTGTAATAGAGTAGTGTGAATTTACGTATATGGCTTTTGCTCCTGATATTTAGGCAATCACGTATGCACATATATTTAGCAGGTACATGAAATATCCTTGACTGCGTCAGAACGTGACCTGCAAAACATTTGTGCATAAGGAGTTGCCTGAAAATTGGGGGAAAGTGAGTAACACTATTATATGAAATATCGTAATACATGTCCATTGGCAAAAAGTGAATAGTTTTTGCTCATTCACATACCCCAAAAAATACCAAATTCACTCTGAAACACCATGTGGTGTACAAATTCTAATTTACACATCTATCCAAAATCTAGAGAGTAGAAAATTTGCTGTTGGCCAGAGAACAGAAATTTGCTGTCACGCGTGAGGTTAGAATCCGTGTGTTGCTCGTGTGATGTGACGAACACTGCCTGGATTTCATTCTGAAGTATTGTGATGTCCTGTTATAGTTGAGCGCCCAACGCCGCCCCCGAAAACGAAGGCTTGCAATGCACTGGATAAAGCGCCTTAATTCTACAGGAGGATTCGAAGTTCCTATCAAACAAGCTGTGGATTTGTGCCTTTCATTGCATGACAGACTAATACAGGAAAATGGTAAGAGCGTATCATGAAATTAAGGATTTATTATAATTTTTACGATTTTAATTCTAAATTAATTATTTGTTGAAGAACGAGAACAATGAGTTATGTGTATGTGAAACAACTTTCTTGTTGGCAGGTGCTGCAAATGTAGATATGTGCGTTCTGCAAACGCAGTTGCATTATTGCATCGAGGAAAACGTGGGCCGGGTAAGCAGTGATGAATACAAGAAGGGGAGACTGTTGTACATTTGCTAGAGTGAACCGTAGAACTCTTCAAGGTTCTTTTAGGTCGTACTGCCATCAGTGGTAGCTACTGACAGTTTATTTATTTTACGTAAAAAAAAACAGTTAAAAACTGCGTATGACGTGCTATGAGGAAAAGTGAATTGTGTGCACATTTTCAAAATTCTGTGATCCCTACACTAAGTCATATACTACTTAAATTTTGAATTTTGAAAGGGAGAAAAAAACAAAAACTCCCATGTAATAAAATCTATTTTCAAGGATAAATAAGCAATAAATTTTGAATTTTGAAAGGGAGAAAAAAACACAAAAAATCCCATGTAATAAAATCTATTTTCAAAGATAAATAAGCAATAAATTTTGGCTTTTATTACTTCCTGCCGCGACAACATGGAAACGATAATTTGAATAATTGTATTTCCCACTGAATTCTAGAAGACGTGCACAGAAAATGAAATTACATTTATGTCCAGAAGCAAAACAAGGGGCCATCTCAGCATTTGCTCAATGGATCAGGGAAACTGGACGAAAAACCTGATCGAGGAGGGGGTCATTGACCCGGACCCAGTTTCTGAAGTACAAGCTAAAGGACACTAGATTTCTGGTTTTAGGAAGCAGCGGTGGTTTTGTTTTTCGGCACTAAAAAGGAGTACTTTTTCGTCTTCTTCTTTCACAGCGCATCTTCAATGTCAATAATATTATAACTATACTACTTAAATGAATGTCACTTTCAACGATACCTACAACGTACACTTTTTCTGAACCAGACATCATCTTGTACATGTGGACAGTTAAACATATACCAGTAAACGCTGTTCATAAATGTACGACGACAATCTGAATTATTTTAGGATTTATTTCATCGTAATTTTTAGAGTTTTAATTAAAACAAAAATATTATTATTATTATTATTATTATTATTATTATTATTATTATTCAGCATCCAGTAGATGTGCCGGTGACTGGACGGTTCGATCAAGGCCGATTACGAGCCAGAAATTTTCATTATATGTGAACAAAAACAACTTAAAACGTCAAAAGCAACACCAAACAAATCACAAAAAGATACTTTCGGAAGTTCCAAAAACCGAGTGACTCTGAAGACGATGATTTAAAAATTATAATCCTGCAAGATAGTAACGATGAAAATAATGAACCAGTGGTGACTGGTTTTTGAAAATGTAGTGAAATAAAAAAGGAACATAAATATAATAATTTTTATGTTGAAGAATCTTATATTCACTGAAAAAAATAATTTAAGTTCTAAGTTAGTAATTACAAGGGAAAAACAGGAAGATCTTTCCTCTCAAAAATTTTAAGTATATTGTAATGGGAAATAAACAATTCTCCTTAGGTTCTTTAAATTCATATAATGTAAGTTCTCTGGCCTATTCAATAGTACATTAAAAACTACTTGAAAAGAATGTTCCAAATTTTGGTTTGTATTTAGAGATGGAAAAGTGATCTATGCCATTCATATTAAAGAAATATGAATGACATTGAATTACGGTAATACCAACGATTTGATACTGAAAATGTTTCTTTAAATAATATTATGTATTGCAAACATACTTTTTTAAAAGTTTTAATACTTAATATACATTAAAATGTTAAAGGTACAACAGTCACCCATATTTAAAAATGTACAATAAACATGTCTTTTTTAAACATGTTTTTTCAATCTAATAACAATATATATATATAATGTAAAATTAATTATTAAATATTTTAATATTTTAAAACAAAACATGTCTTTTGCAGTATTGTCCTCGCCGATTCAGAACACGAATGGTCCTTGACGAAGTTTGTGAAGAAACGTAAAATATTTTTACTATGTTCACTAAATTCACAAAAAATAAATATTCTTTACTTGAATAAGTATTTTCTGTTCAAAACCTCCTTGATTCCCAAATAAATCGTTTAACTCTCTCAATAAAGCGTAATATTTCGTGTTTTTGAAACTTTCTCGCCTTACTATGTACTCACTAGTAAAGAGAAGTACTGTTACATGGGGCAAAAGTCGGCAATTTTTCGACATGAAAACAAGTTTTGTGAAACCTGGATATCGGAAATTGTATATACGACGACACATCTGTCTGTCGGTTCATTCCAACACTAATCTATTGCCAACACTAATGCCTAAACCGTTCAGACGACTTTTTCCAAATTAATATTCCCCCATCGACCTGGACGAACTCAAGGCGCTGAGGATTAGAAACGCATTGAGTTATGGTTACATAAAGGCACAAAATTTTTTATTTTCATAAAAAATGGCTCCAAATTTTTTGTTTAACATTTTACTTTGGATATAGAAAAGAATGCTTAAAAATGGCGCTGGTTGCATTATTAAGAAACTCTGAATTTTCGAAAATTGCAAAGGTTTTTTGTTTTTAATGTTGCCCTTATTTCACTCAAAATTGGGCAAAAAAATATTTTCGGCTCCATACTACAATAATAAATGATTCTCGGACGCGCCAAATGTTAAGATCATTTGTCCCGTAAGTATAGTGATGTTTTATCGCTGGAGATGGCGGTGATCTTCCCCCACTGGATGGCGAGATCAGGCGCCGACCTACCGTCGGATTACCCTCTGAATTTTCGAAAATTATGAAGAAAAATTGCAGTTGTAAATTCGAATTGCCAGAGTTTTGCTCGACGTGCTGTGAGTTTTGACGGCGCTTTCAATTCTTCTCGTTGTTGGGAGTCGACCTGAATCGACCGATAAGGATTTTTTATTTATTTAACCTTAATGTTACAATCTCTCTTCAATAAATAAAACCCTCCAACTTCGAGTCACTTAAATTGGGGAAGAATAAAATAACGAATATTCACGTTTCTTACAGTTGTAGAAGAAAGAAATGACTATTGTCCTTGACTATCAAAATAAATGCAGATATATACAGATGCTTAGCTTGATTTGGTGGGAACTTTTTCAATTTATAATCAAAGTGTTGTTAGTAGCGCAGAAATTGCAATATTATAATACATTACGTAACCGTTTCCATTAAAAAGTGAGAAAGTATGTGCTGTTGTATTTCCTCTAGTTACTTTCTCGTATACGTACGTATATACAGAGTAATACACGTACTATAGAGAGAGTTATGCAATGCTGGAGAACATCGATTTCGAAGGAAATTCATGTTTTGGGGTCACCTGGTACCTAAAAGGGAGATTTTGAAAACATTCGTCCTCTGTCTGTCCACCGGTTGGTCCGTTTGTAAATATCATTTGCGCCTTAACTATTCATAAGATATTTTTCCAAAATGAATACTCTTCGGACGAACACTTGGTGTAGCCAGAATGCATGTTTTGTGGGTCCTAGATACCGAAAAATCGAATGACGGCAAAACGACTGTCTGTCCGTCTGTGAACAACGCTAGTGACTAAAGCGTTTAGCGTATTTTCTTCAAAATTGATATTCCCCTTTCTGGCTGGCGTCGCGTCTCCTTGAATTTGAAAACGATATTTTAATTTTGGGGGTACTTTCCACAAAGCCATTGGGTAACTAAAAAATGGCATCGTTTTTTGTTAACTTTTTGTTGGATAGTGTAAAGAACGTTTAAGAGAATGGTGCAGGTCTCATGTTCGTTGAAAACCTTCATTTTTCGAAAACTAGAAAAGTTCAAAATGTTTTGGGAATCTTTTCACAACTAAAATATTAAAGACAATAATTTTTTCCCTTAATAAAATCGGTTCCTTAAAGATAGATTTTGAAATAAGGTCTTCACAATTTTTCGAATATTTGAGTACTTTTCGCGAACATTTGCGTGAAAATACGGGCGAGAAAGTGTGTGTTGTTTTAGTACCCCTAGTTTCAATATATCTCATGTCGCGTCGTTAATATTTATATTAAGGACATTTGTTTATACATTAATGCATCTGTGAGTAGAGGTTCTCAAAAAACTGTCAATGAAGTTCGCCGAACGCTCAAAGTGTGAAAAAGATCTCAAAATTATGCATTTGCAGGAACGCTCAAAGTATATTTTTTAATTTTTTCCCAATGTTCCAATAAAAATTCACAAAAGGGACCAGGTTACCCTTCCATAATATTTGTTAAGTCATATTTCAATTCTAATATTAGAATCCGGAGAAAAATTGAGAAACCGTATATCATTTACGTGCCAATAGATGGCAGCTGTGAAGTGAGTGGGCCAAAACCGAAAAGATATCACAGACTAAAGAGATGAAAAATTAAATAAACTATGAGAAAGTCTTTGGCATTCTGCAGCACCGCTTGTTTCTTAAAGGAAATCTGTTCTTCCAAGACATCTTAAATTAATGTCATGCAAACTTTTTCGAAAATATGAGTTGTTTTGGCTCACTTTTGCATGACATTTTGGCAAATTTTAAACAATGATTTTCTGAAAAACTGAAATTTTTTCAAAATGTTATTCTCGTATGTATTATATTGACTGATTGATTTTTTCGTGTTTCCGGGCGCGTCAACGACTTTGGTCATTAGTCCCGTAAGTGTGGTACACGTTTATTTCTCGGGAGATGGTGGTGGTCTTCCCCCGCTGGATGGCGAGATCCGGCGCAGACCTACCGTCGGCTAGTGTGGTTTCCTCCTAACCAGGACTTTCGCACCAGCGGGGCACCGCCCCAGCCGGGACAAGCTCTAGGCTCCCGACCGGTCTCTTGGCATATGTAGTAGTGTAGTGCATGTTAGTGTAAGTGGGTGTGTAAGGGGTGAGGTTAGGACAAGGAAGAGGAAAGAAAGATCGCGCGCGGTCCGTGGCCCGTTTGGTAGGGTACTGCTCCGGCATTCGCCTGGCGTTGATCGGAGAAACCACGGAAAACTTCCGATCGGAGCAGCCGGCCGCGAGAATTCTTCTCCAGACAGCGACTGAATTCGACCTAGCAGAAAAGCTAGTATCGAAAATACTGCCGCCGTCAGGACTCGAACCTAGGACCTCCCGGTCTGAGGCGCTGCAGTGACATCAGTTGGTGCACTGAGCTACCGCTCCCGGTCGAATATATTAAACAATGATAAAAAAGTGCTGGTAGTCCCCTCTGCGGGAACATTTGCAAAACTACGATATTGAAGATAGAGATTTTTATCTAAAAATTAAATCTCTTTGAAAAAATCAACTCTTTAAAACAGGTCAGGTACATTGTTTTGAAAAAACGAGAAATGTTCACGTAATTTCTACTTGAAACTAGTATTTATAAGAAAAACATTTTCTCAAAAACTGCTGCAATTTTTTCCCCTATTTTTTTCTGCGAAAGAGCCAAATGCGATTATAAAAATGGCGGAAGCCGATTTTCGTTGAACTCTGAATTTTCGAAAATTGCAAAAGTTTTTTGTTTTCGAAATATTCCTACAACAACAAAACTGAAGGTAGAGATTTGTTGTTCATAAAATATGTTGTTGAAAATGTTTAATTAATTTCATGGGTTTTCAGTTTGAAAATGTGAGTAACAACTATTCAGCTTTCTATTCAAAGTACCGGGAACGTCATTAGGCCTAATATATTTACTAGATGAGAAAAATTTTTATTTGTATATAACAAGTTTCTGCATGCTGCCTACAGACATCTGATGAAAATCGCTCCAAGTAGGTATTCAGTTCACTGCAGCATCATGGACGATTATTACATACCTGCACACTCGATTCACTTAACCACGAATCATTTGAATCTAATATTTTTCTATTACATCAAACACGTTCATTCCAACTATGCTAACATTGTAGGTGTTTAAATACTTTTTGTCAGTGCACAGTGGATATACTCTCAGCTTACTCAATCTATGTACACGAGTTCGAATCCTAGCGTGGGCATTTTGCGTGTTGGGAACATTTCAGCGGGTTTATGAAGTATTATACTCTTACGTAGCCGATGTAAATTATGCGAGAAAAAGATATGTGCTGTTTTCGCACCACTAGCTCTACCTTAGGACTGAAGTGTTAGAATTACGCGTGAAGGGCAATCGGGTGAAATGCAGGGAGTTGGCTACCATGCCACAAATACATGTTAGAAACTCCCATGAGATATGAGGGATTCGGACTCACATCTTCAGCAAATCGACTACTGCCGCAACTGACGGCTTTTTACAGATCGGTTGCAACAAGTTTAGTATTTTTTATAAGAATGTATCATTTTAAAATATGCAGAAAATTTCGTTAATTAATTCTTTTATTAATACATATTGATGTGCAGACACGATATTATTTTATACGAATTCCGATTTCCTTGATAATGTTCTTGTAACTAAAATAAATGTAAATAAATTTTTTATCTTCCAAGTCTGGACCTTGGTATCAGTATATTACCTGTAAATACGTTTTAAACATATCTGATTATACGTTTTTGTAAGCATAGTTAGTTTAACATTTTGAATATACGCGCAGGCAAAGAAAGGCTGAAAGCCTAGAAAATACTGGCTCGCTCATGTTCCTGTACATACAATAGAGATTATACAAACCCTTTGAAAATTTTTAGTTCTTAAAAATATTTTCAGAGAATATAAATATATCACGCTTCTATGAGTATTGTAAATTATGAAACTATATTTCGTAAATTTGGCCTTGGTTCCTGTCGCTTTTTGGATTTTGGTTTTATGGATTTGATTTCTTCATAGAATTCCGTTCGCAGATTTACGCAAATCAATGTTAATGCCATTAGATTGCATAAGAACATTTCTTCTTCGTTGAATTTGCACCCTCAAGCACGTGATATATGTTGAAAGATGTTTTTAAGCTCTGTGCTTGAGTTTTGTGTGCTGTGCTAACATGTACTCTGCTGTGCCGACAGTTCGATGAAATATGATTTCTTGCACTACAATGAACCTCAATATCTTCATTCATGAAAATTCTCTCCATATCCACACACCCATTGCAATTTGCACATCAATATTAGAGACAAAATCATTCCTGTTCTCATCTCGTTGGTTCTTTAAAAAGGTGTTCGTTTCATTGCACTTGACCTATTCTCTAGAATTACTCCACCCATCGTTGTAAAGGAAATGAAAAACAAGTGGTGCTACAACAGCACGTACTTTCACGCATTATTTCTACCTTTTCACGTTTTCGAAAATTCAGAGAGTACAACGAAAATGAGACATGCATCATTCTTTTAAGCGACACTATTTCTACCCTTGAAGAATATTTAAAGAAAGAAATTGGAAAGTTTTAGAGAAAATGTTTTCTTTATAATTTGTGTTAACTTCAAGCATAAATTGCACGAAAACTACTAATGTTTTCAAAAATGTATGTATAGATCGTTTTGAAAGGTCATATTTTTTAGAATACATTTTGTTTGAGACAAAAATCTCTATCTTCAAATTTGTTCTTTTGGAATGTTACCTTTTTGCAATTTTCGAGAAAATACAGAATGTTCGCGGAAAATAGAATTAGCACCACTTTTTACCCCTCTTTGATACATACGAGGAAAACTTGGAAGAAAATTTTGCGAGCTGTTTTGAGAAAGTAATTGTTTAAAAATAACCTATATTTCATGCAAAATTTTCCAAAAACTACTCATTTCCAAAAATTGTACATGAACTTATTTCAAAAAATGTCTCTGAAGAACAGATTTCATTAAGGAAAAAATCTCTATCTTCAAAATAGTTATGGAATGACGTCAGAAAAACTTTGAACTTTTATAGGTTTCGAAAAATCGGGGATTTAAGTTGGCTACTTGCAAGAAAATGGCAATATTAATTCGCAAGAAAAGTTGCCAACGTAAACGGCAATAAATATTTCTGATGTTGGAAATATTTCATGCTAGATATTCCGGTCGCAATGTAAACATGCGTGTTTCCATCCTCAGAAAGATATTGCCGGCTGTTGCTGGGACTAGAATTGGACTGAAGTCTGAGCAAGATATTGCTGGAGAACAAGCCAATGATGGCCACGGTCAGATGCCCAGGAAGTACGATTAAGGTAGTACATAGACGTATTATATTGAATAGTTATATGCGTTTTTTCGTAAAATGGGTGTGTGAAAAATGTTTAATAAAATAAATGAAGTAATAAATATTACAAATCCTCTATGGTCGGTTATCGAATGGTTCAAATTTTGGTTTAGCTATAGACGCTCCCTAATTATTAATTTTGTTACGTTAAAAATTATCAAGATTTCTAATCTAAGATTTAGAGATTTTAAGATTAATCTATAAATACATCAACAGTAGGTAAAGAACATTTTAAAACTTTTTACCGAATTAATAATTGCGCTTTTTATAAATAGAAAATTACTTAGAACCCACGTGAATCGTGGTCCCCGAAAAAATATTGGGTCTCCTGAACCGAATTTGCATAAGCCCCGTTTCCTTTCGTCTTAAAATACAGTCACAAAACGTTGTCGTTTCAGTGTCTCTTCAATAACTGCGACCACGACTCGCATCTCCTCACTCCGTACTAGCCATGTCGGAGTGAGATATAACCTCACTTAAGTTGACGCGCCATTTTCCTCGTGGCATCACCAAGCACGGCAAGAAAAAGTTATAATGTGAAACGATCGGCAAAATCTTGTCGGAAAGATTTTCCTCCCAAATTTCCGGCAACATATTGCCCCGTCTTGTTCTTGGTAGTGTAAAGAAGACCGCAAGAAACAGAAACAAATTGCTGAAAGATATTGCGGAAACCGATTGCTAGAGTACAGCAGGCATTAGAAAATTAGACCTGTGATTTTATTTTAAGCGTCCTTTACGATATCCGAGGAGAAAGTTAATAAAAGAAGTATAACTATTTTTGAGAAAATTTTGAAGATGTAACTGATGCCTCATGTAAAGAACTCCCAAAAATTAATATGTTTCAATCACACAGGACCTCAAGTTTCTTCAAATACATAAAAGAAAATCAACTTTGAAGAAAATCGTCTAAACGTTTAGGCGACAGCGTTGACCACAGACACACAGACAGACATCAGAGAATGTTTTTTGCAATAAAAGTTTTCTGTCAAAAATTCGCTGTTTTCCGGCAGCGGATTGCAATAATTTCTCTCCTTAGGAAGTACGGCGGAAAAGTAAAAATTGCATGATATCATTTAAAGATCTACAGCTGAATTAAGTTGCAAGGAAAACCTCAACGCTACAAGAAGAATTTATTGAATAAATGGTTTGGAAAGTTGGGATTTATCTGAAAATTTCGAACTACCACGATGCTCGTCAAAAATTAGATATAGACAAAATCCACTATGTGTGCGATATGATTGTAGGAAAGTTAAAAAAGTTATACATATTCACTATGCTGAAAATAGAAAACACCAAAAACATTGGTTCATGACCTTCAGTATTATGTCTCGAAGATTAATGAAACGAGGTAAAAAAATACAAAGGCGGATTTTTCTTCAATCTCCGATGGACTATATCCAAAAGATAAGTGAAAAGAAAAAATGAAAATACATAAAACTTATGTACAACACTTTTCCACATAATCGCAGTGAAGATTGGAACATTTGTCTTTTCTGTGAACAAACTTTTCGATTCCCTCTTCGTCGAACATTCCCGCCATAGGCGATGGGCTTCAACTTTCTGTGAAGTTTCTCAGAAAGGTTTTAAAAAAAAAGACAACTCAGACTGGAAGCTTTAGCTTTCTAGCCATTTCTTCAATTTGGGGAAGGGAGAAAAATCTCTCGCCGATAAGTCAAGCTGTACGCCTAATGATCATTCACGACCCATCTGCCCAGATGTTTGGTTACAGCAGCATAGTGAGAATCGGTGTTGTCATCAATGAAGACATATCCAGAAGCCCGTTTTCCTCATTTGTTTGAAAGTTTACACCGTACAGTCGACTCATTCTTTTGCTGCTGCACAATTCTTCTTCTTGAAGAAAGCGAGTAGCACAACGCAGCTCGCACTTGATGGGAGCGTTGACTCGATCGGAGTTTGGAAAGAAAACAGCCTCATACAATCACTATTCCTGCGAACAGTGTTTCTGAAAATGTAAAGGATACGATTTATATTTATCAGGATCTGTACATGTATCTTGTAGGGAACTATGAGACAATCCTGATGCTCTTCACCTAAATTTTCAAAACGTAATGCACCATATAGAATTATAAACCTCTTTTTTTATGTGAGAAAGGACACAAAACAGACGATTGCAGGACATTGCGTTTATATTCATCCTGAATCTTTAGACTTAAAAACACTCTTGAACTTAAGAAACTCGTTACATTCGCTTCGCTGACAATGCCTCACTCGCATGTTTTCTCGAAGAGGAACTGTCGATTGCTTTCAATAGATTGATTACAACTCACACAATGAAATAAAGAACAAATGACGTCACATAAGTGTCCTTTCTGTGAAGTTTATAATTTTATTAAGATTTAATGTTTTTACTATAAAACCGGTTAATAATAGCAAGTGGTAATTGCGGTCCACTACCTTTCATTTAAAGCAAAAATCATTTACTTTTAGTTGGGCAGAAAATTGGAATTTCTTTCTCGAAGAAAACCGTTGGTGTTATAAATATACAGACTTGTAACTTTCCAAATGTCAGAGGTTTTAATGAAAATCAGAACTATACCGTATTCTTATAAATTCATTTTATCTTACTTGAGGAAAAAGTGTTCCTCTATTTCCCAGAAAACTTTGAAAATGTCCAGGGCCAGGAAGTACCCTCAAAATTACAATATCCTACTGAATTCCGAAATCGCCCTTCTAAATCTTACTTCAGACGCGTGTACCAAAGCTTCAGCTCAAAAATCTTCCAAACGTCAGAGTTATGCCTGACACATCCATCATGATTTTCGGGTACATCCTAATCATCTACACCAACCTTGTACATCTTTGGAACACAACAGACCTCAATCCTCACGTGTGTGGAGAGTTAGATAAGGTTCAAAAGAACCTAGAACATGGGTATTACGACTAAAAATTCGAGAACGTATTGTTGAGGTAATTCCAATACTTTTCGTTCCTGTTCTATAGGATAGTAGAGAAGTAAAAATACATAAAATTTTCTCAAAAACAGCTCCAAATGTTTTAAGCGAATAGGGCAAAGTTTGCTTAATAATATGGCACATATTCGATTTTCATTCAAATCTGGAATATCAAAAATTGTAAATATTCATATTTTTTGTGCGTCGGGTGGATGCAATCAGCACTGGTGATGTAACGGATAATACAACTGATCCAGGAACATATGTGCTCCTATTAAAATTCTTGTCTGGTTAAGAATTTTTGGACACATTTTTGGAAGGAAACATTTTTGCTGTTCCAACTAGAATTATTATATTTCATAATCTTTACCAATAATACGAGAACGTATGTCCTATTGTATTACCAGTTTCTATTTCAGCGCTGTCTGTGAATTTCGTGACGATTCTTATGCTGAGGCTTCTATTTTCTGCAATGTGAAGAAACGGCTCCGACCACTTTCCCATATTTCTGTGAAGATATTCACCTCTTCCCATCCATCTTTCCTATATTCGTACTTTTCTTAATCGAATATGACCTAGGATTGTGGTTTCCTCCTCTTTATATATTTTAGAAGCAGTTGGTCTTTACCAAATATGCGAAGTTCCTTTCCATTTGACGTTTTTTGATCCAGGAAATTCGAAAGAATCTTGTTTCCCACATAGAATACTTTTGAATTCCTTGAAACAAAACTCCGCGATCATACGTCTTAATTTTGGTAGGCCCGATTTCAGGAATAAACTTTTTTTTGTCCTTCCCCGGAAATGAAAGAGGAACTTGGCGGATGTCGCGACGCACTTGTTTGTTTGCCCGCCATGTTCATGATGCGTTGGCCCTCACCCAACGTGACGAACCGCTTGCGAGGGGACGGCGCGGCGGGCTGTCAGCCACGCAGTGCCACCGGGCGTCGCGTCTCAGGAGGCAAGCGTTGGTTGGCGCCCCGGAGCGGTAAGTGGCGCCAGAACGGGCGGAGGCGAAACGTGGCTCTGGCTACGCACGGGCTATGTCTGTCGAGAAGCGCTTGCTTTAGCCTAGGGGTCCCCAGTTCGACGGCTGGCTAGCCAGTTCAGCGACCCGAAGCTCATACGATGTTAGAACTCCGTAGAATAACTTAACCGTTACGCGCAATTAAACAAACTGCTCGTTAACAGATTCCTACACCTGTAGCGACAACGTTGGAAAACACTTTAACAAAGAAATGCATGAAATAAAATCAGAAGATTTATATCAATGTGCAAATACGTAACTCATTATTTTTTTTATCATGTCGATTAATACTAATTCACAGAAAATCTTAAAGAAAATTCTACAATTTGTTTTAAATTTTCTTTTAATATTTATTAGTTGCTCACGATACTGAACAGACATAAGCAAATATTCATCCAATAAAGTATTGATAAGCATTCATCCGTTATAAAGTAATCGGGAAATCCTTTCCTCGGGCAATATGAACAATAATTTGTGACTAAGATTCAGAGTTTATAAAGGAAAGTAATGTTACTATTTTTAATACTTCAATATTCACCATGAATGCCATGACGGAGGAAATCGATCATTCATCTGACTTACGCAACTACAGGTATATCAACAAAATTCCTTAAGTGTAATTGTATTCTGAAAACGTTACTATGAACTTATGCAAGGATCGTTATATAATTTCATTGTCATTACTATAAAAAAGTGTCAACTGCGAGAACAGTGTAGTGGTGAATCAGCAATGTCACAATGATGAGGCAAAACTACCGAAAATCAAGGAAGCAGACATGTGGGAGGACTGATAGAACAGAACACTCTGCAATTCTAAAAGTATGTCTTTGACGAGGAAAAAATATGCATCGCAAGAAAAAGAAGTGTGTATGTGTGTGTGGGTGTATGTGAGTATGTATAGGTGTGAGTGACAGAGTTTCAGGAGACTACTTTGGTCTTCCTGTTTTTCTCATATTCAGAACCACTATTTCGACTAATAGAACAAATGTGACTTTCAATTCCATCATCAGACTTTACAAATAAAAGTTACAATGAAAATAAAATAAGAGCAAAGTTCATTCTCTGAGTAAATTACCGCAAGTGAAACGTTGGACATGACCTCTCCGCAAGAGAACGGGAAGTAAATTCAGGGAAGACATTCGGAATGGCTGGGATTTCGCGACGCGTGTGCCGAGACCTCTGGTAGTACGAGAGAGGCGTGGTCCCCGCTGGCAATGCCGCCCGATATCTTTGGCTCGAACGTTGCGTGCTTCTAAGCTGTTTATATTCTGTACCTTGTCTCGACGTGAAAAGCTTTATAGGAAAAGAGTCGCTAAAGCAACCACTACCAAGGTCAAAAACTCTTATTTTCGAAATGCTGTAAGAATTAATCGAAAGATCATATAATGCACACAGATATGAGAACGAAAACAATAAATGATAAGGAAACTTCAACCGATATATTCATCCAGTCTGCTCGCATTGAACTCTTTTGAAATTTAATCGACGATTTGACTTGTAAATTACTCCCGGCTTTTGTTCTACACTGCAGGATAAGCGTAGTCAGCACTATTAGGTGAAACGTTTTAAAGATAATTTTCAATTGTGGTTAGATAGGAGAGGATGGGGTAGGAATTCTGGAGCTCAAGAAAACAAGGAGATTATTCTTCTCCTCCAAACATCATGTATGCTTTTACTGATTTTTGTGACAAAAATAAATCAAACTCCAATAAAAATTCTGAAATTCGACATTTAAGCCTAGGAAATATACAGTATAATAACAAATAACCTTTGTGCGCCGTAAACCCTGATATAATACTCGGGTAACCTGCCTGTCCGTATTTGTTCGTCTGCTCGTCCTTACGGTTAGGCCCCTTCCGGTTACCATTTGAAGCAAGCGATATTCGACCATCTCGGTCTGTTGGTGGATAATGGGCCATTCTTTTCATATATTTCGAGAATATTATTATTTTTAAATTAAAAAAACAACAACAGACCCAGCGCTTCAGTCCGAACGGTTGCGAGTTCGAGTCCCGCCTTGGGCATGGTTGTTTGTCCCTTGTCTTTGTATGTATATGTCGTCGCGGAGGGCCTCGGGTTCTGCTGACCCCAGATCCGAGGAGCCCTCAAGTCGTTGGAGTCTAGTGTATGGTCGAATATGTAACGTATATGTAACGTAAAGAGTAGCCGGCAGTCGGCTGGTTAAAAGTCCCAGGGGGGAAAACCGATTGAGACAAAATCGAAGGGGACGTTAAGCAAGAGAAGAAATCATTTCGGTCTACTGTTTGGGGCAAGAGAATTGTCATTCTACCTATCAGGGTCTGGTGGTAGGGATTGGCCAGATTTCTTATCTTTCTTATTTAATGTTAAAAAGCTGCAATTAATATATAAGAAAATACGTTTAAAATTTTAAAGCGTGGAAGGCACCTCACTAAGGTATATAATAGTTTGAGGTTAGAGAAATATAACTGTCAACATCCAAAAAAATATTACAGATAATATAACAAATTAACAGAAAATTTCTCCATATGTAAAATAAAAGAGGAACAAACATTTCTTTCTTTCTTTCTTTCTCGCCTTCCTTCGTAAGAAGAGAAAGTATTGTAATCGTGCGTCAGGAAATGACGATATTTCGACAGAAAAACTGTCAATGCCGGAATCTAGTAATGAAAAAGTGGATAAATATTTCCTATTAGTAGTAAAGGATTTCTTGTAACATGCTGTGTTGTCAGCAGCCATGTTTTGTGGGTTCTTGATATAGAAAAATTGATTGATGGCAAAACATCTGACAGTTCATCCTTCCGTTCGTCAATGCTAGCTATGCTAGCGTGTTCAGAGGTTTTTCTCCAAAATTCATATTCCTCGATCGTTTTGAAAGAACTCGAGCCCCTGCGAATCTGACACATTTTGATTTTTGGGAGTTCTTTACACGTTCTTTACACGTCCAATACATCAATTACATTGTCAATATTTTCTCAAAACTGACTGTAAATTTTTTAAATACACTGTCTTCGGATAGTGTAAAGAACGCTTAAAAAAATATCGAAGGTGTAATTTTCATTGAAATCTCTGATTTATTTGAAAATTGTAAGTTCAAATTATTTTTGCGTCTTCTCACAACTGCAATATTGAATACAGAGATTGTCCCTTAATGAAATGTGTTCTTCAAAGACATGTAAAATTTTCCAAAAATATGAGTAGTTTTCGTTTAATTTTGCTTGAAATATAGGTAATATTTAAACGAGTATTTTCTCAAAAGCAGTTCCAAATTGTTTCTTCAAGTGTTCTCTAGTATGCATCAACGGTCGGTTTAAAAAAGAGGCTCCAATACCATTTCCGGCGAACATTACTTTTGAAAAGTGCAGAAGTTAATACTGCAAAACTAGAAAATTGGAAATCGAGATTAGAGAAACAGAGATCTTAAATGAAATCTGTTCAAAAAGATCAAATCTTAAAAAAAAAAGTTATGTAGAATTTTTAGAAAAATGTGTTGATTTTTTGTAATTTCTACTTGAAGTTAATACAAATAATAAAAAAATGTTCCTTGAAGATAAATTTTGAAATAAATTCATGTACAAGTTTTCAAAAATTTGAGTACTTTTCACTTAATTTTATGTGAAATATGGGCACTTTTAATTTTTTAAGCAATATTTTTGGCAAAAAACAGCACCAATAATTTTGACTAAATTTTGACCGCGGATAGCGTATAGGATGCTTAAGATAAAGGCGCAGGTCTCATGTTCGTTGAAAATTCTGAATTTCAAACGTGCAAAAAATAATTTTTTTCGCGGTCTTCCTACAATTACAATTATGAAGAACATTTTTTTTTCTTAATGAAATGGGCTCGTCAATAACATCTTTTATTTAATGTACGATAATTTGAAATTCACTTTCAGCTATTTGGCCACTTTTTTGAAGTTGCAATTGAACAATAGGCGGCATAATTCAAAGAATACTCTCTCATTGTCAGACGGGGTTTCTAGAAGAGTGTTCCTTATGAAAGAAAGTATCGACAACTAGGACATCGTGGATGTAAATAGTGGATTTAAATTTTTAAATTTCTGGTGTTAATGTAAAGACAAGTGAAAGGAGCTTGGAAGCTGTTATTCGAATCTTGAAAAGGAATATTACGTTTAATAATATTTAATCATTAAATATAATTTAAATTGCACTGATAAAATGGGATAATGAAGGCCGCCGTTGTGTGCATTAATATACACTAATAATTTTATTTACGTCTAAAATGCGCATCGGGGATCGTTGGTACATTTATGTAGAACGCGAATACACTGAATCCAATGGCAGAAAACGGTTTTCGTTTAAATGTTTGAATTATAAGCAAATACGTATTTTCGCGCTTCGTTTCTTGAAAAATTTTTCAAATGGTCGATGAAGTGCCAGTCAGAAAATGTCGTAAGTAATATCACGCAAAGTGCTGTGATAGCCGGTAAATCCACGACTCGCGTAGCGAAGAGTGAATTTACCGGCTAGCACAGCACTTCGAGTGATATTTAATGTGACTATTTCCGAATTAAGACATTACATGATTCGAATGGATAATTAAAATCACAGGAATTATGAAAAAGAGAAATCTTACTGAAAATTGCTACCGGAATACGTGAAACTTTCATTCAGCTCCGAGTTATCACTGCCTCCTGGAATGACTTTTTAAATTTTTTGTAACTTGTTGGGTCCAAGTTGACGCAACGCGTCTCAAAGATCCTTGGGGGCGTTGACCGCTTTTGCGCTTGGGGAGTAATCCTCCATTATCTTTTTGGGCATTGGAGTATTCCTCCATTAACCACGTTATCCACTTTATCTGGCATACGTCACGTTACGTCGCAGTCAGTTGTCAAGAGGACAGCCAGGTAGAATATCCGCGTACGCGCCTCCAACTACGCGTTCCTGCGTCACTACCCAGCGGCCAGAATTGGGAAGGAACAAGGATAGGGGTAGGTTTTAGGATACTTCACAGGGGTTGGACTAGCCCTTGTAGAAGCAGCAAACTCGAATTAAAATTATAACAAACATACGAGAATTGCGCCACGAGGAGCCAGTAAAATCAAGTAAAATAAGAATAACAGTTTAATACAGAAAATGATTTCAAATATTTTTCGATAATAAATACTAATAAAACTTTCAAAAAACAATTATAACAAACATACGAGAATAATGATTAAAAACTACGAGGATAATGATTATAACTACATACGAGAATATTGATTAAAAACACAACTATTAAAGTTTTGGGAAGTTGAGATTTCCATGTCTTGTTATTCCGTGGAAGTATTTGAAATGGAAGATGTATACCCACTCTCACAGAATATGGGCGATGCCCTGTGCGGCCAAATCTGGCTTTTCCACAGCTTGGACAACCATCGCTGGACACTTGACCAATCCACAGCGTCCGAGGCGTATCCGCTCTTATCACATTGGCTTTTGCTCCAAGACAGACGTCCCAGCCTCCTCGAAGATTTTCCTCCTAGTTATCTCAAAGGGGCGGAGCATTTCTGAGGTCAGTGACGCTGCCTCGCTAACGTGAGCAGGGGGTAACAGGAGAGGGAGGGTGAGAGGAAAAGAGGTAACAGGGGAGGAGGGTACCGAGGCAAGAGAGCAAGTTGGTGCGCGCGGGCGCAGAGTCCACTCCGCCAATTGCACTGGACGTTGGCCCTGAACCCCGTGGACGCTGACGAACCAAGGGCAGCAGGTCACGGGATGGGTCTGTGACATTTTTATCGAGTTCTTTACCATGAAAATTAACTCACAATTTATGGTATCTAATATTGTGAGAAATTTGGCAGATTAAATTAATAGTATTGAAAGTTTTGTTTTCTTACAAACTATTTTAAAATGCTAATGGTTCTAAAGCAGGAACACTAATTATTACATAATCATTTTCAGAAACACACAATATAATACATTTACATAATATAGACATCCTAATAAACAAATTGAAATTCATGTTCACGTATTTAAAAACTTGTATTTTGACATTATTACGCCTTTATTAAGGAAATGCAAGCAATACACATTTTATTACGCATTATGAAAATGTAATCGCCCATTTTTCTATATGAGCAGGTGCATGCAAACAGTATTTCGTTAATCAGTAAAAATCACTCTTGGGTGTCCCAAATAGATTATCATTTACCAAAATTGCTGTGTTAATATTGTTTAGACTATTTGTAAATTGATGCAATTTTATAGTGATAATAGGTGAACTAGGAACCTCTCATTAGAAATATTTGAAAATATAATTGTCTTATTCTTCATATATTTTTCAAAGTTACTATTTTCTGTTACACTGCTGAAGATTATATCTATCCCTTCCCAGTGATATTTTATTTATTTATTTATTTATTTAAGGTAATATACAGGCAACAATGCAAATCTGATATGAATAGGCGCTAACATAATTAATTATTTTCAACATATCACATTGCATATATTAGCAAAATTGTAATAATTGATATCTTTAATAAATAGCTAATAATATAAACAGCAAATTTTTAATTCTTTTAATTTGTGAAATCTACACTGAGTTAAATATTTTCTTAAATATTTTTGAATAACCACATAGTAAAAAATAATAAATTTGAAAACCTTAAAATGTTACGAATCAGTAAGTTTCTGGCAAAACGGCTATTAAGAAAAACAAAAACTTGTTTGAATAAACTTTCAGAGATTGAATATTTAGTTAAAAGAATTTCAATTCAGGACAATTTTCAATTAAAATATTTAAGCGGAACACAGTGTTTTCCGAATCGTATTATCTTTCCAATTTATGGTAAGTTTTGTATGACCCCAGAAACAGTTTCTGGGTGTTTAGTTCGAATTCAAGAAGATCTCCCACAATTCAAACGTCAAACCTTGACACGGTTATCGATATTGAAGTAAACTGTTTTTATTCACAGGAAACACACCGTCATGTTTTCTAATGATTAATTGTGAAATAATTTTATCATTGTAAGATATACGCATGACAAATAATTTGTGCTCTTAAGATCCCAATACTTGAATATATCAAGACACAGAAAACACATTTAGTTTTAGATCAACACAGAAAACACAAAAATTCAATGGATCTAAGTTCTCAAATCTGAAAACTAAACTACAGTCTTTATTATTTTCACGAAATGAAACTGTACCTTCTTTAATAATATAAAAGAACTGTGTATTGTGCTCAAATATCTTTTCAACTACATGGTGCAATATTATTCTTGCAAAATTTTCTGAAAATTTGTATAAAAAGTCAGTTAAAATATTTTATTAATTACAAGATTAAAGAGGAAAACAGTAAAAATGACTAATTTTAAAATGAAATAAATGACTAAGACAGTGTTACACCAAAAACATAAAAATTAGTTATAAAGGCATATTAAAATCATCCCACTTCACGCATATTAAGATTTATAAATCCATAGCTAAGAAGTTTAAAGAGTTTGCGGCGGACGGTAGTAGCATCCTCTATAGTCAACAAGCTATGCCTTCTTCGGCTCTTTCATTATCGCAGTGCACAGGAGCATGCTTTACAGTAGGTCTGTTCTTCATTTCTGGGGATAGGGGTGGGTAACTGCACGCGAGATGTCCGTGCGAAGAAGTGGCAGTGCCGATCCGAGGTGAATAACAATTCTTGCCTCGAGCCTCCAGGAGCCACAGGACGGCCACGACAAGGGTCTTATGATCCTTGTGAGTTTAGAAAAGTGTTCTGCCACTCTGTTTGCACTCAAAATGCAACGTTGGATAAAATCTTGGTAGTAAGAGTAGATATTACCATAAATATGTCTTTCTGGCTTCCTCGAATGACACTACCTAGTCAGAGGTTTCATTCCCTTATCCCCGTGGCCAGGGACACAGGAAAAACATGAATTCAAATGATGGAGAATTAAGCGATATCTTCGATGTATTTGATGTTGGATATATGATGTCAGAGGTTTACTAGGAGAGAAGAGGGGAAATGGACGACAAGGCCGTAGCTTCCTGGGTTCGAAGGGCCCGCAGGTTTTCCGCCTCGGACATAGATGTGTGTTCGTGATGTCATACGTATTCTCCTACAGAAAACCTCAAACATAAAAATCACAGTGGTCGTTATATGACCTAGTAGTTAAAAGAGACATTAAAAATATATAAAAACAACTTCAATTGTCAAAAGAAATTTTACATATTTGAATTCGCACTTTCAATAATCGTTGCCTAATGAAACCTAAGGACTTTATTCCTGGGCAAAATAGTATTATAAACGGAAATTTATTTAATCAAAATGAAATTTTCTACATATATAGTCATGAATTCGATTATTATTTATAACTTAATATTCATCTCTCTCAGAGATTTCCTACAATATGCAATGATATTCATTGTAGCCAATACATATTTTATTCACACTTTCTCTATTTCGTTGGTAAAATAAACATATTTATTAAAACTGAGTACCACTAGATTTAATAATGTTCTTTCATTACAATATTTCCATAGTTTTTAAGCTGAGGAACAGTGACGGAAAATAATTGGCCTAATATTGAGTTAAGACTTCATTAAATATTTTTACTTTGTTACATTCTCAGTGCATAGCCACTAGAAACAATGATATCAAGTAAAAATGGTATTTAGGGGTTTTGAGAAAATTGGCACAAATCTGAACTCCAAAAAATATTTCCAAAAAGACTCTGCAGACATATATTTACTTTAGACTCATTGTAGGAAAAGGACATAATGTACGCATGGTACCGCAAAAAAATTAAAAAAAACATTACTGACTTCTAAATCAATGTATTCTTTTTCAAAATTGATATTATACTAGCAAGTTCATTGGGATTCTAGATCAATGAGAATCAATATTTCTGGGGTATGTTACATTATGCTCATGTGCCAGAACTTTCTAAAAACGAACTCTTTCTTTTTACTTTACACTCTTCATTCAGATACACTATACCGTTATTACAAATACTGTAGTAAATGTAACCTTTGATTAATATCTCTGGGTTTTTCAACGTTTCAGTACTAATCTGTTTCATTCTCATGAAACTCTTTACTCTTCTTCTCCCAGTATAACTAATTCTACAAATGAAGTTATAAAAGATTGTATAAATGTTTCCAAATTTAGAAAATTGCTTTGCAGTGAAAGCATAAAAATTTTCCGTGAACGCATAATCTAAATTCTCTCATATATTGATCAATTGCACTTTCTTCTTAAGGGTAGAAAGTTACGTAATGTACACTTGAAAAAAACGGCGAATTGTCTGCAGAAAACGCATATTACACGGCCCTTGTGACGAAAAAATGGATAATCCACTTGCTAAATTTAGAAAAAATCCTCCAAATCGTGGTGTAGCCAAATCCACATGTTTTGTGGGTGGTTGATGGCGAAAAATCGACTGACGGTAAAATGTCTGTCCATCCGTCCCTGAACAACGCTAGCGGCTAAACCGTTCAGCCGATTTTCACCAAAATTGATACTCCTAATCCGATCTGACTGATGTCATGCTTTTGCCTTGAATTTAAGAAACCGATATTCAATTAGGGGAAAATTACTTTACATGACCCCTAGGACGTATTTCAAGTGTTCAAACAAATGGCTCCATAATTTTTTATTACATTTTATGGTTGGATAATTAGAAGTGCATTTAAGAAGAGAATATTGCAGGTCTCATATTTCGTTGAAAACTGATTTTTCGTAAGTATTCCTACAAGTAAAATGTTGAAATTTGATTTTCCCTTGATGAAACTTTTTCACAAAGATAAGATTTTTAAATAAGATCATGTGCAATTTTCAGAACTTTTAGTATTTTCAGCATAAGTTTCCGTGAAAATACGGGTGAGAAAGTGCGGCGCTGTTTAGCATCACTGGTATTCTTTAAGAACTGTCCTGCTTCCCTAGACATTAGGCTCTTCTCGAATAATTACAAGTCCTTTCAGTTTTATTATGACAATGTGGTATGAAGTACGCATGAGGAGAAAATAAAAAATATTGTACTTTCTTTCTATAGAAAAGTTCGCATTCTATTAAATATGAATTATATTGTATTAATATATTTAATATTCCTATATTATACATTTTTATGTTATATTATATATCACAGTATATTTAAACTTAAAAGTTGACCTCTGAAAACGAAAAATATATTGAAACGATTATGTTCTATTTTAGCATAGGTTTTATTATGTTTAACTGCACTTTTCTAAGTAGCAACTAGAGCAAACCGCTTTAGCCGAATGGTTAACGTCCTTAGTACGCTGTCAGCTTGCTACTTGTTGTGAGTTCGAATCCAGAAGATAATTTTCTTCTGTTATAGTGCTTCGATTTCAGTAGTAATATGTCAATATTTTTGTAATTAATAGTAATTTTGAAAAGACTTGCTTGGCCGTAAAGGGCCAGTTTTATCAGTACGACGACCAAGAAACCTCCGTTCTGTACTATCTGGCCAGGCGCTGGTCTGTCCTATTTCGAGGAACTCTATATATTTTGAAAATGGAAAAAAATTGCTTTTCAAACCTACAAAATTAGAAATGAGCGCTGACTGAAAACTCTTTTCCCAATTCATGTAATAGTATATTGCGAACGTGACATAGAGAAGAAAGTATGTGCTGTTGCTTAGTACAGCTACTTCGTTGTTTACATTATAACATTATGTTTCTTTAAGAAGCAATCAATCAACTATTTGCAGATAATTAAAATGTTGTTAGCATTATATCATTCAAGTTTAGGTTACAGAAATTTTCATGAATAACGAATGCAGAAATTTGATAAAAATTCTCTTAGTTGTGTTAATTGGTTTTAAAATCACATAGTTTACTTCCTTAATACTACGCGGTTCTGCATTTCAGACTGGTGTTCGACGAGTTGTTCAGTCTTATCACGTAATGTGGAGATCACCTTGAAGATATGGGAGGGCAAGATAGCAGTTCGCAGGATAGAAGCTACTTCGCGAGCCTACACAAAAGACATTCGAATCAAAATATTAATATTTCTAACTAGAATCAACTATAGAATTGTATCGCGCTGATGATTCCACATTCTTATCAGAATGTGAGTTTGCTACTAATAACCTGAAGTAAATGTTGTACATCATAAGAACAATGATTTCAAGATAAATTCATTCTACAACACACCCCTCATCGGTGCTGTAAGAGTACCTCTGACCGCTCCGTGGATTACGCGTAGTAGATAGAGGAATGGACGCCAGATCAAATCCTAGCGAATATGTGTTTTACCCTGATACACAGAACACATTAATCACTAGCACATCGAAGAAGACATTGAAATTCTTGCAAAGAGACTAAACTTGTTTTTGTAAACGATAATGTGATTATATTAAGATTGTGTGCTGGTATCTTGTATTTCCAAGCAATGTGACAGAAACGAAATTTGGAAGAGATAGCTCCAAATATTAACAGTGTCTCGATTGCAATATATTATCATATTTTTATGTAATCGTTAGAAATAATATGAAAAAGTCTGTACCTAGTTGTATAATCACTATTAATTTACATAATTTAACAGTTCTAGAGATAATCAGAATCCTTAACAAGTCTGTGGGTTTATTATAAAATTTACAATGAGTAATTTCTTCGTTCTTTATTAATTGAAAAGGAATATGTCTTTTTTACGTTAACAAAGTTCCTTAGAGACTATGCAAACTCATTAAAATTACCATTTTGTGTTTGTGCCTTTGTGATAAATGCTAACAGAACGCATCCCTTAATTGTTCGTAACAATTGATAATTTTATTTCTTTATAGTCTTCTTAAAATTTACTAATGTAAGTCTTCAGTAGAGGTGAACCACATTTCAAAATGTATGAACTCAAACATAATAAAATTACGATTTGACGTGGTCATGTAGAGAAATCAATATTGTTTTATTATCATCTCCATTTTTAAATGAGAATGTTTGATGCAGCTTATCTTTAGTGCAGGGTAGACTGGAGACTAAAGTGGCTAGCATTCAGTAGTCCCAATTTTACAAAGATAATAAGAATTTTAATTATTTAGTTATATCAATGATTATTTCGCCATGCTTGTACTTAGGTGATCAATGCACAAATCACCTGTCATTTTAGTCATAATATAAAGGAAAAGAAAACAAGGAGGTGCCCAATTCCGGATCTCAAAATGTCTGGGATAAAGTCGTTCTTTTAAATCTAAATATTAAATTTATTATAAAATTCATAAATATGATAACAGGAGTTAGATAAATAAATATATTATCATGTATTATTAAAGCATCAGTTGCCCTAATATTGTATTTTCAGAAGTGCATGCTGCTTGAGAACGAATATGTTTAGAGAACCAGTTTCCTATTACGTCTTCAAATGTGCCCTCAGAAAATGGAGAAATTACAGAACAAATATTTCGTATTCGTAGATACATTAAGGCTTGCAGATTACTGAAGACCAATAACTCTCTCTGTAGCTGAAATCGTTTGACACCGGGTTTTAAATCAGGTATTGAGGATCGAGTTCTGCGCGATGCCTTTTCTTCTGTTCCGCGTTCTGTTTTACCTAAGTCTGAGAATTAAAAGATAAGAATGTTGTGAAAATACTTATGTTATTTATTGTATAAGATCTTTGCTGAACTTTTATACTATATAATGTAATTAGTTTGATCCCTTTATTACAAATATTTATACAAATGTGTATTTATTTATGTCATTTAGTTAGTAAGAATTTAATCTAACCTCGCTTGGAATTAAGATAGTGAACGTTTTGACATACATTTTGCATTCACTTCCAAAAAAAGTTTGTCACAACTCTATCTTTATGAAATGAAATATGAGAGCAATGTTTATCGTTCGTTAGTGATATCCATATTGTGACCTGATAACCGTATTAATTGAGTACTAAGAGATGTAATTCCTTGGACGGGAATCAAACCCGCATCGTTGATTTGACCAGTTGCTCTGACCACTGAGCTTCCGAAAAATGCGTTTTACAGTTGGGTTCTTGAGCTCGATGTATTCCCCACGCATTTGATATTTGTCACCACTGTCATCATTGCTACGTAAGTCAATAAGAGGAAGGTTTGGACCTTTAAGTAATTGATATCAAGTTGTGACTTTACACAACGTCGTGCCCAGATTGCTTTGACAAATTACTCTTTTTTTTTTTTTTTTTTTTTTCTTGATTAGATAGAAATACATTTCATATTTTGCAATATGAATCATTTATGTAAAAAATAAACTCACCTTGAAATGACAATCAGTAATGCAGAAAATTCTCAGTACTGTTTTTTGTATCTCACCTTTTGGAACTGCTGTAACACGTTTAGATGGATTTTGAACTATGATAATTCGTTATCTCAGCACAAAACAAAGCACTTCTCGTTTTACTTTCTCTGTATACGCACGAATACGTAGTATAAAGTAGTATATTCATATATGACAATATATACGTAAGTATATTCATTAACGTATGTAATGTAGTTATATTACAGCGGAAAATCGATTTCGCGATTAAAGAAACGGTAATACACTTTTGGAGTCGAAAGTGGTTTTATCAAACCGTCCGTCCATCCGTCTGTGATCACTACTAGCGCCTAAACCACGCATGATCCTTGCCAGTTGAAGAAACCCTGTTTTTCTGGCTTGTAGTTGAAGCTTGGGTACGAAAATCTTTGAAATTTAGGGAATTACTTTACATGAAGCCTTTCAGTTTATTTTCCCCAAAATTTTACCTACCAAAAACTGGCTCTAAATTTCTGGTAAGAATAGAGAGTAAAATACACTTAGAGGATAATATAGTTCAATTTTCATAGTTATCTGAATTTTTAAGGTACAAAGGATTTGAACATTTTTGGAGCGTCTTCCTACAACTACAAAATTGAAAACAGATTTGTCTTTCAAATGAATTTTGTTATCCATAATTCGTTCTTACGCAATCATTTAGGCTTTCTTGAAATGAAAGCATTTTCGTCACAAAGAAGTGCAAGCGAGTATTTAATTTAAAGAATGGTTTGGAAATGCAAAACTGCAATGAAACCGTTTCTTTTCTTACTATTAAAACGTTTCAAACCAATTTTGCGAAATCGTACTTTACTGTTTCTTTCGTTGCAAGCAACATTCCTGTCTTCAACTAGAAAAACTCAACAAGTATCACTCGTCAACACATCCTAATATGCCAAAACATTGTATAAGTGACTGCGGGATGACGTCATGTAGTTCAATTGCTTGTTTGAAGAACTGGAAGACTCGAGTTCACGTCTGGCTATTCATGCAACTTTTTATTTTTGACTATGCTGTGAGATTTTAGTGTACTTTTCCTTTTCCAATGTTAAAGGTATGCATTTACAGTTGTCGTTTGAGAGTTTTCAAAAGAAACAGATAAGAGTAGTAATAATTATAACATTTGTTATATATTAAGAAAACTTTACCAATAACACGAAAATAAGAGTTATTTTATATAAATGTAGGTAGATGAACAAAGATAATAACTGCGTAATGATAGGTGATTTTCTTGAAGTCAATAAATGTTTCTTAGATTATAGTATTTACTTGCAGCAATTGGATTCTGAATGTCAGGCCGTGTCGAAACTTGTCCGCTAGCCCAACGTTATCACGTCTAATCTCACCTTGGGCAGGGCGATAAAGGATTTGAGCGTCAGGCTAGGAATGACGCCTGCTAGGAAAAATTACATGATATGAACTGAAACATTCTTAGATAGAATTAACTATTTTATAATTACCGTAGATTTCTTTGCTTTCTTATTGTCTCTTGAGTGTTTATTTAATATTTTTAAATTGCAAAGTTGGAAAAGCAATGAGTTTGAAGACAAAATTTGCCAAGATTCTTAATTGAGTACGTTCACGGGAAATGCTTACGTATACGTCTGTGTTGTGCCTGTCAACTTAGGTGCGTGGCTTCTAATAGAGAACGTGTTCAAATCCGTGATATCAACGGTTTTTGCCGACGGGCAATGAAAATAAATTCCCTGTAACACGATGTCGAGAATGTTCAAAACATTCCTTTTCTTTGCAAGAAGATACCGTTACAAAACTGCGGAAAGAATTTGATGTACTTTCGATTACTGGTCGTTTACCAGATCATTCACTATATCTTTCCTGTTCATAGGCCGTTTTTGGTTTTTACATTGGTACGTTCGTTTCGCCCCAATCCTAATACGGAGATTATTACGTCAGCACATAAATTGCTTTGTTTATTTGTGTCTCACTGTTCTTTGTGATTTCTGGCTGAAATTTTTCTTTGCTTTTAAAATTAAAAATGTACTTTAACTACTACCAAAATATGAAGAACTAAATTTTCTACAAGAATGGGATAGAACTTTCTCGTAGCAAATGTTTATAATTTCCTTTGTGTGGACTGGTTTTAGGTTCTTGCCAGCTCACATAAAGGTTCTTACCGTTCTTGCCAGCTGACATCTATCATACGCACAAAATACATTTTTACAATTTTCTCAACTTTTCGGATCAAAATAGCTCTTTTTCCACAGGAATCTGTGAGTTTTTGAAAAACTTCCTCTAAAGTCATTTGACACTTCTACTCACCGTTAAATAATCTATACAAATCTATTCAAATGCTCATATTAACAGCCCGAAATTATTTCAAAAGAATTACATTTGTATAATTTTTAAACAATAGAATAGAGCAATATCTTGTTTATGTCATTGGATAGGCTGCATTGTATTACTAACCAAAAATTGAAAAAATTTGGAGCCGTTTTGAGAAAATCTTGTTTATATAAATTTTAAAATTGCAAATATTTTTATATATTGTGCGAAATCAACTAAAACGTTTAAAAAAATTGCATGACCTTGTTAAAGAATCTAATTATAAGCAACACATTTCATTTGAAGCAAAATCTCTATCTTTAGTTTGTGTAGTTGTAGTAAGACGCCGCAAAATATTCAAATTTGCTTGATTTTCAAATTGAGTTAACCGTGAAAGGTGGACCTATTCTACCTTTATTAGCGTATTTTACTACTGAGAGTAAACAGTACTTACAAAAAAATTTACAGAAAAAATTTGGAGCCGTTTTTGAAAACAATTTTAAAATGTCGGGAAGATACCGATAATCCCCAAAATTAGTGAATGTTTTTCAAAATCGCGCCAAAACTTCAGCTCAGGCGAAAACTGACAGAATTTCTTTAATTTGAAAAAATCGTATGCATGGATTTAGGCGCTAAGTTGTATCAGACGGACAGACGGACGTTTGCTTCAATTGTTTTTGGCATCACGGATCAACAAAACTGGAATTATGGCTACACCGCGGGTTAAGGGTCTTTTTCTCTTAATTTAGTAATTTTTTATTCGTTTTTCGTCACCAGAGCGCTGCAATGATTTTCGCAGAAAATGCGCAGTTTTTCGCGCAGCATTATATAATCTTCATCTATGCACTACGTATATTACTCTGTATATACGTAAGTATACGAATGTAATATGTAAGTGTTTGTTAACATGCGTCACGCAGATAAATTTTAAGGAATAAATTAGTGATGAAGTCGAAAAAATAATTCTTAGTTTTAAACCATGTATTTATATAATAAATATTCGATTATTAGTTGGAAGTAAATATATTTATCATGCCCATTTGATAACATTCTGAAAATTTACATTGTTGTGAATGATACTGATTAATAAACAAGTCATTATTAAATATTCTTCTCAATCCCCATTCATTGAGTATGCTACAACTGTTTTATATTCATCCCAACCACGGATACAAAATAAAAGACTCAGGGTCAGTACCCTCTCATATCCTAGAAAATATTCATTTCTCTCTCACAATGAACTAGTGGTAAACTAGTAATGAAGATGAAGATGAAGATCTTTTATTTATATAATAATATTTCATCAGAAACAGCTCTTTACCCCTTAACTTGACGTTGAAATACTTGTTACATTATTTTAGGAGACGCAATAAGTTGTGCAAGACTGGTAAAACAAAATTGTTGAAAGAGTTTGATTAGGGCATAATCCAAATAACTAAAAAATATTGGTGGATATCGTTTAAGACTTCGAGAACGGCTGCAAACATTTTGAATTCCTTAATATAAGCGATTTCCCTTTTTGGAGTCAATATCCTTGAAAAATAGGTAGAAATATTTATTTTTGTATCTATAACATTTAATCAAGAAATTAATAAAAACATAAAAAACGGAGGCTCGATAAATAATGTAAAAAGTCAGACACATGGTTGTACAGGAAATCTCGATATGATCTAGAACAGAAATAAGAGTATATTTCAGTAGGAAAGGAATTTAAAATATCAGGTTATTATTGAGGCAGGGGATCTAATAATAATGACTTTATTAAAATAAGCTGAAGGCCAATTATTAGTAGACTTCATAATATTTTATAAAACAAACATTTTCGAAAAGAAAACTAAGAGACAATATACAAGACAATGGTGAAGCTGTATTGCAGTATGAATCAGAAATTAGAATTAAAAATGATGCAATAAACTCTCCAGTTGCTACTATGAAAATGAATTTTGGAGAAAGATATTTGCAGCATACATTTTGATAGAATACTAAACAGAGATTAGACAGATAATAATAATTGAGAGAATGATGATTGAAAATGTAGAATCAAACAACTCCATTGGTATGCTGCAGAATGCATGCTGACAGAATATCAAAAATTATATTTGAGTAGATCCCTTTCGAAGAAGAAAACGAGAGAGCCAAAATCTTGTAAATTCGTCATCGATTTGACAATGAAGGGCAGAAGAATAGAGGAAGATGCCTGACGGAATAAAACATTAGTGTAAATTGCGAAAAACAGTCATTAGAACTTAGTAAAATACTCGCTTAAATTAATAATAGTACCTTAAACCCGAAGTGAAGATACCGGATGAAGAAGCCTTATTATTATGTACTGGCACAAGTAAAAGCCAGGGCAAGATCTGGTAAGATCTTGCCGGAATACAAACCAAAAAGCAAAGTAACGTTCTTATTTGAAAGATTAAATGAAAACAAAAGAAAAATTTGATTATTTTTCTAGAGTTGAGTCCTTTAGATAACAAATATCAGATATTACTCTATTTGGCATTTATGATATTTGTAAACTTTGTCCATTTATCAGCATGATCGCTTTTTCGCCCCAGAACAACTATTCTTCGAATTGACAGGTCGAAAAGTAAATATTGTATTTAGGTAAGGAGAATGATTAGATTATGTTTTCGAAAAATTGACAGGAGTGAAGTAAAAAGAGAGAAAATTATCACAAATAGTACATTCCCACGGCTTCTTTGTATATTTGCGCAATGAGTAATATCAATTCCACAATTAAATCTATTTTCGATCCACCAATAACATATGCAGGTCTCTTTAACCTGGAAATCTTTCGCTTTGTGGCGATAACATAATTGCCGGAAAGTATTCGGCGGTTTATCGACAGGCGTGACTTTGTAATTACAATAGCCAGTAGGACTTCTGATGCAGTATTCCAAAGCAGAGTTTTAAAACTCCAGACATTTCATCATTTCTCTCATGGTATGCAGCATGTATTCTCAAGTTAATGTTGAAATATCTAGTATCACTTTCGGAATCCTAAGACTTAGTAAGAACGCAATGGTGACCCTGAAGATTTGGTTTACAGACAACAGCTGATAGCACAGATTTCTCCTTCTTCCCGACCTTGCATTAAAGTGGTCGCCAAAAATTAATGCGACCAAATGCCAATGAATTATAAATTTGAGTTATTTCGTTATTATTTAGATTTTCTTTGTAAAATCGTCTCTGCGTGAATGCTATATACGAACAAACTATGAATCAATGGGCAGTACATTTTAAAACGTTACATTGTAATAGTAGCAATGCGTTTCAACAATAATAAATATTGTAGTTATAGTTTTAAAATTCCAACCTTAATTCATATTATAGTACTTTAATTAAATTGCTTTATAAATATTTATAACTTAAATGAAATTTTTTCCCAAATAAAAATTAATTGCTTATTTTTTACAATATTTATTAACAATTCATTAAAGTATAAATATGCAGTACAATATTACTGAGATACGTTAGTAGACACATATCAATAAATTGGCAATTTTTGTATGAAATGTAAAAAAATGTATGAAAATAGAAAATTTTATTTTGCAGCAATATTTACAAGAAGAGGATCCTATTCATTTTCTAACGATTATCGTGACACAGATTTCGAAGTTTGACAAAATTTTGAAACATTATTAACAATTTACAATTTTGAAATAATTTACTGACAGGAGAATCTCTGAGAAAGTGATTCTTAATGGATTAGCAAAAACAGTGTTGCATAGGTCTGCTTATCTAGAAAAGTGGGTGTAACATTCCGATGACGTGTAAAAAACTTTGTGTGCATTGCTCGTCTCTCGAAAATAATTATCATTCAATGTAAAAATATACTTGCTATAATAATATAAATACAGTAATTTCATTGCAAATCATACATAAATTACATATAAAGTAATATATTGATATGATTGTGTGTGTGTGTGTGTGTGTGTGTGTTTCCTCAATGTTTACGCAATAGACAAAAGCTGGTGTTTCTACCTTTGCAAACAGTAGATATTAAAATATTATATAAGAGTCATATATCGGTTTTGATTCTCACCAAAAATCCTCAAAAAAAGACCGTTATCACATATGATTTTAATATTTGCAGTAAAGAACTCCATGTAAAATGCAATCACCTAACGTTAGATCGAGGTAATTAATTGTGATCCCCAAAACAAAAGATCAAAATCATTCATTTGCTTACAGCTGCACTTATAATCATAATGTCTACAGTAAGAAAACTTTCATTGCGGAAGAACAACGAACTTTAAATGCTTTGAAGTTTATGCAAATATTCTGTCGGCTGTGTTGACTGTCAGTATAAGCGGTTCCATGCAGCTGTTTTTTAATTTGGTTATCGAAGATGAAATAGATCATTTGCTGAAACACTATCTCAGAGGTATGTTGATGAAGCTTTGTATAAACATGTGTAGATAATAAATTTTATAACAATAACAGATGAACTGTTGTTTTTAATAATTATTGCATTTATAATTGACTTCCTATCTTCAACAGTGAAGCTAGTTTATGAACTTTCAAACAGTCATTATCAGCGTATATTTTTATTGCATTTTTATATTGTTTTTAAAATATGTTTTTACTGGAAATTATGCAACTTTATTTATGTAATTAAATGTATATACAAAAATTTATGTAAAACTGTTGGTTGATTTAATATTTATATTCAAATATTTACTATAATATAACTCGCCATCACCGCCATTTTGTAATGTTCAAGATGAATAGTCCCGCCTCCCTGAAATGAAGCTAAAGCGGATTGGTCAGCTCGATCCCGCAGGGCGGGCAGGGGTCGGAAAACTCTGGTAAGTTCGGCTCAGGACATCGCCCATTTTTTGTGCAAGCGAGGGTACAAGCTGACTTAGCAGAGGGATTCGTCAATTTCGAATGGATTGAACACACGTGTTTACTCATTAAAGTATTTTTCTGAATAATTTTGGTTGTTAAGTTCCACGTAGTTTTAATAGCATATGCTTTGTACTATTCAACATTAATTCATCAACAATAACCATATTTTTTAAATTGCTTTCACACACTTTCTCGGTTTCTTTTGCCGTTTTCTGCCCTGAATCTTAAGTAATAGATTATGCTTCAGAGTTTTAAACCTTATCAAAACGAAACAATACACATTATGACACATTATATTGATGCTTACAATATATTATGGACTTAAAATTGATCTTAAAAAGGTAAACAAAGTTATTACAGCGGAGTGCAAAAGGTAAACAAAGTGATGATCACATAGCGATAGACATCCAGGATTGGTTGAATTTGAATATATTCTTGCTTAGCATTGGTTACTTACGGCACAGACAGACATGAGTGAAATAATCATAATATGATATTACATATCCATTAACAATATGATGTTGTAGCACCACTCGTTTTAATATTTTTCCACAGACAGAACAAGTAGCGCAGGTCTCATTCTTAAAGACATTTCATTGTTAAAAGAATGATGCAGGTCAAACTCTTCAAATGTTCGAAAATTGCAAAAGTCAGAAATAATGCGAGAAAGTACCTGCTTTCTTGCATTAGTTCTACTTTAGTATAATTCCATTAAACATTGCATACAGTACAAGGAAAAACTACCGAAGTTGGCACCACCTACACACATAGTAGCTTAAACCGTTGTGTATCGAACATGCTCCGATACCTTAAATATCAATTGGAAGATCTTCCAAGATAAACAATTGCATTCCTCAATGCCTCCTCAATATGGTCCTTTAGACCACCATTGTTTAAGATTAGAAGTGCCTGGTTTTATATTATATCTCGACATTATGGTGTAACATAACCTAGGAAATTTACAGGTACCACGTCCTTATCTCATTGTTTTTGTTTTATATTTGTTTTATAACAATAATATTATGTAATATTGTAACTGATTGGTTGTGTTGACCTTTCAGACACTGAAGAGGGCCTTACAATTTAGGCCGAAACGTCTGCTTTAAATATACTTAAACTGACTGGAATCATCGTTTTTTCTTGTAATATTTGATTTATCCAGTGAATCCTCATTTATTGCATACAGTGTATAATTGCATAAAGAAACGGGCGTTCGACTGACGAAAGTTTTTAATTTTTGGAATCAGTGCACATTTTTTGGTACATAAATATTTTATTCAATAAGAATGTCAAACATCCAGAGAAGTTGGGACAATCCTCAGCAAAATATAAGGTAGGATCCTCTACCGGTTAAAGATGCTGACGTATGTGCACATAAAAGTGTGATATAAGCGAGCGTTAGAGCAAATAGGCCACTTTATCAGTACAAACAAGCCCAGACCCATATAACCCGGCATAACACAGTCACTGATTACGACACGATGCAATTTATAGACAAGTAACCAGCCTTGAACAACAAATTGGTGGTTCAAAATTATTGAAGTTAACACTATTGCCATCTACATATATCTATATATTTTTTGTAATATGCAAATGTCACCAACCACGGACCTCCCCCATGCGGAATCACGAGGCAAGTAATATGCCGTAGAGATATTGTTTTAAATATTTTTAGTTTTCAAAAAATATTGCACGTGAATTTTACTCAAATTATTATCAAAATATGAACAATAATACATTATTGTGTTACATATATGAACAATAATACATTATCCTCACAGTGAACTCAGAACGTTTAAGTCAATATCATAGTGTGGTTTCGAGTATCTGCTATCTTACAGACAAAGATAGCATGAAAACTATGTAAACCCTCCTTCCCACCAAAAGAATAGGAAAAAAACATACAGAAATTGACAACTATGTAAATATTATTGTGATTGCTATAAAAGCTTACTGTCACGGGTATATCTACTATTGCTGCTCTCTCTTGCTGCTCAAGCAGAAATGAATGTCAAAACATAAACATCATTTTTTTGAAAATGTGTTACATAGTGTAATCATTGGCAGTTTTGTCATGGGAGGGAAAGGAGAAACGTCTCTTATTTCCTTCATCTGGGTGTAATTAGTAAATAAAATAATATATGTTTTGACATTGGAGTGAAAATATACATTTTTTTCCGTTGATAACTATGAGGAAATTTAGGCCGGGCGCACACTGTGCGGCTTCTGGTGGACATACCTCGCGCACTAGACGCGGCCACAGACTGCGTCGGCCGTTTCCCTTCCCGCCTCTGCGTCCAGCCACAAGCTGCGGGAGTGGCCGGTGCTCGCCATTTGTCGCAGCCACTCGTAGCTTGACCTCGCGCAGCTGAGTGTCAGTCGCCGGTTCTTCCGACTCGCTGCCTCCTCCGCTCGAAGAATACGTGTGGCATGGGGATATTCGATACCTAAGCATGGGGATATCGAAGCACATCCTGATACTTGGGATTGGTGCTTACTCTTATAGCGTTTTCCATTCGCCGCACTAGTGCGCACTCAGGGCAGCTTTGCTGTTCCATTTGACCGCTAAGACGCACCAGTGCAAAGAAGCGCATGTTCCATTCGCAAATCGACACGAACCCAGGGCTAGTGCACTGGGCTATTGTGATGTTAGGTACGGAAGTTATCCAAGCTGATTTAGATTCGTGTTGAAATTGTGAAGGGAATTGAGGATCTTCTGTCACACAGGATACTTCGAATGATGGAGTATATTATGTTTGCAAGAAATGCCTTAAAATAATTTTTGTGATTTACACGAAGTTCGGGAAATCAGATTGTGTTTTCCGAAAATTTAACCTTGAATAACTTCATGTTAACAAATCCAGTGCTATTTAGAAACTAAAGTGTTTTAGGTACGTCTCAATTTTGAAACGCTAATAAAGTGAAAATAAAAATAGTGACCCTTACAAAATCATTCAAATGTATATGCCAAGAAATGTTTCTCGCACGCCCGTACATGTCAGCGGAAATGTTCATGTTAATATTTTTGTTTTCAGTAATCAAACAATTATGCAGAAGCCTTTCGGTTCAAAATCTTGTGTACTATATCGATCACTAGCAAATCTCGAAAAATGAAATTTCGATTCATACGCATTTGAAGTTTTCGTAATTTTTAAATAAAGAAATCACACGTTAATAATTTATGAATTAAGAAGTAAGAAATGCTAAAGACTTCATAAAAATTATAACAACGATCATAATTCAAAATTATTATTTTTCGAGTTCCATCAGTGTGACTGACCAAGAACAGCTGTCTATAATTTCACTGCGTAGCGCACACGCACTGACTCAGTTCCGGAATCCGTTTCATTCGTAGCTGCCCTTCACGCGTGTGGGGCAGCACTGTTGCGGAGCGATGACGTTTTTGCCCTGCACTAGGGTGGGTTTCAGTACAACGAATGGAAAACGCTATTAGATTATTTCGTGACAGGGGTAAAAGGACTGAGGCATGGGATGAAAGCTCTAACCTCACCAAAGTATCATCACTAAAACTGCTACCATTATTTTCTAGATTCATCACCACGAGACGAAATGACTCAAAAGCGGGTAGTCTCTAAAAAATGTTCCTGAATGATAAACCAACAAATGATGCAATGCCTCTGAAGAGAATGGATGAAAAAATGAACATTCTGCGAATCGTTACTTCTAACATTGTAGGAGCAAGATAATTAAATCTGAAGACAACGGGAATTCGTATTTACTGCCTGTGGCACAATAAAGTTCTTGTTGCCATGGATAGCCAAGGACCCTAAAGCTGAAGGGCCGCAGCTGCTTCGGCTCGAAGAGTCTCGGGTTCGAATCCCGACTCGTGCATGGATGTTTGTGTTCGTTCGTGTCGTCCTTACGTATTCTTCCTACAGTTCCCCGCACAGGTAAAACACTCACAGTGGTAGCTATATGACCAAGTTGTTGAATAGCGACCTCAAACAAAATGCATGAGGTCTTCACTTCTATTTTCAAATCATGAACTTCATCTTATTCAAATAATTAATTGATGATTCACATCAACCACGCCTCCTTCTGTCTCTTAGAAAACAGCTTTTGTTTGCCGAGAAGGATGTTCAAAAGGAGTCACGTCGCATCTGTGCTTCGCAGCGAGCATGCGTCAGCGCAAGACCGCATGGTTCCGCAGGAAACACCGGCGGCAGCGAGACTCCTAGAAGACGCATCATCCTCCCAAGGATGCGCCACGCGTCGCGTCGTCTAGCTGCACCAGCTCCGAGGCGGTGGCAATGACGTTGATGGCGTCAGCGTCGGAGCTAGTCATGGGGAGAGAGTATGCTGTAGCGTGTTCATAGACGACGGTGATGTCGGTTGCGAAGCTGCCTGCACTAGAGGCTGGTTTTGGTTTATTTCTTTCGTGTTTCCGAGCGCGTCAACTGCTCCGGTCATTACTCCCGTTAGTATAGTGCATGTTTTTTTTCTCGGGAGATGGCGGTGGTTGTTAAATTTGGAAATTTAAGTGCCTACAGTTCACTGTGTTTTGTGATGTGAAGCCTTCAATGAAGCAATCAATCATCCTAGAAGACCATCTGAGAAGAAAACACATCCATTATTTATAAGGTTTATTCATATAATTAGGCTTAGTATGGTACCATATGAATAATATTTTTAACCTTACAAAGTAAAAAAGGTAATACTTTACAGTTGAACTGTGATCTCATGGCCATGAGATGGTTTTGAAAACCTGAGATTTTGTTAGTAACAGCTAAGTTTTTGCCTCAGTGTGATCTGAGAAAAAATTCATGTTTTATACAACAATTTTTTCTCATTTCAAAACAGGTTTTTGTTTATTATAAGAGAACAGCTTGTCCTACCGGATTCTTCTATCAAAATCCGGCATCTACATCAAATTTAGGACTTTTTTGACACCTCATTCACCTCTGTAGCTTCAGATTTGATGTTTTCTGGTCAATTTGAAATATTTTCAAGCTATATTCTGAGCAGCACCTACAGTGCTTGCAGACACTCACAGGGTTCGCTAGCATCGCACAGGTGTCAAGAGGGTCACATACCCTGCAGGCGCTACCCTTACGTATTCTTTGGCAAAGAGGTTCCAAATTATCGATCCATTCTCCCCACTGTTGTAACCCCCTCCCTTCATGGCTGTTTCTCCTTCACCAACCCCTATATAAAGCGTGCGCTTTTCGCGCACAGGGCTCTCATTCTCTTGTTATTTCAGCTGCGTCCAGTGGCGTAGCTTTGTTAATTTTCGTTATGTATATCAAATCTGTATATAGTATTTGTTGTAAATAGTGTTTTTTAATTTTTTCCTTGCCGAAATAGTATGTTAGTTTACTTACAATAGATCAGATCAATTTATGAAGACTAAAATAATATTGTTTCTCATTTCGTCAGTAAAGCCTGAGCCATGGTTGTTTTTTTTTGTTGGTTCCCTTTGAACCAAACAATGTGTTAATGAAATTGAGTGCATAAATGTATTTAATGTGTTGATTTGGACTTGGAAATGGAACTCTTACTTTGAAATGTTAATGATTTACTAATGTTTATGTTGTTTGCAGCTCGTTCACTACAAATGTTATGTTTATGTATGTCGCGACCTCTGATTGGTGGGAGGTGCGGCTAATGTTCACTGCGCATTTACTTCATGAATGTTGTTAATGTTGCAGTTCCTGCCATAAGTAAGACGGCACTTGGCCGCTTTTGGCAATTTATGGAAAGGTGCTCCGCTGAGTATAAGTCGGCGCTTGGCCGCATTCGGCACACGGAGACTACGTAAAGGCGTTTGCTTGGCCCGTGCGGTAGCTGGGAACCGCGGCCCTTGTTGCAACGTCACGGCCCCGCAGCCGGCAGAGAGGTCGGCTGGGCTACAGCTGTCACCGGCACGCAGCGGTGGGGTCACGTGCTGACCTTGTATGCGGCACGCTGATCGGCGCTCGTGTCTAGGAACAGTTTTGTTCAGCGAGCAGGGGGCGGGCGCTCATGTACCGCCCACTTCGCTTATGCGTAAACTTGCTGCATTCCTATGTTGTATCGTTAGCGAAAGGTATAGTAAGAAAACCATTTCCAAGAATTTTGGTATTATGAACTCCAACGAAAGTTGGTTCCATGGCTCATGCGTAGTTCTGTTTCTTACGAATGTTATTGGAGAAAAGAAGGCCTAAATACGGCTTCTTTAGCAAATTTGTTTATATACGTTTCTATCTACTCGTCCTAAAGTGGGCATTCAAAGGTAGATTATAAGACAGTATTTCTGTATGTGCTAGCGCGATGTTGTAGATGCGCTACTAGTTAGTGTTCACCTTTCTGTTACAAGGTTTATGTTTCAATTTTCAGCTTCCTCGCCCTAAAGTGGGTTCTTTCAAGAGGTCGACTGAAATCATTAATTTGATGTCGGCGCATTTTTACGCGCCTTTGTTTATGGAGACGGCCTCGACCGTCCTTCATTCTTGCTTGTAAATTGTATTCTGCTTTGTTTTTCCCGCAGCTGCTTTGCAACCTGCGCATCAGAAAACTAATATATGTAAAATTGTTTATATAATAAATGTGTATATTGAAAGTTATTTGATTGTCATATCTCCTGATTTGAGATCCTATAAAGTTGTGATACCTTTCATTAAAAACCTGGGCGTCCATTTGAAAAGTTCAAGTGTGACGACAATCTTTTGAATTTCGATAGCTTAGAAGCTTTGTGTTAGCTTGTATAATTATCTCCTTAGGCAAATGATATATCAGTTCGCTACATATTACGTAGCGAAAATTAATGTTATCAATGTGCTGTTTTCAACAGCTGGCGACCGTATTAAATAAATTGTCATTAAATAAGAGGTCAGCCAAGTTGAGATTTAACACAAAAACTGGCGACCGCGACAGGACAAAAGGATCCAACTTTATGAAACAATCAATAACTTGTATTACTAATTTGTATTTTTTCTTTCAGCTTAAAGTTTAATTTGTTCACAGCTGATTTTGTTCTACGTTGTAACGGTTTCACGAGTTCACCCGTGTTTGTCTTTGAATTTATTTGTCTTCTGGGTTACTCTTGTAACCCCTTTTTCTTTGTTATTTGCTTCAGTTCATAAATTTACAGCATGTCTAACCCTGACCCCTGTCGAGGAAATTGTGGAAACTCGAGACGAAGAAGCTTTGCAGGCTCGCCTAACTCGCATCGACCAGTTGCGGAGAAAGAGGAGCTATTATAAAGGACGTCTCACCACCTTTGAAAATTTTCTCAACATAGGCGGTAATGTACACGAAATCCCACAGGATTCAGAAACTAGAATCTGATTTTGAGAAGTACAGCGTAGTTCAGCAAAGATTAGATGCGTGCGTGTAGTGAGGGAGAGCCAGGCAACGAAAAGACTGATTGCGAAAAGAGGTATGTCGCCTTGATAACCAGAGCCGCGCAGTTGCATGGGGAATATAAAACGGGAAAGGCCGTCTGTCCCGGCGCAACCGAGTTTAGTTGTCCCGCCGGTCTTAGAGCCCATGGCCTCGACCGCGGCTGGTCTCGGCGTACCGGCTCAGAGCACCCCCATTCGCGATTCAAATCCGTTCCGCCTGGAACAAGCGAGGCAGGCATTTTCTGTTAGTACCGCGTCCTCGCGTACGCCAGTGCCTACTTCAGATGAGGAAAACGACGCGGTACCCCCGCCTTTCCAACGCCCCGTGTATTCACGACATTCATCTAGGCCGCGCCTACCTGTTTTGAGAATTCCTTCATTTTCCGGCAATGATTCCGAGTGGGAGCATTTTTTCTCTTTATTCGAAAGTTTAGTGCATAATTCCCCCGACCTGCCAGAAATTGAAAAATGGCACTTTCTACAATCTTATCTCACTGGTAGTGCTGCAAAGCTGATTGCGGGCTTGCCCTATGTCGCGGAAAGTTATGCCGAAGCAATTCGCATTCTTAAAAACAGATACGAAAACCCTAAGCTCCGCAAGCATAAATTACTTTCATCTTTATTTAATTATAATATGACTGCTAAAGACTCAGCTAGTCGTTTATTTGAGTTAGTTGATCACTTCAAACGTAATGTTCGTGCTCTCAAAGTTCTCAAAGAACCAGTAGAATGTTGGGATTCTATCCTAGTCTTTCTTATTACTTCAAAGTTAGACGAAAATACGCATAGAGACTGGGAAGCCCATTCAGTGCAAACACGCGTATCAACTTGAAAACTTATATACGTTCTTGGAGGCTAGGGCCACGTGCCTTGCCAACGTGGCTGCCGATAGAAGGAGTAAGGAAAGGGACACGCCCAAGCCAATGCCTAGAAGCAAGAATTTTGTTTCTGATCATAGTGATGAGTGTAATTTGTGCAAAGGTTCGCACAATCTCATAAAGTGCAAGTTATTTCTGAAAAGTCAACTTATGATAGATACTTATTCGTCAAAGAAAACCGACTTTGTTTTACGTGCTTAAGGCCCGGCATGGCGTTGCCACTTGTGCGGCGAGGTCGTGTAATAAATGCAATAGCAAACACCACGCGCTTTTGCACAGAGAATTTAGTCCGAGAATAAATGTGGAACAAACGGCAGTTGTGAAAGACGAATGCTCCGAGGCCGCAGAGTGCGAAACCGTCAGCGCGCACGTTAATCACAATTTTGCTTCGAAAGCCGTGCTGTCCACCGTTCGCGTATCAGTGAAGAACGCGGAAAATAAGTTTGTTAAGTTCAGAGCCCTCCTTGACAACGGTAGCACGCATTCTCTGATTACGGAATCGGCCATGAAGAAACTGAAGGTACAGCTAACACTACTTCAACTTGCATTACCGGAGTCGTGGCACTGCTTCTAAATCTTTAAAATCAGTTCGCTTGTCGATGGCCTCCGTCGTTAGCAATTTTAACTTCAGTTTGAATGCGCTCGTGGGAAAGAATATTACGACCGATATTCCCACTCATACTCTTGATCTCACTAACTTGAAAATCCCTGAGAATGTAAAGTTGGGACTGAATATCACGTAGCGGCGCCAGTTGATATCTTGTTAGGCGCCGACGTGTTTTGGAATTGCTTAAGATCGCGTAAAGTAAAAATTCCGCGTACGAAATGCCTGAACTTGACATTAAAAGAAACTGCATTCGGATACATTGTAACCGGCACCATGAAAAACTTGTTTTCAGCCCGATCTAGTATTTGCAACTTTGTTACGGAACAGCGTAACTTCGGGAAGTTCTGGAATTCAAGGAAAACTCTGGCATGGAAAATGGTGTCACAATGAGAGTTGCAAAGGACGAACAGCAAAGTGCTCCCAGAAAATTATCAACCCTTTGTCAACAAAGTCATTTAAAAAGTCCTGTTACAGCAACTTCAAAATTTCAAAGAACTGGTGGATTGAACCGGTTCACCAGGTTAGCATATAAAAAGCACTCATTACCAAAAAGTTTTGGTGCAGATATGTGTGATAAACTGAAAGATAGACTAGATTGCAATAAATATCTTGCACACAATGTTCAATCTAGAAGCCCAAAAATTCAAAGTGACGAGTTTTCATTTTGTAATATTCAGCACTCAAGAAGAGTCTGCTAGGAAGCTTGTTAATCGAAATGTGGAGGGTAACCTCATAAACCATCAACTATAAAAGGAAAGGTGTATCGTCTAAGCACAGTGTTTTGATTAGATCCATATTCTAATTCTGATTTAGATTCATGTACGGATTCCCTTATGTTGATCATCTTATAAAGCGAATAAAAATGCTCAAATATATCAAGTCCTTGTTGTAAAAATCAATTCAAATGCCAATCTTGCCACTTGAAAATGTTCCACTCTATTAACAAGGAATAGAGGTTATACTTAATTCAAAACCTGTATGCTCCATGACTTAGATTTGACAGAAGCCCTACTCCTGCTCACTTTTGCTTGGCAAGCAACTCAACACCTTGGCTCTGCCACCTCCCCCGCCTACCATTACTAAATCTTTGAATGTATTCCAGGCTATACAGGCACAAAGGTCCCTGTTCTGGAAGCGGTGGAGTGCTGAATATCTAAACCAGCTGCAGACCAGGGCCAGTGGCGCACCAGCAGCCCGGACCTAAAGGTGGGGCAGCTGGTCATTGTGAGAGGGAAGACCTCCCACCTCTCATCTGGCCTCTGGGGGAAAATACTGAGATCCTTCCGGACGCGACTATCGAGTTCGGATAGTCAAGCTTGAAAACTTCGCAGGTGTAATCACTGCACCTTGCCGAAGATCTGCCCTCTTCCCTTTGCTGAGGACGCCGATAACCTGTGTAGAGTGCCATCTCCCTCTACGCGTAGTTTCCTGTAATAGAGGTTGAGTGAGCGCATTCACAGTGACTTGTTAAGCACTCTGTTCTGCACTCCAGTTCCCAGCATGTTAAATTTGGGAAATTTATGCCTACAGTTCACTGTGTTTTGTGATGTGAAGCCTTCAATGAAGCAATCAATCATCCTAGAAGACCATCTGAGAAGAAAACACATCCATTATTTATAAGGTTTATTCATATAATTAGGCTTAGTATGGTACCATATGAATAATATTTTTTAACCTTAATACTTCTTAAAAGGTAATACTTTACAGTTGAACTGTGATCTCATGGCCATGAGATGGTTTTGAAAACCTGAGATTTTGTTAGTAACAGCTAAGTTTTTGCCTCAGGGGATCTGAGAAAAATTCATGTTTTATACAACAATTTTTCTCATTTCAAAACAGGTTTTTGTTTATTATAAGAGAACAGCTTGTCCTACCGGATTCTTCTATCAAAATCCGGCATCTACATCAAATTTAGGACTTTTTTGACACCTCATTCACCTCTGTAGCTTCAGATTTGATGTTTTCTGGTCAATTTGAAATATTTTCAAGCTATATTCTGAGCAGCACCTACAGTGCTTGCAGACACTCACAGGGTTCGCTAGCATCGCACAGGTGTCAAGAGGGTCACATACCCTGCAGGCGCTACCCTTACGTATTCTTTGGCAAAGAGGTTCCAAATTATCGATCCATTCTCCCCACTGTTGTAACCCCCTCCCTTCATGGCTGTTTCTCCTTCACCAACCCCTATATAAAGCGTGCGCTTTTCGCGCACAGGGCTCTCATTCTCTTGTTATTTCAGCTGCGTCCAGTGGCGTAGCTTTGTTAATTCTTCTCATAGAGCCCGGCTCCTTCAGAGTCGTTATGTATATCAAATCTGTATATAGTATTTGTTGTAAATAGTGTTTTTAATTTTTCCTTGCCGAAATAGTATGTTAGTTTACTTACAATAGATCAGATCAATTTATGAAGACTAAAAAAATATTGTTTCATTTCGTCAGTAAAGCCTGAGCCATGGTTGTTTTTTTGTTGGTTCCTTTGAACCAAACAATGTGTTAATGAAATTGAGTGCATAAATGTATTTAATGTGTTGATTTGGACTTGGAAATGGAACTTACTTTGAAATGTTAATGATTTACTAATGTTTATGTTGTTTGCAGCCCCGTTCACTACAAATGTTATGTTTATGTATGTCGCTGACCTCTGATTGGTGGAGGTGCCTAATGTTCACTGCGCATTCACTTATGAATGTTGTTAATGTTGCAGTTCCTGCCATAAGAAGACGGCACTTGGCCGCTTTTGGCAATTTATGAAAGGTGCTCCCGCTGAGTATAAGTCGGCGCTTGGCCGCATTCGGCACACGGAGACTACGTAAAGGCGTTTGCTTGGCCCGTGCGGTAGCTCGAACCGCGGCCCTTGTTGCAACGTCACGGCCCCGCAGCCGGCAAGAGGTCGGCTGGGGTACAGCTGTCACCGGCACGCAGCGGTGGGGTCACGTGCTGACCTTGTATGCGGCACGCTGATCGGCGCTCGTGTCTAGGAACAGTTTTGTTCAGCGAGCAGCGGGCGGGCGCCTGCGTACCGCCCACTCGCTTATGCGTAAACTTGCTGCATTCCTATGTTGTATGGTTACGAAAGGTATAGTAAGAAATCCATTTCCAAGAATTTTGGTATTATGCACCCTACGAAAGTTGGTTCCATGGCTCATGCGTAGTTCTGTTTCTTACGAATGTTATTGGAGAAAGAAGGCCTAAATACGGCTTCTTTAGCAAATTTGTTTATATACGTTTCTATCTACCTCGTCCTAAAGTGGGCATTCAAAGGTAGATTATAAGACAGTATTTCTGTATGTGCTAGCGCGATGTTGTAGATGCGCTACTAGTTAGTGTTCACCTTTCTGTTACAAGGTTTATGTTTCAATTTTCAGCTTCCTGCCCTAAAGTGGGTTCTTTCAAGAGGTCGACTGAAATCATTAATTCTGTATGTCGGCGCATTTTTACGCGCTTTGTTTATGATGAGACGGCCTCGACCGTCCTTCATTCTTGCTTGTAAATTTAATTCTGCTTTGTTTTTCCCCAGCGTTTGCAACCTGCGCATCAGGAAAAACTAATATATGTAAAATTGTTTATATAATAAATGTGTTATATTGAAAGTTATTTGATTGTCATATCTCCTGATTTGAGATCCTATAAAGTTGTGATACCTTTCATTAAAAACCTGGGGCGTCCATTTGAAAGTCTAAGTGTGACGACAATCTTTGAATTTCGATAGCTTAGAAGCTTTTGTGTAGCTTTGCATAATTATCTCCTTAGGCAAATGTGATACAGTTCGCTACATATTACGTAGCGAAAATTAATGTTATCAATGTGCTGTTTTCAACAGCTGGCGACCGTATTAAATAAATTGTCATTAAATAAGAGGTCAGCCAAGTTTGAGATTTAACAGTGGTCTTCCCCCGCTGGATGGCGAGATACGGCGCCGACCTAACGTCGGCTAGTGGGGTTTCCTCCTAACCAGGACTCTCACACCAGCGGGGCACCCCCCCCCAGGCGGGACAAGCTCTAAACACCCGACCGGTCTCCCGGAATATGTAATTGTGTAGTGCATGTTAGTGTGTGTGTAAGGGGGAGAGGATAGGACAAGGAAGAGGAAGGACAGATCACGCACGGTCCGTGGCCCGTTTGGTAGGGTACTGCTCCGGCATTCGCCTGGTGTTGATCGGAGAACCCACGGAAAACTACGGATCTGAGCAGGCGGCCGGTAGAATTCTCCTCCAGACAGCGACTGAATTCGACCTAGCTGAAAAGCTAGTGTCGAAAATCCTGCCGCCGTCAGGACACGAACCTAATACCTCCCGGTCAGAGGCGCTGCAGTGACATCAGTTGATGCACTGAGCTACCGCTCCCGGTTGCACTAAAGGCGATGGCGATAACGGTGACGTCGGTTGCGGCGATGATTAGGACGCAGCCGATAACTTCAGCAACGGAGGTTGTAGTGGTGGTAGTGGTGGTGTGGGCCTTTGCGAGGAAGATCATGGCGATTCCAATGGCAACGTTGGAGATGGTGATAAAGGCGGCTGACAATTGCTGCACGTCACGAACGAGGATGCAGCGGTGATCGGTAAGACGGTCAGGAGGCGCATGGAGGTTTCTCGTGCGTACAGCTGTGGAGGAGCGCCGAGCCGACCACCAACCGCTTCTCGCTGCGCAGGATCTATTTCCAGAGCTGAGCCGCCGCCGCCGCAGTTCCAGGCGAGTCTCGCGTGGCGTGGAGCGTAAGGTCGTCGCCTCCCGGCCACCCGAAGGCGTGGGAGGGTGCCAATTCTTTCAGTGAGCGGGAACACGATCCTTACTTTCACTCATAAGTCTCTTCATTAGGCGCACTGGACACATCTCCATGGAAATACTTCAATCAATAGTCTAATAGAAATATAATCCACCTAGTACTATCATCGTCTAATAGCAACGACCGTCACGGCCAATAGACAAAAATAATCAAGACTTGGAACTGGTAACGTTCGTTGATCTATCTAAAATATATTCTTCCATGCGAAAGTGTCATTAGTTACGAAATTGTGAAGTGTATTTTATTCGTCTGAAATAAAGGACCAACATTTGTAATATTTAGTGATTCATTTAACATATAATAACAAAAAATTCATTAAAGATCGATAAAATCTACCTAAGTTTTTTATGGAGAGAGAGGAGAGAGACAGAGAGATAGAGAGAAAGAGAGTGAAAATCAAATCAGTTTTGCAAACCCACGAGTGTGACGAAAGCATTTATAATGTTACATATTACACATTATTAAAGTAGTGGAAAGTACCCAAATACGCGCCCGGTTCCTAAAGCGAGTCCCTTCATTTACAGCTCTGTAGATGGTGTTGCTTATTGTAAACGCACTAAAAAGTAGTTCTTTGTAAGACCGTAGCCCAGTCAAGCGGTAGCGTCTTCATCTTCACTTGTAGCCGGACTATCGGTCATTCGTGCGAACCGTAAAAAGAAGACTTTTTTTCAAGTGCTTAATCTGTTGCCAGATTTCGCCACTTGTAAAAACGTTATTGGCATTTGGAATATGAACCCGAGCCCCCCAAAGGTCCCTAACGCGAGCCCCAATTTTTGTCATGCAAAATAAAAGCAATTAAGGTATTTGGCATGCCTTATACCTTAGGAGTATAATAAAAGAAAGAGCTTAGCCTCAAGTCTAGGAGTAGAAAAAGGTCGAGAGACAATTTCAGAATTTAATCCCAGAGAAGTCGAAAAGAGAGAGGTTTTAGAAAATTCTGAGGTTAAATAAAAAGCAAAAGGAAGATTCTACCTCCGGCGAGGAATCGAACATGTCCCCTGGGTCTTCCGAATTGGAAGATCTACCAAGGGTAGTTCGTCCCATATGAAAAAGATGCAGAGTGCATGTTTTGCAGTGTAAACTTTTCAGAGACCTATAGAACTATGTATCATGTGCCTAATGGGGGCGCCAAAAAAATAATTTGTCTAGCGCGGTAAATTACATAAATCCACCATTAGTCTCTGAGTTTTGAGTCATGTCTGCTTAAGGCTTGCTCTATCAGTGCCTTGTAAGGGGAGTAAAGTATCATTCATTTAATTTAAATGAATTTTAATTTCGACAGTTTTCAATGTAGCGATTTACGAGCGACATTATCGGACGCGCCTAACCCAAAAACGCACGAGCTTAGACCGGGTTTGTCCCAAGGAGGGCTTCTAATCATGCATAAGAGGTTACGTGCCAAAATTAAGAGATGTGGAGGTATACTGTGATAACATCAATGAATATGTATGTACGTATTTGGCGTTTTGGGATAGTCTGGCTTTGCCGGTCAGCTAACCTTCCCCCCTTCCCTGGGCCTAGTTAAATTGCCATGCTTTGTGGTAAGAGCGACGTGTGAAGAACATGACATATTGCCTTCACCGTAACTAGAAATATCCGCCTGCCTGAGTTTATCTTTGTCACAAAGCTACAGACACTGGGACGATTTTAAAGGAAAGCCACAACTCTATTTTTACCTCGAACGGGAATCGAACCCGGGACCACACCATGAGGAGCTAAATATATCTTAAAGAGATCACATATTTAAGTTCTTGAGAAATTAATTTCGCTCATCCAGATGTCCAAAATCGCATTCTGGACAGTGACATTCTAATTAGCTACATAACTAGGACTCATTCTCCGATTGAATATACAAGTATCGGTTTCCCGAAGCGACAATTGATTGATTGATTGATGATTCTGGGAACGTCAACTGCTAAATGCATTAGTCCCGTAAGTCTAGTACATGTGTTCATCTCGGAGAAAATATGGGCGAGAAAGTACGTGCTGTTTTAGCACCACTAGTTTAATTGTATATCTTATTTTTGTATGATATTTGAACTCCGTAAATGCTCCTCTCGCAGATCTCAACTTTGGCATCTCTGCAGAGTTGCAATACTAAGAAAACAAAACACTAGCTCGTGCTGAAGCTTATCAATGTACAGAGATACAGTGGAGAACCTTTTGACATTAACAGTGAAGTACGATACTCTTGACCTACTCCAGTTTCCACTATTCCCATCTTGAAACGATAGAATGTAATGCATAGTTTAAAACAGAACGTAATTCGAGGGACTTGAATATGTTTGAAGTATTTTAAGATTTAATAGATATATTAAATTTTATAAGCCCAAGAATAGTTTAACAATGCAGAAGTAAACTTCGAAAATATTTGCGTAAACACACTAGCATAGATGGAGGGGAGCGAATGGGGCAGGAGCCCCGGCGACAAAATAACTACCCTTCCTCTTTCTTGTCCAACCCTTAGCCCTTTCTCGCACACTTACATTCGCATGCAATACACTATCCCACATGCCGGACACCGATCGAGAGCATGTCCCGACTGAGGCGGTGGGAGATACCTGGTCGAGAAAACCACTGCTAGCCGAAGTTAGGTCGGTGCCGGATCTCGCCATCCAGGGGGGAAATCACAGCCACGTCCCAAGAGAAAACATGCACTACACTTATGGGACTAATGGCCTTAGCAGTTGACGCGCTCGGAATCACTAACAATCAATCATTCTATAATCCATTTCATCTTCTATTGCCTAACATTTCTGTAGAAATAAATTGCAAATAAACAGAATTCATCCAAAAAAAATCTTCTATAAATGTCGGTTGTACAGCAGTTGAGACAAGAAAAATCACAATTTAGAAATTGAGATTCTTGTTCATGGTTTTGAGTTTTAACAATGACATTTGCAAGAAAATGTACTTACATACACTTTTTAAAATAAATATTATCTAATATTTTTAATACAATATTATTGCCTACATAAGAAAACTATATTTATTGTGTGGACGTGTTTAATTTTCTATTGTATGTTTGAGCATTTGTAAATTTTTTAGTTTGATTTAGGGTAGGAAACAGTAAGACCTTACTTTTGTTAGTTTTTCTTTTGAAGTCCCCCGGCCATTCAACCACGGTAGGCCGCTAGTTTTATATAGTGGATCTTTTCACATGCCTAATACGGGTAAAAAGAAACACGTTGGGTGTCAATTTCATGAAATGACCCGACGTCATACATGTGTACTGTTGGCCTCGCCCGAAATAATGCCGACTCGAAAAAGCTCAAGAAGGGTCGACCTGGTTCGGGGTATAATGCTAATTCAAAGTTATGAGTTACACTCGCACATATTGATACAGTCGCTTTGATCGAAGGACGATGTATATTTACCAATAGAAAAAGAAATGAAAATGTAATGACTTATATGTGTTTACATAGCCTTTTGCAATTTTGAATGTACACATTATCGGCTAATTGTGGCCAACTGCCACAATATATTTTATTCGTAATTTAATAGTCCATTATTTAATGGACATCGGCTTATGTAACTGAGAGGCATATTGTCTTGTCATTCACACGACCCCTTTGGTAATTGTTGTGAACGGGATGTTTGGCAAAACCGGGGACCACGTCGATAGTACATGACAGGTAGCCTCTCTGTCTGATTCTCCGCAGCAATTAATGATGGGCAAGGACGCCGGGTATTGACGTTGTCCTCCAGCCCAAGCAGGGGCCAGGCACGAACGGAGAAGGATGATGGCCAAGCTCGATAACATATTTTAGACTTCGCGAATGCCTCGACGACACGGGAGCGTCTATGCGACAAGTGACCCCTCACGTACTAGCAATGTTGTGAAACGTACTTGCAGTAGGTGGCACAGCAGATTTCCATTGATGTTTCATCTCTCTTCACCTCCCAGAATCTTTCTCTCTGTACTCTGAGAAGTCTGCACCTCTTGTCTTTGAAGTCTGAATTTGGTATCTCTTTTCGCAGTCTGCCAGTTTTCTCTCGTCTTAAGTCACAGTAATTGTCTCTCCTATTTCGCGTCTTTGCGGCAGTGACAGATGATCACGAGTCATGTTCACATTCGTTATTTTAACTTTATTCTCGAACATTCTACGAAACTCGAGGGATCATTGGACAGCTGTATTCCTCTCTCCTCCTGACCTGGATACAAGAGCATCTCATTGCGTTTTTTGAGTAGGCGTTGTCTACTTCTGCGCAGTAGAACAAGGGCTGACACGAAGTTGGTCACTTGCGCATGACAAATTGCCTTGAAATATTGAGCGTAGGGGATATGGCTACTCTTCAGATCAACCTTCGTTTAGCACTGTTCTATTTGAAAAGTGGGTGGGCGCGTGCAAGCGGATTTACGATGTGGGAGCAAAAGAGAATTATCCAGGGTTCGAGGGAGACACGAGAACGGCCTTCGCACGGAGCCACTCGGTGCCATTGAAAACGAAGAGCCCTTGGGACACAGGCCCCGCCGCCGCCACTGACGGAGTGCGAGGAAGGTTTCGTAGAGCGAAGGCCAGGGTGGCCGGAGTCAGTAGCTCCTTGGCTGGCCGGGAGACGCCGCGTCCTAGGCACAGGTACCATCGTTTCGGCCGACATTCTGCGACCTTCCTGCATTTCGCCCTGTGGAAGGTCGAAGAATGTCGGCCGAAACGATGGCACCTGTGCCTGGGATGCCGCGTCTCCCGACAGCCAAGCGGCTAAAGGTTTCGTGAGTCACACATAGCGATGTATACGTACTGGATTGCTTGATGGACGACAGGAAAACGGTCCGGCAGCTACCCGAGGAGTTGCCCCTTCCACTTTATGACAAGAGAAGGCTCTCCGCCCTACGCCTGGCTTTCGCCATTCAACGGCCTCTCCCATCTCGCTCAGATATCTAACTAGGAATGACGAGTCTCAATGGCAATATAATTATTTGCAGTCCAACTTAACTGACGAGTTCGTTGGGATTATACTAGGAACGATTATAAGAATTAATATCTTACATTTATTTACATAATTACAAATAAGAAAGGTACATTAGATTAACAGTTAATAAAACATATACAGTACAATAACACACGATATTCAACCCAAAAAATCGATACATACATTAAAAATTCTTAGTTATTTGAAATCCCCAGGTTGTTGAAGAGAATCTATTTAATTTCTGCCTCTAGCCACGTTTTGGCAACACAAGGTTCCAAGGTTCTGTTCCTTCCTATATAATGACCCATAATTTTGAGAAAAAGTTTCCCTAGATGCTTAATGATCCACAACATGATTATTTTCTTCATAATCATCATTGAATGTATGTTCTTTAAAAAGAGAAGTCTTGAAGAATAAAAATGATTTTAAAATTATTAGTTTAGTGTCAATCAGCTCATCATGTCTAGATGAATCGATACGTATCTGGTACGTAAATTATATTATGTTCAAAACGTCATTTGATGTTTTTTTCAATTTTTCCCTGAAAATGTCGACAGTAAAATGAGTATACAGGCTATAATCTTCATTGCTGGTGAGCAAAAGTTGATAGCAATCTAAATAAGTAATCTTAATCTATAAAGGTCTAAGGATATAACCACAAATACAATAAAAAATATTGTCCTTGTAATAAGACGTTTTGATGTAATCCATCATAAGGGAAAGAGCTTCATTGTCATCATCATTATTTATTTTACAATAATCAAGTCTAAAAAAACTGAGAACAGAACTCTGATGAATTAGGTCAAATTCGAAAAAGTTACTATTTTCAGATGGCCACACACTGTTTCTAAAGTTGAGTTTACGTAAAGCCCACTAAACTGCTGGAAAATTGGAGTATCATTATTTCCATTTCTACTCCTTATACAAGAAAAAATAGCTCCAAATGGTCTTGAGAAAATGGAAAATAAATATTTCAAATTGTCAGTCTCTAGAAGTCGGTCTCTCTAGTTTTCAATGCTTATTATATCAATTAAAAATCCGAGAGCGCACACGTTTTCCTCGGAAGATACAAAGGACAAATTCCATCAATTTTCAAGTTTGACAGCAACTCTACTGTTTCAGAAAGCATATCATCGCCCATTGTTCTGGTTTTTTTTTCAGTTTAATAGGACGCTTAAAACATCTTTTGAATGTTGAGGATTGTGGCAGTTCAATCAGTCAAAAAGCTGATCCATGACTCGGATGAAATGTATCGTTAACTCACCACCAATGAAATCAGAATTTTCTTTCGTAAAAAATCAAGGGCGTCAGCTACATTAGCACTGAGAGTTTGAGCCACGATTTTTACATTCATTTTCCTGTTTTTGAAAAATATGTGTTTATCGGACAATTTATTGTAAACGTTTAGATCTTGAGATTTTTGCAATCTATTAAGACGGACTATGTATTTTAAAACAATTAAATCTCTGTTTGATTGTGTTATCTTTTTGACAGCTAAAGTATTTCGGCTTAATTTTAGCACGTGACTCGCGTCAAGTGTAACGCGAATGTCATAATGAAGATTAGCAACCCCGAAAAATGGTTTATTGGGCAGTCAACATCCTACTTTGTTTACAGTGATGTTCGAACTGGTTCCGTCAAAAGACGTTGAAAACCTGTACACCAACTTCGCGCAATTTTTGGATAACCGTTTTTATATGTTGAGATTGGGTCATTGCGTCAATGCGTTATAAAAAAGCGCATAGAATTTCCGCAACATGAATAACGCATTTAGAATTTCCTCTTAATACTATTTGAAAAACTAGTGGATGCTTTTGTGGCCAATTCATGTTTCTGTACCACCGACATCAATGTACCCAATGTGTTTTCCGGGTTTTCCATTGTAAATTACCTGTTTCCTGATACTCATTCAATCGAAACAAGATTAACATTTTTTTGAAAAGGATTCTTTTCTCATTTATGTTTGAAATAATTGCACGGTGCAGAGTGAAATTTGGAAATTCATTTTCAGAACGTGGATGGATGCGAAAAAACTAGATTATTTTTTCTTAAGTAATGATAAACTTTTGGTGAGTAGAAGTACATGGTAAGAGAAAATGCTTAATTTACTTTTACCGCCAACGTGATAAGTATTTAAGAGTAAATTTAAAGGAAAACCAGAAAAATTGATTTGAAGAAGTTCAATTAATTTTTCAGGAGCTCTACGTTTACGCTTTTAAAATAATAGTCAAATTTCTCATTGACTAAATTTTTTATCGCGCCTTTTTAGCCTTTGCTATAGTATTTTTATTTCACACCCCAGCAGAATTTCCCTTCGCGAAGGTTTGCACTGAAAATAGAAAAAAAATGAAAATAGCTACTTAATTGGCTAATGTAACACACTAAGACAAAAATGTTACTTCAAACAGTGGTAGCAAGTTGGTGCCAATCAAATGGATCTGTATAGTACTCAAATTTTGTTTTCTAGTTTTTTTTCTCGTATCACAAATTTATTTTGGACAGGACTCTTGAGAAAGTTGGTTTTCTATAACGTCAGATGATTTTCGGTAGTCTAAAATAAAGAAAAACTTTAGTGCTAATACACAAAAAAATCTGTCAAGAATCCATTTCTCTTACATATCAAAACTCACCTCAAATCGTACTATATTTCTGCTCTTCTTCGGAGGAGAACCAAATGTTCGGGGAAATCAAGTAGAGATGAAACAGCATCTGGATTCAATGAAGAATATAAAGCATTGGGCCTTAATTGGAAAGCACTCTCAAAATGTTTGCTTCAGAGCTAAGTGTATTTAGAGGGAACAAAGACTTTCCGCTTCGTAGCAATGATCCACCTTCTTCGCAGTTCTGGATCTTGAGGAAAACTGACAAAAAATAGAAGAACGTTCATATCGATATTGTGAACATTTTGATTAAAAATGTAATTGTTTTCTTCGCCTTACAAGAACTTACCCGTAGAAAGAAATTCCTGACGCCTTCTTTTGCCGGTTTGTACAGTTATAAGCAGCACAGGAAATAACCATAGTGAATTGATCACACACAAATAATCGAATACTGACTGGAACATGGCACATGAACTCGTAATCCAAACTGGTCGCAACGTCAGCGGCACGCGAAGGTTCTCCAGAACACTGTGCAGAATGGCACTGCCTCCTGTACTAGGAGCCCTTTCTTACCGTAAGGTAAGGACCGTTCGACGGCTCGAACACTTTTCACCAAGGCGGAGGGCGTCAACAATCTAGAGAGTAATCATCGATGGTCACACCCAAGAGCGCTCTCCATTTAACCCTGTTGGTGGCACCGCTATCGGCTCAGGCGGCTGACAAAGGCAGGCAGCAGGCAAAGACAGGTTCGGTGGCGCGTCTAGTATAGTGTGAACGCTGCCATGTCGATCCGTTTTGTGCTAGCGGTGGCGCGAACGTATATATACTTGTGCGCTGCTGGTGGCGGGAGCCCGGCACTGAGCGCCACAGCAGCGCGACTCGGACACGCTCCATTATTAAAAAAAAAAAAAATGCTTTGCTCGCAGACGGAAGCGCCACTCGGAAGGGGCCCTAGGGATCTCATTTGGGGCAGGGCGCGTGCGAGCGCAGCTGCGCATTCCGATGCTTTCATGCACTGCACCAAATTTAAAACTGCACAAATTGTTAGATGATTAGTATGTTTTTGTATGCACGTTATTTTAAACGTTATATAAAATAACTAACAAAGCAAATAATTTCTAACAACTGCAATCGAGGGGGGATATGAAGGATATGAAGAAATTATTTTGCCTTGGGCGGTGAAAAACCTGTGTTGACAATGATTGTGAAATGGGTTGTGCAACTGAAAAAAGCAAATCTTGATGGAATACGCCTATGGATCCCAAACTGCAACAAAAACGTCATCATGACCTTTCTACATCGTGCTTATGTGGAAAATGGAATTGATTATGTTACTGTGTGGGGATACATGCCGGGCACCGCAGCTTCATGGTTTCGGCGGTAGTGGAGCTGCGGGGTCGAATCCTGCCTCTGCATGGGGACATGGATGTCTGCTTTAGTGTTGTGACATGGTGTGACCTGACCCAAACTACCATGCATGGCCTTCCTTCCCAGACCTTTCCCTGTCTCAATGTTGTGAATGTGACCACCTGCGTGCCAGCGGAAGATAAGCTTCTTAACGAGCCCAACGGCCGCAACCTACGAGAGCTTACCTTCAGTAGCAATTTTAAGATTCGACACTTGGAATATAATAAGAAAGAGGTCAAGACTTGAAAGCATTTAAATACTTTTATAACTGGAACATTAAGAATAAGCATAATCTATTACCTGCCTGTTGTTCATTTTACTGTGTAGCTATGTGCAGCTTCGTGCCGTCGAAAGGAGCCTGTCCAAGCGCCTGGACTTGTCTGTCTGCAGCTAGCAAGAAGAATGCATTATTCAGGTCTATGACCTTCGACAACTCACTAATAATCTAAACTCTGACAAGTGAGAAAACCATTGGTACCGGGCAAAAACCTCTTCTGGCGTGATCACTTTTAACAAGTTTCGGTTCTAGACAGAGACGCTTCATTTAAAAAAATCGCTTGTCTTTCCCTTAATTTGGGCCATGAGACCACTGGTCTTGCTTGGTTAGTGCTGCGCCCTACGAGCAGAATGACGAAGCATGCGTTTCATTTAAAAAGTATTTCCCTCATACTTCTGCGCTCAATCTGCGTGCAGAAGCGTGGACGCGCATAAATAAAAAAGTTTCATCGATTAATTGCAATCATTGATTCGAAAGTGAAAGTAACTTCAAACTGAAACCCGATTTCGAATCTATCAGTCCGCGCTTACGAGTAGGAAATCCCAACAAGAATGTAATAGAATGTCCGACAATGTCTCTTTCCGCAGATTACTGCAATATAAACATTATGCGGGTCCCGGTAAGAACACGAAAAATATGGTTTTAAGAGCCTACGATGCATTGTTGGCGAGTTATGTGACGGTAACGCGTGTTGCAGCGTAACGTCTTTTGTGAGATGCGTCTGCTTTCCCCTTGCAACGCAATCTGTAATTGTCTATTTTATTCTTCTTAAATCTGATTTTCCACTGAGGGGTACTTGCCTATCCAACAGTGGCACATTTACGAATTTTTTTTGTCCAAAATATTTTATGTAGCACAAACCACATTTCCTTAGTTGCAAGTCATAATTCCTTAGCATATTACACAGGCAAACAAAAAAGGTGTTTCAAAAAACTTTTTAAATCTTGATAACTGATTTTTATATTTTTTCGGGTGGTGAATCCGCATCAGAACTCTGTTTGTTTCCATCACCCACAGTTTAGTTACAATTTGATCTAGTAAGATATGTGAAAATATGCTAAATATGCAATAAAAATAAAAAGTAAACGACTTTTAAAATACCAACAGAACTTTATTTTAACATAGAAGATGGCTTTATATTCTTAACATTACATTCTTCAAAGCGCTACGTGTCCATTTACGTATATTTGTTCTTTTTCTTTAAAGCTCCTGATATAGCTTTTCTCCTATGCGTCGTTTGCTGACTCTCTCGTTGAAGAGACCAACAGTAATATCCCATCATGCTGGTGTTCTAGCGTCCTTGATAAAGTTTTTCCATCACTTTTAGATCTTGGTGAAAACGCTCACCTTGTTCTTCACTTACATCGCTTAAATTGTGCGGAAAGAATTGTAAATTATTGTTTAAACACTAAACATTGAGGGTCATTAAACATTCAATTTTTAGAAAGCATCCAGCATATTGGCAACAATTGTTTGATAGTCTAGGTCTCTTTTGTTGCCTAGGAACTTATTTACAACGTGTTTAAATGAATTTTGTATTTTTTCATGTAAAAATTATGATTGTAGAAAAGATGATGCATCAAACGGCGATTTTTTGAAAGAAAAAAAATTGTCGGGCCTTGGTAACGAAAAAGTGGATAAATCTTCTTCCTATACGTTATAAATTACTTCCTCTAACACGTTGTGTAGTCAAAATATGCGTTTTTCTCATCCTTGATACTGAAAAATCGTTTGACGACAAAACGTCTGTCCATCCGTTTGCCTGTGGTCAACGCCAGTGTCTAAACCGTTCAGATATTTTTCTCTAAAATTACTATTCCACGATATATTTAAAGAAACCTGAGGCCCTGTGAGTTTCTAAAGGATTTTTTAAATCTTTTATTTGACACATAGCCGCCACATTTTCAATTTTTTTTCATAAACCGTCCCAAATTTTTCGATTAAACTTTGTATTTAAGTAACGTAAAGAACTGTTGAAAACTGGGGTACATCTCATTTTCGTTGAAATGCCCAATTTTTCGAAAATTTTTATAGTTCAATTTTTCTTTCACAATTACAATATTGAAGATACTCGTAGATATTTTTTCCATAATAAAATCTGTTCTTTCAAGACAAGTCTTGAAATAAGGTCATCTTGAAATAAAGTCACAACTATTCGAAAATATGGGTAGTTTTTGCGTGATTTTTGTGTGTGAAATTTAGGTAATTCTTAAAAATGGCTCCAAATTTTTCCGTTAAATTTTTTACAAGCCTGCATATCAAAGAACGGAAAAATTGTGGTGCTGGTCCTACTTTCGGCGAACTCTCTGAAGATTAGAATATTGCAAAAATCAACATGGCAAAAGTACAAAATTGATATATTTTCTGAAATAAAATCTGTACTAAAAAATTTGATTAAAAAATAGTAGTTTTCTGAAAAAACAAACAAACAAACAAGTAGTTATGTAATTTCTCTTTGAAGTTAACGCAATTTTCTCAAAAACAGCTCCAATTTTTTTTCACGGATTGAACAACAGGCCCATGAAACATTTTGGTTTAACTCTACGAATTTAGGAAAATTGCAAAAGTTGGAAACAATGTGACAACATCTAGTTAGCATCGGGCAAATTGTGTTTAGCTGCATACGAAGGTGATGGTGTAACGGTATCGTGCTTGGCGACTTTATCCAACTGTCCTGATTTATAATTTCCGTGCGGAGAAAAAATGTTTAGTGGTGGAAACAGTTTAGCAGGTTCATGTAATAGAATGATATTGCGTAGCCGTTACAAATAACGAAAAACTATGTGCTGTTGTAGCACCACTAGTTTCCTCTGATAGAGCAAAGGCCGCTTTAAAAAATGGCGAGTCGCATTTTCGTTCAAATGTCTGAATTTTCGAAAATTGCTAAAATAAGAAATAATGCGAGAATGTATGTTCTGTTAAAAGCCAATAGTTCTTTTTCTAAAACAATTTGATGGTAAGACGAGAGATTTGATATGGGGCCGTTTAGTTTTTTGGTAGAACTCAATGAAAACCGATGGCCTTTTCCGTGAATTCTCTAAGTGGGTCGTCGAGAATCAGTGGAACAGCGAGTGCATGCAACCACCACGAGGGGACCCGACCTTATCGTACAATGCATTCCCTCTTATCCGCAGCACGCGTCGAGGCGCCTCCGGCAAAGACACAAGTTTGCTTCTAACACCTCACTTGGGTCGTTTTGCAAACGTTATTTTGTTTATTCACCGTCCACTAATGGACGAAGATTATCACCCTATTTTCAAAAATTGTCTTATTGTGTCTCGGAGGAACTTCCGGAAACGTATACCGCTTTTCATAAAAATCCAATGAAAACTTATCTGAATAACAGAAAAAAATTCATTCGTCTCCTCTCTCTTGCTTACGCGTGAGCACGCACGCGCGCACGCACGCACACACATACACATTAATAGAGTATCAAACACCAAGTTTAAATGAGCAATTGCGAAGGAGACTAAATGAAAAAGGGCCACAAGAAATTAAAAGGAGAAAATAGAAAGGATTTAGTGTATAGTTTAAGAGATACATTGTTTTAATTCTGAGTAGAAACTTTAATTAAATGTATTTTCTTCATGTAATCAATGCAACGATAGAATGATGAAAGGCAGTAACGAATGAGAATGCATGGTAAGTGTGACAAATGTAGAATGTGCGTACGCATTGTTAAAGAGAAACGCATGGATCTGCGCCAAAATGAAGAACAGTAGGTTGCCAAGTGGATAGTATTGTTACGGACACAACAGAGAGGATAGAAAACAGTCGTGATGTAGAGGCGAGTTTTGATTAGCTCCGTGATATGTGACTTTTTAAAACGTTTGTGTTTTAATGAAATTTGAATACGTGAAATTGAAGAAATTGTTTATAATTGTAGAAACTGAGTAAAAATTGAAGATAACATTTTGGGGAATTTTAAGTTCGAAAAATAAATTTAAAATTTAGAAATTCCGAACTTTCGAGTGTGAACATTACATCGAGTTTCATACATACATTTTCTAAGAGTGGGGAAAGGCCCGATCAAGAGGGCTGGTGAAAATTATCGAAAGCATAGAGCCAATCTATAATAGTAGTACATTATGAAACGATGATGTAATAGGGATTAATACACGAGTGTATATTACGATACGAGCGAGGAACGAGCGAGAATAAACTTCACAGTGATAATACCCTTCTATGGTAACTTTTATAAGTTAAACTTTAACATTGAATCGTTTCGTCGCAGCTGACATGCAGGATTCAGTCAAGGCCACCTAACAGACAGCTACCCTACCAGGTCACCATTTTCGCTTTTTCTCTTATTTCTGGAGGAGCGCCAACTAATAATCTGATTCACTAGACATTCCAAACTAAAGAATTGGCCGGTTTGTAAGGACAAACACACGGCAGCAACATACAACACACAATAACTTGCATTCTGATCCTAACGTCCGTCAAATGTTCCCTCTACCATTACCACTTCGCTAGTCAAATGGGATCAAAGTGAAATTTCTATCCCATTTATTTTAAATAATATTCCACGTAAAAATTACTGATAATAAAAGAAATTAAAACTGATAAACATAATACAATGTTAAGTACAATCTCAATGTATACAGTGGAACAAAACATTTACTAGAACCATTCTCAATGATTAATGAAGTGTCAATACTTGGTTTGTAAACTTCTGTGTGATTGGTCAAGAAACTGTATCATAATGAATTCTGTGTCGTAATGAGTATCATTATGCAACGGGCTCCAGCCATGAAATGACATAATTATACAATGGGAGTAGAAAAAAAGAGACAATATAATAATGTACAAGGCCCAAAATCAATAAAAATTTTAAAAATAAAGTATAATCAAACAAAGAATTGCCATTCCTTTACAAACAGATAGTATAATTGCACAGATCTGCACACATGAATGAATGTCATTGAATTGAATTAGTGCAAATGCAATTTTTAATTTGTAATCAGAAGGGTAATTAGCGCATATTATATGTGGTTACATGTTGATTTTGTCCGAAAGCTTCAAAGGTAGACCAGAGAAAATAAGTGGTGCAACATAGACATTGTTGCGTTTAAGTGTGTTATTTTATTTGAATAGTAGTAAGAGTGCTTTTCCATCAAGCATAAAACCTGTAAAGTTTCTATCAACTGAGATCTAGTATAGAGCGGTGGATTTTCATGCCCATTCGCCAAATATGGAAAGGATTCCAGAGATAGATAAAATTATAGTATTATTGAAGAATCTCTGAGATAATTGAGCTAGCCGAGATAAACATTGTGAGAGAAAATAATTGTTTATATTTTGTTCTAATTGAGAGAGATAATAATTGTTTATATATATATAAATAAACATTATATTTTCAGTACAAACGTTATATATATATAAACAATTATTATCTCTCTCAATTAGAACAAAATATAAACAATTATTTTCTCTCACTATGTTATATAAATTAAAATGTTATTATGTTATTAAATGTTATTAAAAAAAATAAAATTCAATTGCTTCTCTGACAACTTCATTAGAAATACAGAATTGCAATGTCTTTAAATTTTATGTGATACTTGTACTCCAAATATCAGGTACTTAAACTACTTTTTAACTATTCTCCTATACAAGTGGCAGCTTTAGTTCTAAAGGAGGTTCATTGTACTTGTAAAGTATGCCTTCCTGCACTTTCTCAAATAATCATATTCAAGGAGTATTTCTTGTGATTTAGATTTTTTTGTCAGTACGGTTAGTGGTCTGTTATCAACTCCAACCTATTCAAAGTGTACGAGAATCATTTTATTTTTCAATAAATAACTTAATAGCTGGTTATATTTTTAAAAATAATCCTATCAAAAATATTGAACATCTTTCATGGTTTCGACAACTGAAACCTAAACGAATCTTATTTAAAGTATTTTGATGAAACAATAAAAAAAAAATTAATTCGATATTGTGAATAAACAATTATTAAAATCTGTAAAAGTCTAATATATTAAGATAACTATTCCATAGTCATTATTGGCCAATTCCCTCTAAAGATAAAAAAAAAATAAAAATTCTTAACATTTTCCATAAGTCATCAGGTGAAAATCAATGAAGAAATTAGAATAAATAACACTTATACAGATAAAACCTAGTTTAGGAAAACTCGTATCAACAAGCAGTTCCATTCGATTTTTATACCAGGTATCAAAAGCAGAACCCAAACAAACACATTTACACGCTTTTTGCTTCGTGTTGTTTGATGATAAGAGAATATAATCTTTTTCACACGCTGAATCAGCCTCTTGCCTCTTATTATCTCCAAATAAAACATTTCACATCTCCCGTCCTCCTCATGCGGCAGATTCCAGCAGGCAACTTCCGCGCAACGTAACAAACAACACGCACTTCGACACAGTCGGTGTGTGGACTGCTTCTATAGTATAATAATTCCGTCCGGCGGGCTGGCATCAGCGTGGCTACCGCCCCGCCCCGCCCCCGTCATTCGAAGACGACCCGCAATTGGAGGCAAGGAGAAGATAACAGCCGTTGCGAGGCTGGTGCAGTGAGGCGCGAGGAGTCGGGCGGGTGGCAGCGACAAGAGCAGCTCGCGCAAGGCCTGCTGCCGTCGTCGACGCCGCAGACACATCGCTGGCCCGTGCTGAAGGTACATGCCTCTTTACGCCTGCGACGATGTAAAGACTACACAATTAGACAGCTGTAAGGAAGCTGCGTGTGAATGTCTTATTTATATTAACCCTTAACTACTCTGGTGAAATTTACTTGCGCCTAAGCTCTGGCGGGGTCCTCAGGTGCCCCTGAAAGTATATCTCAATGAAAAGTTTGCCTTTTTTCAAATTTTGTTCTTTGAATCAGTTTACAATGTTTATAATAATAAGAAAAACGTACAAGCAATTTTTACGCACTGAAGTTCTGTGATTGTGCACAAATATTTACAGCACTTTTCGCAAACTATCTTTGTCTTTCTGACCGCATTTCTCGTACACATGTAGCATCTTGTTTTCTGGTTGATTCTGACACAAAGGATGTTGAAGGTTAATATAATTGCTCTGTGATTTTACTGTAATACAAATCGGAAAGTGTAAATATACACAAAACATGAATCGAGGGAATGAAAAAGAACTCACGTCAACACTACGATGGGGTATTCGGAGACCTTTTCTCCTCTAATTCCAAAAATAAACCTCAAATCACTTCGCACAACCAATCAAAACAAATAACACAATGCTACTGAGGAATACTGGCAACATGAGCGAGATCTAGTAATTGATTTCCGAATTATAATGACAGATACTTCGGCCGGGGGACTCCAGGACCCCACCAGAGTAGTTAAGGATTAACTTCTTTGGTTTGTGTATTCACAAGTGCCGTTTTTCCCAGAGGAAAGAAGAATGATGCGAATCAGTTTATGAGCAGAATTACGAAAATAGCAGTGATGATATCTCAGGAGAGGGAAGAGAGGAAAGTCCACTCAGTTGTCTTCTTCTGAATGTAATGACAGAATAAAACATTTACTTTGATGTTTGCGGGAAAATGTACATTTTTTTCGTTGATAGCTTTGAGGTAATTTACTTTGATCGAATTTTAAACAACACCCGATTTTACACGACGCGAAAACGATGAAATCGCTCTGAGGAGGAACTTGTCAGACTTCACTCCTCTCGTGTATTAATTTGCCGTACCTCACACCTCTTCAACAAGAAGAGGAAATGTTTATTAATGTAGTTATCTAGCTCAGTCTCTTCCACTTTTGAATTTCTTTCTACAGGAGACACGGCGTACGGGATAATTTCACAACGTAGGTTAACGAAAACCCCTTGAACGGACAAGCCGAACCCACAGATCTTTCTCTCGTATCCCATTGCAGTTAAGGGGGCATGGACATGATTTTGCAGTCAACAAATAGTTTTACGTATTTTATTTTTTAGAAATCTTCAATATTTTACTTTTTAAATTGCTGTTTGAATTATGTTGATCCCTCATACAAGTACTTAAAAAAAATATTTATATGTAAAGTCCTCCTCTCACCGGGGCTAAGGTATTTGCTCAAATACTTTTAGATACTGTTACACAATGCAGCAAATAAATACTTAGACATGCAGATTATACGACTTAATCATGCAGAAAGTAAATTAAAAACTTTTTTGTGAACCTAACGAACATAAAAGTCTCAAAAGTAATTAATGGAAAATGTTTATAATGATGAGGCAAATAATCGAGCTGGAGTATTCGGAGGGTTGCATCTTTAAAGTTCATTTCTTGAAAGTTTACATTTTTAATAGTAAATTTTTGTTTTCAACTTACGTTTGTAATACGAAACTGAAATTTTCAGGAGTTGTTAACAACGATCTCCTACATTTACTGAAACATTTTATCTGATTACCTTAGTATTATCCATTCTGCAAAACTTTATTTACTAGAAAACGCGATAAAAATGCATTATAAGAAAATATTTTTATCTACAAAAAATAGTTAACAGTTTTAACTAGAGGAGCTACAGAATGGCACAGACATTCTCGTACCAATTTTTTTTATTTCCCTGGTGTGGTCTGGCTTTAAGATTTTGTTCCATTCTCTGGCCACCTGCCATATATCGTCACCCAAAGTACATTTTTTTTTTTACATTTCTTCAACATTTTGCTTTCCTAATAGTGCAACCGAAATATTACTTCAATAATATTAAAGAACAGTAAAACCTCGTCCAAAATAGAATTTTTCATTGACAAATTTTTAGCCGTTTTTAAGAAAATGGCACCGGGAGCGGTAGCTCAGTGCATCAACTGATGTCACTGCAGCGCCTCTCACCGGGAGGTCGTAGGTTCGAGTCCTGACGGCGCACACTGGTTTTATCGCGGCAAAAACCTGGCCATAATTGCAAAATTCAAAGTGCGCGTTTGGAATTCTGACTTATCAAATCTCGTTCGGAAGACATTGGAGCATACTACTTCAGCTTCAGAAATTTATTTCAATCATTTTTGTCTTCCACACGGTGTCGTAAAGTTACCGTTGCTCGAATGGCTCGAATTCGTTGATTCTTGCCAACGATATTCGTGAAATTAAAAAAAGGGTTTAAAATTTTTCTTTTAGGATTCTTTTTGTATATCCGAATATAAGACACTTATGGCTGTAAGTTAAGTATATTTTTAAGAAAAAGTGTATAATATTTTTATATATGATGCGGTTGAATTCTAAACCATGTAGCGTAACAAAGTTAGTCGTTTATATTGTAGATTATATTTTTTGTCCTGCGAGGTCCTGCCTCAATTATTATTTTCATTTATCAAGTAGAATGACGTTAATCAGAATAACACAAATTTAGCTGCACATATCTGCATCTTTTTGTTTTAAAGCGACTATACTACAATGCTACGTAGTAAGATATAACACTAGATCGCCCCCGATGGTTTCTTCGATGCCACAGGGAATTGATTTCTTGGAATATTTTTTTTTACTTCTCCTTCAGATAATTACTTTTAGTAGTAAAATTAATAATATAAACTTTTGGAGGGATTAAACAATAATAACCCAAGCCACCGAGCACTTTCAGATTTTTGGTGTATTTTAAGGATTCTTCTTTTCTTGACGCAACGAACAAAACTATGGGTAACTAAGGTGTAAGAGTGAATTCAATGTGGTCACCTCAAAGTATTGAAGTATTGTTGACTATAGCAATTTTATTAATTTATATGTTAAATAAATCAACAAATTCAAAAACTTTAAATAACATTTTATTACAACCTTAACTCGATATTCCTTTTTGAAGCAGCTATTTTGAATTTCATAGCAATTTTTGTATTTAGTGACTTCAAAAATAGTACTTAACTATTATCTGCTTTTTTTTTTTAATTCTGAATTTTGATATTTCATTCCGATAATCGAAATCAGCGATCTTGAGAACCATTTTATACATATTTCTACGCACATTGGGCTCATTTTTATGAATCATTTAGCCATTTTGAAGCCGCCATTTTGAATTTTGAAATTTCATTATGACATTTGAAATCAATGACCTTCAGAGCCCCATATGTATATTTTTATATGCATTTTCTTTGTTTTTAAATGAGTCGATCCGCCATTTTGAAGGCGCCATTTTGAATTTTGAAATTTCGTAATGATATTCTAATTCAGCGACCTCAAAAACCCCTTGATACCAATTTTTACGCAAATCCACTGACATTTGCAATTATGACCAAGTTTTAGGCCCGATTCAACCAGTGTGCGGCGGCAGGATTTTCGACACTAGCTTTTCAGCTAGGTCGAATTCAGTCGCTGTCTGGAGGAGAATTCTAGTGGTCGGCTGCTCTGATCCGTACTTTTCCCTGGTTCCTCCGATCAACACCAGGTGAATGCCAGGGCAGTACCCTAACAAACGGACCACGGCGCGCGATCTGTCCTTCCTCTTCCTTGTCCTATCCTCTCCCCTTACACTCACACTTACATTAACATGCACAACACTAGCACATATTCCGGGAGACCGGTCGGGAGCTTAGAGCTTGTCCCGGCTGGGGCGGTGCCCCGCTGGTGGGAGAGTCCTGGTTAGGGGGAAACCCCACAAGCCAACGGTAGGTTGGCGCCGGATCTCGCCATCCAGCGGGGGAAGATCACTGCCATCTCCCGAGAAAAGAACATGCACTACACTAACGGGACTAATGACCGAAGCAGTTGACGCGCCCGGAAACACGAAAAAATCAATTAATCAAAGAAAATGGCGATTAAACATTTCTGTAAATGCGCAATTCGAAGCTCATTTCACAGGAATCTGTTGAGTTTTCGAAAAACTTCATTTAAAGTCATTTGAAGCACTTCTACTCACAAGTGTAATAATGTATACAAATAGATAGAAATGTGCGTATTAACGGCGTGAGAGGTATTTGAAAAAAGTACATTTGCGTAATTTTTGAAAAAACAAAAAGGTACATCAAAATGAACTTCACGTTATATTAAACAGTGCCATTACCACTATTCATTGGGAAAGTTTTAAGAAAAAATTTGAAACAATTTATGCGAAAATGGTGTTTGAGCGTTTCTGAGAATGCAGAATTTTGAGCATATTTCAACAGAGAACTGTTGAGTTTTAGAGAAACTTTATTTGACATTATTTAAAGCACATGTACTAATAAATAAAATAACGTTAAGAAATCGCTTCTAATGCAAATATTACCGACGTGAGAGACAAGTCAAAAAAATTACATTTTTGTAATTACAAAACAATTACATTTTTTGTATTTTTTTGAAAAAGCAAAAGAATGTAGCAATATGGCGATTATGACATCGTATAGGGTTTATTTGGCACTAAACCTAACAAAATGTAAAGAAAAGAATTGGAGCCGTTTTGAGAAAATCTTGTTTTTGCATTTTTTAAAATTGCAATTGTTGCACGCCGTATTTCAAGAAAACTGCTAAAATTTTCAATAGAATGTAAATGATCTTAATGAAAGAACTACTTACGGACAACAAACTTCAACTGAAGGAAACATCTTTATCTTCAATTTTGTAGTTGTGGGAAGCCGAAGTACGTATATTACTTCGTATATACGTACGTATACGAGAAAGTAAAAAGAGCGATTTCTCAAAAACCGCTCCAATTGTTTTCTTTCCGTTCCAATGTTTTTTACGGATGAAACAAGAGACGCTATAAGAATGGTGGAGGGCTCAATTTAGTTAATCTCTTTGAATTTCCGAATTTTTCTAGTTGGAAATATTGGGTTGAGACATTTGTATTTTAAACGTCAGCCTGAGTGTGTCAGAGCGGCTGATTTGGAGTAGTGGTAAAGCGCACGGCGAGTTAACTCGATGGATCTGAGTTCGAGTCTCGGTGCGGAAAAAGCTTTGCAGGTTGAAAACACTATTGCAGGTGTATGTAGTATAATACTGCAGAGAATTATATCATGCTAAAAAAATCAATAGTAAGTCCCATTTTAAAACAGAATAAATCTCCAAAACTTCCAACAAGGTACAGACCAAACAGTCTATTACCAATATTTGCAAAAAAAAACAACAAAAAAAAACAAAAAAAAAACAAAACAAAAAAAACCCACGAAAAGCTTATCTTAAAGATTAAACACCTACCTTCATAAAATAAATGCAATTCAGCCACATCAATTTGGATCCCGTCCTCTTCACTCATCAACCCATCAACTATTAATAATTGTTGAAGAAATTGCTCTACCTCATCAGCGTAAACAATTCTGCGTAGCGGCCTTCTTAGACTTCGCGCAGGTACTTCATAAAGTCTGGCACAATGGATTATTATTCGCTACGTAAACTAGGACTCCCGGAATATCTGTTCCAAATAATCAAATGCTTTCTGGATAATAGATTATTCACAGTAAAAATGAACAATCATCTCATTACCTCATCCAATTCTAGCCGGCGTTTAAGGGTCCCTCTCTCTCCAACCCTCTCTAGTATCTTCATGGCGGAAATTCCTCAATTATCAAACTGTGCTACGGATCTTAATACTGATGACAGATATTTTCACGTCCAACGACTTAATCTGTGAAGTCATAAATGACCTACAACAAGACTTAAATACTCTTTCTGAATGGACAAAAAAATGGTTAGAACAGCTAAACCTCAAAATGCGAAACCAAAATTTTTACTTAGCAAAGAACAAATATACCTCCCTCTTTAAAAGTAAATAATTACACAATTACATCGGTCCCATCAAATAAATCAGTCAAATACCTAGGCGTCCTCCTGGATACTCGTCTCACACAGAAACCTCATATTATTCATAGACTGAATAAAACTTATGGATCCCTACTCAAATTATATCCCCTTATTAATATAAAGTCATATATAAAAATTGAAAATTCTGTATTTTTACAAATCAGTCCTCAGACCCTCAATAACTTACGCAGGCCCACTCTGGGGTGGTGCAGTTTCTTCCGTTATGAACCCTTCCAGAATAAAATGCTTCGTACAATTACCAATGCCCCGTGTATATAACCTACAGACCACTACACAGAGAACTAAACATAGAACTAATTACAAATTACATTTCCTTACTGTCGACCAAACTCTTTTCGAACCTCAAAACTGTCCCCTGCACCAGTCACTTTAACCTCGGAAAAACTAGCGTTGTTTCTACAAGAATTCAATCCCGTCACTCAAAAGATCTGTTCCGTTCCCCATAACCTAGGGAAATTTTTGTGACCTCTCACTCTATATCTTGCTTTCTTCTTTTCAAAATTAAAAACAATCATCATAGAAGTATCCAGTAGGGATGTCCTCGATCAGCAATAAGGGTATGATAGTGCGCTAATTTAGTTACTCGTAACTTCGAGCCACTATCGATTACTAACCTGTATAGTGGTAATCCCACTAACTTGGTTAAATAATAATAAAAAAGAAGTACAAATAATGTGAGAAAGTACATTCTGTTGTAGCACCTCTAGTTAAGCGTTTCAATTATTTTCACATCCAGGTATAATGAAATACGATCATTGTTTGAAATTTGGAATTGGATCTGATATACCCATTAGGTATTAGAATTGCAGAACATTCCTAATATATACATATCTATCAGGCCTGTGACGAAAGCGATGGAACGGCGTTCCGGTACCTCGGAAATAATTTTTAAATTATACTTTAAATATATAATTATTTGTAGTAAATTAAGTAATTTGGGGTGCGTTCCGGAACCTAAATGCTATGAATCAAGCACTGGTACAGTCTATTACAGTTATATCTACCCACAAGACAACAGACTGTTTGCAAGCAAAAAAATCTTCTGATAATAATAATAATAATAATTATTATTATTATCATTATTATTATTATTAATACGTTTTATTCGAAGTAGATAACGCATTCGACGTCCTTGTCTTTCTTCTTCTGAAGAACAGTGCATGAGTCGCCACTGTAAAATATTATATTTATGAATATGGTAATCAAAAAACAATATTTAACACTTATCGATCGACGTATCTTTCATTATTTCACGAATACATTCATTGCTTTGAAAGGCCCCGATACCAACAGAAATTTACATCTACAGCGAAATATCTACAAGGATACGTTTTGGGACTCGAACACGCAACCCTTCCGACCGAGACGCCGAGTCGGCACACGCCCTAACCACCTCGGCCATCCAGGTCGTCTAGCGTTTATCCACGAATGAAATGTGCTATTGCATGTAATTTTATTACAGAATATAATATAGTTGCGTACAGTGTAAGTACACTGTCAGGACACAGGTGTCTGATACGTCAAACCCTATTTTTGGATAGTTGTAATTTATTTATTAATGAGCCAATTCTTTTCAACTAGTTTTTTTAGAAACAGCGATTCTTAGGGTTTAGTTTAACACGTTTTTAAATCTCCGCGTGAGCTCCAGCATTCTCAATGCACTTTTTAAAAATAACTGGTATGTTTGATGCAGCTGCCCGCAGCGTGGTTCATGGAACGTTGGAACACTTAAGATATTGTTGCTTCAAATTCATCCACGTTCTTTCGTTTTCTCTTGTACCCCCTCTTGTAGCCCTGATTCAACGGTTTACGATTTTTCCCATGGAGGCGGGCTAAGGGGGGGGCCTTAGCCCACCCTCATGGGAAAAATCGTAAAGCGTTGAATCAGGGCTGCGGACAGGCCATTCATGTGTTCCTCGTCTGCCGATCCAACGACCTGAGAAATGATCGTGCAGCCATTCTCGGACATCATTTGCAAAATGTGCCGATCTGTCCTGCATGAAGTGAAGCTGCGGTTTGTTCCATTGTAAAATAACAAGCCATTCAGCGATTTCTTGGGGCTCCGCAAGAACATTTCACAAGCTCTACGAACATTCTCTTCTATCTTCGAAGTTGATTGTCTTCCTGATCTTTTTGAATCGGCGATATTCCCTGCTGTTTCTCATTTGGAATGGCAGTTTTTTAACTGCTTTTGCATCCAGTGTTGCATGAATGCCACGTTCATACCTCCACCACCTTTGTATTTGAACCACAGATCCCGAGACCTCATAACGAGCTGCTATCCTGGCTCGTTCTTCGACGCACGTGGCATTTTCAACTGAAATATAAGCATAAACATATTAAAGAAAACCTTAAGAACTACTCGTTCTATCAGATTTGGTTGTAAAAACATTGGCTAAGTTTTGATAATAAATAAATAAATTAATTATTAAGATAATAAATAAAGAAATTGTAGTTATCCAAAAATAGGGAGGAACTTTTCGAACATCCTGTAGAAAGTTCCTGTTATCAGAATTTACATCGGTGTTAAAATGTTTGTTTCGAATTGCAAATGGAACTTCAAACGTAGCACTTCACAGCGTTATCACCACACTTTTCCTGCAATCATTTTTGTACGATGTAAATTGACGGGGAGGGAGGCCAGGCATTGTCGCCTTAGACAGTTTGATGATGATGAGGGAGTAATATATCCCTGCGGTGGGAGGGGGAATACTCCATTTCTACATGCCTCATTTATAATCGCCACACTTTGAAATGTTCAAATCATCGAATACAAATCAAGGACATTGGAAAAGAGGACTTTTACAAGCACACTCTTAAGATTTTTTTCAGATTGAGCAGCAAAATCGAAGGAGCTCTTCGTTTCACTCGTCTACCACACGACTAGTGCCTCTCCACCACATCCCTCGAGAAAAGTGCCAATTCGCACTACGCACTTTTGTGGCAAATGTAGCATTTTATTTTACACATAATATACGCATTTTTAAGCTCTCAACTGGGTGTGCAGGAGAAATGAACTTTCATTTTTGTGTGATTGAAAAGGGCAATGTAGGAAGAAATGAAAACAAATCTTCTACTATGTTCGGAGGATATGGGAGTGAGTTGGCGTGCGTTGTTCGGCAGGTGGGCTCCGCCCGGTTCGATGCTGTGCGGCCGGCCGCCCGCCGCCACGCCCCCCGCGCGGGGCCCGCTGCACCTGTCGCGCCGGCACGCGTGAATCCGCCCCCGCGCTCTGCGTGCGGCAGCAGCACTAGCGCACGACGACCTTGCGAGGAGCGTTCCCGACATGGCTCCACGCTGCGGATCCTCGGGTGAGTACAAGTGAACAACCTCAAAGCGAAGATATTTAAATATGTTCTCTGGGCCCAAAAATATATTAGGTACAAAGAACGTGTTGTGACGTACGAATGTTGTCGTAAAAATGTCCTATTTACTACGATTAAGTACTGTTTCCTAGGAGTAGTAAATCCATTATTGGAAAGAAAGTCTGTAGAATATTACAATGACTCCCGAGTCACAATTTACATTTTTTCTTTTTCTCTACGGGGTAGAAAGAAGTTATGTAATGCTACGCGAAAAAAACGCGAATTATCTGCAGTAAAACTCTTATTACAGGGTTCTTGTAAAGAAAAATTTGATAAATCCAGCTGCTAAATTCAGAAAATAAAATTTTCCAACATGCGGTGTCCTTGTTTCGTGAGTCCTTGATACAGAAAAATGGAATGACAGCAAAACGTCGGTCCGTGAAAAACGCTAATGGCTAAACCCTTCACGAATTTTCTCCAAAATTGATATTTCATAATCGATCTGGCTAATCTCGCGGCCTCTTGAATTTGAAACCGATATTTTAATTTTGGGAGGTTCTTTATATGAAGGCCTTGGGACATTTTCAAAATTTTCAAAAAATGGTTCCATCGTTTTTGATTAAATTTTGTTGTTGGATAGTGTGAAGGACGTTTACGAGAATGGAGCAGTGTTTATGGTTCGTTAAAAACTCTGATTTTTCGAAAATTACAAGTATTATTATTATTATTATTATTATTATTATTATTATTATTATTATTATTATTATTATTTATTATGAAATTTTGCAGCTTCCTAAAAGTGCCGCTCGGGGCGGGCCGCCTCCACTACGCTCCGCCACTGATATCAACAAAATTAGGCTTCGTGTTTAAAAAATAAATTTTCTTTTGTATTCGAAGATTTCCTCTTTGTTCTTGCGTCTCGTAGTCGCGCTCAATTAGGAGTAGGTTTTAGTGAATGTTTTGAAAACAAGTCACGGGACCTTCATATTTTCTACTACGCATCAGTCACCGAAAGGAATTATTTTAGCCCCTTACCTTATCGCGATTATACAAATATCCAAATCAACGGATGTCAATGTAGCGCCTCTGACTGGGAAGTCCTAGGTTCGAGTCCTGATGGCAGCAGGATTTTCGACTCTAGCTTTTCAGCTAGGTCGAATTCAGTCGCTGTCTGGAGGAGAATTCTAGCGCCGGCTGCTCTGATCGGTAGTTAAGGTGTTTCATCTATACGTACAAGACTACTGTTTAAAAGTTCCATGGTTGTACCTTCATCAACGAAAGCTTCATTATCTGAATCTCCTGGTGAATCTGAAGAAACTTCTGATGCAGCACACGAATCAATCTTCCCTTTCATTTTTTATTTATTTATTTATTTTACGTCAAAAAACAGTTAAAACTGCGTATGACCTGCTATGGGGAAAAGTGAATTGTGTGCACATTTTCACAATTCTGTGATCCCTACATCCCTAATGCAAAAAAAAAAAAAAAAAAAAAAAAAAATTCTTTCCTGCATCTATCGTATATTCTTTATTGGCATGACAAATTCTGACAAACACTCTCCATCCAAGGAAGAACACTTCGAAGGGGCTTTTATAATGAAAAGAGTGCTTCACTTCATTGAATGGATTACAATACACCGAATATTTAAACCGATCTTCCATGTTGCACAGTCGCACACACTGAAAAGGGTTATCTAGACACGGTTCTCGAAAGACAACTGAGCTCAGGCTGAATCTTGGAAGGTTCCAGTAGTTGCCAACGCAGTTTGTTTTGTCCCCAGAGTGATCAACATTTGCGCTCCCAGGACCCGAGGGGCCGGTCATCTCGGGCGACCGGGAAGAGTGCTTCTGCTCATGGTTGCCAGCAAGCGCCTTCGCGGGTGCATGTGGAAGAATTTCGGATCATAACTTCTTGCTCCGTTGCCATCCAAAATTCAAATTTTCACAAATAAAGCAATACATATTGCACTTCAACATATTTAAAAAAACAACTAAAAATGCATTTTTTGTAAAGTTTTGGAGAAGAATTCATCAGCACAAAAGTTAATACTATAATAAAATAAATTAATAATTCATATGTTTTATATGGAATAACATATCAGCTTTCCAATGAGATAAACGTTTTTGCTCTACGTTTGATAGAACGGAAGATATTGCAATTCAAATGAACGTTTGCGCACCAAAATCTACACATTTTTTCGATTTTCGAAATCACGTAAACTACAAACCAACATTACTGTTCTAAAACTTTAGAGATAGTTTCTGTACCACAAAGAAAGTGTTCACCAAGTTTCATTGAAATCAGAGGGAGTGAGGGTTGAAAATCTCTCTCTTCTGCGACGATTTGACTTGGAATGACCCGATAGCGATATTTCCTTCAAATGAAATATATTCTCCATAATTAGTTTTTCATTAATAACATGTACAGTTTTTTGAAAATTTTAGTAGATTTCGTGCAATTGTGTAAAATATGAGCAATATTAAAAATAAGGATATCTCAGACACGACTCCTATTTTTTGCGTAAAACTTTTGGTGCAGAAAGCGTTAAATGTACTGTAACATATAACATAAACGACATATTGCTGTATTCTTTTGTTGTTTAAAAAATTACACAATTGTAATTATTTTGTAACATCTCTAACGTCGTAAATATTTATATTACAGGCAATTTTTACACTACATTATTACATTTAAGAGAACATGTGCTTCAAATGATGTCTCAAATGATAAAAGTTTGAATGGATGTACGGATAGTGGTAAATGGATTAAAGTACATGATATCAATGCCACCTTCACGAATTCTTTAGTTTTTTCAATAATTACACAAATGTAATTCTTTGAAATTTGTCACGTCGTTAATATTTACATTACCAACAATTTGTACAGTTTTATATTTCTGAGAACAATTACTTTAAATAATTTCTTATGAAGTTTCTCGAAAACGTTTGGTTGAAAGTGAGCTTCAAAATGGACATTTTCAGAAACGCTGAAATAACATTTTCTCAAAAATGGGTCAACGTTTTTAAACAATAATTTCTATATGGTACGGGGTTTACTCTTCTATAATATTCTTAAAGTTATGTTTCGGTTTCAAGATTAGGGGCCGAAAAATTGAAGAAAAGTATTTTGGGCGACGATAGCAGCTCGGAAGGAGGTGGAAATTTTGTGTATTTTCATGCACAATTACGCGAAAAGTACATTTCGAAGAATTGTACGTGACCTTATTTCAAAATCTATCTTTAAGGAAGAAGTTTCATTAAGGGAAAAATCTCTACAATATTTTAGATGAAGGAATAATCCGAAAAACTTTTAAACTTTTGCAAGTTTCAAAATCAGGGTTCCCAACGATCATGAGACTTGCACCACTCTCTTAAACGTTCTTCACACTATCCAACAACAAAACTCGATTTTTCGGCGCCAGGGACCTCCAAAACATAGATTCACGCTACACCACGTGATAGAGGACATTTTTCTAAATTGAGCAACTGGATTTATCCAGTTTTTCGTTACCAGGGCCGTATAATACGTTTCCTGCCGAAAATTCCCGTTTTTTTTCGCGCAGTATAACTACATACACACATAAGTACATAACTTTCTCTCTACTCCGTAGCGAGAAAGTAAAAATTCCTTCAGGGAATATCATATTGAATCCAACAATGGCATTCTGCGTCGCGACTCGCGAATTTATGTGAATTACGTGTCATTGTTGTGACATGATTTAGCTGTATGAAAAACAGTTATAATTGTTAAATTTGTGTTGATATTTATTTGAAAATATTTAGTTTTTGCACCCAATATTCTGCGATGTGTCATGAGTTTTAAAAACAATTATGACTGAGATGTGTTATTTCGAAGAGAAAGTGGTATAAACAGTATTACATAACCATTACTATAGGCGAGAAAGTACGTGCTGTTTAAGCACAACTAGTTTTCTCATAAATGACACCCATTTTTTTGATTAAATTTTTATCTTGTTTAACGTAAAGGACGCTTAAGAAAATGATACAGGTCTCAATTTCTTTAAAATCCCTGATTTTTCGAAAATTGCCTAAAAAATTCGTCTTCTTACAACTACAATTATAAGGATAAGTTTTTTCTTCACGAAATCTTTTCCTCAAAAACATCTTCAAATAAGATGATTTTCAATTTTTTGAAATAAGTATTTTTTGCATAACGTGGAGTAGCAAAACTATGAAGTTAGCATCGACTCGAAAGGGGAAGTAACTAGTACGAGAAAGTACAAGTATGTATCTGTATATATACAAGTATGTACCTGTATGTATCATTTTGTAGCAGTATCACTACCTAAAAGATGTTTTGCATCTCACAGTAGGTGGAAATTACACACAAGGCGTGCCAAATATTTACAGTTACTTACAGATCAACTTTATATTTTATTTTCAGTGCCTGCACGGCTTGTACTTGGAGTGATGGCTTTCCTGATGTTTCTCGTAACGCAGATGGTTCGCCTTAACCTTAACTTTGCCATCGTCGCTATGACTGACACCAACAGCACAGAGGTAATGGAATCTTTCTCTTATCTGCTCGTGGATTAAATGAGTGTGACAAACATGTGAGTGGGAGGCAGGGATAAGAGCTTCATGGTCTTCTGACTCGATCCAATTAATATTTTGTGTTATTATTTGATTGTATTTAGCAAAATTTGACAATAGGCTATTCCGGGTAATCAACTTACAAAATACAATAAATTCACTACACCATTCTCTAAAAAGTATAACACTTTTTTTCAAAGGATAACACGTTTAACGAAGTTACTGAGAATGTAACAAACTCGCGAGCGCTAGGTTGCGAATGTAAAATAGAGACAGAAATCCAGTGGGTACACATGACATCGGTAATTTGAGACGCGTTCAATTTAGGTCATCGAACATTAATTCTGATCTTGCTTACACAGAGAGGAACAACTAAGTGATTACCCTTGCATCGCCTCAACCGTGCAAGATACGAAGATGCCATTTGGACAGTCGATTGCATCAATAGGGGTACTTCAGTACAGCATACTTCGTCTGTTTACTACGAAGATATAAGGTCAACTTTTCTTTTAATGAAATTCTGTGCTAAATTTTAGCGTATTGTAATGGGCTTAAAAAGACGATTTTAAATATGTTTTTATCTTCATATTTAAGCGAATAGTTTTTTGTACATTGATGTGTTCTTGTAATGTATTTTTCTACTGAAGTGGCACTTTTCCATTCGACCTTGCCTGTTCTTCGCGGACAAACTAAAGGAAAATGTTTCGTGAATGATTTTGCCTGCTTTCCGAAAACGTTCAAAGGCCATGTACTACGAGCAGATAAGAGTGCGGAAGTCTGGAGTATAAAAAGTATAAAAATGCTGAGTTAGCGATAGTGCACTTCGACCAATTTCTTAGAGCATTCATTTCTTCTGATTCTTATGATTAATAGATATTGTTAATTTATTTTTGTATTATTAACTTAAAATTTATTATAAAATATGTTGTCACAGTTGTCAAAATAACAGAATAGTATTTACGTGACAAAACAAGAACTTTTCGGAATATTGAATGCAGCATTTGAGTCTTCCTTAGACAAAGTTATCTTTCGGCAAAACTGGTAACGAAGAAAGTAGTTCTTATTGTGCTGAAGTAAATGACCACTTTGTCTGAAGGATAAGTTCCTCATTTAGTCAGCAGGAAAGGGAGAATGGAAAATCGCCGCTTCAATGAAAAAATACGTTGAAAAAACACATCAATTTCTAAAAAACGATTCGCTTAAATACGAAGATATACACATATTTGAAATCGTCGATTTAAGCCCATTACGATAAGCTAAAATTTAACATATGATTCTATTAAAAAAAACAAAGTTTACCTTATATCTTCGTAGCAGAAAATAGTACAAAGACAAAGTATGTTCTACTTAAGTAGCTCTTGTTTATGCAATCGATTTTTCAAACGGCATATTCGCATCTTGCACGGTTGAGGAGATACGAGAGGTGTTATCACTTAGTAGTTCCACCCTGTATTAAACACTAGAGGGGTTATAACAGCACTTAGATTCTCGCATTATTGGAAATAGGTACGTAATTACATAATATTGCAATTTCTGCAGTACAGACACCCCAGCTCTAACTTAAAAAGTTCAATTCACCTAATTCAAAGGAAGCGCCTGTGGTGCATATCTGCCAGGGGCGGCTCGTGCTTAGGTTGCACGGTTGCACAACCCCCAGATAATCGAAATAGTTATTTTCATATTAAGTGTGTGATGTTTCCGTTTTTTTCATGGTCGAGATTGAGATTTTTTGCTGAGACCGTAGGTTGAGGCATGAAAAGGGCGGAAACTTTACACACAAAATATGAACAACATTTTTTCTACAACTGTATAAAAATGTAATACAAATAGTTTCGTAAACTTGTATCGGAAAAAGAACCAAACGTGCAAAAAAGTATTGTAAAACCGTGCAAAAAAGACTTTTTTTCACGGTAACAAGATAGTTGTCTTGGCAACGATCCTTTTTTAATGGCGATTAAAAAAATGAAGTTCACGTACTGCTAGCGATGCAAAGAAGTTGTCTTTTTGTTGAAGTTGTCAGTTGTAGAAAAAATATTTTATAATACGTTAGGAAAATACATTCTCGTTTGAATGGCATTCAATATCCAAGTTATTGCAGCAATTTCGATGCACGTGAAATCACTCTGAAACCAAAGAAAGCCCAACTGGCGGTATCCGCTCACTTCACCTGGTCATTCTCATATATTGTACCACGCTCTTGGCTCTTGCCTCTATCACGGCGTTTACTGATTTTCTCTTTAGCCCACCGCTTTAATACGCGTTAATATGGGGCATTTGATGACATAACCAATAGGGGGAGTTTTGCCGAGCGCTGGGCTGTGTCACGAAAGGAATCTCAATTTTCTGACATCGCCTGATACTAGCTGCAACTTAATTTTATGATTTTCGCGTGTTATTAGTACACGTTTATTATTGACGGCATTTAATGTATTATTTATGATATTTAGAGAATTTGTTTTTATTTGATATTAGGTTAATTTATTCAAAGTCATACATGATGAATTCTTTGTGTAAAGTTGGCCGTTTTGGAAGGAAGTCAAACAGTTTTTGGCGTAAAATAAATAAATAACTAAATAAGTCCTATTCCGTCTCTCACGTTGGATGCCTATTTCCGCCTGTAGCAGCCCTGCAGTGACAGTCGCTAAGCGCTGGTGGGAATACGAGCGCGAGTGGAAAGATCTTTCATTATTACAAAGTATAACCAGGCTACTGCAATATTCAAAATAAAATAATTTTATTTGTGTAAAACGTGTCGAAACAATAGTGCTTGTTGCACTGTTCTGGAGTCGAACTTAAGTGTCCAGAGGAAATCAAGTCCAGAACCACCTGCGCGGAAGGTGTCTATACCTGACACGGACACTATGCATAAAATTATGCAAGTAATGATTCACTTTAGATTTTTATGTAACTTACTTAACTTTAATTAACTTTCTTGAATTGTTAACATTTTTATCATTTATTCCTGTTTTAATTTTGGAAATTACATTTCTGTTATTCGATGGAGGTGCAACCTCCGGTCTATTGGAGTACCAGCCGCCACTGATATCTGCATTTATTTCGATAGCCAGGGACAGTAGTAATTTCCCACTTTTAAAAATGAAACAAACATTAATATATGTTTATTTTATTGTATAATGACAGTATAAATGTAACAGAAATGTATGTTACAGAATATATAGCAAACTTAAATATATGTCCTTTCATTAGAATATTATCTACATCATACGATTAACATGAACGACAATGACAAAAATCCTTTTTTAAAATATTTATTGATCCTTGTTCAACAAAAATTTGTCTTTCAAGGGTATGAAGAATTACATTAATATCATGCAGAATCCGAGAAGAAACTTAATAGTAACCTCTAAACAAATTAATGATGCGTAAAAGTTTTTTGTTTGATTTTGGACAGTCATAATGATCTTAAAAATAAACAATGGTAATAAATATAACATGATACATGATTTTTTTTTACAATAAATAATAGATTCTGGGAGGAAAGATAACTAAGGATGATGTAAAAAAAAAAACCTTTTGGATAACCTAGACACTTGCCGATTTGAGCAAACAAAAGCATATGAAATTGTCTACATTTCATTAGTAACACTATCTGAAACTCTTGAAAGTTTATAAACTATGTGAATTTTTATATAAAAAAAGAAGAAATTTTTGGTTTACATTTTTATAGAAAAAAATTATTTTAATAAACTCTACTCTATGTATTCTACTCTATTATCTACTAATTTACTCTATGTATGAATTGAAAGGCGTCTAAAAGTCAATTTTTAACCAATTAGTACGACAAAGTTCATATCAGAAGCAAAGAACGAAAATAAATGCCATAAAATGATAATTATCTTAATTTAAACACGAAAAAACATTTTTTCGCTGTAAATACTTACTATGTGTATATTTTGGCCTCATATTTAGAAAATAATATTTTCTACATTCAAACATGTGGGGAAAATCTCAGTCGAATTGCAAACTAAGGCGGGAAACCCCCATTATCCGGTTAGAGCATTTACAGTAGGAGAAGTTACTGAAGAGAAGCTCATAGGAGATTTAACGATGATAGGGGGTTTATTTTTTGAATATTTTTGATTATGTAATGGTGTAGATTAAGGTAACTTTTGATTAGAATTTAATACTGAATTTGCATTAGAATTTAAATAATGTTTTTTTTAAAGAAAATATATCCTCGATAGTTAGCTGTATGAATTTATATTGAGGAGTCGAATTTCTTGTTTGTTTGTGTTTAAATTTTGAATAGTGATGATTCTCCGTACTACGTACACAACGTGATTATAGAATACAGTTGGCCTGAGTATGATTCAAGTTTTGACAATTTTTACATTGTATAGGAATATTTAATTTTGAGCGAAATTTAATTTTGACAATGCTATTACATAATTTATCCAGTTCAATGATATCCCTTTTAAGATCATTGTCTATAAGTTAGAGTGCACAGATCTCTAAAGGTATGGCGATTTTTATTAAACAATCTATAAACAGATGTATAGTACATGTTTTGGATAATTCAGTGTTAATGTCTTCATTGGTGTAGGAAATAAGAATATTACATAACATTGCTGAAAAAGTTTGTAGCATCGGATCACGATAAGAAAAATATCGAATTTTATGTGTATTACAATAAAGTCTATACTTTCTAAAGTCAACTACGGAGACAACGAAAATGGAAATATAGTCACTTTTAACTTTGGTAGTGAAATATGATTGTGCAATTTGTTTTATTTCTGAAATAAATGTACGAAAATTACTTAATTGTTTTTTTATATAACTGGAAGAATGGAAGTTTTATCCTGTTTAGATTGATTCGTATCTTGAAGTGTAGGATTAGAATTATCTACTCCCTCTGGAATATCGACTTTGTTTTCGAAAATTATGTTAATGTCCCAGGGGCTTCATCAACGTACCCCTCAAAACTACAATATCTGATTCCAATTCAAGGGGCCGCGACATCAGCCAGATCGATTGCAGAATATCAATTTCGGTGAAAATCCTGCTTGCGGTTTATTCGCTAGCATTGCTCACAGACGGACGGACTACTTGCAGTCAAATCGTTTTTCGGAATCAAGGAGCCACAAAACATCTTTTTAAAAACTACACAATGTCTTAGACGAAGTAGTTTACTATATTAAGGGGCAAGATGTACCCCCTTTTGCGCTACCACAGCTCGGTAATAAGAGTTTTTCTGTTGGAAATTCGCTCTATACTCCGTAAGCAGCAGCGAGAAAATAAAAATTACACTTGTGTAATTTTTTGTGTAAAAAAAGGAATTCATCAAAGTGGTAATTATGTCAGGTTATTCAGCTAACTTAGCACCATTCGTTCAAAAAAAATTAAAAATGTGCAGCCGCTTTTGAGAAAATGACATATGAACGTTTCTGAAAATGCGGAATTTTGAGCTCATTTTTATAGAAAACGTTTGAGTTTTCGAGGCACCTTGTAAGACATCATTTAAAGCACTTATTCTAACAAATACAATAATGTATTCAAATTACCGTTAATGTTCGTAGTAACGACGTGAGAGGTAAAAAAATTACATTTTTGTAATCTTTGAAAAAAGAAAAGAATAGAGAAAATGGCGATTATGCCCCATCTCGATCAAGTTTTTCGTCCAGTTTCCCTGATCCATTGAGCAAATGCTGAGATGGCCCCTTGTTTTGCTTCTGGACATAAATGTAACTTCATTTTCTGTGCACGTCTTCTAGAATTCAGTGGGAAATACAATTATTCAAATTATCGTTTCCATGTTGTCGCGGCAGGAAGTATTATTCCGACATGGATAAGAGCCAAAATTTATTGCTTGTTTATCCTTGAAAATAGATTTTATTACATGGGAGTTTGTTTTTTTTTCTCCCTTTCAAAAATTCAAAAATTCAAAATTTAAGTAGTATATGACTTAGTGTAGGGATCACAGAATTTTGAAAATGTGCACACAATTCACTTTTCCCATAGCACGTCATACGCAGTTTTTAACTGTTTTTTGACGTAAAATAAATAAATAAATGCCATACAGTACATTGAGCACTATCCCTACCAACAGTTAAAAGAAAAAATTGGAGCAGTTTTCGAGAAATTTTCAAAAAATGTACATGATGTTAATAAAAAACAAATTACGAAGAACGAATTTCATTTGAAGGAAAAATCTGTATCTTCAATTTTGTAGTTGGAGAAAAACACCCAAAAAATTCGAATTTTTGCAATTTTTGAAAATTCAGTGTTAACAGTGAAAATCCGACGTATGTCATATATATAAATTTCACTCTATTCTTACAAGAAATATAAAGAAAAAAAACGTGAAGCCATTTTTGAGAAAATTTTGAAAATGTCCCAGGGGCTTAAAGTAAAGTTCCGCCAACAATTAATAAATATTATTCAAAACTTCAGAGGTGCGAGCGAGGCGAGATCAACCGGAGAGTATTCGTGATGGAAAACGTTCTACGCTTACAAGTATAATTTATATATTTTATATTATAATATATTTTAGGTGCTAGTGTTGTTCACAGACGACAGACGGACGCTTTGGAGAAACAAAAAAGAAACCTTGTTCGATGTCAAGGGCTCACTATTTGTGAAGTCTTTACTGCATAGTACTTTAGTAGAGTACTGTAGAGTACTTTACTGCATATTAGAACAGGATTTATCCACTTTTCAGTATCAGGGCCCCACAATACGAAACATCCCCACAACCCTCCAAAAACAGCTATTTTGACCGCAGCATTTCATATACTACGTATTATTACTCCGGATTTATGTACGTATACGAGGATGTGAAAAGTATCGTAATCGTGCGCTGGGAAAATTGTGAATTTTCGACAGAAAAGTATATCCTATTCCCGAAACACGCTAACGAAAAAGTGGATAAATCTAGTTCCTCTATATAGAAGTAAATTACTTTCTCCAACACGTCGTGGTGAAAAATCCATGTTTTGTGGCTTCCTGATTCCTAAAAATCGATTGATGGCAAAACGCTTTGTCTATCCGCCTGTGGCCAAAGCTAGTGCCTAAACCGTTCAACTAATTTTCTCTAAAATTAATATTAAATGAACTCGAGGCCCTCCGAGAGTCAGGCGGATATTTAGATTTTTGGGGGTACTTTACATGAAGCCTCAAAAACATTTTTCAAAATTTTCTCAATAATGGCTTCAAATTTTTTGCTTAAACTTCGTCCTCAGAAAGTGTAAAAGACGCTTAAGAGAATGATGCAAGTCTCAATTTCGTTGAAATCCCTGATTTTTCGCCAATTGCAAAAGTTCTTTTTTTTCGGCGTCTTCCTACAGATAGAGAAATACAGATATAGATTTTTTCCTTAATCAAATCTGTAATTTAAAAACATCTTAAAATAGGTGCATATACAATTTTTCGAAAAAAAGAGTTTTCGCGAAATTTTGCGTGAATATAGGCAATTTCTAAATTTGTAAAATATTTTTTTCCTAAAAACAGTTCAAAATTGTTTCTTTAAATTTTCTTCTCGCATCTATCAAAAAACTGTAAAAAATTGGTGCTAGCCTCATTTTCGGCGAACTCTGTATTTTGAAAATTACAAAAATTTAAATTTCTTAACAAAAAAAAAGATGCAGATTTTGTTGTGTGTTTTTGCCCAAACAAAATGTAAATTAAAAAAAAAAAAAAAAAGAGTCGTTTCCCGTACTTTCTGCTTGAAAATAATGCAATTTAGTATAAGAAAACATTTTCCCCAAAACAGCTCCAAATTGTTGCTTTAAATTTGTTCCACAAATAAAACAATTGATGTTTAAAAGAATGGCGCAGAAATAATTTTCGTTAAACCTTATGAATTTTCGAAAATTATAAATTTATAAATAACACGAGAAAGTATTTGCTGTTGTAACATCACTGGTTTTCTTTAAACGTTCTCTACAGATAGTGCTAAATTGAATATCAATATATAAACGCCATTTTGATGTATTCTTGAGTTATTACATACTAAATGTATTTTTTGAAATATCTTCTACGTCGTTAATATTTACCTTATGGGTGATTTTACTACATTATTGCATTTGATTGACGATTTCTAAATAAATCTTTCTTCTTCGTATTTTTTTTTTTTGTGAAAATAAACTCAAAATTTCGCAATTTCAGAAACACTCAAACGAGAGTTTTTTTTCAAAAATGACAATTTTTTTCAATGAAAATATGTATTTAAAACCATGTTTCACACTTTTATGATATTCTTAAAGTCGTATTTCAACTCACCTATTAGGGGAGTGAAAAATTGAAAAAATGTGAAGAAAGAAAAAAATGTATTTTAGGCACCGCTGGGAAGAGCTTATGGAAAACCGAAAAGCTAGCCTAGACTAAACAGATGAGAAACTGAAATGTAGCACCACTAGCGTTATCACCGATCGTGCGTGGTACGCTTATGAAAATGGCACAGACCCGATTTTAGTTGAACTCTTTGCCGTCTCCTTCTCCTTTCGAAAACTGGAAAAGTTAAAAATAATGAAGCACTAGTTCCAAATGAAAAAGTCTGAACACCTGCTTTAATGGCACTCGGCAGGACCGGCCTCCGTGGCCCGAACACGCGTCTGGCGTGCTGCTGGGGGCGTTCTACTGGAGCTACTGGCTGACGGAGCTGCCGGGCGGGCTGCTGGCGCAGCGGTTTGGCGGGCGCGCCACCCTGGCCATCGGGGTGCTGCTGGCGGGCGCGCTCAACATGACGCTGCCCCCTGCCTGCCGCCTGCACTACTTGGCCGCCGCCGCAGTGCGCGCTCTCCAAGGTCTCGCTCTCGTACGTACGTGTAAGCGGTTTCCACGGCCGGCTTACGTTAGGCAAAGCCAAGGGGGGGGGATCTAGACATTTCTTTTTGACGGGGGAGGAGAGGTAAATGTTTAACATGTAGCAGCATTAAATAAGCAGCTTTATTCTACGATCAGAAGGTACAAATTAACCGTTACCATTAAAAGATGCATGACTACTTATGAGGTCAATCAAAGTGCGTTCAACAAATTCAAGCGCAGATAATTGTTTTGTATATAATAATATTATTCATAAAAGCCAGTCCGGATACCTGGGATCGCTAAGACAGTAGTGCCGTGGTGAACTCGGACGGAAGGATTGCGGGTTCGTGTCCCGCCTCGGGCATGGGTGTGTTTGTGTATGTCTGTGTGCCGTCCATTCATCCTTCATGATCATCATTCCATCTTCCATCCCCCAGGACTAACAACCCTGAAGTATAAAAATCAGATTCTGCCTAATGCTGATAACCCTAATTAGTTACATGCAAGACTTGCAACCGATATAAAAATAAAAATAAATAAAAAAATAAAAAAGGGTTGTGCTGCAAAGTAACAGGGGCAAACTCTGATGATAATCTTAAAATTTCTTCTTGCATTACCAATCTTCATTAGAATTCAATAAATAACATATCTTAGGTTCCCATAAAATATTATTACGAACAGAAAATATTATTAAGGCTGAAATATTGTTAGGGCTCCTTTCATAACATTCCACTGCAGGTCATCCACTAGTAAATTTACGCTGGAGGTCTTTCACTTATTAGGTGATGTGGCCGCAGTGACTCCTCTTCGTTTTGATATTCTACTTCCCAAATGTTTGTTTCAGGGAGTGACTTGGCCGGCAATGCATTGTCTCGCTGCGCACTGGATTCCAAAAATTGAGCGCAGCAAGTTCATGACTTCTTATCATGGTGAGATCTTAAACACAGGACACGTGATTACTGAGCAAAAACATTCCCGATATTGAGTTTAGGTGCACATCATTCTACGATTTACTCAATTTTCAGAATCATTAGCGATTATATTAACTACCTATATTATCTGTAGCTTTTATCGGTTGAAGAAATTTCTTCATTCAGGTTCCTTTGGAACGAAGATTATCAATACAGTTATAATGACTATCACACATGTCCATTAAATTCTACCGTCTTTCCATCAGCGGTTTTTGGTATTATGTGAAAAACGCCTTATAATGCGTGAGCTTCGTCACTTTCCATATAACCAGTTTCGAATTAATTGAAGTCAATTACCAGTCCGAAATATGACAACGTAAAATTATTAAGAGAAACGAATCAGAATAAAATCTGGGTTTCTCGCAAAGAAAGTTCTTTTTAACGCATTACAGATATCCAGAAGTAAACTTGATCGAGTAGTATATATCTGGGGTCTCGGAATAAACAGCTCACCACGAGAATTTAACTTCTAAAACATCATTTTGCAAATATTCAACTGATGATCTTAAAAATCCTGACGTAATGTCAAAAGTCAAAATATATAGAATTTTCTACCACATTACTGTTTTATACTCTAGACACAACACATTAATGGTATCAGAAACGAGTGAAACGAACCAAACTTAACCTAATTAAAGCTAACTAGTGAATCGTCAATCTCCTCAATCCTATTGATAGTGACGATGACTTATTATCGGGAAGGTAAATAATGTAAACTTCATTCCATTTAGTAACATTGAAACCCCCTCCCTTAAGCAATAAACATTTGAAGGCAAAATCTCGTGGCGAACACTGATGACAACATTCCAAGCATTCAAACATCGTTGACGCGAGAGTCAACAAGCTAGTTGCTTTCATAGACGAGAACTTCAGTTCAACTTTATTACTATTAACTAAAGAAATTGCTGAGGCAGGTCCACGTCCTTCAAGGGAGGCACCTAAAACTTCTATCCAGTGTCTGCCGTTGCCTACCCGAAGCGGTGATCTGGCCGCACACGTAGCAGGTTTGACTTTGATTTTCCAGAGGTTGGCATTACTGTAAATACTCTAGTGGCCGACTTTGTAACTAATACCCATACTTCGCCCGCATTTCTTCAATTCATCGTTCAAGAAAAGTTGCGCTTCCTCTTGCTTTATTTATGGGTTGTAAACGTAGCGTCACCTAAAAAAAGTGCATACAGTTTCTATCACAAAAAACAAACATATATGATGGTTGAGAATTGTGGAACGTCGTACTGGAATAAGTTCGTCGTCCATTGCACCTAACTTGCTTGGACTTTCGGAAATATTTCCACTTTCGCAAAACTGTCTAGTACTTTTACCAGAAAGTTTTGAAAAAGTGGAAATATTTCCGTAAGTCCAAGCAGTCCGATAGAACATCTTGAAGAATGGGTTTGAACTCTAACCCTAATATCTCGAAGGTGGCCCGTCCAAAGCAGTGGTCAGAGCAATCGCGGCCAGTTCTAAGAATACTAGGTCGGAAGAGGAGCTAATGCCACCGTCCGTACCATATGAAGCGGTTGCCTCAAAAATATTATTCTGCGTATTTTCAATGTTTCACTGACGTCCCTCTTGTCTGATTCTTACACCCTACACATGATTCTTATACAATATCTTTTTGTATAATTATGTTACCTACAATATATGTACTTTTGACATTACTATACTCATATTGTTGTTATAATAGACGTACATTCATACGTTTTAACTCGAGTTGCAGGTTATCTTTCTCATTTCCTGAAGAAGGCCGTACTCTTCGAAAGGCCGAAACGTTGTAACATTTAATATGTTCTCAACATTTTCATCTTAAATATTCTCAAATATGCTCTTTAATTTTAATAAAGTGATATGCCTGTATTTAAATTGAATGATTATTTCGAGTTTGATAATATTGTATACAGACGTTAATTATATGTTTACAAAATTGAAACATACTCGTATTGTTTCCAATCTTCGTGGTATCTAACGAAACCACTGTTACATCTCACATGGCTAGAGGCAGCTTAGTTTGCCGCCAATGTTTGCGTATGATGATATTGTGGCGTCATGGAGAAAAACACACAGACATTTACAAGTATGTACAAGTTTATTTACATGTATGTACAATAACCAACTTCTGCTCCGAAACTACACACTTGTGAGTATTTCCCTGTGGATACCCCACATAGCTAGGGAGACCCCGCCTCCTTTGACGCTACTCCCGCGCCGCTACCGTAACCTCGTCGCCCGTGCACTAGGCATGACAAGCTCCAGCCTGGGCGTAAAGTTTTGCGCATCGCGCGAGGTTTCCAGAATGAAAACCCCCGTGTGAGCTCGTCGGCTCGATTTTATACCAGCGTGCAGCCGTCACGTGACCGTCCTAGATGTGGGCGTGAGGCTCGCGTCTTGCACGTGCCCTTCCCGGTCAGGCTGGCGTCCCCTTTGTCTAAATGTATCCCAACGCCGGGCGCCTAGCTATTCATGCCCGCAGGTATGCGATACTTCCGCTCCTCCTCCCACCCACGGCCGCCAACGTGACGCTACAATATAAACTCATGGAATCCCTAAAAGGGCAGAGGCCTCCTGTAAGAACACGGGTGGTTTGCGTATACTGTTCGGAAATAGTAGTTCAGACACTGAGAAGTTCCCATCTACACATCCAGATAAAGCTTCCCAATAAACTGGAAGATATATCGAGTAAGGCAAATGCAAATCATAAGAGACCGGGTGCGGCGCCAGTTTTGCTTGTGCTTGTTATTTTCTGAAGAACCTCATAATTGGGATACCGACTCTCAGCGTTTGGAGAAGACATAGAGAATGTTCCCTCATCTGCAGTTTGATAAGTAATGACATGGGTACTGAAGAAATTGCAGCTACAAAATCGAGAGAACTTGAGGGCAAACAATAGATGAAATTCGTATGAACCCCGATACAGAAAAAGTGGATGATTATTGTGTCTATGTTTAGTAAATTACTTCCTTTAACCCATTGTGAAGTCCGGTTCCAAGGTTTCTTGGGGCCCTTCATACCAAAAAATTGGTTTATGGCCAAACTGTCTGTCCTGTCTGTTTCTGAAGGCTAGCAAGTAAACCGTAAACACAATTTTCTCGAAAATTGATCTTCCCTTATCGATCTCGCAGAAGTCGCGGCCCTAGAATTGTAAACGGATATTTTATTTATTGGCGGCATTTTCCATTAAACCTCAGGTACATTTTCGAATTTTTCTCACGCTACAGGTACAACAATGGTGGCGGCGATAGTGTAATGTGGCGGCGATGGTGTAATGTGGCGGCGACGGTGTAACGGTTAGCGTATCGGACTGTTATACCCCAATTTGCGGGTTCGAACCCGATCGAAGCCATGGATTTTAAGGGCGGAAAAATCGTACGCCTTCCTTCGGAAGGGAAGTAAAGCCGGCTGTCCCATGTTAGTAGATTTACTGCAGGTAAAAGATCCTCAAGTCTAAATGATGCCTCTGAACTAAATTCAAATCGCCTGTTTCGTCGCCCAAGTAATACCTTCTTTCTCCCATGATTGGTGAAAGGAGCGTAGCGAAATTTGCGTGGTTAGACGGAAGAGCAGGCCTCATGGCCTGAGTCTCGCCATGTAAAACAAGGCACATTCAATTCAATTCAACAACACATACTTTCTCGCAATATTATGTTACCATTATGTAACTTCACAATATCTGCCTTTCTTACACTTGAAATATCTTATAAGCTTATAAATATCTTCAAATATTTTATCTCGTAAATATACGAAGTATGTTTTTCAGTGTGAAGTTTTGTTTTATTCAAAAGTTTCAATTAAAATATATTTCATACATTGAATTCAGTGTATTAAAGTATTCAGTGAATTTATGAACATATCCGATGCATATTTTAACCTTAAAATGTACTGCGTAAGCAGTATGCGGTACAGTTAAAAAATTAAAAGTTAATAAATACACCGGCGGCGGTGTTGGTTGGCGGTAGCGACTTTCGCTACAGCGTTTTCAGCGCGGCGTTGATAAATCAATCGACGATTCGTTTGGCATATACATTTCACAACACAGTAAAACTGATAGCGCTGGCAAGCAACTGCAAGTAGTTCGATTACTATTAATAGTAATAGTGATTACTATTAATAGTAATTATTAAATACTATAGTATTGAAATATTCTCCGAATCTCCTCGTTTTAACACAAATTCACGTTACTCCTTGTCTGAACATGTAATGCTAAATGTACGTGATGTTTTACGTTTTCACACCGAAGAAAATTCCCCCAAAAGTCTTTCAAAGAACAAACGCTCGTTTCCATCTGTATTCAGAACATGGTGGACCGGGAACGGTAGCTCAGCGCATCAACTGATATCACTGTAGCACCTATGACCGGGAGGTCCGAAGTTCGAGTCCTGACGGCACACACTGGTTGAATCGGGCCTAAAACGTGGTCATAATTGTAAATGCCAGTGGATTTGCGTAAAAATTGGTGTCAATGGGTTTTTGAGGTCGCTGAATTTGAATATCATGAAATGAAATTTCAAAATTCAATATGGCGGGTGAAATGGCTAACTGACTCATAAAATTAACCCAATATGTGTAAAAAGATTGATAGAATGGTTCTCGCGGTCGCTGATGACGAATATCGAAATTAAATATCAAAATTCAGTGGATATACTAACGACTGAAGACTCCTGGGAGATCCAAACTGAGCATGAAGATCATGACACCGGAAAACAAAGATCACTTCGATGCGTCACTGCAAGTCAGATGCTCATGAAAGGAAATACTTAAGAAAACATGCCGTCATTCAAGGTCAAAAGGGCCATCGGGAATGCAGCTGGCACACATTTCCTTGTATCACGTAGCGAACAATTATTTACAAAAAATTATTAGAGGTAACTATACTCACAAATACGATAATGTGTAAGAAATGCCCGTAAAGTACGTATTGACGATATAAGAAATATTTCAAAAACTATTTTTGTTTAATTTAAAAAACAACAATAAAATAATACATCACAATGGTATTTATGTCGTGTTAATAAGTGCATTTGGAACTATCTGTTTAAAAAAATTTAAAGCCAGAATCTGGAGCCCTTTTTGATAAAATTGCATTTGAGCGTTTTTGAAAATGCGGAATTTGGAACTAGATACATTTACAGTATTATAATTATATTATAAGCAATATTATAAATTATATGTGTATATTTACGTGTTACTCAATAGCCATCCATATGTCGCGAATCAACGCTGGACAGGCCTAATTTCGTCAGCACTTATTTATTGAAAAATATTACATGTTATTCAAAAAAATGGTCAACTCTAGTTTGAGATAACATCAATACGCTCACTTTTACACCCGTAGAACTCTTAGTCTTGGTTTCTACGACAAGAAAATAAGAATCAAGTAGTGGCTAGTCTCTTTAACCAATACTTTTCGAGAATTGCTGCCGATCTCACTAAGGGTCTTCAGGCACAAAATTCAAAAACAGACAGTTCACCCAAAATTGTAGACACAATGTTCGTTTCCGAAACTTCTTCCTATGAAATTCTCAAAATAATCGGTAAACTAAAAAATAAATATTCGTCCGGTTTAGATGAATTCCCGGATTCTTTGTTAAAGACTTGTGCGTATGCCATTATACACCCGTTAACTCACATATTTAATGCATCTTTACGCACTGGAACGTTTCCAGATATTTTCAAAACAGCTAAAATATAGCCGCTTTTCAAAAAAGGCAACAAAAATGAAATTCAAAATTATCGGCCCATTTCTCTTCCATCAGTTTTTTCAAAAATATTAGAGAGACTTTTTTACATACGAATGGAAACCTTTCTCACTAAACACGACGCGCTTTCAGATTGCCAACATGGATTTAGAAAATCAAAATCAACGGAAACAGCCACATTTTCTTTTCTTAAAGATGTCGCCTCATCATTGGATCAAAACGAGGCACCTATTGGATTATTTTTAGATCTCTCAAAAGCTTTTGACGTCATTGATCATGACATTTTACTTTCCAAATTACCTTCATATGGAATTCGTGGTATTGCTCTAGATTGGTTATGTTCGTACCTTAAACAACGATCTCAGAGAGTTGAAATACCTTACTGGAATGATGGAACATTACGTACGCACCTTTCCGACTCTTTGCCCGTTGCATGTGGAGTTCCTCAAGGATCGATTTTAGGCCCTATTCTGTTCCTACTTTACGTAAACGATATGCCCTCGAAGCCGAAACGGAAGAACGGTTCTCTTTGCGGATGATACGTACATCCTTTGCAATAAAGGAACAGTAAATAGTACAATATCAGATGTTTCAAATTGGTTCCGAAATAACAAATTAATAGTGAACGAAAAGAAAACGGTTTTAATGCAGTTTTCCATTTCCAATAAACAATTCTGTGCCCCATTGAAAATGAACAGTGTACCATTGACTGATGTTAAGGCAACAAAATTTTTAGGTCTCTCAATTCAGTCAAACCTTAAATGGAACGTCCATTTAAATGAATTGAACACAAAATTAAGTTCATTATGCTACGCGTTCAGAATTCTTGCAAATTCAGTCAGCCTTCTTACTGCTCGTTGTGTATACTTCGCGAATGTTCATTCCCGCCTGAGATATGGCATAATATTCTGGGGAAATACATCTCATAGCTCCCAGACTTTTAGATTACAAAAACGAATTGTACGAATAATAACCAAATCCCACCCACGTGATTCATGTAAGCCTCTCTTCATTAATCTAGGAATTCTACCATTACCGTGTCTTCTTATTTACGAATCAGTGGTTTTTGTAAAAAATGACTTACTCAAGGGCGGGAATATATTTTCAGAAAATGCCGAAGTCTATTACTATAACACTCGACGTAGAAATCATATTCACCAGGTGACAGTATCAACAGCTCATTACAAAAAATTCACATACAATACATGCACATTATTTTACAACACTTTGCCAGATGACATTAAACGATTAAATTCAATAGAAAAGTTTAAATCCCAAGTGAAATCGTTTCTGCTGCATAACTGTTTCTATACCATTAGAGACTATACTGAGCATCACAAGAAAAGTAACATTAATTTTAACAATGATACATAATGCATTATTTACCATTTGAACTGTGTAAATGAGTATAAACAACCTGTAACAACTATTGTACTACAGCTTCCGGGTCAATGACCCCCATCTCGATCAGGTTTTTCGTCCAGTTTCCCTGATCCATTGGGCAAATGCTGAGATGGCCCCTTGTTTTGCTTCTGGACATAAATGTAACTTCATTTTCTGTGCACGTCTTCTAGAATTCAGTGGGGAATACAATTATTCAAATTATCGTTTCCATGTTGTCGCGGCAGGAAGTAATAAGAGCCAAAATTTATTGCTTATTTATCCTTGAAAATAGATTTTATTACATGGGAGTTTTTTTGTTTTTTTTTCTCCCTTTCAAAATTTCAAATTTTATTGCTTATTTATCCTTGAAAATAGATTTTATTACATGGGAGTTTTTTTGTTTTTTTTTCTCCCTTTCAAATTTCAAAATTTATTGATAATTTATTTTTGAAAATAGATTTTACTACATGGGAGTTTTTGTTTTTTTTTCTCCCTTTCAAAATTCAAAATTTAAGTAGTATATGGCTTAGTGTAGGCATCACAGAATTTTGAAAATGTGCACACAATTCACTTTTCCCCATAGCACGTCATACGCAGTTTTTTAACTGTTTTTTGACGTAAAATAAATAAATAAATAAGTACACTAAAAATCTTGAAGTGCTCGGCGGCTCGTAGTAATATTGTTTAATCATTCCAAAAATTTGTATCAGTAATTTTCTTATTAAAAGTAATTATCAGAAGAAGAAATCGAAAACAAATATACCGAGGAAATAAATCCCCGTGGCGTTGAAGACACTTCCGGGATATCTAGTGTTAAATCTTGCTATGTAGCATTGCAAGTAAAGTGGCTATAAAATAAAAAGCTGGAGATATATGCAGCTAAATGTGTGTTATTCTGATTAAGGACATTCTACTTGATAAATAAAAAGATATATTGAGGCAGGAACCCGCAGGACAAAAAATATAATCCACAATAAACATGACTAACATGTTATTTTATTAAATATGAAAAAAAAATGCAAAATAAAAAAAAATTTTTTAATTTAACAAAAGTAGTCGACAAGAAGCAATGAATTCGCGTGTTTCGAGCAACGGTAACTTTACGAGACCGTAAGGACGACAAAAATGATTGAAATAACGTTTTGGAGCTAAAGTAGTGTGCTCCAATGCCTTCAAAACGAAATTTGATAGGTCAGAATTCCGAACGTGCACTTTGAATTTTGCCATTATGGCCAGGTTTTTGGCCCGATTAAACCAGTGTGCGACGGCAGGATTTTCGACACTAGCTTTTCAGCTAGGTCGAATTCAGTTGCTGTCTGGAGGAGAATTCTAGCGGCCGGCTGCTCTGATCGGTAGTTTTGCGTGGTTTCTCCGATCAACACCAGGCGAATGCCGGAGCAGTACCCTAACAAACGGGCCACGGACCGCGCGCGATCTGTCTTTCCTCTTCCCTTACACTACACCCTTACACCCTTGTCCTATCCTCTCTCCTTACACACACACACACACACACACACACACACACACTAACATGCACTACACTACCACATGTTCCGGGAGACCGGTCGGGAGCTTAGAGCTTGTCCCGGCTGGGTCGGTGCTCCGCTGGTGGGAGAAGTCCTGGTTAGGGGGAAACCCCACTAGCCAACGGTAAGTTGGCGCCGATCTCGACATCCAGCGGGGGAAGATCACCGCCATCTCCCGAGAAAAATAACATGCACTACACTAACGGGAGTAATGACCGGAGCAGTTGACGCGCCCGGAAACACAAAAAAATCAATCAATCAACATGATGGAAATGCAAGGTGCGTCAAGCTGGAACAGCCAAATCAGCACACTAACACGAAACATGTCAAATCATTTATTGCTAATTAATTGCCACATTTTTGCATTAATTGCCACGTATTTTCGTGGAGAAAACGGGTGTGTGCTAACTTGATGTCAAGCCAGCACACACATCAGTTAAATTCGAGCCAGAGCTCAACGGGAACCATCTAATCATTTATTGCTAATTAATTGCCACAATTTGGAATTAATTCGCACGTATTTTCAGTCTAAAAAAACAATGTCAATGTCAGCAGGCATGACGCAACCCGCAACATAATAACAAAAATTGAAATATAGAGAAAACAAACGAGCACAATCACATAAAATTAACGAGATAGCTTTAAGACATATCGAACTATTGTTTTACTCTATGCATGACTTAATTACCCCTCTCTTTTATGAGATAATAATGCAGTTTCAATAATTTTTATATAATTCACGGCAACATTTGTCAATTTATCTTTAGTGTAATAAACTAGAAATGAATGCATTCAATCATTAATTGATTTTAGCTATTTGTACTCGTTAGTACCCTGGAAGTTCTGATTTGATTGTTGGACGTGGTTGCATAAGGACGAAGTTTTAAAAACATTTTTGTATTGGCAAGAGCAATTAAATCGTGTATAAAGTAAACATATAGTTTTAAATATCTATTAACTATGTTCCTAATTTTATGAGATTGTGCTCGTTGGTTCTCTCTATTTTCGAATTTGAATATCGGTAGTTCGATAACTCTGATGCAGTTTCAATAATGTTTATATAATTCACAGCATTATTTATCAATTTATCTTATGCGTAATAAACTAGTATTGAATGTGTATTCAATTATTAAATAGATTTTAGATATTCATGCTCGTTGGTACACTTGCATTATCTATTTGAATGACGTACTTGGTTGCATAACTTCGAAGTAAAAAAATGTATTATCTCATAAAAGAGAGGGGTAATTAAGTCATGCATAGAGTAAAACAATAGTTCGATATGTCTTAAAACTATCTCGTTAATTTTATGTGATTGTGCTCTTTTGTTTTCTCTATATTTCAATTTTTGTTATTATGTTGCGGGTTGTGCCATGCCTGCTGACATTGTCATTGGTTTTTTTAGACTGAAAATACGTGCGAATTAATTCCAAATTGTGGCAATTAATTGGCAATTAATTAGCAATAAAGGATTAGATGGTTTCCGTTGAGCTCTGGCTCGAATTTAACTGAAGTGTGTGCTGGCTTGACGTCAAGCTAGCACACACCCGTTTTCTCCACGAAAATACGTGGCAATTAATTCAAAATGTGGCAATTAATAGGCAATTAATTAGCAACAAATGATTTGACATGTTTCGTGTCGGTGTGCTGACTTGGCTATTCCAGCTTGACGCACCTGGAAATGCAACATCTGTATGGGTTAAGATATATGGATAATATAATGTAAGAAAACGTTCACAGAATGCATTTCTCCACATACTAACGTCATACAAAGTTTTAAACTGCTTTTGACATTAAATAATTGAATAAAACATAAAGGTTCGTATTTGTTCCATGTCCAGCAGTGAGAAGAATTTCAAAGAAATTCAAACTGTCAACTCGTCAAATGAGACGTGGCAAATTCAAATATACAATTTCAACAAAAAATTACGCTGAACTACTCATATTTTAAATCATCGTACTGACAGTTTTTAAAGAACTGATTTTTTAAGAATATATTTCGTGTAACAAAAAATCCCTATCATCAATATTGTACATATGCAATGTTAATTTTTGTTTGCAATTTTCGAATACAGAGAGTGAGCTGAAAAGGGGGCCAAGCATTCATTCTTTTTTCTCCATACTTTGCTATATACTAAAAAAATTAAAGGAAAAATTGGAGCGATTTTGAGCAAATAATTGCTTAAATGGCTTTGAAAGTGCCTGTTTCAAGCAAAATTGCCCAAAATACTCATATTTTTGAAAAATTGAATATGACCGTAGTTGAAGATCTGATTTTGATGCACGCATTGCATTAAGAAAAAAAAAAATCTTCAGAATTGCAGTTGCAAGAAGACGCTGAAAAGATATTGAATTCTACAATTTTCAAAAAATCAATCAATGAAACTGAGACCTGCACCATTCTCTTATGCATCCTTTGTGGTCAAAGACTTTATGTCCAGAGATCAAAATTTAATCAAAAAAGTTTCTGCAATTTTTGTGAAAAGTTTGAAAATGTCCCAAGGGTTTTATGGTACCCAGAAAAAAAAATTCATTTCAAATTCAAGGGGCTGTGATCAATTGAGGAATATTCATCAGCCAGATTGATTAAGAATATCAGTTTTGGTGAAAATTCTGCTTATGGTTTAGTCACTAGCGTTGTTCAGACAGACTGACGGACTACATGTGTTAGAGGAAGTAATTTATTATATTGGATAGTCACTAGTCAGTTGAAATTCACTACCCATGATTATTTGAAATCAATTTCCTGCCTGTCACATTCATACATTATGATAATTAGTAACTCACAGACATACACATAATTAGTTTCATAAAGAGATTTGCTTGCAAGTGTCCATATTATTGATTTGTTGTCAAAAGAAGAAAGAATTTATTGTGTTCAAAGATAGGTGGTTATTCATTAATAACTTGCAAGGGACAATAGAAATGCCTCCTAGATCACCAGATCTCACTACCATGAATTTTTCATTGGGGATTGATAAAAGATATAGTATATTCTTCAAATCCAACCACAATTGAGGACTTAAGAACAGCCATTGATAATGTTGTTCAGTACATTGATTCGAATCCAATGCTAAGTGAAGAAATACGCTTACGAAGAAATATGTGACTATGACAAAGGAAAAAAATTTGAAACAATGTACTATAAATGATGAGAATAAATAACTTGAATACATAACTCACAATGGATAGTGACTTTTGACCCACACTACATGTAAGGACAAGATTTATCCACTTTTTCGTTATCTGGGCTGGTTTATTCGCACATCATTACAATACTTTCTCTTTTACTGCGTAAGCAGTAACAAGAAAGTAAACTAATGGTGCTACAGAAAACTATTTTCTTGCATTATTTCTAAATTTGACATTTTTGAAAATTTAGAGAGTTCAACGAAAATGAGACCCACACCATTCTTTTAAGCATCCCTTCTTGTAACCATGGAAAAAATGTGAAGAAAAAATTTGGAGAAAAAGAAAAAAGATATTATAAAATTAACTAGTGCAAGAAAGTCTGTGCTTTCTGTAGCACTTAATGTCCTGCAAATTTGAAATGATATTTTAATTTTTGGGGGTGATATTTGCATAATTTTCTCAAACATGGCTAATTTTATTCTTTAAAATTTTGCTTTTTAATACAAAAGAAGGAAATGTGCTTATAAAGAAAGTACCAGTCCAATTTTAATTAAAACCACTGAATTTTTTTTAAATGCAAAATTTCATATTTTTTGGACCCCCTTTTATAACTACATTATTGGAGATAGATTTTTTCTGAATGACATTTGTTCTTCCTAATTAGGTTTTTAAATGTCATGTGCATTTTTTTAAATATGTCAGTAATTTTCACATAAGTTTGAGTGAAATGGGGTCATTTTTAAACTAGACATTTTAAACTAGACTTTACATGGGCTTCATGTAAAGTACCCCCAAAAATTAAAATATCATTTCAAATTTGCAGGATCTCAAGTCTGAGCAAATTGATCAAGGGACATTCATTTTTGGAAAAATACTATGGAGGGTTTAGGTGCTAGTTTTGTTTACACACATACTGCACCTCCTATGATATTAACTTGAAAAATTGCAAATGATAAAACTCAAAATGTGTATTTCCATATTTGTATTTGGGTGGTTCAGAAAAAATGGGCAGAAGGATTCAAGAGCTCAAGGTGTGCACAGTTTGAACTTTTCCCTCATTCACCACACAGTTTTTAAACTGCTTTTTGATGTGAAATAAATAAGAATTAATAAATAGCTTTCCAAAAATTAATAGTCAACTGTGTTGTCGAATGTGTTGCTTCTCAATTATCAATTAATTTAAGCGGGTTAAGCAAAGATTTGCATATTTCATAAGTATTACAACCACATTAATTGATATTTCTGTTTTGAGGAGAATTTCTTTATTAATTTTACTTCATGACTATAAATTTTAGGTTATACTGGAAGAATGTACGAGAATAGAGAAGATTTTGAATATTAAACAGTTTGGGTGTCTGTTAACTTCACTCTTATTAAACATTTTTTCTTTAATTTGCAGGTGCATCTGTTGGTACAGCATTAACTTACCCCATAAGTGGACTTGTCATTGCATCTTTTGGTTGGGAGTCTGTATTTTATATTATTGGATCCTTAAGTTGTTTATGGTGTATTGCATGGTGGTTCCTTGTATACAATACTCCTTCTGATCATCCACGAATATCTGAAAAAGAAAAGATTTATCTTGAAGAGCATTTGGGAAAATCTCTGTCAACAAAAAAAGTAACTGAAACATTTTTATAACATTTTAGATTAATATGAAAAGAAAAAAATCATAGTTATTAACATTTTCTGATTTCATCTTAAAAGAACTTTATCTTGCCAAATTAAATTTATTTTGTGATGAAATATTCTTGCACACTTTGAATATGGAAAATACAAGACATCATTTGTAATGACAAGTGGCTTCTCTATATTTTCAATTACTATTTTATTGAAAATGCATCTTTCAAGCATTGTTAAAATTTGCTTTATTTATAGAGTAAATAACATGCAAATAATAATGTAAATATGTGAAATAAAAGCAGCTACTGCTTCCTTTTTAACTTTGTATCAAATACTTTTTACAGTCATCATCCTTGAAGACGCCATGGAAAAATATTTTCTATTCTCATCCCTTTTGGGCAGTTCTTGTCGCTTCTCAAGGTCTAATGTGGGGTTCTATAACACTATCTATGCAAATGCCCACCTACTTCTTTGCTGTGCATAACTTGGACATAAAAACTGTAAGCAAAGATTTCAATTTTTTCCCCCTCATTTTGAATTTTTAATCCCTTTTCAGTGTTTGAATTAAATGCAATTCATTGACTTGTGCTGTTTCTTGAACCTTTGCACTCAAGTTTTTAAATTTTCCAGAATGGTTTGGTTTCTGGAATTCCAGACCTCAGCAAATTCATTTTTGGACTGATGTTTTCATCATTAATGGACCACTTATTAAAAAAGGAAATTCTTTCAATAACAGCAACAAGGAAAATTTCTGTAGCTGTTTGTTAGTAAGATATTCTTATTGAATATCATAATTCAGAACATTGGATCACTCTTAAATATAATTTGTTTCCTCATCAGGTGAATATTTGCCAGCATTTTTGCTCATTATTCTTGCATGGATTGGTAATGAAAATGCTGTTGTGGCAGCTGTCCTATTATCATTTGCTACAGCTGTAGGAGGTGCTAGTTCTTCAGGAAGTCTGGCAAATATAGTGGATCTCAGTCCAAATTTTGCAGGTATATCAGTTGTCTGAAGCATTCATTTTAAAACAATTATGTTACACACATTTATTTTCACTGTATTTCCATTTTCAGGAACAATTCTAGGCCTAATAAAAGTCTTAACATTCATCCCAGGTGTTTTGTCACCAATGATAGTGAGCCTTCTTCAGAGTCATGTGGTATGACATGTACATACAAACTATGGCAGATGGAGATAGCAGGGCAAGGGGGACATGGAGCCATTGACCTTTAAAAAAAATTACTCAATTATTTATTCAAAACAACTACTGCTTCCTTAATTGTATCTCATTAATTGTATCTCATCCAAAGAATTTATATTATGAATCTATATTTATTAAATTTAAAGTCACCAGTAAATTTTAAAACTGAAAAGTACCCCCCTCCAATTATTTTTATCTGTCCCTGCTTGCAACTATTTTTCTGTTGTATTATTTAACTTCAAAATCTTTTAAATAACTGTTATTAAATAATTTCAGGAAAAAGACATGGTGTGGTCTTATGTCTTCAGTATGCTGACCTGTGTATATACACTTTGTTGCACTGTATTTTTAATTTTTGGATCTGGAGAAGTGCAAAGTTGGAATGAACCTAAAGATTTGCCAGTAGCAGAATTAGAAGATTTAGTTTCTTCAAAATCTAAAAGGTAATGAAGAGAGAGTAAGAATGTTAAGTATCAGGTCAATAGGTCATTGTTGGGTAGCCCCTTTTGCTACTGAGCCCTTCAATTCTTACAACAAAATGTAAATTAATTGTATTTGTAACTCATTAGAATGTATTACTAGAGTATTGAAATAATGAAGAGTGCATGGACAAATTTATGAAGAGAAATAAGTAAATTTTAAATTTAATAAGATTATGTATTTGTACAAGAAAATGACTTAAAGTAACTAAATTTTCTTTTCCCATCTTTGAACTTTTCTCTGGGAATAGTATAATTTCACATTATTAATTTTTCTTTTGTTCCTGTATAAATTTTGCAATTGGGATAATGCTGACAATTAATTTAAAAAATTATGAAATGTATCATTCATTTGTATTTATAAGTTATTTAATAAAATCAAATCCATGTTAAGTAAATTAATTTCAATACATTCCATGATATGAAAATGTTTTAAAGAAAAATGATATATTGCTTAATTAAATATGTTGTTCAATCATACACACACAATACATACACAAATGTGTTTTAAATTTCTCTTTGCAATGTCAATCTTAAATTTGAATTAAATGTTACTTTAAATTTTATAGAAGTCTAGTCATATACAAATGTGAATTACATACTATAATTGAGGCGCACAAGATAATAAAGGCTGATCACAATTGACCTCGCATTTTCAGTTAGAAATATGATGGAAAACTCCTGTCATATCCCTATCACATGCTGATATATCAAATAAATTGGGATATAGCAAAACCCTCAAATTTCACCAGCAAAAATTTGTCTGGAGTGTAAGTGAACGCGAACGAAAACAGAAAAGTTTACTTTGCACAAAAGAAACTTCAGTTGGGATCTACCGTTATTATTCTGAGCGCTTCAATTATCTCATTTCAATTTTTTTTTATTTCCTTACCCTTATTTCTATGTTTCACAGAAGGTTTTATGTACACAATTTTAATTTGCTGAATAAAAAGTATGAAAATATTAGTTTTGTATCGTTCTTGAATGTTCATTTCATGGATATAAGGAAACTTAATACATATGATGTAAACAGTAGTGGTCAAAGTAAATATTTCTTATTTGCCATAATATTTCATCATCATTCATTATGTTTTATATTCCGAAATTTTTTTATACTGAGATATACCAAAATTTTCCTTTCTCTCTACATTTATATCTGCCAAAGATCTTAACGTCCGGCTTGCTGGGTCAATGGGTCACGATATATTTATAATCCTTATTACCTCTATAAAGGATTATAGGATCCGCCGACTATACAGCGCAGCTGGGAATCTGAAATAGAATGATTCTATTCCTAGTTCATTACTGTTTGGATTGACTAAATGAAAATTCACTTTCTTTTCTAAAGAACAAAAGTTAACAAAGTTTATTTTTACTTTTTTATCAAACAATTTAATGAATTTAAATTAGGCCTTTGATCATGATCTCTTTCAATTTACAATTTTACACCGCGGTTAACTTATCTTTTCTTCGTTGATGTCCCTCGTAGACTTCTCAGTCGAAATATCTTGCGATCTTGCCGTAGTCAAAGTTCCAACGAAATCCTCTTCTGCCCTATCCAAGCTGGTCTCAAACTATCAAAATTACCAGTCCCGATTACGTCCTATGACATAGTCCCGAACTTGATTACCACTCCCGACAAAGTTCCAATTTATACTTCAATATTGCTTCCACATGAAAATATCTACGAACAGTTCAGAAGCGCGTTTCAGAGCAGACTCAAATCTTCCTGCATGATTCATCCCTCGAAGACTTCGTATTAAACTACCTTCATTTTTTCATAACATTTGACCGTCTAAACTTCTCGCCCAATCCCAAAGTTTCTACTTTCGGCATCAACCCATCTCTTAATGCATTTAGAAAAACAAAACTACATTGTTTATTCACGGTCGTTGCTATGCTCTAGCTCTCGTGATATTTCGTAATGCATGTTCCACATATTGTCTCCAAATAAATGTTAATTTATTTTAACGTGACATATCGGTATGTCACAGCTTCCCCTCTCCAAGCGTCATTTGGTTTGCTACAACCTAACTAAATGACAAGACTAAAATTGAACACTTTCTTCTTGCTTCTTCACACTAAACGACATTAACACTTTACACTTTGCACTGCACTAGGTCTTGTTACTTGCTGCCTTAAAACTATTTACATTTTCCTTTCGGAATGTGCCAACAATAACCATTTCATCAGGTATTCTAATAGCCGTATCTGCCTAATATTTGCTCCCCATTAACTAATTGAATACACATACACATTAAATTAAACTCCTACACAAACTGACAAAATACATAATAACAAAACAATAACAAAGAAAACTATTACACCTAATATTTACAACTATTTACAAATCTCTGTTATGACCAGTATATTTAATCATGCGTGTCGTCCCTCATATACGGCTTCATGTTCCTGTAGTTATATGTTCCCATTTGCGTCCATTTTCATCATTCAAAATCGCGGCATTCTTGCTAATACTTTACAAATTCGATACGGTCCTTTATACAACGGAAAAATTTATAAATAGCTTCTTATCCACTGACGACACTTGAGGTACTCTAATTAACACTTCATCACCCTCCTTATACTCGCCTCGAAAGCATTGTTTCTGTTTTAGCTTTCTTTTGGCTGCTGCCTCCTCAAATTGTCATAAATTATTCGTATCTTTCACATCATCTGGGTGTAGTCCAATTTGCCTGTACGACGCAGTAAAATCCAGTCCCGTGAATATCTGAGCTCCTTTTACCTTCCACATCATTTCATCTAATTTCGGCGGTTTTCATGACGAGCAATGGTCTTGCTATTGAGTTTCCTAGCATCAACACAAAATCTGATCTTATTGTCTTTCTTACGAACTATCACTATTGGGCTTATACGGTGTCATCGATTTTTTATTATACCATCCTCAAGCATCGTGTTTATTTGTTTACGTACTTCGCTTTTATATACATGGGGATCGGATATTGTTTCAGATTAAGGTCCCTCATCCATCAATTCAATTTTAAATTGATATCCTTTACCGCTCCCTTGAACTTCCAAAATATCTTGATATTCATTGACTAACGTTTCAATAAGCTTCACTAGCATCTATTCCGTTTTCGTCGACCGCGCCCTCTGCTGCCGTGTGGATCTGGTCCTGGTCTCTTCAATTTGTTCCGCAATATCGCAAATACACATATCTTCGCCCTCCTGGTCTTTGATCCTAAACAATGTTGTTGCCCTTTGTCACCTCGTAACAATACACTCCTGTTACCTATGTCGACCTTGGCGTCACAATTTTTAGGCCATCAATCCCAAAATAATTGGACGAATCAAATTCTTTACTACAATTGCCGGAAACTGAATTGTGATCCCTGAACTTCCACTTCCACCCAAATTTGCCGACTTCTCGTTTCGATGCGCTTCCATTAGCTGTCCGAATATCAAACTCCTGGTGGGTAGCTCATCAATTTTATTTCCCTTTTTCTTTAACTGCTCATACAATTTTTCCGACACTGCACAAACATTAGCACCTGTGTCAATTAAAATGTCTACAGGTAGATTCCGAAATATCCCTTCAAAATTAAACGTGCTATTCTCCGCCCGTTCGTCCGTATCTTCCCTTAATAAATCTTCCGCCGATACTTCAATGCTATTCAACTCCTTAAGAACCATCACGCCCTCATTATCATCGTTCGAAGTATCCGCCCATTTACTTCGAACACTGGGAGTTTTCCTGTTCAATCGCATTAATTTTCATTCCGTTCCATTGTTATTCTCGTTCCTGCCATCCTTTCTTTCTGAGCTATAATTTCCTTGGCGGTTGTAATTATTCATTGTTTTTCCCGTTCCATTGTTATTCTCGTTCCTGCTTTCATTATATTGATACCCGTTACTACGATCATAATCACTATTCAATGTCTGGTCGAATCGACTTAAACGTTCGACCAGATCCTCAGAATCAATAGGCAAGGAGTTCCACAATAAATTTTGGATATTTACAGGCAACTGACGAATAATAATTCTAATTAGTTCATTGCTGTCCATTCTGTCTTCGCATGCCTTGAATGCTGCTATTTTACGTGTTGCGAAGTCACACATATTCTCAGCTCCACCCTTCTTATACCTTTCACTCATTAATTTGTATTTTAGATCGAACTTGTGGCTTTCGTTCCAATATCTTTTTAAGAATTTATCCTTCCATTCCTTATAATTAGTCGGTTCCGGTACTAAAGAGGTCAACCAATGATGTGCTTTGGACGACATGGCTTGTTCTACTATATGCAATTTCAATCTTTCAGGGATATTATTTATCTTAAAATAATTCTCTAATTTTGAAATAAACGACCACGTTGTTCTTTCACATCACCATGAAATTTTAGGTGGCTTGGTATTACAAGCGCTGATGCATGCATTGGTATATTTCCTTGTGAACGCATCATGAATTCGTTTTCTAACTGTTCAATCTTGTCCTTAATGTCCGACATATATTTCCCAGATTCAGATTCTTGCACCATTTTAATGTTTCTAAGTCCCTCCTGTATTCGTTTTTCTAATTTACAATCCGAATTAACTAATTTAGATTCTATGTTTTCAATTTTTCGCCATGTTGAAGCGACATTGCATTTAAATTATCTAACGCGATTCGACGATTGTCAACTTTTCGCATTGTTGATCATGTAAATGTCCTAATGTCACAATGTTTTCCTGTAAATCCTTAACTTAGGAATTAATTTTGTCGCCAGATTCTTTTAATTCCCTCTGCATTTGGTCGACTTGATTATTAAAGACTCAATTTACAATGAATAATGTTGAATTCAGCCGATGTATCCGCCCGTAATTGCACTATTTCCTTGTGTATTTCCTGACGAAAATTCTTCAATTCTAATGACATTTCCGATGTCATTCCTTCCAATTAGCGTTATGTTTTCAAATTCAATATTCATATCTGAGTGATCCCCTCTAATTTATTATTCATATCTAAGTGATTCCATCTAATTTAGTATTATTATGCTCAAGTTTGCGTTCATTTCTGCTAACATCTTAAGAATTAAATTATTAGGGTCCATATTTTCTAACGGTGCAGCCATTATTTCCTTTTCTTGTGGTTCAATCTCAATAATTTCACGCGAAATTTCTCCTCAGGAGTTAGTATTAGCAGACGCCATATCATCTACATTAACATTCTCCATACGCAATTTTTGCTCCTAGTATCCATTTGAATTCTAATACAAATTAAAATCTCTCTGTTAAATTATTTTAAAATCACACCAATGAAATGGTCTTGGCCCTTTCTTATAACTAACAATTAATTTCAAATGTCAATCCATAAATTTCAGATTCCCTTTGGATCACTATATTATAATTTATAAGACTAATTTTATCCATGTCACCAATTGTTATAAATTATAACAAATTATGCATCACGTTGAGGCGCCATTTTGAGATATACCAAAATTTTCCTCTCTCTCTACATTTATATCTCCAAGATCTTAACGTCCAGCTTGCTGGGTCAATGGGTCACGATATATTTATAATCCTTATTACCTCTATAAAGGATTATAGGATCCTCGACTATACAGCGCAGCTGGGAATCTGAATAGAATGATTCTATTCCTAGTTCATTACTGTTTGGATTGACTAAATGAAAATTCACTTTCTTTTCTAAAGAACAAAAGTTAACAAAGTTTATTTTTACTTTTTTATCAAACAATTTAATGAATTTAAATTAGGCCTTTGATCATGATCTCTTTCAATTTACAATTTTACACCGCGGTTAACTTATCTTTTCTTCGTTGATGTCCCTCGTAGACTTCTCAGTCGAAATATCTTGCGATCTTGCCGTAGTCCAAAGTTCAACGAAATCCTCTTCTGCCTATCCAAGCTGGTCTCAAACTATCAAAATTACCAGTCCCGATTACGTCCTATGACATAGTCCCGAACTTGATTACCACTCCCGACAAAGTTCCAATTTATACTTCAATATTGCTTCCACATGAAAATATCTACGAACAGTTCAGAAGCGCGTTTCAGAGCAGACTCAAATCTTCCTGCATGATTCATCCCTCGAAGACTTCGTATTAAACTACCTTCATTTTTTTTCATAACATTTGACCGTCTAAACTTCTCCGCCCAATCCCAAAGTTTCTACTTTCGGCATCAACCCATCTCTTAATGCATTTAGAAAAAACAAAAACTACATTGTTTATTCACGGTCGTTGCTATGCTCTAGCTCTCGTGATATTTCGTAATGCATGTTCCACCATATTGTCTCCAAATAAATGTTAATTTATTTTAACGTGACATATCGGTATGTCACAATACATATACCCAGTGCTTAATTTCTAAACTTTTAGGTACTGGAATTGGCCCTAAATTAATTATATTAATTTAATAGGTATGGTAATATATTTATAATAAAATTTAATGATATATTCCTGAGGTACCAGAATCCTATTCCGTCTTGTTCCACCAGAAATCAAGCCCTGCATGTACATATTTTAAGACAAGGGATGTCCAGGAAAAGGGATTTGTCTTTACCTGCTTCATGATCACTTCTCTGTTTTTAAGTCTCTCTTTGAATTTATTCAGTACTTAAATATACCAGCTTTTGGACTCCACCATTCCTTCAATGTACATACAAGAAAACAACACAAAAAACAAAAAGGAAGAAAAAAAAAACAAATTAATACCTATCGAAAAATTAGAAGAGTCTCAAACTCCTAAAAAAATTCTGCATATTTTCTGAAATTTAATTTATTAAAGCCTAAACAATATGCTTAGTGCTAGAAAATTTAACCCGACATTCTGCTCGTCATATACAAATAGTTTTAATAATTAAAATATTGAACATATTTATCAAAAACAATAAATATATTAAATAAATTCATATCATTAGCTCTGTTAAGTTGAATTCATTTAATGGGTTTAAGCAAAGGCCAAATTTAAAAAATTTAATATTTGAAGAGTTCAAACAATCTTCAAAACATTTTTGATACAAATATATATGAACAATACTAATAAGGGAACTTGGCTTTGCACTTACTAGAGAAAATCAAAGAAAAGATTTCAGAAACACTTTGAAAAAAGGTTGAAAACATGGGAACTTGGACTTTTGAGTAAACTACCCTTACTTAACTAATTCTGCCACACAAACTTGCAGTGCTGCAACTTCAAACACGATTTGGGGCTTATGAGGCAAAATTGGAGCCTTATGTGTTAACCAGAATTATGGGGTTTTAAAATGATTCTGCTCCAATAGATAAGGCCGAGGCTACTCAAAATGTTGCAGTCTTCATATCTGCTGCTGATTGGCTAACTGGTGGCTCAAATCTTAATTCTCTGGATTAAAAATTGTGGCCATTACTTGAGGAAACGGTCCACAAGAAGAGACATTGCAACACAGAGAATTCTGTTGGCATAAGTTGTGCATGTTGTGCATATTGTAAAGTTATGCATATTGGTGTAATTCAATCGATGCGTTGTCAGTAAAATCAAAGATCTGAGTTTCCAAATGAAAATACATTTTTAATAGTATATATTCACTTAGCAGAGTAAATATGTGTCCTTCCATATCCAAAATTAATTTTCTCTTTTTCTTGTGTCTCATCACTTTAGATTTTAACATTTCAATCTGTAACAGTATTTATGGCAGATGTAATAGACGATACATTCATAACACAGAAATTAATAAAATGAAGATGTCAACCACAAAAAATAAAACAACAGACTTAAAAGAATACTACTGAAGAACCAAAAATAATTATTGACTGACCGATAATAGAGGAAGTAGCAACTGTCATCTATTTAGACAATTAAATATTATAAAGAATGAAAGATGTGGATACTATTAGTAACATTCATTAAAAGTAGTGGATATATTAGAAAGCCTCTTCCAAAATATGAATAGACTTAAAAACACATAACACCATACCTGAAGCCAATATGCAATAAACTGGTAAAACACACAAAAAGAATAATGTGAAACTAAAGGTAATCAAATGAGGTAGCATTCCTAGTTACTATGGAGGGCAAAATAAGGATATTTCAAGCAAAAAAAGCAAGTGTTTGATGCATAGAGAAATCAGGAGTAGTACTACTATTCAGGAGTAGTACAGGGAGAAACATGGGTAATACAAACCTAAAATTATATACCTGGTCTCAGTTTCAATAACTGTAGGAAAAAGTAGTGAGATATTGCATAAACAAGTCATACCTTTTCTACCAGGAATACCTTAATCAATGCACACGTTGCCAATCAAGATAATCCTGCACACGTTGCCTACAATATGTCACAAGACCTAACCCTCATGAACTATGGTCGTATTAGTAAAAATAAATCTAATTATGGTTTCTTCACCTCATTAAACAAATACCTTAACATATTTCAATACAAAATACATTTCATTACAAGCTGAAGAAGATCAATATCGGATATTTTTTTTTGTTATACAACTACCTAGGCTATTCGTGTTTCTTCCCTTATTGTACCGAAACTTCTTTTTCTAAAAATTTTCATTTAAACATTGAGAAGCTAACGAATGATCACGAAAAATACAATCACGCAGAATCGTTAAAATAATAAGACATCAGTTTTCAATAAAATTCATAGATTACCTTACATTTTTTGGATGCTATTGCTTCGAGACACGCCATGAAAAGTTTGGTCATACACGTCTCTTCAAAATTTCCGCGTTTTGTACATCCAAGGATGATTTATAAAAGACAATTTTTGTACCGGGAGTATTTGGAGTTCAGGCAAAGAGTCTCTAACATAATCGTACAAACATCTTTTTTGGTTGAATGATTGCTTTTCGTACTATTGGTCGAAGAAGCAATAAAATACATATTAATATTTCAAAATCATTACATTTTGCGTTAAGTTGAAGAATAACATACGAAAGGTCAATGTCTGCATTCACTGTATAAGTTTTTTAGGTTAGTGTCAATATTTATGATAAACAAATCTCAGCATTGCTTTCTTAAAAATATTGTTGTAATGTATTGAGAATAAAATACGTGAATCTTAATATTTTTTGTAATTTGTTAATTTGCATTGGTTATGAAGGACTGTGTTTATTATTGTTTCACAGCAACAGGATATTGTGTGAAATGATAAAGGAGTATATATCACACCTGTGATGTAATTGAATTGACAGTTGTAGCTGTTCTTTTTTCTTTCAGTTGACATGAAGCCATTACTTTCTAAACTGTTCAGTGCTACATATTGTGCTCGTCAGGGACAGAGGGTTTGCTCTCATTGCGTTAGTACTTGGACTTCCTTGGCTACAGCATTTAACACTAGACCAGCCAGAAAATTGAATTTAAGTTTGACACGGGAAGACTCTGTATGTTTCTGTTATTAGTGTGCAATATCAAGAAAATAGTAGATTTCTTACTGAACTCTTTTTTTTCCTTGTGAATTTTTGTAGGGCTTATTTGGATTACCCGAACTTCGAAGTCATGAAGGATTTTATGCAATGAAAGAGCATGCAGTAAGGGAGACTGAAAAACTAATTCAAGAATCATGTAGCAGTAATCGGTGTGTATTGTTATAGAAAATTGTATTCAAATTAATTTATCATTCTGATATGACCTGTAAGTTTCTTGTGTTTAGATCCAGGAAAATGGTAGAAATTTTTGATGAGCTGTCAGACACATTATGTAAGGTAGCTGATTTGGCAGAATTCATTAGAATTGCTCATCCTCGTGCTTCATTTTCTCAAGCTGCTGAAGATGCTTGTGTTAGTATCAGTGGCATTGTTGAAAAGTATGTATTTAAAAAAAAATTATTTCATATTACAAGAAAACATTTATTTCACTTTATTTACCTTAGAGGAAAAACAAAGACACAAACTACTTCCTGACTTAATTTACAAATCTGTGTGCCATTGTTTAAAGAATGTTAACTTCTTTGGCGAGCAATCTTGATGCAATTTGTGATATCCAGTGGTGAATAAGATGTAATTTAAAAGAGAAGGTGATTAGCAACAGTGAGACAAACCTTGAACTTGTTTGTAGTAATTGTGTATGAAAATTATTTTGTCCATTGAGTTATAGGATAGCTCACTGTTACCTTTGAAGCTCTTGCTTGGTTTTGGTTTATTGCTATAGTAGAGGGCAGAGGGCAATAAATGTAATACTTGATGTTACAGTTATTGCCCTCTGCCATTTCTGAAATTCATTCAATTTAAATTTGATGAAGATGGCATTGATATTAATGTCATGATGTAAAATGCTCACCATTTACTTTCTGCCACACCCTTTGTAGACCTAAGCTCTAACTAGTGTTTTGCAAATGATGACTATTTTGTTATATATGCCAAAGAAATGGGAACTTAATCATTTTATGTTTCTTTTTTTAGACTTAATACTCATAGAGAATTGTATTCTGCATTGAGGACAGTTGTGGATTCCAAGGACAAATTTCCAACAACGTCTGTAGATGACCATGTATCACGGTTATTTCTCTTTGACTTTGAGCAATGTGGTATTCACTTGCCAGAGGATGCGAGAAGACGTGTTGTGGAGTTAAATGATTACATTCTCCAGTTAGGCCAGAAATTTATGGCTGGAGCTGTTAGCCCTCGCAGTGTTCCAAAAGAACTTCTTCCTGACAATATTCGGCACTTGTAAGTAAGTTTTGCTTTGTAATATTTAATTTGTATCAATGAAACATGATAATATCATATACCACCTGACATTCAGGTGCATGAAACTGCTGTGACTGACCAGCTCTGACTCAGCATTACTGCCTCCACAAAATGTGTTTGTGATTTCCACAAAATTTGCCCAAAAGCTTGAGTGCTTGCATACATGATTGTCAGGCTTTTTATTTTTATCATTGCCATTACAACTTCAATTATTGAGTATGATACAAGGGCAATTTGTGTTTGACAGGACAAAACAAGACCTTAAGCAGTATTGAACCACACCATCATCCCTACTACTGATCCATAATATCGTGTAATTTTCTCAATTCAATGTTACATCAAGAGTATGTACAATTGACACTTTTACTGGTGTTGAATTTTTTTCCACGATCAGAAAAAATTATTTGGACATCTTTTTGTATACCTCATTGAGGCAAACTGTATATAAATTTTTTATAATGTACTACCTTTTTTTCTTCTCAGCTGTTCTAAATAAGTTTTCAAATGTAAGAAGTTTGGCTCTTGAAAAATCTTTGTTTTATGAACTTCATGTGATGAATGATACAAATTAAAAGAAAGAAAAACACCTTTCAAACTTCCCAATTTTAATTGTTATATATTTCAGTTGATCCAATGTATATTTAAAATTAATGAAGTGTCAGTTTCTTGAAGAATAGATATTTCTGCTTCTCTCTCATTTGGTTTGTGCATAATTTTTGTGTAAAGGGGCAAAAATTGTTGTACCAGTTCTGCAAGTTATAGCAAAATTGATTGTTGACCTATTTAGGAATATTTGTTTATCACCAATAAGTATTTATTTAAAAGCTGTCACTAAGCATGAAGGAATACATGAAGTGCATTATTTTTTCAGACTGAAAAACGTTAGTAACTGAAATTGTTCTTTCACTTGTTGAGATTTTTATGGTTCAAAGACTTGGACATTAATGCAAATGAGAAGGTACTACAAACTTCAATTCAGTTCATTTTTTAAAGAAAAATTTGCTTTAAAAATGTTTATTTAATTGTCTCTTTTTGGAAATCTTTGAACTGCAAGACCAATTCAGTTCCTGAATAATTTAAAATCTCTCTAAATATTTAAGTAAAACATGTCAATCAATTGGTGTGATTATTAATGAATTTTATCTGATACGTGTAGATTTGCGGTGGATGGAGATCAAGTAATAGTAAGTGGTTTATATGCAGATTCTCCCAATGCTCTGGCTAGAGAAGCTGCCTACAGAATTTTCCTATACCCTGACAAGCACCAAGAATATCTCCTAGGAGAAATGCTTCAAGCAAGGCATGAGTTGGCCAAATTATGTGGTTTTCCAACTTATGCACACAGGTTTGGAGCTTATAAAGAAAATATTTATTATTGTAAACTTTGTGCCTTTTTTATTCTTAAATATAGCATAAATGTTGCAGTAGCTAGGAATGTGCTTACAGCCAGTTCACATAATCACAATTCTACCTTTTGTAAACATTCTCCATGAATCCTTTGGAATGAAGGATTTTCTAAAGGAAATTCTACTTACAAGTTGTTTGTAATTTCTTGTGCATTCTTAATTATGGATGTTCCCTTCCATTATGTAGATATGTCTTTGTAGAAAGTATAAATAATGCTTGTTTTTGGAGTTTAATATTTGTTCTTTTATTTCTCTCTTTGGTGTGATCTTTGTCTAAGAGACATACTTTCACAAGTCTAGAACATATTTGGATGTTGAGACTTCTACATGTTACGTAATATAATGGAAGTTTGAAAGATTTAGATGACTTGCCTGGAAGCATAAGGGTTAATTTCTTATTTCCAGCTATTTAATGCAATTAAGGTGTGGTTATTAGAAAACTCTTTTTATATGTAGGAATTTTTCTTCACATTTACTTCTTAGTCATTTTTTGGTATACTTTGTACAAGTAAACGTAAATATCAATTAATATAAAATATTAAAACAAATATTATGGATAAAAAAAATGTTTCAAGAATGATCAGAATATTGTATGTTATAGAGCTCTAAAAGCTAGTACTGCTGAAACTCCGGGGATGGTCACAGAGTTCCTAAATATTATGTCAGAACAGTTAAGAGGAAGAGCAAATAACGATTTCAAGACCATGACAGAAATGAAAATTGCAGAAAATCCATATCTAAAGGTTAGAACATTATAATGCTTTGTTATGAATCATTACTTTGAACACACCGTTAACATAAAAGCTACTTTCAGGAATTGGCTCCATGGGATACACCTTACTTTACGCAAAAGGCGAAACGTGAATGGCTTCAGGTTGGAAGTTCTGAGTTTTCTCCTTATCTTTCATTGGGGGCATGCATGGAAGGACTGAACAATCTCATGAGACATTTGTATAATATTAATTTTGTGAATGATGAATTGCAACCAGGAGAAGTATGGGCTCAAGATGTGTATAAATTAGCAGGTAATGGGAAAGTTTCAATGCTCTTTCATTTCAATTACTAACTTTTACTTCCTGATTGCTAGGTTGGTATGTTTATAATAATGTGCTAGGTTTGTATGTTTATAATAATGTTGTGAAGTACTTCCACTTCTGCATAACATTTATTTTTATTTAAAATGAGGAAAAATGTCCTTTGATAATGTGATTTAGAACAAAATGTAATGTATGTAGTTCCATAGGCAAGGACGTACAAAATCATCAGAAACCTTTCTTACCTCGGCCATTTATTTTCGAAATTCTGAATTTTGGCAGCTATTTACGTGTTTAAAAACAATTATTAACTTCCCACATAATTATCTAAGAAGCTAATATTAAACTCAAGAATGAAAATAAAAAGTGAATAAAAGTAAATTTACAATTCTAACTAAAAGTGAAAATATTTCTTGTTAAATGACACGATGATCCAAATTAATGTTCTCTCTAAATCTTGTAAATTTAAATAGCCTTAACACTAATTTCAAACACTTTTCAGTTATTCATGAAGAAGAGGGACTACTTGGCCATATTTACTGTGATTTCTATGAACGGCCAAATAAACCAAACCAAGATTGCCACTTCACCATCAGAGGTGGCAAGGATCTTCCTGATGGGTCATATCAGGTACTTCTCCAGTTGCAGATACCATGAATTGTGTAAATGGCGGGCCGTTCATAAAAAGGCGAGAGATTGAATTATTGACGTAGTACATGAATATCATAAATACAAAATAAAAGTAGAAATATTTAATATAAAAATATTATTAAGTGATTTTAAAAAAATTCAAAATCAAGATGGAGGGTGAAACTGGACAATAAATAATAATAATAATAATAATAATAATAATAATAATAATAACAACAACAATAATAATAATTAATAATAATTTTAAAAAATTCTAGGGCAGCAGTCAGTGTATTTGCTTTCTTTCTTTCTTCTTTAGATACTGGGGTCTGGGGTGGAATTTGTGATGTACAAATGTATAAAATGAGTTTACATCAGGTATCCAAAGAATCACTCAAATGAAAAAAGTTGTTTAAAAAAGGAGGCTCAATTTCCGAAGACATATTTAAATAATATCTCTTTATTTCAATATATTAGCAGCAGAATATGTTCACTCCCAATTCTTCAAAACTAAATTTCTTTGTATGATAAGCAGAATTGAAATTTATTTTTAATATTTATTTACTCACACACCATGATACCTATTTGCTAAGTTCCATAGAGAAGGATACATTTATATATATATATATACCCTTGCTTCGCAATGTTGGTAAATTGTCAAATGAGGAAATCCAATGACATATTTTTTGGATACTATTTTTAGACAAATAATTGTAATACATTTACAAATTATTTTGTAAACTTACAGACTTACATCAAAATACATTGCAAATAAACTATAAAATGAAAAATTAACATACGCGATAATACAGCATCATTCATATTTCAATGTATTACCACTCACACTCACTTTGTGATGTTGAGTAAACTCCAAATCTAAATCTAACTAATGACAAGGTTTGCCAATTGGCACAACCTATAATTTTGCTGATCTTCTAGTGGACTGTACTGGAACTTTAAACTTCAATTGATTAAATAGACACACAGTCAAACATTCCATTACAAACTGTACAAAAATATAAAATCACTAAATTTCTTTTGAGATTCAAGTGTTGAGAATATGTGGGCTGTTCCTACAGCATTATGGTTATGGTCAGTGATTTGAAATCCTAAATGAGTAGCTATGATTCTGAAGAATTTGGGTTGAACATTTCTTTGTGTGCGTTTGAAAGACAGGTGACCAGACTGTGGAAGAGAATATCAAAATTGATCTTTCAAGCATTAAATAGAGAAGTTTCAGTGCATTGATAGAGTTGAATGGATCACCAATATGTCTAATAAATTGTTACATCTGGTTACATCTTTGTTAATATATGTTTAATAAATTGTTACATCTAAGTTTGAAGTGTAATTTATGTTTCAAATATTACATTTTTAAATCAAATTTAGTGTTTCGATCATGAATTGTTATAATATTCTAAAACAAATGACTTAAAGATGTAGTTGAATGAAAAAGACGCCTCTGTCAGGTCATTCTGATCGCACCATTTAGCAACTTCTACTGGTAGTTTGTAAGTCTATAATGTCATCCTAATCAGTTACAGACTTAAACAATTTACAGTCATTATCAAATTGTAAAAATTCCTTATTTCTCAGAATATGTGTAAATAATTTATAAAGACTGTGAAAAGAAACAGTCCCAGATTGGAAACCTGTAGTATTCCAAGTAATACTTAAAAACCATCAGATAAGGTCCCATTACTTTTAACAATTTGTGTTCTGTTGGTCAATTAATTTGTGAACCATTGTACAAGTTTGACCATTTTCTCTGATGATTGTAATTTGCTCAAAAGTAGAAGTGGTTAACAGAATCAAAAGCTTTTCTAAAATCTGTATAGGTTGTCAATACGGTATTTCTTTTTTAATGATTCTGACATATACTGTGTGTAGTGTATTAAGTTTGCATTAATATTTCTTTTCAACATAAATTCAAATTGTCTCATAGAGAGATGTGGGTAAATCAAAACTTTCAATTTGTCTGTAATTACCCATTCAAAATGTTTTGGTATAGTACTCAATAAAGAAACTGTATGATAATTAGCAACATTAGTTTTATCACCTGATTTGAAAATTGGTTTGCATTTGACATTGCGTTTGAACACAATGAAAATAGGTTTGCATTTGACTGAATAAGATCCTTCAGACAAGGCTTTATAAAATAACATCTTGAGTATTTGAGAAAAAAAATGAACTCTAGAATATTCGATCTGGACCTGCTCCTGTTTTACTATCTAATTTATTATTCTTTGTATGTATGTCTGTTATCCATCGTGATTAAAAAATATGGAGTCTGGTCACCTAAATTACTAATATAGTCTTGATTAGCAAGAGGCTTTTGGAAAGAAGAAAAGTATTCTGGAAACCCAGAAACAATAAAATTAACATAATTGAAAGATTCATTATTGCAGAACATTACATAACATTTGGCCTGACTTTTTAAAATTTATGTATTTCCAGAAAATTTTAGGATTCATATTGATAAATACTTTGATCTTACTGTTAGCTTCTTAATTCATTTTGGTTAGGCATTTCAATATGTCTCAAGTTAGTGAAAAAAAAAAAAGGAAGGATTTTAATTGTTTATAATGATTAGTTTCCTTTTTACGAAAGATTGAATTTTTAAGTTCCTTGCTATACCATTCTGGGAATTTTGTTATCCATTTCCTCTTTTTAGGTACAAGTTGATTCAGTCATAAGAGTAGTAGAATACAGAGTTTTGTATTATTTTTCAGAACACAGGTGTATAAGTTATATAGGTAATTCATTGTACCTTAATATGGTTTTTGGTATTATTTTATTTAAGAAAATTATTTATTTGACTGCCAAAACATTTTATATCAAGAAACACTTTAATTCCAGAATCCTGTGGTTGTTCTAATGTTGAATTTTCCTCTTCCTCGATGGTCATCTCCAAGTCTTCTGAGCCCCAGCATGGTGGACAATTTATTTCATGAAATGGGGCATGCTATGCACTCTATGCTTGCTCGCACAAAATATCAACACGTGACTGGGACTAGGTGTAGTACTGACTTCGCTGAAGTGCCATCTGTACTGATGGAATACTTTGCTGCTGATCCTAGGGTAGGAAATGATTACCATGAAAATTATGTTATTTACATTTCCTGTTTTATATCATAACTAATTTTCAGGTTGTCAGAACATTTGCAAAACACTTCCAAACTCAAGAAAAAATGCCTGAGGATATGTTATCTCGCCTCTGTGCATCTAAGCATCTTTTTGCTGCATCTGAAATGCAAATACAAGTCTTCTATTCAGCACTTGATCAGTGTTATCATGGGGAACATCCTTTGCCTGGAACTACAACTGAAGTGTTGGCTGCGATGCAGAAGCAATATTATGGGATTCCATGTGTGTCAAATACCGTAAGTGTTATCTCCATGCGTAATGTCTTAATTCACGCTGTGTGTGTCTCACTAAGATTCATAATATCATTACTTACTCTTTCAAATTTCAAAGCTGATTATTTCCTGCTTGTTTTTCCTTTTTTTTTCTCTTTCTCTCCAGTTAACATTCCTAAATTTTCCATTCTCACATCAGAGAATGCACTTAAATAAAAATCTTTTAATGTTTTCATTTCTAAATTTTCCTTCAAATTCTCTAGCTTTAATGACTTACCTAGTTGTTTATTTCATACTTTTTAAAATTTTTAGACAAATTATGTGTTATATTTAATTCTCCCATTTTCATGCAATCCATCAAATTAATAGCATTCTTGGTGGTCAGTTCCCCTTATTCTTCTTGTTGTGTAGATTTTACATCTATTTATGAAATATCTTTGAATACATGCGTTCAATATTTTTTTTAATTAAAACATTTATTCTTTGCCTTAGTGTAAATTTTCTTCATGGTTTCCTTATCAATTTGATACATTTTTCCTATTAATTTAACTTTTTCTTTCCATGTATGCAGAAGGGGTGCTGAGGGTGCCCGAACACTTACCACTAACAGTGGCAAAAAATGTTTTGGCTTATAAAATTACATCTTGAATGTTACTCTCTGAGTTGTCAAAGGGATACTCCTATTCCTAGCATTGTCTAGAATTGTTACTTTATTTACATCATTAAATTCTTCTAAAATAATTTCTTGAAGATTATAGTTGTTTGGCTGCTTTGTATCTGAAATGTTATCAGTGCACATACACATGCAGTAAATATGTGACAAACTTCTAGAGCATTTAGAGGGGTCAGAAATGACCATTTTTTGCCAATGAATGTATACAGGGAAATTGCATATAACAGTATTATGTTTTATACTTGTGGCATTTGTCCCTGATTTTTAGGCAACTCCTTATGCACAATATTAACAACACACAGACACTAACTAATATTTTCTCTCATATTTTAAAATTGCAGTAAAATCCTTCCATTACATTTTTCAAGAGCCCAAGAAAAAATGGTGAGATATCACTTGTGCTTAAATAATAAAACATAACACTAATCTTTCATGAGAAATTATCAGGCTTTTTAGGCCTTGCACTTCAAAATATGTCAGTTGTATCATATGTCAGCTGTGTCATATAGTCAATGTTTACTATTTTTTTCTAGAAGGTAGTCTCTTTCTTATTGAAACCATCATTGAATCATCACATGAACATTTTGAACCTAGTTCTATTTTACTATATATAATAAAAAACACTAACACCACCACAACCTGGCACTGGAGCCTCTGCGTCCACAGAAAGACAATACACAACCACGCCTTTGTTTGGGTAGGCTTGCAGGTTTGTTTCTAGCTTGATAAAGATTGGTGCCAGAAAGGAAAATAAACACTGATGCTACAGAATGGCACAGACTTTCTGCCATAGCAGTTTCTTAAAGTTTTCTAATTTCCTTGATGTGGACTGGCTTTACAGTCTTGCCCCATCTTCTTGCCAGCTGCCATCTATTTTCTTTTGTTGAAATTTTGTCACTTTTTCAGTTTCCTAATAGCAGAACCGAAATATTATTTTAAAAATATTAAAGAAGAATAAAACCTCGTCCTAAATAGCAATTTTCTTTGAAAAATTAGAGCCGTTTTTAAGAAAATGGCATTTAAGCGTTACTGTAAATGCAAAATTTGAAGCTATTTTTCAAAAAAAAATTTGAGTTTTTGAAAACTTATTTTTTGAAGCACTTTCTCAAATCAAAAAATGTGCATATTAATGGCATGAGAGATATTTAAAAGAATACCTTTGTGTAATTTTTGAAAAAAAGCAAGAATATTACAAAATGAACTTTACATCATATTAAAGAATGCCATTGGCACTATCCGTTGGAAAAGTTTGAAGAAAACATTTGGACCCACTTTTGATAATTTCTGAAAATGCAGAAATTTGAGCTCATTTTGACTGTAAACTGTTGAGTTTTTGAGAAACTTTGTATGACATTACTTAAAGCACATGCAATCATAAATATAATAATGTGAACAAGTTACCACTAATGTGAGAAATAAGTCAAAAAAATTACATTTTTGTAAATTTTGAAAAAAACAAAAGAATAGAGCTCTATGGTGTTTATGTTGTCTTACAGACTATCACTTTCACTTATATCACTATCCCTACTAAACATTTAAAGAAAAAAATGTGGAGCCTTTTTGGAAAATTTTGTTTTGTTATTTTCTAAAATTGCACACATTGCTCGCGATATTGTGCCAAAACTACTAAAATATTTTAAAAAATTTGCATGACCTTATTAAAAGATCTGATTATGAACAACAAATTTCATTTTAAGAAAAAATGGGAAACTTTTAAAAGTTTTGAAAATTCCGAGTTAACTGTGCCACCTTTATATTTTACTGAATTCTTACAAGAAATGTAAAGGAAAAATTTGGAGTTGTTTTTGAGAAAATTCTGAAAAGGTCCTGGGGGCTTTTCCCAGGAACTCCCAAATTTTAAAGAATATTTTTCAAACTCTCAAAGCTTCGATGAGAGCCAGATTGACAGGCATTTCATCAATTTGGAAAAAATCCTACGTATGGTTTAGGTGCTAGTGGTGTTCACAAATGGATGCGCGCTTGGCATCAATTGACTTTTTGTTATCAAGGGCCCACAAAACAGAGATTCTGGCTACACCATGTGTTAGAGGATTATTATTTTTTAATTTAGCAACTGGATTTATCCACTTCTTTGCTATCAGGGCCCAGCAATTAACTTTTAGCTGCCGAATATTCACCATTTTGTCGCGCAGCATTAGATAACTTTCTCTATATGATATTCATTACTTCATATATACATACGTAATAATTACTTTTAAACAGTGATTTTTTTTGTTTCCCATGGTTTTACCCCCTACTTTAGCTGAAATAAATGCCTTTTGCCCACCTATTTTAGTAAAAAATAAATATGTTTTGCCTACCTATTTTGGTAAAAAATAAATGTGTTTTGCCTACCTATTTTAGGTGAAATAAATGCCCTAACTTCCGGGCTCTAGAGGTAGCTTAAAATAAAGGCAAGGAATTGAAAACGCAGAAAACTCAAGATGAGCCAATTATCAAATAACTTTATGAAAGTTAATTAATTGGGAAATTACATAACATTGGGAAAGAAAATACAGAATAATTCTTAATCAGGCTATCAAAGTAGTAGCCCAGAAACGCTTAGGATTCAAAACTACAAACTTTTGAGACCTTGGAACAAAGTAATACAAGATACCATGAATAACATGAAGGAAGCATAGAAATACCTATAAACCTCAAGGCAAGGGCTTTTGCGGCCTAAGTTAGTATTTACTTAGTACTTACAGTTCTACTTTGCTGTCTAGGAGATGCCGCTTCCTTGGCGCAGATGCCAACATTTTGGCTGTTGTGCTGTGACCTTCATCAGGGCAAACTGGACAGAGGTGGACTCTAAGTGGCTTTATAGAACGAGACTCCCCTCCACCCGTCAGCCAGGTGGCAGACATTCGGCCAATCATGCAACGGTCTCCCTAAGCAGAATGGAAGAATGAGAGTCCAAAGCGATGACAAAGAACAGCAGCAAAGATGTTGACTGTGGTTAGGTTAAGTTTTGGGGATGTTTGATCATTTCCACAGCCTATTTTACCCTCATTAGTTCCCAGCTCTTTCCTGGCCACTTGTAATGGCCTGTTATTCTGGTAGTGGCGAATCTGGTAGTTCCTCAATGGTTTGCCCCGCCTTGCTGATGTTGCTGTGCCCGCAGTTACATGGGATGTCACACATTCCTAATGTCAGAAGATATGGAAGGTAGTTTTCAATGCTTACTAGCTTTTGCCTGAGTTTTTCATGGACTTGTGGGGCTTTTCTAAATTTTTCAGTGTATACTGCAATTGAATTCATTAACAGCTGAAAGTTCACACTTCTTTTAAATCATCTCAAACTGCATGCCAAATATGCCCTTGTTAATACCAAACAAATAATCAATAGTATATGCAGATGACTTAGTAACAGTGATGAAGACAGAAAATAGTTCACAAACTGCAGCCAACTACAAGCAGGGAATTCTGGCTTTTTGGAATTCAAGGGTTTTTCCAGGTCCTTTTTCACACATTACAACATATTTTTACATTCTATCGCTTACGCAGTAGAGCGAAAGGTTTATAATGCTGCGGGAAAAAGCACTGAATTTTTGGCAGAAAAACTCTTATTGCTAGGCCCTGGTAATGAAAAAGTGGATAAATCCAGTTGCTAAATTTAGAAAATAAATCCTCTCATATGCGGTGTAGCCAGAATCTGTGGTTATTGGGTTCTCGATACTGAAATCTAGGTTGATGGCAAAATGTCCATCCATCTAAGAGCGAACAAGGCTATCGGGTAAACCGTTCAACCAATTTTCTTGAAAATTGATATTTCTTAATCGATCTAGTGATGTCAGGGGCCCTTAAATTTGAAACCGATATTTTAATTTTGGGGGTACTTTACATGAGCCGCTGGGACATTTCCAAAATTTTCAAAGAAATGGCTCCATTGCTTTTATTAAATTTTGTGGTTGGATAGTGTGAAGGCCGCCTAAGAGAATAGTGCAGGTCTCATTTTCATTGAAAACCCTGATTTTTTGAAAACAGCAAAAGTTCAACATTTTTCAGTGTCTTCCTACAACTGCAATTATAAAGATAGAGATTTTTCTCTTAATGAAATCTGTTCCATGAAAATTAGATTTTGAAATAAAGTCAAATATAGGCAACATTTAATTTTGTTTAAACAATTTTTTTTCTCACAGACAGCATCAACAATTTGTATTCAATTGTCACCTCAGAACAAGAACACCTGGATGCATAACCATTAGGTCTACTTTTCACACAGGAATCCTGCATTTCAAGATGACGATGTGATTTCTTACAACATACTAGGTTTTTTAGATCTATCTTGTTTAAATCTACATATATTTTCTACCAATTTATTTTCTGTTTTGTTCCTAATTGTATCTTATCCTTTAGAGGAAATTTCTTTTTGTCCTACAACTGAATTGGTCTTTCTTCAATCTCTATTCTTTTTTTCTTTCTTTAAAACTGTTTTATACATTGTATTTATCATTCATTATTACTGTTTCATACTTGCAGGATTTTTTAATTTTATGTCCCAGGATACTATACTCTTCCCATGAATACAAATGTACAGAGTTATTCATTCAAACGCCTTTTTCAGAGCCTTTGAAGATTATCAAATTTCAGGGTTCCAGTTTTCTTCTTTCTATTTATGCAAGACTTTCTTTCCTCCAAACAAAAAAATTCTTTTATACCTTTTTATTATTAAACAATATTGCAATTATGAATTTAATGAAAAAATAAGATTGTAATTTTTATCCTTTAAGTATTAATTCAACACATTTATGCTTATTGTCTTTTAAATCTCCGCAGGCCTGGCAGCTTAGATTTTCCCATCTTGTGGGTTATGGTGCCAAGTATTACTCTTATCTGCTGTCAAGAGCAGTTGCCTCTTGGATATGGCAGGAATATTTTGAAGCAGATCCTTTGAATTCATCAGCTGGAGAACGTTATCGTCGTGAGTGCTTGGCTCATGGAGGAGGAAAGCCAGCTCGTGAACTGGTAGCTCACTTTCTTCAACGGGAGGTTACACCGCAGAATCTTGCACATAGTCTTATTACTGAAATAGATAACAAGCAAGCTCATATTGAGAAAATGAGGGTGTGATGCTCTTTCCGTTAATTTTTCAGTTTCTTTAAATGTTTTTCAAACTCTAACATTGTAAATAAATGTATATATAAATATATAAACATACAGTATCTCGGAATTTTGTGTCTCCTTTTAGTACATCCCTCTCACTTGCAAAAGAACATACAGGTCAGGGTGGCCGCCCATTCCCTGACTTCCCAGTTTTCCACAACATTTAAAAAATGTTTCCCTGATAAGATTTGTAGAGAATCTCAACCATTTAAAGAAAATATTAAAGCAAGTCTGAAGACAATATGTCTGTTTTCTGATTTTGCCGAAAGTACAAATAAAAAACTCAACAAATACAAATTGATCAAAAAATAATGCTGAACTATTTTTTAAAAGAATATTATTCTTTTGTAACCATCTCAAAAATTTTCTCTGACTTCTAATGATTCTTCCACAAACACCTTTACTTTCCCCTGAATTTTCCCAGTTTTCCAGAAAGTGGCCACCCTTCAGGTTAAAAAAAAACCCACTACAAATAAACACAAGACCTGAATAATTGATTTATTTCCAAAGTCTCTCTCTGAATTTATATTCATAAGTAACTTACTTTCAAAAGTAAGTATTGATTGAAGAACTGATTGAAGAATTTTCCTGATATCTTTTCAACTTCAAATATTTAATAAAATGAAATTACTTCACAAGGCAACCTGATTCTCAACCCTGAAGCTGACGTATTAGAAGGTTTACCTGATGGGTTACACTTCTAGTTGAAAATATAAACTCTCCCATGACCAGGGAAAAACAATGTTCTACTTGAATTTGCTCAACTAATACAATTAAAGCTTTAACTCAAAGTTTATCAAGTAAGCAGCCAAAGTCTCACAAGAGAATGAAAAATTCAAACTTGCAGTTTAATTTCATGGAGAGGAATTTTGTCATGAACATTTGTAAATGCAGAAACAGAAAGTAGAACATTTGTAAATACCATAAATGCAAAGGTTTTAATAAAATTTGTGTATCTTTTTTTCCCAAAAAAAATTCTGTATTCAGCAACAGAATTAAAAATTTAGTGTATTTGAATTTGGAGTGAGGTTTTTCAGAAGATGAAATGCAATTGGCAAATTGTCACACATTCAAACAAAATTTCAGAAAATATTTGAACATTCATTATACAAGATACTGTTTAGTGTAAATATATATGAATGCATGACAGAGTTGGAAAAAACACCCTGTGGGTATTTTTGGATTTTAGTTCATATAAAATAATAATTTTTGGATTTTAGTTCATATAATTTGAAAAGTCGAAATGAAATACATTCGGTACTGACAAATATACACATAGTACCATAAACCACCTATATTCAAGGATTATCACCCCACCTCCATGTTTTAAAAATTTCAAACTCATATAATTATTACCAGCAACAAATTTTCGTTAATGTTATTATCACTGGGTAATAAATTAACAAATTCATAACATTTAGTTAGGTTGTAAAAAAAAAAGTTTATGTAACTATAAGTTAGCTTGTGTTGTCTTTGTGTGTTGGTGTGATGTTTCCAGGCATGTCACCTGCCATGGTCATTAGTCCCATTAGTAAGTATAGTGAATGTTTTATCCTGGGAGGTGGTGGTGGTCTTCATATCTGATTGTACTTTTTTGAGAATGTTTTCATGCAATTCTTTGACTTTGGAAACATCTTATTTTAGAATTATGTTTCTTTGTAAGTTAGAAGTATGCTAGTGAGCTTTGCAGAAATTTCATTTCTGCCATTTGTAGTTTATTTTTTATCTTTACGTTCACCCATGATTTGCTGGCATCCTAAGTGCGAGGACTGCAATTGCCATGTAAAACTTAAGCTGTATCTTCTTTCGAAATCAGTTTTTAAGATACTTCTGTATAGTTCCACAACAAACATTTCAGAATTTTACTAGTTTTGCTTCCATGTCATGATCTATATTAAAGGAGATATCACAGCCTAAGTACTTGAAGTTGCCAACTTGCTATATAATGTAGTTTCACTTCAATGAAATAATGAAAAATAAAATAGTGATTGTAATGTTTTCAGTGACTTTCAGTGCACACTGTAATTTATCAAAAAATGGTCTTGGAACAAAGATACCCATTAATACAGCATATAAAAATAATTTCCATGATTCAAAGCACTAAAATACAATTTAAATTCACGAACGAAATAAACTTAATTGTGGAATTTTAAAAAGAATGCAATATACAATATGGAATTAAGTATTAATTATTTTATGACATTAACCTGGGAGTGCACACACTAGATAGTCTCATGCTACTGCCTGCAATGAATCTTTCAGATATAGCTGCAACTTTTCATGAATGCAAATGATCAGAAAGTCTATTAACTAAAATATGTATTTTACTTCATTTGTACATGTCCCTAATGCCATTGTCAATAAATCCTACACTGCAGAAACCTTGTCTGAATACTTTTGGTGGGAAAGATAAAAATTGGCAAAGTACATGCAAATATCATTAAACATCTTAATAAATAATCTATTTCCTTAAAAAAAGTTATATATAATTTCTAAAATTTTTGGAAATTAAAAAAAAATTCAGTTATAGCGAACCTGAACCTCGGCTATAGTGAACGTAGGAAATAAGTCCGGGAAATTAATAGGATCTCGTATGTTATTAGGCGGGTTGAAGGGCCTTCGGAGAGTGGGACAGTGTTCCAACAGAGCAAGAGGCATTGAAAGGTATCAAGATCACATTTTGATACTTAGAGACAGAGTACAATCCAGAATCAAGTATGGAGAGCACAACTCTGAAGAAGGTTCTAGAGATATTTCTAATGAAAAGTGCTCGAAGCAAACAATTGAAAATAATTGATTTTTTAAAGACAAATAAAGATATTGATATTTTCAGTTTGTGCTGCATTTTGCCGAATCTGTATATTGGTAAAATCAATTGTGATGAAATTCTATTTTGTTTTGAGATCATTGAATATAGTGAACCAAAACTGTTAGTCCCCAGAAGTTCACTATAACTGGAGTCAACTGTATTTTTACATTTTTCACACAAATATGTAGAAAGTTTTTGTCTTTTTCATTTTGCAAGGATTGCATTTTTTCATTTCGCCACAGACGTCTCCTGCATATCTTCTTTCTCTTTAGGAAGAAATTGTGACTGTCATTTCTTGATAAGACAAATTATTACATTTTCTGAACAGGCACTTGTCGTAGACACAGCTGAAAATAATGCTATGATACGTACTGCTTTCGCCTGGAGCTCACAATGCATTGGCACCCGTGCACAGACCGTATGAGTATCTGACAAATATTGTGCACTGTAGCAATCAAGTTTCAACATAGTCACGGGAAGTGATTCACAGAAAAAATGAAAGTAGAAGGCCAGGTGTTCTCAGAAAAGTACAATGAAGGAATACATGAAATATCAGATGCCTAACTCATCACAAGGATTCAGGAACAAAATACTGCCCTGGCTTGGATCTCACAGATCTATTGTGGGCACTCCCGGGTTATTTATTACTTTTGATGCTTTAAAACACAATACACATACATGCTGCTTATTATAAACAATTTATTCATGTCAAATTTTATACAAAATATTACTGAAGCAACTTTCCAACAAAGATTTTAAATAATATTAATGATAATTGTGTGACCACCTTCAAATTGCTCTAAACTGTTAATTCAAAACAAAACAGTTTTATTCATGAGTGACTCCCCCTTTTTAATATAAACTTGACATGAACTATAGGCTGCACTACCATTAAATAGAAACATTTTTTGTATAAAACTGCAACAATTCACTTGGAATTTTGTGGAGTTGAAAATAAACTTTGTAACCATACTGATTTATTGCAAAGTTGTATTAAAAACAAAGAAAACTGCAATAAATTGAGTTCATATACCTGAGGTAGCCAACTTCCATGTGAAGAAAGACATGCATGTGGTGAATTCATTGTTGTCTTCATAACCTGCACAAATGTAATTATTACCCATTTGTACTGACTCACAAACAAAGAATATTTGAACAATTAATCTATCTTACCAAATCAAAGGACTTTTGTTCTTTACCACTCAGTACACTTTATTCACACAAGTAATAAAAATTAGTTCAACTTTTATTACATCATTGCTCTCATTCCATGCTATGATTTTAAAATTCACATAAAACCTCTTAACACAATAACATACATTTGGTGAAGAAAAATGACAATAACAGAAAAAGTTGGTTACCACTGGAATATACAGTGTAAAATTTTTTTTAAAAATTTTCAAACGTTTCAGTTCAACTGAAACTACAACTAGAAAGCAATGACTGGAATAATTATAGCATTACAAAGATATTTCTCAAGAGTAATGCAGCAGTCAATTATTATCACCATTTAGTGACAATTCAGTAGTCTGTTGAAGAATGAAGGCTGCAATGAAGAGCCAAAGCTCATAAGCACTGTAGAGCTAATATTTTGCTTACCTGAACAGAGTATAGCATTATCAATAAATAATTTTTTCAAGTGTTAAATTTTATTAGCACTCATATTCAAATCCTCAATCCATGACCTCGTTTTCACACTATACAAGAAAATTCTCAAAACATGCAATGACGCAGCAAGTGAAGACATTTTCAAGTCAATGTAGTTCAATGTATTTCTTAACTGAAAATTTCCTCCTCACAATTTAACGTACAAGAAACTGATAAAATTTGAACAGTTATATGTTACTTTCACACACTCTCTCAAACATACACACAAAGGAAGGCAAAATTAAGCTTCACTACACTTCAATATCTTTTCACTGGATATATTTGTATATAACTTTTCTTCTTGATCACAACACATGTACATATCCTCAAAGCACGGACTGTATTCCATTGCCAACAGTTATTAAATATTTTATGACACGTATCCATTCAGTCTCTCACTAATTTGAGTATGCACTGTCACAAGACAAAGCATTTAAATATATCTTCGTTTCAGTAATTTATGCCACATAGTTGTATTGGTTAGGATTGTCTTTGTCCCGTTCCATGTAATCTCGATCGATTAAAGATTCAATTCGCTTCTTTAAGTCAGCAGGCTGAAAAAATAAAACATAACAAAAATTATTACTAGAATCTAGAAAGGACGTTAAAGAAAAGCAAAAAACATTTCAAAATTTGCCAGATCAAGTACTACTTTTAAATGTAAGAAATGACGTAAATAACTTTCTAAAGTTAATAAGAAAATTAACCAAAATTTTTACTTAAAAAATATGAATTGCTGCCCCCATCTTATTCCCAATAATAAACATTTTTATCTTTGATAGACAATGTAGAATTTTTGACATTTGTCATATAACAGGAAAAACTCATTTGTATTCATTCTCATTTAAAGTGATGTAGTTAGCATTTAAGCAATTTTGTAAAATTTCATTTAAAATTATTCATAGTTTTCATGCTATGTAAAAAAATACAAGCATAACAGCACCTTAATAAATATATACAGTAAATAATAACTGAGAAAATAGGAAATACATCAAATAAAATTATTGCTATAAATTATATTTTCAAAGAACTGACTGTCCCAGATGGACATTGAATCCAGATCTCCTGGTGGAGGCCCAGTTGGTCTAACCACTTGACCTAACATTGATTGCTGAGAAACCTGTGTTCTGTATTTGTTTTGATATACATAAGTTAAAGATAATCACAGAACTTAGATACTCTAAACAAGAGTGAGTAAAATTCAAAACAGTTCAAAAGAAGTTTTCAATTAAATAGAAAATATTTCTAAATTGTTCTGCAAAGACAAATAAATTAACACCTTTAAACAAACAAAAGCTCAAATGAGTATCAAATATATGAAAAGATTTTAAGGGGACTCCAGAAGACCATATTCCTCCCATAGTAATTTGATATTTCAATTTTCCTTTTCTCAAAAACAGTATAATTTGAAAAGAGAAATATAATGTTGTGTCACAAAAAAATGTTTCTTCAAAGACAATGAAATGTAACATTTAGTTAATGAGAAAAAAGAATCAGTATTTCTGGCATTTGTTGCGCATCATATTCATCTCATTAAATCTTCACCTACATAAGTAATTTCAAAATTTAAGTGTAAAAATAAACAGATGTGCACTTTTGAAGACCTATAAAAATTTCACACAATTCTGGGCAAGTTTGGAGAAAAAGAAAATGTCAAAGAAAAAACCAAACTTGTGGAAAAGTTGAGCTAAAGTTTCTAATACATTTCACCATCATAACTTGATTTATCAGAGTATTCATGATTATTTACTGTATATATTTAATAGTATAACAATATATAATTACTTAATCTAATTCATATGTACAATTAGTGCCTGGTTTCTAAAATTTTAGGTCTGGGAACGTGCCTTAAATTAATTATAAATTTAATAGAAATAGTCGTATAATTACAAAATATTATTTAACAATTATTTTTGAGGTACCGGAATGCCATTCCAGTGCATTCTGCCTGAAATCAAGCACTGTGTATAATAATCAATAAAATATATTTACCAAATTTTGTGGGAGGGGAAGTTACATTCGGAGCACCCCAAGATGACCATGCATCCAGTTTAGAAACAAATTTGAACACTAAAAGTTACAAATGTGCATCTATTCTATTCCAAATCAAAGATGAAATTTCAAGTATTGATATGCAATCAAAACAACAGAATATAAAATTGAAGAGCTTTTCACCTTTCCCGAGTCCCTTAACTTCTATAAAATTATTTATGCCTGGAAGAATAGTGTCCTGAACTACTCCAAATTTGGATAAAAGGAGACTTGTGTTTACCTTCACAGGAAACTTCAACTGATTATATAGTTCACTGATCAAAAGATTATGACTCAATGTTTTTCTCATTTTCATTATGCGAACAATAGCAGCATCAATTTGATACTGACGATCTTGAAACACACGTTCTTCTGTGGCCTTTTGCTCTTCAGTCTAAGAGAAGAAAAGAACAATTAAGAATTGGAGGATGTTCAGATTACAAAAACTGAATAACTCAATAATAAATCACAATCAAAGAAGTAAACTTACAGTTTCCTTGAGCTGAATCTGATTAATTTTTATTCTAAACAATTTGTTAGCAAAATCTTTATTGAATTGAAACCTATCATTATCTTCAACATCTCGCCCACGAGGAGTTTTCTGAAGAACACGAGCTTTACCACAAGCTAAAGATTGTAAAGTCCGGCGCAGTTCACCATCCTAAAAAATTACGTCTTGTCACAAACTGATCTCTTTTTATCATACATCACATAAATTTAAATAATAATTGTTACCTCAATGCCTGTAGCTATTTTTATGTCTTCTAATGACAGATCACTTGCATCATTAAAAAGAAGTAAAACTAAAGCTTGAAATAATGACACCATCAATTCTTTGTTACCCTGAAACATTCCAATTGGTTAAAACATTACACTCAACGGAACATTTCACAAATGTTTGGGATGCGAGAATTTGTTGAACACACCTGGGGAAATGTAGCTTTCAAAACACAGTGACCAAGAGTAGGCTGCCACTGTAATTTCCGCCCACTGTGTTTCCCAAGGTAAAATTTTTTGAAGATATTTTGATACTGAACCATTTCTAGAGGCAAATTCACTTCACAAGCTGGGTAAGTTGGCCAATATCCCATAGTAAGAACATTAACTGTCAGATCAATATTTGCTAAATGTAAAGATGGATATCGCAAATTTCCCATATGCTGCAAAAGAAATTACATAAAATGTGTAAAGAATATCATAAAACTGAAGGAAGAAAAAGAGAAACTATTCAATACATCAATCACACAATAATCAAATGATATTAACCTGCTTAAATGCCACATTGATGTCTTTGCTCAATTCCATATCTTTGAACATTCCTTCCAACTTTGAAGTAAAACCACCACCGCACTCTTGCTTAAGTTTTGACAACATACTTTTCTCAGCATCAACACTAGCTGACTTGCCAACTAAAAGACGTTTTGCTAAATCCTATTTAGAAAAATTTAAGTAAGAGCAAATATAAATAGTTCAAAGCCAAGTAAGGCAAATAAAAACTGTATAAAATACCTTTTTGTAAAAAGCTTCAAAAACATCTTTGCCATGAATGAATCGAAATAGTACCATTATTTTATCTAACAGCCTTTCTAGCTCTTCTTCTGTAGACTCCTTGTTTCCAGCTCTCAGTTTTGAATCCACAAATTTTGCTGAAGAAATACATCCAAGTCAGTTATGGCATGCTGAAGTTCAAGACCATTCATTTAACAATACAAAATAATATTACCTATAAGTTCTGCTGGTTTATTTGCTCGCTGATTAACAAAATTCTCAAATGCTTCTTTTAGACTATTAGCAAATTTTTCATTTTTTTGGAAGCACTGACATACAATATTATCCATTTTATCTTTGAAATCTAATAATTCCTGGACCATTGTTTTATCTTTTTCAGGATCTATGACTATAGTGCGGCCTTTTTTCTATAACATTAAGAACATATAAAATGCTCTGTTTCTCTCCTACAACAACAGCAGACAAGCTAGATAGAACAGTGATTACCTTAATGTAAGTATTGAAACTAGAACACAATTCTGACAATCCATTTTTAACCCTTGTAAAAAGGCTATACAATAAAGTCAAATCACTGACACGATTCTCTTCTAAAAGGCCATCTAATCCTTTCTGTAAAATACTGGTAAGATGTTCTGATAAAAGCTGCTTTTCAACAGTATGGATAAGTTGCCACCTAAAAATAAATCATGAATTACATCATTACATTAATCAAAAGAATTCTCCATATTATTATATTAATAAATTTAAAGTTTGTTTTAATTGTTCTCTTTCTTTGAATTGTTCACTATAAACATGACCCTTACTTTGTTGACGGGTCAAGGTAATGAATTAATCTCTCAGATTCTTCATTTAATCTTTTATCAACATGAGCTAAATATTCCGGAACATCATGTTCTTGCATTAGTCTTTGTCCTTCTGCGGCATAGAGTCTTTCAGTAGCTTCTAGAAACCTAGAAATATCTCCACACAATAAGATGATTCTAAAATATTCAGCAGAAACAAAACATTCTGCAATTTACTAACTTTCTCTCAAATGCATCCTGGTAGATCTGCAAGTCGGACAACATTCTTAGTAGAGATTTCAAAAGTGATTTATCAACTGTGTCACCTTGCCTTTCTTTTTCTATTAACATAAGAAGTCCTTCCACCGTTCGTGTCTGAACCAAGGTGTTCAACACAATATGCTGTCGAAACAGATCTAAACCCATATCCCTAGAAAACAAAATAACGATCTCAGATGTTTTATTTCTCCATTAAATTATCATTCAAAATTTGATATTAATTATTTCTTACCATATTGAGTGAATAGTCGGATTCTGTAGAACATATGTACGATCCAGAAAAAGAAAAATTCCTCTAACCATAATCATTTGTTGACAGTGAGATAACCAACATTCGTTCATTTTTTTAAGGAAAATATGTCTATCCATTGACTCTGCTATAAACTGCATAATATTTGCTCTAACATGCTTCTCTGTCAAATCTTAAGAACAATTCAAAGGACATAGAAAAATAAAAATATAACTATCACTCTCATTCATATTACATAAATACTGCAAATGTCAATAGCAATCCAACACTTACTTGTAAGATTAGCATAAAGAGTAGGAGCCATTTTATGACTACACATATTTTGGACAGCTTGATACAGTTCTTCTCGACCATATCGGATAGACGTAGATGTTTGAATAGCTATAACTGCCTCTTTAAGTTTTTCCCAAGTTTCTTCTTGATAATTCTCAGGAAGCTTTGGTTTTTCTAAAATATATTAACATTGATAATGGCAATAACCACTTCCAAAAATTAGAATTTGAGATCATGAGCTCATCAATGACATTTTTCTTTACAATGCATGTAGCTAAACATTTTGTTCACAAAGAGTTAAGCCAATTAATAACTCTATGCAAAAGACAAATGTAGTTATGTGACATATATAATTTAAACGTACAGAACATTACTTCTGTCATAATATTAATATCAACATACCTTTGAAATTTTTTATTACTAACTTCTTTGCTGCCCCTGGTTTTGCATTAATAGCTGGACTCTTGTTAACACCATTAGGATTACTCAAAGCCGAGAAGTTTGCTCTTTTCTGATTATTTGTAGTTGTGTCTGTCATACTCTTCTCGTCTATTTTCACTCTTTTGCTGATATTTTCACTATTCGACGAGTTCCTTTTTCTTCTACTATTCACACGGTCCTCGCCTTGCTGGGCATCATGGACTTGAATTTTAGTAAAACTTGACATAGAAATGCATGACACGGCCGTAGCCACAATCTAACAAAGTTTAAAATTTAAATAATTGTTTAAACGAGATGATTAATTCAACTTCACCATTTGCCATTCATTCGCAGCAATAGTCCGTCACTGGGATTCTATAAGCTCCACGAATCTCGTGATTTGCGACAAATAACGAGATCATTGACGATGGTGTGTCTAGCGCAGTCTATAGCGTTTTTCGCATGTCTCTGACAGGTCATCTGAGTCCACATTAGTACCGGACTACTCACTAGTGGCGCTGCTATACCGGTACCTTAGCGACATGTATAAATATTGTTTGGATATGAGCAATGGGCCTACGCAATGTAAAGTACACTTATATTTGGCACGTATTGGTGTCTGCAGTCCGTGTGGGTTCTATCATGATAATATAATTTTAATTCCCAACACATCTCGTTTGATCCGCCTTTGGTGAGGTGCAGACAATAATTAGTTATAGGTTAGGTAGGAAGGAACATGACAAGTGACACAAGGAACAGGAATTATTTGATACATTTGCATTTTTGTAGTATATCTTTATTTTACTAATGTACTTAATTTCATTTTTTCTTCAAACTGTATCAACAAATTAATTTTTCTACTTAAATGAAAAGAATTTTCTGAAGTAGAATATTTTACTCATATAAAATTGTTACATATTCATCATTTGGCTGTTACAACATTCAGTAATAAAATAATAAACATACACCATAAAATAATTACAAAAGGCCTTGTCTTTTAAGATCTTCATATGTCTTCCTATTTACAACATTTCCCAAAGAGTCTTCATACTCTTCTTCCTGTTCTGGCTGCCACCTTTCACCTTGCTTTTGAGATTTGAGTTTCTCCCACACTGAAAGCACAACATAAATAAACTATTAATACACACATTTCTCTTCACCAGCAGTACAGTTAGAGTTGGGCTTCCAAATACAAGAAAAAGAAAATGTTAAATACTATATCACTGTGCAGTCACAATATTTTTTTGTAATCAATCACAAGATTACAGAAATTATATAATTCACTACATATAAACATAGACAATATTATGTTTCTGTAGCATTCAGAGTAAAGCTCCATTTTCTGTCTAAAGTAAAGGACTATCTCTACATCTACTCTCAGGATCACTGGGAAGCTGATGAATCCTGTAATGCTTTATATGGTTCAGAGCATATTGAAGTCGCAAAACAAGTCTTTGGCGAGAGCAATTTGAATAACAATTTGCAAGATATGACATTTTCTAATTTACCCTCATACCGTATCTGGCGTTCTTTTGGATCGCACCATCGTTAATATGTTAATAAATTCCCCAATATTTGCAGGATAATTACATCCTTTTAGAAATGCCATTGTCACTTGTTAAGCAATTACAAAACCATTTCCACATATTTTCTAAATTTTGTTAGAGAGCTATAATTTTGTTTGTTTTCTAGTGTTTTGTTTGTTTTTGTGTGTTTGTCCAATTGGATTTAAGGTATAGTCTTAGTTTTCCATTATCATTTGAATTATCTTGACATGAACTTGACAAGATGAACAAAAAATGTGTCTGTTACTGTCAATATTCGGTTTATGTAAAAATAATTTTCACGAACTCCTATAAATATTTCTGAAGCATTATGTATCAATGATGGAGGCTGTGTATGGTTAAGTTATTCTTTATATGAAATATTTAATGTGAATAAATTACATTTGAAGGGTTGAGAACTTTAAGGGTACTATATGACATTTGGACAAAATTGAGATAAACACGTTTTCTTATTGTATTTTGTCCACAGAATATGGTCTGCTATTTTGTTTTCATTTATCTCACATCTAAAACCCCTGTAAGTGATGATAATGATCTTCAACCCTCCTTGTGCCAAAATATTAGAAGGGTACTATGTGTTTATGTGATCCCACAAGCAGCACGCTCTGTAGGATTTTAGGTGTACTGACTTTGCTGAAGCCAATAGGAAGCATGGATTAGTTTTGTTAACAAACACAAAATTGTCTGTCACTATTAAAATGAATTACATTTGATGAGTTTGGACACAGATTTTTGACAGTTGTTTAAAAAACTATTTGAAATAAATCAGAATCATAATTTTAAACATAAAAGTTTTCATTTTTTATTGGGGAGTCGAAGTTTGTTCTGCGACATTTCGAGGACGTGGATTTTTACCCCAGCTTCAGACTACAACAAATACTATATATGAACATTAGAGAAAATTGAGATGTTTAAAGAATGAAACTAGTGGTGCTAAAACAGCACATACTTTCTCATCCATACTTTCACACAAAATTACACAAAAAATTGTATATTACCCTATTTCACAATCTAGATTTAAGGAATAGATTTCACTATGGAAAAAAAATTCTATCTTCATAATTGTAGTTATAGGAAGACACCAATAAATTTTGAATTTGTGCAATTTTTGAAAAATTTGTTTTTTATGAAAATGAGACCTGCATCATTCTCTTAAACTTCCTTTACACCATCAAACAACAATATTTGATCGAAAACAATGGTGCTATTTTTTTTTAAAACGTCCCAGAGGCTTCATTTAAAGTACCCCCCAATTTAATAAATCAGTTTCAATTTCAAGGGGCCGTGACAGCAACCAGATCAATTGGGGAATATCAATTTTGGAGAAAATTAGCTGAACAGTAGCTGCTAGCGGTGGGCTACTGGCGTCATTTGATTCTAGATGGATTCTGACTTCACTATGTGTTAATAGGATTTTTTTCTAAATTTAACAACTGAATTTATCCACTTTTCCATTACCAAGGCCCGAAATAAGAACTTTTCTGCTGAAAATTCAAATCTGAATTCGAAGAACCTGAAGAAACAAAGTTACAATAAAAATTATTTTAAACACGCAAATAAAGTTAATGGCAGTTGTTAAATAGATATTTTACTAATAATCCCATCAAACTTTGCCTTCAGTGAATATCTAAAATTATAAAATAACTTTGTTTTCATTGTACTGTAAAATGATGAAAACGCAGTTAGTCCCCTTATTCTCAACCTTTAATTTGATGTTATTGAAAATAAATTATGCAAGGTATCCTTACGTAAAATAAATTCTTTACACTCAGTATATTCAGGTTTTCCATTTCCTGTTGTCAGAAGAGCTTGGGGTCCAAAAAGATACCAGGTATAGTATGTGATATAAAAAAGACATATGGTACGAGGGTTAATTTCATGTGCACTGAATTAGTACATGTTCAGCCATGATGGCATCCATGTAATTTTGTATCATGTCCCAGAGTCTTCTGCAACAACATGCCCAGAATGTTCTGCACAACTTGCTATTCATAACATCTTTCCCTAAGGAAATAGTATGTACTAATTGATTTCATGGACAAATGCAATTTGTATTTAACACTTGTTTGAAATATTAGGACACAAGTTACAGTAGGAAATTCACAAATATTAAATACATCATAGCCAGAAAATTAGGTTTCATATCAAATGTTACATATACAAGCAGTGGCGGCTCGTAGGGAAGTACCAGTGTGCCATGGCACCAGCAACAAAAAGGTAGGAAAAGAAAATTTCACTACCATTGTGTATAAAATATTGTTTCTTCACAATAGTTTTCTTTATAACTAATTTGAATGAGCACTTCGTCCTTCGATGGTCTATCAATACTCTCTTCAAACTCACAGGGTGCAGTGCCATCTGTCAGCCTCCTCCTAAACCTCTGAGCCACCTTGGAATTGGCACCATTATGTCCATTTAATGCTGTATGAAGAACTCTGTGTAGATTAGTATGCATCTCTTATGGACAGCATGGTGTCACAGGCAAAGTGGCACAGAAGTTCACGTTCTCCTCACTAGGGAGTGCACCAAAGGCACTATCTTCATCGTGCAGTCTATGTCTCGCTCAGGACGACCCTGATGCCCTGGTATTTCGTATGTCGTGTTGTGTTTCGCACATGGAGAGGTGGCGTACACAGTGGGCGTAAGGCTTTCCCTCTTCTTCCCACACCCATCTTCAGCGACCTTAGGAAGCTGCGATCTCTTGAGATTTTTGTGGGCGCTCAGGCCTTCAGTCTGAGTATTTTATTTGTCCTTATTATTTTTAGTTTGTTATCAGTTTAATCTTCATTCTAACTTAATAAACATGGTCACTTTAAAATTAAATTTTGTGCTTACAAATTTTATTTCAGAGATTACTACACCAATTTTAAAACATCACAACAATGTTTCAAAACATCTATGGTCTTTGACCAATGTTTTATTACTACCAATGTTACAATTTTGAAAATCACTGTTTCGTAGCATGTCGATGTAGCATCACTAACTGGCACCATCAATAGAATTCCGTACCAACTGCCACTGCATACAAGTAACAAGTTCTTGCCATAATTCCCTTCAAAATTATACACTTGATACAATAATTATTAAAGTACGAGGTCTAAATAAACATTTAGGTTTTGGTACTTACATGCAAGTGCATCTTCAATTTGAGTTACATTTGCAAAATGAGCAGTATTTGGAATGCCAAGACATCTCATACCATGAGCATGGCGCCATTCCTACAAAAATTCCCATTTTATTGATATTTTATAACACATGCTTCTAACAATATCTTTAATTTCTTTTCAATAATAAATACTTACAGCAAAATGTCTCTGGAATGCCTTTGGACCTTTGTATGTGAAATTACCACATATTTCACAATTATAACTTATATTAAGTCCATGAAGTTTATACAACCAGTAAGGAATAGGCTAGAGAAAAAGAAACAAATTTCTGATCATTGCAATTTCACGATTTCATTTCTATATGATATAATGTATGAATAAATACACATTCAATATTACGAGTAAAATAGAGACCCATTTCCCCCGATCACTTACTTCTTTCATTTATTTATAATAACAAATAGCCCAAGGCTAATTATATAAAACAATAATTGACACCTAAAAACAACCAAAATGCATCAAATTATAAATTATCACCATTCAATAATCCCCTGATCCATCCACTATAAACCTTCTCACATTTTCAATGCCTAATGGAACAGTGAATTCTGGTCTTTGCTGCTGCTTGTCTGGGTCAAATGAAGCTGATCAACCTGTTTTCTCACATACTTGTGGACGGCAGCATTTTCCTTCACTTAACACTTCTAGATTTTTGGTAATAACCTTTTTTCTAATCTATATATAAATATTAAATTTGTTTTTCCTATATATGTGCTTGTTTAATGTTTTGGTAAGTTCTCTTCCATCCAATTTATATTTTGTTCTTTTTACTTATATTTTTCACTTAAACTCAAACTTTAAAGATTTTCATTCTGTTTTTTGTAGTTTAAAATTAGTATTCAATACATTCAAAAAACGTTTGTCATTTTACTTTCAGATGAAAACACCTGATGATGTGTTACCACATACAAAACATCTGTCATTTTTAAGATTTAACTGTGATAAATAAAACTAATTCTTTTAAAATTGTTGATACATTTTCTGACATACTTTTGTTTAATACACTTTTGTTCTCATTTCCTTATTAAAGTTAATTTGCAGCTTTCTGATATCCTTGTTAGTGACATTTTGTCTTATAACATCCACAAGTTTATCAAAATCATTTTTTACCCTTCATCAAAAATTTATCTCATCCCCTTATCCATGGATTTATCAACCTATTTACCACACTATACAGATCTTTGCTTCATCTAATACTTCACATTCCAGATTCCTATTGTCAGGGATCACAAAATCAATTAGTGTTTCACTATTTGGAGTAAACCTAGTCGCTTTCCTCACCATTTTGTTTCATACCTACTACTTCTATATATGGTTTAATCCTTCTCGTATACAACCTATTTCAACTATCAATATTCAAGTCTCCCATAATTGTACAGCTTTTTTGGTTCATCTCTATTAACTCTTCCATTATCATATTAAATATATTAATAAATTCTCTCTGTCCTCCATAGACTTGACACACTGAGAAATATGACGTGAGTACCTAAGAAAGTTTTGAATACAGTGGTGACTCTCAATTAAGAATGCAACAGGGAATCTGCAAATTTCATGATTAAAAAATTGATTGTATTTAAAAACTGTAGTAAAAAAAATCTATAAGCAAACGACCCTTGGAAAACTTCAGTACCTATTTCCATACTTAGAAAGTAAGTCATCTGAAGGACAAGCACACAAGCACATACTAAAATCACTCCAAGGCTTTTCAACTGAAGAAAATAGTTTTTGTTAAATTCAAAGTGTGTTTTAAGGATGAACATATTCAAAACAACTTCTACAAAAAAATATTTGTTGGGGAAAAATCCATTAAAGAATATTACCTTCCCATCCCAACCTAATGGCAGATTCTTGGGATTGTATGGTACATCAGTGTCATCTTCTTCCTCAGATTCACTGGCACTTGCCTCTGCATCTGAGTCATCTCTCTCCCCTTCTGTACGTGCCTGCTTTCTCTGAACATTTTCTTTCGTAGCATTCCGCTGCTCTGACACCAATTCAGTAAACCTAGAAGAGCACAAGTGTTTTACAAAATTGTTCACTATATAACAATTTTTACTGTTTCATGAACCTATTACAATAATATATAACAAATTTTCAGCATACCTGTAGACCTGAGCTTCCAATAATGCAATATCTTTCTGACGTTCACTTTCTTTTCCTCTACTGGCTTTGCCAGGCTTGCTTTTTGCAAACAAAGATGGATCAAGTGACTTCTTCCCTTTTGTGCCGAATAATCTTTGAGCCCTTTCCTCAAGAGTCCTAGAAAGAAGCACTGCCTGTATACTGGAAGTACTACATGGTAGACTTTCAATTAAAGCGTTTTTAAAAAGTAATATTCTTTCTTTACTTGAATATAAATCAACTGAATATAAGATGACCTAATTTTGAAGAGGTCTCCTGTGAATTTTTAACTAATTCTTAATATTTAGTAAAAATAAAATTGAAAATTGTCTTGTTGATGAGAACACTAAAACATTGTCTGAGTTATCACTATTTTTATTCCTTAAATTCATCACAATAATGGTTTTTGCCACTTCTCTCTTATCTTCATTGTTTCTTTCTTTTGGTGCTCTTCCCATACAGCAGGTCTGCCCAATGCCAGACTTCTGCTCTTGAGAGATGCAAAAGTGCGGGTAGTGTGGGGATGGGGAGCAACCTGCTATTGCACAGTGGAGACAACACAGCGGGTAGATCGAATGTCTGAGCGTCTTTATGTCTTGGTTCAATTTACCTTTCGAATTCCTCCAAATTCTATTTTGTGACAAAAATGTGCCTACCTACATAATGAGAACAATCTCTCATGTATAGACAGATAAAAATGAAACAGACAATTCCAATAAGGATAATGTTTGAAAGCAAATATTTTTGTCCGTTTTTTTCTCCTTATTATGAACTTGAATAAAGAGACACCAAGAAGCAAAACTTTCAGACAATATGCTGTAGGCAATCATGAGATTATAGTAGGTCTTGTTACGTAGAACGCAAAGGGTTTAATATTTTTTATACAATGTCATAAACGATGAGAAATAGTAAAACAATGTAGGCTTTCACGGCCGGAGTTGTAGTCAAAGTTTTCTTTTGGACTGAAGGGCCATGGTGCATTGGAAAACATATTTCCAGACGTTTCGTCTGCAACTACGGCAGACATCTTCAGTGGTGATGTCTCGGACGAAGAATCCTCCTTGATGGTTCCCTGATGACTGACTTCTCTCAAGTCTCTAACTCTTTAATTTGTCCAACTGAGTTGTGAACTGTGTCTTCTGTGACCTCCATTTCACAGGTAACAAGGGAGTTTACAAGTTTCTAAGTCTAGGAAGTTTTTGCTCAGAACATATTTTTGTCATCCTTTTCTGTGGTTGAAAGTGGAATGTGTACTTCTATCAATGTGACTTTCTTCATTTCCATCTCTTGCAAAACATGATTTGCACTTACTAGGCATCAGACATTGATCTCACAATAGCTGAGTCAATCATGTAACAAAATAAAATATTTAGGCAAAAACCTCATCTTATATTCAGGTAAATACAGTATTCTGATAATAATCTACCATGTTATTTCTTTGCAATGAATTGTAGTTACTAACATTGTATGATAATGTAATAATCGCTAATGACCATAGATGATGTGACTATAAATCCGTTAAAACACATTCATCCTTGATCATTCAGTAAGAATAATTTTAAAGTATTTTTCTTCCAACCAACAAAATCCACTCAAGGCTTCGTGTAAATTTTGAATTGCTGCAAAGAATCCTGATTTCTTCAGACATTTTCTATAATGGTTTATCATTGCACATATTCAGTGTTAAAATGTATTCTATTCAATTAATTTACTTCATATATTTACAAACCACAAGTCTTTGAGCTTACCCTCCGCATTTCAAACCCAGAGCCATTAAAGCAGACTTCAAACGATCCAGACCAAGAGAAGCAAGTTCTTCCCAAGATGAGAATGCAGAGAGGTCCAAATGTGCACCAACATTAGTCAATGCACTGCCAGTTTCTTTCTGTAAATTAGCATTTTCAAGAATTTCCATTGAATGCTCACATATATCTCATATTATAATTCCAATGATTTTGAAAAGAAGTTGCACATATACCAACAAATTATTGGCACAATTAAAATGTTCATTAAACTCTTAAAGTTTATATGTATACTGTTCTGACAACCCATAAAGAGTTGCGCGGAAATGCTATACTGTCACATCTGTATGGTTCAGACATAGATCATAATAAAATCTTTTAAAGAACACAAGCACCAGAAACACATCTCTAAAGTCTTCACAGGTTAATGAACTAATTTATGGTTTTTGAGGAAAAAGTGATGTTTTTAAAGGTAAAATTATATCATTCTAATTAATTTTAAAAAATTGCTTCACTCTTTAAAAATACAAAAATTAAATGTTATAAACAAATACTAACTGGCCAACCTGGAAATGTACCAGCATCCCACTGTGTACTGAACTGCCTCTGAACACCCTCCATTTCTGCACTGATGTCTAAAAGAGGTTTAATTCTCTGTACATACTCGTGTAGATAATCCAATAATGCTTCCAAATATTTCCTATATTCTGAGTTTTTACGTTCTTTAGGTATGTCAAACAAATGATCAAAAGTTGTCAAGTATGTAATATAATCCACTTTCTATAAAAGAAGAGAATACATTAAAATAGTGAAACAGGGGGATTAAAAATTAATATTTATAGTTTTAAAACCTCAAGCCAGAAGGTTCTTAATTACACAGAAAGAAAGAAAACATACTTCAATCCCTTTGAGATTTACATATTTTTCATAGCATTCATGCAGATCCAAGTATTTGCCATATCCCTCTTCATCAGTGAATTCCACCATGTTAGCTTGTTCATCAGTTGGATTTTCCCGTAACTTTGCCAGTTCTTCAAATTCTACTGACATTGGAATACTGATTTCATTAGGCAAGCGCCGATAAAAGTCTTTAATTGCTTTCAGGCGAGTGTAAAACTCGGCAAACTCATTGGGTCCTGACAAAGCTGCAACTTCTTCTTTCCTTAGACCATCTTTGTCCTCATATAATTCTTTTAGGTTATTGGTACTATCCATGTAATGCTATAAAGTAAAAAAATTCCAATATACAATTCAGGTAAAAATATCTAAAGCTATAGTGAAATGCGATTATCTGAAACTTACATCCAGCAGCATTTTCAAACGATGGTCCGAGTTAATCATCTCCCTGTACTGTAAGCACATTTAAATTGTTATTAAAACACATTCGCTCAATAAAATGTTTTGCCATAATATTTACATGATTACTCACCATTGTCTTTTTATGAAGCATTTCCTTTACCATGCCATCCATTAAACGTTCTCTTTCTTCGTGATACCGTCGCTGCTGTTCTAAAATTGTTTCCATCTTCAGTCACTTAGCAAAATACAATACTCATTCAACACAACACCTTGACAATTCACTGCAGATATTTAATCGAATTTCCATCAAACCAACATATCAACCAATAACCCACAACAAACCATCAAGGTGCGCGGTGCCCGATTATACAACGATTACTATTCATCTGTGTTCATCTGCAAACTTTTGTATACTCTCTCTGAATAACTGACTATCTACGGCCGTAACATGATTGGCACAGTTGTAGAGTTTTACGTACACAAAACTACAACAACGTAGCGCGAGTGTCTTTCAACCGTGGAAGTATTCTTCGTATTCTACCACTGTTAACCTTCCAAACAAATCCGCACAGCTACAGTAGTGATCAACCAGCATCAACCTCACCTCACAAAACCACATTCCAATAAATTCTTAACTCACACTATACATCATTAAGCTGTTTGTCTATGACTCAAACTGCGAGTCATGATATAATATTCTTTGATCATGGTTGCCAATGGCTGCTCAGAACGCCCTGGAGCAAAGGTATGAACGTGAAGAATCACGATACTCACGACGAAAGGAACGGATCTTCTTGGTTCGGACATGCGCGGCAGGACCATCACTACTTTGCTTCTAACTACTTTGCCTTGAAACCGAACTGACCCACTGACACTGACAGTTGTAGTGCGAGTAACCTAAATGCCCACTGCTCTACAAATGGTAATAGTGTTTCAAAAATATTTTTGTAGCAGTTTAATTTTTAATGTAGAACTCGTGCACATTTTAGTTTATATTAAGTAAGGCTTTATTTGAAGTTTGCAGTACATGTCACTAGCTCTTATTATCTTAATCATAGATACAATTTTATTTTAATCTTGAGGTTCTTCTCTATTTATTATTACTTTTAAACTAGTCCACAAAGGCTAATAAAGGTTCTAAACGGGATGAAACAGTAAGTGGTGCAGCCATGAGGAGAGCTACCAAGAAGGCTGGTCTGTCATCAGAAGTAAGTGTCCCTTCAGGTTCAACGTTGAGACGCTCTCCTCGATTTAATGAAAAGGTTTTTATTTAAGTTTGTTGCAATTAATGAAGAATTTGAAGAAATAAGTTAGTTGAAATCTGATATATTGGATGTGCTATGTCCCTTTCAGGCAAGACCTTCTGCAGTCATTATAGCAGCAAAGAAGAATGCAAGGCTGAGACAGACAAACAAAAAACAGTTAGATGTAGTTGTCAGGGACATTTACCAAACAGTAAGCATAGATTGTTAAAATATGATTTTCTTTCATTCCAGTGATGTTCCTTTCATGCTCAATATCAAAAATGTTTGTGTTCTCTACCTGTGCTTTGACATTAAAAATGAAGCCAATTCTTTCTCATTTAACTGTATCTCTGAGACTTTTTCATTCTAACTAACCTTAATGGTGGCTCTGCCAAATATGGCAAACATTTCATGAATGTGTGCTTTTAACATGAATTGTAGGCGTGAGTCATCACTTCTCAGTTCTCGAAAGCAAGGTTGAAGTGTATTTTCCGTTTGCTTTTCAACCTGATTCCTTTTCAACTCTTACCTCAAAAGGTGTAAAATCCATGTAAATTTGTTGTATTCTAAGAATAGTAATGTTAAACTTAAGTTTTGTGTGTTTATAAGTTACATTTAAGTATTCCTATTGATGCTGCATGCAATGTCAATTATTTGTGTAACCTTCTGGCAAATGCATTATTGTTTGTACATTTGCTTTAAAGTCTTCAAAATAAAGCTAATGAAAATGCACATTATTTTTATCTTTCTAATCTTATTATCAATATTACTTGCATGGAAAAATGTTTTCAGTTTCTGTAACTCAAAGATATTCTTGAAAAATATTATTTGTTAGCTATTTGGTTTTCTGACCTTGATAATACAGTGACCTCAACTCTGACCTTGTTGACTCCAGTAGTATTGATTACATGTGGGTTTTAGTGTATGACTTGGACATTTCTATGAATTCACAGCTCTATTCATATCTGACTCTTGTTCCTGCACTGCTGTGTAATATATGTGCCTAGTGCATTTGTCCGATTTTATTCACAGTTGTAGTGTTCATGCTTTGCCTTTTATTCTCTTTTATAACAAGTGATCTTTGATTTTTTGTTTCTTGTATTAGTAGATTTGTGAAATTTAAAATGATTACTTCAAATAATCCCTTAAAGATGTGTGCACCATTCGCATGCAATATTCTTGTATAGAGACTGACATCAAAAGTCAGAGTTTATTGTTATGATTGCGATTTGAAAGCACAAAGAAAAATGTGACTTGTGTTTTATTGATTTTCAGGCTCGAGAGGCAAAGGATATGATACGTAAGGAGACTGGAATCATTTATGATCCACACATGGTGAAACACCAATGTTTATGGGATCCTAATTATCCCGAATGCCCTGACAGGTTCTCAAAAGTATTGGAGCGGTATGTTTAGAACTTTTATCTACAAAATAACTAAAATTATACAGTATCTTTCCTTCATTTTCATTTCATTTTTTAAAATTAAGATTTTGCTTCATTGGACTGTTCTATATTTTTTCTCCTTAAATTTGTTCTCTTGGAAAGCATCTTAAGTTGTTGTTTTAATTTGTTTGTGGTATACCTTGAGTTCAAAACTTCCTTTGTGATACTCCATAATAATAATAACACTAGAAAATATATCTTCTTCTGTATTAGTAACTTCTTTATGATGTGTAACTCATTAGGATGACAAGATATTTCCAATCTGTTGTTTTACAGATGTGAAACACTTGGACTTCTCTCTCGATGTACAAAAATTAATCCTCGAGAAGCAACAGAAGCAGAGATTCTCACAAAACACTCACCTCAGCTGCTAGAAATTTTGAAGGCCACTGAAGGTGTACATGATGAAGATTTTCTTGAGAAGCTTTCATCAAAATATGATTCAATCTATGTTCATCCTGTAAGACTGACCACTTTTAATATAATACAATAATTTGTAAAGATATTTAATTTTATCTTCCTTGTGTTTGTAGGATACATACCAACAAAGTCTCATTGCAGTGGGTAGTGCAATAGAGCTTGTAAACGCTGTTTGTGGGAAAAAAATCCAAAATGGCATGGCTATTATTAGGTAAGTGTGGCTGTTTGAATTGTTTACTGATGTTGGGAAACAAGGGAGATTGTGGGCCTGCACGGCCTATTTTTGAGACTGGACTTTCATTAACACTTTCCCTGGAACAAATGGAAAAAGTAACAAGTGAAGTATACTTACTAAGAAATTTGAAGTTAATGAATTTTGTAAAAAAAAATTTTTTTTAAAAGTATGTGAAAAAAAGTTTTCTTCCGTCTTGGGTGGGAGATTAAGTGGATAGCACCCCCAAAAATTGCGTAGAAATTGCTTTCGCCCTCAAAAATTAGTAAAGTTTGTAATACAAGAAATTTGAACTTTTTCAATAAATTATCTTTTATCAAATATGCATATGGGGCATCACCCTAAAATCAAAATATTCTTGTATTCTCAATGAAATTACATATCAGTTTTCTAGTTACAAATTCTTCTTGAAAGTTTAAGAATGAAGGCTCAAGTTAAAATTGTCATAATTTGGACATTTTTACCCCAATGGATGTTTCACCATTTGCATGGGAGATGTAAGTGGACAATTCTCATAACTGGCTTAGGTGGCTCAAGGGATCAGTTGATGTCAACAGAGTGCTTATAACTGGGTGGTCCTAGGCTGAGTGCCAACGGTGGCAGAATTTCCAACTCGAGCTAAACAGTTAGGTCAAATTCAGCCACTGTCTGGAAGAGATTTCTAGTGGTTGGCTGCTCTGTTTAATAGTTTCCCATGGCCCAATCAATACCAAGCAAATGCCGAAGCAGTACCCTAACAAGTGGGCCACAGACCAATCGTGATTTTCCCTTCCTCTTTCTTGTCCTACACTCGCCCCCTTAACTTATAACCCCTTACACTTGCATGCACTACACTGCCACACATAGGCAGCTTAGAGCTTAGAGCTTGCTCTGACTGGGACAGCACCCTGTTGGTAGGAGATGCCTGGTTGGGGAAAAACCTGTGAGCCGACCTGTAGTTCAGTGCCGGATCTTGCCATCCAGTGAGAGATCATCGCCACCTCCCATGATGAAACCTGCTATACGCTTACAGGACTAATCAATCCATTAATGGACAGTACTCTTAAAAAACACACATCTTGTATTGTTATCAAAGTGACACATCCTGTTGTTATATAGGTCTAATTTGGTTAGAAATAAATTTGTCATTGCAAGTACTGACTATACTGTTTAAGTTACAAAGCATTTAATAAAAGAAATGTTTAGTGATTCTGTTCAGCAGAGAGAGGTATTACTAACAAGAAAGCAATAAGTACATTATAAAATATTGATTCATAATTGCTTCAGTTCTCTTCTGGGAAATTTCTTTCTAAATTCCCAATCATTTGATTAATCTTTTTATAAGTATTTAGATATTGTAGTAATTTGAAATGTGTGTGAAATTTAAAAATACAAAAGAATGTGAATTCAAATGAAGAGATGGGGGAAAACAATAGTCAGATTGACTTATAACTGCATATAAAGATACAACTGTTTCTCCTTTAAGTAACTCATTAAATTTATTGTTTAAGCATTTGTATTCTTGTCTTATATTTTTTTGAAAAATTAACTTTTTACTTGAGATATCTTTCTATGAGAAGCAAAATATAGTTTTATGCAAGTAAACTATCTGGCATCTTTCTTCCTACTTTGCCAATCACCACTTTTCTCGGTGCCTCAAATCTGTTTAATTTCTCCTGCCCCTCATTGTTTTTGTTTATTTCATTGCAAGAAAGTATTTCAAATTCTCTAAAAGTCAGCACGGTATCTGAAAATTGCCAATTTCTTTTCTCTTCATCACCTTGTCCCCCCCCCCTCCCCCCTTTCAACCTTTGAAATAAATATTACGCAGTCTGTGCAATTTGGTCATTAGAAAAAAAGAAATGACTAATGTTGAAATGAGTTTTAAATTCCTATTGTAAATTAGTAATAATGTTATAAGACATTACTTACGAATGCAAACACTATGGATTCATTAGAACAGTACTTTGCAAGTCTTCACAGGATACTTAAAGTAATCCACACACACACACACACACCTTGCCAAAATAGTTAAATCACTACAGTTATGTTTAATAAGTCTAATACATAGATCTTATATTCTCTTTGGAGAAAAAACAAAGAAAAACACAACAATAACAACAAAACAGCAGCAACAGCCACTGATATTTGGTAACTAACTTTTGAATATTATCATTTCAGTGACAAAATACCAGCTGCTTGTTAAATGATGAGTTGTTGTATGAGTTACATTGCTTTCGAAAAATATTCTTGGGATTTCTTTAAAATTATTTAATTTCAGTATAATAAATGGCTAATTTATGCTGCATAGAAATGTCATGCAGAACACTAACTGCAAGAAAATAAAATCATAGTCCAAAGTGGTCAACTGAAAAACAATTATTTCTTTGTTCTTTTGATATTTCAACCTGTTAATTGAACATGTAATGAAGCTACTGAACATTGAAATATGTAACTGCTATGGTATTGAAAGGACCAGGCATGGTAGAGCATACTTGAAATTACTAATTTAGAGAGTTGCAATTTTGTTAATTATTGTTTCAAAAGTCTGATTATTGTTTTAACTTTGTTACTAAGGCCTCCTGGACATCATGCCATGAAGAATGAATTTTGTGGATACTGCTTTTTCAACAATGTTGCTTTGGCAGCCAATCATGCCTTGGAGCAGGGTGGTGTATCTAGGATACTTATTGTAGACTGGGATGTACATCATGGACAGGCTACCCAGCAAATGTTTTATGAAGACCCAAGGTATGCATAAATTTGAAACAGAAGCATGTTCAAAAATTTGAAATGAATTAACATAAGAATAATTTGAAAAGAAAATTATAGCAGAAATGCTGTATTCTTATTGTGTGGAATTTTGAGTACACTGTTCAGTGGATTATATGTTTGTCTTTTATCAGAGTTGTTTACTTCTCCATTCATCGATATGAACATGGCACATTTTGGCCTAATTTATGTGAATCTGACTACCATTATGTTGGAGAGGGCCGAGGCAAAGGGTACAACTTCAACATCCCTCTGAATCAAACTAAAATGTCTGATGCAGATTATCTGGCAGTCTTCCAACAAGTGCTTTTACCAATGGCTGTGGAAGTGAGTATGGTTTCTAGAAATTCAGCATGAAGTAATTAATAATTATTAAAAATGCTGATATAATGTGAATCAAGAGAAATATTTTGTTGTTCATTTAGTACATTGTAAATAAAATGTTATTTTATAGTTCCAGCCAGAACTTGTGTTAATATCAGCTGGGTATGATGCAGCCATTGGATGTCCTGAGGTGTGCAATTTTAAAAAATTTTTGTAGACTTTCTTTATCTTTCTTGTTTGCTTGCTTTCTTTAGTTTGGGCCTGACCTGGTCATTGTGTCAGCGGGGTATGACTCTGCTCTTGGGGATGAAAAGGTAGCTAATTATTTCAATGATGATGATCATCATCATTATTACACTGTGGATTATATACACAAAATGAATAAAAAACCTGTTCTAGGTCTGAAAGACAGTTCCTTACTTGATTAATAGAAATAATATTAATTTTTTTTATATTATTGAATGTAAAGATGTAATAGATGAGGTATATCAACAGATTTAAAATAAGTACATACATACATTAAATTATAATCATTATATAAAATTGAAAGGAAGACATTTTCTGAATTTTTTTGCATGATTTAACAATTCTAAATGTATTTTTAAACTTTTTAAAACCAATGAAATAACATTCAACAAATTTATTGAAATGCTAAATATAATGTGCAAATTGTTAAATGATAGATTGTGGAAATCTTTGTACTCTGGATAGGGTTTTGCCTACTAAAATCAAGATTCACAAACTAGTGTTAAGTAATTTTGATTCTATATATTATTAATATTCTGTATATAATCCTCAGTCCCTTACTTTGCCAATTTTTAACATGGATATTTTTATGAAGCAAAAGAGTGATAAAACTTGTTTTGGAAAATAATGGACATAAATTTGTTGATGCGCTTAAATGAAATATCAAGAACGACAAGCATTCTGCGCCGTTCTATTTCTCCTAAATAATCTCTACTCTATGACAGCAATTATATATTCCTTGTCAGATGTAAAAGTTGGATGATATAGAAAAGGGAAAAAGACTTGAAAAAGTTTAGTGGGGAGCCCTCTACAATGACCTTTAGCTGCCTAAAAGTTATTGTGTCTAGTATATATATGTTTGCATTTATAAAAATTAGTTTTTAACAGCTCTTATGTGTCAAATACTTTATAGTAGCTCACATGTCTTTGTTTGCATACTTGTTGAATTAATGAAGAAATTCAATTCTTAAATAAAAGAAACACGATTGAAAGATATAATGTTGCAGTTTGATGCCCTGCTTTTCTTTAAATTGAAGTTATTTATTGAATAAGTATATTTCATTTATTTTGTTTTGTGAGTAATTATTACTTGTTGATTATTGTAGGGCGAAATGGAAGTGACTCCTGCATGTTATGCGCATATGTTATCCTCTCTCCTGCAACTTGCCAATGGAAAAGTTGTGGTGGTTCTTGAAGTACGTATTTTACTTCAGCAATGAATTAAATGAATTTAATTATGGAAATCTGGTACTAGAATTGTCTGCTCTAGGGTGGCTACTGTTTAAAGTCTCTTGCGGAAGGTGCTGCTTTGACGTTACGTTGTCTTCTAGGGGATCCCTGTCCATATCTTCCCAAGTTACCACCACCATGTGAAAGGTATAGTGAAGATGAATTTATTTGATTACTTTATGTAATACATGAACTTCTTTTTAAAAAAATGTATTTAGTTTAAACATAATGCAATTTGAATCCTGTAAAAGCACTCATAAACAGTTCTCGATTTCCTTGCTGCTTTCGCCAAACAAATCACTTGGAAATGTGTTTTATTGTAACATTGACTATTTATTGTGTCGGTTTCACTGACACTATAGTGAGGTTATTTTTCCACCTTTGATATTGGATCTAATTTACATATTGAAAATTTATTTTTAATTTGTAATAATGGAGGATGTAATTGGATCAAACAAACAAGTAATTTAATGAAGATTAATTAATGTTTCAACTAATGAAAAATTTGTAGCAATAATGTGGTATAAAAGAGAACAAGTCTTGATCGGTATCAAGTAGTGGTAATCTGATTAGTTAATAATTAATGAGTTTGTAATTTGTTACTGGGATACCTTGGAAATATAATTTATTGCAACTATATAGAAAATCTCTTGAAAAATATATTTATTTTCAGTATTCAAGACACTATTTTGAATGTTATATATGCTCATCGAGAGTATTGGCAGTGCTTCCAGTTTCAAGACACATACAATTTGAAGTCTGAGCCTCAAGATCCTGTTTTATGTTCTGTAAAAAGTGATGGCACTGTAGATGCAGATGAAACCAAGGGTGAAGAAGAACTAGATGCAGTAGCTAGGCATTTACCTGTAGTGAAATACCTAGGCTCTGAAGAAAGACCAGAATCATATTTGACTCGAGATTGTTATCCAATTCAAGACAAAGAGTTTCAAAAAGAACTTGATGCAAGATTGAACATCTTGATTACAAGTGAGATATATTTGAATTTTCTTCCTTCTGTAGCTTTCTGATGTTTGTTGATGTACCATTCATGGATTAATTGTGGGATACTTGAATGCTACTGAAAACAACATATCATTTTCTCGAATCTATGGTATGTATAGAACTTGTTTTGGTATGTATAGAATGTCTTTTTCTAGTTATTATGCTTTTCTGCAGATACGAAGCTGACTTTTGCCCCTAATAAAGTTTGTTTGGTTTATGATGAAAGAATGATGAAACACAAAAATGCCCCTGAACCGTGAGTTTTTGTGTGTGCGTTTTTTTTAACATACAGGACCTCTGAGAAACTCGGCAGTTGAACTGAAGTAACTAATATATTTTCACAGGTCACATCCTGAAAAACCAGAGAGAATTTCTACCATTTATTTTCGACATGAAGAGTATGGTTTATTGGAGCGGTGTCACAGACTGAAAGTATGTATAACTCATCCTTGGCAGTGGTGGGCTGTCGGTACCCACAATATTTATTTGAGAATCTTTTGAAAAATTAACACTTTTTTAATGAAGAGGAAAGGATAATTTTTTTAATGGACAATTTCTTGGTCCATTAATTAGACTCAGTAATAAAATTAATAAATGTGAAATGAAGAAGTACAAATACTTGTAACTTGAAATGTGTGTATAGTTGCATTACATACAAGAAAAGAAATTCAAATGGAAATACTGTAATATCAATAATTTCACAGGCCAGATCAGTTACTCAAGAGGAATTATTGTTGCTACATAGTAAGCAACATATAGACCAAATTGTAGGCACCAAGAACATGAAATTTCGTGATTTACATAAAATGCAAGAAAATTTTCGTTCTGTTTACCTTCATCCAGACACTTATGATAGTGCCTGTTTGGCTGCTGGATCCCTCTTGCAGGTTTGTGATTATTTTATTTGGTTTCTATTTATTTTAATTGAATGATTTTGTAGCATGTTTTTGCCTTTCTTTGAGATACTTCTTTGTAGTAATTGTAAATTTCTTCAAAAAAATCTCTTTTACTGTCTTGTATATGTACTTATATTCAGAGTAATATATGTAATACAGAGAAAGTTATGTAATGCTGCAGAACATCAATTTTGAGATTTCAACGGAAATACCCATTTTGGGTTTTGGGGTCCTCCCCCCCAACACACACACTCGTTAGAAAACTTATCTAGTATGTGACAGTCAATGCCATAATACCACTAGTTTTCTTTGCAAAATGCAATCTTCTTGTGCTTATATTGGTGTTCTTGTTATACATGCTCTCAGGATATTTTGAATAAATTCTTTCATTCCTCATGCTTATGTCAATTTTCAGAAAGTATGTAATATAATTCTATATCAAGAATTTTGTAATTAATGTTGTAGGTAGTTGACTCGGTATTGAATGGAGAGAGTCAATCGGGTATTGCTATTGTAAGACCTCCTGGCCACCATGCTGAAGAAGATGAACCTTGTGGCTTTTGTGTCTTCAACACAGTTTCTATTGCTGCAAAATATGCTGTGGAAGTTCATCGCCTGAAAAGGTACAGTTACAGAGACTGTTTTGAAGGTAGTAAATGTAAGATGATTATCATACAATAAGTTCAACCTTATCCAGAACTTCTCTTTGAGGAAAGTATGTTGGAAAATATGTCGTCTTATGTAGTTAGGAACGTATGTTGTCTTATGTATCTTTTATTTATTTCTTTAATGCAGTTTTGATCAACTGAAATATTTATAGACATTATTGTGAGTGATTGCTATTGTAGGGTGATGCTTGTGGATTGGGATGTTCATCATGGCAATGGTAGTCAGCATACATTCGAATCTGATCCACGGGTTCTTTACTTGTCCTTACATCGATATGACAATGGAAGCTTTTTTCCTGGCTCACCTGATGCCAATTACACTGTTGTGGGTTCTGGTGCAGGTGCAGGATTTAATGTCAACATTCCTTGGAACAAGGTAAAAAATTGGCTTACACAGAGCATTTAAAAACTCTCTCCACAGTGGCCATCTTCGCACTCCACTATCCTTTATGTGGAAATGGTATCATTGTGGTGCTCACATAAGAATACGATCATGTATATTTATTTCAACTACTGCATGCTTCTGAAAATAACATTCAAACACTGTCGTGGTGATTAAGCTCGCAATGTTTCCGCATAAAGGATGGTGGAGTGAGGAGACGGCCACTGCGGAGACTTTTTGAATGCTCTGTAGATCTTCAGTACCTCTTAGATATTCTATGTTTTCTACATTCTATTAATCTTGAAAATATTGAAGTACTACGAAGAAAAACTCAGTAACATTATGGGTGACTGGCCCTGGAGAATGTCATTTCTGAAAGTAAATATCTCAAATGATTTATGTTTTATTGCAGCATGGGATGACTGATGCTGATTATATTGCTGCCTTTCATCGAATTGTTCTACCCATTTGCTATGAGTTTGCTCCGGAACTAGTCTTGGTCTCAGCTGGCTTTGATGCTGCTGTTGGTGATCCATTGGGTGGTATGAATTTTTCTCTCTCAGAAATGCTATTACCACAGCTGTTTTATATTGTCTAACTATTGTCATAACGGTTTCAAAATGAGATTTTTACTTGCATCTGGTATTTTTACGAAAAGTGCGTATTATATTCTCAACAAAAGTATTACAATGTACACACATAATTTTCTTTTCCAATGTCATCATTGATGTTTTATTGTGCATTTAAAAATTATATTTTTGTTGCTGGAACAAATGTATTTTTTGATAATTAAAGATAAAAAACTACACGTGCTAAAGAATGGCACCGACCTTCTCGTTGTAAAGTTTTCTAATTTCCTTGGTGTGGCTTTAAGGTCTTGCTCCATTCTCTGACCAGCTACCATCTGTCACCCAAACAACATTATTTTTGACATTTTAAAAACTGTTTGTTTTCCTAATAGTACAACTGAAATATTACTTCAGGAGTATTAGAGAAGTGTAAAACTGCATTCTAAATAGAAATTTTCATTGAAAATTTTGAAGCCATTTTTCAAAAAATGGCGATTAAGCATTACTGTAAATATGAAATTGGAAACCCTTTTTCACTGGAATCTATTGAGTTTTCGAAAAACTTCATTTTAAGCAATTTGAAGCACTTCCACTCACAAATGCAATAATGTAAACAAAGCAATGGAAATGTTCATATTAACATGCATGAGAGAGATTTCAAAAAAATCACATTTGTGTAATTTTTGAAAAAAAACAAAACAAAAGAATACACCAAAACAAACAGTGCAATTAGCATTATCTGTTGGAAAAATTTGGAGCCATTTTTGAGAAAATGACGTTTCAGCGTTTCTGAGAATGCGGATTTTTGTGCTAATTTTTACAGAAAACTGTTGAGTTTTTGAGAAACTTTGTTTGACATCACTTAAAGCACGTGTGCTCATAAATATAATAATGTGAAGAAATTGCCTTTAATATAATATTTACAGACATTAATTAATATAAGTTTTACAGACATGAGAGACAAGTCAAAAAATTTACTTTTTGAAATTTTTGAAAAAACAAAAGAATCCAGCAATATGGCGTTTATGTCACGGCATAGGGTTTGTTTAGCACTAACCTTAACAAAAACTTAAAGAAAAAATTTGGTGCAGTTTTTGAGAAAATCTTGTTTTTGTTATTTCTTAAAATTGCAAATATTGCACACACTGTTGCACGAAAACTACTAAAATTTCCAAAAGAAATCTATATGACCTAATTAAAAGAACTATTTATGCACAACAAATTTCATTTGAAGGAAAAATCCAGGTCTTCAATTTTGTAGTTGTAGGAAGACGCTGGAAAAATTACTTTTGAAATTTTCGAAAATTCAGAGTTAAGCATGATATTCTGGCTTATGGCTCCTTTATAAGTATTTTGCTCTTATCTTACAAGAACTTAAAAGAAAAAATTTGGAGCCGTTTTTGAGAAAATTTAGAAAATGTCCGGGGGGCTTCATGTAAAGTATCTCCAAATTTTAAAGAATGTTTGTCATAATTTCCAAGATTGAACTAGAGCCGGTTAGACAAGGGATTCTTCAATTTGGAGATCATACTGATGATTTAGGCGTTAGGAGTGTTCACTGACGGTCGTTTTGCTATCAATTGGATTTTCGGCATCAAAGACCCATAAAACAGGGATTCTGGCTACACGATGTGTTAGAGGATGTTTTTCTTTTAATTTAGCAACTGGTTTAATACAGTTTATCGCCACCAGAGCCCGGTAATGAATTTTTTCCACCGAAAATCCGCCGTTTTTCCGCGCAGCATTACATAACTTTCTCTATACAATGTGTAGTACTTCTTATATATGTATGTATATGAAAAAGTCAAAAGTTTATCTTTGTATTTATAATTGCTGTGAATTCAAATGATTTTATTTTACAGGTTGTAAAGTGACTCCTGAAGCATATGGTCATCTGACACATTGGTTGTCTGCCTTAGCGAATGGTCGAGTCATTCTTTCTCTGGAAGGTGGTTACAATGTTACCTCAATATCATATGCTATGACTCTGTGCACCAAAGCTCTTCTTGGAGATCCACTGCCTATGTTACAGCCACGTCTAGCTCCATGCCCTAGTGCTGTAACTACCATAAAAAATGTAATACGGGTCCACAGCAAATACTGGTCAAACCTCAAGTTTGACTTAGCATTGCCAAAGGAGAATGTTCTTCCAGATGCAGAGCTTTCTCAGAAGACTGAGCCTTTTGGCAATACCAATGATATGGATAGCCTCAAAATAAAAGGAGAAGGAAATGAATCAAGTTATGTCAATGCAAATGTGATAACAGAGATCTCAAACAATGTCCCCTTTCAGAGTCCCACAGAACTGAAAGGCTCGTATATGCTTCCTGCTTCACCCACAAATGAGGTGATGCCAAACTCAATGGCAAAACTCAACTTAGAAGAGAGTTCTAGTCCTGTCAAGTCAGATGAAGTTTTACATTCCAGTCAGTGCTTAGTCAGTATGAAAGAGCAGACAAAGTCCTTAGAGAGTCCAATGGAATTATCCGAGGATTCCTCCAATTTTATGGTTAGCTCTGTAAGCTCCCTTGAAGGGGAAAATCAAGTATGGTCGCAGATAAGTTCAACGAGTGCCAGTGAATCTTTAGAAATGATTACAGATAATGTAAGTAGCTTTGAGTTCACCACTAAAGCAGAAAATGAAGACAACACTCTTGGATCTTCATCAGTTTCTCTTCCTGTACAAGAAATCAAAGCAAACATTCCAAAAGTTTCTGAAACAGATATCAACTTCCCCACGCTGTATTCCAATTCAAGAAACATTGATGCAAATTCAAATCTGCAAATCAGAACAAATGCTTTTAAAATCCCCCCCAAACTAGTTTCAGAGGATCAAGTAAACTTGACAAGCCAGGCTGATGAGTCAATAAGGAAAGCTGCTGACAGAGAAGAGAATAGACCAGGCAGCAGTCGTCAACCTGATGCTGGAGGAAGTAGTGTTGGTGGAAGTGGGGCCAGTGGTAGTCCTGGTCAGCCGCAGAATCTTGTAGATTATTTATCAGACAACTTGCAGGTATGTGGTACAACTCATCGATTTTTGTTTATAATATTATTAATGATAATTCTCTGCTAGTTCTAGTTGTGTTGTACACTTTTCTGTAGTGTGATTTCTTTTGTCCTGGCTCATTGTATGTCAACTTTAAAATTATAATCATGCATAGTTTTTAATAAGAAATACTGTAGTTAAGTTGGAGTAAATATATTACATGTTTTGATCCAATTTTCCAGTATTCTCTCATTAGAACATTACCATGGTAAAGCAACATTTGAGAGTTCTTACATGTCGTTTCCGTTTATATATTATTTAAATCGTCATACATTTCATCGTGACAAATAAGAATGGTCATGTTTAAGGAATGTACATTACAGAAAAATGGAAAAAAATAGAGAGGTTTGCCCTTCAAAAGGTTGTTACCTCGAATACAAATTTTCTGATTGATAGAAAAAAATGTTGTTGCAGTTGTTGCTTACTGGACAGATGCACGCTGTGATTCCTTTGCCTTCCTGCCCCCATCTTGATGCCGTCAGGGAGGTCCCTGCTCGAGGATTAGATGTGCAGAGTCCTTGTATGGAATGTGGCTCTATTATTGAAAACTGGGTGTGCCTCGTGTGCTATACTGTACGTATATAAAATATTTATTGCAGATAAGATATTATACAAATTTTGCATAAAACAAATAGAAATGTAGCATACTGAGCATTCTTCCCCAAACTTTATTTTTTACTAACTTAGCCTTTCCTTAAAATATTAAACTCTGATTAGTATATTCTCCTTGCATTAAATTAAAATAATGAACAAAATTTTAAATCAGCATTCTACAAATTCCATGAAAATGTCTTGATAAATAGCAGGTGTCAGTCACGTTAGGTTTCATTGCATAATAGATTTTCTTTTTGTTCATATTCTAATGAAACAATGACCCTAATCACTTTTCAATTATGAGAGGATTTTTTCTTGTTTCCCTTTGACCATTTACTTTCAATATCTGTAATGCCAGAAGTTCTGTGATATCCAGTCTCCCTTCAAATCAAATTTTAGCTTTTGATTTTCCATCTCTGACTCAGTGTTTGTTCTTGCAGTTCTCGTCACTAATTTTTTTTCAAGGATTGAAGGAAAAATCTTTATTTTTCTTCTATTAACACCAAAAATGTTTAATGAGTGGTTTACTATTTGGTGCTACTGCAATATTTTAAATTTAATATTGCTACCCTTGAGTAAGCCCTTTGTAGAGGAAAATTTTGCTTGCAGGTACATTGTGGACGATACATCAATGGTCACATGATTGAACATGGAATGGAAACTACACATCCACTCACACTCAGCTTTTCTGATCTCTCAGTTTGGTGCTACGCATGTGAAGCCTATGTGGATAACGAGGTGATATCTCATTTTAACTTATCACCATAGTATTAAAAAGCAATGATTGTTCATGAATGGATTTTTGTCTCTTTGACTGTGTGAGATGTACAAAAAACCCTTCAGCCGAAAGTGCTACAGCTTTTCCTTTCTATAAAGAAGTTTCATTTTGAATTTTTTGTTTCATAGGCTTTCTATCAAGCAAAGAATGCTGTTCATCGTAGTAAATTTGGAGAAGACATGCCATACGCTTATGGGGATTGAAGGAGTGAAGAAATAGTGATCACATAGAGCCAAAATGATCTCAGAGGTTCTGTGAAAGAAATCTCTTCATTCTATTTTACTTTCATTACCCTTGTTTCTTGCTGTCACTATCTTCAAGATTTATTCTAGTATTTTTTTTATGTTTTGTGCTATGTTAACTAGTTCACAATACTGCCATTTGTTATAAATTAACTGAAACAATCTCTAATGAGGTGAAAAGGAAAACCATTACACACTAAGATGCAGTAACATACCAGTAACATGAACTGTTGCAAACAGTTAAACTCTATTAGAAATACTGCGTAGCCTGAGTTTCTTGTGTGTGTAAAACATTTATTGTTCAAAATTTTACCCCACTACACACAACAAATTTTTACCAGTTTCCATGGTAACAGTAGCAATGCTCAATATCGGTAAATTTAACATGTTTAAACAAGTTATGTACCCTTAAGAGCATGAGTTGTTAAATATTCTAGATTTAGATTTCTGACATGTGACAGTTTGGCTGAGTTTTATCATCTCTTCAATTGCGTAATTGGAGATGAGGTTAATTAGTTACAGAATGCTACATTTTGTTTCTTTTATTAGTGTGACTTACTTGTTTAAAACCATGCTAATTAAATACCAAAACTTAAAATGTTATAACCAATGCAGCTTTAACAAGATTTTAGTTTTTGTAACATTTTTTAAAAAAATGTACTTAAAATTTGAAGTTTGTCTGCAGAAAATGTTGTGACTGTGACTTTTAAAGTCTTAAGAAAATGTTTTTACAAGTTTTATAATTCAGTTCCTTGTTGAAATAATTCAAATTGGAAAGAAAAGAAAGCAATCCTGTACTGGTTTCTGAAGGTTTATCTTATCTCCCCACCCCACCCTTATATTCAGACTTCCCTTGTGAAATGTAAAAAAAATGTTAAAAACAGGATTATTCTCCTTACAATTCGTTCTGGTGATAGTGCACAAGTCTGTGGCCTTATAAGTAACAACACTTGAAGTTTGTGTAGGCTTCACTGAGAATTCTTAATATTCATGTGCATATGGAGGATTATATCTTCACAATTGCATAATGTCTTTCTAAATGTTTATCCCTCCCAAAAGAAATGAAGCTTTGTAAGGACATAATCTCAAAATGCTTCTGAAGCGCTAAAGCCAAGCTGAATATTAAGCCATTTTCTTTAATATGGGTAAAATAAAATTGAAGTGAAGTAATTTTGCATGTTCATGAAGATTAGGCACAAGAAATAAATTACCAAATGATCAAAGAGAATTGTTTAATAGTCAGCTCACAGTAAATTGAATTCAATGGCTTTGGTACATTACCAAAGATATACCAAGAAAGAAAGAAAAAAAAAAGTCAATGAAATATAAGAAAGTTTTTTACCCCACCTCTGAACAGTCATCTCATCTTTGTTGGTTTCTGTTAAGATATTACCCCCTAGTGTTCACATTCATGCCCTCTAATGATATTTATAAACCATTAAACCAGCAGCTTTCAGAATATAGATTTCTCATATATTTTTATATGTGATAAAGAAAACAATGTACAACTTATAAATAAAAGTTTAATAAAGCAATATGTACATAACAATATGACTTGTGATTTGAACATTATGGGATGCATGTGGGCTAGGGTTCAGCAATAAAAATTTTAAAAAAATGAAGACAAACTGTTTGCTAGGACTTGCTAATTATATTCTTTTAATACTACTTTTTGTGAATAGCACTTAATCCTCTCCAACACTATAGTTTGATTAAAATTATAAAAAATTGTATTTGGTCTTTACAAGTCTTCATTACACAGTACATTGATGAATAATCCGTGCCTTTAATATCATGTGATCTTACAGTCATTTCTATCATTTATTTATTTTATGTCAAAAAACAGTTTAAACTGCGTATGACGTGCTATTAACACAAAAATTTAATTTGATAAAACTTGACCCCCCCCCCCTCAAGAACATAGGAAAGGGATCACACAGACCATGGTGAATATTAGCAGTCAACCAAAAATTGGGTCTAATCGTTAAGTTTTTATATAATAAACCAAACAAAATGTGAGTAAAGTTCATTCGAAGGCTAAATGTTAAGCAATTATGTAGGATGTCTAGTTACCCCATCCCACGTTTCCATAAAAAGTGTTGAGCATGTGTACCTTTTAGAAAGACATTAGGTTGAAGCGAGATAAAATTCGCTTCCAGAAATTTTTCTGAGAAAAGACATTATAGTTGATGTAGTAGACCCTTCATAAGAAATACTTTGATACAACAATCTCCATTACTTCAAAGAATTTATTTGTTTTGTCACTTCTGTGGTATATGTTCAGAATGTTTACTATACATTAAGAATTTGTTTCAATCTGAAATGTGGAGTTAATACATTGTTGCGTTGCCCCTCATCATAATACATAAAGAGTACCTAATGTTTGGTACCGAATGTGAAGCCCCCAGATCATCTAGAGGGGTTGGTTGAGGGCTCATTCGAAAGCTTGGGAAGTGATTACATTTTGTTACAGAATGACTGCCTTGGAGGACTTATTTACTTTGTACGTTGTTTCAAGAATGTACATTTTATCTGCATCATAAAGTTTTTCCAAAAAATGTTTAAATTAACTTTGTTACAAATCATCTCTTTGAAAATAATGCAAATTAAGACTTTCTTTTGTTTAGACTAACATTATTGAACATGAATTCAATTGAATGTTCAGTCTGATGTGAAGAAGAGTTTAATAAGAGGTGGGAATGGTAAGAAGAAGTCATTACACCAATTGTCTCAACATACTATAATCTAGAACTGACTACATAAATATATTATACATAGTTTCTTATTGCCCAGTTAAGACAAAAAGATAACCATTTCAGAAAAAATAAAAGTAAAGTATTAACCTAGGGTATAAATTAATTGCCAATACCTGAGATAAATGATCATTAAAGATGTGCACATGCACACACAATTAAAAAGGTTCATGCTTTTTATCTATCACAGGTCCATGACACAAGTTTTATCTACATTAACTTAGAAAAATGTATTGTAATAAAATAAGATACAATCACAAAACAATTCAAAATGAATACTGTACTTAATATAATATGGCAGAAAATAGATCACAGATGCATTATTTCATACGTCTCTCTTATTGGACATAATTTTCTTTGGATTTTTAACTTTAAAGTCAGAAGCTCTGTTCTTACCTCTTCGTTTTCAATACTGACTGTATTTCAGAGCTCGAGGAGCAGAAATTCTAATTAGAACCAACCCAAATTGCTCAATAAACCTTGTCAAATATTTTAATGGTGAATTATAGAAGGTTTCACTTTCACAAAACCCATCTGTTATGTCTTCATAACATTCAGTTTGCCCTGACAATTTAGGAAGGGCTTCAGTTGAAATGTGTGGATAGAACACTCTTGAAACAGTGTGAAAGAACTTTGAGCTTGAATTATAAAGTGTGGTATGGAAATCATCACTCAGACTAGCAGGCAAGGCAAGATACAAACGATAATCCAATTTCTTATTTTGCAACTTAAATTCACAAGATTCTAAAAGTTCTTCCAATTTCTTCTGAACTTCAATTAGAGGTCGAGATCCCATTTCATAAGCAAAAAATTGTTTAGCAAGTTTATAACGATGGCCGGTTTGTCTATCAAAAACTGAATGCTTTGAGTTTTCAAGTTGAAGCAAAGACAAAGGTAAAGAGTAAGTGTGACTAGTGACAACATGGATGGTCATCAGTCTTGGTTTAGTTTGCATTTCCTGATTCAAGTGATCCATCAGAGGATATACCCCACCTTGATGCAAAAAACCATAGAACACTGTGAGAACAATATTAAAAAGGTACCACAGAGTCAGCATAATATTTCCATTTGAACTTCGCATGAAGAACACTTTTGCTGACTTTCCACGTTCTGTCCACCGTTCCGTGGTGGAAGAGTGTCGAATCCTCTGAGAGTGAAGAAATATAATAGGCACGGTTACTGGGATCAAAAATCTGGCTTCCTGATGTGGAAATATAGACAGCACAGCAACTGGTAGAATGAATGATGCCGTCATCAGTCCAATGATGCTTTGGATACGAGGTAAGTCGCTCCACTGCTTATGTACACCTCTGGGCAAAAGATGGCATTTGAGAAATTTTAAAAAAGGTCAAATACCTAATAAACAACATGAAAAAGAAATTTGAAAGAAAAAAGAAATTGAAATTCAGATGATACAACTGTAGTCCAAAATCATCAATACTAGAATGGAGTTTCTTTGGCAAATTAAACCAGATCGAGAGGGTTCTTAAAGCAAAGATATCTCAAACAAAAACTAGCAGTTTTGTTTTACAGTGTTCTGTATTATTTTATTGACTGACCCAGTAGTAACAAGAAATTGTAAGCAATCTACTTTAAAAAAGATATTCTATTTCTAGATTAAACTGATATTTGTTTATACAGCTGAAAAATAATTCAAACTCTAAGGTTTATGACTATATCAAAAAATAGATCAATAGTTCAAATTTCTATATAACAATAATAATTGTACATTTTAGATAAAAAATTACTGAAAATCAGCACTAATTGTTTCCACACGAAATTTCCTCTGTCCGTATTGTCAAAGTAGTAATTTAAGTCTTTTAAAAATCTTTCAAAAGGTTTAAAATCTCCTTACAAAAGGTTCTTTGGTATTTCATTAGGAGGAGGAATACTTGAAAATATTAATTATAGTATTAATTAAATATTAAAATATTACTCTGATATTTAAAATGCTAATATTTTCCGACATATACAGTGAAACCTCTATATAACATTCCTGCATATATTTTCCTGTATGTTACGTCAATTTTTTCTGGTCCCAACCAAAAGCCCATATACACAGTCTTCCTCTTTATAGTGTAAGTCCTCTATACAGTATTCAGAATTCATGGTCCCTTAGAAAACATATAGAGGTTTCACTGTACAACTATTTTAACAAAGTTTATTCTTGGGAGGTTCTAATTTATTTACTTACTTGTACACCATTCTGAGAAATGCCAGCAGACTCAAAATGCCTAAAACATTGTATAATAATGGAAGATTCACCAAAAAGTGTAAGTATCTCGGATGTAAACCATGCTGTGCTAAATTTTCAGAATTACTGTTGTAACGAAGAAAATTCAAAGGTGTCACAACAAAGTTATTCAAACTTACTTCTAAATGACCAATTTCAGCTTTTGTCAAATATCCATAATAAAATGAATCAATGAGAATGAATAAAACAACAGCAGGGAGAGCAGCTAGTACAAATGTTAAGATACGTAAATGGAAATGGCCAAAACCAATATTTTTTGAACCGAGACCTCTGTGCAGCCAAAAGAATATTGGAGGAAAAGCAAAGGCAATAAAGGTGGGTCTATTGAAAATTCCAACAACAGTAACTGAAGCAACAGCAAGGCAATGTGTCAACGAATGAGATGGTAAAGCATTTCGCATTTTAAAAAGTTTGACTCTCTCAACAGGTGAAGCAGCTTTATCATATTTATCGCTCAGAAAATCATCTTGCATTATTACCTGAAATGACAAAATTGTACACTAAAATTTTCACTAATAAAAATAAAATCACTTTTTATTAAATTTATAATATTTTAAAACATATGACATTAGATAAATTATACTTACACGATCAGAATAACACATGCAATCCGCCACAAAAAGGTTAACCATCTCAGTCATATTAGAAAAAGTTCTAGTTCCATAGACCAGAACCACATATGAACTTGCAAACGTGATCAACCTTGCACGATAATTTTGGCCATAGCAGTAACAAATACGATATAAACAATAGTCAGCTACAAATGACAACAGACAAGAAACGAGGCGAGGAAGAATTACTAATGTATATGGGGTGAGAATATTTATGCCAAACCAAAAATCCAACAAAGGGGAAATTGATTTTAGAATTGCCAAGGGAAAACCAACAGTTATGTATGGTAATGCCACACTTCGAATTGGAAACGTTGTGTTAAATTCCCATGGGCGTGCAACTTCGACATTAAGTATGTCACCTGAAATTGAGAAAACGAAAAGAAGAAAAAGATATGTCATGAATTACTTCACTTCATCTCACCAGAGAAACATATAGTACCTGTCAATTGTTAACAAATAAAAATTATGAAAAGCAGTGCTAAAAGAACACAATTTGTTTGCAACTAATGGATTGTAACAATTGCTCAAAACTAACTAACTTACTGCACCATTCACAATGCTGGACATGTAGGATTGAACACAAGACTAGAAAGAAAGTATTTCAATCAGATGCCCACAACAATGTTACAGAAAAGGAATCTGAAGGTAAAAGAGCAATAAAGGTTAGAAAATAAAAATTCCATATATTATTCATAATTATTTAAAAAATAAAAATATTACTCATATTCTGATATAATACCTTCACAATTTAGAAAAAAATTATTGATTTCTTCCTTCTGTCTGACACTAGTTTAGGGAGGAAATGAATTGAAATCACCTCAACAATACAGTGCCGAATATTAGAAATAAGTCATAAGAAAATGGGTTAAAGGTTCTTTTCAGCTGTAAGTTTGTATATGTAAGAATTAAAGTCCGTTAGTGTTCTTCCAAAGATGGTTAAGATTGGTGTAGGTACCCAAAAATTGGGATGTCTGTATGGATAGATGGAAGTATGTGTTGCAGATAATGCTCTAGAAAGACATTTAGGAATGATCCTTGTAACTAATTCTGAATTTGCTTGAAGTCTATATTAGGTAGAGCTATGGAATTTGTGGTGGGATTATGAACAAGTATCTGAGCGCAAATTCGAGCTAATTTAAGCAATAGAGTCAGCTTTCTCTTATTTGTTACAATAACACATTTCTTCTGCAGAACCCCAACCCAGGCAATAAACTATATTAATTAATCTTGGTTGTCTACCAACCATCTCTCATATTATTAATTGTTATCAACATTGCAACTTAATTAATAATGAGAAAATATTTCAAATCCACAGATATTTTTTATTTAACAGTACATTATATGACTGTTATTAATTTTAACTGTACATTATATGACTTTTTTCCAAAAAACATTGCATTTTAAAGTTAATATTGTGAAATATACAATTTAATTTTGCTTCTGAGATTTGCATATAGAGCAGCTTAATCTGTAAGTCTTCGGCTAAATGTGTGTTTTATTTATCTGTATTAAACTTGATTTTTGAGTATTTTGCAGAACCTTTAAATGCTTTTCACGGAACCCTGGGTGTCTGCAAAACAAAGCCCAGGAACTGCAACACTAATTTAAGAAGTTTAGTTCATTTCCTGCAGAGTAATAGTAAAAAGATAGAATTAAATAGAATGGATACAGTTTTTGGAGAAAAATTATATTTACAAAGATGACAACATGACTTTAAGGAAACTTCTGGCTCTCACATTTAATAACCAAGTTATACATAGTTATGTGACTGTAATCTTGTTAAAACTAAGCTGCAGAAGAATTCATTATCAAAAATATGTCACATTATGTTACTAAACATATGCATTTTCTTCGTATGTCACATTTCCAAAACCTTTTTTAAAAAGTAGTGTCTAAAAATATGTTTGGCTTCTTTCATATACTGCTTTCATGTCTGAATAATATAATATGTATTTCATGTATTGAATACGAATGTAAGGTCACTAATAGTGTGGTAGCATTAATATAGAAACAACCAATAAGAAGAATATTACAGATGAAAACAATACAATGCTTTATGCAAACAATGAGTTATTTTACAGATAGTTAAAAATTATTGTTAGCATTATAGTTATTGTTAACAATTGCTAAAAATGCGAAATGTTACCAAACACTGAAAAAAATTAGTACACTTGACTCCAGTTATAGTGAACTGAGTGAATATAGTCACTGGTCCCATTTCACTTAAATTACAAATAAGCATAAAAATATTCGGTTGTAGTGAACCTCTACCTCGGCTGTAGTGAACATAGGAAATGCAATATCCTGGAAATCAATTGGATCTTGCATATAATTAGGCAAGTAAAACAGCCTTTGGAGAGTGGAACAGAGTTCCAACAGTGCAAGAGGCACTGAAAGGTGTCAAGAATGCATTACAATACTTAGAGACAGAGGACAATGTGGAATCAAGTATGGAGAGAACATGAACTCTGGAGAAGGATCTAGAGAAATTACCAATGAAAAATGATTGATGCAAACAATTGAAAATAATTGATTTTTAAGGTCAAATACTTTATTGAAATTTTCAGTTTGTGCTGTTAGGGTATTTTGCTGTACCTCTATATTCTCACCTCTACCTCTAATAAAATCAATCATTGTGAAAAATATTATATTTATATTTTACATCATCAAATATTGTGAACCGCTGATATAGTAAACCGAGCATGTTGGTCCCCAAAAGTTCACTATAATCGGAGTCAACTGTAATTGTACGTTTGCTGGTCAAAGCAGAATATTTCTGAAGATTTTCAATCTGCGATAAAATGATAACGATCGCAAAATGTGAAATCATGTACAAACTATGAAATGATCGAGAATCTGTTATATATTTGCTAAATTGCATTTTATGGTTTCCTTTCTAATTAGGGATGTGACATCAACAATATCGATATTTGAAAACATTTAATTTGACAGTGGCCTTGTTATTATTATTTATAATTAAGATTTAACTGACAAAACAAAGTAAAAAATAATAACAATTGAAAAACTGATCCTGAAAACCTGAGTGCTTAGGGTCATGTCTTAGCTTCCTCAAATGAATTTTGAAAATATTTTAGCTATGAAAAAAGATATTCTGTATGTTAACAAACTGGAACCAGACACTTTTATCTGCTTATTATTATTATTTTCATAATCAATTTCTAATAGAGAAAATTGCAATTGTTGTCTGCCTATAAATTTTGTTAGCAATGCAAAGAAAATTTCCAAGTTTTACCCAAGCAGCTGTAATGAGTATCTGGTCACCTACTAATAGTGTACTCTACAGAATGGAAGCCGAACAGTTGTTCAGTCAATATAGTTTAATTGTAACTGACAAAAGAAATAGGTTAAAGGAAGCAAATACTCATATATGCTCTCAGGTCATTTTCCCTTAATAGTGTTACCAATTGATAATTGGTATTTATATAAATTGATTTCATTTAACTAAATACATGACTTTATAAAATAATGTTGTATTGTTTTAATAAGAATTTGTTAATTGCAAGACCATCCTTTTCCTCTCCTTTTAACAGTGATATTCACAAACCTGTAGTTCTATACAAGACTGGAATCAATCTATGGATTTAAAATTACTTCTTTAAATATTTGTTAAAGTTCACAAATGGCAAAATATTAAATTAAAGTTCCCATATTTCCTGATTTTAAGGGAAAATCTAAAAAGCCTCAAAATAATTGTTTAATCTCAGAGAGTCATCCTTTAATAATAATTTTCTCAACAAATGCTACAAAATGGCATCTAAAAAGCATCAAAATAATTGTTTTATCTCAGAGAGTCTTCCCTTAATAATAATTTTTTCAAAAAATGCTACAAAATGGTAAATCTTAATTTTTCTAATGCTATAGCCTTCTTTTAAACGCAATTTTTTTTAAATTTAAAGTGGTAAATTCCATCACCACCATTTATTATAATTGACAATTTAGAATGAAAATTTGCTGATAGGTATTTTTTTCCTAGGTTCCGTAAGTAAAGAAAATTATTATATTCATTAAACGTACATCAGATGAAAAGTAAAAAGAACAAACATCCAAACAGCATTAGCACAAATCTAATGAAAAAAAAAAATGTTTAAGCCATTATAATCAAATCTAATCAGCAAAGCATTGTACACCTGGGATAAACAAATTTGACAGGCACAACCATGTATTCCCTGGTGATACTTTTAACTTGCATTTAGAAATAAAAATAAAAGTTAAAATACATCAATACAATTGACTACTACAAAATGATTGCATTATAATACAGTATGTTCATTACACTCCATTATTTATCAATACATTAACATATTAAGATGATTAATACACACACACACACTAATAATATTTCAAGTTTATTAACTCAGATCCTGATAAAACTATGGAAGGATATGTACATATACAAGAACATTCAATAAGTTTAAATGTCTTATGACTTGAAAATACAAACCTGCAACAACTTCCAGTGACTGAAAATATTCATCAGGATGAATGTATCCTATCTGGGGGAGAAGGGTTAACACTATTCGAAGGGCAGCCAAAAACCAGTAAGGTACCAAATTGAGTCGTACAGGGCATCCATAAGCTCCTTTGCAATTAGGGTCATACTCGATAAAATTCTGCGTTGATTTTCTTTGCATCGTGCTATCACACAACTAAATCGAACAATTTTTACAAATTTACTCGCGACTGCATTGAAGTCACACGAACCATGAATTGTTCATGTGTTGTGTATTCGCTCAATAAATGTAACTTTAATAATACTTTTGATCTCGGACAATATATGTATGAATATCATGAAATTTGTTCACTTATGACACAAACGTCAGAATTACAGCTGATACTTCCCGCGGCCATTGTCATTTTGCTGCTCCTGTGCATCTCTCGGATTCCGGAAGTGACGAATCCACACTTCTTTTTGTACTCCTGTTAGGCGGGAAATTAAAGAGTTAGCACAGCCGTCTTCATAAAGACGGTTATGCATGTATCCCAGTCCTGGGTTGAATTAAAACAGGTTTTATTTTACTTAATGAAGTATAGTTAGTACATAATAGTAACCTGCCGCAACCCAAATAACATGAAAACTTAATAAAATTTTTTTAGGTTGAATTTTAATAAAACAGACAAAGTGCAGAGCAGAGAGTATACTATACAGTGCAGAGGCTGATTCCTGAATGGAAATGGAGGAAGAAACATGAACGTAGTTGAATTAATGTGAATTTATCCATACTGTCAATATTTTTGAAGTTATCAACTGCTGACTGAAGAACTGAACGTCAATCTGTCAATGTTTTGTTAATATATTAAAGATTCTCACTCGCATTTCATATCATGAGATTTTTTAAAAATTTTCTTGCCCTGACAATAGCGAACACACATACACACACACGCGCGCGCACGTGCACAAATCCAATTTGGTGTAGTCGTTCAGAAGTTATGCGCGTACATACATTTCGGCGATTCATTTTTATTTATATAGATAAATGTCATGTACAGATATACTTATATTTTTACTAAATAATGTACAAACTATTTAGTAATAGATATTTTTATATTTAATTTATGGAGAAGGGGGATACCATTAGTTTTGCCCCGGATGATACCAACTGAAGTTACGCACTGTACAGAGAGAAATGTATAGTCTAAATGTTTAGTTCAATCACGTAGTAGATACGGTATAGTATATTTTGGAAGAACTAAGTGCTTAGTCACGTTCACGAAATTGCTATTTAGTTAAACACACTAACGCACGTATAGTAATGTTCACTAAATAGGTCGTACCCCCATGACTAATGGCATCTAGTGGAGATATAGTTGGTTTGACGAATAGTTGGTTTGACTAATACATCGAGTAATGTTTACTAAACATATTGCAGTGAAAATAAGTAAATGAATAGTTTCGTTTTATAAATTACTAAACGCTGCAGAGTAAACCTTATTGAGCAGAAATGTGAAAGGGAATATTTTCTTTCTATTCCTTCAGACAGGCCACAGGGATACAGGGTTTCCCGAGCGGCCGTCCGTCCAACGGCCCCGTGAGCTCGTATTTCCTTAACCTCAGTTACCTGACAGACCCTGGCCGAGCAGAACAGTTTTGGACGTTATACAAATATGGCCTTAAAAAATAAAATATGACACTTTACAAGTTTATTTTTTTAAATTCCTGTTGTTTTTTTAAGTATAACATAATTGAAAATTTCACTCAAGAATAGATTGTGAGTATAGTACATGCGGTTTACAGTCTTTGGAACTAACTAGCATTAAAAAATGCTTGTACATGCAGCAATTTGTTGTGCACTTTTTCAGCCACATGACCACGAGCTCGACCCAACTCACTCCATTCAAAATCACTTACGTTTCAAATAATCCTTTGTGATATTGTGATATAATCCGTTGAGTTTATTTATGACAATATCACTAGTTACATTGTCATTCGAGACTCATTTTCAAGCTTTTTATTCTTGTAACCTTAAAAATATGACGTATGTATGCATTTTGGGCAAAATTTGGCCAAAATATGACCTTTTACTAAGAACGGTGTAAATATGACTTTATATGCACAATAAAAATATGCCTTTTAATCGACAATACCTGGATTCGGCATAAATTGTTTTAAAGTTCACCCGAAGGTTCAGAAAAAATATATGACTTGTCATTAAAATCCTGGCTCTAATTATTATCATCTCGGCAATGAGGTTGAGCGGGAAACAACCGGCAGTTATTGCGTGTACGCCTGCGACGCCGACAACACAGTGTGTCCGACGGTAGCGCGCTGTCGTCCGTCAATCCGCCTGGCGGGAAAGTGGGGAACTGGCCCTGCCCGTCACCGCCGCTGTGCTGACGAAAGCTCAACGCCGGCATCCCGCCGTGAAGACGAAGGCATCACGTCAGTACTATAAGTTTTAAATGGCATGTAATCGGGTGACGCTCAGCTTATTTTCCCGCCGAGGTGCGGAAGGACTCTAATAAACGAAGCTGGGAGCGTGAATGCCCATAGTCTGGCATGTTATTGCAGCGGCTAATTGTATTTGTTTGCTTGTTTAAAAATTCTAATTAATGTAAGAAGCCGCAGTAAAATTACTAAATTTTGTAAAACTTGTGTAAGAATCATTTTTCATGCTCTCGTCATCATCATCATCTACTTAAATTAATTGAATGTGCCTTAAGCTCATTTCGGTGTTTTTTTTTATTGAACATGCAAAACCCGATCCACACCGTGAATGGTTACAGTATTGTAGCATTCACATAACCGCAATAACAATGATTGTGCAAGATTTAGCCATATTTTAGTATAGAAACGTGTTTTACTTAAATTGTCTCAGTTTTCTCTCAATTTAGCAATGTTTTTAGCGAAAAAATTACGTGATTTTTGTCGAGACCCCTCTTTCCCCAACGTGAGATTAGGTGAGATTCACTTGATCCCCCTCCCCCCGCAATAGGCCTCACGTAATTTATGGATGGCCCATAACTACATTATTCTCCACGAGGACAGGGATGAATACTGTTAATCTATAGTTAAATTCTTGATCTAGCGTACATAAGCTATGATACGAGGGAGTGACCAGCTTACTTACCACTTGGAGCGCTAGTGATGCTACATCTGTCAGTAGGGCCAATTTTCAGCATAGGGAAAAAGCATAGAGCTGCGGGACTGTGTTATTATACTTGGGTTTTTCTAACGTGGCGGCTGAGGGTAGTATCTTCAAGATGGAATTCGGCAGGACTTTCTGAGCCATTCTCAGGCCTGCCGCAAGATGTCGCATGATTGCATCCGCATCAAGAAGTGCTGCAGATCAAGCGACTCTAGCGGCAGGACTGAGAATGGCTCAAAAAGTCGTGCCGAATTCCATCTTGAAGGTACTACCCTCAGCCGCCACGTTAGATAAACCCGAGTATAGACTGGCGCCCTCTGGTGGAGGGCGCTGGGCAGACTGGCTCGCACCCTCCTTCCGCGCGGCCCGCTTCGTCCTGCGAAATAAGGTGAACTGACTTCTTTCGCGCGTCGGCCCGGCACAGGAAGTGGTGTGACAGCCAGAAGTGTGTCCGACAGTGTCGATTTTTATAGGTAGGAACTGTGGCGAAGACATTGGAATGTGCCTTGAGAGCTCTGTATTCTTAGCTATTTTCTAGTCTAATTCTAAATCTAAAATCTGAGTAAGTGCCTTGGTGTGTGTGACACGTTAAGTGACACCATTTGGACCATTTATTTATTTGTTTGTTTGTTGGTTTGTTTGTTGGTTTGTTTGCTTGTTGGTTTGTTTGCTTGTTTGTTTGCTTGTTTGTTTGTTTGCTTGTTTGTTTGTTGCGTCCACATCTTGACGCAACGCGTCTCCAAGCCTCTTATGGGGTGTTGAGCGCATTATTTTTTGGAGTAATCCTCCGTTAATTACCAAATCAAGTCTCGTCACGTCGCAGTCAGTCAGTGCCTTTTATCCCTTCGGCCAGGGGCTGGACGACGTTAGATCCAGGGGTTCCTGGCCGGTCACCCAACCAAGAACCCGCGAGTCTCGAATTCGCTTAACCTTCGTGACTTCACGGAGCGTAATAAACGAATTCGGCTAGCGCCGCCGGCGTGTGTATTTGTGTATAAGTGTGTATTTGGACTGTAAGTGTTAAGTGTCACCATTTATTTACCATTTGGACTGTATAAATGAATATAAACAACCTGTAACAACTATTGTACTACAGCTTCCGGGTCAATGACCCCCATCTCGATCAGGTTTTTCGTCCAGTTTCCCTTAGCCATTGAGCAAATGCTGAGATGGCCCCTTGTTTTGCTTCTTGTCATAAATGTAACTTCATTTTCTGTGCACGTCTTCTAGAATTCAGTGGGAAATACAATTATTCAAATTATCGTTTCCATGTTGTCGCGGCAGGAAGTAATAAGAGCCAAAATTTATTGCTTATTTATCCTTAAAATTTTATACATGGGAGTTTTTTTTCCCTTTAAAATTAAAATTTTTTTTTAGTGTAGGGATCACAGAACTTTGAAAATGTGCACAGAATTCACTTTTCCCCATAGCACGTCATACGTAGTTTTTTTTACGTAAAATAAATAAATAAGTGTGTATATATCCTGTGAAATTTCCGTGATGGCTCAGAGTCTCTCAATTGGAATCTTTTAGCTAATTAATTTCACTGTGCTATACATAACATCTCGAATTCAACGTGTGCGAACTTCTTTGTATTTTTTTCTGTAGTAATGATTTTTGGAAACGAGTGCTCTTCCCGTGTTGTAACTTTACGTAAAATTACAGTTTCGTTTTGTTTCGCCTTGCAAATTTCTTCCAATGTACAATTAATGTTCGCGCTGAAATCGATTTTCATTCGCCTTTTTGTTCCCTTTATGTTGAGTTTTGAAAAATGGTTACGAAGGTCTCCCTTTTGTTAATAACTCTGAATTTTCGAAAATTGCGAAAGTTACAAATAATGTAAGAGTGTGTGCTGTTGTAGCACTTGTTGAATTTGTTTGTATTCGGAGTATCTTGAAGGATACTCCCCGGTAATCTGTTCCGAATTTATTGTATCATCTCCCCAATAACTTGATGGAGGTGACACCCACAATATTGTTCCTTTTCATCGCGTTGAAGAGTGGAAATTGCGTAGTTGTTCGAAGATTCCTCGTAAGTTTTAGTAGAAGCCTGTCAATAGTCACGTTTATTAGTATGTCAACACTCACGTTTATTAGTATGCATCTTTTATTTCCTGTAATTTTAGCAAACTTTAATATATTCATTGATTCGATTACGTATGTTTTACACAACTTCCTGTTCGAAACCGAATCACGGAGTTTACTCAAATTCAAAATCTACTTACAAACTAATTTTGCGCATTTGTCTTCAAAATGTTTTTTAGAATAGATCTCTGTTCTTTTACAAAAACGGCGCAGTTTCGATTTTTATCAAACCCTCTAAATTTTCGAAAATTACAAAAGCTTTAACTTTTTGGAACTTGTACAATACAAAAAATATAAATGAACATAGATATCTCGTTGTCAATGCAACCTATTCTTATAAATTGTATCATTATTTAAACGATGTCATGTACATTTTTCCAAGATTTGAGTAGTTTTACCTGATTTTGAGTATCTGTTTGAAGAGACTGGGAGATGGGGGTCTTCTAAATATTTTTCGTAGGGAGGTCTGTCGAATATTAAAAATACGCTCATTTTATATATCGTATTATTTCTTCACATTCTTTTCAATAAATCTTCTGAACACCTTAAGCCAGAGAAGATATTGAAATAAAATTCTTTGGTTCGTCGCTCTTGTGACCACGGACGTAAGATGGACATTGAGATGGAGGTTAAGCTAAAATTCATTGGATTGCGATCAATATGATATAAAAGATTTTAATTTTCATGAGCTTTAGCTAATTTTATGAGGGCACTTAAATTACAAAATCAAGAACAAACATTTTTACTGGCTTTTGTGACCTTTCACTTTATTTTCAAAAGGCCTCTCTGCATGTTCAAAAGCTTCTCTTCGAATTTGTGTGAACCGACAGGTTTGTGTTTCATCCGAGCTAACTTCTTAAAGAATTCGAATAGCGGGTTTCACCAAGTGTGGCCCGCTTCCACCAAGTGGGGAGTGAGTAGGTGCGCAAAAGAATACGAACCTCTGCGGCCGGTTGAATTGTGTGCAAGATCTTAATTCGATGCGAAAATATTAGCGATATTTTTAAGACCATTTCGTTGTTTTATGGCATTTTCTCGGCTGTTTCTTAATTAATATGGTTTAAATATACTTATATTTTGACTAATTATCCAATTCCTGACAGAAAATTTAAAAATGCAAATTATTTTGCTTGGTTACCGCCGCATTTATCGATGGCCGGAAGCTGCATTTGGCCACTGGCAGCGGCATTTGAGTAACAGATAATTCCGACCCTTCAGTTACAACCCCGGAATCATTCAGTCGTGACTTGGTATCGCTTCTACTCATTTCTTCCTGATTTCTCCGCCATCCTCCGAAGATTACTTTGAGGCTCAATATACCTAACTAATCCTGGCACAGGACTTTCTATTACTGGTCTCTAATTAACAATTTCTATATTTCCCTCTGTTAATATGTATCTTTTTATATTTAATAATTTTAATATCTCTAAATCTGTTAAAACACACGTATTTTTATTTCTCGAATTAGATAAGATACCCGTTCTTCAAACAGGCAATTTTGGTACACATGCAATAAAACTTACATTAAACTTACTGGGATAATACTGATTGGATGTTGGCGAACAATGTTTGATAGAACTAAAGTTTACGATGATGGTAATACAATAAAACTACTTTGACAACTAATATTTAATTCGTTTTTACATGTACTTTATTTAGGAAGGATCAAACAGATAATATCATGCCAATAAGTTCGTTTCCGAATATATTTACCTTTCTAGATAGATAATTCATTAAATTCATATACATTCTTATGTGAAACAAAGAATACCTCACGTGAAAGAAAATAAAGTAATTAATAACAAAAGCGTGATTTTCAGGAATGAGATTAAAAAAAGCTGCTAATACATCAATTAACATGAAATTTAAATTTTGAAACGTGAGTTAGAAAAATACACTTCCTAATAACAAGCGCTCTACAAAATATTGAGCTTATTTGTATAAAATTTCAGAACTTAACTGCATAATTTATTTTCTTACGGCGGGAATATTACAACGGTAATGGATAGTATTTTTGTCAGAAAACTTGCAAACTTAGCCAAAGTACTATCATACTTCAGTTTAACATGCATCAAAAACATCCATTTAAAATTACATTAACATTACATTACATTATTAACATCAATTTTGGCAGTCCACCAAAAACCCATCCCTTTCATCTTCCTTACGTTCTCCACCCCCACCCTTATTTCGAACCTTGTTGCCTCTTCCTCTGAACGTACTCCCATTTCTTCCATTCCCACTACCAATTCATTTACACCCGATGCCTCATTTTCCTCACAACCAGTCACTGTCGGGACACACTACAACCTTCGACCACGCACTCGAGGTAAAAATGGAGTAAATATATAGCAACTACAGTGAGAAGAAGTAGAAAAACATTCGTGTAGGTACTGGCAAAAGATAAACATTCTGCACCACAATGTTCAATCCCTTTCAAATAAAACTGAGTTTATTGAGGCAGCTCTACAGAGCGATTTAAGTCAAATAGATGTTCTTTGCTTTACAGAACATTGGTTATCTCCTAATGAATTTAACGATTTTCAAATTCCGAATTTTTACCTCGCAGGCTTTTATTGCAGAGAGAGAGAGAGAGGAGAGAGAGGAGAGAGAGGAGAGAGAGGAGAGAGAGAGGAGAGAGAGGAGAGAGAGAGGAGAGAGAGAGAGAGAGGAGAGAGAGGAGAGAGAGAGGAGAGAGAGGAGAGAGAGAGGAGAGAGAGGGAGAGAGGAGAGAGAGAGGAGAGAGAGAGGAGAGAGAGGAGAGAGAGAGGAGAGAGAGAGGAGAGAGAGGAGAGAGAGAGGAGAGAGAGGAGAGAGAGGAGAGAGAGAGAGAGAGAGGAGAGAGAGGAGAGAGAGAGGAGAGAGAGAGGAGAGAGAGGAGAGAGAGAAGAGAGAGGAGAGAGGAGAGGAGAGAGGAGAGAGAGAAGAGAGAGAAGAGAGAGGAGAGAGGAGAGAGAGGAGAGAGAGGAGAGAGGAGAGAGAGGAGAGAGAGGAGAGAGAGGAGAGAGAGGAGAGAGAGGAGAGAGGAGAGAGAGGAGAGAGAGGAGAGAGGAGAGAGAGAGAGAGAGAGAGAGAGAGAGAGAGAGAGAGAGAGAGAGAGAGGAGAGAGAAGAGAGAGAGAGAGAGAGAGCGAGAGAGAAGAGAGAGGAGAGAGGAGAGAGAGGAGAGAGAAAGAGAGAGGAGAGAGAGGAGAGAGAGAGAGAGAGGAGAGAGAGGAGAGAGAGAGAGAGAGGAGAGAGAGGAGAGAGAGGAGAGAGAGAGAGAGAGGAGAGAGAGAGAGAGAGGAGAGAGAGAGAGAGACAGAGAGAGACAGAGAGAGACAGAGAGAGACAGAGGACAGAGAGAGACAGAGAGAGAGAGAGACAGAGAGAGAGGGAATATATTTTCAGAAAATACCGAAGTCTATTACTATAACATTCGACGTAGAAATCATATTCATCAGGTGACAGTATCAACAACTCATTACAAAAAATTCACATACAATACATGTATATTATTTTACAACACTTTGCCAGATGACATTTAACGATTACATTTAATAGAAAATCAATGACCCCCATCTCGATCAGGTTTTTCGTCCAGTTTCCCTGATCCATTGAGCAAATGCTGAGATTGACCCTTGTTTTGCTTCTGGTCATAAATGTAACTTCATTATCTGTGCACGTCTTCTAGAATTCATTGGGAAATATAATTATTCAAATTATTGTTTCCATATTTTGCGGCAGGAAGTATAATTCCTTGACGAAGGACATCATGGATAAAAGCCCAAAATTTATTGTTTTTGTATCCTTGAAAATAGATTTTATTACATGAGAGCTTTTTTTTAAATTCATGTAGTATATGACTTAGTGTAGGATCACAGAATTTTGAAAATGTGCACAGAATGCACTTCTCCCCATTTCACGTCATACGCAGTTTCAACTGTTTTTTGACGTAAAATAAATGAATAAAATGAGTAGTAACCAGATTGAAAAATTATGAAATTAAATTAACATGTTTATTGCTCATATGAACCTCAAACACAGCTTTCTAGAGACAAGAAGCTTTTCTAGATTTTAATTTGTATGAAAATCGGTAATTAAAACGATCCGTTGTTCGATGATTTTGTGATGGTGTGCTTTCTGAGACGTCTCGAGAACCTTGCACAATTTCTTTAACTTAAAAAAACATGAGAAGCTCCGAAGTGTTTTTAACGATTCTTAAAGGCATTTCATTTACGATCCTGTTTGTCGGGACCGCTGAAGTTACCTGAATTTTTCTTCTTCTTGTTCTTGCTCTTCTTCGCCATCAAAAGCCTGGAGACTACTGGAATAGATTCACCATTTTTAAATTATGTTTTACAATTAATGAAGAGGGACATTTTTATTTATGAATAATGGAAACATCTACCCATGCCCATTATTACTCAGAAAATTTGGTGGGTGGGATATGCAGATTTACGTGCCTGTGAAGCAAAAATATTTTACGGCTAGCTTCTTAAATGTTATATTATCTGATACAACAGTATAAGTGATTTAGAAATTCATTACACAAAAAATGAATTTTTACGTCGTAATTATTCAACTTTTATTCAGCAACTTTAGAGGTCGATTTATTTACGTATTATACACACCGAAATTATTTCTTGTTTGTATTGAGTTAGATTATTTCCTAATTTATTGAAATAGAGTGCTTCCAAATTGATTAGGATACAATGTAATAATTCAAAAGTAAATTGGAAGAATTTACCAGAAAATATTGAAAATATATAGGAATGATACACAATTCTATTTTCAGGGAGAGATCTAGATGAGAAAATTAGAGACCTTATAGTATAAAATAAATAATATTTACTGATTTTCTGTTTACATAGGTGTTGGGCAATACTTTACAAGGCATCTACATTATTAACATACACTGCTACACCTCAATTTTAATACAAATATAAGAAAATACAATATAAAAATAATCATTGACTTGGAGTATTTTAACATTTTCTTAGTAACATCTAAGAACTATTAATTTAAATTTATCTTCACAAGAGTATTCACATTTTATAAAAGAAATATACTATATTACAGATTTGTGTTAGGAAAATGCAAATGTTACAGTGAAATTTATAAAAATATTTACCAGAAATATACACATCAGTCATAAAGGTATTAATTGTAAGTTGTCTACAAGAATATTTGTCTCAAAGAATGATGAATACAAAGAAGACGAGATCATTTACTATGAATAACAATTACATGATGCTAATGAATTAAATATTGCTTACCTAAAAATCTCAGTTGACAACTTGACGTATGATGATGAGAAACTGCCTTTCAAACTCTTGACGGTCAACTCTCGACGTAAAGAGTATCACTGAAGCCATTAACCACACACATGAAACAATGCATCCAATGCACAGAGATTTTTGAGTGATCGTGTTCATTCTACTAATGTACTCTTTGTTTGGAACATTCGTAAACATCAAATTAGCAGTTCACTATCTAACCTCACTTTCGTATTTAATCTTAAGTAATACGTTGTTTGAGATTTGAAACAAAAATAGTTTTAGACATGAAAAATGTCAGCGTTAGAAATACGGGTTAGAGAGCGCATTTTACGTAATGCGAGCAGTGTGACCCAGTTTCACGAGCCCGAAGAAGCTCTTCTGAGGTTGGAATAGAGTCCAGCGAAGACTGCCCACTTCGCGCACTGACACTTGGTCTCCGGGGCCCAGGTACATGGCGCCTGCGGTGAAGCAGGTGTTCGACCTGGCCTCCGGTCAGGCCGGCCGGGGCACTGCAGCGCCGACGCGTTGTTCACAAGGACGCTGAATCCGTTGGTGTCGTGCCTATCCAGGTAATGGATCTGCAACAGAACAAGTTTCGTCACTCTCGAGATATTTTAGTGATCTGTGTATGTATTTGGCATTTTGGGCCGATAGTTCGACTTTGCCGGCCAGCTAACGGTGTCCCCGATGCCTGGGCCTCGATTAATTCCCATGCTAGGTGGTAAGAGTCACATGTGGCGAACATGACGTATTCACTTTACCGCAACTAGCACGATCCGTCTGCCTCTGATTTTCTTCGTCATACAGCTACAGAAACTGGGAAGATTTTAAAGAAAAGCTACAACTTTATTTTTGCCTCGACCGGGAATCGAACCTGGGATCACACCATGGAAAGCTAGTACGCTGCCCGTGAGATTATTACAATTATTTGTGACTGCAACTAGCACACAACTTTTGGGTAGAGCAAAGGCGAATAAACTGGGATGTTTTGTCTTCTCTTACAACAGACCCATGTTAGGAATCTTACAATAAAAGAACCCGCATATAACCATTAATACATCGTTCTTTAAAGTACTTGGTATGTTGTCAAACGTATTCCATTCAAAGTTCAAGAGTATCAGAAATGCTGTGTTGTATGTGTTATGTATGTGTAATGTATGTGTTAATTACGCTAAGATTCAGGTTCCTTTTTTAATTTCTCGCGAAACACGTACCTAAAAAGTAAAGAGAGAGTAATGCAGTGTTGCAATTTTTAGATAAAAATAAAGGTATTGTGGGTCTCTGATACCGAAAAAGAACCTTGCTCGTGTCAGTAGTAAGGAAGCGCTACTTTTATGCTAGGGCGCAAGACCTTTTCAAGAATGATTCAGCGCTATTGCCAAAGTGCATTAGAACGGCCATAGCTTGAAGTAGTGTCGATCAACAGTCTCTAAACGATGAAGAGGTTAACGACTTTTACAAATCAATTTAGGGTAATACTCTCTCGATTCTGGTTTCCGAATGGAGAAGCGTGGAACTTTACATTATTTATTTATTAGGTCGCTCTTTTGGCCTATATCGGCCCTTTTGGTGACCCCGTCCTGGACATCCCTCCTTAACGACATCCTAAGGCACGCTTATTAATTCCTTTTGAAAAGTCATCCTTTGGATTTTCATCTTTTCACCAATCTCTGCTTTGCAGCCGATTATGGGGGAATGTAATTACAAAGGTGTGTTTGATGGGAGAGGGTTGAAAGATGACGCATGGTGGTTGGTCATCATGCCACAACACACAAGATACCATTCAGAACCCCCGAGACAAGATTACAACCTACGATCCTTCAAGCCGAGACGTCCCGTCGTTACTGACTTAACAATTTCGGCTACCCAGTTTTTAGGTTGGGCCAATAAGAGTTTGAAGGTAGCAATTCACTTAAGTTTTTATTACTAAAATATCTGTTCTTTGTTTGAAAATAACTGCGCAAAACTACACAGGCCAGTTGTATGAAAACTCTTTCACGAACGTTGGATTATAAAGCAATGAGTCGTTAAAAATGGGAGTTACATTTCGAAGAAAAAACTCAATTTAATTAATTGCGACGTAACTTTGCTTATTTTTGGTTATTCTATGAACTATTCTGAAAACTCTAAGGAATAAAATACAGTCCGAAAAAGTTATTGATAAAATACACCAAATTATTAATTTAAGAATGAAGTATATTAAACACATTGTCAGCAGAAAATGACAGAGTGATTTACCATCATTAATTGGTAACTGATAACTCACATAAAGAATGTACTACACATTGCTCATTCTCATTTATATCAAACAAATAATATGGTTACAAGAAAATGTATTAAATTTACCTGAGCGTACACAAAGTACAGACCACTGTCCGTGACAGTGACAGCGCCATCTTGTAGGTTGAATTTTTTGTCCATGTTCAACTGGCTCATCCAGCTTGCTGGAGACCAGTCGACAAACACTTGGGTTGGATGCCTCAGCTTTCCATTACCTGCACGAACAAAGTCATGATTTTAACATAAATTGACAACAGCAACAGAAAAATTATAGTTATACGTCATTAATATATGGTTGACAACCCTTATACGTAGTCACCTTGTCTTTTGAAGCAAGTGTACCCGCGTGTTACCAGATTAGGGATACCCCACAGAAGAACGTACGTGAGCATAAACGACACAGCAGATCACAGAATACCTCTGAAACGTGACGATATGCGTTGCTGTGCATAAATTCAATCCTAATATTTGGCAACAAGCCAGGTTGATTGTTTTTGATTTGAGTTAGTTAAAAGGAATACGTGGTGCCGTTGACATTTCCACTTGCCCTCAACCAATCCAAAAGTAATCGCATGCAAATTAAGGAAAATCGCAAGCATCATGTTTTCCAAAATGTGAGAATACACTTACCATATATATTTTACCATATATATTTTCAAACGAAAATAATTTTGGTCCAACTAACACCACCTTCTCCCTTCAAAAATTGAACTACAACTTGGAGGATCCGTTTGGACGAATTCATGCAGAGAATGAATCAATTTCAACGCGATTAGTTGCTTTTAAACACACTGCCGACAAACCATACGTTCTGTTTTTTAAAAATATATTATGCCACCTATTACACACCTACACATGTTTTGCAGTGTTATGCTACGGTGCTGGAACACAACGTGAAATTTCAGTTGAGCAACTCTTATAAATTGCGACGAAATTATTGCTAATCCTGCTTTTGAGAGGTTGAGGAGATGCCACTGGATAACGAACAAAGATTCTGTAAATGTTTGATATTAATTGATCCTTCGGTACCATGTGTCATTGGGAAAGATTAGATTTAAAAAAGACTAGTCATTGAACAGTTTTGTTATCTTTAAAAATATTTTACGCTAAAAATAAAAAAATAAAAAGTTTTATTTATTCTGAAGAGAAATATGTTTTTTATTTTCTATAAAAATTTACCAAAAAGGTTTAATTTTCTGGTTTCTTCTCACAGTATTGCAAATAGTTTTTAAGAAAATTCAATTTGATGATTGAATAGTCAAACTATTTCTTAATTTCAAGCATTTCTTTTCACATTACATAAACCGATTTTTTAATTTAAAAAAATAATAACTATTTTCTTACACATATATTTATTTCGTCCATATTTATGTATTGTAACCAGACAAAATTAGTCTCAGCCTCAGTCTCATGAAATATTAGTTAATTTCCGTATATGAACGTACTTTTACATGCCTAGCTTCTCAGCCACCGATATTATGTTCATGGCCATCATCACGTTCATTGCCAGTTGATCCATTCAATATTTCTGGATAGATATTCATAGTTCTCAGGAAATATTCATGGTATTCATTTAGAGGGTATGTCAAAAGCCCGTGTTCCTTAACAGGCACATTTTGTCGTGCTTATGATGATTTTGTTTGAAGAGACCGATTTGTACGTTTACTCCACGTCATTAATAATGAGTTACGATGCAATTGTGCCATTTTGCTGACATACATATATGATGTGCGTGAACGATATATGCCATTTTGTAAGTGAAATTTATTTTTTCATGGTAGAGTTCCACATGTTGAGACATAAGAGCGCAGCGAAAAGTTTAATGCTTATTATTTGACCGATTACGTCTTAGGAGATTAAAAACATTAATAAACGTTTTAATGTTTAAGGTAGATAATTAATTGTTTATATCCCCTCAACTGTTAAGGCTATGAGGCCTATGAGTGATGATAAAGTGAATGATGGTAGATTCAGAATGAGAGGCAGGAAAGCAGGAGAATCCCCTAAAAAACAGCCGAGGGCTCGCTTTGACAACAAATTTCACATGGTTAGGTTACGGATGAAACACGAAACCAAGCGATGGAAGACTCATTAAGATACCCCCTACTTTTGAATATGTCCTGGAAATACCTACACATTGGTGAAAAATACATTTCATTACGTTTCAAAGGAGCTGAGAAATTGCCCAGTCAAATTAGACGAAAAACGACGAGTCTGACATATATCGAATTTTTTAAAATAAAACTTTATTTTGTCAAATGATGCAAAGTAGACGATGAATAAAATAAAATATAGCATCTCTTCTGCAGATAATTAATAATCCCGAACACATTAACTCAGTAGCGCTCAAAGTAGTTTCGTGAAAGGAATCGTGCACCTCAAACGCTGAACGCTCGCTTTTACTCTACAGATGTTCTATTCCTGTATCTTTGAAGTTTCACATCTAATGCGTGTGGCGACCACGTATTGGCGATTTTTTTAACAGCAATTCTTATTTTTGTTTCTTCTGAAACCCAATTCTTTTCAAAGAACTACCACATATTTTGGAAATCATCGACTATACTATTTTGGAAATCATACACTGTAATCATAGACAGTATGCATTTTGAAGTAAACTTCCTTAATTCATTGCTTGTAATATTAGTAATAGGTATATTTAAAATACCCAACACAAATCTTTAGAGGAATGCGATGTAAATTGTTTTGGCAAAGAACAATGGGTATTTTTTTTAGAGTAATTGTACCGTAACATGAGTATTTTTATGAGTACGAAATGCATCTCCTGCAAAAGCTACAAAATGATCTAGGACGTTTTCCGTAAACTATGATCCAACGGTTCGACGATTCTTGCATTATTACGAGACTGGTATAAACACAAGACTTACAAATCCCCTGCTTGGCCGACCCGCAGTACAAAGGAACATTGCGTGTTGCATATTCAGACTTCACTAGGCTGTAAGGCAAAAACAAGAATTTTCAAGCGCTTCCTGTGAAGGGAGGGTGGCCCTGTTCGGAATGGGGTAATCCACGCGTAATACCACTACCGCGCAACTTATTAATTTGCTGGTCAATGTATTTTTATTTATTACTTTGTAATCGAGTGCGAAGCAAATCGATTCAGAAACCAAAGTGAAATGATGTATTATAATAATATGAAATAACACTATTAATCGGCAAGAAATAATATTGCAAGCATTCTCATTGTGAGTGTTCCTGAAGCTTTATTTTCAAAGTTATTACACGTAGAAGGCTATTGCCCTAAGGGGATTTTGAACGTACTAGAATGATGATGCTTTTAATAATATGATAGCTACATATTCCATAAGGTAGAATTATGTTTTCAACACTCACCTCTAATGCTTATTTTTTCTTTCTCGCATACAACATGCGTAATACAGAGAAAGTTACGTAATGCTACAGCAAGAAACGGCGATTTTTGGGCAGAAAATGTTTTATGCAAGTTCCTGAAGCGAAAAAGAGGATAAATCTTGTTCCTGTATGTTGTAAATAACTCCCTCTAACACATTTTGTAGTCAAAATCCATGCTTTGTGAGATCTTGATACCGAAAAATTGGTTTGAGAAAATTTATGTCGCGGCCCCTTGAATTTCAAAAGGATAATTTAATATGTGTGGAGACTTTACACGAATCATCAAGGATATTTTCATTTTTCTGTTTTTCAGAATATAATTGTTTAAAATTTATCTATGTTTCAAGAAAAAGAAAACTACTCATTTAAGTTTTATAGTATGATCTTATTTCAAGTTCTGTCTTTGAAGAACATATTTTATTACGGGGACCTTTAATACTACAGTTGTTGGAAGACGCTAAAAATATTTTGAACTTTTGAAAGTTTGGAATATTCATAGATTTGAACGAAAACGAGGCTTGCGTCAAATTTTAATAGTCCTTTTCACTATCCGAGGACAAAGTTCAATCAAGAAAATTGAAGTGAGTTTTGAGAAAATTTGAAAATGTTTTTGAGACTCCATTTAAAGTCTCCACAAAAATCATTATACGCGTTTCAATCTCGTAAGGCTTCTAGTTCGTGCAGGTTGATTAAGAAATACCAATTTTGGACAAAAACAGTCTGAACGGTTGAGGCTCTAGCGCTCTAGCGTAACCAGAGAGGCGTTTTGCTGACAATCAATTTTTCGGTACCAAGAACTAACAAAACATGGATTATGGCTATAAACAGTGTGTTAGAGGAAGTAATTTACTACGTATAGGAACGAGATGTATCCACTTCTTCGTTATCAGGGTCCGGCAAGAGTTTTTCTGACAAAAAATATCCATTTTCCGGCGCACGATTACAGTACTTTCTCTTCTTGCGTAGACGTGTAAGTAAAAACTGTTGATAGTTTTTCATTTTCATTTAGGCATTTAACTTTATTCAGAAAGCTAATTTACTGTACTTTTAATATTTACGTTATATATAGACATTCCTTTATAACAGAAAATGCGATTATTTCATATTTTCTTTGAAATTCATGATATTAGACGATAAAACGCTTGAAATGATGTTATTTAACTTTAAATAAGAAATGCTAGAAGTTGACTGTTGCTTGTGCTCAAGACTCGAGTTACAAATGTCGGCGACACTAATGACAGCTGGTATAGTATGTTACTTAATAGCACCTAATTGTGATTTCTGAAAGGTTTGATCATTTTTGTTAATATCATAAATAAGTGCGAGTGTACAAAAAGGTTGTATCTGCTTAAAATTATTGGTTCGGCTTTCCTCCCGCTCGGTCGGTAAACCATTGATTCGAAATCCATTTACTTTTCACCTTGATACATATTAGCGTATCATGGTCATGAAGTGGATTTTCCAGAGCGTGGTGATTTTGGTACAGAGAGGGAGCGCAGTAAAGGAGAGCGGAGTCTGGTAATTCAGAGTTTCAAAAGTCACTTTGCGGCCGAGGTACATGTAATATTTTTTGCTCTAACACCTCTGACTTAAATTAACTTAGTTTGCTTCATTATACATCAAACTAACGTTTCGTGATCTGAAACAGAAGATTGGAGAGAAGTTGCCGGTATATCTTTTGGAGATGCAGCCGCAGTAGGTGAAACCGACGTTTCATAGTTTCCCATAGTTACAACGAGCGGTGTTAAGTTACTTCCCAATGTTACTAATACTTGTGTAGCGTGCAGTTATTAGATGATGGGTTTGACGGCTTGGAGCTAGAAACATCGTGACCTATGCAGCATATGCAAAGATTTCATCCCCGCAATAGGCTCATGAAATCCATGTTGAGAGGTGATATAGATGGATTGATTGTTTAGTGAGTCTGGGCGCGTCAACTGCTAAGATCATTATTCCCTTTAAGTGTTGTGCATGTATTTATGGTGTGGCGTTGATCTTCCTCCGCTACCTGGCGTGATCCGGCATCAACCTACGTCGGCTTACGGTACCAGCATGGCACCACACCAGCCAGGACGGGCCCTAAGATCGCGTCTGGTCTCCAGACTGGGTAGTGTAGTTCATGACAGTAAGTGTGTATAAGTAAAGGGTGAAGATAGGACAAGGAAGAGGAAGGAAAGATCGCGCTCGGCCCGTGGCCCGTTTGTTAGGGTAACGCTTCGGCATTCACCTTGTGTTGCCTTGATCAGAGAAACCACGGAAAACTACCGATCAGAGCAGCCGGCCGAGCTGGACTCTAGCTCGTGTCGCAAACCCCGCCCCAGTCGGGAGTGCAGGCCTTCGCCGGTTGGGAGGCGAGCGTGGACAGCCAGAGCTGGCGAGCGACGCGCTCACCTTCGAAGTGCGAGGTGGAGCCCAGCTTGTAGGAGGAGGCGTCGCCGCCGTAGTGCGCGGCGAAGACGGGCCGGCGGCGCAGCGCGTGCGAGGAGCGCGCCGCCCCCGCCCCCGCCGCCTCCTCGCCGTCGGGTTCGGACTTCTTTTTCAGCCGCGGGGCCGCGCCCGAGCGCAGCGCCGCCGGCGCCTGGTCCTGCGCACAAGCACCGCACTCCACTTAGCCCCGACACGAGCACCATTCATTGATGTTTCGTGTTTCCGGGCGCGTCAACTGCTTTCATTAGTCGTTAGTCCAGTTAGTGTAGTGCATGTTTTTTCCTCGGGAGATGGCGGTGATCTTCCCCCGCTGGATGGCGAGATCCGGCGCCGACCTACCGTCGGCTAGTGGGGTTTCCCCCTAACCAGGACTCTCCCACCAGCGGGGCACCGCCCCAGCCGGGACAAGCTCTACGCTTTCGGTCTCCCGGAATATGTGGTACTGTAGTGCATGATAGTGTAACTGTGTGTGTAAGGGGAGATGATAGGACAAGGAAGATGAAGGAAAGATCGCGCGCGGTCCGTGGCCTGTTTGGTAGGGTACTGCTCCGGCATTCGCCTGGTGTTGATCGGAGAAACCACGGAAAACCACCGATCAGCGCAGCTGGCCTCTAGAATTCTCCTCCAGGCAGCGACTGGATTCGACCTAGCTGAAAAGCTAGTGTCGAAAATTCTGCCGCCGTCAGGACTCGCACCCAGGACCTCCCTGTGAGAGGCGCTGCAGTGACATCAGTTGATGCACTGAGCTACCGCTCCCGGTAACACAACAAGAGTGCGCCCAGGTATTTACCTCACAGCGATCATGTGGTTTAAAGTTATCCACTTCCGAATTTTTAAAAGAGTCAGGGAATGAATTTTCACATTTTTTACTATTAAAGTAAATTAACAAAATAATTATTTATAATTTTTTTAAGAATAAAATTCTGAAAATTTCAGAGCAATTATAATATTGATAATACGAATTCAAATATACCTAATTTGTACACTTCTGAACCGAAAACCAACAACTGTGAGTCTTCAATTTTTTGAGGGGAAACCTTGATTATGTCAAAGACAATACTCATATCTATTACTCGAACTGGCTGCGAATCATGGAAATGGATAGAGAGAGAGAGATATACCATCTTTACAACCCTGTGCACAGAATAGGAGGGAATTGTATCAAAAATGCAATACATGTGATATATTTAATTTACGAAAATTATTTCTACATTTTTAAATTTATTTTAAGTCAACAAGTTCAACATTCCACATTACGTTTATGACAATTAGTGGACGGTTGAAACTGATAAACAGGTGTAGGTGATTTTTCGTGAGAAACAGAAAGGCATGACCTGGAGTGATTTAGCATTAGAATCTGTTGAGGACAGAACAAAAATAGAGAAAGCTAATGAAATGAAAATTCTTTATCTGTAAAATATTGAATGAAAATGTGTAAATAAAAAGTCCTCAATTGTCAGCGTCTTCTCAGTATAGAAAAAAACTTTAAAAATAATATAAGTGTAAGTCATTGTACTATTATGGTCACTCAGGAAAACTATTCCACTGTAGCGACTCTGTCAGTTTCAGAGCCTCACGATTTGTATAACGAGCTAGCCATGGACACGTTTACCGATAACAATCATTAATGAAGGCCAAAAAATGCGGTCAAGGTCGCGACACTGTCCAGTTGTTCGCCTTCTTACACCCCCTCACCAATTTTTGAAACTACAATGATTTGGCAATATATCGAACATGTTATTATGTGTTCGAAAAATGTTGGATATCTGTGGAATGTTTGGAAATCTTTTTGAGAATAACACCCAAATATTATTAATAAGGGATAAATATTAGTATGTTATCTTGTAGTGAGATTTCGCACACATAAATTTAGTGAGATTTCTGTTATAAATATTTCAGTGATAAAGAAGGAGGTAATTTTGGAAAAGAGGTGATTAGACAAAATTGAGCATTGAACTCAACCTGAAGATATGGTTTCAACCTTACTTTCGGGAATTTCTTATCTGTCATCTGTCCAACATTTTCCGTTAATTCTTATCAGAGTTGTGAAGTTGGCAAGGAATAATCGTTACTGCCTCACATTGGAGAATCGACTTATCAGTTACAATAATAAAAACATTCCCTGTTTTTAGGCGGCCATTTTGCCGTTTGTAAGGAGACAGTAGAGGTTCTACACGCATGGACTATTTATAGAGGTATAAAGCCGTACATTAGGCGTAAGGTAAGACGTTATGTGTTAAATGTCCGTCACGTGACTGTTAGTGCATAACGCCGCTACCTTACGCGTGGCGCTAAAACTCGCTAGTGAACCACAGACCGAAACGATCCTCTCACTGCTACTCACCAAACAAAAAAATCGTTGTTTGGTTGCATTAAGTCGATATGGTACTTACGAAAAAAGACAATGGATCTCAGATTAAAATGATCTTCTAAATACAAATATTTTTTGTGACCATCAATTTTTAGAGAAACTTGACTAACACACTGAAAATGTCATAATCGTTTTCATACATATCAATGTTTTTGTTGCAACATTCTTGATTTGAAATTGTGGTTGATATAAAAAATTTACAACAAAAACATTGATGTGTGTAAAAAAAAACAACTATGACATTTACAGTGTGTTATTCAATTGCTGGGCAGATGAAATATTCGTATTGAAAAGAGGAAATAAACCTGCGGAGACGCTCACCTGGTAGACGCGCACCACGCGTCCGGCGGCGTCGGCGGGCGGCGGCGCCACCTCGCTGGTGCGCGCCGTGGCGAACAGCTGCTGGCGCGGGGCCTGCGGCAGCGCGCGGTGGCGCGGGGGCGGCGCGGGCGGCGCGGGCGTGGGCGTCTGCATGACGCGCGACTGCCGCTGGATGACGCTGGGCACCTCGACGGGCGCCGGCGGCGCGGGCCAGCCCCCGGCGCGCGCGCCCGACGCCCCGCCGCCCAGCTCGCGCCGCGTCGCCGCCGCCGCCGTGTCGCGGTGCTCCTTGCCCGCGCGGCGCGCCGGCCACGGCCGCGACCTGCTCACACACCACCCGCATCAACTCAAAGCACTCCTCAGGTACAACACTGCAATAATCAGTCCCACACGTCTCTACAAACGGAATTCCAATAGCGGACCGGGAGCGGTAGCTCAGTGCATCAACTGATGTCACTGCAGCGCCTCTCACCGGGAGGTCCTAGGTTCCCACTCCCCACGGCGGCAGGATTATCCACACTAGCTTTTCAGCTAAGTCGAATTCAGTTGCTGTCTGGATAAGAATTCTAGCGGCCGGCTGCTCTGATCGGTAGTTTTCCGTGGTTTCTCCGATCAACACCAGGCGAATGCCGGAGCAGTACCCTACCAAACGGGCTACGGACCGCGCGCGATCTGTCTTTCCTCTTCCTATCCTCTCTCCTGACACACACACTTACACTAACATGCACTGCACTACCACATATTCTGGGAGATCGGTTGGGAGCTTAGAGCTTGTCCCAGCTGGGGCGATGCCCCGCTGGTGGGAGAGTACTGGTTAGGGAAACCCTACTAGCCGACGGTAGGTCGGCGCCGGATCTCGCCATGTAGCGGGGGAAGATCACCGCCATCTCTCGCGAAAAAAACATGCACTACACTAACGGGACTAATGACCAAAGCAGTTGACGCGCCCGGACACACGAAAAAATCAATCAATCCAGTACAACACTGCAATAATTTTGCACAACAATAATCAGTCCGACACGTCTCTACGCCTGCCCAATATGAATTACTGCATACTCAAAAACAAACATAAAAAAATACCAAACCAACTCCATTATTTGTGATAATGGCCGTGAGTCGCTGAACATTTTTACTTATACCTCTTCTTATAAGAAACGACTATTCGTGAGATGGCGGAAACATTGTTTCTAATATTATCAACGGATGGTGGTTGCATTAACGTTAGACAAATATTATGAAGTTTTAAAACGTTTGGAAAGGGGACCAGGTTACCTCTTTTAACTAAGGAGAACCGTGTTGGGTAGTCCAACATTTCATGTCATAAAGCAGAACCAGGACAAATTTGAATACTTTCTTTTCAGTATATCTTCAACATGCCCTTGCAGTTCTTAAGTATTCCTTATATTAATTTTTATGTTCGATTTACACTTTTTTCTTATTCCCAATAATTCAGCGATTTTGTTATTAGATTGGTTGATTGATTGATTGTGATTCCGGGCGCTTCAACTACTATGGTCATTAATTGCGTAAGTGTATTGCAGGTTTTTCCTCGAGAAGTGGTGGCGATCTTTCCCCTCTAGATGGCGAGATCCGGCACCGATCTGCCGTCGGCTAGCTGGATTTTCCCCTCAACCAGGTATCTCCCAGCAGGGGGGCACCGCCCCAGCCGGAACAAGCTCTAAGCTCCCGACTAATATCCCGGCATGTGTGATAGTGTAGTGCATGTTAGTGTAAGTGTGTGTGTAAGAGGAGAGGATACGACAAGGAAAAGGCATGAAAGAGCGCGCGCGGTTTTATCCGATCATCACCAGGCAAATGCCGGAGCAGTACCCTACCAAACGGGCCACGGCCCGTTTGGTAGGGTACTGCTCCGGAATTTGCCTGGTGATGATCGGATAAACCACGGAAAACTACCGATCAGTGCAGCCGGCCGCTAGAATTCGTTTCCAAACAGCGACTGAATTTGACCTAGCTGAAAAGCTAGTGTCGAAAATCCTGCCGCCGTTGGGACTCGAACCTAGAACCACCCGGTCAGAGGCACTGCAGTAACATCAGTTGATGCACTGAGCCACCGCTCCCGGTTTTGTTATTAGAGACAGCTCTAGTAATGCGACCCACCCCTCCGCCGGCTAGCTCAGAATGGGTTTTCAAGGTGGGCGCAAAATAAAAAAATACAATTAGAATAGCGGGGATTAGGGTCATGTGGGCCGTTGTGGATTGAATGCATTTAATCAGAAACTCAAGTCGAATCACTTTCCACTTACTTAAGTATATTCTAATTAAATTGCTGTTCTTCTTTCCGAAACAAATTATTCCTAATTTTTGCAACTTTACAATTAGCTAAGTTTTTCTTGAAAGAAAAGATTGATTCTATTTTTCACAGAATATCGGTATAAAGAACCTGTACTAATACTTTCTTTCCGAAACAAATTATTCCTTCTAATATCTACAAATTGTTCAAGTTGGCACGACCTTACTGTGTCTTTTCACGGCGTAGAGAAATCTACGGCGTCGACTCTTCCAGTCGCTCGATGTCCTTGTCCTTGCAGCTCGGTCGGGAGCAAAGCCGCCCCTCTGCAGAACCGCACGGTCGCCCCTTTCCAGTACCGTTGTTCAACTCACGATGTGGCCTCCGTCTCGTTTTCCGTTGATACTCTTTTCGTATTCTTTTATAGAATGTAACTAGCTTTTAATTCCATATTTAAAAAGTCTACAATACGACAACTGAGTCTATCTATAAGAAGAAAAAATAAAAAAAAAACTGAAAAGAAATGAATGGCCTTTGTTTCATCCCCTTCCCTCCTTTTTAAAGATTTTAAATGCTCTTTTATATTTCATCCTTTCCTGATAAATTTTTTTATGCCTTGAATATGATAATTACCTCCTCAATGTCTTAAGGGTTTTATCAGATGCAGTCCGAAGCCCAGCAGTACGAGGGGCCCCCTTTCTCTGATCGGTGGTCCTCACTCCCAGCTGTTACTCAGAAAAGAAAGCTTTCTCCTGATTTCGGTGTCGCATCCCTAAGACGCTCCTTTACGGATATAGTTCGGTTTTCTTTTTCGGATTGTATTCATGCGCTTTGGGCCCGGCTTCAAACAGTCATCTTTTCTTGAAGATTGATTGCCCTTTTTCCAGACCTGGGCAAACGGATGGTCACAAAACCCCTTTTTCAAAAAAAAGTTTTTGGAAATTTTGATTTAATTCCCGAAAAATTTTTTTAAAAACCGTGCCTTCCTTTCTTCTGTCTTGATTCGGGAATGTCAGCATCTTTTTTCTTCCTTCTCCTTCTTCTTCTTTTTCTTCTCCTTTTTTTCGTCTTTTTTTTTATTCTTTTTTGACATTTATTCTATTTTGCATTTTCCAAGTTCATCTTGCCCTTGTTATTTCAAACCATCCCCCAAGAATTTTAACTTTTTTAGTGAAAAAATTTCATTTTTTCCAAAATTAAACTGAAAATTTTTTTTAAAGGAGCCGTTTAAGAAAAATATCTAGCTTTTTGTTTCTTCAAATGTCTTCAATCAAAACACGTCATAAGAAAAAAACATCCTAGACATCCCTGTCAATGATATTGTCTAAACATTCCCAAAGGAAAATGCCTTTTTTATCCAAAGGGCATTTTTTGAAAACATACAAAATTTCCCCCGGTGAATAAATCCTATATTGTTTTTCAGGTCCCACGCTTTGCCAATACGATGCAGTGAAGTCGGTTGAACTAAAACCCCGTGCCGGATAATTATTAGTTAACCTCAAACCCAACGGTCTGTTCGTACGGTAGGGTCGTTCAATCGTCCATCTAAACCAACTTCTTCCATTACCTTTTCTCAGCACATGGACTTAGAAAAAGGGGTTTTGGACTTCAGATAATATCATCTTTGACCTGGTAAATGGCTTACCCCCCTTCCTTATTTTTTTCTGAATGACATTTTGGAAACCCCGTGAATGGCGTTTTATCTGTTAGTTTTTTTCGAATTAAAATCTTTTACGGGTTTCTTTTTTTTGCAAAACACTTTCATTCCCCGAATTTCAATTAATTGTTTTTCTATTTCATTAAGTTAGAATTTCCGAAAGGGAACAATTTTTTCAGCTTCACTTCTTCTTCCTTTAAACAATTGCCCCCCAAAAATCAGGAACGAATAAAATTGAGATCCTGTTGATTTTTCGGTTTTTAACGTTATGGTATTTTTTTCAAGTTGTAACAACCCCCATATTTTTCGGGAAATCGACCCCCAGTAACGGATAAAATTTCCCCGGGCTACTAGGCCCCCAAACTTGAATTTATTCCCATCTCTATATCCAAATAAACTTGTCTTGTTATTGGCTTTGTTTTTTCCCGTTTTTGCACCTATCAGAAAAGACTTTACAGCGGCTGTAGGTACCCCCCCTGGTTTTTAAATTTCATTCAAAAAACTTTCCTTGAGGAATCCCAACCCTGTATCCACTGTACTGATTCCCCCCTAAATTTCTTAAGCTTCGGAACGTCGCCGGGATCCGATCTGTTTTTTGTTCTTTTCGTTCCAGGGTTCTATAAATGAGATTAATTTATGAAAAAGCCATCTTTCTTCCCTAGATTTTCTTTGGTTTGGGGGGGGATGGCTTTCAACCAAACCTTTCTAATTTTCCGTTTTGTCCGCAGATGTACGGTTCAGTATTTCTTTTTTGGGAAAACTCCATAAATAAATTTTTTTTATTCCTACCCTGCGGCGTCCATCTTGACTAGTTTTCCTTCAGGGCTGTTCCGATTTTTTTCCTCTTTTTCTGATTTGACATAATGTTTGCTGCCTGCTTCTTTTTTCTCCCGGGACCTAAATTTGCCCTTCTCTCTGTAACCCCTCATTGAAAGAAAGTCGCATCATCAATCCCAGCTGCGTTATTCTTTTCCCCTACATTGGAAAGATTCTGCAAATTTTTTTGCGGAAAATGACGGGTTTAAAAAACAGACAACGTCATCCGGGGTCGTCGGAAACATAATTTGAAAAATATTCTTTTCCCCTGGGAAATTTTTATGACATCACCTTTTTTGCCACGTACCATACATTCATTTAAATTTTAAATTAATTTGAGTTTTATTGTTCCAGTATCTTTATAAAATTTTTTTTTAAAATTTTTCCAAATTTTTTGGGAATTCTCCCAAACTATCTGCCCATATTCGTGCATTTCCCTGCATCATCTGTATATGTGAGTTTTTTTATTGTCCGAAAATAATTTGAAAAAAAATTTTCCACCTGCCTCAAAATCAGATTTTCATCTCCCCCTGCACTAAATTTGGGGCAGGTAATGAAAAAAACGGGGAACGCCTTTCCCCTGATGGAAATTTTCAATTTGATTTTTCAATTTTACAACGCATTCGTACATGCAATTTGGGGGTTTTGAACCCATCTTGTTCCAAAGAGCTTTTATTCCATCTTAATTTACAGCGAAACCCTTTAAATTTTCAGTAACTATTTTTTAAACTTTCTACACCTTGTTCTATCTCAGTTGCCTTCGGCATGGTTATAAGATCGTTGCATTTTGATCCTATTTTCAAATCCTTTTAACATCAACTTTTCTAATTCATGACCCAGTTCCGTGAATTTTTTTTCTAATCTCGTGTTCTGCCCCAATTTTGTTGAATTTATTTTTAAATTCGATTTTCCCTGTTCTTCTAATTCAGTGAAATTTTTATACTCTCTTCTAATTCCCATTATTTTCTTCTAATTTTTTTTTCAAGGGAGTCCCCAATTTCTTTTTGTTTTCCCCTGCTTTTTATTCTGCATTCCTAACCTCTACTAATTGCTGCATGAAATTTATTAATCGTTGCATCATTAAATTTGCCCCCAGGTTTCTTGTTCCTCATCCGGATCTTTGTTGGCGTTTGTTTGATTCGTCGGCGAGGCCTCAGTTTTTCCTGACGTTCCTTGTTTTTCCACCGTTTCTTTTGCGATCATGGTACTTGAGCTTGTCCTCCACTTCCTATCGCTATCTGAATCCCCAGACGTCCTTCAACGGTAGTTAAATTCCAGCCCCGTTATATTTATCTGCCATTTTGACTTATTAACTCCGAATCTCAATCCTCTTCCCCGACAAATACACTTTTTTCAAAATTTTTAAAAACCAATACCAAACACTATCTCGAAAAGATAACACTTTCATATAAAACCCTTTTGCCCAGAAAAACACTTTTACCCAAAATTTTCTTTTTTTTTCTGTAACCTGTTCAGCAATCTTAGTGAATTTATTTAATTGTATAGAAATTTTGTTCCCCCAAATTTTGGTCTCAGTTTTTAAATCGAGTTTTGAATGATCCAATAATCAGCCCCCTTATGGGCCCAGTTGGACCCACCCCCGCCCAAAACTCAGAAAAGGGTTTTTAAGGTGGGCAAAAAAAAAATTAAATTTGAATAGGGGGGTCGGGGCATTGGGGTTGGGGTTGGGAAAGCATTTAATCGAAACTAAGTCGAATCACTTTTACTTCAAGTATTTCATTAAAAGCTGTTACAGTCAATGAAAATAAAACCTTTAATATACAAAATTTTGTCTTGCTGAAAAAAAACAATTAAATCTTTAAAAAACTCACTGTTTTTTCTCATTTAAATCAATTTAAAAAATACTTAAAACTTTTTCCTAATCATTCCAGTGTAAATTCCCCCGTTGCAACTTTACAATTGCGTTTTTCTTGAAAAAGGGGTTGATTCTATTTTTCACAGAATATGGTATAAAAAACCTGTACTAATACTTTCTTTTCCCAAACAAATTATTCCCTTTTAATATCTACAAATTGTTTGTTTGGCCCATCCTGTGTCTTTTTTACGGCGTGAAATCTACGGGTCGACTCTTCCAGCCCCGAGTCCTGTCCTTTTCAGCTCGGTCGGAAAGGGCCCCCCCTCTGCAGAACCGCACGGCGCCCCTTCAGTCCGTTGTTCAACTACGATGTGGCCCCCGTCTCGTTTTTCCCTTGATATTTTTCGTATTCTTTTAAGAATGCTAGCTTTTTAAATTTCCCTATTTAAAAGAAACTCAAACACAACTGAGTTATCGTATAAAAGAATAAATATAAAATAAAAAAACTGCAAAAAAAAAAAAAGAAAGGCCTCGTTAGTTTCATGCTATTCACACCCCTCTCCCTTACAAAGATTTTTAAATGCATCACTTATACTTTCATCCTTTTCCTGATGAATTGTTTTAATGCCTTGTAATATGATAACTCTCCTCGAATGTCTTGAAGAGTTTTATCGTAGATGCAGTCCTGAAGTCCGTAGCAGTACGAGGTGCCGCCTTCTCGTGATCGGTAGGTCCTCACTCTCCAGCTGTTACTTCAGAAAAGAAAGCTTTCTTTCTCCGACTCGGTGTCGCATACTCTACCGAGACGCTCCTTACGGATATAGTTCGTAGTTTTCATTTTCGGATTGTATTCATGCGCGTTGGCGCGCGTTCAAACAGCTCATCTTATTCTTGAAGATTGATGTGCTCCGTTTTCCGAGACCTCGGCAAACGGATGGTCACAGTAAATGGTGATCAAAGTGAAGATACAATGATTCTTCTCGTTCCCTTTGTAACTCAACATTCAAATTCATTTGTATCGATTTCTAAAACAAATCTAACGAGTATGGTCTTACAGTAAAGCTCACAGGCATCTTGACATTCACCACGATGAATATTTGTAAATCACGTCTATATAGGAGTCTGATACTGAAATTGTATCACTCTGAATAAATCGTCTAGACGGGGACGTTGTGATGTAAGGTCGTATTACTGAAGTACAGATAATACAACGAATACCAAGAAGAGTATAACGAACATAGAATTACGAACGTGAATGTGAGGTGAAACAATGAATTGCAGATGATCCCAAATAATTGGTGTCAATCTCTGCAGATTCGATACTGAATTCTAGGCGCAAGTCACGAGAATACAGATTATATATTATTGTGGTTTTTATAAATGAGAATTCTAACGTAACAATTTACTGCTTTAGATATTATTCGCGACCTATTTGTTAAGAACTGCGATTCAAACCTTTTCTAAAATGCTGTTTTAATAGCGCCTGGATAATATGTACCGCGACTCCGGAATGTCGTTTGGGTTGCATATCCAGTAAGCACTAGGCGCAACCTATGAATTTTTTTCTGTTTTCTTAACAAAAATCGCTTGGGTCTTCAAAACAAGGAATGCACATTCAAATGAACATTCTTTTTACATTTTTACAATGGATATTAGTTTTCATATTTCTATTTTTTAGGAACAGTTTGGAAGAAGCAAGAAGGAATCGTTGGAATAGTCGACATGACATTCAGTTTACTTTTAAAGACACTTATTATGAGGCTAAATACAATCAATCACGATATTATGATTCGTAATAAGCATTTCACAACGTTGCGTTGAAGATTAGGTAATAAAATCAGATTTCAACAAAGACTCGTCTTTATTTTGAAACTATATCATCGCTGCAAGCAGTGCCATAAATGCAATGTCGAGCTCTGGCCGTAAAGTTAGGGAAAATACTGCAGGCCTCGAGCGATTGTGGCATCTTACGTCAGAAATCACTGCTGGGCTAGGATGTCCTTGACAACGTAATTGCCTTAAGCAACTCCTCTCAACGGCGTAAATACAAATAGTGCACTTGAACTATAACCGCTGCAGCAGCTGTCAGTTCCGTAATAGTACAATCAATTTGCGACTGTGTAAACAGACGCAAGCATGATCCCTGACCTTGCTAGCGCCGCCACGGAGATACTATCGCTTTGTCCACGACTGCGTCCGCGGTGTGAAGTGTTTGAAGTGTTCTGACAACGACCTGAGGCCACGAATGTTCATCACGGCCGCCGCATCGACAACGCACTGCTCACAAAGAATGACGCAGTGCACAGAGCAAACGCGAGGAGAGTTCAACGCGAAAAATAAATAATAACTCATCACGAAGGAAACTTCGTCATTTGTAAGTACTTGTAGCACATTATCTCATGGGGTGACAAAATTTCCGTTTTATCCATCCAAATTTAAAGACAAGTAGAGTTATACTTATTCGTTAACCAGTTATATTACCAAAGCAATTTTACATTACAGTACAGTGCTCCAGGAAAGTCTCTGCCCAGTTTGCCGATTCAGGGACTCCTATTAAATATACGTCGGTAGGGACCAGATCTCTCGGAAACAGGTGAAGGGGACAACACTTCCAACATCTATTATGATTTTGGTGAGTAAGCAATTTTTTTTCCAGCCCAAGCTCGTGCTACCAACATAATTTGTGTTTCAAGCACCCTCACCAACAAGATGTAACTGCGGAGAGACTTTCCTGGTGTGCTATAATTCCTGGTTCTTCGGACATATTTTTTCAACATTTTGTCGATCACTTTCTAATTAGTCATTTATCATTGAAATAAAACTGCTACGAAACAACTGCTATGAAATATAACGGGAGAAAAATAAATAATTTTCCACAAACAAATTTATTAGCAAACTATTCGTCAGTTACAGAAGCATAGTTTGTTAATAAATTTGTTTCTTGAAGATTATTTATTTTTCTTGAAGATTATTATATTGCAACATGTTACACAATATTTCTGCGGAAACCACCGAAAATCTGAAAAAATGTAATAAATTTGAATTCTGAATAAATTTTTGCAAGTTCATCAGTTTTCCCATAAAACCGATAATACTATTTTATATTAATTCTAAAAGGATTGCAATAAACGTATTTATAGTATAGTTCTTTAAAAATTACGCACGAGAAAGTAGAGGCTCTGAATATTGACATAATTTGCATCCAACGTTGGGCGGCGTGTGAGAAGGCGAGCTACCCTCTCGCAGAGCGAGTGCGCCCGGGAGGCTGGAGGGGAAGGTCAGGCCTGCGCAGCAGGGGCATCGCACTTCACGCAATTAGAGACAACTGCCTGACGCGAGGGCGCACGTGCGGCCAGTGACTAATCGTTGTCAATAACTGCACCCGTCGAACGTCTTTCGTTTCGACCCAGATCCTCACGCGGACACTTGTTCTCGCCATCGATTTCTGCCTCACTTCCGCATTCACCACTCGTCAATAAATACGGGCACTGTCCTAAAACTGCGATGATCTGATGTTTGCAGAATTTGTGCCACTTGATGCGTCTGCGTTTTTGACTTTTGGCCTTCCATGGGCGTATGTAGCGAGTCCACTCGAATCTTTCCATCACTGGTTACACAACACAGAGCGGTCCTTTCATCATTTTACATTCATTTCTACAATATCATCGTTTAAAATAAATCATAGACTTTATATTTTTTAATGATACTCACATATTTACAATCCCGAAAAGAATCAATAACAACCCCCCTCCTTTGATCAGGGCTGTGGGAACTGATGTATTTTATTTCTTGTCGTTCTGGTCAACAGACAATTCCATACTAATTTCCGCAATATTTCACAAGTACCGCCTGAAGATCAAAACACGATAAGAGATTATTTGCAGAAGTTGAACTTTATAATTTTAGAACTTATTGATCGTTGTAAAGAACCATGTTTAAGCTTTCGAACATCGTTTGCAAATGAAGTACAAAGCTCTCAAAGTGAACATACCAAGAAAATAGTTTGAAATAGTTCTAAGTGTGAAACAACGTATTGTGCAGTGTACACATGTACAATGCAATATTCATACGTCGCACAGAATAAAGTTCACAGTCGTACTAATTTAAAAATAACCGTTGGTAAGTGCTTGGAGAGAGCTCGACCCGTCTTGAGCTAATTCGAGGCGAAAGATCCTCCGGCCGCTGGCATCGAGGAACGCGGCAGCGGCGAGAGAGGCGCCCTCTGTGCAAAGCGGCGCCGCGGGGTGGGGGGGGGGCGGAGGCGGACGCCGCGTTGCGCGTGCCTGCGCTCGCAGATAAGCCCGGCTATGGATTGCAGGCGCGCTATTAAAGTTCAGGGCTGCTTCCATCAGCTGCGAAATTCAATTACTGTCGCCGCTTTTTGTCACATTCTTAAGAAATTAACTGCTCGGGTTTTTTATGGCCAAAGGCCGCTTCAACGATCCGGTTACGGCCTGCCGTTCGGGGGCACGCCCACTCCGGCGCTGACGGCGGCGGCGACGCCAACTCGCTACTTGCTCCCTGCTGAGGCGATCGCGTGCGCGGAGACTGTTTGGAGTGTACCTGGGAATTGCTGCCGGCTGCAGACGAAGATTAGGTGCTTGGCCGGATAGATCATCTCCGGGATTGAGCTTGATGGCCACCCGACCGCGCTGACCACCGAGGATTAGCGTGTAATTAGACAGTACTCTGCGTCAGTATTATTCTCCGTAGTTAGTCTGAAGGGGAAAGTGTTTTATTGCGAGACGCTACTATATAAGTCTATTAGAACGTTGTCACAAGCGTTTAACTAGCACATTGTAACGCTGAAATGGAGTTACAATGGTCTTCTTTGCTCGTAAAAGCTTCTGAACGATAAGAACATAAGCTTCGCAAAATGAGTTGTAAACTATTTTCGTGATATTTTTTAGAGTACGTAGTTCAGCTTTGCATCTTTTTATAGTTCTCAAAATTCTTGAATACTATGTATTATTCTTATTATTCAAAAATAATTACGGACAAGGAACACTCTTTTATTTTCACAAGATAAACCACAATAATTGGTCATGAATTTCGAGGGAAAGTTCATCAATTTTTATGGGTTTCCGGCCGCCTTAATCAAGAAAAATAACGATATTCTTTCAAAGTTTGTAATTCAAGGACTTGAGGCAGTAACAAGACAAGCCGCATCAGCCTCAGCCAGCCTCTTCTTATTCGTAAAAGCTGTATCTTCATATTCGTCTTGATTTTGGGCGAAGTGTGTCTCATAATGTTACTGCCCCAAACACCAAAATATGAAAACAAATGTATATAAAAATATTAAGATTAACCATACTTTTCTCAAAATTGAAAAATAAATGTTTATGAACAGCAGTGTAGCTAGTGTGCTTTCTCTTATTACTTCTCCAAGTCCTTCAATTATATTCGAACAATTCAGTCCATGATTTCGACCCCTAGGCCTCAAGATGTTGGTCTCAAACAATGAAAGCAAACAAAAATATTTATCTAGCTCTGTTTCGACTTGCTCCACACCATATTCTATTCAAATTGCAATAGCCTATTTGATAGTGCCGGACGAGATACTTGTATGTCTCACTCCCTCCTGAGAAACTTTTTAAACCTACTAAACCTAATTCTCCTCCAGACAGCGACTGAATTCGACCTAGCTGAAAAGCTAGTGTCGAAAACCTTGCCGCCGTGGGGAGTGGGAACCTAGGACCTCCCGGTCAGAGGCACTGCAATGACATCAATTGATGCACTGAGCTACCGCTCCTGGTCCCCCTGGTTAGAGAAATCCCGCAAGCCTACATGTAGGTCGGTGCCGGATTCCCGTCACTTTCCGCGAAAAAAAAAGCTTTGACGCTAGACTTACAGGACTGACGACATTAGCAGTTGCCGCGTCCGGAAACGATGACCTGATACTAACGTCCTGCGAATGATAGTAATGCCAACTCCCTGATGATGTTGGCGCGGGGGGGGGGGGGGGGGGCGGGGGGACGGTGCCGCCGGCCACGAGCGTCTCGTAGAGGCGCAGGCCCTCGCTGCCGTTGGGCGCCAACCCGTAGCTCTCCGCCAGCACGGGCGGCCGCTCGCCGCCGATCTCGCGCTTGTGCCTGGGCGCCGGCTGCAGCGGCGCCTTCTCGCCAGACGCCGTCGCCGCCGCGGCCTCCGCCGCCGCCTCCTCGGCGGCCGCGCGCGCCGCGTTCAGGGCCTCGGTGCTGTGGCACACAAGCTAAAGCTGACCACACTCATCCAAACCAGGGCTTCGTTTCTGGCGGAATGCGACTGCAACTCTCCTCGGGAACACGATAGGGGGAAAACAACACAAAACAGCTAAAAAGGAGAGGACAACTTCGATTTTTAGTTAGACCAACTTTCGTAAAGTCAATATTAAATAATTTTCCATATAACTGTGTCAGTTACGTAATACTTTTTTTAGTAAAAACGATGAAATATTATTTTAAACTATTTTTATTTCCTATCATTATTATTATTATTATTATTATTATTACATCCACAAGGAGTGCTACCACTACTTTAATAATTGTTATTAGTTATGAATAATAATTATCGAATAATAATAATAATAATAATAATAATAATAATATAAATATAACTGTTTCTATTACATTCATAATTAATTTGCGGTCATTCCGGGACCTAAAATTTTATAAATTGAGCACTGAACAAAACCACATCCTAAAATAAAAGCTAATTAGGTGCTATATTCCCGAATGTTAGATTCTTGTCGATTTACCAAAATCATGGGCACGGCCAGCTTTAGTCTAAAGTTAGCAGCGCCCGCTTAGAAAATACATCTTCCCGTTATTGCAAGAGAACGAAAAGTATCCAAAATTAAAGGTTAATTAAAGGCTCTTGGAAAAATACGTCTCCAGTCCAAATCAAAGATGTACAAAGAGAAAGGGTAACATACGTTCTTATGAGCTTATTTACAAGAAAACTTCACAAAAATATGAAACTATACCCAAAATTAAAGGCTAATTTTAGACTCAAGGAAAAAATTGTTCCAGCCTACATTTTCTAAAACGCTAATTGGAATTATATGCAATATTCTTCCCACCACCTAAAATTAGCCTTTAATTTTGAATAGAGTTTGGTTGAGTTTGGTTTTTGGATAGATAGGAGGCTCCGAGTTGGAGCGGGTGCATTCGAGTTAACGACGGACCGCTTTCCACTCCATCACACTCGCCTATACCACAGTCTCATTTTAAAGGTCTTTGATTGTATCTAGTATTTAAAGACGTTTCTGACTGGGAATATTTATTTTCCCCTTAAAACCTACATAATCAAATGTCAGGACGAATAAACTTACTGCCTATGAAGAAAGAACAATTTTTCGCTATTAACATCCTTTTGAAGGAAAGGAAATCAAGTTACAGGGCTAAGATTCTCCTAAATTTAAATGTGAACAGAGAAAGAGTCTATTGAGTAAGCAGTAAAATGATACATGAAAATCAAGCTCAATATAAATATGATTTCACAGATTAATGATTCTTTTATATTGACAGAGGTGTTTCCCTCCTTGCCAAATATTTCTATGAAAGTATATTGTTCTCATATGAATATAAACGTGTTGACCTTCAAAACATTATTCCAGTCACGTTAGAAAATTTCACTTACTTGTGACATCATTGAGATAAAAGAAAGTATGTACTGTGTACAAAACACATATCAGCACATGCAAATCTGCTAAAAATCTTCTGGAGTAATTTGAGATAATTAATTTGGAATTTTAATTTCGATCAGAACTTGAAAGTGTCTCAGTTACCTGCTCTTAATTGTTTACTCACTTTCATACGAGGTCATCGAATTTTATCATTTAATTAATCACACCTGTTTGATGTTGTTAGTTTACGCTGCCGTATTTGTAAACGTGACACAGCAATTGATCGGAAATTCCCCCAACCCAATGTCACGATGTTTATTCACTTTCGCTTTAATTGGATATTTGTAAAAGAAACATTATAATCGAAATTCTCTTAAATTAAATTAAAGCACTGAAACAACTTAGCTTCTGGAAACTATATTTCAGACCATTAAAATAATAGTGAAATAGTAAAAATAATAATAATAGTAAAATAATAATAAAAATAACACTAAAATGATGTATCAATTTGTATTTTAAAATCGAAGCCATCATTTTTAAGAAACATGTTAGCTGCTTTGCTGTAAGGGTAAAATAGAAACCGTTTTCTCGCTTAATTTAGTTATAAAAGCTAGAATGATACAAATTTCTCTAAACATCGAGTCGTTCATATAGTTATTAGCGTCATTAAACCAATAACCAGCAGACGTGGTTGATGTTTATGAACGAGGCGATAGCTGACGATCATAACCAACCAAGTCTGTTATTTATGTTATCGGCCGTTGTTCGTTTAATTCTTTTCGTAATATTATCTTCTTAGAAGCAGAAATCATATAAACTGTTTCGTGAAATAAATACATGCATACGCCATCTTTAGCTTCAAATCATTTGTTTAGATTGTTATTAACGGACGGCGACTGGTAAATCCTTAACGGACGCCTGTTGTTAAGTGGCTTTTAGTTCCTCTGGTTGTGGTAAGTCTAAATGGTATAGAGAGATTACTTCAATATAAGAAGGGATCGCATTGACATCTACTGCTTGGCTACTGCTGACAACATTACCGCAGGTTCGTTTATAGATAGTTGACTTGTAAATGGTTTCACCGGTATCTCTTCCAATGCCATCGTCCTACATGACGCTCATTTGTTTCGCATCTGTCGAACTGGTCCCTTCTAAGAGGAACTCCTCTCCACACTATTCCGAAAGCATGACGGCGCCGCTTTTCCTATATCTAATTTATTTATTGAGTGATTGGAAATTACACAGATCAGTACTAAATTACTATCTCATGTGCATTTGCTGGCGTACATTGTAAGTTATACTAAACTTAACACTAAAAACTTAAAACTAAGCTACCTTACTAGAGGTGTAGGAAACTACAAGAGCCCCTACTATGAACAATTAGTAGAGAAAATGTTATGTGTGTTTTCCAGTTGTCTTGTGTCGAAATTCCTTTTATTGGTTTTGTGTTGTCCGGGTGAGAAAATGGTCTTAGTGAGAATATTTTGGCAGTTGATTTAGTTGGGTTGAGTTTGATTTTCCACAATGTAGACCACTGGTCTATTTCATTTAAGTGATTTTGTATCCTATCGGTAATGGTCTTAAGTGAGTGGCTGGATTTGTAGATTGCGGTATCGTCGGCGAATTGTGCTAATTGGGTGTGTATTGTAGTGGGTATGTCAGCTGTGTGTATGTTGAATAGTGCTGGTGAGAGTGGCGAACCTTGTGGAAGACGGCGCCCTGCAGCGCATTGCGGGCACTCACCCTGGCTTCTTGTGCGCGTGCGCGCCGGGCCGCGCCTGCGCCAGGTGCTCGTACTGCGGGTGGAAGCGGCCGTGGTGCCCGGGGCCCGGCGTCGCCACCCCCGCGTGCGCGCCCGCCCCCTCCCGCTGCTCCTCCTCCTCCTCCACCGCCTCCGAGTCGGGGTAGTAGTCCAGATCGCCGTCGTCCTCGGGCGGCCCCGCCCTCGCCGTCCGCGCCGTCCTCGTCCTGGTATACCTGCGCAAGGAGGAGACGTGATGGATGAGGCGCCGCTGTCAGGAGCCGTTGACAAATGAAGCGCGCGCGGCGCTGCCCAAGGCTTGCAGCCGCAGCGCCAGACGGGCGCAGAGGGTTGGGCACGGCCGAAAGAACGAGTCGCTTCGTTTTCGCTTTCGTTGATTCCCCCGCCCACATCGAACTCGTCTGAGGATACTGTACCTACTGGGACTCGGCATATACGATTCATGCGGAAGGATCTCTTTCAAACTGCTCATGCGACAGCGAAAACTCGGGTACAAGAAAGTTACAGGTCTTTATTCCAAAACTGAATTATCTGTTTAACAAAAAACATTGTATTATTCTCGTTCAGATCAGCTGTCTTTCAGTGTACTTCTAAGAAGCTTCTATCTGCACCTCGTAGTCTCAAGGAACTGATTATATGCGATAAGGGCACACACGAAATTAACTAGGGAAAAAATTATTCTCTATTAACATTGCACTATATTCAGAGGACAACATAATTTCTAAATAAGCGTCAATTTTAAAGAATAATTTCTTGTTATGAACATTTATTTTCCAATTTATCGTGGGTTTAGAAGATAATAATATTACATTTAAGTACATACGCTCTCCTTAGCTCCACGAAGTTACCAGTGGATAAACAAAATACTTTGTAATAGAAATTTTTTTGAGATATCGTGCACTAATGTCACATATCTTTGAGATCAAAGCTCATATTCAAGATACTTTTAGAAAAGGGATCCATCATAAATCATCAACTACATAACATGTAAATCTCTTATCAAAACCACTTTCATAGATTACTTCATCAAAAATATTAGGGAGTAGGTAAAACCAAATATGGAAGGTTTAATAAGGATTTCTTATCTTTCTTTGCTATTTCAAATTTATTACATTTAATTAATTTTAACATTAACACATAATGATAACGAGTTCAAAATGTTCGTCATACACGAACTTTGTTGAGGAATTCCAACAAGCGTTTTCGAAAAATACTAAAACTGAAAATTTCTATTTTACTCGAACTGTATTTCTCCATACGTCACTCAAAGTTTGATGCAATTGAATAAAAAATACATACGATAAGATAGTAGAATTGGATAATTAAATGATTATCAATGTGAGCAAATGCAGTGTGAGTGCTGTATTATATTGAATTAATTCGAATTATTTTCGTAAAAAATGTAATAAAGTATAATTACTTCAACAAATATCACCATCATCATCATCATCATCATCATCATCATCATCATTATTATTATTATTATTATTATTATTATTATTATTATAACATATCTTTTTAGAGGAAAAGATGTCCAATTTCAATTTCATCCTTACTTATCTTCCTGGAAGGCCTTTACAAAATGTAAAACAAAAAGTTGCAAATTCAGGGAGAACTGCGTATGTCTCCGGTTCACCAAAAATGGCCAACGGTACACAAGTGTGTTGCGCATATGGAGGCGCAAAGAAGTCTGGCAAAGACTCCATGCAAAAGTCGTCAGACGCTCTTCAAGGCCGCAATGTCAGATTCCTCCGGTGTAAGAAGCGTGAAGAGATTATTCAACTGTGATGTCAACGCGTCGCTGTAATAGGGCTGCATATCATTAGAATTACCATGAAAGTTGCATAGTAGAATCCTCTATTCACAACTAAGTACATATGGTTTGTACACTTTTAACGTGCAAATGATTTATGAATAAATTAATGTTTTAGTAATTACGAAATACTCATTAGATAGAGGTCTTAGGCAATGAGAATAGCCACTTATACTGTTAAACAGCTCATCCTGATTTACCAACGTAGAATACCAAAGCAAATAATTTTTTTCAGAACAAACATCCATAATATTATTGCGCAATTATTGCATAATATTTCAGCGCCCAGCAATTGTATTGTTAAGCTTGATCAAATGAAGTAAGAAAAACGTTTGTACACATTATTACTTATGGTTTAAGGATATGTTGCCAACAATGAGTTTTCAGATAGGACGACCAGAAAAGCAATAACAACAGGAGTCGTTATGAAATGGCATCATTTTTAAGTGCCATTGGAATGAAATCTGGTGATACCCTTCAGTAGTTTCCGTGGCTCGCAATTCTTAAATTGGAGTGATTTTGAGATTAAGAGAGGAGTAATTTTAGAGTGGAAATTATTTGAATTTCGAGAAAAAAGAAAGACCCAACAAAACGTTTCAGTAATGTCGTTATAATGGTGATATAGGTCCTTCATTGGTGTGAAAAATACCTTCGTTCTCATTATCAACAAGCCGGAGGGCCAATATTTCGATAAGTGGGGATGATTTCAGAAGAACCATACTTCATCCACGGTCAACCTCACGTAGCTTCCAGAATATATTTTTTTTAAGAGAAACATTTCTCAGAGCAATAGGACAGAGAAAGTTTATCATAAAGGAAATTTTGAAATGAAAAAAAGCAATTTGAGCTGCAATTTGTTCTTAAGAAATATAAATGTTTTTTTCTATTCTTTATTCATGTAAGAATTTAATTTTGTTCGGCCATTTTGGGAGGGCGACTCTAGTACGTTCACAATAATAAGTAAATAGTTAAAATAAGACCTAGATAATGGAAACTATCCCACGTCAAGAGCTAGTGAAACACTGGTCATAAAATGCTAAGAAAGACAGAGAATTCTGAGGCACGGTTAGTTAGAGAATGGAATCTCGAGTCAGAATCTTCAATCTTCCAAACGCGTGGAGTAGGCGAACGATTCTCACGCCATGTGCTCCTGCAATACCGGTTGAGTCAGGCCCTGAGAAAGTGCTCTCGATTGCAAAGCGAAGGCGCGCTTAGTCGTGACTCTCTCAACGGGGAAGGCGGTAGCTTAGCGCGGAGACAACCGGCGCCAGCGCATGCGCGGAGGAGCCGTAACAAGCTGCTCACGAACTTGTCTCGTTAAGTTAGACGTAAGAGATAACATGCTAATACGAGACCTGCGAAGCCGTAGGAGTAATGCAATTCTCGGTCGTTCGGGATGCAAGTTTATGAGCAGAGGAGCGCACTCATTGTTCTGTAATGCATGCACATCACACTGCCAGCGCCTGCCGCACTTTCTCTGTTTCCACACTGCGGCGCCCGAAGGCGCATGGAGGGCGCGATCCCCGATTCGCTGAAGCACGAAAATGGATGTCGATACGAAGCGCAAAATTACAACTCCGACTTAGCGGAAGTAGTAGTACTTGCACGCCATTAAATTGTAAGATGTTTTGCGATTCATCTGATACAAAACCTTTGCCAACGTTCGTGCTCGAACGAAATACATTTTTTGAATTCAGTTACTAATGAATCTATAAATGGTATTTTTAACAGAAGTATCGACATTACAGGAATTATTTCACATTATTTGGCTATTTTATGAAGTTTTTACAGAAGTTAACTTTTCCTTCAACTTCAGAGTGAAAACCAAGATCAGAGTACACTTCTTCGCACAGTACGTCACACAGTTTTTCATTGTTTTTGTCAACGAGATTCTAGAGCTTATTGAAGGTAAATAAATAATTGTGATTTTGTAGTACAGTGTAATGAAAGAATTGCAGTTATTACAGATTTAGAATTTCTCTCCAGAAAAAAACAACTTTTGAACGCATAATCCACCAACTTCAGCGTAAAAGTAAGACGTGTATTTCCAAGGCAACTGCACTTCTGTTTGCAACTGTCAGAAGAGAGTTACAGGTCTTTTGAAAAACAATTCTATCTAAATAGGAAGAAACCTCGCAACGCCAAAGGAAGGAAAGGATCGCAGTCGGAGTGTCCGAGTAGCTTAGGCAGCTCAGGGTATCAATTAATGTCACTGCAGTGCCTCGGACTCGGAGGTCCTAGGCTTCGAGTCCAGACGCTGGCAGGATTTTCAACACTAGCAACATAACTAGGCCGAACTCAGCCGCTCCCTGAAGAATTATTCTAGCGGCAGTCTGGCCTGATCGGTAGTTTTCCATGGTGTCTTCGATCAACATCAGGGGAATGCGGGAGAATAACCTTACAAAAGGGCCACGAACCACTCGCGATCTTACCTTCCTCTTGTTTGTCCTATCCTCATCTCTTACTTACACGCAGTAACATTTACATCCACCACACTACCACACATGCTAGGAGACAAGTCGGAAGCTTAGAGCTAGTTCCGTCTAAAGCGGTGCTTCGATGTTGGGCGATACGTGGTTGAGGAAAATCCATAAGGCGACGGTAGGTCAGGCAATCTCGCTATCGAGCAGGGGAAGATCACCGCCACCTTCCGCAATAAAAACCTGCACTACACTAACGGGCCTAATGACCTTAGCAGTTGACGCGCCCGGAATCAGCCAGTAATCGGAGTGTCCGTCATGGCATGCGCGTTACCCCGGTTCTTTCGTTTCGTGCGAGGCGCGGCGCGGCGAGTGGCCGTGGGCGGCGGGGAACGACCCCGCGGGCGGGCCGCGGCCTCCGCGGCGGCCAAGGTCCCGTGCCCCCAGCCCCTCCGCCCGCCGCCGCCCGCGTAAACAGAGGGAAAGGCCGGAACGGCGCTGGGACGCTGAAGGCTGTCGCGCTGCGCTCCTTATGGACCTCTACGAGAAAAGTAACACTGAATTCTTTTTCGAATACATATAAATTGATTGATTGATTGATTTTTTCGTGTTTCCGGGCGCGTCAACTGCTTCGGTCATTAGTCCCGTTAGTGTAGTGCATGATTTTTTCTCGGGAGATGGCGGTGATCTTCCCCCCCTGGATGGCGAGATCCGTCGTCGACCTACCGTCGGGTAGCGGGGTTTCCCCCTAACCAGGACTCTCCCACCAGCGGGACACCGCCCCAGCCGGAACAAGCTCTAAGCTCCCGACCGGTCTCCCAGAATGACGTAGTGTAGGGCATGTTAGTGTAAGTGTGTGTGTAAGGGGAGAGGATAGGACAAGGAAGAGGAAGGAAAGATCGCGCGCGGTCCGTGGCCCGTTTGATAGGGTACTGCTCCGACATTCGCCTGGTGTTGATCGGAGAAACCACGAAAAACAACCGATCAGGGCAGCCGGCCGCTAGAACTCTCCCCCAGACAGCGACGGAATTCGACCTAGCTGAAAAGCTAGTGTCGAAAATCCTGCCGCCGTCAGGACTCGAACCTAGGACCTCCCGGTCAGAGGCGCTGCAGTGACAACACGTGATGCACTGAGCTACCGCTCCCGGTCGAATACATCTAAAACTAGTCTGTAAAATATAGATGTAATGTATTTTCCGCGCACGTTTTCATGAGCCAGCGCTTCGCTCGTTGCGCGAGGAGTTGGGAGTTTGTTTATTTTGACAAGAAATTTTATATCGAATTTGTAGTTCTTTTTCGATAAAAAGTAGTGTCTATTACATGGGAGCAAACATTTCTGGTTATTAGATTTTGTCCACAATGTTCGTTGCAATCATTTATTCCTAATTCAACTAATGTTGGCAAAGGAGTGAGGGTAGCTCCTTAAAAGAGAATGTCTGCATGTTCGGTGCATGTTATATTAACAAATTAATCGCAGAGAATGATAGAAGATAATTCGAAAGTAAGTAGAGGCAAGATGCAGGTAGCTACTGAAAGAAATCCTCCCACTCCCTCAAGCCTTGTAAATACACCGTATCGAAATGGAGCGTAAAACGTAAGCTCTCTCGTTTGATTTGTAGCAATTAGAAAGGACAGCCAACAACGTGATATGTTCACTGAATTTGATTAATCTGGAATTTCAAATCATTTAGAAGTACAAACATAACCAATGAGAATAATTTAAAATGGACAGGAACATTTACAACACGGATTGTTGGCGAGTTAATAAATGTGCTTCTACTGCCTCCTCATTACATAACTTTGCGAAATTGATTGTGCCAAAGTGATCTTGGGACTCGCTTAAGATTCAGTGAAAACGATTTTAAAACAGTGTAAGAACATGCATTCTAAAGAATATCATCAACAATTTTGGTACATGAAATATAAAACACTTAAAATAGATTTATATACCGTAATGATATATGGAAAAGCAGTGAAACTGAAACTGAGTACGTAACCAGCAACACTTTCATTCGCCTAAGTGTGGATAACAGAAGAACTAAGAATCGCATATTAAAGCGTTAGCGTTTTATTAAAAAGCTATTCATTCAATAATAAACGATAATTTATAGCTTATTGAATTAATTAAAGTCGCCGATTGACGATAAAAAGCACGGACCAGCCCGTCATATAGAAAATTAACAGCTCTGACAGGTGCTCAAGATGAGCAAATTTGTAAACGGCGCACGTCTAGCAGAAGCGAGCCAAGGTACTACGTCGGAGTTCCGTGAGCTGCACCTCGCAACAAGCAATTGGCCTGAGCACCGCCTCGCAACAACCGCAGCGACCGCTGCGCTAATAGGATCTAGCACAAAAACGGTCTAGCGGCGGCGGCGGCGGCGGCGATGGCGGCGGCGGCGGCGGCGGCGGCGATGGCGGTGGCGGCGGCGGCGGCGGCGGTGGTGGCGGCGGCGGCGGCGGCGGCGGCGGCGGCGGCGGCGGCGGCGGCGGCGACGATGGCGGCGGCGGTGGCGGCGGCGGCGGCGATGGCGGCGGCGGCGGCGATGGCGGCGGCGGTGGCGATGGCGGCGGCGGTGGCGGCGGCGGCGGTGGCGGCGGCGGCGGCGGCACCCGCGCCCGCGCAAGCGCACCTGTGCGGAATGTGGGTCAGTGGCACGAAGGTCGGAACCTTTTTCCCGGCCGCCCCCGCCCCCGCCGCCCGCGCTCGCTTTCAACCGCACCGCTTACGCGACTAGGCGCCGCGCCGCCCGCCGCCGCCACCCTCGCCGCCGCCGCCTGCGAGCCACCGTGCATTACGTCTTTCTCCAGCGAAGCCTCCACGTCAAAGTAGATTCATGTTCCTAAGTATTAGGGATACGACATCGATGTCAATGTTTTCAAAATATCGTTATTTTGAAGCCGATGTTTTTAACATCAATATTGTGTGTTGATTATTTTCATGTGCTCTTTTTTTTTTTAAATACAAAAGTACCATCATAACAAAATTCAATAATAATTTTCAGATATCCATAAATTGAATATTCTCCAGAACCAATTGACCAAGGGTGAAAAATAAATAAAATCAAGTTTTCGTCAAAAACAGAAGCGTACTTTATTTTTGAATTATCGTTAATTATTATTTAATATAATTATTATTAATTAGTTAATTAATAATTAAATATTATCATTAAAGTGTTGTTAATTATCCGGATTATTCTTTAACTTTGTTGTGTCGGTAAATATCTATTAAAAATAATAAGCGATATCTTTTTAAATTAAATTAAATCCAGTAATAAAAATGTTTAATAACATCCATGTTTTGTTTTTGATGTTTAATCCCTACTAGGAATCGGACCCTCGTGGATCACTTACATGACGCAGCGGGTGCGGCATTTATAAAACACATCAACAATCTTCGTTTGATTGATTAAATAGTGACTCCAGGCGTGTCGACTCGTAAATCCATTAGTCCCGTAAGGTTAGTAAATGATTTTTATTGCGGGAGGTGGCATTGATCTTCCCCAAAAAACTTGCATGCGAGATCCGGTGCCGATCTACACGTCGGTTTGCTGATATTTTTCCAACCAGGTATCTCCTACCAACGGGGCACCGCCCCAGCCTGGAAAAGTTATACGACTGGTTTCCCGACAATGTATGGTAGTGCAGTTCATGTGACGGTACGTGTTTGTAAGTAGGGTGTGAGGAGAGGACAAGGAAGAGGTAGGAAATATCGCGCGCTATCTCGTGGCCGTGTGTTAGGACACTGCTCTGGAATTCGCCTGGTGTTGATCGAGTAAACACGGAAAACTACCGATCAGAGCAGCCGACTGCTAGAATTCTCGTCCAGTCACCGACTGAGCGCTACGTATCTAGTGCCGGAAATCCTACCTTTGTCGGGATTTGAACCCTATAACCTCCTGCTCAGAGGCATTGCAGGGATATCCGTTGAAGCCCTGAGCCACATTTTCTGATAAATCTCCATGTTGTATCATATCTTGAATGAGATGTTAATAAGTACAAAATGGAATATTCCGTTATTATGAAATAATACTACAATCAATGCATTCAACGTGTTTTTTAACGTTTCATCCACTTGTTAGAGATATTAGGCAGTGTTTCCCTCATTCCAACTTCAATAATAGGATACCCATCCTTGTCATAATCACCTTTGCCTTGTTCTTTCCACACTCGCTCCCAATGCCTATGTTTCTCCACTGCCTGTGTCGTCACCGTGCCCTCTCCAATGTCGCAAATCACGCGCTGAGCCATGCCGATCCGCCGTATTTGGCGGCGTCCTGGCAGAAGCGTCGAGCGGCGCTGGCGGAGGCGGGGGCGGGGGCGGCCCCAGAAAGGCCCTGACCTGCGCAACGGCGCTACGCGGCCTGCCCCGCCGCGCCGTCGCGCCTCAGCTGTCACACACTGCTTCCTCAGCTCCAGCCATCGTTAATCACAGGGGTAACTACACCTTTTACCGTCCTGAATGTACTTGGAAATTGGACGCATATCTCTTTCGGAAAAATTAAACAAACCGAAACAAACGTCGTCCCGGATAGTCAATGTCGTTAAGGCTGAAGAGTCGTAGCTGCCTTGTGCCTGAAGGATCGCGAGTTCGAATCCCGCCCGGAACATGATGTTTGTATGTGTCTGTCTGTAATTGTCCATTCATACTTCATCATCATCTCCCATACCTTATCCCCTTATTGATAACTATCTTGGGTCGTAAAAAGGGATTCAGCAGAGAAATACTGATCCCCTCCCCCAAAAGGTCACGTGTACTTCTCCCCGGGAAGATATGACTGGGTCTCGGTGGGCACGGGTGTACGTTCGCGTGGTTCTAAGACGATCGATTTGCGACCAAAAAAAAAACCCCTTCTATAAAGGGTCTCGGCTGTTCGGACGAGTCTGATTACGACGGCACTTCAGCCCTGAAGGAGGCCACGATATCATGGTCTAAACGTCGGCATCACTTCCCTCGAAGCGGCGTCACCCGGACAGACAAGAGCCTTCATATCACTCTGGTCAAGGAAGCCTACTATTGAATTTAAAATAAAATCAGAGACAGGAGTCAGAGCAGACGAAATGAAGGTATCGCTGGTTGGAAGGAAGTTGGAAAGCAAGAATTATTAGTCCATCATTTCTGCTTTTTCTTTTTATTCTTCGTCGTCGGTGTCGTGTTGATGACGAAGGGTCGATTTTCATGAAACTACATTTTCGAAAATTGCAAAAGTTTACATTTTTTTTGCTATTTTGCTACAAATACAATATTGAAGATGGTGATCTTTTTGTGAATGAAATATGTTATTCAACATTAGATCTTTAAATGGGAGGCTGTATGATTCTTTAATGTTATGAGTAATTTTCACATAATTTTGCGTGAAATAAAGGCAGTTTTAAAAACAAACGATTAGCGTATCCCACAAAAATGCACTCTAATACCTTCTCTTTAAATAACAGCTTACGCCTTCACTTTAAATTATTTTGATTTCAAAGTGTAGACTCTGTATGCACTGAATATAAATAGTGGTGATAATGCTCCATAATCGAACGGTATATTCATATGAGTTTGAATTACGTAAGTTATTCGTATATTACATTGTAAGGAAAGTCAATTCCCTATATCAGCGTTTCTTAAACTGTGCTTCGCCTATACTTCACATACATCTTTTATGAAAATAAATCAAAATCAAAGTAAATTATTCAGCATCTGAAAAGTTCGAGTGAAACTTTTAATCAGTTTTTGTTGAAAATGAATAACAGAGATAATATCAAAATTCATTCTGGATTAAAACTCATGTACGGTCAATGAAAAACCTTGAACTATGTCAGCAGAAGAATACGAAACTTGTATTAAAATGGCATATGATAATTGCATGAAAAATTTAATTTAATGCCGTTAGTAGAATTTAGGAGCAGCTCAAAATATAAATATACTTATTTGTCACAAAAGGTCGTGTTCCCACTTTTTCCATTAGCAACTATTGTGCGCGAAACGGGCTTCTCAGCTCATGTATCAACCAAAAATAAAAACCTATCGCAACAGAGCGGATGCCGAATCCAATATGAAAATTCAAGTTTCATCCATAAAAACTAACATATAGCAATATAACTGCGATAAAAAAAAAGAAATACCACCCCTTTCATTAATATTTAAATCCTGTTTAAATACTTTATTTTTGTTTTGAAGTACTGAAGTGGAGAACTGTTTCTAAATTTTTGCTACAAATTATGGCAACGATTCTTCACATGGCAGTCGGGTAATACAGTACGTCACTTCTCCTTGGCTCGAAGTAAATGGTTACGTTCGGGATAATCCCTTTCTCTTAGAGTATTACCAGTTTTGAGACACTAACTTGCCTTGAGCACAGGTGATATTAACATCTGTTGAATCGCAAGAATTTTCACGAATAGGAAAGCAATCGTACAATGTGCTTTCATTACTAGTGCACTATTATTTAAAAAATAAACATTCGAATTCTGGTGAACCACCCGTGGAAAAACTCCGTTTCATATTCACGCTTTACACGATGGTGAGTTTTTACCCTAGTTTCTACAGTCTTTTTCTTTTTATCTTTCCTTAAACAAAATTGAAGTCCAAGTGAAAAATCAAAAGAAATAAAAAATAGCTCTTCACAAATTTCTCCACCTAAAAACCAAGAAGTAAACCAATGATCGCTGAGCACGTCATTACTTTACCTTTCTAGCGTCCAGTAAACTTAGTTTGTATGAATTCATTTTAGAACAGTCGTTTTACCCCCGTGCTGGAAATATTTCATTTGGTTGATTGGTTCGTAAGTTATGAAGGAGAGGAGAAATTCATAAAGTCCACGGCAAAAACCTTGATGCTTTGTGCAGTCGCATTTTTTACCCCATCATCCATTACTAATTGTGAAGGGGTTAGAGTGCCTGTAACTGATCGTGAAAACAAATTTAAGGCAATGAAGACGATTTTGGCCGAAATTTTGGACGGCCGAACGAAACCAAAGGAAACATCTTCGTCCGACAGCCGATATTTTCTGGCACCGTCGGAAGAGGTCGTTTGGCTTCACTGAAACTGAAACTAAACCATTTTAGTTTCCCAGCACCTGTTTGAATTCAGGCACATCGGACATTTCGGCACATCCAATTCCGGCACATCGAACAAAGACGTCCGACCGAAACTTTCGGCCAAAATCGGCTGCACTGTGAGCGCCGCCTTAAGCCGGTCCGTGCAGGCCCATAATCTCCCACTTCCTTCCTTCGCCCGTGTTTTCTCGGCGGCGCTGCTCCGGTCATTTCACGCGCAGGGCCGGGCGGCGCGGCGCGGCGCGGCGCGGCGGGGCGGGGCCTTGAGCCGCTCTCCGGCGGCGGCGAGACGCCGACGCCGAGGCCGCTGCGGGCGACGCTGGACCCCGCGATTACACGCGATTGGCGGCGCCGGCGCCCGCCGCCCACGCCTCCGCTACCTCTGGGGTTATTTCGAGACGCCCCCTCCAAGGCCGCTCCGCGGCGCGCAGGTGAGTAAGGCAGCCGTCCGTATACGGCCGCGTCGAGGATTCACCTCCGCTGCGCACTCCCGGTCTATATTTGGGACTATCACTCCACCGCATCGGGACGCTAAGGGGCCGTTACGGACGAACAAAACAGAGGGAGTCAATTGCAAAATGAAGAGGTGGCTGGAGTCCCAGCGGAATTGTAGACATTAGAAGTGAAATATAGGTGCAGCTTATTACAGTCGTAACAAGGACAAAATATCCACGTTTCGGCAGTTTGTAAATCGAAATGGTCATGAAACTAATGGATCATTAGCGAAGCCATTAGATACAAGTAAAAGAAGTTCAAGGTGGAAAAATGTGGTAGATTCAGAATTCGAAACTAATTATGGAAGTTCAATGTGTCAAAAAAAAAAAAAAAAAAATAAATAAATAAAAAATAAAAATGAAACGTTGAATTCACTTACATAGAAGTCAGTTCAGTCCACTAGTATTCTTAGATCCTCTTTTTTATTTCTTAGTCATCCACAACTTGGCAACTTTTTCAACATTAGTATCGTAAATCATAATCGTAAAATCGCATTAAATGTAAAGTCGCCTTGACCCTGAACCTAACTTAAAAATTATTCGACATCAAATTTGTTTAATGACGCGTAGAACGACGATTGACACAAAAAACTGAATTTCCTACGTGAGATAAACCTAACACTTCAGATTGATTCTAATTCTTCAAACAATAAATAGGTCTATTGGTGAATTCAGTATCTATTTCATTGTTTGATAAATTAGCAAAAGATTCATACGTAGGAATTCTCGCTCGAGACTATTTTTGTCTCTTTTTCACTACGATTCAAAAATTCTTCGTTATTTTACTTCAAATTTTTCAGCAGTGTGAATTTTTCAGCGTAGTTTGAAGTTTTGAAAGCTATCTGATGACTGGTAAAGTTAATTTGAAATTATGACATTTGGTGTAATGGTTTGCCTTTCATATGAGATAAATTTTGAAACACCTGAACATTGGACGAAACAAGAAGCAATTTAGTTTTCCATATTACGGCGTTCCTCCCTGCAACCGACATCTATTTTATCCCTTTAAATATTTATAATGCCTCTACAATGTGGCGTGTTTTTGTTGATCTAGAAAATGCTCAGAGAAACAGTATATAAAGTTTCAAAACATTCAAAATTTGCACAAGTAATAGAGTAGTTTTACTTCAAAATTATAACCCTCTCTATTCTAGGCAAGAAATTCATAATCACGAATTAGGCGAGGTATATGGACTAGCACAAATTATACTCCAAAGCCCACATTCGGTTATGTTTGCAAACGTGAGACAGAGGAACAGCATAGCAGATGTTCCTGAACTACAATCGCTAGTCATTCCGAAACTGAATCTGCGACGTGAACTGTGCAAACATCTCCACAGTTCTTGCTGTTTGCATGTGAACAGACCGGTTTCTCAGTTTCGCACAACCCCGATATTCCCGCTCGTCCAATAACTTTTAGAACTTCAACCTCTGCAGCCAGGTAGATATATTTGTTAATGCCCATTTTCCCGTAGATAGGCATAAGAAAGTAATGACCTAGTATAAATTACGGCACCTTGGGTCGTGATAAAACGAGAAAAAAACTGGCTTATTTGAGAGTAAAACTTACTTAAAACCCTAGAACTGGGAAACACTGACAATGGAAAATAAGTTTTGAAACGGAATTATTTTATGAATAGTGTAGGATGTTGAAACATTGAAACCAATCCAACAACGAAATAATTGTGCAACACTGGACTAGTACGACACACTTATTGAATATGAATACCAACATCTTATCTATTTGAAGTTGCAATCTCAACGGACCATTTTCAAATGCAGAGGAAAAGGATGGAATGTTTTTGAGAACGAGCGGTGTGTAATCTTCTGCTAGAGCTATTTTACGATGTTCATTGGGTGTTCAGTGGGTCTCACATTTTTGTAACATGCATTCAAATTTTCAACGCAATCTTGTGAAAAGTCTTTTTTAATAAAAGGGCAATAGGAAAATCAGTTGGTCTTTTACCTTTTTAAAAAGAAAGATCTCAACGATGAACGAAAATCTCAAAATATTTTCACTAAAAACAATAAACGAAAACTTAATAAACAAGGTATCGATAAAAGGGAAACTCACAAACGAAAAAAAAAGAAAGAAAACAAAGGAGTAAAAAGTTGCGAAAAAAACATAGCTGAGAAACAATGCCACTCCATTTCAGGCAGGTTCTTGTGTGTGCGCGTGCTGTTGGCGTCGCACGGAAGCACGCACGGTGGCGCGCACGCGGCGGTCAGGGGCGCGGGCGACCGCCCGACAGCGCAGCGCCGCCCTCTGCCCGTCCCGCCCCGCCCAGCCCCGCCCCGCTCCGCGCCGTCCCGCCCCGCCCCTCCCGCCCGCCTCGCCCCGCCCCGCCCCGCCCCCCGCGCCCCGCCCCGCCGCGCCACCCCGCGCGGAGGTGCGTGCTCACGCGCGCGCGCGCCGGAGGCTGCGAGTTCGAGGCCGAGTGCGTGCGCGGCCCACACATGACGCTCCACACAGCGCGCCGGGGGCAGGCTGCACAGCACACGCGGCCGCCGCGACGGGTCAAGCGATACTGAAGGGACGAGCAAAATCTCTTTTATTGCACCAGCTTTTCAATTCCTCAGTTTTTTTAAAAAAATATTTATTTAATAGAGTGAGCTGATTATACAACGCTCAGCCATATGGCTTTTCAGTTGTTCGGAGCGAGCGTTTTCAGACGAAAATATGCGAAGGGGGTGGCTACGGCCACCTCCCATTAAACATATATTGAAGTAGTGCGAATGATAAAGTGGAGGAATACATATTGTTGACTTTTTATGGGAGGACTATTTATTTCATTTTCTTATATCAGCCAGTTTCCGGAGGAAGATGTGGAAGGGGAGTCGGTTGCGGAGACGAGTTTCTACGGGATGCTCTTTACCTATGTTGTAGTGGGAAGCACCGGTAACTGAGGGTAGATTTTGGAAGAATGATGCGGAAAGTTTAATGATGTATGTTAGGGCGGGCTCTATGGCTAGGTCTTTGTGAAGGTTAGTGTTGCTTAATTCCTCAGTTTTGGGAATTTAACAAGGAGATAGTGACATTGGAGACGTCCTTTCTGAGATTACCCTTCAATTCTATGAACATTTTACATTGTAAGAATGCCTTGAAGTTCTGTATTATATAGATCGGACGAATGCCAATTCCGCTATTCACTTCATCTCGTTACACAGGTTTTCGCTCGTGAGCATTCGAATTAAAAGTATAATAACGTATCTAGAACAACAAATTAATCTCTAATTCTCTACTGACATTTTTTTCTTTCAAAGGAAGAAAATTATTTGGAATTATTGCGGATTTTCCTCGTTTGACGAGGTTTAAAATAACGTTGACTGTATCGGTAAATGAAGATATGAAAGAAAGGATCATATGAAATAAATATTTAACGCTCCATAATAGAACTTGTTCGAAGTCGGCAAAATTAACAAACAAGTCACTAAAATTTATAAAACTTCTTGAACTTGAGTCAAAATACCATGTCAAAAGTTGAGACTACTTGAGTCAAAATCGAATACTTCATTCAGGGTTCAGAATTGTGATAAGTTCACTGTTTTTTCTCAAGATAATTTAATACAAATACGAACCAAAGACGACCCTCGGGTAGCTCATAAACAACGTGCTAGCTTTCTGTGAGGCGGTCCCGGGTTCGATTCCCGGTGCTGAAATGAAAATGAAGCTGCAGCTTTCGCAAAAACTGCAACAAATCGTTGCAGTTTCTATAGAAATGTGACAAAAGAAAAAGCTCAGCCAAGCTAAGAAAGCTACACACGGTACGAATACGATGTTTGTCATGCTCGCCGCAGGACTCCCTAACCTCCAGGCGTCGATCATAAGTAAAATCATGGCCTCGGCCTGGGAACATCGCTAGCTGGCAAAAGTGGGATGAATCGGACCCTAAAATGCCTAATAGATAATACATGCTTACAGAAAAACCTCATATGGGGACCTCTTTTCAGATTCGGGTTGATTCGAATGAGATAACAAAACTATATTCCTGGATATTCCTGTAAAGGCAAAGCTTTCTTTTTTTATTGGTTATAAATAAACATAACAATCATTAAATCAATAAAACCAACAAACTAAATAACGCCTCATATTTTAGTATTTTTTACTTTCTTGCCTTACGAATTATTTTTTATTTGTTTTTTAGATGACAAAGTGAACAAAAATTTTCAAAATACTAGTTCACTTTGTTCACGTGACACGATGTCTAATTTTTGTTACGTTATCATTCATCATATTATTTCATACACAATACGAGCGGAACAATAATGTAAAACATAAACATATTAATGAACATAAAAATAAACACCATGAAAACAACAAAATAATACATTAATATCTTAGGGTATTGAACGGAATTTTATCTTTTTATAGAAGTCGAGATCCCAATAATGTGTATCCTGGGGAACGGAGGCAGTATTCTCTCTATTCATACAGGCAGATAAAGAGTATTTTGTTTGCTAGACCGAAGGTTAGGAACGAGGAACTACGGGTTTCACTTCACTTGATAACAAAAACATCTCAAATCATGGGCCTATTTATGGGTCCAAATCATGGGCCGAAATTGTGATTTCGAAGGGGCTACCTTAATTTTGAAATACGTTATTGTTTTCATAGAGGACGTCTCTTTTCTGCTCACATGAACAACCTCATCGATGTCTCTCGAGTTGCCGAGAATGATATTTTTCAGTGCACTTAAAGGTTATCGAGCACTAAATGAACCATGTAAATATCTATCGCAGTTCACAATATTTCTGGGAAGGTCTCTTCAAATCCTGTTTACTGCCAAGACATTTACGAGATAATGCTGTACACTCTTTTTAGAATATATTCTATTGCCCTAGATCTTAAAACGTCGTAGAATTCTCATTATTGTTGTTTTCGAGGGTTTTCTTATGAAAATGCAAACTACTAGTTAAGAGTTCTAACGAAACACTTTCTCAATGAAGCTAAAATTTCATTGGCACTAACTAAATCAGATAAAGAAGTAATTCATAGTACGTATAATGATGGACAGTGAAACACCGAAAAAGAAAGTATAAAGGAGACACGAATAAAGAGAAAACTGATGTCGAGAATTCGCAAATTTATAAACTAGTATTCTATACGTTTCGGTTACCGCTAACAGTTCGTCGAAGAACACATCCCTTGAGATAATGAAATTCATTGACGGGAGCAACCCGCTGCTTTGACCACTCTCACACTGAACGCAGCCGAACGGAGAGATCGCGGCCCGTCGGTCGTCGTGGCGACCTCCACGCCAACCCAACTCCTCTGCCCGCCCCATCCGTCACAGCGCGCCACGGCACGCCGCTCCTCCGCCTGGCTGCTCGCAGCTTTCGCCGCCGCGGCGTGGCCGCACCGCGCCGCGCCGGCGTCCCAGCCTCGTGAAAGTGGCCCTGAGCACCTTTCGGGCCCAATGACGCACGAGCCTTAGGCCCATGGACCTCCGAACGAAAATCACCACTTCTTTTCTACCCAGATTGCAGAAATATTTCGAATGGTTGAAGACAATGAGATTATTTCAATCAATACAATTAATAGATTGTACAGATCTTTGAGATTCTTTTTATCATGTCACAGCCGTCAACCTGGTTTCCTTTAAATAGAAACATTTGATTTTCTAGTTCAGACATTAAAGCTTATAAGGATACGCATTACTAAAACGTGCATTGTCAATAAATTTATTTGTAAGTCCGTGCTCCGCTGAGAATCTGTTTTCCATATGGACGTCTTTCCTATGAATACGGTAAATATACAAGGTTCGAAAAAGGAAACGAGATGTCTCAGAACTTCCCAATAAGCGACACGTGATATATTTGAAGGGCAGACGTAATGCTTTCAGTCTACCTATTCACAGACAATCGATGAGTAGGGAGACGCGTTTGCTCTCAATGTTAGGTTTACAAAGTCTCGATGTCAATATTTTCTTCCGTCAAGGATGTACTTACGGTGAACATATCAAGTGCTACACATAATGTCCGTTCGTGAAGATACTAATGATTAGGAGGCAGATTTTAATGAAATGTCATAGTTTTCTTTTTTACTTAAAAAAATACCGTTTAGCACAGAAATTAATTTTATGATATGACAAAAGGAAATGACCCATTTTTATTTTATTTTATTTTATATTTTTAAAATTTTAGGTCGATTCGGCTAATAAATCATATTTTACATTTTCCGATATTTTTAATGGTTTTCGCTTATTTCATCGATTTTAATATCAGTTTAATGCTATCTGCTTCAAATAATATTAAGGAGATGCAGAACATGTTCATCCCACAATTCCTGTGTAGCCTATTCGATTTCTAGGCTCCGAAATTGTAATGTCAGCCTTTGTATGTAATTTAAGTTTGTGACGCCTGTCAGCGCCATGGTCGGTTCGGTCGATTTCGGCATACCTAACGACAGATTTCCTGTTAAAGAACAGTCCAAACCAAAATCTGCAAGCTGAGTGCACTTGAAATAATCCTTAATTATATCAGTAACGTATCCAACAGCTTGAGTTGTTCATTTAAACTAGTTTTGATAAAAAAACTACGTCCTTGTTCTTTGCTTTTAGAGCAGCTTTTTAAAACATTTTAAGATCATTTTATTGATTATTTTGGGCAATGATTTTAGGTCATAAAAATCCGCCCCTTACTCAGTTCTTCTTTTTTCATTTATTTGACATAGATGGTGAATACATAGCTCAGTTGAAATAACTCTACATATGTTTGATGGCTTAATACTAACTTAAATTAAAACTTAAAACTAATACAAGGGTTGAGGTTACCCATGGGGCTCCTCTAGTCGGGATCTAGATCAGAGAATTTTTTGAGAAAAATGTGGAATGGAAACTTATTTTGTATTCGGGTTCTATGTGATGGGTTTTTGCCGAGTCTGTGAACTGATAATGAAGGGAGACTATAGTTCTAAGTCTTTCTTTCCCGAGGGCCTCACGAAACTCGTAGTACAAAGCGCTCCACTTGCCTCGGTCCGTGCGCGCGCACCTCTCGCGAGAGGCGGCGGCGGCGGCGGCGGCGAGGGCAGGGCGGCGATCCGTCACTCGGACAGGAGCAACTGCATCTCGTTAAGCCGCCGTCGACCGCGACAAATGCGCCGTCGTCGAGACGCAAACATTGGCTTCATCGCCCGAAGCGCGCCCTGGCGCCGACGCGGCCGCCTCCAGCCCTGGACGCCGCCCCGGCTTTCGCCCGACGACAAATTTTCTGACCTTTCGTGCGTTACGGACGCGCCCAAAATAGGCTCCGTTTGCAAAGTGGCGTCCAATCGTTTCGTGTGTGGACGTTCGGCCGGCTCTCCGGGAGCGGTGGGCGTATTGTTGTATTGGAGACGATTGACGTTCTGACCCCAATATGTCTTTTGAGGTAGATAAAACGATACGATAGCACATGGTATTTTGTGGAAATAGGCCTAACTTGCACAGTAGATTGAGAAATTGTTTAAAACATTGAATGTATTTACAAGAGATGATACTTAATATTCAAGTCCCAATGAGTTATCCATACCTCCTTCAAAGTCATGCCACTACTTTCAGTTTGAAATGCGATTGTAACTCATTTGAGAATTCTACAACTTATAGTTCTGAAATAACATCAGCGTGTGTCCGAATTTAACCAGTCAAGATAACTACAAACAACTAACTGAATAGAAATTGATAGGATAGTATTTCCGGGATCGAGAGGTCAAGGTGACGCTTTCCAGTTTTGAAAAAATTATGTTTGAATTTGCAGGTGGCATTTACTTCTGAATACTTTTTTTCATTGCTCAACTTTTATTTGTCAGCTTTTGTCATGTTTTCACTTAAATCTATGGCCACAATATTTTTGTGCACTTTCACCAAACGTTTCGGCACTTCACTCAGTTTTCACAAAAAGAGTAAGTGCAAACAAATGGTAAAGAATCATCTAATGAAAGTAAACATCTATAATCTCAGAGTTACGACCATAATTTCTTTACAAACTGATGAAGCGTATAATGTAAAAGTTTCATAATGGGATGTATCATCCGAACTTCGCTAACAACCCTTAATAGAAAGGGAAAACAATGAGAGGTGAAAACACTGGTGCAGATTTATTATAAATAATTTACTAAAGGAAAATGTACGTTATGTTTCCGCAAGTACCTTCTCTGGACCCTACGTCCTGCGCCTAGCGTAGGACTGCGCCTGCGCCTGCGCCTAGCGTAGGCCTGCGCCTGCGCCTGCGCCTGCGCCTGGCGTAGGCCTGCGCCTGCGCCTGCGCCTGCGCCTGCGCCTGCGCCTGCGCCTGCGCCTGCGCCTGCGCCTGCGCCTGCGCCTAGCGTAGGCCTGCGCCTGCGCCTGCGCCTGCGCCTAGCGTAGGCCTGCGCCTGCGCCTAGTGCCTAGCGTAGGATTGCGCCTGCGTAGGACCCTACGTCCTGCTTAGGTCGTTCGCCGCATCCTGTGAGGCTGCGCGCGCAGGGGGAGGGCGGCCCCCCGCGTGCGGGGACTCCGACGGGAGAGTTCGGGCGTTCGAGGCCACTGAGTCAGTCCCGACATGGCGCGGAAGCTCTGTTTACGATACAGGGCACACGCCATTATGATGTCAGAAAATGTACTCCATTCCGGATGTCTGTCAGAATATTACACTCTGCTTGACACGAAATAATCAACGAGCATGTTTTCAGATTTGCTGATTCGGCTGGTTAAACGGACACGTCAGTTCTAGTGTTACTTGAAGTACCAAGTAATGCGTAACTGCATTATTGAGCACCTACAGCGATTGAAGAAGCAATTTTTTAAGAAGTGGTTTCAAGATTATAAATCTTACATTTCATTCACATTAATTAAATTTAACGTATCCTTTCAATATTTAAGGAGTATGCGTATTTTCATAACCACGTCTCTATGCGCATGAACAGTTTGTAGCATTCACGATTCGCATGTTTTTATTTTCAGTTCATATGAATATAAATAAGACTAATTTCATGTTTAGTCATGTATATTTTTGTCAGAACGGATATACGCATAGGGTTTGGATATACAACTTCAAACTTGAAGTCTGGTGAAACACTGTCCAAGAAATGAGTGATGTAGTAGAATGTCTTTCAAAAGCCTCTCTCATTTCGAATGACCATGTGATCAGTCAGGCGACGCGGCACCGAAATGGCTCCTCAAATATTCTTGATTATTCATGCCAGAAACAGGATCTTCCATTCAGTATACTCCAAACTATTTGAGAAAGTTTGAACAGTGAATGTTTTCTAAAGCCACATACATTACGATTTATATGTAGACAAAACAACAACATCGATGGTTTATTGTCGTATTACTGATTTTAATGAGTAGTTTGGCACATAAACCATATTTCAAAACAGACACTGCAAAATAAAAAGAAAAGATCTTCCGTAAGAGAAAAGCAACACTTTAAACCGCGTACAAACTGCGTCTTTCCTGGGCAATTGAATTGATCCAGGTTTTATGCGACTGTACGAAATTAGTTTTCCGGTAAATGGCTGTTGGTAATTCTTTCATGTTAATAAGTTTTTGTTTTATTTATACGTACAACTTCAGGAGTGTTCACAAATTTTTATGAATAAGACTTACAAATTAATTAAACATGTTAGTGTAGAAACTAAATAAAGATTGGGAAAAGAAAAACTATTTTGTCAAGTGATGCACAGTACTATGCACTTGTACAGTTACTCTCATACTTTTTTCTTGTTCAAAGCAGATGAGATAAAAACAGTATGTAAAACAACATTTACAACATAAAAGTTGCCATAGGCTTGGGGTGAGAGGAGTGTTTACGAAAATTCGACACTACATGTTTCAGGTGAAAGTATCTTTGCGAGTTCTTGAAATCATTTTTCACCGCTTTTAAATAACTGGGCCAAATGGCGGTCTGCATAATAACTTCCAACTCGTCCTTCCGATTACGACTTTAATGACTGGCTCTGACCCCAAGAGGCCTTCCTTAATGGGCCACGATTCGCAAGCAGCCTCTTTCACGATCCACCCGCCCTCGTAAAGCCGCCACACACTCTTGGCCTATTATGGCTTTAAATGACCTGTGAAACCACACAATGCGCAACGAAATCGCCTCGACTGTGGGTCGCATTGGTCATCCGGCCCACAACGCTCGCCCTGTGATCGGGGAGCGAAAAATAAACGAGGAAGACTTGCCGCAGCGCGCATCAATGGATATATAAGGGCATAGTTCACCTTGAGACGGAAGGTAAACCAGCAGAGGACGTCCGCCTCACAATGCACGAGCTTTCGCCGAGCGCTCTCGCTCTCGCTGCGGAGCTCTTCGGGGAGCGGTGAGCGCCTGGTGCGCAAAGGGAGCCGAGGCGGCGCTGGTGACGCAATGGCACGCGTCGCCGCCGCTCGCGACCGCTTTGTGGCATCACCGACGCCGCCCGCCCGGCCCCGCCCCCGCCCCCGCCCCCGGGCCCTGTGCGCGGGGCCTCACATCTGGATGGTGGAAAACCCGCCCGCGGGCTCCAAAGAAGCCGACAATAGTCGGCTTTCGGTCGCCTGCAGATAGCGAGGAGGGAAATGACAACGGGCAAGATATCCGTGAAACTGAAAACGTCGATTACTCATCGCTTTCAATTACACAAATCTGACAGATTAAAGAATTCAAGCCGACGTTATGCCTAAGTGATGATAGAAGCTAGTGCTTTTCTCGAAAATTCCTCGCCATTTGGTGACTTCTACGAATGGAATTGATGGATTTATTCAAATAGCCAACGATGTCAATCATTTGAATCTGAGCTACGGTATTAGTTACATGATCTTCCCCACGTACAAACAACATGGGTTACATTAAAGTTAATGTCATTAATAACAACAATAGCAACTATAGATTCATAAATAACACTTTATCATATGTTATGTTGGTGATCGGAGGGAAAACGTACAACTATAAAGCAGATTATTTACATTCTTTACATGCTAATCGACACATTGCTTTTCGGAGTTTTGTGGTTTGAAGCATAAAAATAATGAAAAGTACGATATTTTGAAATAAGGTATTTAAAAATAAATGTTTGCAAGAGAAGTGCCCTGCATTACCGCGTAGACTCCACAGGAAATAACTGCATTTACTCAAGTGAAATTTACGCTCACTACTACGTTTCCAGATTCAATGGCAGAAGTTTCTTTAGAAGAGCTCTCAGTAGCAAAAGCCAACGGAATCCTGCCTGTGGTCATTTGGTGATTTTTAGATTACAATACATTTAGATTAGAATACATTGTTTCATTAAATTCAAAATAATGTAAGTCGATAACAACATAGTTCGTGTAAAATATAAACCAAGTAATATATTCTAACTTCACCAAAGGTTTCCGGGAAGCTATGTCATCAACGCAGGGTGACTATTACAATTGGATGTGGTTCACCGCACAACATTACATGACAACACACAAGGTTTTTATTACTCTACTAAGTATTTATAAAGCTGAACTATTTTCAATCTGCCAACTTAAAAAATGTAGGGCCTAATCCTAATATCCGGTGCATTATTAGATTAATTAAAGTTTTAAATGCGCGATACATATTCAAATTTAAGTCTCTTTTACGCATTTCACGTATTTATCACGAATAATACAATTTAACTGGACAGATTTTAACTGCCACGAATAATTTAGAAATGTCTAAAAAGCATCCTTGTTAGAAGGGAAAACGCTCTTCCATCAAAGCTTGCCAATGAAATCTAGATTAAGAGTTTAATATAAATGTTGTGACATATTAATTGATTGTAAAATTAAATTATGTTAAAATGATTTAAGAGCACAAATGTGTATTTAACTAGGCCACTTCGCAAAAAATAATACAGGTAAAGCTCGTTGAACCCAAGCGAGATATACATGTGTTCTGGAACGTAATACACCACATATGGTCAATGAGGAAAATGGACTTTATGATAACGATATCAAAAACCACGACCTACGTTGCGTCTGCGGCTTGGACTGCGTTAGAATTTCATTTTAAAGAAAATATCTTTGCGCGCTTAAATTGTCATTGATATGCAACTTATGGAACTTCAACGTCTACTCCTAATCTACAACTTTTATTAACATCCATTTTGGGTCTGAGACGAAAAAATATATTGTTACCTTGATGTTTGCAACTATAAATGTTTGGACGTGCGAATGTTTATGTAGGTGTGTCTCGTGTAAGTCGGGCATATTAAAAGCTTTTAGATCTCTAAAGAGGTATACGTGTCAGACATGTCATTAGTAGAGTGAAAAGAGAAAAATATTCATGTAGATAGCGAGGAGAAACAATCAGACAAAGAAAGCGCAAAAATAGTCAAAATTGTCACTTTGGCCTAGAGTACGCGAAATGGGACGAGATAAGATGTTGCGTCGGTCCCTCTGTTCCCAGTCTCTACTACATACATCTCCCGACCCGTAAGACTTATATGAAAACAATTAGTAGTAAAATAAACAATACGTTTTAAAAGAAAAATGCCAAAAACCTCTAAAATTCATCAGTTTTAGAATTGAGAATAATGAGAGAGGCTGGAACCTATTGCAACGCAGCTTGGTGGAAGTTCAAAGGTGAAAATCTGCATAAAATCATTACAATATCCAAATATCGCATTCCACCAGAGGTAAGAAGAGGAAAAATTTCGGTATGCACGTAAACCTCGTTTTCATAATTTTCCTTTTTAGCACCACCACTCCTAAAAGTCTCAAGCAAACACTAGCTTCTGGTCTCAGCTTCTGGGTGCATTAAAAGACCCAATGGGCGTCTCGATCGCTGTCCGCGCCGAAAATTATGCCGACCAGAGGTCGTGAATGACTTGGGCAGCGCCGCCTTCCGAGGCATCGGTCGCCTCGCTTGAGCAACTCCACGCTCTGGCGCGCGGTTCCATGGCGCAACACGCAGGAATAGACCACAAGCGCCCGCCGCCGTAATAGAACTGAATGGGACGTGCCCCGCGAGGCAGGTCGCCCCCGCGCAAACAAGCAAACAAACAAGCGAGCAAACAAACGACGGTCCGGCGGCCTCCGTCGCGCGCGTCACCAAGAGGCTCCACTGCGCCCCAGCCACCACCACCACCACCACGGTCAGACGGAGTGGCCCTGGAGACCTGTCCAGGAGCTTCACCGGAGACAACGCCACCCTATTGGCGATGCACGTACTTTCCAGATGAAAGCCTCAGTATGAATATTTGTTGTGGTTGCTTATTTGGAAGAGGAAAGTCTCTTGACTGTGGTTTACACGTCACGATTTATAAATTGAACGAGAAAACGTCCAACGTTCGCGTAACACGGAAGTTTATATTCAGGGTCTTTCGTGATTCTGCAATTATACAAAAGAGGTAAAATTTCTCATTCGTAATTTCTACTTCGTAATTCTCTTCGAATTTATTAATATCAAGGTTATCACATTTTAAATATTAAATATAAGCATTTGTTTCACATACACGAGTTCAAAAAATCGTGAATTAGAATTCTTCAGGGGAAAAATACTTAACCTAAGGAAAAGAGGCGATTGAGATAAGCCGAGAAAACGTAATAAAATCCCTCATTCCTTGCTATAACACAATGTGAGATAAACATTACATCTAAATTCAAATGATCGCAAAGAGCAAGGAGCAGCGGCAGGAGTCAATCTTCGTATTATGCGAGCGCGTTGTTTAAACGCCGCCCGAGATTCCTGGAAGGTGCGCGTCGCCGCTGGCGCGGCGATGACAGCGCTGCGGACGTCCCCACTTCAAAGGGGCGCGGTGCCCGAAGCGGCCCACGCGCGAGCCTTGAGGTGCCCCTCATGTGAACGCGCGCGATCGCCCCTGCGGCACACCCCAACCTCCAACCTGTGGCAGGACCGCATGGAGCTTCGCAGACAGTGGCGGTGTATGTGTTCGAACAATCAAATACTACGTTTCGTCTCTTCAGAATATTTCAATGATGGCAAGCTGTAGCATTTAGTGTACGAACGATTTGCAAATTGAAGATTTTAAAAACAATTTTACATTGAAAACGGAATATGAAATTGTGTTGACGAAAACAATTTTTTGTAAACATTTGCAACAAACAAAAAAGTAATTTATGAAACTAGATTATCGGATCGGTATTTATAGCTTAGCTAATAGGCGCGGACTCTGCTGAACGAAATCTTAGCAACATGCTGTCCCCACCCAACTTCTGATACCCTCGCTCTCCCTCATGCAATCATTGCCTAGCATGCAGTCCGCGATGCAGCCCGTTCTAAAATCAGGTTATTCGCTTACGCGGGCGCTTGAAATTAAATTTGTCTTCAAAACTTTCTCCGATCTAGGTTGGTAGAGTGCTGGTTCTGGAGCCATTATTTTGGGAAGACTTGGCTTATTCCGATCGCAATACCGGCTGAGTTTATCTCAGAGCGGCTATCTGCCGCTATCTACCGAAGCAATGACTCTGACCGGGGGTCTTAAGGGTTCGAGCCCCGACGATGGCGGTCCAGCTATTACTATTTGAGTCGAATTCAGCTGCTGTCTGGCAGAGTTCTAGCGGCCTGCTGCACTGTTCGGTAGATTTTCGTAGTTACTCCGACCAACACAAAGCGAATGCTGGAGCAATGCCCTAAGAAACCAGTCACGGGCCACGCGTGATCTTTCCTTCCTCTTTATCGTCATATCCTCTCCACCCCCGCACACGCACGCACACACACACACACACATACACGCGCACGCACACACATACATTTACGTTTACATGCAATACACCACCACATATTTTGGAAGCTTAGAGCCTGTCCCAGACGAAGCGATGCCCCACAGAGGGGAAACACCTGAAAGATCCCCCCACAAACAAAACGTGCAAGTCGGCGCCGGATTTCACCAAGTAGCGGGGGAGAAATCACCACCTCCACCCGGGAAAGAAAATTCACTGCTCTAATAGGACTAATATCCATGTCGTGCAAGGAATCGTCAGTTAATCAATGAATCGATTGATACTCGATCTCCGCTCCCTCGCGCCCGCCCCTGTGGGCGCAGTCGGCCCCGGCGCGGCGCGCGGGTGTTCCGGGAATCGAAGCGCGGACGTGCAAACAACGCCTGCTCCTCCACTCCCACTCGCCGTCATGCGCGGGCCTCGTGGCTTTCGGGATCTCCTCACAGCCACAATCACCCCTCTGTTCTAGTAAGAGGATTCGTATCCACGGTGACTCTTAATATGGAGACCTTAACAATGCCTCGTCGTAACTCTGAGGAAGGCGACAATTCACGATGGGGTCGAGTGTTCGAGTGACGTCATGGTTTGTTTTTGTGAGCTAACATTTCTCGCCACCTTTGTTTTGTTCTCAGCTGTTATGCTAATACACAGAGGGTAATTTTAAATTCTGATCTGTGTGCAAATTTAGCTGATGATTTTATACACTTCCGAAATTAACATATTCATTTGTGGTTTTCGATCTTGCTTCATTATTAAGGTGCAATTGCCTTCATAATTAACGACTTCCATCGGGTGCAGTATTCCTTTCGTCTATTGCTCTCTTCAGAGAAAAAACTCGTGAAGAAGCAGGCTATTTAAAGGCCGCGTAATCAGAGATAAGATTGCTGAATGCCGTAAACAACGCATTTGCATTTTGATTCTACGAACAGTGACTACCATTCATGAGTCAGCACCGAATCTTCCTTCGTTGCTGACCACTACATATTCCATACGAATTGTGACTAACAACTTGTCATAGATATTGCTCTTACGTCGGACGCTTAAGTTGCATTACCAGCTTATCTATCTCTGCAACCATGATGACTGGGTAAATATATATTTCACACAAAAAAATATCATAATTCCTTTGACAACCAATGTAGTGTAAGTCATCATAAGTGCAACTCTTATTATTATTATTATTAGCTCTACAAAATTTATGGGAGGAAACGTGGACAAGAATCTCAAGACATACTCTATAAGAACAGAGGTGACCAGCTGGGATAAAATGTGAATAGAAATCAAAGAGTGTCAGAAATATAGACAAAATCTTGGGGAACGTATAGATGAATCTTAGAAGAAAACGGTAGAATGAATACGCCAATAAACGGGCACCGCACAAGAACTCGTAGGAAACGTTCATCCTAAGAACAAGCATCTTGCGAAATTGCGATATTGATGAACTAAGGCGCCGTCGCTTGGCTGAAACTATGCGGGCTGATGCACGATTATATAGGTCGACGGCAACGACGCGAGGGCAAGACGACGAGGCAAACGACGGAGGGCAAACACGCGAGGGCAAGACGACGCGAGGGCAAGACGACGCGAGGGCAAGACGACGCGAGGGCAAGACGACGCGAGGGCAAGACGACGCGAGGGCAAGACGACGCGAGGGCAAGACGACGCGAGAGGGCAAGACGACGCGAGGGCAAGACGACGCGAGGGCAAGACGACGCGAGGGCAAGACGACGCGAGGGCAAGACGACGCGAGGGCAAGACGACGAGAGGGCAAGACGACGGAGGACAAGACGACGCGAGGGCAAGACGACGCGAGGGCAAGACGACGCGAGGGCAAGACGACGCGAGGGCAAGACGACGCGAGGGCAACACGACGCGAGGGCAACACGACGCGAAGGCAAACGACGCGACAGACGACGCGAGGCAAGACGACGCGAGGGCAAGACGACGCAGCGCGCGAGGGGCAAGACGACGCGAGGACAAGACGACGAGAGGGCAAAACGACGAGAGGGCAAACGACGGAGGGCAAGACGACGAGGGCAAGACGACGAGAGGGCAAGACGACGCGAGGGCAAGACGACGCGAGGGCAAGACGACGAGAGGGCAAGACGACGCGAGGACAAGACGACGCGAGGAAGACGAGGAGACGACGCGAGGGCAAGACGACGCGAGGGCAAGACGACGGAGGCAAGACGACGCGAGGACAAGACGACGCGAGGGCAAACGACGGAGGGCAAACGACGCGAGGGCAAGACGACGAGAGGGCAAGACGACGCGAGGACAAGACGACGCGAGGCAAGAACGACGAGAGGGCAAGACGACGGACGACGGAGGGCAAAACGACGAGAGGGCAAGACGACGCGAGGACAAGACGACGCGAGGGCAAGACGACGAGAGGGCAAGACGACGCGAGGACAAGACGACGAGAGGGCAAAACGACGCGAGGGCAAAACGACGAGAGGGCAAGACGACGCGAGGACAAGACGACGCGAGGGCAAGACGACGAGAGGGCAAAACGACGCGAGGGCAAGAACGACGAGGGGCAAGACGACGCGAGAGGGCAAGACGACGAGAGGGCAAGACGACGAGAGGGCAAGACGACGCGAGGGCAAGACGACGAGAGGGCAAGACGACGCGAGGGCAAGACGACGCGAGGGCAAGACGACGCGAGGGCAAGACGACGCGAGGGCAAGACGACGAGAGGGCAAGACGACGAGAGGGCAAAACGACGCGAGGGCAAAACGACGAGAGGGAAGACGAGGGCGGGCAAGACGACGCGAGGGCAAGACGACGCGAGGGCAAGACGACGCGAGAGCAAGACGACGAGAGGGCAAGCGACGAAAGGGCAAAACGACGCGAGGGCAAAACGACGAGCAAGAGACGAGGGCGAGAGGGCATGAAGATGAGAGCACACGAGGGAGCGCGGGAGTGCAAGGAACGAGACAAGGGCAAGGGGGGACGAAAGGACAGGGGGCCAGACAAAGGGCAGGCATTTGAGACGCCCCGCGAGCTCTCGAAAGCACCGCGCGCATATTCATCACGCGCTTCCCGCGGGCGCGGTGCCTGGCGCTCAGCGTCGGCGTTGCTGCCCGAAGGCGCCGCGCCGCCCTACTCCGCCTCGCGCGCCCTGCGCCGCCGGCTTGCCAGCCCGCCCACCCGCGCCTCGCGCCCTGCCGAACGCCGCGCCCGCCCCACTTGGCCGAGGCAGTTCAGAACGCGCGCCGAGGAAAACAAGGGTATGATAACTAGGGGGGGGGGATTTGGAGATCTAAAACATCGCCAAAAGTGATCAATAAAATGCTTTTAAAATGTTTTTAAAAGAAAAATGATGTAAAAAATGTTATCCAAATCAGTTCAGATGCAAAACTTGAGCTGCTGAATATGTTGAAATGATTGAAGGCGTTGTCATGGTCAACAATATTATTTATTTCAATACGAGCATCATCAGATGATGATGGCTAAGCCATCGAAAGCTGCTCTTATTGAAATAAATAATATTGTTGACAATGACAACGACAATTACAATGACATTGTCAACAATATTATTTATTTCAATAAGAGCATCATCTGATGATGATGGCTAAGCCATCGAAAGCTGCTCTTATTGAAATAAATAATATTGTTGACAATGACAACACCTTCAATCATTTCAATTATCTAAATGTCAACTACAACTCACCACTAAAGCAATATGCTGAATATGTTACTGATGTAATCGAGGCTTCTTCTATTCGTTCAAGCGAACTTTGCTTTCAAAATTTTGGTTTGGGCTGTACTTTACCAGAATTGTTTTTAGTTTTCGCAAAATCGGGTGAGCCGCCAATGACGCTGACAGGCGTCACAGGAACCTTAAATTCCACACTCACAATGGCTGGCATTACAATTTCTTCGCGAAGAAATCGAATAGGTTACCAGATGTAGGTACTAAGGAATTCTATGGAGAACATTTCTTCCATCTCGTAAATATTATTTGAAGCAAGTACCATTACAATTATATTAAAATCGATGAAATTAGCGAAAGTGCATTAATAATTACGGAAAAAGTTAAAAAATGACGTGTTAGCCGAAATCGATAAAACAAATTAAAATGGCGAATAAAAACGGATCATTTCCTTTTGTCATAATATAAAATGAATTTTTATGCTAAACTGCATTGTTCGAAAGTGAAAAGAAAAAATGACATTTCATCAAAACCCGCCCCCTAGCGATAACAATGTCAAATATGTAAAAGAACTAGAGCAATATGTCCCTACTAGATGAGTGGCAGGATCTTCAAAATCGACGAGACTGCCATAGAGTAAGCGAGGAGACTAAAATGTAAGCCATCAATGAAACAATAGCAGAATGTAGAAAATGCAGGATATGAGCGGAAACAGATTGGATAAGAAGAAAACCCGGGCAACGCCGGGTATTTTGCAAGTTACATGTAAGAATGTGGGTTGAAATGTTATCGTCAAGCGGAGCGCGCGTTCTGATTGGGTGGTTGGGAGCCGTCTTCGACCCAGGGGCGTCTCCCGCTGACACTAGGCCGTCGACTGACAGCCGCTGCCGCTGCGGGCTTCTGCTGCTCCACCGGTTCACGGAAATTGGGCTTCGTCGGAAAGGAGTGTTGCTTTGTATTAAATACTTTACGTGAACATGACCTTCCGACCTCGAGAGAAAATGAAGTGTGTACTTTCCTTTCTTGTTTGAGTTAAAAGAATACTCCGAAATGGCTAAGAACGAGGAGCTCAAAGCTCCAACCTACACGAACGGATCGGTGTCCTGGTTCTTTTTTCCTCCCTAGTATTCCTTTCATGTACAGAGTATACAGGATGTGCAGTTTTTTCTTAATTCGGTATTCAAACTTGTACCGAGAACGTCTACATGGTTACTATCCGCGATGAAAAGTTGGTCTATGAAGATGCAAGTATAAGTAAGTTTATAGATACCTTACAAGATGCTTTAAAACCATTTTCAAGCGAAAAAGGAACAATTGGGCATAGAAGGATACTCCGAACGTTATTTTCGACAATTACACGTTTATTTTTTCAAAATATGAACATTTTGTTTTTAAAGTTCAAAGAGATACAACACATACACACAAAATATAAAAATAAAGGCTGGAGAATATTTGGTCAGATTCTCGAGAAAGAAAATGAGCATATGCTTGACACGAACATAAAACTCTTACTAAATTCTCCAGAGTGTCGTACACTTAAAATGTTGGCTAAACATGTAGAGAAAAAAAGGGTTTTCAGTACTTCTAACTTTGCAGTAATATAGCTAAACAGGGTCTAGGCTACAACAGTTGACCTTATATTTCTTTTGTCTAGTAGATAATTCCCACGAGTAATGAAGTGGATAGCAATTGGCAACATCCCAAATACCCTCCCTTTGCTTCCTTCAAAACATCACGCACATTCAACAGACAAGCATGACGCATGAATCTCCGCAAGAAAAAAAAAAAAAAATACAAGAACCGTGCGAACCAACACAAAACACGTCCGTCGGAGGGCTTATGGCGGGAGTTCGTCGACCGGTGCGAAGCGTCTCTTTGCTTTGGACTCGCGCTGCTAATTAGCTGGCACCTTCCATTCCTCCGGAGAAAGCACGTCACCGAGCGGCGCCGCGTCCGAATTCCCGTTCCACGCCCTCAAGTCAACACGGCTCGCGAGCCACGCGCCGTCTTCTCTATCCCAATGACGTCACGCCCATTTCCATAGGCGCCCGAAGGACAAGCCGCCTTCAGTGGGGCGTGAAGTGACGAGTTATGATGTCACAAAGGGTGCAAAGTAGATTCTATCATATTGCGTCACTGTAATTTATTGCCTTTCCATTTAAAAATTCCTGAGTTAATAATGTAAGCATCGGCGTCTATCGTGTTCGCTTCCTCTTTCGCAGTTTAAATTGAAGAACAAATTCCGTAGACAAAGCAACTGATGTGAAAGGCAAACATTAATTATGCTAACATTCTGAGTCAGATCGAATGATCGAAACTTAACAAGAGAGTTCAGGAATGTTTACATGTTTTACTTGTATGATTAATTACATTTTTAATTTCACAATTTGTAAATAAAAGAGCGTATACAATTACCGTTAGAACCTACAACTGAATTAATAAAGCGCGTAAAAAAGAACGAAAAATCAAATTAACTGAAATACGGGTATAAACATGTCAGAAAATTGACCTTTTTAGCGTCGTCGAGAAGCATCATCATTAACTGTCAAATCCTTCGAAAGAATTTACAACCGGTTCGATCGGACCTTTCCTTACATGGAGTGTGACGTAGCCTGAGACTTGCGCTCACCGCTACCGCCCAACTGGTGAAGCGCCAAATGCAGAACGATCGTTACTCCAACGCTCCTCACAAATCGCTCAACCGTCCACGACCACAAACGACGGCGTCCCGTCCCCCTCCCCCGTGCTTCGCTCTGCAAAGTGGCCGACCCCCGCGTCGCGGCCTCCGCGGCGTCTCTGATTAAATAAACAAATTAGTTTATCGCGCGGCGCCGTCGCGGAACGGGCGTCGCGGCGCCGCGTAACGGCAGCGCCCGGCGACGCGCGGGTGGCCGCAATTACCGGCGCGACAGTGGCGCCACGCCCACCGCGCCCGTCGCCGAATGCGAATGGCTCATGCATACGAAAGGCGCCGGACCACTCCCGGATTCGCCCGGCCCCGGGCGCCCACGCTCCTGGGGTCACCGCTGGCTCCGCGCGACGCCAGACACATCGGCCGGGGCAATTACGGGATATCACCACCACCACCACCACCATCACCATCGGAGGGATTCACAGTCACCAAGAGCACCCGGATTCACCGGAATCTATTCAACAGGGGTAACCGAACTCATCGGGGGTAGAGATGGGCTTAACAGCTGTTCTTCAATAACTGTTATCACAAAAACTGCTTACTCGTAATAGCTGTTATTAATAACAGTTGAAAAATAACAGGTCCATGACCAGCAACCTAACATAGCAGACTGCTAAGAGTTAAATCAGTTGCAGCGACTGCTAAGAGTTAAACCACGCAAACCGAATAATGTTGGTAGAACCGTAAAGCTTGTGCAGCTACCTTACGGCGATCTCACACACGCAGCAATGTGACAGAAATAAGTTAACATATTGGACGGACTTCATTTAAAGGACTAATATTTGTTGTAGTATATACAATAAAATATAAAACTATTGTGGCACATGGTGTGTAATAATGACGAATTATGTATTAATGAATATAATTTGAACATTAGGCCAGTAGGCCCAGTAGGTTACAGTTCTATGCATTTCAACCGATAACAGTCAATAACAGGATAAACTAAATAACTGTTATTTCGCGTAACAGTTACGAACCTTTAACAGTTAAGAAATAACAGTTTAGCTGTTAAGGGCACATCCCTAGTCGAGGGTAACCACAGTCACCGGAGGTGACCAGTTACGGGGACAACCACATTCACTGGAGATGATCACATTCACCGAGTCCACCACAACCACTAGAGGATATCTTGCCAAGGGCAACTACGTTCACCGGAGGAAATCAAATCCACCGCTGACCAGACGCTCGTGCAATAGCTTTCACCAGAGGAAATATCATAAAGAATTATCGGAGACAATCAGATTCACCGGAAGCAATCACAACTACGGGAAACACGGGAGCCAATCACGTCACCTGGTAAAAGCACACTCAACAGGGACAATCACAATTGCGATAGCAACCTCAGAGATTCGTTGGTGTTCGATCACATTTACGTCACCACGGTTGCGGCATATTATCGTGTTGAGATCTGCCTATTAAAATAACTTGTTTACTTAAATTGATGAGTTTCAAAAATCATTATTTTGTTGCAGTAATTACAAAGATTTAAGGATGTTATTGTATGAAGACCCAATACGGAACTCCTCAAGTTCACTAATCTCATTGCTGGTTTGGGTTTTTATTGATGAAATAACATGTTACAATTCGTGTGTAATAGGATTATTATAGTGTCATAAACGTCTCAGAAAAAAAATGTAGAGAAGAATGGAATAAAATGTTAATTTTCTAGGTAGGTGATAAGTAATTCACACAATCTTCTTGTAATTAATTATTTATAAGATCATAGAGTATTCAAAAATTATAAACTCAAGAAGGCAATCGCAAATGCTGTTCAGTAAACGAACAATTTCAATAGTAAATATATATTTACAGAATGTCTTTTTCAGTTCATTGCGTTGTAGACTGAAGAATGTCATCATTCAGTCGATTCTTGTCTCATTTTATTGTCAAGTAGGCAGGCGCTGGCAATTGAACATGGTGACATATTCCGCAAGTACAACGACTGTCCTTTAGGGGCTCCTTGGGCGAGCTATTAGAAAGGAAAATTGCCAGGCGCAAGTTCTGCTTTGATGTGGTGCAACACGGCCCTTGCACTCAAGCGCCGAGATTAATTAGTAACCCGACGTGCTTATCGGCAAGTTTTTAATGTTTTATCGTCGGCTTAATGTTCTGTGAAAACGCCCTGCATGACACATTAACACTACCATCTTTGTAACGGGATCCGTACGTTAGCACAAGGCTCTCATTCATTCTACTTTCACGTCACTTAAATTGATGCCGCATAAACGATAATATATATGGTTATAGGTTGAAGGTTCCTGCTCTAATAGAATCTTGAATAACTCAGAAACAGACCGTCATTAAATCACATACAAATATATCATACGTAGAAATAGTGCATGTTCTCAAACATTTCAGTCGTATTCTATTCCGTAATTGCAGTAAATCGCTGTAGTTGAGACAAATGAAAATAGCGTTGCATTTCCAGGTTTCAATGTATATTTTACATGACCCGCAGTAATATTGGAGACAATCGAATATTACAACGAACATTGCACGTTCATAACATGAAACCCATAACCTCAATTGCAGTACTTCAAAGCTAGGTATATAACTTTCTATTCGAATGATTTAGCAAAATATATATGCGTTTGCTAACAACTTTAATCACGTAATTGAAGTCGGGTGGAAAAATACGAGTGTGAAACTATCGCTTTTCTCTATTTCAAGGGAAAACTATAATTTTTTAACCGTGTGTGTGTGTACAGCTCAGAATCATCTTCGCGTCTATGATCAATCAGTACTTACACAAACAAGTTGATGAAATTATTATCTATTGTACTGATGTCAGACATGAGCAACAGCCATATCCGCTCGTTAGCTATATTCTTTCACTAACAACTGAAATATACTTATAGACGTGATCGCATGCATTCTTCAAACCTGAATGTTAATCGACGGTGATCTCCAATCAAGAGTACTGACTTCACATCACTTGAGCAAGAACAAACAAATAGCGCCAAAGAGTGAAAGGCGCCATTGAATATCAAAGGCATTCACGCTTATTTCATGAGATAAAAAACATACCGCACCCTATTCAAAGCAGCAATCAGCAAATATCGCCCCGCATTCAAGTCAGCAAAATGCAGCGGTCGGCGCCACAACCGACCGTGACATCAAAGACCGCAAACCGCACAGGAAGTGCAACGTCAAGCTCTGGAATTTGCCGTCCGCAGGCGGGGCGCTTGGGCCGGGCGGCCTGCGGTCCAGGCAGGAAGTGAACTGGCGGGCCGTCGCGTAGCGCCGTGGCGGCCGCGGGCGGCGCCGCGCCACCCACGCCAAGCGCGCGCAGGCGGAACGGGCCGGAATAAAATATGGTGCACCCCCAGCCCCGGGTCGCAACCGGTCAAAGCCCCGCCCGCCACGAGGTAACGGGCGCTGCGAGGGAGGGCCGCGCTCCGGAGAGGGCTTTTGCGCGTCAGCAGCGCGCAGATCGCGATCGCGGGCCTCGGCCGCCGCACATCGTAATTCTTCCCGACGCGGTTGCTAAGGACTGCAGCACAAACATACGAGAAATACCTAGAGCGGTAGCTTAGTGCATCAACTAATGTCACTGCAGCGCCTCTGACCGGGAGGTCCTAGGTTCCCGGCAGGATTTTCGACACTAGCTCTTCAGCTAGGTCGAATTCAGCTGCTGTCTGGAGGAGAATTCTAGCGGCCGACTGCTCTGATCGGTAGTTTTCCGTGATTTCTCCGATCAACACCAGGCGAATGCCGGAGCAGTACCCTAACAAACGGGCCACGGACCGCGCGCGATCTGTCCTTCCTCTTCCTTGTCCTATCCTCTCCCCTTACACACACACACTTACACTAACATGCACTACACTGCCACATATTCAGGGATACCGGTCGGGAGCTTAGAGCTTGTCTTGGCTGGGGCGGTGCCCCGCTGGTGGAAGAGTCCTGTTTAGGGGGAAACCCCACTAGCCGACGGTAGGTCGGCGCCGGATCTCGCCTTCCAGCAGAGGAAGATCACCGTCATCTCCCGAGAAAAAACGTGCACTACACTAACGGGACTAATGGCCGAAGCAATGACCGCGCGGAAACACGAAAAAATCACTCAATCAATCATACGAGAAATACAAACCGTTAATCTGCTTCGGACAGATCGATGCCTCTGAAGGTATTTCTTTATCTTATTTATTGTAGATGGACTGATTATAGTTTATTATTGATTTTATCGGCAAAAGTGAAGCGAAGACTCGAGTACTGCGTAGAGATGCGAATATTTTATCTCCTTTATTTATACTTGTCTATTTATATTTTATTTTATTCTTATTTGTTTATTTGTATTTGAGTTTGTAAAATTTCAAGGAACGCCACGTCATTTCAAGGACGAACCGAATCTATTCCATTGTTTGTCCCTTTCACAGTGCCTGTCCGGTCGAGAGATAATGTTCGGATTCACTAAAGGAAATTAACGCAGACATAATTAAGATATTGTGAATGTTGAGAGTGCGTACAAGTGTATCCAAAAGAAAGGGAGAGGTAGATACATTAATAAATACGAGTAGTTCCTGAAGGGCGAGAATTAGAGGATGAAAGTAAATTTTTGAATGTAGGGTACATCATTCTTCATCTCCCTTTCCACCACCAAGCAGGTAAAGATCACCGTGTTTCCTCTAGTTTTTGAGTTTTCCTCAAAACATTTTGTGAAAATTCCATTCAGTTTTGCACAATTATATTTCTATTTCTCGCTTTGACAGTAGAAGACAATCAATGATGTAACCTTATTTTTACAGAGTGCGAACTGCATGTAATGGAAATGAAAAATTTGAGCACATATTTTCCGTGTCTGACACCACAAATATCTCTATTATCAGTTACCAAGAGTGAGTGTTAATAACCTTATGCAAGAAAGTGAAGAAATACTTCGCTGTGTTGGCGTTTGCAGGGAGTGTTAAGATCTCAATGTTTTTTAGGAAGTTCTTCCTACGACGAAAACTCCATTGAATCTAAGAACAAAATGTCACTTTTGTCTACTTGAACAAATTATTACGTGCGAACATTCTTTTTGTGTTGCTAGAAAGCGGATGCGTCAGATGAGAGCTACGTGAGAAAGACTTAACTGATTTGTTTGATAGATTTGTCTAATACTCAAGGTAATACGCCAATTTTAATTCGTCAGTCCTTCCTATAAATGAAGTAACGTATTTGAATCTCACCACGACCATTTTTTCATCACCATCACTTTCATCATTTCCGTGTGACCCCATTAATCCCATAGTGATTCTACTGAATGATATATCCATAGACATAAAAGAGGTACGAAAATGTCGAGTGTACGTTTAACACAGAGCAAGAGATTTTTCAACACAAAATATTCGCGAGGACCTGAAAATGTTCGCATTGTTTGCCCGTGAGTCGAGCCGGGCCCACAGTACCACAAGGCGAAGACACTGCGACCTAAGGCCAAGTTCACGCCAAACGACGTACCAAATACAAAAAAAAGGTCTGCTGAGAATTCCGCTCAGAGGCTGGGGCTGTAAATTTCGCGGTCGGGCGACGGTGCGGAAACAAGCGCCACGCGGGGCGCTGGCTTGGGCGATGCCGTCACCAGCGCCGCCCCGCCCCCGCTCCCGCCCCCGCCCCGCCCCCGCCCCGCCCCCGCCCCGCCCCCGCCGCGCAGCCCCGCCCGCGCACGCGCCGACGCGACCAGCCAGGCGCCCGGACACCTTCGGGTGTTTATGGCCGGATTAAATGCCTCGGCGAGGAGCTGCTGATGCCGCGAGGCTTCTGGCTGCACATGCTCACTATAACTTAATCCGCCCGCGAGTAACGGTCCATGTCGATTGTAACCGGTTGGTTAGGAACGAGAATTAGCGGATCAGTCGGCTCTTTCTGAGGCACGTTAGTGACGCACACGCCTGTTCGATCAGTTCTGGCTCTGGCAGCGGCACAGGATGCTCCTGGCGCGGTTGAGGTACGTGCAGGTGGGAGCTGTGGGCGTGCGGGTCGATGCTCAGCAGTTATTTGCTCTTTCGTTCATTGCTCGCATTAGCAACCGCTATAATTAGATACTAACGTGTAGAAGAAATTCGTATAAGATAAATTTGCACTGCAATCAATAAACAAAAGAAACGGATTGTCTTATGTAATAAACATTGCATTATTTTCAGAAACTCCTTCGGCGAGTTGCTCTCATAAGCTGCAGGTATGAAGTTCCGATTGGAATGAAGTTATATCATTTAATTTAAAATTAAAGATAATGAAAGAAATAACTCTCCAGTACGCACTGCAAAGAACAATTTCAATAACTTCTGGTTCTGAGAGTAGTTCTTAAAGGTTCAAGTATGTAAATGTTCTAAGATTGAAACTCCGCCAGTTGTTTGTCCCTACAAATGTTTCGCTAAGTGAGCATTATATTTTAATATTTCATCTTTATATTGTGTTATAAACTGCAGTTTAATTTTACTACCAGCATTAACCTATCATTTTGAAAACTTATTTCATAAATAGGCATTGTAGAAGAAGCAAATACAAATATTAAGTCCTCCAAATTGAAGAAAACGGTTACGCATATTTCCAGTTAGTAGTAGTTGCATTGACTGCTTCTTTAAATCGCACAAATGAGGACAGTATGGAGAAACGAACCTTCTACGGTTCTTTGAAAACACATTTGTCCCTCTCTACTGCAAGCAGAATTACCATTTACCGAAATGAATCAACATTTACTCAAGTAGGGTTCTTAAGAGCTAATGAATGAAGTCAATAGACAATTAGCGTTGTTGAAATCTAGCAGGATTGGAAAGTGCACTTACTAAAATTACGAAAGATATGTTCTAGCAATAGAATAACATTACACAACGAGACGCATTAAGAAATATATGAAACTGGACATTAATTACAACTAATTAACGAAACTGTAAGCAAACTTAAGTTTCATCCATTATAAATTCTTTCTTCAATCATTTTCGGGAGTGTAAGATCTACATTTACCATTATAAAAGAAGTTTTGAAAAACAAAATGTGGATAACTTGCAAAATTTTACCGGAGTGTATATAACTTCTACCTAAAATAATTATTGCAAAATACGAATACATCGAGGACCCTTAAAACTTAATGTAAAGTTTTTCTTGTACTCGTAATTCTCTTCTTCAGCCATGCAGAATGTGACTTCGCGGACCAGGGTACGCGAAGAAGGACGATATTTGGGGGAAAAGGGAACCGAGAGCGGGAGCGGATCCAGCAGAGACGATGGCAGACGCACTCAGAAGAGCAAGGCGGCGCAGAGGAGGGGATCCGGGGACGAAGCGCACGAGCGGCTGGGTGCTGAGGTTGCAGGCGCCATGACCAACCCAAGGACGCGCCCGCGCCCCCTGCTCGTAGCTCATTCATAATCGTTTCGGGACGGGCTCGGACGGATGAATGTCGGGGAGACGGGCAGTAATTATCCCTTATGGCTCGGATTTTTTTGGTTCTCGATGAACCCGATTAAGTCATCTTGGAAACATGTTAATCGTGTCCTGGACTACTAGCAACCCGCATTCAGGTCACGGGTCTCTTCCCAGTGGAAAGGGTTTTTAAATGTCAGCAAGTGAAATGCTGAATGCCAAGAACATCGAAATTCTTCAAAAAAACAAATATAAAGATGGCCGTGCATTAGAAATGTGTTCGAACTTACTCGCTACACGTGATCAACATGAATTTTAATATATTTGAGAAAGAAGTATTTCCTAGAAAGCCGAACAAAAGAGAATGAGATTATTATTGGAAATCAGTAAAAATAAAAAATGCCATATACCTGTATGTTTGGAGATTAAATTAATGAAGAATAATTGTGATAGGAAAAAGGTACTAAAAGTAGACCACAAAAAACGAGACATTTAAGAAATCGAGATTAAGGCAAATTTAAGCAAGGCAACAGAAAATGAAAGAAAATAGCAGAAATTACAGAAACATGCTAAAAAAGGAAAGATGCTGGAAACGTTGACGAATTGCGTCGTTTTCGTGCAGGGAGCTGACCAACCAGTGCAACTAGTCCGGTTGCCGCGTTTGGGTCCGCCATTCGACGCCCGCCGAGGTCAGTTGGTTGCCCAGGGGTTTTTTCCGCCGCTGCTGCGGGCGGCGCTGGCGGACCGGTTTGCGGAACAACCCTCCTCGTCGCCAGGCCTCCCCTGGAGAGCGACCACGGAGCTTTCTACCCACGGACCAAGTGGGAGAGAAGCACTTGGTAGAGAGGTTGCATTAGAACCGGATGCATGAGAGGAGAGTTGAAATTGACATGTAACTCCTTTAGAGCAGTTGGCTGGAGATGATACGAATAGAAAGTGCACTCGAATATCCCATGCGCATGAGTGGTGTTCCCATCCGATGCCTTGCCCCAGATGATGCGATTAAAGGCGGCGAGCAATTCTAGACATAGTGGGTATCCTTGTTCATGGTATCGGAAGCTGCCTTGCGTGCTGCCTATTCAAAAGCATTGTGAAATTAAAGTAGCCCAATCAAAAAACTAGCGATATTAGAGGAGTGTTTATATTTTATATAACGACTTTTGAAGTTAATTTTGGGGATACTGTCTTTAGAAAAAAAACAAAAACCTCCTGTATAGAATTGCCTTTTTGTATTAAGAATGCATTAGGAAAGTGCATGTTCTTAAAATAAAAGCATCCAATACTTCTCTTGTCACTGGGAATGTGACTAATTGTTGACCAGTTTAATCGATTTTCTTGAAAGAAAGTCAAAGTCATCTTCACCTAAATATGATTTTAACAAGTTATTCCTTTTATGGAAAATATTATCACGACATTATTTCAGTGTACGTTAATAAGAACTTAAAAGTAAAAAACGGGGAGACTCCCTCGCTAGCTGTGCTTCCGAAAGAAGCGTAACTTGCGATTCTCTTTTAAATTCTGCTAGACGTTTCGAACACCACCACTCATATGTCATTTTCAACAGCGCGCAGTTTACTTCTTAAACCTCGTATTCCCAACGTGCACACTCCCCCGCAGGGGGTGGAAGAGGCGTCATCATCCTTCCAGTCCGCTTAGTGCGTAACGCCGCGGCCGAGCCCCCGCCTTACGGCGGCGGGCGTGAGTTCAGGTTCACGCGAAGGCCGCCCGGAGGAGGGCGCGCTGAAGGCCAACACGTGCGTCGCGCCCCATGCAAATGCCGCGCGAGGGGGCGGCGCCGCCGCCAGGCCATCACAGAGCGCCGCGCCGCCGCCGTGGGCGCGTGCGACGCACGAGAGCGGCGGCCACGCTCGTGGGACGAACCAGGAAGAGCACGTACAGACGAGGTAGTACAAACAATAAGGAAATTATTAAATATGGAAACCCACGGCACGAATTCAGACGGAACGCGACGGAACGGACCGGGAGCGGTAGCTCAGTGCATCAACTCATGTCACTGCAGTGCCTCTGACCGGGAGGTCCTAGGTTCCCACTCCCCACGGCGGCAGGATTTTCGACACTAGCTTTTCAGCTAGGTCGAATTCAGTCTGGAGGAGAATTTTAGCGGCCGTCTGATCTGATCAGTAGTTTTCCGTGGTTTCTCCGATCAACACCAGGCGAATGCCGGAGCAGTACCCTACCAAACGGGCCACGGACCGCGCGCGATCTGTCCTTCCTCTTCCTTGTTCTATCCTATCCTCTCCTCTTACACATACACTTACACTGACATGCACTACACTACCACATATTCCGGGTGACAGGCCGGGAGCTTAGAGTTTGTCTCGTCTGGGTCGGTGCCCCGCTAGTGGGAGAGTCCTGGTTAAGGGAAACCTCACTAGCCGATGGTAGGTCGGCGCCGGATCTCACCATCCAGTGGGGGATGATCACCACCATCTCCCGAGAAAAAAACATGCACTACACTAACGGGAAAAATGGCCACAGGAGTTGACGTGCCCGGAAAATCGAAAAAATCAATCAATCAATCAAGCGACGGAACGGCGTTCCGAAACCCCGGGAATAGTTATTAAAATATACTATAAATACATAACTATTTCTATCAAAGTAATACATAATTTGGGGCGGGTTCCGTAACCTACAATTTTATAAATGAAGCACTGTCAAAATCCATTGGAAAAAGAATACTTATATTGTACATGCACAAAAAGAGAAAACATTTTTGAAATTGTTGATCTGTGGCCAATGGAAAACCTGCGGTCAGAGCCTGCGCGAGGTGAAACAATGACGGTCGTACGATGCACCAGGAAGATGAGATAGACGAACAAGAGATAAGGAAATATGAAATAGGAGAATCCATTCAAAAAAGAAGACATGAAGACACTAACAGAGGAAAAGGTCTGAAATTGTTGATGTGCAACCAGTGGAAAATTTGCGGTCGGAGCGTGCGCGAGGTGAAATAAGGTTGGCGACGGTCGTGGGACAAACCAGGAAGACGAGATAGACGTATAAGGGATAAGGAAATGATGAAATGTGAGAACCCATTGTAAAAATAAGACATACGTGTATTAAGAGAGGAAAAGTTCTGAAATATTTGACCTGCGTCCAGCGGAAAATTTGCGGTGAGAGCGCGCGCGCCACTGAGATAGCGATGGGGACTGCCGTACAACGAATGAGGAAAAGCAGAGGAGGCGCATTAAGAGAATGATGGCATTTATGAATCTATCGGAAAAAAGAAAGAAAAAAACATGAATTGGAGAGGAAAAGTTGAAAATGTTGAATGAAAAGTTGATTGATTTATTGATTTGTTCGTGTTTCCGGGCGCGTCAACTTCTTCGGTCATTAGTCCCGTTAATGTAGTGCATATTTTTTTCTCGGGAGATGGCGGTGATCTTTCCCCGCTGGATGGCGAGATCCGGCGCCGACCTACCGTCGACTAGTGGGGTTTCCCCCTAACAAGGACTCTCCCACCAGCGGGGCACCGCCCCGGTCAGGACAAGCTCTAAGCTCCCGACTGGTCTCCCGGAATATGTGGTAGTGTAGTGCATGTTATTGTAAGTGTGTGTGTAAGAGGAGAAGATAGGACAAGGAAGAGGAAGGAAAGATCGCGGGCGGTCCGTGGCCCATTTGGCAGGGTACTGCCCCGGCATTCGCCTGGTGTTGATCGGAGGAACCACGGAAAACTACCGATCAGAGCAGCCGGCCGCTAGAATTCTCCTCCAGACAGCGACTGAATTCGACCTAGATGAAAAGCTAGTGTCGAAAATCCTGCCGCCGTCAGGACTCGAACCTAGAACCTCCCGGTCAGAGGCGCTGCAGTGACATCAGTTGATGCACTGAGCAACCGCTACCGGTAAATAAATGAAAAGTTGAAAATGTTGACCTACGAGAGATATAAAGTTTGCCGTGGAAGAGCCCAAAAGGAGGCAGCGATAGCGATGTCGTGGAGAGAACCAGGAAGAGATGGAAAACGTACACACAGAAGGAAATAATGCTAGGTAAGAATGCGATACTCATATCATAACTTCAGGAAAAGTTTAGATGGAGACCTTGAGATTGATAAAAAGAGAAAAGTTGCTATTGGAAAATGGCGCGTATATCATTGCACAAGAAAAATATTTTGTTTTAAAAATTATAGTGTTTTAATTAAATGACTTGCGTTTAAAGTTTCGAAAATGATATATTTTCATTAGTAAAAATTTCATTTAGTGTAAAGACTAGAGTAAAACACTTCGTCGTTGCCTGCGAAATAAACGGCTCCGTTCGGATGAAAACCGTTCTCCTGCAAAATGACAATTTTTTAGACGTATCGCATTCTTGTGATCGGCGATATACGATACTTCCAAAAAATATGCTTACAAAATTTAAGCGATGTCAGAAAATTCAATGAAAAAAAAAAAAGAAATAACTGGAGTGAAAGGTGAAACAATACGACACTTCGAGCTTTAAACAGTTCAAATTCTCTGTAGAAATCTCCGATTGATTATTAGTTTAATTGTCCAGTAAAGCTTTATGAACCCGTAATAGAAGATCGCTCATTCATTCATTCATTTTTTCTCATTTTACTTCCTTCTCTCTATCTTTCTATCTCACACTATTTCTTCCATTTTAATTTGCAATTCTGTTGTTTTTCTATTATCCTTAATTTTCCTGAACTCTCACGATATGTTTACACATTTCGCTGCTGTAATATCTTCGTTCTAGAACTGTAACAGAAACGAGAACATTCTACGATGGCAAGTTGTAAATTAATTTATTTGTTGTATCTCTGTGGCTGCATTCAGTGCAGTCCTAGATACTTACGTTCATGGTCGTAGATTCTTATGAACATGCAGCGCTGTAAATACCTCCCCTACCTTGCGGAGCCGAACTTTGACACGTTTTACTCAAACGCTTAGTAACAAGCAGGGCAACCGAATCAAGTTTCAGAATAGTCTGTCACAAGGTGATCTCTGTTTCGCAGTCGTTGCTCCACATTACAGAGATATCTGGGTCAAAGGAAAACATCTAGTATGCCATTGAAGAAGATATGCATCTCGCATATGAAAGGGCGTGCGATAGATATTATCTCTCAAAAAGAAAAACTTTGCAAGGTCTCGCGATAGACAATTAAAATAGTTTCAAAATGTCAACCATACTTTGTTGTGATACTTGATCCCCGATTTGCTCATTGATAAAAAGTTTCCAGTTACACGACCTGTATTTTATCGTTGCTCCATCAATTTAGAACACTTTAATGGTGAAATTAGCAGAGTAATTCGAGCAAAAGATATATCGATTGCTTGTCTGAGCAACAGACTGCTATTGATACTGGTGTACTATATGTATGAGAAACAAGTGCACGAACAGTGGCTTTTCACTTGTGTCTATCCCCAATGGTTACAGAAATTGTAAGAACAAATTCCATACTATTTACTATACTTTGGATTACGCAAAAAAACATTCTACGAGTACAATTCAATTAAATTAAATTCAATGATTCCTTATTTTACGTGGCGACTCAGACCATGAGGTGTGCTCTTCTGTCTGACCAGCAAATTTCGCTACGCTCCTTTCACCATCTAGGGGACAAAGTAATGATATCCCTCGGGAGACGAAACAGACGATTTGAATTTTGCTCAAAGGCTTCTTTTGAGCTTGATCTTTTACATGCAATTAATCTACAACATGGGACAATCCACAGTATACAATAGTGCAGCGCGAAGGAACTTGGTAGCATTTTTGTTTCGGTGCTCAGGCTGCACATCTCGCAACCTCTCCAGCTCCGGAAATTCCCCTTTTCACTGGAGCCCGAGGCGGTGCGTCGCGACGGCGCAGTCGCCGCACGCGCGCGGTGATGCCTCCAGATAACGCCGACGCGAGACGAGGCCAGGCGAGGGCCCGCGACGTCGCCGTCGCCGTCGCCTCTTCCGCCCAGCTCACGCGCGTGCGCGCCTCCGCGCCGCCACCAGCTCCAGGTGCCCAGACACGCCCCTCCCCTCCCGGATCTGCCCCCTCGCACCACGCGACGTGCGGCCTTTGTAAAGGGGGATAATTCAGATAACATCTACACCGGGCTTTCAATTCAAAGGCGATCTAATAACGATTTTATAACAACACAAGAACATCGCTTTTTGCGAGTAAGCCGCCATTAATAAAACTCTTACGTAAACAGAATTCCGTCCTTTTTCGCCTCTTTGGAATACCGGCGCGTAATCACCCTCAGATTCAATAGAACATTAGCTTTACGGCCTGTTATTTGAGAGTCGAATCCGTCAGGGGTGTACACGGCGTTCTGGTGCTCCGGGACCGGGGGCCGGGGACTGATCGAAGGGGACGCCCGGAAGGGGGGGGCGGTGGAGGCGGCGGCGGCGGCGGCGGTGCCTGCCGGGCGCGCCGCGCGGGCGGCCGTGGCCTTGGCGCAAGTACGCACCGCCAGCGGCGACGCCCAGGGTCCCGGGTTCGAAGGCCGGTAAATTGGCCAGCGCCCGCTCTTACGCCAACGCCCAGAAGCGGCCGCTCCACCTTTCGGGCCGGGATGTAGGGTGACGATCGCCCCACAAGGTGACTTCTTTTCTGTTACGTGGGCCGCTTGGAAACCCGTGATCAAGGAACTTCCAAACTTAATAACGATGGAATATATTTTCGTGTAAACTAATGTAAAAATAAACAAATATTAACGGAACGAAATGATATAGATATTTTTAATTTAAGATGAAAATTAAGTAGTGTAGAAAAATGTTCTTAATTTCTCACACTGATTTCTAGGAAACAGATTTCCATGTAATTACGTTTTTAAAGGAACTAGATACCTGCATCGAATAATATTTTTTAGAATTTTCAAAATATTCTGAATAAATTAGAACTATTTTTATTTTACATATTCTTAGATATTTTGGTATAATTACATATTTTTACATATTTTGGTATAATTACATATTTTTACATATTTTGGTATAATTACATATTTTTACATTTTTACCCATTACTATACATTTAGTTAATTTTTTTATATTTATACGCCGAAACGGAACATTTCAGATGAGCGTTTGCAATTTATGTTTCGAAATCATCTTTGGTACAAATCAAATGTAACGCTGCTGCGTTTCTATGACCACTATACCACCATATCTTCGCCATGAATTTTCAAAATTACCCTCCCCCCTCCGCTTACCTCCTACCCCTGCTTACTGCGTACTTGGAATAGTGGAGGAGTGAATTTTTATGAACAAAAGTAATTTCAACCACGTTCTTGCTAATGTTTCAAACAGCACATTCATTACTCGATTGAAAACTTAACAAAGATTTTTTTATACACTATTGTGTTACAGCGCTTTTCGATTTGGATGTGGAGGGGTATATTATCTTTAACCCTCTCTCCTGGAATACACGATACTACATTTCACTTGAACACCAGCTCCTCGTAAACATTGTAATATACTAGGAGCGTATTTTATATTTGGAATAAAATTCATAGTGGTGAATCTTCTATTATTCTTTGTGGTGAAGTCTAGTGCACAATTTCTTTTGTAGAGGTAGAACCTACTTTCCGCCACCCGGAATTCTTGTTAAGATCTAAACGGCAACTTCTGTGCTCGGAAACGGTTTGTAGAGAACAATTTTGAAAACAACAATGAATTTTTATTTTACATATTTTCAATTTTTTCTTACATGTTTTGGAAAAAGTAAGCACATATGTATGTACATATTTTGCATTTTTTTATTCCAATAAATTCCGTTCCCTACTTATTACACATGTTGGTTAAGCAGGAAATACTATAAAACTGAATACAAAAATATAGACAAGTGTATAAATAGTACGTAAATAATAAAAATTTTAATTAATAATGTACTATTACCATACTATTTATTTTCTCGTTGTTTGAATGCTGTCTTAAATAATTTGTAAATGTAGCTCTGTAGACCAGGAAAATATCGCATTCCTTCTACTATCATAGAATGAAGACATTACATATTTCGGAGTAGTATTTCTCAAACAACAGTTTAATACTACGATGTATTAACTGTTACACATATCCTGTTATCTGCAACGTTATGAAGCCTACCAACTATAAATGAAGATAACAATTCCAGTTTGACCCGTCCCACCACCGGCTCACTATTAGGTGCTAACCGCCTTGCACCAGGCGCAACGTATGTGCTTCTAAGAGCAACCGGCGTTAAAGAGATCAGTTTATGTAGAAGTGACCGCTGTAAAAGACGTCATCGTAAAGACCTTTCTAAAAGACGTCATCGTGAAGTATAGAAAATGTATTACGCAAAATAATTCACACATGATCACCGCTCAGTATGAAATCAATACGTACTCAGAACATCGAACGAAGACTTGCTATCGATAAAAGAATCTAGAATTATTATTGTCATTATTATTATTGTTATTTTTATTGTTATTATTGTTGTTGTTATTATTATTATTGTTCACTGTTAAATAATGCACAATTAATAGAAAATTGCACTCTGTGTATAAAAATTACATGCGTGTCCCACGAAAAAAACTTTCCAATTCCTCAGTTCCAAAAGGATAAAAACGAACCTTATCATTTCATTATCAATTCAACGCATACTCTTTTTGGGGGAGAGAGCTCCTGCGGGAATTTAAAGCCACGCGTTGCCGCTGACTGCGCATCTGGGAACGCTCCTCCCACGCAGTTGCGCGGCAAGAATTCCAAGCAGCTCAAGGCCGCGATGATAAGGCGCAGCGTGTAAACAGACGCACGTGGGTGGAGACTGCGGGCCGCGTTACCGAACACAATGCACTTCCCCCTCCCCCGCGCGGCGCGGTGCGACGCGGCTCGCGCACGCATGAATTATTGGCGCGCGGCGCGTCGCGTCGCGTCGCGTCGCGTCGCGTGGCTCGCTGCCAGGAAGCTTCTGTCACGCGGCCCCGCCACGGGGCGAACCCAGGAATTTTCCCTCCATTGGACGATATCACTAGGAGCGGTTTTCTACGATTTTCCTTATTTTTGTCTGTTGCTTCAGGGCTTAGCTAAGTGAAATTTGGACCGGGATAGATGGCTCAGGGCATCAACTGATGTCACTGCAGTCCATGTGACCGGGAGGTCCTAGGTTCGAGTCCTGACGGTAGCAAGATTTTCCACACTAGCTTGTCAGCTAGGTCGAATTCAGGCGCTGTCTGGAGGAGAATTCTAGCGGCCGGCTGATCGGTAGTTTTCCGTGGTTTCTCCGATCAACACCGGGCGAATGCCGGAGCAGTACCCTTACAAACGGGCCACGGACCGCGCGCGATCTGTCCTTCCTCTTCCTTGTCCTATCCTCTCCCCTTACACACACACACACACACACAACACACTAACATGCACTACACTATCACACATGCCGAGAGACTGGTCGGGAGCTTAGAGCTTCTCCCGGCTAGGGTGATGCCCCGCTGGTGAGATATCGTGTAGAAGGGACACCCCGCTAGCCGACGGTGGGTTGGCGCTGTGTCTCTCCAGCCAGCGGGGGAAGAGTTTGTTTTTCCACTTCTCGAGGAAAACATGCACTACACTTACGGGACTAATGGCCTAAGCTGTCGACGCGCCCGGAATCACTAACAACCAACCAATCTTGACATTTGGTTAGAATTAGATGCTATATAGATTCATAAATTTCTGCATATTTGCAAGAGTTTTCCTATTGGTGCATATTCGTGTAATTAAGGCGCATATTTTGAATATTTTGTTAAAATAGAGATTAATCTCTAAAATGGTTCATCTTATCATAGATTCTACTTATTTTTTGAGAGTTCATTGATTATAAAGATCCTGTCACAATGTGCATTAATTTCTTTTCTATAGATGAAATACTTGTGAAAAGGTAGGATATTTCTTGATATATTTTTTAAACCATACTCAAGAAATGCAACAAGACATATTAAGATACTACATTTACTTCCATTATTTCTCACAAAAGTGAGGTATATTATATTATGTCTCCACAAAAATATATCTTTTAATTCCAAGCATGTTTCTCCTGAATTTTATCAAGAAAGATTCATACAGGAAATGAAATATTGTTAATTTTAATACGCATGTGAATAACATTAAAGTGCATATTTAAGAATTTTTAGATGAAAAATGCATATATTTAAAATGATCTTTAAAGATTTATTGGGGCATAAAAATTTTCTCCCTAGTGCTTCACGCTTGTCCCGGATGCTGTGACGCATTCGAAATATAATGCGGAATTTCTGTGTGACTAGAACAGTGTGATATTTTTAGAAAAGGTAATGCTTGTTTGAATAAACAAGCGTTAACCATAATTGTAATTTATCATATTGATAATTAATTCACCGCTTTCTCGAGTTGAAAATTGTTTCTGGGGACATATGAGGCACATCCAAAAAGGAAGTTTCCCTACGTCATCATAAAAACATCACAAATTAACGGAAGAACTTTATTGTAGGTGATAGAACACGTTGCACGTTTTCCCGTCCAGTTTCAACCAGAATCAAGTATTTTTGTCATACCGTGGGATCAACATTTGTATCCCTGTGTTGTAGAAGTCTGTCGCCAGGGATAGACACCAGCGTTTGACAGCCACATGTATCTCTGCGTCTCAGTGATATGCGTAAAGCTCTCCGGACAGGAATTTCTTAAGGTGGAAGAAAAGATGAAAATCGCAGGGCGCGAGATCTGGACTAGGGTGGATGGTCAAAGACGACTCGGAGGAAGTGCTGCAGAAATCGGGATGTTAGTAACGTTTCGACATGTCCAGACAGAACATTGAGTGCGAAAATTTAAATTAAAACGGCAAATAGTAAGAGTGGTTGTACTATAGTCAATGTATACAAAACTAGTTTTATTTGCCTTGGTTAATTAATACAAAATCATTGTGTAAAATACAGTTATGATGAGATGAGGGGGTGTAAAATACGACAAAGAAATAGTTCTATTTATATATTCACTGAAGGTAGGTTTTATCAGTTACCAGTATGTCCTTCAATCATCTCATAAGACTGTAGCGCGAACTTCAGCCTCCAAAGAGTACCTGTTTTCTTTGATGACTCAATAGTACATACTCATGATGAGTAAACAACGGCATATGAACTCATCATTGAAGTAAGAATTGCAAAAATATTCATGAGAGAAGAATCTCGACAGAGCCCGATGAATGTTCTACGTGTCGTCCGTTCCTCGCATGAGATTCTAAAAGGAAGCTATCGTTGTTTGTTATCAATGTATAAATGTCCCAAAATATAAGAAGTAATACAATAAGAACAAAATACAGTAGCCGGATAGCCGAGAACATAAATATAAGATCAGAATAGAACACAAGACAGACAAGGCAGGGGCGCCGTAGGAGTAAATTTCTAGGCTCAAAAGCACGCGGATTCGAATCCCGCCATGAACGTGGACGTTTGCTTACGTTTTGGGAATGGAGTCTCTCCCCACCACCACTTATCATTTCTAAACCTTATTCCTTCTATTTTCCTCATCCCTTCCCCCAAAAGATAAGAAGATTGACCGTAATGCTCCAACTACTACGGAAGACCGCAAAATGAGAGAACTGGTTCCCTTATTTGTAAACGGGAGAAAGTGCCAAAATTGGCCTAAGTATATAAGAATCGGATTAACTAGTCAAGTGACTGTCCTAGAAGAGGGAGCTGAAGCGACTTTTAACAATAAATTAAAAAATAGAGTTAAAAATAAAAGGGGTTCTGTCGAAATTATATGGTAGTCAAAATCAAGATCGCTCAGGGATAGAAGTCTATTACACTGGCCAACTTTGGTGGTTTTCAAATATAATGACTTAACAACTCACTCTTCACTTCGAGATATTATATCCCGAAAGACTAGTTTACAAGTGAACTTAATATTCCAGATGAACATTCTGCAATTGCACCATTTCTATACGAGCATAAATGACTTTACCTCTTGTTTATTCTTACCAAGCTGTTATGTGAATCAATCACTTTAAATAGGCCACCTACTTAAACTGTACATTGAGTACATCGAAAACTCGTTATGCCGCTTAAAAATAAACAGCAACCCCCACACCACTTCAAAGATACATGCCACTCATTTATTATTTCAATTGTTCCATTTCATAAATATTTTGCCGCTTTCACTAGCGTTAATGTTAGATAAATGTCGTGAAAGGCACGTGGAAGCATTTTACCTTTTCATTTGTGATGCTGTTCATTTGAAAACGAGAAATGTTACGCCTTGAGCAATAAAGACAGACGGCAAGATTTCCACAGGTATGATTTCTAGGGAGTTCCTACCCGTTCTGGAAGCGAGCGTGCTTCTAAGCGCAGGAAACTATTCGTTTCGAACAGCACGCGTGAGTACGCGTGCGCGCCGCACGCGCGTCTTGTCCAGGAGTCGAGAGAGACAAAAGCACAACGATTTTTGCGTCTTTCGAAACGTTTCCTGGTTAAACATCTGCCAGGTCTCTATTCTCCCTATTGTACAAGGGAGTAAAGGTTAAGATTGCATTCAGCAGTTAGCAGATATTAAGGTATTAAATCGTGTTGACGACTGTCATATTCTGCAATTATGTACTGCGGGACTCCTTGAAAGAAATAATTATACCCATAAATGAAAACCAATTTCTTTGCACTTGCAAATTGGTTGCTTTTATGCTTGAGTAAGCAGTCTTATCACAAAAAGGCTGTACTTGTTCAAAGAAGCAGAAAATACTTCCTCAAATCTTGTGAAAATCTACAAAATTCCAGTGAAAATCCTATTTTCACAAGCCCATGTCAATAAATGTAGTACCCTTTTTTGCCATTCTCCTTATTCCAATGCCCATTGACATAGAGACATGCTGGAATGCTAAAGAAGACGTTATCACTTACTTAACAGACGGGTGCTGTCAACACAAAGTAGGTCTAGTATACCATTTACAAACAACAGGATTGTTTCAAGAATGTCGACCTTCTTACATAAGATCTTCTACTCACAAGTTATTTTGTAACATATTACGATGTCTGACGAAATCTTAAAAAAATGTCATGAGCAAGTTCACTCTTCTAAATTTCCTTTCCGCAATTGCAGTTCGGAAATAAATTAAAATAAAAATTAATGTCATATTAACATTTTCATAAGGTTTGAATTATCATAGAAACATGACCATCATGTGCCATGGGGACTCAACTAAACACCCAAGTGAAAATTCTAATCAGGGGTGGATCCAGGCGATCATTTTGGAGAGGCCATCATAGATTTTTGGTAAATAATAAACATACATTTTACATTGTTTTGTAGCGTAAATATAATACTGTATAATATTTAACATTGTTTAAATAATTACATAATAAATTCCATTCCAAGTTCCTTAAATAAATATTTAAATCAATGTTGTCAAATAAAGAAACGTAAAAAGCAAAATCTCTAGGCCTTAAGCAATCATACGTCGTGCACCCCCCCGCTGCCCGTGACGCCTGCCCGGCCCGTACCCGTCCGTACGCCCGCTGCCCGCGCCCCCGTGACGCCCGCTGCCCGTGACGCCCGCTGCCCGCACCCCCGCTGCCCGTAGCCCGTGCCCGTGCGCCAGTGACGCCGTTGCCCGAAGGCCGTTGTCCGTGACGCCCGCTGCCCGTGGCGCCCGCCACCCGTGACGTCCGCTGCTCGTGACGCACGCTGCCTGTCACCCGCGCCGGGCCCTGACCCTGCCCACCCGTGATGCCCTTGCCCTGCCGCCCCCGCCCGTGACGCCCGCTGCCGTGCCGCCCGCCGCTGCGCCTGTGTCCGCTTGCCGGGTGTCAGGGCGTCGCGGCCTCCGTCGCGCTCCGCTGACGGAAGAGGGCGCCGCCCAGTGGAATGCGTGTGCAGAGGCAGGGGTTGGGTTCCGGGGTCAGGGGTCGCGTGTCCCCCGAATTGGCCGGGCGCGACCTGCGATCCCTCATGTGTCGCTCGCCGCCCCTCTCGCTGGCTCGCTTGCCTAAGCGCCTTGCGTCACATTCAGCAGCTGCTCCGCTTATCACCTCCATCTACACCTTCACCACCACTAACACCTACTCCCACACCACGATCAAGGGCCACCCACTGTCCCACATGCTCCTCAAAAGGAGAGATGAAGAATTCGAAAATGTAGGAAAAGGAAGCCATTACGTTTTTAGAAATGTTTGCAACTTTAACCAAAACGTACAGAAGGAATAAAATATCGCAACGAAATTCATCGAAAAATATACATGTACTTGAATTAACGTACGCGATACTGTAAACTTCTTCTCAATAATAGTTTTGAATTCTGAAAGCGGAATTAAACTCTCATTCTCAATTTTATTGTAACTGACCAAAAATATATTTTGGAATATTGTGAGATATCTTGTTTTCTATAAAATCACTACTTTTGGAAAGTTATCATTGTCCTATTTCAAAATGTGCATTTTCAGTTTATGAGTATCAAATAAAATCTAAATAAACAAGAGAAATTGGATTGGATATTGAAATTCTCTACCCATCTTCTTCCGGTCCATCCCTTTTTCCCTCTTATCGACCGATATTGGTCGTTTGTCGACGTGTCATCCGTGGTTAATTCCATAAAGAAACCATTTATCAGCGCAAGTGACAAGTGGCACCCTCGACTGTTGCATCTGTGATCAACTGATGAGATGCAGCCATGAACCGCAATCAATTTCCAACAACGCATTGACATCTGCTCTTTTTAATCGCCCTCCAAAGAGGTTATGGATCATAAAATAAAACTACGCTTCAAGGACTTGTTCATGTTTACAAAACACTGAAAGTGAGATCAAAACTATTATTGTGTAAAATATGTAAATGAAAAAGAAAAAATTGAAGTTGAAAGAATAATCGAATTCACGGTCAGGTAATTAAGTCAAACAATATGACATTGATTCGATGCACTTATGAAAAGTACATTTGACTAGTCTTTTCTTGTTCTCATTAAAATAAGAGATAATTACAAGAAATGTAATAAAATAACAATACGATTTTTCCTTGAGCGCGATATAAAAGTAGAAAACACAATCATTATTGTTTGAGAGATGTAAAATTCTCCAAAACAATTTCCTAACATACGTTACGTCACATTAATATTATTGCTCGTTTATCTTGAGATTCTTGCACATGGTGCGAGTTGATTTCACACGTGACATCATTGCACATGGCATCATCGATGACTTCAGGAAATGTCTATGCTAACGAGGGTTGTTTCACAAACGAGATGCTATAGAAATTTTCTAAAAGTTGCGTTGAACTGAAAACTAATGGTCTGTGTATGACTCAAATATTCTTGTCTTTTCGCAAAGTATCATTACGCGACCATGTAACTTAGCGGTAACGTTTACGTTTGCAGACGTGTCATGCATTCTAATCTGGCAATTTGAGTATTATTCTCAATCATTAAAAAGACGTAAGCACATTCCCTGTCGCAACTATTCTTTTCATTTTTGTAGGTGGAATTTCTATTCGTATGAGAAGTCATATGCATCTCCGTTGTGTTAACCTACACTTTTCTTAGATTTCTGCATGTGTCCAGAAGCCTCTACTTACATGACAAGATGTAAGCAATTTCGGCGTTACACAACTAAGCAATTATTGTTTTATAAATATTATTGTCTTAGTGGTTCCTTAAAAGGTTTCTTTATAAAAATTTTTTTTTTTAATTTTAATTTACTAAAATTTTGGATAAATACGACAAATTTAGGAGACTTGTAATACTTCATCAAATAATAAGCTATGGGGTCATCCACAAATCAAAATATCTCCAATAACCGTTTAAAATATAATTACGTTTAAAAATTAGTTTCAGTGGTTAGATACAAGAGCAGGCCCGGTTGCCTGAGCCTTATCACTAATAAAGACATTATTATTATTAATATTATTACTATTAGCTACTTACCAATTAGTCTCGCATTAATTATCCCAGATTTTCAACGAACTCACCTGAAACAAAAAGGTATTTTAAAAGTTTCTGTTAGAAACCACATCTTATTTTATTTTGGGATTTGTTAACCTTTTTATTCTACACTAAAGCATTCATTTATATCACGTTTCGGCAATCCACTGAAAGCGATTCAAGCATGGTTTACTAATAATGTTTGATTTAATAGAGATCTTACAACTTTTCAAAGTTTTTCATGAAAATATTTGAAAATTTTATTATATAATTTCAAAGTAATGAGTTCACAATTTTATTGCATAAAACTGTTAATTGTAAATAATAGATGAATGACTTTTAGATGTAATAAAAATATGATAATACACAATAAACTTCATAAAACACTTGAAAAGTTTAAAAAAGTTAACATTTGTTCCCATTTGTGAGGTGGACACAAATGAGAAGAGAGTAAGAGAGTTGAGGTGTAGAATGACTGCGACATTCCTTCATTAGATTCTCGAGTATTGCTGAACCATATTATAAAACTCATCCTGAAGAACATGGATAAAGTCTTTATACAGAATGTCCCACCAACTATGGACCACCCCATAACTTCTAAACGATTCAGGATATCGAAATGCAGTTTTTGCTGAACAATGTGCAATCATAAATCATTGCATTCCTATTTTCATGATATATCCGTTGCCGGTGAGAAACATATACAGTTCCATTAAAAAAATTAAAGATGATACAATTTCTCGTATACTAAAAATATTATAGACAATTTCTCTACGGCAAGTTACTTGCCCCATGATCCTGCATTGTTCAGCGTAAACTGCATTTCGATATCCTGCACCGTTTAGAAGTAATCGGGGTGGCTCATAGTTGGTGAGACAACCTGTATATTCGACATTGTCTTCCTCCTGCGAGAAAATCCGTCTACCAGCTACTCGAAAATATCCTTCTCTACCTAATCAAGAACGCCTATCAACTAAACTAGCCTGTTGAGTCTGCTACAGAGCTGCAATTTTATTGTGCACATGCAATAACAATTACCGTCTCAGATATTAAAATAGCCCGTTTTATTGTGCATCAGTTAATGGCGGGGTAATAAAGCGTGGATTAGGAGAGCAGCGCGACCTGCGGCGCCTCGCGACTGCGCCACAGCGGCGGGCGGGCGGGCGGGCGAGGGAGTGGGTGGGTGGGTAGCTGGATGGATGGATGAATAAATAGAGGTGTGTGTGTGTGTGTGTGTGTGTGTGTGTGTGTGTGTGTGAGAGAGAGAGAGAGAGAGAGAGAGTGAGAGAGTGAGTGAGTGAGTGAGTGTTGGGCCGTCGGGCGGACAAGACGGATGGAATGATTTTCGACACTAGCTTTTCAGCTAGGTCGAATTCAGTCGCTGCCTAGAGGAGAATTCTAGTGACCGGCTGCTCTGATAGGTAGTTGTCCGTGGTGTCTCCGATCAACACCACGCAAATGCCGGAGCAGTACCCTACCAAACGGGCCACGGACCGCGCGCGATCTTTCCTTCCTCTTCCTTGTTCTATCCTCTCCCCTTACACACACACACTTACACTAACATGCACTACACTACCACATAATCCGGGAGACCTGTCGGGAGCTTAGAGCTTGTCCCGGCTGGGGCGGTGCCCCGCTGGTGGGAGAGTCCTGGTTAGGGGGAAACCCCACTAGTCGACGATAGGTCGGAATTTTTAGGAAAAAGAGGAATTACTTCAACGACATGTGCTATATTAATTTCGCAGCGACACAAGATCTCTTTGGAGTCGGTCAGTTTCAAAGAGAAGGAAAAAATAAGGTAAAGTGATTTCCTAACTAAATCATTCGTAGGTAAAACAACTGTTTAAGATGCCACTAGGCTTTTACTGTCGTTCCATAACTTAAAAAGTCGAGCGCAAAGAGATGGCTCGATAATAACGATTTAGGTAATGTTTCTAAAGTATGAAGGAAAATCCTAGCATTGAAAACTCTACTCTTTTTACACTAGGGAATTTGGGTCTGAATATTTGGATTTTATATGCCTATTCTTTTATTCCAAATGAACTCATGGTTGTAATCAATTACCATTTAAAAGAAATTGGTTTTTAGAAGTAACTTAAAATCTGGCACTAGTAGAAAATATCTCTGACACAGAAAGTGAAAAAGAAAAATACTTTGAGAGATGTGATGCAAAATGTCATATTTTGATCTGTGCACCGTTTTTTTTTAATTTTAAGGATTAAATCGAAATGAGGAACAGAAGGATAAGAAATTATATATAATTATTGAAATTATTATTTCATGGAGGTCATTGAACGCTCTAAATTTTTAAAACAAAGACCGTCAAAGAACTTTACATTCACTTATAGAGCAAACTCCCGGAAATTGTTAATTAACGATGTCAACTCCAGGAAACGCCAGAGCAACGTTACACCAATGGAACTTTTTGGGTTCATAAATTTCGAGTAGTTTACACTCTGACCGAAAGATCAGCCATCTTGCTTTTTACGACTACGACATCCGTTGAGACAGGGGAAGTCCTTGGGCCATTCATAAACGATAACGAACCTGTTTGTGACGGATGCGGACGCAGTATCTGATGTTACGGCAATTGGGGCGATGTGTCTCACTTCTGCGACCGCCATCCGAAACGCGTGGGAGGACATCACACTCCAGCTTCCGCCTCGGAGAAGTTTGAATCCTAGCACTACTCTACACGCTATTTTATTCATTTCTCTTGCTTTCTTTCTTTATTTCTTCCTTTTTTTGAAATCTTTATTCTTCCTGTTCAACATTTGTTTTACACGGAGTTTCAACATATAATTCATAACGTTTTGCGACAATCTCGCACTCATCAGGCAGGCTAGTAACCTTCATCCACGAAGTAAATGAGCTAAGTAATTTTGATTTTAATAATTTAGTTAATTTTAATATTGTTTATAATTTTAATATGAGAGTTAATGAAATATTCGTGGTGGGCGGAATGTATCTTTTGGATATCGTGAACATATACGGAATTTTGTTTTGATTTACGTAATTTGAATGTATTAGTTGCAAGGTGACGCTGAGAGATTGGAGAAAAAATGGGTTGTTAGATTTTTGATATATTGTTCATTTCTAAATTTCAATCAAGAAAATATGCGGTAAGCGGTTGTTTACCTAAACATTAGAATTATAGATTCTAGTACCGTTATGATGTAGTATTATTATAACGAACTTATAATGTAGTATTATTATTATAACTAACTTATAATGTATTATTATTATTATTATTATTATTATTATTATTATTATTATTATTATAACGATCTTGTTAAAAGTTTCTGGAATATTCAGTATTTCTAAATGTGTCGCTCCATGTAAACATATCTATATGCTCAGTGAATAAATAATTAACACATTAGTGCCCAAATTAGTTTTGTTCGCATTGCGCTCGCCCATTGTCGTCGCGGTCGTGCGCGCACAGTCACTGTTGGAGCCCTCTGGCAGCGTGTTTTTGCAACTTTTATTGCTAATCAGTTGTTGTGTTGCCAAATCATTCTAGTACAGAGCTCTAAAGTGCCGATTTTACAAACTGAATCTCAAAATCTTGATTTTACACACTGAATTCTTTACACAATATTTCGATTTTACATCCTGAATAAACTTTAAAATTTGTGGGCATGAAGAAAGAGACCACTAAAAGCGCTCCACAAAACTGTTCCAAATCTTCTGCATTTTCGATTCAATGCTCCGAACAAATGTTGTTTCTTTCAAATAAAAAAAGCTTTTGAATATTTTGGAAATAATTATCTTCATTATCCTATTACTCAATAAAACCTATTTCAATTTCACAATAAATTAACTCTTTTTTGTATTATTTTTACATGCTAAAATTCTAAAATTTCCAACTGTAATGTGCTTGAGAATGTAACTGAAAATATAATCAAGCTCGTCACTGCAGCTGAAAAGAAGCAATTGTAGGGATTGGTCTAAGAAATAGAATGAACATCAACATTACAGAGCTTCTCGGATATGACGAACAGAGCCTGACTAAAAGTTCCGTCTATTTGTGGTCATATTGGTATAACCCGTTTCGCTGCAAGGCAGTAATCTCTGAAGGGTAGTAAATATGTTGAGTACATTTATGACTCAGCATTCCTTTTTACTTTGTACTTCGCACAACGAAGAGAGGAACGTAAAAAGCAAGAGAAATTCGGAACTATATTCTAGTTTCCATTCAGAATAGCGTACGGAAAAAGTGTTTCAGAAATATCTAATAATTTTTATTTTCTCATATCCTTGAACATATTATTTCTGTACTATTTTCCAATTATTAAATATGAAATCAATAATCCCTGTATTATCAACTATGAATTATTTATTTTAGCAATATATAATATTGTAATTTAGAGTTCGTGTTTGCAAAACGAACTGAATGATTAATTTTTCATCCACGTAAACCTAATACTCCGCTGATTTAATTTTTCACCCTTGGTCCCTTTGGTTCGAATAATGTTCAATATATGGAAATTTGAATATTTTACATTTTTTGAGAAAGTAGACATTGATGTCGCATCTCTAGTTCCCATACCTGCGACAAAACGAACGAGGTCGATGTTGTTGAAAAAGAGATGCTTCCGCAAAAAGTTTTCTGGCAATTATTATATTATTAACTTCAAACTGGGAAAGAATGTCTCTATGCAAACATTAATATGAAATTTACCTATGGATTAAATATGAAAACTGTTTTAAAACCTATATGAACCTACAAACATGTTTTAATGAAACATTTTTTGTTTAATTCAATAAGTGAGGGGGGTGAAATAAAAATGCCCATATTAACATGGATGGCAATAAGGAATACTAGTTGTTACAAACGGGGGGAGGGAGGGTTAAAAAGCTAGTTTCCGAGCGTATAGTTTCAAAGGGCCTCTTAATTGTCTCATAACACGATATTGTGACCTACATCCTATCTTTAGTTTGAGAACAAATGAGATGTGGATTGATTCGTCACGTCTTTAGATCACCGCGTTCTCTCGATTCATTTTCTTCCCGCAGTCATAAAAGCACTACACACTGAGTGGCTTTGACTGTCGCCTTTGTAAGATCCAATTTATCTCCATTCCTCTCTCCATACACGAAATTACATGATGTGCTGACAAGTGACAATCCTGTTAAGTCGCGCCTTCGGGAGCGGCGCGCCGCAGTGGCCTGGGAGGGCTGCTCGCGCATCAGAGGCACACGCACGCGCTCGGGCATGCATCGCTTTCGGCGGCTCGTGGAGCCGTTTCGCCACGCACAGCGGCGCCTCCTAGCACGTCGAGGGAGTCGGAATACCCACACGAAGTGTTTCAGCAATCAAAGGGCTAGAGTGATCGAAAAAAATGAAGTTACGAAGAACGCGTTTTCCTAGCTTGCGTGTTATGGTTATACAAATGTATTTCTTATTGAATTGAATTTGCCTTATTTTACGTGGCGAGACCTGCCATGAGGCCTGCTCTTCCGTCTGACCACGCTAATTTCGTTACGCTCCATTCACCTACTAGGGAAGAAAAAAGGTATTACTTGGGCGACGAAACTTATGGAGGCGTTCTTCGTAAAAATGCATGTTCATAACGTACTATGATTTTCCTTCACTTCTAAATAATGAACTTCACATTAATTCTCGAAACTAAGACCATGAAAGAATGCACATGTTATGCTACTCTTTTATTCCCCATTACAATATAAACACAACAATACTTTGTTATGCATCTGGAAGCGTTATATAACAATATAATTTCTTTAAAATGTTAAATCATCTGAAGTCTCAGAAGCAGCAAAAACTTTCTCTCACCGACTTATTTGAACACAGGAGATATTCGGCTCTGGCTGACGTACTGCTTCTAGAGAGACATTTGGAAAACATTCGCTTATTTGTGCTTCACCCGCACCAGTCGCTTGTCACGCGGCCGAGCGATTCGCCTGTTGGCAGCACTGGGTCCGCGGTGGAGGCGCCGCGCCTGCCGCGTCGTGGTCGAAGGCGGCGGAGGCTTCAAAGCGGGGGCGGTGGGGGAGGCGGGGGGCCGGGGGTTCCGGGAAACGCGAGGTCGCCGCGGGGCGCGACCCTCGTAAATCCACATTAAACGCCTGTTGTGTCTTCAATAACTCAGGGCGCGAGCGCGCCCTCCTCCGTCCGCGCCGCGCCGCGCGGCGCCGCAGCCTCCCAGGCGCGTTGCTCGCGAGGAGTGGGTTCGAACCCACGGGGCCAAGGGGGCTTGGGGAGGACACACGAAAAACATCCACTTGGGAACAAGGTGATGATTGCGAGCGCGACAACTGCTAAGGTCATTATTCCGTAAGTATAGTGCATGTTTTTCTCGCGAGGCGGTTGTGATCTAGACCGGCTAGAAGGCGAGATCCGGCGCCGACCTACCGGTCAGCTAGCCGAGTTTTCCACAACCAGGTATCTCCTACCAGCGGAGCACCGCCCAAGCCGATATATGTCTTAAGTTTTCTGGCTCTAAATGCGTGTGATAACACTACTCCCATTGGAATTGCATGATTTGCAAACGGAAAGAAAAACTCAAAATATTTGATGGCTCACAATGAAGAGAATCCATTAGTATTCACCTTTCAAACAGAAAAACACTTCACGTAAAAATACTTCTAAAAATGCTACTTGAATCATACAAATCCAACTTTTTTTATTGAGAATCAATAGAACTTCTTTTCATCCAGTACGGTCCCATCACTTTTTTTCTTTTCTTTTCAAACACAACCCTGAAACGCGCCGCCGTCTGCGATGTAGAGCGTCTTCACGCTCCCGAGACGATCCGCTTCATCGTGTGGCAAAGCTGGGCTCCCGCTGGGCGCGGGCGAATCGTTCCCCCGAGCGCAGAGCCGCGCTGCGCCGCGCCGCCTCCGCCGAGAGAGATGTGCAGCGGTGCAGCTGAGCGGAAGGAAGACAAGCGTCCGACGCACGACCCCCGCTCCGCCCACGAGACCTTTGTCGAGGACGGTGGCGCTGCGAGGCGGCGGGAGTTGGAGGCCGGCCGGCGCTCACGGCCAAGAGCGGACGAGACAGAGAGACACGCAAAAAAAGCGGGTAAAAAATTAAACACAAAATCTACTACAGTAATCTCATAACCGTTTTTTATGTCAAAGAGATATGGTCTCCAAACGTAGATCTTTAAATAACGCCATGTGCATTAGTTTTGAAAATATGATAAGTTATCGCGTAATTGTATGTGAAATTGTGACAAAACAAGCGGTGTTACAGAATGGTACAAACATCTTCGTACTAGTTAGTTTCCTTTTTTTTTTTAGTCTCGGCTAGCTCTACGGTTTTGCTCCATCCTCTTGTCAGTGACAATCTATTGACGCCTCAAAGAATTTTTTTTTCAGGTATTCTCTATTTTTCTCCGGATCCCAAAGAGTGGAAGTGAAAAATGACTTTTAAGAGTATTACAGAAGGGTAAAACTGATGTTTTATGTACATTTTTATTGAAACATTTGAAACCGTTTTTAAGAAAATGACATAGCTCTACGTTTTATTATAACTTCTACATTTTCGAAAATACCAAAAGTTCAACTTCCTTTTTAATGCTTCGGGAGGTTGGAATCTAAAGACAAACTGATGTCGTGAATAGTTTTGTTACTTGCGGAACCGAAATGCGTGGGTTTGTAACCCAGCGTATGCAATTTTTTTCTTGTGTGTGTGTGTGTGTGAGGGGGCATTTTTGAGAACTTTTGAGGATTCAAGGCGCATTATGATATAAGGTACCTGTTACAAATAATGCAAAAAATTGTGTGTGACGTTGTACGCACACCACTAGTTTCCAAATTTGTACAATGATACTCTTAATAGAGTTTCACAAAGCATCCACAGGCTTTTTCAAAATGCCCAACGTTAGGTTGTCTGACAACAGACTGAATGTTTGCTGTGAGATTTATTCGGGTACGTCTACATAATCATTATGTCTGAACCCAAGATGGAAGATGATGTAAACATCTCCCTCGGGCCTCCTAAATCTCGACTAAATTCGTAACTGCTTGATAATCTGGGTGAGAGATCGTGGGAACCGATCGGAGCAATGTTCGAGAACATTCTCTACGCGTTTTATTTGAAGAACTCCAAACAAATTAAGTACATTTTCATCTATGACGGTTGATCGAATGTCAGAAGAACGGTCAAATTTACGGGAATATATATATGATTAATTTAACCTCAGAATGTATTATATATTAACAAATCACTCAGTATCCTTTATAAATGTCAATAAAGGAGAATAATAATTATAAAACTTATGAAAATATGAAATTGTAACAGAGAAATTTATTCTCTTTTCGTCTTGACCTATGTCATTCTTTCGTACGTTGTGTTGGTCGGTTTGAGACTACTTTGCTTTGGGTTTTCTCCTGTTGTGATGGGGTTGTGTAAGGGATGTTGTGATTACGTGAATGGTTAATTAATCCTACAACAGAATACTACTGAAAAACACTATAGAGAAAAAACACAATTGTTTTATAACGCAAAATGAACGAACAAAAGAAATCAGCAACTCTGGCAAGATAAAAGTCTTTGTTGAAGACTGCATTCTTCAAGCAATCACTCACGGGATATTATAGCACCTCCGGTTACTCACTCTCTACTTGGTTATTAAAGTCTATATCTCACTTTACCTTTTACAGAGCCGCCCATCACCTTCGGCGGAACACAATGAAATATTTGATTTATTGGCATTTATGGTACCTTTTGGTATTTTCATGAATCTCAATGAACGTTTCGAATGGAGCCCTCTTGCAGAGTATAGGCAGTAATTTAACGTTCCTGCCGACTCCTCACGTTTTGTTCGTTACAATATTGCACCAGGTCTGGGCAAGAATACGCTCGACGAGCGTTTCACCTACAGAGCTAGTTTTATATCCCCGTTGCTGGGATTGACATTTTATTGACTAATTTTTTACACAAGTCCATTTCTTTGTTCTTGTTGCTGACTTCACTTCTTCATTTTTCATGTCAGGTACTACGCGAATATTTTTTTAAATGTCAGCACTTAGGCATAAAATCCTATTCTCTGGAACAATCATCCATAGACTAGAATTAAAATTATCTACCGAGTCAACTTTGCATTAATTTTCGTTTTTATAAATCTTATAGAAACGTAATGTGAAAAACAAGAAAAATATCACATGAATTCACATGTAAAAAATAAATTATAATGCATTAATTTTTTCTTAAACGTTTCTATACTTAAAATGTTAACAATATTGCGAAATAAATGTTAAAATTTTGGTAACATGTGATCAATCGACATGTGAAAACTCTATAACATGTGAATCGGTAACTAACCTGTACCGAACGAAAATATTGGGAAATGCAATGAGATTCACAGACTGCTTGACCCAGATCTCTCAAACAACAATATTCTTCCAACCACCAGACTCCGATCTGCATCAGTCATTATACTTATCTACAAGTCTTTTTAAACAGTTCTCTGAAGTAATAGCATTAAATTAATGAAAGCATTCAGAATATAGGTATTTAAATTTTAGAAATATGATGCTAATAATTAAAAACTACCGATACTAACTCATGATAATACTAATATTTTCATTTACATACGACACATTGACCATATCATAGTTACGGAAAAGCGTAAAAACGTGCTATTATCTAAGAATAATGATGGAATCTGTTATTATTAGGTTTACGGTGCAAAAACAATATAATATTCTGAAGTGCGATATACCGCTCCTCTACCGTAGTGGAGGAGGGCAAGACTAAAGTGCACCATAAAAGAGATCAACCATTGAAATCTCACATGTATAATTAATTTCATGAAAATTTGAAAAATAATTAAAGTAATTCGTTGTACTTTGTGAAGAGCATTGTGGGCATTGAATATTGTCTTGCACTCCTTGAGAACCTCTGTATTAGCTTACTCTGAGTGAGTGAATGACTGAATGAGCTTAGTGTGACCCATAAAGGCTTCCTGCAAGAGGGGAAGCTCTTGTAAAACTCACGTGGTGAGCTAGGTCGGCGTCGGTAGGTCGGCGCCGGATCTCGCCATCCTGCGGGGGAAGATCACCGCCATCTTCCGAGAACAACCTGCACTACACTAACGGGACTAATGACCGAAGCAGTTGACGCGCCCGGAAACACGAAAAAATCAATCAATCAATCAACCCACTAGTTTATTGAAATAGTCGGCCCATCTGGTTCTTGGTCTTCCTTGGCTTCTGCTTCCAATGAATGGATCCCACACGGTGGTCTTGTGCACCCATCTGTCTTTGTAAAGTCTTGTGACGTGACCTGCCCGTTTCCATTTAATTCTTGCAGACTGCTGCGCAACGTTCTTGGAGGATGTGATAACATGGAGTCTTGCGTTTGAAACACTGTCTTGTATTGAAATGACCAGGATTTTTCTTTCCATTTTTCTACTACGAGAGTTACTTCTAAATACACATATGTAATGAAGTTAATGTTTTATATTTTGCTATTAGTCAAGCTACCAAACACTGCATAATACCCATGCGTTTTTTCACTTTTGATCATAATATCATTATTTTTTTCATTTAAAAGCAAATATCCTTACCAACGACAACGGTAGCACTTTTCAGAACACAACAACCTACAAATAAAACGAAACCATCCTTAAACATTATCTCCTCTGCTTTACAGCTTGAGCATTAATCTCACATTTTGATGTATTTCCTTCTTCATTCACTCGTTCGAGACACTGAATACGGGGGACGGTCTATGCAGATAAATTAGCGGCTAAGTTCACGTAAGTTTCACCTCTGTCATTTATTTCTCTCTTAATGACTTTGCTATCGTGTAAAACAAGAGGCCACGTTACAGACGACTATAACAAAGATATACTATAAGCATCTATCTTTCTACATGTCGTATGCTGGCTTCCCAGGTACGTATGTATTCAAATTTCCTGAACCGGTAAATTTTATTATTAAAATGACTAATAAATACACCTTGCCATTGTGAACGGTTGTGAACAGATTGAGCATGAACTGCTGCAGTTTTAGATTTTGTTGCCTAGGTAATGAAGACACCTAAAAATAAGAAGCAGGTCTAAGGTAGCAGACCGATGCTCTCGTTGACAATAAAATCAACTTGTGTCTCGATCGGTCATTCAATGTTCCTTCTTCCTATGGCGCCAATAACATTGTTTTCTAATTCGGATACCCAACTTGGATTTTCTTCCTAGAGCAGATTGATTGATTTGATTTATTTAAAGTCGCATCAACTACATATGGTTATTAGCGACTACTTTTATAATTACACAGTCAGTACAAAATAACACAGTAACTCAGAATTGCAGACACACTTTTTTGAAATTAAATGGACTATTTGAAATTCCTAGATGAAAATACTTTTAAGGAAAGCAAATTGAAGTACAGAGTCAAAGAAATAATATATTTTTATTTTTAGAGTGCGTTTTGACTTTCACAACTTGATGTTTGAAATTAAAATGGGAAATTTTTATCGAAAATTTTAATGAACATTTACCAGATTCATAAAACAAATGATCTGCTTGAAATGATAATAGACGATCATATAATTTTTTACATTACCGTCGAGATGTGAGCAAATAAAGGCAATTAAAGACACCTCCAACACATGATGGAAAATTAGGGCTCTAAAGGTCAAAAGTACGTCATTGGTAAAGCCAATTTACGAGCGGAGGCAAAAAAGCCACGACGAATCAGATTTTCAGCTACATGTATGCCTTGAGTGGCGAACAAGTGACGCTTGCAATTCACTCCGTGCGCAGCGGTTATTGTCCATTTATCTCCTGCAGCCACAATTCTTATAAGGGAAAAACTAAACTACTCTTCTAAGAAAGCAATTCCTGGTCAACTATTAATTCTGGAAGTTTAATTTCAGCACACCTGGCTGCATGTGAAACGTTAAGTAAATGAAAAGGAATAAGATGCATACTATTAAATGAAAAAAATAAGTAGAAGTAGAAAAGTTGACTAACAAAACATATAGAAAAAAAGGGTTAAAAAAAAGTAAGAAAAAACTGCCTTTTAACTTGAAATGTTTACTTAAATAGTGAGCTAAAAAGTAGCCTATTGCCATAATTATCATTCTACACAGCTGCCAAACACAAACTCTGATTATTCTTAAGTAGGTATGCCTATAAACAATTCAAGTTTGCCATATTTCGAAAAGCCATTCGCTGAGACTTCAGACGGGTATTTAATTTGGCGCAATTAGTAATGTTTCACATGGATACATTGTGCTTACGCAACAGTAAATCTGGCGGATTGTTATGAAATACGGTACTCAAAAAGTACACTCTCATCCAGTGCGAACATTTTTCAAATGCAACAGCCTCAACCACTCTGGATAATAAAGTAAATTGAGCCAGCAAATTCGAAGAATATCTGTCCAAAATGGCTTCTAAGGTTCTATTATCTAGAGTGATGTATATCAATTTTACATCATATCCATAAAAAAAATCGCAAGAAAGTTGGATATACATGTAGATTATAATTTCGTGGTCTGGGTAAACTTTGTATTGTTTATTAACATTGATATTGTCAATTGGTTCAATTTATTATGAGTTTTTAACAGTTAGATCAATCCAATTCAAATTTATCTAATAACGTTATGATAAACGCATAATCTACGAGGCTACGTGCTGCATGATGTACTACCACGTAAAAATTCCCTGCCCGCGGCACGTCTTCCAGCAACCCAAACTTTTTTTTAAAATTTATTTTCTTCCTGTTCGGCAGTTTTGCCTTTCAGAGGTTTGTACATTTTTATTTGTAATACATAGCGTTTAGGCATTCACGGTTGAGCATACAACCTCTCACTCTTGTATCTTACTACTAGCTAATTTACAGGATTTAATACTTATACTACAATACTTTCTAATACAACTAAACAATTTGACATACAATACTCAAATTTTACATATATTATACATTCTTAAATCTAGGTACACGCTATACATTCATTGGGATGAAGATTTACATATTCAATACATATTAATATACTGATTTTTTTATGAGGGTTTAAACATTTCTTTGGGATATCGACAGCGAATTCTTTTGGGATTGTTTAAAGTTTTTCCCATTGCGAATTTTGTACTGCAAGGAGAGGATGAAAGGAGAGTAAAAAAATTGTTACAGTTTTTTCTTATATGTTCAATTAGGGGTTCTATTTGAAGTTCCCTTTGAATATGTGTATTTGATATGAACCAAGGGGCCTTTTCACATTTTCGTAAACATTTGTTCTGTACTATTTGGAGTTTTTCAATGTTGGTTTTAGTTGTGTTATTCCAGACCGGACAGGCATATGTGAGTGATGATCTAATAATAGATTTAAATATTAAGATAGCACATTCCAAATTTAAGGCTGAGCGGAAGTTAATTAATGGGTATAGGCAACCCAAACTGGAGCCAGTAAATCCAAGGGATCGCTCGTAATTGCGAGTGTCGGTCTCGGCGCCTTGGGCGTCGTCGGTGGGAGCGGCGGCAACAGGGCCCGCGCGAGACCGCGGTCGCTCGGCGAGGCGAGACGAGACGCCTCGCCGCCGTCTCGTGTTTCATATTCGCCCTGACCTTCCTCCCCGCGCAAGTGCGCTCTGCCCCGCCCCGCCCCGCGCCGCCCCGCGCCGCCCCGCGCCGCCGTGGGCGGTGACGTCGCGCCGCACACAATGCCCGGCAGTGCTCCCACTGAGGGACCATTACGGATGGCAAATTTTTTGCAAAACATCGATACATCGATGTTTCGATACATCGATGTTTTGATACATCGCTTAAGGGTTTTCGATGTCGATGGAAACATCCACGAAAAACATCGATATTTAAAACATCGATGCTTTAATTATAGACTAATAAACTTGCCATTTGCTATCCATTTTTAATTACAGTACGTAAAATGGACATATTTTACTGTTTGGTTACTAGCATGTTAGTAATATGTTAATAAACATTATTATCGAATGTAAAGAACAAAAATAACAATAAAGAAGAATGTGTTTCGCTACTTTACTCTTCAGTTCCTTCCATTCATACACCATGGATGTAAAACCACCTAAAATTTCCTTAGATTTCACAGGCGAAATGTGCAGTGTGATAAAGGGGATGACGAAAAACAACAATATTGCTGTGGATTGCTGCTACTCTACAAAGTGCCTAAGCCCCATTATTAAAAAAAGTAAATTAAAAAATTAAAAAACATCGATGTTTTTGCAACAAAATATCGATGTGAAAAACCTTTAAAAAAATAAATGATTCTGGTAGAAAACATAGATGTTTTAAAAACATAGATGTTTTTGCCATCCCAGAGACGATAGTATATACCTTAAAAGATACTCTTAATTCGCAATTATTTATTTAATTTACTTAACGTGTCCATGTACGTAATTTATTCATCTATCAATCTCCTTTCCTAAACGATAGTATTATTCAATGTACTGCAACTGTGTCATTATTCGGTTGTTGAGGGCTTTCGAGCCAAGCAGAAATTAATTAAAAACAAACAAACATTAAGTAAGATATATTCATATATCGACCGTTATAAAGACTCGGAAATGAGTCATAGGCGGGCGAAGTCTAAAACATGCGTATGAAGCAACATTTTAGGCACCTCCTTTTCCTTAATTTGTATTTACATATGACATATTTAACCATTTACAGGGCTGCCAGGTAGTTTGCAGATCTTCGACACGTGCTATATATCAGTTCCTCGAAATAAATGTAGAATTGAAGAATCGCTTAAAATGCCGAATGAAGAATTTATCATATTTATGAAAAGAAAATAGTGTTTTATTACGTAGTTCTATGGGACCCGTTTCGAAAATTTCTGTAGCCCCCTTGCCTCTCCCCTCTTTTGCGAACGCCTAAGGAATGATCCCTCAGAATGTTAAACAAACCAGTTCAGTTTGGTTCTGTATGTTGATGTTCTGAGCCACTGCCATGTTATCGCATGTAGGCGCCTTTTTATTTCTATGCAGCTGCAGCGTTTTGGAGATTCAATGCGGGAATCGTCTCTTGTCTTGTTTCTTCTTTTATCTCTTACTTTTCATCTTGTGTAATGCGACACTGGGGTGTGGACTTGTCTGGCTTAAAAACGGCAGAGTTCCAAGGAAGACTAACAAACAAGTTCTTGAGTTCGCTGGCAAGAGCAAATTTGCAAACGGTCATGAAAATAAATTATGGTGAGGTAAAATGGAATCCTCTTACTCCAGGCAAAGAAACGATTATCGAAATCAATAGATTTATTTCAAGATGCAGAAAAGTAATATTTACGCATGTATGTTGCAAATAAATGTGTAAAATTAGAAAACCGATTAATTTAAAATGTACGTGAGAAAGTAATGACTGTAAACAATGCTCAAAATGTTATCATGCCTCTCACGTAGACACATTTAAATTTCGACATTTTGTAGGTATTAAATGTCAGGTATAAAAATTCATCTCATAAAATTCAAAACTTCACAACAAAGTCTGCATAGTTACGACAGAATCAGGGATTACGGTTTGCAGGGCTTTGATTTAAACATTTGGCAGCGAATTCGACAATAATGACAATTTGTCAGGCAAATCTTTGCTGTATTTATCGAGTTCACACTTGAAATACGCGGGGTTCCAACTTAACGGCCATTGCAGATAATGTGCAGATACGTAGGTGAGAGCGTGGGCCTCAACGCATTTATTCTAGAAGGCAATACCAAAGATTGAGTAGTTTATTGGTAGACACTGCCAATCTACTTTAAATTTACACTGCTTCAGCATTTTTAAAAACCAAACATTCTATGAATTGTATGATTTTTTTGATAAGTTTATGAACTCTTAAGAAGAATGGTTATGACGGGAAAAGGAAACTCGTCATTCACTTGTTTCACAGAATAGTTCTCATTACTATTCAAGAATATTCTTATTGTCAATGGTAGGTAGCAAGTCTCGAGTATTTTACATTGTATCTAGGGTCCTATTCTGTGGCAACATATTATATTATGTAAAATGTGCACATTGCTTTTAATAAGGCTCGCTGCTAGCACTATGTTCTCTATATCGCGCGTGTCTAGACTTACCAGGACCAAACGATAGTCTCGAATGCAACTTGCAATGACGAATAAGAACACATTAACAATATGTTTTCCTAAAGTAAAATAATGCAGAAAACTCTTTTCTTTCAAGAAATAGTGTAAAACGAATTGAATCATCATGTGAAGAAAGGGAACAATCAATTTTTTTTCTTGTTTTGGAAAGTAGTCCTTTAAAGCAAGACAAATTGTACCGCGAAGAAAGTAATCACGTCATCAGTATTTGGGTTATGCATAGTGAATTCACACAGAAAAATTGGACAGGATAATATAACATGTGCGAGTATGATTTAATGTTTTCGCCCTACTGAAAAGAGGCAAGAAATGACTTGTTCCATTTCTCCTCATCCTGATTCAATTCTATTCACTTTTTCCACCACTGCACCGATCTCGCCCGGGAGCGGTGGGTCAGTGTATCAACTGATGTCACTGCAGTGCCTCTGACCGGGAAGCCTTAGGTTCGAGTCAGGATTTACGACACTAGCTTTTACGCTAGGTCGAATTCAGTCACTGTCTGGAGGAGAATTCTAGCGGCCGACTGATCTGATCGGTAGTTTTTCGTGGTCTCTCCGATCAACACCAGGCGAAAGCAAGGGCAGTTCCCTGACAACCGGGCCACGGACCGCGCGCGATCTTTTCTTCCTCTTCCTTGTCCTATCCTCACCCCCTTAAACACACACACACACACACACACACACACACTAACATGCACTGCACTGCACTACCACAAATGCCAGGAGACGGGTCGGGAGCTTAGAGATTGTCCTGAATTTGTTCGGATTTGCGCGGCCTTATTAGAAAAACGTGCAGAAAGGACGCGTATTTCGTATCGAATATAGCAATATGTTGTTCGTAATCTTTGGAATATGCCGGAGCAACACCTGTTCTCGTCAGGCACCACCCAAATTGACGTCACCTCTTGCATCGTGTATCTTATCTGTGTCCGGACGTACGGATATGTGCAAAGATGTCGAGGTTTATACGCCTATGAGATGCTTTGTCGCCGGTCTTTAACCATCCTGGCGTTTTCAGATCGTTTCCTTTGGAGTATCGTAAAGGAGCAGGTGCTTGCGACGCGGTGCATGCTCGTGCATGTGCATGGTGCTGTGGCTCACATGAACACTGGCATATTGCGGGGCCTAACACGGGCATCACTTCCCCTTCCATGGGCCAGAACAACGCAGCATCGCAACCAAGCTATTTTTATACGCCAGGACTATTTTAAACAGTTTTACAGCGCATAGTTCGTATTAACTATATGTTTATTTGTAATTATGTAAACTGTGAATATCGCTTGGGTATAATTCCTTATCTGCGATGTTCTTCTAAATCATCCGACTGTTCTTTGCACTGCATACCGCAGGTACCACGTCGGCTTCTTATTTGCGACCACTCATTGTCGAGACCTGAGGTGACTAGTTCGACTGCTGAGCTGTACAGATACACAAAAAAAAAAAGAAACAAAGAGCATTTTCTCAACGGTCAGACGACGACAAATTGCTTCTAATTAGGAATGCTCTAACGTTTGCACCGTAAGGCGCAATGGGTGGCGGTTCTCCGCGTCTTGCGAGCTGCACCTTGTGGTGGTGATGATGGTGGTGGTCATCGTGTGGTGGGCGCGTGGACAGAAAATCCAATTGCGGACTGGGAGTGAACAGACCAGACGATGACGCGACGTCCGCCTGCTCTGCGATCGGCAATCTCCACTAGGGATGCGGCACCGATGCCAATGTTTCCAACACATCGATCTTTCTATAAAAAATATCGTTTGAAACATCGTTTTATTGAAGTCGGTAGTTGGTACTCGACGTTTTTAATTCGATGTTTTGGTGTTGGATAAAAAAATACGATAAACGCAATTTTGTAAAAGCTAAAAATGAAATAATAACTGATGGTACCACTGTCTGTTCTTGTGTTCAAACCACACGATCACGGTTTGCACTACCCTTCATCCTGCAGACGATCCCGAGATGATTCTGCTACTCTGATATTTCCTTCGTCTTTCCTCGTACCTCGCACGGTGATGCGTTTTTTAACTGTTTTCAATTAAATTTTAATTATAGATTAATGTACACGCTCACTGTCAAATTAATTTTTGTTGCGCACAAATTTAATTACAGAGGTTATTAACCAAGCTGTAAAACATCGATGTTTAAAAACATCGATGTATTTTAGTCGATGAATTATTAACATCAATGTTTTACTTTTGAGCATCGATGTTTGGCAGCATCGATGTTACGTGTTCGATGTCGAATCTCTAGTGTCCCACCAGGAGTGGTAGCTGAGTGCATCAACTGATGTCACTGCAGCGTCTCTGACCGGGAGGTCCTAGGTTCGAGTCCTGACGGCGGCAGGATTTTCGACACTGGCTTTTCAACTAGGTCGAATTCAGTCGCTTCTGGAGGAGAATTCTAGCGGCCGGCTGCTCTGATCGGTAGTTTTCCATGGTTTCTCCGATCAGCACCAGGCGAATGCCGGCGAAATGCCGGAGCAGTACCCTACCAAACGGGCCACGAACCGCGCGCGATCTGTCCTTCCTATCCTTGTCCTATCCTCTCCTCTTGAAGACACACACACTTACACTAACATGCACTACACTACCACATATTCCGGGAGGCCGGTCGGGAGTTTAGAGCTTGTCCCGGCTGGGGCGGTGCCCCGCTGGTGGGAGAGTCCTGGTTAGGGGGAAACCCCACAGCCGACGGTAGGTCGGCGCCGGATCTCGCCATCCAGCGGGGGACGATCACCGCCATCTCCCGAGAAAAAACATGCACTACAGTAACGGGACCAATGACCAAAGCAGTTGACGTGATCGGAAACACGAAAAAAAATCAAATCAAATCAAATATAGTGTCCACGCCGCGTGGCGTGGCCTGGCGTGGTGTGGCGTTAAAAGCGGGGTTTAGGGTCACGCGCCTCGCGTCCCACTCCCACGCGGCGCCGGACGTCGTGATTCACGGCAGCCCACTTCTCGCTCCGTGCGCACGGGGGGACGGCGCTTCATCACGTCCAATATTACACTTCTGGTTGTTCAACCCACTCAGACGGCAATACAGACATTCACTATAAACATTGATAACTATACACAGGGAAACACGTTTTTTGGAGGAATTCCAGTGATGTCTCTTCAACTCTAGCAAACTCATCAACGTTTGAATGTAGCTATTGGACTTCATTTTTACTTATGACGATATTCGTACTTGTGCGAGCATCATCGATAATCTATCAATTCCAGAGAAGTTTTGGGAAGAAAAAATAAGCAGTGGGTAGTTCTTTTCAAATAGTAAATTGTGTTTACTTGCGGAAGAAAAAAATGTTGTACAATTTGTCTTAAATATATCTGTTTACTTAAGAGAAAGTTAGTTTGAAGATGAGGAACATCCGGTGGAAAAAGAGGACAGTGAGATAACGAAGTCACATCAGTTGGAAAACATCCTCCAGGTTATTCAAAACCGGTATTGGAAATACCATTTAATGAGAATGTCCATTAATTTGTTAAAAATAATTTCTTGGCCCCTTGCGAATATTCCGTGCTTCATGACCTTAAAAAATGGAAATTGCTTCGTACCGAAATCCAAGCAGGTTCGTGAGAATCCGCGTTACGCAGTGGAGTACCTTTCAAAAATAAAATGGAAGGTATAATTTGATTACGGTGTACGAAACGTAACCCTCTCCTATATAACATAACTAGCGAACTTTTTTTCGTCTTGAGTCTGTTAGATGAAGAGTTGAGAGGCAATTCCTTCTTCAGTGGTAACAGGCTTACGGGGTTGAGTAACGAGAGTTTCTTATAAATCGCACATAATGGTAATCTCCCCTTAGCGAAATGAAAATCAATGCAATATTTCAAGATCAATGGTGTTCAAAAAATTATCACCCGCATTGCCCCACAGTAATTTACTGTCAAATAATCGAAGATATGCAAAGTATAAACAAATTTAGGGGCAAATATTGATCTAAATAGATTAAACTAATATCATGATTTGTCTTTCTCCTATTACTAATTCTATGGAAATGTACTCCTGTGCAACGCGAAACAAAGTTCAGCACTTTTACAAAGGAAAACAAAGAAAATACAAAGGAGATCGGTTTATCAGAAGAATAAATGTTGCAACATATTAGATGAACTATGAAATAAAGATAAAAGAACGTCTTATCCAGAGAAGAAAGAGCAGCCAAAAACCGTAGGAAATTGAAAAAATACAGAGGGAACACAGATTGCCAGAAACGATTAGAGTTTATTGACCAAGAAGAACGAGAGACATCGAAGAACAGTAAAAATGAGAATTTTCGTGTGACTTCTGGAAGGCAATGCCTAAACCGTGAAATGCCGAGGAGGAAGAATAAATGAAGATGAAGACGGCGGCAAAGACGACGGAGATGAAGAAGGTGATAAAGATGATTGATTCAGTGGTGAGTTGTAGTTGATATTTGCATAATTGAAATGATTGAAAGCGTTGTCATTGTCAACAATAGTATTTATTTCAATAATAGCAGCTTTCGATGGCTTAGAATATAGCTGGCATCATCAGTTTTCTGCTGTCTGCTTATCTGTTTTCTGTTGATGATGATGGCTAAGACATCGAAAGCTGCTATTATTGAAATAAATAGTATTGTTGACAATGACAACGCCTTCAATCATTTCAATGATAAAGGTGATGATGATACTAGGTGCTAAAACAGCACGTAGTACTTTCTTCTCCGTATTTTCACGCAAAACTATGCGAAAAGTACTCCAATTTTCGAAAAATTGTACATGACCTTACTTCAAAATCTATCTTTAAGGAATAGATTTCATCACGGAAAAAATCTGAATTTTAATATTTTGGTTGTAGGAAGACTCCGAAAAAATTTTGAACTTTTGCATTTTTCGAAAAATCAGTGTTTTCAGCGAATATGAGACCTGCATCATTCTCTTACACGTGCTTCTCATCGAACAACAAAATATAGTAAAAAACGACGGAACCGTTTTTTCGAGAATTGACACAAAGGCTTGATGTAAAGTACCCCCCAAAACTGAAATATCGGTTTCAAATTCAAGAGTCCGCGACATCAGCCAGATTGCTAGGAGAATAACAAATATGGAGAAAATCGGCTGAAAGGTTTAGTTGCTTACTTTCACAGATGGACAGACAGACGTTTTGCCATCATTCGATTTTTCGGTATCGATGATCCACAAAATATGGATTCTGGCTACACCATGTGATAGAAGATTTAGCAAGTGGATTTACCCACTTTTTCGTTACCAGGCCCCTGTAATAAGAGTTTCTCTGCCGAAAATTGGCCGTTTTTTCGCGCAGCATTACTTAATGCTCTCTCTTCTCCGTATGGAGAAAGTAAGAGGCGGCGATGGCGGAGAAGGCGCAGACACAGCAGAGGAGGAAAGGGAGCGGAGCGGAGCGGCGGAAGGGCGCCGCGCAGCAGAAGCGCCGCGCGCAGCGGCGGCAGCGTCAGGTGGCGGGCCCGGGTTCGGAACCGGTCCGGCCGCGGGCGCTCTGGAATGCGCTCCGCGCGGAAGGCCGGTCTGCCCGGCCGGGGCCTCGAACGGCGGACCTCTCGCCTGCGCGCCGGGCCAACCGCCGGGACGGGTCGCGCTGGCCTTCCTAGTTGGCGCGATTGTAAATGCGTTCCACGAAAGGAACTTCGAATACCAGCTGTTGGAAGGCTCTTAAATTTAAAGCAAACGAGATTTAAATAACGTGGCTGTCGATAAACTCTATCAAGGAAGCACAACTTTCATTAAAAATAAATAGTAGATATAACGGTGGGTAGACAGTCGTCAGTATTTTAAAAGATCCGAGAATTAGATAGGTCGTTTTATATTAGGTTTGTATATTTTAACGGGATGTATGACGCTTCACTATGACTATTGCGTTACCTATGGTAGTTATTAAATGTACCCGTCAAGACTTCAGAGGACAAAATGACTCCTTTTTGCTTTCGAGTCTCAGGGACATGCTTAACTTGTATAAAACGGTCCCAACTTCCGGACAATTTAGCGATTGTGAGTCCTAGCACTACAGTAAGAGAAGTAGAGATTGTTCTGGATTCCATTTATTTAGAGCGGACACCCAGAATGACAACTGGCTCAGATGCATAGACATTGCTATTAATCAATTAAGTAATCGGGCTTTGCTTAGAACTACAAATAATCGCCAAATTGTTCGACAGATCAATTTAATCCCTGATGCCTGGAGATCTGTGTCATTATGACAAAAAAAGTTAACTTTTCTCTCTAAAATACGAAACAAACATCTTCAATTTTTGTGGAAGTACTATACTTTTTCCGTATGATTTAGTAGATCTTGCAAACTAGAGGCTACCAATTCAACATCAAGTTTTGAAACAAACTCGAATTAGCACATAAAGCTATTAGCTCAAAAAGGCTATACTATAGAGAAGATGAAGATTGCGGTGTATCAGAAGAATGCTCATCCGCTTATAGAAATAATATTTTGGTTTGGTCATCTGTCTCCTGCGTTTGGTCGCTGTCCTTTTCTTTAGAGGAAGTAAACCCTTCAAACAGGAACTGGTAGTTGATCAGTGTGCACCGGAGGTTAAATTATTGATGAGAAACTGAAATATGAATGCAGATATTAATTTGACTGCAGACGGCTGGAAGACTGAAGTTTTAATAGTTTAAAAACTAGAACGTAATAAATAAAAACAGTTTCCTGATTCAAATGCACAAGAATATTAAGAATCGATGAAATATAACATGCAACTGAACTTTCGAAAACAAATTGTCGACTAGTAGCCAGTGTCATCAGATGTCATTATTGTTCATCTAAACAAGCGGCGTTTGAAACATACAAAATGTTCAATATTCATTTGCCATTGAATAGAAAGACAAAGGAAGATTCAAGAAAACAAATACTACAGGTTTCTCACGGTTAATGAATTGCTTGAAGCTTGACAACATTCTTGCGCTTTGTAACAGATTACTTTATGTTAAAAGCCTCATCCATCAATGTTCTCGCAACGGAAAAACAAAATACAGATTATGATCGTTGTGTAATATTTTCCCAACGAGTTGGAAATATTAAAGCAATGTATCTCTGCATAACTGAGGGAACTATTAATCAGCGTCCAGCAATACGTACAGACACGTTTTGCCTGACAGCAGACAGGAGTGTGAAAAAAATGAACAGCTGTGTTTGTGATAGAATGGCCAGTGAAAATATATTAGAAAAGATAAAAAAGATACTCTCGTAATATACGAGGACATGTGAAATTGCAATACTAAAATTTAAAGATTTTCATAACCTAGAAACGAATTTAATTAATATGTGAACAAATATTTATTTACGTCACTTCAATGGCAAAATAGTACCGAATTAACTAAGGGATACAGTAAATGTTAAATAATATTACATTATGTAGTAACCTAGGTACTGAACTACTGTATCAAATACTAACTGTACTATTTGTATGCGAATTTGCGCATCATGAAGTTGAAAATGAAATTTCACGAGAAGACTATCCAGCCCTATTAATTCGAGGTACGTTGCACGTGTACGGTAGGAAAGATATTTTTAACAACAGATGATCATAATGGCAGGATGTACAGGAACAAAATCGCAGGAATGCTTAGGCATGTTGTCCGGTTCCCGATACCATCGCGCCCGCCACCTCCCAAATAAGGCGGTGGCTCGTTTGGTCGCTCGGTCACGACGAGCAGTTGTTATCTGTCGGCTTAGCGGACTAACGGCATCCTGCGTGGACACTAAGTGCCCGCCTCCACGCTCCAATGAAATCCTAACATCCTCTGCACGTGATATTCCGCATTCTTCTATCCTTTTTTACGAGAATTTTTCGATTAACTTTTTCTACTCCCATTAAGTTTATATCTTACAATTAAGTTTCTAATTCAAGCAACGCATGTCTCCTCTGTATTACGAAAAATATCATAGTTCTTATTTCGTATGGACGAAACAATGCCAGATAAATATTTTACGAATGCCTAGACCTTACTGAAATCGTGATAATCATCTGCAGTAGTACATTTTAGCCCTGGTGAGCGATGTTCGTTGGCTGGTCCACGAACGAACTGGGAAGCCTAGTATTAAAACATACACATTACAGATGAAATAGAAACTAAAAATATCGAGAATACAAATACAGATATGATATATTGGCGTGTATATTTAACCTCTGACCTCCGCCATTCTGGTGTCAAATGTGAATCCATTAATCGATGCATTATGTCTACGATAAAAAGATGTATTCAGAAAAAATAAGGACTATGAATTGTTCATTACTTGATATTCTACAAGCTTTTACTCAAAATCACTGTAAGTTAAATTAAGTGAAAAAATGAAATTCGTTTAAGATATTTTTTTTTCAACGGTTACGAATTAAGATTTCCGATTTACCCTCGCCTTTGCATTTTTCCTTCGTTAACGTACAGGCGATACTGTTTCGAAGCAATCCATAGGTAAAACTCAAAGAAAACTGAAGAAAATCATAAATAAAAACAATGTTGACTGCTTTAAAATATACTACTTTTTAACAGAATCCTTTGAAATCTTCATCGTACTCATAAGTCGATTACAAACGGGTTCGTTTAGGGATAGGGTCCTACACGTTTTTTTCTCTCTCTCCTTGCGAACGTTCGTGAAAAATTTTTATGATCAAAATTCAACGTCTGAAATATTAATAGATTAGGGGTTCAAGCCTTTTGCCTCCAGAGCAGGATGTAATTCCTTTGCACTCTCTTTTTATAAATTTGCTGTGGAAAGAGATTTGCAAAAACATTTCACGAACATTCGTATAGTTGCGAAAACTGCGAAATAACATACACTGCTTCTGAATGCAGCGTATACTGTAAGTCAGCACTACTACCTTGCTTTATCAGTTGGGACACCAAGTTCCTAGTTTCCGAATACTGATTGTAACTGTTGGATTTTAATTGACATAGCCAATAGGCGCATTTCTGAAACGTGGGAAAGATTTTTTAAATTTATTTTAAATATTCAATACACTGCGCGACAATATGTTTTCAATGATCAGGGTTCAAGATAAAAGAGTCGAGATAAAACCAGTCGAAAATGTATCAATCTACAAATCGTGAATCTGCCTGTTGGGCGAAGCACATGCTTTTTCCAAATGCGGAAAATGATGTCGACCAAGAACTGACAAGTCAGCGCTTATTATTTCGTTAGGTCCATTTAAATGCCTCTTGTATTAGAATACCGTTTACGAGTCGTGAGGGCTATTTATATAAATATGTAGTTACTACATGGCATTTACACATTCCATTTTTATTGTTTTTTCTTCATATAGTTAACAGATTAGATAAACTAACGTAAGTAAGACAAAACAGATTTTCCAGTCTCATAGTTTCATCTCAACTTATAGAGCGATTTTCCTAAGGATGAGCCAAAGTGACAGTTCGTGAAAACAAGTGAACATCACATGTATTTCAGAGAAGTATCCCTGCGACGCGCCAGCTGTTTACTCACGCCCCTTCGTAAAGTGCTAATGGCTCCTGTGAAAACATCCCTATGCAGAAGCCTAAGAGTTTCGCTGATGTATATGCACGTACGTCAGTCCGGGAAATATTTAAATTTAATTACGTATGTGGAAAATCTCTTAACATGCTCTCACAATCAGTAAAACTGGCACGAATGTGAGTAGAAAGAAAAATGATTTTAAGCCGGAAACACGTGCACCGGTACGCATCTCGCATTCACGTCTCGGTTTCAAAATAAACATAATATATATCACACAAAAAGTAAATTCAATGTAATATATAAAGATAAAAGAAGTTTTACAGAAGAGCACGTTACACTGCACTTCCTAATATCAATTATTTCTCGCAGTGCACTACATTTTTGTCGGACAAGGATACGGCCAAAGGAAGTGTCGAAGCCATTTACAAGTTAGCCAACTGCAAACGAACGAATGCAGGAAGGAAGTCTAATGAGCGTGAGGGCACAACGACCACCGAACCTTCAGTAATGTTGCCAGCACTAGCTGTCACTTTGGCTCATCCTTAGGAAAATCGCTCTATACCCTCGGGATAAACAACCCCCAGCACTACAGACCCCAGGAACGCGTAGACTGAACGTAGTCGATACGCCGCTCCCAACGCGAGCGCCTTTTGTTCCCCGCCCGGACGGGAGCGCGCGCGGCGTGCGCGGTCCGCTGCCGCGCGGAGAGGGCCTTCCGGCGGCGGGGGCCGGGGGCGCGGCCGGGGCCGGGGCCGGGGCCGGAGCCGGTTCTGGGCGGCGGCGGACGCACCCGCCCCGCGCGGACCGCCCGGACCGGCCCCCGCCGCCGCCGCCGCCGCCGTTACGGTAGGCCGCCGTGCGTCGATGCCGTCTTCGCCCCACGCGCAGCGACCCACGGAAACGAAACGATCGCCCCGGGAGCTGGGTCTTTCACGCCTCCCGGAGAAGACGTAATTTGCTGCGGTTTCCAGGCGGCGGCGTTATATCTGACGTTGTAGCTGCGACTCTACGACGCATCGACTTTTTGTGAGCGTATTCATGCGCAGCCTATTGAATTCCTCGTCTTTGGAGCCGGTGCATAGCAAGAATGCTTTAATACTGTACTTCAAGTACATCTTCTCGTTCAATTATACGACAGATGTGGAGTAAAAGGTATAACAGATATATTCTAATATGTTCTAAAATGTAATGTTGAATTAAAAACAAAATTTTAAATTATAAATATCCAACTCTGTTCATCAGAGTCTCAAATCCAAACGTTTATACAAGTTAATAAAACTTATTTTTACTTATTTCATTTTGCTTTCGAACAAATACTAAGAAGCACTTCTATAGGTTCATTGACTTGGACCCAAGCCACTTTGGTATTATTGTTATCTGAAATGAGAAAGGAAATTTTGAAGTTCAGTCAAGATTTAGTATATTGTAGGTTGCAAATTTTTCTGTCTGAATTTTACGTCTATTTTTTATATTTATCAATAACGAGAAAAAGAAATATACAATTACGTACAAAGAACGGACTAGAGAAAACCTTCTGGAATTTAGTCATTTGAAGAAAAAAATCACGAATCACTAGTGAGTAAGGAAATGTTATGTTATTCAGTGCTAACATAACTCATCTAATTACTATAAAGTTTTCATATTAGAACGATCTTGACAAACATGTACCAGAAACTCAAGCAAAATCCACTACATTGCATTCCGTTTGACCACATGACTTTTCAAAAGCGCACCCAACGCATTCTCAAGCAATGAATCCAGCAGAGATCTTTCCGGGGTCCATTTAAAGCTCTTCCCATCGCGCGCGCGACCTCATAAATCTACGCGCCGGTTGTGACGTCAATGGTTCCGCCTGGCTCACCCGCTCCCCTACGCGCGTAACGCTGGCGGGCGAGCGGGGGAGTGGGCGCGCCCGCCCACTCTGAAGCGCGCGCCGCTGCGTTTGGACCGACACGCACCGAGAGAACGCAAATAGGAATCAGCTATAAAAATTACATTTTTAAAAGTCTCAACATAAACTATTATTCGTCATAAGCGACGGAATAAAAGCTTAATGCCAGCATGGTTAGCGGAGGTCGCAAGATTGAAGAGCCGTAGCTGGCTAATGCCTCAGGGGTCGCGGGCTCCAATCCCGCTTCGGACATGGATATTTGTGTGTTTCTGTTACCGTTACCCCCAATGTTACCTACAGTGGTCACAATATGACCTTAGTAGTTAAAAAGTAACTTTAAATAAGTAAAAACACAACAAACAATCAAAAAACAAAGTTATGAGACGTTGATAAAATGCAATTTTCCCAGTGAATTTTTGTCTCTTGGGATTGATCCTACGAACTCTACGATAAATCCTTGGAAAAATGCAAAATTTCAAGAAACTTCACTACAGAAAAGACGAGAATTAGCACTAAGTGTTAAAACCTTTTGTAAAAGTTTTAAAAATATATGGAAAACGTGTAAAATTTTTATTGATTCTGCAAGTAAATATCAACTACTGTTACAAGGGGTACATTTCTCGATACGAATATAAATATTGGACACAAACAGAAACATTGAAAAATCTAAATCAAGAACGGAAAAACTTCCTTTCTTTCTAGTTTGTTTTAGATCTTAAAAATATCCAGCCTGACACGCCCATTTGAAACATCACGCTGTAGGCGCCTTCATGTGTTTTGTGCGGCGGGGCCGGGGCTGTACTTCCGGTGTAGTGCGGAAGGCCCACTGGGCTGCACCGGCGCGGCCCCGTGAGTCACTGCCCTCCGCGCCGGCCACCCACCGATGACGTCAGGGGCACCGCGGCGCACGACTTGTAAATGGCGCCGCCCGTGGCTCCGCTCTGCAGCCCAGGATGCTGTGACGGCGGCGGCGGGACGTTTTACAACCCGCATTCTCTCGCTTCCTTTCTGGAATTTCCCTTTTTGTTGTGGGACGGTAATGGGATACGCCAACCTTTCTCGATAATGAACCATCCGGTTGCCACTGAATACCGGGGACGTACGTAAACAATTTAGCTTGTGCATATCGTCGGTCACTAGGTTTAAAAAGCTTGATTAGCAAATACGTGTGCTGTTATAATTAGGGGGAGGATTTTGATGACCTAAAACATCGCCAAAAATTATCAATAAAGTGGTCTTAAAATGCTTTAAAAATACCCTAAAACCGAAGAAAAATGACGTAAAAAATCTTATCAAAACCGGTTCGAATGAACAACTCAAGCTATCGTGTACGCTACTGATGTAATGAAGGCTTCTTCCATTCGTTCGAGAGAATTCAGCTTGCAAACTTTTGGTTTGGGCTGTTCTTTACCAAGAAATATCTGCCTTTAGTTATCCCGAAATCGGCCGAACTGGCAATTGCGCTGATATACGTTATAATAATTACATACTCACAACGGCTGTCAAAACAATTTCTGAGCGATCAAATTGAATAGCCTGAGTAATTCTGTGAAGAACATTTGTTGCATCTCGCAAATATTATACAAGTCCCAATAAAAATGACATTAAAATCGATGAAATTAGCAAAAATGCGTTAAAGGTGACGGACAAAAGGTAAAAAATAACTTACTAATCGAAAAAAAAAAAAGGGTTTTTTTGTCATAACATAAAATGAATTTCTATACTAAATGGCATTGCTCTAAAGTGAAAAGAAAAAAATGACATTTTATTAATATCCCCCCCCCAGTTATAATGATCTACTTTTCAAAAGCGTCGAAAAAAATCACGAAAAACAAATGTAACGAAAACCCCAATGCATTTTTTATTCAAGGATTTTTTTCGAAGCCTTAATTTTTTTTATTGCGTACAATTGACACACATACCAAGATACAACATATTACAAATAATATGATTTTCCTTTTTTTGGTATTTCTTCTTTCTTAAAATCAACAAAATGTTAAGGAATAGAAAATCATAGAAATGAGAAGGCGATTTACTTATTTACGAGTATTTGAACAACAGATGAATGCATACCGTTTTCCCTTAATCCGTTATACAATTACTTGAAGAGTATTCTTCATTAAAGATTGGATTGTCAAGTTGCATTGCAGAATTGTGTTTTGTAAGATAGGAACAATGTAAGAATGATTTCTTAAAAGCTTACCGCACGACCATGACTGACCTCCTGACACACACAATACTGTATTTCAGTTGGAAGACGGGAGTTTAATCCCTTTAGATAGACAAACAAACGGACGCATTTCAGAACCGTATCTACAGTTAACAAGTGGATTCTTTATACTACAGAGATTCCGAAAGATATCATAAGTCTCGCTGAACGTGTGTTGAAATTCGAAATACAAAAGTGTTTTTTTTTTTTGTTTTGTTTTGCAACGCACATTGACCTACGGCAAATAAATAACAGCTTAAGTGATTTCATTTTTCCAAAAATTGTTAGAAGCTATGTTTTTTAAACAAGTATTAATGCGGAAAGAATTCTACACCAAAAAGTAAGGTAAATTATTCACCGTGACATTTGTAACGGAACAGACAAGAAATGGAAAAGCGAAAAGGGAGGGGGGGGGTTGTAGGGAAAGAACACCAAGCAATATGAAATGAGATCTAGATGCAACACGGAACAAGACATTGCACTACGACGACGAGGGGTAAAATGTTAGTAAAGAAAGGAAAGCGTAACCTTGAATAAGGAAACAGTTGCTCAACAGGTAGTGAAAGCTCCGGAACGGCGTCCGAACGATTTGGAGAAGCGAAGGCAGCGACTGCAGTTCGCGGAGCTGGACGAGCGTGGCCAGGCCTTCTCAGAACTACGAATTGACTGCCTTTCAGAAAAACAACTCTCATAAGGCACAGAAAACACTTCAGCTAGAAAACCATCTGCAATGAGAGTGGTGGTTCTGTAAGAAATTTCAGTCCGACAGCTGGTATCCCAGCCAACTTAATGTTGAGAAGTTCGTTTCGCTAATCGTTTATGCACAAATGAAAGCTATATAATTTACTGCGTTACGATTCCGGTTCCATTAAATTTATGTCAGGATGATTAATGTTATACTATTGGTGGATTGCAAACCTAATGGTTACACTCTTTGAACCTGATTGCATATTTTGAAGTGTTTGGCGCATTCAAAAAGTTCCATGAATGCTAGAGATGCGGAAGAAAATCGAAAGTGTTAATTTGTGTTCAAATTGGTGAGCGCAAAGAGAAATATTAATAAATTAGATTCGTAATTCTATTATACGAAGTAATTCCATGATCGTAAGTAACTGATGAGGCATCTCTATAAAGAACTGAGGCCAATTAAATGTGTGTATTGTTTTTAAAAAAAATCTCTATTTTATTGACGAAAGGTACGCTGCAGCTGATGTAAGCCATTTCAACTATTAAGTGATTGTGGACTACGGAAAACTTCTCTAAAAGAAATTGGATACTGCGGACTTCGACAAATTCGGAGAGACGTAACGAGCATTGTGGTTAAGAAAACCTACGATTTTATTATCACCGATAACTTGATAATGAAGTGCACTGAGAAATGGAAGAGAATATACTAAGCCCCATTTATACATTTATTATGTTTTTTTCAATGTGCTTACGGATTTCGAATAACAATATTTACATGCTTGTGTTCTCATTTGCTTTAAGTCTTAATTCTGTGAATGACTGACGTTGTTTACGAGAAATAAACAAGAGAAGCTCAAGCTTTCGAGTTGGTGTAGTACTCACAATCACTTTCCGGAACTCCCAACCTTCACTAGATATCTAGGTCTGGTCAAGTGTGAAGAAAGGGCAAACCACAATATCCCGGTCGTTAAACAGGGCAATAAATATGTCTTTCGTCCTCTTAACGTCATCGCGACCTACTCTCCGCTCCATATTTCAATGCAATATGCCTGTGGTCTCCCTCGTGTGCGTGCGCGTCAAGGGTATAAGAGTCATCTATTCTCCTATGGCAGCCACGATGCTTCGTTGAAGAATTAGCAACAGATCCAAGTAACACTTACATTTACGTCGACAAAAGAAATTGATAGATTGGTTTCCTGGCACGTTAACTTCTACGATCAGTAGTCCCGTTAGGGTAGTGAATGTTGGAGGTGACGATGTTCCTTCTCCAACTGTATGGTGAAATCCGAAGCCGACCTACACGGTTTACCGATATTTCCCTCTCCAAATATCTCCCCCAGGGGGCACCGCCCCAGTCAGGACAACTCTGGTCTCCCGACATGTGTGATTGTGTAGTGAATTTGTATGTTTAAGGGGAGAGAATAGAACGTAATACTACAAAGTAAGGTGATAGCCTGTTTCATCAATATGTTGTAATTTCCATGGAAAATGTTGGGAAGATTTCTATTTTAAAAATAATAACGCAGTCTTGCACCACCCGAATAGTGTTTCTTAATTTATGAAAAGAAAGAACATACTTCATACACATTTTTTCATTGCATTTCTCTGCATGCATACAATGGGAGTCAGAAAAGCCGTCTCAGACCTTTGGGAAATTTACCAAGAAAACCTGCAAGCGTCGTAGATCCTAGATGCACCTGGCGAACTGCTGCCCCTCAAAGAACTATGTGGGCCTCGCCCGGGGCAAATCGATATAAATATAAGATTAATCCAGATAACAAATAGAAAAATATGTTTTCTATCAGAAAACGTTAACATCTGTGACATGACTACTTCAAAACTTCATAAAACTATGTATTATATTTCACCTTTGAGTTAATACGTTTTGATCTGGTGCTCCTCATTTACAGTACACAAGAATATAATATATTATACAGGACGCCAGGAAAATCTCTCGGCAGTAAGCCGAGTCAGGTCTTCCTTTTAAAAATTGCATTTGTGTTGGTAGCAGCCAGATCACTGGGAAACAAGTGAAGTGGACAACATTCCCAGCATTTATTATGATTGTGGTGAGTACGCAATTTATGTTTTTCAAGCCGCAGCTCGTGCTCCCAACATAATTGTTGTTGCTAGCACTCTCAGCAGCAATGTGCCACTGCGAAGAGACTTGCCTGGCTCGCTGTACAATTCATAACGATTGTAGTTGTGTTTCAGGGGGCCACGAAGAAATGATGGAGCACTGCGCATGCGCGTGCGCGTGTAGGGTAGGGATGTGCCCTTAACAGCTCAACTGTTATTTCTTAACCGTTAACGTTTCGTAACTGTTACGCGAAATAAGTTATTTCGTTTATCCTGTTATTGGCTGTTATCGGTTGAAATACATAGAACTGCAACCTACTGGGCCTAATCCGAACTACTACAAGCTTTTGTGGCAACCATTTTGTACGATAACAACTTCACTACAGCTAATCAATCATGATTTGCCAGTGTCCAAATTATAGATTCATTAATACATAATTCATCATTATTAGTCACCATGAGCCACAATATTTTTATCTTTTATTGTATACACTACAACAAGATGTTTGTCCTTTAAATTAAGTCCGTCCAATATGTTAACTTCCTGTCCCATTGCTGCTTACGTGAAATCAACTAATACTTTCCTAGGTCCAATAAAACAAAATGAGTTACGGTCAAATAACTCATATTATAATACTTGATATTCAATAGTCATGAACACTTTAGCTATAGGTAAGCAAAAACACTGTTTCTCCTCATTATTTTTGGCACTTGTCACTTCACTATGCACAAGTTGCATATTCGAAAGAATATTTGCAATCTGAACCCGAATCACTTTCATTTTAGTAATATTCTATATTCTATACACATTCCCTACACATTATATGAATTACTATTCATCTTTGGCAGTTCATCCAGTCTCGTTCATATGTTCATATCAGCTGCTTCTCTCTTCAAACACGTTAGGGAATGTAGTGCAAGGAACCGCCGTGAGGTAGCTGCATAAGCTTTACGGTGCTACCACCGTTATTCGTTTTGCGTGGTTTAACTCTTAGCAGTCGCTACAACTGCTTTAACTCTTAGCAGTCGGCATGTTAGGTTGCTGGTCATGGACCTGTTATTTTTCAACTGTTATTAATAACAGCTATTACGAGTCAGCTGTTTTCGTGATAACAGCTATTGAAGAAAAGCTGTTAAGCCCATCTCTAGTGTAGGGCGGTGCGCGCGACGAAACTCGCCTGGCGCTGCGCTGCCGGCGCGCCCTCCCCCCCCCCCGTGCTGCGAGCAGCTTACCTGCAACAACGGAAGCGCCACTCAGCAACCCCCTCAGGGAATGGAATGCCGCGCACAACACTTCTCTCTATTTCCCATGACTGAAGAAGCAGGCTCGTGAAGTGCGTGCCGATCGAATGCTCATCACTTCCTTCTACAGACCGCATCTTCAATGGGATTCTTTTGTCTTGTAGTACAAAACGCTGTGGATTGGAGCTTACATGAAAATGGGACGAAATATCTGGTTATCTTTGGTCAGACGTTAACGGTCCTGAGACTAGAACTTGTATGAACACATACACGCACATTATATCCAATAATGTTTACAAAATTCCAATCCACACACTATTTATCCTGTTAATTTACTAATTTGCTAAAAATAATGAAGTGGACTTTGTACTTCTATTTGTTGTCAATTTCATCGTGAAGCCAGCAAAGGTTTTTGCGATGAAGCGCAGCTTTCTTCCACAGGCGATGCTACTTGCGTGCCCCGTAGGAGTAAAATATGATTTCAATGTCTATACTAACTAAAAGCACTCTGATACGGAATATTACAATTAATTATCCTAAGTGATCATAGTAAAATACCTATTTTTTTTCGAAATATTACGAAATTATCGTTATCCAAAGGAAGTATCGACGGATTTGGGGTAGTAATTGATGAGAACAAAGTATAGTTAAAACCATTTAAGGCAACGCTGAAGTAAAAAAGAATATTTATTTTACGTCAAAACAATTAAAAACTGTGGGTCACGTGCTGCGGGGAGAAGTGAATTCTGTGCAAGTCTTCCTAATTCTGTGATCCCTACCCTACGCCATATACTACTTCAATTTTGAATATAGATAGAAATTAGCGTTTTGCAAGAATAGTTAACAAAATATTCGCTCCGATGTAATAAAATCTATTTTTAAGGGTAAATCAGCTACAAATTTGGGCTCTTATCCCTCATCATGTCCTTCGTAAAGGAATACTACTTCCTGTCGCGACAACACGGAGAACAATAATTTGAATAACTATTTTCCCCACCGAATTCTAGAAGACGTGCACAGATAATGAAGTTACGTTAATGTCCAGAAGCAAAACAAGGGGCCATCTCAGCTTTTGGTCTAAGTATCAGGGAAACTAAACGAAAAATCTGATCGTGATGGGGATCATTGACCCAGAAGCTGTGGTACAATATTTGTTACAGGCTGTTTAGAATTATACAGTCTTAATGGTAAATAATACATTAAATATGACTGTTAATGTGTTTTAAAATTGTATTAGATGAAGAAACTTCAACAAGGCTACAAAAATTAAAGATCCTTCCTTCTAGCCACACGTTCCCTGACACGATCTACAACTTTTAATAGCTAGGTGAGGAGTTTGCTTATTGTAGGTGTTACGAGGGTGATGTTTTGTGTTGTTTGTGTTCATGTTATATTTTCTTATTTTTTGTCAGGCAGTAAAATTGCATCTAATGTACTTTTAGGGAAGACATATTAGCACAAAATGCATCCATAATTAATGCCTCGCATTCAGAGAATGAGTTCACTAAAAGCGTAAGCACGAATAAATGGAAATTAATTAGCTCTGCAGTTCGCAGAATGGCGGGAACGAGCCGCATATGCTGTCGTCCGATGCTGAGGTAAACGAGCCGCCCCTCGCATTGTGAAGGTGTAGCCGCAATCGCATCCACATCTCCTTGTAGTCACGTACATCGTCCCTTGTTATGACTTGCGAGTTTTATAACGCTGCGTTCAGTCGCTATTCTGTTCACACAAAGCTGTAATGATACTTCTTCCATATAAAGACATCAAAAGACGCCTTCCCTGACGCGACCTAAAACTTTCGATGGCTACGTGAAAAGTTTGCTTAATGTAGGTGTTACCAGATTTTTTCTTTCTTATTTTTGTCAGATTGTAAAACTGCATCCAACAATAGAGGAGCACAGAATTCATCGTTAATTAATGTCACGCAAACAGGGAATGAAATCACTAAAAGTTTCGCATTGTTCACGAGACTAGTTCTACTAAATAACGTGAGATTCATTGGAAGTGACGTTTACTTTGTTTTCCGAATATTTCGTTAATTTTGAATTTATATATATATCTATATATCTATATCTATATATATATATATATATATATATATATATATATATATATATCTTTGCGAAGAGAAAAAACTATTTACTTTATTTCTTGTTAAATGGGCATCCACTTTACCCCCAAAATCAATAAAGTTACGAGAACAAAACACAAAGGGCAAACGAACACAAGGCATGCTCGATACGGCAACCTCGCACTCCGAATGCCTGACCAGCACGTACGGGTCGGGACCTACGGAATGTCACGGTTAAGTACACATGCGGCTTAGTGATCAATGCGAAAACAGTGACGTGAATGAATGATACGACAAATCTGTGATCTGCTAAAAACATAATCAGCGAGGCTCACAATTACTGAAAATCCTGTCACTGATATTATTTTCTCCACTTTTTTGGGGAAATATTGATTGCATGATTAGTGATTATGTGCGCGCCAACTGTTAAGGACATTAGTACCATAAGCATAGTGCATGCTTTCATAGCAGGAAGCTTCAGTGATCTTCCGCGGCTGGCCGGCGAGATCCGGCGCCGAACCTACGCGCGCCGGCTTGTGGGGATTTTTCCCAATCAAGAATCTCCCACAACGAGGTTCCTTCGCGGCTCTTTCCCAGTCGGGAAAGCTCTCGACAAGAGTGATAGTGTAGTGTATGGGAATACAAGGGTGTCTAAGTAAGCGATGAGGATACGACATGGGAGAGGAAGGAACGATCGCGCGCAGTAGAACCGTAGCCCGTTTGTTAGGCTACTGCTCCGGTATTCACCTTGTGTTGGTCGGAGAAACCACAGAGAACTACCGATCAGAGCAGGCCACCGCTAGAATTCTCCTCCAGACACGAATGACCAGCTCTCAAGCTAGTGTCGACAAGCGTAACCACCGTCGCGACGCGCCGTGACAGGAACCCTAAGGTCTCCCAGACCATATTCAGGGGGCCATATTCAAAGTCGTCACTTATAAGATAAGAAAATACTTAAGCTTTATGAAGTTACTTTTGATAAGGAAATACTTATATACATTTGGTATTCATAGACGACACTTGTAATAAGTACTATGCTAGCAGTATCTCGTGTGGCTACAGTGTATTAGCTGTTTCACAGCCTCTTGAATTTTGCCAGATGCGCTCCATCAAACTGCTTGCGTCCGTGAGGTAACCTAACCTACACAGTTTCTTAAATAGTGCCAGTATCTTAAACAAAGACTTAAATGGTAGTGATATCAGTAAATATCTATTAGTTAGAGGTGGTTTTAGCCACCAATGTTACCAAAAAGTATACAACAAAAGTCTTAGTAAAACGATATTTTTTCTTAAATTCTAGATCGCTTTCCATTATCAACGGGTTTTGCATGTCACGTAAAAATCGCGTGTTGCTACAAAGAAAGATGCCAGTGTAAAAATCCTTATAATCTTTGAAATAGTCGTCCATTTCCATTTCTTTCAAATTACGACAATTTTCAACGCATAAGAGAGGGTTCACATAAGTGAAGGCTGGACCTTCCTTATAGCTATAAGGATTTTCTTATGTGGATGGATATGTTGCTACTATGAATTGGAAAACGTTATAAGGAAATTCTTAAGGTTTTCCTTATTATAAGTCGCGACTATGAATACGGCCCAGAGGCACTGCAATGTCATCAGTTGATGCCCTGTACCACCTTCGCCGATTTTTACCCTTCATGATGCCCAAATAAATTTCGTTCTTCCTCCAACGATCGATGGCTAATGACAGTGTAAGAAATTCTCTTTATCGATAATTATCATTACTATTGGCTTTTTTGCAGATATTAACTCAATTAGCTTAGGAGGCTCAGGGCATCAATTGATGTCACTGCAGTTGCTGGGTCCAATCATAAACTGCGATACATCAATCAAAGGTCATCCGAAATGGAAGCAAGAATTTCATTAATAAAATAATCTTTAGTACATTATTAAACTCTTCTGAATGTAATTTCATTAATTCCTAGTAAATTGGAAATGAAATTCTCTCTCGCCGCTCTTTGCAAAGACCCAAATTGATTGTCTTGGTTCAATTCCTTTGAACCTCTTTAATCAGCTTCATCTGATAGCAAGTGAACAGTCGAGATCACCTTCCGGAATGCACTAGGCTTTCTCGCGGTCGTGAGGAGCCGCGACGGAAGAGCGGACCCCCAAATACGCACGTCGAGCGCGCTGCGCCGCGACCCGTTCACACAGGAAACCGCTACGCGAACATCCGAAACTGAACGGACGGTTTAGTGTCCTGACTCATGCGCTGTATCATACATCTTCGTCCCGGGTCACGAGTACACAGAAAGCCTTGCTCATTAGCGAACACAAGCCGCTAGGCTAAGATCGCTCTTTGTTCGTCGTTTGAGCGTCGTTGAGCCGAAAACGATGTGTATATTTTGACTTCTCTAAGACTGGCTTAGAATGAATAAGTGTGTTTTCCGCGAAGTAAAACGATTATCTGGGACGCATGTCAGTGTGTTACAAAACTAGTTTAAGCAAAAGTGTAGTCGATTTCAGTAATGATGACAAGACAGAAGAAAACATGAAAAACTATAGTGTCCGTTTGTAACAAAATATTTTTATCTTCGAAGCAAGTATTAAAAGAAAACCAATTCGATTCAAACGATATTTCCGAAGGAGGGAATATGTAATTTTGAAGAAAATTACGACGAAATGTGTCCTAATAATGCCAAGCAAGAAACGTAAAATAGATGGTTGTTAAACGCAAACATACGAAGTCCACTCTTAAAAAAATATAATACAGAAAGAATAATACTCTCCATATTGGAAAATTACATGTATTTTATATAAAACAGTGTATTCATGAATAAAAGTTTTCTCAATTTTAAAAAATAAATATTTCTCGAATAAACAATAATATTACACATTATTGAAATTGTAAACAATTCGATTTAATTATTTTCTTGAAAGAATCAAGCAAGTGGAGTTAAATTAAATTGTCTTGTATCGCAACGGTCGGCAACATGATGTTTCCATGAAAGATAAGTAAAGGGTATTGGATTCCTGTAGTGAAGTACGAGCTCTGAATCAGTGCATCTGATGTGAAAGTATCTATTGATGCTTTTTTTTAAATGACGATTGCATATTTAAATTGTAAATCTACGTGTGAAGCAGTTTTCTCCCAATACAATATATTTCATAGTTCAAACGTAATAATAGCCAATATCTGAAGGCTGCACTTCAATGGAGTATACCTGGTGAGTAAAGGAAGTAGTGCCGTCTTTGAAAAACATGCGTGAACTTTTATGGGAGATCTAAGAACAGTCAGTATGTACTGGAATGATGTGGGGAATACTCTAAATAACCAAAATTTTTGGAGTAAGTTTGCTGCCTAAATATGGCGTACTAAGGATTAGATAATGCAGATGATGAAAATAATGATTATTACCCTATTTTGTTGTTATTATTATTATTATTATTATTATTATTATTATTGGCAAAATAAATATACAAAAAATTAAAGCCAGAAAAGAGAAAATAGTTAAATTATTAATGAGTAAACCGTACATAAAAGACAAACGAGTCGCACCATCTTGGCAACGCCTACACCTGCGTGCTCGGTATGCAAGCCCTTGCTTCGTCTTCACACAGTACACGCGCATCCCAAGCACGCCCCCCCTCCCTCTACTCAAACGCCCTTCCGTCGCACCGTCCAGATAAGCGCGCCGTCGCCGCTCACGGGCGCTGCGGTAGGCAAATGTTTGCGAGGTAGCGGCGGCGGCGGTCGAGGCGGTGGCGGAGGAGGCGGCGGTGGCGGCGGCCGGTGGAGGCGGTGGCGGAGGCGGCGGTGGAGGCGGTGGCGGCGGAGGCGGTGCAGAGCGGAGGAATGCGCGGCGCACGCAGCCTGCCACGCGCGCCCGACGCGCGCTGCTCTTTGCTCCGGGAAGACGCGACGCTGGAGGCACGGAACAAGCAAGCACTCCGATACAGGCTCCCCTTGCAACGCGCTCGCCACGCGAACCACGCGAGTTACTCTGCACTCATTGGGACGGAAAAAAAATTTATTGATGATTACGACGACGATGACGGTAATAAAAAAAAAATAAAAAAAAAATAATAATAACTTTGGTAATTAAAAAAAGGTTAATTTTTTTATGCAACTATGGATGTAGCTGTATAAAAAATAAAAGCGGTAAATGCAAATAAGATGCAACAAACGAATAAAGATAATTGGACGGAATACCGTAGTTAATTTTTGTTTAAGGGTCTTAGACTACACCACACATTTTTGCTATACACGCCGATTGTGCCCGTCTAATAAACGCTTTCTGGTGCAGAAACTGAATAATTTTGACAGCAGCTGGCTAAGCATCTCGACATTTTAGCGCTACAAAAATAATATAACGGTCTCTGGGAATCGTTTAGGGAATTTAGGAGTTTTGGGAGTATTCAGTTGTGACCTGTTAAAGGATAAATAAATATACAGGACCTACACTTGTGTTTCCATTTTTTGCTTCTCTATGTGAAGCAATAATTTTCTGTGAGAAAGTCTACAGTACTCTCTCTAGAGTATTAGGTCACGCAAAATAAATTATTCCCCATTTATAGAAAGCGCGTAATTACGAGAACTTTACGTTGTATGTATACAATACGTACATAATACGTTGTTTACATTTAATACGTTTCGGTTTAAAAACGAATTTAAATACATCACTGTCACAACAAGAATATTAAACCTCAAATATGTTTTACATTATCACAATAAAACAAATGTATTATAGCAGAAGTTCAGTCCAATTCTAGTTTGCACACAAAGGTTTCATATGATATGACATAGAAATGTAGAAAATTAAATATATGAATGATTAAAAGGCTATCCATTCCATTTACATCTATCAATAATGCAATAGCGATTCATATAAACGCCTATTGAGACGTCTTGAGGACAGGGTCACGAGCGATTCATGTTCCCAGCTACTCAAACACGCGTCTCACTTCAAAACTCAACGGCGCGAACTGAATTAATAGCTCCGTTACCCTGCTCATGCGAGAACACCGTGTAATGGGCCAGCCCCTATTTCGCCGACAACTTGTTGAACACAAGGGGTCGTTGGTACGCTCGTCACAATAACAAACGAGGCTGTGTCGAGAGAGACGCAAGTCGGTCGCCGCGGACCACCCACGGGCACCCACACCAGCGGCTCTGCCCCCGCCCGACGCACCACGGGGTCTTCGCCGCTCGCGCAGCGTGACACGGCGGAATTAATTTCACAAAGTACGCTTTACAAGAGGGGCTTTCCCCCAATCTTTCAACATTTTTCTGCGTTAATACAGTTATTTATATTTTTACACATTACATGGGTATATTTATTAGCAACGTCATTAGATTTGATGACACCCGTTTATAAGAAACTAGAAATTCACTTTGCAAACAATTACAAATACTGAAAATTTCGTAAGTCTTTCCTAGTACCTTTACAAAGAACATTAAAAACGGAAAAAAAGACAACGCAGGGATATACGAAAAACATGCCCATCTTGATTGTAAAGTAGGAGCGAAAGAATGCACTGAATCATCACCCATTCAGTGAGAATTCGCATTACCTATTTATTTACCCTGGGATAAACAATTTAGGTCACAAAATGAATCGATATGCTGACAATTTGTAAGAATAATTTAGATAGGGCGACGTCTGCCAATGAAAGACGTATCTTCGTGGTAACATCTACTAATACTTAAAGAAACAATAAGTGAATTGATTTGAATGGAATGAGAGTTCTGCAGGCACAATTGATTTCAATGAATTATGATAGCATTCATCATTCATCTAGCGTGATATAGCGGAATTAATTTAACACAGGGGTTGGCAAACTATGACATACAAAGGGTCCTACTCTTCGTATGTAGGGATTAACAAATATATTCGAAAATATACGATTTCGTCGCCGCCTTCACATCGTTGAGGCACAGACAGGTCTATTGAGAGCAAGTAATTAAATGATACCCTTTTCAACGTTTTTGTGGAAACGAGTTTAGACAAAAAATATTTCCAAAAAATATTTTGATTACGCTATTTAATATCTGTTTTCAGAAAGCCTCAACATAACTCATTTTGCAAACAGACGGGAACTTTGATTCATAGAATTTATTGTAAAACATTGAAGATCAAAAGAAATACTTATTAAACATAAAACTGAGCTCATTAGCAGAGCCAACGAGTAAAGTTATGCTATTTTGTAGGTAACGTAAATTACTTCATAACAATATGAATATAAAGTACTGTATATTACTTTAGTATATATGCTGAACAATTTCGAGTAATTATTTCACAAACAAGTCGAATATTTTTAGTCTTGGAAGCTCGATTTCTCAGAGTCAGTCTTTCAGGCCGGATTTTTATTTCGTATATAACATTATTTTCTTACCATTTTCGTTTTATTACTGCACGATCCGTTCTATTCAGCCACTAATTTTATTCGCAGAATCAATTTCCCAAGGCGTTGGCGACCCCTGGTTGTGCGGAAGGCGGGCCGGCCTCTCGGCGCGGTGAGCCGGGAGAAAGGGTATTGAAACACGCAGCCGACGGCGCTGTCAGGCCGAGTTAAGAGGTAATTAACTAGCGGGACGCAGCTATTGATTATGTCATTTGGAGGAGGAGGGCGGGCTATCAAGCGTCGCGAATCGGACAACGGAAAGCGATCCGCGCGCACACACTCTGGCGCGCTCAAAGCAAGTGGGTTAAGGACCGGCGGGGGCGCTTTCTCGCCTGCGATGACAGGTCGAGGACGCTGTCAGCTGTTTTTGGTCGATTTTCGGGAGCAATGCGGTTTTTAAGATTCGACACCTTTATTTACGACAAACATCATTATTATCTGGAGAAAATGTTTAATTGAATGAGATGAAACGTTGTTGTAAATGAATTCGGGACTATACAGCAATTAAATGGAAAGGACAATATACATCTACATTTTTACTTTAAATATCAATATTTACCTAATTTTTAAAAACGTGAAACATATCACAAGAAAAGTATCAAGTTTTGATAGAAAACATAGGAAAACCAAATATTGATATTCTTACAATAACTTAATGAATATTCACGTTGTCAGATACTAGTTATTACAATAAAAAAAATACGATTCGCGTGTGTCTTTTGTAGACTACATAATATGGATTTTTAAGCCGCTGAAAAACAGATAGATTCGTTGAAACTAAGATTTCTAAGATTCTTCGTTTCTGCTCTGGCTGATGAGAGACTACCATGTCAACACGTCCTGCCTTCGAGTATTTGTCTAATGTGCATAATTTCCGTCCATCAGGTTTACACACTTTGCAACTAGACACTTTTATCTTTTCGTGAACTGATAAGCAGCTGAAGTGGCTCCCAAAATTTGAGGAAACTGTTGCTGAGGCAAAATGAATCCATGTTTCTAGAACCATGAAATATAAAGTCATGGAACATAATAGAATATTCTTAACGATTATCAAAGTCGGCGCAATTTAATTACATTATAATAAGATTTTATTAGTTCGAAACCACGTTTTTAAGAAGGAAGTCTAAAATTATGGTACACCAAAGATACACCAATTACTTTGAATACTCTACCAGCAATCTTAGCATAATTTCAATCTTAAACAAAATCGATGCATCGTTTTGAAAACGAAATAACACGAAAACGAAACAACACGAAATAATTCATGGATATTATTAAATAAACTGAATGTTTTGTAATATATTATTCACTTAGTAAACATAATTAAGAAGGAAAGTGTCAAAACTAATTTGGCACTGCACCGACTGCGACCAGATTGAGACCCCAAGTTGGCGGCGTCATTCCCTCCACTTCGAGAGCTCCTTCCTAAGGGGGCCAGGAAGAGCCAGTGGCAGTTCCAAGGGGGCCATGCGCTCCCTCCCGAATGCCAACATTGTTTTGCAATTTTACTCAATTTATTCAAAAGAATTAACATATACAGGTTTCATCTCATGCAAAGTAGAATTTCCGTAATGAATCTAATCTTTTTTTAAATTGAAGGTAACAATGAAAAAATATTTCAAAAATATATGTAGGGGATCGAACTCAAAATGCTTTCTAAAACCGGCCCTGGTATTCGCTGACCCGTTTCCCAGGCGCCTCGCCCCGCTAAACGCCTAGCTCTTGCACGGACCTCGAGGCAGAAATCATCGTCGACGCTTCAGGAATACGGGAATTGCTGAAAACACTTGGCCACTTACAGAGATCCTTATTGAATAGATGTTTCTCATGAACACGTGAGGAATTAATGCTTCCTTAACAGATCGGGAACCTGGCAACGTATGATTAACGTGGCCACCGAATATACACACTTCAATATTTTTCGTACATAGGGTGTTCAATTTGATTTGTACGTTTTCGAGATTGCTTGTTATTATGTACTTCCAATGAATTATCCAGGTTTCTTATGTCCCTTTTCGAAATATAATGATGTACTGCGTATAAAACACAAAATTTTCTGCGAAATCAATCCCACCATTTTTCAATATAGGGGTGAAAAGAGAACATAACTTAAGCCGGTAAAGAGGTGGCCGAATGAGGATCAATGTAGGGAGCAGACGTCCTCCCTTATACGACTGAGTGATCATCACTCATTACCCCTCGTTTGAGAATGAGGACTATTAGTGAATAAGAATCGGTCAGTTAGGGAACACTAATTCTAAGTGTCCACTCCCGCATTGGGAATTAATTAATTCCCTCATGCTGTTTATGTGAATAAATGGATGTAAATGATTATACTGTCCCATAACTGTTTGTTGCTCGCGATGCCCCAAGAACTGCAGAGGGGCGAATGAGGATCGCTTTCGTAGTCGCTTGGCGCGAGCCCGTTCCCGACAGCCCTGTTGACGGGGGTCTTCATTCTCTGGCGCCAGCCGTTGAAAATGAACCGTCACTGGCTCCAGTCGGCAACGGGCGACAAGGAGAGCAACAAGAATGGAGTCGGGACCGGGACCGGGGCCGGATCGAGACACGTTAGCCTCTGGGTTGCGAGCACGAGAGGTCAACAATAATCATAAAATACAACAAACAGAAGTACTGTGAGGTGACTCAGTAATATCACACCCAGACGAACTCATTACACAAGTACAAAAACTATGTATGTATATATGTATATATACCGGTAGCGGGAGCTCAGTGCATCAACTGATGTCATTGCAGCACCTCTGACCGGGAGGTCCTAGGTTCGAGTCCTGATGACGGCAGGATTTTTGACACTAGCTTTTCAGCTAGGTCGAATATCAGTCGCTGTATGGAGGAGAATTCTAGCGGCCGGCTGCTCTGATCGGTAGTTTTCCGTGGTTTCTCCGATCAACACCAGGCGAATGCCGGAGCAGTACCCTACCAAACGGACCACGGACCGCGCGAGATCTGTCCTTCCTCTTCCTTGTCCTCTCCTCTCCTCTTACACACACACTTACACTAACATGCACCACACTACCACATATTCCGGGAGACCGGTCGGGAGCTTAGAGCTTCTCCTGACTGGGGGCGGTGCCCCGCTGCTGGGAGAGTCCTGGTTAGGAGGAAACCCCACTTGCCGAGGCTATGTCGGCGCCGGATCTCGCCATCTTGCGGGGGAAGATCACCGCCATCTCCCGAGAAAAAACATGCACTACACTAACGGGAGTAATGACCGAAGCAGTTGACGCGCCCGGAAACACGAAAAAATCATATATATATATATATATATATATATATATATATATATATATATATATATACACACACACACACATACAGTACTTTCTAAATTATTAGCTCCCGGAACGCGCCTATTTATAATATCAGTTTTATAATTATTCCCGAGGTACCGGAAATTAATATATATCTGTGACTTTGTGCTGGACCTCCACCCCCACCCTCTTCGGCCCGCCAGTGGTCGCGAGGAGACCGTTGCCTTGGCCCGCTTCTACGTGGACGGGCAAAAACGGGCCAACGAGGAATTGCACACGGAGATCGATTCGCTTTCGGGAGTCAATATTGTGCTGCTTCACTTTTCACAATGACAATCATTACTCGCATTTCCTTCGTATGGTTGCATCAACTTCGTGCTGACTTCTGGATCAATGGCGGTATCGTGTTTAACGTGCCTTTGTGATGACCTCGCAGCTAGTTCTCCATATTCCATTCAGAGGATAAATTAAAATATATTTAGGATCCTGGACACACAACTCAATGTTAGGAAAAACATTACATTCTCCTCATTTGCAGTACACGATACTCCTGCTTGTTTAAAAGATATATAGAAGTCTATTGGGCATCATAGGAGAAACAATGTTAGAGGTTGATGTAGAATCACATCGTTTAAGTCGATGAGAATTTAAAAAGAGATAATAAACTGAAATCTTCCAAGTTGGCTTGTCAGCTGGAAAGGTGTCGCCTGTAAGAAAATTAGAATTTTATTTCGAAAAGTTGGATATTTGGACTTGTGAGATATAATCAAATATTTTATAAGGATAGTGATTATGTTTTCCAACATTGCAAAACCTCTAATGAGGAAGTACAAGTTAATAAATAAAATTCAAGAAATATTAACAACAAACGATACTTCAGTACAGTTTTGCTCAACCACGAGAAGTTTGTACGATTAAAATCTTGATATTAGTCTTCAGATTCCCACAATCTAGTTAATGCTCTTTCAGCATAAGTGACAGCAAACCACTAAACGTGACGGGACAATCCTCAAAGTTAATACAGATTACAATGCATATTTCATGAATATTTTTCGAGGCTGGTTCACACTGGCTACGTCACTAGAACATCGTCTGAATAGGAACGAGTCACTATCAAATACCAACGCCAATTTCTGTCCCATTAAAAAAGGTGTTCACGTAGTAATCCCAGTGCCAGACCATAAAGTGCGAATAAAATGCCGGGGACGCAATGCGCTTACAAAGTCTAAGGTTCGATGTCCTGACCGGAGACTGCTTAGCTCCAGGCCTCGCGAACTGAATTCTCGGAGTTGATAAACACGCTCAAGCGGTTTCTGACATGCACAAGGCAGTTCTTCCCGTATTGCCGTATTTTACCGCGTGTTCTGGTCTAAATCGAGCCAGCATCGTGTAATTAAGAACTCCCTGACTGTGGTCGGAGTGCCCTGGCATCTTCCTCTTTCAACATGGAGGTCGTGTAAATGCATAAACAAGCTTTCGCGCATACTAAAAGGACAACTCATGATCACGAAAGTAGCTCCTATGACCCCCAGATGCGAAACCGGTTCCACATTCCTTTGCGTCGCTTTCGACCATAAATACATACAAGATACTCCTAATGCTTTGTTGATATCGATATTTTACTTAACGTATGTGAGAATGATTTTATGGTGTCCAACAAATTCATTATAGTCTCATTATGCAAATGTATTTTAGCTCAAAGGTACCACATACACACTTAAAAATTATTTAATTCAACATAATAGGTACAACTCTCACGTAACTGTTAATATTAAAACCTACGTGAAAGAAATTAAGTTAAAAAAATGCGAAGAGTTAATTTACTGTAACTAATCTGCGGAATTTCTTAGAACAATTTCATGCAACAATTCTTCTTAGAATTTCTTATTGAATTGCTTGTGATAGATTGATTGATTTGTGTTTTCTGGAGCGTCAACTGCTAAGATCACTAGTCCAAGTGTAGTGCATGCTTTTATCGCGGGAGGTATCGATAATCTTCCCCTGGATAAGATGGAGAGATCCAGTGTCGACCTATTATGTCGGCTTGCGGGGTTTCCCTATTCAGGTATCTCTCACCGAGGACTGCCCCCAGTCGGGACAAGCTCGCTCTAAGTTCCCGACATGAGTGGTAAGTTCAGTGCATGTAACTGTGTGTGTAAGGGGTGACAATAGTCCAAGAAAGATGAACGAAAGGTCGCTCGCGGTCCGTGGCACATTTGTTAGGTTTATTGAGTTGGCAAAACATATTTGATGCTCCTAAATTTGTTTTGAATGTAGTGGAACTAGCTCGCAATGGTAATCAGTAGATAACTTTTTTATATCCTTTCAGTTTTCGCAATTTGACGGTATATCAACATTCTTGGATAAGAAATTGCCTCATAATTTCTAAAGAAGATATTGTAGGGAACTTTGCATTACATGACGTTTATGGACCATAAAAAACTCAAAATCAATCAGGTATGTCAATTAATAACTGTACAGTTACTGAATGCATTTACCATAAAATGATCCCTAACAGTCAGACATTCCAATGTTCAATCGAAATTACACAAGAGATCTGTGTTCCATTGTTTCTTAAAGTAATAAAGGGGTATGACGAAAATTCTAAAATAAGCTCTTAAGACACTTTGCAACATATCTTGTGTAAGAAGCTACTTGGAAATTCTCAATGGCTGATCCGCAATAAACCCTCAAAAATTGGTTTTCTAGGTAAAAAGTTGCACTTCAGAAGCATAGAAACTCTCCAGAAACATGTAAATTGTTAATTTTTTACAAAAGAAATGTATAAATTTTTCAGAAAGAAAAAATAACCGAGAAATAAAAAAGCATTCAATTTACACAATTCGACTGCTATGCATATACAGGTCTTGATTTATAAAATTTTAGGTCCCCGAACGCTCCCCAAATTAATTATTAATTTAATGGACATAATTATATATTCACAATATAATTTAATAATTATTCCCGAAGTACCAGAACGCCGTTCCGTCAGGAATCAAGCCATATGTGTGTGTGTAAGTGTCTGTGTTTTAATCCATAAGCCAAATCACTACATTTTCTGTTTTTCACCGTTTTGGGTATTTCTATTTTTTGATGGTTTCGGCAGATTTTGCACAGCTTATATTGACTAGGGAGATGTGGGACTTATATTTTAGAATAATATCACTATAAGGACTAGTGTTTTGGACTGTTGTGCTTGTTCGAATTCAGGCAAAATTTATTATTATTACTATTATAATTATTATTATTATTATTATCGTCCAACTTTCGAATAACACGATTTCATTCCGAATAGCATTCTCGATTTAGGTCTCCCCTTTTACTTTGCGCACTTTCAGTCGCAATGTCGTGAGCTCGCTTGCGAATCACTGGGACGCACGTCGCGGCCAGCCGCGGCCACCCATCGCGGCGCGGGCGCCGGGGCGGGGCGTCTTGCTCCCAGCTGCATCGCCGGCGACACACTTATTGACAGCGGCCCACATCGGCGCTCCATGGAGTGACAGCGACACGCCCCTTCCTCCCCACGGGGCACGCGGTCGGGGACATCTGGGCCAGGAGGAGGCTTTCGCATTGATAATATCACTCGAAAGAAGCATATGGGGCTATATGCAAGGTTCATTCCAAATCGAGCCATTACTTTTCTTATTTGCTTGACAATCATTGATGAACGAAACATGATTGTATTTGGATTAATGCTAATTTATTAATTATGTCAATGGAAGGCAATTGAGATTCCAGTGATGTAACCAAGTAATTATTAAGATGTCCAGATTAAGTATGTTTCTGGAATGTGTATCACAGTAAATGATTTTTCGGAAGAAAATGGACATCCAAAAGGAAAATAGTGAAGGGGTTTGGTGTCACCATGGAAGGGATTTTTAAAAATTAAAATTTTCCTATGCAAATTAATTATCCCAGCTCAGAATGAATATTTTGTTGTAACAATGTAGGAATAATTCTCTGTGTTTTGTCACAAGTCTTCAATAAGAAATTTTCAATGAGTAGCAAAGAACTAAAGATTAAAAATGAAATTGTCAAATTTATTACACGCGTATTTATCATTTTATCAGACGTTTTACATATGTATTGTAACATGTACACTTTTAAATGTAATTGTAAATATTTGCTATGCTCGTCAAAATAATAGGAGCTCCTAAGACTATGATGTCATAAAAACTACTCTATTGGATAAAAGGAGCTACAGTATATCAACAAGCAGGAAATAGAAATATTACCTCAGTTCTCACTTTATGCTGAATTTATGTGCAGTGATGAACATTCCTCTGGATTTCACTACCACTACAATGATATTTGAAACATTTCGCGGTAACTCGTCATCATCCGTTAGTTTCAAGTTAAGAGGTTCGAGGAAAGAAAAGGCGTGCTGATGTGTTCCTGTCCTCCCAATGCAAAGGGAATTCCAATAGCGGACCGGGAGCGGTAGCTCATCAACTGATGTCACTGCAGCGCCTCTGAGCGGGAGGTCCTAGGTTCGAGTCCTGACGGTGGCAGGGTTTTCGACACTAGCTTTTCAGCCAGGTCGAATTCAGTCGCTGTCTGGAGGAGAATTCTAGCGGCCGGCTGCTCAGATCGGTAGTTTTCCGTGGTTTCTCCGATCAACACCAGGCGAATGGTGGAGCAGTACCCTACCAAACGGGCCACGCGCCGCGCGCGATCCGTCTTTCCTCTTCCTTGTCCTAGCCTCTCCCCTTACACACACTCTTACACGAACATGCACTACACTACCACATATTCCGGGAGACCGATCGGGAGCATAGAACTTGTCCCCACTGGGGCGGTACCCCGCTGGTGGGAGAGTCATGGTTAGGGGAAAAACCCCACTAGCCGACGGTAACGGGACTAATGACCAGAGCTGTTGACGCGCCCGGAAACATGAAAAAATCAATCAATCCAATAGCAGCTCCAGTAGCTCTTCCCTCTCTCTCGTCCTGGAGTTAATTGATGAATGATTTCGGGTGCGTCAACTGTTAAGGTCATAAGTCCCGTAAGTGTAATGCATGTTTTTATCGCGGGAGGTAGCGATGATCTTCCCCCTCTGGATGGCGAGATCCGGCGCCGCCCTACCATCGGCTTGCGAGTTTCCCCAAACGAAGTACCTCCCACTAGCGTGGCACCGCCCCAGCCGGGACAAGCTCTAAGCCCTCGACTCGACTCCCGACGTGTGGTAGTGTAGTGCTTTTAAGAGTAAATATGTGGAAGTAAGGAGTGACGACAGGACAAGAGGAAGAAAAGATGGCATGCGGTCGGTGGCCCTGTACTACACTGGCATTCTCGCCTGGTATTAAATTGGAGAGACCACGGAAAACTACCGTTTAGAGCAGCCGGCCACTAGAATTCTCCTCCAGAAAGCGGCTGAATTCGACCTACCAATGTCGAGTAGCCAGTGTGGCAGGAGGGACTAGTACCCTAGGACCTCCCGTTCAAAGGCACTGCAGTGACATCAACTGATGCCCTGGGTCGGTAGTTTATTGGTCACTTGCGATCTCATCAAGCACTGCAGTGCCTGCTATAGTGAGCATTTGAGGTTGTAAAAAATGTACTGTGGAGTTCGACAAGAAGAAAAAGTTCCTGGATGGGACAGCAAAAGGTGACTACCATTGTTTTGGATTTCGTCTTCCAGGTTGAAGTTTTACTTCGGTGCCTTCGGAGTGGCAGTAGCGAATTGAATATGACGCTCCAGGGCACGACCTAGTTGGAGCTCGAAGTTTACCTCGTGGGGCAGTGCCGCGAACGCAGACCGTCCGTTGTTCACGCTCGAATGAAGACAACTCTGTTTACGATCTGAACTCGCTATAGGGTTGCATTAACTTATGATTCTCTTGTGACATTAACACATTGCTAACGCTGGCTTTGAAACAGTGTCAGGACAATCTAAGAATAACTGAGGTCGCAGAAAGGCTGCCGGACCCTCCTGGAGACGTGTTTATTTGTTGAGCATTAGTGCGAGGATGAGCCTGTTGCAAAGCAAATGTGCTGCTAGTGCTGCATTGTGCCAAGTTTTTGACATGCTGCTTTGTGCGCGACGCGTGTATGTTCTCGTTTTGTTTGATGAGTTATGACTCACGTCAAAGCACAGTTCCTTCAGAACGTAAACGTTTTCTTCTTTGCGGGAGGGGTAGTTCTTAGTTCTAGTCGAAAAGCAATGACCTGAAGTAAGATGATCCTTCACGCTACATACAGGATCCCCCTTTTGAGAGTGAATGGATGGGATATATGCTCAGAGATCTCTTTTTTAAATATTCCTTCCCGAGGGCAGCTCTGACTGCATAGTCAATGAGAAACTCTAAACAATCCAGAGCCCGAAAGTAAACGAACTTTATACGACACATGTTCAATGTCTAAAATATTTATGGGCATGTCTAGATTTTTCTTAATTGAAAGATGTAGAGGATTCACAATTCGGAAAGTGTAAATTTGAATTGCGATTATATTACTTCCGAAGACTTTTTAATTTTTTCTTTTCTTTCGTCGATTGAAAAATAAAACATATATTGGGAGTCAGAATACAAGTAAATTGCCTTTAGAAAATACATAATCAGGAATATTGTAGTTTCAAAAATTCACAGATTGGATACGGTTTTAACCCGCCAAACTGAGTGTACGACACAAAACAACTACGACAACAAAAACAAACAATCCTACACACTAGGGGGAAAATCTCAATGCTCTAGCGTTGTGGGACCTTGAACTACTTAATTCTCGAGACAGTAAGTGCCAGTGCGCAGTGATTTGCGCGTCGGGCAGCACGTGGTGCGCGGGGCGGGCGCCCAGAGCCAGTCCTTCCGCCTGCAGCGGCCTTCGCCCCAGGCGCGTGCACGCAGCGCCCATAAATCCGAATCGCCTGCGCCTCTTCATCTACGCACTCGGCAGCCGCCCGCAGAGATTCGAAAATTTATTGAGGCGCGACCCGCGCGCGACCCGCCGCTGCGCCGGCGCCTCTGCACTGCGTGACGCGACGTCGCAACAAAACCGGCTTAGGTGGCTCAGGGAATCAATTGATCTCACTGCAGCGGAAGGTTCTAGGGTTCGAGTCCCGACCGCACCAAGATTTCGACACTTGCTACGTAGCTAGGTCGAATTCAGCCGTTGTCTGGTGGAGAATTGTAGTAGTTCTTCTTTGCTCCGAACCGTAGTTTTCCGTGGTTTCTCCGACTACCACCAGACGAATGCCGGAGCAGTAACTTAATAAACGGGTGGCGAACTGCACGCGATCTTTCCCTTCCCTTTCATGTCCCAACCTCGCCCTTTAGGGAGCTTAGGGCTTGTCTCGGCTTGGGCCGTGTCACGCTGATGGAGATACCTGGTTGGAGAAAACACGGCAAGTCGACATGTGGAACGGTACCGGATCTTGCCATCCAGCAAAGGAAGATCATCTCCACCTCCCGCAATGAAAGAACGCACTACACTTACCGGAATAATGACCTTAGCAGTTGCCGCGCCCGGAATCACCAATCAAATAATAGTAAAATATACATGTTAATAATACATCGACCAAAATCTATGGATGTTTTTAAATATTGATGTTTTAAAGATAATTTAGAAACCTGTAATGTTAAATTTGGGGGCAAAAAAATTGAGTTTGACTGAAGACGTGTTTATTAATTAATAATCAATATTTAACTGGCTCAATCAAGGTGAAAAATAATACCATTAATGGACAAGACTAAGCCTAATCGCCAAGACCATCTCAAAGGATTCGTGGACTCTGCTATTTAATGGAGAATCGTAAAAACCAAGTTTATTTAACAAGTTTCAGTACCTAGTACGTAGTATATAAAGCTTCAATACCGAAGATTTATATCTTTGATCAGTATTCCTTTTCATCATTTACAATACACAAAACATACAATTTTTAAAAATAGTTATATTATTTTCGAATTAGTATAGGATGTCCCTTGTATAAGATATACAAATCCGTATTCCTTGTAGGGGATCCCATTTTTGGAAACCGAACAGTAAAATACCTTGTCGATACATTTTCTCACATTCCTATTCATCATGATTCGGATAGTTTTCGGATAGTTTTTTTTCTCCCTTCTGTATGAATCATAGGACACACCTACAATATGTGATGAGCTTTTGTCAATGCTTGTTCGCAGGCAATGCGAAAATGATTTCATTGCATCAACTTAAAGGATGTTTGTTTCCATAACGATGCAGCTAGACAGCATGATGTCATCTCTTCGTTGGAGCTTGTGAGGAGCGCGCTGCAGTCTCTCGCCCTTTGATCGCGAGCGAAAGGGCATAAACACTTTCGCTCCTTTAAATTTCATTGTCGAACAATTAATTTAAATGTTACTATTTGCGCTTTCGCATCATTCATTATATACATGATTTAATTTATACCACAGCATCAATTTATCCTCAAACTTCTGCAACATTTATCAATTTACAGTCCAACTAGAGATAATCTGAAGGTTTTTGCCTCCACATATGCATTAAATCACGGTTTGTATCAGTAATATAAATATTGAGGTGGAAATTCGAAAGCACATTCTTGAATAATTCAAAAGTTTTAGTGAAAATGTCACGCCATATAATTCAGTACGTTGTGCTTTATCAATTTAAAAAGTTTAGAGAATAAATTGAAATCATTCTGAGAAAATCTTGTTTAGGTATTTTTCGAAAACTGACAAGTTGATGCTAAATTACACCAACATCACTAACATTTTTAAAAACGTTTACATGTTGACGTCAAAAGGTCCGCTATTGAGATAATTGATTGCGTTGAGAATAAAATCATTAGCTTTAATAATGGTGTTTGGAAGGTTCGAAAAAAAGTTGCATTTGAGAAAATTTTGAAGAGTTTTGAGAAAATTTTGAAAATGTCCTAAGGGATCCACATCTTCCAAGAAAAGACCGTTTCAAATTCGGAGGACCTGGAATTCGGCCAAATTAATCACAGAAAATTCTCCTCCGACGTAGGCGCTCGTGTTCCTCAAACCGTAGACGGAGGGACGGTATATTTCTGTGCAAATCTCGACATAGATTTTTTCGGTATTTCCCATTTTTCTCCGAGTTTCGTAGACGAGAAAGAAAAAAAGAATAAACACAGTACCCTCTCTTTCTGACCTGCACAGTCTTCAACTTGTTGAACACCTTGCCTCTTAATGCAGAAACCAGCAAAATCTCGAGTCAATAAGGTCCACGATAAAACGTTTTGGCTCGATCGATACCCGAAATTATGCACAAAAGTGGTTATAGATAATGAAAAAAGACATGTATAACGACAGTAGGCGTCGCAATCTAATTTTCGGAATGTATGATAAAAATTAAGCGACGCAACAGTGAGATCTTTAGACCACCATACGTGCGCTTTCGTGCTCCCCAAAAATCGCAATCGTCCGGAGGAGTGTCACCTATTATTTACGAATTTGTTGCTAGCTACCAGTAGTGAAGAGTAATGGTAATGGTGAAATGTTCTTGCGCCACTTGCGTCAATTTCACTGACTGATTCACTGACTCATTGATGTCCCTGGGCACGTCAACAGCGGTCATTGGTCCCGTTAGTGTAGTGATTGTTTTATTGCGCGAGGTGGCGGTGTTCCTCACCCACTGGCTGCGGTGCTGACTTACACGTTAGCACGTGAGACATTTCCCTTTCCCCTACAGGGCACAGCCCCAGCCGGGACAAGCTCTAAGCTCTCGATTGGTCTCCTTACAAGTGTAGTAGTGTAGTGAAAGTATGCGAGTACAAATAAGGGGAAGAGGATATGGCAAGGAACAGGACGGCAAGATCGCGGGCGGTCCGTAACCTGTTTGTTAGGGTATTGCTCCGGTATTCATCCGGTACTCATCAAAGAAACCAAGGAAAACTACCCATCAGAGCAGCCGGCCGCTAGAATTATCCTGCAGAGAGCGGCCGAATTCCACCTAGCTAAGTAGCTAGTATCGAAAATCCACCACCGTCGCGTCGGAGTCGCATTGTAGGACGTCCAGGTCACAGTTGCTGCAGAATCAGCAGCAACGCAAATAAATGTTTTCGTTTAGAACAATAAACTCAAATTCCTCTCAAATAACAAAACATAATCATCACAAATATAAAAAATGTAAACATAAGTTTTAATAGTTTAAAATAAAACATTGGTCTTGTAAATAAAATTAAGAATTTTAAAACTTCAGAGAAAAATCCCCAAAATTTTTACTAATATCAACATTCATTATTATAGTCATTAACACAATATTTATTATAATAAACCACCCCTTAGCCATTACTATATTAATTATTATACAAACAATAATAACTTGCTGGCTCTTATCTGAACTCAGCCGGTTCACTTTCACCGAGTTCGCACTGAGTGGTCGCCGAATCGTCGCACGAGAAGCGGGCCACCCGCGCGGTCCCCGTCGCTTCCTGGCGCTGACGATTTTGCTGCGCCCAGAGCGCGCCGTCGCGTCCTCTGGAGGGTTTGTTGCCACTTATCGCGCACGGGAAACCTCACCGCAATCGCGTTGCGAGAATCCTACTTCCAGTTTCGTCATGTCACCCGAACAGAGAGGACACGACACTCAAGCGCAGAATGACTATTTGCCCCCTCCCTTCGCTGCTCTGTTTCATCACAGGACACCAGTGCGTTATCACTAGTGACTAAGTACCCTTCGAAAACTGCAACAACTGGACGCGAATGAGAAATGTCTATTCTAAACGGTAAACTAAACATAAGTTTCTTCTTTGTTCACGAATTTATTGTTGCGTGAGCGTTTCACCATTACAAAACTTACCCACTTTTAAAACAATACAAGCTAAGAATGAAATGAAAACTAATTTTGTTCAAAGCAAAACTATTAATACGTCGTCTAAAGATATCTAACACCTTACTACAAGTCTATTATGTAAAAATGAAATTTTCTATAATTTTTCTGCCGTTTCATTCCCATTTCTATTCAAACTAATAATCGAAACAGTTTGAATTACCTTGTCAAACCTTAAAAATGTCTAGAAAATTGAGAAAAAAATTCAGAATATTCGCTTTTGATGTATCATTCCAGTAAAATGCAATATTAATATCGCTACACGTTTGATTCGATGAATTCAGTTACTTTATATTTTCTTATTTTTAGGGACCTTCAGAGTTTTAGTAGTAATATGGCTTTCGAAATGCTATTAAATAGTGAATATAACGTACACAAATAGTATAGAACAGAGCGTCTATAGAATGTATAAAATAGTACAGAAAAGTATAATAACTCTGAAAAAGGAAAAATCAGAGAAAATTTCATTATTTTTCGTCGGAACAGAATATTAATGACATGAATACCTTGACACAGCTTTCATCCACTAAAGACTCCGAAGCTTCCATTCCCATTAATGCTGCGACAACAAACCTTTGCTGCAGGTTTCTGAGAGGGACCACGTAAACGACCACAGTCAACCGGTACTCCCAATATGGAAGCCGTTCCTCGCAGAAGTGAGATCCTTTTATGGACTTCTATTTCTGTCACCTCTTCAGTCTAGTTGTTCCGATAATATCAAGTTATATACACCTTTAAATTACTATTTTAAGTTGAAGGTTTTACTATAAATTCTCGAATTCTGACTCATCGAGTTATTTGTGACTAACGTTTAATAATTTCGCCTCGGCGTTTGCACTCCATCCTTTGTGGTTTTTGCATAAAGTATCCGATTTCGACCCAAGGAAGAAGCAAAGGGAACACCACAAGGCCAGTTGCGGGCGTGAAAGTAGGTTACGATGCAAATTGAATGCCCAGCGAATGAAAACCCCAAAAGGATAATGTATTTTAGCTAAGAAAATTAAGATGATTTTGACAGTTTCAAAAACGTTGCATGTGAACATACTCTATTGAATCAGTGAACTAGCAGCCTATCGATTTAGTCCGATGAGCATTAATGTTGGGAAGATATAGTCAGTTTACCATTTTTTAGATACCAATTACTGTCAGAAGTTATTACAACTACTTCTAATTTCACCTGTGAATAACCCAAATTAAAGTGACTATTCCCTAAAAAGGGAAACTTGTAAAATTAGAATTGTGGAAGAGGCACAGTACACAAACATAAAGCATGTATGGTATGAAAAATTCCCATATAGTCTTATTTCCGGATTGTACACGTAATTAACGTTAAATAAAAATACTGTAATTTGTAATAATGTACAATTACAGTAATTTGCTTTTATGATATTTTTTAATGTACTACATTTAATAAATAAATACTATGTAATTAGAATGACATGCAAATCCTATTTTGCTTAAACATTATTTTTTCCCAATAATTATCATGAGGGACGTGCACAACTGTGTTCTTGCTACACATCAATAACACAAATACTTGTCAGGAAAAGCTCTTATTTATTGGGGACGATAATGACACCGTTCCTCTTCAAATGGCGCACTTCACATCTTCATTACGAGCGTACACAAACCTCGTAACATGTGCTCACTTTGAATATGTTTAGACATATTTTACTTCCTGCTGTTTCCTTCATTTTTCAGCCACTTAGCATGCTTTGTTTGATTAATGTAGCAAATTAATCATTTAATACAGGCAAGAAAATTTCTGGAGAAGCATGAAGAGTGCCATATTTGCAAGACTAAGTACTGGGCATTCGGAAAGAAAACTCCCACAAGTCAAATGACTACTCGCGATATTATTTTAGGTGCATTATATTTAATTAAAGAGGCTTTAATAAACGTTTAAAGAAAACCGTTGAGCACTTTTCTTTTATTCATGAATCGGAAGATACAACGGTCCATCATAAGGCTAGAAGAGGAGTTCCATTCAAATTACTTACTACCAATGATCTATGTTTCAAATCCCGAACCTCGCGGTTATTTTTAGAACAGAACCTACTACTTGGACCCGTCTCCTCCGCCGCTTGAACAGGCCCTTGCCCTTGACAGTCTTCTCTCCATTCATTCACACTTGATTCATGCGACGCTCTCGAGAGAGCACCTCTACGCTATCCATTCCTCAGTGAATGTTTCTGAGTAAACAACGGCCGGAAATCACCGTCCCCGAAGGACACGAGGAACACAATCCGAGCAAACAGCCGCCCGCAGCGGTAGCCAATGACAACGTGGCTTCGCTTTCCAGAGGCCTTTCATTTCCGTCGCCTCCGCGCTCATTCCCAATGCGTGGGTGCAGCCGCCAGGGGCGACAACTGCGAAGACGGCGGCTGAGCCGTTGAGGTGGGCGAGTGGGCGACTACGAATTTGCATGAAATGCAGGAGACAAAATAATAGTGCGATCAAAGAGGACGCTTTCATTTTCAGAAAATCCGAACAGTGGAAGTAATGGGGAACTATATAGTACACCCTTTCAGGATACAAGCAGTTACAAAAATGAAGTGTAAAATAGGAGGAGAAAAGAAAATAAAGCTTAGAAGAAAAAAGAGGTTGACAGAAATAAATAAAAAACTAAGAAAAAGAGAGAAACTGAATGCATATAAATTCAAAGCAAGAAATTACATTGAAGCAGTATCAAAATAATGAATCCAGAAGAATAGCCAAAAAGAAAACTATTATTAGTCTAGTCATTAGTCCCGTTAGTATAGTGCATGTTTTTCTCGGGAGATGGCGGTGATCTTCCCCCGCTGGATGGCGAGATCCGGCGCCGACCTACCGTCGGCTAGTGGGGTTTCCCCCTAACCAGGACTCTCCCACTAGCAGGGCACCGCCCCAGCCGGGATAAGCTCTAAGCTCCCGACCGATCTCCCGGAATATGTGCTAGTGTAGTGCATGTTAGTGTAAGTATGTAAGGGGAGAGGATAGGACAAAGAAGTGGAAGGAAAGATCGCGCGCGACCCGTGGCCCGTTTGGTAGGGTACTGCTCCGGCATTCGCCTGGTGTTGATCGGAGAAACCACGGAAAACTACCGATCAGAGCAGCCGGCCGCTAGAATTCTCCTCAAACAGCGACTGAATTCGACTTGAGGAAGGATTAAAATGAACACCAGAAAGATATTACGTGAGAGAATTGAATAATACATGAGCGGATAGTGGTGACTACAAGACTGGAACGAGATACACAACAGGAAGCATACTTTTACGTTTCGAGCGGGGCTGGACTGAAGGGGCTTTCAAAAGGAGAACGGGAGTCGCGAAATGCCGAAGAAGGAGTAGCAGCAGCAGCCGCGCGCTGGCGGGGGCGGTGTCAACGGCGTGGCGAGGCGTGGTGCGGCGTGGGTCGCGCGCGCGCGCGGGAGCACTGGACGCGACGCAAGGTCAGCCGCCCACCGCCCACACCGCCGCGGTATGCGCATGCTGCGCCGCTGCGCCGGAAGAGCCTGGCTGCGCGGCGCGGCCCGCGAGCGCAACCATCTCGCACGCGACCCACCCCCTACGGCCAAGTGCCAAGCAACTGGGGATGCTACATCCATGTTCACGTTTTCAAAACTGTTTCTATCGTTGTTTTTTTAAACATTGATGTAAACAAGTTTCAATCAATCGATGATTTTTGAACATCGATGTTCTGTTCCGGATGTTTTTACATCATCGATCTTTCGCTCCTGGATGCAGAATTCTCATAATCATAATTTTGTAAAAGTTCAAATATGAAATAATAACTAATGTCACCTTTATTTATGTGCTCGAACTACACGAACACGGTTTGCACTGCCTTCCTTGAGCAGACTGTTTTTCGCCCGAGATGATCCTGATGCCCTGATAACCTTCATCTTTCCTCGTATTTTGCACATGGGGATGCATTTTTAACCATTTTAAATTAAATTTTAATGATGAATTAATATACTAGATCTCGTTCAAATTAATTTTTGTTGCGCACAAATTCAATGTCAAACGTTATTAAAAAGGTTTCAAACATCGATGTTTAAAAATATCGATATATTTTTTCGATGTATTATGAATATCGATGTTTCAATTTTGGTTCGCCAACTTCGATATTTTGTTGTCGATGTCGCATCACTAGAAGGAATAAGTAGGACTTGCGCTAATGAAGTGTGATCGGAAACCAAAAAGGGAGGGACAGTCTAAGGGTGAACCAGCAAACTCATTTCAAACAAGAAGTTTGTCAGAGTCGAAACTGATCGTTTTAGACTCGAAACTAAATTTGAATACAATAAAAGCAAGAGATGGACGAGTGAGAATAACAAATTGATGTTTAACAGATTCTCAATTCAAAATAAAGCCATCAAGAAAACATCGCGTAAGATTGAATTTATTGCCAAAAATTTAAAAAATATAAAACAAAAAAAATTGTATTTTTTCGTAATCCATAAAATCCTGAGTCCAGCTTTCTGATACCCTGTTGGAGGGAGAAAACCTAAGACAAAAAAAATTAAAAGTGCGAAAATGTACGCTTATGGGACAATTTGTACGAGTATTAAACATACCCATTCAATGTTTTCTAACGTTCTTCAGTCCCAAAGAATTTCCAGAGCTTAGCAGGTTTGCATCAGGAAACGTAAGTCACCACATTACCTATGCATCGATAATCGTTTCCATTCACCAACGTAGTAACATGTTTGTTTCTCGATCTGAGAAATGATGCAAATGTAAACAGCAACTTGACCATTCTCGTATTTAAATACTACCCTTATTTATATTTACTTCTTCTCTGATGTTTTTCAGCAGTATTAACTGCAGTCCCTGCATCTCCATGCACAGCCACGTAAGAGGTGAGTCACTGATAGTTACCTCAATTCGCTTCTCATGCGTCAGCGAATTGAAATTAAGGAAAAGTTGTACGAAAACAATATCAGTCTTTCAGTTTATATTTTCATCACAGTTGAGAATACTGACGTCTCAATGTCGGAAATAGTAGAAACTTTCTTTTTTTGTGAATTTTACTCTTTTCTTCTTTTATTGAACTGAAATTTCAACATAAGCATTTCAAAAATTTGTAGGTTTATCGAGTAAATTTGTCGCTAGTACTTTTTATCAAGCACTTAACAAAACGTACAAAAATGCTTATCACAGAGTAGATATTAATCGTGCGAGTATACGTGTTCAAAATAATATTATTGGCTATTTAACTGTAAAACTCATTCTTAGAAAGCGATTCATGTCGCTCGTAAGTCATTTAGAAAGTGACATCGGGATCGGAAATCTTTTTTAGGTGTAGCGTCGTTCTCTGATGTTTTCTCTTTCTGATTATTTGTAAGAAAATATTTTGAAAGCTGAATGTGTAGAGACATTCTCTCAAACTCTGTCAACACGAGCTATCTTATGGAACTGCCAACTTTTACAGTTTTATGCTTTTTCGTGGTTAGTCAACGCCGAGCATCGCTCAAACTTCAATTCGAAAAGTCACTAGTGACACTCGGAAACTGGACACGGCAGGCGACGGACCTAAGGCAAGCGACCAAACACCTTACTGAACGCTTTGAATTTACTGATTTTTTTATCGTAGGTTGTAGGACCAAGGCTGACACATCTGTCGAATTACTTACTGAAGACAATGAATACTCTTTAGAATCAACTAGCATACATTTGCAACTTTAGACTCTACTGATCTCCAAGCGACTTTTAATTCTCGACCGGCAGGGAGAACAAAAACGCATTTTTAGAAATGACTGAACTACTTGTTTACGGTTAATGAGGGCCATTAATACAATTAGCAAACAAGTATTTTTGTGGCTACATATTCCAGAATATGTGATTTTCATTGAAGATGCAGTAAAATGCCGAAGAATTGCTTGCAGTGCATGATAATGAAAAGAAAGGTAACTATATAAATAAAGGAATCGAAGGAAGATCAGGAGAGACGGAGAAGAGGACATGGAAAAGAGATGCAAGCGATGAAAATGGGGAAAGGAAAAGGAGGTGCAGAAGAATATAAAGGAGGACAGGAAGAGGAAAAAGAGAAATGAGAGAGAAAGTAGCAGATTAGCAAAATGGGAAAATAAGAGGAGGAAATTAGTAAAGTAGTAGAGAAGAAGGGGGGGCAAGGAGATGTTGGTGGGGGATGAGTGAACGGCGAAAAGGAGGAGTAAGAGGTAGGAAGAAAAAACTATATGATAAAAATAAGGAGGGGAGATTATTTTTAGGAGAAGGGGAGCAAAGTAGTTGTCGTGCCTGGATGGGAAATAGGACGAGTGCGAGGAGTAGCTGGAGGATGGAGGAGGACAAAGAAGAAAAAAGAGAGAGAAAAAAAAAGGGGAGGAAAGAGACTAAAAGTACGAGAATAGAAAAGAGAAGGAATATAAAGAGAAAGGATGTGGAAGGATGAAGAGAGTAATGGGGCAAAACTAAGAGCAGGAGAAGCAGAAAAAAAGAATAGGAAAACGGGGTCCCAGATAAAGATGGCGATAAAAAATAATGCAAGTAGACGTAAGAGGAAGTCAGAGGAAGTTTGACTTTGAACGGCAAGAGCACGTTTGCGTCATTTCTTTCCACATTTTGCCTACTTTATGATAATCGAACTGAAAACCAAACCAAATATTGAAAATGAATAGTATTGCACATTGATAACTTCATCAATACTCTGTATTGAATATTACTAGTTAAAAAGGCAAATGGCAGAGTGGTGTTGCACAAGTGAAATCTGGAAGTGAAGATCCTGTGTATTGGTGTTTACTCCTTCGCCGTAACAAATGCGTGCCAACGCCAACGCGCTCTTAAGTCACTGTGCGCGCTTCCCACTTCGCACCGCAGTAAGAGTACCGTAGCATCTTACGGGTTCCCCTTTTAGCGCCGTAGTCACACACACGAAGTAGGAGAATTCAGGGCAGGACAAGTCTCGATCCTATTGCGCGTAGGAGTAAGTTATTGTATTAGGGTGCCATGACCACTAACGGAATGTAAGTAACAATGCATCATTTGCGTCGATATACAAATGAATGCAATGGGGAAGGGAACTACCAACAGATTTTTAATTCAGTACGTCCTCGACATTTCAATTACATTGTCCTCTCCTCTCACAAAAAAAAAAAAAAATAAATAAATAAATAAATAAAAAAAAAATAAAAAATGAAAATACTTAATAATTTTAATATTCTCTTTCCAATCTCAATGATTGAATTTAATGTTATCATTCGTGTCTATATTCTCTGCAAAGAGAGTATCTTCAAAAGCCTAATATTTTATTGGCATAGCCAATATTTTTAGTTCAATGGAACATGAAGAGGTAGATTAACATTATAAAAATACTGAAGATGTCAATCATACGTGAAACATTTCATTTCTTATTTCCTATACTCTTGTTGGGAACAAATATTTCTTGTTAGCGGACAAATGCGATTAAAACGGCATTATCATAAATAAGTACTATATGGGAATAATAAAAACATTAGAGCATTTAAACTTTTTTATAATTTGTTCACGATACTGCTTGGGATTTTCATTTCAATATCAATACTTACACTTTTAAAACGTTGAACCGAACGTGCGGTGAACTGAAGGAAAGGGATATTTCACAAATCAAGTTAAACATCGTAAAACAGGGCAAGAGACGATCTCCTCGATGTTCTACACGAGATCACGTAGGACCGATTAGTGTGTCCATTGTCCACTACTCTCTGGAAATGAGCGATTGCTAGTAGCAATATTTACACTTCCGCGTCACGGTCAACGTTCACCAGACGCATCAGTGAGCGTCCGAAGCTCTAACGTGAAGGCGTCTCCACACTTTCTGTGTTCGGCGAGTAGCGAGCGACCGCTCGCCGAATCCCGAGAAGTGTGGACGAATTGCTAGCAATTTTCCGAGCGACGAACATGCGGTGCTCGCCCTGCCTGACGTCATTTGGACACATCGAAGTGAGCGAACATTCGTCGAGCACTTCAACCGCTCGGGACTGAGCTAGTGGTAGCTCTCTGCTCGGCGAATGCTGGATGTGTGCAGTGGCCTGAAAATACATCTCTACTATCGGGAAGAGAAGCAACGGATGAAGTCATTTGTTTACAATACCGGTCGCAATGAAAACCGAAATGAATATGATACTGACCATGAAATTGATGACAACTTGCAGCGTTATGACCAGACCACCCGACAAACCAGACTCCGCAATACATCCGACTACAACTGATTTTGTGAATTATGAAAGGGATCTTAAGAAGAGTAGCGACATAATACTTTTTGAATTTTGTAGCTCAACGAATTGACAATGACCCTGTTATTGTCAGACATTTAAAACGCAACGTTCCTCTAAAAAACCAATAGAAGCTTCAGACATCAATTTCTCCTGGCTAAATAAATATGTACAACAAAGAGATTAAAACATTACATTTTGACTTGACATGCGTTTCCTTGCGAGCCGGGAAGGCGTCGTCCGCGCCACTCACCTCGTCCTCGAAGGCGCGCAGCTTGCTGTAGATGTCCTGCTCGAGCACGCGGTGCTTGAGGTCGTCGACGTCGTGGCGCAGGACGTCGTGGTCGGCGGCGCGGCTCTTGAGCTCGTCCAGCTCGCGTCGCAGGGCGTCCAGGTCGCGCGTCAGCTCGGAGCAGCGCGCGCCGCGGTTCAGCTCCAGCGCCAGCGCGAGCACGGCGGCGGCGAGGGCGAGCAGCACCAGGGCGAGCAGCGCGCCGTACGCGCACCCGCCCGCCAGCCGGCACGCGCACGCCGCGCCCCCGCGTCGCCCCGCGCCCCCGCCGCCGCCCCCGCGCTTCCCGCCCGCCTCGCCCTCCGCCCCCGCCTCCTCCAGCGCCAGGAACGAGCTGGCCGCCTCGTCGGGCAGCTTCGCGCCCATGCCCGCGCCCCCCCCTTGGCGCGGTCAGCAGCACGCTCGCCATGGAGGGTCCGCGCGCGGCTCGTGCTCCGTGGGGCGCTCGGAGGTTGTCGCGAGGCGTCGCGCGCACTGGCGCGAGCCGCCCGCCGGCGCCGCTCATATTCGACGAGCAGCTTCGCGCCGCCGCCGCCCGCCGCGCTGCGCGCGCACGCCCGCCGCGCCGCACAGCCCACCCGCAGCCGCAGCAAGCAGCGTCTCGGGCGAGGAGGAGCAGGTGCGCTTGGAGGGCCTGCAATGCTTTTCATTACCAGAATGAGTTATTGAATGAATCAGTGGCAGAGACGGAGAGAGAGAGAGAGAGAGAGAGAGAGAGAGAGAGAGAGAGAGAGAGAGAGAGAGAGAGAGAGAGAGAGAGAGAGAGAGAGAAAGAGAGGGGGAGACGGGGGTAATGAAGATGTAGGAACTGACGTCAGCCAAGAGATGACAATATCCAGAAGATGAAAGTAAAAGTTAGAAAAGTGAGGTTGGATGAGACGCCAAGATAGGATAAAAACCAACAAACAATTTGACAAACATTTAAGAAAAATACAATTAATGTAACATTACGGCACAATGTAAGGAAGGAAACAACCTTTTGATATAATAAACAAAAAACATACATTATTTAAAAAAGTCTTCCTTATTTTGTAGAAAATTTGCGATTTTAAGTCTCCATCTGACCGGAACTTAAGTCAACACATGTATGCTCAATTAAACATGACTTCCACACTCTTTAAGCATTGATTTATTTTGATTTTGTTATTGTCCATTTAATTATTGATCACAGGAGATTAGTAAATTGCAACATATAACGATGTGATACAAACAATACTCACATTTAAGTATACTAGCACGAGCATCAAAGATTGGCGGAAAAAATGTCTGGGGGATGATTCCCGGCATCCTTATGCCCACTCTAAATACTAGTATTAATGTCTCGGCGAAGCCTAAATAATTCGTAGATCTCTAAAAGTGTTATTATTTTCAACATTTTCACAGTACTCAACCAGCTTTTTTCATTGCCATGAGAGTGCGTTAAACGGAGCAAACTGTACATAATCTTATTGTTATTAACGTCAGGTCGATGTAGAGCAATAACGGACGCTGTTAAAATGTGTAAGCGGCAGCTGACACTTATAACCTAACAATCATGGAATGTGTTCTCGGGCGTCAATTGTTCAAACTTTTTCCTACCTTCCTTTACCGCGAGTATTATACAACTTCGAGTCGTTCACGCTAACTGATCATTTATTTTCACTGGCCAAGTTGGTTCAGGGCAACAACTGTTGCCCCAGCAGCGACTCGGCCCGGAAGGTCCTACGGGTTCTAGGCTTAACGATATTTGGGTTATCGATGCAAGCTAAAGGATTCAGCCACCGTGTAGACGAAACTTCTAGCAGTCGGCTGATCTTTTTTCTTTATTTTTGTGTTTTTTCAGGTCAGTATCAAGCTAATGCTGGAGCAGTACTCTAAAAAACGGGCCACGAATGACGCACTATCATTCCTCCCTCGCCCTTTTCATTTCTCCCCTAAGACGCACACAAACACACCGAACACTTACTCTTTCATGCACTACATATCATCCCTATTGAGGGATCAGTCGGGCGCTTAGAGCCTGTCTCGGCTTGGGCTGTATCCTGCTGGAGAGAGGAAGGATACTTCGAAGAGAAATCACCGCGGCCCAACTTCGCATTTACAAATCGTAATGTAATCGTAGTGCGTCAAATTTCGCATTTACAATAACAGTTAAACGCCATTTTCTTAATACGATGGAACCATAATTAGTGGTACGTTCATTGCCCTTATCTTCATTTGAAATCAGAATGGTACAATTACTTTCACCCAGAGGGAATAAAGTCACTCTATAGTATTTGGGTGTACAATAGGGACAATATTTCAATTTGTGTTCCTGAAGATATCTTTGATCTTATCTGGACCTGGTCCGGGTGGGGCGGTGCACCAGCCGGAACATGATCGAAGCTCCCTTCTGCTCTCCCGACACATATAGGCGTGGAGTGCATGGAAGGGTGAGTGTGAAAGGCTGAGCTTCTCTGAGATCAATTCAAGATCATCTTCTTCACACTGATCGGTGAAGCCGTGAGGGGCTGTGTGTGAAATTGGAAATGCAGACTAATGCAATACTATTACCCATAAATATAATTATCTTCGATGTAAGGGAGGTTTGATTGCTTGTTTGTTTGATTAGTGATTCCGGGCGCGTCAACAGCGTAGGTCATTAGTCCCGTAAGTGTAGTGCATGTTTTTTCTCGGGAGATGGCGGTGATCTTCCCCCGCTGGATGGCGAGATCCGGCGCCGACCTACCGTTGGCTAGCGGGGTTTCCCCCTAACCAGGACTCTCCCACCAGCGGGGCACCGCCCCAGCCGGGACAAGCTCTACGCTCCCGACCGGTCTCCTGGAATATGTGGTAGTGTAGTGCATGTTAGTGTAAGTGTGTGGGTAAGGGGAGGAGATAGGACAAGGAAGAGGAAGGACAGATCGCGCGCGGTCCGTTTGGTAGGGTACTGCTCCGGCATTCTCCTGGTGTTGATCGGCGAAACCACGGGGAACTACCGATCAGAGCAGCCGGTCGCTAGAATTCTCCTCCAGACAGCGACTGAATTCGACCTAGCTGAAAAGCTAGTGTCGGAAACCTGCCGCCGCACGGTGATGCATTTTCCCGAAATCCTGGCCAAAACCTCAAAAATGAAATCGCGTTTACTAAACGTTTGCAAATACTACGGCACACTGTATACTTGGGGGCATCTGTTTCTCCCCACTTCGTGTCTGTGGGTCAATTCCCCTGGCACCAATAGTCACCCGATCTTAACCCTTCGCGGCGTTCGGTAGACCTGCAGTACGAGAGTAACATACAGAGACCGTTTTCTTTGAAGTGGTGGCCATACAAAGTTGTGCAAAGAATACTGGCAGTATGGCTTCCCTTCCTGAAGGTTTGTAGAGTATTTTCATGTTTGTTTTATAATGCATTAATGCATAAATCCGACGTGGGATGAAATATTAAAATGCATGGAATTAATACAATAATTTTAATTACTCACAAGTTCACGTAGGCTGAAAGTTACCAATTTCGCAGAATTACGCGATGTTTCTAATTTCATTTACTAGCTGAATCTATCCTCTTTCGAATCCAGTTATAAAATCATGTTCCAACTTGCCCCATTAGTAAATACAAAGAATTAACTTTTCGTCAAGCACGCGTGACCGCGGAATATGACTCATCGAGACCCGTCCTGAGAACGGGAACTGCTTTTACAATGCCGCTTCTAGCGGAAAATTTTGATCCCTTTTACTGAAATAAAAAATTTACTCAATATTATAAACAAAAATGAATGTTTTCAATTTTTGTAACAGCTTATGACTATTCACTAATATTACATGAACATAATATTTATGTATATATTACATCTTCTGGAATGGATTACGCACATTTTATTACAATACAAATTGTACATAAAGTAATATTTACATAATATGTGTCATCAAAACTCGTCCTAAGGAAGGGTGTGCGCTCGATGAAAGGTCAAATACGTACGTGATATCAAAGAAACTCATCATAACACTTTTAAAAAATAAATCAAAAATACAATTGATCGTAAAGTAATATTTGTTTACTTAACTCCTAAGTTACATACCAACAGTTATTTATATTAGATTGTTATTGTTATAAAATTAGTATTATATTATATTTTATGAAATAACGCTGCAACTACAGTTTGATTATTGTCAAGAAACCTATTCAAATGCAATTCTAAGAAAAATGGTCTGAATGTAGAGCTTTCCCAACAAGATTATGGTAATAGAAACGATAGTAATTCAGCATGACGCTTTTTTGAGAAATCTAAATATTCATCAGAAATAACCGGGATAGATGAGGGTACAATTAAAAGATTTAGAAAAAAATTATTGGCAATATCCAGTGGATACGCAATTAATATTTCTTTTCTTTTTCTTTTTTTGTAGTTCGCACTGGATACTGCAAAGAAATATGTTTCCAAATATTTATGGTAATACATGCATAGAACCTATTCACAAAGATATAAGGCGGTATGGACAAGGATTCTCGCGAACATGTTCAAGACTGCACCCAATCCAGGAAATGTTTGATCGCCTGTTGAGATCTTCTGTTCCTTTCATTTCCAGCTTGAGGGATGTTCCCAAAAGAAAGTTAAAATTCCTGAACAAATATGCTTTGTCTCATTTGCCTGAGACAAATATCACCGTAGGGAGAAATGTACCCTAGTGATAAATGTGATCTTCCTTTCCGGTTCTTCGGACACTGTATATGAATTTTCTCTGGCAAAGGGCATGAGATGGCATTAATACTATGCTTCTTTATGCCAAATGTTATCAATTAATATGTAAGTAATTCCTACGGTTTCCTAAAATCAATTTCGTGAGTTGATAAAATTTAACCTAGAATATATATTGATTGCTTTTTCGTGTTTCCGAGCACGTCAACTGCTTTGGTCATTAGTCCCGTTAGTGGAGTGCATGTTTTTCCTCGGGAAATGGCGGTGATCTTCCCCCGCTGGATGGCGAGATCCGGCGCCGACCAACAGTCGGCTAGTGGGGTTTCCCCCTAACCAGGACTCTCCCACCAGCGGGGCACCGCCCCGGTAGAGACAAGCTCTAAGCTCCCGACCAGTCTCCCGGAATATGTGGTAATGTAGTGCATGTTAGTGTAAGTGTGTGTGTGTAAGGGGAGAGGATTGGACAAGAATGAGGAAGGAAAGATCGCGCGCGGTCCGTTTTGTAGGGTACTGCCCCGGCATTCGCCTAGTGTTGATCGGAGGAACCACGGAAAACTACCGATCAGAGCAGCCGGCCGCTGGAATTCTCCTCCAGGCAGCGACTGAATTCGACCTAGCTGAAAAGCTAGTGTCGAAAATCCTGCCGCGTGGGGAGTGGGAACCTAGGACCTCCCGGTCAGAGGAGCTGCAGTGACATCAGTTGTTAAACTGACCTACCGCTCCCGGAAGGGGGTTTGTTCCACAGGGTTAGCGCTAGGGCGGATGGCCCACGCAGGCGAGATGTTAGAACGAACGGACCTTAGGCCTGTGTCACGCAAGCGTTGTGTTCACAAGCGATAAGTAACGCGCGTCGTAGATTAACACTGTATCTTATGCGGAACGGCAAATGTGCTCGTGTGCCATTGCGCATAAGATATTGTTATTCTACGACGCGCGTTACTTAACGCGCGTCAATCCAATGCAAAGCCCCTTAGATCTGTTGGGTAGCGACGCGCATCAGTGTGTGGTGGATCAATTTGTGTCAAAAATGAGTTGGTTAAAAATTGATTTCTCTTGAAGTAGTCATTTGGCAAGACAATTTTGTAATCATTTTTGTATTTTATTAGTTGAAACACACAATATGATATTGTTACGTCATTTGGCAGTAAGATGATACTTATAAATGTTTGCCAAAAGTGATTAATTTCTCAATTTTTCGAAAATTTGCATGTTATTTTAAATTACATTTCTACGTAGCTGAGTTGCTCTGCTCTACTTTGGCCTTCTCGAGGCTTTGGTGAAGTACTGTACATTTTGTTGGTCGGGGGAGGGGGCGCGATATTCTACGTATAATCGGTATTGTTTAGTCAGAGTTTACTGTTTGTAGTATTTATAAGCAGTTTTTAATTGTGGAATATTAGCTGTGGCTTGTTGAACTTTGCTACCTCCAGTTTCACGTATGTGTGTTTCAGTTCTGAGTAGTGTTCATATCGAGGCCAAGGAAGTCAACGGTTTTGCTATGAGGAATCCATGGGATTATATCGTTATTGATTTTGAATGGAATGGGGAAGGAATAAAGCGTGAATGTAAATATTTTAACCGTAGATTTATAGAGGATCATCTTGATCTTCCATTTTTAATTTTATTAAAATGTTATTTTAAGTGTTTGTATTTCGTTTGCTCAGAAATTTGAGAAGCGGGACTTAAATATTACTGTTTCATCGGCAATTTGGAATACGTTGGTTAATTTTGAAATGGGCATATCGGCTACAAACATTTTGAAGAGTAACAGAGAGGAGGGTGAATCCTACGATAAACAAGCTGTGGGGGGTTTGATTTATGATTATCTAAAGAGCCTAAGGCAGGTCTATTGGCGAGGAAGCTTTTGATTATTTTAAAGAGATAAGTGGAGGTATCTATTGTTGAGAGTTCATAAAGTCATCCTGCATGTCACATCTTATGAATGCTTTGACGATGATAATGAAAACTGCCATTTAATTTCTTTTGCTTCAGTTGGTGTGCTGTGAAGCGATTGTTAGTAAATCCAAATTGATAGAATGATATGAGGTGTATTCTGTTAAGGTGTTGTTCTTTCTTTGTTGCTAGAATTATTATTCCGAACAAGTTTGCTAAGGTTAGGAGGGGCTTTTTGGGTGTTATGTTATGGTGATTTTTATTACCTCAATAATTGCGTATGCGAATGAAATTTTTAATAATAATAATAATAATAATAATAATAATAATAATTACTTCAATGCCTAAATTATATAACAACTAATAGCTAAAAATCGCAATGCTGGATGTCTAACAATTACACAGGTGCTCTCTAATATTCATTCTCCTCGGTCTTGGTACATTTATCTTTTCTTTTTACTTTCTCGATACGGTGTAGAAAGAAAGTTATGTAATGCTGCGCGAAAAAACGGGGAATTTTGTCAGATAAACTCTTATTATAGGGCCCTGATAACGAAAAAAATGAATAAATCCAGTTGTTCAATGTAGAAAAAAATTCTCTAACACGTGGTGTAGCCTGAATTAATGTTTCGTGGCCCCTTGATAGCGAAAACCCGAATGACGACAAAACGCCTGCCTGTCTGCAAACGCCGTAAGCGGCTAAACCATTCAGCCGATTTTCTTCAAAATTGATCTTTCGCAATCGATATAGTTGATGTCGCGCCCTCTTGAATTTGAAACCGATATTTTAAATTTACGGGGTAGTGTACATGAAGTCCCTGGGACATTTCCAACATTTTCAAAAAATGGCTCCATTGTTTTGATTAAATATTGTTAATGGATAGTGTGAAGACTGATAAAGAGAATACTCATGTTCATTTAAAACCCTGATTTTGGAAAACAGAAAAAGTTGAAAAATTGTTCGCAGACTTCCTACAACTCAAATATTAAAGATAGAGATTTTCCCTCTCGATGAAATCTGTTTCTTTACAGATTATTTTAAAGGTTTTGAAGTAATGTTATGTACAATTTTTCGAAAATTTGAGTACTTTTCGCGTAATTGTGCGTGAAAATTCGGGCGAGAAAGTACGTGATGTGTAAGCACCATTAGTTTGAAGAACGTCGTCCCTATCATCTAGTTTTTGATTGGTTGATTGATTTTTTCGTGTTCCGGGCGCGTCAACTGCTTTGGTCATTAGTCCCGTTAGTGTAGTGTATGTTTTTTTCTCGGGAGATGGCGGTGGTCTTCCCCCGCTGGATGCCGAGATCGGCTCGGACCTACCGTCGGTTAGTGGGGTTTTCCCCCTAACCAGGACTCTCCCACCAGCGGGGCACCGCCCCAGCCGGAACAAGCTCTAAGCTTCCGGTCGGTCTCCCGGAATATGTGATAGTGTAGTGCATGTTAATAAGGGGATATACGGGGGAGGACATGACAAGGAAGGGGAGAGGATAGGACAAGGAAGAGGAAGGACAGATCGCGTGCGGTCCGTGGCCCGTTTGGTAGGATACTGCTCCGGCATTCGCGTGGTGTGGATCGTAGAAACCACGGAAAGCTACCGATCTGAGCAGCCCGCGGCTTGACATCTCCTCCAGACAGCGACTGAATTCGACCTAGCTGAAAAGCTAGTGTCAAAAATCGTCGGCGGTCAGGACTCGAACCTAGGACCTCCCGGTCAGAGGCGCTGCAGTGACATCAGTTGATGCACTGAGCTACCGCTCCCGTTCCTATCATCCAGTCAAAGCGAATAGTTGACAATGGACTCTACCTGCAACGGACGCTGTCGGCAGGAAAGTACATGTCGGAGTCCTCTTGGTAAGCGGACTCCTAACTAGGTGGTCGAAGGCGGCCAGGACCCGCAGAATTCTAGACGCCTGGGGCTCTGATGCGTGGGTTGGTTTCGTGATATTCTACTTTCTCGCTACCACTTACGCAGTAGAGAGAAAATTATGTAATGCTGCGCGAAAAAAATAAGAATTTTCGGCAGAAAACTATTACAAGGCCTAATAAGGAAAAAGTGGATAAATACAGTTGCTATACTTAGGAAAAAATTCTTCAAGACCTAGTGTTTCCAGAATCCATGTTTTGTGATTCCTTGATACCGAAAAATCGATTGACGACAAAACGCCTGTTCGTCCGTCCATCTATGAACAATGTCAGCAGCTAAACCGTCCTCCAAAATTAATATTCCCAATCGATCTGACTGATGTTTGATTTTGTTGTTGAATAGTGTGAAGTACGTTTAAGACTTTGATGCGGGTCTCATGTTTGTTAAAAACTCTGATTTTTCGAAAATTGCAAAGTTCAACATTTTGTCGGAGTCTTCCTACAATTACAACATTTAAGATAGAGAATTTTTCCCTTAAGGTAATCTGTTCCTTAAAAATAGATTTTAAAGTATATCATTTTTGGAAAATTTGAGTACTTTTTTGTAATTTTGCATGAAAATACGGACGAGAAAGTACATTCTGTTTTAGCAACACTAATTTTCATCGTTTCCAGGCAGATTCCAGAAGAATTCCTCACATAACGGGTCAAGAACCACACGTGATTATTCCTTCCTTATTCTGATCCCATCCCATTCCATTCTGCCATCATAGAAGCCGAGAGTTGAGCTAAACCCGGTACATCCCGACTGTGAAAGAAAATCTCCAAGCGTCGGGGATCAGGAATGCAATGTTAGCCGCAAGTCTCTGAGTCTTTTACACCATCACTAGGCAATTGAAACCTAGTATTCCCATATCCCTGAACTTTATTGAAGAAACAAAAAAACAACTCAAACTTGTTTATACAATGCATAAAATGATAGAAAGCTAGATCCTTCAATTTTAACTCTACCAGTTGCCCCCGCTGGCTGGAAACCAACGTCGTACCCTTAGATCTCCCATAAACCGAGGAATGCTGGAGCACGTGACGGAGGGGGGGCGCTGTTTGGCCTTGGTGCGCACGGAAGCGCCGCCAGGCGGCGGCTGGGCGCGGCGCAGGGGCGGAGGGGGGTCGCTGCGGGGGCGGGCGCCAGATGCCGCCGCGGGCGCGCGCAGGACGCGACCTCGCACGCGGCCACGGGCGCACAGGGCACCGCCCACATGCTTCAGATTTCTTCTACAGCCTCATTCATGCACCATATTTATTTATTTATTTATTTTACGTGAAAAACAGTTAAAACTGCGTATGACCTGCTATGGGGAAAAGTGAATTCTGTGCACATTTTCAAAATTCTGTGATCCCTACACTAAGTCATATACTACTTAAATTTTGAATTTTGAAAGAGAGAAAAAAGAGAAAAAAAACTCCCATGTAATAAAATTTATTTTCAAGGATAAAAAGGCAATACATTTTGGCTCTTATCCATGTTGTCCTTCAGAATAATACTTCCTGGCGCGACAACATGGAAACGATAATTTGAATAATTGTATTTCCCACTGAATTCTAGAAGACGTGCACAGAAAATGAAGTTACATTTATATCCAGAAGCAAAACAAGGGGCCATCTCAGCATTTGCTCACTGGATCAGGGAAACTGGACGAAAAACCTGATCGAGATGGGGGTCATTGACCTGGAAGCTGTGGTACAATATGGCCATACGAGTATGGCCATAATAAATTCGGTGGTGGTAGCAGCTTGCTTGGGCAGTAGGTTATTTTTAATTTTATTATTGCATTATTTGTTTCATTTCATTGGTCAATTTTATTTCATATTTTTGCTTTATGTCTATTTGCTCCCTTTCATTATGTGGTCTCTCATATTTTCCTTCTTTATGTTAGAGGCCCACTCAAGATAGAACATTGTTTTGCCGAAAGTTAACTTTGGTTTTGATATAATAAATATTATAACTGTTTCTGTTGTGGAGGAGTATCCCTATCTCTCATTATGGCCATAATTTTTACAGAGCTTATGAATCGGCCGATCGGTAATGAAAGGCCAGAATTGCCTGGTCCTAAGGATGGGGATGATTGACTGCGTGCGGGCTAAAGCCCTGTGTTAAGTAATGCCACTCGGGCAACTGACAGGAATCGATTTCTGTCTCTAGAATTCGTATTCAGGCGGTAACATCGTCTGACCCAGCGACTCTGGAATACAAAATCTGCCATTTTTTGAATTTGAACTCAGGCCCCCCCTCCCCCCGGTCAACGATTCTTCAGATGCGGGATGCTTCAACGATGCTTCAACTTCACTAGCTCACGTAGTCTCTCTGCTTTTGGAATGTATTTGTATTTGTATGCTTGGCGCAGCTGTGCAGAAAAGTCTTGCGATTGGACAATGGTAATTAAATTCGTTTTTCAAATCGAACTATTAACTGTTCACAACACAACTTAAAAACAAAGAGTTCCGTGGAAAATATAATAAGGACATTCTTTAAATGTAATATTTTTTAATAATTCGCGTTATGTAAGAGCTTTTAAAAGCAGTTGACTCCTTGAATTTCCTATTTATTACCCGAAAAACCTTAATTTATGCGAATATTTTCAAAAAGCATGCGCACCATTTAGCTATATGAAATCAGAACACTTGCAGTATGCGACGAAACCAATACCTTCCACCATCCCCGCTCCAGCATTGTTGCTGTCTCGCTTCTTGTGTCACGTGTGGGAGAGTGGGACCATGGGCGAGATGAGCTGAGCGGGTGCTTGGGGAGGCGCCGGACACGTCACTCAGCGGATTTGCGTGTTGTCCCCGCCACTCACGGGTTCGTTCCCCGCGGACGGTATATCTCACTCGCCCATCTACTGGGAAGTACCATTGGGAGACGGTCGATACACGCCATTATCGATTCCTGTGGTCGCCCGTGATGATGTAGTGGCGCAAGAGCAGAACATACATTCTCTATCATTTTAACAGCTACGTAATATTACAAAACAATTTGAGCTCACAAAAGAGTTTATATCAGGCAGAAATATTTGCCCAGGCTGGTATTCTGAGACACTGGATTGATTGATTTTTTCGTGTTTCCGGGCGCGTCAATGGCTTTGGTCATCAGTCCTGTTAGTGTAGTGCATGTTCTATTCTCGGGAGATGGCGGTGATCTCCCCCCCTGGATGGCGAGATACGGCGCCGACCTACCGTCGGCTAGTGGGGTTTCCCCATAACCAGGACTCTCCCACCATCGGGACACCGCCCCACCCGGGACAAGCTCTAAGCAGAGCAGCCGGCCGCTAGAATTCTCCTCCAGACAGAGACTGTATTCGACGTAGCTGAAAAGCTAGTGTCGAAAATCCTGCCGCCGTGGGGAGTGGGAACCTAGGACCTCCCGGTCAGAGGCGCTGCAGTGACATCAGTTGATGCACTGAACTACCGCTCCCGGTCTAATACACTGGATATGAGAAGTGCTCGCAGAACAGCAATCACGCGCTCTTGCGGATACGAACGATACGATGCAGCAAAGACGAAGTTCACTTTTTGCAATTTTTAGAATTTCAGAGGTTTTAATACGAATAAAACTTATGCCATATTAGGAAGCGAAATTTGCTCTTTTCGAGAAAAAAATCATTAAATAATTTGGAGCTTTTTTGAGAAAATCTGTAAAATTTCTCTTTCTCGTATACGTACTTAAACGGAGTAATACACGCAGTATCTGGAAAGTTGTGTAAGGCTGTGGAGAAGAGTGTCGTTTTCTACCAGAAAAACTCATTTTGTAGGACCCTGATAGCGTAAAAAGGATTTTTCTTGCTCTTGCACATAGTACGATACTTTCTCTAATACGCAGCGTATTCAGAAACCAAATTCAGTGGTTTCTTGAAAAAGCTGTCTTTTTTTCTAACGTCCACCTCTCTGTCTATCCGTCCGTCTGTGAGCAATACTAGCGTGTAAACTATTCTTAGATTTTTATCCAAAAGGAATCCCTCGGCCGGCCTGACCCGACCTAAAGCCTTGTGTTGAAATAACCTTTAAATTTTACAGATACTTTACATGAAGCCCCTGGAACATTTAAAAATTTTTTTTCTCAATTTTTTCAAAATTTTCTCAATTTTTCACCAATTTTTTTCTTTAAATTTATTGTAAGAATAAAGGGAAATTCACTTACAGAGATGGCATATGTTTGATTTTCTCGGTTAGTACAAATAGAACCATTTTTGGAACCGTACCTTCTCTATTATGTGCTAACCACACGTATCACGCAAGGCCGGGACGCCGCTGGTAGGCCTTAGCTCGTAATGAGCTGTTGCCAAGGTACATAAATACATACCTTTCTCTATTTGAGGAAAAAGTTCAAGAAAAATAATTTTGAGCTAATTTTGAGAAACTTTTCAGAACGACTGGGAGTTCAGATGTAGAACTCCCAAAAATGTATAAATCCGTTTCAAATTCGAGAGGTCTCGGCAATACTAGATTCATTGCGAGAATATCCCTTTGATGAAAAATGAAAATCGTGTTTATGAATTTAGTTTCACAGACAGGCGTTTTCAGAAAAACTACGTTTACGGTGTCAAGGAACCCCAAAACATACTTTTCAATATTCTACAAAACTCACAAAACGTGTTTTTCTGTTGAAAACTTGGCACGTTTTCCTGCAGCGTCGCATAGTTTTTCTGAATACTCTTACTAGGCAGCAGTACATGAAAGAGTAAAAGGAATACAAATAAAAGGGCAAGTACCGAGTCAGTGTCAGTGTCATGGGGATATTAACAGAACTTACTTCATGGTGTAAAGATGACTATCGCCGAGTTATTAATTACGTTTCACCTAACTGCGAAATATATTTTATAACATAAACTTGCTGATAATCATTTTCTATGATATAATAATTGTATCGATGTATTGGTATCGTTCTTTTTTGTGAAACTAGATAGTTTTATAAATTTAATATTTTCAGTACAATTAATATTTGTATTTAAATTTTTGAGTAACTGTACTATAATTAATTTTATGTTATTAGTTTTGTTGCATTAATATTTAACCAAGAATGGGGTATTTAGTGGATAATAAATTCATTTACTATGTTGAGAAGAAAGGGTATGAACTATCCCAGTAATAACTCTATTGATCAAGAGAAACTAGCTGAAAATCGATTGACACGGGAAATAATATTAGCTCTTATCAAAAACATTAGAATTATCGGTCCCTCTTTTAATTGTTTTAATACAGGTTAAACGAATGCGGTCAGATTATTCAGAATCTATGAGACTTTCCACAGATATGGCGACATTGATGCTCGCATACCAGCCGCGGGGGCGGCTGGTATGCGAGGGGGCTGTGGGCGGGGGCGGGGGCGGGGGCGAGGGGATGCCAGGACGTGGTAAGTGAAGGTGCCGGTAGGTCGTGATATGGCAAGCGCGATTAATCAATCGGCGGCCAGATAGCATCAACGGTATGCTAATAGCGTGTCATAACATTTACATTTCCATACCTGCTCCTAAAAGGAAACGTTCTGTATTATGCGTTGGCTACGTCCGGAAGGCATTTCATTGTTACAAAATGAGCTTGTGTCTGTAAAATACCTCACTGACGTGAAAAATAAAGATTATTATGGGATCTTAATTATTTCTTTTTCTGGACAGATAATGCAGAATTTACTCTATCCAAACGCGGTGTTTGGAATCTTTTATAGTTTTTGACATAAAGTAAATGATTAAAGCTCAATAAAATTCTCTGCTTGAATGCATAAAGCTATTACAAGAACTAATTAATCTTTCAATTCTATACTTTTATTCTGAAGAAAAAGGTTTCTAACTCCTATTGATTGTATCTGACGTACAGTAAATTAATCAGTGGCTCACTTCTTAAGTGTCCTGCATTTTAATTTACAATTTAATCATAACAGGCACATTCATAATATTGTAGAGTTGTGTCAAGCCACAGGATTTATTTCATTGTTCTGTCTTGTGCATGAAAGGCTGTTTACAAATATTTTCTTCTTATTTTCATTATGAAGAATATTGGAACTCGGCTCCAAATAAAAAAAAGAGTTCTCTCAGTACGTTTTTCTTTCTATATCACAAAATCAAATAGCACAAAGTTTAATATTTTAGCACTTATACAAGGAAGCTAGTACTTTCGTTCATTGTCTATTAATCGGAAAATGTTGCTTTGCGGTACGCGTATGGCTAAGTTCAATTTTTGGGGGGGAGGGGGGGGGGGCGCTCCGCCGACTACAAAGCTTGGGCCATCACAAAGTAAACAAAACACTGGGTCGACCTGATTCAACTTGCCTTCTATCTCGAAAATTGTGAATGAACCAAACACTACGTACTTGTTAGTTTCTACGACTTCGTGATAAAAATTAATGTGCGCAACTCATACGAAAGGTCCTAGGCGTACTTGTTTTAAAAAGTCAACAAAAGGTTCTTACGTCAAAGACTCACTCACTTTGTGAAGTACTTCCATAAACACCTAATTAGAAATCGGAAAGGCTGAAGCAGAATATGAAGATACATTCTCCAAAGAAGGCAAACGGAAAGAAACGCGTTGCTTGTCCAAGGAATAAGTCATATGATGTGATGCACATGAATTATTTGTAGCAATCCAGTTATCATATGTAATTCCAAATTTAAGATATTTTTACTAATTGGACTTGCGTCCTCCAATTTCAATATTTGGTGTATTCCCACTAAAGAACATAAAATATTCGATATGCCTTACAAAACGATTTAATATTTATTTTAAGTATCAGCTATGCTCACGTGACCACATTCAAAAAAGATATATGATTAAACCACTAAGGGAAATAATCCATCAAGTGTTGGATTTAGTATAGCTCTTCTACTTTAGTATAGAACTGTTTATTTAAATGTGGTAGTTTAATATTCTTCATACAACCAGTGACAGAATGACCCCATCAACAGGGAAATTTCAGAAGTAATGTTCCTGACGTTTAATGGGAATTAGTCATGAAGGTACAATGTTTAAAAACACAATTCAGCTCTAAGGTCATTAATATGTTCTCCAAGGTATTTTTACTGTAGAAATGTTTTCTGTAATTTTATACTTATTTAATTTTTAATATATTTTCAACATAAAAGAGTATCATAGATGGAGATAATTACAATATTTTATTAAAAAAGTATTATTGAAAAAGTAAGTGTTAATCGTCCTTTTCATACACTAAGTTTAATATTAATATATTTATTTTTATGAAAATTACAGGAAATTGTAAACGTTACTGGTAATTTCATGAAGGTAGTTGTTTACCTGAGAAGGATGAAATTTCGTGTTTTTCAATATGTATTGGGTCGTATGCTCTGTTTTATTCTCTTTTAAATGCTTCAAACTGCTTCTTGCTATGTTTCTTAGTTTCTGTGGGGGAAAAAAAAGAACAGATTCAAGCCCTGTTTGAACATTATGATGTCAAACATCATAATCTTAAATTATTAAAGATCGTAATATAATTCTTTTGACGGCATGTAACCCATGATTTGCTCTAGTGAATGAACTAGAATAGTTAATCTGTCACTAAAAGTTTCATTTTTGTGAACTGAAATGTCCAGAATACATTTATAAACAATTATTTTTCTCAAATAATCAAATTCTAAATATTAAGTTTTCATTGTACCTTTACCATTTTAGTTAATTCACTAGAATATTCAATTGTGGTTAATTTAAAAAAAGAATAATTAAAATATATAATTTTTTTTCGATGTTTGACGTAAAACCTACATTTTTGCCAATTATTTATAAACAAATACAAAGAATTAAATTATATGATCTCTAAAAGCATAAAGAAATCAAGTGTACAAGGAAAAACAAAATGGATCCAAAATTCTGGATTTTCGTCTCAGGTAGACAACTACCTTAATCAGCCCAAACATAATAATTGTAACGCATATTAAATACAATAAATTGCATTGCAAAAATATCACGCAGATTTGTCACACAGAATTACTGAAGCATATGGTCACACCGGAATAAAATGCATAGTTACATTTCATCTTTCTACTGAAAATTATAAACCAAAGCAACACAATTAATGAAATACAAACGTGAGAACATCTCTGAAGTTATTGGTTCTGTGAATAATTCTAAATCCAAACATAAAATTAAGGTACTTTACTTGGTAAATCTGGTAATGTAATTAAGTATTAAATAATTTATATTTACAAAATTTATATAAAACTTTAAAAGTCACCAGATTATTACCTCATAAAATTTCATTAGGTCAAATTCTGGCATCCGCAAATAAGAAAGAAAGAAAAGAAACAAAGGAATCCGTAGGAATGAACTATATAGTACCTACGCAGTGCCGTATTAACATACCGACCCGATGGGCCCCCGATAGTTCTTAAAAAATTATTTAATGCTAAATATTTCAAAAAATAAAATAAAAACCGTATAAAAACGATGTATTCTTAAACTAGACGCAAATGAAATTGGCATAATGGAGTAATCTATCGCGCATCATTGGATAATCTGTATAATATGGAATGTTGCTGGTTGATGTGAGACTCCGTTATGAGAAATTTAGTTTTATTCACAGAATTTTTCTCTACTTCATTTGTAGTTTTTTTCACTGTAATTATAAATCTGTTATTATTACTTACTTACTTACTTATGCACACATATTTAGTTTTTCATTTGAAAAATGTTAAACTGAAACACAAAGAAATACTTCCAAAATGTTACACAAAATTAGTAAATACAATGTAAATTAATAGGATTTTCATTATATTTCAGCATCGAAATTGGAGAGGGGAAGGGGGAGAAAGGTGAAAGTACGAATAGGGGTCCCCCAAATTAACCTAGGCCCAAGGGCCGACAGTGCTGTTAAAACGGCCCTGTACGTGTGAGAGTGAAATAAGCAGTATATGAATCTTCCAAATCGTAGATGCGCTCAAGAGTGGCAGGCAGTGCTTATCGCATTTTGGATCTGAAAAAGAAAGGTTGTTATAAGGATTTGAAACGAAGTAGTTGCTAATAATAACTGATAAGATGAAACATTTGAATCACTGAAAATGTATTTTAGGATAACATTATTTTTTATTTCAATCAGGAATTATGAATTTTTAAGATGTGAATTAATTGTACTCATTTATATTAGACATTTACAAAGAAAAACACTCAAGATTTTTATCTTTGTATTTTGGGGTAAGTTTATGAATTAAAATACTGCATATCTAGTAAATGAACAAGAAAAGTTTTACATACGTGGTAAGTGATTAGAAAATGTTCAAATAATCCGTTTACAATGTATTTAACAAATATTCGAGTAGTCTTTACAGCTGTGCTATACATTCATTTTCTTCATTCAAGAATTAACGACACTCCTTCGCGGTATAGACAAAAATAAGAAAAGTTTAGGAAAGAAAACGTTTTGTAATGTACAGGACCGAATGCATAACATTTTCGCTTGGAAATATACGTGAATACCTTTGATTTATTTGCTGTCAATCCTCAGAGCAATATTGCAAATAATCATGACAGTAACTATAGATTTTTTCCGTAAGCAATGGGATAACTGATAGATGTCAATGATTTTGCGATTGATTTAGCTTACTATCATAAACTTGTAACACCATATATACGAAGCAATCAGAGGAATATGAATCTTCTGCTAATAGTGTACTACATTGTCTTTGAACTGGGGTTATGCGAAACATCTTAGGACATAAGCATAATAAAAGGAGGATCATTAAAAATGATCATGAGGAATTGTGGTTCAGAATTCACAGACTTTTTACAAATCCTGACATTCCGTGAGACTTTAAGTTAGGATTTTGTGATTAATCAAAAGAAATACAAAAATTATTTTCCTTCAGTATCAGCACCGGCCACTTAATAAAATGTAAATGCGCCTTGGCCAGCCGGAAAGTAGCTCATTCAATAGCAGAACAGAAACAGGTAATTAATTTCACATTTTCTTTTTCTGTAAAAAGTACGTCCTCATTCTATTACGCAAATGTATTTATTTAATATATTACTTTAAAATTGGTGAATTAACATAGTTAACAGTTTTAATCGATATTTAATGTAAGTATGAGATCTAAAAATAAAGAATAATTCAGACAAAACAAAGCTATTTGTAACACGTGACACACGACCTCTTCAGTTACACGTCGTGCCTGTAGATAGAAGAATACAATTTGTAAATATTTACCGAATTTGAGAGATGAATGTTAACGAGATTCACATTATTATCGCTGATTACTTGCCGCGTTGACGAAGAACTTCAGAAATGATGAGAGAAATAGCTGCACTTGATAATGTTCCTCCTCCCAATACTGCTGAAATCAAACGTTTGATGTCGTTCTCAGTGAAATTTTCTGGTAATCTTTTAAGGACTTCTAATGCTATTTGTTTAATGGTTTCTGCTGATGGAAACCATTGGTACGGTGTGAAGCCCCCCCCCAAAAAAACTCCTGATTGTTGGCACTCCGAAATAGTTAGAAAACCACATGCTAGTTGGAGATGGCGAAGACAAATTTGAAATAAATGTCACAAGAGTGGCAAATTCGTAGAGAAATACGCAGAGTTCATCGACGGGGTCCTTGCACCACGACCACACGGTATCTACTGAACACGTAATCAATAAAATGGAACAGACTGGTTGTAAAGAACGTGAATCAAGTGCATTATAAATCAACTCTAGATTTAACTACATGAAAACGTATGCGAAAAAATAAAGTTGTAGTGAGTTAATTTAATAATAATAATAATAATAATAATAATAATAATAATAATAATAATAATAATATTGTAGAAAGATGGTTCTTTTTAAATTTATTGGATCAAATAGGATCAATCCACGATGATACCAGGAACTCAGACGTATAATTCATATAAGACATAAATTTATTGGTGCTTAACGTTTCGCACATTTGGCATGTGCCTTTTCAAAAGCATTTGACAAGCGGTTGACAATAAACATAACATTTTTAAGTAGTAAAAAAACAAACGAATAAATTAAACATACATATTGAAGACATATTAATGTTTAACAACATTCTCATGTAAAGTCTTTTTATAATATGCCGAAGGCGGCGTCTAATTTGGTGGCTAAAACATTCATATGTAAGCAGCACAAATGAAATATATCAAGGAATGGATGTGCAAAAATTAGGAAAAAAATCTTTCTACAATATAAAAAAAGGGATCAACAGGAATAATTCAACCATTCTAATAATAATAATAATAATAATAATAATAATAATAATAATAATGGGGGGCAAGTCAAGTCCACGTCCCCGTCGTGCCCCCTGGGACCTTCCATATTAGAGATAATATAGATGCCAACGGACCGCTGTGAAGATCAACGGGCCAAGAAGCGGAAGAGGAACCAGGTGTCCCAACGGTTCAAGGCGCGGAAGAGTCTACAGAGGAGTATACCTCTATAAAATAACCAGGGCTCAGCTGGCTCCGGCTCTCAGTACCCTGTAATGGGCCCTGCCTAGGGTTACAGGTGAAACCGGCGAGGGTGGCGTCGAAGCCATGGTGAAGGTTACCCCCTAAGGGAGAAAACCCCTACAGAAAAACCTTCTTGATCTTAACAATCAAGTCAGATATTCTCGTGGTCTTTCCTCAGAAAGACCACCACCAAACCTATTTTTCAACTTGAATACCAAACATGATGGGAACACAAGGAACGAATCCACTACCCCGGGCACCAGTCGCAAGGCTGGATCTACCTGGTCATCGGATTCCGGGGGACCAGGAGCATCATGTAAAGTCTATTGTTGAGGATCAGAACTCTTCGAACGTATTACGTACAAAACACACACACACACTTCATTGGCACACTTAATGCAAACACACTCTTCAAACTGGGCAAGATAAAACAACTTACAGACATGCTGGAAAAATTCCACATCAAAATTCTTGCAATCCAGGAAACGCGATTTGCGGACGAAAACCATTTTGACACGGAAGACTACAGAATCTACAAAGGAAAACCAGGAGTTAAAATTAACAAGAAAGGTCTCAAACAGTTAGTTACAGGATTCGCAGTCCACAAATCCATCAAAGATTCGGTTATCGACTTCAATTCCACTTCAGAACGCTTATCAACGCTCTCCGTCAAATCGGCTAACAAAGCATATACCCTGATCAACGCACACGCACCCACAAATGACTATAACAAGAAAAACCCCCAGAAAGTAGACGACTTCTGGAATGAACTCGAAGAGATGACCAACAAAATTCCTAAGCACCATGTAATAATACTATTAGGCGACTTTAACGCACAATTAGGCAAAGAGAAAAAATTCAGAAAAATCACAGGAATCCATACAGCTCATAAGAGAACTAACAAGAATGGAGAAAGATTGATAAGCTTTTGCGAAAATTTCGACTTTGTAATCATGTCAACGCAATTCGAGAAACCCAAGAAAAAACTATTCAGTTGGATGTCGCCCAACACAATGCTGGGAGAATTCCAGATTGACCATGTGGCCATCTCTAAGAGCAACATAACAGAAATTCTGAATGTGAAAATCAGAAGAGGCTTTTTGAATCAGACCACCACCTTCTACAGATAAAGACCAGGTTACAACCCAATACGAGAAAACCAAAATTAAACAAAGTGTTCAGGCCAGATCCCGAATATTTAAAACTCAACAAGGAAATCATCTTACAGGAAATCGCTAAAACAAACACCACAAATTGGACAGAACTAGCGGACGTCCTCAAATCCACAATGAAATTGGGACAACCTCCGAAAAGGAGAAAACACAGGTGGTGGAATGTAATATGTGACCAAGCAATAGACGAAAGAATCAAAGCCTGGAAAAACTTCAATAGTAACCAAACATCGGACAAATGGCAACAATTTCTGGAGATCCGAAAACAAACATCAAAAACAATTCGGAGGAAAACGTAATTTTGATAAAAGGCAACTAGATGAAATAGAACAAGATTTTAAAAAGAATAACACCAGAAATTTCTATAAAACTTTTAAAGAACATCTCAGAGGATACCAACCGCCTAATCTTTGCTTCAAGAAACCAGATGGCTCACTAGAAACCAACACGAAGAATAACTGCCAAATCCTCGCTAACTATTTCAACCAACTTCTCAACTGCGAAGGTCCCACAGAATATATCTTCTTTGAAACGTCCACACCAATTTCCGACGCTGAACCACCAACCATCAAGGAAATAGTAGAGACTATCAAAGTTCTGAAAAGCAATAGAGCCCCAGGAGAAGATGGAATTATTGCAGAACTCTGGAAGCTAAATGATGAAAGATTAACGGGGAAAATTCATAGGATCATATTAGACATTTGGGAAACTGAACAGATCCCTTCTGAATGGAAATGCGCAATTATCCATCCACTCCATAAGAAAGGGGACAAAACCGATCCGAATAATTACAGGGGAATCTCACTTGCCAGTCACGTATAAAATTCTCTCAAAAGTCCTCTTGAATAGGTTAGAAGAACAAGCTGATAGACAGATAGGAGAATACCAGGCTGGTTTCCGCAAGGGATACTCCTGCATAGAACAGATCTGGAATCTGAAAATGATTCTCCAGATGAGAAACACCAGAAACACAGTGGTCACATTTGTGGACTTTAAGAAGGCCTACGACTCCATAGACAGGGAAACACTCTACAACACACTAGAAGAATTCGGTATCGACAGAAAGACAAGAACACTCATCCGGCAAACTTTAACTAACACAATTTCCAAAGTTAAATTCATGGGGGAAGTTTCCGAACCATTTGAGATCGAAACTGGCTGCGACAGGGTGACGGACTTTCGCCGTTGCTTTTTAATATCCTTCTCGAGAAAATTATCAGGACTTGGGAAAAAGAAGTTAAAGGTATCCAAATTGGTATAAAAAAAGAGAATAGGTTCCATGTGAAATGCTTAGCCTTTGCGGATGTCCTCGCAATTCTCACAAATAATATAAAAGAGGCCACAGACGCCATAGAGAAACTACACGAAATTGCACATAAAACTGGTCTTCAAATTTCGTACGAGAAAACACAATACATAGAAAGAGTGCCACAAGACAAACTGCCTATCGAAACAACCTACGGGACAATCATACAAGTGCCGCATTTTAAATATCTAGGAGAAATCATCCAACCATCAGGGATCAACCTAAGGGCCAATGAGGAGAGAATAAGAAAATTGCAGAGAGCATACAAACTCACATGGAACTATTACAACAAAAAGTCCATGTCCATTAACGCAAAATTAAGACATTATAACACTGTCGTACTTCCTGAGGCACTATATGCCGCTGAAACGACACAAATCGGTGGTCAATCAAAAATAAAAGAAATAGAGAAACAAGAAAGGAAAATTCTCAGAAAAATTTTTGGACCGGTACAAGAGCAAGGGATTTGGATGAAGAGGCCCACATTAGAAATTTATAAGCACACTGTTAAGATTACGGACACATTCAGAAAAAGAAGAATGCAGTTCTACGGACATATTCATAGGATGAATAAAAACAGAATTTCAAAACGGATTCTCATAGTCATCAACTCAGGCAGGGGAAAAACAAAATGGATTAAAGAAGTCGAGGAGGATCTAAGACAAGCACACGTTACAATAAATGATGCAGAAAATAGAAAAGAATTCAGGAACACCATCAAAAAACATTCATTTGAAACCGAAAGCAAGAAGAGGCCAGGATGTAAATGGACAGCAGAGCGGAAGAAACAACATAGTGAACACATGAAGAAAATATGGGCCCAGAGAAAACACAAACAATCATCATAAAGGAATTCAAGTTCAAACGCTCTCTTAAAATGGGAATAATAATAATAATAATAATAATAATAATAATAATAATAATAATAATAATAATAATAATCTTTGATGAAGCCCAGAAAGCCACTCTTCTTCGAACATGTCATATTGTCAGGAAATTCCTGAATGCGTGACATTCATGTAAGTCAGGATGAATTTCCTTCCTGCGCAGTTCGAGCCTAGACCTATAACATCAATTGGACAGGTGATAGATTTTCCTGCTAAAACAGAGAAAATGTGAATAATAATAATATAATTAGAACCCCATAAAGAGCAAGGCTTCATAAGGAAGGTTAAATAATTTAATCATTATTTTATACACGAATTTGGCATTATTATGTCAGATTAATGTGTGACCGGGAGCGGTAGCTCAGCGCATCAATTGATGCCCCTGCAGCGCCTCTGACCGGGATGTCCTAGGTTCGAGTCCTGACGGCGGCAGGATTTTCGACACTAGCTTTTCAGCTAGGTCGAATTCAGTCACTGTCTGGAGGAGAATTCTAGCGGTCGGCTGCTCTAATCGGTAGTGTTCCGTGGTTTCTCCGATCAACACCAGGCGAATGCCGGAGCAGCACCCTACCAAACGGGCCACGTACCGCGCGCGATCTGCCCTTCCCCTTTCTTGTCCTATCCTCTCCCCTTACACACACACACACACACACACTTACACTAACATGCACTACACTACCACATATTCCGGGAGACCGATCGGGAGTTTAGAGCTTGTCCCGGCTGGGGTGGTGCCCCGCAGGTGGGAGAGTCCTCGTTAGGGGGAAACCCCACTAGCCGACGGTATGTCGGTGCCGGATCTCACCATCCAGCGAGGGGAAAATCACCGCCATCTCCCGAGAAATGCGTGCACTACACTAACGGGACTAATGACCGAAGCAGTTGACGCGCCCGGAAACACGAAAAAATCAATCAATCAATGAGATTAATGTGACTTTTGCCAGTCAGCGGTGTTTCCAGGCCTGGGCTCCGTTTTTATTATTATCCACTTCTGAGAACAAGGGAAACATGGCGAGCACGACGTATTTCCAATACCGTACCTAACGTAATTGGCCTGCCTGGACTTTCTTTCATCACACAGCTACAGAAATTGAGACGATTTGAATTAGAAAGCTACAGATGCATTTTCAACCCATTCCGAAATCGAAGTAGGGACCGTCTCAAAGAATGCTAGCAAGCTACGTGAGTCACTTGAGGAGTAATTATTATAGTGTTGTTGTACTAAATATCATACATATACATTACAGCTTTTAAAATTCTTATCATATTCTATATTGTTCTTAATATTTTAAAAGTTGTTAACTGTTCATGTCCTGTAGTCACCGGATTTCACTTCTCAATTTTCTTTGTTTCTAGCTGTTCTTGTTCAAAGTTTTCCGAATGGTTTTTTCAAATCCTATTCCCAAAATGTCTTCTGACCTTCTACATTTCTTCTACTACAGTAATACTTGTTTGATCGTAGTTTAGTGAATCTGATGTGTGTTAATCTCATTTTTGTTGAGGCCCCTTATTTCGGCCGATCTGCTTTTTCCGGGACGTCGTTCATCTTTCCTCTAATTGTTTCCCCCTTTTATCGTACAGCGTTCGGGATATTTATTTCATTTAATTTATCCCGTACTATTATATGCGGAAAGATATTATTAAAGGTAGTATGTGAAAAGTTATGAAATTATGCAAAATTCGATGTCGATATTATGATGGAAATGCAAATGTTGGCGATCCTTGATACCGAAAAAGTGTTTTTTTCAAAACGTTTCAGACTAGGTCCATCCGAATGTCGGTGTATTCATCTTTGTATGAACAACACTAGCAACTAGATCGTACATAGTATTTTTCCGAAAACCGATATTTTTATCGATCTATCCCGACTCAAAGCCCTGCTGATTTTAAAAGGACCTTTCATTTTGGGGATACTATACATGAAGCCTCCAGGACATTTTCAGATGTTTCTAAACAATTGTTCCATATTCTTCTTCTTTTTTTCTGTAACATAGCACAGTCGGGACAGAGCCCATAAATCAGAGAACAACGATATAACATAAAAAATATTGGTGCTAAAACAGCATGTACTTTCTTGCCTTATGTTAAAGCAACACGTGCGTAAAGTACAAGTGCGTAAAGTAGGCGAATTTTCGCAAATCACGCAAAATTACGCAAATACCAACGATGTGCGATGCGTATTTCAGCCGTAAATAAAACTATTAGTTTATATTAATGCGAAAGAATAGGCAGCAGTCATTATCGCCTTCTATTATCAGTGCGGCATTACAGCAATGGGTTACAGGCAACAATGACATCTTATTCGTAAAGGATACACATTGATGATAGATTTTACTGTGCTAGTACTAAACAGTGTTATTTGGATTGAAGTGCGTGTTTAGTGTTAGTGCATCTGTATTTGTATGTCTAACAATGACCTTATCAGCACAGGGCCATTTACTCCAGCCCTAGAATCAATTTACAATCCAGAATATACAACCACCACGGCGGTCGCGGAAGGCTATTTGAACTTCACGGGCAGCTGCATGGATTATATCGAAGGCATTACGACGCAGCCTCGAGAAAACACATTCAGCCATTCTTATACGACTTCACCGGCGCCTGTCGAACCTGGGCAAGTATCACAACAACAAACAACTGGATCAACTCATTCAGATACGCAACAAAGCAAGGTAATGCAAGAGAAACGAAACCACGAGGGCGGGGTGACGTCAGTGAGAGAGACGCAAAACACATGACTTCGACAAACCTTTCTTCAGAAATGAACACGACAACTAGCCAAAAAACCATAATATAAAAGTGTCAATTACATTCAATTTTTTAAATGAAGAGTTACATGAAGTACCAGATGAAGTTAAAAAAATCTCCCCAAGTTATTTAATGGGAATTAGCAATCATACAGAATTTATAAATGAAATCAAATCTAAGATAACAGAAAACTTTACCACTCAACTCAAGAGCAATAAAATTAAAATACAATTCCTGAGCATACCCGACTTCCAGACAGTTCCGCAGTTAAATATTTTATAAATTCCAACAAACAATTCCATACGTACTCAGATCCCAGTGTGAAGAGAATTCAAAAACATTCATCACACAATCTCGACGGCATTGAAAAAATAGAAAGTGTTTTTGAATTAAAATACATTTGCAACTCTATATTTAAGCCGGAAAGAAGAAAGAAAACTGTACGTCCCATTCAGTGCCACCGTTGCCTTGTGGACATAGTAAAATTAACTGTAATTACCAAGTTTCGTGTGTGTTCTTTGCAAAAAATTACCTTTCAGCAAACTGTCCATATTGTAGGAAAATAATCTAAAGTAAAAGCAATAATGTAAAATCTAGATTTCAGATCCCAGATCCCACCAATCACGCACGCCACCACCCATTTAGGACTCAACGAGCTTTTCATTCTTGCCCACTACAAACAATATTCCCAATTTCACTCAAAGAGTAACTTATCATAATCAACCAAGGAATGCAAATAATGCTAACCATAAAATATATTAAAATCACCAAACAAACAATCAATTTAACCAATACGGTAAGAACAATACTTTCATTACCAACATCGCACAATTCATCACCAATCACGTAGTCAACCTCGTCAACTCCCTATTTCCAACAATAATACAACATATCCATGACTCTATCGTATCCACAATTAGCAACAGTTATGGAAGATCCACGCCATAAAGTATTAATCATCCTAAACTGGAATGCAAATGGCATCGTAAACAAAAAATCCGAATTAGAACATTTTCTACAGGCAAAAAAGATAGATATCGCATGCATCACCGAGACACATTTTAGCCCAAGTAAAACATTCACCTTTCCAGGAATCCAAACCATCAGAGGTGACAAAAACGAAAATTCAGGGGGTAGTGTATTAATTTTGATTAAGTATATCATTCAACACCACCAAATAACCTTGCCACACACACCAGGTATAGAAAAAATCGGGTTAAATGTACCATATAGCAATAATCGAACGTTAACTATAGTCACCACGTATAAACCTCCCAACATAAAAGTCAATACTACCTCTATCAATAAATAACTTGAATTGCCAAATCCATTTATCATAGCTGAAGATCAGAATTCAAAGCATTCTGCCTGGGAATGTCTGACCACAAACCCGGCCGGCGAATACCTAAACAGAATAAAAAACACATTGCAGCTTAAGGTACTAACGTCCACAGATCCAACCCATTTCCCATATGATTCCAACAAATGAATAGCAGACATATTAGATATAGCAGTAACAAATATGAAAGACCTATTCAACTCTACAGTTGACCATGAATTAGACTCAGACCATAACCCAGTTGTTATAACATCTAAAGTAACAAAACCTCGATTCTCGCCTCCTACCACGCTGAACACTTACAATATAAACTGGAATTATTTTAAAAACTCTGTTGCAAAATCAATACCAAAATTTAAATTACTTGTAATGACTCTCAAAATACAAGAAATCAGAAAGAAACTAAAAAACCATTACCTCCCAATATACTGAATAATAAAAGTTAAAAATAAAACCGAAGGCTTTGGAACACCCTCAAAATCCCAGAACTAAAATAAGAACTAAATCATCTCACTAATAGCTGCAAAAAGGCAAAAAGTACTCACAAACAAGAAAAATATCATCAATTTATTGAAGGACTAAATACTAAAAGCTCTGTGGCAATTCACAAAAAGAAATATATAAGGAAAAAGAACAGGCCGACCTGGATGGCCGAGGTGGCTAAGAGCGAGTACCGACTCAGCGCTTCGCTCCGAGGGGTCGCGGGTTCGAGTCCCGCCTTGGGCATGGTTGTTTATCCCTTGTCTTTGTATGTATGTGTTGTCGCGGAGGGCCTCGAGTTCTGCGGACCCCAGATCAGAGGAGCCCGCAAGTGAGTTGGTGTCTAGTGTATGGTCGAATATGCGTCCCATCGGGACGCAAAGGGTATCCGGCTGTCGGCTGGATAAAAACCCTAGAAAAAAAAGAACAACATTGCTTCACTGTCAACTGGTAATGGAAAAACATATTCACCCATGGAGAAAGCCGAAATTCTAGCAGACTATTTTGTCAGCACATTTACACCCCATGACTCCATAAAAATGTCACACATGATGAAATTTTAAAATTTTCAAACGCTCCTCTATACAACGTTCCTCACAGAAATACATTCATTTCCTCTTATGAAATTAAGCAAATAATCAAAAAATACCTAACAAAAAATCTCCAGGACATGACCGAATTAATACTGCTTTCCTCAAAAGATTACCGGACAATGCCATCGCATTTTTAAATAATATATACAACTCCTACTAAGAACAGGTTATTATCCCCAATCATGGAAACATTCAATAATACATACAATAGAAATATCAAATAAAAATCAATCACGTCTAGAAAATTACAAACAAAACAGTTTTTTACCCATCATGTCAAAAAGTTTAGAAAGATTAATTCTCGTCAGACTAAACAAATACATAAATAAAACCAACTCCATTCCACCTCATCAGCTCGGTTTCCTATCCCATCACTAAATCACGCACCAGCTACTGAGACTAACTGAACACATCCACTCTGCTTTCCAAAAGGGATATCACACCACCACTGTATTTCTAGATGTTTCACAAACATGCAACAGAATATGGCACCCAGCCCTTTACTTCAAACATAGTCAAAATTCGTACGCCAAAGTATTTAATTCGTCATCAAAAATTTCATAGCTAACAGACCTTTCTCAGTAACAGTAGAAGGTCACTGTTCTAACCCCAGACAAATGGCCGCTGGAGTCCCCCAATGTTCGCCGCTATCCCCAATCCTGTTTAATCTCTGCACTGCAGACATTCCTACTTCCCATCAAATAAATACAACACAATTCGCTGATGATACTGACGCTGACACTGCATTATATATCTCCGGCACTTCATTACAAACTCACCAATTCCAGCTCCACCAGCATCTAAATCTAATAACAAATTGGGCAAATAACTGGAAAATTAATTTCAATCCTTCAAAATCAGCAGCAAAACATTTCTCATTAGAAACCTTTGTATATCCATCCCCGCTACTCGTTAATAACAATGCTATAAATTGGACCCCAATGACGAAAAGAATAAAATGTCTTGGATTAAGTTTAGATACTAAACTTAACTGGAAACAACACATTGAGATTAAAGCACAACAGGCATAAACCAAACTAATCCAATTAAGACCTACTAAACTTGTTAATAATAATGCTATAAATTGGACCCCAATGACGAAAAGAATAAAATGTCTTGGATTAAGTTTAGATACTAAACTTAACTGGAAACAACACATTGAGATTAAAGCACAACAGGCATAAACCAAACTAATCCAATTAAGACCTCTACTAAACTCATACAACCATCTCTCACTGTCAAATGCACCAACGCCATACAAATTACTCATTCGCCCAACACTATTATACGCATGTCCATTCTGGACCAATGTCGCCAAAACCAATCTCAACAAAATGCAAATATTTCAAAACAAATATTTAAGATTAATAACAAGAGCTCCATGGTTTATTAATAACAAACAACTACATCACGATATAAACATAAATGAAATAGCTCACCACATACCGTACTTATCGAACAACGTTTACACAAATTAACCCTTCATAAAAGCATCAACCCATTACAGACTCGGAAAAGATCACAGATATAAAACCAGAATTAAGAACAGATTCCCGCTCCATTCTTTCCTCCAGACATTTGCAAATATTGAATAATTCTACTGAGGTGCTATTTCTTTCCTCTCCCTGTATTAAGATTAGTTAAGTACAATTTTAAACTAGATTAAGTTAATTAGATTAAGTAATGACGCAATTGCAAAGTTTTACTTGTAAACTGAACATTGTGATTTCCACTAAACAATAAATAAATTGTTACACATTTTGTCAATTACCATTGTTGACACCGGTAGAATAAAAATGAAAAAAGATTAGAAAAATGTAATAATTAAATATATTTTTATATACATGAAAATTACTCGGTTTTTACATGTTTTACTTTTTATTACCAATTTTTATTTAGCAAAGGGATATCATCTATTCCATTTCACATTTAACTCCATTAAAAGACGCAATTTAAAACAATTTCCAAAATAATAATTTTGAAACTAATAACAAAAGCTCGAACAAGAAACGAACAAAAGAATATGAAATAATAAACAAATTCTTCTAACTTACGTAGCCTCCAAATATTTGTCATCACTATTCATTTTACGTTCAAGTAGCGCAGTAAGTTGGGAGCGGTCGACTATTTTTGTCATCAAATTACTCAAAAAACACTATATTCTTAAAATTTATCATGGACTTCTTTGATGATCTGTTTTTGATGAACTCGTTTTATTAAGAAAAATATATCTTCTTAATTGTAGTTGTAGGAAGACGCCGAGAAAATTTTGTCATGAGACCTGCGGTCAATCATGAGACCTGTGCCATTCCCTTAAACGTTGTTGATAAATAAAATCGATTGATAAACTTAGAAAAAAATCCTCTAACACGTGGCGTAGCTAGAATTCATATTTTGTGGGTCCTTGATACCGAAAAATCGAATGACAGCAAAATATTCGTCCGTCTGTGAACAACGCTAGCGGCTAGCGTTAATTCGATTTTCACCAACACTGATATTCCCCAATTAATCTGGTTAGTGTCGCGATCCCTTGAATTTGAAACCGATATTTCAATTTTGAAGTGTACTTTACGTGAAACCGCTGAGACATTTTCGAAAAAATGGCTTCAACTATTTTTGAATTGTTTAAGGTTCCTTAAACAATCTCTATTCTTAGACAATCTAAATTTCTTACTTAAACAATCTCTATTCTTCTGTGTGGTGGTGTTATACCAATATAACACTACAGAGTCACGAAACAATAAATTCCCGGGAGACGCTGGATTGCTACAATACTGTAATAATATAATGTAAGCAAATCACGGTGCGGGAGTCTAATAATGCAAGCACTGACGCAGGAGTTTCTCAAACCATCAAGGACTGTTGTACTTGACCGTGAAGAACGTGCTGGGCTAAATATAGTTTTTGATGTCGGTATGCAGAGCATTGATGGGCAAACGTAGGCGACAGGTGAAAGTTCTTCGTTTGCAGGCTTCGAAGTGTTGATCCTCGCAAAATAGCTTTACAGCAAATTACGTCTGGCACATTTGTAAACACATTACTCACTTAGTGCCTTTCGCCAAAGAACATCTACGCAAGTGTATCTCTATCGTGGTGCTATAATTAAAAAAAGGTTTTCTATAGAAGCTTTATTCCCGTCGCCAAGATATACTTGTATTCAGTGTAACCTCTCCTCAGGTTGTCTATTAAATATTCATGGATTCGGGGCTATTTATCAATGAAGATTTTGAAAAAAACAAACACAAAGTCATAGTCACAGAACATTTATAATTGGACGTTTTCTTTTACATTTACCAAAATACAGAATGTCAATGCACAAGCAATGATAACAAAACACAAACATTACACAATAAAAAAACACATATCCCCCAAACAACACAAACAAGCTTCACTCAAATTTAAACAAAGCTTTGTTTGCTTCTGGAGACAATCATTTGTCCATTTGCTAGTTTCTTAATGACTAAAGCAAGAATTGAACACTAGCACTAATCAGATTTCAAAAGAAAATAAAGAATGATATGATAGTAAAGTAATATTCACTCAATATTATCACATTCCTAATTGCTCTATCAAACTGGTGTATAAGTATAAAAAACACTAACTAAATTATTATTTTCTTTAGGTGCAGAATTGATTGCAGGTTATTTTTCTTAAAGACTCTTAAAATACATCCCACCTTGAAGACTAAATGGAACAAGTAATGCCTTTAACTTTTAAATCAGAAAATAAACTCCACATGACAAACACATGCAATCCCCTCTGAGATCAACATGAACACATTTTTGAAAATTTACAAGTGTTTAAATGTTAGGCTGACATACATATAGAAATGTAACCCATTATGACTCTTCGGTCATATTAAACTTTTACATAATCAGTATAATAGGATAAATTATCTAGTCTTGCACTCTTCAAGAGCAAAGATGAAGCATAAATACAAGCAAAGCGCAATAAAAGCAATACAAGCAAAGATGAAGCATAAATATGAATGTCTCATTCCATAATACTCTGAATTTTACTCAATGCCTAATTTGCAATACTTAATAGTCACATAGTAAATAAAATAACATTCTGTAATACTCTCGTTTTGTTCAGAAGGAACTGTGATTCGTTACGCACACTATTACAGACCACATGTTCTACGTGCCATTGCACAAGCGGAAACAGTTTGTAAATGTTAGCCTCTATTTACAAAACGTCTTGCAATCTGTCTTCTTTTAAACGAGTCTATTGAATGTTTATGATTCTATTTAACATAAACTGTATTTTCTAACACAATGCATTCTATCAACCGAAGCACTGATCACAATCTCTATTGAATTAACAAAATGTAGAGTACTAATACCTCTTTTTCTTAAGATAAACTCATTCTACGCCGTCTGGAATACTACAAGAACGTTTTTTTCTCGCCCTCTTGCCTAGTGACCTCTCAACGGACGGGTGGAGGGAACCCCCTCCGTACCTCCGATACACTCCTCCGTCTTGGAATAAACTGGTGTCGTCATAGCGGCGGCGGCGGCGCCAAATTCGTTTGTTGATCATTCGAATGGTCACACAATACATATACTTGTATTCAGAGGTTTTCTAAAGGCGCAATAAAGTAATTTCATTCCAATTTTCTTATAATTCCTGTGTGCCAGTCGCAAAGTTGAGAACTCGACAGGGTGAACTACAGTACATACTGATTTCATATATTACATCAAATAAAAACTATTTGGGCAACACATTGGCACAGACTTTCTGGCACTAGTTAGTTTTATTATCTCTTTAGTATACGTTTGCTTTTTGGCCTTTTCCCAGCAGCTACCTATCGAAGCCTAAAATATTTTTTTTTCCAAGGTATCTCAATTTTTCGTTTCTCTAATAGCAGATTTGAAATATGACTTTAAGAATATTATAGAAGCGTAGAATATGGTAATATATTTTCATTGAAAAACAAGATGCATCATAAAATCTATCATTGAAAGATCCTTGAGCATGTGTAGTAGTAGTAATAGTAATAGTAGTAATAGTATTAGTATTAATAGTAATAGTATTAGTGTTAGTAGTAATGGTATTAGTAGTAATAACAGGTAGTTTGAATCGTTGGGTCACAATAATAAAATTTGATACCATTTGATTCACAAAAATTCCTGTAGTTATGAAAGTCCTCTATTGTACTAAATATAATTTTCACTGCATTCTTGATTATTTTTGTAGAAAAGTCACTTTTAACAATTTGTTGTTAATCCTCAATGAAATTATGGAAGTTAAAGACTTTTGATACAATAATGGGTGGAATTTTGATTTGTGGAGGTTGTTCTTCTGTTTGTTGTACTTCCGAAAGTATTGCATATTTATAGCTGATGGAGTTTCAGAAGTTGATGGAAGATTATTTATTTTAGCCACTTTTTTACCTGAAGATTGTCTGTAATTAGTACTTTCTCTCTTTCGAGAATCACATTGTTGCTGAGAACTGTCTGACGTATTGGTAAAGGTATTGTTCATAATTGTATTTGAAGCTGTTGAAATATTTGGATTAAAATTGAAATTATGTCGAGATGGAGGAAATTGAAACAATTGAGTATCAATTGGTGTTACATGTTTGAGAGAGAAATACTTTGATTTTGTGGAAAAGTTGATTCATTAGACAAATTACCTTAATGTATTGGATTTGCATTGATATTATTTGTTGTTGTATCCATATCCGCATTACCTGAAGGTAGGGCAATGTTTGGATCAGACATTGCTACTGAACTGAATCCACCCATAGGTGGAAAATTTATATGGTCCATGTTCTCAAGTTTTTGGTGATCCGAGGCACTTGAATTACATACAAATTGCACCATGTAATATTAAAATTTTTACGATTACTATTCACATATACGTATAATCATAAGCACATCCCACTTGAAATTAAATACATTTTTGGTATTCATATCTTGTTTGCATGTGTCCTAAAGTCTCAAAAAGAAAAATTTACAAAAGTTTATGTCTATTTTTTTTTTCATATAGTATTTGCACTATGTTCTTTTGGTTTCTTTTTTCTTCTTGCACACATTTAATTACATGTGCGATTGTTTCTTCTTCCTGCCAGCAGATTCCGCAGATTTTGACATCTGTTTCCCAAAAGAGATTTTTTTAATATGAAATTTTTACAAAATTTTGCTATGACGATCTGACTTTTCTACTGTCTTCGATTTCAGAGATATATTGGTTTGCCTCTGTGTGTTTTGATTACTTTGTAACACCTGCACTACCGTGTATTTTCAGTTCTGTTATGCTGAATTTGTTAGTGAATTTCTTTGTCTCTCTATACTAATAATTGCTCTATTTTTTGCCCTTCCTCCCATTTTCTCAACGCTTGTTGAGCAAGTGTTTCATCATTTTTGAAAATTCTCACTTTTGAGCTTTTTTTCACAGAAAACTTTTGGGTTTTCGAGAAACTTCCTCAGAAATCATTTGAAGCTCTCGTGTTTACAGATAGAATACTATATAAAATTGCACGCTGTGTAATTACTGACGACGTGAGATATTTAAAAAACATTACATTTGTATAAATTTTGAAAACTCAAAAGAGAACATCAAAATGGCGTATATGTTAAGTAATTCAGTGCATTTAGCACTATTTGTACAAAAAGTATAAAGACAAAAAATTAAGGGGTTTTTGAGACAATATCGTTCAAAAAATTCTGAAAATATGCAATTTTGAGTTCATTTTTCCAGAAAACTTTTGAGATTTCGAGAAACCATAAGAAATCATTTGACTTGTACTCAGAAATGTAACAAAGTAAAAACAATGGCAGTAAAGTAAATATCTACGACGTGAGAGATATAAAAAGAAACTATGAATAAATTTTCAATAATCAAAAGAATAAATCAAAATGGCATTTTTATCATGTTATTTAATGTACTGAGCACTATCCGCACCAAAAGGGTAGTAAAAACTCTCAGCCGTTTCCCAGAAAATCTTATTTTTAATTTTTTAACGAAAAGTTACGCGAAAATTACTCATACGTTGAAAAGAGAGTACATGACTTAATTTAAAGATATGATTTCCTTACGAAGAAAAATATCTATATTTAATATCTTAGTTGTAGTCAGACCCCAACAAATTTGATACTTATGCAATTTTAGAAAATTCAGAGAATTCAAGGAAAATTGGACACGCGCTGTTTGTATAAGCGATCTTTTCAATAGGAGATTGTTCCAGCTGAGGCGATGCCACGTGATGCTACGTGTTTTTGGTGAGAGATATCTGGTTGAGAAAAATCCCCGCAAACCGATACAGCGGGGGAAACCATTTCAGGCGATTAATATATGCATTATGCTTACGGTATTAAAGACATTATGCGTTGACGCGCCCAGAATCACTAATCACTCAATCAATACACCGTCCAAAAACAAGAGATGTTTTGAAAAGTAGTTTATAAAATCATCATTTACGTTTGCGCGGGGGTGAATGTCATTTGACAGAGGTTGTAATTATTAATTTATAATTAAGAATTAACTGACAAAACAAACTAAAAAGTAATAAGAACAATTAACAAAACAGTCTAAAACTCAAGTGTTAAGGTTCTTCTCAAGCGAACAGGAATTTTTCAGTTCACCGTAGAAGAATCCGGGAAGAAACGTGAGGCCCTTCGCCCACTCCAGATGCGTTAGCCGTCTGTCTGTGTGCTGAACTTGAGGAAAGTCCTAGAAAATAGCAAGGTGTCGGGGTCATTTCACAGGAGAGGTATAGTCTATTCTTTGAAGGTAATATAAACCGGGTTCGCTTCAATGGAGCATATCATCTGAGGGTGGTTTTATCAATTATTATTTCATTCTGTAACTTTTACAAAATAGTGATTATGAACAATTTTTCAACATCAAAAACGTATGTTTGTGCGAAACGAAAATAAAAAAAATTAAATACGAATGTTTTTTATATTCGATAAGCACGCAATACACAACCGATGTTAAGAAATCATCCTTAATCTATCGATGTACGAAACATCGATGTTTTTGTAGAAACGTCGAAGTTTCGAAAATGTGCATATGGATATTGCATTCCTAGTTTGCAGGAGCGGGATGCCCCGGTCTTGGCAGCGCAGCGCTCGCGCGGCCACCTGGCGCAATTAGAGCTTCCTGAGGCGGAGGCGGGGGCGTTTAGCCTGTCCGCGCGCGCCCACCTGCGCTCACAAGCAATCCCATTGTCTCCGCAGAGGGTTATAATTAGAAGAGCACAGGTGCTTTGCGGGGGACAAAGACGGCGCCGCTCCCTGCTCCCGTGACGGCACCGAAGCCCCTCGCCCCCCTCAGAGACACACACACAAACGAGGTCTCGGATTCACACCGACAGTGATTAACGCGCACTAACTCAACTAGAAGCTTAACATACATCTTACCTCGTTAATTACGCACAAATTTATTGCAAATGTAACAGCCCAATGAGTTTCTCAAAGTTCCGAAAATTGAAGTGTTTTTACGGATAAGTGAAAATATTACTTTAAATTCTTGAAATCGGTACATGATTTTTTATGTAATAGTCTCTAATAGAGTAGAACTTTAAGAAGGGAATTGGATTTTAATATCAACACGTGTTTATAAGTTCGCGCAATGTAAGGTTTTAAATCTTTATTGATAGGTAAAAGACAGGTTCGTCAATGAAATAAAGCATTATTTATGGAACTAATTTTTCAGGAGATATGAAATGATCAATAACTTCTAAATATTTCACGCTAGACAATTTCATTAAGGTATTTTTAAAAGTTGCATAGTAGAAAAGATTTTTAGACATAATACAAAACTAATATTTTATCGGATACATATATTTTATTAAAGAAGCAAGCGATTTATAAACCAACGTTTTGCAAAAAAGGTACTCGATTCATTACGATAGTTCTCATCATATTCAACTATTTTTTGAAAATTAATCCGCACTTATTACGTATAAAATAGAACCAATTTCCAAATGATTCTGGATCACTAATAGGACACGAAAAATAACTAGCTATAAAACGACTTCCCGCGCGCGTAAAATCGTGATGCGACACCTACAACTTCTTCGTGTGAACCGGGAGCGGTAGCTCAGTGCATCAACTGTCACTGCAGCGCCTCTGACCGGGAGGTCCTAGGTTCCAGTCCTGACGGCGGCAGCATTTTCGACACTAGCTTTTCAGCTAGGTCGAATTCAGTCGCTGTCTGGATGAGAATTCTAGCGGCCGGCTGCTCTGATCGGTAGTTTTCCGTGGTTTCTCCGATCAACGCCAGGCGAATGCCGGAGCAGTACCCTATTAAACGGGCCACGGACCGCGCGCGATCTGTCCTTCCTCTTCCTTGTCATATCCTCTCCCCTTGCACACACACTTACACTAATATGCACTACACTACCACATATTCCGGGAGACAGGTCGGGAGCTTAGGGCTTATCCCGGCTGTGGCGGTGCCCCGCTGGTGAGAGAGTCCTGGTTAGGGGGAAACCCCACTAGCGGACGGTAGGTCGGCGCCGGATCTCGCCATCCGGCGGGGGATGATCACCGCCATCTCCCGAGAAAAAAAACATGCACTACACTAACGAGAACAATGACCAAAGCAGTTGACGTGCCCGGAAACACGGAAAAATCAATCAATCAATCAATCTTCGTGTGAAGTGAGATAAAGAACAGAAGCAACGAACCGAGATCGAAGTTTATAATAAATCTTCCCCTGCTTAAATACTGCCAGTTTCGCATTCAGCAGGTATCTCCACCAGCAGACTAACTCTAGGCTCACGACTGGACTCGTGAGCAGTGCGGAAATGTAGTGAATGTGTGTTTAAGGGAAAGGTGGGAGCAAGAATGAAAAAAAGATAGCGCGCGGTCCGTGGCCCGTTTGTTAAGACATGTTCTGCAGCAGCATTTGTCCGGTCACGATCGGAAAAACCATGGAGAACTACCAATCAGAGCAGCCGGCCGCTAGAACTGTCGTCCGCACAGCGGCTGAATTCGACTTCGCTCTATAGCAAGCACTGAAAACCGTCGTCGGGGCTCGAACTGTAGGACCTCTCAGTCAGATATGATTACGTAGGCTTCCGCGGCCGGAGTATGTCTCTTGGCTGTCCGGGACAAGCCGCGTCGACGCAGTACTCTCTGAGGAAGGCCACAATATGTTGGCCGAAACGTCAGCTACGAGAAGATCGACGCAGCTTGTCCCGGACAGCCAAGAGACCTCTCAGTCAGGGTTTCTGCAGAAGCAACACTGAGCCGGTAATGACCGAAGGCAAACGCTTGAGCTGCAATGTTGTAGACGCGAGTGGCGCCCCGCTAAGAATAGCCTGCGGGTGACGCTAGCGGCAAAGCGGGGGCTCGATTCACCCGAGGCGCGGATGGCGAGCTCTTTTGGCCGCGGACAGCGCGCCTCCCACTCGCCTGCAGAGGGCGCATCACCGCTGACGCACACGCCGAGCACGCGGCTTCGCATGAATGAACCAGCCACAAGGAGCATCATGGAAACAGGTCCGGTTATGTCATCCAACATCTTCGGACGAATATCTTTCTTATTCCACTTATTCACATCAGCATCCAGAACAACTACTTTGCGAAAACAAAAGTGGGAGAAAAACCCTTGAATTTCATTGTTTGACATTCATAAAATGTTCTGTATGATTCTTGATGAATAATATTAAATTGTTGTTGATTGTTTTTAAATGTTACTCTTACTCTCATCAACAGATCCTTCACGATAAAAGTCAATACAACTTTTTCAACCCCTCGCAATATAACTTTAGGCGTTCTTCAGGGTTCAGTACTCCCTCTTATTTTATTTAATATTTACATATATATATATATATATATATATATATATATATTAATCCACAAATGACAGACATTGATTGGCACTTTTTGTAGATTACACTGCCCTCTTTAGATATAACCTTTGCCCAAGACAGAATTCAAAATGGTCTTATAGAATTATTAATATAGGCAGATTAATGGATAATTAAAATTAATTCAGATAAAGCAAAGAACTTTTTATCAAACAAAAACACAACCTTAAAATAACTGAACCCCTCGTTAAATAGAAAATCATCTTTAAGAACAGAATGTCAACTATCGATTTTGAAATCTATAACTATGCCATCCCTTACTCATGCATGTCCAATCTGAGGTACTCTACATCATCTGGGCCTACATCATCAGCAATAGATAAACTCTACGCAGTATGAAACAAATGTCTTCGAAAAATAATTCTAGCCCAATGATTTATATCAAACTCACAGATTCACACAGAACTACAAGTAAATAAATTAAAAATCGTATTTACAAATATGAGAACAATTTTTATTCGGCACTCAATTCCTCTCATTTAATTAAAACATTTCATTTAGTTCATAATGCTATACTCTGTCGGATAAAATCAAAATTCCCCTTCCCTAAAGAAACAAAAAATTAAATACAAAATTGACTACACTTTATCCACAAGTATTACTTTAAATATTTCTAATTATTTATTGAATACAAATAATAATATTAAAAATCTGTATTTTTAAGAAATACGATGAAGATCTCAATATGTTTGGGACGACAAATCTTAAAAAATTATTTACTAAAATTATTAAATCCCTTGAATAGAAGTCGAAGAGGTTGTTGCCCTGATACGGACAACAAGATGAAAATAAAATGAAACAATCTTACTCTAATTGGGTCGTTGTAATCAATGTTGTCTTCATTGTCTTCGAACTCTAGTCAAATATTGAACATACAATAAGACAACAAATAAAACTTAATTTTAAATATTTTATTCTTAACTTGTGATACCGTTCAAAAGAACTGACATGAACAATAAGAACTGACAGAAAAGATGTGAACAAGACACACGTTCACAATGAAAAATATGAAATAAAAACCACGACCTGTACAAGAGCATTTACTTTCTCATTTGCTTGGTAACGATTACCTCATAACGTAATATTGAACCTTCCATCCTAAAACTACTACTTTAAACAACGTTGTCGTTCAATACTTTAAAAGTCGCATTAACAATGACACTCCAATGGGAAGAGGAAGGGAGAAGGAGTTAACGGGGGACGCCAGAGTCAATTGCAATAAAATTGAAGTGAACATTTTTGTGGCGAACAATTACAACCTTCTTACTATGTAAAGGCGAGAATGTAAAAAGTAATGAAAGTTATATCAGTTAAATCATAGAATAGCAATTCCCACAATGTAATACTTATGGCCACATATTAAGCGCGTAATCTTGTATCACTATTCTCTACATATTGCCATGTTACTACTAATAAATTGTCAGGGGACATAGTTGGGAAAAAGCACAAACAAATTGCTATGTCACATAACTATCGTTATCTTTTATTCATCTCACACATTTGCGCGTCATGAATCAATTTGATCATTTCAGTTCCTAAGCTAAGGCCGCCTCATGATTGCTTTAAGAGAATGTATTTCGGATGATGACGTGCAGGCCAAACTCTCCGGCATGCTAACGATCGAAATCAATGTCTGCGATGATAACGACGCGTCATTCGTCTTCGTTTTGAGGCGAAGGACGGGTCCGCAGTGCCGGGGGCACGCCGTACTGTGATCATGATCAACTTCAGAACCAGCATGTCCACGCTCCCACTAATGAGGTTCTGATCATCAAATGAACTAAGCGTGAAGGAATGTTCACTATTATTCTCTTGTTGTCTTATCCTTGACAGAATATTGGCGACCAAATGTGAGGCAATTTGTTCCGTGCACTGCAGAGTAATTATGAAAGAATGGTGGCAGACACAGACTTTGACTTCTCAGACACGAATACATAGCTAAAGCTAAAACTTGTGTAGGTGGGATTCGAACACATTACCGTGCTGAAATGATTTAGTTAGGCATTTGAACAATTTAGTTGAAAAAAAGGGATGTAAGGGGGATGTAGTGACGATTAATACAAAAACCGCACGGGCCAGGATCAAACAAATGTTTTATTTTGGGCGTATTGTTTTCGGATCTATTTCTACAACCTAACCTGAAGAGAAACAGAGAAGATGCTTACAAGTAGAATGAGTGGATGTTTTCGCTCTCGAGACTCAAACCTGTGATACTTGGGTCTGAACCTTCGATCAGAGCCGCAAGTCTTTTGGCTCTCTAACCACTGAATAGAGCTATCCAGGAAAACAAATAGATTTTAACTCTTTAATATAAATATAACTATGTATCTGGGAATTTGTGAAATGAAAACAATTGGACTTAATTAAGCCCTAATTGATATTTATAGGAGTATAATAATAATAATAATAATAATAATAATAATAATAATAATAATAATAATAATGAAAAACATACAAAACTAGTGGTGCAACAAAATGGCAGAGACTTTCTCGTACTACTTGGTTTCGTAGTGTCTTCTGTCTGGGTTGGCTTTTTTGTTTTACCCCACTCTTTCTCCACCTGCTACCTATTGGCGACTAAAAATATTTTTCACGTTTTCTCAATTTTTCTGTCCTTTAATAGCAGAATTGCAATATGACTTTAATAATTATGAAGGAGTAAAACTTAGTAGTATTCATTGAAATTTTTGGATTGATTGATTGATTTTTTCGTGTTTCCGGCACGTCAAATGCTTTGGTCATTAGTCCCGTTAGTGTAGTGCAGGTTTTTTTCTCGGGAGATGGCAGTGATCTTCCCCCGCTGGATGGCGAGACCCGGCGCCGACCTACCGTCGGTTGACAGACTTGTTCGGTAACGAGAAGTCTCATGCTATAATTGTGTATGGCCTCAGATCCCTTTCGAGGACAAAGCTGTCAGTATATGATATACCTTTCTCTGTTCCTTCTTATTCTCTCTTCGCTTCTGTCGATTACACAAGTGCGAAGAACGATATCTATAATTCCATTTTCACTTATACCGTTTCAAAATTCAAAAGAGAGTTCACAGTAGCATTTCATAGAGACATCGTGGCGAGAAAATAAATCCGTGGTCGTCATAACGGATGGTTACGTGCTATAAAGATTCCAAAGTAAAGGTAGTTTCCATCTAAATAAATTGTAAAGTATATTTTAGAGTAACAATGAAAACGTGAATCAATTTAATAATTAATTTGTTTACAATAATTATTTTTAAATGGTGATTCTCCAATGTTTCCTGTGTTTTACCCCCTCCCTCCTTTAGCAAGATTAAATGCCTTTTCTGCATGACTTGGTAAAAATAAATGACTTTTTCCCCATCTATTTTAGATACAATAAATGCCTGAACTTCCGGTCTCTAATTATAAGACTCGTGCAAATAATAATTACCGCTTAATCTAATCCGATTGTTTACATTTCACAAACTGCCAGGCAACACATGAAGGCACTGGGCGGGGCGGGAAGCGACTGGGCAAGCCCACAGCGCGCGCAGGCGGGGGTGCTGCCAGAGGGTATAGAGCGATTTTCCTAAGGATGAGCCAAAGTGACAGCTAGTGCTAGCAACATAACTGAAGGTTCTGTGGTCGTCGTGCCCTTAACTTCCATTAGACCCATCGTGCCCATTAGACTCCCTTCCCGCATTCGTTCGTTTCCAGTTGGCTAACTTGTAAATGGCTTAGACTCTTCCTTCAGTGATGTCCTCGTCCGACAAAAATATAGTACGCCACGAGAAATAATTGAAATTAGGAAGTGCATTGTTATGTGCTCTTCTGTAATTTTTTCCTTCTATTAACATTACATTAAATTTATTTTTTGTGTGATAAATATTATGTTTATTTTAAAACCGAGACATGAATGCGAGATGCGGGATGCGATGCCGGTTAACGTGCTTCCGGCTTAAAATCATTTTTCTTTCTGTTTACATTCGTTGCAGTTTTCTTTAACTGATTGTGAGAGTATGTTAAGAGATTTTCCACACACGGAATTAAATTTAAATATTTTCTGGACTCGCGTAGGTGCATATACATCAGCGAAACTCTTAGACTTCTGCATAGGGATGTTTTTACAAGAGCCATTAGCACTTTGTGAAGGGGCGTGGCAGAACAACTGTCGCGGCTGAGGGATATTTCTCTGAAATACATGTGATGTTCACTTGTTTTCACGATTGGTTTCGTTAGGTTTTTTCGTGTTTCCGGGCGCGTCAACTCCTTTGGTAATTAATCCTGTTAGTGTAGTGCATGTTTTTTCTCTGGCGATGATCTTCCCCCGCTGGATGGCGAGATCCGGCGCCGACCTACCGTCGGCTAGTGGGGTTTTCCCCTAACCAGGACTCTCCCACCAGTGGGGCACCGTCCCGGCCGGGACAAGCTCTAAGCTCCCGACCGGTCTCCCGGAATATGTGGTAGTGTAGTGCATGTTAGTGTAAGTGCGTGTGTAAGGGGGAGAGGAAGGAAGGATAAGGATAAGGAAGAGGAAGGAAAGATAGTGCGCGGTCCGTGGCCCGTTTGGAAGGGTACTGCCCCGGCATTCGTCTGGTGTTGATCGGCAAAACCACGAAAAACTACCGATCAGAGCAGCCGGCGGCTAGAATTCTCCTCCAGACAGCGACTGACTTCGACCTAGCTGAAAAGCTAGTGTGGAAAATCCTGCCGGCGTGGGGAGTGGGAACCTAGGACCTCCCGGTCAGAGGCGCTGCAGTGGCATCAGTTGGTGCACTGAGCTACCGCTCCCGGTTTGTTTTCGCGAACTGTCACTTTGGCTCATCCTTAGGAAAATCGTTCTATAGCGGGTGGGGTGCGGCGCGGCGGGGCGGGCGACGACGGGCGGGGCCCTGCTCAAATTCCGGAGCTGAGGCCGCCCGCTTTCTCGCGCGCGTCTCTGAACCAGGTTATTTGGCAGCGGCTCAACGGCTCTGCGACTCTGGGACTCGCTGACACAGCGAACGGAGTGGCACTAGTAACACGTACCCCACTCACTAGCAACGTGCACACTAAGAAAATGAAAGGTCGCCTGACGCCTCTCTCATGTTTAATCCCCTATCCATAAATCTGTAGGTACTGCATTTCTAATGTTGTATGTTATAAAACCGATAATATGTGTGTAACGTAAAAATGAGTACTTTTTTTAGCAGCAGCAACAGCAACAACAAGAACATATAAAAATAACTTGTTTGAGTGTCGATAGAACACTTACACTAATGAGGACGACTGGGCTATGCGAATGGTACCCTTCCTTCTGATAAGACTTTACTGGTAATATCTTGCTCTTTCTGCCTTAGGAATTTTTAAGGAGTGCATTCTTAAGTTATTTAATAACAAACTGTGTGTTTGTTTCGTAAAGTATTCAATACATCAAATGTAGAGAACTGGCATGGGCGTGAAATATCATGTGAAATGTCTATCTAAAGGTTAGGGAGTTGTCTTTCCTCTTTTCATTTTTTGGATCTTCGAAACACTGGCAATTGCGTGAAACAACAAGACAGTCTGCGGAGGAAAATTCCCGCAATTCAAATGTTAAGAGTCATAAATACCGCAGATCTTCTCGATGTCACCGCAAAGATACGACCATAAACAAAGGTTGGAATGTTTATGGCTGGTCGTAGAAAACGAAGTAAAAGATACCTAACGACTTGAGTATGAAGCTCAAGTAATGCGGAAATATACATTTTTATCCACGGAACGAGCTACATGAAATTGCAGACTTAAATTAATCTCACAGTTCTATTTTAAAGACTGAATTATCATCAGTTTGCTTGAAATCATTTTAACTCAACTGATGACACGGAAAAGAAGGAATGAGAGAAGAGGGAAAAATAAAGATCAGGGAGTGACAAAATGATAGAGAGCAGGGGAAAAAACTTATACGACAGGTACAGAGAGACAGAGTAGTGAATAGTAAATAGAATGACATACATGTTGAGATAAGACAGATGTATGCCCTCTAGAATGAGTTATATCTTCAAACAATAAGTTTGGATACTAGATAAGCACATAGAAAGAAAAAGTAAAGCAAGCAAACGAAAAACATTGCATGACCTTCCTATATTTTTTCGTAGAAAAATTTAACGTTGAGAGATACTTTTCCAGAGTCGGTTTCGCGTAGGATTGTACGTAGCGCTCTCTGCCACTCGTCAGGACGGTCATCAACTCATCAGCATGCAGCCTTCCGTTGCACTCCAAATGTACCAAGGGTGGCGAACAGAACCTAGGACGATACAACCACTCGATAGACCCATGACAGAGACCTGATAGCCCCATGGTGCAGGTGAACGTGCGCAGGGCGATGACGGCGCGTAGTGGAGCGGTGAACAGGACGGTGCGAGGCGGGAAGGGACGGGGCAGGGCGAGTCGGGGTGAGGCGAGGCGGGACAAGGCGGGGCAAGGCGAGGAAAGGGTGACGCGTGGCGAGGCATGGAATGATACGGGGGGGGGGTGGGGCGGGGCAGGGCGGGGCGTGCTGTGGAGGGCGTGGGGTGGCGTGGCGTGGCGCGGGGGGCGTGAGGTGGCGTGGGGTGGCGTGGCGTGGCGGGACGAGACGGGACGGGACGGGTTCCAACCGGCGCACCGCGAGCGCAACAGCGGCCCATTGGAAGCTGCCCTTGACCCTGGCAAAGGCTGCGGGCGCCCATGCTCACAGGAAACGACGCGACGCACGCGACGTGGCAAGCGGAGCAGACGAAGGCGCAAGTTGAGGGAATGAGTTTGCGCGGAAAAGAAAAATGCACACTGGAGATCTGAAGACGTGAAAATCAACACGTGAAAATGCAAATAATCTTAGAAGACTAGTGGTGCTAAAACCGCACGTACTTCCTCGCCCGTAATTTTACGCAAAATTACTCAAAAAGTACTAAACTTTTCGAAAAATTGTACATCACCTTATTTAAAAATCTATCTTTAAGCAAAATATTTCACTGAGGGAAAAATCTCTATCTTTATTATTTTATTTGTACGAATACCGAAACAAATTAGAACTTTTGCAATTTTCGAAAAATCAGATTTTTTAACAAACATAAAACCTAACCCATTCTCTGATACGTCCTTCACACTATCCAACAACAAAATTTAATCAAAAACGTTGAATCTATCTTTTTCAAAAATTGGAAAATGGCAGGGGCAAAATATCAGTTTCAAATTCAAGGGGTCATGACATCATCCAGATCAATTGAGGCATTTGAATTTTGGAGAAAGCGGCTAAACGGTTTAGCCGCTAGCGTTGTTAACAGACGGAGAGAAAGACATTTTGCCGTCATTCGATTTTTTGGTATCAACATCCCACAAAACAAGAATTCTGGCTACATCAATTGATACAGGATTTTTTTCTTCATTTAGCAACTGGATTTTTCGTTACCAGGGCCTTGTAATAAAGAGTGTTTCTGCCAAAAATTCGCTGCTTCTTCAGTCAGCATTATATGACTTTCTCCCTACAGCGTAAGCGGTAGCAAGAAAGTAAAATGTAGAACCAGATGTATAATATAAACCCCTCTCCACATGTGACAAGTTTTTTACTGTTTTTGACGCAAAACATTTCAAATAAATATTGTTTTTAGAAAGATGCATCATCTACTTCACCTCCTATTGCCACTATTATCTCAAGGTACTTCTCAGAGGTTAGTTCAATTTCAGAAGTGTCCTGTCTTCTGGTACTTCGTCCAACATCTCGATGATCAAGTTTATAATTCTGAATCTGATTGGTAATTCGTGCATCCACAATCTGGCTATACGATTCAGCCGATACTTTTTGATTTGCCACACATAGTTTTATATATTTGATTATTTTATCATAAAACCTTTATATTTGTAGTACATGGGATGTGATGTCAGAGTAAAGAATAGTCAGTGCCTTCAATGTGACACGTTTCCCAACTTTATTTTTCAATGCTGTTCTCCGAGTTCCATTTTTTATGGGAATTTATTACTTTGCTTTTACTTCATAAAAATTATTCATAAAAATAAATAAGGTTGCTTACCATGTTCATGGCGTGTGTTTATTTTCTGCCTGGAGGGATCTGAACAGGATCTGGAATGATGATCACCAACGACAATTAACGAAAAGAGCCAAAGGAAAATCAGAAGTAACAAAAAAAGTAGTAGTATACAAATCAGAAACGAAGAAAGAATCTGTCAAAATAGGTCTGATATATAAGGAGCGTTTTACTTCTTATCCCACTCCCGCCCTTTCCCAACAAGATAATCACAACGACATGGTTGGTCGGCGTGAGGCATGAGTTACGCGACGACTGTTACGCCTAGCACGGAACAAGGAATTGGGTTGCACCCGCGGTCGCCATCTCGGTACGGCGCGACCTCTCCGAGCAAAATGCCGAGACTGATTGTAAGCTTTCATATGCATTTATGCATTTTTGCGCTCCGCAGTCAGTGGGGCGGGGCGCCCGGCCCCTTCGCTCCATGCGCCCCCCCCCCGCCCCCGCCCCCGCCCTCGTTCCAGCGCCACGACTCGACTCGAGTCGACTCCGGAAAAGTTCTCATCTCGACGTCCCCCGTCGCAGATGTGGATATATGAGGCTTTACATCAATGATGCATGATTTTCATCCACATAAAAATATCTAAAGTGCTGATATATAAGCATGACCTAATAAATTTAATATTATTATATCATAAATTGATCAATAAATAAAATTAATACATCAGTGTAAATGTGATGACTAGGGAAAAGATTGTAAGGTACGGACCCTTTTAAAAAATATAGCTTTTTTTCGTACAGATAATTTAATATGCGTATTTCGGAGATGAAATGGAGCAAAATGAACACAATTTGTTGCATCTTTTTGCACATTTTCGTGAGATTACTTACTACATTACGCCACCTTTTCCCTCTTCTTTATACTTCGGCCCGTTTTTCTCCACTCTTTTCTGCGTTTTTAAAAGATTGAGCAGATAAACGTATTTTTTTCTCTTCTTGAGCAGCTTTTTAAGATCTCCTTTAATCACAAGTCAACAATATTAAATAGATATTAAAATATCGTTTATTAAACCACCAGTGATTTATATCTCAGCACCAATGGACTATCTTCAGCTGTGAAGTAAAATATAAATTTCAACCGAGTTCCTGGAGTAGTTTAACCACTTACCGCCGGATTGAAAGTGCTGGCTTGAGAGTAAAATCAGGATTTGCCCATTTAAATAGATATACAGAAATCCACGTGTCTGTCACCCGAGGGAAAGATTTACCCTTGCCGTTGTGTGGTCGTCAATAGTAAAAGAGCACTGACAGCGCCCGTGCGCCGCTTTCTGGCTTTAGAGGGAAATGAGAAGGGAGTCAGGGGAAGTGAATCACCTCCTACGGACTCCACAAAGAACAATTTGGTACAAAATGATACGAATATTCTAGAAACTGTGTTCATGTATCTGGTTTAAACCTTAATACAGTTATTTCAGCATCACCTTATTTTGCAACCCTTTTGTACGAATTTTCAGAACATTTCCCCTCCCTTTTACGACCATAATTTGTACTTTAAATTATTTCCCTATTGATGACAGAGATTTTGTCTAGAATTAAAAAGTGCTCTCATTCCATATTTCTGGTTGTATTTATGCATTTATGAAACTTGTTGACACTTGTAATATGGAAGGACCAGCAAAATTAATATTTTGTGTTCAAAAGAACTCTACATTTTCGAGGGAAGACCTTAGGGATATTAACATTTTATTGCTTAGGGTTATTAACATTTTAATAGTAAAACATTTGTAACTCGGTAGTTTACACGGCAACAATTTCTTCACTTGTTTCCACATAAAATGCAATTGATTGAAATACTGTGACTTTTTTGCTATTGAATTGTTATCTTGAATTGTAAGAGAAACGACTTGTATCAATTTGGTATAATTACATAAAGAATAGACTAGTGTTTACATAAAAAATGTAACTAACTTGCTTTATCAAATCAGTTTGCTAAGTTGAAGTAACTTACACTAATAAGAACGTAATAATCATACTGATTGTCTTTCGTCCAAGAGAAGCTGAATTTGTTTTGGCAAGTCATTAGCCGACCTAATTCCCGGAACAGTTTTGCCTAGCACTGAACCAGTTTTGCCTAGCACTGAATGAAAGCGAGAGTAATTTTGGGATATTCAAGAGGAAATATCCTCAAGCCTCTACATGGAGTTGCAGTTGTCTCACCAGACCCTAAACGGAGATAAAAACACGCAGTTATTTGTAACAAAATTCCAAGTTTGACCTTGACACCTCTGAACACCAGAGATCAGCACGCCCGATAGTGGCCCGATCGCCAGGGACAGTTGTGTTGCGGAGGAAAACAGCCGCAGAGGGCGCCTCGCCGCGGGGCGTGCGGGACTTGTGGGAGGGGGAGAGGGCGGCGCTGGGAGGGGGTAACGAGAACCGCACAGTGGGCTCAAGTTATATCAAAAGGGCACTATCATGTTTTCCTTGATGATCCAGCAAAGTTCCGAAAAGCAATGTTACATGCATTTAATATAAATAAATAATATAAACCAAATAGAGCTATTCATCAACATTTCACTGTTTCAAGTCTGTTCCCATTTAAATTTGTATTGATTGATTGATTTTTTCGTGTTTCCGGGCACGTCAACTGCTTTGGTCATTACTCCCGTTAGTGTAGTGCATGTTTTTCCTCGGGAGATGGCGGTGATCTTCCCCCGCTGGATGGCGCGATCCGGCGCCGACCTACCGTCGGCTAGTGAGGTTTCCCCTAACCAGGACTCTCCCACCAGCGGGGCACCGCCCCAGCCGATACAAGCTCTGAGCTCCCGACCGGTCTCCCGGAATATGTGGTAGTGTAGTGCATGTTAGTGTGTGTATGTGTAAGGGGAGAGGATAGGACAAGGAAGAGGAAGGACAGATCGCGCGCGGTCTGTGGCCCGTTTGTTAGGGAACTGCTCCGGCATTCGCCTGGTGTTGATCGGAGAAACCACGGAAAACTACCGACCAGAGCAGCCGGCCGCTAGAATTCTCCTCCATGCAGCGACTGAATTCGACCTAGCTGAAAAGCTAGAGTCGAAAATCCTGCCGCCGTCAGGACTCGAACCTAGGACCTCCCGGTCAGAGACACTGAAGTGACATCAGTTGATGCACTGAGCTAACGCTCCCGGTTTTAAATTTGAATATTACGTATGAATATCACCAGTACGAACAGATTGAAGACATTATCAAACGTCTTTAATCCCTTATTGCAACATTTCTTTTGAAATATTGTAATTAAGTTTGAGATATTTAATTATGAGTGCATAATTACCCTTAACATTTCTACGCCGGAAAATGCTGCATTCGATCTCTCAACATTAATACTTCCTGTTCATATACTTTTCGTACTACACACCTTTCCTCCTTTAAAAGGTCGTCTTTTCGCTGTCGACTGCTTTCGGTGCGCGTCGGCGATCAGATCGGCCCGGGAACCCGAGGGGTGGGCCGTGGTGAGCGGGAGGCGGGGGAGGGGAGCGGGCGGGGGCGCACGTACGGCGCGCGGGGGCGGGGCACCTGCTGCCCGCGCTTTCACCGCGCAGGCGTGAGGCAGGTAAGGGACGCGGATCCGCGCGAAAGTGGTCCAAGGCTGCGTCAGGCTGCCGCCGCTCGCGCGCCATGGCGCCCCGCCCCGCCCCGCCCCGCCCCGCCCCACCCCGCTCCGCCATGCCTCTCACAGCTCCGCTCCCGCCGCTGCCGCCGATCGGCTTCCGCGCGATCTGCGCTCGAACCGCTTGAGCACCCATTACGACTCCTAAAATAATGCTCATGCTTCTTGCTTTCTCTCCTGCCAGCTGAAGCGGTTAGGACACTGTAGTGGCAATTCATGACACTACAGTGCCTTTGACCGTGAGGTCCTGGGGGTCGAGTCTCGCCGGCGGCAGGATTTTCGATGCTAGCTTGTCAATTACGTAGAATTCAGCTGCTGTCTAGAGGAAAGCTCTAGCGACCGATTGGTCTGATTGGTATTTTTCTATGGATTCTTCCATCAACACCAAGTGAATGCCGGAGCAGTACCCTAACAAACGGGCCAGGGACCGCGCGCGATCTTTCCTTCCCCTTCCTTGTCGTATCCGCACCTTTTCTTACACACACTTTGACTTGCACGCGCTACACTACCACACTTGTCGGGAGACCAGTCGTGAGCGTAGAACTTGTTCGGGATGGGGCGGTGCCATCCAGCGGGGGAAGATCACCGATACATGACGTGATAAAACATGCACTACACTTACGGGCCTAATAACCCCCAGCAGTTGACACAACCGAAATCCCCAATCAATCAATCAACCAAAAGAAATGTTTCCTCTCCGTTTATCTATATAATTGAATTCGACTACGGGAGAAACTAGAAGACAATGCAGCCTCCTTGTGAAAGTTGTCTATGTTTTTGTTGTATACTCTTAAACTCAGGGAAAATACGAAAACAATGAAACAATTTCGATTTTGACTGAAAAAGGCCAATATTAGATTGTGTTATTGCCCCTATTCTCATACTGCGCGAACTGACTGAGTTCTCATGGTCAGTCCGTCACTGCTTACAACATAGCAACGTCACGCGACACCAAGACTCCAAGTATGAAGCCACCCGCGATTAAATATTTGCTCCTCGCATGTTGCGTTTTGGAAAAGTAACATTTTTTTTGTTTGTTTTTGGTTAGCTCGGAACGGTGGTATTGTATGTATTGTGATGTCCCGACTCTACCGCTGATCGCAGAACATGTGATTCTGTCCTTTTGGTCCATGGCAGGCATGAGACTTACAAAAATTTCATTATTTTCAGGGAGGTTGAAATTTCGCCTACCTCACATCACGGAGAGCAGGAAATTCCATTCATACTCGAGACTTCACATCTTAAGAATGCAAGGTTGGTGAATTTAATGAGGGCCGACATGTGGCTTAACGTAAAATAACTGAAACTACCATTACTTACTTCTACTAGTAATTATAGACGAGAAAGAGAGATTCCTCTTGCCTGTGCCGTTGTCGGTGAGGTGAATGGCGCACGGAACGCAAAGGGACTTCTGCCGCCCCTTTTCCATCCGCCAACGCCGCTACCCGCGGACGCTGCCCAGCACGAGATCCCGCGAACATAACCCGGTACCGCTGCCAACATCACTGTTTACTTTCATTGTTTCTTGTGTAGGTACACCCTGAATGCAAGTTTTGGCTGCTTTATGCGTAATATTGAGAAAACAAAAGTAAAATGTAATTTTGAATATTTTGTGGCAATGTAGGTAGGATAAAAATATCTACCTAGACTCGGATTTGAACCCGCCACTCCTTCAGTTCTGGAACAACAACACTGAGCTGTCCATTCACTGCTCTACTACCACCACCACTACAACTTTTCACAGGTGTACATTTTACCTAGAAAAAGGTCACAAATTTCTTTGCATAGGTTGTGCGTACCCAATGGGTAAATTTGTGGGGCAATGTTTACACCGACGGTGAGATAAATAATATTACATGTAATAATAGTAATATTTATTATAGGTCGATTATCACAAACATGGTTCTTTTTGCACTAATTCTCGAGAAATAAAAAAATGCGTGTTTTGAGAAGTTGAACCTCGCTATGTAATTGGTTTAGAACAAATATTTTAGACAAAATTTGTAAGAAAATATATCTTCTTTAAAATTGAATTGAATCATTTTTCTACAAGACTTACAGTTAAAGAGCAAAAACGAAAAAGGAAGCAAAAGTATCGATTTTTTGGGCTTCCCGGAGTTAGCACAGGGTAAAGGAGGTCGAAAACGGGGTTTTAAGGGTACATATTTCGTCATATAACATACCTAAAGCAAAAGGTTGTAGTACCTTTCCCCTAATAACTGCCGTTCTTAATTGCTTCGTACAACATATCCAAAGAAAAAGTTTCTAGGACCTTTTTCCGGGTAACTCCCTTTTTCAGTACCTACCGTTTGGACTATTAGTGGTCTATCACAATAACATAGCTTTTTGTCGGACCGCGCGGACCCTCGGAACCTGTCACTTAGTGGAACACCGTAGAAATTGTTCAACGGGCAATTCCACGGTAGTCGCAATGTGATCGCTATAACGCTCTGCAGCGTCGCTAAGCGTGTGGCAGCGAAGACCGGAAAACTGCTCCCAGGCACTATCCACACGCGGGTGACTTCATGTGCCTACCGGAGAGTGTTTCTCGCCCTGTCGCGTTAAGTGCTCAACACTCGAAGGGCTTAAGTGAAACTGATGCCACTGCAGCGCCTCTGACCGGGAGGTCCAAGGTTCGAACCCTGACGGCGGCAGGATTTTCGACACCAGCTTTTCAGCTAGGTCGAATTCAGTCGCTGTCTACAGGAGAATTCTTGCGGCCGCCTGCTCTCATCGGTAGTTTTCCGTGGTTTCTACGATCAACACCAGGCGAATGCCGGAGCAGTACCCTACCAAACGGACCACGGACCGCGCGCGATCTGTCCTTCCCATTCCTTGTCCTATCCTCTCCCCTTACACACTCACACTAACATGCACTACACTACCACATTTCCGGGAGACCGATCGGGAGTTTAGAGCTTGTCCCGGCTGGGGCGGTGCCCCGCTGGTGGGAAAGTCCTGGTTAGGAGGAAACCCCACTAGCCGACGGTAGCTCGGTGCCGGATCTCGCCAACCAGCGAGGGGAAAATCACCGCCATCTCCCGAGAAAAACATGTACTACACTAACGGGACTAATGACCGAAGCAGTTGACGCGCCCGGAAACACGAAAAAATCAATCAATCAACTTAAGTGAACATGTGGTTATCTTTTTTCTTAGTCATCTAAAATTGCACCTCCGTACCTCCCTCATCATTGCACATCGTATCTCCCTCCTCCTGCTCGCATGTAATTAGCGGAGGAGTGATCAGATTAGTCCGTTGATTTTAGTTCGAGTTACGAGTTGCGCACTTCTGATGAGCGACCCACCGCTTTGCCTATCGTTCAATGTTGCACTTTTGTTCCAACAAAAGAGCAACAGTCTCGATTCTTAGTCGGGTCCATGTCCGATGTGATGTTTTTATATTTCTTTGGTGACTCACCCTCCGCCATTCCCTGTTCATTACATCATAGTCGGTCGCAGCGAATCGCCACATCCTCAAGGAGCCGCAAGTGGGTCGGCTATTCGCCCTTTCTTCGTAGACACCCTAAACTGTTAATATCCTCTCCCTTCAGGCCTGTTCTCAGAACTCTGTGCCTCGCAGAAGAGTTCGTAATTCCCTCCAGCACCGTATGTGAGTACCGATTTATTTTCATTGCAATGAAAATAAATCAAAAATCTTCACACTAAAGTTGTTGAGCAATACGCACTCATCAATAAATGAAATAAAAAAAGAATACGAGATTACCAACCTGAAGATAGTGATATGGCCATTGACGGCGCCCTCAGGGAATGAATTTTGAACGGTGTTAGAAAGGCAGCTCACGAAGACGCGCAGGGGCAGTTATTGAAATCTGATGATAAATTTGAAATTTTATGATAAAAAACGGATCGGCAGTGAACTCTCGGTAGTCGCAGGTAACACCCACGCTGAGCACTATATATGTATATGTGTATATATATATATATATATATATATATATATATATATATATATATATATATATATATAGTGCATTTGCAACTCTTCCGATCAGGCGTCGGTCGTTATCCCTAAGTGAGCTGTGCACAGCGTGGGCGTTGCGTCCGCCCACCGAGTGTTCACTGCCGATCCGGTTTTTATCTGTGATGCCTTCTCACGCACGAGTACTCATGCTTTTGCAATGGGAGATGGGTTGAACAATCTCAGCGGGCTCCGCTGGCGGGGCGTAAACCCGCTGGGCTCCGGCCCGGCTGGCGGCCGGCGGCTCGGGGCTGCAGCAAACTCGACGCGACGGCGACCGGAAAAACCTCGTACATCGATGCGGCCTCGGCTAGATCCACCAAATTGCTCGCCACTTCTCGGTTGCAACCAGTTCTTCTGCGTTGCCGTTGGCTTCGATTCCCTCGTTAGCAGACGACGGTCGAAAAATGCATGTTCTGAAGACTGATCTGCAGCCGTGGTAGCGTGGGTGATGCGCTAATTATAGGCCGTGATCCGGCGGGTCTTGACGGTGCGAATTTTGCTTAATATGACTGTCAGTAATGTCTTTTGCACTTTTTTACTTGGGCTCATATCGTACGCTTCTTACGCGTCGTACGTCACAGTCAAATTCTATTTGACCATTAAAGAAGCAGCCTCGCCTACACACTCCTTTCCTGTTTCTAACATGAAAGCTTCTCTGACTACGGAAATGGGAATTCGTTCCAGGATTCTTTCCTTTGCAAAAAGGCGTAACAGCTGGATAGAATGGTCCGTGACACTCCGAAATGAACACTTGATCACACTTCGAAAATCACTCCGATTCTTCCCACTTCAGCAGACTTCTCTACAGTTCTTAAGAAAAATTAACAGATTTCTCAACCGCTCTTCTACAGAGATTCTAACCGACTGCTCCCTTTCGGAAATTTTAACCGACTCTTGTCTTTCAACGGAAAAAAATCTTGGCCGTTGTTTCCCTCGCTTTTGCTTCAGAAACCAATGGCGATATTTAGTTCCTTATCAGATCTTGCGAATTTACTATCGATCAGAGTCGGTTCCGCTCAGCTTGATCGATGGTGGTGACGCCGCCAACGCGCCACATTCAACTTGGCGGACCACCTGAACAAACGTTTCAACTCGCTGTCTCTGATTGTTTATACGTGGGCGGGGCTTATATTCGGCTTCGTCTCTCTCTCTCTCTCTCTCTCTCTATATATATATATATATATATATATATATATATATATATATATACACACACATATAGTGACGTCACGGGATTATACAAACCCGTAACGCCACCATAAGCCACGAGAAAAGTCCAGAACACAGAGAAATAGGGTACGCGGCGGAACGATGGTCCGAGAAAGCGACATCTACCCGCAGGTTTTCGCACTCCGATGTCCGAAGTTACGGATATTATTTTTCGTGAGAGGGCGCGAAGGAGGAGAAAATTCACCCCTCCAGAAATTTCCCCAGGCGGAGTCACATAAATACCGCGACGCGCTTCGGGAGAGTTCTCTTACAACTTCGACAGCGACGGCGACTCAACCTAAGTCTTCGGCGATAGTCATTGGTTAGTGCAGGAGTATATTTTTACTTGCTTAGTTAAAGCTGATTTGAGAAACGCGGTAATACGAGTGATAGAATTCAGAAGTGGAGTGCATGTACAGTTTTAGCACTAACATTACGCGAGAAAGCAAGCGATGTGATTGCTTAAATCTGAAATAATTTCATAATTGAAATAAATTCGCGCAGAAGGACTCTAAACGAAATCCAGCATCTAACTTTGTACGCCACGACCAGGCACGCTCAAAGTGTGGTATGTCGGCCGAGTGCTAGAAGTATTCAATTCAAGTACGTTAGTTATTTAAAGCTGGAAGCGCGAACAACGGGTACGCGGCAAAAGGACGACTCCAGTGAAGACCCAAGGGTAGGCGAGAAGGACTTGGACCAAATACGTGGATGGTACGAGCCCGAGATCGAGAGAAAGGTCTGGAATTTGGACGAGTGGCGGAATCCTGAGATCGAGTGAAGGAAGTGGTATAACCGCGGGACATCGAACCAGTCAAGTGACGTGACGAGGTCGGAGAGCGACCGAAGACCCCAAGGTTAATTGATGGCGAGCGGGAAGGGGATGTCGAGGTAAAGAACTGGCAACTTCTATGCGGCAATTTGTTGGGAAACCGTGTACCTTTAAAATACCAGGCGAAGCATCCTAAAATAGGTGAAAGTTCCAAATAATTACTGGGAGAAATATTTCGAACGTATGAGCGACAGTTTAGATTTCATTCGCTGTACGCACTAGTAAATTCGTTTGAATGCCATACCTTGTACAACTTTTCTAGAGTGAATTATGATATTTCATGCAGTGATCCTGTTTGAAAGTCATGCTTTCATAGTATTATGTCAGGGTTAGTTGCGATAATTTGTAAAGGGTCCAATTTAAGTAACGTATGTGTCACGTTTGTACTTGGGTTTGAGTTCACAGCATTGTAGTAAATGTGCAGCTTAAGCCTGACACCTGTGAACAGTCTATGATAGAATAATTGTAGAGAATCATTTAAAGGGCCGTGCACGGAGAAAACTTAAGAATAACAAGAGTAAATGAGGTACACGAAATAATTCAGAAAGAGGTAGAAGCAAAAGAAATGTGAATAGTAACTAATGAAGTATTCAGGCAGTCGAGGTGACTATATATATATATATATATATATATATATATATATATATATATAGACACACACACACACGTGTGTGTGTGTGTGTGTGTGTGTGTGTGTGTGTGTGGGCATGTCTCTGTGCATACAGAATGCACGCTTCAAATTCTTATATTTCTGAGAAATTCAATATGGTGAGGGCAATTTTTTTCGACAATCAAAGTTCCTCCACCATTGCCGTATACTACAGTCTCTCATGAAAATTTAACCTACACAATACTCATTCCTCAATTGGCTTCAGCAGCAATGCACCTTTAAGAAATTTTTTTGGGGGAGCAACAAATTTCATTTGAAGGGAAAATCTATGTATTCACTTTTATAGTTGTAGGAAGACGCCGAAAACTTTCAAACTTTTGTAATTTTCGAAAATTTATAGTTAACCGTGAAAATGGGACCTAAGACAGTTTTATAAGTGTATTTTACTCTATTCTTATAGGAAATTTAAAGAAAACATTTTGAGCCGTTTTATAGAAAATTTCGAAAATGTCCTAAAGGTTTCATGTAAAATACCCTAAAAAAGTAATGAATGTTTCTCAAAATCGCAGAGCTTTGACTCATTTTGGGGAAAATTCATTTTGCGGTTTATTCATTTTGGGGAAAATCCTATGCGTACTTAAGACGCTAGTGTTGATCACATATACCTGACGGACGGACGGACGTTTTACTTTCAATTAGTTTTTCGATATTTAGGACCCATAAAGCCGTGATTCTGGCTACACCACGTGTTAGAGATTTTTCCTCTTAATTTAGCAACTGGTTTGATGCCTTTTTATTGTCACCAGAGCCCGGCAATGAATTTTTTTCCGCCGAAAATCCGCCGTTTTTACGCGCAGCATTACATAACTTTCTTTATACTACGTATATTACTCCTTATATACGTACGTATACGAGAAAGTTACTAGTGGCCTTACAGAATGGCACAGACTTTCTCGTACTAGTTAGTTTCCTAATCTGTTTCTCCTGGTTTTCGGTTTTGTCCCCATCTCTCCTCTCGGATGGTTTCTATCGGCATCAAAAATAATTTGTCGCAATTTATTAATTTTTCGGTTTCCTATTTGCAGAATATAACTTGTGGTGCTACAACAGAAAACTTTTTATGCTTAATGTATAACTCATGTAGTTTTCGAAAATTAGAATGTTCAACGAACATGGACCGTTTTTTTAAGTGTCCTTTGCTCTATTCGAGGAAAAAATTGAAAGAAAATTTTGGAGCGGGTTTTGAGAACAAAAATTTAAATTCGCCTTTACATCAAGCATGACTTCAAGCACTTTGATCAGGAAAATGAATACGTAATTATTTACAGAAAAAATAAAAATTTTAACGAAAAAAAATTTAATTACTTACGTAGTAGGAGTAATAGTAAAATGATTCCAAACGTGAAAAAATCACTACGTAAATAATACACTACGATGACACTCAAACCAGAACTCGAATATGTATTATGACTGAAACATACATACACACACTTACGAATACACATACACACACATATATACACACACTCGTATACGTAATATTTTTTTCAATATTCCACTGATCGCCCACGAATCGCGGAATCTGACTATATAACATGTTAAAGGAAGTAATTTACTACATGTGAGATCAATAATTCTCCACTTTCGTGGTATCAGGGACTTACAAAACTAATTTTTCTATCGAAAAGTCCATGTTTTTTGCCGCACCATTGCAATACTTACAATATTACGGAAGTAGTAAGCGATAAAGTTTTGAAATGAGGGTGCAATGTACGCGAGTAGGATGCTGGTGCTGATTCAGGTTTCCTTGTTGGGTGTAGAAAAGGAATCGGGATATCAAAAACGATCGACGAGTTTGTATTACAAGATGAAAAATAACAACCTAGTAAACATTTAGGATTTGTAATTACAACCTTTCATAAGTATCATTCTTCCAGAGAGAAAATGCGATCTGTCGTGTCCGAAATTACAGCGTGTTTCACGAAAGTCGACAATGCCCAATGAATGTTAACCCTTTTCCCTAAAAGGTAGGCAGCGTCCCACCCACTTTTTCACTTGACCTCGATTCGTTCAATGTCAGCTGACGCAGAATTCCACTCATCCAAGAACCACTTGAAGTCGACTCTACGGGCACGGGAGTGAAACCGGTTCCTTCAACCCGTCAACCGAGGCTTAAGGAAGCAAATTCCCGCTTATTTTGATGTGACGACCCTTGCCGTGACAATGAAGTTGGCGGAGGGCAGGAAGGGCTTCCGGAAGTCACATAGGACGAGTGCTCGTGGCGTCTTCGAGCATCAATGGGCCGGCGAGGGGTAGCGGCGGCCTCCTTGGAGGAGCAGCCTCGCGCCACGCCCCTTTTTGGGAGCGTTCGCATTACCCAAGCAATAAACCAAGCAATGCTGGCAGCCGACAGCTCCAGGTGGCTTAAGTAAACCTATAAATAAACAGATAATACAATTAAGGTAATGTGGCATAAGTAACCAGTAAGTGATGTTTATGAGCTTTATGTTCGAGTATTTCAACATTCGTGCATTCGCCACCGTTTCGAGCACTTCTCCGTTGGACTGAAATCGATCAATATCATCTCAAATTCTAAGTTTCGTTTACAGTACTAAGGGTGTTCAAGTCCATTTATTGTGCACTTGTGACTTTTAATGAAATGTGAAAATTTCGGAAACAAACTCTTTGTTAGTGCACAAGAATTAGGCAATCTAACACTCACCATTTTAAGTTGAAGTATCGCGAATAAATGTGTTTAGGAAATGGTCTACTATTGTTTCCAATAATAATTTTAAAAATAATTGACAATAACCGGTGAATGTGGTAAAATAATTTATACTTGACAGGAAAATAAACAGATATGCTCAAATTAAAACATTTATCATATAAAATGACATTTGAGATTCGTCACTTTTGTTGTGATACATTGATTAGTGTTTTCGAGCGCGTCAACTACTGACGACATTACACCCATTAGTGCAGTGCATGTTTTAACGCGGGAAGTGGCGATGATCTTCCCCAGCTGGATGGCGACATCCGGTGGCGAACTACACGTTGACTTGACGGGTTTTTCCACCATCAGTTATGTCCCACCAGCGAGGCACCGCCCCTTCCGGGACGAACCAAGTTCCCGTCACGTGTGGTAGGGTAGAGCATATAAGTGAAAGTGTGCGGAAAAACGGGGTGAAGATACGACCAGGACGAGGAAGGAAAGATTACGCGCGGTCCGTGGTCTATTTGTTAGGGTACTACTTCGGCATTCACTAGCTGATGACCGGAGAAACCACAGAAACTAACGATCAGAGCAGTTGGCGGTGAGAATTCTCAAGTCAACGGATGAACTCGACCAGCTATATAGTTAGTGTCAAAATACTGCCACTCTCGGGACTCGAACCTTTTGACCGCCGTCAGATGGATTGCAGTGACATCAATTGATACTAAGTCATATAGTCATAGATATTTATATACTCAGATAGTCGAGTAATCCGATTCTTTTGTCGGGAAAAGAGGACATACTTTGCTTTAAAATATTCTTTATCTATGCTATTTACTATGTACTTAACATACTGAAACAAACTGTCTAATTTGATTTTTAAATTTAATATTTCCTCTGCTCTTCTAATATAATTAAATATTAATTCAACGTAACCCGTTCCAAATGTATACAAGAATATGGGCGCCAGGAAAAGATTACGTTAATTAATTTTAAATTAACCTTCAACTGCTATTCCTAATAAATTAATATCCGGCTAACTGGGTCGATGGGTCTTATAAGAAATACTCGCTATTGTCTACTAATAACCGATTATTCGATCTGCCATTTGTACAGAGTGGCTGAGGAATCTGAAAAGCAAATATAAATTTCTAGCTACTCATTTGCTGGAATTGGCTAAATGAAAATCACATTTTCTATTCACAGAAACTTGTAAGTTTATTCAATGTTCATTGGTAACAATACGAAACGTACTTTCGGTCATGACCAGTCTCAAAACTTTCACTGCAGTACCCGTCTTCGGGCGATCTTGGCCGATGTCGCCGCGTAGAACAATTTTCAATTTTTTCCGGTGTCGATGGCTCCAGATCCAAATACTTGTTTTCTTCCGTTCTGGCACAAGTGTACTCAAGTCACTGATCCTCACCGCCTCATAAGTTGATAAGACTTAATTAATTTTCTTTTTAAAAGTTCCCAGTTCTTTCTACGCGTATACTTAAAATATTCAGCAAACTATTATCTGCATAAAATACTCCCAGTCCTGTTGCCGACAAATTAAATCTAAGTTCACAATTCTAGCTGCTGCACTCGAAATATTTCCAAGTTCTAACTTCCATCAATATTCTAAGTTCGACAACCATACGCTCAAAAGTAGTTCACAATTCCCAAACTGCCAACATCAATTATCTACACACGATCCGCACAGCACCACGGCATAAATCGGAATGTATCCATATTCCCCTCTTTCAGCCCTTCAAAACTCAGTCCATACTTTCTATTGTTTCTTGTCAGAAAACATTTGACCCGCTTTCGTCGAAATACATTGTCATTCCATGCCTAGCCAATCCCTCAATTACGTACAAATTCAACTAGCCGCGTCCCAGACTGTCATTGCATTCTCGGCCAATCCCCAAATAGTTTACTTTATCAACTAGCCGCGCCCCGTGGTTCAAAGCCATGCAGTTTGTTGACCTTGCCGACAACTCGTCTACCGTTGCTATGCCGCCATATTTACATATGTCTATCCTTAAAATAACCTTACACCCTGTTTACAATAAATGTGACGCAATACAATGTCCCACATATTGGTATGTCAATACACACACGCCATCGAAGCATTTCATGTGAAATTAGAATAATAATGTCACACAATAATGTCTGGACATTTGGATAAAAAATTCCGAGCGTGATATTTGATACGTGAGAAAAGTTAATAATTAAGGAAAGGAAAATACTATTCAGAAGGAAATAAAAAGAATCACGAACTTCTTTCCACCAGATTCCTTTTGGCATGCGGAGACATTGTCGAGAGAGGGCGCAGCAGTGTCTGTGGTTGCAGAACATTATCTCGAACTCCCATCTTCTAGGGTCCAATCTATCCCGGCGGTCATGAACTATTTATGCGGCCGTTAATTCTCGTTTAATTGAGCGAGTTGGCTTGTAGATTATATAACGAGTGGAAAAATGGAAAAATGCAACAGTATTGAAGCAAAGAGACGTCAATCACTTTTCTACTTGTTTTAGCTGGAGTAAGATCAAGGTCTAACCAATAATAGTTCATTTTCATGAAGTCCATTCTGTTAAAATTCTTACGTTATGAACTGTGTATACATTCTATTTATTCTTAGTGGAGACCGTTATTTTTGTTTACTTGGTTCAGTAAGCCCATCCAAAGAAAATGAACATGTTCAGAAAACTTGGAGTCCATGAACTTTAACTACAAAGTTCACGTAACTATATATATAATAATTAGAGCAGTTTTCGAGAAAATCTTGTTTTTGTAATTTTTTAAATTGCACATAATGCATGCAATATTATGCGAAAACTTCCAAAAGTTTCACAAAATGTAAATGACTTTATTGAAAGAAGTAATGATGGATAACAAATTTAATTTGAAGGAAAAACCTTTATCTTCAATTTGAACGATTTGTACGAAGATACCAGTAAATTCAAATATTTGCAATCATCAAAAATTCAAAGTTAATACTGAAAATCTGTCCTTTTCCACCTTTTTATGTGTATATCACTCTATTCTTACTAGAAATTTAAAGAAAAAATTTGGAACAGTTTTTGAAAAAAATTGAAAATGTCCCAGGATCTTCCCGTTAAATAACTCCAAATTTCAAAGAATGTTTTCCAAAATCTCAAAGCTTCGACTCGAGCCAGTTGAACAGGAGTTTCTTCAATTTGAAAAAAGAATTGTGGTGTACACAGACGGGCAGACAGAGGGACGGACAGACGGAGGAACAGACGGACGTTTTGAAGAAAACAATTTCTCGGTATCAGGGGTCCCCAAAACGTGTATTTCTGATGAAATCTCGAAATCGATTTTCCTCTGTATTTTCGAATTTGAATATCTGGCTTGGTTTGATAATTATGATGCAGTTTTAACAATGTTTAAATAATACACGGCAAAAATTATTAATTTATCTTAAGTGTAATAAACTAGTATTGATTGTAAATAAATGTATCCAATGTTGTTTTGTTTTTTTTCCCTTCCCGAATCCGTATTTCTTCCCGTAGAAATGGAGTGTCTGTCGTCAACTGTTAGTTATCTGAAATCACCTGTAAGTTGGTTTCGCAATGTTTCCTCGATTGTTCTATTGCAGAGGTAATTAAATGGGATAGCAGTTCCCTCACTAAGGACCTGATCATGTAACAAAACTAGTTACGAAACGTTGTGCAATTGCTGAAATAAATGATTGTCATAAAAAATAGTATTGATTGTGTATTTCATTATTTGTTAGATTTTAGATATTCGTACTCGTTCGTACTCTCGCATTATCTATTCGTAAGTCGTACGTGGTTGCATAACAAAGAAGTTTGAAAAATGTATTATTTCATGAAAGAGAGGAGCATTATTATGTTTAGTGTAATAAACTAATATTGAATGAGTATTTAATTATTTATTTGATTTTAGTGATTCGTGCTCGTTGGTAGCCTCGCATTTCCTATCCGAAAGTCGTACGAATTTCCATAACTATGAAGTTTCAAAAATTATTTATTTCATAAAGGGCAGAAGCAATTAATTTGCGTATAAAATAAAAAAAATATTATCTAATGTCTATAAACTATGTTGTTAGGTCTATTTGATTGTGCTCGTTGGTTTTCTCTATTTTCTAATTTTAATATCTGTCATGGTTGGATAACTCTGACGTTTTTTAACATTATTTATTTCACAAATGGCTGGAACAAACTTGTGTTTTGAGTAATAAATTAGTGTCAAGCGTTTTTTAAATATGTTTGTTTTATTTGATTGTGCTCGTTTGTTCTCTCTACATTCCATTATTTTTTATTATGTCCGGTGTTGCGTCATGCCTGCTGACATTGACATTGATTATTTTCGACCGAAAATACGTGATAATTAATTCCAATTTGTGGCAATTAATTAGAAATAATGATTTGATGGTTTCCGTTGATCTCCGACTCGAATTTAACTTATGTGTGTGCTGGCTTGACGTCAAGCTAACACAGACCCGTTTTCTCCACAAAAATACGTGGTAATTAATTAAAAATTGTGGCAATTAATTGACAATAAATGATTTGACATGTTTCGTGTCGGTGTGCTGACTTGGCTGTGCCAGCGTGACGCACCTAATATCGTCTCGTTCGCTTGGGAATATATCCATAATTTGCTGAATGCGAGTATTGTTCCGATGACTGTCGTCACTTGAATTCAATCGTCTCTCTTGAACAAGACGTAACTTCTCGAGTTCAAATACTCTTTCTCTCTTTTTCCTCGGCGTCTCTCTCCCTTTCTGCGGCCTGTCACGCTCTCTCATCGGCCTCTACCACCCTCTCTTCGAGCCCTTTTACAAATTCTACTTCGTAATTATTACTCTCTACGATTAATTTCTTAAGCGTGACTACCTTCGCATTCGATGAAACAGTTGCACCTTGTTCCTCCGCTATGGTAATGAGCAATTTTTTTATTTTACCTAGATTGGCCATTACGAGAGAAAAAAATTTGCCTGACTGACAAGTAAGGAATTGCGAATACTTACGTGGCTTCTTCGACTTCTTCAATTGGCTGCAGTTCCTGAATCTTCCAGCTGCTCTCCGACCCGTTCGTTCTCAGGCTGCTCTCACGGTTTCTTCTGTCTGGATACGCCTGTCCGAATCGTCCTCCGGCTGTCATCACGGTTTTCTTCCGGTCTTGGCACCTCCCCGACTCGTCCTCCGGCTGTCATCATGGTTTTCTTCCGGTCTTGGCACCTCCCCGACTCGTCCTCCGGCTGTCATCATGGTTTTCTTCCGGTCTTGGCACCTCCCCAACTCGTACTCCGGCTGTCCCACGCTTCAGCCTCTCCGACGTATTCTCCGGCTGTCCTCACGGATTTCTTCCGGTCTTGGCACCTCCCCGACTCGTCCTCCGGCTGTCATCGGTTTTCTCCGGTCTTGGCCCTCCCCGACTCGTCCTCCGGCTGTCTCAGGTTTTCTCCGGTCTTGGCACCTCCCCGACTCGTCCTCCGGCTGTCATCATGGTTTTCTTCCGGTCTTGGCACCTCCCCAACTCGTACTCCGGCTGTCATCATGGTTTTCTTCCGGTCTTGGCACCTCCCCGACTCGTCCTCCGGCTGTCATCAGGTTTTCTTCCGGTCTTGGCCTTCCCCGACTCGTCCTCCGGCTGTCATGGTTTTCTTCCGGTCTTGGCACCTCCCCGACTCGTCCTCCGGCTGTCATCATGGTTTTCTTCCGGTCTTGGCACCTCCCCGACTCGTCCTCCGGCTGTCCTAGGTTTTCTTCGGTCTTGGCACCTCCCCGACCGTCCTCCGGCTGTCTCAGGTTTTCTTCGGTCTTGGCACCTCCCCGACTCGTCCTTTTGGCTCTCCGACTCGTCCTCCGGGTGCTCCCACGGTTCAGCCTCTAAAAGTTGATGCTTTCTCCTTTGTCGTCTGGTAGCGTCCCAAAGACGTCTCCCGTTTTTCGCTCATGTGTAGTTGCTATCCGTTTCATGCCGCTGTCATGTAGCTGCACAAGGATGAGAGAGTCTACGACGTGACAATATTAGGTTAGGATTTTTATATAATTTTAAAATTTCTGAATGCTCCAAAATGTTCAGTTCGTTTCCTTTATTTTTGAAGTGCAGAATTTTGAAGTTGGCATCCGGGTTGAAAGAGTGATTATCTTGAATTAGGTGGTTGGCAAATGAGGAGTATTCTTGTTTCAGTCTCCACGATCTGAAATGTTCATTGAGTCTACAGGAAAACTTCCTACCTGTCTGTCCTACACAAACGAAATTACAATTGTTGCATTTTAGTAAATAAACTCCACTTTTATCCATTAAGGGTACAGGGGATTTATTGTTGGGCGAAAATGTTTGGAGGGTGTTGTATGTTTTATAAGATACCTTTATGTTAAATTTGTTGAATATTCTTCCTACCTTTTTGGATATCTGATCCACTATATGGGATACTTATAAACTATTTCTTTTCAGAAGAGAGATTTTGTGGAAAGACTTTTCTAGTTATTAATTTAATTTCTTTTTCTTTAATCAATGTCTTAATGATAGAAGGGCTGCATCAATTATTTTGACATATTTATAAAATAGTGATAACTTCTTCATTCAATTCTGATTTTGACATGGGGTTGTTGAATAGTCTACAGCAAGTACTACAGCAAATAAAGGAAAACAGCAAAACGCCCAGCAAAAAGTATTGAACAGTTAATATTTAGATAAAGTGATATGCAGTGCAGTGAAGTGAAGAGAAGGGAAGGGAAGTAATTTCATTTCTTTCTGTTTGTTTCGCTAGTCGAAAACGTCTTTCTACAGGCTATTCTGACAATCGGTATCTTTTTATTTATAGGTTTATAGTAACGAGAGTTTTACATATTAGAAATGTAATAATTATTATAAGTATTATATATTATTACGCTGTGGTGTTAGGTAATCATGTTTATCCATGTTTGTATGAATGTGAATGAATACGTCCAGGGTGGTGTATATGCGAGGGTTCCTTGGTCTGTCTATGTATCTATGCGTGTACGTTTGTTTGTTTGTTTGTTTGTTTGTATGTATGTATGTATGTATGTATGTATGTAGGAATGTTTTTGGAATTATGAGTTGTTTTTATTTATTTATCTATAAATGTATTTTCATTTGTAGAATAAGAATGTAAATCCGGAAAGAATGAAATTTGTTTTTTATATTGATATTTTATACATTATGATTTTATTTGTAATTGTATTTGTAAATTATAACTCTACTTTCGTATTTCTGTGTTCTGCCGCCGGGCAGCATCTGCCCAATTGTTGAATACATTTCTATTTATCATATCGGTTTGGATGGGTTTTCAAAACGTTTTAAATTATGTTTATTGTTTTGTATAGAAATGGTTAAGTCTAGGAAGTTTAAAGTATGAATAATTCCATTTTGAAAGTTAAATTAGGTGAAATGAATTTAAGAAATCATAATCGTCTGATCGTACCTGTCCAAAGGCAAATAATGCCATCGACATATCTAAAATAATGCATACTTAATATTCTTAAGCAAAGGGTTACAACTATTAAATAAATTATTTTCAAATTGGTCCATAAATATTTCAGCAAATAATGGAGACCTACTAGAGCCCATAGACAGTCCTTCAGATTGTTTGTAAATTATGAAGTTAAATTTGAAATAGTTATGTTCAATACATTAATCTAATAATTTGATTAAATATTTTTTTACATAATGAAATGATTTAGAATTCATAATATGCTTTATGTAAATATCTTTTACTTCAAAGGGTGGTATGTTCACCCCAGTTGGTGAACAACACCAACTGAAACTGCTTGGCATCATTCGGTATTTCTATTTTTTTTTATTTTTCTGAATAAGATTAAAAGAGTTGTTGAGTTTGAACTTGGGGTTAAAATTAGTAGTGGAGTTGAATATAGGTATGGTAAATTTACTCAGAGGTGAAATACAAGAATTAGTAAAGCTAACTACAGGTCTAATAGGTAGGTTTTCTTTTTGAAGTTTAACGAGGCGGTATAATCTGGGGCATTGAGGGTTCATAACTATTAAGGATTTTTTCTTTTGTTCACAAATTAAAGTGCTAGACATTATGGTATTTCTAACATTAACTTGGAAAGATGTGGGGTCTTTATCTAGAATAATGAACCTATTTTCATCTATGAATGTTTGAATTTTGTCAATACAATCTAAATTATTCAATAAGACTACTGTATTGACATTCTCAGATTTATTAATAATTATATTATTGGTTTTCACTTCCACTATTAATTAAGTATAGAATTGTTGCTATGTTTGGTAGAATTTTTATGGACAGGTCTATTGATTTCATCAGAAAGAATTTTAGAACAATTAACGGAGTTAACGGTGACAAACAGACATATGCCACTTTTATAAGGGTATTTTACTCTATTCTTACAAGACATTTAGAGCAAACATTTGGAGCCACTTTTGAGAAAACTTTGAAAATATCCCTGGGAATTCATGTAAAGAAGCCCCAAATTTTAAAGGCTTTTACTTTCTCGTAAACATACGTAAATACGGAGTGATGTAGTATAGAGAAAGTTATGTAATGCTGTGGAAAATCCATTTCGAATTTTCAACAGAAATACACTTTTTGGGGTCCCCTGATACCTTAAAAGTGTAAAGAAAAAATTTGAAGTCGTTTTTGAGAAAATTTTGGTAATGTCCGGGAGGCTTCATGTACGGTACCCCAAATTTTAAGGGAGGATATTCAAAATCTCAAAGCTTCAACTAGAGCCTGATGCACAGGGGCTTTTTCAATTTGGAAAATATCGTACGCATTTTTTAGGGGCTAGCAGTGTTCACAGACGGACGGGCGGACGGGCGGACGGGCGGACGGGCGGACGGGCGGACGGGCGGACGGGCGGACGGGCGGACGGGCGGACGGGCGGACGGGCGGACGGGCGGACGGGCGGACGGGCGGACGGGAGGACGGACGAAGTAGTAGGGAACCCCAAGACGGCGGACGGGCGGACGGGCGGACGGCGGAGCGGACGGGCGGACGGGACGACGGACGGACTGGACGGACGGACGGACGGACGGACGGACGGACGGACGGACGGACGGACGGACGGACGGACGGCGACGGACGGACGGACGGACGACGGACGGGCGGGGCGGGCGGACGGACGGGCGGGCGGGCGGGCGGACGGGAGGACGGACGAAGTAGTAGGGAACCCCAAACGGATGGAACGAACGAACGAACGATTTAAAAAATAAAACTTTTTCATTATTAGGGGACCGTGTATTTCCGTTGAAATCTTCCAAATAAAAGTTTTATCAAAATTCGTCCATATTTCCAATCCTGGGTGGAGCCCAAAGTAGCAGAACATGAGGTCTGCTTGCAGGTGATGATCCGAGCAGAAGGCATGCTTGGACTGCACACGCGCCCGCCGTGCCGCCTGCCCTCGGGCAAGGCCGCCGCAAAAGCGTCCACATGAATAGAGCGGGAGGAATTCGAAAATCGCGGCCGGGCGGCGCGGCGCGGTGCGGCGCGTGACGCGTCGCCCCTGGCGGATTCGCGCGCAGGCGACGCGTCTATTTCTGCGCACGCGTCATGCCTCCGCACGCCCACCCCACGCGCGTCCCCGGCCTCCACAAACCGCAGAGCGAGGGCCTTCCCCAAAACAATGACAACAGCGAGATGAAAATATTGTAAAATTAAGAAAAAACGAATTCTATCTAAACAGGTTAAACAGGTGATCGAGTGAGATCAAGAAACGTAAATACTATACATATGTTAAGAAATTAAAAATCGCAACAATCCTTATTACAGTATTAAAATAATTAGAGGCGTTGTCTTTGCCATCATTATTATTTAATGAAGAAGAAGCTTTCGTTGACTTAGTCATCATCAACAGTTTCCTGATACAAAAAAAGTATAAACAGATTAAAACATTCAGTCAAGGACTAATAGATTGCTAATACATGATTAATTGAGAGTTTAAAATATATATTTTTAAAATGGACTTAACATCAAATGGACTTAACATCGACTAACAACAAATGAAAGAATGAAAAGGGGGCGGAGTTATTCTCTCTCTCTCTCTCTCTCTCTCTCTCTCTCTCTCTCTCTCTCTCTCTCTCTCCAGTGGGAGGGTTCTTCTTCCAAATTTTGACCTGTCAGGAGACGAGTACAAAAGAAAGAAGCACAGGAATTCACACGAAAAAAAATTACAAAAGTTGCAGAAAGAAACAACCTTCATGTACAGTTACTGAAAAACTACAAAAATCTCAGGATAAAATATACACGTAATATTTTTTGGTCATGGAAAATTTCTACCTTGGCAAACTTTAGTTAAACATTAAACAGTCATATCCCCGAATTTGGATTTTAATTTTTTCTTCATAATTCCGCAGTGCATTTAGTCAGTTAGTTCATTCCTGTATCACTATCTTCACGTTTTTCTTTCGTTAAGTCATTTTGTTTCTTTGCACCTACTTTGTTTTCTATTTTCACGCATCCACGATTTGATTAATGTGGCAGCACTGGATTTATGTAATTCAGAAACGGATGTACTCGCAATTGCGAAAACACCGATCACTTTCAAAGTTTGTTCAATTAAGATGGTAGAGTCCAAAACGGACAAAAAATTCCAAATGAGACGGAGCACTCGTTTTAAGAGTCGGATATAGAAGTGAAGCATAAGTCGGGCTCTCCGTATTAAGACATGATTACACTTTAAACCTTGCCAGAACCGCTTATTTCTCATTGCCAAGCGCCCACATCGACGCGTGTAAGTGACGACTTATGCACAAAATTAGAGTGAGCGCGTAATAATATACACGAACTGCGAGAGGGGTGCGGAGGGCTGTGATTGCACCACGGGAGACAGACCACGTTCCTAAACTGGCAAGCTCTGCCAAAGTGGGACTGCCTTTGGATGCGAGACTCTAAAGCCCGCTTTGCAAAGCCCAATTGAAATGTTTTTGAGCAACTTTTTTGCATTCTGAATACAACTGTGCAGAAATTGTTAACAAGGAATACCTTACCTCTGTTTTCTGGTATACTCTTCAAGAATGTCCTGAGCATACTGTCGGTTTAATCATGACGTATATCAGAAAGTACAGTTGAGACAGCGTTGTACTGTACAGTACTCTATTAATGGCATTAATCATATGCGGAATAAAATGATTTATGCACTAAAATCATCCACTAATTAAGAGAACTTCATGGGCAGGAACCCAATTGCCTTCAGCCACTTAATACACTTAAAGTCATGCTTGTGAATGATTAGAAATGATCAATAATATTTTCACATTTACTTATTTTTTACTAAAATTGTAGTAAAGGTAATAATAATTGCATTAATAATGTGAATATTCTCCTCTTAATAATAATAATAATAATAATAATAATAATAATAATAACAATAACATGAAAAATACGAAAAAGAAAAAAAACATGCAAAATAATAATGTATCAAGCAAATCTGCAGAATCCAATTACCCTTCAGTCTGTGTACGACAATAATGCATTTCAAAGTATTCTCTCACATGTCGTTGCTGTGCTTCGTGGACAAGCATTATAGGTTTTGCATTGTTATTTTGTCATACATAATGATGACACAATTTGAACTTACATTGAACTTCAGTAGGTGTAAATATCTCAATATACGTTAAAAGTTCTCAACCAAATTCATTTTCTTCGCTTACATTCCAAGCAATTTTTTTCATTAACGAGTTACAAAACCCAATTCAGAAACGTCATGAAGTTATCAACAATGAAGCCAACAATAAAGTATCATCATGTCATCAGTATGATTGAAATCTGGCGTTTCTGATGATCGCTTTTCTGTATCCTCACTTGATTCCCTCTCCTACAAAAGAAATGAAATGCACAACAAGAGAATAAAAACAAACATTCAGCAATGGAAATGACACGGTACTGCGATTTGTCGCACAGACGCAAAAAGAAGACATGGTAAAATATATTGTTCTTCGAGCTATCAATGTCAATTGAACCGATCGCGATATAGTCCTTAAATAGGCGAGTGTCATGCCCTTAGCCAGAGGTATTTCAACAAGGAGACCCAGATAATGGTTATGATAGACTGCATGTTGCTTATAGGCAAGCGAGTTCTTTCTTCTCATTTGAGGTGAACGAGTTATAGGTGCCAGCTGTCAAAATGGCTGTTATCGAAAACAGGTTTGCTATGTTATATTCTCTCTTCGATGACGTTCGTACGGAAACAAACAAAAATAAAAGATCAGTTCACAAGCACTTTGGAGTCAGCGAGATTGGATATGCCAATATATTCCCAATGCTTTTTCTGTCGATTATTTTTTTTTAATTTATGAAAATTAAAAAAATTAAAAATCTAAGGCTCCCAAGTATATCTTGTATACAGTTCAGATGGAAATACTTATGTGTTAAAATACATAAATCCATTTCGAATAGAAAAAAAACTGTTTTCGTAATACTGTGCTGTAAACACATCTGCATAACGAAACGCAATAGAGGAATGAAAAGGTAATCTTAATGGCCGCCAGCCGTTAAGGAATTAACGGCCGCCGGACGTTAAGGAATCACGTGAGCTTCGAAATATTTATTCAACTCTTAAGGCAAATGACAAACATCATAAAACATAATATATTAATTTTCAGCTCGTAAAACATTCTTATTTTTAACTCATTTGTCTAATTATAAATAATAATAATAATAATAATAATAATAATAATAATAATAATAATAATTTTTGTCTCATTATAATCAATATTAATATTGAATTAATTACTGTTATTACTAATTTCTAACCCTTCATAAGAAGTTGAAGGTGCCGACGTTGACGTCTGTAGTATCCATATCAAATTTTGTGGAAAATTTATCTTTTTAATGGTGTCAAACAAAGCCACCACGTATTAAACAATCGAATCGAAATGTCTCGCCAAGATCAATATTATAGTTGGTCTTGGCTCGCGTCTGCATCGATATAGAAGGAGGCGTTGCATTCCTACGTAAGCAAAGGTAAGAACACTTTTTATTTATATTATTTTTCTTACAACAAGATGGTATTACGAAAAGTATTGAACGACACACGGCCGATAACACAAACAACAGACTTGGTTGGTTATTTGCTGTCTATCGGCCTAATGACGTTTAATACTATAACAGATTTGAAATCATCAGAAAACTTACCATATAAATATCTTTTTCGTCTCCGCTTGACAGACAAAAAGTTGGATTTTGTTTTCCAATATCATAAATTAAAGAATACAGTTAAAAGCATTCAAAAGGGAACACTAGCAAAAGAGATAGTTTGAAACGCAGGAGATGAATAAAACCTTTTCACTGAGAAGAGATGCATAAACGATATCACACACATCGATTTCTGGAGTCTTAATATCTGCTTGAAATTTTGAATGTGGATGGGATTCCACAGCACCCTCCTCATCCCACGAGAGTAAGTATTCGTGAGGGCTATGAGAAATATATGCGAAAAAATGTATTCTGTTTAACCGGCCTCGCTATCGCAGGGATTTGTAGCAACATTTATGAGCTCAATGCAAATGCCGGTGGCTTCGAATTCCGTGTAAGGCCTAGGTGTTTTCTTCATCAATGTGGATTTGGTGATGTTGGCTTCGCATACTACCACGTGTCTCATCCCCCCACAAATACATTATGGTCACCTAACCATGATATCATCTTTCATAGAGTGACGGGGAAACGTAAACCAGCACTGCGTTAACTTACTCAGAAAAGTGAAAGGCACACACTCATTCATAAGCCTTCTTTATCGACTACTATCAGAAGTCTGATTGGCTTTCATCACTCACATACTAATGAACTAATACCAATACCAATAGAATTAATACCCACGAACGCTCTAATGAGTAAATATATATTAACGTATTTAACTATCATTTAGTGCGAGCATGTGTAACGGTAAAATTCACGGAGAATTGATTCGCATATGAGTTCGACTCTCGATGCGAACAAAAGGTGCCCCTCGGATGGCTCATGGACAGCGTGCTGGCTTTCTGTGAGATGCTCGCGGATTCGATTTTCCGGGCGGGTCAAAAATGAAGCTGTAGAGTCAAGTCTTGTAACTCCACAGCGAAAATATTCTAAGTTCACTTTCCAGTTCATTCATGAAAATATTACAAGTCCGAGTTTGCAATGGTACAACACGTAAATTTTACAAGTTCCAGTTGCACACCTAATGCGGAAATATTCTAGGTTCAAGTTCAATGTTCACTCTCACGAAATATCAAGTCCCGATTAGTTCCACAAATATCAGTCGAACTTAATAAAACACGCAAGCGATCCGCTCACCACCACGACTCGAGACGAAATGCCCTAATTCCCAATCTGGTCAACCCTTCAAAGCTCGCTGTGTTTTTCTCTCTATTGTTTTGACAAACTCCACGATACATCCGCTGACGTCACCCTTATTATCCAAATTTAGAACAATCACAACCTCGTATCACTTCGGTGCACCCTGCACCTGCTTCTAAACGAACTCGTTGTTTCGCGTTGCTATGGTGCCTCCTGTGTGTTTACCTCCCAGCTCTCACAGTTACTAAGGTGCCCCCGCACCTGTCTCAGGACGTACTCGTGTTGCTACGGTGTCATATACGTATCTGCACCATTGAAACCCACGTCTTTTGCAAAATATACAATATTCCGACCTTTATTTGCCTAAATAAATGTCCGTAATTTTTGGTATGTCACAGAATCGATGAAGAAATGACCACCCTTGTAACGGCTGCAGGAATTCTTGAAATTTCAAACACATTCCAGGACTGTTGGAAGCATTTATCTAATATAACGAAAAATATCTGGTTCGAAAGATGGAAACCATTGAAGGCTAGTGAAACACATAAGAAATTCTCCAAAACTATGACTTTAAAAATATTCAAAGACTTCTCACGGAAAGATCAGGTTGTCTTTTCAAGATTCAGAACGGAAAATTCTAAATTAACTCATATTCACCTAATAACTGAAAAAAAAACTCTCCTGAATGTGAGCATTGTAAAGTTCTTCTAAATGTAAAACACATACTAGTTCATTATCCCCTACAGAAAAGCAGTAGGCAAAAACACCAATTAGAAGACAGACATGATAACATTCTTAACTCGAAAGATTATCAGAAGAGAAAATTATTGATTTTGTGAAGGAAATTAATGTTGACAACAGCATTTAGATGAACTACTTATTACTCTTATATTGTTTGTATTGAAGGTGTTGTAATAGTTGTATTGTATCTATTTTATTGTATCGTTTGTATTATATTCTCTTACATTTTGTTGATAATGAATAGGGTACTAAATTTCACATTGTAATTGTAAAATGTATTTATCTGTTAAGTCGCTAATGATCTCGATGCCGATGCGACGATATATAAATAAATAAATAAATGAATAAATAAATAAATAAATAATAATAATATTCGTTGTTTTTAAACATCGATGTTTTAAAACTGGTTTAGTAATCTACAACATTAAAGTCATGCGCAACAAAACTTAATTTGAGATTGACAGAGTTTATTAATATATAATTAAGATTTATTTGAAAACGAAGTTCAAAAAAATATAAGAACAATGGGCGAAATTAAGCCTGAGCGCCCAGGGACACCACGAAGCGTCAGACCTCAGAAAAAGGATACGCAAATGCTTTACAATCACGTCGCATGCGTCGATCGTTCCTCCGTGGATGAAATAAGAAGGCGGAAATAGCAGAGCATTGGGGCCACCTCGAGCGAAGAATAAGCTTGATGAAAGTAGTACAAACAAAGTTCGTTTGGTTCCAACACAAAAACTGACAGAGGCAATATCAGTTCTTGTTTCATGTTTTCACTTTTTCAAAATTGTGATTATAGGAATTTTTCATTTACAACCAAAATATCGAAAACTTAAAAAAAAACCCGAGCACAAAACGTCGATGTTAAAAAATACTGGGTTCAACATATCGATGTGCAAACATCGATGTTTCTATAAAACCATCGATGTTTTGATAACATCGACATCGACCTCGAATTTTTATCAGGCAGGTTAAATAAGCTACATGTACGTACGTCATGCTCATCACATGTATATTTTTATTGTCTAGCTCCTTCTACATTTCCAATCCCTCTCCTTTTTGGGCATTCGCTTTTCCCATTACACGAGATAGCAGCTCGTGTTTCCAGCACATTGCCAGTGTGTGCGATCCACGTAGCTTGTGTAGTAAGTAATTTTTTTAGGTCATTTTTCTATCATAAATTTTGCATGCAAATATATTTCTTATATTTCTTTTGACCTTCCATGGTTTGATGTTTTCATATATTTCCTGTTGCATTGTTATAAACCCCATTGGAGATGTGAAAAGTGTTCCCGAAATTCGAGTTTGGGTACTAATTATTTCATAAATATTGAACCCATCAATTGTTGTGGTTTGAATATTTATTGATTGATTACATGGAGTACCACAGAATATCTGCAAGCACCACTGAATACATACCAGTGTTGGTCTTCTATTATAAGGGAATAGCGACATGTAGGAATGTTTTTAAAAAATTGCCAACGTTGAATGCAGTCCAATATTGAATAAAAACAGGGATTTTTCGTGCCGGGTGTGCCACCGAAATGAAGCGTTTCTCATTGCCTTGACCAACTCCTTGCGCCTTTCTCTCTCGTCAAAGGTGTGTTGGAACGTGTTCCATACTTCTCGCCGCTTGTGTCGCGTTTGGGGATGGAGGAGGGGGTGTGACTCATTTACAGCACGGTGTTACCCAGCGACGGGGCCTCGAACCACGTTCCGGGAATCCCGCTGCATCACGGCCACACAATCTGCCCGGCGCGACGAGTAAACACTGCTCCCGCGCTTCGTCCCAACTCGGGAATCCTGCCTTTCGGAATGTGGCTTCGCGCGGAAATGCCAGAAACTACGGACGACTTACGTCATTCTCCTGTTATCTAATGGAATTGTGCTTTGATTAATGTAATAATCTGATTTGACCATTTGAGAATCATTGTAATTGTAATATATTATTATATTTTGGCTTCTTTTTATACGCCTATGTGAAGTACGAACCTGTCGTGCATGTCTCTAAATAATAATAAATTTCTGAGGTAGAATTTTTCAGTACTTATGTTTGCTTTCTACCAATGAACAATAATACAATTTTTATGAAGCTTATAATTTAGGTATTATTTGTAACACGGCACAATGAAATTTAGAAAAGAGCATGTCGAAAACTACTGTGGGGTATAATTCTCATACCTTGTACGTTTTTTTGTACTATCTATTTATTAAACCAACATTTAGAAATTCGACAAGTTAATTGTATCAAATGTCTGTAAGGGATTACGTAATATCTTATGGTACTGTAATATACATTCAATCACGATCTGAATTCATGATTACAGCTCGATCATGACTGTTCAAGAACTGTACACGCAAAACTCGCAGGGCCGAGCGGAATAGTGACGTTTTAGTTTTCGTTGGCTCAGGGGATTGGACACATAAGTGGAAATCCAGGAGGATAAAATAGAAATTTCCTAAATTTATTCCGTCCATTTTAATTTAAAACATTAAGAAAAATATATATTTCTCGAAGTAAGGGTAGACAGTTTACAAAATAATAATAATAATAATAATAATAAATTGTTTTTTTGTTATTATTATTATTATTATTATTATTATTAAATATTTAAGTGTGTAGGTAGTAATAGAAATACGTAAGTCCTTCGAGTACATTGAAATCCTTGAAAGGTCTTACGGCCGAAGAAAAAGATAAATAAATTTATAAGTATAAAGCGAAAAACATGACCAAGAACAGGTGAGCGATTAGGTCATGATCTGTTAAATTCAGAAATTGGCATATGATTTAAAACTTGAGAGAGGTAAATTTACTTTTTTAATTTTATAAATAATTTTATTTAATTTTTTAATTTGATAAATAGTGAGAATTGCAAAAAGAACTTTAAAAGATATAAATCGAAGTTAACATGAAGTTCGCATACGTAAAATGATATTTAATTTAAGACCTACATAAAATGTACTACGTAAATACATAAAATAATCTTTAATTTAAGATATCTAGACATCTGTTGTTTGATTTATCCTAAAGTAACAAAGAGATAACAATTAACTTCTTCTTTTACCAGAAATACAAGTAAATCATGTCAATTTCTATTAATATTCCCAGAAGTATGCTAACGCAATTTCCGAGAACTGTGAGATAGAAAATTCTGTAGCATCATATCCAGATATACTAAAATACATAATCCTTTTCATTTCTTGGCGGGCAGATCCACAGGCAGCTTATCAGAGCAACGCGCAGAAAATGAACCCTGCGGCTGAGGCGGGCGGGAGGCTTCCTTGCTCGCCGGATGTCGCGTGCACTCTGTGGTGCCGGCCGCCTTCCGCCTGCCCGCCCCCCGTGCCCGATTGATTTTTTCGTGTAGGAGGCGGTGTTAAGCTCGTGGTTACCAGGCCCTGGTAACCCATCAGTTAGACCCCTACTTCCCGACTTTTGGAGCAGGATTGGAGGTAGGCCTTTAACCCACATCCACATAAACAAATCCGACGAGAACGTGGAAATCTCTAGTCATGTTGCTCCAGATTCTGGCGTAGCAGCCGGCTGTTCTGATTACTTTCTGCTCTTACAGCCGGGTGCTCTGATCAGTAGTTTTTCGTGGTTTCTCCGATCAACACCAGGCGAATACCCTAACAAACGGACCACGGTCCGCACTCGATCTTTCCTTATTGTTCCTTGTCCTATCCTCCCCCCTTACCCACACACACACTAACATGCACTACACTACCACATATTCCGGGAGACCGGTCGGGAGCTTAGAGATAATTCCGGCTGGGACGGTTCCCCGCTGGTGGGAGAGTCCAGGTTGGAGGGAAACCCCGCTATCCAACGGTAGGTCGTCGCCGGATCTCGCCATACAGCGCGGGATAATCACTGCCATCTATCGAGGAAAAATATACACTTCACTTACGGGACTGATGACCTAAGCTGTGTGACCTGAACAAACCAAGCAACCGGGGCAGTACTTTAAGAAACCGGGGACGGACCATGAGCTAACTTTTCTTCCTGTTCCTTGTCCTATCCTCTTCCATTTTACACATATTTTTACACTTACTTGCACTATGTTACCGCACATATCGCTTGACCAGCCGGGGGCTTAGAGATTCTTCTGGCTGGGGCGGTGCCTCGCTGGGGGATGTAGCTGGAGAGGGAAATCCTTCGCAAACCTATGTGTAGGTCGGGGCCGGAGCGCACCATACACGGGATAAAAACTCGTAATAAAAATATTCCCTACACTAACGAGAATAACGTCCATGCCAGTTGACGTTGAAACATTAAGCACCGAATCAATCATCAAGTGCGTACAATATTGTCATCCGGGCCCTCCCCTTCGGCAGCAGGGCAGGGCAGGGCAGGAGTGGGGGAGGGAAAGGAAGCCGCGCGCTGCGTCAGGCCGCGAGGAATCCGCGAGCGCGGCGCTTCGCGTGGCCGCTTCCGGCGACGGCCGGCGCTGGCGCCCGCGGACGCCTCTCGACGAGGCACCGTCCGCTGCGTCCACCAGCCGACGCTCTCAATGACTCGCGAAGCATTTACTTACTAGTGGCCTGCAACAACAACATTGTTCGTTGCAGAAATCACGACCGTTAATAAGTAGTTGGATATGGATTACGGTATCGGTCAATTAATGAAACACATTAGTTTGCGAACGTTTCGGAATATTTAATTCCTTCATCAGGGCTACAAAAAACACAATCCCAATGAATAAAAACAACTTGCCTGAACAACAACATTAGAAATCACACAATATATGCCATGAAACTACGTGGAGAAAAATAAAAACATACACACACACACACACACTATATATATATATATATATATATATATATATATATATATATATATATATATATATAGGTAATTTAAACGGTACACACCTTACTAATTCACAAACTGGTCAAACTTCATGTTCGCCTATTAGTAAGGTGTGTACCGTTTAAATTACCTTGGCTTGTATATATATGTATATGTATGTGTGTGTATGTATGTATATATGTATGTACATATATGTATGTGTATTTATGTATATGTAGAGACAGTATATAATTTATTTTATTATTTTTCTCCACGTATGATGATTCATGGCATATATTGTGTGATTTCTAATGTTGTTGTTCAGGCAAGTTGTTTTTATTCATTGGGATTGTGTTTTTTTGTAGCCCTGATGAAGGAATTAAATATTCCGAAACGTTGGCAAACTAATGTGTTTCATTAATTGACCGATCCCGTGATCCATATCCTACAACAACATTGTTGCCAATCGCTACCCTGAATTAGTAACATTTTATTAATCTTTTCAATCGGTACACATTTTGAACGATATCTTTTGAGAGAGGGATTTAATAGCGACGAACCATGGCGTAAGGAAGAACCTCCATAGAAACCTAAAGCGATTTTTGAAATTACTATCATTACGATCCATATTAATGAATTTATTTTTTGATTCACACTTATTTTTTCCGCGACACAGTTTTCAAAAACAGCAACAGGCTGTTAAAAGTAAAAGCAAAATCGTCATCAAAAGGTGTAATGTGACCTGGGAATTAAATTTTAGAAGAATAACCGATGAAACACACCTTTTTTTAATTAAGATAGATTTAAGTTTATAACATTAAGATTTTGGTTTTAGTTTTTGATTAGTCAGTACTTCCAACATTTTCTTCATAATTGTTTCTTACCAAAGGTGCATAATGCTAACGTAGATGGAAACTAATTCGTTACTCTTCTGTTTGTATAATTTTGGTATTGAAGTCATTGTACTGAACTCATTTTATTGAAGTCACTACATCGAAGTATCTATCATTGTTAATAAAAATATGACTGCTAAATAATTTGAATTATTCAATTCAGATACTATATTTTCCGATGATTTTCAATACGCTCTTTCCAATTATACACAACTCTTGATCCTGCATGGATTCACAAAGGAAATGCAAACTTTCGGGTGAGGATAAGAAATCTCTCGCAAGACGACTCGGAGAAAGCCGTCAACATCTACCACGTTAGATATATGCTCCGTGAAGCCCAGTATCTAAACAATCGTCAAAATATATTGGATCGTTTAAAGTAACGGTCACTATTTCCCTTATTTTACGGCTTGGCCTTCGACTATCCTCTTTTTACTGCCTTCACATTTGCATAGTCTGATAGCGAGAGCGCTCTGAATTTCGCCCACGGCCTCTACTTTTGGCTCACTTTTGTTTTCCATAAATTCCATGTTTTATTACTTATGATAGGTGTCAATTTCAAGAGCTTATTCTTTATAAATTAACTCAGATAATGCACGTCGAAATATTCATTTCTTCCACATGCCAATTTATATCAGAAAGAACTTTAGTTAACTGATATAATTGTTTTGAATAAAAATATGTATAACTTCATATATTATTGTTCACCAACATGAATCATAACATCAGTAACAACGTATCACTTGTATGTATTGTAACCTAGAGTACAAACAGAAAATAGGATTTTCTAGTTCTATTTTTTCATCTTGTTTTCCTCTTCCCTCCTTGCTCTTAATCTTTTAACCAATATTTATATTTTGCACATTATAAATACACCACGTTAAAAAAGTAAACACTGCAATTTCTGTAAAAAATATATATTCATCAGTACGCCATTTGCAGAGGGAGAGGCAACTGCCCTTCCTCTATATTCTGTCCACCACAAGAGGGCACAGCCTAACACAAGAGAAGAGTTCTGTTTCTGGGCTCCTGTGCACACCTTTTCTATTACACACAAAATTGTATTTTTTCTAGTAAATAAATAAAAAATATCACAAGGAGAATGAAAATATAAATTTACGTTACAATTAACAAATAAAATTGATTTATTTGAACCATTTACTGGTTGCCAGACGGTTTGGAGAGCTTCTTTGCCAAATGTCGTGAACCAATTTCCCAAAGCTTAAAAATTCCCCTAGCTTAGAAAAGGGGAAATCAGGAATTGATCATGTTCACAGAAATAAAATGTAGTATTAAGTGGGGCTACGGGGCTGCTTTCGAAATTTTCATGTGGCCACCCTCTACGCACGTGTAAGTGCGTCAGACTACTGTTACATCGAGTTTACAAGCAACTGTAGTTTTCGAAATCACTCCGCCTCGAAGTTGTAAACCAATCTTTCAAATATTGCTCATTAAATGGATGCTCAAAAGCAATACAACCGACCTGAATATGAATGTGAATGAACGTGAATGGAGAACAGCGTGGGCGAGAGGACGTTTTAAAATGTAAATTAGTTTGCGACGGAACACGCAGCAGTTGGAATGCTACTAGAATGTCTATTTTAGAAATATTTTTTGTAATAAAAAATAATTTTCATTGCGACAGTTTAATTAATCATTCATTTTGATTTCGCTAGTATGTGTGTATGAATGCGGTAATGAACAAATCGTTTTCGTGATTTCGTTTCAGTGCAGATCGTCGGCCAAGAGGCAGTGAGTGATCACGGACAGAGGGAAATGAAAGGAACTTGATAAACTGGAGAACGTGTATCAAGGTATGATTTCTTTTCATTTTGTGATAAGGATGTGCTCTTGGAGTTAGGCACATTTGTGGCCGTACATAAATATTTTGTCATATTTCTGTTCTATCATTAGGAAACAGAAAAATTGAAAAAAATTGAAAGTATACTTTGCGCGTCGATATATGGCAGCTGTGAAAAGTATGGGGCAACATCAAAAAGCAATCAAGACCAAAGGAATAAACTAACTACCACGATAAAGTATGTGCCGTTCTGTAGTACCACTAGTTACATTATTAAAACTGAGATTAAAACTGATTGAAATTATTTATAATAAAGTTTCTTGAAACCTGAAATGCTTTCCATAAATGAGCTTCAAAATACGCATATAATAAACATTTTAATACTCGTGATTTGGGCATACACTAATTTTTCCTTAGTGTTGAAATTGTCCCCTGATTTTTCATGTTTGTACAGTGATGTGTCAAAAATATGCCTGAATACAATAAAAAAATCAAGTATCCAGTTTGTAAAACACCATTCATTTCGAGCTTTGAACATTTTTATTATGATTATACTCGTACTTTGCGATTTACATTTAATTTAGAACAAAATTTCAGAAAACTAAATTTAAAAAAACACCTTAACACTTATCTAAAATAACTTAAATTTTTTCAAATATTTCTGCAAAAATAAATTTAAAAGGTGGATTTTACAACTTTTCTGCATCTCAAGACTAATACTAAGTATATCGATTTAGAAATAAGGAAGAAAAAGTGTTTTTTAAAGAGAGCTATAGTAGAAAGTTTGTGGTAAAAGTGTCAGTATAACGAACTAGCGCGTATCGCACGAACAATACGTCTGACAGAACCTTTATTTGAAACATCAATCTTTTTAATTCAACAAAAATGTTTAGCACGTCTCGATACCTTATTTTTTTAAAACGTTTCTCGCGGCCCTCTCCTCATTGCTCTCTAGAGGTCCCTACTTCTGCTGCATAGTGCGATACTGCACGTGTCCCTTTCGGCTCATAGCAGCCACTTCTCGCATCCCTGGGGGTCGCCGAGGGGCATCTGATCTCTATCTTCATGTCAAACAGCCGGTCACGACGCGTCGCTCCCCCGCTGGCGCCACTATCCTTTCTAAATTTCACGGTTCAACTCAAGGCTGAGCACATGCTCAGCTCATTTAGACGTCCTCATTCGGGATATAACGCAACCTTGCAGTTTGATTTAACGATTTCAATAACAATTCGACTGAACTTTGACCCGAAAATAAAGTCACTGCTTTCGTTATAGCCAATATTAATAATTGCCGAATAATCAAAATCGTATTTGACGTAGGTCACTTGGTATTGCCGCAAACAATGGCCTGTTGTAGCGAAATTATCCATGACTAGATAAATGCATAGATCCGTGTCCTACTTTCTATTGTACACCATATGTGTTGAGAAGGCAAGAATATTTGTTGCCGTGATTTAGAAATTCGAAAAGCAACTTCTATTTCCATTCCCTTACAGGTGTGATTAACGTACGTGCTTATTAATTAGCACGAGAGCTGAATTTGCATGAGTACACAGATTAACATTTCTTTCTTGTAGGTCTCTCCATAGAAAATAGGCCAAGTCTGCAGCTAAAAAGGAAATATGAACGGTCCCGAGAATAAAAATAACAAGGCCTTACAAATTTTATAAATTTCTGTAAACCCCAAGTAATTACCTGGATGTATTGATATTTGTTTCATATAATATAATGTCAAATTAACACTATGCAATGAACATATCACTTGCAATTTGTGATATCCATTTTTTCTCGGATAAAAATGAGGAGTAAAATCAGGATTTGTTCATTTAAACGTGCAGAAATCCACTTGTCTGTGACCTGAGGAAAATGTTTACCTTTGCCATCGTGTGGTCATCAATAGTAAAAGAGCACTGACAGCGCTTATACTTCCCTTTCTGGCTTTGGAGGGAAATGAGAAGGGAGTCAGGGGAAGTGAATCACCTCCTACGGACTCCATAAACAAGAACAAGTTGGTGAAAAATGATACGGATGTTCTATAAACTGAGTTCATGTAACTGGTTTAAACCTTAATACAGCCAGTTTCAGCAGCACCTTATTTTGCAACCTTTTTGTATGAATTTTCAGAACCTTCCCCCCCCCCCGTTTTACGGCCATAAATTGCACCTTAAAAATCTTTCCCTAACGGTACGTTTGATGTGTTATGTCAATAGAAGTCGATTGAAACGAATCTATGTTTTTCATACATTACAGGATGTTTAAAAAAAAATCGCCTAAACATGACGAGGAGTACGACACGAACGAAAATAGCACAGATACGATAATACAGGGAGACAAAAAGTAAACACAACACAGTTAATAGTAAATTGTCACCAACCCTGTCACCAATTTGCAAATATATTTTCAAAATGCTCATAGTCAGGTTCTATTGTTATGTTGGTTTCATTCAGACAGTAGGTCTCTCAACTGCCCAATGTGATGAAAATACTTTATACCGCTACTTAATTCTCACACAAAAATATCGTATTTTTAAGCTTTTTCCGTCGAGTTCGCCGACAAGGCGCAGAAAGGCACAAGAGAAAACTCGCCCAGCGCTGGGCCACTCTCCTATCAACGCAGCGCAGAGCGGCGGGGAGAAGCTCGGGTTAATGGAGGTCAGTCATTAACGGTAACTCTGCGTGGCGCTGACATCACCGCCGATCGACATGTGCGCCGCCCACGCCGCCCGCGGCAGTGGGCGGAGACGCCGCACAGTGGCTGCAAATGACACTAAGGCCCCTTCGACACGGACATTTTTCTGCACAGAAAATGGATGAAAAATGCACATTATTTTCTACAAGGACCGGGAGCAGTAGCTTAGTGCATCAACTGATGTCACTGCAGCGCCTCTGACCGGGAGGACCTAGGTTCCCACTCCCCACGGCGGCAGGATTTTCCACACTAGCTTTTCAGCTAGGTCCAATTCAGTCGCTGTCTGGAGGAGAAGTCTAGCGGACGGCTGCTCTGATCGATAGTTTTCCGTGGTTTCTCTGATCAACACCAGGCGAATGCCGGAGCAGTACCCTACCAAACGGGCCACGGACAGCGCGCGATCTGTCCTTCACATTCCTTGGCCTATCATCTCTTCTAACACACACACACACTTACACTAACATGCACTACACTACCACATACTCTGGGAGACCGGTCGGGAGCTTAGAGCTTGTCCCGGCTGGGGCCGTGCCCCGCTGGTGGGAGAGTCCTGGTTCGGGGGAAACCCCACTAGCCGACGGTAGGTCGGCGCCGGATCTCGCCATCCCGCGGGAAAGATCACCGCGCATATCCCGAGAAAAACATGCACTACACAAACGGGACTAATGACCAAAGCAGTTGACGTGCCCCGAAACACGAAAAAATCAAATGAAATCAATTTTCTACAAGGGCCACTACTCTCATGGTGAGAGGCGAGCACTAGCGTAACAACTTGAACATTGCCCTCTCCGCCATATTTTAGGCAAATGTGGGAGCGGTCATTTAAAACTGTGTCTTAATGCTCTTTTCACGGGATATTACGAATTAAAAACTTCGAAAATCACATTGTTATTGTTCCTATACACAATGATAAATAAATTATGAAAAATTTAAATGTGTTTTAAATATAACGCAATTGGAAATAGCTCGAATCGTTTGACTTTCAATTCAGCGAAGATAATTTCATAATTCTTGCATAGTTATGTTGGCTTCCTGCATAGTTTCTTTTTCTGAAGGAGAGATTCAAATTCTTCTTTAAAGTGAAAATGATTTAAGTAAAATTAGCACACAAAAATCTTCATTCTCAAGAATTCTATGAAATGACCAAACCTCGTGTAATCGGTCTTCTAATTTTTACTTTCTCGTATACGTACGCATTTACGGAGTAAAATACATAGTATAGAGAAAGTTGTAATTCTGCGGCAATGTGTAATGCTGCGGCAAAAAAGCGGTGATTTCTGGACAGAAAAACTCGTACTGTGGGGTCCACAGAAAAGGTGGATAAATTCTGTTCTCAACTGTAGTAAATTATTCCCGTTAACACATTATGTAGTCAGATTTTTAATAATACGAACAAGTTTTCAAATTAATAAAATACGTTGGGTATATATAACGAATATATTTTCTTACTCCGTGTGGAGGTATGCTAGGACCAAATTAAAGTATACGTTTCAATTAGATGAAAAATGCTCATGTTACTAAATGAAATATGTTTTGGTTGTATCATTTGGGTTACTGAAAGTTGCTTGATGTAATCCCAATGCTTCTTTATATTGGCCTTGAGATCAGAGAACCATGAAGATCTCATTATATATTTTCATAGATGCGTAAATAATAATATTTGTATAGAAAGATAAAAGCACTTCAAAGTATTAATTTACATGTGAAAAACTCTCGTCGCGTACGAACACAACACGCCTGTCAGCACCTGCCAGGGAACTAGTTGCTTACGATATGGCAGCTTTAAATTTGTAACGCTACACTAGCGCTACATGTGCATCTAGGTAATACTATCCAATATCTTTGCTTTTCTATGCGCTACTGTTTCCAAACTGGAAACAGTAGCGCATAGAAAAACTGAAACCAAACAAGGTACGTTTTACACGATCATTTCGTTTTCTGCACGCAATCGTAATGAAAATATTTCCTCTGGATGTCGCAGAAAGCGATGAAGATCAAACAGTTGACCATAGCATCTATGGTAACCATAAAGCTATTCACAGCTCCATGATGGTAACAAATCGCACCACAACCATAGCAAACCAGAGAAAGTTCCAAAAAGTGAATTGAGGAGCGCGGTAGTCAAACTGGATAAAACCGTACCGAAAAAGGAAGCTTGCATCACTTTTTCCTACAAATTACATCCCGTTTGGTCCGTCATTTTGTGTACTGACAAAAAATGATGACAAAATGACCGTGTAAAATGGGCTTAACAGACACGTATCAATGGCACTTCAGTTCCCGGAGAAAATTAATAAGAGGGGTAAATGATGGAACCCAGAACAAAATGCAATATAATTGAAGAAATAGTTTAAGTATTTGAGAAATAATCCTACATGCATTTTACGATGTATTACAATCATTTTCTTAAAGTTTGTGTTAAAATATTTTCGGTTTTTGAGCAGTGGCAAAAGACATATTTTGACACTGCTGAAAGACACTTTCTGTTCTTGTAGTTCATTTCGTGGGAGCATAGATCGACACGTCCTTTTTCATTTTTATTTATTTTGTAGGAATTAGTTCAACATTTACTATGTCCAATCGATTATATAACTTTTATCTACAGCGACAGACACTAAAATCATAATTTAACGTGTTTTACAGACACTGACTATAAGAAAATGCTGGAATTTCCAGGAAATTATGCATGGCGACGGTTTCGAATCTTTTATAAACTTTCAATAAGCGTTGAAAGAAAAAAACTATCACTTAAGCTTAGGAAAGGTTCTGGCAATAAGTCACAAACGATGAAACAGTAACTCCTTACCTAAAAAGAGATAGAAAATGGCCATGCTGGGTCCATCGTTGACCTCCTCTCATTGGTATGCGATTTAATTGCATTAAATCATTGCATTCAAAAGGTGATCATTTTTTACCCTTCTACATACCCTTGAAGTTCGTATTTTTCATCCAACCAATACAATATATTAACATAGTAATGACAAACAGTATACAGTACACTGAACATTTCTCATACTATTAATGGGAGACAATTGCTCACTAGCAAACCTGGCGACGTGGTCTGAAAAATCGGTGACAAATTTAAATGTCAATATATAAAAAAAACCTTTCGACGTTCGGTGGTTTCTAATAAACTATTATTACTACCATTATTTTTTATATTTATATATTATATTTAATATTTTTTAATATAAAAGTAAACGCACAATGCCACAAACAATACAAAACAATGATTTAATAAGTTAATATCTGCATTTATTTGGAAAACGAGAAGTATTTACATAATAAAGCACGTTCAACACATAGTCTGTAAGTACTTGTAGACTACAAGACTTACATCTCGTCACGAGGAAATTGAAAAAAGATAATTCTAATCTTTATAATTTGTGCAATGAAAGACAGCTCACATCTTCCCAGCTATACAAGAAAGTTACTAACGACCACACGAAAAAAAATTAATCACTCTGCAAAACGTATGTACTGTGGGAATTCTGATATGGTGTTGACGTTCTTATTGCTTTTTATTTCTTCTCAATCTATGACGTTTTATTTCTTCTCAAAACGTATGTAAGCGTAATCGCAAATAAACTGAAAACAAATTTTTCAAACTTATAAATTTCTTACTTGATATGAAAATGGTTCGACAGGTCGGGTCACTAAGGACATGAGCTTCAAATGTCTCCCTTTATATCGCCATGTTATGTATTGCCTCTATAGTATTTGGTAATAAATTCTTCCCATACTTCGGTTTCGCCTCAGATTTTATTTGCCCCTCCTTGCTATCTACTTAAAAATTAATACGAATAGCAGTGGTAATAACCGATAGTATTTTATTTCTAGAAGAAAGCAAAAAAATATAGCCAGTTCCTCAAAATCAGACTCGGTTACCCGATTACTACATGTAGCATTTTCCCCCTCAAATCTAGACATTTGCTCTCCATCATTAATCCTAAAATTCTCTCTTAAATGAAAGGCACGGATGGATTTGATCTAGATTCGTTTTCTGAATCAGACCACAGTTTTTTGAAAAAGTTTGTGCACTGGGGAACCTATGATACATCGCACAACGCCAGAGTGATAGGCAATCCTGTCGACAGCTGCGTAGCTATGGATGCTTCACTCCAACACAAACAACATAATATGAAAAATTAAATAAGAACGCAAAGTACACGTCGCCGCTCAATTTATAATATCAGGTCCTTTGTTTGCGACCTAGAAGAATAACAAAATTATTTCGGTTATGGACAATTTGGTATATCGGCCGGCCGAGCATAACTTTGGTCAATTTCAGGAGAAATACCATTACTAATTTGTAGCGAAGCCCGAAGCCTTAAACGGTAAAAACACGCATGTATAATATATTTCGTAATACTGGCCTGTTATATTGACTTAACGCAACCATCGAAAGGAGAGAAAATCCACTTCTAATGACCGACGAGTGTTAAGATTTTTCATTATACTGAATCTTTATAAAGACTACGCCATGAAATAGAGGAACGAAAGACACTCTGGCCTTGGTGCCAGTTAAGTATTTAACAGTCCGCTGTCCGTTTAGTCGAAACAAACGAATAGCAGTTAAAGATGGCGTACGCGTACACTTAGCCCAAGATACGGTATTTTTTTGTGTGTATCATTAAATCGTGAATATTATACAAATAAGATAATAACTAAAGTAGAATATTAAGTGCGCGATTTTTTTTTTCATGGCGGAGATTGCTTTTGCCAAGTCTGTATGTCGAGACAAAAAAAGCAATCGAGATTGAAAAAAATCTACCTTTTATTCACGAAATATGAATACTTTTTTCTATACCTGTACAAAAGTTAGTGAAAAGGTTGTAATTTTAAATTCAAATAAGGTGTTCCTTATCTCTATGAATAGCAGTGTGTTATATAGGTCATGAATGCGGAAACGTTACTAAGGGATAGGTCGGTTAATTACGTTATATTTCCATGTGCGAAATACTTTTTCTCAGTGTACGACATAGTCTTGGCAACAGTTTTTAAAAGGGAAATTGAAAATGGCCTATTTCACATGCGGGTAGCAATACGTACAATCCGACATATATTAAAGGTAAACATAAGAATAAAATTACCTTTTATTCTTACAAGACGAAAGAACGCCTTTTTACGAAAAATATTAAACGACATACCCACGACAACACATATAGCCGAGTTGGGTGGTTATTCGCTGTTTATTAGCATAATAGTGTTAATAAATAACATTCCTTGTGGATTTAGGCATTAATATTTCTATTAAAGGTGAATATGTACCACAAGATCTCAGCTGAAACTAAGTTATTAATACTTTTTACAGCATCGAGCTTCACAATCTGACGCTAACCTGTACCTCGAAATACAACTGAACACTTTTATTCTGTCATCTATTGAGGTAGGGCAATTACATTTTTTTCAGAATTCACTGAATTTTGAAACGTCATTCAGAGATACATTGGTCGCTGCCAAGCGTTTAATGGCTGTGAACTTCAACGAGACGCCGCGAGTAGGCAATGCGCAGGACGAAGCGGCAATGCGCTCGTGGAATCCCGCCTTCAATTCAGGGGCCAGGGGACTGGCCGCTCGTAAACGTCGCGTCGTGGCGCGTCGGTCGCTTGGTCGGACAGATGGGGTCGCGGAGGCAGCGGGACACGCCCATCCCTGCGCTCGTGGCCAGTAACGTCAAGGTCGTTGCTCTGCGGGCGCCGGCGCGCGCCGCGGCGCGGCTTCGTGCGCGAAAAGAAAGAGGGCCTTTCATCGCGTCCCTTCTCACTTCAACTTTTCGTCTAGCCCTGTAATATTTGCTGATTTTCAAAAACACTACAAATGAAATGCGGCTTCTTCTTCTTCTGTGCTTCTTTGGTTGGTTTGTTTTTTCGTGTTTCCGGACGCGTCAACTGCTTTGGTCATTAGTCCCGCTAGTGTAGTGTATGTTTTTCTCAGGAGATGGCGGTGATCTCCCGCTGGATTACGAGATCCGGCGCCAACCTACCGTCGGCTACTGGGGTTTCCCCCTGACCAGGACTCTCCCACCAGCGGGGCATCGCACCAGTCGGGACAAGCCCTAAGCTCCCGACTGGTCTCCCGGAATATGTGGTAGTGTAGTGCATGTTAGTGTAAGTGTGTGTGTAAGGGGGAGAGAATAGGACAAGGAAGATCGCGCGCGGTCCGTGGCCATCAACTGCTCCGGCATTCGCCTGGTGTTGACAGGAGAAACCACGGAAAACTACCGATCAGAGCAGCCGGCCGCTAGAATTCTCCTCCAGGCAGCGACTGAATCCGACCTAGCTGAAAAGCCAGTGTCGAAAATCCTGCCGCGCCGTCAGGACTCGAACCTAGGACTTCCCGGTCAGAGGCGCTGCAGTGACATCAGTTGATGCACTGAGCTACCGCTCCCGGTCTCTGTGCTCGTCGGATGCGTTGAGATGTGCAATAAATTCGCATGTCACCTGGCTACACTCGAATTGAGTGCTACACTATATATACTCTTTTATGTTTTGAGTGTAAATTGTCCATTTTGCCTATCTAACTTAAGGATGTTTCTGTGATTAATCTCTTCGAAACAAATATCAAACCGAGTCAGAACGAAAGCACCACTTAGGAAGATATTACGCCAATATCTGCCTAAGTGGTGTTATGAACTGGTATATGAAGGTAGGGACGGTGCCACTTTGATTTTAAAATGTGACGGATTTTTTGAAAGAAGAAAAAAAAATAAAAAGTCAAATGCAACCCGCCACACTGGGTCGCATTCTTAAATCTATATAGTTATGTAACTCCTAAACGAAGCGTTTCAGGGCCTTAAAACTTGAAATGTTAAGGTCAAAGGTCTCAAATACAACGTACCTCATACCGTAATCTATAGGATAAGGTATTCTTGGAAATTCTATTATATTTTGCTGCTCCGGCACTCCTAGATACTACCCACCTGTTCAGGGCCTGTAGAATCTGCAACTGTACATGAAATTAAACTATCTACTGCAAATTATAGGCAATTAAATTCCCCGGGTGTACCTCACAGTTCGGTAATAACGTTACATATTATTCCAAAGCGTAGGGTTGTGCTTGCCCGATCCTGTATTTTCGCATGGACAACTTTACGTCGCTTTCTCGAGAGTAAAAATCTGTTGTAATTTTTTTGTAACTATCAAGGGAAACGAAAAGCTAAGTATCAAGGATGGTTGTTGATGTGTCCAAATTCAACACACACAAAATTCAATAAACAATTTATTGGTTGAAAACAGGTACAGAGCTACAGTGCCGAAAATCCAGGAGAATGTACAGTGAAACGTAGCCGAGTTATCGTAACCAGAAGATGCACCACAAAATTGCCGAGTCGCTAAATCTCCGTAAAGGGAAGTCCGTTGTCGCAGCACTGTCGTCGTAATCACAATCTTCACACCGTACTATCTCGTATCACCAACTCGTCACTCTTACTCCGCCGCTCACTCTCTGTCCTCTCTCCGGGCCACGGCCGGCTTATATTTGTCCCGGGCCGTAGGTCCGCTGACTGGCAGGCGTAGTAGGGGGGAAGGTTGGGCCTCGCCCCGCTCGCTCAGGCGTGGCGGCCGCACATCGCCAAGCCTCGCTGGCCCGCGCTTGTCGCTGGCCGCTGCCGCCAGGGGCGGTAACGCCCTACTGTGGTGGCACATTCAAATCTGTGCGGCCGGTCACGACAGTTGTATAATTAATTGACATGTTTTTAAGGAAGTGTGAATTGCCCCAAGAAAATGTCTCTAAGTCTGAATAAACGATTATTCAAAATATGTTTCAAACATCAATTTCATTGTTCTTTATTTTTATTTTAAATTCTATAAGTACATTGGAAGTTACCTTTTCAATTTTTCCAAACAAATAAAAATGGTAACGAAAAAGTGGCTAAATATTTTCTTATGCACATTAATTTCTCTAACACGTTGTGTGATCAGAATACGTGTTTCGTGTGTCCTTGATACCGAAAAATTAGATTCGGGCAAAGCACGTGTCCATCTGTAAACGAAGGAAGACTTTCCGTTCGATCTGATGTCACGGCTCCTTGAATTTGAATAGGATATTTTGATTTTGGGGTTACATGAATTCTCAATTACATATTCAAAATGTTCTCGAAAATTGATCCAATTCTCTTTTTTAGTTGTTTCCCTTAGATAGAGCAAAATATGCTAAAAGGAATGGAGTAGGTCGCATTTTCGTTGAACTTTGTGAATCTTCAAAAATTGAGAAGTTGATCATTTTTTCGGCGTTTTCCTGCAACTACAATATTGAAGATAGAATTTTGTCTTCATCTGTTTATCAAAAACAGTTCTTGAAATAAGGTGGTGTACAATTGTTTGGAAATGTGAGTAGTTTTTCCGTGAAACGTATGCAATTTTCAAACAATTATTTTATCACAAATGGTTTCAATTTTTTCTTTCAATATTTTCCTCGTATGTAGAAATGAAGAGTAAAGAAAATTGTTCTTGTCTGATTTTTGGCAAACTCGCTGTATTTTCGAAAATTTCAAAAATTAACATTGTAGAAGTACAGTACAATGTAGACGATAGAGATTTTTTGTTAAATGAAATCTTTTCTAAAAAACAGATCTTTAAAGAAGGGCATGTACCGGCCACAATACGAGTATTTAAGCATAATTTTGCAAAGTTTCGAGATATTCTAAATTGTTTAGTTTAATATATTCAAATTTCCCTCACTTCCTTTGCTAGAAACTTTCCGAAGTTATCAGATTGCAATACGCCAATGGCAACGCCGTGACACGGCATTTTGAAATTCTCAGACTGATTGATTAGTGAGGGCGCGTTAGTTGCTGTGTGATTGCTTAGACCCATAATTGAAGGGTATGTTTTCTCCTCGGAAGGTGGCGGTGATCTTCTGACAAGATCTAAGCTCCGACCGGTCTCCCGGCTTGTGTGGTCGTGTAGTCCGTGTAAGGGGTGAGGATAGGATAAAGAAGAGGAAAGAAAGTTCGCGAGCGGTCCTTGGTCCGTTTGCTAGGGTACTGCTCCGGCATTCGCCAGGTGTTGATCGGAGAAACCACGGAAAACTACCGATCAGAGCAGCCGGCCGCTAGACTTCTCATCCAAACAGCGACTGAAATCGACGTCGCCATCAAGCTAATGTCGAAAATCTTGCCACCGTTGGAGCTCGAAACTAGAACCTCCCGGTCACAGTCACTGCAGTGACATCAATTGGAAATTCTCGGAATAAATTTTTATTGTTGGACCGTTATTGTGAAAGGAACGACGTTGGATTGTCGAATTTGTGTTGATTAATTAGCTAAACCTTTTACGCCTAATACGCTACAAATTGTGATGAGGTTGACAAGTAATGGCTGAAATGTGTTAATATGAACAGATATTGCGGTATTGTAATTTTACGTAACACTAGTAGAAAGTACATGCTGTGGTAGCACCATTAGCTTTTCACAAAACGTTAAATCAAATCACTTTTCAACCTTCCATTCTTTCTTTGTATAGTACAGAATAGCAAGATGGCAGAATCCGAGGATAGTCCCAGACGAACGGGAAGAGATAGGGGCGGGGCAGCGAGTTACGATCAGAAGATTCCAAGCATCGAACACATTTTGCGATGGTTATTTTCGATAAGTGTTTTGCCAATACTATCAGCTATGCCTGTCAGACATGCCAGCGACAGCCGCTGCGAGGAGATCAAGGGTGTGGTGCGTGAACCAGGCTATCAGTGATGAAAGATACGCAAAGGACTGCCTCGCCCAGCTACACTGACAAACACAAGAGCTTGGAACACTGCGATGGGCAGACTCAAATAACTTTCAATGAATCGATTGTAATTAGTTAAAAACAAACATAGTTTTTAAATGTACATCTCGAATTAAATCTCTGAATTATTTCATTAAGAATTGCAAAGGGTTTTTATATAATATTACATTAAGTACGTAACGGAATAGCATAAATGTACATATGATTGAAGAGTCAGGCCGAAGAATTGTTGGCAAATTCATTAACTTCTGAATACGTCATTTGTTTATGGTTAATAAGAAATCACCGGACGCACACGCAATCTAAACATACGTTGTGCTCTGAAACACGTTTCCATTGTGCATAATTCGAAAATTGAGAATTCAAAGCCCTTAGAAGCAGGTGCCCCTAAAATGCTTTCTAGACCATTATGGTCAATGCCTAAATTGGACGTAGAACTAGAATTTTTAGATCGATCAACTTTAGTAAACTCAATATTAAATAATTTGTCACATTTTTGCGTAATTTCTAAGAAAGTGATAAAATTATTATAGAAAAGGATAAAATATCATTAGAAACTATTTTTTATTTCGTATCATCATTAGATTCACAGTGCCACAGCTAGCTCTGTTACTAATTGTTATTAAGTATGATTTATAATCAATGAATTATATTAAAATATATCACTATTTCTATTAAATTAGTAATTAATTTGAAGCTCGTTCCAGAACCTAAAATTTGATAAATCAAATACTAGCACAAACACTTCAGCAATAGCAAAGCATTACACGGTCTACTAGTAAATAAAGAAAAATCCGACGAGAAATATGGAATGTAGTGCCTCTAAGATAAAACTGATAAGTTTATTGAAAAGTTGAATAAAAACCTTTAAGACTATTTCATGGGTGAGTAGGCTTAGAAATAAATATTTGATGAAATGAATAGCATGCAGAGGCGAGTTCATGATAATCTGATGAGCTGTTGCCGACCCAACCGGGCAGGTCGCCGCTCAGCCACGGCTAGTGATGACAAATTTTGCATCACCAAAAGGTTTTTCTATGTCAGGAAAACATCGACAAAAACATCGATGTTTAAAATATAGATGTTTTAAATATGCTAATAAATGGCATTTTCCATCCTGCTTTCATTTTTAATTAGACTACTTGTATTTTATTGTTTGGTCACGTATTAGTAATATGTTAATAAATACGTTTATCAAGTGTAAGGAAGGAAATAAAAAATAGAGAACATTCTGTTATGCTATTATTCCATTCATTAACTATCATTCATAAATCGTCGAAGTAAAACGACCTTATCTATTATACATAACACAAGTTTATTCTGCCTTAAAGCACTTTTGAAATCAATATTTTATAGACACAAGGTTAAAAATGTAATATAACGATATTACCACGCACGAAATCATCGAAAAAGATATCAAGCTTGTTTTTTCAAAAATCGATGTTTCTAGAAAAAATTCGATCTGAAGAAAACATCGAAAACAAAACATCCATGTTTCTGGTGGAAAATATGGATGTTTTGTTGCTGCCTTCCCCATCCATGGCGGGCCACGAAGGGCCGCAGCGGATGGCGAGCAGTAGCGGATAAATTAGGCGGCAAACGATCGGCGCGATCCATGGCGGGCCACGAAGGGCCGCAGCGGATGGCGAGCAGTAGCGGATAAATTAGGCGGCAAACGATCGGCGCGTAATGGGCGGCGGAGTGGCAGCCGCGCGGCGCTATCTGATCACCGCCGCCGTCGCCCCGGGCGCCAATTACGCCCCGCGCCGCGGGAGGCGGTGGCGGCGGCCAAAACGGTCGACTGCCCGCCCGCCCGCGCAACGCAGCGGCGCCTGCCACACACCCACCGACACCACCTACTTTTCCTTTCAACAGCTTAGCCCAACGCGCTGGTTCCCGTGGCGGTTGAGTGAAATTCTGAGTAAAAGGGGGTAACAGGTAAATTTTTCTTCGATGAACAATTGAATTAAGTATTGTCCATCTACTTCAATTGATTCGCAGAGATAATTCGTGTGATTATATTAAAAGAAGTTTTACTGACCTATCGTGCATTGAAGTCTCCGTGCAACGTGTAAAGCAAATCTCTTCACAATCGCACTGCTTTTAACATTAATAGAAAAAATATAATATGAATTAAGGAATACCACTACTCCTGAACTTGATACCACCAACGAATTTAAATATAAATGTAAATATAAATATTTTTCATTCTGGCACGATCTCTTTCTACTGACACTGAGTAACAAATAGTAATTAGAAACTGAAAAGTTTTCACTTTTACTAACAGCACTTATTATTCAGAAGTCTTTAGAGATCTTTTTTTTATCCATTCCTACATTATTGAAGATAGAGACTTTTCTCAAAGGAAATCTAGTCTTCAATTTGCGATCTTAAAGGATATTGTGTACATTTGTTTCAAAATATAAGCTTTCGAAGAGTACGTTAGAGTTATTGTGACCTATGTTTCTTTAAGATATGTACATTCGACATGAATTTCAAATACATTATTAATTTTCCAAAAATATCGTTTTTCTTTAACCTTGTAAAGTGATAAAAAACTTTTTTTATCGGAATGAGAGAATACAAATAAGTATCGGTAGAATTTCGCCGAGCTCTGTGATTGGCTTGCCGCAAGGTCTCGCGCATAAGCTCAAGGGAGTCTTTCCAAACCTGAAAGTATAACTTTCTTAAATAGCTTTTCGCGTAGTTTCAGCAAGTTATTCCCGTTGTCAAATCTTCCAATTCAAAATGTATAAAATTCTACTTTTTAGTTATTTGTTGAAGTAAATTTATAGAATTGTTTTTGGATATGCGGTGACCTCAATTTATTGATTTTTTGCGAGAGAAGTTCAAATCTTTATTACAGCTAAACGTGGGTTTCTTTTCCAAATCAGTTCGATTTGATTATATTTTTAATTTGCTGGGTTAATATGTGCATGAGACGCAATCGATTCAAGTATTTCACATGTTTCATCCTACTCTCATTATTTTGAAACAATTCATTTCATTCAAGAGCCTGATTTGTTACGTTTAAACACGTACTAATTATTTATGTGAATGAGCCTGTCAAGTTTATTATCTTTTTGTTCGCCATTTAAGTACTTAGAAAATCATCGTTTACTTATGTTTCCCAGGAGATTGGGCAAAAATTAGCACAGTTAACTGAAAATTAATATGCTTGCATATTTGTATTTTGAGTGTGGTATGGCTAAAATTATTACTTTCAATGATAACGGGGATTTCAAATGTTTCTTGAGAGACTTCTGTGTAATTTATATTGCATTGCAATGCACCAAATATAATATATGCATTTGGCACGATTAATATGGTTCATCTTTATTTTTAATGTCTTTGGCACGGTTAATAAGGTTCATCTTTATTTTTAATGCATTTGGTACGGTTAATTTGAGGAAAAATTATTGTTTTGTTGGAATGCAGAAACTTGCACTCTACAAGAGCTCACACGTTGCACTCCAAATTCTTCATGAAATATTTGTAACTTTGATCTGTTGGCGAATGCAAAATGCCACAATGTTTTTGATTCATTATGCGAGAACTCAAATTTACCAGTGATAACATTTGTGGTTTCACTCTAAATGTTCACAATTCCCATAAAACTAGTTAATTTCAATTGAACTAGAAAAATCTAGAAGTAGATATAAAGAGGAATAGAGAGAAAGTTGTGAAATGTTACCCGAAAAACGGCAAATTTTCGGCAAAAAAGCTCTTATTACAGGGCCCAGGAAATAAAAAAGTAGTTAAATCCAGTTGTAGGAAAAACTTATCTATCGCGTGGTGTAGCCAGAATCCATGTTTTGTGGGTCCTTGGTACCGAAAAATCGAATGACGGCAAAATGTCCGTCTGTCGTCTGTCTGTTCCTTCATCCACCCGACGTCATTCCGTCATCTGTCCGTCCATCGTCTGTCTGACCGTCCTCTGTCCCCCCCGTCTGTCTGTCCATGCGTCTAACCTGCTGGCTGCTTGTCCGCCTGTCCGTCCGTCTGTCAGTCTGTCTGAGTGTCCTTCTGAACAACGCAAGTAACTAAACCGTTCAGCCGATTTTCTCCAAAATTTATTCCCCAATCGATCTGGCTGATGCCGCGGCCCTTTGAATTTGAAACTAATATTTTAATTTTGGAGGTACTTTACAGGAAGCCCCTGGGACACTTTTCCAAATTTTCAAAAGAATGGCTATATCATTTTTGATTCTTTTTCTGGATTGGGAGAATGGCACATGTGTCAACCTCTTGAAAACCCCGATTTTTCGAAAATTGGAAAAGTTCAAACTCTTTTAGGGGCCTTCTTACAACTACAATTATGAAGATATAGATTTTTCTCTTGATGAAATCTCATTCTTAAAAATGTATTTTAAAATAAAATAATGTACACTTTTCGAAAATTTGATAACTTTTTGAATAATTTTGCGTGAAAATATATGTGGAAAAGTAGTGCTGTTTTAGTACAACTAGTGACTATGAGACTACTCGACTAGAGATTAGACTATGAGACTTCACCAATAACAGATTTTCCGCAAGGTTAGGTGAAAATAAACATGAAATATTATCCAATTTACAATGTTTATTGGAGATCTATTGTAATGTGTTACTATCAGGCTGAAGAGCCTCACATTGCTCCGATTTTTAGTGTACTCCAAAGCAGTTTTTATTGTAAAAAATCTAATTTTGGGGTAATATTTTGTTTGCTTTTTTAATTTCTTCTTGTTCGACAATACTGTCTGTATTGGCGCGATAGCCCGCGTACGGGTCAAGGCCTACCAGCAGTGTCCCGGCCTTGCGTCCATGGGTTAAGAGGGTACGTGTGGTTAGCATGAAGACATCCCCAGGTCGTATTCTGGTTTTCTCAACCTGAGAAGTGAGTTTTCTCGTCATCTCACAGCAACATATACTGGGACATTGCAAGGAAATCGCACATAATCTTGCCCGACCGGGAATCGAACGCGCGGTCGCGTGATGGAAAGCGAGCACGCTGACCAATGATTGATTGATTGATTGATATTTTTGTGTTTCCGGGCACGTCAACTGCTTTGGTCATTAGTCCCGTTAGTGTAGTGCATGTTTTTTTCGGGAGATGGCGGTGATCTTCCCGCGCTGGATGGCGAGATCCGGCGCCGACCTACCGTCGGCTAGTGGGGTTTCCCCCTAACCAGGACTCTCCCACCAACGGGGCACCTCCCAGCCGGGACAAGCTCTAAGCTCCCGATCGGTCTCCCGGAATATGTGGTAGTTTAGTACATGTTAGTGTAAGTGTGTGTGTAAGGGGAGAGGATTGGGCAAGGAATGGGAAGGACAGATGGCGCGCGGTCCGTGGCCCGATTGATAGGGTACTGCTCTGGCATTCACCTGGTGTTGATCGGAGAAACCACGGAAAACTCCCGTCAGAGCAGCCGGCCGCTAGAATTCTCCTCCAGACAGCGACTGAATTCGACCTAGCTGAAAAGCTAGTGTCGAAAATCCTGCCGCCGTCAGGACTCGAACCTAGGACTTCCCGGACAGAGGCGCTGCAGTGACATCAATTGATGCACTGAGCTACCGCTCCCGGTCTGACCAATGAGGTAAACCGCGGAGGGCCTTGTTCGACAATAGTCAGTTTAATTTTATATAAGAAAATTCATTGTTTTGTGGAGGCCATCCATAAGATGCAAGTGGTTTGCTACTAATGATTTTTAATTAAATTTGATACATTTTAGATTTCAAACAACGATTTTGTTTCTTAGCATTTTTTGTAAAAAATAGCGTTTATTACGGTTAATATTTTATAACAATTTTCGCAACTTCGTTAAGTTGATTATTGGTGACTCAAATGTATTCGTGCCAAATGTGCGAGCAACCACATCAGTGGGAGCAACTATTTTTTGACACGTGCGGTTGTAAACAACTTCGCTTCTATATAATCAATTCTCCATCACATAATAATTGAAAAACGTGATAATTTTTTATCCCCCAGATAATCTAGAAGTATGTAATATTAATTTTGAATCACCTTATTCAAAACCATACTCAAGCCTACACTATAAATGTCTAACACCTGCTGATCCACTTGTCTTGCCGTGTCTTATCCGTGCGGAGCTGTCAAAATCAACTCCGTATTTTAATTCTGGGAATTCTGATGTGGTGTTGTTGACGTTCTTATAAGAAGAAATAAAAGAGGTCATCTTCGTCAACATATCAACTGATATGTTGACGAAGATGACCTCTTTTATTTTTTCCATATTTTAAGTGCATTGACTTAACGGCATAAAATAATCTGTTTGTTGTTGCACTCATACGTAGTAGGTGATATCTCGCCCCTTCATATGTATTACTATGATACTTACTCCCTTTTTAGTTGTGTTTGTCCCGTAACTTCAGACCGACCGCAATCGATTCAGAGACTTCCAGGTATTCAAATCCTCATGACTCTATGAAGGTCATACATGGACGCCATCCACTGCCTGAGGTGGTTAGTTCTCGGTCAGCACACGTTGTCTAGTTCCTTCTGTGGAATCCGTGAGGTCTATTGTTTCCAACAGAAAAATACCAGATTCAAGCTTATGATTAGCTAGTTAATATTCATATCGACTTTGGTGTGGCAAAGAAACAGATTTCCATTTCTATTTCTGAACGGCAGTTTTATGTCTTATTTCCGATAGAGAAATACCAGACAGCATTTCTTCAATAGATGTTAGTCTCAGACAACCAGTAATAAATGTGGCACATTGTGACATACCAAAAATGACTGACATATTATTTAGGCAAATAAAGGTCAAAATGTTGCAGATATTGCCGAAGACGTGTGTTTCTATGGTGCAGATACGCATATGACACCGTAGCAACGCGAGTTCGTCCTGAGACGTGGGTTTCTATGGTGCAGATACGCAGAGGGTACACCATAGCAACGCGAAAAAAATAGAAAAACACAGCGAGCTGTGAAGGGTGGACCAAATTGGAAATTAGGGCATTCCGACTCGTGCGGTGGTGGTGAGGGGACCGCTTGTGTGGTTTTTCTTGAGGTTAATTATCAAATCGGGACTTGTGATATTTCGTGAGAGTGAACACTGAACTTGAACTTAGAATATTTACGCATTAGGTGTACAACTTTAACTTCTCTCTCTCTCCTATATTATTTTAGTAGTCTAGACACCTTTTGCGGCTCTCACAGGCAACTAATCTTTATAAATGCAGTTCTAAAGAAAGAGAATTTCACAGAGACATGACGAATTGGAATTTAGACTTTAAGAATGTGAAAGATTTGTTGAAAAAAAGTAAATATTCATGGCAAATGCAACGCGCAACACTCGGTCGCATTCTTAAAACTATATTGTTAAATAACTCCTAAACGAAGCGATTTAAGGCCTTAAAATTTGAAATCTTGAGGCCAAAGACCTCAAATATAACTTTTCTCATACTGTAATCTACAGGATAAGATATTCTTGGACTTTCTATTACATTTTTCTGCAGCGGCGCTCCTCGATACTACCCTCCTGTTCAGAGCTTGTAGAATCTGCAGTAGTATGTGAAATTAAACTATTTACTTGATATTCTAGGCGATTAAATGGCACGGGTGTACCTCACAGCCCGGTAATAACGTTAAATAATATTTCAAAAAAGTATGATTGTGCTTGCCCGATTCTGTATTTTCGCATGGACAACTTTACGGAGCTTTCTGGAGAGTAAAAACCTTTTGTAATTTTTTGTGGCTGCCAAGGAAAACGAAAAGCTAACTATCAAGTAAGAATGTATAATTACTTCAAATGTTTTTAAGAAAGTGTTGTAAGTTGATCCAATTCACAACACTCATGTCTATGTGATTTGTTTCAAACACAATTTCATTGGTCTTTATTTTTATTTTAAATTCTATAAGTACATTGGAATTTAAACAAGTTAACACATTTCGTTAAGAACTTCTCCTCTCAATATGGATCGGTAGTTGTGATTCAATTTCCCATGCTATTGATTGCTTCGTATAAGTGCGTAACTTACATAGTATGGAGAAAGGTACGTAATGCAGCGAAAGTCGATTTCGAGATTGTAGCGGAATTACGCGTTTAGGGACCCTTGATAACGAGAAAGTGTATTTTTTAACTACCATCAGTGAACTAGCGCCTAAACCATTCGTAAGATTTTTTTCCAAAATTAATATCCCCTGATTGATTTGGCCATTTTTAACATAATTCTGAAAAATTTCGGGATATTTTTTACGAAACCTTAGAGACCACCTCAATTTAAAAAAACATACAAATTTCTGTAAGAATAAAATGAAATGCGCTTACGATGATGACTTGGGCCCGATCTTAAGTGTTAACATTGAATGTTCAAAAATTGTTAAATATACAAGCTCCTTCGTATAACTACACTACTGAAGAAAATACAATAATGATTATAGAGATTTTTTTCTGAATTAAGTCAATTCTAAAAATTGAATCTTTAAATAATTCTATGTACAATTTCTTTAGAAAAAGAGTCGTTTTCGTTTAATTTTTACTTACATTCATGTAAAACGGTTCGATGGATTCAATAAATAAATAATATTTATTACTAAAACTTACTACCAATAATTTCTTCTACTTTCTATCATTTATTTTTCTTCGCTCACGCTGGGAACGTTACTGAAACGGGTTCCATAAATTTAGATGGATAAACAAAACTAATATTTATTGATCTTTCTTCTCCTGAGACTAATTCACTGGGCTCCAAAATTTCTAAATGGGGTGAGTCCGTGAGGCTGTCCGAAACGGAAATCTGGATGTTTTTCATCAATATTTTAGGCATAGGATGGGTGGGTTGTTGTTAGTGGCAAATACCATTTCTTATTTAACAAGGGAAATGAAAAAAATTCACATTTTCATAATACTACCGCAGTGATCGGCGCAATTCTATTTATTTCGTCATAAATAATTGTTTCCTTTATAATTTAATCCAATAACTCATAATTCGCAATACACAATAATAATAAACTTACACAAATATTTACACCCTTGGAAAATATCACTTTAATACTCATTCACACTTCTTTACACCCAAAGAAAACAAATCCTTCACACCATACGCGTGTACTTATAGCCATTAACTTTTCAAACTTAACATATTTTATTTGCTAAACATTTTTTGCGTCCCCCTATCTGTTCGTGTCAAATTAGTTCCAAAGGTTTTGCATTTCCCTCTATGCAACGATAACGAATTTCTCCAAATTAAAATTCCGTATCTAGATTCGCTTTTCAATTATGCACTTATTTCTCGCTACATCTTTGTTCGGCTCGATATTGGTTGTTTCCAACACATTGCCGACTAGCGCTCAAAGTGACATGGCCTCACACGCTCGACTACCCTCCGTCTACATCACTCTGTCCTCTTCGTTAAGAAAAAACTAAAACGGTTGCCGATGCCCTCATCTGTCAACTACTATAAAATATTTCCCATTTTATCGTTTATTTTAATAGTTAACGTCTTACCTATAAAATTAATTAAAATATTTTGATGTTTTATCTGCATTTATAAGTTTTATTCCCTTGAACTCATTTAAAATTATATGAAAGATCACGCGCCTTTCGACTCAGTGCCTTCAATTGTTGTGGGAATTCTGATTGGATGTTGTTGACGTTCTTATAAGAAGAAATAAAAGAAGTCATCTTCGTCAACATATCATATGATATGTTGACGAAGATGACTTCTTTTATTTCGCCTTCAATTGTCTTTCCTAATTTATTTTTCTTTTGTATTCTATTGCCAAAACTTGAATGTTTACGTCAATGTTTAAATCCTTCTCTTTATTTATTTACGTGCAATTTGTTTATTATTCAACTTATTACCTCTTTAATTTACAACATTTAAAATAATGTTTTTGACAAATCCGTATGGAACGTCACACTTGAAATTTATTTTTAAAAAATGCTCAATATTTTCTAAACATGTCTTTCTCGGATAGAGCAAAGGATGTTTAAAACTGGCGCACCTTTTATTTTCGTTGATCTCTGAATTTTTAAAAATTGCAAAACTTACAAAAAATTTGAGAAAGTATGCGCAGCAGTTTCATATTCGTCACATGTTCACGTATTCTACGAATTTTACTTTATACACTCATTTCATTTGTTTTAGCTACCTCATTTCATAAGCTTTAAGCACAATACACGACCTTCGAGGTCACGTGAGAACGTGAAATGTTTCTTGCACTATACATCATACTGAGAGGGACGATTGTGAGTCTAAGAGCAAGCGACCACTAAATATGTGCCTTCTCCAGTCGCTGAAATGTCTCTCCAGAAACGGCAAGTCTGGAGCATCCAAGGCGATCGAGTGAGAGCGTGGCCGCTAGTTCAAGTAAATATCAGGAAATTAACGAACTCCCGCGACTGCAAAAGTAGCAAAAAGAGAGTCAAGACTGGTGGAGGTACAACATGCAAACGTGTTCTCTACCGTCCTGGTGACAGTGAGGGCTCGCAACTGCCCGCGAATTTACTAGCAGTGGGTACAGCGAGGTTCAAGAAAAGACGAGTGCGACAAAAAATGAGACAGTGTGACCCGGGATCTAGCGTTTTGGAATTCTAGTTTACTTTCCCAGTTTTCCGGGCTTGAGAATATACATTTTTCAGGTTCTGTTTTGCACATTATAACTTTTTCTGACCATTACATGTGCACTTTTCTCCTGCAACCGAGTACTAGAGTGTAGAATTTGTACAGAAACGATGTTTAAAAAACTTTTCGGTCTTTCTAGAAAACATATGTTACTAGTAAACATTCTGACTCCTCTTGAAATATTTACGAAAGTTTTTTTCAGAAGGGAAGTCGAATTCGGGACAGATGTCAAGATACATTATTCCCACATCGGATTTCCAAAAATGTCAGACCCTCTGTGAACTACATTTGTTTTCAACACGAAGTAGAAATATTTCCAAACTAAATATTCTGCCATGACAAGAATAAAAATGAGACATGCCGAATTTTGAGGATTTATCTTTTTTATCTGATGTCCATATTACAGTTTCGAGATTTCTCAAAAAATCCCATTTCTTTTGCTTAATTGTTCAGGAATAAACAGTGCGCTAAATAAAATGGTTACATTCCAATTTTGAATAAAACGATTGCATTTTCGAAATTAATAAATTTGTAGAGTTCCTTGAACCATCTGAAGAATCTTCATTTTGAAAATTTTGTACATAAAGTTGATGTAACAATACAACGATTTTAAAAGATGTTGAATAATAGTATTTAAGATCCTAATAGTTTAAATTAACTTACGCGAGTTACGGATTTTTTTAGGAACAGGAATTTTGTTTTTTATTCTTGCAAGTTCCTATGAAGAGAGAAAACATTTAAGCATCTGATTTCATTTCCGTTTTTATTAGGTTTGATTTTATGATTCTCGCCACTGCTTACGCAGTATAGAGAAAGTTATGCTATGCTGCGGAAAAACCGGGAATTTTCAGCAGAAAAACTCTTATTGACAGGCGTAAATTGGTAACGAAAAACTGGAAAGATCTAGTTGCTTCTCGAAAATCTCAAAACTTAAAATTTAAAGACTTAAGAGACATGTAAAAAAATACAATTTTGTAAATTTCGCTTGAATTTTTGAAAATAGCAAAAGTTCAAGTCTTATAGCTACAATAAGGTGGATCGAATTTTTCCTTAATGAAATCTGCTGACTAATATAGATCTTCAAATAAGGACATGTTTAATTTTTTAAAAAAGAATACTTTTTGCGTAATGTTTGGTAAAACAATAGGATTTTTTAAATAATTATATTCTCAAAAGCGTCTCTAAATTTTTCGTTTAATGTTTCCCTGGCATGTACCAAAAAAGAGCAAAGAATATGACGCTGGTTGCATTTTCGGAGAACTTACAGTATTTTCGAAAATTGCAAACAACAAAAAACTAATGTAGAGTCGTAGGCTTCCGCGGCCGGAGTCGTTGAATTCTTGGCTGTCCGGGATTAGCCGCGTCATGGTCGATGGTGCTGACGTTTCGGCCATCTTGCTGTGGCCTTCTTCAGAGCTGTTCTGCTACCGAGAGGCGTGCGTGTCGCAAATTATATTGCGACATTATATTGCGAAATTATATTGCTACATTACGAACCTCTACGGGGAGCGTATATTTAAAAATACCAGACGACTCAGCCAACTGAGGATAGCTCGTACCAAGAGGCTCTGCCAACTCGCCTTTCTTCTAAGATGTCGCGACTCACACGTCGTTCCCAAATTCCTTAACATTACACATCATATCAAGACCAGAGCGGCTCAACGGATCTTACGGCGAACATCTACTACGGGAGCGCATCCATCACACGAGAGCGGATATCGCCACCATTGAGCAGGAACTCTACAGATTGCACCTGAGCACCAGCCACACCCTACGTCCTGATGACTGGGCCCGATTGGACAGCATATCATTCAACAATGCTGAAAGCTGTCGAGACGTCGCCAGAAGCCGCCAGGTGCGAAAATTCACCAACCTGCAACAGGAACGTTCTCCGCCGGAGCCCCAGGTCCTCCGCAATACAGTAGTAAACCTGACCAGTCACACTTTCGACACGGCCACCACAACCGTACTCTCTAGGGGACTCAATTTCGCCGTCACCCCCAAGCAGATCCCTACTGACGACGTCATCGCTGCTGTGGAGACAGCTCTACGTGGGCTACCCGAAGACCTTGCCGAAGACCTAAGACGGGATACGAGCGCAATTCTGACCCGCGCCACTCCGCCAACTTGCAATATCCCACGTGATGAGAGATTGGCATTGAAACACCTGAAGCAGCGTGATGACATCGTCATTCTTCCCGCGGATAAAGGCAATGCCACTGTTATCATGGACAGCGCCGAATACCACGCCAAGATGACCAGCATACTTAGTGACAACAACACCTATCAGAAACTGGACCACAACCCTCTGCGGAAAGTGAGACAACAAGTCATGTCCAGCATAAATGAAGCATCTTCCATCAGTGACGGAGACAAGAAAGCCCTGAAGTTCGCCAACAACCACCGCATACCCCGCATCTATGGCCTACCGAAAATCCACAAACCAGAAGTTCCCCTCCGCCCAATTGTGAGTGCCATCAACTCACTTACCCAACACTTAGCTCGCTTCTTGGCCAAACAACTGAAACCTCTCACAGACCATATGCCGTCCTCCGTCCTCAACTCTAAACACTTCATCGAACTCATCCGCTCCACTAGAATTGGGCCTGATGATATCCTGGTCAGCTTCGACGTCACCTCCCTCTTCACCATGGTCCCCGTCAGTGACGCGATCAAGATCGTGGAGGACAACCTTCTTCTACATCATCTTCCGAGGGAGTGGGCCAAACTCACGGAGATCTGCCTAACAACAACCTTTTTCCAATACAGGCAGGAGTACTACGCCCAGACAGACGGCACCGCTATGGGCTCGCCGTTATCTCCTGTTGTAGCTAATCTATTCATGGGAGCCCTTGAAGAACAGGCCTTAGAAAACGCGCCCCTCAAACCGTCGCTATGGCTGCGTTACGTCGATGACACATTTGTCATCTGGCCCCATGGCACCGTTTCCCTTGGAATCTTCCTTGCGCACCTCAACAACATCCACCCGCGCATCAAGTTTACCATGGAAACAGAACAGAACGGACAACTCCCCTTTCTGGATGTCCTAGTAACCAGGCGCCCTGATGGTACACTCGGCCACTCTGTCTACCGGAAACCCACCCACACCAACCGCTACCTACATGCCGACTCACACCACCACCCTGCCACGAAACGGGGTGTCCTTTCCACCCTCACCCACCGTGCCTCCCTGATATGCGACCTCAACAGCATTGAGTCAGAAAAGGCACTACTCAGAGAGACCTTCCTGGCCAATGGATACAGCAGTTTCGCCGTGCATCATGCTCTATCGAGGCTCGACTCTTCAACGCCGAAGGAACGGAACGAGTCCAGTCCGCCCCGCAAGACAGCTCGTCTGCCTTACATCAAAGGTGTCACGGACAAGATTGGTAGACTGCTGCGCAGAGCCGATATCCGCCCCGTGTTTCATGCTCGCAACAAAATCGGGGGTAGCCTGGTCCAGGTGAAGGACCGCCCGGACCCTCTTCAAGATGCAGGCGTATATGAAATCCCCTGCAGTTGTGGGCTTGTTTACATTGGCCAAACCGGGCGCACGGTAGAAGAGCGGATGCGGGAACACATGCGACATGACAGGCTTCAAAATATCCAGAAGTCCGCCTTAGCCCAACATGCCGCCGAAACGGGTCATCTCGTCAACTACCACGAAACCCGCACAATATTAACAGAAGACCGGTGGTGGCCTCGTCTGATCAAGGAGGCTCTAGAAATCTCTAGGGGGCCCGCAAACCTCAACAGGGATGATGGGCTCCGCCCAGCAACACCTGGAGACAGGTCGCCGCTCTCCGCCAATGCGGCAGCGCCCGCGGCGGCCAATGACGTAGCCGCTTTTGACCCGCCCTTTCGGCCTCTCCGTCCCGGCGACGCGATCATTTTTCAGATATGCATTCTGTTTAGTTCTCTATCCTCTTCTTCGGAGTTCTGGGCGTGCGCCATCAGTTCCCGGCGGAGCTGCAGCGGCGGGCGGAGACGGCGCTTGAAAGAGCGCTGCGGCCGTCCGCTCCGCGCATCCTGCGCGAGACCGGCAGAGCGGCGAACAGCGGCGTGCATAGGGCCTTCCACAGAAGAAAGGGCCCAAAGCACGTCGCCTTCACCTTCCGCGCACTTCCCCCGCACAAGCTCTCTGAGCTGTGCGACGCGGGGGAGCAGATAGTGCGTGGGAGGCGGTCGCCGCTTCCTGAAGCCGGAAACCGCGTGGGAGGCGCGGAAACGCGCCCCGCCGGGCCTGGGCCGCCCGGGTTCGAGGACGTCACGGCGCCACGGACGCCTGAGTGAAGTCGGCGCCGTGGCGATAAAAGTGCGTGTATATAGTGTAATTAGTGTTGTGACAGTGCAGTAAAGTGCGGTATGAATGTGTGAATGAATGTGTTTGTAAATATAGAATAAGCATGAATGAGTGAGTGACTGAACGTAAACAAAAAATCGAAGACAGAAGAACATTATTAAGAACTCTAAACTTTTTCAAAGCATATTGTATATATTAAACAACTAGCCCAAAGAGGCAATGTGTAGTTTTAATTAGGTTAAGATTAATTTTAATTAGTTTATTTAAGATACCGCCCTCCTGAAGCTCCAAAAACCAAATAGGTTGGAGCAATATTGTATCCCTTACACCTGAATAAATTCCCGCCTTGCCAGGGCTACTGGCAAGGGGAAAATGAAAAAAAAAAACAAAACAAAAAAAAAACACTTCCCTTTTGCCTCACCTCCCCCCCCACATTATCTGGTCTCCCGTTATCGCTCCCAACCCTCTCCGCCAATCGCGCGCCGCCTGCCCTTCTCCCATTGGTCGCCGCTGTGGCCAATCGGTTCGCGCACCCGCCCAATATATTGCGACACGCACGCCTCTCGGTAGCAGAACAGCTCTGAAGAAGGCCACAGCAAGATGGCCGAAACGTCAGCACCATCGACCATGACGCGGCTAATCCCGGACAGCCAAGAATTCAACAAAAAACTAATATTGCTAAGGAACAATTTTGATGACAGAGTTGTTTTGTGATATGAAATCTGTTCTAAAATATCAGTTCTGTAAACAAGGTCAGGAACATTTAAAAACTATATACGAAAGTCTAAGTGAAGTCTAATTTTGTATCTTCGAATTTGCATGTTCAAATTTCCCGCACTCCATTTGCTAGCCTTCAGGAAGTTTTATCAACTTGGAACGCGACAATAGCAAGTCGTGACGCGAGATGCCAGTTGGACATTCAGAGAATTCTTTCTCATTGTTGTAACATTATTGCCGTATGACACACAGTTTTAAGTTTCGAATTTTTTTTAAGTAGAGAGAGAATTTTCATGCAAATGCATGATTTATTAGGCTCCGCAAATCTTTCAAACTTTTGTAAATATTTCTTTCTTGTAAACTCGTTTCAAAATTGCACATTTTTCTGCTGTTTATTTTATTAGCTACCCGTTCGGCTGAAACCTTTCGGAGATTTTACGTTTACATATTCGAAAAAAGATTAAGTTGTTGGCGAATATGGTACGTGAGGTATATCCCTCAGTTGTAAATTCAATTTTCATAATTTTTGGAATTTGTAAGCGTGCGTCAGTATGTGAGGTGTTGGATCAGAGTGGGTGATGGTAGCTGAGAGTGGAATTCTGCATTACTATGGAGGGCAAAAGAGGTCTTTGAGGAAACGAGATCGCATGCGGAATGGGAGGTTTGCATTTTTTCCCAGGTGGAAGATACTGGTGCCAGGGCATGGCGGAAGCATCCTGCTCTGATAAAGGATTTGATCGGTGGTTATTCATCGTGACCGCGGAGGTTTTATCTGGTAGGTAGTTGATAAGTATATGAATCAGATAAAAAGGTCTGCGTATTTCTACGAGTTTGTGGGTTAATGCCATGAGCCAGATCCGGTCGAATGCTTGGGCAACATCTAGAAAGATGGTTTTAGTATCATGTCTTCTCTGTAAGGCGGTATAAATGTGTTTTCACATGCGAAGTAATTGGTGGTGTGGCAATGTGTTCTATAAATTCCAATTGTTCAATGAGAATTGCATTGGTGGCGTAAATATACTTCTAGAATTTTAGAAAACGTGGGGAGTAAATTGATTGGTCTATAATTTTCTACTCGGCTTACTTTTTTATTTGACTTAAGAACTGAAAGAGTAATTGCATGCTTCCAAGTTTGTGCAAAATGTCCTATTCGTAAACATGAATTTTAAATATTTGTAATATATGCTATGACTCGATCAAGGATATTTTTAAAGATATTGTTATTAATATTATGTGGCCGGAGACTTTTTACAGGTAATGTTTTTATAATGGCTTTGAATAGACGGTCCCAAAAGAAATCAATCTTAGGGAGGAGGTCGTATATTGTTACATAATTTGATTTAGTAATTGTTATGTGTGAGGGATGCGGTTTTGTTGAATTTGTTGTGAAAACACTGCGAATAATTTGCCTAGTTGTTCTACATTCTGTTCTGGATTGAAAACTTTCCCTGTATTGTGTGTATAGTGGCGGATTGGTGGCATTTTATCTAAGTATTGTTCTTGTGAAGAGTATTACGGATTTGTTGTTAGTGTTTAAGTAATAAACAAAGTTGTACTGTTCGTATTTGTAGCTTTTTTAACTATGTTAGTTATTACATTTAGTTCAGCTTTCAGTCCTGGCGTTCTTAGGCGAGGCCAAAGTCTTCTTGTTTTATTTTTAGTGTTTATTAATTTTATTATTTCACTTTGTAGTTTTTCATTCCAATTTTTGTTTGAGGATTTTAAAATTATTTTTGACTTTTTTAGTGCAATTTGGATTGCAGAGTTCAAATGTGTTACTGTATCTCTAGTGCGTTTGGTAATACTTTTATTTTGGTATATGGATGGGTGTGATGGTTTCGAATTCATTCCAGTTAATTTTTAGTGTATTTCGTTTTGAAGGTAGTGAGTGCGGGGGTGCTAGTTGATATGTTTTAATAAAAACAATCAAGTGATCTGATTCAGTTCAAATAAGGTGGAGGTGTAAAAATTCACACTTGAGTTTGTATCACCGAGTTTCTTAAACGATCACATGGGAAATATATTGGTGTTGGAGGAGATATTACTGTGAGTGAGTTTCTTGTTCATATTTGCTCCAGTGTTCCGCCATCATGGTTGGTTGAAGAGTATCTCCATATTGCATTTTTAGCGTTTAGATTACCCAATACAATTGTATTTTTATTTACTTTAAATAAGAACATTATACTGTATATATATATATATATATATATATATATATATATATATATACATTTTATATATATTTATATATTATATTTCATATATATTACATATGTAATGTAATGTATGTAATGTATCTGTTTTTCTATTAGTTAGAAATAATAACACGAATTTGTTGCTCTGCAATAACAAAGATTCTTTTTATTGCTTCATACAAAAAGGTATAACACAATCATTTATTTTAATCATTAATCTTACCTGCAATAACAAAGAAACAACATTCAATGTTATTATTCAATTTGCAGTTTCTTGATAAAGCTTATTATCTTTGCGACCTTATGTCGTGATTGTCATATGTCTGAATCAATAACTTTTTTCAACATCCACGCGTGCGTCTCGTTCGAGATCTGCGCTATCGATCCGCTCATCATTCGATTTAAGCTCCAAACTCAATTAGATTAGGGATACCTCCCTTACATCTTCCCCCCCAAAATAAAGGTTTTGGTACAAAATTTTTGGTGCGAAATTGTATAAAGATAGAGCTAAGTGTTCTCGGTATTTTTTTCATCTGGTGCAGGGATTGGAATGAGTTTAGAGATGTGAAATAAATTTGATTCTGATTTTTTGTGTCCTGTGTCAATTTCACAAATTGATTTTGATATTTTCTTCTGAATCTTGTAGGATCCAATTCTCAATTCATCCAATTTTTTCGGTTCATTCGTTGCCATTTTCGATGAATACCAGGTCTCCAGCATTGAAGTCATAGTCTTTCCTGTTTTTGTCAAATAATTTTTTATTGTATTCGTGGTGTTTAATACTGTTCTGTAGGGCAATTGTTCTATCATTCTCTAGATTATTAGCATTTTTATTTTGTATCAGTTCATTTGGTAATATTGAGGTATCTTCACCTATTATTAGCAAGTATTTTGGGCTGAATCCAGTTACTGTGTGTTCAGTTTCATTGTATTTTTTTACACAATTATGTGCTACATTTGTCCATGCATACTTTTTTCTTCATTTATTGTACATCTAATTTTATTCACTAAGGTTTGATTAAGTCTTTCATTTAAACCATTAGAGAATGGTGCGTTAACGCTGTAAAAATCATAGTGATATTCTTCTTTACTAGAAAATCTTTGAAATCTTTGGAGTTTATGCCTGGGTATTGATCAGTCAGAAGTAATTTGATATTATGATCTTTAAGTGCCATTTCCGTTAGTTTGATGAAATCAGATGAGTTTTGTGTTTTTGATGTTAATATGTAGGCAAATCTTGTGAAGTGATCCACAAGAAGATGTAAATATTTTTTAGAGGATCGTGAACCACCGAATCCACCAATCGTGTCAATGGAAACTACATCAAACGGTTTTCGTGCAGGACCAAGATGTGACATCAAACCAATTTTGTCTTGTCCTCTTGATTTGTTTTTATACACACTTCACAGTTTTTACAACATTTTTATGTTTTCTGAGATATTTTTTGATGTATAATGAGGTAGTATTTTGCTTTGCATTTGTTTCATCCCTATGTGGCAAAAATGTTTGTGTATGTTTCCTATAAACTTCTTACAAAATTCTTCTGATAATATGATTTTTTCTTTTTTTCTCATTTTTTTGTAATACAGGTTGTCTTTAAAAGTTAGTCTGTTTTTGCTAGTTTTTATATCTTCGTTTTTTTATCCTCAATAATCTCTTTTATTGTTATTAAATTCACAGTTTTTAAATTATCATCTTCATCTTCATGAGGTTCTAGTACTGGGTTTCTGCTCAAACAGTCTGCTTCTAAGTTATTTTTACCTGGATGGTATATTATTTCGAAGTCATATTGTGATAAATAGTAGGTGAGATCACCTAATTCTTCATCTGTTCTAGATTTGATGTTCATTTTGTTTAATGGTTTATGATCTGAAAATACTTTGAAATGTCTGCCTATAAGCCAGTTTGCCAATACTTTAGTGATTCTTTTATTGCTAGGGCTTCAAGTAAATGGCTTTTTCTTTTTGTGATTCGTTCAGTTTCGTTGAAAAATATGCTAGTTGGTTTTTCACGTTTGGGATCATCATGTATTTGTGGTTGTTTTAATACGGCTCCCATGCCCAGTAGACTTGCATCTGTGTATATATGTATGGGTAGGTCTGGATCAAAAATAGCTAAGACTGGTTGGGTGCAGAGGAAATTTTTCATATATTCGAAGGCTTTTTGACATTCCTCAGACCATATGAATTTTTGTCCTTTCTCAATAGATTATGTAGTGGTTCGAGAATTAATGAAATCTTGGGTATGTATTCATTGTAGAAATTGATTTTTCCCAAGAATTGTCTCACATTTTTCTGATTTTTTGGTACAGGAAAATTTTGTATTGATATCAAGTTATCTTTTATTGGAGAGATTGAGTTGTGTTTTATTATGTGTCCTAAATATTGCACAGAATCCAGTGCAAATGTGCATTTAGAAAGTTTTAATCTGAATCCTTCTTTCATTATTGCTTCCAGTAATTGTGATAGATGGCCAATATGTTCTTCGAAGGTTTTAGAAAAAATTAATATGTCGTCTATGTAATTCACTGTAAAAGTTGATAATTTATGTTTCCTTATTATATTGGCGAGGATTCTTTGAAAGATAGCTGGTGCTGTTTTTAATCCAAATGGCAGACATGTCCATTGAAAATGACCTTCTTGTGTTACAAATCCTGTTTTTCTTCTATCTTCGATTCGTAGGGGAATGGACCAAAATGCTGAGTTTATATCAAGTTTTGAAAAATATTTGCAATTTCTTGTTTTCATTACTAAGTCTTCGATTAGTGGAAATGGTTGTGATTGAGGAACTATGATTTCATTTAAATCTCTAAAGTCTCTCATATGCATAGTCTTGATTTTTTGTGTTCATCTCTTTTGTATGCTAGTGTCACCGGAGAAGCAAAGGGACTATATGATTCTTCGATTAACTTTCTCTCAAGTAATTGTGAAATTTGTTCCTCTATTTCTTTTTTGTCTTCAATTGTGCATCTGTAAGGTCTTTTACAACAGTATTTATATATTTTAAGATCTATTCTAGCTTCATAATCTTTTACTGTGCCTATGTCATATTTATCTTTTGCAAATATCATTTTATATTTATCTACGAGATTGTTTATAATAATTTCTTCACGATGATTTAAGTGATTTGTTAAGATTTCAAAATCGTTTAAGTTAACATGTTCATTAAAATTAATTCGATATTCTTGTTTCTCTGGAAAATCAGAGATTTTTCTCTCTATCTCTAATTTTTCATTTTGTATTCATTTGAATGTTTTTATGCAATCTAATCCCACTAGAAAGTCATATTTAAAATTTTCATTATCAATTATGAAAACATTAATATATTCCTCTGCATTTAATATTCTTGCTTTGAGAGTTATCAATCCATCTGTTTTATGTACACCATTAATTGTTCTCAAACTTCAGCTTTTTGCATAATATTATCTCTTTTCGACTTCACATGTATTAATTTTGAATTTATTAATGTAACATTTGAGCCTGGGTCATAAATGGCAGAGACATCTAAAGTGTCATTTAATGTTACCTTGAGTCTAATTAATGGTGGAACTACCAGTTTTTTGGATCATTGTTGTTCAATTCCACCTCCAATATTGAATTGTTGACATGTTTTATTTTTTTGTCTGTATCTTTAAACCAGCATTCGGCTTCAGGATGGAAGCGGGTGCCTTTGCCTTTAACTTTGCAAATTTCGCAAGGTGTCTTTTCAATTTTGTCTTTGTTAGCTGATGTATTTGTTTTTGTTTCTGATTTTTTTTTGTAAACTAAGTGTTCTAATTTACCTATTTCATTATATAGGTCTTCGGTTCCTTCCAATATTTCTCTATCAATTCTATCGGCTACAAAATTTGGTAAGCCAGTAGCAATTAGGTCTATTAGAGTTCCATTATCAATGGATCTTCTCACTTCCAGTAAGAGTTTTTCTTTTTTTAGTGCATAATCTAGTAATGAACCTGTTTGATATGCTAAATGCACCGAAAAATACTTATAGGAAAAATCAATAGATCGCAGCACTATCACACGGAATTTACTAGATCGATAACGTCTGAACAAATTGTCCGATTTTCGATTTGTAAACGGCATTGGACTCCTTTTTAAAATAGAATTTACGCTACGATGCCGTTTTTTCAAAAAATATTTCCAAAAAAAAATTTTAATTTTTTTCTCGTAGTTCCGGGAAGAAATTAAAAAATTTGGGCTTATAGCGCGATGACGACGTGCTTCCTGAATCCAACGCCGTGTCAATCATGCAAATCGGATGAATAGGAGCGGCGTAAAGTGAAATTTCGGAAAACATACCTGATCCCCCTCCCCCTCGCTCCTGCGTCACCCAACTCGTCTGGGCCCTGCGGCACGGGAGGCCGAACTTTCAGACAGGCAAGCTGGGCAGTCAGTCCCTTTCAGTCTCAATATATTTTTCTCCACGTGTCAAACTAGTGATGCTGTAACAGCCAAACGGTCTCGTATCATCTGTAATATTCGTATAAAACTATATATCTTGTTCACATATTTCCGTCGTCCTTCGAATACCATCAAAATGTTATTTGAGGCACTACTCAAAATATCAATTCCGATTTGGAAACTGATTTCAAAAAGAAAATTGAACTAATTGTGTAGATATCACCAATATTCCATGTTCTAACATCTTATTTTACATACATTTTACTTCTAAGATCTTCCGTTATCATTCCACTACCAGAAAGAATGAGCCGAAATTACGCACGAGCTCTTTTATCCTGCGGCTCGATTTTTGATCTCAAAACGGCGTTTGTCCCCTTGATAGACTTCACCTGATGAATCTGTTTTCCCAAGTAAAGTTTTAAAATGTTTTCGTACTTTCGGTGTCCCAGCTTACTTAGTAAGTTTATATTGATATAAAATGATTCTGTTATATTTGTATAAACTTGAAGATTGGAATAAGTAATTCCCGGCGCGTCATTTTGATACAAACTACGTAAATGATAAGATGTAGTGTAAATCATTGTATTGTGACATATATATGTATTTTTTAATGCAATAAATTGTCATGAAAGCAATACAACTTTAACCCTTAGACAGGAACACCACACTAGAAGAGGAATATCCGTCTATGACGGGGATAAATTATGTTTTGTTATATAGTTATTAATTCGGCAACTTTTACATTTCTACATTAAGATACCATTTTTCTAAACATCGTACACGCTTATCAGTAACATTTAATCGGGTAGCAATTCAATTTATAAGATTTATATACTACTAGTAAAACGTAGCGTACCAGTCACTGATAAACCTCATATTAGGGAATCAGAATGCAAACGTATTAAATCGGCGATCCACATCTAGGTGTCGAGAATAGGGATGCAACATTGATGTTGATATTTTCAAAACATAGATTTTATATAGACACATGAACATATTCCGTAAAAAAATGAAACATTTATGAAACCTGATGTTTATTATCGATGAGCTTGATGAGTTGTTGTGAATGAAAAGAACCGATAATCACAATTTTATAACAAAGTTAAAATATGAAATAATATTGCATTATACCACTGTCAATACATGTGTTCGAATAAAGCGAACGGTGATTGTAACATGCTCATCCAGTAGACTATCTTCAGCCCGAGAAATGACCCCATTTTTCTGACATTTTCCTACGTATGTCCTACCGTACGCAGAGGCGGCCAACGCAAGCACTCTGGTGTAAGGTCTCTCGCCCACCTTCCTGTACCCATTTGCGGAAGTTGTGACTCCATAAGATGACCTTGGGCGACAGTTTTCAGGCTTAGTTTCGCAGTTATTCTTTTTACTTTCTTTTGAGGTTTTGTCTAAATCGTAATTATAAATTAACAATCACGGCCACTGTCAAAACAAGTTTTCTTCCGCACGAACTTGATCGATGTTTCTAAACTAGCTTTTTGAAAGATGTTTTAATTTTGAACATTGATATTTGCATTTGTATTACTTGAGAATCATTCCTTCGCTTTTCTTGCTATCCGAAACTGGGAGGGACGCGCCGATAATTCAGCGAGTTCTTCCCTAATAATGCAGAATGTACGCATGAAAGACTGCGGGTATCAAACACACAGTTCAGTGCGATGATGTTTATTTGTCGGCTCCAGTCCCGGTCAAGCAGCGGCTGTGAGCATCTCTCCTTTCATCTGCAGGTCCCAATTCTTCGCAGGATCTGAACGTGCAGAGAAATAGTACTAGAACATAGATTGCAAGCCATCCCTTGTTAGACCTATCTGGATATACACAGCAATAGGATGCTAGCAATTTGTTCATTAACTCACTCGGACCCGAACTGCCTTTTTTCTTTTGTTTGTGATATTGCGTATTAGTTATTCAATTGTGCCACTTACACCCTTTTCTTCCGCTTCATTCTATCATTCCAAGCATAATATCCTTTTCTAGAGATTTTGTACTCATAGTATGTCCAAAATATTTCTTTTTTTAGGCATTTATCTTTTTGCCCTCCCATTGTACGTTTAATATTTTCTTCCGTGTCCATACTTCAAAAGCATCTGTCTTTTTTTCGGCCTATCTCAATGTTCAGCTTTTACACCCACACAACAGGATTAGAAAAAACATTTTCTCGATTATTTGGATTTTGGTCTTACGCAAGGTTTGATTTCCGACGGAACACGACGGAACGGGGTTCCTGTATCTCGCTGATAATTATTACATTATAAATATATAATTATTTCTATTAAATTAATAAATCATTTTGAGCGCGTTCCGGACCTAAAATTTTAGAAATCAATCACTTGATATGCCTGCATATTTTATGAATTTATGTAATTTTCTTTCCGCTGCTTTTTCTAAAATTATTCCTCTCTTTAGTTTTCTGTACAGTATCAGAATTTGTTATTGTAATTCATAAGTATTTAACTTCGCCTGCCATGTATATCACTTCTCCGTTGATGTTCAGGCTTCCTTTTTTACCAGTTGACATAAATGTTGTTTTCTTTAAATGTAAGTTCATAGAATATTTAAATTTTATATTAATAATATATTTAGCTATCATTATTACATAATTCAGAATTAAGTACAAATAAAACATCTGCAGAATTTTGATGACCTAACATTTTTGCGTTTTCTCGAAAAGGAGTAAAGTGGACATGTCACGTTTTGAATGTTTGCTCCTCATTTCGCGCTCCTTTCTATCCAAGCCCAGATCCGCCAGGGCACGCGCTCAAGTGTAGTCACCCTTCTGAGCTGGAAGCAGGGTCGCACCTCTGGCTGTTCTGATAGCGTGACTTTTCTTACCTCTGCAGACATCTCGCCGCGTTCTTCGGCGGGCTGCGTGCTACACTAGGGCAATTCGATATGCCCAAGCGTAGGAAGAGGGCGGTGAGCAGTTTTCAGTGGGCGAGAACATTGTGCAGTGACGAAGTGGAGATTATATATACTATACAAATTAGTGGAATCATTCGCGTTTCGTTAATTATTAGTAACCGAGTATTATATATGAACAAAATAATAATTCAAACAATAAATAACAATTATAAAAGCATATTAGTTTAATAAACATTTTGTGAGATATTATTAACTAAAATAACTTATTTAGTCGACATTTATGGATGGTAAGCTATTGTTTTTCATTGAAAATACAGGCCCTTATAACCTTTATGGACGTGCATACCATTATAGACGTCCTATAGATTATTTACCTGTATAAAAGAACATGGTATTTGAAGAAGGTATGTAAAAGACCGGTATTTTACCGGTATCTATTACCTTTTCCGTCCCTGCCTATTCCTCATTGCCAGTTTACACTCCCTGGTCATATTTAGAATGACCCGGAACATTTCTTTAGGTCTCCTTTTCTTGTTATGTTCTTCCACTTCTTTGTATTTTTCTTTTTTTATTTATTTATTTAACGTCAAAATACCAGTTAAAAACTGCGTATGATGTGCTATATTTCTTGAAGAAACTTTTCTTTATCTTGTCTTGGTCTACGCTGGAATTCCCTGCTGAGTTCTCTGACTTTTATCCTTTGCTTTCTTAGCAGAAATATAATACTTGAAAAGAACGAAACATTAGGACTTTATTATTATTATTATTATTATTATTATTATTATTATTATTATTATTATTATTATTATATTAATAATAAATGAGATTGTAATAATAATAATAATAATAATAATCACGCAAATGGAGAGGAATCGAAGGTAAAGTGTATATACTCGTACTATATAATCCTTCGAATCTTCACTTCGATGACTGAGTTTCCAAGATTTATAACAATTGTGAGACTCCATCTTTATATTTCAAAATCTTGAAATCTCTCTACAGGTCTGATTCAGTTTGCCCATCGTGAAACCATGGAGCAGGTTGTTACTCTGTGAGAACCTCTAGGCACCGGGCGGGCGTTCTTTCAGCGCCCGCCGCGAAGGGCTAGGCTAAAGTAGCCGTGGGGGAGGGGTTCCGGGATTTCCAAATCCGATATGGCACAGGGACAGTCCAGGGAGCCCTCCAAAAGGGTCGAGTGACGCAACTGCGTGAAGCGAGAAGGGAGGGGGGGAGTGTCAGGTATTTTTTCCGAAATTTCACTTTACGCCGTTCCTATTCATCCGATTTGCATGATTGACACGGCGTTGGATTCAGGAAGCACGTCGTCATCGCGTTATAAGCCCACATTTTTTAATTTCTTCCCGGAACTATGAGAAATCATTTAAATTTTTTTTTGGAAATATTTTTTTAAGAAACGGCGTCGTAGCGTGAATTCAATTTTAAAAAGGAGTTCAATGCCGTTTACAGATCGAAAATCGGACAATTTGTTCAGACGTTATCAGTCTAGTAAATTTTGCTTATTTGGTGCTGCCACGTGGTGGCGACAAATGGAACTAGTGTCGGTACATTTAGCCTTAAATGACAGTGCATATCTTATTGGAGACCAACCTTTACTGGCGAATGTATCGCAAAATTTTTTTTTCCATTCTGTCCATTCTGCTTCAATAGTGAGTTTTAATAATGTACAACCATACCAATCTATGGCACCTTTATCCATAAATGATTTTAGAATTTCAATTCTCTTTTCATCTTCAGTTATATTAAATTGTTCACATTCTTTTTCAAAGCTAGTGATCCATTGATTGGCATTTGAATTTTTTCCATTAAATTTTTCGATTGTAAAAATTCTTTGGCAATTTTACCAAGATTTTTTACCGCGGATAGTTCTTGATTTTTTTGAAGTAATTTTTCTATCATTTTTATTAGTGGTTGTTCTGAGACGTCAGACTGAACCTTAGTACTTTGTAATGTGTCAATTATTTCCTCTAAGTAGATATCAGCGAATTGTAAATTTTCTCCTTCGTCCAAGTATGGTTCAGACAACTCTTCATTTAAATTAATCCATACCTTTCTTATTTGATGTCTTGTTACAAGTGTTTTTGATACTTTAGCATATGCTGAGGTCTTCATAATCGCTGTGTGTTACCTATTGCTTGATAATTTTCTGGAATAGAGTACTACGCCATCAGTGATGCCAATTGAGGTTATGCATATTAGATTTGTTTTCCATCTTCTTTGCTGCCAACTATGAAGTTGAAGCGGAGTTTGTCCATTGTGAGATTTTGTGAATTCCAACGAGAATGTTGTTTTGTAATGTATCTGTTTTTCTATTGGTTAGAAATAATAACACGAATTTGTTGCTCTGCAATAACAAATAACACAATCATTTTAAAAAGGAAAATTTATTTTAATCATTAATCTTACCTGCAATAACAAAGAAACAACATTCAATGTTATTATTCAATTTGCAGTTTCTTGATAAAGCTTATTATCTTTGCGACCTTATGTCGTGATTGTCATATGTCTGAATCAATAACTTTTTTCAACATCCACGCGTGCGTCTCGTTCGAGATCTGCGCTATCGATCCGCTCATCATTCGATTTAAGCTCCAAACTCAATTAGATTAGGGATACCTCCCTTACATATATTTGACCTGGGGATTTACAGGCAGCAATTATTAACTAATTAGCAATTTTCACGTTTATTACAACTGTTTCGAGGTTAATTGTTTTGGGTGTCCTCCACCTTTGGTTATGTGTCTATCTTTTCTATGAATTGTGTATCCTGAGATGAATGTCTTTCGACTGGGTTTCCGTTACGCAGAGTGTATCGATATTATGGGAATAGAGAAATTACACGAGGTGAATTCTTATTTCTTGCGCTTAAGAAGGAACTTCTAAAAAAGAGAAAGTTGTGTAATGCTGTGCGAAAAACCGGGAATTTTCGGCAAAAAAAACCTCTTATTACAGGGCCCTGAAAACGAAAATGGGACTGCAGTTGCTAAATTTAGGGGGAAAACATCTAACACGTGGTGTAGCTAGACTCCATTTTATGGGTCCTTGATATGGAAAAATCGATTGACAACGAAAACGTCTGCCTGTCCGTCCGTCTGTGAACAGCGCTAAGTCCTGCCAATTTTCACCAAAACTGATATTCCCCAAGTAAATTGGCTGATGCCGCGAGCCCTTGAATTTGAAACCGATATTTTTTTGGGGGGGGCACTTTACATGAAGTCCCTCGGACATTATAAAAATTTTCAAAAAAATGGTGCCATCGATTTTAATTAAAATTTGTTTTTGGATACTCTGAAGGACGTTTACGAAAATGGTGCAGGTCCCATGTCGGTTGAAAACCCTGATTTTTTCGAAAATAAAAAATTTCAAAAAATTTTCGGCGTCTTCCTACAACTACAATTACGATACAGATACAATTTTTTTCCTGAATGAAATGTGTTCATTAAAACCATCTTCAAATAAGGACATGCTGAATTTTTCGAAAATGTGAGTATATTTTGAGTCATTGGCCGTTAAACTTAGCCTAGCGCTTGATGATCGGGATTTATCCCCTTTTTCGTTTCCAGGGCCCATAATACCAAGAGTTTTTCTCCCAAAAATTCGCCATTTTTTTTCGCGCATTACAAAAAATTTGGTGAAGTCCTTAAAATTTTGCCTCTTATTCTCAATTGGATGTACGCTGTAGGCTTCTTATTAATAGTTCCTAGTAACATCTATATCACCACGTGAGAGCCTCAGAGAGACCTTGACAGCTGTCAGGACCCAGCAGAGCTGTGAACTTGGACACTACTGGCCGCTAGCGACATCTGTGAATCTTCACGGGAGTCAAGCACAACAAAAATGTCGAAGTTGTTCAGATACGGCAGATTACTATATGTCTCACGTCATACGCAGTTTTTAACTGTTTTTTTACGTAAAAATAAAAAAATAAATATCTACAGGCGCAGAACAATTTCAAGAAAGGAACAATCACAACTTACAGCATTGATAATGACCAAGATTAAACAATTTAAACTCATTTTCCCGCTGAACCACTGGAATAACCTTCAATGTATGAAACATTGTAATGCAACAATTGTGTGTAACGTTTAGGAAATTAGACACCATTTAGTCCAGTAAAAATAGACACTAAGTTTTATACTTCGATTCTTGCACCTGGAATTTAAATGCTATTACATTTTTAAGAAATACATGGGCTAATCCGCCTAACATTTTTTCAATGTATTATTAACAGCCTTACAATATTTCAATACAAAGTATAAAAATATAATATTTAATAGCAATACAAATTGTAACAGCACTCAAATTGAAATTATTTTTTTGCCAACATTCTTTCGTTCTCTCTCTCTCTCTCTCTCTCTCTCTCTCTCTCTCTCTCTCTCTCTCTCTCTCTCTCTCTCTCTCTCTCTCTCTTCTCTATCTTGCTTTTATTCTTTTTTCTTTCATTCAGTGTTTCTCTCTCTTACTCTTTCACTTTCGTTCAGCTTTTAGATTAAATTTCACAGAATATCAAATGGTCATTTTTTTCCATTCCCATCATACCTTCTTTCAATGATTATTTCTCCCTTTCTGTCATCCATTCGTTTTCTTTCACTCATTCTTTCCTTCTTCCTCACCTGTCTCCCAAAGCTCACTCGATCTCTCATCTGACCTGTCAAAACCTGTGTCCCTTTAGTGACACAAAAACCTAGTTTTGTGGGCCAAAGCAGATAGTTTCCGAGTAATCCACGATTGTATTATGTGTATTATGTATTGCCGTATTTTGTTTCTTATGTAAATATTTTTCTAATTAAAAAATTGTATTTGCAATTGCTTCATCAGAACAACAGGCAAATATATTGTTCTGACACATTTGTAATGACTTGAGAAGAAATTGTGGACTTACAGTTCTTCGTGGATTTTTAGTGGCAATAAATGATTTCTTTAGCGTACACTAATAATAATACGTAATCATCTGTAATCATTATATAATAAGCTGTAAATGTTTATTCGTTGCGTCTTAAATCTCGTACTGGCTCAGGTGATCTGAGTGTAAATGCTGAGAACTAGTAATTTAATGACGTGATTTCGATAAAACAGATCGCTATATATATATATATATATATATATATATATATATATATATATAGCATTGTATTACATTGTATAAAGAGATAAAAATAAACATTTATTTAGTACCTAATCATTTCTTTTCCATAAATGACTTACTACTCACTTTCCAGTTTTGAAAGAGAAACCAAAACATGAAAATGTGTTCAGAGGTACATAGGCACGTCTTGCAACATTGAACAAAAAAACAACAAAAAACATCGAGTACCGATATGTTCACGTATAAAAAAGAAAATTATTCACTTTACATAACAATAAATGAAGATTTATGAAAATGAACATCCATCTATCGCACTGTAAATGCTATCTTACAATTTTAAAGAAATTAAAACAAAATATTATAACTATTTGAAAGAATACACAAAATATTTATTTCAAATTACATGTCGGACTCTTGCAGAAATAAATTATTGAGTGAAAGTTGTCCATTGGGACCTGCGTTCATTCCGCCCTGCTATTACTGATCACAATTTTGTGTGTTCAACTAATTACTCGTAGAGTATGGAAGTTCAGGCATTTATTTTACCAAAAATATCCACGAAAAAAAATGTATATTTACTAAAGTAAGCATACAAAACAGGTATCTATTCTGGCTACAGTATGGGGTACAACACAGAAAACATTAAAAAAATCACATTTTTAATTAAATTAATGTAAAAAGTTAATATTTAAAATTTTTCAAATTTTTATTCCAATTCCAAAAATACATTAGCACTCACGTGGAAGAATCTTGATTGCACATGACCACGACAACTAAGAATTTATCTTACTCGCTGTCTCTAGGAAATACTACTGTGGACTCCCTTTTACATCTTGAAATGGTATCAATGAAAACAGAATTGTAGATTGCGCTTTTCCCAAGCGAGAAGGGAAGAGAGAACAAGATGGAACTGAGAAGGGTATATCATGTACAGACAGCTCTATCCCCGAAAGGGATCCGAGACCATACACGATCATATAATGAGATATCTCGTGAGTGTCTGTAAGCATCAATGAAAAATATAAAAAAATCTTCTCTGGTATAATCTTCCTTTCCCTTTTAGATTTTTAACACAACCTGACACTGGAGCTTCCGCGTCCACAGAAAGACAATAGACGATCGTGCCTTCATTTGTCCAGGCTTACAGGAATGTTTCCAGCTTGATAGAGATTGGTGCCAGGGAAAAAATGATGAAAAAGGCACAAATAAGGCGAACATCCAAAAAAGGCATTATGACCTAAAATGGCAAAATGAAAGTCTACTAAAACAACTCCAGAAGTATAATTAAGTATTTTCTATTGTTAAAAGTCATAAAATCGTAACAATAATAAAAATGCATTTTGCCAAATTTCCAGGCTCTAGACTACTAACCCTGACAAATAATACCAATACCACCAGAAAACATGTTGTAACCCCAATAGTTCTGATTTAGTTAGCATGAAGACATTGTGGACAACTTTAATCAACTTTGGTTCGACTTAATAAATAGGGAGTTCGTATATTTATACTCGGACCATTTTGCCCTGGATCACATCAATACTCTAAATTTCTTGCATAGTAAGTACTTATGTAGAAAAACTGAAAGTATTGTAATGCTATAGCGGAAAGTAGCTGTTTTTCGTCAGAAAAATTGGAAGATTTGGATCAATAGATCACTCTTCTAAAATGTGGAAAATTACTTCCTCAAACACGTTCTGCGGTCAGAATACACGTTTTGTGGGTCCTTCTTACAAAAAATTCAGCTTACGGCAATACGTCCGTCCGTCAGCAGGGAAGACTCGTGCCCAAAATATACAGACGATTTTCTCGTAAATTGGAGTTCTCGCATCATTCAATCTAAAAGAAGACGACGCCCTGCGAATTTGATTGATTGATTGATTTTTTCGTGTTTCCGGGCACGTCAACTGCTTTGGTCATTAGTCCCGTTAGTGCAGTGCATGTTTTTCTCGGGATATGGCGGGGATCTTCCCCCGCTGGATGGCGAGATCCGGAGCCGACCTACCGTCGGCTAGTGGGGTTTCCCCCGAACCAGGACTCTCCCACCAGCGGGGCACCACCCCAGCTGAGACAAGCTCTAAGCTCCCCACCGGTCTTCCGGAATTTGTGATAATGTAGTGCATGTTAGTGTAAGTGTGTGTAAGGGGAGAGGATAGGACAAGCAATGGGAAGGACAGATCGCGCGCGGTCCGTGGCCCGTTTGGTAGGGTACTGCTCCGGCATTCGCCTGGTGTTGATCGAAGAAACCACGGAAAACTACCGATCAGAGCAGCCGGCCGCTAGAATTCTCCTCCAGACAGCGACTGAATTCGACCTAGCTGAAAAGCTGGATCCTGCCGCCGTCAGGACTCGAACTTAGGACCTCCCCGTCAGAGGCGCTGCAGAGACATCAGTTGATGCACTGAGCTACCGCTTCTGGTGCCCTGCGAATTTGAATGGATTTTTTTGGAGGGGTGCTTTACGTAAAGCAAAAACATTTTCAAAGTGATGATTTAACTTGTCTTTGGATAGCGTAAAGAACTCGTAAAAATGGGACTAGTCCAATATTCGTAGTAATCCAATTTTTTTAAAATTGCGGAAGATCATAGTTATTTCGGAGTCATCCTCCGACTACAAAATTGAAAGCAGTTTTTTCTTATAAAATCCGTTCTTTGAAAACGCTTTAAGTAAGGTCCCGTGGAATTTTTCAAAAATTTTCACGTAATTTTGCGTGAAATATAATCCAATATTTTATGAATAAGGCTCCAATTTTTTTAAATGTTCTTTCTTTAATAGAATTCGTACGTTTATAACAATGGCGCTGGTTCCATTTTCGCTGAACTCTGAATTTCGGAAAATGAGAGTCACAGTTCTGGAGACGCCGCGACCTACACACAGATGACAAGGTTTCGGCGTCCATGACTTTCGTGACCTATGACGGCCGAAACGGCATCTGAGCGAAGGTCGCGGCGTCTCCCGAATAGCCAAGTATATTCGTAATACAAGGAGCAATTGCTCTCTCAAACCGGCAGCGGTAGCTCAGTGCATCAACTGATGTCACTGCAGCGCCTCTGACCGGGAAGTCCTAGGTTCCCACTCCCCACGGCGGCAGGATTTTCGACACTAGCTTTTTAGCTAGTGTCGGCTGCTCATATCAGTAGTTTTCCGTGCTTCCTCCGATCAATACCAGGCGAATGCCAGAGCAGTATCCTAACAAACGGGCCACAGACCGCGCGGGATCTTTCCTTCCTCTTCCTTGCCCTACCCTCTCCCCTTACACACACTTGCACTAATGTCCACTACACTACCACATATTCTGGGAGACCGGTCGGGAGTTTAGAGCTTGTGGGGCGGTGCCCCGCTGGTGGGAGAGTCCTGGTTAGGGGAAAACCCCACTAGCCGACGGTAGGTCGGCGGCGGATCTCGCCATCCAGCGGAGGAAGATCACCACCATCTCCCGGGTCAAACATGCACTACACTAACGGGACCAATGACCATAGCAGTTGATGCGCCCGGAAACACGAAAAAATGAATCAATCAATCAACGCTCTCTCAAAGATTCTGCTGGTAAATTTGTACATGTGGATACTTAAATATTGAAATAGAAAGAGACAAAATACATTGGAAAACTCACTTGAGACATTTGTTTAGTAATGTGGGCGTAGGTAGATCTTCGCAAAGCATATTCAAACGTACATAGTTACCTTCAAATCTCCGTCCACGAGCGAGACATGCGATTAATACATATAAATCGATAACATAGGAAGTTAAATCTCTTGTTTATGACCAACAAAGCGTGATTTACACAATGCATAATCACCTGTTTCTGCCAACATGAAATATACAAATGTGACTTAAAGAACAGCATCACTTTTATTGTTTCGTTAATTTAATGGTCGAAATGTATTTATATTTACAATAATAATAACAGCCTTTCATCAAAGGGTCGGAACTGGCTGACAGAAATCAACATTCTCCGGTGCGATTCAAGCTCCTTTGTTTGCTTTTGAACTGAGGACAGCTATCATGAATTCCTCATGTTGCGAACATTTCCCATCGGGTTGCAATATCTTCAGTTTTATTTATCTCTTGCAGCACCCGCGCGTCAGATCGGCAGCGGGCCCTATTTGCACTTTGAGAAATGGTGGAACGCGTGATTTTATCACGCGTCGCCTCCGCCGCCGGCTGGTGAGATAGGGCTCTCGCGCTCCCAGCAGCCCGTGGCCCGCGTGCTGATCGCCCGGCCGTTCCCCCCCCGTGCAAGGGCCGTCGGCCACGATTGGCTGCCTCGGTCAGGCTGCCCCCGGTCATACGATGCCCCCAGCCTGCGGCCGCATGGACGCCTCCGCCACCGCCATCCCCCCGCCGCCCCCGCCCCCGCCGCAGCCGCGCAGCCCGCCCAACAAAGCCCGCGTGCCCCGCGCCCGCGCGCGCACGCTCAGCCCTGCCCGTCAACTCCTGCCGACGACGGTCGCCCAAGGAACAGGTGAGCGCTGGCGTCGGCCACCCGACTCCGAAAGGAACTCTTTACGACTTACTTTATTGTCAGAACAATAAAGTTTCATTATAACGAAGAATAAATCACTTAATACCGGAATCAACCACCAGGTAAATATCGCAGTTAGTCACTACTTGACGTAGTGAAGGACGAGACACAAGCTAGCAATCGCCAAGAGGTTAACTCGTAGACATTTGAATCTTCTCGTTCGATCACGTAGTGACGTCTAATGTGATTAAAGTGAAAAGGTCCAGCTTTATTAAATTTGAGGATAATAAACCATTCTAAAGTACATTTCAGTGAGGCATTTCACTTAAAATCGTGAAGCAGTTCATCAAGACATTTGCCATCTTGCTTGACGATTATGAGGCGAGTTTCTAGCTGTTTGCGTGCGAGGAAATTAGAGACTGGTGAATGTGATCTGAAATATAACAACTTAACTTGATTTTATTCGTTAACAGAAAATCATCACATTATCAAGATATTTAGATACTCCATTGGAAATAGTTTAATTTTATTTGCAATTGCAAACGTGATGCGATCACATTAATTAACGTTCTGCATGTCCTACAATTGTCCTGCCAAAGCATTGCCTCACAGCAATTACTTTCCGGGAACGTTAAAAGTTAGTGATTAGTATTCTGTTTCGAATAGTGCATTTCTTTACATTCTGTAATCAGAAACCTATTTTCTAGGTAAATGCCATTTAGTTTATCCCAGATCAATCGTCCTATATAGAACACTGACTGAAGACGTCGAAATTGACGTGCTATTTATTGTAAGGGGCCTCATTTGGACTCCTTTAGAGATATCAGGTTCAGTTCAACACCTCATTAAAATAATGAAATGTGAATGACACTACAATTATATCGCACGTGTTTCGTAACAATTTGTGAAGTTGCAGTGTAATTAGTGCGTTAATGTAGATTGACACGTACCTATGAGTTCTCATTGGAAAACATCAATTGTCTTTCAACTGGCTTATCATTATTGGTAGTGATGCCAAGAAAATTCAAAGAATAACAACATTTAATGCGTTAAAGACAGAAAACCATCAAATGATTCCATCTGGTCGTTCTCAAGTGAAATAATTTAATTTTTATTTGTAAGAGCAAAGTCTTTGCGACGTTACATTAATGAGAAGCTCTTTTATGCAATAAATTAGTACTTATTTTTGCTACGGGTAATTTCGTCGTGAAAATGCCGTGTAATCAGTTTCTTCACGATATTAGCGAATTTGTTGCTGAGATAAGTTCCTTTAACACCCGTTCCTTTTCTCTTCGTCTTCAGTCTCTTCTCTGCTACGAGGCCTCTGATTGCATGAATGGGCCGTCCGCTGTTACACATTTCCGGCCTTTACTCTTCTAAATTGGGTTGCAATTTCCTTCAATTAGTTCTTCAGGACAATAGCTGGAACATTGTTCCGTTAGTTTAATTATCACTTTTATTTTGTTTTTATCATTCGTAATTTTTATAGTCGCAAAATCTATTTTCAATATATATATATATATATATATATATATATATATATATATATATATATATATATATATCTGTTTTACATGAAAAATTATAAATGCAAAATTAAGTGTTTTTGAAACATTGAAGTTACAGTTTTTCATTTACGAGTACCAAATAGAGTAATGTTAAAAAAAAAAGAAATAATGTTTTTTACGAGCTTCATGATGAAATGCGTATTTTTATGGCTTCATAATAACACTGTTTTTAACCAAGAATATAAGAGAAAATTAACAGAATACTTAGCTGGTACATTAAAAATGTTTCATTGTTAACAGAGATATTTGAACATTGATTAATGCTTCTGCTAAATCAAGAAAACAAACAAATGTTGTTATGGTCCAAACAAACTCATTTAATGTTCCGCTGTAGATCAATATATTATAAAATTAAGTAAAAGATACTCTGGGTCCGTTCCAGGTAAAACTTTGAAAGATACACGTTTCAATAAACATTATAATGAAACGGAAGAAACGAGGCGTGATCCGTCTCATTTCTTTTGTCTCCCGCTTGATTCATGGCCGCAACTATAGAAGCTTTCTCGGGAAGGGAGAGGGGGAGGGGGAGGAGGCACTCGCTGTTCCAAATGGAAAGTAGTTAGAAAATTCCAATTTGACGCACGTACTCATTAAGAAGATGACTTGACAACACTACTTACAATCGAGTTTCAATATAAAGAAAATAGAAAATATGAAACCATTTTTTATACAATCGTGATGTTAAAACAAGTTAAGCTGGCAATTACTTTAATCAATAAATTTATTTCCATTTATAACGTGTCAAAGTTATATTAATAAAACTCCAGAATCCTAATGTGTAACCCTCATTAAACACTTGAAAACAAAGTAGCTTTGGAACGTTACACTGGTTGCATACTAATTAACTCTTTTGAAGAACCGTAAGATATATTTAAAAAATGGATTTAAAAAAATCACTCTGAATTATGTTTCGAAATTCCACTCCTTCTATAGTGAATCAAAAACCTATTGCTAATTATTTTTTATAAATTTAGCCAATGATTGTGCAAGTCTTATTAGAAATAACCAATTACTTTCTTTTGCAGCGAAATGTGCGTGAAATCTGGAAACTCTGATTTACACCATAAGATATTGTTCAATAAACTAGCTATCCTTGAATTTGTGTAAAAGATAGAAACATTACCTCAAGAAAGTGTTTAGACTATTTTTATTCAAAATATGAAGTGCAAGTTGATAAGAACATGAAAAAAAAGAATTATTTAAACAAACTTATTTTTTTAATTAGTTGTTAGGTATTTCTTTTTATTAGTTGTTAGGTATTAGTTGTTAGGCCGGAAATTTTTGTGCAACGTAAATCAATAAGTTTCTCAATCAAATTTATATTCACCTCATTACACCGACTTTGTAACTTACTTATGTAGAAACAGTGTAAATATGCATCCCACAGCCGTGAGGAGGGAACAATAAAGTTCGTAATCCAGCTTTGACTTAAGTGACTAACAATCATTAACTATTCCTGTAATTGACAATTAATTCCACAGCTTTTCTTTGCTAATGTCTAGAGTGAACAATGTAATGTGGAAATAATGAGAAAAAATTAGCCCTAATATTAAGGAATTGCAAAACAGAATATTTTGCACAGTTGAATTAATGCATAAGCTGATTAAGCAAGTGCTTAGGACATCCGGTAGATTGAGACCCCCAATTATTTTGTAAACAAACAAATACATATTTAAAATATTTCTTTATTTTGTATTACAATGGTTATATTTTATTTTAATATTGTTTAAAATGCATATGCTAAATTTCTTCTTCTTCTTCTTCTTCTTCTTTTATTATTATTATTATTATTATTATTATTATCATCATCATAAATATTAGGATTAAGGATTTTGGTTATGCTTACAGTTTATTACGATATTAATTTGGGACTATTATGTTAATACTTTTCACAGTTCTCTTGTCGCATGGTGTACAACACGCCGATAACCCGATTTAAGGCAAGAAATATCATCTGCTGTTAATTTTATTGAGAGGGCACGAAGACATATTAGCAACTTGCACCGTGTAAATTAAAATTTCATTCGATTCTAAATATATAATTTAGGATATTTAATGACTAGAGGCCGGATTTCAATGCAAAAACAGGTTTCCCCCAGTAGTCAGAAAGTACGCTTTTTTGGCATGAGATCGAGCCCTCCATACCAAATTATATAAACATAATATAATTTCACAACTATTGCTTATTTTGCCACATTAACAACGTATATCTACAAATTGCTAATTATATATATATATATATATATATATATATATATATATATATATATTGAATAAATTTTTTTATGTGCTATATTTGGCTAATATCATTTTACTGTATCTGAATTATCCATGATATTTGACGAAAAATCAGGACAGTTTCTAGAAGTCGTCGAGTCTCTCGAATACACATTATAAGGCTTATTTTATTGCATTTTCGACGTTTTTACTGCATAATTTTATATATACTTCATCCGCTATTAGTGAATATTAATCTGGCCCCTCTGTAGGACATAAAGCAAAGACATATAAGACGTGGGTAATACAAAGTTTACATCATATTAAACTCAATGTTTAAAAAGTTGTGATGTTTTAGAACTAATGAGATTTTCGATATACAGCACAGTAACTCTACAGAAAGATAATGAAGTAAATATATTATATTTAGTTTCCTATAACATGTTTTAATCAACTGTTAAAGTCATGCTTACAGATATCATTCATTAACAATGCAGAAACATGAAAAGCAACATGCGAGTATTGCGAGTGGGAATATCTTCAGAATGAATTCCGAACAACAATTAATGTTTTAAACCAGTGGTACAAAAGCAACATATATTTTCTCGCATTATTTGTGACTTTTGTAATTTTCGATAATTCAAGAATTGCAACAGAAATGAGACCTGTGCCACATTTTTTACCCTTCTCTCTATACCAGGAAAACTTTTAAGGAAAAAATTTGGAGCGGATTTTGAGAAACAGTTTTTTATAAATTGCATTAAATTCAAAAGCAGAAAGTTCTCTTTAGATTAAATTAGAAGTAAAAACTATTCGTTTCTTTCAACACATTGTTCACGATCTTATTTAAATATCTAATTTTAATAAACGATATCCTGTAAAAAAATCTCTGTCATTAGAATTGTACAATTGCTATTTTGTTAGCAATTTTCGAAAATACAGAGTGTTTTCCAGAAACAGGACCATCACCATTTTTTCCGTTCTTTGGTCTATCCGAGAAACCCTATCTAGGTCTATGAGTTGAAAATGATCTATCCGAGTTGAAAAATTGGTGGCATTTTTTTTTAGAAAATAAACGTTTAATTTTGCTTATATTTTAAACACAATTATGCTTAGACTACGTACATTTTCGAAAAATTGTACCTGACCTTATTTCAAGATCTGCCTTTGAACAATAGATTTTATAAAAGGAAGAAACACATATTGTCTACTTTTAAGATATCTCGAAAATTCACAGATTTCAACAAAAAATAAAACGGCAATTTTTTGAAGCGTCATTTACACATTCCGAAGTCAAAGTTTAATCTACAACTTTGGGAGCCATTTTGAGAAAAAATTTAAAATGTTGACGCTTCATGTAAATTACCTCCCAAAATCAAAATATCCAAGTTTCAAAACTAGCACGATCTTGTGTTTGTTAGGTCGCTCATTTTGGAGAAAATCGCCTGGAAGATACAGGTGCTGGCGTAGACCATAGGCAGACAGCTGGACGAAGAGACAAACTTTACTCAATCGATGATTCGGTATCTGGACCCACAAAACGTATGCTCCGACTACAGAACTCGTTAAACTAGAAATTTTCTACATATATAGGAACAAGAATATCAACTTTTTCGTAACCAGGTCCCTAAAATAAGTTTTTCTATAGAAAAATCGTCCAATTCCACTGCAGCATTACAATACTTTTTACAATAGTAAGGCAAGAAAGTAAAAATGACATGCAATGCATGATTTTGCAATTTTTCTTCTTGCAGTGCTTTTATTGAAAATCGGATCTATATAACTTTTATAAATAGATTTTATAAAAGTACTTCTTTTACGAGCAAAAAACTAGGAAAAAATTACAAAAAATTACAATTTTCCAGAAAAGTTTGAAAATGTCACATGGGCTTCATGTAAAGTTAACATTAAAATACTTTAATGATCCACGGATCGGAGCATCTAGATCTTACTCCTGCTGTATTTACCAAGTTCGAGTTTAACCATCTTTGGAACGACATAAATATACCTTAATCCTGACGTGTCAGTGAATTTACAGCTCAAAAGAACCTTAAACACGGATTTTATGATCGAAAACTCGAGTTCGAATTTTCGAGGCTATTCTAATACGTGTCCGCTCTGTACCCTAAAGGGAAGAAGGACCTACCAAATTCAAATATATACTCATGTGAAGAACCGGTCAAAATATTGACTTTCACAAAAATGTTTGTAGTCTAATACAATGAATACTACTTCGGTTTTTGCAGGTCGAAACGTTCTAAATGCACTAAAACATGGCGGCGTTGGGGAGGGGGCCGGCACGCGACCGAGCAGGCGACGTCGGCTGGGGCAGGTCAGCGCGAGGCGCATGTGGTGGCGTGGTGTGGTGTGGACGAAGTGACCCTTGTCCGAGATGAAAAACGACGCTCTCCACAGGTCAAAGTTTCCAACGTGTTAAGATTCGCTAGAAGTCCATGTCACGGGTCACTAGAAAGGCCGCACTGATATCCTACACTGTGGGTGAAAGGAGCTGATCAACCAATACATATTGAGACATTAATTATAAAAGATGCTGATAATCCCACATGCTCATTACCATCGGACGGAAAAGAATTATATTTTTCCTTCTTTGCCTCATTAAGGCCATATTAATTATTTTGTCGTGTAAGTAAGAATAAGAATAATGCAGTGATTTATTTCCAACAAAGAGGATAATTGATAAAGCAACGGGTAAAGAATAAAATACTATTATGTCAAGTGCAAACGCATTGTCATTAAAATACGCAATGTCATTGAAACACTGAAATACGCAATGTCATTCAAATACGCATTGTCAACGTCATTGAAATATTCAATGTCGAGTAACAAATGACGTAGATTTTACCATCGTAGAATCCTGAACTTTCGAAAATTGCAGAAGTTGTAAATAATCCTAGAAAGTACAAGTATGTCATTAGCACCATTAATTTATTTTTTCGACACTGCCTATTTAAATGCAGCTGCACTTGACTTATAATAACATTCCTGGTCATTAAATCTTCACACGTTGCTTCATTAATTTTCCTCTTTCATAGAAATAAATCACTGCATTATTCGTATTCTTAATAACACGATAAAATAATTAATATGACTAATGAGGAAAAGGAGAAAAAATACAAATATTTTCAGTCCGATAGTCACGAGCTTGTGAATTTAACAGCATCTTTACTCGGGGATCCATACACCACGTTATTACACTATTCGTGAAGACTCATTTTGTTAAAATATTTAATTTGTTGCAGTGTTTTACAAGAGTATTGCAGTTGTAGTGTTACACAAGTGCAGTATAATAATTTTTTGAAAAGGCAGTTCAGTAGAGATTCAGGTCACACTTCAGAGATTCAGCTAGGTCGAATTCAGTGGCTGCCTGGAGGAGAATTCTAGCGGCCGGCTGCTCTGATCGGTAGTTTTCCGTGGTTTCTCCGATCAACACCAGGCGAATGCCGGTGCAGTACCCTATCAAACGGGCCACGGACCGCGCGTGATCTGTCCTTCCTCTTCCATGTCCTATCCTCTCCCCTTACACACTACACACACTTACACTAACATGCACTACACTACCGCATATTCCGGGAGACCGGTCGGGAGCTTAGAGCTTGTCCCGGCTGGGGCGGTGCCCCGCTGGTGGGAGAGTCCTGGTTAGGGGGAAACCCCACTAGCCGACGGTAGGTCGGCGCCGGATCTCGCCATCCAGCGGGGGAATATCACCGCCATCTCCTGAGAAAAACATGCACAACACTAACGGGACTAATGACCAAAGCAGTTGACGCGCCCGGAAACACGAAAAAATCAATCAATCAATCGAACGTGTGTGGATGACTTAAGTACTCTACGTTCTATACAAGGTTTTTAAAATATGACATTAATACAATACCCTATGGTGACAGTATCCTCACCCTATCCCTCTAGTTGAATTTAAAGAAATGTATTCCTAAAAATGCATAGAAGTAGGTAAATCAGAGGTTAACCATATTTTATGGATGTTTTAGATCGCCCTACACGATGGATCTCAACGAGGAAAGTGCGCCTAGCGGAGTCTTATTCGAAGAAGATGTGGCTGAGCAGGAAGCCAAAATGGCGAACGGAGGACCGAAGAAGGGCAAGAAACTCGAAGACCCCTACCGGCTCGAAATCGTATGGTTCAATGTCCTATGGTTTGTCCTTCTTCATGCTGGTGCTTTGTACGGTGTATATCTCATCTTTGCATCTGCCAGAATCTACACAACATTATATGGTATGAATACTTTTATGTGCGTTTTATAAGAAATTCATGGATAATGTCTTGCTTTCTGGTCATATAAATGTGTTGGTGATCGTTTTTTGTCACACAAACTACAATGATAAACACGTATTTACCCAGAAAACTGATAAAACATCCTTAAATGCACTCCGAGATGCTTTTTCAAAATCGCCTAACAATTCTTTGAAACTGAGATCTTTCAATAGATCACGGATCTGAGGGCTAATGAAAATCACTTCTTTTATCCTTGCGTGAATTTTAATTCGGAAGAATTGGAAACCGTCAAGTTCTTTGTCCATTACCTTTACGATATTTTTCATTAATTCTCAGTTGACGTGTAGTAGAGGTACTAACTTCAAACTTCACGTATTCTACGCGATGACTTTAACTAAAGTACACTTCCCTATTTAGAGCTATGATTATGATGTTTTAGAGTTGTAACAAATTTCATAGTTCCTCATTGCAAATCACAGTGAGCAGAGAGGTGGGGTACATCGAAAAGGAACCCTCAATTCAAAAGAAAGGGAACTAGTACGAGAAGTAAATTATTTTGTATCACCCTAGTCCCCTAGTTCTGTGATATTTTGGAGCATTAAATTGGTTGTTTTTCCATCCCTTTATGCACGGGATTTCACCAAAACATTTCTTATTCATTTAATACTTAGTATGTTTAGTTTTTCACAAAACAATGTAATGTATACATCTACACAGTATTTAACAGATAACTTATCGGACTAATGAAAGAAAAACAAGGAGGATTAGCGTGAATTACACTGGTGGGACAATATGATAATTTGTAAGGAACCTATACAAAGACGGTATTCGCTAAAGCTTGATGCAATTCTTTGTTACAATTGATCACACGAGAATAAATGAAATACTGAGTAAAGCTGTATGTGATGTCTGAAGGATAAGTATAATCTGCGCGTTATCTTGAGTCCAAAATCGCAACCCCACTCTTTTGGCATGTATAGTTAAATTGTAATTAAGGTACCAACAAGTATGTTTGGCAACATTTTGAAACCAGAATTTTAGCTCCCGAGTTATAGAAAACGTACTGCATTGCAAAACAAACGATTTTAGAGTAATGCTGACCAAATAATGAACTCACGTCGCCCAATTTCTCATGCACAGGCCGTAGCAAACCCAGAGCTCATAACACGTGCCCATAAAAAAGCTTTATTTAGTCTAGAACCAAAGCAAATGAGCTATCCCAGTATTTGCTTAAAGAATGAAAGAAAACTGAACGAACAACGTGATTTAGATCGGGCCATTGACCCACAAGCTTTAGTACAATACAAGATAGGTTTCTAAGTTTACCTATTGCTGCGGGCAGAGCCACCTCAACATGGATGGGCCGAGAACTCGCCTCCAAGCATTTCACCAACATCCCCGCGTCACCATTCGTCCTTTTCCCTCCAACGCCTCTATGATAAGGTTGCCAGACGAGCAACAATGGAATACAGGACATTCAGAGCAAACTGTTTACTTTTATACAACTAAATAGTATATCAAGTAAATTGTGTAACAAGGAAATATATCAAGTAAACAACTAAATAGAAGATGATAAATGACATTGCACGCTTTCAAGAATAACAAGGACTTTTACCTCGGACGAATTTCCCTGAATTTTCCAGGTTATTTTCTTATTTCTCCGTCACAAAATTTGTGATTTGAGAATATTTAAATAAAATAGTAAATAAAGAATGACTTAGGTCGCTATTAAAACACTCTTCACTAAGTCCTTTTCCCCTTTGCATTCCAGATTTTCTTGCACAAACACTTTGAAAGAGAGAGAGAGAGAAAAAACAAATGCAGTTCGATTCAAAACACACAGTATCCTTCTTCAACTATTTTTCAGCTCTCAGATTGCACCGTAAAAATACAGAACTAACAATGTTTGCTTAACAAAGGAATTAATCGCTTGCGTTCTCGTATGTAGCGCATAGTTCTGCGATGTATCACAAACAGTCCCAAAACGCAATTTTTTGTAGGAAAGTGTGGATTTACAACAGAGTAAAAACTTCAGGCCATTTAGCAGTCACAAAGACAATTCTGCGGGACACATGTCGATATTCAGGACACACGCTTTTTGAGGACGTTTGGCGAGCGTATTCTGTGATGGCTTCCAGGCTTCTTGCTGTGCGAACTGTCCCTGCTGAGCATCACCGCGGGCGTCCACCGCCTGTGGGCCCATCGCGCCTACAAGGCCAAGTGGCCCCTGCGCCTCACCCTCATGATCCTCAACCTGCTGGCGTACCAGAACTCCATCTACGAGTGGGCGCGCGACCACAGGGTGCACCACAAGTTCAGCGAGACCAACGCAGACCCGGTGAACGCCAAGCGCGGCTTCTTCTTCTCGCACGTGGGCTGGCTGCTTTGCCGCAAGCACCCGGAGGTGCGCGCCAAGGGCGGCCGCATCGACCTGAGCGACCTGGAGCGCGACCCCATCGTCATGTTCCAGAAGAGGTGAGATGCCTTTCTCACCAACACCTCGTTGTGCTGCTCCTCATCTAATACCGCTGGCGTTGGCTCAGGCGTTGAACCTGCTTTTCGTTTCATGTGTACTCTTTCTTTCTAGGGTTTTTATCCAGCCGACAGCCGGTTACTCTTTACGTCCCGATGGGACGCATATTCGACCATACACTAGACACCAACACACTTGCGGGCTCCTCTGATCTGGGGTCAGCAGAACGCGAGGCCCTCCGCGACAACATATACATACAAAGACAAGGGACAAACAACCATGCCCAAGGCGGGACTCGAACCCGCGACCCTCCGGACCGAAGCGCTGAGTCGGTACTCGCTCTCAGCCACCTCGGCCATCCAGGTCGGCTTCATGTGTACTAAAACGACTTATTTGTAACTAGCGGACTAGGTATTGCTTCGCTTTTGCAGTGTATAAAATAAATACAATTCAAGTTCAAAATCAATTTATTCAATGAAGATTAGCTACGTCTTATCTACATTTTAAAAAACAAATATTCGAATAATGTTGTGCACCACCAGCATTTGGTTGAGCGTTCCTTCTTTCTAGATCGCAACTTCGATGTTATTCGATATTATGAGTCAAAGCGAGACGTGTAGTTCAAAGATATTCATTGGTCGCACTTGAAGCAAGGTCCATTGGGAATGGCGTAGAGCGCAACTCGTTCTATTAACTTTGCAAAAATAATGCCCCAAATATATTCAAAGTACTCTTTAAATACTCCTGAGACTAATAAGAACAAAAATGGAAACTTTCAACGAAATCGGTCATTTTAATATTGCTAAGCACAGCAATTTTATATTGTTAACGGTTGGGTTAGGTTACTGTGACCATGATGCACAAACATTTACGGTTACCAGAAGCTTTCACACTAATACACATGAGTATATTATTTACTAAACGTAAAATAAAATAATGAATGGGAAATCATAGGAGGTGAATTATGAAGCTGATGATACAAACGACAAATATTTTTTCAAATCTTTAATTTCACTTCAATTCTGATATCTCTTAAAATGAGAAAATCAATAATCTAAAGGAAAACTACATTCCAAATGTGTAACAGAACGCGCATATGGGTGTCATTTTGTAGATTACAATCAAACAGATAAATCCCTGTCCGAAATCAGTGTTTTAAGGGCCTAGGAAACACAAATTTTAAGTTATGCACAGTCGTAGCGTCTGTGTGTGTCGCAAACTAACGAGTGTTGTGTGTAGCATGATAAAAATATCTCACAATATAATTCAACTCACTTCAAATTAGTGTGCATGCTGTACGGTTGATCGTGTAAAATGTGTGTTCAAGGGAAAATTCGCGTTTGAAGAGGCTATAAGATTCTGCTCTTGTATTTTGAAAATTCGGCAACTGAGACAATTTTTCATGAAATATTCGAAATTAGGAGCACAAATGAATGAGAGATCATTCCTTTCATGCATAGAACGGTTTAGCTATTGACCAGTGTAATCAATACCCTTGCATAAATCATACTACATCTATGGGCAGCATTCAGCAGAGAAAAGCGTTGTCAATGAATAACGGACTTGCTATACAATAAACTGATGTTTGGAATGTGATGCACACGCTATTACTAACATAAAATATACTAAATCACCCTCAGTGGTTCCCTTGTGTGTCAAAATATTGCTTTAGTGATTCTTTTAAAGAAGGAATGATAAATACTAATGTCTACATTTCAGAATATTAGTTGAACTACATATGATGTGATCAATGGATTAATTAGCGCAACGCAGAATCTGTTGGAAAATACTGTGCTGTGTTATGAGTAGGAGTATTTTCGCTATAATTTAATAATTTTGAAGGACTGAGAAAGAGATCAACTGGTTACTTTAAAAACATTTTGAATTAATAGGTAAATTAAAAGTCATAGGGAAATTCTCGTATTCTTCAAAAGGAAAATTATTCTTTGTAAATTAGACGACATAGGGAAATTCTCGTATTCTTTAACAGGAAAGTTATTTTTCCGACCAACTTAATCTCACGCCTTTTCTACACGAATTAGAGGATCGGATCGGATGATCTGCAGCCTTGACATCTGCACAATGTGGAACATTAAGAATTCTTCTCGATAAACGAGCCTTAACTGAATGATTGCATCGTAACGCAAACTGCATCGTAACGATATGAGAAAAATTCCGTCTGATATTTCCTCTAGACAATGCTAGCCACTTTCAAAGTATACGTAGTGGAATTCCACTGCACATTACATTTCAGCAATTAAATTTGTATAATTTTCTATGAGCATTTTCTTTCTCTTTTAATTTTATTACTATTTACCAAATTATGTTATCAATTGTGTTGATATTTATCCGTAGCAAACAATGACAAGAAGAGGCAACTCGTAAATCAGAAAAAATGTTTCTAAGTAATTTATCCAGCCATTATGAATAATATTTCCCGAATCTGGTGAAAGTGAGTAGTGAATTAGTTTATCTAGTGATTATATATAATATCTAGCCAAAGTTTGTAATGTGATTGTCTTAAAAAAAGTTACTTTGTTTAACCATTATGCGCAATAGCTAGTAATTATGAGTTCGTCAAAACATTTTCTTCTCTTGTAGGTGGTAGAAGTGAAAGAAACCACGTGGGCGAACGATGTGTTAGAACCATGGGCTCTGATGGCAAACCGGCAAACTATCCGCAAGCAAAACGGCATTTTGAATAACCTAATATTTTTTGGACTAAGTAGACGCTTCACTACCCTTGTCTAAGTTGGTTCCGGCCTTCGGCCTTCGCGATTAACAAAAAATATCCTTGAGTCTGCCCAATGCATAATTTTAAACCTTTTTTTTTTATTTTGCCAAGTAATACTTGTTTGCTGAAGAATTTATTAGTAGAAAGAAAAATAGAAATTATAACACTGTAAAACTCAAATGCGCTATTATCCACAATACCTAAAAAGAGTAATTAATTTTTAAAGAGAAATAATTACTTCAACCAAATCCCATCGACTGTTGTGAGAAAAATATGTACTCAGAAAATTGATTACATTAATCACTTCGCCTAATCACTTCTGGTGATTAATCACTTCTGGTGATATTAGTGTATAATGACTAGCGATTAGTATGCATACTCTAGACATTATACATAAACTCTGATTTAATCACAATAACCATAACATATATTTGAACGTGGTTATTTGTTCTCCAGTATTTTCTATTTCACTTCTGTAGCAGACGAAAGTCCTTTTGAAATTTCTGAAATTTGGTAACTGGAGACGTAGAAGAGCAGTGCAACTTAAAACAAATTCTGTTTCTATTGACTGTACAAAAAGATTGTGATATTTGCAGAATAGTGTACAGTTTTTAATACTTAGAGTGAATTTTCACCTTTTATTGTGACATCAATTACTATCTTTTACTTTCATTTTTCAGGCATTATTACAAATTGGTGCCGTTTGTCTCCTTTGTGATTCCAACTCTCATTCCTATGTATTTCTGGGGCGAGACACTGTCTAATTCTTGGTATGTGTCGACTATGTTCCGCTATTGCCTCTCTCTCAACCTAACATGGCTGGTCAACAGTGCAGCTCACATGTGGGGCAACAAGCCATACGACAAGTGAGTGCAATTTTTTCTTCTGATGTCAACACTTTTATTTCATATTACGTGCATACATTCCGCTACATGTACAGTTAATTTGAGAATTTAAGTTCTGAAATTATCCTTATATATTCCAACAAATTTACTTCATGCAACGGGTAACTTTTGTATATTTCTTCCATTCTTCATTGCAGACACAAGTGAGACAAATCATATTGAATGTCATAATTCACTCAACTGTTTTTTGAAATCTAGTACTTACCATCCTGAAATTTAAGAATTGCATACTTTTAATATTTTGTAATCATTATCCTTGAAGAAATGAAATAAAAATATTACCATCTTTAATGCAAAGAGAAATTAACTCATAACAATTATTTATTAATTTAAGGAACATCAATCCTGTTGAAAACCTTGCTGTCGCCATTGGAAGCTTGGGCGAGGGATGGCATAACTTCCACCACGTTTTCCCCTGGGACTACAAGACATCAGAACTCGGCAACTACAGCCTCAATTTCACAAACGCCTTCATCGATCTGGCTGTTCTCCTTGGGTTGGCATACGACCTCAAGACCGTCCCAGTCTCTATGATCAAGACCCGCGTAGGACGCACCGGTGATGGCAGCCACGATGTGTGGGGTTGGGGAGACAAAGATCTTCCAAAGGAACTCGCAGATCAAACTATGATCGAAAATAGAAAAACAGAATAGGGTAATGTAGCACAAACAAAAACTGCATCAAACCAAATTTCTGCGACTGTGAAACATCCATCATTGTGTTCAACCAAAGAAGTGCAGGACAATTATTGTTTGTAGGGTGTGGGTTGACAATGCTCTAGACTCCTCGAGTTGTTACAGGGACGATGAAAAAACAGCTTTGCGCCCTCGTGATCAATTGTGATATTAAAAGAGTAAGTGCAACGAGAAGTTAACGTCAATTATGAAAGTGGGGGTGGCAAGGTGAAGATGGTTCGGTGACGAAATACTTTTTAAGATATTACCAAAAATTCAATTCATTTGATCCACTTATCTTATGAATGTTTGACTGACGTTATACGATTCTTTTGCATGTAAATTTATAATAAAGAATTGTGTGCAACTACGTACATATTATTTTTATTTCGATAGACCACATATAATACACATCCCAACCTCCTTACCGAAGAATGTTGATCTTAGGCAGAAAAACACTTTTGGTCGGGCGTTCCTGTCAACACACTTTCGTTTAAAATATTTTTATGTATCGTTTTATCTAAACGCGGGTATCTTTGTTTTAGCTCTTATATTTGCTAAAGTTCAAGCCAATGTTTTCAGAAGAACAGTGATATTTTCAGTTATATTGTCTGTAACTAATCTTCAATTTTTAACACGTATACTATCTGTAAATATTCTTATTTTTTACTGCGACAGAAAATGGATGAATTAACAAGAGAAAAAGTGAGAGTAGATTACGTATGCTACATACTAGAAAGTAATTCTTAGCAATGAAATGTATGTAATAGTTAATTACGAAACAAGTATTGTAATACAGCTTATTACAATAATTGGTAAATTATTGAAAGTGGTCGTTAGGCCGAATAAATAAGATATCTTTTAAACTTCTGTTTCAATTCGAACGACATTCTATTTTTAGTCATCTACTGACGTTCAACGTTTGGAGTAATTCTCCTCAAATCTAAACAGTCTTTGCCAGTCAGTGGCTGCCTTTTATCCCTTCGGCCAGGAGGGCGGTTACTACACGAGTGTTGTAATAAGATGTTACGAGTATCGTACAACGTTTCATTCACATTATAAAAATTAAAATGTCTTAAAATTTTCGTTTAAATATTGAATATTTATCCTGGTAAATGTGACCAACTCATGTTGACAGTTGTTAGTGGGAGGCCTTGGATCAATTGAGAATTGCAGAACGACGATAGGAGTTGTGTCGTGTATTGCTCGCGCAAGTTTTCTTGATACACGAGCTCCCTAGTCCTCATCCAGCGCTGAATAGCACGGCCCGGTCAGACACTTCGGTTCGACACGGAACGGTACGTACCAATTGACAATGCTGGCAACAACCGCCTCGTATTTTCAAAATAATTGTCGCATTTCTCGTGAGACGTTTTGGCGGGTTAAGTTCATGCCCACGGTTGGTACGCCCTTTTAAGCTGTGACGTAGCCAGAGCTCTCCTCTCCCCGCACCCCCGCTGTGGAATATCAAGAAAACTTGCGCGTGTAGTAGTTGCTCCGATGTCACTTACTGAAATCATTTTATTTCGTGAGTGACTTAGATATCAATAATAATGGAAGATGAAATTGAAAGAAGCGCGAATTATGCTCTTAATTGCTTAATACTTGAAAAGTCAAGAAATGCATACGAGAAAGAATATACATTTTTTTAAAAAATGGTGTATAGGAAGAAAATACCACATTTATGAAACATTCATGGTTGTCTATTTTACTTGTAAAGTAGAAAAAGCCCATTTTAAATTAGTCTCACTATTCCATGTTACAGAGCACTAAAAGTATTCAGTTACTAAACATATTGATAGAAGTATGCGAAATTGGTCGCGATTTGCAGAGAAGGAGTGGCGGATATAGACCCAAGAAATCAATTGTTTTTCAGAACACGATATCCACAGGTTTTTATTGCAGGCAAGTGGGAATGTTATTTAATGATAAGGTAGCATTGATTGTTAGGATTTTTTGAGCATGCCGAAGAGAAGAACTGAAAAACATGACAGAAATCGGAAAAAAAGAAATTTAACAAGTGTTGAAAATACTACACAATGGCATTGTACTATTATATAATACCGATATTTCCACATAATTAAATTAATGTTTTTGGATTTCGAAGGTTTTCTTACATCAATTAATTTTAATATTTCTATTGAAATGCCTTAATTTTCTAGTACATTTTAACTTTGGATAGCGTGATAGATTATTAATTATTCAGACTGATTTCACAGGAATTCTTAGCCCATGAAAGATAAGAACAACTCCTCTCTGTTGCGATGCGTAAACTTAAATCACACTACCCACTGTGCCTACGGAGATATTCCTATTCGGAGGACTGTTATCTCAGTATCTTACATCATGCGTGGTTGGTGTGAGTCTGACGATTTCGCATCGCACGCATAGTGACGTTGAATATCAGCCGATTCTTGTGTTATCAGAAATCGCCTTCCACCGCGGCTCATAAATAACCGGATACGTAATTTTACCAATACGAACATTGTTGAAAGTATATAACTTAATTTTGAAGCTAACTTATTTAACAGAAAATCATCTTTAACGTAGAACTGGAGATATAAAATTATGAGGTGGAACGTAGCAATAAAATTTGATGAACTTTTTAATAGTTTCGAATATCTATTTTATTTCTTGTAATAAAATGTTTGAAACTTAAAAAGAGTTGATAAAAATCTATTTCTATATACAAGACAACTTGTATATTGTAGCTTATATATTCCGGAACGTTTAGACGTAGAGATACTAAAACAGCACATACCCGTATTATCACGCTAAATTACGCGAAAAGAAGTCAAATTTTCGAAAAATTGTACATAACTATTTCAAAATCTAGCTTTAAGCATCAAAAGGGGGGAATCGGGAAAGTAAGAACAGGAGGCCCCCAAATTAACTTAGGACCAAGGGTCCCAAAGTAGTTAAAATGGCACTGATTGATAGACGAAATATATACTACTCCTTACGCCATGAGCTCCCCCGCCACCGCTTGTTGGACGATTATTATTATTATTATTATTATTATTATTATTATTTTATTTTTACAGATCATACATACTTCAGTACATACAACACTTTACATATGTATTGATGGCTTACATTCTATATTACCTAAAATTAAACTAAAAACTAATTCGGGTGAATAAATCTTTTCCAGGCACCTTTAAAAACAATCTATTTCGGCAAATACGGTTAGGAATGCCTGGTATGGATATCTATTTTTTAATCGGGTTCAATGAGGAGTTTTCCGGAGTCTGAAATTGTCTAGGTGTGGAATTTGAGGTATGGAGTGATAGAACTGGGTTGAGAGATATGTCATATGGTGCTGTATGGAGTCAATTTGAAATTCTTTGCGGAGCTGTGAGTTTGAGACAAACCAAGGAGCATTTGTGATAGTTCTAAGAAACTGGTTTTGGACTATATGGAGCTTGTTTAGGTTTGTTCTTGCAGCGGAGATCCAAACTGGACAGGCGTAAATAATCTTCGTCGATCGAACCCGGGGTCGCGACAAGCGAGCACGCTAACCAATGAGCTATTCGCGAGAGCACTTGTTGAACGAGAGGAAGGTTGTTTATAGCGACGTCATGATGGGAACGACGCGTCCTGTGGTCCTGGTGGATCGGCCGTCTGGTCGCTAGACCTCATGGTTGTTTGCTCAGGTGTATCTGGCCACCAATCACGTAATTTGCTGAGTGAATCGAGCGGTGGCGCCAGGAGCGTCTTGCCGGGGTTCCTGAGCGCGCTGGGGGTTCGACGGTGGCCTTGACCCACAGCGCGGCGAGGCGGCCTTTTAGGAGGATGCTGAGTCACCGCCCGGCTCCCTCGCCGACGCCACACCGCTTGGAGATCCAAGCGGTGCAGGAAGCATGTTCCCAAAGTCATTCAATAAATCTCTTACATAAACGCTTCGTAGATTTTTTTTGAAAATTATCCCCAAAATAAGCATTACATTCTTCTTTGAGATTCATTTTAAATGATTTTATTATATATATATATATATATATATATATATATATATATATATATATATTTTACGTATCTGCCATTTCAAGCCAGTTCTCGTCCGAGGCCCAGTCGTATTCTATCCTGAAGAAAGATGATTGTTTTAAAATTTATTTTCTTCCTGTTCGGCAGTTTTTCTTTTCAGGGGTTTGAACAATTTTTATTTGTAATACATAACTTTTTTAAGCATTCACGTTTGAGCATACAACCTCTTACATCTAACTAACTAATTTTAGAGGATTCAATACTTCATGGTGATGATAAGGGGAGAAAGGACGAACACAAATAGAACCATGTCCGAGGCGGAACTCGAACCCGCGACCCTTCGGTCCGAGATCGCTACGACACTGCTGCCTTAGCGATCTCGGCCACCGGGCCGACAAGAAAGATGATCGTGAGTCATTATGGGGATCAGCTTTCCGGCTGCATCCCTTGGTAAGACTAGGTAGCGCGCCGCGGCGTCATCATTATTATTATTAGTTTTAATATTATTATTAATAATATTATTATAACTAGGGATTTATTTTTGGCGGAATGCGATGGAAGGGCGTTCCTGTACCCCTGGAATATATTATTAAATTATTTTGTAAAAATATGAGAGTTTTTATTAAATTATTAATTAATTTGGGGCGCGTTCCGGTACCTAACATTTTATAAACAAGCACTGATTATAACTTTTATTATTGCAATTGTGATACTGTTACTGACATTGGCGAGCTTCGCAAGTGACGGATCCTACCTTACTTCTGGAATACTCCGTATTACCTTTATACTTTTCGAAAGAAACGATAACTACAAAGAAACAAGAGGTGCTAAACATCACATGCTTTCTCGCATTCTTGGAAATAGTTACGTAATATTGAGGAATTGTCATTTCAACCGTACTAAAAGCTCAGTTATAAATTGAAAAAGTTCAATTCAACTGCAGTGTCTGTACCAGGTACAGTAGTCAATTTCTGACTTTTACACATGAAACAAACATGAATAAATTTAACTATTACAGTATTTGTAGCATATGCAGAAAAGAAAGAATAGAGAATGTCCTTGAAGCTTCCTGTGAAGTACCTCCAAAAATTAAAATATGTTTTAGATTCAAGGAGCCGGGACATCAAAGAGATCTGTGGGGGGGATATCAATTTTGATGAAAATCCTGATATTAGCCACTAGCGTTGTTCTTAGACAGACAGACATTTTGCCTAAACCAATTTTGCGATATCAAGCATCTACAAGAGGTGGATTCTGACTACAGAGAGGAAGTAATTACTACGTACAGGAACAAAAATTATCAGTTTTCGGTATCGGGTACCTCCAATTCAATTTTTTCTGCAGAAAAATTTCTATTTTTGCTGCAGAAATACATACATTTTTGTATGCTACGTAAGTAGTATGTCAAAAAGTTAAAAATTGTGACGTAAAATGTAGTGTGCTGTGATATTATCAGTTTGCTTCGATGTGTATTCGACGAGAAACATTTTGGCACTGTGAAATCCACACACATATTGAACCTGGAATATATTAACATTAGGAATATCACGAATAATCTTTCTCTATTTCGTTTCCAAGTCAATATCAGGCAAAGATAACCAAGTAAATATGTTAATATAATGACTTCCTGCACGCATTTCTACAATGTATGCTTTAAACGTCGCACTATTCGTGTTCGACATGATGCGTCAATCCCTAAGTCGTTATTTGTGATGGTAAGGTTGATGGCCAACGAGAAAAATGGCCATCTTCTAATCCGCCTTATTATTTCGTTTCTACGTCACAGAGGTGCAGAGAAAAGTAGTTTAATGGAAGCAGTTCTGCGAAGGCAAATGCAACTATGAATCAGTCTTGCTATTTTAATCTCTTTGAAATGATTGATATCGCAAGAAATTACCATAAATGCCATTGGTTTTCTTACGTCACAAAATTATCTCTACCAAACCCTTACAAGACTTCATGGGACATTTTCAATGTCTTTGAAATGACCGTAATATATTGTCGGCTCACAAGAACATCTCAAAAATGTCATTCTTGAGTTAAGTCAGGCACATGTTTATAATATTGTCTATTATTAGTATTAAAATGTCATAAAGAGTTCATAAGGAAGACGATATATTGAGTAAGACATGTGTGTTTGTCAGAGTGTTTGTCCACGAAGCGCCATGGCTCTACTCTGGATAAAACTGTTCTCGTAGAAAAAGTGAATTTTGTGCATGTGTGACTGTTTTTGTTCACCAACGTTATCAACTTTCATCAGTTACGGATCCAAGAAAAACGGGATATAGTAAAACGACTGGAACAGGGTAAAGGATAATAAACGTAAGCTTGCTTATGCGATTTAATAAAAATTATGCTTTACACGGATCACTAATATTGTACGATAGATCCATCAATCTCTACGTCGTTACTTGTGGTGGTAAGGTGGATGGCCTAAGAAAAACATTCATTATTTATCTGCCACCTTCACCTGTACCAGTTCTTTGCAATTTTGTTCACATTTTGCAGGGACCATCTGTCGCACTGCATTAATCGCAGCAAGCGAGGTCAACGCAACGACTTGGATGGTCGCGCTGCATAGAATTTGCAATCGCCAGTGAAAGGTCAGCTGTCCTGTGGGTCAACACGAAGGGGCGGTACCATCCACAGACACGAAAAACATTTTAACCTGACTTCCCTTTCGGCGACGGATGAACAGATTGTTTGTGGAACAAACAGAGGACTCCTTATTTTAATTGCCCCTTTTACGATGGTTGCATTGGCAAAACATACTAGTCGTTGTTTCGACACTTATTTTGTTTTAGATGCCTTTCCAAAACACTGTTTTGTAATAAAGTCGGTGAAGTCATCCGAATAGCGAAGCCTCTTATTCTAAGTACTATGAAGACACACAAATGTGAATCTGACATACTGAAGTTTGTCCCAGTTTCATTAATACAAACAAATGTATTTATAACTGTCTAGAATGCATGATGTTCAACACATATTCAAGAGACCGAATCAACAGGTATATCATTCACTTTAATTTGAAGATAATAGATACAAAGTCACGAATTCATAAACATTAAACTACAAAAGTAGCCGAAGCACATGAGAAGATAGGTAACAAACCCAATGGTTGTATCTATTATGTAGAGAACTCGTATTTTTTTATCACTAATTAGGTGGAAATAATACATTAGCTCTCGTTTTTCTATTTGCGTTGAAACAAATAATAATCACATAAAACACTGATCTTTACAATAACAATAACATACAGGAAACCTTTGCCATGTTGGAAGAAGTGTTAGTGAATTTTCAAATTCGTATTCGAGAAGTTAAAAGACGTCACTGGCATCATACAAGGACACACTCTAAATAATTTAATTTTTAGTTGACGTGATAGAATGTATGAAATATCTCCAAGAGGTCGCAACTTGGTCAGATATTGCTTTCGAGCGAGGAATTCCATATGCGGTGAACCTTGACATGTTTAACTCCGGGGAGCCTAGCGCGCGGAGGTATGAATCAACGCTGCGATGGACGCCGAGGTGCGTACCTGCGCTTTGATTTATGGGTAGTAGAGAGCGCGACAGCCCAAGAACTGGAATCCGAATCGAATCGGGCACTTCTTTTCAGCGTTGTCAAACGCGTTATATTACATGGTCATTGCCGGTGAAATGTTCAATATACATAAATCAGACATTTTACACTTCATAAATGCACGACGTATGTGCGTGACATCATCTTCGTCGTGCAGTAAAATGCGATTATAGAATGATAAAAAATGTCGAGAAGATGGGGTGAAATGGAGATTCATAAACGTAGTAAAGGATTTTCAGATGCGGTAACACATTATGAATACTAACCAAAACGTAATGGCTTTGTTATAATATACAAACAAAACATAATTATTCTTAAGTATTGAAGATACTGTGCAGTAAGATTAAGTTCACATGCAGTGCAATGATGCGTATTATTTATTAAATAATATTTATTTGATCTTTTTTACTTTCTCGCTATCGCTACCGCGGTAGAGAGAAAGTAATACAGAGAAGGGAATATTTGGATACACCATTTCCCGCACCCTTTTACGAGTATGTAAGCCTTCAATCTTCACTACGCAAATGTAACACTTGATTCATAAGTTCTCGCCTGAGGGTTCCGCTTCCAATCGACGGAAAGTGGAAATGCTTTTCAACGATCCAAAGCATAAAATTCATTGAAACGCACAATTAACTCAATTATTATGGTATATTAATATTTAAATGGTTGGCATATTCCTTATTATGAATGTATAATTCTGTATTTATGATATGTTTTTGTTTTTTGCTAAGAAGATGCCTGATTTTCCAAGTAATGATACTCCTACGCCTCAACAAATAAAAAGAGAAATCGACAATATTATTTTTGAATAATAAGAATTAGGTTAATGCAACAATAATGTATGATAAATATTATTACACACTGTCGCAAATCTGAGAAGACACTCCTTTCCTAACACACCTCTGTGAAAGAAGAACTTCGCTACCGGGAGCGGTAGCTCAGTGCATCAACTGATGTCACTGCAGCGCCTCTGACCGGGAGGTCCTACGTTCCCACTCCCCACGGCGGCAGGATTTTCGACACTAGCTTTTCAGCTAGGTCGAATTCTGTCGCTGTCTGGAGGAGAATTCTAGCGGCCAGCTGCTCTGATCGGTAGTTTTCCGTGGTTTCTCCGATCAACACCAGGCGAATGCCGGAGCAGTACCCTACCAAACGGGCCACGCACCGCGCGCGATCTGTCCTTCCATCTTCCCTGTCCTACCCTCTCCCCTTACATACACACACACTTAAACCAACATGCACTACACTACCACATATTCCGGGAGACCGGTCGGAGGCTTAGAGCTTGTCCCGGCTGGGGCGGTGCCCCGCTGGTGGGAGAGTCCTGCTTAGGGAGAAATCCCACTAGCCGACGGTAGGTCGGCGCCGGATCTCGCCATCCAGCGGGGTAAGATCACCGCCATCTCTCGAGGAAAAACATGCACATATTCCATGCTTGGTGTTAGAATGTTGAGAAAATGGACATGGCCCCGAATATATGTGCAGAAAGAATGAACGATGGTCTTCATCGTCAGGAAGGATGCATTGATTCACTCTCTAGAAAAACTTGGGCAGCACGCGAAGCTGTTCTCAAATCTGAAAGACTGGCTTGTGTAATTTGTAATTAAATTGTAATTGGGAATTTTTATTAATATAATAGTTGGAAGTTGAAATTAAATAGACCCTTTCTTCGTAGATGGAAGAATTTTCTAATAAGTAGATGAATATAGTCAGTCGCGAGTAGGTGTTTCATATGAAACACAAACAGGGAAAGTCGCGACCACGTGCTTAATTCGTGGGAATGTTAAGTCCAATAATAGCCATCGTTAAGGATATTCTGAAACATTTTTATTTAGAAAGGACACGAAAATTGGTTCACCAAGGATTCCGGGGACTTCATTCTTCCAGTCAGCTGAGAAACCAACAATCAAGATTAAGAACTTAATTAGGAACGAATCATAATTAGGAACGTAAGCTTACGAACTATATTCAAACCCGTACAGTGTTTCAATATTTAAAGTGAATGTAATTCACGTAAATTTGACTGAACTGCAATGTATAGATGATAAGAATAAATGTTAAAGTTTTATTGTTGCAAAAAGCTGATAATTCATAGTAGTCGCCATCAATCTAATAATTGATTCCAATTAACAGAACCTCCAAGAATCGTGGTTCTGTATAGAATCACACGTCCACATGCAACAGGTAAGGAGTGTATATTGTGTATATTCCGTGGTGGTAGCCGAGATTTTGTGATAATCCACTACAGATATGGGGATAATCAATAATTATTGTTGTGGTTCATTATCCCCATATCTATAATGTACGTTGTGTGTCGAACACATGCTTAAAATTGACAGAAAATTTAATAATTTAATAATTCAGTTTTAAAATAAGCAATAGAGAACTTCTAAAATTATCAGAAATTGCTAGACTACCGCGAAGTTTGATAAGAACTTCTAAAATTATCACAATAAGAACATGAGAACACGATTTCAGTTATTAACATTTTTCTTTTAGATGAGTTTACACAGAAGTAAAAGATACAATCTTACTTACACGCGATGATTGTCATTGACACTAATTATTTATGAATACCCGATGGTTGCGCTCTGTCGAATGGCAGTCGACGTAGGAAGCGGCAGTTACACGTACGTTGAAAAAATCCTAAAGGAAAAATGAATCCTCAATGCTTTCATTACGAAGACTTTTCGACACTTCGCTAGTTAACGCGCGCAAAAAATTGGCCCAGCTGATCAGGCACGTAAATCTGCAGTCGCGCGCCTGTGAAGTCCACAAAGATGTGAGAAAATTAAGGCAATCCACATTTCGATTCATCCACACTTCAACAGCAACTTCAAACTAATTTCTAACATTTCCTCGTTTGCTAAATAGGCTGAATCGAAGAGGAAAAGGTGTTTTTACATATTAACTGCAGGTTTTTTCCATTAAATTCCGTGTTGTTAATTTTAAATAAGATCAAGAACTAATTAGTTATATTGAAAAATACTACTTACATTGATTTGAAATTTTGTGCATATTGATTTCATGATCTAAAGAAACAGAAAACAAACGTCCACTGGCCTACGAAATGATGTTCTGAAAACAAGATGTGATAAATTGTCACGTGAGGGAAAAGCATGCGTTAGTGATTTGAAATATATTTATAGCAATTTCTTATAATGTTTGATATCTAAAAAATTATTGTAGTGTCATTTTTATTAATTTACCATATGAATAGAATTGTTTCAAAAATTGCTATTTAAAGAAATTTCGTCACTGTAATAGTAGTAACAATGTCACTGTTACTCCAGCAATATTCAAGTACAAGAAAGAGAACTCCGTATCTCAATTTGTATTATAAGGGTAAGACGTCCTGGAGTACTATAAAATCTATAGTTACAAACTCACTTTCTGTTTGTATTCTAGAGAACCAAAAGAAAGAAAAATGTATTAATCATATGCACCATAAACCTATTTTTCCACAATGTTTTTTTAAACTGACTACATTACCGTTACCAGGAATGATAATATATTCTGAAACGTCTTTCATTTTGAAAACAACAAAATCTTTCAGTTCAGTGTTGGGATGAGTCAACTGCATCAGCATCGAGCAGGACGAAGCAGCATCAAAGTTGATTTCTCTGTGCTTCTCCTCATGAGTCAAATGAGATCGCTGAGGAATATTTCACCCACATCGACAAAGTGTGTGTGTGCCGCCTTCCCCCATTGCTCTCCCGCCAGAAGTGGCGGTGCGGTCCCCGAAAGGTGGCGCGCCGCGGCGACAGCGCGTGATTGGCTGCCGCCTCCGAATAAGGTGGCGCGCGTTGATTGAAGCGCTTTCGGGGCGCTAGGCGTTAATTGAGTGACGCCGCGGGGGCGGGGCCACGCGCACTTTCTTGTCCTCGGGGACGACCGCTCCCCGATCCCTGGTCACTGGGTCGCTCACCACGCCCACGATTCTACATGTTCACCTCGCCTCCGAACGATCCGCGGAGCTGGGCGGCTTCACGGCTTACGTACAAACTTCAACAGTGTCTGCCAATTGCTGTTTATTGACCTAATAACGTTAAGAACTATAATGTGCCAGACCGGTTAATGTGGCTCAGGGTATCAAATAATGTCACTGCAGTGCCTCTGAACGGGAGGTCGCAGGGTTCGACTTCCCACTGTGGCAGAATTTTCAACACTAGCTAAATAACTAGGTCGAATTCAGCCGCAGTCTGGAGAAGAATTGTAGTGGCCGGCTGCTCAGATCGGTAGATTTCCATGCTTTCTCCGTGCAACTCCAGGCGAATGCCGGAGCAGTAACCTAACAAACGGATCACGGGCCGGGTGCGTTTTTTATCCCCTTCTTGTCCTATTCTCATCCCTGACTTACACCACAAACGTGCACTCACATGCAGTACTACCAGAATACCGGGAGAATTTCTGTGGCTAAGAGCTTGTCGCGGCAGTGGCGGTGTCCCGCACGTACAAGATACAAGGTACCTGGTTGGGGAAGAAGCCAACGGATCGGTTGGCGCCAGATTTCTCCAGGCAACAGGGGAATGATCACCACCACCACCACCACCGGGACTTACGGGACTAGTGGCACACTTACGGGACTAGTGGCCTTTGCAGTTGGCGTGCCCAGAATCAGCAATCAATCAAACAATGAATCAAGAAGTCACATAATGCGCCAAAAGAAAAGCTGTAATCATAGTAAATGAAAAAATATCATCACATTCAAATTCCAAATTTTATTAACCACATTACGAAGGTTTGTAAGTTAATTGATCGGGATGATAAAAATCAGAGGTATGATCGTATTCGGAAAGTACGTATGGATTCCAATGAAAAGAACACAGATATTGTCTCAGAGAGAAAATAATGTTACGTCAATTACATATGTTATTTCCTTTTTGTTTTAAGTATTGCAGAAACCGTATTTCGTAATTACCTTTTCGCTCTTTATGCATTGCAGATGTAATAAAAATTATGGTAATTCATTTAGTAAGGAGATACTGCTTTGGCCACTTAAAATTGGTACTAAAATACAACTTACAAAATATTTGACTATCCCACAGGTGCATGTACTCGCTCTAGATATAGGGTGTTTTCGTTCTGTATTGTACTGGCAAATGTCTTTACCAATTAAACCAGAATAACCCGAAGTATACTGTAATAATGTGAATAGTGACAGGTTTTTTTAAATTTACGTTTGCATCGAAAACTAATGGTGCTAAAACACCATTTGAAAAAGAAATTAAATAGTTTCAAGGTAAAATTAAATAGTTTCAAGCAATAGATTTTTATTCAAAATTTTAAATTAAAATGTGTTTCTAGTATTGAATTCATTGTACAAGGTATGCAGTGGAACGAACATATCGGAACATACACGGATCACGAACATATCGGATGAGTTTTTCAGCCTAACAAAATTTTCTTCGTAAGCAGTATGAGAGAAAGTAAAATAATTATAAGTTAATATATAATACGATTCTAACAGCGTTGAAAAACAAATGAAAATAGATTGAAATATATGTGATGTTATTTGAAGCTATGTTTTTGATGAACACATTTCATTAAGGAAAAAATTGTATCTTCATAATTGTAGTTGTAGGATGACACCGAAAAAATTGGAATTTTTTCACGTTTTATGAAAAATCAGGATTTTCAACCAACATGAGACCTACGCTATTCTCTTACACGTTCTTTAGACTCCTCAACAACAAAATTTAATCAAAATCGAAGGAGCCATTTTTTTGATAATTTTGAAAATGTCCGAAGGGCTTCATGTAAAGTACCCTCCAAAATTAAACTATCGGTTTCAAATCCAAAGGGCCGCGAGATCAGCTAGATCGATTCGGGGAATATTGATTTTGGAGAATATTGGCTGAACGGTTTAGCCGATAGCGTTGTTCGCAGACAGACAGACGTTTTGTGTCAATCCACGTTTCGTTATCAAGGACCCATAAAACATGGTTTCTGGCTACACCGTTTGTTCAAGGATTTCCTTTTCTAAATTTAGCAAGTGGATTTATCCACTTTTTCGTCACCAGAGACCTATGATAATAGTTTTCTGCCGAAAATTCGCTGTTTTCCCGCGCAGCATTACATAACTTTCTCTTCTTTAGAAGTTCCGTCTTAAGTGCGAGAAAGTAAAATGATAAGGCAATGATAGGGCTTCCGGACTTCCGATGATAAGGCGAACCGCGCATCTCAAATACGACCGTCCGTCATAGCTTCGAGTGATTGCGATATTCTTTCCATAACTTTACGTTTATCTTCGTTCATTCGCATCTAGCCACGAAGGGCGTTTTGATTGTGGTTGTTTAAAGTTGAATCGAACTATTTTAGTTCAGCTACTTTAAATGGTTTGTTGTTGGAACGGAGTTGTTCTCGTTAGCCCCAAAAGACGTTTGTAGAAGTTCGTTTGCATATTATCCAGTTGATTAGTGTATCTTAAGGCCCTAGATACCTGCTGCGTATAGCACAGCAGTTGCTACCATGAAATCGAAAAGTCTTCTATTAGTTAGCCACCTATCATTTTCCCCTGATGTTATGATTTTCCTGACTGAATCGAATGCCGTGTTTCCTCTGGCCATGCATTGGCAGCTGCCTAGTTGAATGTGAATTCAATGCCTAAATACGTGTACTGCTTGATCATTTCTATATTGCTCAATATTTCACCTCTATAATGCAAGACGCGTCGAATGACACCTCATATGTCTCAATTGGTGCACGGGAAGTGGTCCAGCCGTGAGTGACGGAACCGCACATCCGAACATACGCCCACTCGGGAGTTACTCAAATACCGTACAGGGATAGAGATTTTTTTTCTTTTATGAAATGTTTTTAAAGGCAGATCTTAGAATAAGACCATGCACAATTTTTCGAAAATATCTGTAGTTTTCGAAGAAGTTAGCGAGAAATATAGGCAATTTTCAAACAATTATTTTTTAATTATAATTTGGTAAGGATTAATATTGTCACTGTAAGAACTGGATGTGATATTCCAGAAATTATGAAGATATTTTAAACTTGGAGGTACGTTAAATGAAGCCCATGAATACTTTTTTCTAGAAAAGGTATGCATATTTTCTGTTTATTTTTTGCTCAAATAGACGAAAGTGTATTTATAAATATAGTATTTTTTCGATTTTGAATAAAATCTCCGAAATGTTGAAAATTGCAAAAGTTCAATTTCATTTTCGAATCTATCATGCATCTCGGATATTAAAGCCCCAGATTACTTCTTCCCTCAAGCTTAGTTCTTTGATAGATGTCGTGCGCTTTTTTTAAAAGGCATAGGCGTGGTTGTTAAGTAATAATACTAAAAGGAGGAAATGATGTGACATGACGCGCATTCTCACTAGTTAGAATTAATTTCTTGACTACAATGACTGTCCTCGGATTTTCTAACAGAGCTATAATTTGTTCAAGGAGGAAAGGACTGAATGAATGCCTGCTAGAAATTCATCTCAACATAAACCCTCAAAATTCAGTGGCACACTTCCGACAATAAAAATACTGCATTTATTTCGTCATGTTCATATTGATTTGACAAATTAAGTAGCAGTTCTCTCAAAAAGAACACAATAATTTGAGAATTCAAAAACCGGTTATTCTTACTTCCTAGGCAAGAGAAAACTGACAAGAAAATGTAATATCAACACAGGTTCATATTAACGTATTTTGGGATTCAAGAACGTTCCAACACGTCTGTTCGAAAAATGTATTTAAAAACAAATTTCGAATTGGTGTGCAAACTTCATATAATGAAGCAGGAGAAAAAATAAATAAACTACTGTAGTAACATTACAGTCAATAAAAAAAATACAATTGGGATCTTACAAATCTTTTTCAAATGTTCATGAAATTTTTGTTTGAAATTGAACAAAAGAAAAGAAGGCTTCTTTCAACTGCTGTATACTGGTATTAAGTTAATACTATATAAATTGCATCTGCATAACACGGAATTTATTTCTTCATTAAACGGGAACACCGCAAAACGAGACTCATATCTATTATTCCTCATTATGAACGTAAAAAAAAAATATTACTCAAATTCCAACGTCTTTCTTGGCCAAACACGCTGCGCTTTTGGGTGGCGGGAGGGGCGTTTCTGAATAAGTTCTCTGCAATTGATTGGGGATGCTTGCCGAGCATGTGGTGTCCTTCAGAGCCACCGCCCGCGAGTGGCCTGGCCGCCCTTTGATCCGCCGCCCCGCGCACAGCGTGACGGCCGCCAGTGGCAGCGTGCGATTTGCGTGGCAGCGCACGCGCCGAGGGGCGCGGGCCACGGGCTACGGGCCGCCGACGCAAATAAGCCGCCGTCCTTACTCAGACGGCGCGGCGGTGCTCTGCCCCTTCATCAAGCGGCTTCACGCCCCAAGGTTTACGCTTGTGTAAATACGGCGGGCAATTTCACGCCTCGCCTAATGCTCGCCTGTGTTGTGAAAGCAGTTGGATTGTGAAACAGTTATATTTTTTTTAATGAATTTATTTATAGTCGCATCAACATCGTGGTCATTAGCAACTATTACAGTTACAGATACATCATTATACTAATGTATAACTGGGTAGAATGTTATATCTACAAATGTATTTCATCTTTTCGCCATCATGATATAATATGTGTTAATCCTAGTGAACTACACGGAAACGTAAGTAGTTTTACTCTCTGAAAAGGAGAATATTAATAGAATCGAAAAATGTATTAGGAATATTAAAACCTTACCACGTTTTAAGTTGTGTCTTGCTGGTAAATTTTCAACTGTAATTTTTTTTATTGATTGGTTGACTGATTGTCAGTGATTCCGGGTGTGTTAACTACTGAGATCTTAGTTCCGTAGGTGTAGTGTATGTTTTTCATCGGGAGGTGGCGGTGATCTTCCCCATTGGATGACGAGATCCTGCACCGACCTACCGTCGACTAGCAGGTTTTCCCCAATCAGGTATCTCCCGCCAGCGAGGCACCGCCCGAGCCGAGATAAATTCTGTCCCCGACCGGTCTCCCGGCACGCGTGGTAGTATAGCACATGTTAGTGTGTGTGTGTAGATAGGACAAGGAAGAGGAAGGAAAGATCACGCGCGGCCCGTCGTCCGTTTGTACTGCTTCGCTGCTGGCACTGCTTCGCTGAAAAGCTAGGGTCGAAAATCCTGCCGCCGTCGGGACTCGAACCGAGGAACTCCCGGTCAGAGGCACTGCAGTGACATCAGTTGATGCAATGAGCCACTGCTGTCGGTGCGATTTTGTTATTAATAGACCGACATTATTACTCTGTCGATCATGAATTCTTAGGAAATATGACTCGTGAATTCTCAAATACAAAGGAAATGTTATCGGGAGGTAAATGTTATTGAAAGTAATTGATTACTTGTCTGATATTTATTTCATAAATAAAAAACCTTTTTAGATTTGTAATGTTGAAAAAGCAATTAGATGTAGTTCGCATTTTCGAATACTTGGATTATCAAAAAATTACTTCCAATAATTTTTCGTGCGTTCCCTGGGACACGTAGAACCCTCGAAGAAAGTATTCTTCTTGTTTGGCTCTTTGTAATCATGTTTGCGGCTGTAGATCTGTATCTTTTCTGTTGCGCAAATTAAACAAATAATAAATAAATGACGTGTATCAGAGACAACACTAATGTTAAAAATATAATGTGTGTACAGCTGTTCATATCGAAAGCTGTCCAACTGGTTGGCCGAGAAACCGAAGCAGCACAAAAGAAAAAAACAGTTGAGAGAGAACGTGTTGTATGGAGGCAGGCAGTATCCAATTCCTCCTATGGTCATCGGTAATCAAAAGCAAATGGCCTAGCAATATTAAAACATGCTTTTTACCATAAACTGTGTTGAATCATTACGGCTTGATGTTTAGGATTTGGTACCTTTATGAGGTCGTGGCGAAGACACACGACCTATAATAACTTGTTGAAACGATTCTCTTTTGAGGAAGTACAATTTTGAAAATACATTTCTTGCTCCATCGGAAAATTAAAGTAACTTATACTTAATAAATATTACTTCGATTGATTGATTGCTTTTTCGTGTTTCCGGGCGCGTCAACTGCTGTGGTCATTAGTCCCGTTAGTGTTGTGCATGTTTTACTCGGGATATGGTGGTGATCTTCCTCCGCTGGATGGCGAGATCCGGCGCCGACCTACCGTCGGCTAGTGAGGTTTTCCCCTAACCAGGACTCTCCCACCAGCAAGGCACCGCCCCAGCCGGGACAAGCTCTAAGCTCCAACTAGTCTCCCGGAATGCGTGGTAGTGTAGTGCATGTTAGTGTATGTTTGTGTGTAAGGCGAGAGGACAGGACAAGGAAAAAGAAGGACAGATCGCGTGCGGTCCGTGGCCCGTTTGGTAGGGTACTGCTCCGGTATTCGCCTGGTGCTGATCAGAGAAACCACGGAAAACTACTGATCAAAGCAGCCGGTCGCTAGAATTCTCCTCCAGACAGCGGCTGACTTCGATCTAGCTGAAAAGCTAGAGTCGAAAATCCTGCCGCCGACAGGACTCGAACCTAGGACCTCCCGGTCAGAGGCGCTGCAGTGACATCAGTCGATGCACTGAGCTACCGCTCCCGGTTTTGGATGTATGACGGTTACTTGGATGTATGACGCGAAATAAGGTGTTACTCATGTTGTAAAACGTTCGAAGAATATTACTGTTACCACTGTGAACGAGTAGAGCGTTTCTAATATTTAAGAGATATTGTGAGTAAACAACTAATAAATCTCAATGCAAAGCAAGTTAACCTTTTTATTCTAGTATACAAAATGTCCACAAAATACATCATTCCTGAACCGCATTAGTAATCATTTCGGCAAAAGTGGTGAACAAACAAGTTAAATTTATAGGAGAAAAAATGTTTCCTGGTATCTCGAGTGGCTGACATGGAAGCCATATAGCAGAAATATTAATTTAAGCAACCTTTCCTTCTGACCTTTCTCGCCAAGTATCCATTGCTTAACTTCAGTCGTACGAGGTCCTATGGCAACTAGTCGGATGACTTCTGCGTTCTTATGTCTCACACGAAACGTTGAAATGTGATGGGAAAGAGTCAAGTTAAGGGTCAAAACTAGACGGAATCTATGGAATGCTTCAGGTAAAGAAAAGTAAAGAGTATCGCGACCAATGAGAATAAATAAAAGAAATTAGATGCAAAATAATAAACATTTGCACTTTTCTGGAAGAAAAAACACACGAAAATTTGCACTTTTCTGGAAGACATTTGGAGGTCACGACACACACTCGATTAGTTTGGTTTGGTTTTTTCGTGTTTCCGGGCGCGTCAACTGCTTTGGTCATTAGTCCCATTAGTGTAGTGCATGTTTTTTTCTCGGGAGATGGCGGTGGTCTTCCCCCGCTGGATGGCGAGATCCGGCGCCGACCTACCGTCGGCTAGTGGGGTTTCCCCCTAACCAGGACTCTCCCACCAGCGGGGCACCGCCCCAGCCGGGACAAGCTCTAAGCTCCCGACCGGTCTCGCGGAATACGTGGTAGTGTAGTGCATGTTAGTGTGAGTGTGTAAGGGGATAGGATAGGACAAGGTAGAGGAACGAAAGATCGCGCGCGCGGTCCGTGACCCGTTTGGTAGGGTACTGCTCCGGTATTCCCCTGGTGTTGATCGGAGAAACCGATCAGAGCAGCCGGCCGCTAGAATTCTTCTCCAGGCAGCGACAGAATTCGACCTAGCTGAAAAGCTAGTGTCGAAAATCCTGCCGCCGTGGGGAGTGGGAACCTAGGACTTCCCGATCAGAGGCGCTGCAGTGACATCAGTTGATGCACTGAGCTACCGCTCCCGGTTACACACTCGCATGGCGATACAGTTAGGCTATCGACCATTTCCGCGCTCTCTCTGCCTCGCTGGGTGTCGCCTGCCGAGGATACCTGCACACGATCCCCAGGCGGTTGGGGTGGGTTACTGCCACTCACTGCCCGCCCGAATAACCAGTTGCGTTCTCGTGTTGCTCCCGTTTACTTTCTGATGTTGCCCTAGCTGTCACATTCCCACTGCTTCGGACCTATATTGAATTCTTTTCAAATAGGTTTTCTCTGATTTGTCTGGCATTTTCTAAAATTTCGAGCATATTTTCGATTTACATGAGATAGCTTTATGAATTATTAAAATACTATCAACTTTACATTAATTTTCCCTTTTACTTCGATTATCATCTTTATTGATACACTATAGAGTTCTTACTAGTGCTCTGCAAGCTCTCCAGGCGACACCGGAATAAACGTTCTACACGCAGGGATCCCATACTACAGTATTGCACATTTCTGCATTAAGTTAATTCGTGATTAACACGCGCCCGCAACATCACGCCTTTGCAGGCGAACCACACGATACCACTCTATGTCCGAAGAAGGGTCAACCATAGCTCTCGCATTATGTGTCTCGTAGTTACAAGTGATCTTGCGGTATTTTGAAGCTCGGCTTACCACCACTGTTACCACACACACCACTGTCACTGGCAAAACATTTTCACGTCAGAGCTGGTTTATCCGCCTTAAAACTCCACAACTGCCACATTGAACTACAATTGTAAAAAAGTTATTACGTGCTACGATAATCCTTTTGGAAATTTTTTCCATCGACCAGAAGGAGTTCTATACGTAGATGACAGAAATCGATTACATTGTTTCGAGAAAAAGTCTGGAATGGCATCGAATATAGAGTGTCTCGTCCACTCAGCGCTGGCGAAGCGATTGTTTTCGGGGTGATCGACCTTGCCTAACCTACCTCAAGCAACCAGTAGCTTGAGAGCATCGTGCGACGCTATCTCCGGACAGCGCCAAGTGGGCGAATGAGCGCCCACGCCTGTGAACGACGAGCGCTGTCCAGGAGTGCGCTGTCCAGCTGATAGCGCGACGCCCGCCTGGGCTGGGCCACCTGGCGCCGGCGCGCGCCGGGCCACACACGTGCCCAACAAGCGAATCAAGTCCAAATTTCACACTCTCACATCTCCTGCGTTTCGCATGTAGTACCTGTCAGAAACGTCTGGGTTATTTTAATGAAAAATGAATATTAAAGTAATGATCATGAACGCAAGTTGAATTCAATGTACACATTCACTTTAGAATGCAAGTGCCGAAGCTTTATGGTTAGATATGGAATGAATGATCTTGATGGAGTGGTGATTGTGAATATATGATATAAATGATGAGAGGTAGGGGAATCGATAGAAACCTTACATTAAATCTACACTGGTTTTAATTAACGCATTAAATTTTATGTACAAATATACTACGCCCTTTTTAATGAGCAAGGTACATTTAGTTTCAAGTACATTAATCTACATTTCATTATTTGACATTTCTGACAATGTATGCTTAGATTTAAAAGTTTTCAAAACAGTATATAGGAGGCAGTGCAATTTTCAAGAAATAATGCCATATGAGCAACACAAATAGATTTCAAAAATAATTAATTTAAATGAATACATTAGTTACAACAGATTTTGTCTATTTCTTTGTGCACCTGTCCTCCCAGTGTGTAACTGATTCCTTTTCTCCTAAAATGAAGATTCAATGGGATAGTGGCGTTAATGTTTCTTGCGATCAGTGCACTGATATTTTATTCCATGGTTTTCCCAATAATGCACCCGAAGTTCGCTCCGGACGACCAGCACCCCCTTCCAAAACGCTCGAGGGGATCCACTACACAATAGAAACTATGAAATTCGCGGCGGAACGAAAAACACATTTTCTTATTACAACTTATTTTTGAAAAAATTACAATTTAATTTTTTTGTACATTTTCGAAGAAAAAATACGGCATTTACTCTTCAGAGAGCGAAGACACACTCTTGAATTTGGCAATGATGGATGGGAGAATAAAACAGTCGTTAAGAATCAATATTTCGAAAGTTCACTTTTCTGCAAATAATTAGTTTTCAGGGAAATCGAAAACTACTGGAAACTGACTTGCAATCTAGATCTATTACTACTCAAAAATGATATAGATTTCGAAAAAATGCGTGACATCATCTTGGCGTGTGCGTTTAGTTTCAGCTCCAAAGAAACTTAAGAGTGACCAAAAATTTTACGATCGGAAATTCCAGATGGTATTTTTGAGCTGATTCCAATAGTTTCGCTTCCTACTGGATATACGGAGGAAACGTAAAAAAAGTAAAAAACGTAAAAAAAATGCGTAGTAGGCAAAAAGAAAAACGATATAAAAAACTTGAAGATACACATTTTACTGCTGAGGAGGGCAGTGGAATTGTTTCGCCGTCATATTCAGTCTTTTAGAATTATGCATTACAAACTAATAAGGTAAGCAAATAATGCATCAATATTCTTAAATAAGCCTTCACGATTTAACGCGGTTGGCGTCGCCTATGACATTAGATATTCAAGCGTTTTTCAACCTTATCCTATTCATAATTCACCATCATTATCATACCGGGAGCGGGAGCCTAGCTTTCAGCTAGGTCGAAGAATTCTAGCGACCGGCTGCTCTGATCGGTAGTTTTCCGTGGTTTCCCCGATCAACACTAGGCGAATGCCGGAGCAGTATCCTACGAAACGGGCCACGGACCGCGCGCGATCTGTCGTTCCTCTTCCTTATCCTATCCTCTCCCTTTACACACACACTTACACTAACATGCACTACACTACCACATATTCCGGGAGACCGGTCGGGAGCATAGAGCTTGTCCCGGCTGGGGCGGTGCCCCCGCTGGTGGGAGAGTCCTGGTTAGAGGGAAACCCGGCGCCGGATCTCGCATCCAGCGGGGGAATATCACCGCCAGCTCCCGAGAAAAAACAAGCACTACACTTACGGGGCTAATGACCAAAGCAGTTGACGCGCCCGGAAACACTAATCAGTCAATCAACTAACCATCAACATTATCATCTTCAGGGCTTAGTCGTAAAAGAAAAGTTCCAGTATAAGACATTTTCAGTTTTGAAATAATGATTTACAAAGTGCAGAATAGACGCACGATTCCTTCTACTTGACAAATACCTCTAGCTTTTCAAATCCGACCTCACGTTCGATTTGATCAACTCATCTACTGCGCGCACGCAAAATTTCAAAATGTCTTTGACCGAATTAACTACGACTACCACCGTGTACCCTGCCTAGAGCGTAGGGGGACGCCGCGGTGCCTGCGGCGGCTCCACATTCACCGCCACACAGCTCGGGAAACTCCGCTCCGCGCTGCGCCGGGCCGCCTCTCGCGCGCCCATAACTCAGAGCGCTTAGTCAGCCGCGAGAAATCTCAAGGAGCATTCCCCCGCGCTCCCGCAGCGCGGTGTGGCGCGGCGCAGGTGCTGGCGCCTCCCCGCCCCCGCTTCCCCTCCAGCAACGCTACGCGGCGCCCACCCCCACACCACCAACGCTCTTCTCCAATCAGTCAAGCATTTAAATAAGAAGTAAAATAAATTAATGAGTATTTTTCGTCAGTTCCCCTTAGAAGAGAATGTCGGAAAAGTTTATTTAATTGTGGAAGATTTTAGATGAACAAAATGTTTGTATTATATTATCAAAAATGTCCATAATTACTAAATAAGTCTCAAGTTTTCAGATGTTGCCTTTAGTAAAAAAAATTCCGTGCTCTATTACTAGGGACTGATTTAAGTTCAAAAATATTTTATAATATGTTTTCATCTACTGGGGGATGATCTACACACATCAATACAACAAAAATAACAAAACCTTACTGCAATATGATACAAATATATTACCCTTCATTAAAACCAAATCTAGAATTGTATGAATTTCTACATCTGATAAAATATTAAAATAGCTTTAAAAATCCATGTTATTTCTGTGCCTCCCCTGTCAGATACATAGGGCAGACACATATTCAGATACATAGGCCGTCCGTTGGTTGGAATTTGTTTTCATATTCCTGCCACAATGAAAGCAAAACATCTTTCCTCTACTCTCCAACTACGATCCTACTCTCAGGTATTAATAATAATAATAATAATAATAATAATAATAATAATAATAATAATAAGCTAACTGAAAATAATGGAGATATAAGTCGTAAAGTGAAGAAATAAAAAAATTGGAGAGGAAGAAAATATTTTGGGATAATTGATAAATAAAATTCAGTTGTGGAGTATCTAAAATGGAACATATTTGAAATGAAGAAATTATTAAGAGAATGCAGGTTCAAAAATCAATTATAGATGAACTGGAAGAACGAACGCTGAAATGGTTCGATCAGGTGAAAAAGCTTGATTGTGGAAGATGGCCCAGAAAGGTTTGTGAGTGGTTACCTTTAGACACAAGAAAAAGAGAGTAGATTCAGAGAGGAATGGCAAAATCAGGTTTTTAATGATATGCAAAGAAAAAGTCTAAAAGAGAATTATTAGAACGATAGAGGGGTATGGAGATTGGGATGCGATAGACGGCCGCAAGAGCTGTATAATACTCGCAAGAAGAAGAAGAAGAAGAAGATAAATTAAATGACTTAAAATCAACTGCTTCAATTTTTTCGAACTGATTAATCTTTGCTGTTAATAAAAACAAGTATTTTCTCATTGTCCGTACAAGTATTCACCGCTACGTAGGGCAATAAGTAGTTGACATTTCTTCTTTCATGGATACACTAAAAATGATAAGCACGACGTACTTACATTCCTTTCTTTATCTGTCAATGCAAAAAGTAAAACAAAAAACATTCACTTCGCTCTCACACAGCATTTGGCTACTTTACAAGAAAAGTCAAAGGTGAGATAAATGAGTTCATACACATATCATATTAATATACTAATATACTTTCAATGTACTTCTTGTCTCATTTCTTTCAAGAGATGCACACTTCATTATCATGTATGTTAATCTATATATTTTACAACGTTTGAAATAAGAAAATCCGCAGCGTGTTTAGGGGCATATTTCCTTATTTTGAAACCCGTAGTCTATTTAGCTACGAGAACAAAAAGGTTAGTAAGGGGCTATAGGATTCTCTTCCGCAAGCTATGGGCGGACTTATAAAGGCCCAGGAATCTCGGATCTCTCGCGTCATCGTGACCTAATTAATTTACTAATTAGGATCTATTATTTAAAATATATCATTTTCATATTGGATGATTTCTTTCCTTGTAATTTAAATACTCAAGTTTTAACTGGATTTGAGTGCTCCTAATTAAAGAATATCTTTAATTTTCAATTCCCACTTCATTACGTTACACTCAAAACACATTTCTCTTTAACATCTTAATATTCACTTCTTACTTAAATGATGAATACTGCCGTTAGATTCATTTTCATATTTGATAAGAGTCTTTTGTTAAAGGACCTTGCGATATTTTTATTTATTAACCAAAACAATGATATTTTGCCTATCTGTCCTTCGAAAGCTGTTGACATTAATTTCAGAAGTACCTACTTACAAACATACATTTACAATTCTTTCCTGGTGGGTGGGAGTTTGTGGAATGGCACATGAATTTTTCTAAAGCGAATGCTTTGGAGAACTGCTCCTTTTTTATATTTTGGATGAAAAATATAGAAAACAATGTTTATATAATCACTAAAAATAATATTAGCCACAAATTCTACGAGTAGGCGTATTAAATACTAGCAACATTATTCTCAAAAATTTGAAGGATTTATACTCTCTTAAATCCGATTTATTGCACTTCGATGTGGATTTGAAAAGGAAATGTCCCCTCATCTCTCACTAGAGCCATTAACAACGAGAGCTAGTAAAAAAATTTCCATTTGATTATCGGAACCGTATCGAAATGAATGGGACTTCACTATCCAGTACTGTGCAGAAGGCCGTACTGTTGGCAACGTCTAACATCGTGGTATGCTTCTCTCACTTCGTCATTGAAGCGCAACTCGATTGCACTGGAGCAAAAAGAACTTGCATATTTCATCATGCGTTCTCCCGCATTGTTCTTGTTTTATTTTGAAACTCCGGACGAGCGTGAATATTAAACGTTTTAATAATAATAATAATAATAATAATAATAATAATAATAATAATAATAATAATAATAATAATACAAATTGAATTGAAAACTGTAGAGGACAAGACAAGAAGGCAAATAAGATGTTTATTTTATTTCAGCGTTTCGTGAGTGCTTACAGACCCACTTCTTCAGGGGGAATAAATATCAACATTATCAACTAATCATCACTGTATAGCTTCACAGACATAGCAACCGAATAATACGTATCTAAACCAAGCCATTTCATGGATATTATCATCAGTTCCAAACCTCAGAGATGTTTCTTTTCCAGTTAATTTGTGCCACGATGAATAAGCAATATTTTCAAAAACAGTAAATGAAGAAAACCCTCTTTAAATCGAAATCTCTCGACGGTGGACTGGTTCACTGCAAGCGACCCCGGAGGCTGTAAACTCAACAGGATGATGTGTATCTCTTTCATAACTTAGCTCGGCGACTCGTTAACTGCCATGCCTAACACCCAACGGGCAGTCCATTCATAGTAATGACGAACTTCCGCGACGCGCTCGGAGGCAAATCGCGCCACGGACACACGCGTTAGGGATAAAGACTCACCCGGAAAGGAGCCGCTGATAGGCCGAGCACCGTTCGGCCCCTGTATAAAAGGCTTAGCCGACACTCAATGAAATATGCATAAAGACTTCGTAGAGCTATGCACTTTCGCAAATCGACGAGGAGTTGCGTCGCTGCCGATTAGGGCTGAGCAAGGGATGTGGCTGAGAGAACCCACCGTCCACAATAGTGTGGATTTAAGGAGGAGATAATGTAGGACTACAACACTTGTTACTCCACATTTTCGTTTGCAAATCTTCATGTTGAATTTGTAATAATTGTAGACTAAAGTTTATATTCTAGAAACCTTATCGGAACAGTATGGAAATGCTAGTGTAGTGCAACTCTTAAAGGGAGAAAGACTTGAGGGAAACTTACTACGTCAACGCCGCATACAGGTAGAACCACTGTGATTGGCGTGAAGGGAGAGTGTATACTACACATGTACATGCGTCAGTGCACACGTGTTAATGTATGTATGTATGTATGTATGTATGTGAGAGAGCGAGACATATAGAGAAAAACAGAAAGAGAGAGAAAAAGAGAGCGATAAAGAGATGAGAGAAAGAGAGAAAGAAAGGGAGAGAAAGAGAGAGAAAGGAAGAGAACAGAGAGAAGACAAACAGAGACAAGGAGACAGAGAGAAAGAGAGAGAGAGAGAAGAGAGAGAGAGAGAGAGAGAGAGAGAGAGAGAGAGAGAGAGAGAGAGAGAGAGAGAGAGTTAGGACTAACCTGCCCATTTTTAGCTACATAAATGATTCGTATTTATCTGTAACTTTACATAATACACTCCTGGTAGTCCTGTGATTTGCCTCTTATCCTTTACCAAAGTGCTGTCTGCTTCCAAGAGAGTCATTCCCAGAGTTCCTCTGTTTTACTATGATTCCTTTGCCTTTCGTAGAAGAGAATTTAATGGTTTCAATTTCTTGATGAACTAGATATGTATCTTATCAATACCTGGGTGTTTTAGTTCCACATGCTTTTACTTACTTATTGTCCTCCGAGAATTTCTGAAAATATTCACCTATTTTCAAAAGTTCATCTGCGATATGCCAAAATGCGTTTTTTCTAAATTAGCATTCTTCTTACATTCAAGCACAGCAACTCACGACGATTTCCTTTGTAGAGGGACAGAATTGTTCAGTCAAAATGCGAAAATCTCTTAGTGCGTATCTCATACAGATTTTGTTCAGGGAATTTTGAACTAAATTTCTAACTTTGATGCTTTGAGCCCATGCTAGAACATTCTCTTTTTGATTCACAGCCACCATTTGCCTTATGTCATTCGTAGAGAGTTCAATTTAGAACTTTAAATTTTAAAAAAAATCATATTTTGCAAACAAGGATACAACATTTTATAGCAAAATTAAGATTTAGCTTGTTGTAGCGTTTGTTGAGAAAATTATTATTAAGAGAAGTCTCTGAGATAAAAAAAAAATATTTTGAATCTTTTTACGTTTTCCCATTAAAATCAGAAGATAAGTTAAACTAATTTAATATTTCGCCATTTGTGAACTTCGACAAATACAAAAGTTACGAAGTAACGCGTGCGCAGTAGCGGCAGAGGCCTTCCTCGTCTTCCCGCGACCTCCGTACAGCGAACTAAGGCAGTTGAGACCACTTGAGACGACCCTGACATCTCTGACTTACAGAATCAGTTTTTTTTAAATTGTTCTTATTATTTTTTACTTTATTTTGCCATCAAAATAATAATTATAAACTAGCGTACCCGTGCGGGAACATGTTAAATCCCATCCTCTTCCCAATTTTTCCATTTCCATATTAAACCTGTAATATATCTTTTACTTCAAGATCCTCTTATCCTCCGTCACTAGTTCTATGTGTCTCTTTTGTAACTAATAACAGTACAATACACCATTGTCAATACGTACAAATTATTCTTATTTAATATTATTACCTAGCAGAGAGATATATCCATGTTGTTCAATCACGTAGAATGTCAAGTAATTAGTTTAATACATTGCATGTAGTTGTAGATTCTGCAAGCACTAAACATGAGGGGATTAGAATCGAGAAGAATCGAAGCCGCAAAGATGTAATAGAATATTTAAGAAGACGTCATTTCTATAGATTGCAGTCTGAAGAACATTCCTTTGCAGCCTTTGACCTCAAAATTGTAGTTTTTAAGGACTTAAAACGCTTCGTTTGGGAGTTATATAACGATATAATTTATTTAAAATGCGACAGTGATGCGGGTTGCATTTGTCATGAATATTTAGATTTAAAAAATAATAAATCCTTCATATATTAAAGTAAAAGAGCAACGCGTCACGACTCCGTGAAATTCTCTTTTCTTAGAGATCTCATTTATGAAGATTGGTTGCGTTTGAGAGCCGCAAAAGGTATTTATACTACTCAAATAATAAAGGAGATTAATAATTAACAAAAGCGGCCACAAGTCTTTAAATGTTGATGTGTTATTGTCGATGTCGCAGCCCTTGTTAGAGAGTAAACATGAAGAAAACCATTAAGTGAAAATTAGCAATTATTTCGCAGATTCACGACCAGTTCGCATTTTATCGCAGCTTGAAAAAATTCAGAAACATTCTGTATCGTCAATCAAACATGCAATTACTTCTTTTCCAGCGGTTGGTAACATTTCGCATTTTTAGTAAATGCTAAAATCTATCATCTCTAGTCTTTTATTATTTGGTACGTTCGTTCAACATGTAGTATACTTCGTTGAACAATACGTTGCAGAAATTGTAGAAGATGGCTAAGGTAATAGTGATATTTCTCGTCATGTGTCGCCTATCCGTTTCACAATTCTTTTCGAGCAGGTGGTACAGAACGAACCCGCTGTCTGGTTGATGTCTGTCGGTTTTCTTGGTTGGTTCCAAAATAATCTGAGAAAATAGAGACGTTAATACAATGTGAACTGATTTCAGTGTTGTTGTTGTTATTGTTATTATATTGTAATTTTCATTTTCTTTGTATCTACACTGATACCGGGGTTCTCAAAATCACCGCACCGAAGGCTACAATGGTTTGCACATAAAGTGGAACAAGAATATGGTTGTTTTATATATGCGTCAATTCTGGCTTAAGAATTTACGAACTATATTTTCTGTTTCCAATAATGCAGCTTCCTGAATGGTCCACAAATGATTCTCAGTTAGTTTTCATTTCTTCGCTGTCTCTTGCCATTCCTTGGTGACCAACCCATTCGTTGACACCACTACTGGAACCACTTCCACTGTGCGCAATCCATACATGTCCTTCAATTCAACAGCCAGTGGTTGGTATTTCCTCTTTTTCTTAGCAACAGTTGTAACAAGCCTGTCATCTGTAGGCACCGCAACAATAACGATGTATGGTGTTTTGTATATTTTATCAAACAAAACAATATCTGATCTATTTGCTTCCACCGTTCGATTAGTGATGATTACACTATCCCATAGAATTCGATCATGGCTGATTACTTGCACTTGGAAGAAGGTTGCTCACTCTCTACGAGGTCGCATTTCTTGGCAAGGACTTGATGAATTACTTTTATTTATTTATTTATTTATTTTACGTCAAAAAAGTTAAAAACTGCGTATGACGTACTATGGGGAAAAGTGAATTGTGTGCACATTTTCAAAGTTCTGTGATCCCTACACTAAGTCATATACTACTTAAATTTTGAAAGGAAAAGGAAAAAAACTCCCATGTAATAAAATCTATTTTCAAGGATAGAAAGGCAATAAATTTTGACTCTTATCCATGTTGTCCACTTATCCACTTTCAATTGTGTATTAAGATATGTTTGTATATTATTCATTAGTCCCGTTAGTGTAGTGCGTGCTTTTTCTCGGGAGGTGGCGGTGGTCTTCCCCCGCTGGATGGCGAGATCCGGCGCCGACCTACCGTCGGCTAGTGGGGTTTCCCTCTAACCAGGACTCTCTTACCAGCGGGGCACCGCCACAGCCGGGACAAGCTCTAAGCTTCCGACCGGTCTCCCGGAATATGTGGTAGTGTAGTGCATGTTAGTGTAAGTGTGGAGAGGGGGAGAGGGTAGGGCAAGGAAGAGGAAGGAAAGATCGCGCGCGGTCCGTGGCCCGTTTGGTAGGGTACTGCTCCGGCATTCGCCTGGTGTTGATCGGAGAAACCACGGAAAACTACCGATCAGAGCAGCCGGCCGCTAGAATTCTCCTCCAGGCAGCGGCTGAATTCGACCTTGCTAAAAAGCTAGTGTCGAAAATCTTGCCGTCGTCAGGACTCGAACCTAGGACTTTCCGGTCAGAGGCGCTGCAGTGGCATCAGTTGGTGCACTGAGCTACCGCTCCTCGTCTAATTTTATTTTTTTTCCTAGTTTATACAATATGATATCAACAAATATCTTTCATTTGCAGTAGTATCTCACCATCTATTGAAAGGAAAAGAAAAGAACAAACTGTGACAAGTTCTTTCTAATCAACGAAGGCTCACAAATAAATAGATTCTATGAAATCATTAAACGTTTCAGAGATAAGTCTCTATTTTAACGAAGATGCAAAATATGCCCCTATAATCACACGAATATGTAGAAACAGGAAAAATCGGTCAAATATGCACATATATGCTCTAACATTAATCTATATAGCATTTAATTCTAACCAAATGTCAAGAAATTTAATTTAGCTATGCCCTGAAGCAAGGAATAAAAATATGCGAAAATGCTAGAAATTCGCTCCCTAATTCTATTCTTGTGATGCGGAGGAGCAGTGTTTGGGAGCAACGCGCAAGCGACTAGGCGTCGGGCGCGCGGGGCCGCGTTGGAATCTCGTTAGACCCGCTGGCATTCCGGCTACCACGGGCCACGCGTCCGTATAAGGGCGCAGCACCCGAGCTCCACGCTGAAACGCCGGTGCAGCAGTTCTACCTGCGGCAAGGTGACTGCCTCCGCACCGGTACCCCACTCATGGTCCTAAGTAAGTACGATTTCCGTAAATGCAAGGAACCTGTTGGGATACGGAATGCCATAAATTATCGGCCTTGCGCGAGGTTCTTTTATGTTTCCTGGTATTCCCGTTCTCCTTATAACTACAATTTATTTATAGACGTTTTATAAGGACATTTAGGATCGCATTTGAACTTAGTCGCGTTTTACGTAACTCTTCTGAAATATATGAATTTATTATTTACTCTGTGATTTTCTTCAGTTAAAGGATTAATAATAACTTGTGTTCGGTCATAAATCACTGAATTCACACTTTTATGCTTTTCATTTTTTATGTTTATGTAAAACATCAGTGCTCGCATTTTGTAGTGTATGACTAATCTAGTAACATCTAGAATTTTACGTTTCTTGTCTGTTGAAGCAAATTAAGTAAACTTCGCAATAACTATCATCGCTGCTTGTAACTACCATTGGAAACATTAACTTTCTCTATAAACCTCAATAATAATTCAAATCGCTACTAAATTTATGTAAAGTTTATGAGAGTAAATGCTGAATAAATGTAGGTTTGATGATTTACCACGGTGCATATTAGTGACGTTGCTAGCCGGTGGCGAAGCTAGTCGTGCAGTTGGGTATTCTGAAAATCATACTTACATTTTTTTGTAAATTAGCCCCATTCATGGTTTTTTATTCAGCAAAACGTGGATAACTTGTTTTTTAAAGCTGTTGTTTCTGCGCAGTTAATTGAGCAGACACTTCTCGTTAGCACGTGTACTGAAATTACCAATATCTAACACGGTATATTAGTAAGTATCTGTACTATTTCTATCTCTACGGCATATTACTTGCATCATGATGTCACATTGTTGGGCGAAAACTGCATTTCGATATCGTGAACCGTTCCGGAGTTACGAGACTGGCGCCTAATCAGTGGGGCATTCTCTCCAACACTGAATCTTTAACTTCATTAATTGTTTCATAAAGAAAACACGAATAAAAATCACACAAACAACTCTACTTTCCCACATCAGATGGTGAGGTGAATTTGCGTTGCCGAAACGTGAACGTGCATCGCTGTACAAGTCTGTGCATCCCGAGAGCCTAGGCTCACTGCGGCTCTCTGCCCAGTGCGAGTGAGAGGGAGGTAACGCGCGCCCTTTAGTGCGCTTTTTGAAAAATTTATTGTTTAGTTGAAATTACAAGTTCGGTTTACAAGTGAAACTTTGCAATTGTATGGTGACTTAATCTAATCAACTTAATCAGTGAACACAACTATCGCCTAAACTATTCGTGCGATTTTTTCCAAATTGAAGAATCCTTTGCCGATATGGCTCTAGTTGAAGCTTTGAGATTTGGAAAAACATTTTAAAAATTTGGGGGTACTTTACATGAAACCCTCCGGACGTTTTCAAAATTGTCTAAAAAACTGCTCCAATTTTTTTCTTTAAATTCCCTGTAAGAATAGAGTTAAATGGACTTATAAAGATGGCATAGATCCAAATTTCATGTTTAACTCTAAATTTTCGAAAATTCCAAAGTTTGAAATTTTTTCGGCGTCTTCCCACAACTATAAAATTACAGATAGAGATTTTACCCTCAAATGAAATTTGTTGTCCATAAATATTTCTTTCGTTAAGATCATGTACACTCTTTTGAAAATTTGGGTAGTTTTCTTGCAACTTCACTTCACTACTTCACTAAATTATGAATATTTACTTCAATTATTTCTTTCGGGAAGCGAGTTAAATTATGATTGCACAAAAATACGTATATGTTTTTCATTCCCATGCTTCCCCTGAATTTTATCAAGTAATGTTTGCTGAGGAAATTAAATATTATTAATTTTAATTGCATATTAAAATGCATATTTAAGGACTTTTGGTCATAAATGCATATTTTTCAAAGCATATTTAAAGATTTTTATGGCATAAAAAGTATCTCTCTAGTGATGTTATTCACGATAGTTGTCGTTAGAGAGAAGATAATACAAACTTCAGTAACCTTAGGATAAGTCGCATTAATTTTCAAATTTTCTTGTCAAGTAACAATCAACATTTAGGAGGCCATCTTCTTATATCAAAAGAATGAAACAGCTGCGCTTCGAAAATGCGAAGGTCGTGAAGGAGAGATTTCGAGGACTGTTTGCTCAGTGAGAATGGTGAAAGACATGGATCTCCCACAGACCAAAACAGCTCTAGGACAAGCGCTGACACGCGAGTTCTGTGATGCCGGCGGCAAGGCAACCACACCCTACGTAACCCTGCCGCTCCCTATTTTCAGTTGCTTACGTACGCTCAGTCGTACGAGTGAAATAAAATGTAGTATCTTCATAATATAATTCTCCGTAATTTGTAGCAACTCATGTTTTCAGTTACGCAATGACGACACAGATGCTTTATGAGCATATTTCAAAGAGAAATTATTACTTTTTGTCGCATAAAGTGATAGTTTACAAAATGATCTGTATAATTTGGCCAACTTTTTCATCTTTAAAATGATATTATTTATGGTCTACTCACATAATTTCTGGTACCTGAAACACCATAAAATAGTTTTAGAACTGGTCCAATACGTTCGGAGCAAAAGGATTCATTTTCAGAATAATGTTTTTTTCAGTTTCAAATTCGACAAAAATGATAAAGATTATGAAACTTTTGATAGTTATTACTTATTAGTAAGTGTATTTTCGATTCGTTATTTCAGAAAATAAAAAAGTATAGTTTAATAATACGTACAAGGAAATGGCATGAAACAGTAAAATCTTGCTTTCAAATGTCTCTCAAAGCAGATTTCGCCATGTAATTAAATGAATGTTTCTCAAGATTGACAATTGAAGAGTGTCAAAATACACTGACATTCTTATATGAATATCAAAATTTTACCATTTTAGGAGTAATATATTATTCAAGGACTTTCCATTTCTGTAGGACATTCACGAATATAGCTTAGGACGCTAGAGTAGACAGTAAGACATGACTTTCTTATCGTAAAATGTCGACGCTATCGCCTTCTGTTCCAAAGACGTCTAGGGATCGCGGTCAGCTACTTCGGTCACGTCTACGAACCAATTAAGTTAATTACTGTTTTTGTCGCAGGTGCAGTTGCTCAAATTTTTCTTGATCCAGAGCAACCAGAAAAATCAAACCAGTACAGCAACTCGTGGCGTTAATTTTACCTTGTCATTGGAAATGTAGACCTGAAACTCTTCGTCCTCGTAACACTAATTAAAAGAAATTCCATTTAGACGACAAGTCCTCTTTTCTATTTCTTCACTCTTTCTCGCTTGCTATTTACTGATGTTTAAGCTAACAGAATATTCAAGGAATGATTCATCTGCCAAATCAGTTGGGCAAAAATATGTTTTCACTAATTTTATGTAGAATATTAAACTATACATAGATGCAATGAGATTGTTTTTTTTTATATTAACAGAATCGTAATTTAATTATGTACCCACTGCTGTTTCATTTTATGAGACTGTTTTGGCCTATCCACTACGAGACGCACGGCTCGGCCCTAAGAATGGCGAGGGGACAGATTAAAAGATAACGTGCGGTCCGTGGCCCGTTGTAGAACGTTCTGTGCCGGCGTTCGTGTTGAAGTCTTCAAGCAAAAAAGATTATGGATAATAGATTTTAATATTAAGACAAATAAGAATATGTTTATTCTGACTTTTACACGATCCCTACTTTTCTTTCTATTCTTTTACCCATAACATAATTAATAAGACTTGCCTGTCTACGTATTATTGACAATTAGATTCATTAAGAAAATGGACAATGACGAAGATATTTTGTTGAAATTCCATTAGAATACTGCTTAACAATATTTTTAAAGATATTTCATAAACATATTAAACAGCAATTATTTTATTAATCAGCCAAGTTATAGCCAAGCCATTAATTACAAGTTTTCATTTGGTTGTCCCTTACACTTTGTGATATTATATTATAATAATAATTTAAAAAATATAAATTTTAGTAAGGGGCAACCAAATGAAACTTGTACAAGTTTTTCATTTAAATAAAATTAAATAAATTATCATACCTATATTTAATCATGGTTGTTCATAATTTTTTTTTTAAAAAAGGGGCTGAAAAATATTAACAGCGATTATTTTTGAAGGTTCCAAGAGGTTACGGAAAGTGAGAGGCGCCACAAGAGCGGCCGCAAGAGCGGCCGCCAGGCGTAGTTCCACGCCAGGCCACTTGGAGCACCGCGAGCGACTTTGTTTCCACCGATTAATGTGGAGGGTGCCCTTCTTGTCTTTTTGTTGGCGCTCGGTGGCGCTAGCGCCGGCGCCGGCGCGGGGTGGGGGCGGTGGCGGCGGCGGCGCCCGCGCTGACCCCGGCCAATAAAAACCCGTTGCGCCGCCGCCGCCGGAGGCCTCTGTTCGAGCACCGGCGCCGCCGCTGCACCCGCGCCACGGCAGGGGTGGCCGACGCGACACACAAACCACTCCAACGATCTTCGCACTTCGGTGGCCACATGCAACTCTTATCGTTCAGTTTTCTTACCAAATTCTTCTACTCCTGCAAGTGATTTCGCAAACTACAGAAACCACTGATCAGAGCAGTCGACCACGAATTCGACTTTGGCAAGAGCCACAAATTAATTAATGCTCTACAACACATCAAAAGAAGTTCTGGGACAATGCCGTGATTGGCCTTGCTATCTCCGAATCACTGTCACGCTCGACCATAAGGCACAGCCTTTATATTTGGTGTTACCGGTGTTGGTACGTAAATATTAAAACAGATAAAACCTCAGACCGCCATAATTAGAAAAAATGGAATTTGAATCAAATGCCAAATTTTCACCACAAATAAAGGAAATTCATCTTCCTGAAAGAAGTGTCTGCACTATAACGATGTTCCAGCTGAAAATTAATTTCACACTTTTGGCAGACCCTCGGTAGCCACAAAAACAAAACAATGATTTCATTTAACTTTAACTTTTTAAGTTTTCAAGTTTTAATGTGAAAGCTCGCCGAGAACTTCATATCACTAAAACTCGTTAAATTTGTTAATTGGTCTTGAAAGAAGAGATCATTTTCTTAAAAAATTCACTATTAAATAGATCTGTATTTGTTCTGTTTTTACTTCGAAGATTATACAAATCATTATTAAATATGTGTTAATACTTTTTCACCAGAAGTGCATGTTTTAGGGATGGCAATGTGCGTTCTTTCTGCACACGTTCAATACACCAAATCGTATTTCATTTGTATACCAGATATTGTAGTGTATAGTGGAACTTTGCAAATGAACTCGTGTTTGAACAAACACGACATAGGAAACAGATTAGTGATATATTCAAGTAATTCGAATTGTTTAATAAGTATCATTGATATATTATTATAGTATCTTCACAACATTGTACATTATTGTAAAAGGTTTTAATTGTTTACTTGTTAATCACCTTAATAGTTTGTTGTTAACATTAATGATAGAATTATGTCTTCGTTGATGATGGGCCAACACCTAAGTAACGGAATTGGCGATTTCTACATTTTGATATAAATGATTCAGGATTTGCATGCTATTCAGTACGATAAGAGAATTTCTAAAGAAAAATACAAATTGTGGTCTTAAAATATAACATAAAAAGCCTCTGACCTTTAAAATTTAATTAGAGAATATGCAAGTATACGGTAAGAGCCACATGGGAGATTTTCGTAAGATGCTTTCAGAAAAATATTACAATAAATAAATATTTAATACTATAATACAGAAAATGTATAATGCCTAAAACTTACTCAACTATACATTATTAAAAGCAAAAAGTGTTTTCCTTTCATCTGTAAATTTTGGTTTTTCACTTAGGAGGTTTTCTATCATCAACGACGACATTTCAAAACTGTGACACACTTCAATATTTCTTATTATGTGTCCTACAAGACTATATCTCAAGATACAAAACTTTCTATGAATTATCAAAATGTTCATGAAGTTTTCTGAAATGTAACAATATTATTTACAAATACCCCTATGCAACACTTCGAGACGAACTAATACATATGAGTATATTGAGACAAAGAAAAGTAACTGTTTTAGTCGCACGAATTAAGTGCAAAACATTTTTTAAATTGATTTATTTTAAGTCGCTTTTTAACACGCAGATCATCAGCGATATGTTGAACACAATATATCACATTACATTACAAAAGTATTAACATTTCAAAGTAATCTGTCTTCAAGTCCAGTTAAGCAATCCAATACATTTTAAAAAGTGATTGATCTTGCATCCTATTTTGGCATTCAGGTATTCAAATAGTTGATTAGGTACATGTAGATGATCTCTAACGTTTTTACGTGCTCGTCAAATTTTGAAAAATTTTGAACACGCAGTAATAAAATGTTTTACAGTCACATTTCATATTCACAGAATACTGTCGCAACTTGCATATATAACTAGAATGAAATTACTATTAATCACACCTTTCAAAGGAGCAGTAGACGTCAGTTTACATTTTCATAGATGATAATGTCATTATCGCATTTCTTCATTCGCAGGGGACATAAGGATGGATAATGAGGACGGCGATGCGGGATAGCGTACTTCCAAGATGAAAGGATCCAGGTATCCGTGACCCAATCGCAAATGTTTATTCTTGGTACGACTTTTAGAAAGGTTGAGAAAATCACGATAGGTCACTGTCTGCAAGGATGAAGACGTGACTATTTTTTAGGAACCTAATTTCACGAAATTACGGTAACGCGTATATGGTAATGCGTTTGATAAATAAACACTATGTGCCCTGAAAGTTACATTGGAACTGACGTCATACCATTACTGAAAGATCCATTAGAAAGGATATGAAATACGATATGGCTGTAGACTCTCACGTTTTAACACTTAGAAAAAGTACGAACGTGGTACTACTCAATGCCCAACAAAAATAGTTCATAATCTATTGTTTTGATGGGAGTAACTATTATATCACAAACTCTTTCAACATCATGCCTTCTCATTGCCTCTTTTTCGTACAACCTAGTTTATATCTGCTATAAAGTATGAGTAGCATTAATATACTTATTTCGGAAGTAGAACAGGCAAACAGATGGTTCATGTTTTGCTGCATATGATTCAAGTTTCACATTAAGTAACCAAAAGAAAATATCCAAAATGTGTGACAAGCAATACATTATATTTTAAATTGAACGAAAATGTTTCTTTTTTTCTTTAACAAATCTTTTGAAGTGCGTTTTAAAACTCTTATTTGCATAATTCGCCACGACAATCTTGTTATGTATCTCCACACTGTCACCTCAGTCGCAGATCCTAATCTCAATTCCATTGTGCGCTACGTCCGTAGCACACGCAACGAAGAAAGAAAGAGTATAAGGAGCGACTAAAAGACAGATAAGGTCGATGTGACTTTGCGAATCGCTCGGTCAGGCATTGCAAAACCGGCACTACTATGCAGTGCGCTAAGAATAGCCAACCAGGACAAGGGCGATCGCCGATTTCGCTACTCGCGGCGAGGGAGGCGGTAGGGGCGGCGGCGGAGGCGGCACCGGCGCCGACGCCGGCGCCACGCAGAGAAAGTGGCGATGACGCTCAAGCCAAACCCGCCGACCGTCACTTCAGCCAGCCGTGCTGCGGTTTGCATTAAGCCTTCCGAATTGGAATGATCGACCCTCCTCCTGCAGCCTCTCGCAGAGGCTCGCGAACGATGCGGCTACGAGAAATGGGAAGTTCACTTCTTACGCACAACTGAAAATAAACGCATTGTTGGGAAAATACTTGACTCGGAAGGATGTAAGAACGTTGTAGGTTGAAAAATTTCTTCTAAGAAACATTCCTCATACCCGCTGCATTATCAACGTCATTCTAAATATCTCATCAGCGAAGTTTAAAATGGGACAAGGCAAGGACTACTAAGGAATATTCCCTAGGAAAATAAGCATTAAAATATTTTCGAATTATTCCTTCCGAAAGTTTCGTTTTCCTTACCATTAACCTCATGGATTATTGTATGTATTACCATTCACATTCCACCAAGATCAATATCCAAGGCCATTTTTTCTTAGTCGTCAGTGATCTGCCAGCAGCGTCCTTAACTTACTAATGCTCAGGGTCTTTGGACACACCGACTTTCCATTGAATTGTATCGCAGAAGACAACACTAGTGACATGTATGTTCCTAATTTATGTAATTTGAATTACATTTTACGAGTACTGTTTTGAGTATTTGCGAATTGACTTCTAAGAGGAACATAACAATTTCATATTTTCTTGTAAGTCGACTTCCTCCGCCACCATTATACCACGTTTACCCAATACCTTTTTCGAACAATTTAGTACATGCGTTAAACGCCTGCACGAAGCACATGCATTTCGGGCATGCGTCTTCTCTCGGATGCAACAAAAGAAAACATGCAGAATCGCATGGTTTTCCAAAGAAGACGGGAATTGTGCCTCATCCCCGTGCGTTCTCTCCAAAGTGCAAATAGTTCAATCAAAGAACATCCATTCTTGTCTCGTCTAGTGTTTTTCTATATTCCTCCTTGTTGACATTATTTGAGTTAATTGTTACAAATTAATTCGTTAACATTATTATAAATGTTTAAAGATTATGACATGTCGAAACTTGAACCTGGTCCATCTCGAAATCATGAAGACCTTTTAAAAAACAAACGAGAATTAAAATTGCTTTATTCGGTTCCGATTTCAGCGAACTGTTTAAAAAAGAATAGAAGTTTCGGTTCCGCTTGTACTATTGAAATGGTTTTCAGCGTTTTCAGTTTCGGTTTGATGCCTTGGCTAAAAATTATCAGTAAAAATGAATAACTATCGATCAATAATCAACGTTACCGTAATAATCGAGAATAAATCGTTTGACGCATTATTCATATCCATACAAGCAAGACACTGTCAACTAGTTTTTATGACTGTTTCATTCCTCCCCCTCCCCTTATAGAACGATTTTCTTAAAGATGAGTCAAAGTGACAGCTAGAGCTGACAACGTAACTGAAGGTTCTGTTGTATTTTTGTCCGTGAGCCCATTAGACTCCCTTCCTGAATTCGTTCGTTTGCAGTTGGCTAACTTGTAAATCGCTTCGGCGCTTTCTTTTGTGATGTCCTCGGCCGACAAAAATATAGTGCGCCGCGAGAAATAATTGAAATTAGGAAGTGCAGCGTTATGTGCTCTTCAATAAAAATTGTCTCTATAAACATATATCTATAAACAATTAACAATATATCTATAAACATTACATTACATTTACTTTTTGCGTGATAAATATTATGTTTATTTGAAAACCGAGACTTGAATGCGAGATGCGTACCGATGCACGTGTTTCCGGTTAAAATCATTTTTCTTTCTATTTACATTCGTGGCAGTTTTCTTTTCCTGATTGTGAGAGCATGTTAAGAGATTTTCCACGTACGTAATTAAATTTAAATATTTCTCGGACTATCGTACGTGCATATACCTCAGCGAAACTCTTAGACTTCTGCATAGGGATGTTTTCACAAGAGCCATTAGCACTTTACGAAGGGGCGTGGCTGAACAGCTGTCGCTGCGGAGGGATACTTCTCTGAATTACATGTGATGTTCACTTGTTACGCGAACTGTCACTTTGGCTCATCCTTAGGGAAATCCTTCTATACCTTCGCCCCCCCCACCCCACCTACCCCTACCTTGGCACCTGCTGCCCAAGCGTTTTCTCCTAAGGCCAGGAAACGTCGAGGAGGTTTGCTAAATTGGATTAAAAATTAATCTTTTTTTAGTTTAAACCCAAATAACACGTTTCTCAAAATAACTAAAATGTTACGAAGCGTGTATGAAACATTTTACTTACTCAAATAATTAAGTAATTCCTTTTCCGTTATTCACAGCGTGAAACGAAAGTTGGAAGGTAATAAATAATTTTAAAGGGACATAATCCATATAAATGTGATTCATTCTGATAAACATGATACATCGCTGAATTTCACAAATAACGTTCAGAGCATCAGACATCATTTAAATCTGTTAAATGAAGTGCATTAAACCTTCTGCTTATCATATATATCCTTAAATGAAAATTACTTCTTGGAAAAGAAGTCACATTCATATGGGTCTACTATATCTTTAATGGCTTTAACTGTGAACTGTATAAATCTTCATGAAGCACTAGAAATGGGTCGGAGCCCTTCCGAACTTTAGCTCAGTTGTTATGTTTCTACAGAATGTTATCAAATGTGTGCGTGATTTAAGAATCTAGATCAAGACTCAATAATAAAACAATTTTTTTACATCGCAGTCGGCTCGGCTGTGAGTAGCCGCGATCGCGAATATGTTCTATCACTTCTTGCCCGATGATCTACGATTCTGATAAATTAATAACGGCTGTGAGAAAGCATAAATGACTATTATTGATCAATTTAGTTCTGAAAAGGTCTTTAAGATACTTTTAAAAGACGATTCTTTTGGGCTTTTGTTTATTCCTGAATTGCCAAATAACCCAGGAAGGCGAACTAGCATGTTTTCCTTTTTTGTCTTTGACAATGGACTTTAAGCTTATCGATGACAATGGACAGCTTAACGATTCTGCACGATCATTCAGAAAATGTTGTTTGAAATCAATTCACATCCATTATGGTAAAATGTAATAAGTTAAGTTACAAGCGACATGTATCGCACAAATTATTCATAAATATTTAATTTTTGAACTCAGCTTGACGCTAGTCAAAGTACGTTACTATGAAGCAAATCTACATTTACTGATGGATTGTATTGTATTCCTGGGCGCGTCAACTGCTATGGTAATTAGTACCGTAAATGTAGTGTATTTTATAACCACGGTGGCGATGGCAGTGTTGCTTCCCAGGCTTCACACCGGTGGCGGTTTTCTCTCCTCGCTATGACCACCGTACCCTTCCTTTTCATGACGGTCTTCAGAAATATTCTACCACTACCTGGCAATTTTGTCGACGTTATGCCGAGTCGGAGCTTCAGTTCAAGCAATATAAAAAACCCTTCCTTTTCAAACAGAACAGCAAAACCAGTCGGTAGGCACTTGAAAGGAGCCTACCGCACGTTCCGTGTACTCGCGATGGCCCAGTGCAAGGATGCATTTGGAAGAAGCAGGCAACAACAGTGTAATGAGCCGTCCGTGCGTCCGCTCGCCGCTCCCGCCGCAGGTGCCCGAGACGGGCTGCGAGGCGCCAGTGCCGCCGCCAATTGCCGCTCATAAATCTCGGCGCCCGCCGCGCCGCCGCCACGGCAACCGCACAGTGACAAAGGCTGCTCATGTTCGCGGCTAAAAAATGTTTCTATTATGTGAAACGGTCCCGTATATGACCATAATTATACATACGACTGTAAATACATACAGGGTTGTATTTACATAATTATATTTAATAATAACTGTCATAACATTAGGAATAAAAAATGTCTCATTGATTCATTTTTAACTTAGTATTTAAATATTCTGTTGACAGGATGTGCGATTTGGTGTGTATTTTTGCAATGTGCTAATATATTTTGGCACTATTTTAATCAGAATTTGATAGAAGACATTTTGAGACGTCTTCCAAATTCTGAATTGAGACTTACAAGCTCATTATTTACTCATTGCATCCAAAACGGTCACCATTGTCAATCAATAGATCATTTAACCCAGTAAGTTGTATTTGCTCTCTTTTCAAAATAAAAGACAAATAGCGAACGCAACGTCACATGTAATCTTTATTTCTATTAAAATCAGGAGATACGCAGGGTATTTTTTTGTAAATAAGAGTTTATTGACTTCATTTTATTTATATATAATATAATTTTTTAAATTTATTTCACAGGTGCAGAACAGAATACCATTTAGAACCAGTGTTAACCCCTGTTAAGAACTTGTTCAATGACAACAAACACCTTGCATCCTTTCTGTTGATCTGTGAGGTCACTTACCCATAAAAAAAACTTGTACCTCTGCGATTTTACAAAATTTAATATAATATTTAAACAAATTATTAATCTGAAATACATTAAAGAAAATTACATTTAAAATAAATTTAATTTTCATTAAATTGCAATAAATAACATGTTTTTATAATTACATAAATTACTTAAAATTTTCATACAATTATTATTCTCTCTGAAACGTAATCCTCTTCAAGTTCTTATTTGGCTGATCATGTCCCTAAAGTGGTAATATCTTAAGTAGAAAAGACAAGCAAAACAAATAAAGACAAAAAAACAAATATTTGTGATAATTTGGCGCACATACCAGTAACATCCATCAGTCAACAAGCACATTTTACTCAATAAATATCAATAAGAAAATTAGCTGAAGGAAGAAAGCCGTTCTTTCAAGAATAAGATTTGGGCATTCTATAATATGCCATATTTACCTATTGCAAAAATCATCTCCCTCGACACAATATAAATTCGCTGTAACAAACTTGACCTTGATTACATCTTTATAGCATGTCCCAGATTGAATTATCAGAGGTAGTTATTTCGATTCAAATATGATACCATTCTATATTCATCAAAAAACTAACTTTTGGAAAACTATATTTCCTGAAATTTAACTCAATTGTTTTATACAAATTTATCCCGCACAAATACTGATTTAATGTTGGTTAAAGTATAGTAAAATTAAATTGTAATATCGTTTTTGTCACATATAATTTCTGCTATCCCACAGTAATGTAGTTTAATACCAATAGTTGCTAATAACCAAGTTAATGATGCGTCTATAAATTTACTTAAAAAAGCTAAGTTATGTTACGGGTAAGAAACATGTGTTTAAAGTGCAAGAGTGATGTACAAGAAACATGTGTTTAAAAACAAAACAACTAAAATCAAAATTAGAAAAAGAGATAGGAATATTACTTTCGAATGTATTTTGGGAAACTATAAAGTTCACGCAAATAAACGTTTTAGAAGACAGCTTTTAGGATCACGCTGTATGTAAAATGTTAAATAACAAACGAAATCTCGTAATCACTGAAAATAAATTTACAATACGGAGCACGACAAGATAACAATAATTTGCAGTCAGAAAATAAAAGAGGAAGATTTGGGGCTTAAAATCAGTAGGTTTACAATACAAACTCAGAATAATCTTCACCTTCAACAGAAAACTCCAACAGGTACAATACAACGCGCTAATAATAATTGCACAAATTAAGAACGTATTTGCTCCTTATGCTCCATTACAGGAGATCATTGTAATTTGGAAATTCGGTTCGATGCGGATCGCCACTTTAAGACCTTGTAACCTCCCGAATCTGAGAGAGTCACACTGACCGCGAGACTGCCTGCATGGGCGATGGGTCAAGGTCAGTAGCCAGTGCCTCCCAAAAAGGCGTTGTTTCCTACGTCTTCCCAGCTTCTCAGCTTTCTTCGGCAACGTAAAAAGTGTCCTCCGAACGAGGTTCCGTATTTGGAGATGCAGCGAGCACCTTGCAGTCCAAACAAATCGCCCTGGCGATCTGTAGAATCCATCGCCTGCAATTCAATACTGAAGTTTTTTTTTTTTCACTCATCACTTTTACGGAATATTTCGTGCCCATAAAATTGACCTTTTGCCTTTATTACCTAGGCCAACAAAAGAATTTGCCGGTGTAGATCGTTCATGGATCTTGCTGCATCGTCAGCTAAACAAATATATTAAGAAGTAAAAACAAATTCATTGCTTTTCGAACTTATTCAGGCATTCTTTATCTTTGAGCCGACAGTTAATTTATTATATTACTGACTGCAATGTTAATAAATTTTAACACTAAAGTAACTTTATTTTCATTGATGCAATGGAAACGAATGGTGTCCAAGTCATTGAAATACATAGATTAAATGCTACAAACGCATTTAAGGCCGCGTATGCATGGAAAGGCCAGTTTTAGTTATATTAATAGTTCTGTCAAATAATGACTATGTTGCATAAGCGGAAGATGTTCACACCTAGTACGGTCAAGTGATTCGGCCTCGTGAAGGCTTGCGGAGGGTGTGCCGAAGTGCCAGGACCGGAAGCTCTGTGTTAGAAACCCGCGTTTTCTCAGTCCGTGCTGTAGTAGATCATTCCCTAATCCGTCATAATTTCTCGGAATGACAGGCAGCTCTGTGTGAAATGTAATTGAGGAACTGCATCCATAAACCCAGAGCAAAGCACCGAGCTGAGGCCAAGGTATTCCATGTGCAAATAAGTAGATAGATAGATATTTATTATTTCTGCTGGCAGGGATATACAACCTGGTGGCAGAACACTACAATTTACATATTACAAATTGTTATATTAACTTTAAATTACTTAACAATGTAACTTTAAATTATTTAAAGACATAAAAATAACAATAATAATAATAATAATAATAATAATAATAATACGCTAACAATAATAGCATTAACTACATTTAATGGCTGACCTCACAGTTATTTTAAACTATTAAATACAAGACTACACGACTTTTTAATTAACTTCACTTTGCTTCACTTCACATTTACAATTCACTTCTCTTTCTACTTCTATACTACACTACACTGCACAACAATTCACCTAACTTCAATACAATACTACTTTGAATATAATTATATATTTCATAAAGCAATGCATTTCATAGTAATTAACACAATAATAATAGCAATAAAAATACCAATAATAATCAAATAATAACTGTTATAATAAGCCTAACTTATTAAATTAATAAAGTTTAAAAATATCGTTAGTTAATTTGTATGTAATGTATGTATTTGTAATGTAAATATTTATTTATTTATTTGTATTTTTCTGGGTGCGTCAACTAATATGGTCATTAGCCCCGTAAGAGAAGTGCAGGCTTTTATCAGGGAAGTGACGGTGTTCTCTCCCGCTGGAAGGGGAGATCCGGCGCCGATCTGCATGGCCTCACCCAGTTATCTCCCAGCAGCTGGGGACTCCCGACTTGTGTGGTATTGTAGAGCATGTAATGTGCGATTAAGGGGCGAGGATAGGACAAGGAAGGTCGGGCAGGGTAAGAGGCCCGTTTGTTAGGATACTGCTCCGTCATTCACTTAGTATTGATCGGAGAAACCAAGGAAACAACCGAAAACTACCAATCAGTGTCGGCCACTAGAATTTTCCTCCAGACAGCCGCTGAATTCGACATCTATCTAGCTACAGTCGAGAATTCTACTGCTGCACCGCCGCGATTCGAACCTAAGAACATTCAGGACAGAAGCATTGCAGGAACATCAGGAACCCTTAGCCGTCATGTAAAGAAATAGGACCGAAATATGCGATGTTCGGAGAGCGCATTGCTGCTCTTCCATAAGAATGCCATCCGAGGAGCGGTAGGTACCGCGAAATGCCTTCGTAGATCTTTAGTCGCCGATTAGATAGCAACTGGGAAGAGGTAGGATAAAAACCGAAAAGCTAACCGACTCAAGAGAATAGGAAACTAACAAGTACTTGTACGGTAAGCTCTGTGTCACAATGTAGCACCATTAATTTCACACATGCTACTGATGTGGCGCCGAGCCAAGAAACGGGAGGCAAACGGTGGTTATCGCTACACAGAAGATTATGCTAACTGCTTGGACAAGAATTCGATAAGGAGCCGCATCCGTTCTGATGAAAAAAGACCACGATAGGAGGGGGGAAGTGGCAGTCGGTGGTTGCGGCTCAGACACCCTCCATACGTCTCGTCCATCCAGTCCAGGAAGTGTGGAGGGAACGAAAGGTGTACAATGAACAAGAAAGGCAAACAATAAATGTGAACACCAGGATGGATTGATTGATTGGTTTTCCGTGTTTCTAGGCGCATCAACTGCTTTGGTCATTATTCCCGTTAGTGTAGTACATGTTTTTCTCGGGAGATGGTGGTGATCTTTCCCCGTTGGATGGCGAGATCCGGCGCCGACCTACCGTCGGCTAGTGGGGTTTCTCCATAATCAGGACTCTCCCACCAGCGGGGCACCGCCCCAGCCGAGCAATCTTTAAACTCCCGACCAGGATGGAGGAAGCGTAGGTGGGTGTAAATACAGAAGAAATGTGCTTGGGATGGAAAGCAAAATAGGATGGATAAATGGTAGAGAATCTACGCAGCGCTGAAGATGGGTGTATGAATGCACTTCTCAAAGATGAACAAACATGGAAACGGAAAGGACAATTGTGTATAGTAAAATATTACTATAGGGATTCTAAAGCTCAAGAAATCTGTAGGCGTATTACACTTCTTCCCCATAGGTCGCATACCGGTTTTTTAATTTGTATTTTGACGAAAATAAATAAACTTTAAAAAACTGAAAAAAAAACCATCAGAAGTTCTACATGAGTAGTGGGAAAATTAATTATAAAACGTATAAAGAAGTAACATAAGGAACTTTAATCTAAGGTCCGACGTCGGGAATTTCTGTTGTAGCAAGGCGATAGAGGGGTTGGCGGTGCCTGCGGGGAGGGGAAGGGAGTGAGGCGGAGGCAATGGCGGGAGCGGGATAAACTGCGTGAAAGTGCGCGGCCGCCGCCGCCGCTGCCACCTGACCTACTCTGTTATGATTTCTTGGCCGCTCGGCCGCGCGCAAGGACGTGCGCCTTTATCGCGCGCGTAATCAAGCGCTTATTTTAATTTTAGAACAAAAGCGGGACGAGGGAGCGCGATGGCAGCGCGCGAAAAAAAGCCCCCGGTGGCGGAGCGGGAGGAAACCTGCCGCGCGGGACGGCTCTATAAGGCCTGGCGCCGCTGACTCACCGCCGTCGGCACCTCCCGCCCCCGCACGCGCTCCCACGCGGGCCCCCACCTCCCGCTTAACGCCTCTACAACACCTGCTGAGGTGGCTCAGGGCAGCATTTGACTGGGAGATCTGAGGGTTCGAGTCCCAACGGCGGCAGGGATTGTGACATTAGATAGGTAGCTAGGTCGAATTCAACCACTATCTGGAGGAGAATTCTAGCGGCCTGCTACTCTGATCGATAGATTTGGGTGGTTTCTCCGATCAACACCTGGCGAATGTCGGAGCAGAACCGTAACAAACGGGCACATGACATGGACCGCACATTATCTTTCCTTCCTCTTTCCTCACTCCTTAATTACACGCACACTGACATGCACTATACTGCAACACATGTTGAAAGCGTAGAGCTTGTCTCGGCTGGGGCGATGACCCGCTGGAGGGAGGTACCTGGTTGGGATAACCCAAGCAGACTAGAAGGTCAGCGCCGGATCTCGCCATCCAGCGGGGGAAGATCACCACCAACTCCTGCAAGAAAGTAGACACTACGCTTACGGGACCGTAGCGATTGACGCACCCGGAATCACTAATCAGTCAATCTCTCACCAAATATCTGATGTTTTGTGGGTGGTGCGTTTGTGTGTGCGAGGGGCGGGGCAGAGGGCATTCTGCCAGAAAGCACCTTTTCATCTCCACTGCAGTCTTCGTCTACTTCGTTGACATATACCTGTGCAAGTTTGTACCAGGAGAGTTTTGTCGTCGTCGTTGGTTCACCGTGTCGCAATGTACACCATGGTAATCCGAAAGCCTATTTCCAGTTCAACTATTTAGGGATCCAAACAAATAAGAAAAGGAAAAACGTACGTGTTTGACCCATTATCTCAAATAAAGTTGTGTTAAGTGAGGAGATCTCTCAACAGAATAATTTTCTGTATTTGATGCAGTTAATTTTGAGAAATATATTTATTTATAATTATTGCTGTTTGTTTCTTAACCCGTTCAGCATTACTTTAAGTATGTATTTCGGCCAGCTGTGATATTTTCCTTCATATTTCCGACGTTTCGATATTTTATTCGGCCATCATGAAGGCTGCAATAATGAGTTTTGATATTTTTACAAATTACACTAGTATTTCCAAAACGAAACACTTGAATGAATTGAAACGATACTCATGTTACTTACATTTTTTGTTTCTTATACTAATCTAAAACAAGTTTTATGTGTAAAGTTTGTAAATAACTCCAAAACTCGTTAATGTACTCCTGATAAAGGTCGAATCATCAAATGGCAGGGCGATTTGTTTTCGGAAATATCACTGTTACCCTAAACGCCGGCTCATGCTTAAATTGAACAATTGCCCCACTCTCAGATAATCGAAAAAAAATTATAATGTATGAGGAATACATATTTTCCATTTAACGACGTTCAATATTTAAGATATTGCAGCAGTCTCGATATATATTTGAAATTATTTTGAAATCAAAGAGTGAACGGCGATCTCACTCCGGCGCGTCTCGTACGTTCCCAGGGAGTCCACCATGTCCTGCTCTGCAGCAGTTTGACTGTGTTGATTGAATTTACTCTTTCGCCAGCATCGTCATGTTCTAACATACGGCCCACTCGTGTTCGCACCACAGCAAGCCACCGGCTTACAACGCCCGGGAATCCTCATTTTCTGCCTTCGACTGAAACTAGATGCAAATTACTTTTATGAATTTCACCTGTTATTGAAAATTCGCACGTTCAGTCAATTCCTAACGGTTTTCAATGGATTATTTGTGATGGCTGGAGAATTTATTTTTATTTGATGTAACGTATGTTGATTCACAATGTACTTTTGATGAGTCCTTTGAGTAAAGTTTGCCGTTCTGGAAGAAGGTCCCTCTTTCTGTCCTTATTCTGCCCAGTGACCTTCACGGCAGCATCATCAGACTGCAAGCGTTTTTGTGAGTGTCATTACAACAATATAGTAGTGAAATTTTCGAATAAAATTATTTTATTTCGTTATGATTGCTACTTTTTTGTATACGAAACATGTTTATATTGCCGGCAATTCTATCAATGCACAACTAATACAAAAACTCGAGTGTTCGCAAAGCCAGAGGATGGTACGCGGGAGGTGAACATAACTGACACGGACACTACGCATAAAATTAAGTAATGTTTGAATGTAGACTTTCATTAAACTCATTTTTAGTTAACTTACATGAATTGCTTACGTTGTATTATATATTAGTGTTATCTATTTCGGAAATTACATGTCGGCCATTCCATGGAGCTGCACTCCCCCTCCCCAATTTGTGGAGGTACCATCCGGCACTGCTCAAGAAACTTTAACGCTTAATTTTATTTGTTATGAGCGCAAGGAAGTCTTTATAACTATTGAATCTTGCCAGCATTGTTGGCATGGCAATTAATGTTGTTGAATGCCATTCAGATAAATTGTTTATTACAACACACACAACGAACACACTATTTCCTCCCATTTTTACACTTTCACAATATTAAATAGAAACACATTCTGTCAATAACTGATTAAATCATAAGTAATAATACGTATTTCTGCCCTAACAATTGGGGACAATTAACGGGCCAGAGACCAACTCTAACAAGTCAATTTTTTTTTTAACATTTGTTGCGTCAACTCACGACGCAAGCGTCTCCTAACCCCTTCTTGGGTGTTGAGCGCTATTGGAGTAATCCTCCGTCACTTTCTACGTATAATTTGGAGAAATCCTCGGTTACTGTAGATATTTGCTATAGATGTTTCTGTCCGTCACGTCTCGTCGTAGTCTGTTGTCAAGAGGACCGCCAGGTAGCATCTCCGCGTACGCGCCTCCTGCTACGCGCTCCTGCGTCACTACCCAGCGGCCAGAATTGGGAAGGAATAAGAATTGATTTTAATACTCCTTTAATAATTAATTTTAACTTTTGAATACCTCTGAATTAATTGTACAGTCAAACAGGCAGAAAATAAATTTTAAAAAGATAAATTGTTTCAGTGTGGCAAGTCACTATTATTCATCATGTACGAAACAAAATGGTCAATTTGACATACGAGAGAGTTATTGAAGATTATAGAAAATGGAAATGCTGTTCTGCGTTTCAAGCAGTTTGATAAAGGGAAATTTGCATACGATAGAAATATTGCAATATATTTGCATTTATATTTTTTTACATAACCGTTTCAAATAAATTATACATAAACAACTGCCACATGAAAATTAAGTATAGGAAATGAGGCAATGGAAGGAGTTGCTCTGCGAGGCCGCCCTTCCCCTCCCCCTCTGATGCACACATTCTTTTGTTCATAGACCTTACGTGAGCATAATTGATGGGAAAATCAATCTGTGCGAAATGGAATGTGCCAAATCCATAAAATACTTCAGTTGTATCTAACCTGTGGGAGCAGTGGCAGGAGGATCACCCTGGATGAGGGGTGCCACAGGATCTCTCGACGCCACGGTTCATAAATATAATCAGCATAATATTATTAATAAACATAACATTAGAGAAACTTGAAAAATCACTGAAATAATTAGTAGAACCTAAATTGTCACATTATCTTCTTCTTCTGCTTCATGGATTTAGGCCTTAAGGCCTGTTTCCACATCAAGAGAGTGAGTGTCTTCATCATGTAAAGGGGCGGCCAACATTTCTTCTTCCTTTAGCATTATATGTGTACATTATTATGGGAATTCTGTTTGGAGGCATGCGTTGGATATGATCATGCCAGTTACTCCTAAAGATTGGATTCTGTCCATCAGATTAAATATATTCAGTTGTCACATTATAAAATCCAAATTCTGCATTCAGAAGACTGACAAGACGCGGAAGATTTCGGTATGCCACCATCGCATCGTCGTGTTTTTCCTTTCTCGCTTTCTATATATTCTTCCTCTCTTTCCCTCCAATCTGATGCTTTAAATTTATTTTCAACTGTTTCACTGTGTTCACATTAAAAAAGTATATGGACGCAGGCGCAAATGTTTTTGCGAAAAGTTAAACTTTCCTTCGAAAAGTACGTGATAAAATGTCTTAATATTATTTTTTTTCTTAGTAAGAACCTTCACTTAGCCAATATTTTTAGTACATAAAACATATTTTTTCAGTACAAAATATGACAACTGCTATCGCACGCAACATGATTTTCTTTTAAATATAATTTTCTGATAAAGCTTTTACGAGTGCGACACCTGCAGGAATTAAAGACTTTATATTCTGTTCCTGAAATAACTTTTTGAAGAATTTACTAGTTCGATTTATATTATTGTACTCTGGTTGCGGAAGTCGTGTAGGGAACCTTCACATAAACTCTAATTTGCATTATTGCATTGGTGTTCTAAATTTTAAAACGTTATAGCGGTGTCACAGAAACTGACATAAAAAGTAAAAGGCTCTCAAAAACCGAGAGCTATTTGATAAAAATATACGGCGTAATATCTGCACTGAAGGCGTATAATGAAGGGCCGAAAATACATCAGAACAGGTTTAGGCTAATGGAACCATTCATACAACGTTTGTCGCTCTTTAATGCCAATGATTACGCACATTGATAGAAAAGTGCCCGAGGTCGACGGGTGGTCGCAGGCGATGCCGGCCGTCCCGCCCCAGAGGGCGGCGGGCCTGCCTCCGCTTGTGCTCAGGGCGTCGAACCGGGCTCCTTTGCATTTCAATTGTTCCTTTTGCGCGGCGAAGGCGGCGTTTTCCAAGGCGCGACGCAGGTGTGGCACCGCAGATGCTAAGTGAGATAGCGCGATTCCTTATGCATAGGCCTGCTGCGCGGCCGTCAGCACAAGACGGGTTGCCTGGAGCGGGCAGCTCCAGCTTTCATTACCCATTAGATGATCGCTCAGGAGCTAATGAGCAGATAAAACGTCCTTCTGCTAGCAAAGGTGAAGCCACCGACGTCTATTTCAAAGTTTCTTTGCATTTCTTTTAATGGCATTGGAATTCCTCATTTCTAACATGCATTTACATTTATTGAAAGTTGTTAAATACTGGTTGAATGGTTGGCGGCTTCTTGTAATGTACCATACAACTATAGCACTATTTACCATATTATAATGTGTTATTAATACCATTACAGCTAGTTATGCACCAAGGGCGGTATTAGGTTTCTAATGATCGAGCGGCGGTAGAAAGCCCGAGCCCCAAAAGTCTTTGTCGTCCGAGATCATTACGAGTTAACGCCCGCGGTACATACATATATTCCCCCTCCCCCTTAATTTAAATGGTTCATATTGACTTATTTACTTTTTAACTAGTTGTTAACTTGAATTGGTTTGTATTTTCATATTTCCCTCCCTTAATTCCGTCCATAAGAGAACATGTAGAACCATTCACAGTTTTCATATTTCCATCATCACGATCTTCTCGATCCCGTTAAGTTATGCAGTGTGTATCAAATTCCGAATCGAAGGCAATAATAAGCAATAACGTATCAGTAAATCATAAACATATTTCGTGTATTGATTCATTGATTATTTAACTAGTTTTTCGAACGAGTGACCTACGCGAATAAAACAGGCTGATCAATGTGATATCAAGTTCAAAGATGAACTCATTCAGCGGAAACGAAGAAGGTCAGTTACACGATTTGCTGCGGCCGTTAGAATCGTTTCCCTTTCACCGTTCATTTATTTGTGGCGCCCTTGATGCAGCCAAGGCCTCATTCAACGGGGCAAAGCGGGACTTGGGAGTACTCGTCGCGGGATCAAAGCAGCCAAGATTCAAATGGCGGAACGTGCTAGATAAATGGTGTGTCAACTGGGATATTCATCTTCAATTAAGAATAAAGAGCAAGAGATGGTAGCCGAGATTGTTAAATCAGAGCGCCGTAACAACTTGTAACGAACTTCGAATGGTGGCGGTCTTGAGTCCCACCTTGGGACGTAAGTACGAATATCCAATCTCTCATAATCATCCTTTGAAATTCCGTACTTGAAGTAACGACTAACGGCTGTATTGAACGTCATAAAATAAGAGTTTAAAAGCGGTACCTATTATTTACGATTCTAGTATTTCGTCACATGAAATTTGATAGAATATGTATGGACCTTATCATCGCGGGGGCAGAATTGCATTCTCAAGTTGAGAGAAGTTTTCAGAGAAGAATCGCCAGGCGGAATAATGTAAAAGAAAGTAGAGACTCCATCTGCGAAGGGTGCACAGGTCATTCACAATGTCGTGCAGTTCCAAACAATAGCACGTCGCGAATGCGATCAGATATCATGATATGTCGAGAAAGTTGAGGGCCCCTGGACAGTCATCTCAGCAAAATGAGTTCACAAAAGAACTTCAACAGTTCGAATATATTTAAAATAAACTAAAATACTTGCCGATCCAGATAGTCGAGGTGGCCAAGAGCGTGTACCGACTCAGCGCTACGGTCCGAAGGGTCGCGGGTTCGAGTCGCGCGTTGACAACAGTATGTGTCCCTCGTCTGTAAAGTATGTGTTGTCGCAAAGGATCTCATCTTCTGCTGACCCCAAATCAGAGGAGCCCGAAAGTGCATTAGAGTTTAACAAGCGGTCAAATATGCATCGGGACGTAATGGGTAATCGGCGATCGGCTGGAGAAATGCTCTAACTAGAATATTTTATGCACATTCCCAAAACAAGGTGAAACTACATACTTTTCTCTTAGACTATGTCTTCGCATCTCAGGTAGCAAACGCTAAGAAAGAAAGTTCGTTTTGAACGGAAAAGGCTGATATTTCGCTGCGGCGGTCCTTTCTATTTAAGAGTATCATTTGGTTTAAACTTCTGTGTACAGTTGTTTATAGGATATAATAAAGAGTGCTCATGATTATCTATGAATTAAGAAGGAATAAAATTATCATTAGCAAGCATCATGCAAGTATGTACGCTTACCTTATTGAATTTTGAAAGTGTGGAGTACGAAATAATCTCACACATTGAATATACTCAGTGTATCGACTATTCATTGTGGTAGCTTATTTCTGACTCCGTACTTTCAAAATTCTACAATTATATAAAATGAATACTCAAAAGATCCAAATAATTAAAGTTAATGACGATTGATAATTATTGCCTATTACAAAGGAAGAATTTACATACATGTATACAATTGAATTTGATTACATATTAATTTACAATTGGGATATCTGAGATTCTCTCAATGGAGTACACCTCAGATATTGCAATTGGCGAAAAACAAAAAGAAATTGTTTCGTTGCCACTTCGCGCTACCTACTGTAACAATGGCTCAGTCAAGTTCGGTTTTATACGCGTTCATATTACACAGACTAGCCCTACACTGTCGCAGGCAACACAGCCTTCGACGCGCCGTCACCTGGACAGCCAAGATCATTTACATAGCCCTACACTGACCTACACAAAACACTCTTTGCAAGCACCTAGAAAAGAACAAGATGACCAGAGCTTTTACAGCCATGTTACCTCCAGGGCTGCTGCTAATAAAACCAAATGAAACCTCCACCAATTCGGTGCATTGTCCTTGCCAGCCTCCTCCCGCCCTCTCCGGAGCACGGAGGAAAGGCCCCGGCGCGGCGCGGCGCGGCGTTCGCGGAAAGGTGACGTGAGGCAATGCAAAGCAGCGCTCGTGGCGGCAACACCCGCACCGTAACGAGGTACACGACCGATCGCTAAACGTCGGAATTTTTAAGGCGGAAAAGCAGGTCGCGCGACCTGAACTTTGCGCCGCGCCGCGCCGCGCCGCGCCGCTCGCCGCGAGGTCGCGCCGCCCGCTGCGAAGGGCGCGCGCGAGAGGCCAGGCCAGGCCTTGCGAGAGCGCCAGGCGCTGCGCTCTACGCCAGGGGCTCAATTCGGCGATTGATTTGATTATTTCGTGTTTCTTATGGCGCCAACGGATGCGGTCATTAGACAAGTAAGTGCATGTTTTTCTTCGACAGGTGGCGGTGATCATGCTGGTTGCGGTGATCATGCGGCGCTGGTTGGTGAGATCCTGCTCCAATTGATTGATTGATTGATTGATTTTTTTCGTATTTCCGGGCGCGTCAACTGCTTCGGTCATTAGTCCCGTTAGTGTAGTGCATTTTTTCTCGGGAGATGGCGGTGATTTTCCCCTCGCTGGATGGCGAGATCAGGCACCGATGTACCGTCGGTTAGTGGGGTTTCCCCCTAACCAGGACTCTTCCACCAGCGGGGGGCACCGCCCCATCCGGGACAAGCTCTAAGCTCCAACTGGTCTCCCGGAATATGTGGTAGTGTAGTGCATCTTAGTGTAACTGAGTGTGTATGAGGATACGACATGGAAGGGGAAGGGCAGATCGCGCGCGGTCCGTGGCCCGTTTGGTAGGATACTGCTCCGGCATTCGCCTGGTGTTGATTGGAAAAACCACGGACAACTACCGATCAGAGCAGCCGGCCGCTAGAATGCTCTTCCAGACAGCGACTGAATTCGACCTAGCTGAAAAGCTAGTGTCGAAAATCCTGCCGCCGTCAGGACTAGAACCTAGGACCTCCCGTTCAGAGGCGCTGCAGTGGCATCAGTTGATGCACTGAGCTACCTCTCCCGGTCTGGCTCCGACCAACACTTCGGGTTTTCACCAACCATCTCCCACCAGCGGGGAATCGCCCAGCCGGGGCGAGCTCTAAGTTCCCGTCTGGGCTCTCGACATGTTTATTAGTGCAGTGCATGTAAGTGAGCGTGTTAGTAAGGGGTGGGGATGAGACAAGGAAGAGAAAGAAAGATCGCCCACGATCCGTAGTCTGTTTGTTATCGGACTGCTCGGGTATGTTGATTGGAGAAACCACGAAAAACCACCGATCAGAGCCGCCGGCAGCTCGAATTCTCCTCCAGACGGCGGCAGAATTCGACCTAGTTATCTAGCTTGAAAAATCCTTACTTATTTTTGTTATATTTTATTAAATCAATTAGTTTGTTGTTGTATGTAACAATAATGTGAAATAAACAAGTGTCTACAAATTAACAACTTTCGCTAACGGGTGGACAGAACTTCGAATAGATAAGAATCGTCTGTTAAACGTTCTAACCTGAATGTAGAACGTCAATGGGCTCATTGCACTTTTAAGTAAATAAATTACAAAATGAAGATACTTTCGATTCAATATGTTTTACTTCACTCTCATTTAACAATTTAAACTGATTCAAAATCTCACTGTTGTATAAATTCATTTTAATGTATAATTTATTTGATTTATTTCAGGAAATGGGGAATTAATAGAGCTACATTATGGAAATCACTGTCAAATGACTTCTCGAAAGTGTTGTCATGTGCCAGGTATCCAGTGACGTAACGCCTCTCCGGAGCATTACTTTACCCTTACTTTTAAATCTCGCGCCAGTTGCTTTAGACGCAGTGCTGGCGAAATTTTGTTTGCTACTAGTTACCTTGCCCGCGACCTTGACATGCGTGCAGTAGGGCGCCAATAATTGGTAATCGGGCGTCAAAAATCCGGAAAGGTGACTATCTGCATTCGGATCCACTACTGTAGTTTACTGAATGTTATACTGTTAGTACGGCATTTTTATTACTGTAGAATACAGTAATTCTACATTTTCTTGCAGATCTAGATTACTGAATATGAAATAAACAATGTGAGAGTAAGTTAATCATTTCATTTCGTAATTAAAAACATAAGAATGTTTCTACATTATTTACATTATATTATCTACATTATTCATAAGCTCCAGTTATGTACCGTCGGAACGAATCATGAACGTATTTAGCAAATTGTTTTTTATGTTACTAGGTACCGGTAGAACCCGGTACTTACCGGTAAACACCAGACTGGTTATCAAAGACCATTTATTACACGCCTTTGCGTCCTTGCCCTTACTGCGATTATGAGGTCGGTACCCAGGCAGAGGCAGTGAGGAAGGGGGCGGGGGCTGCGGCGGTGGCTGATACTAGGCGCGATGCCAGCAGGGCTTCTGAGCCCGGCGGAGAACGAGCGACAGTGCTCCTACGTGACGTTTATATTGCGCCGGTCCATTTGCCGCTTTGGGGAGTGTTACCTGGTGGTGGGGACGGCAGGTGAGTGGGCGGGACGGGTGGCGAGCGAACGGGGGAGGGGGGAGAGAGACGATGACGAAAGCAGGGGAAACGAAGTAGTGGTGCCCATCTCAGGTTACAATTATACTTCACAGGATCATTTCTGTGGTATTCTCGCTTCCAGGTCTAACGCCCTGCCATCTGAGGTTACGAATGGCTACTCCGCATCTCCCTTTGTGTGAGGCTACGAGCTTCGCCACAATTGCTTCATTATAATCCGAATCATTTGATAATCTGGAAGCTATTCGGTTCCAAATAATCCAGAATATCTTCATTCTACTATGATACCTCTGTTGTTTATTAGATGGTATTACAGTGACAGGCGTGTCCCCCGCCACTCAGTCTAGAACTGTGTAATCAACATTGTGTCTGAAATGGAGACAACGGTAATAACCCATAAAAAAACAACGAGGAAAACCAACCAATGACAAATGACAACCAACCAATAACTGACAACCCACGACATTTCATGTCGTTAATATTTACATTACGGGCGTTTTTTTCTACACATTATTGCATTTGAGAGTTGAAGTGCTTTGAATGACTTCCAATGAAGCTTCTCGAAAACTCAAAAGTTATCTGTAAAATGAACTCAATAGTAGGATGTGGATCACGGGATCGGTCAATTAATGAAACACATTAGTTTGCCAACGTTTCGGATTATTTAATTCCTTCATCAGGGCTGCAAAAACACAATCACAAGGAATAAAGACAACTTGTCTGAACAACAACATTAGAAATCACACAATATATGCCATGAATCAACATACGTGGAGACAAAATAAATAAATAAATTATATACTATATATATATATATATATATATATATATATTGTGACGTCACGGGGTTATACGAACCCGTAACGCCACCATAAGCCACTAGAAAAGACCAAAGAACTGAGAAATAGGGTACGAGGCGGAGCGATGGTCCGAGTAGGCGACATCTACCCGCAGGTTTTCGCACTCCGATGTCCAAAGTTAGCGGATAATATTTTCTCGAGAGAGCGCGAAGGAGAAAATTCACCCCTCCAGAAATTTTTCCCCAGGCGGAGTCGCATAAATACCGCGACGCACTTCGGAAGAGCTCTCTTACGACTTCGACAGCGACGGCGACTCAACTAAATTCTTCAGCGGTAGTAATTGGTTAGTGCAGGAGTATAATTTTACTTGCTTAAGTAAAGCTGATTTAAGAAACCAGGTAATAAGTGATAGAATTCAGAAGCAAAGTGCATGTACAGCATTTGCACTAACATTACGCGAGTAAGCAAGCGTTGTGACTGCTCGAACTTGAAATAGTTTCATCATCGAAGTAAATTCGCGCAGAAGGACTCTGAACAAAATCCAGTATTTAATTTTGTACGCCACGACCACGCACGCTCAAAGTGTGGTATGTCGGCCGAGTGCTAGAAGTAGTCAATTCAAGCACGTTAGTTATTTAAAACTGGAAGCGCGAGCAACGGGTACGCGGCAGGCGGCAGAAGGACGACTCCAACACTCAAGCGTAGGCGAGAAAGACTTGGAAAATCCGTGGACGGTACGAGCCTGAGGACGAGAGAAAGGTTTGGAATTTGGACGTGTGGCGGCATCCTGAGATCGAGCGAAAGAAGGTGTAACCGCGGGACATCGAACCAGTCAAGTGACGTGGCGAGGATTGCGAGCGACCGAACACCCCAAGGTTAACTGACGGCGAGCGGGAAGGAAATGTCGAGGTAAAGAACTGGCAACATCTATGCGACAATTTGTTGGGAAACTGTGTAGCTTTAAACATCAGGCGTAGCGTCCTAAATAGGTGAAAGTTCCATATAACTACTGGGAAATATTTCGAATGTATGAGCGGCAGTTTTGATTTCATCCGCTGTACGCACCAGTAAATTCGTTTGAATGCCATACCTTGTACAACTTTTCTAAAGTAAATTATAATTTTCATGTAATGTAAAAGTAATCTTATTGAAAAGTATTGTGTCCATTGTATGATATCAGGGATAATCAGTTGCTATAATTTTGTAAAGGGTACGATTTAGTAACGTGTGTATCACGTTTATTATTGTGTTAGAGTTAACAGCATTGTAATAAATGCGCAGCTCAAGGCTGACCTCTGTGAAGTCTATAATAGAATAATTGTAGAGAATCACTTAAAGAGCCGTGCACGGAGAAAACTTTAGATTAACCACAGTTAAATGAGGTACACGAAATAATTGAGAAGGAGGTCAAAGCAAAAGTATTGTAAATAGTGCGTATTGAAGTAATCAGGCAGTCAAGGTGACGCCTATACATTCTCTTATGGTTGTGTTATTTCTGTTCTTTTTGTTTCTGTTTTCTTTGCAGTGACCATCTACGTAAAGTACATACTTATTGTATATTTGTGCCACTGTGTAATTTGTTTTACTGAATATATGCTCATTTTACCAGAATTTTATATAATTCATTGTGTCAAGGGTTCAGACCTTTCTCATACCCGAAAGATCCTGCTTCCTGAGAATTCAAAGCTCGCTTCACGAGCATTCATAGTTTCACGCTTCATCGCCACCGGCTGGAAGGTAGTAGGTGGGCGTGTTATAATATATATATATATATATATATATATATATATATATATATACATACATACATACATACATACATACACATACACATGAATTGTGCTATTCCTCTCTAAATTACAATATTTTTCTTTCGCAATAAAACGTTCATTAGTAGTTGCGGATTTCAATGAAATCTCTTTATTTTATTTTCTCGTTAGAACAAATGTTTTCTCGTGCCTTTTTGTATAGACATTAATTTTATCTCATCACAAAAGGAAATGACTCATTTTCATGTCTTCTTTGTTTGCATTTTTCGTTGATTTCGACTAATAAGTATTTTTTTACATTTTCCCGTCATTTTAAAGGCATTTTTCGCTGATTTCATAGATTGTAATATCATTTCAATTGTACTTACTTCTAATAATATTTACCAGATACAACAAATAATGTTCTCCACAGAATTCCTGGATACCCTATTTTTCGCTCTGAAATGCCAGCCGTTGTATGTAATCTAAGGTTCCTGTGACGCATCTCAGCGCCATTATCGGTTCTGCCGATATCGCGATAACTAAAGACATTCAGACAGTTCATTTGAACAAAAGGAAGAAGCCTGTATTACATCAGTAAAATATCCAATAGTTTGAGTTGTTTATCTGAACTGGTTTTGATAAAATAATTTACGTCATTTTTGTTTGTTTTAGGGCATTTTAAAAACATTTTACGAGCATTTTATTAATCAGTTTTGGCGATGTTTTATGTCATCAAAATTCGCCACCATACGCCTCGTCAATGTTTAAAAATCAGAATTCTTTCTTTCTAGACAGCACATTAGATGCGGGACCTTCCGTTTGAATTTTTGCTGGGAGATACTTTCCAGGTTTTCTCATATTAAAAAAAATAAAGTACAGATAATTTTGAAAGAGACTTAAATGTGCTTTAACATATACTTGATTTTAAAGATAATATTAGCAGTATATTCATGGTTAAGTGGTTCATTAAAATTGTGCTTTCTAGTTAAATTCTCAGGACAAATTACAAGCACTCAAATATCTACAAACCGTTGGTTTGCAGAACTACAATGTTTGGAAATTTGCTCCATCTTCAAATTGCGGAAGACACAAATGAAAACATCTCTTGATATCAGATACGTGAAACCTTCATTGCGTTGCATCTGTCAGGAGGCAGTCAAACATTCTTTCTTCTTTCCAAATAACGCGCACGGCTCTACCACAAGCTAACTCTCAAGTGGCGAATAACACGCGGGATTACGTTTCATTCCGTGGCCTGCACGATATACTCCCGGTCACCTGAGAAGGAGGTCGCGGTCCAGAAATAGATCGTTTTCTGAAACCCAAACGGTTCACGGCCGCGGTGCGCTGGGATACGCGCCTTCCCGCCCGCCTGCTTTCGCAAGCCCTCGCCCGCCGGGTAACCCTACGCGCGCCCGCAAATCACGCGCAGAAGGCCGAAACCACGGCGGGCAGAGCAGTGCGGTGCTCGGGGGGGCGGAGAGGGGCGGGGCAGGGCGGGGGGAGGGGGGGGGGGGGGGGGGGGACAGAGCGGGCGACGCGGGGAGGAGCGAGTCGGCGCGAGGCTGCGGGGCCAGAGCAGAGCAGTACAAGAGTGGGTGTACAAGGGGGTTTTAGGGGGGGGGGGGTGGCGTGGGTTGGCGCGGAGGGGCGAGGCAGGTGGCGCAGGGCGACGTGGGGCGATGGGACCAGAGTAGATTAAAGCAGTACAATGTAGAGCTGTGAGGGGTTGTGAGGGATGTGGTGGGGTGGGGTGGGGCGGAGTGGAGTGGAGTAGGGCGGTTCGCTCCAGAGGCGTGGGTTGGCGGCGGTGGCGTCTGCCGATCGCTACGGCCGGGAGACGCGCGTCATTTCACAACTGGTCGAGTTCCTCGTCGATGACGAGTGCCTACGAATCCAGGCCACATGCCTCCCACGCCGCCTGGCCGCTTATAACCTACAGTATAAATTGTTGCACCAAACGTCAGGCCGGTGTGGGATCAGTGATTTTGGGTTCTCAATGTGACATTCAGAACTCTTCCTGATATATAGGGTTTCTCAACTAGTGATTTCTGTATTTCTTAATTGCAATTCAATTCCATTTCATCACAATTTTGTTTACAACTTTTCATTTCGTGTTTTATTAGCAACAATAGATAGATTATAAATTACTTAATAGATCACTGAGAGCTTTCAGGTAGAGAAAACTTACGGTTTCTTCCATAAACGATGATTTTGTAGTACATACTCAGCGCACAACAGTCACCAAATCACCATTTTCTGAAACATTAAAATAGAGATAATAGTTAAGAATAAAGCAAATCACATGAGAAATAAATGTCACTTGGCAAGGAATATTAAAACAAACTGTTTTATGTCACCTTAAAACATTCGTGATCAATCAGAACTCGTAAATAATATTGGAAAATACTCTAACGAGCAAATGAATTAATTTTGAAATCATTTATTGCTGAGTTCCGTCGATACTTATAAATACTTAAAAACATTATAATTTTATGTTCAAAATGTAACTGTCTGTACTCTCGATCCTATCTTGTGAATGACCGAAACCCACAAGCAATGAATCTTCGACGAAGTCTGCTGGGAATAAGTCGTGTTCACTGCTACAAATCTACATGCAACATCTGAGACCATATTTTATATGTGACGTGCGCAAGTACGCAAGAGCGTCTCCGGTACCATTGCTACAGTTCGCTCATCGAAATGGGGTGACGTGCCCGTAAACCTCAACAAATTCAATACGCAGATATCTCAATGATTAGATAGTATCGGGCGCAACGTCGGATTAACTTGCTGAAAGAATGAAATGACTGTTCAGCTTCATGCGTTTTCTACCTTATTGGCAATCATTGCCAAGTTCACCAATGTCGTGCATTGTTATGTCAGAAGACACTTGTGAAAAAGAATATAACACCGAAGAAGATGATTATCTTAAGAGTCTAAAATACCGTTGATCTCGACTCTGAAATATCGCCACAATTCCAATATCCTCCTTTTTGTTGCAGAGACTAATGAACCTAATGGCAGCGGCCATCACACGGTAAAATTGGCAAGTCTGAGTAGCTCCAATGCCCAGAAAAGTCGAACCTCAAAATTTAATGAATGCCCAAAATATCGCAATTTTCGCAATAAAATATGCAAATCGCCAAATCCGTACCTTTTAAATCAATGTTTTAAAAATCAAAATAGCTTCATATCTTTTCGGACAACAGGAGTGGGTATACCCCCAGAAAATATTATAGAACGTTCAAATATTCCGGTAATAGAAAAAACTGAGTGTAAAAGTACAGGATGCATTGCTTCAGAGTTATATGCGCTGGAATGTGTGTTGCAGCGCAATGTGTGTTACGGGTGCATGTGCATTGGAGCTTTTTTAAAATCATAATCTGTTTCTTTTACTTTAAATCTGTTTGTTTCACTCTTGTGGATGGGGGAAATTTAGTATCCACCAATGGAACATTAATGGGTTTTGTGTCGATGTTTTATAAATGGTATAAAATGGTCATTTTTTCCATACCGAATAATGTTTGGGAGATACACGTGTAAAAATGAGATACAGTCAATAAGAAAACTCAATGGTTTTGAAAAGAGTTGAAATCACCCAATTCACCAAATGTGAATTACCGCTTAGTAATAGTGAGGTCAGGGGAAGGAGGCAAATTATAATTACTCCTGATATATAAATAAAGACGGGAAGAATAACTGCTGTTTTCCAAAAACAAAACACATCATTTACAATTTAATTAATATTGAACCACGTGTTGTAAGAGGCGTACGAACGTGTCAAGATGAAACATATCTCGCACGATGCTCGAATATATGAGATAGCAATCTTCTTGTGTTTGTTCGATAACCTGTATTCTCTCATCTTACAGTAGGTTTTTTTTTCTAATCACGACCTACCCTACTTCCTGAAGGAAACCAACGAGTTGCCCTAGTTCGGAGAATGCATTGCTGGATCCTAAATTGTGATGCGGCTAGGTGCGTGACTGATGGAAGTCAACGGAAATACTCTCGCAAATGTAGGAGCTGCATCGTCCAATGAAGGAAAAACGCTTAAGCATCACTTCCCCGCCAGAAATTCACAACATATTTGAATCCCACGGCGTTTGTTGCCCATTCCCTTTTCAATCTTGATCTTCTCCTTTTCTTCCTATGTTCTTTAAGATAACAAATCATTCCGGGAGAAATACGCATGCCCTAGCCACGCCCTCCTTACGAATACGGATCGAATCGGACGAGAACGTGCACGCGGTGAGAGGGGCATGTTGCTCGCGAGCGCCTTTCGCAAGCGCCCGCCTGCCCGCCTGCGCGCCGCTCGCCCGCCCGCACGCACGCACCGTGAGCGTGACCTCCGGAGTCACGCGCGGCGCACGCTCGACTCCCGAATACGGGATTTACGCCTCTGGCCGCCGCGCCGCGCGTCCACGCCGAACGCCTCCACGCCGCGCGCCAAGGGCGAAAATGCACGGACCAAGTACGGAATAACGAGTACGATGAAGGGGGTGGAGTATGACACTCCATAAGGAAGGAGATTCTTGCACATATTCATTATGCACAATAGAAACCAAAGTTTCGAAATCACAGAAATTAAACGGAGGGATTGAATAACACCTTTCCACAATATGAAAACATCATTCGGGGATTTGAGGGCCGTAAAATTGGACAAGTTTTGTAGTGTTAAAAATATTGTTTTAATATAAGAACGGAAAAAATAACTGAAGGGTTTCTTACAGGTACCAAGCTAGATCTAAATTCGAGATTTTTCCTAATCTCGCAAATTTTTCCAAATCTCCCAAATTTTTCAAGGTACAAAAAATTTCATCGCGGAGACGTGCATTGTGATGAATTTATGATTTTCTCCGCCTTATATCTTTCATTGTTTTGGCACTAGCCGAACGAAAATGTTCCAGCAGACAGTGCCAGTTGTAGGGAATAACTTGCTGAAATATCTCAAAATATAGAACTTTACATTTGTTCGGTTCTTGTAAGAAACCCCTCAACTAGTCTTACTTTCAAGACAAATACGTAATAGTATTGTGAATTAGAATTGGTTCCCCATTTGTTTATCTTCCCGTTCCATTCCAAATTTCAGAGGCAGTTCACCGTCTTACACTTTGTTCAAAGAATGTTGTGTTCAAATGGTTTCAAAGTAAACCAGTAGCTTTTTCCATGTCCTCAATTTCCATTCATCACTGAAAGGGAGTCGTTTCTCTTATAAGAGGTACCTGAAGTTGTCAAATCATTTTTTCAGACAGCTTCTTGACTCTTTCACTAGCCTCACAATAGGTGTGTAAGAGGCCTCTCGAAGAACTGAAAGAAATCACTTGAATGATCTTGGCTGTCCGGGTGACGCCGTGTCGAAGGCTGTGTTGCCGACGTTTCGACCATCTTTTCGTCGGCAGCGTCACCCGGACAGCCAAGATCATTCACATGACTCTGGCCGCGGAAGCCTACGACTTCACTGAAAGAAATCACCTGCACAGAGAGGACTGCACTGCTATTCAATCACAGGCTTCGAATCACTTTAATTAGTATCACTATCGCAATTCTTATAATACATTGCTGTACACATGTATAAAATAATCGAGATGATTAGATAATAATAATTACACTCTCAACATATTAGAGCAGGGCAATATACTTACAATACATAGTGAGGCCTATTTACTATTATATTTGTGGGAAATGTTTTCATCTGGAGTTCTCCAATTGAAGTAAGGATGTCAATTGCATCTGAACTGAAAACATTTGAATTACCAACCAAACACCATGCGTGTAATATAATTCCAAGAAATCCATACTACATTAAAAAGAAATTCCATGAATATATTTATGAAATACATGATTCTACACCACTTTCATCGAAATCAAGTGCAGAACATTAATTTCAGTCCATACATTTATCATGGAGTTCCAATAAGAACAAAATAAATATTCCAATACCAGCGATCATCGGTTCTTTATATATAAATTAATCAGCAGACCTAAAATTAACCTAGTGAACATAATTTGTACCGTAAGAACATAAATCAACTTTAAATACCTATGTCAATACAGTGAAACCCCTATAACTCGAATCCGAATAATTCAAATTCCTCGATATCTCGATTTTGTTTTCATCCCCCATCAGATTTCTCACTCATACGACGATCGGCAACACGACCTTCCAAGAAGATAAAATAGTGAGAATTCGAATGATTTCTTTTTCGTTTCATAAGCGCGATATCAGTGTTGTTCCGTAGTAAGGATAGTTTTAACGAAGTGCTCCCTCTCGCGGCGGGCAGCGAACAGAGGCGCGCGCGTGACCGCGGCGGGGGAGGGGCTGCTGCCGCCGCCGCCGCCGCGAGAGTAATAGCTCCTTACACAAGAGAGCGCCGCCAAAGGTTCCGCGACGGCCGTGTGCGCGAGGCGCTGGCGCCGGCGCCGGCGCCGAAATGCGTGGGAGGCGACAGCCACCTATTGCAAGCCCTGCACGCGGTGCGAGCTGCATTCATGTCATGTGTTACAGAGCCGTACTGACGAAAACCTAATGTAGGCATTTGCTCATGATGAAATAGGATGCAGGACACATTTCCCTGATCCCATTATACCCATTTTTTTAAAAATAATTCTGTAACTAATTTTAATCGTGAAGAAATTTCCAGGCCTAGAATCACTTTTCAAAAATGTCTCATTAATTGGAACGAAATGAAATATTTAGGGCTACGTTTCTACTTTCAGTTTGTGTTGTCAGCTTAAATTACAATATAGGGAAGAAATTGTATCTCGGCACTGAGTACATCGTGCATTTAGAATGACATCTAGTGATTATTCATATTTAACATTTTACATATATTAATTGTATAATCGAAGAACGTTCTTTCCTTTTTCTGTTCCCAATAGGTCTTCCTTCTAAGGAATTGTTATTTTCAAATTTTCAGCTTCCTTATCGTCTAAAGGTAAATTGTAAAATCAATATAAACTAATCAAATGAGCATATTAATGAATCTTAAATGTTATTCTGACAATACTAATGATCGCGTAGTTCGCAATTTGCAATAGTCAAAAACATTTTGTATGTAAATGAGTATAAGCCAATAAATAATTGGCAAGTGAATTTCAGGTCACACGCGGTCTTCGGCCGATTGCTTTCCTCTCGCCGTGTTCTTCGTTTCTCGTGCGTGGGCCTCAGATTGCGCGAGCGCCAACAATCGCGGCGGGCGACATTGAGATCTCCTACGGCGAAGGAGGCAGCGACAGAGGCGGCTCGCTCAGCAATCGGCACAATTCGCTCTCGCAGGTCACCGAAAACCGCAATCGCTGATTGGGCCGCTGATAGCGGGCGCGACTTTCCGAATACGGCGTGCCATCGCCGGCGCGCCCGCCCACTGCCCGCAGGTGGCCGCGGTGACGCCCCCGAGCGGCCGCCGCGGAAAAGAAATAGGAGAGAAAGAAGCAAGAAAGGAGTAAGAAAGACAGAAAAAAGAAAATGAAAGAAGGAAAAAGAAAGAAGAAAAAAGTGAAGAGTGAAAGAAAGAAACAATGGAAGAGGGATGAAAAGAAAAAAAGAAAAATGAATGCAATAGTCGGAAATGGCTTTGCATAATGTTTCTTCTTCAGCTTGCACGATGGTAGGTTCAAACGCTTCAAATGCTACGGAGCTCGTGCTCTCTTCTGATACAGTCATGATTCTAAATAATTGACTAATTGAAATGGTTCGAAGTTCCTTTAAAATAGAACTAGACTTCTGTGGCATGGGGTTGAATACATTTTATATATTTTGTGACATTTTAATTTAATCATTTTATGCTTTTGGTCGCTGGACGAAATACTTGCCGAATGTCACAGGAAATACGCTCGGCGCCGGTTGGGCGCACTGTGCAGCGACTTCGAGGCGCGTGTGCGTGCGATAACCTTTCTCGAGGCCTGCACAACATTGGAAGGCTAGGGAACGCGCTGAACCGAAAACGGACACTACCTACACGAAAAAATAGGTTGAAGGTAATGGAGTCACTGCGATTGTGACACTTTGACAACTCTTGGTGTGCGGACATGTTTCAGTTGGCATTACACATATGACCTTACGGTGCTTTTTATTTTGCTCAAATATTGAAACCAACATTACGTAGCCCCTTCCTCTAAATATTTAAGAACTCTTCACATGTTGACACTTCTTTGATAGTGATTCATGACACAGCCATCTTCAGCAAGGGACAAAATAGGCACAAAATGCATAAAAAGAAGAGTTTTCTGAGTTCATTAACATAATTCCTATTGGATATTTGAAAAAATTCTGCTTTGTTTTCAACGCGTCAAGCGGTAACCATAATTTGATTTTAATAAGCAAAATATATTATCATGAATGAAAATATTCATTAGAACATTCTCATGAGACGTTTTATTATAAAAAACAGTAAATTTAACGTCTCATCCATAGGTCTCATCACACATAATGAAAGTGATAACAAATATAATCAAGGTAATTGTTATAGCATGAGTATTTTAGTGTTTGAGGCGTTTTACACTGTTCACGTCAAACGCAAGTCATCTACGAATTTACAACGGAGTAGTAGTACAATTTAGAAACCTACAGAATACAGCAAAATCAATCGTTTCTAAATTATTTTTTGTGTTCAGAATTACAAATTTTATAGTGTAAAATCGCACTACAAACACCAATTTTTACTACAAGAGCATTTATGGAAAATGGGATAAACGTCGTAAGTCCATAGTATTAAGGAATCATTTCGCAACTACCGGGAGAGATGACTCAGACATCAACTGATGTCACGGCAGTCCCTCTGACCTCTACGTCCGAGTCCCAACGGTGACAGGATTTTCGACACTGGCTTTTCAACTACTTCGTATTCAGTCGCTGTCAGAAGGTGAATTCTAGCGGCTGGCTGCTCTGATCGGTAGTTCTGTGGTTTCTCCGATCAACACAAGGCGAATGCCGGAGCAGTACCCTACCAAACGGGCCACGGACCGCGTGCGATCTGTCCTTCCTCTTCCTTGTCCCATCCTCTTTCCTTACACACACACAGTAATATGTGCTACACTACAACACATCATGCCGGGAGGTCGATCGGGAGTTTGGAGCTTGTCCTCACTGAAGCGGTGTCCCGCTGGTGGGAGCTACCTGGTTGGCCAAAATACCACTAGTCGACGGTAGGTCGGCGCCGGATCTCCCAATACAGCGACGGAAGACCGCCGTCATCTCCCGAGCAAAAACTCGCACTACACGTACGGGACTAATTAGCGTAGTAGTTGACGCGCTCGGAATCACTAACAATCAATCAATGAAGAATGTCACAACACCTTCGGATTTTTGCAATATTTAATTTTTTTCGAAATTCTGTCACTCCACCAATTCCTTGATTCTAGTTTAATTTTTAAAACTGAATACATTTTCAACAATTAAAAAAATAATTTTTTTATACAGCATACATACCACAGTGTACATACACAAATATTCAACGTGTAAAGCAAATGTTGGCTCCGCAGCCATGATATTGGTTCTAATATTAATAAGTAAGAAAACATGACAAAGAAGTAGCGTCTGAGAGAGCATTCTTGAAAAGCTACCATACACTCGGGCACTTGGCGTAAACCTGAAAGGCGAAAGGAGGTCTCCGTGTGCTTGCGGTGTGCGGCAGAGACTTGAATGCGCGACGGATGGCCCCGCCCACTCGCGCCCTCGGAGGAAGCGGCGCCCCGCGGCGCGGGCGGAGCAGGTGGGCGGCGGTGGCCACCCCTGCGCCTTGCTACATTGTTCCCAGGCGTTTCTCCGGCGGAGGCGGCGGTGTCCTGTTTTCGGTTGTTTTGCTCGCGGGCCGCGCGTCGTGTCGTCGGCGGGCGGGCGGGCGTGCGGGCGGGTGGGCGCGAGCGGGCGGGCGCGGGCAAGCGGGCGCCGGCGCCCCGCGCCGCCGCCGCCGACGCCGACGCTCGGTGCCGCGCGGTCACGCCGCCGCTGCTCGCTTTTCACGCACGCCGGCGACGAACGGCTGGCGCTAACGACCGGAGGCAACACGGATTAGGCGCTCCAAAACCAACACGAGCACGTGGGATTACAACTTACACACTGCTTTCGAGAGATAATTTTATTAAATGCGCATAATGACATGGTGATCCCAGTGGGTAGAGTAGATCGCGGCTTTGCTTCGACTGAATGGTGAACGTATTCGTTGTTAATCGAGGTTCCTTATCGCTCTGAATTGAAATTGTATGTTCAATTTTTGACGCATTCGCTAAATCACTATTATTCCGTATCAGTCAACAAAAAAAGAAGTTAGCTTTCTTCTGAAGGAGTAATTTGTGTAATGGTTACTAACCCAGAAAACCTCTAATATAACAAGGTATAATTTATACCTGTTTCATTAAATACAAATAATATATAATACTTATTAAGGTCAATGGACGAACGAAATACCCTTGAACAATTTTGCAGAAGTAGTGGCAACATTTGAGAATATTTCTTAGTTTTCACAAAATTCTTCGGCTACAGTACTAAATTCGACATGTGAATCTCAATAGGCAACTAGTCACTTCTTTACGAAAACTTCCCGTTCGTAAAAATGCCATTTTAAGTTTATCTTAATTAAGTTGTATTAATTTAAAATTTGAAAGTTGTATTAATTTATATTGAAACTTCGATTTTGTTCCAGTAGAGTCAACTTGAAAATAGCAAAATTATGGTAGTGGTCAGGTACTCGAGTCAGTAATGGCCAATATATATTCTACCCCTGAATAATTGGAGAGCAAAAGGGTCCAAAAAATACCGGTTTCTGTTGTATAATTGTAATTGAAATATTAATAAGATGTTGTTTAAATATAAAAGATACGTAGTAAGTAAATATAAGTTATTTGCTTGGCAACAACAGCATTTTATAGTCTAAAAAACTGCCGCTCAACTCTTCAACATGCTTAATTCTATCTTTGCGACAAATTGAGTATGTAGATCTGCTCCAGACATAAAATCATATTTATTTAGCAAACGCAACATATATGCTGAAAAATTCCTGGCTCATCGATTTTCATATATCGGGAGGAAGTTACGAGATGCCGTGACACGTGTAAAATAAATGTTTCTTGTTGTACATATATTGAATGCTAATGATGATGAAGACGAATCAAGAACTGAGAGAACTGGTCTGACCAGTTCAATAACACAATTTATAGTTTTGAATGAAGACATATCACAAAGAATTGATGGAAATAACAAATGAAATTATTGCCGTGACAACTCAACAAATAATTTCTGTTGTATTTCACACAAGGCGACCATTAATGACTGGAAGTAGAAACACAATTGATTATAAACAGGTGTAACTTTCGTGTGCCTGACGGACAGAGTATGACAGCTACATAATAAGGTCTAGTGGAAAGTAGAGGAAAATAAAGAGATACACAATATTGAAATAACGACAAAACTATCAAATTAATATCTCAAAATAAAGCAGATTTTGTTTTTATTTTTTCAGACGACATCATTCGTTTCAACATCCTATGTCCTAAGGCTCCTTAAGAACATCAAATAAGCCCCCAATTTCAGGTCCCGCCTACCATCGAATTATACGTTAGCGTCACATTCACTTCGCTAATGTAGCCTACACATTTCACTTCAGGGCCGTTAAGCGACTGCATCATCAATCACGGAGCAGGCGCAACGGCAGAGGCGTTGTCTCTGTCTCCATCCTGCCTCTCCGTAATCACTAGTACTCCTTGCTACCACCGCCACCGCTGCCATCACTCTTGCGGCTGACTCCATTCTGCGAACATCTCCGACCCTTCACGTCCGCCCCAAAGAGGAGTGCGGAGTGGCAGTTGAGGACTGGACAGATGCAGGAGTCGGCATTTGTTTCCAACTCTACCGTACACACATAGTCAATGGAATATGAAAATCTTTACTAGGCTCTAGAAAAGGAGAACTCCTCTAGAAAGAGGATAGTTTATTATTAATATTTATATTTATTTATTTTACGTAAAAAAAACAGTTAAAACTGCGTATGACGTGCTATGGGGAAAAGTGAATTGTGTGCACATTTTCAAAATTCTGTGATCCCTACACTAAGTCATATACTTAAAAAAAAGCTCCCATGTAATAATAGGATAAATAAGCAATAAATTTTGGGTTCTTTTCCATGTTGTCCTTCGGAATAATACTTCCTGCCGCGATAACATGGAAACGAGAATTTGAATAATTGTATTTCCCACTGAATTCTAGAAGACGTGCACAGAAAATGAAGTTACATCAGTTTCCCTTCTTTATTTCAATAAATGAGCTCCATATTTCTACCAGTTCTTCATCTGTAACAAAACAACCCTTCCAACATTCCCACATTAATGGTTTGTGTTTGTTATCACGTTTATTCATTTATTAGTATTTATTTGCACAAATATTTCTTTTTTATTATTTGTTTATTTTCAGGCGAGGTGGCTCTCAGAACGTCTTGCCACTGCCCTCCCAGTGCCCATCAGCCCCGCCTCCAACTCTCTGCGCGTATCTGCAAGTGCATAAGCGCGCCGCCGCAGGGGAGTGGCAGGGCCGGTTTCAGCGGATGTGCGATGGAGAACTTGCACCGGATACAATGCTCGCCACTCCCTCATAACTCTTCACCTCGGCCTTTTATCTAAAACATGTTTCACGGCTATCACGTCTCTAGTGCTACGGTACTATAGCAAGGATGACCAATCTAACTACGTTTTATATTACTATCACTATTAGTTTATATATATAATTATAATATATAAATAAATATATATATTTATATATATAATGAGAGAGAGAGAGAAATTATTGTGAGTAAAAGGTCAAATTGGAAAAATTAAGCAATTATTAAAATATTTCCTTTAATTTAACTTATAATGTTGTATTAAACAAAATATTTTAGTAATTATCTCATTATCCCAATTTGATATATATATATGACGCTTTGTATGTAATTAAATTTCAATAAGACTGTCATAACATAAGAAATATCACTATTAGTGCACTATTAATTTCTGAAGCATATTCATATTTACAAATACTATGTTTATTACATACTAAACTATATTATTTACAAGCGACATGTAGCGTGTACTACGAGGCGCATCCTGAAAGTAATTTTTCCTGTGTAGTCAACAAAAAACAACAACACAAAGTCAGGGAAAACCTTTATTGTAGCACACACGCCATGTGCTGCACTACCTTGCCCCATAAACTCTATCAGAATCTGCCACCTAGGTGCCGCTGGGTGGGTAATGCTGACAGGAGTAGACTTTGTGAAGGGGCATTCGAGACCAGCCGAAGTGCGATGCTCCGTGCAGGTGTTGTCTACGTTCATGATATAACGCTGGGCTACACACGGCTCAACTTACAAAAGACCTTCCGCAACAGTTCCGCTGGGGAGTGTTTGACCTGCCACCCCACAGTCCGGATGGCCCAGGGAAAAATATCCTAGAGATTTTCATCTCTTCTTACACGTACGCTTTTATTCATTTATTCAGATAATTTTCAGTTATCTATTTATAAAACCTGAGCTATTTGGCCCGAGTGCGTCTACCAGTCGCACTTTTCTCCCTCACATTCTGAACCAATTTAAATTAAATGACGGGTATTTACTGGAATAACTCAACCGCTCATTCTAAAATTATTAATGAAGTTCAGTCTTTTAAATTTTCCACTGTATAAATGTTTTGTTGTTGGAGCTTAAAAAATAATAACATTCTATATTTTAACCTATCTGTATTTCTGAGAAGCCATGAATAATCTTATCTACTTCGTTTCTTTCTAACAAAATTAATCAATACATTTCTTACCATCACGCAGAAAGACAATAACGATCAAGGTAGCTCGATGTAAAATTTAGTTTCTTTGTCAGGTCGTATTCACGTAACTTCAAGGATAGGCCATCGCTTACTTACGCTTGCTCTGTATGGAGTGGGGGCGCAAAAAGTAAGTTAGAGAAAATCCAAGTAGTGCAAAATATTTTTTTAAGACGCATAATTAAAGCACCATGGTTTGTGTCAAATAGAAAAATTCGAAACGAACTGAAAATAGAAAACCTAAATACATACATTAGAAGACTTCCAGAAAAAATTATTTTTTGATGAACTACCGAAAGCAGAATGTGTTAAACGTTTTGATATAAGACTGTCAGCAAAATACATTAAAATTACGCCCACCATAAACGCTTCATAGAATGCAAATCGAATTGAAATAATTATTAAACATACAAACAAAAAAGTAAACAATAGAACGTCACAATTTGAATATATATATCCAAACACTAAATTAAGAGAATAGTAAGAAAGTAAGAGGGAGCTTCGACTAAATGAACTTCCCGCCTGCCTATGCCCTATCCCAGTTATATTTATAAGTATTGCAAATCTCTGTATAATCAGTGGATTGAACAGATAGAAAATAAAGTTGTTAAAAAAGATATATTTTTATGATTTTCTTTAACAATTAACGGAAACTGAAGTTTTGCGCCCTGCCATACATCAATTTACAGTAACATTTCAAAGTTATCTTTCATCAGAAGAAATATCGCACTCACAAGAATTGTAAGCATGATTTGAGCAACTAATGAACAGACACGTAAATATTAATTTACTTTAATAGGAGTAGTTTAATTTTATTTACAACACTTAATTGAAATTGTATGTACTCGTCGATACCGCTGATTAACGTTCCAGAAATTCCATCATTTGATAACCTGGTAATACATCAGTGATTGGTATCGGAGCAAAGAATCCGAATGAGGTATCACACTCAAGGCGGCCCGGCCGCTCCAATGACTTTGTGGCATCGGGATCACGGCGCCGCGCCGCACGGCGTCGTTGGATCGCCTTCGGCGATGGCGAGCAACTCGCGACGCGCGGGACAATCTGAAGCAGATCTCGAGTGGTAGGCGTATAACAACAGCGCGCCGCGGGGAGCGTCCAAACCACACCGGCCGCGTGTCAATCATCAGAGGCGGCGCCCGCCCGCTCCCGACCTCTGGCAAGCGGGCAGGCCGGCCGAGCGAGGGTGGGCCCGGCCCGCGCCGGCTGGCCCGCTGCGGGCTGACACATTTATGGCCCTGCCTCAAACGCTGGTCTAGTTACAGCACGCGTGGACACGCGGACAGGCGGACAGGCGTCAGGGGAAAGTGAAATAGTCCTGAATCAGAGGGGAGGGAAGGTGGCGCGAACTCTCAACTTTTTTTGTTGATGGAGGTACATGAGAAATGAATCAAGCGTAACGTTGACATCAAGAATCTTCAGCAAGTCTTCTTCAAAGTTCAAAGATTCCATTGCAACACGTCATTAGTTTATTTTGTACAACATCCAAAAGCAGCTGTACATATATGTGATGAGCTAACTCTAGTCATATTGTGTACGTGCGTGCGTGCGTGCGTGTGTGTGTGTGTGTGTGTGTGTGTGTGTACATGTGTTTGTGTTCAACTCATCCGAATGTAGCGAAATCATCCATCTGCAAGAGATTCTCTACTTGGAAAATTAATTTAAGACATAATATGTTAAAATCATTTTTTTGAGTAATGGTAATACATGTTTGTATTAATTGTTGATGTAATGTTAAAATATGTGTAAATTAAATTATTGATGTAAATTAGCTCGCTAATCACCAAAGAGTTATATAGCTATATAAAATAAATTTAAAAAAAATCAATGTTTGTACAGCATATTTTAATAACACGAAACAAAATGTTTTCAAGAAAGAAACTGGAATAATTATTTCCAATCATTGCTAAATACTAATACAATAATTTTCTTTTTCTAGATAAACCTATGATCACCTTTAAGCGAAAAAAGTCCCCACACATACCTTTCTTACCAAAGCCGAAGAGCTGTTAATGCTCTCTCTTCTTGTAATCATAATTATCTAACACTAATCTGTGTTGAGGTCAATGTTGCCTTCTGTTCTCTCTGCTCTATCACGATGACCGCTAGTAAATTATTTATGCGAATTTTAAAAACAACAAAATACTTTTATTAAATCTTCATTACCACTACACTGTTAGAACTACGAACTAAATTAGGAATACTTTGTACAAATCACTTATCAGAAAAAAATGTTTTGTTTTCCAAAGAAAAACAAGGGAATCGCCATTTCTCTGCTTCTGAGATTTCGCTCCCAGGTGTTGTGTATTGAGACATTGTCAGCTAACACGGTGGATGTTGAGTAAGAACTTTTACGGCTGGATCGTGAACGATTTAGTACTGAACGTGCCTGAGATTTACAGTCCTGGATTGGTGGAATGGAGGCGCGGGAAGTTTATGTTCTGTGCTTTAAAGGCCCAAAGTTGTGGATTCTTAACATGACTGGTGAAACATGGTTAACAAGGTTGTGCATACAGATAAATATGCACCTGTGGTGTTCCTCTTCTATTTTCTTTCATATTGGTATATTTATTGGCCTGTAATCGCCATTCCTAAAGCTGCCTACGTGTCCGACCATCTGGCTATCAAAAATGATGTCCTCAGAATTACTACAAATTTACTATGTTGAATAATCTGATTGTACAGTTGCACACATGAAAAAATGCCTTCTCTTGGAAGCCTAACATTTGTTTCATAATTATTGCTTAGCTACAAATTTAAAAGTTATTTTTATATTGAGTATGTGAAATTATCTTTTGGCACAATCGAGGTTGTTTTTTTCCGAGTGTGAAAGCTCAAGACAAAAAAATTATTTTGCTCAAGAAATATAAACGAAAGTTTTTCTACTATACATAAATATTTATTACGCATAAATACCTATTATGCTTAAACACGAGCTATTGTTTCACCTCTACTGGCACGTGTAGTTATCGACAAAAGTGTGTCTTCTTTCCACAACTTCGTGCAAAAAGTCTTTTTCAACTATAAAAAGGTGGATTATGCGCATAGGTAACCCCACGTGAAGTAGGTCTTTTTTAATATATAGTTTAAAAAAATGATTGCCAAGACACCTATCCGTGAATCGCGAAAAAAAACTTTACACATGGAAATATAACGAAGAAAACACATGTATCCCTTAGTGTTCCTTCCGCATTCGTAGTCCTATATAATATTCTGCTATTCCTCGAGATATCAAACATCTTATTCCAAAATAAAATAACACTTTTTTTAAATATAATTTTTATATAGTTGTGGGGAAAATATTGTTTATATTTTATAAGCGAAGTGGTTATTTTTTTCATGATCACGATTTCAATTTTACCCTTATGGCACCAAAAATTGAGAAAATGAAAAAAAATGACATGTAGGCGGTAATAGAAGGCGCATGGGAAGAGGGTAGAATCAAAACCGAAAAGCTTTCCCAGACTAGTCTCTTCAGTCTACTGAAGACATTAGACAACTCGCTAGTAAGAGAAATTCTAGAGAGTCAGTCTAGTTCCACTAGCTTATTTTCAAGCATCAGGTACGTAATCCTTGATATTCAAGAGAGTGGTCATATGTCGCAAAATCTTAGATGAAAGATTAGCGTTGGCTTAAATGAAAGTACGTTTTCCTTGTCCAGTTTAAAGTAAGTTTTATTTCTCTTTACAAGCTTAAACCATAAGTCAATTATCATTGAGTGACATATTTTTGACATTGATGAAAAAATACCATTGAATGAAGATTTTGAGGATGTGGAATTACTCCATTTAAACTTCTTTCTACTAAAAATACTTCTGCACATATTCAATCTAGAACATCTATTTTTTAAAATATAAACAAGATCTGTTTCATTTCACTTAATGCTTATTCTCTCTCATTCTAAAGAATCAGTCGGCCAAGACGACTGAAACAGTTAAATCGATAAGCAGGCAGAATTACTGCTCTTCAAATCCAGCGGGTGGTATTTTCATCGATTCCGTCGTGATTTATTGAAACAGTAGAAAACTATTATGGCAGTCGTAATGTCACCAGAAAGCTCCGTCATCGTGTCAGTAGAGTGAACCAACAAACCCTTAAAACAGAATGACCTTAATTAACTTCACAAGAGTTCGAGGATCGGTTCAATCTGAGCTCAAGCAGAGTTGAATGAATGATTCCATTAACGGTAATGATCATATTTTTCAAAACGTTTGGGAACGGAACTCAATTATTCTACCATGCGACTCACTGTCAGTTGTTACGCAGACGTGGCGCGTTGTTGGCAGTTGTCAGTGACACGTTATTACGAATTGCTCAATTTACTGGTTCAACCTTTAAAAACTGAGAAATACAGGTGACGTTTTTAAATGCGATGTCTACTCATCATATCTGATAGTGCATATTCTGAAGTGTAGTGTATGCTGGTCTGTACAGTTGACACCGCGATCAAATTCCGCATCCTGATTGTCCATAAATGAATTCAAGCGAGCGGTGGCTCCCATCGATCAAGCTAAGCCGGGATTCGTGCGTTCAGGCTGTTTTTGATTTGGGCGAGTGTAAATTAGGTCAGACGACCCGATACATTAAAGTGTCCAAAGCTGATGTATTTCACCCATTACCTAATCACAGACGAAAATGAAACGTACACGGATTGGGATGGTGCAATACCAAAGGGCACGGGAAAACGAATTCGCAGCTTTGTCCACCAGAACTTTAAGCGACATCAACAAGAATCATTTTAAGATACATTCCCAATTATGAATCAACTCAACGATTCATTACCCGTTGGAATACAAGTCGAGTGGTAAAGCAACCACAGAACGTACGATTTACATAATTTATAATTCAACAGGTAAATAAATAATCCTACGCCTAAATGCCAACAATTTTGTTTACCTATGAATGGAAATGGTCACCGTACATACTCCTGTAAAAATTTTTTTAAATCTATATTTGTATCCCTGATGCAGACAGAATAAATGACCAAAACATTGGCAATGTAAAGTGTTGGTTTTCTTTCACTGATCCAAAATGAAGAACCACTCGATATTTATTCCAATTCGCTTTCATTTGCCTTACGATGAGAAATATCACTCAGAAACCCGGTTATTAGTACTGCGGTGTGGGTTGACCTCTTGAGACGCTCCTTTTCCCCTTCAATCCGCGCCACTGTGCGTCGCTTCCCGCGCGCGGCGCTGGACATGGAAGGGGCGGGGCCGCGCGGAGGCGGTTGCGCGAGCCCCCGAAACATCAATCCTGCCCTTGACATATGGCACGCGCGGGCGCGGGCGGGGCGGGGCGGGGCGGGGCGCGGCGCTGGGCGTTGAGGCAAGAGATTTTGGCGCCGCCCGCGCGCGCCCATCGCCCCGAGATGGCCGGGCGATAGCGATGTGGAGCGCGATCGCCGCCGACCCACCGCGTCGGCCCCGCCGGCCGCCGAGCGGACGGGCAGCGGGCGGCAGAGAAATGGGGCGAGCTCTCCACGGAGGAGAGTGGGCAAGCAAGCGACTCGCGGTAAGAAATGAAAAGAAAGAACAGAAGTGAACAACCTTTAAGAAGGGAAAAATGCAGAGAAAGGAGTCAGGACAGGAGACGTTTTGAAGATAAAAAGAAGGGGGGGGGAGAATGAAAAAATTTAAAAAATTAGGACAAGGACGGGAAGTGGCAAGAGGACGTTTGGATAGCATTCTCCTAACGGATGAAGAATCATAGGAAATGAAAAGGTATAGTCGTTAAAGGAAGAATAGGTAAAGTTGGCACAGGAGGAAGGGTACGAAAGGAAGTCGACGAAAATACGAGAAAATATAACAAGAGAGTATAGTCCAGAACCAAATCAGACGAAAGGTCAAAAACGAAGAAATATTCAAGCAAAATTTGGATAGTTGACGGTGAGACGGAGAACGCGAAGGCAGTCGAGAGCTGGCCGAGGTGGAGACGAAGGCAGGGAAACCGGGCGAGGTGGGGATCCGTCATAGCCGAGAGGTCCCGCCCCCTTCCCTGTTGCACAGATATCTTTGCCGTAACGCGAGAACGTTTAACGTGGCGTGCCTGATGCGATCACAGCAAATATAAATAAGCAACACTTGTCTTGCGCTCATGGAACATGTTGGCGTCGACCATTTGCTGGCAACTTCATTTCAAGGAGTGCGAGGAGAAATCTAGGTGTCCTTGCGCACTCAATTGGAGTTTCGCATGCAGAGGATTCTGTGAAGCAAGACTGACGTCACTAGATTAATGTCATTTACTTGGTGGGCAGGGCTTAGCAGGATGCCCTCGTGTTTCAAATGAATGTCGAACTTCACGAGGTGAATTTCGTCATTATCACTATTGCAATCACGAGAATAACTTTTTTAACCTGGAAATCACAACGCAAGAGTGATCATTTGCAGGGTCGTTATAACAAATTAGCTTTCATTTGCCCTATTTTAAAAAGGAACGAGAAGTATCACTCAGATGATTACGTTTAGACAGATCTAATCTCTCTGGAAAACACGACAGAAATACGAGAATCTAATTTTTCGTTGGAATCTAGGGTCTAATTGCCTGACTATACGTAAGGGTAATATTTGATAAGGTAAATAAGGGTGATATTTGGTAAGGTAACATAGCAGTAAGTAACAAAAATACATCGACAGACATTTAATCAACCAATTCTCACCAAATGATGTGACGTCTTGAAGTTATGATCCCAGTTACGTTTTACAAGAAATATGTCAATTTACATTAATATAGTAAAAAAATTTAATCAACATAAATAAACATTGTTCTGACGAAATGCCTGACATCGCTGCGAATAGAAATATTGGTATTGATTTAAATTTCTACAATAAAATTAAAAGTAAACTTTATAATCCGCATAAAATCCTCGTAAGAAATGTACTTTCATTCAGAACAGAGATTTCACCTCATCGTCCATTTCGGAAAATACTGCGCGAGATGTACGGAGATGGAGGTAGTAAATGGGACTACTCTGAGCAAAGCTCGAAATGTCAAGACTTGTGAATGCGCAGTTGCGTGGGTTGTAGCTAGGATTAGCATCATTAAGAGTCATTAACGTCACGACGTGAGCGCCCGGTTCCTCCACCGTTGGTTATTTACTCGCTTATTTATGTAGTTGTATGCTGTCAACTTGACGGGGCAGAGTAGAGAACTCGTTCGAAGAGTTTATTGGTACCATTAGTATTCGAGTAGTCCACTAATAGAGGATTAGGTACAATACGTGTTCTTAATAACTTTCCAATAATATTTTTATGGAAATGATGTAACATCAAGTTTGTGAAGTATAACAAAAAGCGTTGGAGAAACACCTAAGACTTATCTTCGAATGCCTTAAAGAAGACAATAGTACTTGCCTATTATATATTGTAAATATTCCCTCTCATAAATTGTAATTGTTGATACAGTGATCGAGCATACCTCTAATTTTAATTATCTTGCTTATAAAATCAGTCATGATCCAGGTAAGGCTACAGCAAATAAAACTAATACATTTTAATCGCTGTATGAAAGGACGTTAAAAAGAAAACACTGCTTGTAGTTAATCTTTCCAAAAATGCCTGCAGACGTGTTTGTCTGTAAATGGTGAACATTTTCAACATATGCTCAAGTAAACGGAGTAGTAATCTAGTGCTTACCTTTATTTAATATTTTTACTATATATTTGGAATGTAGTTGTATTTTAGTGTAAATTATTATTAGCATTTTACTGGATATTTCTACCCCTAAGTTATTACGATATACTCATTAACGTTAAACATTTTTGTTCAATGTGTTCCTTATTTGTACAATCTTATAATTGTATATTGTTTCAAGATCCAATTAATATCTTGTGGTATGAAACCTCATTGAATGAAGTTCAAGTAACAAACAATTTTTTTTCAACACATACTTATGAGAAATACTTATTTTCAAACATTCAATTCCTTCAATCAAAGAAAGACAAAAATCAAAATATGCGGAAGAATAGAAAGCAGTGTTCAGGAAAAATTGCAACAGTTTTGTGGAGATCTGAAATACGATTAGCATCTTCGAATACTTGGATAGCTTTCCTTTCCCGAGCGCGCGTTAGTAGGGGGAGCGGTGCGTGCTTTTGGTGGCGGCTGTTGCATTAAAAATATCGTAAAAAAACACTAGTCGCAAAAAATTAAAATTACTAAAAAAATGCTTATCTAACATATGAAATGTATATCATTGGTTTTGTCTTTTTACGCTCGTGATGATAGACTAAGAAATATGTATAGTTCCATTTGAAAATAAATTACCTGAATATCTCCTAAAATACAAGTTATAAAATAGAAATGAATACATGTATAAATTAGCCACATTCTCTCATGAACTTCCGTGAAAATTGCAATTACTTCAACCGCTCAAAAACTGCAAGAGATGCTTATGTTACGGGACTCATCCTGAATATTGGAGACGTAATGACACCGTAGTTTCGTATGAATTCATCAGCTAGATGTTGAATGTCTTTTCGTTCTATATGTTCAATTTATATGCGAAATTATCCTTCATTGTCTTTATAATGTGCTAAAAACAATGCGTGAAAGTATGTGCTGTTTGACACCCAGTTTTCCAAAATGTCTGCAGCATTAAAAATCAGTGTTTTCCTAAATCAAATTTCTGAACAACATACTTAAAAAACTAATAAAATCTTTAACGTGCAATCTTTGTAAGCTTCTTGAGAAGATGGTATGCAACCGTTTAAGATGGTTACTAGAATCAAAAAGCCTCTTGTCTCCTTTCCAAAGTGGATTCAGAACTTTTCGCACCACCAATGACCACTTAGTCGGAATTGATTCAGAAATCTGTGATGCCCTTAGCATGCACCACCATGCGATGGTCGTTTCGCTTGATCTCGAGTAGGCCTACGAAATGGTTCAAAAATCCAGACTTCTATCTATCATTTCTACGTTGCCAATCAAGAGGAATATGTTTGATTTCATAAAGAACTTCATTGAACACATTTCTCCAGGTCCGTATTCAAGATAAGATGTCACAGCTCGTTGAGATGTCAAATGGCCTTCCTCAAGGATCAGTGTTAAGTGTGATATTATTTCTCATTGCCATAAATGAAGTGAGTAATATTGTAAAAAGTCCAGTGAAAATATTTCTGTTCTGATGATATCACCCTCCTCTGTAGCGGCAAAGATATTAATCTAATCACAACTATTATGCAAGAATCCCTCAATACAATTAACGAATGGTCCAAATCGTCAGGATTCATCTTGTCAAAAACGTAATCAGAATGTATGGTTTTATCGAGATCTCGGAAAGTTTTGAAATCGTCTTCAATAGTCTTGAAAATTGATGACCATAATCTAAGAAGAACAAATACCAGCAAAATCTTGGGTTTAATTTATTTATTTATTTATTTATTTATTTATTTATTTTACGTCAAAAAACAGTTAAAAACTGCGTATGACGTGCTATGGGGAAAAGTGAATTGTGTGCACATTTTCAAAATTCTGTGATCCCTACACTAAGTCATATACTACTTAAATTTTGAATTTTGAAAGGAGAAAAAAAACTCCCATGTAGTAAAATCTATTTTCAAGGATAAATAACTATAAATTTTGAATTTTGAAAGGGAGAAAAAAACAAAAAAACTCCCATGTAATAAAATCCATTTTCAAAGATAAATAAGCAATAAATTTTGGCTCTTATTACTTCCTACCGCGACAACATGGAAACGATAATTTGAATAATTGTATTTTCCACTGAAATCTAGAAGACGTGCACAGAAAATGAAGTTACATTTATGTCCAGAAGCAAAACAAGGGGCCATCTCAGCATTTGCTCAATGGATCAGGGAAACTGGACGAAAAACCTGATCGAGATGGGGGTCATTGACCCGGAAGCTGTAGTACAATAGTTGTTACAAGTTGTTTATACTTATTTATACAGTCCAAATGGTAAATAATGCATTATGTATCATTGTTAAAATGAATGTTCCTTTTCTTGTGATGCTCAGTATAGTCTCTAATTGTATAGAAACAGTTATGCAGCAGAAACGATTTCACTTGGGATTTAAACTTTTCTATTGAATTTAATCGTTTAATGTCATCTGGCAAAGTGTTGTAAAATAATGTACATGTATTGTATGTGAATGTTTTGTAATGAGCTGTTGATACTGTCACCTGATGAATATGATTTCTACGTCGAGTGTTATAGTAATAGACTTCGGCATTTTCTGAAAATATATTCCCGCCCTTGAGCAAGTCATTTTTACAAAAACCACTGATTCGTAAATAAAAAGACACTGTAATGGTAGAATTCCTAGATTAATGAAGAGAGGCTTACATGAATCACGTGGGTGGGATTTGGTTATTATTCGTACAATTGGTTTTTGTAATCTAAAAGTCTGGGAGCTATAAGATGTATTTCCCCAGAATATTATGCCATATCTCAGGCGGGAATGAACATTCGCGAAGTATACACAACGAGCAGTATGAAGGCTGACTGAATTTGCAAGAATTCTGAACGCGTGGCACAATGAACTTAATTTTGTGTTCAATTCAGTTAAATGGACGTTCCATTTAAGGTTTGACTGAATTGAGAGACCTAAAAATTTTGTTCGTTTATATTAATTTGTTATAGTTTATGGAAAACTGCAATAAAACCGTTTTCTTTTCGTTTACTATTAATTTGTTATTTCGGAACCAATTTGAAACATCTGATATTGTACTATTTACGGTTTCTTTATTGCAAAGGATGTTCGTATCATCCGCAAAGAGAACCGTTCTTCCGTTTCGAATCGTCGAGGGCATATCGTTTACGTAAAGTAGGAACAGAGTAGGGCCTAAAATCGATCCATGAGGAACTCCACATGCAACGGGCAAAGAGTCGGAAAGGTGCGTACGTAATGTTCCATCATTCCAGTAAGGCATTTCAACTCTCTGAGATCGTTGTTTAAGGTACGAACATAACCAATCTAGAGCAATACCACGAATTCCATATGAAGGTAATTTGGAAAGTAAAATGTCATGATCAATGACGTCAAAAGCTTTTGAGAGATCTAAAAATAATCCAATAGGTGCCTCGTTTTGATCCAATGATGAGGCGACATCTTTAAGAAAAGAAAATATAGCTGTTTCCGTTGATTTTGATTTTCTAAATCCATGTTGGCAATCTGAAAGCGCGTCGTGTTTAGTAGAAAGGTTTCCATTCGTACGTAAAAAGTCTCTGTAATATTTTGAAAAAACTGATAGAAGAGAAATGGGCCGATAATTTTGAATTTCATTTTTGTTGCCTTTTTTGAAAAGCGGCTTAATTTTAGCTGTTTTGAAAATATCTGGAAACGTTCCAGTGCATAAAGATGCATTAAATATGTGAGTTAACGGGTGTATGATGGCATACGCACAAGTCTTTAACAAAGAATCCGGGAATTCATCTAAACCGGACGAATATTTATTTTTTAGTTTAACGATTATTTTGAGAATTTCATAGGAAGAAGTTTCGAAACGAACATTGTGTCTAAAATTTTGGGTGAACTGTCTGTTTTTGAGTTTTGTGCCTGAAGACCCTTAGTGAGATCGGCAGCAATTCTCGAAAAGTATTGGTTAAAGAGATTAGCCACTGTTGCCGGATCGTTCACATTTATATCGTTATATTTTAAAACAACATTCTCTACGGGGTTTCTCATTGATTTGGTAGTATTTTTTATTATATTCCACATTGCTTTTGTTTTATTATTTGAGTTCAAAATATCCTGATCGTTTTTCATTATTTTAGCCTGCCTTATGACTTTTCGTAACAATGTTTTGTATTTTTTAAAGTAGATAAGAAATCTTGAGATACGTCATGACGTTTAGAAATAAAGTAGAGAGTACGTTTATTTTTACACGATGTTCTAATTCCTTTTGTGATCCAAGTATTACTTTTTCGTGAAATGTTTAATTTTCTCTTTTTAATAGGAAAGCATGCGTTAAAGAGAAATGAAAGCTTTGAGAAAAATAAATTATATTTTTCATTTGTGTCAATAGCGTTATAAACTGCCTCCCATGATTCTTTCAGCAAATAGTCCGTAAATAACTTTATGTTAACTGTAGTAAATGCTCGGCACATGCGTGTTTTATTTATTGTGTCAGTATTCATGTTATTAGTAATTGTAAGAATTTGTGCATCGTGGTCACTGTAACCTAGATTATTCGTTATTATTTCATATCTAGTTGTGGTTTTTCATTCCATGTGGTTTAACATTCCACCATAAGCATTCGTGGAAATTCCACATTTCTACCCTCAAAGCTGATTGCTCTGATAGACTCAACATATTCAAAATGTTATCTTCACACAAGTGGGGATCAGACTATTTCCCTAATCAATTGTTACAAGTCGTTGATACAACCAAAGTGAGATTATGGAGTAGTAGCTTATAGTTCAGCCAGCAACCAACTACTAAAAACTTTGGACCCTATAATCAACTCTGCATGCCGCCTAAGTTTGGGTGCCTTCAGGACCAGCCCATGTACTAGTCTACTAGTTGAAGCGGACCTTCTTCCTTTAGACCTCCGTAGAAAGTTCCTGTGCTTAAAATTTGCTTACTTGACTCATTTTTGTCCCCCTAACTCCACACTTAATTATATCTGTATCCTCTCCAAGTCCCTCCAGTTTGCAAATCATCCTAACTATCCTAAACCGTTAAGTATTAGACTTGCTAAGTACCGGGTTGAACTTGGCATTGAGTCTCATGATATCATGAAGAGGAAACTCAACCCTCTTCCCCCTTGGGAACATTTCTCTTTGTCAATCGATACGGAAGCTACCAAATTTACAAATCCTCATATCCCAAAACATATCATTAAGCAACTGATCTTGGAGTTCCAGCACAAATTTGCTTATCATAGCCAATTTTTCACGGATGGATCCAAGCAACAATCAAGATCTAGTGGAGCTGTTATTTTCATTATCCCACCCCTTAAGAATCTATATCGCCTCCCGGATTTCTATTCCATATTCTCATGTGAAGCATGGTCTATTATCAAAGCTATTGATATTAGCATCATGTAACCCAGATATTGTTATTTTTTCTGACTCACTAGCAGTTCTATCCTCCATTCGAAAAAGACGATATCGCGTTACAATAGCTTGGCTTCCTTCTCATATAGGCGTCCAGGGCAATGAAGAAGCGGATGCAGCAGCGAAGGCAGCAATCTCTCTCCCCGAAATTGATACTGAAGCTTGCGGCTTACTCCCTGACTTTAAAAACTACCTCTTACTTGCAGTTAAGAAGCTTTGGGACCGGAACTGGAAAATGTTGCCTTCCAAATCACAAGCAGTTAGGAAGAATATCGAGAAATCTCCCATCACTTCCATTTAACTTAGCAGAAGACATCAAGTGGTTATAACCAGACTCCGTATAGGACATTTTAAACTCAGTCACAGCTCCCTAATTAAAAAGGCTACTCCTGATCCTTGCCCAAATTGCGGACTCCCAGTTTCCACGAAGCATATTATAGTTGATTGCCACGTGATGGCGACTGTGAGAACAAACCTTAAGATCAATGATAATCTCTACTGTATATTCAATTCTTATCCCGGTCAAAAGAAAATTCTATAATTTAATATGCTAAATAGTATTTAGCTAATGACTTTACACTGTCTGCCCTATGTATAAGATGTAGATTGAGGATTTGTGTATGTGTATCCCATGAAAGTGTGTAACTAGTATGTGACTTTGTAAATACAGTATTTTTGTAACTGTGGTCGCCAATGACCTAGCTGTTTATAAGGCGACCTTAAATAAATAATTTTAAAAAAATAACAACCACCCATCTTCTTCGTAAATGTCTGAACACTTCACGAAAAACATCAATGTTTGGAATTAACTCAAACCTAGAACAAGGGTAAAATGCGCAAAAAATCCAAGATTACTACAACTAACCAGATTTGACTCAAGAATATTCGTCGCAAAGATTCTTTTCCCTATGAGAATAATATCAATTTATTTTCTGCACCCATTCTAACACTTTCCACTAGTAAATATTTCTTATTCATTGAAGTAAAAAAATCTTATTTCTCTGTAATCCTTGCATAATAAATTTGTAGTGTAATTTAAATCTGTAAATTACGGTAGACTTCATGACCAGAGCAGCTGTAAGGCAATAACCTTAAATAAATAAATTTAAAAACTAGTGGTCACGTACTCTCTCGCCCTTAGTAATGATTATGTAAGACTATTTACACCACAATTTCTCACCGAATTAACACATCTCAGTCATCATTTTTCGTAAAACTCATTACAAATTGTAGAACATTTGGTTCGGAAACTTAATATTTTCAAGCAAATATTAACACACATTTGACATTTAAAACTATTTTTTTCATACAGCTAAATCATGTCTCAACAAATTCAGCAGTTGTCTCAAGGCCTAGAATGCCATTGTTGCATTCTAATCTGATATTACCTGAAAGTAAGCAATTTGTCTTTCAAATTACATTTAAATCGATTTTTTTAAAAAAGATATGGGATAATTTTAATAAAGGTTTGAGAATTGCTTGAAAGAAAATACATCAATACATTGAATATGCAAATACATTCCTCACAACACAGAAAAAAAATTAGATTGCCAAATACGAGTAAACATTTTCTAAAATATTAATTTGTAAACTTGTAAAAGAAGCTCGAATGTAATAAATGAACAAAGAAATTTGAAATAATATGCAAATTCGAACTTAGCCACCAGCCCGGAACCTCACATGAAGCACAGGAAAGTTGAAAGGGCGACTATGTTTGAAAAAACTACTTGTACTTTCGAAAAATTCAACATGACCTTATTAGAAGGTTCTTTATTTGATATACATTTTTCATTAAGAAAAAAAATGTATTTTCACAGTTGTAGTTGTAGAAAATCACCGAAAGATTTTTAATTCTTTAATTTTTTTAAAAAATTATACATTTTAATGAACATGAGACCTGCATTATTCTCTTAAGCGTCCTTCAATCCAAGGTTCAAATTCAATAAAAAAATGTTGAGCATTTAAAAAAAAGGTTTAAAGAAAATAAAAAGTGGTTTGTCCATGTTTGTCACAAAGCAGACATCTTTTCGCAGAAATCACTAGTATTTTCGAAAAATTGACATTATTTCAAGCAGCTGCCATTTATTGTCGCTCAAAGTACATGGTTTTGGCATATTCTCAACTTTTCGATTTCTTAATAGCGGAACTGAAATATTACATCAAGAATATCAAAGAAATGTAAAATCTCGTCCTAAAATGATATTTTCATAATTATATTTTTAGGCGCTAGTAGTGTTCGATGAACGCAAAATATATCTTTTGAATTTCTCGTAGCTATGGAATTTCCTAGGCGAGCGAATGCAGAAAAATCACGTTTGCGGTAATATTTACAATAATTCGAGAAAATGTTATAAAACATATTTTCCCAACTTTTCAGTTGACACAACGGTTTACTTTTCGTTTATCTCGACTAGATACTTTTTATTCTATTTGTGTTTTAAAAACACCTACATTTTTCAGCATTATTTTCATTTTAGGGGCCCAGATAACTTAGCCCAAATCAAGCTTTTGGAATTTTCGAAAATTCAGAGTTAACCGTGAAAATCGGACATGTCACCTTTATACGTGTATTATACTCTATTCTTACAAGAAATTTAAAGAAGAATTTTAAGTCGTTTTTGAGAAAATTTTGAAAATGTCCGGTTCATGTAAAGTACCGCTAAATTTTAAAGAATGATTTTCAAAATCTCAAAGCTTCAACTAGAGCCAGATGGACAAGGGTTTCTTCAATTTGGAAAAAATCCTACGCATGGTTTCGGCGCTAGCAGCCTTCACAGACGGACAGACGGACGGACGGACGGACGGACGGACGGACGGACGGACGGACGGACGGACGGACGGACGGACGGATGGACAGACGGACGGACAACGGCGGACAAACGGGTGGTTGCGGACGGACGGACGGGCGGACAGACAGACAGACAGACAGACGGACAGGCAAACGGATGGACGTTTTGCTTTCAATTGTTTTTTCGGCATCAAGGACCCATCAAACAGGGATTTCGGCCACACCACGTGTTAAAGAACGATTTTCCTAAGGATGAGCCAAAGTGACAGTTCGCGAAAACAAGTGAACATCACACGTATTTCAGAGAAGTATCCCTCCACCGCGACAGCTCTTCAGCCCCTTCGTAATGTGTTTGGTTATGGCTTCTGAGAAGACATCACTATCTAGAAGTCTAAGAGTTTTGCTGATGTATATGCACGTACGCGAGTCCGGGAAATATTTAAATTTAATTACATACGTGGAAAATCTCTTAACATGCTCTCACAACCAGTAAAAGAAAACTGCCACGAATGTAAATAGAAAGCTCTCAATCACAGCGCGCCACACAACAACACAAAGGCCGGAACCACGTGCATCAGTACTCATCTCGCATTCAAGTCTCGGTTTCACAATAAACATAATATTTAACACAAAAAAAAGTAATATATAAAAGAAAAAAGAGATTTTACACAAGAGCACATAACACTGCACTTCCTAATTTCAATTATTTCTCGCGGCGCACTATATTTTTGTCGGATGAGAATGTCGCGAAAGGAAGTGTCGAAGCCATTTACAAGTTAGCCAACTGCAAACGAACAAATGCAGAAAGGGAATTGGGCTCGAGAGCATGACGACCACAGAACCTTCAGTTATGTTGCCAGCACTAGCTGTCACTTTGGCTCAACCTTAGGAAACTCGCTCAGGATTTCTTTCTCTTAATTTAGCGAGTGAATTTATCCACATTCTCTCGCTAAATGAAAAGGGCCCTGAAAAGGGCCCGGGAATGAATTTTTTTCTGCCGGAAATTCGCCCGTTTTTTCGCGGAGCACTACAAAACTTTCTCTGTACAACGTATATTACTCCGTGTATACGTACGTATACGAGAAAGTAAAACAGAACATCATATACCTGGGTTATGGACATTCGCTACCGTGTTTAGTACAGTTAAAATGCCATTTTATTGTACACTATCGCTTTCTTAAGAGAGCAAAATAACCATAAAATTTTACTGAAAACTTTTAAAATTGTATAATGTAGTTTCGAGGCCAAAAAGATACATCTTTCATAATCTGCTTCTGCAGAATCTATTAAAATTTTCGATAAATCTAAGTTAAGCACTACACATTACTTTCATGCAATTAATTTTTTCATGTAAATAAATAATAATATATACTCCAAATTATTGATTGTAAAAAATAAAACTTGAGACAAAAAAGAAAAGCAATATTATAGCTACAAAACGATACTTGATACCATCACTTTAGTAGTAATATTGGTGGACAGGTTTGATTGTAACTCATTTCAAAATACTATGTGCCTAGACATTCGTATGAAAATGTGCTTGAGGCAAAATCTTTGTTAACCAGTATAAGAAAAATATAAGCAGTAGATAAAATATTATGTATACGAAAAGATGATGTATATCCCGTGGCCTAATTATATTAGAGAGAAAGCTACATTCGTGAGTTTTTTTAATATTTCGTGTGAGATAACATCGGTTTTGCAAGACTGAAGGTCATGTAAGAGAGATTACCAGGCCAACCACACAACCAATGCAGTAAATCTCACCACCAATATTCCACTCACGTACCGCCTTCACAGTATTACATTTTTATTGCGACTATATTCGATAAATGATACTTATCAAAGTCACGAAGAACTTCATTATCCTATTTACAATGTGTTTTACAGTACATTCATGATCGAAATTATTTGCCAACAGTTTTTTCACAGTATATTTCTGATCATCAAGAAAAGTAACTTAATATTCAGTTTATTTGGGAGTTCGCATTTAATATAATGTTCCATACTCTTCGTAACTAAATTTAAAAAATTATAGACGTGGTGTATTGGCAAAGCAAACTACATACTCAGAGATGCTGGAATTACATAATACCAGATGTTGCTAGAATAAGGTTGCCATGCTTCCTCATCGTTTTCGAGCCTCTTACAAAGACAAGGTATTATATTTAATTTCTTTAAGTACTTCCTTTTATATAACACATTACATATTTTTTTGAAAGACTATTTATGTTCCCTTCTGTCTCCCAAGATGATTAATCAATTTTAGCAATAAAAACGATATTATTCACTAATTTGTATGTATATTTTGGTATTACGAGGGACTAACACTTCGAAAGTAGTGAGTAAATATCACCCGCAGGGCAATGTGACATAATAAGAGAAGAGTATTGCCTAGTAAAGGGATCTAAATGAGCCCTTCTGAGTTAGACTGTGATTCCTCACATTATGTAAAAGAGAGTGACTACAACTTTTGTCGAGTAATAAAAAAGATCGTCATTATACGCTATTAGGATATTCGGATCGTGTTTTCATAAAAAAATTAAGCAAAACTCCCCAAAAAGTTTATTCTTTGCTAGGTACTGTGTACTACAAACACTAACGTTTAGAAAATAACACTAAGTTACAAAATAATTTAATAATCCAAACAAAATGACATAAATTCAAACTTCACTACAATTTCATGATTCGATATTTTACTGTCATGCAATAATCACTATCGTAAGTCGTAAAATCCGAACACAGAATTTAGTTCAGAAAGATTCGTGTCAAATTAGCTTCTCTTCATTGCGTGTCCCGGATTGTCCCGGATGAACCAATTAATATTTTTAAATAAACGACTTTAATCAGAATTGTTTTTAGAATATAAGTAATTTCCTTCAAAATGCAATAAAAAGTGTAAAAAAGGGTTTACATTAATTACTGACAGGTTTATATTTCTTGACAACCGCAATATATAGTGATAAAAGATTGTCTAGTAAGTAACTGGCACCCTCATAACGCAGCCCTGTCTCATTCCCCTCGCCAGCTGAACGCGATGTGCTGTGGCCACCGTGACATTTCGCCCGGCCCGGCCTGCCATGCCATGCCATACCAAGCCCCGCCTCGTGCCCCCTTCCCGACCCGCGCCGCGCCGCGGCGCACGAGAGCACTTCGATAGCTGCGATCGCGGGGAAACCCTCGCGCGGCTTCGTGGAGCGCAACGGAGCGTCGCGACGCGAGGCGCACAGGTGCAGCGGCCGGGGAGCGCGGGTTGGGGCGGGGGGAGGCACTCGACCCCGCCCGTCATGGCCCACTCCCCCGAGCGGCACAGCGCGGCGCGGGGCACGCGGCTTCCGTTCCGGGGGCTGGGCGCCCTAAGATAGGTCAAGGCCGACGATGGCGTCACTTCCGCCCAGGTATTTCCGGCAACTAGAGCGAAATTTCTCCGCAGGGCGGTGGCGGACGTGTTCCCCCGGGAGCCCCGCTGGGGCAGAGGATGGCGCAGATGACGCTGCCGACAGAAACAAAGCCGTGGACAGGGGGGAAAATGTGAAACGAAAAGGTGAATAGTGGGCGCTATGGTGCAAGAATTTGGTGTGGTCGAACAATGAATCAAGAGCAAGTGACACAAGTAACTATATTACTAGAAGGGAAGGGAGGGAGGAACGTGAGAGAGGAGTCGACGCTTAAGCCAGAGAAACGGGACACATATGCGGGGAGGAAGAATATTAGATGAAGAAGAAGAAGAAGAAGAAAAGGCTGAGCCGGAAACGGAAAAAGATGCGAGAGAGCTTGGAATATGGCATGGAAGAGGTGGGAAAAGATGGCAAAAGTGAGAAAGAGAGAAGGGATCGAGTGAGGGACAATGTGATAATAAGTTCAACAAGGAGCTAGAAAAAAATCGGTTCAGGGTGAAAAGAGGCGGATTTAATTATAAGAGGTGTCAAGGGGATTACAAGTGAAGCATGGGCCATCGCAATGATGTATTTTTTAAGGTCGTTTTTCAACTACTATGTCAAAGAGCGACCACTGTAATAACCATTGGTTTTTGGAACTTTGGGGGTAGAGGTTGGTGGTAATGGTAGAGGAGGTGGCATACTGTACATAAACACACACACAAACATCCATGCCCGGGCGGGATTCGAACAAGCGACCATTCAGACATGAGACAGCGACAACTCTTCGGTCTCAGCATCCTCGACTATTCAAGCCGGCCGTAACAACGTTGTTGGCGACAATATTACGAAAAGTGAGAATTTTGTGAAACAATGTTTTATTTACTCTTCTTCCTCACCTAAAAATTCAAAACCGATCAAATGTGTATGAGAGAGAAAAGTGACTACATGGAAACAGAATGTCAGTAAAAGATGTAAGGACGACGTTAGAGAAGAAATATTAGACGTTATAGAAGAGTTAGCTCCAGAAATATTATTCTTCTTCAACCAACAAGGATTAGGATTCAACCTGTTCCGTTGTCCACTTTTTCTTTGGCCTGCCTACATCTCTTCTTCCTTGTGGAATGTATTGAAGAGATACTGCCGGCAATCTCTCATTCGGCGTCCTTTCCAAATGTTCGCGCCATTTCTTCCTATTAGTACGTATTTTATCTAACACAAGTGTGACAAGTTAACTCTTCTCTTATTTCCACATTCTCTTTCTCTATGAGGGTGTATCCTAGAGTTCTTCTTAAGAATTTCATTTCCACCGCCTGAATTCTACTTTTATCTCTTTCCAATATTACTTTCGATTCACTTCCATACAAGAGTACAGGAACAACAATAGTATTTAAAAACTTTATACGTGTATATTTTACGTGTTTTATTTTTTAAATTTCTGTGAATGCTTCGACATGTATTTCTAAACGTATGTAATTTATTGTCAAAATCCATATCTTTTTCATAAGTAACATAGCAACCTAAGAACTTAAAATGTTTCACTTATCTAAAATTTTGTCAATTACAATGTTGGTTTAGCTGGGAATTTGCCTTTAAAAGCCATTGTTTTTGTTTTGTTGGTGAAATTATAAAATTGTATATTTTCGCAATATTATTTAAAATATGCACCGCAGAAATATTCTACAACCAAATTAGATACGTAAAACAACGTTGAATGTAGAAAACGTATTTTCTTGCGTATTAAGGTTATTTAGTTTAATGTATAATTTTAGCTACAAAAATGTGTAACTTTTCTTCGTCAATATATCAGTTTTAAAATATTTTAATAAGCCTACATTTACCTGTTTTGAATTTTTTTTCAGTATATTGTTTATTTTCGGGGGACTTTTTTGTTAGAACTGGTTGCTGCAACAGTATTTTCAGTGCATCAGAAAATGAGTTCTATATAAATTTTTGGTTTATGAACTACAGAGAATAAACATCATACCTGGCTTACAACATTATAAAATTTGTAGAACCGGAAAGGCGGCGAGTTTTTATTTATTTATTTTTATTTATTTAGTCAAAAACAGTCAAAAACTGTATGTGACGTATGGGGGAGAAAATCATTTGAATTTGAAGTTGAAATCAGTTAAAGCAACGGTTTCTAGGCAACAAACCACGTTTGTGTACTGGCTGAATCATGGTAAACGCAAAGTGAGGGTATGCAGGAAATGTATCTGTGACACATTTAAAGTAGGCTTCAAATAAGATTAAAAAGGACGCTGAGTTGCAAGATAAGAGGGGAACACAAAAAACGACCCCGAAGTACTGACAATGCTTTCAAAGGTTTGATTTGCCAACTCATAGTTATTTCCTGAGCAAGAAAATCATTACAGTGGTATAAAGGCAGAAGAAATGCATTTCTACCGAGTTTAGCCTATTTATTATCCGCGCAGGTTTTCTTGAGCCCTCATTTCGCTATACGGGAGAGGAGTGGGTGGTTGATTATTTTGACGACAGGACTAATGTATCAAATCTTGCACGGGTGCGATCATTTATGGAAATTCGATTTTGTCAACAACGCTCGTCGCTAACTTTTATTATTAATTCAACAAATTTTAGTGAATAAGTGGGAATAGGTATTACCGGGCTCAAGAAAACGTGCGCATACAATTGCCTGTGCACCTACAATGTGCAAGCTGTATACGGAAATGCATCCTGTTTCCAAAGTTTCGCAACGAACATACGCAAATATTTTCTATCATCAGTAGAATTTAGTACGTCTCGATCTAGTACTTGTACAACTTGAGATCAAATATACATCAAATTGTAATCATGCGACGAAAATGAAAGTCAGAAGTTGCTAAATGAAGGAACGAGGTGAAATGAGGTGAACGAGGCTAAATGAAGGAACGGTTGCTAAATGAAGGAATGAGGAAAGTTAATTCGCAAGTTCTTGTTGTCTTTACTAATTTGCAACAAGTCTTATTTTCTCCAAACTTAAAACACTCGCTACATTTTATCAAAGACAGTCCACAAGCTACAACTATTATTTTATTGATATTGCTTCCAACAACGCTAATATAGGTTTTGTGGCACGAAACAATGGGTCGCAGAGAATCCACTGAAAGAGCATCATGTTTTTAAGTATGCTACTTGCCAATTGTGTTCCAAATATTTTACTTAAATTTGCCAAAAAATTATAGAATGTTGTTTTCTTTCCCTCCCATCTTTGATCGAAAAATAAGAAGAAATATGCAAATATAAATGTGCCATTTGACAAGGTTAAAGTAATAGTCCATTCACGACCTAGCAATTCCTTTAGTACTATCCTTATGGAAAGTGAGGATTTGGATATAATTGTTAATTTTTCACATCTTAAAACAAACTATGGTAGGAAGGAAATGGTGTGGTATTTACGACATTGGCGTCATTACAGAACTAGATATGAGTTATTGTTTTCTCATATGTGTTTATTTTGTCAGAAAGATTTTCGGTCGGCTATGGTAGCAAAGCGGCCGAAAAAGCTTTCTGACAGAAACAAACACGTTGTTGCATATGCCTGAATGTTCAACGTGGAATTACATGTCAACCTTGCATTATTTCAAGTATGCTTTGCTGGACAACTAAAACATTGCTCAAAAATAAGGAACATGTTACATTCTTTCACAAACAGCAATTTGATACAAAAAATGTAACATAATATGATCTCTATGTATTCTTTGTGGTTGCCTAAAATTCTAAAAATGTCACTCCCAACGTTGTTACGGCCCATGCTTCAATTGTAGCAAGGAGGAGCTTACCCCACAGAGGATGTGAGGCTTCCCCTAGTGTGATAAGAGTCGTTGTGCACCAGCGGTCGTGCGTAGCAAAGTGCACTTGTTATTCACGAAACAAAATAGAAACTCGACGTCAGGGGTTTTCCAGAAGCCAGAGCTTATCATGGAATTTACAGGTACTCTCTTTGACATTTGGATGAAAATTTCCCCAAAACTATATACATTTTGTTTTTATCATCAAGAGAACTAATATAATTTACAAAACGAAAGTCTCACAATAGCATATGTATTTTTTATTTTCCGTGGGTTTACGTGGGCGATACAATGTTATGCAAATGAATAATTTAAAAAATTACCTAATACTGTAATGAATAAAAGTGCGCAAAAGGATAGATCTCACAGTGTAAAATTTAAAAATGGTCATTTAGAATTTCCGCTTAAGAATCTCAATAAAAAAATAATTTTGTGAGAATGACCTTATATATCCTTACGTAAAATAAATTGCATAATAACAGAGTAAAAAGCGATAATGTTTCTTCGGTATTTTTGTTGAATTAGGAAATTAGTATATCTAATTTTCTGTGGAACAAAGTCAATTTTGGGATGTACGCACATGCACCTCCCTACCTATAGTTTTTCTTACATTCTAGTACGATACAAGACAGTGTCATGTACAATATCACATCCCGTACTCATTGCTCATGTTGGTATTTCGGGGTCAGTGCCATTCGAAGAGTTACACTAATAAACACGTTTGCTCTCATAAGAAAAACTATGCCGCTGTAGAGTTACAACTACCTCGAAAGGTCAGGTGATCCGGTTCATAATTAAAATTCCTGACTCGATAACCTGTCACTGGAGAGTATATCATTTAATTAATTTCGCTTCTCTAATTAATTTAACGACTGTTGTTCGCTCAACAACACATCACACGGTTTATCATTAATTCATTTCACGGTAAATTGCGAATAACAGGTGAAGAATATGAGTGATAAATAGGTAAAAATGGTAAAGAATGTCACTCTAGCCGACACAAAAAATTTTTGTAATAAGTTTAATACAATTGGATTATTCCACTTCTTAAAAGAAAACTTGTAGAACCTTTTTTACTAGGAATGAATCCACATGTACTTCCCGATATCTTCGAGTTTAAAAAAATTGACATCCAGGTGTTCATAGTCTATGATGAGAAATAATACACGATATTAGGATGCGACTTTGTATACCACAAATAATTTATGCTAAACATGAAAATCTTAAAAGCTTTTTAGGCAATTTCTTATATTTCTCACAAAGCATTACAAATATTCTGATACAACAAATCACGTTCAACAATTCAACTTACTTTATCAGATCCGGCAGTGGGATTAACAAAAATATTAAGTGCATTATAATAATTATTAGTTACACCCACTGTCAATAATTTTAAAACTGTCCCATACTTGTAGTTGTTTCTGGCAAAGTTAACCTAGTATTATTTTTATCAAAAGAAATTATTACATGTTATGACTGTGTTATTGTTGAAACATGATACCTCAAAATTCCATTCTCATGAAAAAGCTTTAGTCACTGCTCATTGAAAGTTTTATCTGAAAACGTCTTGGTGTACGAAAGAAATCGTTTCCATTCAACGCCCGACGGCACGTTTAGTAGCGAAATTATATTTGATTTGTCAGAAGGTGGTGAAACATGTTCAAAAAATGCAGCGCCTGTTTCGGTTTGTAGGCATCCTGGAACACAGGTGTGTTCCGAGTCCACCGCCCCCTCGCCTCGAACCGGTCTTCTAGTGGTCTCCGCTCATGCAATAGGAATGCAATTATTTTCGGTGCAGAGTTTCCAGTCACTCCTACCTCACGTCGGACAGGGCAGTGCCCCAGAATCGATGCATGGCTCTCTGGTGAAAGCAAAACACAACATGCAAAATAGCCAAATTAAAAAACGCAAAGTTCCAACCTCAAATGATACAACCAACTTTAAAACCCTTTAAAAAGATTTCAAAAATTTCTGTCAATAATACTCTCTCTTGTATGCAAGAACATTGCCTAATTGAATTTTATATATTTGAATGTTTAACCCGTTAACTGTCATGATCTCCAATTGGGGATCTCAATCCTTTTTCATTGTTCCTTGGTATTGTGTAATAAAATTTGCAAATTTTATGTCTTCAATAGAAGTAAACATCCTAAACAAAACATTAAAGCAAGTTTTTTTCACTCCTGAATGACACATGTCAATTTGGCCGTGATCGCTATGGCAATGTATATTCCTGGGCAGGGTGTACATATGACTTGGGTTGGTTTGAATCCTCATATAAAACCGTGCTTAACTGCCGTATGCCTGTGGTTAAGTTGGAGGGAGAGGCCGGTGTAAAGCAAACTGTGGTTAGTTCGCGCCGATATAGACGGAGCATATATGCTGCTAAGACGCAACGAGCGAGTGCTACGCGCACAAATTAATTTGGCAGTTAATGGGTTAAAATGGTATGGAATAACTATTGGTTAAACACTATTCTTAAAACGGAATGTAAATGTCTGTCCAGCAAAAGGAATACTTTACTAAGAATATCAAATGTATTTTCAATGTTATGGACGTCTCGATTCACTAGCGGGGGACACCAAAAATCTACATTTTTTTATTACGTATAAATTGCCTCAAACATCACATCACATGCCTTACAGATTTCTATAAATATGTAGCTTTCGTGATATTTTCAACTATAATATGCGCAGTCTACAATCACAAGAGCAGTCTACAAGCAAAACTCTCGAACATTTCATTGCGAGTGGTTGACACCGCAATGTGAAGTACAAATAGGACACAATGTACACATAAACAATGCAATGTTGCCAAATACTGCAACCCTCAAGACTGTCCTAGAAGCCCCAATGAACGTGTAGAATTCACGTTTATTTGGACACAAAGTGTGTCGTCCTATGTCCTAAATATGCGAGACCAGAGCAAAAGCGTTAATGTGAAATTTCACCGAGCATTTATTTTATTTCAATTGGAATCGTTTTCAATTTTTATTTTCGTTTTAAAAATTTAGATTAAAGATCAGTAGTAACCAAGTAGTTGTTATATTTCATATTGCGATACTACCCGCCTTCCCTTTGTTATACTTAATTAATATTCACAAAATCCTTTTGTGTAGACAAATATTCTGTGCTTTCAAATGTCCCGTTATCTATTCACTGTATTTGCTAGTTCCATGTAAACTTACTGAATTAATCTCTATATTCCACATATGTTGGCCAAGACAAAATGCGAGCTCTCAGCCTGGAAATTATTATATTGGAGATAGTTACGGATTTTACTACTGCCAATACAAACTCAAATAAGTTCAAATATGTCGCACGGCAAAAATGGCGTCGTGTTATTTATTTATGATAACTTTTGCCGACTTATTCTGTTCAGCACATTATACATTTAAACAAATATAATACAAACGATAGTAGTCTTCTTCCAAAAGTACTATTTACAATATAAGAAAAACACATTCACATGAAGATAATAACATACGTACATTCACACATTAACACGTAATTTTGTTCATGATTTTCTTATTTGTACAATTAAATGGCCATAATTATTTATGGCATTCATTATGGATACATTCTTATTGAAATATTGCAATATTGGGCCTTACTTCTTGAGTACACTTTTCAAAATGATTGGTAAAAAGGTTGGTAACTTTCTTTTCTTCGAAATCCTGTCTTGGAAGATAATGAGAAGTCCTCGTTCCCAGTACCATTTATCACATATTCACCAAATACTTCGTTCTTCGTCTTCATTCATTTCCTCAGACCAGTTTCCAAAATTGCCCAAATAAAATTTTACAATAAATGTAGGTCTTCCCCTGCTGGATGGTGAATCCGGCGCCAACCCATTGTCGGCTAGCGAGGTTTTTCCTTAAGCAGGTATTTTCCCCCAGCGATGCACTGGTTCAGCCGGGACAAGCTCTAAGCTCCCGAGAGGTCTCCTGGAATGTGTGGTAGTATAGTGCATGTTAGTGTGTGAGTAAGGAAGGGTTGAGGATAGGAAATGGAAGAGCAAGGAAAGATCCCGCGCGGTCTGTTGTCCGTTTGTTAAGGTACTGTTCCGGCATTCGCGTGGTGCTGAACGGAAAAAACGCACACCACCACCGATCAGAGCAGGCGGTCGCTAGAATTCTCCTCCAGACAGCGACTGAATTCGACCTAGCTGAAAAGCCAGTGTCGAAAATCCTGCCGCCGTGGGGAGTGGGAACCTAGGACCTCCCGGTCAGAGGCGCTGCAGTGACACCAGTTGATGCACTGAGCTACCGCTCCCGGTACTGAATTCGACGTAGCTGACAAGCTACGTCGGGAAAGTCACCACTCCGCCCGGTCGGACTGCAGTGACAGCAGTTGATGCCCAGAGCAACCTGTCCCGGTTCCAGCGGGGCATGATCGCCGCCAGCTCTCGTGCAAAAAATATATGCACTACACTTACGGGACCAGTAACAGCAGTTGACGCGCCCGGAATCACTAGTAATCAATCACTCAATCAATCATATATTAGAAAGCTATAGTTTCATTTTTGCCCCGTTAGGAAATGGAACCCCGGACAACCTCACAGAAAGCTAGCACGGTGTCCAAGAACCAACCTCGGGACCGACAATTATTAATGCCAAAAATAAAATACCAAATATATACCTACACTTTTTTTTGTTAATATAATATAAGGAGAAGGTTTTGATGATTCGTAAAGTCATCAGAAAAGTACGACTAAAAGTAATTATAGTAAAAGTCCTTTCTTCATAAAATTACGGGCATGGACAAAATAGTCTTCCTCGTTAATCTTGATCTTCGCCACTGGAAAATGAAAAGCAATAAATAGAAGTCGCTCGCTTGGTTTTTGCAATCTACTACCGAACCGCTTTCACTACTGGAGGATCCGGGATGAGAGGCGACAGAGGGCTTATCGACCTGCGCGCCGAAGCGAACGCTCGGCGAAGGAAAGCGAATGAGTAACGCCTGGCCCTGCATACTCGCGGGGAGCACTTCCGCTGACTCAGGCGACCGCCGTCGCGCGGCGCCGCACACTGCGCCGCAATTAGGTGGCAGGCACGCATCGCAAGAGCACCGAGTGGTGACTTACCGGATCTCCTCCTGGTTTGAGTCTCGTGAAGTAGCGAATTTGGTGTCTAAGGGCATCAACTGATGGCAATGCAGTGGCACGTAGTTCCTAGCGTTCGAGGCCCGACGGTGGTGGGATTTTCGACTGCTAGGTCGAGTTCAGTCGCTGCATAGAGAAGAATTCTAGCGGATGGCTGCTCTGATTGGTAGTTTTCCGTAGTTTCGCCGATCAACCCCACGCGATTGCCGGAGAAATACCCTAACAAACGCGCCACGGATCGCACGCGATCTTTCCTTTCTCTTCCTTGATCTTTCTCACCTCTTACTTACACACATCTACACCTACACATGCTACACTATTACAGATGCTGGGAGACCAGTCGGGAGCTTAGAGCTTGTCCCGGCTTTGGAGGTGCCCCGGTGGTGGGAGTCTGGTTGGGACCCCGCTAGCAGACGTGTAGGTCGGCGCTGGCCCCCACCAGGGTGAAATTATCACCGCCACTTCTCGAGGAAATGACATGCACTACCCTTACAGGATACAAAATAATAATTCCTAAATTACCAATGGAATTAATGCTATTATTGGCACCAATGAGGTTAAGAAAGTCGCTGAATCCATGCTTCATTTAATCTCTACAAAAGGTATGATTATTTGTCGCTGACAAACGTGCCGAACACAACATGTAGAGATTTATCGTTTAGTTCGGCGTCCCTGATTTGTCAATACTGGTGTCATCGCCAAGTTCAGTCGGACAATCTATTATCAAGACTGTTGTAAAATTTACAGATTTAGGTAATTTAGGTAATTTTTAATTTGAAAACTAATCGTTGCATCGCTAGTGAACTTGACCGTTCGTTCTATGACCATGACAGTTTGGCCAAAATTTCGAACTTAAAAAGTTCATAATTGAAAGAACAAGAAAAACGGACAGAGAGTTATAATTTTGTTTCACAGCTTTCTACTTTTATCGGGGTTGCCTCCCCATATGGTGGAAGATCCTCGACTTCTTTTTCGGCTGCAATAGTAATGTGTAAGTTAAAAGAATGTGTTTTGGTAATAATAATAATTTGCTTTTATAAGAGACATGACGATTTGTTTTTTAACGTACGTATGAAATTAACTATTTCCTCTAGGGTATCAATTCTTGTGACACCAAAATTCAATTTACATTCGAGTGGGAGCAAAATAAATCGTTTAATTATCTTCAAATTTTCGTACGTCATCAAGTAAATCTTAACTAATCAGACAACCACTTGTTGAGAACAATTGCGGAAAAAATACAGAAATATATAACTAAACGAACTTTTTGCGTGGAGAAACGCAAACTATAACTGACCTAAATTCTGCAGTGGCAGCAGATCTTGTGGTATTCCATTATTAAAGTTTCAGAATATTAGAGATCTCAACCACAATTAGTAGACAATATAAATTTACTATGCAGAAAATTCAGCCATATACGTGTTTCAGGAATTTTTGCCCAACATCAGTGTCTCTACAATATTAAAATTTAATTTAATTAAGTTTATTTAATTAAGGTTAATTAAGGTTTAATTAAGGTTATTTCTTATTATGCTGCTATTTAGTGTGTGAGAATTACTTCGGGTAAAAAACAAACAAAATACTGGCGTGACAACAGCGCGTCCACTGCGTCACCTGTGAGTTGAAGTACTTGACAATTAGCAGAGCGACATGCCCCATGCCTCAACCCAACAATTTAGACGGAATATATGAGAAACTTCGTTGGCTAATTGGTTAAATATAATTTATAATACAATGCATGCCTCTGCACATATTTAAAACTCCTGATTTCCCTTTTATTAATCGCATTTAGGACCCCAGTTTGCACTTTTTGCACAAGGGCCTTTTAGAATTTTGCTCATTTGTGCGGCTTATTGTACGAGATACGCAGTATACATACGTAGGGCAATATGAAAATCGAATTATTGCAAATTAAAGAAATTTCAGCAAGAGCAAACGGCCTTAAAAGAAAAGCGTGTATGTATAATACACACACACACAGATATATATATATATATATATATATATATATATATATATATACATATATATATACACATATATATACACACACATCTTTTTCTGTGTAATCTTCTTTCTTCGCGGCAAAATTTTTAACAATGTTCATTACTCACCAAGATTTTTCAACGCGAATATATTCAATGCCGTGGTGAGGGTCACACTGCCAATATCTAATATGATTAACTGCCAGTACCACCTAAATCGTTCAGAGGAAATGGTCAGTGATGCTGGACAACGCATAGTCTTCACGGAAACGCTACAGACTTCACTGCAACTTTTAACACAGAGCATTCACATCAACATACCATTTTTCTACGTGTGTTGATGCATTCCACTACTAAATCAATACACTTCTATTATCTTAGCGAAACTGAAGAAGCCGTTTTATAGAATGCTTTTTCCCTATAATACTTCTACTACAATTCAAATTTCGCGTATGACACGAACATCTTTATACAGGTGCAGGTTAAAAATAAGTTTGAGAGAAGTATCTAATCAGCGAGGCGTTCTTTGTTCGAACGCGTCTCTGAGATGGTATACGTGAGTACGGTTGGAAAATTTCCGTCCTGAACGAACACGGTTTGCGTGATGCGGAGCCATTAAAGCTGCAAACACGTTTGCTGTTGTTGCAGACACGTCTCCTTACTGCCGACAAGCAATGATGCTGTTTCCTGTCCATGTTCCCAGCGTGGACACCGTTTTAAGAGAATGCACTCACGGACGCTATAACCATTTTTTGCTGTGTCACGTCGTTTTATTATCACATGCAGTGCAGTTCAAATCCAAATATGTTAGAATCCACATAATTAATCAATGATTATAGGACCTTTCTCCAATATCGAGTTACATGATGTGCAAATCTTAAGGCATTTATGACCAAAGAAAATGGCCGAAGCACTTGTTTTCTCCGTTGGTTTGTGTCCAAGGTATTACTCATAACAATCTGTCCATTATTTTTAGGCTATGATTTTTCAAGCTCAAAAAATAGTTTATTAGCGTGCGTCACACATGGAAGTAATAATGTCCTAAAAAAACGAAAAAGCAATTTGAATTATCTGATACATTTATTACATCAATAAACTAGGAAATAATGAAAAGACATGTACTACGCCTCATACGATTGCATATTGATTGCATATACGATTGCATATAGTGACTCTTCAGTTTTTTTCATTTCTTTGATTTACAGATTTTAAATGAAACTTGGTTTTATTCCATTTGAAAACTGTATTTTCAATAAGTGCTTAAACATTTATTCAACTGTATCATCAGTGTCGTTTTTAAATACTCATAGTTCTAAAGACACAACTGATTTTGGAACAGTAGTTTAATGTGAGTTGTAAATTACAGAAAATGCATATTTTTTAGTAAGACATTTATTTCCTTATGATATAAAGAAAGGCATCGACAATAATTACAAGAAAACATGGAATATGGACTTAACTTCAAGAGGGGCTAGACACCAGTTGAGCCTATCAAAGTGAAAGATTATGAATTGGGAATTTTACCGCGAGTAAGGAGGCAAAGATTTCTAATATTCTGAACATATCAACAAATAATCTCATTTTCAATTTAAAAATATTTAAAATAATACACAAAATTGGAAATGAAAATGTAAAAAAATCGATTAATAAATGTAAATTTTCTTTGATTTGATTTGTAAAAAAGATCTTACATCTGAAGAAGACAAAATAGAATTTGTGGAAACGTTGTGTGAACTTGTATGTATATTAACTATTTTAAAATAAATGTGAATGTTTATTATTGTGAATTGTCTTTAATTATTTACGGTTTGTATTTATACTTTGCAAATGGTATATATTTTATAGGGAGATGAATGCAGGGTTTAATTGAGGTCACAGCGATGACCTCCACAGCACGTCGACCTACCACGATCCAGTCACGCCGTTGATCGCTCGCTCGGTCGAAGTGACCCCGGAACAACAGCCGATTGCTTGTTCGTTGGCGATGCAGTGATATTTTGAAGACTTGCGCAGTGTGTCAGCACGGCAGCTGCAAACTCCTTCGGACTGACGTAACCCTTTGCAGTCAATTGAATAAGCCTGCGATTTCGTAATTGGCAATTGCCATCGTAATGGGTCTTTAACGTTCATTAGAACGTTCGAAGGTCGGAAGGAAGGACTGTCTGAATGAAAACGGTGCTGACTACATCGAATCGTAGTTTCTGTCTGCGGACGCCAACCACCGTTAGCAGCAATTATTAGAAGTTAATACACTGATAAAGCTCAGAGATCATAAGTTCGTATCAAAGGAAGATAATGAGGTCGGTGCATCTGAAGATTGTTCAGTTCTTTTCAACGACGGACTCTAACCTTTTCATTTCTCTCCAAATAGCAACAATATTACAAAAAGGGATCTGGCTGTACAATTTAACTTGGAAATTTTTGTCCATTTTGTATTAGAGATAAATATTATATAACGAATGCTCCTTGGGTTTTGATTGATTGATTTTTTCGTGTTTCCGGGCGCGTCAACTGCTTCGGTCATTAGTCCCGTTAGTGTAGTGAATGTTTTTTCTCGGGAGATGGCGGTGATCTTCCCCCGCTGGATGGCGAGATTCGGCGCCGACCTGCCGTCGGCTAGTGGGGTTTCCCACTAACTAGGACTCTCCCACTAGCGGGGCACCGTCCCAGCCGGGACAAGCTCTAAGCTCCCGACCGGTCTCCCGGAATATGTTGTAGTGTAGTGCATGTTAGTGTAAGTGTGTGTGTAAGGGGAGAGGATAGGACAAGGAAGAGGAAGGACAGATTGCGCGCGGTCCGTGGCTCGTTTGTTAGGTATTGCTCCGTCATTCGCCTGGCGTTGATCGGAGAAACCACGGAAAACTACCGATCAGAGCAGCCGGCCGCTGGAATTCTCCTCTAGACAGCGACTGAATTCGATCTAGCTGAAAAGCTAGTGTCGAAAATCCTGCCGCCGTCAGGACTCGAACCTAGGACCTCCCGGTCAGAGGCGCTGCAGTGACATCATGCTCCTTGGGTGATTCATGGACAGCATGCTAGCTTTCTGTGAGTCGGTCCCGTATTCAATTCCCGACCGGAAAAAATGAAGCTGTAGCTTTCCATTTCAATCGCATCATTTTGTATAGGGTGCGTGAAGAAAGGATGCTCAGGCAGGTCAAAAAACTTGGTACTATGATGGGAATGTGTCATGCTCGCCCTTACCTCCTAGGCGAGAATAATAAATGCAAATAAGAACATTCCCAAACTTATGAGCAACGCTAGCTGCCCAAAGTCGAATGAATCCGATCCTAAATGCCAAATACCTTGAAGAATGTTACTAATGCCAAATACATACAAACATTATAGAATGTTACAGAAACGTTTCTTTAATTATTCACAAATCATTTATTTCACAACTTATTATTACTTCCCAGACAAAGGTAATTATTCACAGGAAAAAAAATTAATGTACAAGTACTGGTATATATTTGACATTTTAGGGTCGGATCAATTCGACTTTTGCCACCTAGCGGTGTGCCGACATGAGTGGGTATTTGTATTGATTATCCTCGCCTGGGAGGTAAGGGCGTTAGCGACGATCTTGACGTATTCCTAACATCAGTCCTAACACCACATTGTCCCATGATTTGACACAATTTGTAACGATGTTACAGAAAGCTACAGTTTCATTTTTGTCCCGGCCGGTAATCGAACCTGGGACCGCTCCCAGAGAGGTTACCTGTCATGCATGAACAACCTGAAGGGTGAAAACTATTAATGACAAGAGCAAAATTTGAATGAAACCTTTAATTGATTTTTTTCAGAATTTTCAGGTAAATTTTCCTCAGCTTTTTTGCATGGATACTTCTCCTAACAAAGGGCAGCTGATTTATTGATTCTTTTGATACTACTGTATCACATTACTAGCAATTGCTAAAGTGTAATCAGAGTCAGGTAATTTTGCAGACATTTAATCACAAATGTTATCACAACAACGTCAAAGGAACAACGTGTGCCCTTAAAGAAATTAGTGTAACAACGATTTTATTGAAGCACAATAAGAGCAAGTCCACAAAAATGTATAAAGACCGCAATATGAACTGCCTTATTATCACAAAAGGGAAAAAAACAACTTAAGTTTACTGGGGCACTTTTTTAATAATTCTGTCTTTAATTTAAAAATAATTTTATAATTTTTTTTATTTCCAGTCTTCAAATACGCCTCTTACAAGTATTTATCTCAGCTTCTAGTACAATGAGTCCCGACTCGATAAGGTTTTTCGTCCAGTTTCCCTGATCCTTTGAGCGAATGCTGAGTTGCTCCCTTGTTTTGCTTCTGGACATGAGCAATTTCATTATCTGTGAACGTTTTCTAGAGCTCAGAGAGGAATATAGTTATTCAAATGATCCTTCTCCGTGTTCTCACGGCAGTAAATCGATTCCTTCACGAAGGGCACGATAAGGGACATTGCCAAAATCTGTGGCTGATCCTGTTTGCAAATAGTTTTTGTTAGACGGGAGCAAATATTTTCTTACCAATTCTAGCCGCAATCGCTAGTTTCCACATGAATAAATAATTCAATTTGTATGTTACGGTAGGGATCGCAGAATTTAAGAAAGCATGCACGCTTCTTTTAAACTGTTTTGACTTTAATTAAATAAAAAGAAATAAAAAACAAAAATTAATATGAATGCCATCTTAATCCACTGTTCTCCCTAGATCCTTTTTTAACGACCTTGCACTTTTATTGTTTCTTTCTCAACGAGAGGACACAATTATCGCCGCATCTGATATCCCCGAAGTCGGTTTCTTGAACACCGGAGAAGCGGCGTATGAGGACTATCAGCCCAGTGCACCTGCCTCTGGGTTCGAGAGAGGGCAGGATGGAAGAAGGATGGGAGAGCGGGCAAGATAGCCAGTCCGACGGCACATTGTTGAACGTACTGCCGACATCCTCTAGAAATTGATAGGAATCCTCCATCCTCCAGAAAAGAAAAAAAAAGGAAACGACCGATCATCGAAACCGGCCTCAAGAATTACAATTTAGGCAACGATCAGTTCCGACACACCTATTTAGCTCATGTATGTATCTATCTTGCTTTGAAAATCTGGTTCGCGTAAATTAAGAATTAATGAGTATTTAACAAGCAATACCCCTTCATGTCGGTGTGAATTGCTCCCGTCTCCCCGCGCCTGCTCGCCTCCACCCCGCCCGGGGAGCCCTGGCTGACCAACGCTTCCGTCGCGCACGTAGACCTGTTCTTTTCTATTTTTTTTATTTAACACATTTATTAGTTTTAGATGGATTACATCGTTCAGTACAATCACTTTACAGATGTAACGCAGACCTGTGTCACGGAGCCAGAGAGGACTCCACTGAGGATTAGTTTCAGTCCAAAGCGACCCGACTCAAAATACTTCCTTTTTCGACCTGATAATTATATAAGATTGGTTAACAACTCTCAAAAGCCTTTTGGAGAAAGGAAACATGTTATCATCCGCAAAAAAATTACATTTGAATTTTAAATCTACAATAATTTTGGTGGATTCCCAGAAGATTTCTGGGGTAACCACCGATTTTATTCGTCTGTTTATTTTTTCTTCTTTATTACAATTAGATTGTATGAAAACATTCTTTTGTACAACAGGTAATACAAAATACTCGTACTAGGATTAAAATCATAAGAACCCAAATTCATAACTACAAAAATGTCCTGTTCATGATAATTATAATTTTGGTAAACGGTTTTCAATGAAACAATGATAAGAATATATCTAAAAAATGTGTATAGTTCTTCAACATTATCCCATCCCATTTCAATCACCGTCATTTTAATATGAAAAGTAGGGTTTAGAAAATGAGTCTTTAAAGTATATAGCCAAGGATGTTTAAAGTTATAATATTTACTACTTACTTTATATTATAATCTTTATTTATACTTTCACAAATATTCAATCCTAAACACAAATAATATTAAATTACATTATTTTAATATTAAGAAGATCCTTGAGAATTTACACAAATGCAATAACACAAATTTGGTTCCAATGTGTTTGAAAGGCCCCTTTACAATAATAATTACGTGAGGATGAACATATTACAAATGATGAGGCTGCTGTGACAAAATTATCCCGCGTCGTGTAAATACAACGCTTGAGGATTGTCACGAGGCAAGAACACGACCCAAGATGTCCACAGGACGATAAGGATACGCCATAGCGACGAGATGACGTCAAGACGCGACCGTGTTCAGCGTTGAAATGCTGCAGACCGTGGCGGTGGATGGTGGGAGCAAGAGAAGCGGCGACGAGGAGCATAAAAGACGTTTTGAAAGCGCCGAATCATCTTTGCGGTAGCCACGAGCAGTGCGCATGACCCAAACGCCGTCAGCGCTATACTGGCCGCCTCCCGCCTCCCGCCGCCCGCCGCTGCCGTCCACGCCGGCCCCGCAGCCACTGGAGCCGCCGGCGCAATCGCTATCCCTCCCTCCGAGCTGCAGAACAGAATGTGCCAAAAGGCGCCCAGTGGGTTTTCTCTGTGATTCCAAACTATCTGATCTAACCAAAAGTACATAATTAATCAGTAGCATGGCATGGGTAACATGAATCTACCGATTCCTCTTTTTACACTCCCAAATAAGATTTTTCCTTGCACGAATTATAAAGAGGTAAGTATTATCGACTCCTATATTATTTCAGTTGCATAGATACCTTTTGAAACTCTCACAGGCAACCAATCTTTTAAATTAGATCTCTAAAGAAAGAGAATTTCACGGAGAAAGAAAAGTTAACACAAACTTTTGAGGCCAAAGGCCTCAAAGAAACGTTCCTCACACCGTATTTTACAGCAGGAGATCTTCTTAAACATTCTATTACATTTTTGCTGGTACGACGTTTCTCGATTCTACCCCACCTGTTCAGAGTCTGTAGAATCTGACATTGTCTGTGAAATTAAATTAATAACTTGGTAATCTACGCGATTGAATAACACGGGTGTGCCTCTGCTCGGTAATAACGTTGTATAAGAATAGTTTATATTGACAATGGTGTATTGTATTGTTAATAATTACAAGGAGACGTACAGAACAAGTCATGGAGAATAACAGGGTCTTGAAGAAAAAGATATATTACACGCTTAAAAATGGAAAAAGAAAAATAGGGAAGAGGGTGAGGTTTAACATGCGAGAGTTCTCGCACGGGTGCGCTAGTCATTTACAACTTTTTATGCAATATTTCATTGTATTATATTGGCATTTACAGTTAATGAAATCTCTCATAAGAAATTACAGAACACAACAACTGGAGCCTGCAGTAAATAAATAGTTAAAGACCAAATATTTGGAAGTTGGTGGATTTAAAAATATATTTTTATGTATATACGAAATAAGCCAGTGTGGCCCACAGTGAGTCGCCGGCGAGAAAGGATGGTGAGCTGAAGTCGTCGCGGCGACCGGACGTCGAGCTCCGTCGACGACCGGCTCTCCGCCTCAGGCCTGTCACACGAGCGTTGCGTTGACGCGCGTTAAGTAACGCACGTCACTCATTACCCCGCGTCACTTCTTATGTGAAACGGCACACGAACGCTCTCAGCCGTTCCGTAAAATGTTCATCTAAGTTGCGCGTTACTTTACGCGCGTCAACGCAACGCTCGTGTAGCACAGACCTCAACGGTGCGTATGCGTTCTGTTTTTCTTCGCCGTTCTTCAGATCTCGTCCATGCACCCCGAATTCCTCTGGCTAAGCGCAGTGTTCGTCCATTAGATCACGCAACACCCTATTTTTTATGTAGACCATATTAGCGATATTACACCTGGAGCAAACCTATAAGCACTTCAATCAACAATTCGACAAATCCTACTTGTTTTATATGTCCGTAGGAAATGGTCATAAGAGGCCTCCGACAGGCAGTCTCCGGTTAAAACCGCGTGTAAGAAAGCGCGGCATAGCGAAACGTTTCCTCCTCTTTGTGTTATTACTCAAAACCACTATTTTTTTAAAAAAAGTGCATGAAATTATTCAGAGATTTAAATTAAGGGATATATTCTACTGAGAAATATCCACGAACTTTTGAAATTTTCAAAAGTACGAGAAAAAAATCCAGCCATTTTCCAGAAAATTTTGAAAATATCCTGCTTCATGTAAAGTATACCGAAAAATTAAAATATTCTAATGATCTCTGTAACAGTACAACTAGATCTTACTCCTGATGTAGTTACCAAGTTTCAGCTCTTTAGCTTTTAATTTGGAAGAGTTATCCACAGTGTATACATGCATTCTTACAGTCTTTTTAAGATTCGAAAACAATCGAGCTCTAACTACTGGCGGCGTACGAGTTCTCTAACTCAAAGAAAGAATTTCTTATTTACATGCATTTTTTGTTGTTACAAGGTGGTATTAATGAAAAATATTGACCGACAAACGGACAATAACACAAACAATGGACCAGAAGTGTATAATTAAAATTTGTAAACCTCCGCTATCGCCTACCTTAATATTAGCAGGTGGGCACTGAAAAATTTAGTACTTAAATTTCCGCGTCTCGCGGAGGAAGTATGAGTAATTAACTTCACATAAGCGCAGGTTATTTCTAACAAAATTATCGCCTTAGGTGGCTCCAATTGATGTCACTGCAGTACCGATGGGCCTAGGGTTCGAGTCCCGACAGTGGCAGAATTTCCGACATTGGCTGTAACCCTAGGTCGAATTCAGTCTCTGCCTGGAGGAGAAATGACTGGCTGCTCTGATCGGTAGTTTTCCGTGGTTTCTCTGATCAACGCCTAGCGAATGCCGGAGTACCCTAACAAACGGGCCACGGACCGCGCGCGATCTGTCCTTCCTCTTCCTAGTCCTATCCTCTCCTCTTACACACACACTTACACTCACATTCATTACACTACCACATATTCCGGGAGACCGGTCGGGAGTTTAGAGCTTGTCCCAACTGGGGCGGTGCCCCGCTGGTGGGAGAGTCCTGGTTAGGGGGAAACCCCACTAGCCGACGGTAGGTCTGCGCCGGATCTCGCCATCCAGAGAGGGAAGATCACCGCCATCTCCCGCGATAATAAAACAAATACTTACGGGACTAATGACCTTTGCAGTTGAAGCGCCCGGAAGCACCAATCAATGTAACAAAAGGAAAAGTTTTCTTTTCAAAATGTTTATGGACAAATTTAGGAATACGTCAATGATACTTGGGTGTGTGAATTGAAATAGTAAGTTTATTGTAATTTCTGACCACACCCATACAGCAATATCACAAGTCTTTAGGTCTAACAACTTTTTTCGTGTGCCTGTGTTATTAATCTACAAGAGACAAATCATTCAAGACGTACAATGAATAGTAGAAAATATACGTAGAACGCTATTATTACTCACACTAGTTATATTTTCTCTTAGAAATTAAATAAATATTTTGTGCGTTAACACTGGTTAAATGTATGAAACGCACTGTAAAGTTAATGTACTAAAAAGGAGTCACTGCAGGAGGCAGCCCATTACGCTGCGTAAAATGTGCACTGATAAACATAATTAAGATTACATTCCAGGAGAAGCAAATTAATGACGCATGTCTCGTTAAGAGCATTATCAATGACAGACTGCCGCACAGCAAATTAAAACTGATGAGAACATGTCTTAAATTTCTCTGCCTTGATAATAAATTTCATATTACGTGAAACAATTATTTTAAGAAATTCACAACACACATTGAAAACTACAAGTTCACTCTTCAGAATCAAGATATTATTCTAACTTTAGTTCAAAGGAGAATAATTAATCAGTAATTCAGATAAAACTTACGATATGTCATGGTATTACGGAAGAAGAAATGCCAAATTTTTTGCATTGTTATATTCAATATTTAAAATATATTCATTTCTATGCAAACAAAATATCTGCATTTATGGTTCTGAGACTTTTCCCAACACGAGAAAGCTTAATTTTTGAAGGTCCACGGCTGTCCGTGTGACGCCGCTTCGGAGGCAGGGATGATGACGTCCGATCATATAGTGGTCAGGACTGGACTCTTGACGCGGCGCCTCCCGGACACTCGAGTCTTCGCATGACTGGTCGCAGAAGCCTACGACTGCTTCAAAGCATACGTTGTTCCTTTTAATAGCTAATACTGTAAAACAAAGTCTTCGATTCAAAACTTCTTGAAGTTCCCTCCACAATAATGGGGATACTTTGTTTTAAAAAATATTGTAAATGTGTTTAACTGCAGCCAGAATTGTTGTTATATGACACGTGTTCTCTGTTAGCATTATTAAAAATATGTGTTGTTTTCCTTTCTCATATTATTCAGCTCTTAGGATGGAAATAAATTTTACGAAACGTCGGTAAACAACTAGCTTGTCCTTCGTTTTTACTTCTGACCAAGCCCTGTTAACCTGCCTTAAATATTTCATCAATTGGTCGTTAAGAATTCTTCATATTTCAAAATGAAGATTCTTTTCACTTAAGTATTTTAATTTTACTCTCAATCGAGAATTTGAAATTGATGTATATTATTTCATTTTAATGGATCATTTTTTTGCCTTAAACAGAAAAAGGGAATTAATGCGAGTAAATTTGAGAAAATAATGGACAAGTAACTTCGTACAAAAACTGTCATGAGTCAGGGATCCAGTGAGGGACTGCCACTCCGGAACAATTTCTACAACCCTTACTTTTAAATTTCGCGCCAATTTCTCTGGAAGCAGTGCCCGCGAACTCAAGTAAGCTTGTAACCTTGTTCGCGACCTTGACATGTCTGGTTTAGTGGGTGCTCACGTGTACCGAATGAGGGTTCCCGATTGCGCGTAGGTCTCTGTTCTCATGCACAGGAGAGGTCGAATCTTATAGCGCTTTAAAAACCGAGTGTGCGACCGGGAGCGGTAGCTCAGTACTCTGAGCTAACAACTGATGTCACTGCAGCGCCTCTGACCGGGAAGTCCTAGGTTACACTCCCCACGGCGGCAGGATTTTCGACACTAGCTTTTCAGCTAGGTCGAATTCAGTCGCTGTCTAGAGGATAATTCTAGCGGCTGGCTGCTCTGATCGGTAGTTTTCCGTGGTTTCTCCGATCAACCCCAGGCTAATACCGGAGCAGTATCCTAACAAACGGGCCACGGACCGCGCGCGATCTGTCCTTCCCCTTCCTTGTACTATTCTCTCCCCCTTACACACACACTTACACTAGCATGCACTACACTACCACATATTCCGGGAGACCGGTCGGGAGCTTAGAGCTTGTCCCGGCTGGAGCTGTGCCCCGCTGGTGGGAGAGTCCTGGTTAGGGGGAACTCCACTAGCCGACGGTAGGTCGGCGCCGGAACTCGCCATCCAGCAAGGGAAGATCACCGCCATCTCCCGAGAAAAAAAAACATGCACTATTGAAGCGGGGAAAATGACCGAAGCAGTTGACGTGCCCGGAAACACGAAAAAATCAATCAATCAATCAATCAAACCGAGTGTGCGTTACCGTGGGAACAATTTCAATTCCAACATTTTGTTAGAAAAACGTTTTACAAAAATACGTAACTAGTACATTGCTGCCTAAAAAAACAAATAACAAGTCCTCTGTGAAAAGAGCCCTTGACATCAAAACGAATCACCACAATGAATCCTTTAGCGAGAGCTCACGTGTACCGAACGGGTGGGCTGTTCCGGGCCGCGTCTCACATTAGCGGTGACGAGCGAGGGAGGCGCCGAAGGTCTGAATGAGTGCGCGCTATGCCGCAGCGGCGCCGTCGATCACCTCCAGCCAAGGCCTCGGCGCCTGCCCCGGGTCGTCACCCTCGACAGCACTGGGCTATCTTCACAAAAATACACAGCTACACGCGCTCCTTGTCTAACACCAAAGGCACAACGATTCTTGTGCCCGCCGGGTTTATTTGCGAGAATGGAAATTCCAAAAGTATTAACGGCGAAAATACTTTATAGTTAGTGAGAAAATACTGTAATTTAATCTTGAACAAGACGTAATCTTGCACTCAATGTAATTACCATAAACCTAACAGATTGTTATACTGAAAAAAAATATGAGGAAGCAAACGAGGTGCAGAATAATTGTGAAACAAAGAATTTCAACACCACCAGATTACCTAAATATAATCAGTGTACATGAAATTTCTAGCTCATTCAACTCTTTCTGAATACGGCATAAAACCCACACTTTGCAGCTCCCTTTATTAACGTCGTATATGATTTTCAACAAATCATTATAGTGTTAACACGTGTAATAAAGTGTGTAATGGTCAAATGTAAGCGCATTTCATTAACACAACGAACGACCAAGCGATCCATTTGAAATTCTACTTCATACACACACACCTGCCTGAGAGTTGTTGCAAATTCATTATGCAATCATGAACCTTCTACGATTGAGATTCCTGTTGTGCATGAGCGCAGCGTCTCTTTAAGTGGCACCGCGGGGGCAGGGACCACCGCCGCGCCGGCGAGCGCACACTCGGCGGGAGTCGCTCGCGCGTTCAAGCCCGCCGCCGCCGCCAGCGCCGCGCGAGGCGCTTCCGCCACGCGCCACGCCGCTCCGCGCCGCCCGATTTACCGCCGCTCGGCGCGCAAATGTCAACTGCAATCGGCGGCGGCAGCGGCCCGCACTGATTCCGAGCGCGCTTCGCGGGCGGAGCCCAAACAAGCGAGTACGTCGTGTAAGTTAGGGGCGGATTTTAATCAAATATCTGGTTTTGCACTTTACAACAATATATTTTAGTACACACATTTATTGTTTTTTTTTCGTGTTTCCGGGCGCGTCAACTGCTTCGGTCATTAGTCCCGTTCGTGTAGTGCATGTTTTTTCTCGGGAGATGGCGGTGATCTTTCCCCGCTGGATGAGGTTGATCCGGCACCGACCTACCTTCGGCTACTGGGGTTTCCCCCTAACCAGGACTCTCCCACCAGCGGGGCACCGCCCCAGTCGGGACAAGCTCTAAGCTCCCGACCGGTCTCCCAGAATATGTGGTAGTGTCGTGCATGTTAGTAGTGTATGTAAGGGGAGAGGATAGGACAAGGAAGAGGAAGGACAGATCGCGCGCGGTCCGTGGCCCGTTTGTTAGGGTACTGCTCCGGCATTCGCCTGGGGTTGATCGGAGAAACCACGGAAAACTACCGATCAGACCAGCCGGCCGCTAGAATTCTCCTCCAGACAGCGACTGAATTCGACCTAGCTGAAAAGCTAGTGTCGAAAATCCTGCCGCCATCAGGAGTCGAACCTAAGACCTTCCGGACAGAAGCGCTGCAGTGACATCAGTTGATGCACTAAGTTACCGCTACCGGTACAGACATTCATTTTATGTCATGACAAAACGGAATGACTCATTTTCATTACATGAATTTTATTACATTTTTCGGCGATTGCATTTTTCGACAACAAAGCCAATTTTTCTCATTACGTTTATCATAAATTAATGTATTACAATTCATTCAAAACCAATAAAATTAATAAAATTCAAATAATAATTCCCTAAAAATCTTCTCTATCGCACGTACAATTCAGAAATAAAACATAGTTCGCAAGCGCTTGCGGAGTGAGGGACGGGTCGATGGTGATAGTTATGTCAGCTGTATGTCAAGGCTTGAGGAAGAAGCACGCGTTTTTGTTTCACTAATCGCTCGTTTTGTTGGTAAATACAGCGGTTTAGAAGTGGGGCCAGTCCCGAATATTGTGGCTGCTGAGGGATCAAAGATTAGCACATTAACATCAAAACGTGACGGGGCAAATACCCGACCAAAATCCACTGTCGTTATTGATGAAACGTGCACGGGTTACAGACTTTGAACCGGAGTTGAAATCACTATCGAACGAAAACAGAGGTCAGTCTTGCTCACGTTGAAAAAACTTCGCCGACGTTTATTGAACGTCAAACAAGTGATTTTTTTCTTACGATCATTCGGAACACTAATGAGTACATTCAGGTTTTCCAATGGGCGTAACAGTAGTGTATTATCGTGAATTTATTCAAAAACTTACAAGAAGAATGGAAAACAATAACGTCTTCAGTTACTTGAGACTGGGTCACAAATTCTCAACCTCAACGCTCGCCCGCACATCGGCAAAGTCGTATCTGAAATGGTGCACGAATTCGGTTGAAAGGTTTGATTTAACTTTACACTTGGATTGCCTCAAAGGTTTTTTAAAAGACATAGTAGACATATTTGCCTGATAAATCTGAAGTTAGTAATCTATTTGCTTTTCCAGCCTCTGACATCCTTCAGTCCTGACATGATTCCACCAAACTTTGACTTATTCCCAAAGTTGACAAAAAATCTACGCGAGAAAGTCAATATTAATCTCATAAAACGTACCTTCAATAAGTTATATCACTGCCGGTATCCGAGCTACTATCAGATGAAAAAACATGACGTATTAGTTTACAAATATGACGTATTAATTTTAAAGCATCTCATACTTCGAAATCGGTCATTGAGAGGCACGGATATTATGTAGAAGGATTGCATAAAAAATTGTCAAAGTACTAAATATGTTCTAGGTAAATATATATTTCTGTGCATTATTTTTTAAATGGCTAACTTAAGACCAGACTTGATTTAGCTTTGCACTTGGATTGCCTCAAAGTTTTTTAAAAGACATAGTAGACATATTTGCCTGATAAATCTGAAGTTAGTAATCTATTTGCTTTTCCAGCCACTTGCAAAATTATCTACTCAATTCGTAACAGTCATATTAAAGTTTTTGTAAATCAAAGATCTTATTGCTTCTTTTTCCCACAGATTTCGATTGTGTACTGAATATTTAATACTATGATCCACAGCATACTTATCGTGAATAAATACATAAGATTTTAAACAATTTTTGAATCACTTTACTTTACTATATAGTACTACGAAAATAACGAAACAAAATACTCGTAGTTCACAACAGGTTGAAGAACATTCTCAGATTAAAGCTTATGATTCTCAATTTAGCCAGATTTTGAAAATAGAATTAATTTCCTTAACTTTACCACAAAGATAATAATTATCCTTAACAACTAATGTTGATGTGTTCTTAACAGCAACCCAAAGAATACATTTACACACAAACAACAACAACAAAGATATTACAACCCTTCGGACCTCCCCTTGAAATATTTTAAATGCATCGAATTATTACACAAAAAGAAAAATAACTCTTAGTTTTGATTATTGATGAAACAGAGACTGAAGACGACAACGTTAATAAAAATGTTACGTTGAATTCTACATGATAAAGAGAAACGTCTGACCGTGCGATATGGAAAGTTACAGTATCAAGTCAAAGTAACACGTGCACATCTTTGCGTGTATATGATTAACTCGACCGATTACCACAGCGTCTGCTTTTAGAAGCTGTGATATTTAGGAAAGGACAAGAGTGTAGATATTGCGCATGAAAAGAACTTTGTTTTATTTCCAAGAAAGGCAATTCTCATTCAGTATTTCCAATGCATTCTTCTTTTCCCACTACATTGAATGTGTTTATTAACTTCCCAGAAGCTGATTTTACCCATTTCTTCCGCACAAGCAAGAGTAATTAAAGAGTGGAAATGCTAAATGATTCAAACTTTAAAATTTCAGTCATAAGAAAAAAAAAACAAAATGAATTCATAATATAATACGTTTACGCAACTTAGGTATTTTCAGATCATTGTCAGGAGTGGATTGATAATTAAGCTGTCTAAGAATGAGCTTACGGCCCCACCGAGGGGAGGCGTCCAATCATTTCTTCAACAAAGTGTAATATTCGTTCGTAAGTATTTAAAATGGTCATTCGGTACACTAACGCGCGCCTGCCCCAAACCCATTCGCCACCACGCTAATCAAACATTTCCTCAAAATTTGAAACTTTAATTTTTAATAGTCTTAAAATTTTGGCACCTCGGTATTTCCCATTTCCAGTCTTCAACTGTTTTGCGTTCTTAGAATACCTATGTATGCATAACTAAAAAAAGTAAATAGATATCAAGCTGGAATGAAGATAATTTCTACCTAATTATTACTTAAATAGTCTGTGTAAAAAATGTATGGTATGCATTTTCTCAATGCAGAACTTGGATAAGTGTCGAAGGTTTTCTGAATAACTGATCATTGTAACAAACAAACAAACACGCTTTACGACGACGTCATATTTTAGAGAAACTTATTTCGCAGTACTGCAAAATAGTTTCCCCTCAACAACTCGTGTCAAAAGCCTTTGTTCTCAGTGATTTACATGAATGGTATTTCTTTAACACGCAACTTGACGAAAACATAAAAAGGCTTCGTTATGGCCATTACCAGAAGCCGAAGGTGCCGCTGCGTTGAACTATGCAGAGAGCGCGCCCTGGACGCCCGCATGACTCGCCACGCGCCGCACGCACTGCTGCCCGCCCACCAACCCCGTCGACCCACACTTTCGCCCGGCAACACGCGACGACAACTCAAAATCCATGGGGGAAACAGAGTTCCTCAAAACGTCCGTCATTTTTAGACATGGGAGTGGCGTTATTCGTCAATTACATTGGTGCATCAATCAATGATTTCAAAGTAAACAGACCGGGAGCGGTAGCTCAGTGCATCAACTGATGTTACTGCAGCGCCTCTGACCGGGAAGTCCTAGGTTCCCACTCCCCACGGCGGCAGGATTTTCGACACTAGCTTTTCAGCTAGGTCGAATTCAGTCGCTGTTTGGGGAGAATTCTAGCGGCCGGCTGCTCTGATCGGTAGTTTTCCGTGGTTTCTCCGATCAACACCAGGCGAATGCCGGAGCAGTACCCTACCAAACGGGCCACGGACCGCGCGCGATCTGTCCTTCCTCTTCCTTGTTCTATCCTCTCCCCTTACACTCACACTTACATTAACATGCACTACACTACCACATATTCCGGGAGACCGGTCGGGAGCTTAGAGCTTGCCCCGGCTGGGGCGGTGTCCCGCTGGTGGGAGAGTCCTGGTTAGGGGGAAACCCCACTAGCCGACGGTAGGTTGGCGCCGGATCTCGTCATCCAGCGGGGGAAGATCACCGCCATCTCCCGAGAAAAATCATACACTACACTAACGGGACTGATGACCAAAGCAGTTGACGCGCCCGGAAACACGAAAAAAACAAATTAAACCAAATTAAAGTAAACAGCGATCTCCAGAAATGTTCGTGAGAAATGGGATGGGTCCGGGATGATTTTTAAAATTATATTATCCTACTAGCCCTATATCCCTTTATCATTAATTGAAATACTTGTTTAAAAATTACGTAAGAACCAACACCCGCATTCGCGCTAATTGAGGCCCACTGCAGACAGATTCCGTCGCCCGCGGCGCGACCTACGGCGGTGGCAGCGCCTCGCGTCCGCGCGCGCTCACGTCACGCGGCCCTGCGAAGCTCATCACGCGCGACCTTGAACTTGGCGGCGAGCGCGGCGGCGGCGGCGGGGACCGAGGCCGCCCGCGCCGCCCCGGTGCCCCTCCGCCGCCCCCCCCTCGCTGCGCGGCCTGTGGATATTATGCGGAAAGAAGCTGATAAATATTTATCCAACACTAACACCTAAGGCTACACACCCACGGACAAGTGTCGCTTGGCGCGCGTGCATCGCACTGAATGTAAGTCTGTCGTACCTGCTACCTGCTTGGATAGAGAATAATGCGGCGGCGACAGGTTTGCATCAGGTGCAAACCGGGCCTGCGAGCGCGGCTTCTTTGCGTAGAGCCAAACTGAAAGTTGGGAGTGGGAGCATGATGGGAAAAGAAGGATCGCACGCTGCTTGCAGCCCTTTGTTCTAGGTACTGCTCCGGCACCATCGGAGATTGAACGGAGTACACTTTTGAAGCTACAAATAAGAGCAAAAATCGCATTTAGAATTTTCATATTCAAGGTAGCTTATAGCTCATTCTCCTCTATAGGTGGTGTCGAAAATCTGTTATCGATTGTACTCGAACCCGGATTACCTGGTCTACGAAATTTTAGAAATGATGCGAGTCCTATCAATGCAAACCCAGTACTACTCAAATTTTTAAAAAAGCCAACTGCTTGAGCGCATTGACTTATCTCATTTGATAATATCGTAGTACGTCAATTGGGTCAACTTGTAAATTGGAGTGTAAACAGGGTACTGGTCAATATGTTTACGGTCCTGTGACATCATTACCAGCTTTAGAAGTTCCTAGACCTAGCAAGTTCCGTGTCGTCGCCTCCAAATTATGGAAGCATTGATAGATGTGCAAATTTGCTATTCTATGGGACCTGCGTTCTGCCAGAAGCGAATGTGCATTTAGTTTTAAGTGCAATAACAGCATCACTAGGGATCGGATTTCAGTGCAAATGCGTATTTCCCCCCTGTATGCAGAAAGTATGATCATTCAATCAATATTTGCATGAAGCACTCGATTTCCAAATATTTTAAGACGAATTTATAATTCATATCTTTTTTTTCCTTTCCTTATGAAGCATCATATTTATGCAAATTGCTAATTGTTCTGAATATTTTGTTAAAAATACCGCTTTTTACATTTTTCGCCATATATATTTTAATACATTTAATACTTAATTTTGTTATTTGTGTTTCTATAAACAATATTAAATGTAGCAAAGATCAATTTCCTGTAAATGAATTATGCATGATATTTAACAAAAAATTAAACGCTTATTTCGAATATTACATGTTGTGGAGTCCGTTTTGAAAATCATTCACAAGCCACATGTGTTAGTCCACATAAAATTTGGGAATTTGTATGGTATATTTTACTGCTATACTCGGCGTGATTACTGCGTAAATGCTTACATATTTCAAGCATTATTAAGGCACGTAAAACCGATTCCAAATTATCACTTTTCTCTAACAGTGTGTGGGTGTCGCAGCAATGAGTAATAAACAATATCTATATTTTCATTCACTCAATATCCACATCCCGAATAGGCGGACTGTCGATATTGAAGTGAAGTCTGCTTAGTACTTGTGCCGTAACCATTCTAAATCATTCACTAGAAGATTCAATTGTGATTAATTTAAAAAAAAAAAGAATTTCAAAATATATCAATTTGTTGAAGTTTAGTATTAGTCTTAAATTCATTCCAATAATTTAAAAAAGGATTCTGAAAAAGTTAACAAATTGTTTTGTTACTCTCGTCCTACATCACGTAATAGAAAACTACCCAATTTGCTGGATTGCAAATTGGCACAATGCCTATTTTTCATTCAACATCCAAGTGTTCAAAACAGTGCAATTTCTCATTTAAATATTTGTGCCCGTTTTTGTGCCTTCTTTATCTTTGATTTGCTGTAAGTTGATGTCTGGTAAAAACGTTTTTGTGGTGTAAATCTACATCTCGACGAATATAGTACAGATGATATCTGAGGTATTCTACATTTATTAAATGCAAGGCAACCGGGTGCAAGAGATTTCCAGTAAGTCGTTAAATTCATTTCCAAATTGTCTGGAGATCTTTCAACTGAAGAACAATTGCAAAAGTTGCGAGAGAGAACTAGACTGTACTTTAAGGTAAATGACCAATAGACCTTCCCCACGTTTGCTTGTTCAATACAAGTGGAATTATTTGTCCACGTCATGAAATAAGAAAACATGTTGCAATACGCCAATTAGTCGTAACTGCCGTGACTAGGCTGTGCATGGTTCAATGCCTATAGCAGTACAAGTCCGACTATCAGAAAAGATCACGCTAATATGCTTTGTCACCTGCTTTGAGGTCACTCTTTCAAATGTCTGTTGCTGGGGAGAGTATATCGCCATGACACAAAGTTCTACAACCATCGTTTAGGGAAATTAGGGTCAGCATTCTTGGGTTCGTTGAACCAATAATGAAAAATTTCTGGGTAAAATTAATGCATAACTAATAAGAGAACTTACATCACTTGTACTTGTAGTGTGTACTTCTATAACTAAATGATCACCATTGTTATCCAAAACCTTGCTTTTTCTTTGTAAACTAACTGAAATACCCTGCATTGCCCGGGTATTTATTAACCACAACCCTCTTTTAGAGAGGAAAAGAAATGAATTTTGAGTATAATGAACGTCCGCCTTAAGCTCACCTGATCCTCCCTGGCCTGTACTGCTTCGTCCGTTCCCCGGTTCGAACGACCTCCTTCTGCCCCATCGCCCCTCCCAGCTCCACCGCGCTTCGCTTCGCCTGCCCCGCCCAAATCGACCTGCCGCATTTGAACGATTATCGCAGCGTTCTTACTATGGACTGCTGCAAACAGCTGCATTATTGCAAACTATAGAAACAACTTTCATATTTAATTACTCAAAGCGTATTTGCGTTTTCTGAATGAATCAAAAACCATCTGGATAGAAATTTTATGGGCTTTAAAAACGTTTAATTAAAGTTGGTGGATTTCCTCAATATTTTGGGATATTTGCAAAAACGTAGAAGAGTTCACATTTAAATTTACTTTTAAGGGACAATTGAGACGGGGGTAGTTTTATGAAATTTCTTTGAAATTGTAACTTCCAAAATCAAAATATTACTGGATGCTCCAACAATGTATACAAATGTATAATAAACACTCAAATAAATGCACAGAACTATTGCAGTCATTTTCAAAGTATATTTCAAGTCAAGTGATTTAAAGGCGGAAAAATTGTTTTTATTTTTTGACTGCAGCCCAGCTGTTGAAAACATCTGAAAAAAATACAACAATTTGTGTTTTAAGAGGAAAGTTTGAGTTTTTTTCGCGCCTGTTGCATGGTTCTATGACATAATCAAAATTATGTTTTGCTATTTTTTAAAAAAAATATTTTTTATGTTTGAATTTTGGGACTGAAAAAATATCAAAAATATTTATGTGATAGTATAAATTGTCTTATTTATCATATTTTTTCAGTTATATAAAATAGTGTTAAGTTGCCAAAAAATTAAAATTAAAAAAACACGTTTATAACTAGAGGGGTGTGGGTGGTGGGAAAAGGGTAAGAAACCTTTCAAAGATATTATTTTTATGTTATAATTATAATGTAACACTCATATGTCATTTGGTTTGGGGGAACTTTTTACCATCTTATCCGAGAGTACCCTTTCATTAAGATCGGAATAAAACTGTAGATTTGTATGAAATAAACAAACAAACGTTCCTCTTAATGCAAAAAATAAAATAATAATAATAATAATAATAATAATAATAATAATAATAATAATAATAATATGAAAAAGTAGCCCATGAAATATCCGACAAAACACATACCATTCAGTGAAAACCGCAAAGAATTAGGTTCATCCGCTCGAGTGATGATCGCGGACATTCAGATACACAAAATTCGTAAAAACAATATTGATTTGTATTTTATGTAATCTAAATAAGCATAGATGAGATTATAAAAGTGCCGTTATTCTGAAATCACAGACACTCTAATTTTATTTACACTACAATTATTTTGAGTCTTATTTGCTCTTGATACTAGATTACATTCTTCCAAACTGTGAAACCAAGTTCACACATTACAACTACATTACGATTTGGCAGTTGGTTATGCTTTTATCAAATGTTTCCCTGAATGTATGTAATTAAGACATACATTTCACTTACAATTTGTTGTATATTGACACAGTCACACCGGACGCACCTAACACGACATTTTTCGATCTCGGAATGAGATATAAACGGTTTATATATGCATAGGCTTTGTGATACCACGCTTAATGTTCAGATAGGGTCGCATTTAATAAAGTTTTGAGGACAATAAGAATTAGGGCTCTGAAAACGAATAGTTTTTACCTTTTATAAATAAAATGAAAGATTTGATTAATAATAATAATAATAATAATAATAATAATAATAAAATGTATTAATACCGAAATTCGTTTATTTTTAAAGTGATTTATAACGATTAACCCAATTGTGCAAACAGCTACAGAGATCAATACTGTGTTAGGATTAGATTCAAATTCCGAGAAATCCAGGGACATTTTCATATTGTAGTCTTTATGATAAGTGAAAATCACAAGAAAGGTGATAATTGTCAGCGTTTCTGAAGGTATCTAGACAAAAAAATGAACGGTGTCTCAAGAGTGTCTCTCAGGATGTGGTGTGTTGAAAGAGAAGATAGTGTTATTCAGAAAGCAATATATTTTAAAAACAATCTGCAAAACAAACTGGAAGCATACGAGTAATTTTACTATAGAATTCTTCGAGGAAATGAATAAATCAATTATTAAATGAGTACAACAGAGCATCTAAACGGGTCGCATTTGAAGAGTGCAACGTCAATAATTGACTGCTGGGCCAGACAAAGAATGAATAGCATGGAAAATGAGGTCCGAAACCCAGAAAATATTTCCCTAGTATATGCTGACAAATTATAACAATTTTAAAAGAAAAAAACTTTTAAGTTGCATTTTTGAATGGTCTGAGGCTGTTTGGTACGTAAGATTTTGAATAGTCAATACCATTAAAATAAAAATCAATACATTCTGTTGTACGAAATTACAGTAAACTCAATTGCTCTGAATTATTTCAAAAAAGTAACATAAATGCACATTGAATGGTGTGGACTTTCTAGACATAAAACGCATGATTATTCCGGCTTTATAAAAGATAATATTGTATTACAAGTGCATATATACTCTATAACGTACCAAAGTATCGAACTTACATGATTTATCACCATCAGTCAAGTGCTCGAATAACTTAAAAATTAGAGTAACTTTAACTGATCACTAAACTATGAATTCAATGTAAGGTTTAGAGAATTAAATAGATGAGGTCATGAAACGAAAATAGATGTTTTTGAAGATGGATCAACAGCAGCCATCAGTTTGTGATTCAGAAAGTAGAAAGATTAGATCTCAGAGCACCCATCCAACAATAAAAACTGCCATGTTCCGAACGATATGTGTCTAGCTTAACACCCGTCTTGATCAGTCAATGAATCAGCATACCATGAGAGAGAGAGAGAGAGAGAGAGAGAGAGAGAGAGAGAGAGAGAGAGAGAAACCACCACTTAAAATCTCCGTATCGAGAATGGATTCCGAGGCGGATCGTGTGTAATCTACTCCTAATATGGGGCGCGGCGCGGCGCAGAAAGCCTGGTGACCTTGCACTGACCTAGGACACGCGGCGCTGGCGGCGGCGGCGGAGATGGCTGTAGCGGCAACAGGTTCCAGATGAGCGGTGGCGGCGGTGACGCGGAGGGGGAGGTGGCGTGGGCGGCGCGGGGGCGGCGCGGGGGCGGCGCGGGGCGGCGCGGGGGCGGCGCGGGGGCGGCGCGGGGGCGAGCGGGGGCGCCGGAGAGGGCCCGGAAAACGCGCGCGCTGATCGACTCCAGATGCTGCAGCGGCGATGGCGAAGGTGACGGCGGCGCTGCGACCTTCCTTCATTAAGCTGCATACACACCCCTAGCACCGTGGCGTGACTCACAGAATTCCGGATGGCGGGACATCGTTTTAAGCGGCTCCCCTTTGAAATATGTGGTCAATTTGCGGAGCGATATAACAATGTTAAAATGAAATACTAAATCATTGGTTTGTAGTTCCGCAGACATAACTAAGTCCTAAACCAACCAAGCGAAGTTTAGGACTTAGAGAAACCGGCGCAATTAACAACAGCGACAGCTGTCTCGCGCGTTTGCACCGGGGCGGAGTAGTCTGGTTTACTCATGTTCGTGTTCAAAGTAATGAAGAATTTTTGCGTAATTAGTACTCAATGTTAATTAATCAGCCCAATTAGTTTTTCTTTGGATAATTTTTCATTGAACATTACGTTAATCACACGGAAAGCACTTAATAATTTCGAATCATTAACTATTCGAAACATTATGCATTGCGTTGTATTTTATGTGAATCTAGAAGTTAAAGAAAAATTCCTGGACGTTTTTCATTAAATCAAATAATGTCATGTACTCATGTTGAAAAATTTGTTGTGTATGCAAGACTAGAATCTGTGATTACTGTTAGGGACTCAAAATACTTCCATTCTTCATATCGTTATCAAAAAATTTATTCATGAAATTATCGAATGCGTCGGCATTTTCCCGTGATTTTAAATGGATTTTCACGTGTATTGTTGAACATACGAGTAACGTGTCATTATAAAAGGGTCATATATACGTCTTCGGGCCTCGGTCTATATCAACGCTTCAGTTTTCAGTTGCACCAAGTATACCAATAGCTCTGTCTCTTACTCTCCGAAGCAAAACAAAGCACAGTGCTGCTCTCATCGCCAGTCGCACACTCCGCTTGGTCGGGTTATAAGAGGTGAAAACATAAACATGCTGTGAAACAGCTCTGTGAGTCATGGATGATTTTGACGATTAATTATATCGGAATCGTTTTATAATACGCATCAATTTCACTAGAAGGGAAGAACGGTAATCATTCAACATTTGATAATAAACTATGTTTCAACGGTAAGAAACGTTTCTTGCAACGAACTGCAAACAAACCCTTTGGCTTATCGGCAGATTAGCTATCCTCCTTGATTACAGAATATATCAAGGGGAAATCTATACTTATGGGTTTCTAAGTGTAGTAATAAGCTAAAGTGCCATTCCTTTACAGTACTATTCCCTTTCTAAGACATTCTCTTAAAAGTGAGGGAGGTTCATAAAGCAGCGTGAGTGCCGAGGAGAGAGCGAAGGTGCGATCCAAATGGCGCAAGCGAGGGTCTTCCGGCCTTCAACGCAGCACATTGGATCCATTGGGTAGCGACGGGCATTAGCGCGTCGATTAATCGAACAATAGGCAAATATTTTGACAAAGTTTTACAATGGCAATGTATCTTGCATTTAATGATCGAACTTATTAAAGAGACGCAGAGGATGAATTTTGCGCAATCTTCTAAGTCTTAGCTATTGTCCAGTAATTCTGATTTCAGATTCAGATTCAGCGCGTCGGTATACAGAGAAAAACATGTGTGAAGTCTTTGAGTCTGACAACAATTTCCGAAAACAAAAAAGTACAATGTCACGATGTTCCTTTTTGCGAGATAAAAAAACATTGGAGGGCGGTGGCGCAATTCTGGCTTCAGATTCGGGTTCAGTGCATCGAAATACATACAGAAAAAACATGTGTCAAGTCTTTCGGCCTGACAACTTTTTTGTGTACCTGTGTAATTTTTCAGAGTCGACGATTTCCAATAGTCCACATAATAAATCAATGCTGTCGTGTGTTTTATTCGAAACTGTAGAAATTAAAAGCAATTATCTCAACCTTTGTGATTACACTGCAAAAAAGGAAACGCTAGAAACGTTACGATAAAAAGTACTAGAAATGCACTTTAAGGAAAATCGCAAGCCGTAAAAATATTTTTTCATGCTGTTCGTAACTTATCCTTCAAGGTATTTAAATGAGGAAGGTTTATAAATCATGCTTTGAAAATGTATTTCTGCTTGTTCAAATAAATATTACTGTTGTGTTTAGGCAAGATGCCAGAAGTTAAATTTCAGGTGAAGTAAAAAGAAGTTTTAACTTGTTCATTAATTAGCTATATGCAATTATTATTAATATTATTTTCCAATATAAACTGAACTTTTTGAAGAAGAAAATGATATGAAGATTATAAAAGAAAGTAAATGTTTGGAGGTGGAAAATTTCTCTCACCACACCAGAATGAATTGCATGATTGATTGATTGATTGATTGATTGATTTTTTCGTGTTTCCGGGCGCGTTAACTGCTTTGGTCATTAGCCCCGTTAGTGTAGTGCATGTTTTTTCTCGGACGATAGCGGTAATCTTTTCCCGCTGGATGGCGAGATCCGGCGCCGACCTACCGTCGGCTAGTGGGGTTTCCCCCTAACCAGGACTCTCCCACCAGCGGGGCACCGCCCCAGCCGGGACAAGCTCTATGCTCCCGACCGATCTCCCGAAATATGGGGTAATGCATGTTTGTGTAAGTGTGTGTGTGTGTGTAAGGGGAGGTGATAGGACAAGGAAGAGGAAGGCTAGATCGCGCGCGGTCCGTGGCCCGTTTGATAGGGTAGTGCTCCGGCATTCGCCCGGTGTTGATCGAAGAAACCACGGAAACCTATCGATCAGAGCAGCCGGCCGCTAGAATTATCCTCCAGACAGCGACTGAATTCGACCTAGCTGGAAAGCTAGTGTCGAAAATCATGCCGCCGCCAGGACTCGAACCTACGACCTCCCGGTCAGAGGCGCTGTAGTGACATCAGTTGATGCACTGAGCTACCGCTCCCGGTGAATTACATGGTTAATCGGCAAAGGTGGATCAGGGCATCAACCGATGACACTGCGGAGCCTCTGACAGGGAGGTCCTAGGGTTCGAGTCTCGACGGTGGCAGGATTTTCGACACTAGCTTGTTCAGAAGAGAATTCTATCGACCGGCTGCTCTGATCGGTAGTTCCCTCAACACCAGGCGAATGCAAGAGCAGTACCCTATCAAACAGGCCACGGACCGCTGGCCAATTTTCTTTCCTCTTCATTACCTTTTCCTCTCTCCATACATACACACATTTACACTCACATTTACTACACTACCAGACATGTCGGGAGACCAGTGGGGAGTTTCGAACTTGTCTCGACTGGGGCGGTGTCCCGCTAGTGGTTTGGAAAATGTAGTAGCTGGGTTGGAAAATCCCCGCAAGCCGACTTAGGTAGGCATCGAATATCGCCAGCGGGGGAAGATCACCGCCACCTCCCGCGATAGATAAACCTGTACTTCACTTGTGGGATTAGTGACCTCAGCTGTTGACCCGTCCGGAATCGCTAATCAATCAATATATAGGGTTAATACTAAATACAAGCCAATACTCTGAACAGAATAAAATCTCGTTTTCCCAAAGATATTTTCAGACCCCCCTGATTCAAATCTCCCCACATGTCCTCTCGTAACATTTTATTTAACACCCCTCCAAACCCTTAACAATATCAAACTTAAACTATCTTCCTTTCTCACCTCACCATAAAACATAAATTTTTGTCTTTCTTGGAGGTTTAACACCTCAATAAGACAATCAACTTAGGAAATTTTCCAAGAATTATGTATATGTATTCACAACTCTGTAGGACCATCTGGTCGAGCAGATAGAAATAAATTTTTAAAAGAATGTATATCGTGCCAGATCTCGAGTCCTATTCATTTCCGGTAATGTCATTCTAATATCAGTACGCATGTTGGAACAGGGACGTTTTTAATAGAAATTTGAGAGCAGTGTCTCTTTATTCTCCAGCAATTGCAAAACGATTATATTGGCAATGAAAACTTCTTTAACTTAACAATACAACTAAATATTTTTCCTTTTAAAATAACACGATAATATAAAACAGTCTCATTTTGTTAATTACATTTTTTTAAACCTTTATTCATTCTCAATGACACAAATGATCAAGCATTAGTTTAGTTTTTGAAACTATGAAACTATTTGAAGCGCTTCCACTCACAAATGCAATAACATTTACAAATTACTAGAAAAGTGCGTTTTAAAGACAAGATATTTCAAAGAGTTATTTCAAAAAATTACACTTGTGTAATTTTTGAAAAAATGAAAGGATACAGCAAAATGAATTGTAGGTATCATAAACACTGAAATTAGCACTCTATCAACGAAAATTATGAAGAAAAAATTTGGAGCCGCTTTTGAGAAAATGTTGTTTCAGCGTTTCGAAAAATGCCGAATTTTGAGCTCGTTTTCACAGAAAATATGAGAGTTTTTGAGAAATTTTATAGGACATTATTTAAAGCATATGTACTTTTTTATGTACAATACTGTGAACAAATCGCCGCTAACGTAAATATTACCGACGTGAGAGGCTACTCAAAAAATTACATTTTTGTAATTTTTGAAAAAGCAAAATAGGGCAAAATGGCGTTCATTGCATCTCGTAGTACTCATTTCATCTCATCTCACAATTCATTTAGCACTATCCCTAACAAATGTTGAAAGAAAAAATTTGGATCAGTTTTTGAATAAATCCTTTCATTATTATTTTTTTTAATTGCACATATTGCACGCAATACTGCGCGAAAACTACTAAAAGTTTCAAAAAAAATGTACATGAACTTAATGAAAGATCTCTACCTTTTATTTTGTAGTCGTAGGAAAATGCCGAAAAAATTGAAACTTTTGAAATTTTCCAACATTTAGCATTAACAGTGAAAATCGGTCGTATGCCACTTTTATACGTGTATTCTCTGTTCTTTTTCTCTCTAAAAAAGATGGAGCCGTTTTTGAGAAAATTTTCAAAATAACTCACGGGCTTCATGTAAATTACCTCTCAAATTTCAAAGAATGATTTTCAAAATTTTAAAGCTTCGTCTCGATCCAGATCGACTAGGGTTTCTTCAATTTTGAAAATATCCTACGCATGGTTTATGCGCTAGTGGTGTTGACGGACGGACGGACGGAAGAAACGGACGTTTTGCCGTCAATTGATTTTGCAGTATCAAGAACCTACAGGAACAGGGATACACCACGTGTTTGAGGCTTTTTTTCTTAATTTAGCAACTTACCACTTTACCAATATCATGGCCCACTAACGAGAGTTTTTCTCCCGAAAATCCGCCGTTTTTTCTCGCATATTACTCCGTATATACATACGCATACGAGCAAGTAAAAATCAAAGGGGATTAAATTTCTCGAAAACGAAAAACATTAGGAATAATATATCTACATTCAGAGATACACTCTTTGATCTCTACATTATATTACTTGCCCCATGATTCCTCACTGTTAAGAGAAAACTGCATTTCGATATCCTGTACCGTTAGTTATGAAGTTATGAGGGTGGCCCATATTTGGTGGGAAACTTGTGTGTTCAACGTATGTGTTGTGCATTTTCACACAAGTGAACGAACGTGAAAATTAATACGCTCTTGTCGGGTTTGCTTTTGGAATAGAGCGTAAGTGTTGTACGAAAAGTGCGTTTTCCGTGTCTTTGTTATGAACCAAGCGCCATGAATCCATCCTCAAATGTCACTATCTGAGACTTAGCACGTGGCTGTGCGACGGCCTTTTCAGAGCCTGAGCTCGCCAAATACATGAAACACGAGTTCCGCGGATCATCGAAAAACTGAGGATTACGTATTACGTGTCTCGCACTGCAAGGCAATACAACTCTCATTTGTATTTACTGCGTGTCGTAGCATTACGATGTCGGGAAAAAACGAAATATGTACAATTGCACGACTTTAACCAAAACCATTTTAGTAATGCTGCATATTTTTGGTTGCTAAGTGGCGAGTACAAAGAGTAAGCCTCGCGCATCACTGATGCGATTCCTAAAAATACAAAGGTTCAGGTAGCTTCACCTCACGTCAACCGTGTGAAAATGGTTTAGTCATTAAATGGAAAAATCCTCATCATGTGATTTCCATTACTCAAATGGAAGAATGTTGTGTATAGAGAATCTACATTCCTTTTTGAGGACAACGTATTACGTGTTCACGCGTTCCTGAAGAGGAGGAGTCAGTGGCCAGACTCTTGGACGCTCTTCGTTCTCCTCCTTGCTTCCCATAGTTTAGAAATCGATTTCAGAGTTGGCAAAGACAGTTTCAAATGACTGTTCTAAAAATGCTTGTTCATAATTATTGTAGTATCTTGCTCACTACACTCTAGTGAGGGATTCGTATTCGCATTTAATTTGTAACGGTGGATTGACAGAAGGTCACGATTTAACCTTATTCCGAAAAATTTCTTTGCCTCGGTGCTTCTGAGACCTAGCATTGTTGATCAGGAAATATCATTACCGTGTCATATTCAGAGGGTTTTCGAGATTTTTCCACCGGGCTATTTATGGCACATTTTATGAATAATTTCTCCTAGTGACATGACAATGAACTATTTGGTTAATTGAGAATTTCGGTTACTTTGTTTACTAGAATGTCTGCTAATTCATTACCTTGCAAATCACTATGACCAAGAACTCTACATAACTAAACTACCCTTCTTGCCGTTCAGAAAACGTGTAAGCTAAAAGACACTCGTGATTTTTCATATTGACGGTTGTAAGAAGACATTCAATAATAGTCCATATAACCCAATAATAGTACAATAAACCATCTTTAAAAAACGAAGGAAGCTTTGTAAGGATACTACGAAATATTACATATTTCATAACTTCCCGACGTCGCCATTAAATACTTGTGGACCACGAGGTACGTTTTATGAACATGCTCTTTGGGTTTATTTATAGTATCATCAGAAAACTGCAGCCGCTAGTTAATTACGCGAATAGACTTTATCACTCCAATATGATTTCATTTTTCTGCCATCAACTGCGAACGCGAATTTCGCGCATGATCTCATTCTCGGAACGACCAAAGAACGCAGCCAACGTTATGCGAGCGGAGCCATGAGGTCAGCGTGTCATATAACGCGTGAACGCATAGCGTCGCACGTTCCATTAACTGTGCTTCGCCGAAAGCGAAGTTGTGCGCCGCGTGGAGTGAAGCACATGAGTCGCACAATGAGTCGCGCGCGAATTTCCGGCGAAGTCCGGCAAAAAGCTGCCAGGCACTTGCAGCGCCTGACTTTGACTTGTGTGTGCCCTAGGCTGTCAAATGTTTTAGCGCCCGTTTCATTTGCTTTTTTAAACATTAAAGCTTTTTTTTATATTTTGAAAACAATTGTTGTACGATATTTTAACCGACGAAAATATTGTATACGTATAAATAATTGATTATACGTACACATATAAATATTTTTCACCACAATATTGATTTAATAAATATACGATATTTTTGTATTTATTTTATCTGTATATATCAATGGATATATTTGATTAATTAACACTTTCGTTTGTCACAAATAAGGAAAGAAATATTTGAATAAAATACATTCAAAAGTTCGCCTTAAGAAATTTTTAATCCTCAGAAATTTGTTCGCCCCCCCAAAAATTGCGCGCCCCAGGCTGCAGCCTACTCAGCCTGTTCGGTAATCTGGCACTGGGCACTTGCAAGGGGTGGGGAGCTGCGCGGCGCACACGTAGCCATTCATAGAAAGGCGAGCAGCTGCAAGAAAAAAAAATATCACCTTAAGGATAATTCAGCCTGGACATTTGACATTGAAACACCTATCTGAACATCAGAGAGCTATCCTGAAAGTAAAACTACGAAGACTAGAAAATATTTTTAAAGCTATATTTTCGCAAGAACATATTACATCTTTACATCATACATTTAGAATTTTTTCAACCTTATCACTTCCAATAATATCTCGTACGTCACCAAGCGCACTCGGGTATAAGAGGTCAACAATTTTTCATAATATTCTATATAATCTGAAGCAAAATCGATGCAACATTTGCTTGGTATTGTATCTAACTACAAGGTCCGCTGTTTCTTTGGTTACTATTACTGTCTGTCAACTCGCATTAATTTTCAAAGAATCTTATTCATTAACTTTTTTATTCAGACTCTCTCTCTAAAAGTTTTATTTTCTTTCATTGGCAAGTGCTAGGACACAATCGGCGGGATGTGCCTGGCAGCGCGGCGCGGTGCGTCGGGCGATTGAAGCAGCATGACGCGTCCTGCTAATTCAGGCGACAGGCCGCTCGCCCAGCTAAGGTCTTCATACGCTTTACGAGGGGCCGCCGCCGCCGCTGCTCAAAGTGTTTATTCCGGGCTCAGTTAACGCCAAGCCACTCGCCGGCCAAAACGTTCGAGATTTCACAAGGTTGTTCGGGAGGGGCTCTTCAAACGCGACTTTCATTCGTAAGGTTTTCTTTTAGCTAACCATCTGAGAGGAGCGTCACGGTGGCGCTGGTAGAGTTGCCAATGTTTTACAAAAAAAAATAAAGAAAAAACCCACACCAAACAAACCTTTATATGTAACAATGTGACAAAATATAGAATGTTTATTACAAATTTAATGATTGTCCGATGTACTTTTATTGATACATTTTGGTCATAATATAATTATTGATAAAAATTATGATAAAATATTCCAATTATTTAAAAACAATCAGAATCGAATTGGAAACAGTCACTTTAATTAAAATTAAACACACATAAACTCTGTTCATTTTTCACATTTTGTCTTGAACTACGTTTGGGAGATCATTGCGTCTCCATCATCAGGTACATGTTGTGGCTAAAATTACAATTAAAATACGTAAATATTTTATACAGGAATACATGACTTTAATCACTGTAAAAGAGGGAAAACTTAGTGCAAGCAGAAAGCAACAGTATGAATGGAAGCTTGCCTTTCATAATTTATAATTCGTAATTTTGCTAGGAATCGAGGGTTTTTCAATGCAAATATTAATGAGTGCATATATAAAAGTCATAACCAGCAATCATTTGAAACATGTATCTCTGTACAAAAGTAGTTGTGCTACAACAGCACATAATGCCTAACATTATGTGTAACTGCTCAGCAATATTACATGTTTGAACCAGCAATATTTTCTTTCCGCGCCGAGACTAGAACTCAGGTCCATCGAGTTATCTCGCTGAGTGCTTTACTGCTATTTCACGTACTCGCTCTGACTTACTTGGGCCGACGCTTAAAAATCTAATTGTGTCTCGCATTATTTCCGACACGCAGTTTTCGAAAATTCAGAGAGCACAACGAATTTGAGGCCAGTGCTTTTCTTTTAAGCGCCCCTTTTTTATCCGTGGAAAGAAATTTAAAGAAAACATTTGAACCGGTTTTTGAAAAAATGACTTCTTTTATTTGCATTAATTTTAAACAGAACTTACGCAAAAACTACGTGTGTTTTTCTCAAAAATTGCACATAACCTTTTTCAAACATCTAATTTTTAGAACATTTTGTTTAAGGCAAAATCTTTATCTTCAATATTGTAATTTTGAAATGTGAACTTTTTGCAATATTCAAAAATACAGAGTTCGCCGAAAATGAGACTAGCTCCTATTTGTTTTACCGTCCATTGACACTGTGATAACCCAGAAATCCAGGGTTTCAATTAAATGGGAAAATCGGTATTAAGCGTTAGTAATAATGGCAATGTATGTAAGCTCGAAAGTCAAAGAATACGTTGTTAGGACAACCGATCAACAAAGAGAAATATTCCATGCTTGGTGTCGTAGCGCTGTTCATTTGGGGAGACACGGCCCCGAAGACATTACATGTGAAAGGTGTGAGAAGGGCATTGAAAGTCGTGATTTTCGAGGATGATGGAAATAACTCTCTAAAAAACTACCAAACTGAATACATCGAAAGCATTCGGTGCGGTGCGAATATTTGCTCAGCATATGCTGGGGTATTAATTAAATGAAAGTGAAGTATTTGTGATTAATTTTCATAGCTTGGCTTTGTGCAGAGTAAGAAGCCGAAGTAATTATTCGCACTGAATTACAATGATAATTTTTGTTATTGTAATTTGGAATTTAAATTGAAATAGACTCCGTGTTTCGAAGGGACTTATATTAAGACAGCTCCGTAGTTGGGAGGAATTTTCAATAAGTTAGCTGAAGGTAGACGGTCGCGCGAAGGTGTTTCATCCGATGGCCAGGGCAGGTCGCGACCGCGAATTAATTTAATGGAAATTATTAAATCTTATAAAGTAGTAAATAGTTGAGTATATTCTGGAAACATTTTTAATTTATTCTATTGATAGGCAAGAACACGATAATAGGGATATCGAGGACATTCACGGACAACATCCACCCGAATTCATCCGAGAAGGATATCTGAGAATTCATGGCAGTAAGCTTACGAACTTTATTCAAATCCGTAGGGAACCTTAATGTTTGTACAGAAGAAAAAAGTTAATCAATTCATTAATGAGCTCAATAGAATTTGTAAAAATGTCAGAATAAATCTTAAATTTTTATTTTTTGAGAGAAGAAAAGGCTGATAATTTATAGTAGTTGCCATCAATTCAATAATTGTTTTTAATCAATTCAACTTCCAGAAATCGTAATTCTGTATTGAATGCAACGGTCCACACGCAACAGGTAAGGAGTAAAATGTATGTCGAAACCCATGATTAAAAGTAAAAGTGAAATTAATAAAATAATGTTTAATATTGAGAGAATTTATGAGCAGAGCAGGGCTACGGAAGAAATAATTGATAATACCAGAGGAAGTAATCCCCTTCATAATATTATATAATTGTCTGTAAATAATAACAAGATTTAGTAATATTAAATATCGTAAAGGGAGGGAATATCATACAAAGATCATGTTTTCGTTATCTCAATCCATACAAAGAGAAAATGTAAAGAAAGAATTTGGAGCCGCTTTTGAGAAAATAATTGTTTAAAATTTGTCTCATTCTCGCAAAATTACGGGAATGCTACTCATGTTTTCGAAAAATTGTACTTCACCTTATTTCAAGATCTGTCTTTAGGTCAAGATTTCATTCAGGGAACAATATATCTTCAATATTGTAGTAGTAGGAATATGTCAAAAAATAATTATGAACTTTTGCAATTTTCAAAAAAATTAGGGATTTCAACAAAAATGAGACTTGCGCCATTCTTTTATGTCTTCTTTACGCTTATCCGAGGACAAAGTTTAATCAAAGCATTCGGAGCCATTATTGAGAAAATATTGACAATGTTTTTGAAGCTTCAAGTGAAGTATCCCCATCAATCAAAATACACTTGTTTAAAACTCAGAACTAAGAGTTTATTTATATCGATTGGCGAATATCAATTACGGAGAAAATCGGCTTAGGTGCTAGCGTTGACCAGACACACACACGGACAGACAGGTAGACAGACGTTTTGCTGACAGTCGAGTTTTCGGTATCAAGAAGCCACAAAACATGGATCTGACAACACAAGATATTAAAACAAATATTTTCCATTGGAAAATTAAGAGCTGTTTTAAAAAAGTTTGTTTTAGCGCACTTGAGAAAATGAGCATTTTGAATCTAATTTTAATCCAAAACTTTCAAGTTTCCGAGAAATTTTATGAGAAATAATTTGAGTAAATGTACTCACAAATGAAATAATTTATTCGAAGTGCCTGTAATGTAAATATTGAGATGAGAAAGATTAAAAAATCTTTTGTTTAATTTTTTAATTTATTTCATCTTTTACAGTGAATTTAGCAGTATCCGTACAAAAAGTATAAAGAATAAATTTTGGACCCGTTTTTGAAAAAAATATTTTTTCAGTATTGACCATATTGCACTCAAGATTAGGGGGAAACCAGTTATAATTTAAAGATATCTGCATGATATTAATTAAAGAATTGTTTGTACGGAACAAATTTAATGTGAAGAAAAATACACTTTTATATTGTAGTTGTAGGAAGACGCCGAAAAAATGCAAAATTAAAATTCAGAGTTAACAGGGAAAATCGGATCTACGCCATATTTATAAGTGTTTTTCACTCTATTTTTTACAAGTAATTTAAAGTAAAAATTTGGTGCCACTTTTGAGAAAAGTTTGAAAATGCCCCAGGCAGAATATTTTTAAAAATCAATATCTACCTGTCTGTCTCTGTCTCTCTCTTTCCTTCTCTTTCCGTCTGTCTGTGTGTCTCTCTCTGTCTCCGACTCTCTCTCTCTCTGTCTCCGACTCTCTCTCTTGTCTCCGACTCTCTCTCTCTGTCTCCGACTCTCTCTCTCTGTCTCCGACTCTCCTCTCTGTCTCCGACTCTCCTCTCTGTCTCCGACTCCCTCTCTCTCTGTCTCCGACTCCCTCTCTCTGTCTCCGACTCCCTCTCTCTCTGTCTCCGACTCTCTCTCTGTCTCCGACTCTCTCTCTTTCTCCGACTCTCTCTGTCTCCGACTCTCTCTCTCTTTCTATCTCCGACTCTCTCTCTGTCTCCGACTCTCTCTGTCTCTCTTTCTGTCTCCGTCTCTCCGTGTCATTCCGCCTCAGTCTCTCGTCGTTAATATTTACATTACTGGTAATTTTTATACATTGTTTCATTTGTGAGTACACGTGTTTCAAATGATATTTATTAACATTTCTCGCTCAAATGACATTTTCTCACAGACATTTTCTCAGAAAAGGATCTAATGTTTTCAAAGAAAATTTGTGTACTGAACTACGCTTTACTCTCCTCTAATATCCTTAAAAATCATATTTGAAATTTACTATTAGGGGGCCGATAAATTGAGGAACTGCGAAAAGGTTTGGTGGCAATACATAGGCAGCTGGGAAGAGGGTGGGGTAAAACGGACAAATTAGCCCTGACGCAAGAGACCACGACGCAAGAAAAGCTAGCCCAGACGCAAGAAAACTAACTAGTATAGAACGTCTGTGCCCCTCTGTTGCACCCCTAGTTTAAAAAAGTCGGCTATGGATATTTTTCAATAATTCTCTGTTATTGAGGATAGAAGAGCCGAGCAACTTTTTTTTCCAAAATTTCTACATAATGTGAACTTGCATAGCACAAATAAAAAATGTCAACAACAAAGTACCCGCCGCCAGAAGCGCAGGGTAAACTAGTTTGAATATATTTCAATAACAACTCAACTTGTGGTCAAGATAACACCTACACATTCTGGCTGATTTTTACCTGGCAAAGGCGTTTGTTTACCTCTGCGGGATGAGTCATCCACGCACCGTGCGGAGAGGTCAAGACACAAACCGCAGGGGGGAGGGGCGGCATACGGGCGGAAGAGCGTTCGCGTGGCCGCGCGCCGGAAGCCGAGCGCAGCAAGGCGTGGGAGGAGCTCGGGTTCCCACGTGACTCACTCGCTGCGCCCGCTGCGCCCGGGAGCCGGTTGGCGACGGCACGCTCTGGGCCGCGAAGGCACCACACAGCGTTCTTTCACAGATTTCCAAGCGAGGGTTTCAATTGACAAAATTAACTGAATAAGTAAAATATGTTGAAAAAATAAATAAATAAAAGTAAAATAAAAAGAAAGCATATCTACAAATCGGACGATGCCGACTCGAGATACTCGGTAACAATCCGTTTACGTCCTACGTGACGAAAGAAACAGATTATATCTGCAAAAGCCAAATGTATGGAAAATGATACTTACATATGGCTGTACAGGAGGTCATGCGATCTCCAGCTAAATCCATCTTCAAAATACGTTCTTATCACGTTCTACATCGAAATATATTTAATTTAGTACAAGAGGATGTCTCAAAGTCACATGTAAGTTTTAATCTCATTTTGTTGTCTTGTCTCCCGCAGATTCGTGAGCCAATATTTTCTTTTATCTTGCATATTTAATTATATCAACATTGCAAAACATTAAGATTTATAAAGATTGTTCTATAAAATCAGTCCGAAATCACAGATTGGTATCACTGATAATTCACCTTCTCTCCACTAAAGTGTTTATTTTAGGGAAATATTTTTTTTCTCTTTGAACCTTCTGCTGTTGCTGTTCTCCTTTGGGCCCAGTGTGCGGAGTGGCGGAGGTTCAGGGCTCCATTCACCCCGCTGCGCCTCGTAATGAAGCAGCTCTCGCACAACAAGCGGTGGACGGTGTAGAGTGGGCAGAATTTCGGCTTCTTCTGCAAGGCAGCACAAATATCCGCTGCAGACACTGTGCCCCAGTTGTTAGTGAAGTTTCCTAATATTTCTTGTTTAAAATATAATGAAAAGTGTTGGCAAAATTCAATAAATAATTATGCAAAAAATACTTACAATGCGTACGATTGTCTAAGTAAATTATCTTCTGCTTTAAAATCAACTATAAAATTTTCAACTGCATCTCACAGCAGCAGTGGGAAAGAAATATTTTTTTCAAGCAATTTTGTTACATTGTTTCGTACGAAGTCCTGCACAAGATATTAACTGTCCACCATAGATTTCCTCGTATTTTTTATTCTGAAACTGCTTTTCCATCTGAAAGTATTTGTTTTTCTTAAGGGCAATTTAAAAATGCATTCCCGAATCATATATTCTCCGCAAAATTTTTTTGGCTGTTAAAGGTCTGTCCTAGGACCAAATTTAGCGGCACAATCATTATACTAAAAAGAAAAAAATATTTTACTGTTTCCAAACTTCATTTAGGTATGCAAAACAATTGTACAAAATATTGTATATACAGTACCTTGCCATATTATTAGACCCAAGCTGAAAAATAACATTTTTCACATTTTTCTTGTTCTAATTATTAATTATTGTACGCAGTGAATGCTGCGGTAGTTGCTTAGAATCTTATATATAGTATTTTAGCGTTTGTGACACTGATTATATATTTAGTCGGTTGGGAACACTGTTCAATGAGAAAATGCTATATAACCTAAAAGACAGCGTGTCAATTGCATCGTGAAATTCGATAGTTTGTTGTGATTAAACAAGTTCAAGTTAATTCAAATTGCGCCAGGTAAGTTCTTTGTTAACATTTTTTCACTGTTCGATGTATATATTAAGAGATTGTAGAGATTTGTGATTAAGATACAATTTTCAGAATGGGAAGAAAGAGTGATTTGTCGCCAATGAAAGTTGGTCGAATTGCCGGCTTGTTGAAAGCTAAAAACATGACTCAATACAAAATAGCTGAACTTGTAGGAGTTTCACGTAGTTCAGTAAAAAATAGAAAAAGAAAAATCTATCTTGGTGATGATTTAAAAGCTAAACGCAAAGGTGCGCGTGGTCGTCATAGAATAACATCAAGGAGAAGTGACAGAAAAATTCGAGATATTTGCATTAAAAATCCATAAATACCTTTAAAATTCCTAACAAAAGGAGTTTCTGAAGCAGGCATTTTAATATCCCAAAGAACATTGCAGCGAAGATTAGCTGAAGATGGCCTAATCGGTCGAAGACCAGCACGCAAACCAAAACTTACACCAAGCATGATCAAGAAACGTTATCAATGGACACAAAAATACAAGAATTTCACGATTGATGAGTGGAAAAAAGTAATTATATGCTATATATTCCTTTTATTATTATATTTAAATGTTGATTTGTATTTGGTGTAAATATTTTTCATATTTTACAGGTGAATTTTTCAGATGAATCACTTTTCCAAGAATTGGTCGAAAAATCTAAGTTTGTCAGGCGAAGGTCCCATGAGAAATACAAACCAGAGTGCATTGTACCAACCATCAAACATCCTCCTTCAGTCATGGTATGGTCTGTAATCAATATTAAGGGTCCAGGACCTTTGCACTTTGTAGAAGGTGCAATGAATGCTGAAAAATACGAGAACACAGCTACTACCTCAAATTAAAAAGTGGCTCAAAAAAACAGAAAAATCTATTTTCATGCACGATGGTGCCCCATGCCACAGAGCTAAAAGGATAAGCACATTTTTAGCTAAAAAGAAAATTACTGTTCTCGACTGGCCAGGAAATTCTCCTGATATGAACCCTATCGAGAATGTTTGGGAGTTTACAAAATCTGAAGTTCGCAAACAAGCACCTACTACTAAGGAAGAGCTCATTCGGGTACTCAATCAGACCTGGAAACATAGCCCAGAGATACAAATGAAAATTGAAACGTGTAATAAACAGCATGCCTCGACGTATTCAAGCTGTGTTAGCAGCTAAAGGTGGCCATACAAAATATTGATTCAAACAAAAAAAAATAATTTTCAGTGTATTAATTACTTATTTTCATGTAAATAAATATTTTTTCCAAGAAAACGTGCTATTTTTATTTAGTGATAAATTATTTAACCGAAAGAAGTGCCTTGAAAAAAATTATCGTACTGAAAATGATGAAAACATTATTTTTAAGTTTGGGTCTAATAATATGGCAAGGTACTGTAGATGTGTAGATAGAAACTTGTTTCTATCACTAGATATTTTCATAAAAAGGCAGTAAAATCATTTATCTTAACAGCTTAAGACTTGTTACCTTCTGTGAGCACCAATCGTTCGCTTTACAATGGCTCTTCTTCCGACATAAAAACACAAATATCTTAAGCTGTACGGTTTTAGAAAATATTCGAATCGTTGCAAAATATGAATTCGCTGTAGCCTTGAGCCTACAATACTTCAGCGATTTCGATTAAGCAAATATCATTGAACATAAAACATCAAGTTCATACGTTTTAGAACTTGCTTATATGGTTCGTTTACAATGACAAGGATTACTCATCAACGTGATGCAAAATATAATTTTTGTGTATATTTGTACTTCGTGTATAGTTTTCTGTCGTTACAATGAAACTGAATCTTTCATTAAAGCAGTTCATCGCGAAGTGACCCCTTTCCTCAAGAAAGGATAAGAAAAATGAACTGAAATGTTAATTGGGGGTAGAGCGGAAGTATGAGTTTATATCCACAACTTCCGTTTCGCCAGGCTTCAAAAGTCAATGAACGCTGGGTGACTCTCTTCTGTTGAACTGTCGGGTACAGGAAGTAGCATGGGAAGCTCCCAATTAAAGTTATAACACATGCACGCTCGGATGCACATGACGCTGCTTATGCTGATGACGTCCTCCACAACGCAGGTGATGGAGCATATATCATTCAGCACGAAATCTGGCAGAGACAATCTTATCTGCTAAAGTTAGTCTGCTGAAAATATTAGCCATAATCAATATAATTATACATATGCAGACCAGGCTATCTTCGACCAAACCAAGATGAGGGTCACTGGGACATACTAGACAAGGAACCATTTCAATGATAAATTTCCCTTTTAAATTTTTCCAAATTGTTCCTAACATTCTAATTCTTCTACAAAAGTGTGAACGGGTAACAAAATAATTCGGTCTCAAAATAAAATTAAAATTAATTTTTTTGCTATTAAAGTAGAATTGAAAAAATTCAATATGCATTTGGAAAGCTAAAACATAAAAAAACAAGTATTTAATCTCGTAAAATGCACAAAACTTAAAGACGTATTTACAACTTCAGATTTTGCAAGGATGTATTCTTCACGATTGAGAATATATCTGAAAGAGTATTAAATAATGTTTTTTAGCAAAAAAAGGTTTATAAATGTAACATAAATGTGGCAAGGCACTTCTAAAGACACACCCACCTACATAAATATAACTTTTCGAACTCACTCCTCTCTCTCTCTCTCTCTCTCTCTCTCTCTTCTCTCTTCTCCTCTCTCTCTCTCTCTCTCTCTCTCTTCTCTCTCTCTCTATCTCTCTCTATCTATCTCTCTCTATCTATCTATCTATCTATCTATCTATCTAATCTATCTATCAATCTATCTATCTATCTATCTATCTATCTATCTATCTATCTATCACTTTCTCTCTCATGTTAGTATTTAATTTCCGGCGATTTGTCTATAAGTTGGCGTTGTTCGAATCTGTGCTTCAAATGAATTATAAATGTCTTATAAATGTATTATTCCGCTTTTTTCTTTCTAGATATAACACAAACGTTTGATAAAGTGTAGCATCATGGATAACCGCAGAAAATCAAACTAGAGGTGCTACAGAATGCCAATATCGTATTTAAGTTTTCTAATTTCCTTGGTGTGGACTGGCTCTTCGGTCTTGCTTCATCCTCTTGCCAACTACCATATGTATACTTACAATAACGTGAAGAAATCGCCTCTAATGTACTCGTAAATATTACCGACGTGAGAGACAACTCACAAAATACACATTTTTGTAATCCTGAAAAACAACAACAAATGAATAGACCAAAATGAACTTAACGTCATATTAAACAGTACAATAAGAACTATCCATTGGAAAAATTTTAACATAAAATTGGGAGCCATTTTTCAGAAAATTGGGAGCCACTTTTCATTTTTTTCTTTTAGCGTTTATGAAAATGCAGGATTTTCAGCTTATTTTCACAGAAAACTGTTGTTTTTGAGAAACTTTATTTGATATTATTTAAAGCACATAAAGTCATAAATATAATACTGTGAAGAAATTGCCTCTAAAGTAAGTATTACCGACGTGAGACAAATATAAAAATAATTTTTGAAAAAACAAAGGAAAAGAGCAAAATGGCGTTTATGCCATCAAATAGGGTTTGTTTAGCACTAACGGTACCATAAATCTTAAAGAAAAAATCTGCAGTCGTTTTCGAGGAAATCTTGTTTTTGTTATATTTAAAATTGCATATATTGCACGCACTATTGCACGAAATCTACTAAAATGTACAAAAATCTACATGACCTTCATGAAAGAACTATTTATAGACAACAAATTTCAATTGAAGGAAAAGTCTTTATCTTAATATTGCAGTTGTAAGAAGTTGCCGAAAAGAGTTTATACTTTTACAATTTCCGAAAATTCACAGTTAATCCTGAAAATCAGACCTATGCCACCTTTGTAAGTTTCTCTATTCTTACAAGGAATTTATATCCGTTTTTGTGAAAAGTTTGAAAATCTTTCTAGGGCTTCATATAAAGTTCTCCAAAAAATTAATGCATGCTTTTCCAAATCGCTGAGCTTCAGCTCACGCAAAAACGAAAGGGGTTTCTTCAATTTGGAAAAAATCCTGCGCTCGGTTTAGGCGCTAGATTTGTTCACACACACACACGCGCACACACACACACACACACACACACACACACACACACACCAGACGGACAGACGGACGGAGGACAAACGGACGTTTTGTTTTCAATTGGCTTTTCGGCATCAAGGACCCACAACACAGGGATTCAGGCTGCACCACGTGTTACAACATTTTTTTCTTAATTTATCAATTTATCAACTGAATTTTTTCACTTTTTGATGTTCTGACATTCCGGCAATTAATATTTACAATACATCGAGAAAATATTATGAAACAAAATATTCAGAAATTTATTCAATTGGCACGATGGTTTACTTTTCGTTTTTCTGCAATATATACCTACCTAAGAGAACAGTACGATTGTTTTCTGAGAATGGAGGGGGCATGGAGGAAATTTGGAACGCGTTTAAGAGCATTCTAGACAAGACATTGCAAACATTTGTGCCGTACAAATACTTAAAAAGTAATTCAGACCCAGAATATTACAATGCGAAAATTCGAGTCATTATTCAATGCTGAATATTAGCATTAACAGGATCCCGAGAAATATAATCGCAGGGGAGAAAGAAATGGATTTTTATTGGGGCACGTCAACACCTTAGGTCATTAGTCCCGTAAGTGAAGTGCATGTTTTTTCCTCGGAAGATGGCGGTGATCTTCCCCCGCTGGACAGCGAGGTCCGGCGCCGATCTACCGTTGGCTAGCGGGGTTTCCCCCTAACCAGGACTCTCCCACCAGCGGGGCTCCGCCCCAGCCGTGACAAGCTCTAAGCTCCTGACCGGTCTCCCGGAATGTGATATATGTGAATGTGCATGTTAGTATAAGTGTGTGAGTGTGTGTGTGTGTGTTAGGGGAGAGGATAGGAGAAAGAAGAGGAAGGAAAGATCGCGCGCGGTCCGTTTGTTAGGGTACTGCTCCGGCATTCGCCTGGTGTTGATAGGAGAAACCACGGAAAACTACCGATCAGAGCAGCCGGCCTCTAGAATTCTCCTCCAGAAAGCGACTGAACTCGACCTAGCTATTTGGCTAGTGTCGAAAATCCGCCGTGGGGACTCGAACCTAGAACCTCCCTGCTAGAGGCGCTGTAGTGACATCAGTTGATGCTCTGAGCTACCGCTCCCAGATAATATAACGGAAAAGAAGAAAGAAAATGACAAAACAACAAAATATAGATCCTTTCTACAGTGTCTATATTGAATCATCACTAATCAATGAACATAAAATATAAAATGAAATATTAACGGAACACTTTTTTTGCGAAGGGCCGCCACACAAAATCAAGAGTCGCCAATCGAAACCAACTGACGAAGCCTACCTGGTGTTGCTGTATTTTGCAAATTCATTTCCCATGACTAACGATATAATCTCAAACTCACTCAAGCATCCGAATTGCAACTCACGAAAACTAGCGAATTATACCGCCAGATGGCGTACCAATGGTATCATTGATTAGAATGCTAATAAACCTACGTTTGTTTTCGAATATTGCAACTATACTTCTTACTTTTGTCTAAAAGTCTTCTTCAGTAACAAAATTATCTCAAAGAGCTTGATTGTCTTCATCGTCGAGTATGCTGGGGTAATATATCATCTACCGGACTGTAATACTAGTCACAAAGCGTCCAAACTATTTTTAAAACCTTCAAGCCAGAAATATTTTTAGCGAAAAGAGATATATTTAGCGATTTAATCATAGAAGTCGATCCTGTCTGTAATCAAGTCCTCAAAGGACGGTCTGAATTTTGTTGGGCCCAGTGGCGCGTCTGCGGCGTGGGCTGAAGAATATCCGATATTCTTAGGCGCCGACTGCTTCTCGAGGCCCCGACCGCGGGCGAGGGCGGGGCGCCGGCGTCAAGTACACAAAGCGCGCAGGGCCTCTGATCGCCTGCTGGGGCTTGGTGAGGGCGAAGAATGCGCTGGACCCACGCCCAGCCATCCTCCGCTTTGCGATCGACAGCGGTGTGAGTGGACCTATGCTTGCGCGAACTGCCCGCGTTACGTTACATGATTCGCCCTTTACGGCAAGCCGTAAACGCAGGATCTATTCTCGTTCATATATGTTCTCCACCTTCCTTCTTCTACCAGCGCCCATCCCGTTATTATATTCTACATTTTCTTATTCTCTTCCTTTCCATGAACCTTCGGAAATATTTACAAGCGCGAAATCCCCTCTTCAATAGTCCAATACCTCTTTCCTTTCAGATACAATGAAATAATAATGAATGGATCTCAGTTTTGAGTGAAAAGTGCTATGGCACTGAAAGCTGACAATGGCTACCAACATGAAATGCTGGTTTGTTCGTTAACTTTCATCACAAACATTTCGACAGTTAATGACAGTTAATGACAAAAGAGATGGGATATTTACTCTCAAAGACGTTTGGATTGCAGCTGAAAAAATAATATTGTATTTATGTACTTTTTTTGCTTCAACATTCCACGCGGACCTAAGAACAAAACGACAAGCAATTAGAAGTGGGCCCAGTGCCAGATTACCGATCAGGCTGCTTAGGCTGCAGTCTGGGGCGCGACATTTTTTTTTTTGGGGCAAATTTCAACGGATGCAAAATTTCATAAGGCGAACTGTTGAATGTGTTTTAAAGAAATATTTATTTTCATATTTGTAACAAAAGAAAGTGTTAATTAATCATATATAGTTTGATACATACAGATAAAACGAATACAAAATTATCGTATATTTATTAAATCAATATCGAGGTGAGAATTATTTATACGTATACGTATAATCAATTTTTTACATTACATGTATTTGCGTCGGTTACAAATATCGTACATCAATTTTTCATTCAAAATGTTACAAATAGCTTTAATGTTTTAAAAAAAGCAAATTCAAAGGGCGCTAAAACATTTGACAGCTTAGGGCGCACATAAGTCATAGTCAGGCACTGAGTAGGCCTACAGCACTTAAAAATAATTTGGTGACAAAAGCAGTTAAGGGCGGAGATAAAGAAGAAAACTGACTAGATCTCTTACAATGAAAATGATAATGATGATTATGGTTGAATGAATGGTTTGGTTTGGTTTGATTTTTTCGTGTTTCCGGACACGTCCACTGCTTTGGTCATTAGTCCCGTTAGTGTAGTGCATGTTTATTCTTGGGAGATGGCGATGATCTTCCCCGGCTGGATGGCGAGATCCGGCGCCGACCTACCGCCGGCTAGTGGGGGATCCCCCTAACCAGGACTCTCCCACCAGCGGGGCACCGCCCAGTCGGGACAAGCACTAAGCTCCCGACCGGTCTCCCGACATGTGTGGTAGTGTAGTGCATGTTAGTGTAAGTGTGTGTGTGTAAGGGGAGAGGATATGACAAGGAAGAGGAAGGACAGATCGCGCGCGGTCCGTGGCCCGTTTGGTAGGGTACTGCTCCGGCATTCGCCTGGTGTTGATGGAGAAACCACAGAAAACTACCAATCAGAGCAGCCGGCCGCTAGAATTCTCCTCCAGACAGCGACTGAATTTGAACTAGTTGAAATGCTAGTGTAGAAAATCCTGCCGCCGTCAGAACTCGAACCTAGGACCTCCCAGTCAGAGGCGTTGCAGTGTTGTATGAATGAATAATGATAAGATTTAGTAGCATGAGGAGGTGAATGCGAGAATCTAGGCATCAAGGACCATCACAATTACTCTTCATCTGAAAAACGCTCTTACAAATTTCCGACAGCACGTGAAACGTGAAACGCATTTTGGGAACGAGGGTTGGCGGTGGTGGCTTCAGAGAGGGCGCGTGGGAGGGCGTGGCGTGGCGTGGCGGCGCCCGGAAGCGGCGACCGGCGTCGACCTCGGGCACGGCGCCGAGCCGCGGCGCTGGGCGTCGCCGCGCGGCGCGGCGGCGCTTCTCCGCGTGACGTCAGCGCCGCCCGCCGACCTTACACTGGAATTTATCGCTGGAATCTGAAAACGTAAACATGGCGGCGCCATCAAAGTGACGGGGAGAGCGGTCCCCCGAGGGGGAGTGGTGGCGGCGGGGCTGGTGACGGCAGCGAGAACACAAGACCGAGTGGGTGGAACGTTTGACGGGGAGGTGGGAGTGGAGGAGGAGGAGATGGATGTGGAAGCGAGGCGAAGGGAAGAACTACGGTCGTCGAAACCGTAAAGGGAAGAGCCTTAGCCAAACGCAGAGAAAAATGGGAAGAGGAGGATTGGGGCGGAGGGTGGTAGCATTGGTATTGCTGGGGACGGAAATAATGGTTGTGACTGGTATTATGGTGGAGGTAGTTGTGGAAGAAGTCCGGAAGAGGTGTGGGCGTGCGACAGCAGCGCAGATGAGGGAGGGAGCAGTGTTGGAAACGGGAGCGGTGGCAGCTGGCTGGTGTGGGTGCAAGCGGATGCGGTGAAAATGACAGTGTGTATTTGCGAGACGTCGGAAAAGAACAAAGCAGACTGCGGATGGCGATAGCGAAGACGGTAAAGGCTGTGGTAGCGGCAACGACTTAAGAAGTCGACGGCGCCTTACTAGAGATGACGCATTCCGGGAAATCAAACAATGCATGGTCATTGAAATGACTGCGGCATTCTTACTACGCATATTTTCTCATTATCCTACAACTTCATAAGATTAATATTAACAACTGTTCAGCATGTTTATTGGTGTATAAAATAACTAAGAGGGCAGGCATGTTGACAATTATAGTTAACTTCCTGTTTATCTATTGTTCTTACGTCAGGGTCGAATACGTAAAATATGGAGGTTGGGAAATTAACTTACGATTATTCCCTTCAATACAAAAGTTATGTGTGGTTGGTCTAATGAAAAGGAATTATTTTCTTAAAAGGCAATTCAACAAAAATAACCCACAATGTTTTTTTTTAATTATATGTTTCTATTTTACAATTTCGCATTTCTATTTTCGTAAGATTAATGTAGAAAATTTGTATCCACAATAATGCACACGGGGAAAATCCGAGACTCTGATAAATCATTGCTTTTATTTCCGCCTTTTTTCACGTTTATAGCATAATTGTAAATCAATTAAATAAAATTTTCTAGCATTTTCAAAATTTTTCACAAGTATAAATATTCAATGTTTAATAAGAGTTTTCGATTAAAAATTTGGATAGGACATGCGAATCGTTTAACGTATTACTTCATTATTACCTCCATTATTAAGTTGGTGTAGTGGATACTGTCAGTCGCCCCCCCCCCCTACAGGTCGGTTTCAATTTGAAGTAAGCCATTGAATTTGAAATTATGAGAGAGAATATTCCTCATTAAGTCGGAATACGTAATTTCAGATCACGACCATAAGTTTTCTTTCAGTGCCAAATATGAATGTTTAACAGAATATGTTGAACAGAATATGAATGCTTTCTTTTCCTGAAAATATCGCTGTTTGATCAGAACATTATTTTTGTAATAATTGTACTTTTTTCAGTTTCAAATGATAACGTATAGTCTCTCTTACGCTGAAAGAGATATAATGTGTGTGAAATTGAAAAACTGAAAAATTTAATTAAAAAAGAAAAATCGAAAAAAAGTTTTAAATGAAAAATATTTTTTTAAAAAAATCCCTAAATGCATATGCTATTTTTTTCACCTCAGTAAAAATCCCAAGAGGCTGTGCGCAGAAATGTTTAGCAGTGACTCTAGTATGCCCGTCGATCGCGTCACGTTGCAGTTGTCATTTCAGAGCGCGCAGAGAGCACGTAAACATGCATAGAGAAATAGAGACTCCCACCAAGTGTGAAGTGGGTGCTGTCATTCCATTCATGCTGAAGGGTGCAATGTAGCCGAAATTCATCGGCGCATAAGTAATGTGTATTGTGCAACTTTCATGAGTGACGGCAAAGTGTGCGGGAATCATGCGGAAACGATGCAGTAACTTTGAAGCACGAGGGACAGGTGTTCATGATGCTGGCGGGCAGGGAAGGAAGCAAGTTTTAATCGATGATCTTGTTCAGCGAGTGGATCAGGCGATTCGAGAAAATCGTCACAATGATTCACAATTTCTGTGTTGAGTGTCGTTTCCCGAAATTTGAAGATCAGTTCTCAATACCATCATTAGTGAAAGACTTTAGTAGCGCAAAATCTGCGCGAAAAGGGTTCCCAAGATGCTGCCCGACCATCACAAAACAGCAAATGGTGCTGCCTTAAAGTTTTTCCCGCGGTACCGTGTGAAGGAGAAGATTATTTGAACAAAATTGCCGCAGGAGACAACACATGAGTACATTTCGCAAATAAAGGAACAAAATAGCAATCCAAATAGTGGATGCATTCTCATTTCCCGAGTAAACTCAAGAAGTTCAAGCAAACCTTCTCCATCAGAAAGAATTTAGCTACCACGTTCTGGGATCGAAAATGAGTTCTCTTGGCGGAATTCATGCAACGTGGTGCGACGATCACTGTATCCTCGTATAACGCGACTCTAGAACGTCTGCGAAGGGCAATTCAAAACAAGCGAAGAGGAATGTTGTCATCAGGCACTGTCCTTCTTCATGATAATGCTCGAATAATTGCACACTGCAGCTGTAACAAAGAAGCTCCTGCAGATTTTTCGATGGGAAGTGTTTGATCACCCTCCCTAAAGACCAGACCACACTTAGCACCCCCTTTGCTCACATGAAACGCTGAATAGGACAGCATTTTGGCACAGATAACGAGCTGGAGATCAGCAGAGAGAATTGGGTGTAAGAACAGGAGGCTGCCTTCTGTGACGAGGGTATTGGAAAGTTGGTACCATGCTACGACAATTGTCTAAGTTGTAGCAGCGACTATCGAGAGAATTAGCTGGATGGTGTATCTAAATGTTCCAACTAAAACATTTTTGATTTTCACAGTGGGTTTCAAATCGCGACGGATCGGATCTTGCAAAAACAAAATTGCCTTCGTAATTGTCTCTTGTCCTAGGACGACGTGATATGTCTGATTTGTACTATCTGAAAAATTTCAACGAACACTAAAACGTTCATTTAGAACAGGAGTTGTCTTACCACGCCCTAATACGTTTCCCATAGGCTCTCGTCCGATCATGCTGATGATCAGGTTCCAAATCCTTAAATTCACTAAATGTGACAAACTGAAACTGAAGAAAGTCAGAGTGATTATCTGTACATGAACATTGATTATTAATTAGAAATACTGTCTATCAGGGGGGAGCATCTCGAGCATTTACAATATTTGAATATTCTTTTACATCCGTATTTTTAATGGTGTGTGTCTGAAAGTAAATAAAAATATCAACGTCTAAAAGATGTCTTTTCAATGGCCACTTGTGAAGCCAATCCTGGTAATTATTTATTCCCTTCCCCTTGATACCTTTCTAACCCCTATATCCAGACTATGAGCCACACGGCGGCCGTATCTTCATCCACCATCCCTTCCCCTTTACTCCACTCAGTGCCTCTTACAAAAGATGTGGCGCGCCATTCAGTGCTGCATCTCGAAACCCACATCACATACTCTCGCCACAAGGCACAACATTTATTTGTTACTTTTTAGCCTAATATTTATAGTAATTATTTTGTTTTGTTTGTTTTAAGTAACTCGAGTATTATCAAGAAATGAAGTACGATAGCTAAGTTGATGAGAACATAGCATTAGCATCACCAAAAACAAAAACACATTAAAAAGACATGCATGTAATTGTTTTGGGTTGAAAGCGTCTTCTTTGGTAAATATTAAAGGCAGTGAATGGTATCATCTCCAAACCTGTCCCTTTCGACCCGCAGATAATACTGGCTGGCTGACGTCCCTAACCCAAAGAACACTACCCATGAAACGCAGAAACCGTTCTGCCGTATTCTGTCTTCATATAATCCTGTAATCTAACCTTCTGTAATAATTCTGTAACCTTCACATCTCCTTCTCCCCAACGACACCGACTACGCCGTACTTTAAAATTATCCAAGACCGCATTGCTTCACTACTACCAGCTTTTACACATGTTGCTGCTGTGTACAAATACCGCGGCGACCCCCACGGATCAGCCGTCGCGGCGTCCCGACGTTCACTCGACCGAGCGCTCCTCCGCGCGCAGTGTTTACAGAGGCGGCTGACTCACGGCGAGAACGCAAGCATGGGCCTGGGCCTCCTGGCGCGCAGGCGCCCCCGCCCGCCTAATACGGCGCTCGCGTCGCCCCCTCACTCCGCGGGCGACGTGTCCGGGCGTCGGATACCGTCACTTGCCGAAAGTTGGCGGCCTGCTCCTGGTGGGGAGCTCTTCCTCCCGTGGTTTCCTGAATGTTTGGGTTCAGGTTTCTGCGGCCGCCCTATGATTTTCTCGTGTTTGGGCGGCGCGCTTTGTCGTTTTCTGTTAATTTATTGTATTTTTGTTCGCTCATTTGTTTTTCTTAGATGCTCCCAAAGAGAAGTGATGCTGTTCTGCTCATCAAGCCATCTCCCGTCGTCGCACTCTCTCCGGTTTAATTTGTTTATTTATTATTTTGGTACATTTTTTACAGATGGTTTTCTGTGCTAATCTAATCTATTCTAATCTAATCTAATTCTAGTTTTGATTTTAATTCTAATTCTATTCTATCCTATTCTATTCTTTTTTATTCGTCGGCACGGTCGGGGACACATTTTCCGCAGGGATTTTTAACCTGGGGCGTGGCAACTTTTCACACTTATTTAGTGTGCTTGAATAAGAACACATCCAATACATTCGGCTACGTTTCTCTATAAGCACATTAAATCACATTAAAGCACTCTCTCTTGTTTAATGTATTTGGTATTGTCGGTCGATAGATCGACTTTGCTGGCCAGCTAACGGTGTCCCTCATACCTGGGCTCATTTAAATTTCCATGCTTAGGGGTAGGAACGATATGTGGCGGACATGACGTATTCCCTTCCACAACTAGCAAGATCCGACTGCCAGAGCTTTTTCTTCGTCACACAGTTACAGAAAGTGGAATGACTTTAAAGGAAAGCTACAACTTTATTTTTCTCTCGACCACACCACAGCACGAGAAACTAATACATTGAGCACGACCCATCCTAGGGGCTCTTTAAATATTATTATATTAATAAGCAAGTAGTAAGAGATGAATGGTGAATGGATTAAGGCGAAAATTGAAGTGTAAGGTAAAAGAAATATTTATAGCTTCGCCAATATTCAATGTTGACGAAATTTCAATTAGTCTGATCATTTCAGGGGGTTATGCCAAGTTTCCGTTCAATCTATTGTTAAGATTTTGATTGTTGAAGAAAATTTGACAATTGCGCAAATGAAAGAATATCGAGAAATGTAGTTATATCCAGTGATTAAACATTTTCAAATGAAGTTTTGAACTGCCGTGCACATCCAACCCGTTCTGGATGAAGTGCATGAAGTCAGTTTACTTCTGGAGTAATGAGTCCGAAGGTTATCGCGAAACACAAATGATGAAGTGCGAATTAGTCGGCCACTTGAGGTCACCGCATCGAAAACCATTTAAACTAGCGGTGCTCAACAGCACATACTTCACATTATCTGTAACGGTTACGTGATATTACAATAGTAGTTAAACGCGCAAAACTCTTTCCCCACTAGCAAAAAATGGTTTCCCCACACTGAGATTCAAACCCAGAAATTTAAGTTTCGCAAGCACTTCTCTTATTCGTTACACCAAACGAATGAGTTGTCATACGAACATTCCTGACACCTTTAAAAATTAATAAGACCTGTATTTTTGAAAATTTGGAGGTTATAATAAAAATGCATTAACATGCAATATACATTAAATAGCATATACTTCCCACTTGAAGCCATGGTGTATTGCCAACTAGGCATTGTCGGATCCCCTGGGTTCCCTACCTTCCCCACGGGCCCAAGAAGTTCATTTTCTGCATTTACTGCCAGCAATGCTAAATTGCTCTATCGTAATTTACTAATTGCGCGTAGAGCTCAATAGAGCTTCTGAGAGCATTTAACGAGATAGTCCGTAAATTGCCTCGAGACATGATCCCGAACGTCTTGAGGGCACTGACTGTTGATCGTGGAATAGCCCCAGAGGTTCCAACCACCACAGGCAGGATTCTGGCGTTGGGCATTCCATGAAGTTGGGCTGCCAGGGGAATGACTGGTTGGTACTTTATCACTTTTTCCTCACCTGATTTTAGAAGGTTAGACCCATCCTCATGGCGGACAGTCACATCGACCACATGGACCCCCTCCCGGCTTTTTATTACCAGGTCAGGTTTGAGTCTAACCCCTTCGGCAATGGAGAAAGTGGCTTCCGTGGATACCACAGTGTCTGATTTCCGGAGCATCTTCCCCTCAATAAAGTTCTTTATCTCGTCATGACGCTTTATTCTAGCTGGTTTCGTATGAGTTATGGTTATGGTTATGAGAGAAAGTAATTTACTACTTGCAGAAACAAGAATAATTCACTTTTTCGGTATCAGGGACCCATAACACACATTTTAGTCAATAATTCGCCACTTTTCGATGCAGCATTACAATGCTTCCTGTATTCTACGTACGTAGTTTGCGAGAAAGTGAAGATTCAGGATGTAGTAATGGAAGATTGCAGTGAAAGTGAGTGGGCTGGCAGGTACCGATGATATCTCAACTGATCGAGAACACTGCCCTGCTCGAACGATCACGAAAACGTTGTTTCCGCGGTGGGAGCAGCGATTGCTGTCTTTCGACCACAAAACATATGCAGACGAACATTTCAACACAAAATCCGAAAATTTTAAGGGAACAATAAGCAAGATGTTTTGTGCATACTCGGAAGTATGGATCTATTATTATATTTCCGACACAATAAAAGAAATACAAACAGTTGGCAGAGTGTGATGCGAGTGTAGGCAGAAAGGCAGATAGTTATGTTGGCTGTAAAGGTAATTGCTACTGTTAAGTGTTATAATCCAGATAGATAGTTTGTCGGGATTATGCTCAGTATATTTCGAAAAAAGGCAGAATCATAACCAGGCTTTATAATACTCATTACTGGACCTTGCTGATTAAAAAACTGTTAAGATTGGCTCACAAGAAGTGCCCTTCCAACGATCCATCCCAAGTAGTATCAGTCACAAAGGCAAAAGTGCATCAATTGGAATTTGAATACTTGTTTCTACCCGTAGACTTAAAAATTAGGCTTCTCGAACAATAATCTTCCTCACGAGGAAGTCACTGTTATTTTGTCACAGAGTTTCACAGATAACGCCTTCTTTTCCGGCGAGAAAAATAAAGGAAACCCATTGAGCCACATCTACTGATCTAGAAGGAAAGTACGTTAATAATAATGCGAGTTTTTTCAATAAAAAAACCTTCCCTGTATATCATTCTCATAAAAGAACCATTTATGATATAAATGTAAATGTATTACAGAAAGTAAATATTTGTTCATTTTGTTTGTATAGTATTATTTGATGTCTCTTCATTGTTGTATTTTCCCGAAAAGTCTCGTTTACTATTTTCAGATTTCAAATGGAAACCAAACAGCTGTTGTTATATCTACATAAATGTCAGCACAAAAATTCTCCATAAAATAGATTGAAAAACTATAAATAGTTTATTGCATATGGTTTTAATTTCCTTTTATTTACATTTCTAAATCTACGTTCTTTTCTCGTCTGACTTCAGCATGTGGAATACGGGGTTCCAAACGTTTCTGGAGATGCGGTAGTTAAAACACAGACAGTTCCCATTGGTCTCTCTTTATGGCTGCACACTTGTGACACTGACGTCCGTGAGGAGCCGAGAGGGCGGGAGAGCCAGGGAGGGCACGCGCGGGCAAGGGGTCTCGCACCACGCCCCTGCGCACGCCCACACGCACGTTCCAGGCTCACGCTCACTGCCCGCCCGCCCACGCGCACGCCCCCCGTACACGACCCACACGCATGCCAACGCCTCCCACGCACGCCCATACGCACACCCACACCCCACGCATGACCACGCCCCCCCCCGCGAACGGCCACGTGCACGTCCATACTCACGTCCCCGCGCACGCCCCCCGCGCTCGCCCACGCGCGCGCCTCCGGCACGCAGAGCGGTTGGCGGCAGGGAGGCTCATCCCGCAGGAATCCACTTCTTCTGGAAGCGGACGGCGACAGAAGGGATTGTGTTACTGCCTTCGTCAGAGCGTTCGATGCTGCGAAACACACCATGTGCTCGCGTTCCAGAAGACTCCTTCGCCTACTGAATAGGCATGCTTCTTCTCAAGAGGACATGAATGATTCACTCGCATGTGTATGCTTAATGTACCCCAGCATTCAAAGACGTAACCTTCATATTATGTCCAAACAAATGCTACTTGCTTACTCATATGTTAATACGCATGTCATGATTACTGCGAACACTTTGATGTTTTAGAAGAAACTTTCTCAGCTATCAAAAAATATTTGCCTCCTCTAAATTACCAAGACGTTACTCAGCAATGTCGAGGAAGTGCATATTGCAATGTCGAGGAATTGCATGTCAATCAAGCTACGTCATAGAAAAATGTCTTTGATGATATCTTAAGTTGAATAAGACAATGCTTCAGATCTTTCCGACAACAAGCCACTTTATACAGGGTCAATTGTGCAAAAACCTACGCGTTCTTAAAAACATTTTCTTTCTCATCTTCTGATAAACTGTTTCTTTCGTCTGCGATGCGGAGCGGAACGAGTAATGCGGAAGGAAATGCATCGAACACATGGTTCCACCATCCAGAACCAGGAATCGAATAACATATTGCACTAAGACCAGATCTTCTGCCTGCGTTGTAGACTTATAGTACACGCTCACTATGAAATACGAGAATACAAACGAGTTCTTAAAGGACACATAATAAGAGGGATGGAAGATGAATAAGAGACATCCATCACTGTTTTTGTGAATAACATTGAGATCAAGGAGACCATTATGACTATTTAAGTTAAAGTTTGTAGGCAGCATAAACTAAAGGTGCGTGTGATATATTCTGGATAACCTGAAGTGAATTATAATTAGGGAATAATTTGATCGCCTTCCTTTACCTTTGAATGGCAGATCTGACATTAAATGCACATCAGAATTTCAAAACGCGCGGCAGAACGGCTGTCTACCATTAGGCACCGAGTCAACGTTCTGTGCTATGCACGGAATGTACAACGATAGGAGTCATATTGGAGGTACGAGACGATAAGTCATAACGAAAGCTGATAGAAGTCATATTGAAAGTAGAGGTGCTACAGAATGGAACATACTTTCTCCTAATAAAGTTTCCTAATTTTGTTGGTGTGAACTGGCTTTACGGACTCGCCCCATCCTCATTTCAGCTAAACTATCGTCGCTCAAAGAACATTTTTTTGACATTTTGTCTATTTTTCGCTTTCTTAATAGTAGAAACGAAATATTACTACAAGAATATTAAAGAAGAGTATAACATCGTCCTATTTTTATTAAAACATTTGAAACCGTTTCTAAGAAATACCTGCGACTGGTGTAAGAAGGACCAATGTCAGTTTTAAGTGATTTTCGGTTTGGATGGCTTCTTTCAGGGCAAGAAAGCGAAAGCCAAAAGTCGATTCTATCTCCTAATTTCATATTCATTTACATTGGCCTACAACTGTTTTTTCATTTCGGTGGCATAAGAAATGATGGATATAAGTGTAAATGTGTTTGTATTTTTTTGTTTCTTGGTGTTTTATATGTGTAATTGTAATCTGTTACAAGTAAGCAGAAAACAAGATGTTGTATGGAAATTTCTCAGATCATTTGATTTTTAAATTAAAGAATCCACGTGTCTGCTATTTTTGTAAACACAAAGGGAACCTCCATGAATATAATAGTTTTGTACCATTTTATTAGGAACAGAAACAATGAAAATAGACAACTCATCACAGATAAATCTACTAGTGAGCTGAGGTGAAGGCTGTTACAGAAGAGAAGGAAATTATGTTAAACGAATTATGTCGACCTCACATCTAATTTAATAAAAATAAAATTGGAGTTCCTCTTAACACTTTCGATTGTGAGTGCCCTTTCAAATACTAATTTAGGTGCTTGACATTCCGTAATGAGACCTACTAAATTTGTAATGTAACTACAGAAACGTTTAGTATCACTGCGTACTGTTCTTAAATCACTGTTCCTGGATACAAACCGAGTTTGATATTCCGCTTGGTAAGTACAAAAGGGAATAAGAAATATCAAACTTTTCTTTAAATTAATCCTTTCTTTAAATTACATTTTTATGCGAGTACTCGTATAATTAGGTTTATTCTCATGGTATTCTCCTTGGAATGATTTACAAGAAGATAATAACATTTAAGGAACTTAATTTGGAGTTTAATTTCACCAAACCGGAAACAAATGAAGATTACAGTAAGATACATAACCCTAGACTACAGACTAATCAATTTTGATAACAAAACATTAGATGTACTGTACTTAACATTCTTTGGTTATGATTCACAAGGTAAATTATAAATCACATAAGATATGCAATCTGTAGTCAGTAAATGAGTCTTTTTATGGAAGGCGATCAAGGTATGCATTCAATATACCAGCTTCTACCAACGTGAATCACCTGCCGCATTCTTGTGGTAGAGTGCGTGGGCGGCAGCGAAAGCCAGCGCACGGTTCGCGTTGTCATTTACTTAATAGTTGAATACACGGGGGTCAGAGAAAGTTGCGTTGTGGCTGCGAGACAGCTTGTTCTGTTACTCGACAGATGACACGAGAACCTGGCGCCTAAATCAGGCCAACAAACATTGACAGCTGCAATGCCGGTGGGTGTCAGACAGAAAAATGGCTGTGTGATAAACAATTTTACTGGGAGGTCGCTTTTGGTCTATTTAAAAGTATGCTCAGAACCTTCAAAAGAATATGTTTGGATGTCATCATTTCTGATGAATTAACAATATTTAAAGTATGTGGAAGTTCTAGTTACACCTAGCATAAATCAACCAGATCTGGTCCAAGGTCTGCAGTATTTGAGAAATGTTTTCAATTCTCTTAAAGCGTTTCACTGTACAACCGTGAATGTCTCGATATACAGATGAAAAGATCTAGATTTCTTTAGTTTTATTCCTTCAGTGATTTTAACATTGTGATTCGAAGAAGGAATTGCTCGAATGTTAAGACACATTACGAGTTGATCTTGTGGTCGTGATGGATGTAGATCTAATATTAGTTTCGAGAATTTTGGTATCTATAACTCATATTAAGTTTGATCTAATCTTAATATGATGTGATGTTGAGTCTCATGATAAGCCATTTTCTAACAACGTTTAAAGCAAAAGATCCTAAAAAATCGATAAAGGAGATATGGACCGAAACAAAAACAAGTGGTACTACAAAAACCACATATTCTCGTAATACATAACAGTGACGTAACATAAAATTGCAACATCTTTTAACCCATCTTCAGCCATCACTTGAAAAACTCCTAATCAAACGAAGCTTCAGAGTTAAAAATTGTGGTGTTACAGAATGGCGCACGCTTTCTGTACTAGTTAGCTTATTGTGCTCTAGGATAGCTTTTCGGATAGCTAGTCTAGAATAGCTTTCCAGTTTAACCCAAACGTCTTCCCAGTTTGTGTTTCGGCGCCTAAAATACCTACCAGGGCCTCTCGGAGTACCTTTCACTCCTTTGGGGACATACCCAGTGAAGATCATCTCAGCGCTTCCCGAACATCACTTAAAAGCGCCTCGGTCCTGCACCTTTACATACATGGTATCCCTTGCATTACATGGTATCCCTTGGCTCCATCTCTGTCCATTGTCCATGATCTGGGCTTCATGTTCGGGGAATGCAGTTCATCAATTATGTATACACATATAGTGCATACTCATCTCACACAGTTCCTAGTCAGGTCAAGAGATTATGGAAGAATTCGGGTATACTCGGAATGCTCCCACGCCACAAAAAACAACTTTAAACATTCACACCTTTCGCAGATTTCGAAACCACAGCCACATGTATGAGCAATGGCCTTTAGTGTCCACGTACGCCCCAAGGCCATGTGTCACAAGCCCGAATCACTTATTTGTATTATTTATAAGCGTATTACGATTGATACATGATACAAATAACTAATAACATAACTAAAACTGTCCTTTTATTCATACGCGGTCATCAATGTGCATTGCAGCATTGCATTCATATACTTCAATGATTTATTCGCTTCCAAAACAGCAATCACTGGCGACTCATGCTGAGGTTGCACGGTTGTACAAGCCAAGAAAATCCAAAAATACTTATTATGTATTAGGAATATACATTTTCCATTCAATTTCATTCAATAATCGAAATATTTGAGCACTACCGGCCTTTGTAATCATTTTGAAAACAAAGAGCACCTGTCGAGCGCTCTCAATGGCATCTAAATGCAAGCCACGCAGTGCACCGATAAGACGTCACTCTCTTATGTATTATCATTGCGAGCGCATTTGACTGGCCGCTCGGTCCTACGCGTCAACATTGCGACTTGACTTCTCAGTCATTGCCCAAGAGTTTTAGTATCGTAACGATACACTGAAAGCGCCATAGGCGTACTCGTAGAGCGCTGGGCGGACCTTGAACTCCGAGGGGAATACCAATTTTCTGTTTAAGTCTGAATCTCGCTGTATGTACGCATCTTAATTTAATGTATTCGCACGTTATTGAAAGTATCCGAGTTCAATCAATTCTTAATTGATTCTGATCTGATTTTCTTCATTCATGTTGGCAATCTGAAAACGTTGCTATAGTTGCCTACAGGCGATTGTTGGCAAGTGGAAAATATCCCGAAATATTTCGGTGTCAAGGATGCATGGATTATTTGAATTAATGGACATATAATGACAGACGCACAAGTCATTCCGGAAATATATCTTGTCCGGCCAATATTATTTGGTAGATTACCGACTATTTAGTGTATTTCATTGATTCTAAAATTGGAGTAAGTCCGTACATGCTTTCCGTAGGCCCCTCCCCCACTCTCGTTCATTTGATTGATTGATGGTTCTGGTGGTAGATTATTCCCGTAAGTGAAGTGCTTGTTTTCATCGAGGGTGGGGGTGGTGGAGGTGATCTTCCCTAGCTATTACATAGTGAAATCTGGCGCCGACCTAGCTATCTAGTTAGTCGAAAAACCTGCCACCGTTGGGACTAGAACCTAGGATCTCCCGGTCAGAGACATTGCAATGACATCAGTTGATGCCCCGAGTCACCTCTCTCAGTCCCACTTGCACTCTCGTCGAGATTGAGAGATTGTCAAAAGGTGGGAAATTAACAATATTTTTAAGTTTGCCTGAAATATTTACTTTGAACTTGTGATGGGCACTTTTGCAGAAGCGACGAACTAGTTAAGTCTACTTTGCTCAGGATTTGATGAGGTAACAAGAACAGAAATATAAATCCTTGAAGCCATCAGGCTTGTAGTTCTCATCAGAAGTTTATGTTTCTTTATTCGTATGACTGTGTTTACAATAATGTGTTTATGAGCGTGTGGTATGTTTATATTTATACAATAGAGGACTAAGGTTAACGAATGTGCTGCGAAGTTGGTTGACGGAAGCTTGAAGGACACAAACACACTACTCAGATACACAAAACGAGATCTTGCATTTACTTACAAGACAAACCACGCATGTCAATAAAAAGGAATCACGACTTTGTACCATACTTCCTACGAATGGCACGTTGCACATAAATTCTAAGAATGAGTAATACTTTACACTAGACTAAAATAGGTCAACGTTTTTCTGAAAGGCTAAAATAGTATTTTATTTGTTTGCACTGATATTTAATTTTCATGGATGTCTTCGAAATCCATTTTGGGAAAATCCCAAACCAATGACGTTCCGTTGCCCAGAATACACCAATCGTTGGTCGGCTCAACGGCGGTCACTGAAAAAAAAAATTGCAAAGGAATTGAAGGAAACATTTTTATGTTTAAAATTAATGCTACATCTCTTTAGCAATATAGTACATAGATAGTGTTAAAATATTTTTAGTTTAGAGATGTAGCTGGGGCATATACATATTGAAGATTTTCTGTTCCTGCGGTTCTTAAAGTCTTCATAGGAACGTCTTTGGTCACGTCTTTTTTTTTAAGAACTACCACAACATTCACTATGTTGCTCTCCATGCGTAACTGTTCTCTACACCACGGATATTAAAGTAAGCTTACAACGTGTTCTGCGGAAGCTTGGGTGTACAAGAACCCCGGAGTTTCCACGAAGCAATCACACGTGGCGACGAATTCGAATTGTTTTGTAAAAAGCAGATAAACATTGAAAGGCAAAACTATCATTTGTGGACACGGAATGTTTTAACAATAAAAATTCTTAAATGATGTAGTAGTAAATGATGATAGTAACTCCTCGCCTAAAGAAAGAGAAAAAAATTACGCTAGATTGGAGATACGCTGGTTGCCCTCCCCCCAATTGGTAAGCAACTGTTAATGAAGTTAATGATGGTCAAATAAAAAAGAAACAGGAGAGTAAAGACATGACGTTACTCAAACTAACAGTACTAAAACTCCTAACACTAAATTTTGAAATCTTTGTATTCTATAAATGTCAACACTGTATTCTAGTGCACCACTTTCTCTAAAGACATCATATGTTATTTAATGGGAATTGGCCTTACGTAAAGCAAACCATGATGATTCAGCTTAGCCAGTGTAGAAGCAGTGGAGGTCCAATTGCATCACATTAAATGCTTATTTAGAAGACGTGGATTAACACCCCCTTTCAGCACGCGCTACGCTAATTCGTAATAAACCTTCAAATATTTAGCCCCGCGCGGAACCAGGAAGCAGCAGCTGAACCGTCAACGCGTCGTCTCTTCCTCGTCCCGCGGCGCTGAGCGCCAACCTCGCGCCGCCGCCGTCCGGGAAGCGCTCCGCTACAGAGCGTCTCGAGCGCGGGTGGCTCATCTCGCAGCCTCCGGTGCGCCAGCGGCCCGTCATACACATCAAGGGGACTTTGACGCGAGGCGGATGTGGCGCGGGAGGCGATCGGCATCTCGCCCGTGGGCTTCCACCGCCGCCTGGTAACAAGGCGTTTAGTAGCTGGCGCGGCGCGGCGCGCTGATGGGGAAAGCAGGCGGCAGCGCGCGTCGCTGCGTCACCGGCCTGCGCCGCGTCGCCAAGCCAGCCTCTCGCGTGGACGCGCCGCCTGTGTGTGTGTGTGTGTGTGTGTGTATGTGTGTATGTGTGTATGTGTGTGTGTGTGTGTGTGTGTGTGTGTGTGTGTGTGTGTGTGTGTCTCGTCCCGGTGGCCCCTTTGCTCGCAGAAGGAAGTTTCGCAATTGGCCAATTGCGCGAATACAGTGGAACTTCAATAACTCGAACTTCAATTACCCCAATTTCTCGATAGATTTTTTTTATCTTGTTTTTTAACTTTTAGACATCCTTTCTTTCAACGTGATATCCGGTACCTTGAACCTCGGTTAGTTATGTTGCAAAGTATTTTGTGTACTATGTGATATAATACTATTTGTAACGTAAAAGCAAAAACATAATAGTATTGTAACTATGTACGAGTTTTCTTCACTTGTTTTTATGGAATTGTATGACTGACTGGTCTGCGAAATAAAAGGATCTACGTTGAATTGTACATCTTATTCTTACTGGACGTTATCCGTAAATGGTACGAACACTGCCGATAACAAGTAAGAATCTGGTAGCAGAGCGTGGTTGCATTCAACGTAATCATCGTAAGAATAATGAGTGATGCGATGGCTTCACCTTTAGCAAGAATAGAATTGCTGACGGAGCGTAACTACGATTTATGGAAGATAAAGGTCAGTGCATTAATTAAATCTAAACATTTGTTTGACGAAGAAATTAAATTGATGGTGATGAAGAAAGCATTAAAAATTGGGAAAATTGGTCGAAGAACAATGAAGTTATGGACATTTTAATTTTGACTCTCTCGAACGAACAAATTTTGGCAAGTAGAGAAATAAATAATGCGAAAGAACTGTGGGATTTATTAAAACGACGTCATAAGGAATTAATAAAAACAAATTAGTTCATTTAAAAATGAAATTAGCAAAATTAGAATTAATGAAGAAAGAATCGATAGATGATTTTTTAACAAGATCGAGGGGTTTAACATGCGAATTGCAAGAATTAGGTGCTAATATAGAAGAATTGATACAATACATTCTGAATGGGTTGCCAAGAAATTACAATGAAGTAGCAACGGAACTATTAGCGAATTAGCGGCTGCGATGGTGTAGCGGTTAGCGTATCGGACTGCTATACCCAAGTTTGCGGGTTCAAACCTGATCGAAGCCGTGGATTTTTAAGGGCGAAAAAATCCTTCGTACGCCTTCCTTCGGAGGGGAAGTAAAGCCGGCTGTCCCATGTTAGTACATGTACTGCATTTACTTACATGTAGTACATTTACTGCATGTAAAAGATCCTCAAGCCTAAATGACGCCTCTGAGCTAAATTCAAATCGCCTGTTTCGTCGCCCAAGTAATACCTTCTTTCTACCATGATTGGTGAAAGGAGTGTAACGAAATTTGCGTGGTCAGACGGAAGAGCAGGCCTCATGGCCTGAGTCTCGCCACGTAAAACAAGGCCAATTCAATTCAAATCAACATCTCACATTTCACCACATGCGCGAGAACCTTCTACGTTTCGAAAGAAGGCAGAAATTATTTAATACCGAAAATGAAAATAGTGAGTACAAAGCTAGAGAGACTAAAAAAATAGCATGTTACAATTGCGGAAAATTAGGTCATTTAGCACGGAACTGTTGGCATAGAAAGTGTAATAGGGATAATCTTGATAACCGCAAGAATGATTCAAAGGGTGAACTTAATAAAATAAACAAAAAATTTACGGAAGTAGATAAGAATGACATGAATCCTCGAAAATTCAATTCTAAAAAGTATTGGGAAAAAGAAACAGTTAGTGGTGAAGAAAACAAGAAACGAAGATGATGATAGACGAAAGAAAGTGTGGTTTCTTGATTCGGGTTGCACGACACACATGACATCGGAAAATGATTTTCTGCAGGATCGGATTAGTGCGAAGGTAGAAATTGAGACAGCAGAAACTGGGAGAAAAATATATTCAGATTTCGTCGGAAAAGTTAAGGGATATTGTAGAAATGATTTGGGGAATATGTCTAAAATCATCATGGAAAGGGTTTTACATGTTCCATATTTGAATACTAATTTACTGTCAGCGGCAAGTATGGTAAAGAGAAACAAGAAAATCGTACTTGACAAAAAGGTGTGACTTACAATGAACTCGTAGCGAATGGAACGTTTGATGGAAATAATTTTATATTTGAGATGACTGTAAAAGATGTAAATAATTTTAGTGACAATGTAGGAGATAATTGTTCAACATCTGCGGACGTATTGTGTTTAAAATGTGAAAATGTCGTGGATTTGTGGCATAGGCGATTTTGTCATCTTAATCACAGTTATCTTGAAGAATTATGGAAGAAACAGATGGTTAGGGGATTGAACAATATCGAGGTCGAAAAAGGTGATTGTGAAGCATGTATACTTGGAAAATTTACTACAGCTTCACACAAGAGTATTCATCGGGGGACCACGAATCAAATATTGGAGAGGCTGCATGTAGATCTGATTGGTCCAATGTCTGTTAAAACAATAGGAGGTAACATATATTTTGACTATTGCGGATGAGTACAGCAGACGGTATTTTATTGAATTATTAAAACTTAAATCGGATTGCGCAGATAAGATTAAAGAATTTATAACAAGACGGGAGACAGAAACGGGTTTCGAAGTAAAAAACGTGAGATCTGACAACGGAGGAGAATTCACAGGATCAGAATTAATTAATTTCTACAAAAATAAAGGTATAAAGTTCGAAAGAACAACACCATACAGTCCTCAGAGCATTGGGATTGCCGAAAGAGCAAATCGTACCATTTTAGACATGACCAGGACGATGTTGATAGATTCAGGGCTGCCAGTAAATTTTTGGGGAGAAGCTGCACAAACAGCGGTATATGTTCGTAATATTACACCAACTTCACATGACAAAGAGAAAGTTCCACTGGAAATTTGGTCAGGGCGAAAACCAAACGTACAACATTTGCGAATATTTGGTGCAAAGGCTTATTATGGGAACGTTGATCCTGGAAAAAATAAACTGAGTCCAAGAAGTAAACCCGGTATCTTCCTGGGATACGCAAAAAACAGAAGAGCCTATAGAATTTTTGACTCAGATCAAAATTGTATTATTGAAACGAGAGATGTTCGTTGTTTGGAACATACTATGGGTAGTAAGAACACACGAGACATAAATACAGAGAAATTGCGGGAATTTTTTAAGGAAGTTGGAACGACGTCTAACAACTCTGTTCGAAATGAAACGAATGGAAGAGAACAAATGTACGATGATTTGACAGTTGAACCTGAAACTCAAGATATACAAAATGAAGTAAGTACTACAAATGAATTACGACGTTCGTCCAGATTAAGAAATCCTGTTATTAGGTATCAAGCGGCTGCCAGAATTGCTGATAGCGAATTTGAAGAAAAATTACCAAAGACCTATTACGAAGCGATGAATTGCACGGAAAATTCTGATTGGTATTGAGAAACAAATGGATTTTCACAAAGAAAATCAATCAAGAAAATGTTCAATATAAAGCACGTTTAGTAGTCGATGGATCAAAACAAGAATGCGGAATTGATTATGAAAATGCCTACAGTCCAGTTATGAAATATGTAACACTAAGAGTACTGTTGTCTATTGCAGCTACAAATGACTTTGCGATAAAATACGTAGACGTAGAAACGGCGTATCTCAACGGGACATTGGAAAAAGATGTATATATGCAACCCCCACAAGGATTACACATTGCAAAAACTAAAGTACTGAAGTTAAATAAAAGTTTGTATGGGCTTCCAGAGGCAGGTAGATGCTGGTATTTTAAGTTGTGTAATGGTACCTTGTAAGTGCGATCCATGTGTTTTTAGGGAAATTAATAGTGCTTGATTATTGGAAAGAAGATGAATCTAGTCGAGAATTGATTAATCAATTAAAACGTTATATCAACATTAAAGAAATTAGTGATCAGAATAAAGGATTTTAGGGTTACTCGATCAAGAACATTTCGTAAGGGAAATGTTAAACAAATTTAAAATGAATGATTGTCACCCAGTGAGCACTCCAGGAGCTCAAAGTGTAAATCTTTATGAATTTGAAAATTTTGAAAAGATCAACCCGCAAATATATCAAGAAATGTTAGGTAATATAGGGTACCTAGTGACTGCGACCAGACCGGATCTCGCATTTACGTATAGCAAACTTTCTCAATTTTCAACTGATCCGCGAATCAATCACTTGCAAGCACTTAAACGCGTATTCAGATATTTGCAAGGTACAAAGAATGTCAAACTAAGGATTAATAAGAATCGTGGTTGGTTGACAATATTCACAGACGAGAGTTGGTGTGTGACAAAAGATAGTAAATCTTTCGCAGGATACAATGTCAGAATCGGAAGCAACTTAATAAGTTGGAAGAGCAAGAAAGAAAAATTGGTAGCACTAACGTCAATGGAATCAGAATTTATAGCGTTATGCGATTCTATAAGTGAAGGAAAATGGTTAAAGGAATTAATTAGTGAAATTGGCTTCGACAAAATTATCAAGAAGCCGACGAGCGTATATACTGACAGCAAGTCAATTATAGATTGGAGTAAAGAGTTCAAAATAACAGCAAGAAATAAGCACATGATGCGAAAGATTAATTTTGTAAGAGAAGATATAGAATCTGGAGAAACGGATTTAATCTATTGTCAATCGCAAAATCTAGACGCAGATATGTTAACAAAAGACGTGAATAAAAATACATTAGTTAAACATATGATGTCTATGGAAATAACGTGATTTCGTGTTAACGGCTTATTCCCGTATCACACGAAAGGGGGGAATTGTTGCAAATTAGTTTATTAAGTATTTTGTGTACTATGTGATATAATACTATTTGTAACGTAAAAGCAAAAACATAATAGTATTGTAACTATGTACGAGTTTTCTTCACTTGTTTTTATGGAATTGTATGACTGACTGGTCTGCTGAAATAAAAGGATCGACGTTGAATTGTACATCTTATTCTTACTGGACGTTATCCGTAAATGGTACGAACACTGCCGATAACAAGTAAGAAGTTAAAATGATCATGGCTACTCGAATGGTCTAGTAGAATTGTTTTGGACAACGTGAAGCATCTTTGTAAGTTCTTCGCCTCGTGTTGCCTGTATTCTGTCACTGACTGCCTCAGAGAATATAATGAAGTCCGGGAATTGTCAATGATATAATACGCGTATGGTCAGCATTCAGCCATGGTTCTTTTACACCCTTCAAGTACTACGCAGCCACTATGGAATTCTCGTCCAACCAAAATCGACACATTTTGGTGGAAAAAGAATCGCTCTGATGCTTGGTTGAACGGCCAGTAAGCAAAGCGTTCATCCACCAAGGTAAGCAATGTGGTCAAGGGCTGCACGAAGCACAAATTGCATGTCTGTAAGGGGGATGCCTGCCTCGTTTGCAGATCTGTAAAATCGTTTTTATTTGGCCTTTGAAACCCAAATAGCCAAATTCATTGCGTTATTTTAAATGAATCGATCTTGAATTTTTTCCATTGGCCTTTTTATTTTGAGTAACAGTACTTTTACATTTTCGCGCTCTTTCGTTTCCGCTCGCGATGTTTATACTCGCACTCGTGCCATCATACCGAGCAGTCGGTCGAATTCTGATGTTTTTCATTCACACGCATCCATTACCTAATCGAAACTCGTGGAATATGGCCAACACAGCTTGCAATGCATCTGCAAAACTTTGCCGAATTTCTGAATCGAATTTTGCTTGGCACTATTCAAATCTGTAATAATCAACGGATGGGTCAGTACATCAAGTATTGAAAACGGTATGGTAAAATTCTAATTTTCTATTATAAACTAAAAAGAAAAATTTGTAAGGTCTGAAAAGTAAAACTTTTAGTACTTTGTGACAATAACCAATTACATATTGCTACTGCTTTTCCTTCGTGCCCACGCCTTTTAACCTTAATAATAATAATAATAATAATAATAATAATAATAATAATAATAATATTAATGATGATGATTATCAATAAAAACCTATGAAGATATATTTTTTCGTGGCTGACATCGCGCATCGATCAAATGTCAATTACACTATAAATTGGCTTACAGTCCCAAGAAAGATATTCCGGAAACGGACGCTCACGTGCGATGCTTCGCATCAGCAAACGAACAAAAGGAACGCATCGCGTCTTGGAGACGCCGAGATGACCCGCTCCACAGAAAGTGACGCCGCGTCAGGAACCGGACGTCAGAATTAGCGCGCGCGGCACGGCCGGGGCCCGGGGGGCAGCTTGGCGGCGATGGGAGAAAGTGGCGTGCGTCAACGCTGCCGGACAGGCGCGGCCGAACGCGACGATAAGTACGCTGGTGAGGGTGCTGCATCCGCCCAGGACGTTTTGCTCCTAACGCACGCGTCTGCATTAGTCACGGACCGAAGCAAAAGGCAGCAGGAGAATATATCAGGTTTCAATCCGCGATAAAATGCGAAATGATAACAAAATGTGAAATGGTTGTGAATCTGCGATATAATTGCTATAATGTCGAATACGGTTATAATGAAGTAGGATATAGTGAATGCTCGTTTATAGTGAACTCACGTCACTACTCCCGTTTTACTTACAATACGAATATGCACAACATGATTTCGGTTGCAGTGGCTCAATGCAGAGCTTACAGACGTCCTTCTGCCATTCAATGTCACTGCGGAAACAAAGGCTGTGTCCTGCATGGATACAACTAGAGGCGGCGACGTGCGACTGCTTGCTTCAGTTTCAAACTTGATTTTTCTTGAGATTTTGCGCGACAAAGCGCACGGTGTTCTACGTAGGCGACAGGAAGCGTGAGACGGCCACAGCCTCACAGCCTGGCGACACACAGTGCCGCGCCGAAAAGCGGTCGGTTTTAATAGCCGCTCGCATCGCCGCTCTTTCATCATTCTTCATCGCCGCTCGCAAAGAATCTCGTATGTTACTAATGGCGAGTAAAAGAGCCTTCGAAAAGTGGGACAATGAGTGTACACACGCGGTGCATCCTAACAAAAAGACTCGTTTGCGGTAGTCATTTAGGTGTGAACGTATTCTTCAATAGTAATGTCCATGTTTACTTTGTAAGATAAGGCCGATATTATTAGCGAATTTCAGTGTGGGATTCCACAAGCGGAAAGTCTGAAGGAGTTACGAATTAAGCAATTTATGTGAATAACCTATTAAAAACAAGGACAAAGTGTTCAATGCCTTAAATAAGAACAACGCCTCGAATAGAAAATTTGAACCTCTGATCGAGACGACGTTGCTCAGGCAGAACTGCAATGAGTGCATCGAGAGAGTGGTGGACAATGCAGAATCAAGTTGAAGACAGCAGTAACTAAAGGTTCTAGGGAAATTACTAATGAAAAAAATGTGCACCAAATAGTTGAAAATATTGATTTTTCAGGTCAAATAAAGATATTGAAATTTTAGTTCGTGCTCTTAATGTATTTTGCTGAATCTATATTAATAAAATCAATAATTGTTCAGAAAATCAATTTAATTTTGACATCATCAGATATAGTGAACCAAAAACATTAGTTCCCAGAAGTTCACGAAAAAACGAGTCGACTGCAGTGGCATTTTTATACATAGAGCAATGTAGGTATTGTGACTAATACTGCGTCAAAGCTCTGTGGTCCCCAAGATGAAATCACTTTCATCCTAGCAGGAATAAAATGCTGTTTTAATAAAAGAAAACGTTAAATTAAAATCGTTCTTTATTTACATTTAAAACTAAAATAGATCAATCCGCCCGGAAATAAATGCACGACGAAACGAGGACCACAACGTTCTGGCTTAGCACCGTGGCTACAAGTGTTTAAGGTAGGATGCGAATTGGCAATATTTTCCAGAGGGGACATTCAAAACTTTAAAGTAGGACGATCGAAAACTGGACAGTGATATGAAAGTTTTCGCTTATGGAATACAATTCCAATGAATTCAAATTTTGCTCTCGAGAATATTTTCTTGTCTAATTTCTGTCATTTGGATTCCTACATTTGAGCACTTCAACAAGTGGAAATCATAAAACGGAACATAATATGGATTAATTATATCCTTGGCTAAGGGACTTAATACTTCTCCAACCGGGAGAGGGGGCCAGTGCATCAACTGATGTCACTGCAGTGTCTCTGACCGGATGGTCCTAAGTTCGAGTCCCGATGGCGGCAGGATTTTCGACACTAGCTTTACAGCTAGATCGAATTTTGTCGCTGTCTGGAGGAGAATTCTACCGGCCGGCTCCTCTGATCGGTATATGCCGTGCTTTCTCCGATCAACACCAGGCGAATGCCGGAGCGGTATTCTAACAAACGGTCCACGAAAGCGTGCGATCTTTCCTTCCTTTTCCTTGTCCTATCCTCACCCCTTACACACTCACACTAACATGCATTACATTACCATACATGCCAGGAAATTGGTCGGGGGCTTAGAACTTGTCCCAGCTGGGGCGGTGCCCCGTTGGTGAGAGTTACCTAGTTGGGAAAAACTTCGCTAGTCGACGGTAGGTCAGCGCCAGATCTTGCCATCCAGCGGGGGAAGATCACCGCCACCTCTTACAGGACTAATGACCTCAGTAGTTGACGCGCCCGAAATCACTAAGAATCAAGCAATCAATACATCTCCACACGACAGTCACCTATCTAGGAGGGAGATCCCTGGCGTCCCCGACATTGCTGCAACATTGATGTTGATGCTTTAAATACATCGTGGTTTTTGTCAAATCATCGATGTTTTTTACATATATTTTTTACCTCGAGTTTGTAACATGGATGTTGTGTGTTTCATGTTTTTTCGTGGGTGATTTTTTTAAATAAAAAATGTGAGATCGTAACAAAATTCTATAATAATTTTGATGTATTCTAAAATGAATATTCTTCATGCTAAACTTATCAAGCGTGAAAAATAAATAAAATCGAGTTTTCATCAATAAAAGGTTTATATAATTTTGAATTACAGATTCAGATAATCAAAGTTCTTAATTTCTTGAGTGTTTGACTTTGTTTTGTCAGATATATCACAATTAAAAATTAATAAAAGAGACTACATTAAAATCAAACCCCCCTATGTGAACTTCAATGGACACTAATCCAGTTTTAAAATCAATATCCAAGTCAATCAAATATTCAACACCCATGGTTTGGAGGTCGATGTTTAATTAACATCGATGTTTTACTATTGAGCGTTTAGAAACATCGATGATTTGTTGTCCATATCGCATCCCTATACCGTCAATTGGCATCCTGTGTGTGGGGCAGGGATTCCCCACCTTTTCGTTCATCGACCCCTTTAAAAAAAATGTTGGTTCCATCGACCCCCTACGTTAATAAATCATATATAATCCGTATAATAAATCATACATAATCATAACACAAAGAATTGCACATAAATGTGTTGAAGGTAGCAATTACGAATACCAATATTTTCATAAGAATCTAGATTTTAAATAAACAAAGATGCTTCCTTCTGAGTAGCTGAGTTTCTAATCTTCATTGTTGAGCAATGTTTAGAAAATGTTGCGTATTAACATATCTCCGGTGCATACTAAAGGAAGTATTTTCTTTTGCAATACAATGTCGTTGTCAATGCATAATTTTAAGTTAATGAAATTCTAGGCATCCTAAGCAATTGTGTAATTAGGTTCTCGGATGTCCCGGTGCAGAAAGTCGAAATGGAGCACCTATTTGCAATAAATTTGATATTCAGTTTTAAATGTAATAGAACGGCCATAAAATAATAGGGCTGATGCAATGGAGAAAATAAGCATTGAGTGCAGTTTGAGTGTTCTTTGCCGATATTCATCCGCGGGGGTCCTGATTAAGGGCCCCTTACTTCGGGTGACCGATACAATGCATCGATTGCACCAGCGGCCGGATCCTAAAGACGAACGAAAGAAGAAAAAGATCCTAAAGACGAACGAAAAAATTGAAATTAATTAGACTGTTTTATTGCTATCAAAAAGCAATTAATTATCTAGTTCATTTAATTTTTTTTTGTAATCAAAGACATCTTAATTTACCAATCAATCGCTTGTTCATATTTGGCTATAGACCCCCAATCGACCCCTTGGTCATTACTGAGCCCCAGGGGGTCGATGTCGGCCCCGCTGGGAGCCCGTGGTGTAGGGGAAGCCAGGGTCACCGGCGCGGAGCTGCGCAACGCGGGAATTCCCTGCCGCGCCGCCCGCTCTTTGTCGTTGGAGACGGGGACTCCTCGTCAGGCGCCACGCGGATGGAACAAGCGCAGATTTACGTAACGAAGCGGTCGGCGGTGACCTCAGTAGCCCACTTTCGCACAGGTGCAAACTTTCACGAGCATTTCGCATGACGAAATGCGTCATCACAACGGAATATTTCCGCAGAAATGTATTTCAGTGTTATATTTCAAGAAAGGTCATTCCAAATAGTGGATTATGAAACAAAACTTGCTATTTTAATTTTTTTTAATATTCAACGCTTACGTGTAAAAAATAGACATGCACTGTTTACGCTCAGGAGAGATCAACAGTTCATACAAAAGGCATAAAAAACTACAGACAACTGTCAACGACACTAGTTTTTCAATTTTACACGAATTGGCCCTGTTAGACCAAGACTATTGTCAAAGTTCTTCAAAGGCATTCGCAGATATGGGTATCTATGAAATTCACTTTACCCATTTTCATTACGTCAATATTATATCATACTCGGATAAAGAATCTATTTATGTTGCTGAAAAAACAATAAAAGAGATCAGTACTAAAATGAAGTCATAAAAACTGAACAAAGGAAACAAGAGAGACACGAAGGGAAGCCAAACTGTGTTTTTTGGACAGAATTGTGGGTCCTCAGACGCTCCTCACGTGATTAATTGCGCGGTTATGCAGGGGAAACCTCGAAGCTCACTACGTAAATTTTGAAAGAATGCTCCTGTTTTCGCGACTGCGCAGAGTTGTGGCTTTCCTGACCTCGAAAATGCCGCGCAGCGGTCCCTGAACGCAGAGATGGTCATCTGCGGGCACAATTTGCGCAAATAGTGGACGAGGAGCAACGCGGCATGTGCATCACGCCACGCGCCGTGGGCAGCGCACAGTGGCACACAACGCGAGGAAAATGCAAAAACGAAGTCCGTAAATTGAAATAAACGGTCTTCAAATCAGATTCGAAGGTGTAGTCGTGGATTACGTGGTCTAACTTAGGCAGAGTCGCTGAATTTCAATGTAAGGTCGCAATCCAAAATTCAAAATACCGGGTCCAACACGGCGTCATAAAATGCATTAAATATGAAATGCATTAAATAATATAATTAAACATAAGTACATTATTGTGATCGCTGGCCATCCTTATAATGTGAAAAAATTACTTTTAAAATGTCATATATAATACGACAGGTAGAATGTACAAAATGCATTGAAAAACCAACTCAATAAAAAAAAAATCGGATAATATTCTGATAGATGGATTGTCAAGAGTTTTCGATTTTCGATTGTGTTATAAATCACAATCTGAAATTATTGCACTCCATGAGTTTTAATTATTTAAATATAACTGTAAAAGGAGTATGCAATACCTTATGTAACACGCACGACGTAACAGGAAAGACATTTTCTGGGAGTTTTAATTATTCAAATATCGTAAGTGAAATACGCTTCCCTAAAGGGCTAACCATGAGACTCTGAAATAAATGAAAAAATGCGATAAATTCCAAGTAATTAAGATTACATTAATATTTTATTCTCTAGTTTAACGAAATAAAGCTGGCCGACCCATCATCCAATACGCAGATTGTCGAGTAAAATCCTTTCACAAGAAAAACTGTTAAATTTTCGATAGTCACTTCGAATTCAATAAAAAACAAACAAATTTCTTCAATTACTTCATACAACGTCGGTGTGGTTCCTGTCTTCCACATATTGGATACATCTTCAATTTAGAAATTGTGAGAGCATAACAGAATACAGCCAATCCCACAATACCCCCACAACGAGAAATCCCGTGAAACCGCATGACACAACGCTCCATTTGCAGGGTTTTTCCTCCATTCCGCGCCACTGTGCTGTGGATGTGGACGTCCCGCGCGCAATAAATCTCGGGCGCGAGGCGGCGAGCGCCTCTGTAGGCGGGCGCGCGTTATTCACCGCCTTGTCGACGCACGCGCCTTCTGCGCCGCTGCTATGCTCTGCCATGCCGTTTCAAGCGCATCTCTGTGAAAAACAGCTCCGATTCAACCTCCGGCGTTCTATAGACAGTTGTTTGAGAGGAAAAATAATGTATGCTACTCATATTTTCATCGTTTGTTTCCATTTATCGTTTCCTTCTTTACTACTACGTACATGTTTGCGCTTTGTTCTCGTTCAAAGTAGTACTGACAATAATTATACAAAATGATGTGGGTAATACTCGTGAAGCATGTTGATTGCAAAATTCTAATTGACGTAAGCTGAATTTTTTAAATCTCTTTTTCGAATAATATCACGGTAAGTTTTCAATAATACTTTTACTTTCTACTATAAAATAATGCTTTACACATGTAAAGTTTCCATTTTTTATATTCGGATTTCCTGCATTACAAATCTTTTTTTTTTAGCATTACGTAGCTATCTTAACAGATTTTAATGATTAAAATATCTTGAAATGAATGTACTTATTTAATGATAATCTTTTTTAACTGCAATCATTTTATAAATTATGATTTTACATTTGATGATAATCCTATTCCTATAAACCAGGCATGTCAAACCGCGCCCGCACGAGTTATTTGCCCGTCTGGGAATTTCGGCGCTTGTACGGGCACGAACAACTTCCCCTGACTCCGGACTCATTTCCCCTTAAAATCGCACGCTGGAACGGCACGAGCAGGTGAATAGTGGCAACATATGGAAATTTGTTTGCCATATATTTATATTCTCTACTAATTACTATTTGATGTTTATTTTCTGACTATATTCTCACTTACGTAAACATTTTTGCTAAGAAACCGGAATATGTTTAAATGGCGAATTCTTTCCTTGTTTTTGTTTTGTGTTGTGGTATTAAATCATTAAATCGTTTAGTTGTTTATTGTGTTTAACAGTAATGTGAAATAAATTAATAACTCTCCATAAGTTTAAAATTCCCGCTTACGGGCGGACATCGCTTTAACAAAAATATTCGACTGTTAAAGAAAATTTGACTGTCTCACTTGAACGTGGAAAATTCGTGCTTTCATATCCCTCTTAAGTAAACGGGATTGCATATTTAATATACCTTTGATTCATTGTTTTAAAAATTTTACTCTCCATTGAGATTTAAAATCGGACTGACGTATTATTTCATTTTAATGGATAATTTCTTTGTCTTAAAGAGATAATAGGAATTAATATAGCTAAATTTGTGACAGTAACTGTCAAGTAACTTCTCCAAAATATTGCTATGGACCAAGTTTCCAGTGAGGTACCGCCACTCTGTAGCATTTGCATGACCCTTCATTTAAATCTCACGCCCGTTGCTCAGAACGAAGTACCCGCAAGCCCTAGTAAAATTGTTTCCTTGCTCGCCATCTTGACATGCCTGCTATTAACTATAATACTTTACGACTTGTTGGGGCACTCTTAACAGATTCCGAATTTCTGAAAGAAATTAATTGGTCCTCCTGTTAGGACAATTGTAAAATTTCAGGGGTAATTTTTCATTAAATCAACAATTAATAAGTTTGTTAACAATTTACAACGATCGATTTTCTGATGTTGCTAAAGTAAGCTTGTCGAACGTAGGAGGAAAATTTTAACTTATCTCACGAGAGACGACCTGGCAGCGTAAATTCTAGTATGATACGAGAATCTTCTCACAGACAATTGGAGAGGATTTTGAATGCTGGCTTAGTTCTGAATCTCAATTCCCGATGCTAATAATGGGTGGGTCCTCTTGATTGGCTCCTTCCCAACACGTAGTACGCAAGTCGAATATGTAACTGCTGGAGACAATGATCCAAGGTCAATAAATAAAATAGTATTCACTAAGGATACAAAAAGTGCGTCGAAACACAAAGCGCGGGCTAAAGGGGTTTTAATTATCTCATTTTATATCTTATACTTCCTTATTTTGAGTAATCTTAAGAAAACCTCCAAAGAATTATATTGAAAATACGAATTAATTTCCTACCACAAATTGTAGTAGTCACTTTTATCACACTAACTATTGTCTAATTTTTAACCGGCAAATTTGTTGGGAATAGTTAAATGTTTTGGTAATTAAAAGAGCGCATTTTGTATTCCAAAGAGAACTGAGGTACAAGGAAGCATATTCACTTTCAAAAGGGACACATTCACATAAGTAGCAAACCACTCACTCACAAGGATATCGGCGACGACATTCAAAGTCGCTTCGTAAATGTGAACATTCCATTTGAGGAACCCGGCTGTGTTTGCGGCGCCACGAAGACTTCTAACAGAAGGAACGGAAAGCTCTTAATATATGAGTGTTGAGAAAAGGCGGTAAGCCTACTATATTGGGGCACTGCTGCGTACAGAATGAACCTTGTATAGACTTCCTGTACGAAAACGATAGTAAACATCAACAATAAAACAAATTCATCAAAACAACCGAAAATAGTAAGCAGAAACCTGCTGCCATCATGCCCGCAATGCTGCAATACCATTTAAGGAGCAACCACTCCGACGCAAGCTGTTTCCTTTCGAACAGGTTGCATACTCCTGCTGAATGTCACTGGTGTGAAACAAGATGGTGGAAACGGAACGCCAAGAATTCTGCTCTAGAACGATTGTCAGGGTCTGCCTTTGTATTTGGATATCCCGTGAAAAGATGGAGACTATGGTATTAGACGGCCTCAGCAAATACTATAATCTTGACATTTTACAAACCCAAGCTTTAAAAAATGGAAAGAACAAAAATTAAATATCGATATATGAGAGAGAGTGGGTATTATCAGGATTCGATTTCTGGTGGGACGCGATGAAATGGGGTTCCGATACCGGGGAAGGAAATGGGGAATCATAGAACAAACACTTGGCTACTCCGTTCGACCAACATTCGTGATCTCAAAATTAATAACTTTCTATTTAACTCTATCATTTATTCGAATGTAATAAAAATATTAGTAAATAAAATACCATTAAAAACTAATTTTATATTTACTACTACGATTATTATTATAATTACATTCTGTAGAGCAGCGCCACCACTGTTATTGTTATTTTATTAAGTGTGATTTACAATTATTAAATTATATTATAAATCTATAACTATTTATATTAACTTAATAAGTAATTTGGGTGGCGTTGCGGGACATAAAATTGTATAAATAAATAACTGGGTATTAACATCAATTTATAAACATTAGTTTGAACAAAGATACTGTGTACTGTTGTTACTTCTGCAACTTTATCCAGACGCTGTCTTCACAGCCGCGTCTCCTCCGCATTACTACAAATATAACAGAAAGCGAAAGGACCCGAAATAGTATTTTCTCCTTGAGCAAGGGAGCTAGTTAATCATTCTAGAAAAAATAGTGGTGCTACAGAATGGCACAGACTTTCTCGTAGTAAAGTTTTCTAATTTCCCTAGTGTGAACTGGCTTCACGGTCTTGCCCCATCCTCATTCCAGTTGCCATTTATCGTCGCCCAAAGAACCGATATTTTACATCAAGAATATTGAAGAAGAGTAAAACTTCGTCCTAAATAGAAATTATCATTGAAAAATTTTAAGCCGTTTTTAAGAAAGCTATTAAACATTACTGTAAATGGGAAATTTTTAGCTATTTTCACAGGAATCTATTGAGTTCTCGAAAACCCTCATCGGAAGTCATTTAAAGCACTTCCACTCACAACTGCAATAATGTATTCAAATTGATGGAAATGTGCATATTAACGGCTTTAAAAGAGTAATTTTTAAAAAGAACGTCGTATTAAACAGTACAATAAGCACTATCCATTGGAAACATTTGCAGAAATAATTGAAGTTTTTTTTTAGAAAATGGCGTTTGAGCGTTTCTGAAAATGCGGAATTTTGAGCTAATTTTCAAAGAAAACTTGTGTTTTGAGAAACTATTTAACATTATGTAAAGCATATGTACTCATAAATATAATATTGTTAAAAAATCGCCTCTAAGTATTACGGACGTGAGAGACAAATATAAAAAAATACACTTTTGTTTTTTTGACGAATCAACAGAATAGATCAATTGTACAAAAGTATGTCATTATATAGGGTTTGTTTGTCACTAACCGTACCAAAAGTTTAAAGAAAAAATGTAGAGCGAGAATATCTTGTTTTTGTAATTTTTTAAAATTGCAAATATTGCACGCACTATTGAAAAAAAACTACTAAAATTTACAAAAAAACTCTACATGACCTTAATGAAAGAAGTATTTAAGGACAACAAATATAATTTGAAGGAAAAGTCTGTCTCCAATATTTTATTGTAAGAAGTTGCCGAAAAAATCAAAGTTTTACAATTTCCGAAAATTTACACTTAATCCTGAAAATCGGACCTATGGCACCGTTATAAGTGTATTTAACTCTATTCTTACAAGAAATTTACAGAAAAAAATTGGAGCAATTTTTGTGAAAATTTTGAAAATGTCCCTAGAACTTCATATAAAGTTCCTCCAAAAATTAATGAATTTTTTTCAAAATCGCAGCGCTTTGGCTCACGCAAAAACGCAGGGGTTTCTTCAATTTGGAAAAAACCCTACGCATGTTTTAGCCGCTAGATTTGTTCACATACACCAGACGGACGGACGGACGGACGTTTAGCTTTCAATTGGTTTTTCGGCATCAAGGACCCACAAGACATGGATTATGGCTACAGCATGCGTAAGAGGATTTTTTTCTTAATTTAGTAACTGAATTTATCTACTTTTTAGTTATCACGAAGCCAAGTTTCAGTCCGCCAGAAGAACCACACACCGTAGCACACGCACGTCAACCAGAACTCACTACTGTTACTAGGTACTCTATTACTGCTTCAGAAAAGTCACTGTCTAGAAAAGTCTGTCACGTATATACGCCCCGAGGTATCGGAGCGAGTCTCTCACTTCCCGCCTCCGTGGCGGGGAATCGAGGGGAAATGTCCCTCCGGTGACCGCCTTGCCGACGCGGTCCGGTGCTCACGGAAAAGCGCCGCCGCTTGCTCCGCTCCTGGTGGCGTCTTCCCGTACAGCTCACTCCTTCTCTGGCTGGGCCCCCGGCGCAACCCTGCAGCGGCCACAGTGAGCCGCAACTATTCTGTCCGGTACAGTGTGCCCACCTCATCGAACCTCGTGAGCACAAATGCTGTGATACACAGCAAATTTCGTCATAAAAATATTTTGAAAATAAAATAAAGGCTTTATGTAGGATGCGCTTTCTCATTGCAGAGCGTATCCAACCAACAAGGAAGTGTCTCAGTTTGCGATGAAAACAAGAGCGGCTTTTCCTATACAAAGTATTTGAAATCCAATATGAGCAGAAGAGAAATAGTTATCACGCGAGTCAGTGTCATAATATCGAACAAATGCTGTTGTACACACAGGAAGAGCGCACCAATCTGAGTATTCAAATTTTCAGTGTATGCATATTCAAATTCTATCAGTGAAAAATCTTTGTATTTATTTCAAAACGGTTTAAAATCAATAGAAAGGTAACTTTAGTAATTTTAAAATGAACAATTCAGTAACAGATCGATCAGCAATATTCAATTTGCATTTTTCTCTTATTTGCATTAATTCTGTATTTGGCATTACTCAAATTGGATTATTTGTCTTAAGGAAGAATTATATGAAGTAGTTGTTAATATAAGACTACCGTAGTGATTTAGAAACCTATGATTAGTAAAGAAACAGAGATTATAGAAAACAGTGATTTTTTTTTCGATGAACAACAAACTGCTCGAGATCAATCGAAGTAAATCAGAGAGTGGCGCCAGCAAGTGAACATGGAGCGTCGCTATACATGCAAGAGCTCTAAATGGCGACGCCGCAATGCCTTTTTTAAACTTTATTTACTGTCTGTTTGACTGTATAAGTTTTTCAGAGTTTTTAAAAATTACAATTAATTGAATTATCAGAGATGATCACTCGCATATTGATTGTGGTAGTGTGTAAGTATAAGGAAAATATGTCAGTTACGAAGGTCTAATTCGGTCTTGGGGAGTCGGGATTTGATTCTGCGAGGATATGTGTGAGATTGTCGAGGATTAAAAGTGGTTTTATGTGGGAAATAATGTAGTAATTTGAAAAAAAAACTCTTATTTTATTTTATCAAGATTGTAATGTTTCCCAAAATTAGTTCGTGATGTAATTGATTTTTTATATGAACCATGTGTCTTGTAGAGCTTTTCGTGTAAATTTATTTTGTAGACTTTGTATTTTATTAAAGTGAGATTTAGCTGCCGCTGACGGTGCAGCGACGGCGGGGCCCTGGGGCACGCATTGAGACGCGCCGTCAGCGGAGCAACAGTCGGATGGAGTCCCGAAGGCGTCCTTTGCGCGCTCGCTCGGCCCGGACGGCAACGCGAGCAACAACTGCAGATACAGGCTGAGTCTGCTGCCTCAACACGCCATTTTCCCCAAGAATGCCAACCAGCGGAATGTTGCCTCTCCACACAAGCGTGGAATATTATCCGTAGTGCAAAGCAAAGCTGAAGAATTTCGCAAGGTGGTGAACACAACAGAAGAATTTCTCACGAAGACGTCCGTGTCTTTTACTTTTCCTCCTAGACTTCCTTACCGTGCTGTTTGTATTACCGCAAGGGTATGTATAAGTATAAGAAGGCTTTAGATAAGACAAAACTCTTGTTGACGGTTGACAGGCCTTATTTCATTTGTCTCCGGCGCACAAGCGCGGAAAGATTGTCAACAGATATTAAATTATCCAGAGCATTATTAAGAATATTACAGAATATGTGGTTCAGATTCAAGTTAGACTACCATGACACGTTTTAATACAACTCTATAATGTTCATTAGAATGCATTCTTTATAACGAGCACTTGTAATGTCTGCATTTCAGATATGGAATAGAGTCTATTCTCCATAATTTCGAAGTTTTCGACTATCTGCACATTTCTTCAAATTTTTGTGATCCTTTATACGTACTCTTAAGCAGTTTTTCTTAAATTGGTGGTCACCACTCTAGTGTTTTTGGTTTCAATTTGTATTCGCGGTTCATCAATCTATTTTGAATTACAATGGTAGAATGTTGTCTGTCTGGGAGACGCCGTGATATTCCACGTTCAAGAGACTGCGCTTAAATTGGTTTACGGCCATTGGAAGACGCCGCGTAGCATAGTGGCCAACGTTTCGGACATCATCCTAAAGCCTTTTTCAGGGCGAAATGCCAAAATGTAGCCAAGAATCTGTGGACTCCGGTAAGAGTGTCCTTGATAATCCCTTTTTATTCCTTCTTTTAATATTTTTCGATATTTAACACATAGTAGATTTTTTAATTTTATTTGCTCGATCCAAAATGTTTTACTTGACAGTCTAGTAATTCTTTTAAATCAATCTTCATACGGTCATCTCTTGAATTTTTTACTTAATGTCAATGAACTGAATTTCAAACAAATGGATATTTTACGTTGAATTTAATAATTACGCATTTACTGTTTTTGTTTACTGTTTCAAAAATATTCAAATTTAGTACCGCTACATTTTATGATCGCGTGCCGTTGCTGAAAACTCCATTTCTTCCTGTCGTTTGGCGCACCTCTGGTATGCTGCTCATCAGCTGACTTTCACAGAGAATTCAGCAACTGCGTCGGAGAATGCTGCCTCGAGGGCTCCAAAATAACCGTACACGGTATCATTCCTTCATATAGACTAACTACAACACATCTGCGCTGGAAATAAACCATTAAAATTGCAGTTGAAGTTTATGAACAGATGTCACACATTCCGTCCATACAAAATAAGAAGTCTAACTGATTCACATGAAAGTTTCACGCTTGCCCACAATGTTTCTCATTTCGTAATGAAAAGACGTTTAGTTCTCACTGCAACCACAATAATATCATTAAGTAGTGGCAAAAATACTGCTGTCGAGTTTATGGAAAATGAGTTTATTTCAAAGTTTCGTTAATATTATTGACAAATACATGCCCCTTTCATACATTATATATTTGAAGGTGGTTGCTTTGTGAAAAATGTTCAGGACACTAGTTGCCGAGATGAGCAATTGATGCATTATTGGATATGATTTCATTAGTTTGAAAATATTATGCTTCTTTCACAGAAAGTTTTGAACACGTACACTGAGGTTCCGACAGGGCTATGCTATATATAGGCAGGGAGAATTCTCCTGCCCGTATAGCTTTATTAGTTCCTTTAATAAAAATGCCATCCACGCAATTATTCTGAGAGTGGGACACTTCTTGTTGAACTTGAAGAGATGTTCCAGTGAACCCCACCAATGATAAAGCTATTTTTCCCGCACTGATCATTTATCTTCATAAGTTAAGGCATCCGACTAAACATCTCGAAGACCCTTGCGTAGAATGTACAGTATTTATATGCAAGAAATCTTCCCAGAATAAATTTCATCTATTTACTTATTAATACCATTTGTAATGAAAGAAGAGTTTATTTAGGTTTTATTCCAGAAATCGGCTTGTTGATTTATTAGTGATTCTGGGCGCGTCATGGCCATTAGACCCGTAAGTGTAGTGCATATTTATTCATCGTGAGGTGGCGGTTATCTTTTCCCGCTAATGGTGAGATCCGGCGCCACCTTACCATCGGCTAACTGACTTCCCCAACCAGGTATCTCCCACCAGCTCTCGCCCAGCTATCTCCCACCCCAGCCACGATAGTGTTAGTGTAGTTAGTGTAGTGTAAGTGTAATTAGTGTAAGTGTGATCAATACCTTTTGTGGAGCTCTTATTCCATACAACACTTTAATTTCTTGCTTCTACTTCTACGAATCCACTAACAAAGATTTTTTGTTCTACTGCTCAATTTGGAACCGAATATTAGTAAGTACTTTCCGGAGCGCCTTCCGAACTTCCGTTCCAACAGTTGAAAATAACAGTATTCATGTTTAAGTTAGCTCGTGTATGATTCAGCAAATGGTAGCAATATATCTTGGCCATTCCGTTCCCTCCACTGACATTCCTGGACTGAGTTCCGGACGCGATACCCAACGCGTAGGCCCGGCTTCATTACATTTTCCTTTCAGATTGTTTGTTACGAAGTTTCTTTCTCTTGTTCTGGCTTTATAATGTGAGTAGTAACCATGCATTTCTTAATACATTCAGATCGCTACCTGTAGCATCTACAGACGCCGACAGGTCTCCTTAGTTTACGACGCCGGTAAATCTGCGTGCGCGCGATTCACACTGTTTATTTGCTTATAACACGCCATTTTCCGCTTGCTACTTTTGGAGGTTTCTACATCATTAAAGAACCTAAATATTGCACTAGATTTTGTTTTCTGCCATTTAGTAATTGGTAATGAGTAGCTTTGAGGTGCATATCCTAACACTGAGGTGCATACCCTCTGCAATGACGCCTAACAAGCGCTGTTCAAAATTACCACTCTAAAGCCACAAAGCCATCGACCTCCGGCTCTCCAAGTAAATATATTAAGGTGACGGAAATGACTTCTATTATTTCTTCATGTAATTACGTCAACAATACCACATGAGAATTCCCACAATACTACACGAAAGCCAATTATTATGAATAAAAAGTCATGTTTTCTTCATTATTGCAATATACCCTAATGTAATGCTATGAATAATGTTCAAATATGAACAAAATTTGTGGGAATTTAATAAAAATAAACATGTTAAATTATTTTTTTGGCTCAGTTGTTTGTATAATTTATATTAAAATGAATTAAATTATTAATGTAAACATAAACGTTGGAACTTCATATAAAAATACAAGATTGTGATTTTAAACTTAAAAAATAATCTTGCTACTATGTTCTTCTTAGTTTAGAAGATATGCCCCTCCAAATATACCACAAAAACCTTTCGACCTATGGAGCGGGTTGTGTTGGGCTGAGGCTAGGACCTGAATTTGTTAAAGTCGAATCTAAAATTATGTATCATATTGTGACCATCCGTTTGCCGAGGTCTCGGAAAACGGAGCACATCAATATTCAAGAATAAGATGAGCTGTTTGAACGCGCGCCAACGCGCATGAATACAATCCGAAAATGAAAACTACGAACTATATCCGTAAGGGAGCGTCTCGGTAGAGTATGCGACACCGAGAGTCGGGAGAAAGAAAGCTTTCTTTTTCTGAAGTAACAGCTGGAGAGTGAGGACCTACCGATCACGAGAAGGCGGCACCTCGTACTGCTACGGACTTCAGGACTGCATCTACGATAAAAACTCTTCAAGACATTCGAGGAGGTAATTATCATATTACAAGGCATTAAAACAATTCATCAGGAAAAGGATGAAAGTATAAGTGACGCATTTAAAATCTTTGTAAGAGAGGAGTGTAATAGCATGAAACTAACGAGGCCATTCATTTCTTTTCTTTGCAGTTTTTTTATTTTTATATTTATTCTTCTTATACGATAGACTCAGTTGTCGTATTGTAGATTCTTTTAAATATGGAATTAAAAGCTAGTTACATTCTATAAAAGAATACGAAAAGAGTATCAACGGAAAACGAGACGGAGGCCACATCGTGAGTTGAACAACGGTACTGGAAAGGGCGACCGTGCGGTTCTGCAGAGGGCGGCTTTGCTCCCGACCGAGCTGCAGGACAAGGAATCAATCTTTTCTTTCAAGAAAAACTTAGCTAATTGTGGACACCGAGCGACTGGAAGAGTCGACGCCGTAGATTTCTCTACGCCGTGAAAAGACACAGTAAGGTCGTGCCAACTTGAACAATTTGTAGATATTAGAAGGAATAATTTGTTTCGGAAAGAAAGTATTAGTACAGGTTCTTTATACCGATATTCTGTAAAAAAAATTTTCTTTCAAGAAAAACTTAGCTAATTGTAAAGTTGCAACTAGGGAATTTACGACTGGAATGATTAGGCAAAGTTTTAAGTATTCTTTGAAATTGATTTAAATGAGAGAAAGGAAACAGTGTAGTTAATTATTGAGAGTGTAAGTTGTTTTCTTTTTTTCAGCAAGACAAAATTCTTGTATATGTAAAGTGTTTTATGTTCATTGACTGTAACAGCAATTTAATTAGAATATACTTAAGTAAGTGGAAAGTGATTCGACTTGAGTTTCTGTGTAAATGCATTCAATCCACAACGGCCCACATGACCCTGATCCCCGCTATTCTAATTGTATTTTTTTATTTTGCGCCCACCTTGAAAACCCATTCTGAGCTAGCCGGCGGAGGGGTGGGTCGCAATATATTAACATACGTTTATACTGAAATAACCTGATTTAGTTAAAACCAAGTAATCATTGTAAGGAAGGTTTTAATTAAATCTAACACATTGTAAATACTTAAATATATATTCTCTGAATTTTGTTTGAAAATTGCAAATGCAAATAGATAGAAATTTATTCTACAATTGGGCAGATACCAAACAAAAAACAAAACATCATTTAAAATATAGATAAATAAACTTACGTAGTACACAAGTATACATACATACAAACATACATACCAAGAAACCCTCGCATACAAACCAATCTGCACCTATTCATTCACATTCAGACAAACATGGATAAACATTTTTATCTAACACTATAGTGTAATAATCTATAATATAATAATTATTACATTTCAAATACGTAAAACACTCGTTACTATAAAGAAGTAAATAAATAAATACAGCTTGTCCGCATAGTCCGTAGAAAGACGTTTTCGACTAGCAAAACAAACAGAAAAAACTGAAATCACTTCACTTCATCTATATATTAACTGTTCAATACTTTCGACTGTAGACTACGGTCCAGGAAATGTACTATGGACTGTACTATAGACCAGGAAATGAAATAATCAATGAAGATCCCAGTCTTAAGAAAATAATTCAATAATTTTCAATATAATTTAAGTATATTAATTGGAACAAAAAATATTATTCAAAAAATATATTCGATTTTTTCCCTTCCAATTAATCAATGAATAAGCCTTTTCGATTTTTGCCAACACTACCTATAACACACCATACCAATTCATAAGAATATAATATTTCATGACGTTATCTATTTTAGAGTAATTTTCTCAAATTGCAGCAGATCTTTAGCGAGGGTGGCGTGTGAAGCGCGCGCCCGCCCGCACGCCTCCTGCTTCCGCGCCTGCGGGTTCGTCCGTGCCCGCCCGCCCGCCGTGCCGCCACGTGCGACGGCGAGGGTCAGAGACTCGGCGCGGTGACTCACGCGCGCTGCACCCACCACTCGCACACGCTGCCCAAGGGCTGAGGGGGGCAAAAGTACTGGGAAACCAAGAGCGTGAGGGAGCCACGGAATTACGGAAAAAAGTCACATAATGTTTGTTTTTTTAATTTTTAATTTTGTTTTAATTCAGTAATATTTATAATTAGACATGATTATGTTGGGTAAATTTGATATTTTACTTTTTAACCTCTAGAAAACCCCTTTTATTTTTGTTTCTATTACAACGCAATACATTATTTCTATAGGGCTCAGCATAATGAACGGAGCCACACACCATAAGGGCAGCAAATGTCGATGCAAAGTCTAATCAATTGACATAATAACAGAGCGTATGCATAATAATAAGGAAGCGCCAATGCAACTTCTATTGTTCAAGGAAAGACGAAGTCAACGTAATCGATAATTTCAGAGAATTCCATTCAATCAATTGTTCGTCAGACTGAAACTTTTACTTTTGCTATAACCACAATTTTTAGGTAATAAAAAAAATGAAATAGATTCATGAGAATAACTTATTCATAAGATAACACATTTTCAACAAAACTACAGAAAACGATAAGTACACACAATTTGAATGTCTTCGCGAAACCACACGAAAAAGGAATCCATACGTGTAAAAAGGAAAGATTGCAAACAGTGTATACTAAATGCTTCCCATCGTCAAAGCAAATCGTGAAAGTAAACGCAAAATGAAACATCTTCATATTAAATTTCTTATTTTATATTTATATGGAGTTGTTATTTTAATGTATACCGCCTTGCTTCGAAATGAACAACCGTCGGCGCGCCGCTATATACCGCCACTGTGGTGTCGGAAACGCGGGATACGGCCCAAGTGCTCAGTCAAGTTGCCCGCAACCAACCCCTGCCTCCCACCACCAGCACCACCGAAGTCAGTACTTAGCGGCACCGGATCGTACGGTCCCTTGGGCAGAATTTCAATAGCGAATGGGGGAACTTGTTTACTGAGTCCCTTGTCGTATATAACAATTAATGGACATTGCACATTATCGAATCATACTATAGACCTATGGCTGGTACCTATATGAATCTTCAAAATGGACATTCCCGTACCGCAAAGCAAGCATTTCCACGTTAAACAATTGGATAGTACAAAGTATACAAGTTCCTGGCGCGACACGATTCAACATGATTGCCACCTCGCTTTCGGAGAAGGACCCGAAGAGAATATATATGTAAGTTACCGAGAATTCGAACTATGTACGCAACTTGTACGAAAGTGTCTTCGGCGTACTCATTTCAAAATGCTCGATGGGGTTCTGATCGCTTCGTGTGTCAACATTTCATTCGTACTCCACAGCCTCACTGTCTGTATTACATAAATAACTATACATGTGGAACGAAACATCTCAGACTGCCAATATAGGTTTCTGATAATGCAGATACTGCAGATAATGCAGTAGTGCGCTTCTATGACCAACGAAACTTCGTCGTAAATTTTCAGACTTTCCACCAACTTTTCCGTAAAACCTTACCCGGAATCAAGGCTGAGTGGATGTTTGCGCAATAGGGCCCATGCAAATCGATCGAAGTCCGATAAAGGTTTTTTATGGTGCTTCTTTTCCCTTGCTCAAAAACATACATTTCTCCTTGAAGAGGATGCACAATTCGGAACCTATTTTTCAGATGCTGTTCGCTCGGAGCTGATGGAAGTACTCCTTTGGAATGAGAAGCGATCATTCTGTGGTAATTTATGTTTCAATTAATGGAGTTCAACTTCACACTAGTGGTGCTACAACAGCACGTAATTTCTCGCCTGTATTTTCACGCAAAATTACGCTAAAATTACTCCAATTTTCGGAAAATTGTATATGCCCTTACTTCAAAATCTATCTTTAATAAACAGATTTCATGAAGGGAAAAATCACTAGCTTTAATATTTTAGTTGTAGGAAGACTCCGGAAATTTTGAACTCTCGCAGTTTTCGAAAACTCAGGATTGTTATCGAAGATGAGACCTACACCATTCTCTTAAACGTCCTTCACACTATCCTAAAACAAATTTTAATCAGAAACGATAGAGCCATTTTTTTGAAAATTTGGATAATGTTCCAGGGGCTTCACGTTAAGTACCCTCCAAATTAAAATATCGTTTCAAATCAAGAGACGACATAGAGTTGGGAATCAAGGATGGACAAAGAGACGGACAGACAGACGTTTTGCCGTCATTCGATTTTTCGGTATCAAGGACTCACAAAATATAGATTCTGGGTACACCATGTGTTAGAGGATTTTTTTTTCTAAATTTAGCAACCGAATTTATTCAATTTTTTATCAGGCCCGTAAAATAATAGTTTTTCTGCCGAAAATCCGCCATTTTTTCACGCAGCATTATAACTTTCTCTCAACTCCGTAGCGAGAAAGTAAAAATGTTGATGTGGTCTCCTTTCCCCATCTGTTACTGGTATGCGGTATAACTATTTCCAGCGGCTTCTCATTGCACGTATTATTTAGTATGTATTTTATATTTCGTATAAGACATGTATGCTGAAGTTACTGACAAAGGGGGGAGAATAAGGAAGGCAATGGTAAGATCGCGCGTGGTCTACAGCCTGTTTGTTAGGGTACTACTCCGGCTTTCGTCTGATGTTGATCGAAGAAACCACGTAAAACTATCGATCAGAGCAGCCGGCCCGCTAGAATTACCCTCCAAGCAACGGAGTTAATTCGACCCAGCTATTCAGTGGTGTCGAAAATCGGCCACGTGTGGACTCCTACCCTGTGACTTCCCGCGCGATTTTCGCACTTTCCGCGCAAAGCAGCCGCAGAGCTGGTTCTGAGCCAAACTGGGAGTCAGCCGTTGCCGCTGGTCTCGAGGCATGCACAGTTCGCCCATTCATTTCCGGCCTGCTCGATGCCTCGCGGGCGCGGCCCCGTTCCCAGCAGAAGCGCAGATTCCGCCGGCTGAGATAGCGTGCGTTGAGTCACGAGCGGAGCGGTCGACTGGGAGTGCGAGTGGCGGCCATCCGCGTGCCACGGACGGAAGCATGCGAATATGGCCACACCTGGGTAAACGATACGCCAGGCCTTTTTTCAAAATTCCAGCATTTTTTCCGGCCAACGTAATTGTGGCGCGAATATTTTATCACTTCTGAGGGTAAACAAAAAATTCTGATGGGCAAATCTAAGCAAATCATTTGCCACATTTTTGTCGAAATACCTCATTTTTTCTGGTCAACTTCACGGAAGTGGGCAGTGAGGATGACGAGGTCTGTGCCTCTTCTGTTCGAGGATGGTAAATTGTTGCTTACGTTCACGGGGGCATCGAATAACAAACAAAGTTTAGTAATGAGCCTCACTACGTCACGATGATTCATAGTATCCCTTTACGTCAACGGATACAGTCCTGAGTGTTAGTAATTACCGAAACAACTCTTGGATAATGTCACCATCATGTAATGATTGTTTGGTATTTCTGCTTCGGTACGCATGGGTTCCTTGGCTTGCTTTATTTGAATCTAATGAAAGTATTCTTAAATCACTTTGATATTCCTTTCATAGATAAAACAGTTCAAAAAACACTAAGGCCTCCACGGCAACTTCGTAATACGATAAATACAGCTACGGCCAAGGACGAAAGGAAAGCGAAATACATATCAAATTAAAGCACTTAGTTGAGGCAGATGTAGCTCAGGAAAGCAGCACAGACGCCTGGCGAACGGGGTTCCGTGCCTCAGGCGAGTGTCTAGTAATAAATGTGTCCTTTGTTCCCAAGATTCCCCGTCGCTTTTTTAGGGGCAGATGGGTGTTGGATGGACGGCACAGTGGGAATTGCCTGTGTTCTCAATGACAAAATTATATCTATTTTCGTTTGTCATTACAACCACCATTACATGAAATTGAGACATCTCTTAAGTCTCGTTTGCAGAACCGGAACACCTAAAATCAATTCTCTGAATATTACCTATTATTGCTAATACAGTAGTTGGATAACAATGTTCATCTTCAATCAAATTCATTCGTAGTATTAATTGATATTTAATAAAAATTTTTGAACTGATTTTCATTAACGTAAAACACAGTTCAAGGGATAACATGAGTCAGATATCAATGAAAATTTACAAAAAATTTCAACAGTTCGTTTCTCACATTCAGCATTCAAAGAAACAACATATTCATTTGGTCAAACTAACATTAAAATACGTTTAATTACAAAGAAAATTTAATTTTGCAAACACCAGCGCGTTATTGATCGTACACCCTATAATCAAGCTACAAAATTAAGGGTTTGTACAAATCAGTAAAAATATGTGATGTAACAGTGTGAAATATTTTCTATCATTTGTAATGTACAAGCTCGTATGAAAAATGAAGCACAAATCTGACTTTCAATTTAGTACAATTTCGATTTTACAACGCCAAGAGAATAGTTAGAAAGGAAGTAAGGCAAGTCACGGGCAGGGGAATGGGGCTGGTGGCGAGGGAGAGAAGCCGAGTATTGTTAGAATAATAGGGTGGGCGAAGAAACAGTGGAGTTGAGGGGGGCAGGGTTGCGCGTGAATCACACTTTAGAACGCCTCCAACCTCGCCCTCGCCCCACCACCGCCGTCGTCGGATCAGCAGAGCCCGCGAGCAGAGAAACTGCTGACCGGAAGTGAGTCACGGCGATACGCCGCCCGCCACTGTTTTGTCGGCGAGTGCCCTGTGATTGGCCCAAGGGCAATAATATATTGGAGGCCGTCGCTTCTACATCGCGATTTTGGATGACGTCATGCTGCGTTTGTAGGGTACCCCGATTCCCAAGGGTAGAAACAAGTTATTTTTTAACACATTTTAACTGTATGTGCGTATATATATATATATATATATATATATATATATATATATATATATATATATATATTTCAACATCTTCCCCATACAACACTCTTTTGCTCTACTTCGTCCCCTAGACAATGCCACCGACAATCCACCGAGTAAAACAATTATTTTTTAAATTTTAACTGTTGTGCGTATATATATATATATATATATATATATATATATATATATATTTCACATCTTCCCCATACAACACTCTTTTGCTCTACTTCGTCCCCTAGACTTAACTATCTCATGGTACCTATTTTATTTGCCACACAGAATTTCAATTTTACGTAATTTCTTTTAGGGCATTTTAAAAACTTTCAAGGAATTTTATGGATTATTTGTGGCTTTTTTAAAACCATATTCAATTTTTAGCATTTTTGTTAGTAACAGAAACGTGTTGGTGAAGGAATTCAAAACAATTTTTGAAGTAACTCGCAATGGTAACTTATATTTTTTCACAGAAGAAGAAAATGTTATGAGTAATGGATACACAATCCACTTCCATTTCTGAAGTAAAAATGGAAATAAAATATATTGGATATGTTCCGAAAAGGGTTTTATCAATACAAGGTTATTTCCGTATCGTTCCTCTGAGCGTTAATTACAGTGGACATTGTATGCTACTGGACCATTAGGTATTGCAAAATGTTTGCAATGCATAAATAACTTGGGCGAAACAGTATTGGACCTATAATAAAGTGGCCATTTTTACAAATGGACATTTCCACACAGCATTTTTGCAGTGGACGTTTACCGGCGAACCCATTGATTGATAAGCGCTATCGCAGCCGCATATTTTATTTTACGCAACTCAAAAACAAATAGTAATTGACGTGATCTTTAGAAAAGGAAGCCAGTCTGATCCTGCAAAGAACAAACTTGGCAGCTACAGGCTCTGATTCACTGCTGATGATCCGCAAACTCCGTGTGAGACCATACTCGGCACTTGCAAAAACATCCGATGAGCGCCTTTGCAACGCAATGAATTGACACTGCACTGACACGCAAAGAATATGTTCCATTATATTCCCTTATAATGAGTTTGTTCGTTCTTGGCGATTCGTTTACAATTTTCCCCTAACAAAGAGTTGCCCCATTTGACGAGCTACAGATTTATTGACTCTTCAATGATTTCATGATTTCACTCTACAATGATTCAAATTCATTCTCAATGAGCATTTTGATCTCCACACAGAACGGTTATTAAATATCTTCAAAAGAAAATATGAAGAAATTATGAGATTTTACGAAAGAATGTTAACCTGCAGTTTCTAAACGAAGCCCTTGCCCCGCCAACACATCGCGAATGAGAGCAACCTCTTAACAGCGCCACTGGCGCCATCTGAGCTTCGAATCGCGGTGAGTGGGGTCGCGACTGACAGATGCTCTAAAAAATTAGTTCTTTAAAATTTAAGTATTACAAAAAGAAAATATTATATAACATATTTAATACGTCATGTGATATGTTTCGAAAATTTGAATACTTTTAGCCTTTTTACTTTCTCGTATATATACTATATACGGGAGTAATATACGTAAAATAGAGAAAGTTATGTAATGCTGCGGAAAATTGATTTTGAGATTTCAACAAAAACCACACGTATTGGGGTCCCCTGATACCGAAAAGAAGGTTCTTTTCAAAACGTCCGTCCGTCCGTTTGTGAACAATATTAGCGCCTAAATCATACTTACGATCTTTTCCAAATTGAAGAAACCCCTGTCCATCTGGCCCTAGAGGAGCGAACATTCAAAACGTGACATGTCCACCTCACGCCTTTGTATTATAAGATATCTTACATTTCATTTTGAAAATAAAATTCTAGGTAAAAACAACAGAAAAACTCAATTTTTGCCAAATGGACTTGTCACCTTTTGAATGTATGCTCCTCAGTTGAAGCTTTGAGATTTTGAAGAACATTCTTTAAAATTTGGCCCCCATACATTTTTAAAAAAATTCTCAAGAACGGCTTCAAATTTTTTATTTAAATTTATTGGAAGAATACATTAAATTACAATTATAAAGGTGGCGTAGGTCCGATTTCCACGATTAACTCTAAAATTTCGAAAATTGCAAAAGTTTGAATTTTTCTAGTTTCTTCCTACAACTATAAAATAGAATACAGATTTTTCCTTCAAATGAAATTTGTTGACCATAAATATGTATCTCATTAAGGTCATGTAATTTTTTTGAAAATTTTAGTAGTTTTCGTGCAATAGTGCATGCAATGTTCGCAATTTAAAAAAATAACAAAAAAAAAAGATTTTCTCATAAACGGATCCAAATTTTTCTTTAAATGTTTGGTAGAGATAGTACCAAATGCTTCCTACTCGATGACATAAACACCATACTGCTCTATTCTTTTGTTTTTTCAAAAATTACAAAAATGTAATTTTTTTACTTGTCCCTTACGTCAAAAATATTTACAATAGAGGTAATTTGTTCCCTTTATTAGATTTATGAGTACATGTGCTTTAAATAATGTCAAATAAAGTTTCTGGAAAACTTTATTTGACAGTTTTCTGTAAAAATGAGCTCTAAATTCAGCATTTTCAGAAACGCTCAAACGGCATTTTCTCAAAAATGTATCAAAATTTTGTCGTCACATTTCTCCCATGGGTAGTGCTAATTTTACTGTTTAAGATGACGTAAAGTTCATTTTGCTGTATTCTTTTTTATTTCTTTCAAAAATTACATAAGTGTACTTTTTTTTAAATATCTCTAAAGATATATCTCTATAGAGTAGCGTTCAACATTTTTTAGCTGCTAAACCAAGGTCCAATCCTTCAATAACAAGGTCCAATCCGTTAAATCTATGAGAAGGCTGGGTCATGGCTTTTTTAAGAAGACATACCAAAATCACTACGTTGGCAAGTGAAGCCGTTATAGCTGCTTGTCCGTGTGTCAGCGAACAAGAAAGACATCAGAATATGATATGAAGAAGTTATAGGGTACATCGAGGGAAGTAACTTGGATGACGAAATAAATGATCCTACAAGGGTGTATATTGGAGAACGGATGGATGACAAGCGAGGTATTCTATGAATATATTTGAAACGTATTCCATCCATTTCCATTAAAAAATGCCATCACACTCCTGTGATTATATTCTAGGCGGCCAGAAATCACATCTGAATTAAGTCGAATATGCTGAGATTTGAAAATCGATGATATTGTAATTTTCTCCAACAGAACTTATATAAAATATTAATGTTATATTTAATGAGTACCTTACAAATTGTATTTTTATTGGTAATAAAATAATTAATTAAATATACTACTTGTTTCTGTTAGAAATAATTGAGTGGCCTAACACTGTCATCGTGATGGCCAATCGCTATAATTTGTAGCCAATCCCTGTACAAAATGACACATTTCTACTAAAAAATTAATGAATAATGTAATGTTAATTTCCCGATAGAAATTACGGTTGGGATAAGTAAAAGGTCCATTGGCCAGTAGAAAGATTCTAGCACATTATCAAAACTTTTATTTTCAAATAAGTTAATGCTGTCACAACTCTTCAGCGGCCAATTACTGTACCGTTTACCCTCGCTGCTAAATGTGCAACAACGCATGAAGTTTCGTAAAAGCATATCCGTGGACCACTGTTTGATGTTTAAAGAGAATTTAATGGTCTCATAGTTAAACAGTGGTACTCTCAATGGAAATCCATTGAGACAAAACTTCATCTAGTTACAGTCACAGAAGTTGAATTCGTTACAGTCACAGTTAAATCAGTCACCGAAGAAGCATTCTCGAAATTAGATATCAGCAGAAGACATCAAGTCATGTTCACAAGATTACGGATTGGACATTTCTACCTTAGTCACTGTCTCCTCATGACGATAAACCAATCATAAAACGTATCATATTTGTGGAAATATTAAATCAACTACACATCTCCTAGAATGCCTTGCAAATAAAAGACACCATTTAAATAAAGACTGGTATAAAATGCTTAAAAGAGCTGAAGGATGTAAGAAAGTGATTACTTTACTCAGAATGCATCAATTGATTTTAAGTATATAACATTTTGTATAACCTGTTGTAAATTAATAAATTTAAAAATGTAAACATTCTGCGGTCGTCGATGATCTAGTTGTCTTAAAGCGACCTAAAATAAATACATAAATTTTAAAAAATTACATTATTATTTTATTATTGCATTTTTGATTGTGTTTCTTTTATTACGAACATTTCGCAATCTTCCTTCACATATTGCCAAATCTCTCTCATCGAGAGGCTACTCCCTGTGAACAATAATAATAATAATAATAATAATAATAATAATAATAATAATAATAATAATAATGATAATAATAATAATAAATGGTCATTGGAAATATTTGGAATGTCTGGTAATGATCTAGTATTATTCTACAATTTGTCAAAATTGAATATCTTTAATACACGAAATGTTATTGTTATGTCATAGACAAACGTATTCACTCTAGCAGGACCTTCATCAAACTCTAAGATTCCACATCACACTACAGTGAAAGAGAACTACAAACATTTCTATTACATAACTTGGCTCTAGCAGCGCTGTAATTGCTTCCTGCAATTTTCAACTCTTAGCGAACTCGGAATCGCAGGAGAGGGTAGCAACCTGACGCGTGGGAGCGGCGCCGCACCTGCAGGAAGAGGCGCCACCTGCTGAGCAGCAGGGGCGGAGAGCAGTGGGCGTTGGGCGGCGGAGGGTGGTGGGAGGCGGACGGCGGTGGGCGACGGGCAGTGGTGGGCGGACGGCGGTGGGTGGCGGGTAGTCGGCGGCGGATGGAGGTGGGCGGTGGGTAGTGGGTGCGGATGGCGGTCGGCGGTGGGTACTGGGTGTGGACAGCGGCGGGCGGCGGGCGGCGGGCGGCGGGCGGCGGGCGGCGGGCGGCGGGCGGCGGGCGGCGGCGGGCGGCGGCGGGCGGCGGCGGGCGGCGGCGGCGGCGGCGCGCGAAGCGCGCCGCCCACGAGCGCGTGCATCTGCCGGGCAGAGGCGTGACGAGGAGTACTCACCCGTGTCGCCACCTGCTTCCATTTCCTCTCGTGCTTCTTGGTTGCTGCGTAATTTTGTTTTTCTTGTCCGCCTGCTCTTTCAACAGGTGTGTTCTTCATACAGAGATTCATGCGTCGGCGACTAAGTTTGATGCAAAATTACTCAAAAAATTCAACATGACCTTATTTGAAGATGAATACAATACATTAAAAAATGTATCTTCACAATTAAAGTTCTAGGAAGATGTCAAACATTTTTTTATTCCTTAAAATTTTCGAAAAATCCGGCATTTCAACGAACATAAGACCTGCACCATTCTCTCAAGCGTCCTTTACGCGATCTAAGGTCTAAATACAATAAAAAAAGTTCGGCCATTTTTACAAAAAAATGGTTTAAAGAAAATAAAAGTTGCCTGTTTGACACAATATTGTGCACGAAAGACTTATGTGTTCGAAGAACTGAACATGAAATTATTTTTAGATCTGTTTTTCATTAACACATTTCATTAGGAAAAAAAATTTACCTTCATAATTGTAGTTGTAGGAAGACGCCGAACAAATTTTTAATTTTTTCAATTTTAGAAAAATCAGGGTTTTCAACCAATATGTGACCTGCACTCTCAATCGTCCTTCGCACTACCCAACAACAATACCCGAAGGGGGGATCACGATGGCGTAGGTTGTCGTGGTCTCTGGTGGTGTCGTAGACGACCACCCGGACTGCGAGTCTCGCGGCGCTGCTTCGTCTGCTCACGTCGTTAGCTTGAAGGTGGAGGCAGTGAGCAGGCAATGCTAAGCTCCTGGTGGCCGGGCAACCGGTCACCCACCAGCTGGGCCAATGGCGCGTCGAACTTGGAGCAAGATTGGATGAAGCATGATTTTCGGAGTACTCTGGATCCCACTTTAAAGTCCGGCGGGAAACTAGTTTCCCCCCGTCAGGTTGCTCCGGTACCGGGGTTACCCACGTCGTGAGCTGGCGGTAAGCATTGGGGAGACAGGATGGGGGTTCCGAGCCGCCTGGGCCTTAATCCAGGTGGCTCCCAGTTGGGCTCTCGGCTTCGTCGTGGCAATGGCTCGATCCTCTGGGCAAAGAGGAGAGAACTTGTTCCCGGCGGATGTGAGTGGCAAATTGTGGAGAATCCGGTACTAGCCTGGATAGATAGGAGCTCTGAGCTAAAAGCGCGGGCCCCTACCCAGGCATTGTATGAGGAGGTTGCCGTGAAGATAAACTGGGTTCTGGCTGGATCCGGCCATGAGTCTGTCGGTGTTAACGCGTCGGCGGGGGGTGCGGATAAAAGCCCAAGAGGCTTAGGTGCCCACCCCGGGAACTTGTCCCCTAGATAAAAAGACGCGGTGTGGAGTTGTAGACTACAGGGGGTTACTATTATCCAAAAACACAATTTAATAAAAAACGATGGAGCCGTTTTGGAGAAAAAATTAAATAAAATTTCAAATTGACGATGGAGCCATTTTTTAATATTTTGAAAGCGACCCAAAAGCTTCATGTAAAGTACCCCTCAAAAAGAATAATAATATTGGTTTCAAATTGAAAGAACCCTGACATCAGCCAAATCGTTTGGGGAATGTCAATTTTGGAGAAAATCGGCTGAGCGGTTGGGCTACTAGCATTGTTCACAGTCTGACCTACGGACACGCAGATGGTCAGTCAGAAGACGGACAGACATTTTGCCAAAAATCGATTTTTTGGTATCAAGGACCCACAAAACATGGATTCTGTCTACACCACGTGTTAGAGGATTTCCCCCTACATTTAGCATCTGAATTTATCCACTTTACCCTTACCAAGGCAATATGAGTTTTTCTGCTGAAAATACGCCCCTTTTTCCGGCAGCATTACAACACTTTCCCTTCTTAATAGAAAGTAAAAATTACTACAGTTATTTAATTAATGCTGGAAATACAAAGTAACACCTCACGATTGGAATGTGGCCTCTATTTTAACAATTTACAAGCAAGGTGACATAACAAACCCAGAGAATTACAGAATAATTAGAATACTAAGCACAGCGCAAAAAATATATGAGAGGATGTTAGGAAACAGGATAAATAAGATCGCTGGTGTAATTATGCTAAAGGAACAGTTAGAATTCAGAAAAAAATAGAAGCTGCACGGACTTCAAGGTAAAACAACTAACAGAGAACAGAACGTAACTTAGAAACACATTTATTGTTCGTTGATTATACCAAGGCTTTTGACATAGTGATAAGAAAAATGCTCTGGACCATATTGAAGAAGAGAGGAATACCTCTTCACCTAATAGCTGCTATTATATGATCGTGTCTTTATAAAAACACGAAAATAAAGATTATTCAAACGTGTCCAAGACAATTAACCGAGGTGTTCGACAAAGTTGCCCCTATCAGCATGCATTTTTAATTTATATATTGACGACAGAGGCGAATCATGGGCAGACATGGCATGTGCTTTGGATTTCACTCACAAGGGACGCTATTTAGAGTACACCTGTATTCTGATAGGGGCGCAAATTCTACACTTACCAGGGATACGTGAATACCTAGATACGCCTATGAATGACGAAGCAGTGTGTATTGATTGATTTTTTCGTGTTTCCGGGCGCGTCAACTGCTTTGGTCATTAGTCCCGTTAGTGTAGTGCTTGTTTTTTTTCACGGGAGATGGTGGTGATCTTCCCCCGCTGGATGGCGAGATCCGGCGCCGACCTACCGTCGGCAAGTGGGGTTTCTCCCTAACCAAGACTCTCCCACCAGCGGGGCACTGCCCCAGCCGGGACAAGCTCTAAGCTCCCGACCGGTCTCCCGGAATATGTGGTAGTGTAGTGCATGTTAGTGTAAGTGTGTGTGTAAGAGGAGAGGATAGGACAAGGAAGAGGAAGTACAGATCGTGCGCGGTCTGTGGCCCGTTTGGTAGGGTACTGCTCCGGCATTCGCCTGGTGTTGATCGGAGAAACCACGGAAAACTACCGATCAGAGCAGCCGGCCGCTAGAATTCTCTCCAGACAGCGACTGAATTCGACCTAGCTGAAAAGCTAGTGTCGAAAATCCTGCCGCCGTCAGGACTCGATCCTAGGACCTCCCGGTCAGAGGCGCTGCAGTGACATCAGTTGATGCACTGAGCTGCCGCTCCCGATAGCAGTATGGAGAAACATAATAAAGGAAAGGATAAATATAGATGAGAAGATTTTAAACACAATGTTATATGCAGACGATCAAATATTGATTCCAAAAAGTTAACATGAAGTCCAAATTCTTACATATAAATTAAACTGATGAAAGTTCTCATAATTAAAATACCGAAGAAGAAATCAAAATTGATGGCCTTTTTATCTTTTTATTTTTGATCCCATTCGAAGAAGAGTAGAAGTAGAAAATAAAATAACACATGTAACCCAGTTTAATTATTCCAGTTATAATAATTCCCATTGCCAGTAAATAGACCCGGAAACAGAATTAACATATTCAACAATATAAATGGAACACTAAAAAAAACATAGCAGAAAAATAAATCAAGACTACAATCTATAATAAAACTTTACGAAGCCGATCCGGATAGCCCAGATCGCTAAGATAATAGTGCCGTGGCGATGTCGTCAGGATAGTGGGTTCGAGTCCCGCCGGGCATAAATGTGTTTATGTATGTTGTCGATTCTCCCGTCATTATCATCATAATTATTTCCGTCTTCCAGGACTAACAACCCTGGGGGATAAAAATTGAATTCAACCTAATGCTGATCCCCTGGTGAATCACAAGCACTTGTGCATGTCTGCGTGGTCCGAGACGGCCTGAGTCTTTCTACGTCAAATCGCACACTCGATGTCCCGCTACGTAACTTATCATACTTATGTAGAACTTTTCAGAGATTACAATGTTTTTTTCTCCTACGAGTGGAACTACACCATGCGGCGTCTCTCGCACCCAAGCTTCCATCTTCTTTTATCTTGTCAATCATCATCTTTGATGTGACGATCTCTCATTGTCTGTCGCACACCATCATACCATGTGAGTCTTGGTCTATCACTCTTTCTGTGTATTGGCACGGGCCACCTCCAAGTTTTTAATGGTCATCTTTCCTCCGACATTCTTCTAAGATGCCCGTTCCATTTTAACCTTCCTCTTTATATCAATCACATTCGAAATGACTCCCCATTTGCTGCTTTATATTTTCATTTCTGAATCTTCCCATTGACATTACACTATAGCTGCGTCTCCAAAACTCCATTTCCATAGCCTTAACTTTCTTCTCCTTGTTTTTGAGATCTCCCACAACCCAACACCATACAGTGATATGCTTTCCACAACTGCTTTATAAATTCTAATTTTCACTTTATTAGTAATATTTTATTCCATATTATTGAATGCAATTGCCGAATTGCAGTTTTTCTTGCTCAATGCAATGTTTAATTTCCTCTTAACTGCTCCCTTGATCTCCTAAAAGTGTTACTAAATACTTGTACGTTTGACAACTGTTAACAATCGAGCCATCTTTCATTACTAAATCTTTTCCTATCCCTCCAATCACCACGTACACTTGCTTCTTGAAATGATTTTTAAACCCTACACTGAAAAAAGGATACCATAAATCCCAACAAGGTTTCAATAGTTACACAAAACCTTCGTATGCGAAACAGAGACCTTGTTGCTTCACACCCTTTCCTGGTTACAACAGCATCTAAGATTGCTGACCTTGATGGACCAACCGGCCTGTGATTTCTGAGAGGTTGATATCGCTTCATAAACGGACCTGTCGGCCTCATCAAGCCTAATCATGTTGCAAAGCACTAGCTAGCCACGGGAGCCAGGTACCTTGTCAGATTAATTACGTATTGAAGAAAATATACATTGAAAAACATTCAACATCTGTTGAATACACACACACATATGTGTGTCTATATATATATATATATATATATATATATATATATATATATATATATCACATTATTTCATTACATAATAGAAGCATGATGCGATAATTATGACTTTATCAAGCAAAGAAAACATATCTGTCATTCTTGCTCAAAACGGGAACGATGTTTGAGACAAATTAATAATTTTTAATAATTATATTATTTTGCGTGTGCGCTGTTACACATGTAAATATAAATGTCGAAAGGCAGATTAACTTATGTTATATCTTTATCAACTGCCAGTCCCAAGGCCTTCGCCGAGCTCTTGGAAGTGCGTGGGGGGGACAGGAAGTTGCGTGCGCGCGCCAAACCTTGATTCAACCTGACCGCAACGCAATATTATCCGTTCATCCTAAGAAAAATCCTACTTTAAAGAAATGCAAGTGTAGGTTCACTACATAAGAACTAATTTGAGCTATCGGTTGTTAAATTAACCTTGCATCAAAACTACTGCAAACGAAGGAGACCAGTGCGAACTGCATGCATGTTGCTGGGCGATAAGGACTGATATCAGCCGAGGATTGACGAGGAAGCACGTGACGTGGCTCGTTGGACCGCAGCGTCGCGCCGCCCATCGGCCTGCGAGGACATACTATTCAGTTCATTTTGGAAGGGCTAAGAGAGTGACTGGCCCTTCAGAAAAATTTCTTCGAAGTGGCGAAAAGCGCATCGCTGTGAAAGTTTTCAAATTGTTATTGTAGAAAAATACGTCGTTGGCGAAGCAAATCGTTGAACGTATTATGAGTTCACTGGTAAGTACCGTATTGAAACTTATCGTGCTGCATCAGTGAGAGTTATAATCTAAAGGATATTGGTGGATATTTTTAATAGGCGCCAGACTGCAGTCTAAATTACGTCTTTGAAGTGAAAATCTTATTTCATTGGAAGTAAACGGGCGAATGAAGTTCGAAAGACAATGATACCTTCATTTACACCGCCTATTTGAAATCAAACAAGAATTGTCAACTAAGATTAAGAGAGAATGGTGGAATGGAATTGCAACTTTTAGGTACGTATATATTTCTATCATGAGTTATAATAATAGAAAGGCATATATTAGTTTATGTGCATTTGTATTGGACATAACGTACAAAATTTGGCCATTAATCCAGCTCAAAGTTATTTTAAAGTAAATTGTAAAATTCCTCTAAAAGCTTATATCGAACAAGATAAACAATTATTTCGTTTTACATCATCGGTTTGAATCCTTTCAATTCAAATTCTAATGTTGTTAAGTGGATATAGAGAGCTTGGCTTCCAAACTCATTATTTTGCATTCATTTGTGCTTTTTTTAATAGTAAAAAAAATACTTATTAAAAAAGTTTAAGTTATTTTTTTATTAGTTTACACTATTAGATTTAAGAGTGCTTGTGATTTAAATAATGTCAAATAAAGTTTCTCCAAAACTCAACATTTTTCTGTAAAAATGAGCCCAAATTTCCGCATTTTCACAAACGTTCAAAAGTTATTTTCGCAAAAATTGCTCCAAAATTTTCAATGCATAGTACCAATTGCATTGTTTATAATGACGTAAAGTTCAGATTGATGCATTCTTTTGCTTTTTCAAAAAATATTCAAATATATTTTTTTAAATATCTCTCACGACGTTAATATGCACATTTCCATCGATTTGTATACATTTTACATACATTTATTATATTTTTAAGTTGAGATGCTTTAAAGGACTTCAAATGATATTTTTCGAAATCTCCATAGATTCCTGTGAAAAAGAGCTTCAAATTTCGCATTTACAATATTGCTTAATCGCCATTTTCTTAAAAAACGGCTTCAAAATTTTCAATGAAAATTTCTATATTGAACGAGATTTTACTCTTCTTTAATATTCTTGAAGTAATATTTCGGTTTTACTATTAAGTTACCGCAAAGTTGGGAAAACTTCAAGAAAATGTACTTTCGGGGACGATAGTTGACAGCTGGCCAGAAAATGGAGGAAGACCTTAAAGCCAGTCCACGCCAAGAAAACTTGAAAAAATTACTACGAGAAAGTCTGTGTCATTCTGTAGCACCTCTAGTTACTTTCTCGTATATAAACGTATATATGGGAATAATATGCGCAGTATAGAGAGAGTTATGTAATGCTGGGGAAACGCTGTTATGTAATGCGAATTAGTGGCGATTTCTTCACGTTACTATATTTATGAGTACATGTACTTTAAATGATGTCTGATAAAGTTTTTCGAAAACTCAACGGTTTTCAGTTAAAATGGGGCTTAAAATTCCGCATTTTCAGAAACGCTCAAATGCCATTTTCTCAAAAATGGCTCCAAATTTGTTCTTCAAACTTTTCAAACGGATTTTGCTAATTACACTGTTTAATATGACGTTAAGTTCATTTGTTGTATTCTTTTGTTTTTTCAAAAACTACCACAAATGTAATTTTTTGAAATATCTCTCACGCTGTTAGTATGCACATTTCCAATGATTTACATATTTTCATTTCATCACAATATACATTATTTCATTTGTGAGGGGATGTGCATTAAATGACTTTAAATAAAGTCTTTTGAGAACTCAATAGATTCCTATGAAAAGAGCTTTAAAATTCTCATTTACGGTATCGCTTAAACGTCATTTTCTTAAAAACGGGTGTAAGTTTTTCAATGAAATTTGCCATTTAGAATGAGGTTGTCCTCTTCTTTAATTTTCTTGAAGTTTCTTGAATACTTTGGTTCTACTACTACGAAACCGAGAAGCTGAGAAAATGTCAAAAAACTGTACTTTGGGCGACGATAGATGGTAGCTGGCAAGAGGATGGGGCAAGACTGTAAAGGTAGTCGACACCAAGGAAATTAGGAAACTTTACTACGAGAAAGTCTGCCATTCTACAGCACCACTAGTTAATTTTTATAATCTCCCTTTTGACTTCTTCTACGTATTCGTGTAGTTTTTCTGTCTTCTAGATCGCGGGTCGTCAGCAACTTTTGATAGGCGTTTTTCTTCTCCAGTACTCTTTCAGCAATTTTTTCACTCCATCAATACGTCCCAGTTCTCTTCTGCTTCCTTTCAATTGCACCCAAACTTTCATATGCCACTTCGTGAACGTACTTCGTTATATCTCTGTACATTGCATCCGCATTCTGCACCTCTATATACCCTATATTCTTCCACTATGGTCTTATTACTCTGTTTACCATGATGTAATCGATTATAGAGTATAGTTTCCTTTATAGTTGGGAGCAGGTGTATTAATGAATAATTTTGTGCTGAAAAATAATTCCATACCTTCAATTCATATTGCTCCCACGTATCTATCAGTCTTTCCCCGTTCTCTTTCTTTGCATATTCTCCAAATTTCCCTCTTCCTAATTTTCCATTAAAGTCGCCCATTAAATATATTTTCTTCCTGTTTCCAATTTAGTTCGTCATATTGGTAAAAAATATATATTTTTTTGGTATCACTTGCACTGTCCTTGGGCGCATAGGCGGCAATTACTACCAAATCGTACCGCTTCAAACGTAGATCGACTCGTAGTAGGTTTTCAATAATACCATCCAATTTTTTACTAATCTTTTAAAGATTTGCGTACGGCAATGGATACTCTTTTCTTTGCTCTGTTTTCTTTATTTACTCCTCTGTATATGTGAACGTAATTTTGAATCTCTTTCAAACCCTTCCCTTTCTTTTTAGTTTCAGATAGGGCAGCAACATCTAAATTTAATCTAAATCTTTAAACATTTGGGATTCTTTTGTGGCTATGCCGTGCACTTCCAAGTTTCAAAATTCAGATTCCTATTTCGAAGGCCAAGTCGTCGTCGTAGACTAGCATGATTCCGAGACTTATTGCTTGGGACTCGTGCATGTTTCTTTCTGAGCGATGGAGTGCAGGCCAAAAATCTCAACATCCAACTTCAAGGACCAGGAATTTTTTCTCGGAGTTTCCTTCCCCTAATCTTTGATGAACCATTATCAGCAAAGTCACAGTTTTTTTTTAGAAAAGAAGGGTATTAAAGTATTCCGCCTCTTCTGCCCTTGGAGAGCTGACAAACATCTCTTCCTTCTTCAGAGCCGTTGCCATCCTCTTCTTCCTCTTCGCTGGTTTTGGTCCACTTTGGGTATTTAATTTCCCGGATACCCACCAAAAAAGTCAGGCCTGGCATCCTCCTATCCGCCACCACAGGAGACGCCCACTGGGTGGACCAGCAGCCACACACTGCGGTATATTTTTAATTTCCTCCCATGCTCTAGTTAAAAAATTTGAAAAAAGGTATTTTTCCGAACTTTTGAACTGTCATGTTTGGGAGGAAATTAAAAAATAAATATAAAATAGATCAAAAATTATTTTTTTAAACTTAATGAATTTACTACATATATCAAAGGAAAGAGAATCTGTTGTTCTTTAATGTTGCAAAATATTAAATTTCTGTCCCAATTATAGCAAGAGTTAAAAAAACGATTAACTTAAGAGATGCGAGCAGTTTTTCCAAAGTTTTGAAAATTAATATAATTTCGAAAAATAGTTTTTGGGAAAAACGGAAAACGTGTATCTCATATTTTTGTTTGTACTCTTCACACAAAAAAAGGTTCAAAATCTCGCACATCAGAATCATATTTTCCTTAAATTTGAGCGATTTGACGTGGAATGACCCCTAATCGCAAACAAACTAAAAAACATCACTAAGTAATCGCCTATAGTAATACCAATCATACCTACATCTCTGAAACTTGGATCTTAACAGTAAAACCACTTCAAGAATTCAAGCCTCAAAAATGAAATTCCTAAGATCGATTCCTGGACACACCCGATAAGATAAAAAAGAAATTTATTTATTTTACATCAAAAACACTTAAAAACTGGGTGTGACGTGCTATGGGGAAAAGTAAATTCTGTGCAAGTTTTCAAAATTTTCTGATTCATTCCCTAAGCCATATACTACTTGAATTTTGAATACAGAAATAAAATGAGTGTTTTTGCAGGATTGTTAACAAAATATTCGCTCCAATGTAATAAAATCAATTTTCAAGGGTAAATCAGCAATAAATTTGGGCTCTTACCCCTCATCATGCCCTTTGTCAAGGAATAATATTTCCTGCAACGGCATCATGGAGAACGATAATTTGAATAACTATATTTCCCACTAAATTCTAAAAGACGTGCCCAGATAATGAAGTTACATTTATGTCCAGAAGCAAAATAATGGGCCATCTCAGCATATGCTCAAAGGATCAGGGAAACTGGACGAAAAACCTGCCCTGAGATGGGGGTCATTGACCCGGAATCTGCAGTACAATCCTTGTTACAGATTGTTTAGAATTATACAGCCCAAACAGTAGATAATACATTAAATATCACTGTTAGAATTAATGTTACTTTCCTTCGGTTTTAAATATTTCTATCGAATTTAATCGTTTAATGTTATCTGGTAAAGTGTTGAAATATAATGTACATGTATTTTATGTGATTTTTTTGTAATGAGCTGTTAATACTGTCACCTGATGAGAATGATTACTACGTCGCGTGTTATAGTTATAGACATTGGCATTTTCTGAAAATATATTTCCGCCCGTAAGCAAGTCATTTTTGACAAAAACCACTGATTATTAAATCAACAGACAAGGTAATGGTATAATTCCTAGATTAATAAAGAGAGGCTTACAAGAATCACGTGGGTGGGATTTGGTTATTTTTCATACAACTCTTTTTTGGCATCTAAAAGTCTGGGAGCTATAAGATGTATTTCCCCAGAATATTATGCCATATCTCAGGAGGTAATAAACACTCAGGCGAAATATACACAACGAGCAGTATGAAGGCTGACTGAATTTGAAAGAATTCTGAACGCGTAACATAATGAACTTAATTTTGTGTTCAATTCATTTAAATCGGCGTTCCATTTGAGGTTTCACTGAATTGAGAGACCTGAACATTTTGTTGCCTTAACATCAGTCAAGGGAACACCGTTCATTGTCAATGGAGTATAGAATTGTTTATTTGAAATGGAAAACTGCATTAAAACCGTTTTCTTTTCATTTACTATTAATTTATTTCGAAACCAATTTGAAACATCTGATATTGTACTATTTACGGTTTCTTTATTGCAAAGAATGTTTTCATCATCCGCAAAGAGAACTGTTCTTCCGTTTCGAATCGTCGAGGGCATTTAGTTTACGTAGAGTAGGAAGAGAATATGGCGTAAAATCGATCCCAGAGGGACTCCACGTGCAATTGGCAAAGAGTCGGAAAGGTGTATACATAATGTTCCATCATTCCAGTAAGGTATTTCCACTCTCTGAGATTGTTGTTTAAGGTACGAACATAACCAATCTAGGGCAATAACACGGATTCCATATGAAGGTAGTTTTGAAAGTAAAATGTATGATCAATGACGTCAAAAGCTTTGAGAGATCTAAAAATAATCCAATAGATGCTTCGTTTTGGTCCAATGATGAGGCGACATCTTTAAGAAAGAAAATATAGCTGTTTCCGTTGATTTTGATTTTCTAAATCCATGTTGGCACTCTGAAAGCGAGTCGTGTTTACTGAGAAAGGTTTCCATTCGTACGTATAAAAGTCTCTCTAATATTTTTAAGGAAATGACACAAGAGAAATGGGACTGTAATTTTGAATTTCATTTTGTTGCCTTTTTTGACAAGTGGCTTAATCTTAGCTGTTTTAAAAATATCTGAAAAAGTTCTGGTGCATAAGGATGCATTAAATATGTGAGTCAATGGGTGTATAATGGCAGGCGTACAGATCTTTAACACAGAAGCCAGAAATTCATCTAAACCGGCCGAATATTTACTTTTTAGTTTACCAATTATTTTGAGAATTGTCATGGGAAGAAGTTGCGGAAACGAACATCGTGTCTAAACACTTTTGGGGAAATGTTTCACTTGAATTTTGTGGCTGAAGATCCTTAGTAATATCGGCAGCTATTCTCGAAAAGTATTGGTTAAAGAGACTAGCCACTGTTGCCGTGTCGGTCACATTTCTATCGTTATATTTTAAAACAACATTCTCTAGAAGGTTTCTAGTTGATTTCGTCGTATTTTTATTACATTCCACATTGATTTTGTTTTGTTATTTGAGTTCAAAACATCCTGATCATGTTTCATGCTTTTAGCCTGCCTTATGACTTTTCTTGATCACAAACATGGTCCTTAACAGTAATACAAATAATTACAAATACAAATAAATGAATACAACGATGCCAGAGGAAAATGGAACGAAAAATGATAAATATTTCGCCCAAAACCATCTACAGAAATTAGAAAAAAGACTAAAATTAAAGATGCAGTACGACAAGCCAAAATAAGCAAATGGCATTGGGAAGGACATATTATAAGGCAAGACCAGCAACGATGGGCATACACTTCAACAACCTGGGACCCTCGGTGTGAGTGGAGAAACCAAGGGAGACAGAGGAGAAGATCGATTGTGCTATTAATCGATTTTAGTGAAATTGAGTGAATCTTAGTGAAATTGAATATCAACCTACTGTAACCCTGCTAAAGCAGGAGGCCTTTGCCCTTTTCGGGATGTTATGGGATAATAATAATAACAACAACAACAATAATAATAATAATAATAATAATAATAATGACTTTTCTTAACAATGATTTGTAATGTTTAAAGTAGACGAGGAAATCTTGAGATACGTATTCATGTTAACTTTTTTACTTTTTTTCGGATTTTTGAACTGGTTACAGCGCCATGCACTAAACCACAGGACATAAGCGCCCTAACGTTTGAATATTTAAAAATTAGTTTTATGTAATTTTGTGGAAATCTCCCATACATTTCACACATTTAATTTCACACAAAAGTATACGAAAACTGTATACTAATTCATTTAAATATTACATTTTCAAAAACAGATTTCAGTTAAAAGAAAAATCATTTTCTTCAATTTTGTAGTTGTAGCAGAACCCCAACTTTGCAACTTTCGAAAATACAGAGAATTGAACTAAAATCAGATTTGAGCTATTTTTATACCTGTACATTGCTCTATTCGATAAAAAATTAAAAAATGGAGCCTTTTTTGATAAAAAAATTGAGATGTTTTTGAGGCTTCAAGTAAAGTATTCCCTAAAATTAAAATATTCGTTTCAAATTCAAGGTGCCGGACATCAGTCAGAGCGATCAGGAAATGTAAATTTTGGTGAAAATCCTTCTACGGTTTAGCCGCTATCGTTCACAGACAGGCAGATGGACGGGCGTTCGGAAAGGCAGATGGACGTGGATTCTGACTACACATGTTAGAGGAAGTGACTTACTACATATAGGATCAAGAATTATCTACTTTATCGGCAACAAGTATTTACAATACAATTTTTTCTCCAGAAAAATCACCATTTTGCTGCAGCATTGCATATCTTTCTCTATATTACGTATGTAGTATGGGAGAAAGTAAGAATCAATCAAAAGTACGTTTTAAATATAAATACACATTTAAATAAAAAATAAGTTAATAATATTTAAATTAAAAAATTAATCATTATTTTTAACTATAGTTCGAACAAGTGATAGTTATTGTATTAAATAAACTGGTACAGTACTAAAGTGTTTCAGAAGTGCAAGGATCCCCTTAGCATTCTGTTGTAGGTAACCCGCTGTACACGGGTGTCTTGAGGGCCAGAAGCTTTAATACTGCAGGGGCTCGCAAAACATGCGTGTGTTCAACGATGTGACTGGTTTAAAGGTTTATACTCAACACTGATGTTAATTACTTATAATTCAATTTAATTCATCTTCTATTTCATAGATGTATTGAAAAATAACATAAGAGGATAAAAATATTTTTCTCTTGTGAATAAAATCTTAATTTACACTCTTGCACCAATCTCTGTTAGACATACCATTTATCAACCATTACAACTGTGAAGATATAGTTTTCACTCTAAACATTTTTATGTGTATTACACCTAAACATAAAATATGAATGTAAAAGTAAAACTTCAGATCTTACATGCTCTGAGAAGAAAACGAGAATGATACATTTTCTCAAAAATGAAACGTGAGTCGAATCAATGCATTATCCAAATAAATATTAGAAAATACATTAATTCATCTAATTAAATAGGGAAAAGTAAAGTAATAACTTATCTTCCAAGAGGCTAAAACAAAACCATTATCTGCAAATTAGATTATAATAAACGAGGGCTGTAGCAGGAGAGTACAATTACTAACAAATACGCTTTTAGCCACGTGTGATGTACGTTTAAACTTACCCGATTGCCTTTTGGATATTTTAACAGTTTCTGTGTGCGCATTTACTAATTGTATTGTACTGAGTTCGACAGTACCTTTCATCGCACTCAATGGAAAACAAATATATCTGCATCAGGAAGCTTTATTTTACTTTATAGTATATCAGGCCTTTTAATCCACTCAGAACTCTTGAGTAAACAGCTTAAGAAGGCCATTGGGCATGATAAAATGTTTTTATCTAGAAACAAGTAAAACTTTCAAAAGGAAACAAATCTTCGTATCCATCGGTTTCTACAAGATTAAGTAGGCATTATGATTCCAATTGAAAAAAAAAACATTTAGCCCGATGACTCATACTGAATATATCAATGTGGAACGTAAACTACTGTTGTTTCTATGTTATCTTCTGTAATTATATTTACATTTATTTAATTCTCAATTAATTTTATGCTGGTTTATATTACCATTTATTTGGTTCTGAATTGGAAACTTTACCAACGGAGACATTAAAAAAACAACGCTGTCATTTACAAAATATGATCAATGTTCATTAAATTATTGAAAATGTATCGACAGCCAAAATAATTTAAATTGAAACCCAACATTATAAATCGGAAATTTCTAACATATACTTTTGATTCATGCATTTTTTGTTACACAATCTTTACTCAACTGCACTGTTATATTCTTAATTTCTTAAAGTTGCGAGTTCGAATTTTTCTTTTCCTCTACGCAAACCACTTCATGCACCACTCAACTACCCATCAAACAGAAAAAGATGACGCAACATCTCTCACCAGCACCGCCTTATGGCCCTTCACTTTGTTGGTCAGATTCTTTGAGACTGAGTTGGTCGTCTTCGTCGTCGTCTTCCTGCGGCCTTTGGTACTCGCGGTTCTCCATAGTGAGCGTCTGCAGCGCCTCCGTCCGAGTGATTGCGTGCGCACGGATGCGGGCATGCAGGCGAGGAATGGGAGCGACCAGACGCCGGTACACCGACCGGTCAAGTCGGTACAGCTGCACAGCCCAAAATGCACGGTTAGGTTGCTTAGTGCATGATAGAGTGTGCAAAAGCCCCCTTCCCCCCCTCCCTCACAAATCGAAAGACACGGAGGGTTTAGTCAGGAGTTGTATTCCATGATTTATAACTGTTACAAAAAACGCATCATTGTAACATTATCTTCATAACTCATACAGTCGGATATAGTGTCGGATACTCTGTAAACATAAACAGTTGGATCGTCTGGATATAGTGATTTCGTATATAGTAAACTTTCGGTTACAGTGAACCAACACCATTGGTCCCGATACGCAAACAGTACAAATAAACACTATATTCGTTTATTATGAGTTCTCCACGTCGGCTCTAGTGAACATAGGAAATAGGACTTGCAGAAAAAACATTCTTGAAGACCGAGAATTCCAATAACACTAAGAGTTTACAGGCGGACGGTATTTTGAGACATTGGGTGGAGAATCCACTGGGTGGATCGGAATACCTCAGGGGCCCCGGTGAGTCTCTCAGTAAATAACAGATTTCACTCGGAATGCAGCCAGACAAACAGAAAAGAATCGCAAAAACATGTTGGAACAACAAACTGGAATTCACTTTTTAATCGATCATACAGTAGTGAAATTTTCCAATGTAATTTAATTAATTTCACCCCATTAATTTGTATCTACTGTAATATAAATTTCACCCAACTTCACTATTGATGACACACGAAAGAAAAAGGAATTTGCTCTGCAACCTGAACTTCTTTAATCAATCAACAAGAACTAGAGGTGCTACAGAATGGCACAGACTTTCTCGTAGTTAAGTTTTCCAATATCCTTGGTGGGAACTGGTACTGTAGTCTTGCCTTTTCTTCTTTCCTGCTGCCATATATCGCCGTCCAAAGTACATTTTTTTAAAAATTTTCTCAACTTTTCGGTTTCCAAATAGTATAACCGAAATATTATTTTAAGAATATTAAAGAAGAGTAAAATCATTCCAAAAAAGCAATTTTCATTGAAAAATTTGAAGCCGTCTTTAAGAAAATGGCGTTTAAGCATTACTGTAAACGCAACATTTCAAGCTCTTTTTCACAGGAATTTATTGAATTTTCGTTACTTCATTTAAAGTAATTTGAAGAATACCTCGCTAATTAATTCGCTCATTTCGCGATTAACTCACTAATTTACTACTGTATACAAATCCATTGAAATATGCATATTAACGGCATGAGAGATATTTAAAAAAATTACGTTTGTGTAATTTTTGAAAAAAATTAATGAATGCTCCAGAAAGAACTTCACTTCATATTAAACTGTGAAATTAGCACTATCTATCCGAAAACTTTGAAGAAAAAATTTGGAACCATTTTTGAGAGGTGGAAATCGTGGAAATCGGACCTATGCCACTTATATAAGTGTATTTTACTCTGTTCTTACAAGAAATTTAAAAAAAAATTGGAACCAATTTTGAGAAAATTTTGAAAATGTACGGTCCATGTAAAGTACCCTCACATTTTAAAGAAAGTTTTTCAAAATCTCAAAGCTTCAACTAGAGCCGGATGAACAGGAGATTCTTCTACTTGGAAAAGATCGTACGTGTGTGGTGTAGGTGCTAGTAGTGTTCACAAACGGACGGAGGGACAGACGGACGGACGTTTTGAAAATAACACTTTTTCCTTATCAGGGGACCCCAAAACGTGTATATCCGTTGAAATCTCGAAATCGATTTTCCGCAGCTTTACATAACTTACTCTATACTACGTATATTGCTCCGTATATACATATGTATAAGAGAAAGTAAAAAGTGAGAAAAAGAAAACGTCGCTTTATCTCACCTCGCACGTTTCCAAGGCGACGACGCTCGTCAAGCGTCGCAGACGACTGCGCATCATCTCCATCTCTCCAAAATGGCAGCCCTCTGTCAAATGGCCGATCTCCTCACCCGTGGGCAGCACAACCATCAGCGTCCCGGAGCTCACGAAGAACATGGATTTTCCCGGGCAACCCACGGAGTACACCACGTCGTCGCGAAGAAATATCACCTCTCGTAGTTCGCGGATGATCGCCAACATCAGGCTCTTGGGGATATTCTTGAAGATCGGGGCTTGCGTCACTAGACGTCTGCAGCAGTGCAACTTGATATCGTTTCTCAGCGCAGGGGGAAGGGACGTCAAGATAGTTTTTTCGTCGAAGAAGCTCTTCTGCAGGCGATAAGAATAGTAGTATATTATTCGTTTTTGCATTTCCAATGGCATTTTCTTAGCTCGCATGTATAACTTCACCTCTTTGATCGTCCTCTCGTATAGGATCTCTGACTCTGCTTGTACTTGAACGACGTTCAAACACAATGCAAGAGTGTACGCAAGAAGAGCAACTCCTACCCAAGCATTTATGAGAAACAGGATTGTGTCTTCCCAGTCTATGGGCGATAGGAAACCAAATCCAGAACGGAACGATATAGATCGTTGAAGTGACAGAAGGTAATGCATCATATGATGCTCACAAATAGTATTTGTCGCATTAACTATTGATATCCATGTATGACTCCGAGGGTCCAATGTAAATAGTCCGTTCACGAGTAATGGCACAGAGAAGTGAGCACATGACATACAATGGAAGAAAGTAATGTAGATGATTATCAGTCTGATTATACGGAATTTATATTGGGGAATTCCCAAATGCAGCGTCAAATCTTGAACATGTTCCATCAATTCAAACATACGCAGAAATGTAAAAATAATAAGAATGTGGATGAATATAGGTAGAGGTTTGTACGTCCCAGTAGCAAAATACTCGTACATAATAAAACCGTGTTCGACTTCAAAAAGGAAGAATCTCAATATGGGAAGAACAGACAAAAGATCCGGAACAAACCACGACTTAAAATAACGTTTGGCAATCATTTGCCTCCTCATGACCACTTTATTGTTCTGGCGTAGCACGTATCCCGTGTTGAACTTGACCAATATGTTCACTCCGAAGAACGCGTCCATGGTGAAGGTGCTGAACTTGGCGAACTTGGATACGACCGTTCGTTGGCAATCCACGCCGGCGGAGGTGGTGACGTTGATGAAGGAGAGCGTGAAGGTCTTGATGATGAGCGAGCTGAGGATGACGACGATCATGAAGGCTTGCCAGCCGAGGCGGAACCTGCTGTAGGGGTGGATGACCCACCAGCTGACGGCGCGCGCGTGCTGCGCCTGCTCGAACTCGCGCGCGTAGTTGCTGCGCCGCAGCATTCGGAAGCGCCGGTGCTTGCGCCACGGGATCACGTGCGGGAGCATCACGTGCTGCGTAGCGGTTACGAACAAACGAAACTCCCATGGAAACATATTGTCTGGACATAGCGAACTCGATTATTGTAAACTTGCGGTGGATCTTTTCCGTTATACGTATACCAGTTCACTAGCCTAAAAATTCGGTTCCCTTGTTTGTAAAAAATGGTTCTTCTTTGGTGGGGAAAATTTATATTATTTTGAGAAACATTTAAATTAACACTTCACAATTACTAATAACTAAAACGCGTTAACCTTCGTCTCCAAAACATGTTTGCGATTATTCGCACGCAAGCTACCCGATTACTATTTCAAGGATTGTTGAATTGAAGATATTCATACTATCATTCATTAAATAATCTTTCAAAATACCATTCTCATATGGGAAATACTCAGATAAATCCATTTCAATTCACAGATAATTTCCCCAAAACTCTTTGATATCATCATACAAACATCCAATAGACACTTTAATTTTATCTTCGAATAATATCTGTCTCAATTTCATCCATTTAAGTGAAGATATATTTCGAGATTTTGTTTTTTTTCGAACACTCGTGGCATGGGTCTGGGGTTACCGAGGCCGTTAATTAAAACTAAATCTAAATCTAAAAAAAATGTAATAAAAATCTGAAAAAGTAAGTTTCAAATATACGATTTAAAAACATAATCCCTGTCCCAACCCCATCTCTAGGTCCTGGAACGCATGGATTCCAAGTTATGCACGATGGCAAAGTGTGTTGGAAATGTAGTGGTACAGTCCACCAGAATAGTCTCTCCGCAGTGTCACCATGCTGGTGAAGTTGGTTGGTTGTTAGTGATTCCGGGTGCGTCAACTAATGAGGTCGTTAGTTCCGTAAATGTAGTGCATGTTTTCCCTCGAGCTGTGGCGGTAATCATACCCGCTGGATGGAGAGATACAACGTCGACCTACCGTCAGCTACCACGGTTTCCCTTAATCAGATATCTCCCACCAGCGGGGCATCACCCAAGCTGGGACTAGCTCTATGCTCCCGTCCGGTCTCCCGGCATGTGTGGTAGTGTAGTGCATGTTAGTGTAAATGTGGGTAAAGGGTGACGATAGAACAAAGAGAGGAAGAAAAAGATAGCGCGTGGACCGTGGCCCATTTGTTAGGGTTCTGCTCCGGCATTCGCCTGGTGTTGATCGGAGAAACCACTGAAAACTACCTATCAGAGCAGACTGGCTCTACAATTCACCTCCAGACAGCGACTGAATTCGACCTAGCTGACAAGCTAGTGTCGAAAATCTTGCCACTGTCGGGACTCGAACCTAGTAGGACCTCCCGGTCAGAGGCACTGAAGTGACATCAATGGAAGTACTGAGCCACCTCTCCCCGTCATGCTGGTGAGAGTGCTAGCAACGTGTTATCATGAGAGCCAGGCAGCGCTGGGACTGTCTAACGAGGGGAGCAGCAGTGGTGAGGAAGGAAGACGCGCGTGCGACACTAGCGCCGCGCACGACAGCGAAGCTGAGGGCGGAAACGGAGACGGCGGCGGACTCGAACTCGGATCGGTGCGGAGAGACTTTCCGGACGCACTGTGTAACTTGTGGTTCTCCGTTTTTCATTCCTACATTATTATCCGCTAACTCCCATTTCTGGTGTCCTAAATAAGATTTATGGAGGTCCGAAGAGCAATTCCCTATACAGCAGTTGCACAATTTCGGTGGTTTGTGCCAACAATTTCATAGAAATGGTAAAAAGTCATCATCGTTCCTTAGCGAATTAAACAGAGGAAGGATGTGAATACTGAACAGGTCTGATGTCAGATGTAAACAATTAAGTGCAATAATATGTATATTAAGTGCCTGGCAGAGCAATCATCACGTTCAAGTTCCTTTTTTATTTTACAAGTATTTATTGAATGTTGGATAATTACACAGTTCAGCATCGGGACAGCATACTTCATAACTTTTGTTTTAAGCCACTAATGCATGCGAAAAGGTTGTAAAAAGCGAACCATGTAACCAGGAGAGGTAGCTCAGTGCATCAACTGATGTCACTGCAGCGCCTCTGACCGGGAGATCCTAGGTTCGAGTCCTGACGGTGGCAGGATTTTCGACACTAGCTTTTAAGCTAGGTCGAATTCAGTCGCTGTCTGGAGAATTCCAGCGGCCGCCTGCTCTGATCGGTAGTTTTCCGTGGTTTGTCCGATCAACACCAGGCGAATGCCGGAGCAGTCCCCTCAAACGGGCCACGGACCGCGCGCGATCTGTCCTTCCTCTTACCTGTCCTATCCTCTCCCCTTACACACACACTTACACTAAGATGCACTACACTACCACATATTCCGGGAGACCGGTCGGGCGCTTAGAGCTTGCCCCGGCTGGGGCGGTGCTCCGCTGGTAGGAGAGTTCTGGTTAGGGGGAAACCCCACTAGCCGACGGTAGGTCGGCGCCGGATCTCGCCATCCAGCGGGGGAAGATCACCGCCATCTCCCGAGAAAAAGCATGCACTACACTAACGGGACTAATGACCGAAGCAGTTGACGCGCCCGAAAACACGAAAAAATCAATCAATCAATCAATCAATGAACCATGTAATCCTCTCGGAATGAAAAAAAAAACAAACGTTTGTCTCCGTCGCTCACCTTGAAGCGCTGGACGAACACGGCGTCGGGCGGCAGGGGAGGAATGGTACGCCTCACGGGCGGCGGCAGCTCGCACGCGTGGCCTGGGAACATCTCCTTCCACGGGGACTCGTCGCTCATGCTGCCTACCAACAGACGAGCACATTCACGCATCTCTCTACTGCAAGAACACTGCAACAAATTACATCTTCGATACGCATTTCATCAGTGTAACTTCACAGTTTGCACTCAGAGAATCATTAGAGAGCTTTAAAATATGTGCGGGTCACAAAATTGTATCAATACATTTTTTCTTCAAGGTAATGAGACGCGTTGTTTTGAATATCCAAATATGGACATGTATCAATAAATTAAAGAATATTAACTACTAAAGAATAAACAATACTTTAATGTGACTCAAATTCAGTAACGTCATTTACATACCCCACAATTTAGTGACAAAATAATAAGAATATCTTGAAGAAACTCGAAATAGACCAAAAGTATTGTATAATTCTAAATTTAACTCTACTTTACTAAGGCTCATAATATCTTCCTTTTCTCTTTTGCAGACGAAACTATGCGGCTCACTCTTCAGCTCCTCCGATGACCCTATCCTTTATCAACTATCTTCTTTGCATACAGATGTCCCGTAATTACATCGAGAAAAAAAATCATGTAAACTCTCATGAGTTTGGCGCAACTAACATAGGCAACTTTTCTTCTTCTAGAGGCCTACGGGGCCCAGGTGCGTAGTTCCAACACCCACGCTGCACCGGGGCACGCGCAGCCCCGCGCCGCGTCGAGGGGCGGAACAGGGGGATAGCGGTATGTCTCGGTCCCGACATCGGCCACGCTGCCGCCTCGTCGGAAAAAAATCCATATAGTATAACCTAGTGATCGATTAGAATTCAATATCAGACGCTGGCTAAATCCGGAAGAATATAGAGAGTTCTTGCATAACGAAGCATTTAAGTTATCGACAGCATTATCGATCTTCTGCGCATGCAGAATTCCAGTTCCGTATCACTTTTGTGCATCTGCGCATGCACAGAAGATCAGATTGTAGCGATTGCTGCCCACTAAGGCGTGCAAAAATCTCTAATAGCGAGTTCCGCTATGACTTGGAGTGCCAGTTGGCGCATGCACAGAGGCTCGAAAGAGGAATACGCTAAGGCAGGGGTTGGCAACCGGCAGGTCGCAAGGCCATCTGCACGTAGGACCTCGAGTGTAATTGTCTTCTGAAACATAAGCAATAGTGGATTTTTTGGCATTGAAGCTGGCGTCCGAGATACAAGCTCAAGCATCGCACTAACTGGCCTTTCTTGAACTGTTCTTGTATTCGTACTTACTATATCCGTAAATAAAAGTGTGTTATGGAACACGAGTTTCATCGCTATATCGTTGTACTTGAACCCCAAACTCTTTTTGAAAATTATAGAATTTTAACTTAATACTTTAAATTTGTTGAATAAAAAGTAAGTTGGAGATACGTGCGAGCTATCGGAGGTTTCATAATGTGGCCCGAATTTACAAAAAGGTTGCCGACCCCTGCACCAAGGTGTTTCACGCTATGCAGAAGCTCTCCATTGTGCCGGCCGTCGCGGCGATGGGCTTACCGCTGCCGCCCTCGCTCCACCACTCAACGCAGTGCATTTACAGCGAGTGTGAGCCCAGCGTAAACAACTTGAACGCGCGCCCGAAAAAGCAACGACGCCGAGCTGTCTCCAAAATAAACATTTTAGAGACAAACAATTGTACCAGACTTCCTCAAATAACGATACTAATCTATCACATTTTTTCCGGAATGAGGGATGTCTATCTGTATATTACCGTGCTCTAGGGCAAGATAACAGATTTGTATGATTTTAAGACGCCATACCGGTAGCGGTAGCTCAGTGCATCAACTGATATCACTGCAGCGCTTCTGTCCGGGAGGTCCTAGGTCCGAGACCTGATGGCGGCAGGATTTTCGACACTAGCTTTTAAGCTAGGTCGAATTCAGTCACTGTTTGGAGGAGAATTCCAGCGGCCGGCTGCTCTGATCGGTAGTTTTCCGTGGTTTCTCCGATCAACGTCAGGCGAATGCCGGAACAGTGCCCCAACAAACGGCCCATGGACCGCGCGCGATCTGTCCTTCCTCTTCCTTGTCCTATCCTCTCCCCTTACACACACACATACACTAACATGCATTACATTACCACATATTCCGGGAGACCGGTCGGAAGCTTAGAGCTTGTCCCGGCTGGGGCGGTGCCCCGCTGGTGGGAGAGTCCAGGTTAGGGGGAAACCCCACTAGCCGACGGTAGGTCGGTGCCGGATCTCGCCATCCAGCGTGGGAAGATCACCGCCATCTTCCGAGAGAAAACATGCACTACACTAACGGAACTAATGACCGAAGCAGATGACGCGCCCGGAAACACGAAAAAATCAATCAATCAATCAATTAAGACGCCATCGATCCTACACACCATAACAAACTGGTGAATAGAAAGATAATATATAAAAGATATATAATTTTCTAGAATATACTATTCGAAAGAAGTGAAGAGGTGCAAATACAATCCATTACCCGCGTTATGCTATTCCATCGTACAGTGCGGAGCTAATATGCCGAGTTCGCAATCCAGCGAGCAAAATAAAATCATTGGTACTGTGACATACCGATATGTCACGTTAAAATAAATTAACATTTATTTGGAGACAATATGGTGGAACATGCATTACGAAATATCACGAGAGCTAGAGCATAGCAACGACCGTGAATAAACAATGTAGTTTTGTTTTTCTAAATGCATTAAGAGATGGGTTGATGCCGAAAGTAGAACTTTGGGATTGGGCGGAGAAGTTTAGACGGTCAAATGTTATGAAAAAAAATGAAGGTAGTTTAATACGAAGTCTTCGAGGGATGAATCATGCAGGAAGATTTGAGTCTGCTCTGAAACGCGCTTCTGAACTGTTCGTAGATATTTTCATGTGGAAGCAATATTGAAGTATAAATTGGAACTTTGTCGGGAGTGGTAATCAAGTTCGGGACTATGTCATAGGACGTAATCGGGACTGGTAATTTTGATAGTTTGAGACCAGCTTGGATAGGGCAGAAGAGGATTTCGTTGGAACTTTGGACTACGGCAAGATCGCAAGATATTTCGACTGAGAAGTCTACGAGGGACATCAACGAAGAAAAGATAAGTTAACCGCGGTGTAAAATTGTAAATTGAAAGAGATCATGATCAAAGGCCTAATTTAAATTCATTAAATTGTTTGATAAAAAAGTAAAAATAAACTTTGTTAACTTTTGTTCTTTAGAAAAGAAAGTGAATTTTCATTTAGTCAATCCAAACAGTAATGAACTAGGAATAGAATCATTCTATTTCAGATTCCCAGCTGCGCTGTATAGTCGGCGGATCCTATAATCCTTTATAGAGGTAATAAGGATTATAATATATCGTGACCCATTGACCCAGCAAGCCGGACGTTAAGATCTTTGGCAGATATAAATGTAGAGAGAAAGGAAAATTTTGGTATATCTCAAAATGGCGCCTCAACGTGATGCATAATTTGTTATAATTTATAACAATTGGTGACACGGATAAAATTAGTCTTATAAATTATAATATAGTGATCCAAAGGAATCTGAAATTTATGGATTGACATTTGAAATTAATTGTTATTATAAGAAAGGGCCAAGACCATTTGTGTGATTTTAAAATAATTTAACAGAGAGATTTTAATTTGTATTAGAATTCAAAATGGATACTAGGAGCAAAAAATTGCGTATGGAGAATGTTAATGTAGATGATATGGCGTCTGCTAATACTAACCCCGAGGGAGAAATTTCGCGTGAAATTATTGAGATTGAACCACAAGAAAAGGAAATAATGGCTGCACCGTTAGAAAATATGGACCCTAATAATTTAATTCTTAAGATGTTAGCAGAAATGAACGCAAAACTTGAGCATAATAATACTAAATTAGATGGAATCACTTCAGATATGAATAATAAATTAGAGGATCACTTCAGATATGAATATTGAATTTGAAAACATAACGCTAATTGGAAGGAATGACATCGGAAATGTCATTAGAATTGAAGAATTTTCGTCAGGAAATACACAAGGAAATAGTGCAATTACGGGCGGATACATCGGCTGAATTCAACATTATTCATTGTAAAATTGAGTCTTTTAATAATCAAGTCGACCAAATGCAGAGGGAATTAAAAGAATCTGGCGAAAAAATTAATTCCAGTTAAGGATTTACAGGAAAACATTGTGACATTAGGACATTTACATGATCAACAATGCGAAAGTTGACAATCGTCGAATCGCGTGTAGATAATTTAAATGCAATGTCGCTTCAACATGGCGAAAAATTGAAAACATAGAATCTAAATTAGTTAATTCGGATTGTAAATTAGAAAAACGAATACAGGAGGGACTTAGAAACATTAAAATGGTGCAAGAATCTGAATCTGGGAAATATATGTCGGACATTAAGGACAAGATTGAACAGTTAGAAAACGAATTCATGATGCGTTCACAGGGAAATATACCAATGCATGCATCAGCGCTTGTAATACCAAGCCACCTAAAATTTCATGGTGATGTGAAAGAACAACCGTGGTCGTTTATTTCAAAATTAGAGAATTATTTTAAGATAAATAATATCCCTGAAAGATTGAAATTGCATATAGTAGAACAAGCCATGTCGTCCAAAGCACATCATTGGTTGACCTCTTTAGTACCGGAACCGACTAATTATAAGGAATGGAAGGATAAATTCTTAAAAAGATATTGGAACGAAAGCCACAAGTTCGATCTAAAATACAAATTAATGAGTGAAAGGTATAAGAAGGGTGGAGCCGAGAATATGTGTGACTTCGCAACACGTAAAATAGCAGCATTCAAGGCATGCGAAGACAGAATGGACAGCAATGAACTAATTAGAATTATTATTCGTCAGTTGCCTGTAAATATCCAAAATTTATTGTGGAACTCCTTGCCTATTGATTCTGAGGATCTGGTCGAACGTTTAAGTCGATTCGACCAGACATTGAATAGTGATTATGATCGTAGTAACGGGTATCAATATAATGAAAGCAGGAACGAGAATAACAATGGAACGGGAAAAACAATGAATAATTACAACCGCCAAGGAAATTATAGCTCAGAAAGAAAGGATGACAGGGAAATAGTACTAAAATGGGAAATAAAAAGACCGAAAACGGGTATCCGCGGAGGTTCAAAGAGGACAATAAACGGGAACATGTAGAAATTAATGCGATTGAACAGGAAAACTCCCAGTGTTCGAAGTAAATGGGCGGGATACTTCGAACGATGATAATGAGGGCGTGATGGTTCTTAAGGAGTTGAATAGCATTGAAGTATCGGCGGAAGATTTATTAAGGGAAGATACGGACGAACGGGCGGAGAATAGCACGTGTTTAATTTTGAAGGATATTTCGGAATATACCTGTAGACATTTTAATTGACACAGGTGCTAATGTTTGTGCAGTGTCGGAAAAATTGTATGAGCAGTTAAAGAAAAAGGGAAATAAAATTGATGAGCTACCCACCAGGAGTTTGGATATTCGGACAGCTAATGGAAGGCGCATCGAAACGAGAAGTCGGCAAATTTGGGTGGAAGTGGAAGTTCAAGGGATCACATTCAGTTTCCGGCAATTGTAGTAAAGAATTTGATTCGTCCAATTATTTTGGGATTGATGGCCTAAAATGTGTGACGCCAAGGTCGACATAGGTAACAGGAGTGTATTGTTACGAGGTGACAAAGGGCAACAACATTGTTTAGGATCAAAGACCAGGAGGGCGAAGATATGTGTATTTGCGATATTGCGGAACAAATTGAAGAGACCAGGACCAGATCCACACGGCAGCAGAGGGCGCGGTCGACGAAAACGGAATAGATGCTAGTGAAGCTATTGAAACGTTAGTCAATGAATATCAAGATATTTTTGGAAGTTCAAGGGAGCCGGTAAAGGGATATCAATTTAAAATTGAATTGATGGATGAGGGACCTTTTAATCTGAAACAATATCCGATCCCCCATGTATATAAAAGCGAAGTACGTAAACAAATAAACACGATGCTTGAGGATGGTATAATAAAAAAATCGATGACACCGTATGTAAGCCCAATAGTGATAGTTCGTAAGAAAGACAATAAGATCAGATTTTGTGTTGATGCTAGGAAACTCAATAGCAAGACCATTGCTCGTCATGAAAAACCGCCGAAATTAGATGAAATGATGTGGAAGGTAAAAGGAGCTCAGATATTCACGGGACTGGATTTTACTGCGTCGTACAGGCAAATTGGACTACACCCAGATGATGTGAAAGATACGCGAATAATTTATGACAATTTGAGGGAGGCAGCAGCCAAAAGAAAGCTAAAACAGAAACAATGCTTTCGAGGCGAGTATAAGGAGGGTGATGAAGTGTTAATTAGAGTACCTCAAGTGTCGTCAGTGGATAAGAAGCTATTTTATAAATTTTTCCGTTGTATAAAGGACCGTATCGAATTTGTAAAGTATTAAGCAAGAATGCCGCGATTTTGAATGATGAAAATGGACGGCAAATGGGAACATATAACTACAGGAACATGAAGCCGTATATGAGGACGACACGCATGATTAAATATACTGGTCATAACAGAGATTTGTAAATAGTTGTAAATATTAGGTGTAATAGTTTTTCTTTTGTTATTGTTTTGTTATTATGTGTATTTTGTCAGTTTGTGTAGGGAGTTTAATTTAATGTGTATGTGTATTCAATTAAGTTAATGGGGAGCAAATATTAGGCAGATACGGCTATTAGAATACCTGATGAAATGGTTATTGTTGGCACATTCCGAAAGGAAAATGTAAATAGTTTTAAGGCAGCAAGTAACAAGACCTAGTGCAGTGCAAAGTGTAAAGTGTTAATGTCGTTTAGTGTGAAGAAGCAAGAAGAAAGTGTTCAATTTTAGTCTTGTCATTTAGTTAGGTTGTAGCAAACCAAATGACGCTTGGAGAGGAAGCTGTGACATACCGATATGTCACGTTAAAATAAATTAACATTTATTTGGAGACAATATGGTGGAACATGCATTACGAAATATCACGAGAGCTAGAGCATAGCAACGACCGTGAATAAACAATGTAGTTTTTGTTTTTCTAAATGCATTAAGAGATGGGTTGATGCCGAAAGTAGAAACTTTGGGATTGGGCGGAGAAGTTTAGACGGTCAAATGTTATGAAAAAAATGAAGGTAGTTTAATACGAAGTCTTCGAGGGATGAATCATGCAGGAAGATTTGAGTCTGCTCTGAAACGCGCTTCTGAACTGTTCGTAGATATTTTCATGTGGAAGCAATATTGAAGTATAAATTGGAACTTTGTCGGGAGTGGTAATCAAGTTCGGGACTATGTCATAGGACGTAATCGGGACTGGTAATTTTGATAGTTTGAGACCAGCTTGGATAGGGCAGAAGAGGATTTCGTTGGAACTTTGGACTACGGCAAGATCGCAAGATATTTCGACTGAGAAGTCTACGAGGACATCAACGAAGAAAAGATAAGTTAACCGCGGTGTAAAATTGTAAATTGAAAGAGATCATGATCAAAGGCCTAATTTAAATTCATTAAATTGTTTGATAAAAAGTAAAAATAAACTTTGTTAACTTTTGTTCTTTAGAAAAGAAAGTGAATTTTCATTTAGTCAATCCAAACAGTAATGAACTAGGAATAGAATCATTCTATTTCAGATTCCCAGCTGCGCTGTATAGTCGGCGGATCCTATAATCCTTTATAGAGGTAATAAGGATTATAAATATATCGTGACCCATTGACCCAGCAAGCCGGACGTTAAGATCTTTGGCAGATATAAATGTAGAGAGAAAGGAAAATTTTGGTATATCTCAGTACTATGTGTGTCATACAGTATTTTTAGACACCCTTACTGACTTTCAATATGTTTGAATCCAAGTATATAAATCTCTTATTAATACTTTAAGGTCAGAAGTTACTGAGGCGGTCAAACGATTTTTTTTTGTTTTCTTTGTTGCATTCACATATTTACAACACCAGAACACTTGACCTTCGTCTCACTTTTAGCACAAGTGCTAATTGAACTTTAAGCACGCTACGCATGCCCTGAAAGAACCATTTTTACTAATGGCTGTCTAAAAAATACATTTTCACAATTCACATTTTCACAATCCCAAATAGTAGAACGCAAACACAACTTTAACAATTTTAAGGACATGTAATAGTCCTATATGCAAATTTTTATTGAAAAAAAATGGACCCATTTTTGAGAAAAGAGCTTTTGAACATTTCTGAGAATTCTCAATTTTGATTTTCAAAGAAAACTTTTGAGTTTTCTAAAAATTGCATAGAAAGTCATCTTGCACTCCCAAATTAAATAATATATAATTAGGCGCTTCATCAACACATTCTTTCTGGCATTATGTTTAAATTTTTTTGCAATTTTCGACAATTTAGAGAGTTCCACGAAAATGAGATTTACGCTATTCTTTGAAGCGCCCCCTTGTTCTATTCGTAAAAACAACAAATTAAGAAAAAACTGGAGCTGTTTTGAGAAATGTTTTTTTTTAAATCTGCATTAACTTCAAGTAGAAATTATGAAAAACTATTAATATTTTTTTAGAAAATTGTCTTCCTCACAAATTTCAATACTAGTCAATTTTCCACATCTACAGTAAATAAACAACAAACTTATCTAAAAGAGTAATTGAAATTCAGTAAAATAACTACCAAATCGTACAGTTGTAAGTGTTCCATTCACGACATGTTTAGAACTAACCCGTTTTAAAGTTTTTCAGTTTAAAAATTCGACATGACCCGAACACATTTCCTTGAATTATGTGACAAACACTTCTTTAAAAAATTATAATCTTCCTCAATTTTTAAGTATGAACTAAACCAATTAAGTTCATACTGCACAAGTAAATATATTTATTCACTTGTTTAATATATTATCAAATTATGTTACTTCGAAAAACGCATTAGGTCTTGGAAAACCATTGAAGACTCACACCAGATTCCCCACTAAAAATAAGCATAAATATGTCTCACTCTTAGAAACTGGTATAATGGAAAAATCCAGATTTTGAACACATCTCTGAGGCATCATGTAAAATACTATCCAACATCAAAATAGTAGTTACAAATTCGGGCCTGGCGTACGACCAAATCTATCGGAAAATATACTTTAGGAGACAACACTATAAACGATTTAGGAGCTAGTGTTGTGAACCTACAGACGAACGCACAGACGGACGTTTTGTCCTAAACCAATATTTAGGTATCAAGGACCCACAAAACGTGAATTCTGACTTCACATCATATAACGGGAAATAATTTACTTTAAATAGGAGCAAGAATTATCCACTTTTCCTATCTCGAGAACCCACAATTTTCTGTCGAAAAATGCCATTTTCGCTGCAGCATTACAATGCGTTCTCATTACTCCATAGTAGGGAAAGGCAAAATGAAATCAGAAATAGTGATTCCAATTGTTTGCGATTTCATGTCAAAAGATAGACATTGAATAATACAAAAGAACTAATATTTTGTCGTTCTGAAAAAGATTAATCATCTGTCTGTCAAGACTTGTAAGAATGGCTATTAAAAATATTGTTTAATAAATGCACTTCGAGAAGTTTTGTTTAAAAAAATGTATTTGAAGACAGAACATTAAATATCTTAATCTGAAAAATCATTAACCTCACGAACGAATACTTGTTCAATTTTTTAGTATTCCAACAAGAAAATTTTCAAGAAAGTATTGACTAAAATGTTGGTCTCCATAGAAATGAACTATATCATCCCCCAGAACCTGATTCACGGGAATTGAAAGGATCAGGATAATAATAATAATAATAATAATAATAATAATAATAATAATAATAATAATAATAATAATAATAATAATAATAATAATAATCTCATTTCACATACCCAATATATTGATCTTAACATTTGCCCTCAAAAACATTATGGTGTAAAAACGTGTTCATAGAACCAAATATGGTGTATACAGTTGAGAGTGCACAGGAGGCAGTAAGTGATACATAGGATGTACCCGTATGTAAGTACATAGGAGTGCACAGAATACAGTAAGTGAAAAATCTCTGCTTACAAAAACTTGACTCTTCCACTGACCTAGTACAAAAATTTCAAAAACGAGAGTTAACACTATGTTCTCGCAGCCCCTTCAATTCGGTTATTTACTAAATAAAACTCTTAATAGCTTGGTGCACTTCTAAGAAAATATATTAGGTGAACTGAGGAATCTATTAAGAAGATAACGAATGAAAAAGTAAATTACTTTCTAACTAGAAATTTGAGTTCAAATTATGACTCTTCAATTTCCTGTTTGCCCCGCTCATTATTTTCCATTGTATCTCTAGAAAACATATTATCCAATCCACTTGAGATACGATTCGCAAAATATTGAAAACAGTAAGTAAAAATTGAAAAGCTTCATACATTGTACTCAACACATTATACAAACCATTTTTTCTCGAAGTCTTACCTAACACGTTGAATAAACGTCAAACAAAATAAGCAGGAAATACATTCACTGAACATTACTTGTGAAACAGGTGGAAGACGTTCAAATGTTCTTATTGTTATTATGTGTTTTTATGATATTTCCATGAAGCTAGGAACACATTCAGAGCACCGTGCATAACGCTTGTCATTTTCTTTATAAGCGGAATGGTTTTTGTGATGAGTTATTTTGTTTATATTTTGGAAACCTTCACAAATAGTAAAAAGTAAAGTTTGGAACGTTAAATGTTTAGAAGAAAACAAACGGTTATCGATAGGGGAGAAATAACAGCGATTATTAAGAATAATAAGTAAGAGTCCAAAGGAGGTGACGAGTGCGAAAAAATTAAAAGTAAAATGTATTGGTATTTCAGGACACGTTGAGTAATTTCAGTGAATATTAAATCAATATTATTAATTAAGTATTCGGGATTGTCAAGGAAAACAATGTGGGAAGAGTAGCGAGCGGATAGCCAATGGGAAGTAGAGTGGAGTAGGACAAATGAACAGAGTGCGCAGGAGGCATCAACTTTAATTTGAAATAATATTAAAACGGGAAACACACTATTAAAGAGCTAAAAATGGCCATGCGTGGTATATCAGAGAATGAATATATGGGGAAAAATTAAATGTGTGAATGAAGTTTACGTTGTTTATAAATATAACTTGTTTGCCCATGGTATGTGCTTAACAGAAGCGCCGTAGGTACATGAATAGGTAAAATGGTTTATTATTTATTCCATGATAAGTAAGGGAATCACATACAAAATTGTAGTAGCAATTGGGCAATTATAATTATTTCTAAACGATGTTTTATTTCAAAATAGATTTAATAAAATAAATATCCTGCACAAGAAGAAAAAAACTTTTATTGTCATAATTGTAGTTGTAGGAAGACGCCGGAAACAAATTAAATTTCTGCAGTTTTCAAAAATCAAAATTTCCAACGAAAATGAGACTTGCACCATTCTTTAAAGCGTCCTATACATTATCCGTAGTCAAAATTCAATTAAAATGGTGCCGCTTTTAAGAAATAATTATTTTAAAGAAAATAAGGGGCCGCGACATCAGAGAAATCAATTGGAAAACATCAATTTTGAAGAAAATCGGTTGAATGGTTTAGCCGCTAGCGTTGTTCACAAGACAGGCAGACAGACGTTTTGCCATCAATCGATTTTTCGGTATCAAGGATCCACAAAACAAGGATTCTGGCTACACCATGAATTAGAGGATTTTTTCTTACTTTAGCAATTGGATTTATCCACTTTTTCGTTCAATGTACAATTTTTCGAAAATTTTACAGTAATTTTGCTTGAAAGTACGGGCGAGAAAGTACGTGCTGTTTTAGCACCACTAGTTCCCGCAGCATTATATAACTTGCTCTCTACTGCGTAAGCGGTAGTGAGAAAGTAAAATCATTTAATTCGGATTTGGTTCCAAAAAGAACGACTTGTGATTGAATATGTAAAGAAATACGAATTTACATTTTTTCCGTGTTTTTAGACTTTTTAGTCTGTTGTATGTTTATCGACAGCGAACGGAATGCCTTTGAGAAGACGATGTCGCATTACGAAATTACGGCTCGTAAACAGACAAGTCGAAGTAATCACATGCCAGAAATACCGCACTACCCTCCGACTTTCGTTTGCTAAAAGCAAACAATATTTGTTGCCGTTCAGGTCACACGATCATTGTTTTGACGAATGCTACAGCCAAGATCCAAACAAACAGAGCGAGTAGCGCGTGGTGCGGGGGCGGGGGCGGGGCGCCCCGGGCGAAGATGTGACGCCGCGTCGCGACGCCAGGGCGGATGGCGCGTCGCCGCCGGCGAGGCAGCGGGGGCGACGCGATGCGGCGCGGCCTCCGTGTCGTGCGATCTGCCAAGGCCGCCCATCAGAGGGCAGATAATTTATCCAAAATTAAAATAGGCATTTGTACCCTTCACACCCAAATCATTTTTAAACAAAATAGGTAAAATATATTTTATCAGATTTAGCTATTTAGATTAGTGATTCTGGGCGCGTCAACAGCTAAGGTCATTTCCCGTAAGTTGAGTGCGATATTTCCTCCCTCAAGATCTTACGCCGCTGATCTAACCTCTGATCTTACGCTGCTGGATGTTGAGATCCGGTGCCTCCCTACAATTCGGCTAGCGGGATATTCGCCAACCAGGTTCTCCCACCAGCAGAGTACCGCCCCAGCCGGGACAAGCTCTAAGCTCCCGGCCGGTCTCCCGGCATGTATGTTAGGTAGGGCATTTAAGTGTGTATGTAAGGGGTGAGGATGTGGCAAGGAAGAGGAAGCAAAGATCGCGCGCAGTCCGTGGCCCGTTTGTTAGTTACTGCTCCAGCATTCGCCTGGTATGATTGAAAAAATCACAGAAAACATGATCAGAGCAGCCGGCCACGTGAATTCTCCTCCAGACTGCGACTGAATTTGATCTAGCTAGCTAGTGTCGAAAATGCGGTCAACGTTGGGATTCGAACCAAGGACCTTAGGGTCATAGGCAATGTAGTGACCTCAGTTGATGGCCTGAGCCACCTCTCCTCTCCAATTGTCTAATTAAAAAACATCTACCTTCAAGAGACATTGATCACGCTCTATAAATATTACATAAGAGTAAATATATGTATCCATTAAAATGCGTAGTGTGGCCAATACCTCTAACTTTTCAAAAAACGAGCTGCATAGTTTTCTTGCAATTTCTGCGCGCATTGGAAATAGTAATATAGTTTGTTTGTTTTTTATTTTTCAGTTTGACAGACTCGTTTTACTTGTACGAACAGTTCGCGCGAACATCGCAAGGCTCCGGACTTCGCCCTGTAACCATTTGGACGATATGATATGGTAATTTTCGACAATCACAATTCAATAATTACAGTGAGCAGGACTAGTATTTTCTTTGTAAATCTCAAAATAATATAACTTTGTTTACGTTAACTTGGTTTTCGTAATTTTATTTTAATATTAGGATAAACTAGTGGCCTGAAGCAGCAACAACGCTGTAGAACAAAACCACACAAGATAGTTTTCTAAAAAGTAGCACGCATACTGCTCAAGATATAATGCTACTCACTGCTGTAGTGTACTTACAGTACAACAGTTCTTTTTATACAAAGAGTATCAAAAATGTTAATGTCCAAAAGCGCAACAAGTAAAATAACAAATATTAATAGCGGTTTCTTGATTTAATTAAATGAACTTCCTTGAAGCTTTCCTGTCACGTGGCGTCAGTTGAAACCAGTGTCGCACTAAGCATAAGAATCCAATTAGTATGCGCCGTGTGAGAATAAGCGGAATAACACTACCAAATATTTCCATATTTCAGACAACATATCTATCGTTTCGGTGATTTTGGATTTCTTCAAAGTTCTTTGGTATTTAACAAAATTGTTGATTCTTCTCACGAGAGCAAAGCCTGCATAACTTTCTTTCAATTTCTGCGTGCATGGAAAATTAGTAACTTAGATGTTTTTGTTTTCCTCTTGTTTCAAGGTATCTAACAAAACCGTAGAAACCTCTCACATGGCCCGAGGCGACATCCTAATTTTCAACAATTAGAAATTAGTAATTAAAATCCTGGATATCTAAACTATTGACACTCTCACATGGCCAGGGGCTGCGCAATTTTCTTGCAATTTCTTGCGCGCATTGAAAATTAGTAATATGAAATATTGTAAATAAATTTAGAAGAGTTTTGAAAGTGAGGATTCTAATTCGCAGGTTCACATGAAGTCCATTCAACGTTTTAATTGGACGCTACAAGAACAATTATGAGACTATCCATTCCAATTAATTTTGTGGTTTTCTTTTTCTAGTTTTCGCCCGTACTACACATAAGCACAGAGCAGTATGGAATGTCTGTCTGTGGATGAATTTACATTAATTTAGTAGTTTATGCGTGAATTAATACCAACTTCATGGAGCTACTAATTGCTACTACTTGCAACTAATCGTTCTTGAACTTATCCTCCAAATCATATTTCTGAAAATGCGAAACCAACTTAGAATATAACTTGAAATGTAGATAGATTGATTGAATTACTAGAAGCATGTATTTTTACTTTTCCTCGTAATGACAGTTTTTGATCCACTTACATAAAAAGCTTACTTCTTTAAATTCATTCGTAGCCTTCATTATAAATTAACTGCACTCATTGCACATTATTACCTTGAAAAAAAAAAGTTCATAAACACAGATGGCACACTTGAAATTGCTGCCCATTACTGCTGGGTGGAGGTGTCCCATAAATGTGCGCAGCCATAAAATGCGGGGGCGTGGGCCTGGGTGCGGGCATGCGCGCCGGACACGGGCTGCGTGGGCAGGAGGCGTGCGGAAGGCTGATCTATTGTGGTCTTGGCCGCGCCTCGCCTCGCCTCGCCTCTTCTTGCCTTGTGCCCGCATAGACGCTCAGCTCCGGCGCAGCAAGCCTTCAATGGCCGCCCATTGTGTGGCCACAGCCGGCGCCAACGCATTTGCGTCCACGATTCCTCATCAATGCGTCGTTCACACGGCAGTCTATTGTACTTGTCACTAATAAAAAAAACTATGCAAAACCTTTTGTACTTCGCTCTACAATTATTCCTTTTTAATGTTGGGCTACTCCTAGTGATTAAACCCAAGGATACGAAGAGACTAATCGTAGAATTTCGAGTTTTGGGGCTGAATGGAGAAACAAAAACACATTTATTTGACAAACACAAAAAATAAATAAAAATATATTTTAAATATTTACACTCGAAAGGAATGGCCTCACCGCATATCACCCGGAATTTCTCGTTTAGATTGGGGAAACTAGCAGTCGACGTGCGTCTTTAAAACTCTTAATTTCTCGAAAATTTTGTTATGTAACATATGGCGATATGCATATTTATGAACTCTTCTCTTCACGCTTGTAATGATGAGCTAAAAACATCGGGGGGTTCCATTTAAAAAATCAAAGTTGGGTCAATATCTCTGCAATAAAAAATGCAATAGAATAATATTATGCATGACCATATGTGCCCCTTGCCATTTAATTAAATCAAAGTTGGGTCAATATCTCTGCAATAAAAAATGCAATAGAATAATATTATGCATGACCATATGTGCCCCTTGCCATTTAAAAAATCAAAGTTGGGTCAATATCTCTGCAATAAAAAATGCAATAGAATAATATTATGCATGACCATATGTGCCCCTTGCATATAGTAGTTTGAGTGAAAACCGCATCCCAGTATCTGCCACGGTTCAGGAGAAAATTGAAGGGAACGTCTTAGGTGGGCCACACGGTATAATTCTAAATTAATGTTTCTATTTAATTCATACAGTTCATATTAAGGCATTCTAATTATCACATTCTTAAACAAAGCCCAAAAAATTAACTGTGGATCAGTCTTGGACTTATTTTTAATTTTTACTGATACGTTTTTGCCTATTATTGTCTTCAATATACACAGCATCACTTAGAGGATCGAGAGGATCGTTGTTGCGAGGGAAATATGAAAATAGTTCAATGATGCTACATGTTACCTTATGGAGGGAATTATAAAAGGAAATTATGAGAAGAAATATGAAAAGACAAACTGATTCCAGTTAAGATTTAGTTAAACAGTAAATAAGTAAATCGGAATCAATATTATTAGGTAAAAAATCGCCGTTTACTGGCGCACGATTACATAACTTTCTCTTCTTTCGAATAATTCGCAAGGCGATAAAGTAAAAATAAAATCATATATGTAGCACGGACGTTATCTGGTTCTAATGATCGAGCGGTGACAAAAAGATCGAGGACCTTTGGCCCCATCCCGGGCCAAATCATTAGAACCCTTATAATGCCCTTGGAGCACATATTAAGCACTAGTTTGCACTAGCGGTGCCGAAAGGTGCCTGGCGTGACGTGTTAAGTCCATTTCCAGCTTTAGAGTTCCATGTTTTATTACATTCATTTATTCCACAGAGTGATTCATAATTTTCAAAGATAAAACTCTTTCCTATAGATAAGACAGAAGGCGGATGCCGTCATTGACGTAATTCACATTTTAAACATCCTCTTCATCCAAAATGCTGTTGTACAAATCGTCCATCCGTCGGGAATTTCGAGAAGCGTCATTGAAATGCTTTTTGCATCAACTGCTTTCTCCATCACCATTTTATTTAACAACTTTCTTGATCTAATCATAACGCCTTACTTCTTAAGAAATACGTCTTCAGTTAATGGTTAAAATTATTGCAATTAAAAATATTTTATAGAGAAATGAAGAAAGGTGATTACATTATTCACAAATATTCACTTTTCTCAAACCGAGTACTTTTTATTACTTGAAGAAAATTCTGAGAATAAATTTGTACTGAAATAGAGATTTTTACGATTCATTCACAAAAGAGTATAAAAAGAATTGTTGTATTAACGTTTTTATTACGTCAGCTAGTAACTCTTGATCTCCCTTGCAGACAAATAACAACATTAAGAACTTAATATTAATTTTTGTTTTGTACATTATTTTCCCTGCAAAACATTCTTATAATTACTCAACTACGTAAATGCACTAGCCTAGCCAAAAGAAACAATTTAAAACAATATACTGCATTTCATTAATATTCAGTTACTAATTAGGTTGCGTTTACTTCATCCGATAAGGAAGGGAATAATTTTATGATAAGTATAACCCATGAATTAATAATATACTGTTAACATTTGTCCACTGAACAATGTGGGAAATTGGTTCTACCTGAGCTCGAGCTTCTTAACCCTGGAGCGAACCTTCCGCGGATCCTCCTCCGCCTCCAGGAACAGACATACCCGCATGGCTTACTTGCAAAAACGCCCAAATAAACGACAATGGCACGAACGGTATGCGTTTAAATCCACCCAAAACGCCACCATTCTTCAGCAGTGTTGTTAAGTGGGCACCTCTGCAAACGACGAGCTAGGTGGGTGCCCAGACGGACGCCTTCCGAGAAGAGCAGGTACAACATGCAGATGGCCGCTCCCGCAGGACATACGCCGGAGCGAAAGCGCGTAGACAAAGGAACAAGTTGCCGAAAGGGACGACAGTACGGGCAATTAGAACAAATGGTCAATGAATTTGCGGCAAATTGTCAATAAAACTGCAGTTGTAGGAAGACGCCGAATTTTTAAATCTTTTTGAATTTTTGAAAATTCAGAGAATACAACGAAAACCGAGTCTACGTCGTTTTTACTGTAAAAGGGATGAATATACAGCTTTTTTACATCCTGACTACAGCGATATAGCATCATTAACAAAACGACTTGAACGTATTTTTGAGTGGTATTTTTAAGTATGTCAACAGCTCATACTTGTCACGCGTGACCGGTCATTCGACCTCATAGAGAAAATATTGCAACGCTGCAAGGAAACACGCCTATTTTTCGACAGAAAAAAAAAACCTTTTGCACATTCCTGTTACCGAAAATTTTTAATCCTTGCTCTTACGTGAAGCACGTAACATTCTCTAATATATTGGGTAGTCAGAATCCACATTTTGTGGGTTGTTGATACCCAAAAAAATTGTTTACGGTAAAACGTCTGTCCGTCCGTAAATACATGTCTAAAATGAACGCAGATTTTCATCAACGTTAGGATTCAATGCCCGATCTGGCTGATGTCGTGGAGAAACGGATATAATGATTCTCGAGTGTATTTTAAATGACGCCCCCAATGTCATTTTCAAAATGTTCTCAAAAATACATTCAGTTTTTTAATTTATTTTTTCCTCAAATAGAGCCATATATGCTTATGGAATAAAAACATTTATTCGGTAAAAACGTCGCAGATTCGATTTTTGTTAAATTTTCGAAATTTGAAAAAGTTTAAATATTTTTTCAGCAACGACAATATTGAAGATCGATAGCTTTTCGTAATAACGTGTGTTCTTAAAATATAAATCTTTAAATAAAATCAAGTCTAATTTTTTCGAAACGATTTTTTGCGTAAGTTTTAGGCGTAATAAAAGCAATTTGACACAACAAGAATCTCAAAACCCGGCTCCATTTTTTTCTTTCGTTTTTGGATTTCATTCTCTTCGCTGTTCTTAAGGGGAGGTTGTACATGTCATAGGGTCATATTTTCGACTTTCTTTTTGGGAGTTATTTAAATCTTGAATATTCACTTAACATAGTGTAATACACATTTTCGAGATACGTTGTTCCTAAGGGCTTGAAAATGCCATTTAAATGTCTAGCCGTGCCAAGCAGTTTTTACGTCACCCACCATTTTACATTTATTTTTTAAGTTTTTGAAGTCTTTTTTAGGGAAATTTCTCTGATTGTATTCACCACGAAGCTATGAATATAGGGAGATGGCATGACGTCATCACTTGAAGCCATCTCCGCCAATATTGGTGAGACCGGAAAGCTTGTAGCACAAACAAACTGCGTGTGAGTAATGTGTCTTGTAGCAGTGCTCGTGTTGTTGTGTATTTGGCATAGTGTTTAATATTTAAAAGCCTGGTTCAGAATAGCTAGCTTTTTGTAACAGTTCATTGTAGTTACTTATGTGGCTAACGGCTGCATAAACCGTACTGGGAAACCGGAAATTACTTTCCACAAGTAAGTAGCAACTCCAAGTAATTTGGAAGGTTTCGTAACTTTGTACGTTGTTCTTTAATTTTTGTGAGTTTTTTTCTTTGAGATTTCCTGCAGATCCAAAGCGCAGAGAAATGTGGAGAAAAGAGCTGTACGAAGACACAATTGGCAGCCTAGCAATTACAGCAGGGTATGTTCGACTCATTTCCAAGAACACCATTTTGATAGAACTTCTTTATCGTGTTGATAGAACTTCTTAGCGAGAATTCGCAGTTCCATCCAATTTTGCAACTTTTTCAGCAAGCAGCTAATGACGTATTGTTAGGCCTGTAGCAACAGAAAGTATTGGTTTGACACACGTGCTTTGGACCCATCAATATGGATTCACTTGCTGAACACGGAACGGGTTGGTAAGGGCACCTCCATGTGTTCATAGCTCCATGGTATTCACAATGATATGGCGAAAGTGCTTGGCGATAGCAATGTTTCCTGACATTTTGGCGATATTGTTCACGTTAATATCGTGCGTTGTACTTCGTTTATTGTGAGTGGTTTTGTAGTGTCTTTAGTCACTACAATACACTACACTACCACTTAATATCAGGGTTAAAGAGGCGGAAAAAGCGGTAGAAAAAATGTTGAAAAAGTAAGATATTAGGAACAAAGAGAAAAGTTCAGAGAATAATGACGAAGATGCTGAATAGCCAGAATATACACCAGGATTAAAGTTACGTTGTCATACAACCTTAATTTCCCGAAAATTATTATTTTTTATTTTTATGTACCTTTTTCTCAGAAACTATTGCACATAACACCGTGAAATTTTCACCACTTATGTATCATGTTTTTGCCGTGATTTGTTGTTTTTATAGAAGAATTCAATTATTCAAAACTCAGATAGAGTATATTTACAAAAAAAACGTTTAAAAAATAGAATGTTGAGAAACATTATTAAACAACGAACATGACGATGAATCGTTACAGAAAAAAAACTGTGCAAGAAATTTCTATAAAATAGTGTGTAAAATTTCTGAGAGATTCATAAAATAGTTTTAGAGATAAAGGTACATAAACACAATACAATTAACATTCCAGAGATAGGCTGTACAACTTCCCCTTAAAATTATTTCAAAAACGGATCGAATAAAATACAATATAAAATTTTCTTTTTATTTCGAAACGAGTTTCATTCAGTAAGCATATTTTCCCTCCTGCTGTTCCCTGTTCGCATTAGAATTATTCAGAACGCGGCCTCTTCAACATAGTGGCGTTTTTACGGAAAGCTTTCCATGAACAGCCGAGGGAGGGGTTTTGGGGCTGGGTGAACGGGGGAGGATAAGTGCGAAGTGCTTGTTCACCACCTCGAACGGTTCGAGAGGCAGCCGAAGCATAGTGGGGAGGCCTTGGTGGTGGGGTAGGGGTGGTGGTGGAAGGGGCGGCGGGGGTGCAAGGTCGATGCCGCACTAGCGAGAACTTCTGGCAGATCAGTATGCAGCGGATTTTCGACGAGGTCTCCTCCCGCGTTCTCACAATTCGTTTTTGAAAAAAAAAAGTAACTAATGTGATGGCAAAGAATCAGCTGTAAATATTCATTTGTGTGAACACGTTTTTGGGGTAAGTGAATTTTTAACTTTTTTCTCTGATATGCCTAAACCGTTCAAGCGATCTTCTCCAAAATTGGTATTCCCCGATCGTTCTTAATCAGGGGTGTCCAACTTGCCAGACCTCAAGTGCCACAACGAAAACTTTTAATATGGTTGCTGATCATATTTACAGTTCTCGGGTGATCCACACCTGACTTCCCCGTATTGTTGATCTCTGCAGTTTTCCCGACTGCTCTAAAATGGAGGGGGGTGTCAATGGAACAATGCGTGATACCAAGCGGTACCGAGCATAACGCAGGGAAACACAATGGGATGATTTAGAATTTCTGAATTCACTAGAAAAAATCTTATATCTAAACTTAACCTATTTTACATGATGAGCGGTTGACCGCGACAGGGCGCGTGCGCTCAGTGCGCCACGTTCTCGCCCAACATGGATGCAGGAACTTTCGCTATCTTTCGCGGGCCACAATAAATGCCACTGCGGGCTGCCTGCTGCTCGCTGGACAGTTGGACAACCTTCATCTAAAGAAACTCCCTGGCCCTCAAAGGCCCTGCGAGTTTGAAACGGATATTTTGATTTTTGGTGGTACTTAACATTAAGCCACAACAGCATTTTCAAAATTTCCCAAAGTGTCTCAAAATTTCTGTATTAAATTTTGTCTTCGGTTAGCGTAGATGATACTTAAATATTGGCACAATTCCAGTTTTCGTTGAAATCACAGTATTTTATGAAAATTGTTAAGTTTAGAACTTTTCAAGTGTCTTTCTACAACTACAATACAGATGTTAGATTTTTTCCTTATTAAAATTTGTTGTTCAAAGACAGATCTTGAGATAATATCATGTACAATCTTTCGAAATTAACAGAAGTTTTCACATTATTTTGCGTGAAAGATAGACAATTTACAGAAGAAAGACATTTTACTTAAAATTCTTCCTCGTGCGTAGCAAAAGGCGGTAAAAATGCCCTAGTTCCATTTTCAGCGAACTCTGCATATTTCAAAATTGCAAAAAATTAACTTTGTTAAAGTACAATATTGATGATACAGTTTTTTCCTTCAAAAAATAATCCTATTTCTCTTAAAAAAATCATGTACATTTTTTAACAAAGCAAACTGTTTTCATGTATTTTCTGCGTGAAGTAAATACAATTTCTTCCCTCAAAAACCGACCCAATTTTTTCTTTAAATTGGTTCCACGTGGAGCAGAGGACGTTTAGAAAATGGCGCAGGTCTCATTTTTGTTGAACTCTGTTCGAAAATTGCAAAAGTTACAAATAGTTCGAGAAAGTATGAGCTGTTGTAGCTCTAGTTTCGGCATCAAGTATCCACAAAACGTGGGTTTTCGAGTATACAACACTAGATTACTAGATAATTTACAATTCATAGGAACAATATTTTATCAACTTTCGTTATCAGGACCCAACCATAGAGGAAAGATTCTTTCCTCAGTGATTTAACAATACGAGTTTTTGTCGAAATATCGCCCCAATTTCAGCTGTAGCATTACAATTCTTTTTCTTTACTATGGAAGTACATAGAAAATAAAGATTATGTAAAAATTGGAAGCTAACTTCAATGAAATCAAGGCAAGCTTATGTACAATTATCCTTGCTGCTGTAGAGTACTGTGAATGCTCTGTGATTTATGTTTCTTTCGTAGAACTAAGACATGACTACTATTACTGCCTATCGATTTGCAGATTTGGACAGCATGGGCTTCGTTTGGACTTGATGGCTGAATTGTTAGTGAGACAGAATTGCAATATTATATGTAAATTCCAATAATGCAAGAATGCATGTACTCTTGAAGTAGTACCACTCGTTTGATAATCGAATTGTGTGCGATCCACACAACCTTGAATGTTTAAACAAGAACGAAAACAGCAGCGATACCCGAGAAAGAAAGCATTAAAGTTAGTGTAAAAATTGCTTGAACTATTTAAATTGCATGATACCACTCACTTCATTTTCATAACTTTTTTTGCATGACGATAAAAAATATTTACAAGCTTCTGTTGTTCATGTTTGAACATTTTCGTAAACGTGAGATATAAAAGAAACAGTTATATAATGCAAGCCACGAATATTAAAATTATAATTCTATTGCTTGAAACTGAAGGAAGCCTAATTAGATTTCCTTTGAGTGACATATACTTGGAAAAGAAATCGTCAAAAACCTCACCTTGTAATTGAGACTGCAATCGGAACTTAATTCTTCTTTCTTTACAGATGCCAAGGTAAATTTATTGCCTTTTATATACTTAATTGATTCTATTAATCACGAAAACGTCACGATTAACGAACGAAAGGTGTGCAGGGAGAAATTGTGATTTGCAAATGTTTCCGTAAGTTTGCTGCTGCCACACTGCAACATTGTGGGTTTGCTAGCTTGATGCATTCTCACCAAGGTCGTGCAACCGATAAACCAATGTAGCCTTCGCGTCGTATCTGCTTTACGAAATCTGCGTCTTTCAATCCGCTCACCCAAACACTGAGAAGCCGTTGTTCTGCTGCAAAACTGAATCGCCAAAACTGAATATATGTTAATGGCAGGGTGTTTAGTTTTGCGCAGTTGCTTCCTTGCATTGTTTCCGGGTCCACAGTTTCCGCGGGAAGAACTCGTCCAGCCATCTGGACAATGGATGTGGGTTAGGGAAGTGTGTTGAAATTATATGCATGTCGTGCTCTTCCTTCTAGGATGCAGTGACTCAAGGCCGTTTCGTTCCAAGCGCGCGAAACATTTTTTTTTTCATTGAGTCTTTCAACGGGAGTATCAGCACCCGCGATTATCAACCTTTGAAAAATAAAAATTACGCCGAAGTTCTAGCAACAGGTGCTTTGTTTTCGTTGCAAGACAATCTATTGATGAGCCTAAATCAATTAAGCTCAGTGTCCGTAACAGTTCATCGAAGGTAAACAATTTATATTTCAATAGTGATGTATAAAATTATCTAGAATTATTTTTATCTTTGAACGAATGTTGTTTCTAGTGATAATGAAAATTGAAAAGAATGAAAAACAAAGTGTACAATTGGAAGAGGGGTTCTCTATTCCTCTTAAATCTCGTAAGTAATAATTGCCTGGTCAAAGCTGCTTTGATTAATAAATAAATAGAATGAAATGTAATAGATTTAAATCTCATATATACAATGTTTTCGTTTTTCAGGTGTAGTTTCATGCCTTGAGAATGAGTGTATCTGTAGAACACTTGAACATGATTTTAAAGTAAACAAAATTATTTTTGGAACTATATTTTTGACTACTCATGTAGCTGCTCTTATTTTTTTAATTGTTACTTTTGGGAGTCGAAACGTATGTGATGATAAAATTGTTGACTTACAGTTGGATCTCGAAGCTCTGAGGACTGAATATGATTCCTCTCTTAGAATTATAAGATATAAACTTAAATTTATTGAAAATGTTATTGATCAGAAATTGGAGTTTCAGAAAGCTGAAAATTTTGAAAAACAGCCAAGTTTGGAGGAGCTTGATAGATCCACAGATAAAGAAAATATACATCTTGATTCTCTATCTTCTAATTTTAATCTTCCTGAAAATATGATTAATTATTTAGACATTAAACATGATGAGACCACTGAAAATATTTCAAGAGACACTGAAAATGGCACAACAGACTCTCCAGCAACAGAACTGCTACCTAGTGATGAGTTATGTACTCAAGTGATGTCATCTAATGCTGAAGACTTTCCTGAGTATTTCAAACTCTGTACAGAATGGGATGTCCGAAGTAGAAGAACCAAGCGTTCCAATATGAGAGGTAAACAAAGTGGACGGAAGTCGACAACAAGGCGTCGTGTTCATCCAAACAAGAAACCCAACATTCGGGGTATTGCCCAATTCTGTGCCTGCCTGCATCCTATCCTGTCTGTGTACTAACACATTCCTGCTTCAATGACATTTCATTAACTTCATTACAGACTTGTAGTAAACATTGTAGTCATTTTATATTATTTCAACAGGTCCTGTAGCAACTCATTTCAAAGGCGGTGTTCCTGAAACATATATTCGGGATGGAGGTAGTAAGTCTCAAAATTCCTTGATTGACATTCTCTATTACTTTTTACAAATGGAAACATGATATTATAGAGTACATGAATGTATTGCTTGTTACAGGTTTGCTTGCTCCGTGGTTTCCTGATGACAAAGCTTCTGCAGCTTTCACTTTGAAATATGAATTTCGAGAAGGCAAAGGCACTATAGAAGTGACAGAAGAAGGCTTGTACCTGATATATGCTCAAGTAAGTATCAAATTATCCTGTTTATGCACTGCTTGTGATGTGTGTATTCATGTTATGCTATTTGTAATGTAAAACAATATAACTGATTTCATTGAATGAAATACAATATTCATGAATGGTGCATTCAGCAAAGCTTACACTGAATTTCCAAACAGGAAATTCAGTGTAATGCTGGCCCTAGGTCTGTGAGTCCCAGGAATTTCATTAAGTTTCTGTGAGAAACCATGGGAATTTTTTGTTTTAAATGAATACATTTCATTTATTTAGAAGTTGAAATGTGTTTATTATCTACATGGAGAAAATATATATAAATTCATGATAATTACAGTGAAAGTACTAGTGTATAAAACTACTAGTGAAGTTTAATACTTTCGGGAAGAAATAAAAGAGGTCATCTTCATCAACATATTATTTTTATTAAGATAGCTGGCTTTTGACGGCTTTGCCTCATCAGTCTACAAGTTACAGAAAAATATTACAAAATTACAAATAAAATACAAAATAAGATAGAAAATTAAATTACAATTAATTGATACATTTAAATTTTATTACAGATATTGCAAAAGATTAAAAAAATATATAAAATAAAAAATAAAACGGGGGATAGTAATAATAAATATTGGCAAATGATTTTACAAAGATGGGGAAATAATTGAATAATAAGTTGCAAAAAATTGTAAAGGAATTTCCACCCTGACATTAAAATTCTTGAAATAGAAAATTAATTCTGGAAAAGAAGCGCTTGAGAAATCTTTCACATATTTCAAGCCAAGCAGAAATCTGAGGCCCTTCTCAACGAACAAACTAATTTCCCTCTGTCCCCTCTACTAATAATTTTACACACCCCAACCTCACACACTGACCCCCGCCCCGCCTCCTAAGACATTTCCAAGAGAACATTAAACAGACCTCCTCCAACCCCCAGGCCGAAAGCAATAAAAACTCAATGTCTTGTTTCCTCTGGGCACAGTCTACCTTTTTCCGAAAGCAGCAATGTAAGCAAAGCGGCTTAACTTATTATTCAGTTATTTGTCCATCTTTGTAAAATTATTTGCTATTAATTATTATTACTATCCCCCCTTTTTTATTTTCTTTTTTTTTTAATCTTTTCTAATATCTGTAATTAAAATTTAAATGTATTAATTGTAATTTAATTTTCTATCTTATTTTGTATTTTATTTATAATTTTGTAATATTTTTCTGTACCTTGTAGACTGATGATGACGGCAAATCCAGCTATCTTAATAAAAATAATATGTTAACAAAAATGACCTCTTTTATTTCTTCTCATAAGTACGTCAAAAACACCAAATCAGAATTCCTACAATTTAATACTTTCACAAATCAGTGCAGAAGGTATTGAATGCTACAACTTTTTAATGGAAATTATATTCTTAAACGATTGCAAAAAGTATAAACAAATGACTTTTTTTAATAATATTCATTATGGAGACATTGTATATCTTTGCTCAGGCACTCTGGATAGAAAACAGATATGTGCTGTGAGGAAATAAATATGAACAAAAATATTTTGACTAGAAGCAAAAACAAGGAGTTTTTCTGACACCCCAACCTCTGTGCTATCTCTGTAATTGATTTTTTAATTGCGAAACCTGAAAAAGTTAACACTTTATTTCTAATTCCACTTAAAAGGTTGCGAATACTGCACAACTGGAGAGCTGATCTCTGATAAGTTCAAGTCTCAGTCGAGGAATTTGGCTTCTGTTCATTCACTCCAGATGACTGCACCATTTCATTTTATTCCGTGTAACAATATTGGTACTTCCATCGTCTTACAGAAATTTAGTCTTTCTTGTTTTATGTTTCAGGGTTCTGTGAATTGTCCCACAAATATGTTTAAACCTGTTTAGTTTGTGACATCGTCATCATATACAAAAGATACTTCATATCCCAAGTAATTAGAACCGGACACTTGCTTTACAGTTTTCCCATTAATTACTATTTTTGATGTGAGAGTATATTTTTCATGAAAAGCTGTCAATTTTGTTTTCTTAGTTGATATTGTAAGGTTATAATCTTCACATATATTTTGCCATGTATACATCCCTCTTGCAGTATGTCTTCAGTTTGCTGAATCCTAATCACATCATCTGCGAATGAAAGAAGGTTGAGTTTCATTTGGGCAGGCTTTAATTGAAGTTCTGAGTTCTCTCAATTTGTGAAATGTGTCAACAAGATATAAAATAAACAATGTTAGGGCAATACAAAATCACTGAAAATAATCTTTATTTGTTTTAACTTCTTCCATCAATTGTTTGCTGGTATCGATAACAACTGTTGTGCATTGGTTCAGACTTTTGATAATATTAATAACATGGAAAGATCAACCTAATTGGTGTGCTCCATAACTTCACCCTATTTATGCTATCAAAAGCTTTTTCAAAATCAAGAAATGCCTCCCAAGTTTCAAAGTTAAATTCGTGTTGTTTTTCTATGATCTGTTTGATAGTGAATATGACATCTATCAAGCTGCAACCTTTTTTAAATCCATTTGCTCTTTGCCTATTAAGCAATCAGCAATTATTTTCAGCCTTTGATTAAATATTCTAGCATATATCTTATATGCACTATCCAACAAGATCTATAATTCTATAATTGTCTATAATTCTCTCAGATTTCTCTGCTAGCTTTTTAGAATAATGGGATTACTTTCGACTTTAGCCAGTTTTGTGGTGTTTTACCTTCTTTCCAACACATGTTAAACAAATGTAACTCTCTCAGCCGTAGAAGCATTTCGCCATACTTCCAATTCTTGGCATTTATTTTATCTAATCCTGATGCTTTCCTATTTTTTTAATACTTTAATGGTTTCTGTTATCTCTTCCATTGGGATGACCAAACCATGTGTACTAATACGGAGGAATGGATGGGAATACATATTTATTGAAGCAAATAGGACAATTCAATTGGATTAGAGCAACATGTGCATCTAGGGTTTACTAATGTTGAAATTTTTGTTTGGGTTGGTAGCTAAAAGCTTTGGAAAGTTGTGGCAAATATGGGTTTTTCAAAGTATCTGTTGCATGTTTTAAAGGGGGGCAAGGGATCAAATAGGATTTGTTTACATCTGTCAAAAGAAAGCAGACCGACTTAGGTGGCTCAGGGCATTAATTTATACTGTGATAAGCCAAGAACCCTGGATTAAGTTTTAAGGATAGAATCGACCTCCAGCGTTAGTAATAATAGCATTGTTTGCAAACTCGGAAGTCAAAGAATACGCATTGTTAGGACAACCAATCAACAAGATGTAATATTCCATGTTTGGTGTCATAACACTGTGCTGATAGACACAACCCTGAACACATATGAGAAAGGTGTAGAGGGGGCATTGATAGCTGTGTTCTTTTAGAAGGATGCAAATATTCATTCTCTAGGAAAACATTGAAACGAACACACATAAGCAGTTGGTAAGGTGTGAACAGATTTTCAGCATAGACTGGGTTTTATGTAAATGATAGTGAGGCAGGGATTTGTGATTGGTTTTGAGGTTTGAGAGCTTGGTATTGTGTAAATTGTAGTATTAAATTTTAATTGGAAATTTGATTAATGAAATAGTTGGAATTTCGTTAAAATAGACTCTGTGTTTCGAGTGGATGTGTATTAGGATAGCCTTAGATGGAAGGATTTTAAAATAAGTAGATGGATGATAGAAGTTTTCAATAAGTAGCTGAATCTAGTCAGTTGCTAGTAGGTGTTTCAAACGAAACACGGATAGGGAAAGTTGCGAACGCTTATTAATTTTGTGGGAAATATTAAGTCCCATTAATAGAAAATTGTTGAGGATATTGTGGAACAATTTTAGTTTAGGCAAGGGCACGAAAATTGGTATAACAAGGATTCCAAGGACAACATTGGTAGTCGGCTGATAAGTCATTTATCAAGATTTTATAGTAAGCTTATGAATTTATATTCAAACCTGTACTGTATTTTAATGGTCCACATTGAAGACAATTCTCATGAGATCAAAAGAATTTGTAACATAAGTAAGAATAAATGTTAAATTTTTATTGTTGAAAAAGGCTGATAATTTATAGTAATTCCGTCAATCTAATAATTGATTTCTATCAAAAGAACTTCCAGGAATCATAATTCTGTATAGAATTACATCCACATGCAACAGGTAAGGAGTAATATGTCGAACCCATGATTAAACTGGAAGCAAATTTAATAAATTCGTGTTAACATTGAAAGAATTTGGGAGTATAGCAGGGCAACGGTAGATATAACAATATTAACAATAGCAGTGGAAGTAATCCCTGTCATAGTATTAGATGTTTGTTGAAGTAGAATCTGGATTTGGCAATAGTAAAAATATCAGAGAAGAGATGGAAAGTAATTTCACGGTACCACTGCAGGGCCTCTGACTGGGAAGTCCTAGGGTTTGAGTTCCAATGGTGGCAGGATTTTCGACTCTTAGCTAGGTCGAATGCAGCTGCTGTCTGGAGGAGAATTCTAGCAACTGGCTGCTCTGATTGGTAGTTTTCTTGAGGTTTCTCCAATGAACATCAAGTGACTGCCTGAGCAGTATCCACAGTTTAATGACCTTAGCTGTTGACGTGCTTGGAATTGCTATTCAATCAATCAATCAAAAGAAACTGTATTGAGAAAACACAAACTTATACTTTCTTCATTCCTATACAACACACACACACACATACACACACCAAAGACCTTATTCCTACATCAGGTGGTATTTACTCTCTTTCCTGCGTCAATTGAAATGCATAACATATTGTCCAGATCAGTAAGAGTTCGAAGCAAAGATTGAAAGAACATGTACATGCTTGTATATAAAACAGCACAATCACACTTTGCCAGTCATCTCCTAGAACAGAAACATTCATTCAACATAGACTAGAGATTTAACAATGCATTAAACAATTTCCAACCCAAATTTTAAATGACTGAATTCCTTCCCTCTCAACCCTCCTGAAGTTTGCCATCTCCCTGCATGTTCTCCGCCACATAGGCTTCCCTTTCTCTTCACTGTGACAGTCGTCCATTGTCAGCCTGCTTTTAAATAGCAGGATAATGCTTCTAAGCTGTTTTATCTTGACTGGACTCCCAGTATGTCAGTTTGCTGATCTGAATTTACTTTTTTATTTATTTTTTGAATTTATTATATTTTATTTTATTTCATCACAGCATAAGAATTTATATTAGTTTCAAAATTATTTCTAAAAGTCTATTGCTTCTATAAGATAACTCTCCCTGATTATAACTTTATTTTCCCCTAATTTATTTTTCTTTGGTTTTTGATGATGCTTTACAGTATTTGGTTTGTACAATTTATCACATTTTCAGACACAGTGTCTGGTATACCAAAATGTACTTAGGTAAAATTTTACATGTTTCACCATCGGTATTTGGAATATATATCTAAGATCAATGCTTTTTTTGTCAATTTTTTATTCTATATCTTTTGGATTGTTTCAGGTTTACTATTTAACAACAGAACCTCTGAACACTTATGTAATCAACGTGAGAGAGAAAGACGCAGCTGCCAAACCTATAGCTTATTGCAGTAGTAATGCTGTAGTTCCTGAAGGTGGAGTTTCAGAAGTAAGTTGCTATACTGCAGTAATTCGTTATTTAAATGCTACCAACCAGGTATACATTACCCAACGAGATAGAAATCGAAGAATGATTCTGCGTGATGGACACTCTTTTATGGGACTCATTTGTCTGAATTCTGCAGCTGAACCTAAGAGAAGACGTAAGAACCGTGACTAAAGATTTTATTTTTTTAATTTTAATTTTATTTTCGCTGTTTATTGTTTTTATCCACATTACATTTTTATTAAGGAAGAGGCAGGTGATTTTTTTCACCTGTATTTTCATACCATTTTGTAATCTGTTTATGAAGCTTGTATTTTGAACAGAAAAATAAATTACAATATATATGAGTGTAAATTAAAGTACAGTAGAACTAAAATTATCAAAATTAAATGGTGATTGTGTCCAAATGGATATGGCTATATTTGGATAATTAAAGTTCTACTGTTGCTTGATTTGATAAGATTAATTCAGGCTTGAATCAAAATAAGATTTGCTGATTTTTGGAGCAGGGAGACTGTTGTACCTTCATTTCAGTTCACTTTATTTTTTTCTTGAAACAGTGCCAGTTGCTATTCACGTTACTTTGTCAAGTACAGCTCTGGGGCACCAGCATTGTAATATAACTAGATTAGATTCTTGATTTGTCCATAATAATCTTTGTATTTATGTGTAATCGTTTTCGTTTTTAACACAACTGATATCGTAGCAGCAGAGCTTTTTCTAAACTAGACATCATCTTGTACCCATGATCATTTTGCATAATGTACCTGTGTACACTTTATAGGTACATGTTACAAAGGTAGTTTTGCAGTTATTCTGATGATGTTAACCCTCTGCATACCAAGTTCCAAATGCAGCGGTGAATTGCAGAAGTGGGGTTCTCGCGAACTCCAGATGAATATTACGCAAGATTGCTTTGAAATAGGACATAACTAACACACAAATGACATGTAATGCTGATTACATGTAATGTTGAGAGAAAATGTTATAGAATTCTAAAAAGCCTCATCTAAAAAGTTACAGAATTTGTTTTCTTCTTTTAAAAATTTAGTTAAATTGAAAGATGATAAATACAATGAGAAGACGAGATCTTCATTTTCATAAACTTAATTTGTATTATGTGAAGAGAACAATTTTTCGCAAACCTTTTCTTTAAATTTACTCAAAAAATGTGTGTTCAAAAGTATAAGACCTCTGAACTTTTCCTTTTTTTAATTGGTGTGTACTTAAAATGAATGAACATATTCTAAGATTCAACAGTCTCTCCTAATAATTTCTTATGTTAGTAAAAAAACAGTGGTTCCTTCCTTAAATTATATATATAACAGCAATATTGCATTGAAAGCTGAATAGTCAATCACTCTCCTTCACTAATATTAATATTAGATCGATTATTATTTTGGAAAAGTATTTTTATTTTTATTTCCTCTCATTACATTTAAAGTGTGAAAAAAATAAGGAGTACAAATTGTCAGTGATGAAGCTAAATTAACACTTTTTTTTCCCTTCATAGAAACAAAGACATTGTGGTTAATTGTATATATTGTCATGGTAACCGCAATAGTTCATATGTTAAATCTACCAAAGTTTTCAGGAGGAACAAAAAACATTTTCTTCCTCTCACTGTTTTGACTATCTTTCACAAATGTACAATCATCATATTCGGTTATTCATTGGTCCATCATCTTATGACTTATTGTAACTGAGGCACTTCTCAAGATTGAACACAATGGTGAAATAAACAAAAAAGTGAATTTTTTGTACTTGCGACCTCGTTACCTTGCATCGCGGTTACCGCAACGATATGTGAATACAAAGAGCTCACCTTGTACTATCATTTTGAATTGTTTCAGGTATAAATAATACTTTTTAAAATAAAAAGTGCTGTCAAAATTCAGGCTCAACAGCATTGGTTCTTGGCAGATGGGTTTGAGTCAGTGCTCTACAACCATAATCTCAACTGCACTTATTTGAAGATATTTTCTTTGTGTGAACAAATTTTTTAAATGTAGTCCCAAGATGGGGTCTTATAATACACACAAACATCTTACATTCTGTTAAAAAAGAACAAAAAGTAATCTCAATAAGTACCATGGGTTAATATTGTTTAATCTTTTTGAAAATGTGTCCTCTTCCCCTTTCACATTTTAAATGTAATGAAAGAGTTTCTTAAAAAAATTCCAACTCTGCCAAAATATGGACCACACTAACGATAATCAATTCCACTTGAACATTTCCAAAATTAGTACACACATTACTTGTTTTCTTATCCAGGATTTCATTTTTTGAATCAAATGGATTAATGTTTTATCAACTCAGTGTTCGTAATGGGCATTCTGCCTCAAATGCATGAAGAAATGATGTGAAATGATTTGTATAGTATTATTGATAATAATTGATGTAGATATGAATGCAAGACTGGAATGCCAAGGTAGAGGAGATGATGTTTTTGTTTTTTTTTTTACATACCATTTAATATTAGAAATAGATTAAAAAATTGTTTTTTTATTCAAAGATCTCATTTCTTTAATGAATGAAATAAAAAAATTGGTTAGGCAGTGATATATCTGTCAATTTGAATGTTATATAATTGTTAATGTAGATAAAATTAGTGCTATACGATTCACTTGTTAATCAAGGTACTTTTAATATATTTTTTAATAATTTTGGAAGAGATGCAAGCTGATACATGTACGCCTAGGGGGTAGCTATTTTATACTTAGCAATACTTTTTGTAGCAACATAGTTTTTATTGTTGCTGTGTGCATGCATTTAATAAAATAAAATAGCTAAAATATGATATTAAGAATAGCAGTTACTCCTGAACAGTTCAGTAGACACAAGGACAATAACCTTTCAATGTATGATTTTTTTTCTCTTCATGTTTGAATAAAAATTTAAGAAGTTATTAAAAAATATGATTGACTTACATGTACAAATACCAAAAAATTGAAAGTGTGATAATTTGGTCAAATTTTTTCACATTAACAACTATGGTACTGTAGTTCCGTAATATTGAAATGTTTAATCATTGCACACTAGAATGTGAATTATTTATGTATTCATTTAAAATTGAAGAAAAGATATTGCAGAGCCATAAAAATGTCAATTTTGTAAAAATTATGAATGATCTAATTATTTAAATTGTCTTCAGAACATGTAAATCTTGTTTAAATTCATATTTTCAAAAGGCAAAAATAATGTATTTTATACATGAAAAGGAGGACTCCTTTGCAACTTTTGTGAGTTTATTTTTGATCTCAAATTGCTTAATGATAGCTGTTCATTAATTTGACCATAGCTGTAGTTCATCTTCTTTATTGGTATGAAGTTTGGAGTATTATTCATGGCAAACATTTCTGTCAATATTTTAAATCATAATATTGGAACAGTGTGTTTCTGAACGTACTAATGATGGAAATACACATGAAGCTACTTGTGTTTTACTTTTCATATAACATTTAAACATTAATCACTACTTGTACATGAATTTGTACTTCAAATTCATATCAAGGTCTCCAGAATCTGTCTCCCAAAAAAATACTTTTTCCTCTTTAATGAAGTCAATGGTTGTTTCTTGCCTCCACCTGCCATTCAGTTTATGTTATGTTGTGAATAAATCTACATGAAATTGCTATCAATGTTGGATCATATCACAGATACAAAATACTTCAAGTGACAAATAATTTGTGGTCGTCTAACTTTCACTATCATACATTTTCTTGGCACATCATACTTATTTTTTAGGAGGTAATGTACTTTAAAATGAATTAACATAAATGTGTTTTTGTATAAAGAATGGAATGAACCCATTGACAATTATCATGGTGAGAATTTTCATTGGGAATTATCATGTGCATTGCCTGGTATTATTTTTATGTAGGTACTTAACATTCTAGCTATGAAAATATTAATTAATACACCTTTAGTTTGATTTGTTTTATCTTTGTGCATTGGATTCTAATTTGATTACTTTGAATATCTGATAAGAAGACCATTGATGTAACAAGGAAAGGCTGCATTCTTTCCTCATTTTTCGTTCTATACTTAAAGACCTTTCAAGAGTTTCCAGCTGCTGACAGCTCAAAAAGGAGTGGAAATATCCGGACAAAATTATGAAAATGGTTTGAAGCAAGGGAAAAAAAATTCTGTTTTCATCATGTTTTCAGTAGACGAGTACCTTAAAATATATTGATAGGTAAAATGTAAAAGCAAACAGAAATGGAGATACTGTGAATGATTTTGGAAATAAGATCTTCAATTTTGTTTTAAGATGCATCATGTGTGAGCTTTAAGTCTGAACCCTAAAGATTATATAGAGAAATCAGTATATAATGTTAAGACCGTAATGTATGTTCATACTTTTTCCCCTAAACATTCTTATCTTTTGCAAATAATTTGTATTGCATCATGTTTTCTATGGATGTTTTTGCATAAATTCAGAAAACATTTTTTATTTTTCAGAGTTTTAGAAAATTCTTATTTTAAAATTTTTTTAAATGAAGTCAGTGAATCTGACTACTTACAACTGTAACTCATTTTCATTATGATCTCTATGTTAACAGAGAAGAAAAATCATAAAATTTGCAGGAGGGCAAGCTTGTCAATTTCATTAAAAAGAGGGAAAGTCTTATTGCAGACAGAAGAAAATTATCTGGGGTCGAAAGAATATGTTGTTATGAAGAATTTTCTATGACGTGATGCATGATAATCCTTTCACTTTTTCTCTATTATTTTGACGTTTACCTGTTTAATGACTGAAACTATCTCTCTGTGTGCATTTCTTGGCTAAAGAATTTAATGAACATTTCATATTTTTAGTTCTTGCATCTACCAAGTAGAATGTTTGAATTTATATTATTATACCAATGTTTTATGTTCCTGTTTTGTGATGTTTCTGATTTCAGAAATAGTACGACAAAATTTTTTGTACCTGTATGTAGTGTTTTATAATTGTAAAAAGTAAAATGATCGAGAATGAAGCTGTGTGCTACCTAGAAAATTGTTTTTGAGGTGATTGTGAAACTCAGGTTTTTATTAAATTGGTGCTGAAATGTTGAAAATGAAATGCTTTGTAGTTTCTTTCGAGTTTTTCACAATTAAGTATTCATATGGTGAAATTTTGATACTGTTATAAATAATGATTTGTGTTAAAACATTTAAAAAAAGATTATTATTTTGTGTAAATTGTTTTCTACAAAATTGTAATAAATAACCAATTTTATTAAGTCTGACATCTACACTTAATACTTTTTTTAACCAATAAGCCAGAAAATTATTCTGATATGTTATTAGTTCAAAGGAGCATTTAGGCTAAATTATTTACAAATTCAAAATAAAAAAAACATCACGACACATTCCAAAAATCATCTTCAACATCCTCTGTATCCCATCCTGATTCACGTTTCTTTTCACTTTCACTAAAATCCACTCTTTTGTCATATACAAAGTTTGGATCAGTTGGTTTCACTCTGTTTTTATTGAATGTCATGTCCATAATTTCTTTTTTTCTCCTAATAGCCTCGGCGTTCAATTTGTTCAGGTCTTCATCATCACAAACTGAAAATTCCTTGTTGACCAGGTCTAACGCTTTATCAAGTTCAACGCCTTTAATATTCTCTTGCAAAAGGCGAAGCATCTTCTCTACAGTAAGAAGAGGGACACTCTCCAGTACCTTATTATGTCTAGCCTTAAGATCTTCGGCAATGAAATTTACATTCGAGCTAGCTCTGAAGTTCCTAAGTGGCATAACGTATTTTCGATGTTTCTTCTTCACTGTATCCTCGTACAATATGACAACAGCAGGAGGTGAAAATTTTATTCCGCACTTCAGCGGTACGTAAATTCCACTCATGTCACTGTTCAATTTGCCCGGTTCTCCAAGCAGACTAAACTCCAATCTGATGAATATCAAATTTTCTTCTATGTGGATTCTCGAGGGAAAAGCACACAAATATGGCACGTTCTAATTAACATGCTTCATTTAACATCTCTGACCACGAAAATTTCGGGAGAGAATCCATTTGCGATCAATAGGACTGTTACATTTACTAATCCATACTTCCCTCGTTTCTTATTACATACAAGGTCAACAGCTGTTGGTTACAGTTGCAATCAAAACAGACCATGACGCCAATGAAGTTGCAGTATTGCACGAGAGATGGCAGCACTTCATAGTCCTGTCAGATGTCGCTAGCAATCGAACATATATTTTGGAATTGCTAATTACATGATTTTGAAATGAAGATTTTGTTAGAAAACATTAATAAAATGGTTGTGGACTTCATTTCACTGCACCTCTATTGTCTTTTAAGGATAAAAATAATGTACGTACATTTCAAAATGTTAATTTTAAGTATAAACTGCGAAATTTAATTAAAATAGTAATGTAAATGTTTTTATGTGTATTACACGGCGATTGAAACTAATGTTTAAGCCAATAAAATTTACATTCATTTATGGCGCTAGCAAATGGCAAATGGAGATGTGCAGAACATGTGACTTAGTTTGTGAAGGTAGCACTATTGCCTCTCTCTGGTAAGTGACAGATGCTGGATGCCTGTGTGACAATTTTCTTTTAATACGTCGAGATATTTCTTTCACTGGAGGTTTTCCGATTCATATAATAATTTTAAAACTTTTTTTTGTGTAGGTACACTTTCTCGAAGCCAGATGTTCATTTTCTCTAAAATAAAATTGTCTTTTCACGATAATCAAGATGTGTGCTGTATGGGACTGAGGCAAAAGGGGGAAAGGATCTTTCGACATGGCTTTCACATTTTTTTTTTTTTTTCAAGAAATTGTAGCCTGTAGGCCCTACTTGTTCAACAAACCCTACTTCATAATATGTACGAGTCACCGAGATTGTGTGGACCTGGAAGACTAGTTGTAAAAAAGACGTCCATAAAACTGGCTGACACACTATAGCATAACACAAAGAAAAATAGCTCATAATTTTAGGGTAATGAAATGCAGTATTCCCAAATTTTAGACTCTTGTACTTTTCCCAAAAATTAATGTTAAGCCAGCTGTCAAAAAGTCAAAAATTTAATTAAAAAATAAAATAAAAAAAATTTTAAAAATTAATTTACTCTTCTAAAAAAAAAAAAACCAAGAGACTTAATTAAATTGAAACAAAATAAAAATTAAAGTTAGAACAAAACCACTTATAGACGAATTATAGGCAACTTAGAGGCTCACCGAAAATAATATCATTAATTATTAGTATATATCGTAAAAAATACAATAAGTAATAAGTTTCAACACCAACTCGTAATTATTTTTAAACGAACGAGCGCAACATACAGAAAATTACTTTTAACATACTATTCATAACAATACGTACTATTTGGCGATATATCCTAGAAGTAAGTGCTCGTCAACTTTAGCTAAAATGTCTCAATTATCCAACCCTACGCACGGTGTTTCGTTTGGCACATCTGGTTGGCCAGAATTAATATCTCGAAAACTACTGGTTAGAGTTTTATGAAATTTTGCACACGCATTTGTGCGAAGTACTTAAACATGTGTTTTAAATATATAATATGTATCTTTACATTTTCCTACAAAACTGACAGAGTTTGAAATAGCATATGCAATAAAACAATGAGTAATTGAATTAATAATTATACTGAGTGAAAAATAACAAATAATTAACACAATACTTTATGCATTTGTATAACTTTCTACGATGTTATTTGTTAGTATAATTAATATATAAATACTATCAGAATTCGTTAAAGCAATTTCTCATTTGAGCTTTAACATTATACTCTTTTGGTTTCGAACTTGCTAGTAATTTTGAAATTAGTCCGAATCTAAGGTGTGTTCACATTCATCAGATAAAGATGGAGTAGCTAAAAGTTTTTACACTTCCTCTGATAAAACATACTTTTCTTTTTGGGCTTTTTCCCAGGCTGGAAATATACGGATCAAACGATATTAACAACCTCTGTAGGCATGAGGGAATTAATTTGGTTAGTGACATATATTTTAATGACAGCTGCTTTCTTAGTGGACATGAATTAAAAAGTCTGCAGTAACATGAGTACGAGGGCGTGAGGTTTTGTCAAAAAATAACCTTTCTTCCACTATTCGGCGTTTCCGCATAGAATTGTAATGGTATCAGCGATACACTAAACAATCGTCACTATGAAACGAGTCTGCAAAAAAGTTTGCTTGAAACAGCTTTGATCACTACTTCCATCACATTCTAGTACAGTCGTCATCTTTCGCATTTGCACGCATTTCCTTGCATTGGTTCACAGAGAGTTTAAAATATCTATCATTATTGACAATCCTTCACCTGCAGTCATTTGTCGAGGTTTTCTGTGAAGATGAAATTAAACTTTAATTTTTGTGGCCTGTTGTGAGGAGGCGGTACTTAGTTCCCAACGGTTGGTTCTCTCTTGCCATGAGTACGTAAATTCGTTTGCGTAGGTAAGTGTTTCATCCACATTTGTTCTCTCGGCTAGTTATTTTGCCTTTCTTCTCTTTGATCACTCAATGCTTTCCCCAAAAGATTTGGTCGAGCAACCCACACAACCTGACAGTACTTTCGCATGGAATGGCTTAATACACAATGTCCTAAATCAGTACAATGCCATCTAGCCACTTTCTATTCGACTTTACGAAGGACTCTTTATTTATGAAGCACTTTGTTGCGCACTATCTTTCACTTATTTTAGCACACACGACGCTGACTGTGTGTTTTATAGATTACTTCTGTTGAACACTCCTGAAGATCTTAACACACCGTTATATTATTTTAATCCACATCTCTGTCTGCGCGAATCAGTTTCGCGCAATACTTCGCAGAGTGCATTCCTAGTTAGTGAACGCACTGTCACTGAAAATAGGTGATAATTATCAGATAAGCACTTCTCTGCAAAAAGTGTGACAATAATATTGTATAGAAACCTTTTTAGAATGTATGTATATTAATTTCAAAGCGGAGAAATGCGGAGCGAATTTTGTAGCGCAACATTTATTTTCAATTTTCGAATACATGCACATGTTTTAAAGTCGAATTTTGGGTACGAATTTCTAAGCCTACTTGTCTTTGAAAATTACGAAACAATTTCATATGAAAGAGCATATCTCTCTGACGATTTTGCATCCTGGACTTATAAAATACGGGTAAGGAGAACACTAGGAATAGAACTGTGCACCACCGAACAGAACTTTGCGGCTCGGCGGCGGCTATCAGTGGGACGTAACTTGACACCTCCCCTGAGACTGAATCTTATGAATCAGCACCTTATAAACACTGAGGCCATGTGCCCTGGATATTTATCTACAGAACGGGTCAATAAGATCACCAAAAAGTGGAACTTCGAAAAATGGATTTTGGCCAGCTGGATGTCTCAAACAAAACACCGGCGCAAGTAGGCTCTGTGGCACACCATTTAAATCGGAATATCTGGTGAGCAGAGTAGTTTCCATTCAACATATTATGCATATGAATAAATATTATTTTTATACACAAATCTAGAATTAGGTGCTCATCAACTTTGGCAAAAATGTTGCAAAAAATACAACCCAACGTATCAAGTACGTACATCCCCACGGCAATCAGCTTAAGACTAGTCTGCAGAACAAATTTTTATTTTAATATATTAAATGTATCCATAATTTGTTAATATAGCTTCTGAATTAAGTGCTCGTCAACTTTAGCAAAAAAAGTTTGCAAAAATACAACTCAACCGATTAAGTACGCACTCACTATTATGCAGTTGAAAAAGTTTTTGAAATAACAGTCGTACATCTTACTATGTTCAACATTATCTTACTTTGCATCTACAGACCTCGAACAAAGCGAACTTTATATCAATTTCTACGAAAATCTAGAGATAATTCTGAACCAAATTAGTAATTTCTCTTTTAAATCCATTGTTGTATGTGGAGATTTCAATATTGATTTTCTGAGCGAATCCCTCGAAAAAGAGCAGCTTCTCAATTTAATTCATTGTTATAATTTAGATATTACAGTGAACGTACCTACACGGAATACATTTAAATCACAAACAGCAATAGATTAAATTATAATTAACAAAACCACAACTACATATGAAATAATAACGAGTAATCGAGATTACAGTGACCACGATGCACAAATTCTTACAATTATTAATAACACGAATACTAACACAATAAGTAAAACACACATTGCAGACCATTAACTAAAGTTAACATAAAATTATTTACGGACTACTTGCTGAAGGAATCATGGGAGGCAGATTATAACGCTATTGACACAAATGAAAAATATAATTTATTTTTCTCAAATGTTTCATTTCACTTTAACGCGTGCTTTCCTATTAAAAAGAGAAAATGAAACATTTCACGAAAAAGTAATACTAAACTGCTGGCCAGCTAAAAAGCCGAACTAACGGGACAACTTTTGAAAAATGTCACTGTCGGATGAGAACATACATTTATACTCGATTTAGGGTAGTTTCGTTTCGTTTTATGTTGGCAAAAGTTGTTGCCAACCGTCACACAAATACCAGTATATATTACCTTCAAGCGGTAGGGACATTTTTTAAAATTTAAGTTTGCAATGAAACAATGACTACTTCCGTAGATTCCGCCAACATTCAAAGTCATACAAGTGAGGTTGTGTTAGTTTACGAGTGTTGCTAAAGATTTGCATTTTGCGTTTTGGTGCTCTTCGTTCTTTGCGTTTTATCGTTCAATTTATATATTTAGTAGTGCTAGGCGTTTCTGAGTTTTATTTATTATTTTCCAATTGTTTTCTTTAGTAATAATAAAAAAGTTAATTGAAATAGTTATTGTAGTTCATTATTTGTTGTTGTTAAGTGTCCCTTTAGTATTTCTTGTTTTAGATTAATTATATTTATTATTATTATTTTTTCTGAATTCATTTTAATTATAACTGGAAAATAATGGATAGCCCAACAACATCTGGGTCTATACTTAATTTTGAACCTTTGAAGATAACAGTATTCAAAGTTCTTTTCAAAAGGAATTATCAATTTATTTTGTGGACTGTGGAAGGAAGCAGTGGAAGAAAAGGTCCATGTTACCCACTCTTGTTTAATAACGCAGTGGCAAAATATTACAGGTAAGATTGATTTTTTTTTCTTTTCTACATCTTATCTTTTAAAACTTACAAGTGTAATTTTCTTAATTAAAATTGGGATGAGTACAGTTGTTAATTATCTTTACCATTACTCATGTATTAATAATAATAAATCTAATTTTCTTTTTTAAGATGTTGTGTGTTTACAGGTGGTGTAAAGTCAGTTGATAGTATTATCAACAAATATAAAAAAACAAGAAGCTCTGACCACACCCAAAGAGACCCGTAAAAGATCCCGTCCAGTCACAGATATTGACAATTTCACTAAGGATGCAATTGCCAATAAAATTTATTGTAGTTTGAATTCAGGTAATCAATTAGACTTTTAATTAGTTTGTTAGTATACAGTTTTATGATCATTTTGTGTTGTTTTATGTATTATTTAACAAGTACCAAGGATTATATTTTATATAAGTTGTGGTATTTCTATAAGAAACCTGTACACAGAGATTGTGGGAGATGAAACGTTAAATTTTGAAGTCTCTCAGACCTCCCTAATCGAATAGTGAAGAACATGGGTTTTACTTAGGAAAGGGAGACAGGTATGCCCATGTGAGGAGAATGAAATTATAATTTTTAAAGAGAGTGCTTCCTGAGGAATTACTATAGAAATACAAACTCCAACACACCAAAGGCAGTAATTTTATTATTATTATATTATTATTATTATATTATTATTATTATTATTATTATTATTATTATTATTATTATTATTAATTGTTATTAATAATAATACAATAACAATAATAATAATAGGAAGTCATACATATGATTTTGCATATTTTTGTCCATTGCTTCAGGGCATAGCTAAATGAAATTCCTTGACATGTGGTAAGAATTGGATGCTATGTAGATCAATATGTTAGTGCAATTTGGCAAATTTTTCCTGTTGGTGCATATTCATATAATAATAAGAGCATATTTTTATGCTCCTATATTTATTTTGTTAAAAGAGACTCTACCTCTAAACCATTCCTTGTTGTCATAGAATCAATTTATTTGGGAGCAGTCATTGATTAGAAAAAGCTTGTCACACTTTGTGTTTTTTTTCTACAGACAATAAAATACTTGTGCAAATGTAGGATATTTCTTGATATATTTTTATACCAAGCAGAAAAATGAAACGGACAAACAATGTCCTTAATGAAGGTGCATAATTACTTCAATTATTTCTCCTGAGAAGTGAGCTAGGTTATATTATGTTTGCACAAAATACATCTTTTCATTCCAAGTATCACATGAAATGAAATATTGTTAATTTTAATTGCATATTTCAGAATTTTTAGGTCATAGATGCATATTTCAAGATTTTTAGGACATAAAAATCATCTCTCTAATTATTATAATTCTTAGTTTTCACACATGTACGTGTCTTGTATATCTAAATGTATATGTAAATAGTCTTGTCAACATTGTTTCAGTTTTTTGTAGCTTGTTTGTAACCTTATTTGATTAGTAGCATTTGTGACATTACTTGTAATACTGGTTTTGGGCAAGTAGCACGCATCTCTCTAAATTTCCACAGCAAGAATGTGTATTTAACTGGCAATAAATAAACAATATATTAATCTTGTACTGCTTGGCTGCCTATTGGGAATTATTTGACATGAATGTGTAATGGAAACTGAAGTATAATATACTTTTGATTTGAATTATTTAACAAGCAATGAGAGGGTTTACTGTGTAATAACTGCATGTTCAGGGAGAAGCTTATAGTAATGTAGTCACAATAAGAGAGTAGATTCAATATTATTGTGCAACTATATATTTAATGTGTCATTTATATTGATTGTGTACATTCCTGTTTAAATAAACATCTTTAAAAAAATCAAAAAGTCATATTTATTACCATTTATTCCAATCTTATGAATCACACCCCACTGAAATGGTGAAAAATGGGTAAAGAGAAAGACTGTCTCTGGTAGCAATGGATAAGTTATTGAAGACTTACTTACACTAATGATGATTTTCATTTTTTTAAACTTATTTTTAAAAGCTAATGAATAATTGAACAGATAAATTAAATGGATGCATTTGCATTGATATTGACATAACTGGACTGTAAGGAACAATTCATTACATCACTTAAAAACTACCATGTATATCACGTTAATTAACTTCAAATAATTGTGGTATTTATTTGCGTTCAATAAAACTCATTACTACCAGTTCAAAACGTGAAGGAACTGTTGACACACATCTCAAAAGCATGAATAACATAGAAGTATGATCGCAGATAACTTTTGAGGTTGTATTTTTCATTTGCAGTTGACACTTTTTAACACTTCTTAAGCTCGCAATAGTTGATAATTCTTAATTAACTTAATTATTCACAGAGTTAATATTCGTTTATAGATGAACATCTCCTTTTAATTCCATCGAGAAACGAAACATGTGTTATTGAACAGTGGACAAGACTCGAGACCGCGCGAGGATTGTGAATGAGACAACAAACAAAACAAAAGCGAGAGACTTGATCAGAGTTATAGTTTCATAAGTTGGCTATTCTGACAGGAAATCTTTCAAGCTGCCATATTGCGAATTTAGTGCGGCCTAATACACGGCCTGGAGTATATTTGGATCACACAAGAAATTAGAACATCGAGTAAAAACAAACGTACACCCTACTTTATTTCATTTGTTTTATTTATTTATTTTACGTAAAAAAACAGTTAAAACTGCGTATGACGTGCTATGGAGAAAAGTGAATTGTGTGCACATTTTCAAAATTATGTGATCCCTACACTAAGTCATATACTACTTAAATTTTGAAAGAAAAAAAAAACTCCCATGTAATGAAATCTATTTTCAAGGATAAATAAGCAATAAATTTTGGCTCTTATCATGCTGTACTTCGGAATAATACTTCCTGCCGCGACAACATGGAAACGATAATTTGAATAATTGTATTTCCCACTGAATTCTAGAAGACGTGCACAGAAAATGAAGTTACATTTATGTCCAGAAGCAAAACAAGGGGCCATCTCAGCATTTGCTCAATGGGTCAGGGAAACTGGACGAAAAACCTGATCGAGAAGGGGGGCATTGACCCGGAAGCTGTAGTACAAAAGTTGTTACAAGTTGTTTATACTCATTTATACAGTCCAAATGTTAAATAATGCATTATGTATCATTGTTAAAATTAATGTTACTTTTCTTGTGATGCTCATACTCTAACTGTATAGAAACAGTTATGCAGCAGAAACGATTTCACTTGGGATTTAAACTTTTCTATTGAGTTTAATCGTTTAATGTCATCTGGCAAAGTGTTGTAAAATAATGTACATGTATTGTATGTGAATTTTTTGTAATGAGCTGTTGATACTGTCACCTGTATGAATATGATTTCTACGTCGTGTTATAGTAATAGACTTTGGCATTTTCTGAAAATATATTGCCGCCGCTGAAAATATATTCCGGCATATTCTGAAAATATATTTCTAAACATCATAACGTACCACCCGATTTCCATCTCTACTTCCGAGAATATAAACGAATTTTAAGAAAAATAATAGTTCAGGCAAAAATAATGAAAAATAATGAGGATATTTTGGACGCTAGAAACAAAACAAAATCAATGTGGAATATCGTAAAAAATACGACCACGTCATCACATTTCGTAGAGAATGTTGTTTTAAAGGATAATGAAAGAGAAACAAGTAATCCAGAAAAAGTTGCGAATCTCTTCAACCAACACTTTTGTAGAATTGCGGTTGATCTCACTAAGGCACTAAAATCACAAAATTGAACATCATATGCTTCCCAAAAAAATTTCCGCACGATATTTATTTCCGAAACTTCTTCCAACGAAATCCTCAGAATAATCAGTAAACTAAAAAATAAATATTCATCTGGTTTAGAGGAATTTCCGGATTGTTTATTAAAAACGTGCGCACCTGCCATTACACACCCATTAACTCACATTTTCAATTTTTCCTTGTGCACAGGAATATTTCCAGATTTTTCAAAACACCAAAAATTAAGCCACTTCTTAAAAAAGGGAACAAAAATGAAATTCAAAATTACCGGCCAATTTCTCTTTTGTCAGTTTTCTCAAAAATATTAGAGGCTTTTCTATACGAAAATGGAAACTTTTCTCAGGAAAAACGAAACGTTTTCAGACTCACAACACGGTTTTAGAAAGTCAAAATCTACGGAAACTGCCATTTTTTCTTTCCTTATAGATGTTGCTTCATCAATGGATCAAAATGAACCCATTGGGATATTTTTAGATCTTTCGACAGCTTTTGACGCTATTAACCATAACATCTTGCTCTCAAAATTACCTTCTTATGGAATTCGTGGTATTGCCCTAGATTGGATAACCTCGTACGTTAAACATCGATCTCAAAGAGTAGAAATACCGTACTGGCACGAAAGGACATTATTTACTTTTCTCTCCAATTTTTTTGTCAATTGAACATGGTGTCCCACAAGGTTTGATCTTAGGTCCTATTCTCTTTTTGTTATACGTAAACGACATGCCCTCATCTAAAAGGAACAGTTCTGGTTGCCGGTGAAACGAATGTTCTTTGAAAAAAAAAAAAACAATTTCAGAAGTTTCAAATTGGTTTTGTAATAACAAATTAATAGATAACGAAGAAAACACTGTCTCCTTGCAAGTTTGCGTTTCAAATCGGCAATCGTATGCTCCATTGAAAATGAACAATATGCAATTAGCTGATGTTAAGGTAACAAAATTTCTAGGTCTGTCAATTCAGTCAAATCTCAAATGGAATGTACATATAACAGAATTAAACATAAATTAAGCTCATTATATTATGCATTCAGAGTTCTTTCTAATTCTGTCAGCCTTAATGCAGCTCGTTGCATGTATTTTGCAAATGTATATTCCCGCCGGAGATATGGCATAATATTCTGGGGAAGCTCATCCTTTAGTGCTCAGACATTTAGATTGCAAAAGAAAATTATTCGAATAGTGAAAAATGCCATCCACGTGATCCCAATCCTCTTTTCATTGAGCTTGAAATCTTACCATTGCGTTGCCTATTTATTTACGAATCTGTGGCATTTGTCAAAACTGACTTACTTAACGGTGGGAACATATTTTCATGTAATACTGATATTTATAGCTACAACACTCGACGTATAAATCATGTTCATCAAGTGTCAGTATCAACAGCTCACTACAAGAAATCCACATACAATACATGTACGTTACTTTACAACGCATTGCCAGATGAAATTAAACAATTAAAACTGGTACACAAATTTAAGTTAAAAGTAAAATCGTTTCTGCTGCAAAACTGTTTCTATACAATTAGAGACTATACTGATCGACAAAAAGAAAAATAATGTTTACTTCAACAAAACAATGATATAGTATAATGAATTAGTTTACATTTACATTATATAATTTTTAAAAAGACTTAATATGTCTGCAATAAGCAATTTACTTCAGCTTCCGGAACAATGACCCCCATCTCGATGGGTTTTTGTCCAGTTTCCCTGATCCATTGAGAAAATGCTGAGATGGCCCCTTGCTTTGCTTCTGGACGTAAATGTAGCTTCACTATGCGCACGTTTTGTTGAGCTTTCCTTTTGCTTGTAGTGGTACACAGCTTGTAGTGCTCTACAGCTTAGGGTGAGTTTCTATTTTGTTAGTCATACAGAAAAAGTTCTAGTTCGTTCGTTTACCGTTACATATAAGTTTTCTATAATTGGGAAGCGAAAATATCTAGTTTTTGAAATGTTAATCTCTCTCTTTTTAAAATTTATTATTATTATTATTATTATTATTATTATTATTATTATTATTATTATTATTATTATTATTATTTCCCAATTTCTGTAGATACACACTGATGCCGGGGTTCTCAAGATCACCCAAGGCAACAATGGTTCGCACGTAAAGTGGAACAAGAATATATTTTGATTTTTATATCAGTCAAGTCAGACTTAAGAATTTACGGACTATATTTGCTGTTCCCAATAATGCGGCTTTTTGAATTGTCCGTATATGCTTTTCAGTCAATTCCAACTTCTTCGCGATCTCTTGCCATTCCTTGGTGACCAATCCATTCGCTGAGACCACTACTGGAAGCACTTCCACAGCGCGCAATCCATACATGTCCTTCAATTCAACAGCCAGGGGTTGGTATTTCCTTTTTTTCTCAGCAACAGTTGTTACAAGCCGGTCATCTGTAGGAACCGCAACATCAATGATGCATGATGTTTTAGATATTTTATCAAAGAGAACAATATCCGGTCTATTTGCTTCCACTGTTCGGTCAGTGAAGATTACACTATCCCACAGAATTCGAGCTCGATCATTGCTGATTACTTGCTCAGGTTTGCACTTATAATATGGTTGTTCACTTCACGAGGTCGTATCTTTGGCAAGGGCTTGTGGATTACTTGAAGCAGTTGTGTCTCTTAAGGTATTCTGTTTGTGCTAAGCTGGGGCATCACAGCAAAGCGATTGTCTCTTAGGTATTCTGTTTTGCTGAATCGGATATCCAATTATGATGGATTTATATTATTATTATTATTATTATTATTATTATTATTATTATTATTATTATTATTATTAATTATTGTTATTTATTATTATTATTATATTATTTAATATTTCAACTATTAATAGTTAAATTATTGGGAAGGACATCAGAAACTCAAGAAAGCGTGCGCAGATGTGCTCCCCCATACGTCACATACAGTTTTTAACAGTTTTTGACTAAATAAATATAAAAATATAATTCAGAGTCTAAAAATTTTGAACTAGACGGCAGAACACACATTTATTTTAACATAGTATACGAATTATTATGTACTATTTGTTTGTATAGACCTTCAATTAAGTGCTTGTATTATATATTAACAAATAATATATTGTTACGATTCTAGGTGGTGAATTCAAACTCAGGTATTATTTTAACAAAAATGTTTATTTTGTTTCTTAACATAATCACTGAAAACACTTGATTAATGTACAGATAGTTTTTACTTGACTATTCTTTACACGTCACACTTTTCTTGACTATTTATTTACACTACACTTATCTTGTAATTTTTTTCACTGTTCACTTCTCTTACACTGTCGCACAGTCCTAAGCACTGACCATAGTTCGATGTGCTGGCCACAATCCACTGCACTGACCACAGTTCGATGCACTGGGCACAGTGCACCGCACTGATCACAGTTCACGTCACTGAGCACATTCACTGCACTGCTATTCACCGCGATGCACACACTTTTCAGCTCAGCTTCCACTTCAGACTTAAGAGTGACTCGCGGTCGCCGGCCGCCGCATATTTATACTTGAAGGGCGCCGTCGAGAATTTTCTGGACTTTGCGATACGCCCTGCGAACACTCTGGGACTAGCTAGTCCGAGGGCCACCGGACCGATGACGCAATCCGCGCATACAGGTAGTTCGTGGTGGTTGCCGGCAGATGACGCAATATTCGTTACAAAATAATATTGCGTATAATATCTTAAAACAGATCTGTGTGCTGCTGTCTGGTTAAAAATTTATTAGGCTCTGAATGCCGTGAGGAAGTGCGTTCTTAACAGGTTGGGTTGTTTTGTTTCAACAGTTTTTTCTGACGTAGTCGACCACTTAATTGAAGGTCAACATCAACAAATAGTGCATAATAATAAGTATAATATGTTAAAATAAATTTGCGTTCTGCTGTCTAGTTTAAAAGTCTTAGGTTCTGAATGTCATCAGGAAGTGCGTGCCTAATCGGTTGAGTTGTAATGCTGAAAACTTTTTTGCTAAAGTTGACGAGTTCTTAAATTCAAGGGCTATATCAACAAGTAGTACATAATAACACGTATACTAGGTTAAAAGGGAACTGTGTTTTGCCGTCTAGTTTTAAAAATTTAATCTCTGACTGCCGAGAAAGAGTGCGTACTTGATTGGTTTGGTTGTATTTTTGCAACAATCCTGACTAAACTTGACGAGCACTTAATTCAAAGGATATATTAACAAATCATATATAATATTACGTATAATGTGTTAAAAGAAAACTGTGTTCTCCTGTCTAGTTTATAAATTATTATGGTCTTATTACCGTGAGGAAGTGCGTTCTTGATCCACTTTGGTATCGTATTGTGGTATAATGTTTTGATAAAGTTGACCTGCACATAATTCAAAGGGTATATCAGCATGTATATACTTGTTTGATTTTTTCATGTTTCTGGGCGGGTCAACTGCTTTGCACATTAGTCCCGTTAGTGTAGTGCATGTTTTTTGTTTATTTTTTTCGCAGGAGATGGCGGTGATCTTCCCCCGCTGGACGGCGAGATCCGGCGCCGACCTACCGTCGGCTAGTGGGGTTTCCCCTACCCAGGACTCTCCCACCAGCGGGGCACCGCCCCATCCGGGACAAGCTCTAAGCTCCGACCGGTCTCCCGGAATATGTGGTAGTGTAGTGTATGCTAGTGTAAGTGTGTGTGAGGATAGGACAAGGAAGAGGAAGGAAAGGTCGCGCGCGGTCCGTGGCCCATTTGGTAGGGCACTGCTCCGGCATTCGCCTGGTGTTGAGCGGAGAAACCACGGAAAACTACCGATCAGAGCAGCCGGCCGCTAGAATTCTCCTCCAGACAGCGACTGAATTCGACCTAGCTGAAAAGCTAGTGCCGGAAATCCTGCCGCCGTCAGGACTCGATCCTAGAATCTCCCGGTCAGAGGCGCTGCAGACATCTTGATGCATTGAGCTACCGCTCCTGGTCTTATTCAATAAAAATTACAGTTGTTGATTAAATTAAAGTAAGGATAGGGTTTGACGCTTACAAAGAAAATGGAAAACGAATTGATGATATGGGAAAGGAAAATTCCGAGAAGGATTTATAGGCCAATTAAGCATGGTGGAATATGGAGGAGTAGGACCAACTTGGAATTAAGTGTACTGCACAAGTGCCCAAATATTGTTGTTTGGGCTAAAATCAGAAGACTGGAATGGGCTGGCCACGTCCATAGAATGCTTGACAATCGAGTACCAAAGAAGGCGTATATGGTCAGAATGACAGGAAGGAGAAGAAGAGGAAGGCATAATCTCAGATGGATTGATGCAGTAGAAGACCTGATAACATTAGAACTGAAGAGATGGCGTAGGAAAACGCAAGACAGAGAAGAATAGGCCACCATGATGAAATACGAATCTACTTTTGAAATCAAGCTCCTCCGCCAAGAAACCAAGCTTCTTGTCATTGGTGAAAACGAATCTCCCCGATGCAAACTAATAGTGATAGAAACGTTTATTGTTGTGTGAACTATCTTTCGCCATTTGTCTCATTGGATGTGAAGTAAGACAAACCATAGGAACGACGAATAGTATAAAACGATCCTATTACTGATAATTAATAGGATAATTTTATACTGTTTGTCGTTCTTCGCTGAACTCAACAAATCTATTCTTTAAAGAAAGATCTTGAAATAAGGTCATGTACAATTTTTCGAAAATATGAGCAGTTTTGGCGTAATTTTGCGTGAAATATATGCAACTTTAACATTTTGTAAACATTTTTTCTCAGAAACCTCTCCAATTTTTTTCTTCATATGTATGAAAGGCCGATGCAGAAATACTAGCCTTATTTCTGGTTACTCTATATTTTCGAAAATTGCAAAAAAATTTAACATTTTAAAAATTAGAAAATTGAAGATTTTTTGGAAATTGAAAAAGCATTATAAAGAAAATTCGATTTAAAGAAAAGCACTTTAAAAAAACTCATGTTTAATTTCTTGAAAAAAGTGCTTTTTACACAATTTGTGCTTGAAATTAATGCAAGTTTAAAAAAAAGTTTCAAAAACCGTTCCACATTTTTCTTCAATTTGTTTCAGACAAGGAAACGTTTGTGTCATGCTGTAGCACCAAAAGACATAGTTTTATAATTTGTATTGACTTTATATTTGTGCAGCAATAAGGTTGTTATAACCAGGGCTCGGACTTTTTATGTGCTAAAAAAAACGAAAAATATTAATTTTTATTATCTTAAAAATAGAAAAATGTGATAAAACGACGATAATATGTATTTATTACCCATATGAAATCCAGTAACCATGATTCAGGGAAGTATTGTAGTAAAACGTGACGTCATCTTCTTCAACATTCTACACTTTTCGTCTGCGTATCTGAGGAAGTTTGGGAACAGTTCGTGTTATGAGTAGTGTGAGAAAGGCCCTCGGGGTCTCCACACGTCGTGAACCAGACTAACTCCACTCATTGGAGAAGTCTCACAGTAACAAGTGATGTGTGACCAACCACTGCATTCCGAATTGGCACGTTTCTCCCTACGTATCAAAAAATTCCAAAGTATTAAACTTGAATATCCTTAAAATATTCATATGGAATTTAGCGAAATAAGTAATAATATTTATTTCGACGAAAATATTTATTTTTATGTAACACAAGGAATATATTTATTTTTAGGAGAAATGCAATTTGGTATACGGATACTATAGAGTTCTACTGGAATTTCCACTAAACTTTTAATGCTGAAGATTAAGAGGAAAAATATGTATTTACTTAAAAGGCCGAGTCCTAACAGTTAAGCATTTTATTGTAGAAATAATGTTTAAGTGTCAATACTAATAAGTTTTTTTCAATACTAAGTATCAATATCTTTACGTATCAATACTAATTAGTCTTCATTTTATTAGTGTTCTATTGTATTAGGACGTAGCCTGACTGGAGGGTTTTCCTCGAGTAGCCAGTTTTCCTCCAGGATCGAGCGGCGAGTGAGGTGCTGTGTTTCTGTATTAAAAGATTACAGTCGCTCGGGGTGAATACCAGGCTGCCGCGTAGCGCGCAAACATTTGGAGCAATGTTATTCAATTCAAGTTCTTTTTAACTTTCCGTCTATGAATTTGTAATTCTTCAAACAAAATTTGCCACCTTTCTATTTCTATTTTAATATTTCACTTATCTTTTTAAAAGTTAAATTATACTTGGTTTCTACTAACTACTTACACTTAAATATATTTTTTACATTTGTATATGATATTACATGTTTGCTCTTTGTATACATATGACATGTGGTTAGGTGGAAGAGCGGGCCTGATGGTCCGAGCCTCGCCATATCAATAAAGGCATTATTATTTATTTATTTTCTCGACCATATTTCGTAAGATGAGAAAGTATTGTATCGTGCGCCAAAAACGGCGAATTTTCGAAAGTCAAAACGATTGCCGAGCCCTGGTAACGAAAAAGGCGGCAAATCTTGTTTCTTTATATAATAATTTACTCCCTCTAACACGTTGTGTAATCAGAATCCAAGTTTTATGGGTCCCTGATGAAGAAAAATCGATTAACGGCAAAACGTCTCTTCGTGCGTCCGGTCTACACTACTATATTTGTCTGGATCACATTTCTGACGGGCTCGGAGGCTGTAACAAAATGAGACGTACTCGCAAAATATAGATAATAACATTTAAACCTAGCGGGAAGTTTGTTATGCGGCTAGCGAGGATTATCATAAGTTTCTGTTCCAAGCAGTGGGGGATATAGAAATTATTTCAGGGGAGGGGATTTCAATTCAGATCCAAATAAATATTTTTGAAATACTATTTTTTCTTTTAATTGTTAAAATAAAACGAAATAAAAGTGTATGCGAATATTCACAGTAGGAATAAAAATATTTTTTTTAAAGTGAAAAAATAATTTGAAAAAATTATAAAATTGAAATTTCAAATTATAAATTGAAAAAAAATTGAATGTGATTAGATCTATGTATGGTAATTGTTAAAAAAATGAAAAAATGTTGGTTTCGGGGGGGCCATGAACCCCATCCCTCGTATCGCCTCAGCCCCCAATTGATTGATTGATTGATTGATTTTTTCGTGTTTCGGGCGCGTCAACTGCTTCGGTCATTAGTCCCGTTAGTGTAGTGCATGTTTTTTCTCGGGAGATGGCGGTGATCTTCCCCCGCTGGATGGCGAGATCCGGCGCCGACCTACCGCCGGCTAGTGGGTTTCCCCCTAACCAGGACTCTCCCACCAGCGGGGCACCGCCCCAGCCGGGACAAGCTCTAAGCTCCCGCTCGGTCTCCCGGGATATGTGGTAGTGTAGTGCATGTTAGTGTAAGTGAGTGTGTAAGGGGAGAGGATAGGACAAGGAATGGGAAGGACAGATCGCGCGCGGTCCGTGGCCCGTTTGATAGGGTACTGCTCCGGCATTCGCCTGGTGTTGATCGGAGAAACCACGGAAAACTACCGATCAGAGCAGCCGGCCGCTAGAATTCTCCTCAGCCCCCAAGGCCTTCTAATGTATAAGGTAAAAACCAAAGCAATATCGTCGCCTGGCATTAACCTGTTGCTGGGCGCGCGGGTGGCGTCGGATGCCTGGCGTCGCGGGGCGGCGGAGACGCGCGCGTCGGGAGGGGGCGGTGCGGAATGCCCCATTATTGAATTCCTGCAGATGAGGCCGTTTAAATCGATACGGCGGCGGCGGCGGCGTCGCGACGCGATGCTGCGCTGCATCGCCACGCGTCTCCGTGGCCGAGCGAGGCGTTTCGGACGGACTTCTCATTTTTTCGCCCTTTCTTCGCATTGCAGTTAAATTATTGATGGTGGTGTGTAGTGCTTTTAAAAACGTTTTTGACCATGAAACGCCTTGTTTTAATTCTATCATGTTTTAATGTCGAAGTCGTACATGACGTTTTCTTTCGTTTACTTTCTTTCATTTTTGGTCTTATTTTTTTCTATATGTTTATCATCTTTTGTGTAGTTTTTTTCTTTATTTTTATTTTTTGAAATAGACAACCGAACCGAACCGCAATTTCCTTTTGAAAAACAATCGATTGTGTTTAATTTCTAGTACTCATCATTTACAAAGATACAATAATTGTTGGCGTTTCTGAAACATTTTATAAAAAAAAATTACTTTATGGTTATGGCATGAAATACACGTTATAACATTTAAAAAGTTGAAGTTGTTAGCTAAACTTGTTTAATTATGACCTCCAATGGTCGTGTTATTTTTAAGAAATGAATCAGATTAGTTTCCGATAAAATGTACTACCAAATACATCTTAGAAGTAATATGAAAATTCAGTATCATGTATGTCTCTGCTCATTACAATCACATATTTGAAAATTGGAAATAATGAGTGACAATAAAATTTTCAATCCAAAAGCCACATTTCTGTACATTGTCTTCTACTTTCTTTTATTTTTTTACTGATTTAAGGTCGCTTTTTATCTGTTATGGTCTTATAGCAACCACTGTGATTTACCATGGGCTTTATAACTAACTTCGGATAACTGACGCGAAATACGCAAATGAATATACACAAACATCCATGCCCAAGGCAGGATTCGAACCTGCGACTCTTCAAACTAAACCAATCTTAGCGACCTCAGCTACCCAGCAGGCTTCATTTTTGTTGAATCACAACTTGAACATTCCCTTTCAAACGGACGGTGTGCTACTTGAAAATATTGAAACCTAAAGGCATTTCAATTGTAATGTCACGTACACATAGACAGTGTGCGTAAATTTGTTTACGCCCAGACTACTGAGACTGCCACAAAACGAACGCCCAGCGAATGATCATACCGCGCGGAACAGGTTAAGAAACGCTGATTTAGAGAGAATCGAAAGTTTTAGGAGGCGATTTCTGGTAAGAAAAAGAGCAAAAATATACGAGTACATACACGTAGTAAATACTGAGAGACGTCCGCAATTGCATTCTAGTCTTAGTTTCATTACAGTGACACGTTAAAATATCGTTAACCCAACGACTTAATGTTTCATTGTGTATTTGTGGATATGGCTTATAGCGCGCTCATTGTTTTACAAACTTAATTTTATTTACGTTTTGGTAATATTTTCTGCCAGGGATATCTTAAAAAATATCTCATCAATCTTACTCATTATTCCTCTGGAATGTATCAATTCCAATTTTCAATTACGCGTACAGAAATTCAGAATATGTTACAGTTTCAAGCAAAGAAGATACATATTAGAGGCTGGAGAATGAACGAAAACATTTTTTTCTTTCCAGAGGAGATTCTAGAACATGTTCAAAGATGCTCCGCTACAACCGCTCCGCTACAACCGCTCCGCTACAACCGCTCCGCTACAACCGCTCCGCTACAACCGCTCCGCTACAACCGCTCCGCTACGACCGCTCCGCTACAACCGCTCCGCTACAGCCCCTCCGCTACAGCCGCTCCGCTACAGCCGCTCCGCTACAGCCGCTCCGCTACAGCCGCTCCGCTACGACCGCTCCGCTACGACCGCTCCGCTACGACCGCTCCGCTACGACCGCTCCGCTACGACCGCTCCGCTACGACCGCTCCCCCCGCTCCACGACCGCTCCGCTACCGACCGCTCCGCTACGACCGCTCCGCTACGACCGCTCCGCTACGACCGCTCCGCTACGACCGCTCCGCTACGACCGCTCCGCTACGACCGCTCCGCTACGACCGCTCCGCTACGACCGCTCCGCTACGACCGCTCCGCTACAACCGCTCCACTACAACCGCTCCACTACAACCGCTCCGCTACGACCGCTCCGCTACGACCGCCCGCTACGACCGCTCCGCTACGACCGCTCCGCTACGACCGCTCCGCTACGACCGCTCCGCTACGACCGCTCGCTACGACCGCTCCGCTACGACCGCTCGCTACGACCGCTCCGCTACGACCGCTCGCTACGACCGCTCCGCTACACTAGACCCGCTCACCGCTACAACCCTAAGCCACTACAACCGCTCTACTACAACCGCTCCACTACAACCGCTCCAGTAAAGCCACCTCAGTAAAACCGCTCGAGTAATCTCGCTCGAGTAAAACTGCATGAGATATGCCAAAGAGTCTCTCTAAATAATTGAAGATGAGTTCTGAACGTCGGATTTCGAACGATAATATTGTTCTTAAAAATGAGAAAGGGTTAATTAGCCTCTGTTGATGTCACTACTAACTTACACTTTCAAAGCACTAACATTACTTGCAACAATAAAATCATGATAAAATAGAACGTTCGACAGCAATGGAAAATATTTTCTCATTTTCGACTACGGATATTATTACTTCAGGGGTTCCACAGGGAAGTGTTTTAGGGCCATTACTTTTCTTAGCGTACGTAAATGATCTCCATGTTAACATACAATCAAAGGCGCTTTTATTTGCAGACGATTGTGTTATATACCGAGAAATCAAAAGTAGCGCGGACGAACAAATATTACAGCAGGATTTAGAACATTTACGTGATTGGGCTGAAAAAAATTACATGAGAATTAACGGATCGAAAAGCAAGTACTGTAATGGTCTGTGGGGACGAGCCCGCAAGAAGGCATGGAACTTTTATGTGAGCAAGGAGGAATTAAAAGAAATGAAAGAAACAATAGACAACAGCGCCGCGTAACCATAATTAAAAGCGTGATACAAGAAAGCATAAGGGAAATGGTGTGATGAACGATGAACAGACTTAAATTTAGAAACATTTTAAAGCAAAAACTACGTTATTCGAGCCACGGGTTCCGTAAATATTATAAATGGTATAAATTGCTTGCATAACATGACGAAGATGGAAGACGGAACTCATTGTTGTACTCCTGGAAATATATAACAAGAAGAATTTTGTTGAATATGCAGTGAATGCCTGGGTGGATTTTGGCCAAACTTACGGGAATTATAGGGAAAAATATTTAGAGCAGGGCAAAATTAGTTACGGTGCGGGGGGAATTTATGTAAGACGCGAAATGCCCGAAAACAGCAAAAATGTAAGAGTTTTTGAACATTTATTATGGTGATGGGCATATGTTTGGAAAAAAGACAGTCACTTGGATTGTAGGGACCAACAATGTGAACTGGGTTACAGACACAGAATGAGTTCGGATCTGAGGATGATCACACACGTTTTTATGTTGTGTCGAGTTTTTGAGAAATTTCGAGGAAGTGTCGTGCAAAACGTTATTAGGCTATTTAGGTTGCATAGAAACAATTGTTTAGAATGAGTATATCGAAAATTTATTAAAATTCAGTTAGAAATTCACGAAAAAAAATCTGCATAGAAAATACTTACGCAAATTAGGTGTCAGGAAATAGAAGCGTCGCGAAAGATATATAGGTATATCGCGAGATATAAAAATAACGTTCAGGGAAGACGCGATTAAGACAAAGAAAAACAATAGTCGTGGATGCATTGGCATGTATTAAACGGAGGAGTGAACCATCGAGGATCTGGTGGCAGCTGAACGGGGAACCGCGTGCGTGAATAATGCACGTGACAACTACCAGCGACGGGCGCTGATGGAAGGTGACATCGCTGCAGAAAAGGGAAGTGGCACGAATTGTGCAAAAACTATATTTTTTTGGTTTGTTTACGCTCCATTCAAAAGAAGTTCTGTCGAAGACCAAGTTATGCTATTAGGCTAAGGATAATAAATAAGGTCACGACAGAATGCGCATATAGGGCTAGGGCAGGGCAAGATAGTGGGCGTGAGATTTTATAAGAGAGTAATTAAAAGCGGGATTATATATAATATATACAAATATTACATTGGCACCAGCGACGTGAGGCGTCGTGGTACCAGAGCGAGGGAGAATAGGATATTACATTGGCGCCGCGACGTGAGGCGTCGTGGTACCAGAGCGAGGGAGAATAGGATATTACAGTACTTAGGCATGCATATAAACAGTAAATTAGGGTGTGAGAAACATATAAATCAGGTAGTAAGAAAAACGTGAATGTCCTTGCATTTTGTTATGCGAATTCTAATGAAAAGTTACGCAAACGCAAAAGAATTAGCATATCTTTCGTTGGTTCGCCCTCTCATGGAATACGGAGTGGTATGTTGAGATCCATACAGAAAGTCGCACCGGAAAATTCTAGATAGAATACAGAGGAAAGTAAATAACCTTTCCTATAGATCTAACGCAATAAAAAAGGCATGAGAACCTCTAGAAACGAGAAGAACAAGGGCGAGGCTTTGCGCTTTTTATAAATCGTACGTAGGTCAATCAGCTTGGAAGGAAATTCTGGTTAAACTAGAAAAACCAAATTATTTCGGCCGAAGCGATCACACTCACAAAATTCGAAAAAAGAAACAAAATTCAGATCTTGGGAAATTTTCCTTTTGTAACAGAACAATTAAAGATTGGAAAAGTTTACCCGCAGCAATTTTGAAAGCTTTTCCTCTAAGTGTCCGAAGCTTTAGAAAATACGTTAGAACAATATGAGAGTAATAGACATTAAATGAGTAAGTGCGGTGAAGTTCGGTGAAGTGCTGTGAAGTGCTGGTCAGTGTAATTCAAAGCAAAAACAGTGTAGTAGTGCAGTGTAGTGCAGTGCAGTGCAGCTAAGTGTAGTGAACGCGATCAATGAAGTAAAAAAAAATTAGCCAATATTTATGTAGCTTGTATTAAATTTTAGCATCACCGACATATAATTATTGGATATCATGTGTTACGATACCGAATATTGTGCCCAGAATAATCGCAAACAAAATGTTGCGTAATCACGAGCTGGCGCCTTTTGCGTCTTTTCTGAACCGTCGGGTGGCTAATTCGTTCCGCACAGTGCTCGCCGCGACACCTCGGCGCCGAGCAAACGAGGGGGACTGTGTTTGTTTTCGCCAACGCCGACGCGGGTCTATCCCTGGGGATCTAGCTGGGAAAGGGGGCTGCGTAGTTTGGAAACTCCGGAAGAGACCACCTACGTTTATTTACCAAAAGTGTGCGAGTGAGAGCGCATCACGGAAAATTCCGATCGACACACCGGCGAAACGCAAGAGATTATTGAACCAAATTTAAGTAAGACGTAGGAACCTTTCGCCAATAGAAGCACGTTTTAGTAAAATTTCTGGAAACTTCTAGAACATTTGAAAAACTGGGGGGGGGGGAGAAAAGGCTTGTGAGCGCTGGCGTGCGCCGAGCAGGCACATCAGAACGGTGGGAGAGATCCCAGTAGGCGCATCAGAACGGTAGGAGAGGTGAGCGCTGACGTGCGCTCAGCTCGCAGAGCAGTAGAGACAGAGAAGGGCAGTGTCCCTTTGCTTTAAATTGAGGACGATTAGTTCATCCGGTCACTCATTTGTCGAGTATATCTCTCTTTTGATCTCTGCCGATCACGCCCGCGTCGCCAGTCACAATTCACGCGACGATTATCATCGCGTTGCTGGACACCTGAATCTTGAGCTGTCGTCGCTTTCATCGTCATCATCACTGCACCACCGCCGTCGCCGCTGCCGCCGTCGCCGTGGTCACATTGCGCCACCGCAACCGCCGCCGCCGACGCGGGAGTTAAGGGCTTTCCCCGGCACCCACGGGACAGGCCGCCTGGTGTGAGGTTCGGCGACCTGTGGAGGTTGCCCACCCCAGCGGACCTGCCTGCAAACGGTGACTGTGTTTTGATTGTCGAGCTGCGGCAAAATCTTCAGTACGCCCTTCAGGCGCAACGCTTGTTTATGAAAGAAACTCTTACCCAGGAAGTGCTCGCCGCGCATTGGCGACTTCCTTACAATATTAAGTTCCCTGTAATGTGTGAGTTTTATAGCATAAAAATAGAAGAAGTAATTACTCAGACCTTGATTTTTTGTATGCTAAAAATTTAAATCTTCCATTAAAATTCATTTCGTTCTAAATATTTTTTTTTAATTCATCACGTAGCTAAATCCGTCCACCATCCATTCTTCTAAAATCTACATGCTTCCTGAGCTAGCCGGCCACACGAGCCCAAGTAAGCACAGGTAGGTTCTGGGAGACCGGGTTTGGTGCACATGACAAAGTTGAAATATTTGTTATAATACTTAATATTAGTGATAGTATGATTATTGCATGTTCCGGCTTGTACTGTACCCCTTTATTATTATTGTTATTATTAATACTATTGTGATTATTAATGTAATTATTGTTATTTAACTGCCACCGGGTCATACCCAATTGCAGTTCAAATAAATGTATGTATGTATTTTACCGTGACGCTCGATTTCATGCATCCCGAGTTTTCTTGGAATTTCATTAAAAGGTATGGGTAAATAAATATTATGTATATAGAGGTGCAGAAATTAATATCATTTTCTGACTTAATATCATTTTTACGAAGAAAATTAACTTTATATTATCTGTTTTTCTGTTACCTATTGATTTTCGATATTGGTTCAGTGAAGAATGGCTAGATTAAAAATTCCCAGCTTCTTCCACCTCTTCTCCCGCAACATTTGATTCGTTTTTCTCGTACATAAACCATCTGATATTTCGGTTCAACGAAGGTAATTACAGTTTCATAGCATCTAACTCGAATGGTGTGCGTTGCTTTCACGAATTATTTTGACTGGCCTTTGTATGGCGAATTTCATTGGCTCACCCTCGATATGGTCCGTATCCCAATGGAATCATTTCGAAGAGTCGGAGACGTTACAGTCAGCAAGAACGATTTCTATGATTCCTAAGCGATATTTCAACGAATAAATGAAGTGACCAAAATTCTTTTACAGTTTTTACATAATGAGGGGCCTGAAAATGAACTTAGTAACAACGCCGCAGAAGGATCTCTGAAAATAGCGCATTTTAAATTGTAAATGATCAGTGGCCGTCGTAAATGGCGCAATTAATGATAAAGGAATGACATTAAATGACGATGAACATTGAAGGAAATAAGAAAGTTCTAGTGAAAGTAACTGTTAATCTCCAACAAGCCAATGGTCACCGGAAAATATACATGATCTTTGCAACAATTCAAGGGACGTGCCATTTGATCGCCACACATCTTAGTTGGAGTGACAGTCGAATTATTTTTATTTGAGAACACATGCGTTATCATTGCGATCAATTTGTCAAATTATAGGTCACAAAATAGTTCTGCACCTGTTTTGGTCATACAATCCGCAGTAATCACAATAGCAGAAATTTAAATATTTTAGAAGTTACTTAGTTTGGTAGGTGGAGGAACTGCGGGAGTAAGAAGAAACAGTTTACGAGTCTTAACAAAAAGTAAATTGAAAATAACACTAATGAATGTGTTCCGATTTCATGAAATTATCAATGTTGTTGAACATTTTTTCAAAATGAGACATGTCCGATCACTTCTAATTTCCCCCCTTCGTCATTTCAGCCGGTACAAGAGCTGCAGCTGATAATTCTATTTTTTCAGTATCATATCAGTTTTTTCAGGTAAAACATTCACTACTTATTCTTTATCTTTAAATGGTTTGATTTTCTGATGCAACAGGTCTACCTCACTGTTTATTTTGACGTTATAAGCGGATAGTGTGCGATCGTGCCGCCGAATTGAAATGACTCGCCACCTCCTCCCCCTCCTCCTCCTCAACCGCCGTCGCCGCCGCCTCCACCGCCTCCGCCGTCGCCTCCGACGCCGCCTCCGACGCCGCCTCCGCCGCCTCCGCCTCTGCCGCCGCCGCCGCCTCCCCCGCCGCCGCCTCCGCCGCCGCCGCCTCCGCGCCGCCCCAAACTTCCCCCCCCCCCCCCCCCTCCACCGCCTCCCCCCCCCCCGCCGCCGCCGCCGCGATCGCGTAGGGCCGCGCGCGCCGTTGCCGTAGAAACGGGCGTCGCCGTGGGCGGCGGCCGTGATCGCGCGGCCAAGAGAGGAGCCGGCGGACGCTGCCGCGGGCGCTCCGGAGAAATCTTGACGCGGCGGACGTAACGATCCCCCGGTGCTGACGCGGCGGCGGCGGCGACGACGGCGGCGATCGCGCGAGCACTCGTGAGCGTCAGACCCGTGGGGAGGAGCGAGGTAGAGGGGGCGGCAGCGATGGTGCCCGCCAGCGAAATGGAGTCTGGTAATATCAAGGTGGACGAGGAGATTGGATTATTAACTCACAGATATTGTCAAAGATACTTACGTTCGGGAGTGGCATGTTGGGGAAGAAATTCTTAGTATCACTATTACAATTACATTCTGCCACATTCAAGGCATCTTTAAAAATTAAACGCCCAAAGTGTATACCTGAGAATGATTGAGTTTATTATATTATGTCACGTAAATCTTGAATCAACATCCTTGAAAGGAAGAAATGCCAAGTAAAAGAAATAAATTAAAAAATAATTAGTATCTACTTTACGCATAATAATTTATGTTTTTAGTTATTATTAATTTTTTTATTATTCTATTTGAAGTAAATTTTTATTTGTTTGAAATTACCAACGATATTTTATGACGTATTAAACTTTCATTTTGCACTGTTTTTTTATATTTTTAATGTTATATTTTTCTGCATATGTCAATACTAGGCAAGTATTAGTGACTGACGGTCTAGATATTGATGAATATTCCACATTTTAGTTTAAGTCTAGAATGGCTAATTATAAGATATATGTTTGCTATTTTCAAATTTGTTCAATTAACTTTTTCCTTAACGTAATCTTTTTAAGAGACGTTATTGGTCGAGTAGTATGCCCAGATATCTCGCTGACAGATCTTGTAAATTCGTCTTGAAATTTTAATTTTTTTAGTCTGACGGTAAATATTTGTATTCTTCATGTGAATATTTGTGGTTGCAATTTTTATTCTCCATTCTGAGCACTCACGAAAAATCATTTAAGGGTATTAGTAGTATTGCTCTTCCTTGTAAAATACAAGGAAGTGTATCTCTTGTGACATACCAATATGTGGGACCTTGTATTGCGTCACATTTATTGTAAACAGGGTGAATTGTAAGGATAGACATTTGTAAATATGGCGGCATAGCAACGATAGATGAGTTGTCAAGGTCAACAAACGTCATTGCTTTGAACCACGGGGCGCGGCTAGTTGATAAAGTAAACTGTTTGGGGATTGGCCGAGAAAGCAATGACAGTCTGGGGCGCGGCTAGTTGAATTTGTAAGTAATTGAGGGATTGGCTAGGCGTGGAATTTTTTCTGACAAGAAATAGTAGAAAGATGGACCGAGTTTTGAAGGGCTGAAAGAGGGGAATATGGATTCATTCCGACTTATGCCGTGGTGCTTTGCGAATCGTGTGTAGTCAATTGATGTTGGGAGTTTGGGAATTGTGAACATCTACTTTGGAGCGTATGGTTGTCGGACTTATGGAATGGAAAATTCGAGTGCAGCAGCTAGAATTGTGAACTTAGGTGAATTTGTCGGCAACAGGACTGGGAATATTTGATGCAGATAATAGTTTGATAGTAGCTGAACTTAAATATTTTAAGTACACGCGTAGAAAGAACTGGGAACTTTTAAAAGGAAAATTAATTAAGTCTTATCAACTTATGAGGCGGTGAGGATCAGTGACTTGAGTACACTTGTGCCAGAACGGAAGAAAAGAAGATGGTATTTGGACCTGGAGCCATCGATACCGGGGAAGATGGTTCTACGCGGCGACATCGGTCAAGAGCGCGCGAAGACGGGTACTGCAATATAAGGTTTGAGACTGGTCATAACCGAAGTTTCGTATTGTTACCAATGAACATTGAATAAACTTACAAGTTTCTGTGAATAGAAAATATGATTTTCATTTAGCCAATTCCAGCAAATCAATAGATAGAAATGTATATTTGCTTTCCAGATTCCTCGGCCACTCTGTACAGATGGTAGATCGAATAATCGGCTATTAGTAGGCAATAGCGATTATTTCTTATAAGACCCATCGATCCAGTTAGCCGGATATTAATTTAATGGAAATAGCAGTTGAAGATTAATTTTAATAATTGAATTAACGTAATATTTTCCTGGCGCCCATATTCTTATATAAATTTGGAACGGGTTACGAATTTATATTTAATAATGTTAGAAGGACAGACGAAATATTAAACTTAAAAATAAAATCAGACAGATTGTTTCACTCTATTCGTTGTGAATAGTTCGGTGCCTTCCGAGAAGCACGTTATAATTGTTCTCTCTATCACGCGATAGTCTGCAACAAACAGTATACGCCTCGCGTGGTCTACAACACCACACTGTTCTTTGAATTACCAGGATTATTTCTCCCCGGGGTGAGCACCTAACAGTTAGCCTTCAGCCGTACCCCTCGCTGGCGCACAAGTGCGGCAACAAGCTGGAATCTGGATCCCGCCAGAACGCAGTTTACTGGTTCTGTCAGTTTACGGTTATCTTCCCTTTCAAGGCCTGAGTTAGACCGCCCTGCCAACTGGGAGCTCCCGGCTTTGCAGGCCGGTGCCGGAGTCGAATACATGAGCAACTCACAATGGGTCGGAACAAGTCTCTCCTCAATGCCCTGAGTACCGAGCCACTGCCATGATGATGCAAACAGCCAAACGAGGCCACCCGAAGGTCTGGACGGCTTGGGTCCCCTCTCCTCACTGCCTCCACTGCCGCCTGCTTGAAACTAACGACGTGAGTGCGGCCGTGAAAATCAGGCCCGAATACGCGGTCATGATTCTTCTCTGCGGAGAGTATGCAACATGCTCGTTAAAGAACGTCGGAGAATGATTCTGAAGGCACTGCCTCGTGCATAACATTTTGTTCGGATATGATACTATTAATTTTCATCGCAACCAATTATCAATTGTGTGTTGGTTTTTACGTACATATTTATGCTACACTTGAACTATTGCTTTGCAACTATTAAACAAGTTTGGAACTAAAATGCCTCTTCTCCCTCGTCTTTCTTTTATCGAGGTGTCAGCGACAATTTCGCTCTCAAATTACTTCTTTCTTTTTAAAATTTGTTGCATCTTTTTCGCAACACGTCTCTTAAGCCCCTCTTGGGCATTGAGCGTTTATAATTGTGGAGTAATCTTCCGTTAAGTTTTTGTCTTTTGTCTCGTAACGTCGTAATCAGTCAATGCCTTTTATCCCTACGGCCAGGGGCTCGGTGCCGTTAGAAACTAAGGTTCTTAGACGGTCATCTGTCCAGGAATCCATAGTAATATCGCATTGCCTAAGTTCCGTGACTTCAAGGAGCGCAGGCAAGCAATTCGGCTAACCACGCCGACTTCGCTTGTCTGCTGCAACTCTGACTTCGAGTTGTGTCCGTTAGGGCAAGGACAGGAATACGACCCCCCTCTGGTTTTCAGAGAAAGATCCCCCCTCCTGGTGAAAAGCTACTCTCGGAACAAAGGTTATAGCGATGGCCCAGGAGACAGTTGGGGGCAGTTGGGACTTGCTTCTTACTATACTGCTTTTTATTTATCAGAGCGTTTTCAGATACCACAGTGGTCACCTTTGCTTGTCGCGTTATCCTCCCATCTTCGGCTGCACAAATACCCACCATCAGATCGGCATCTGGGATCGCTTCGCCAGTTGGACGCTTACCAACTTTCCAGGTTGGTATAGGAGTCATTAAACGCCACATACATGCGTGAGATAAGCCTCTACTCAATTTCCCCTGACTCGGGGGAGTTGGGCGGCACTGCTGCGACGAATTGATAACCCAACTGGGGGCAACCGAGCTCATTAGACCCTGGTGACACAGAGCTCCCTACCGCCCCCCCATCATCTCACTGCGGACCTTCACGGCACGAACGATGTCACACCAAGAAACATGAGCAACCAGCTGGGAGTTTCCAATTCCCGCCAGGGCTTTTTACATGTGGGACCGAAGATTCAGCAGTGCCCACGGCGGACATTTGGAAAATCGAAACCAAGATAAAGAAAGGATAACGGGTGTGATAATTGAAACAGCAAAGGCTGAAGAAGGAACTGAAGTGTCAGTCATAGTGGGCGGGTTGCAGCACCCTACGCGGTCGCGATTTAATTAGGATAATTTTTATTGCTCCGGTGGCGATGGAGAAGTTCGTAAAATGCTGAGGTTGAAGATTGGAAATTATTTCTGGTGAAGGTGAAAAAAAACCCAGAGAATGCTCTCACAAATCAGCAGTTAATTGACGACAAACCAACATTTATCATTGATGCATGACCAAAAGTCACTTTATGACACTTTTAGAATTTCATATAAAATTGACAAAAAACTTGCCAAAATGTGACTTAAGGACTTTTGGTTATGCACCAAAAGCAAAGAATCGTTTTACATATTTCCTGTCATTTTTGTTCTGGGTTTTCTGTTTACCAAATTAGTTCATTAATTGAAAAAGAGTTTCATTCAAGTTGCAGTAAACTCTTCGCTTAGGATGTTTCAAAACAATGATGAAATATTTATAAGACTGGTAATATTTTTTACCACATTAAATGTTACGTAAGTACGTAGAGTTAAATAAGAAATTTGAGATTTCCCAGCTAGAGATGTTTTAATTATCTCAGCACGGAACTGCTTAAAAAGCGCTATTAAATAGTGAATTATGGAAATGGATAAAAATGTGGTATACCCAACTAATTGCATGGAACGTATGAAACATGTTGGGACTGATCTAAGTGTGAAAATTATTCGGAGGCTCAAATAGGAGATATATTTTTCTTTCATTAATTTGTAAAGAATTTTCATCGCACTTGCTGTATCGTCATAGACGTACCATACTAGCAGCAAGGCTATAGCAGAAATAAGCGTCTTTCATTAGATTCTTGGCTGTCCGGGTGACGCCGCGTTAAGTTATCTGGTGCCAACGTTTCGATCATCATGTCGTGATCTTCATCAGGACAGCCAAGAATCTAATATTGACTCTGGCCGCGGAAGCCTACGACTTCATTTAAACGTCTTTCATGTCTAATGCTTTGTTTTGGCGGAGCTCTATATTAACTAAATTCGTAGAGTTTAATTACAGTTGCAAAATCCAGGTGAGTAGACATCAGCTTATAATCCCCATTCCTGATATTTTAGATGAGCATCTGAAAAGACGTTTTCGCAGTTTTATTGTTTTAATCCGGAGTACGAGTCATATCTATAAACTTCTACACGATTCTTACATGTGACATGGAACACGATTCATCACCGTAATAAAGTGTACATGACCGTACAAAACAGTTGAGATTGAAGTATTGACATTTTGTTCAATGCTGTGTCAGATTAAATATCAAATGTCAACCCTGCAGGACCAACACGCCAAAATCCCTCGGGGATGGAACTGGCAAAGTGCCACATCCAATGTGCTTTTGTCCTCTGACGGCCGCTCTTTGTGACCTGATTTCGTGTGAACATCAGCCAAGTACAATAACGATCCGTGGGGAGTAGCATGTTTTCATGGGCACTATGCACTTTCTGGAATGTAAACATAATATTAAAATCAGCATTAATATCAATATGTGTAAAATGAAAAAAAGAGAATTTATACAAAATGTCTTAATAAACATATTATTCGTTCACACACGCATCTACAGCAGTTAGAATACAAATACCATGTGTCTAGGATGTTGGAGGGATGGGGAAATTGAATCATTCAGATGTGTCCCACACATTCATTAAATAAATTTGAAGCTAGAATTATGCCATACAATTACGAACATTTTTTGCATGTTGCTTGAACATATTTTGTGAAAATATGAAGTATTATTTCGTATACTACTGAATAAGTTCCATTTTATTTACACATATCATTACAGCCAAATAACTTCTTCAAACTTCCTTGTATTGAAAAACACTTTAATTGCTTGTTTCATTTCGTCATCACATTCGAGACACCATTTGCACGAAACAATTGCACAAAAAAAAACAAACTGCTGTATCACGCATATTCTATTTTTTAGATTATACTTGAAATATTTTGGAGACAGGAAGAAATAATTGGTCAGACTTTTACAAATATGTCCGCAGACGCCGGGGGAATAAGGAAGAAATTCAGGAAATTCTAGACGCAGATAACGCGCCATTGCACGGCGACCAAGCGAAAGCAAATGCGTTCAACGCGTATTTTGTATCAATATTCAAACCAAAACGGGCGCAGGAGCAAGTTCATTATTTTCCAATAGAAAACCAGTTCAAGCTTCATGCATGGGAACTCCGCAAACGTATAAAATCACTGAAAAACGGTAAATCACGCGGACCAGACGGCATCTCGACAGATTTTATTAAACTCGGTGGGGAGGCAGTATTGCCGTATTTGTTAAGATTATTCAATGTTTCAATCAATAATGCAAGTCTACCAGACGATTGGAAGACAGCTATAGTGGTCCCTATTTTCAAAAAAGGTGATAAAACGAAAGTTTGTAATTATAGACCAGTATCGCTCACATCAGTAGTATGCAAAATAATGGAGCATTTAATAGCCGGGTACATTCGCCGCGAATGGGAAAAAGCGAACTGGATTGTTCACGGACAGCATGGGTTTAGAAGTAAATATTCGTGCGAAAGCCAAATCGTTTCTCTTTTGCAAGATCTAGCTGACGAAGTTGACGCGGGTGGAGGTGGATGCAATCGTAATCGACTTTGCGAAAGCATTCGACGTAGTACCGCATAACCTACTTATCAGGAAATTTTTAACTTCAGGAATTGATGCTAGAGTCGTGAAGTGGGTAAGCGAATTTCTTAGAGACAGGAAACAAAAGTTCGAATTGGCACTCAGTTTTCGACTACGGTTATTGTTACTTCAGGGTTCACAGGGAAGTGTCATAGGCCATTACTTTCTTAGCGTACGTAAATGATCTCACGTTAACGTACAATCAAAGGTGCGTTTATTTGCAGACGACTGTGTTATATACCGAAAAATCAAAGGTAGCGCTGACGAACAAATATTACAGCAGGATTTAGAACATTTACGTGATTGGGCTGAAAAATGACATGGGAATTAACGGATCGAAAAGCAAAACAATAACGTTCGGGCGGGGACGAAATTATGAGGAACCAGACTATCGTTTAGGTGAGGTCATCATCCCAAGAGTCTCATCATGCAAGATTTAGGCATTCATATAGATAGTAAATTAGGTGAGAAGCATATAAATCAGGTAGTTAGGAAAACGTGGAAGTCTTTGCATTTTGTAATGCGAATTCTAAAGAAAAGCTCTGCAAACGCAAAAGAATTGCATATTTTTCGCTGGTTCGCCCTCTCATGGAATACGGAGTGGCATGTTGGGATCCATACAGAAAGTCGCACCGGAAAATCTAGATAGAATACAGAGAAAAGCGAATAAGTTTACCTACAGAACTAACGCGATAAAAAGGCATGGGAACCTCTAGAAATGAGAAGAACAAGGGCGAGGCTTTGCGCTCTTATAAATCATACGTAGGTCAAACAGCTTGAAGGAAATTCAGGTTAGACTAGAAAAACCAAATTATTTCGGCTGAAGCGATCACACTCACAAAATTCGAACAAGGAAACAAAATTCAGATCTTGGAAATTTTCCTTTGTAACAGAACAATTAAAGATTGGAACAGTTTACCGCAGCAATTTTCAAAGCCTTTCCTCTAAGTGTCCGAAGTTTTAGAAATAAGTTAGAACAATATGATAGTAATAGACATTAAATGAGTAAGTGCTGTGAAGTGCGTGAAGTGCGTGAAGTGCTGTGAAGTGCGGTGAAGTGCGATGTAGTGCTGGTCAGTGTAACTCAAAGCAAAAACAGTGAGTGTAGTGTAGTGTAGTGTAGTAGTGAGTGTAGTGTAGTGTAGTGTTGTCAGTGCAGTGTCGTGCAGTTAATTGTAGTGAACGGATCAATGAATTAAAACAATAAATTTAGCTAATATTTATGTAGCTTGTATTAAATTTTAGCATCACCGACATATAATTATAATTATTATATATCATACGAGTTGAAATATTTGTTATAATACTTAATATTAGTGATAGTATGATTATTGCATGTTCGGCTTGTACTGTACTCCTTTATTATTATTGTTATTATTAATATCGTATTATTAATATTGTTATTATTAATGTTAAGTGTTATTATTATTGTAATTATTGTTAATTAACTGCCACCGGGTCATACCCAATTGCAGTTCAAATAAATGTAATGTAATGTAATGAAACTTACGCCTTCGATTTAAGGCGTGCATTTTAGAGAAATTCCTTGTCTAATGCTCTGGCATGCGTGACCAATCGTCTGGTGTCCGTCTTTGTCTCTTTAGGGCGAGGAGAGAGAGCAGCCTACCCCAACGTGACGCCGCGACGCCGGTGGCGACTCGTGTGTGTGTGTGTGTGTGTGTGTGTGTGAGAGAGAGAGAGAGAGAGAGAGAGAGAGAGAGTAAAAGAGGGAAAAGGTCAAGGATGTCGGCATGGATGCAGCGCATCCCGCGATTTATGAGAAGCACTCCGCGCGGCGCCATGTTGGCGCGGCACCGGTTTAGGAACCTTGAGGTGCTCCTCACGACCGACTTGCGGAGCGCAGTCTGAGTTCGCTCCTTCTGTAAGTGGATTTGAAATGCACTCGTTGGACGCATCGACTGTACTTTGGGTCAATGTATGTAAAACGTTCTCAGATTTATGTTGTTGTTTTTTAAACATTTTCTATTAAATTATCATCCGCACCAGGATGATTTAATCTTTGTAATACAACACTGGTTCAGTTAAATTGCTTTATACAGACCGTCTGCTTATTTGTCTGGCGATTATTTTTACGAATGACTTTAGTTTTCGGCCTGCTTAAGCGAATTGTCGTTTTAATTCCTTGTAACGGTTGTGTTAAAAAGCTTTTAACTTGTTCGGTATCCCGCTATTCACTATTTGTTTTTTCTTATATGCATTTCATCTTCAGTAGCGAACAAGAAAGTTATAAATATCGACACAGAGGTGTTCAGAGAACAAAAGCATTAAGCCTTTTTCAGGATACCTTGTAATCTACCTTCGAATTTAGATTGTGAGATAAAACTGTCTTGAAAAAATACACTGTTCGTGCGATTCTGAGAACGATCAATAGAAACACTCAACGTTGTGCATGCATCAAGGTCAATCGATTCAAAATACGAACAGAACTTCATTAATTCACGTCTTTCTCATTTATTGCGCATAGGTACAATAAATGTACTTCAGAAGAAAATGTTTTCATTATTATTTCATTAAGTGTAATTTTGTATTTTTAACTATGTAAATAGTTTTACTTGAAATCTCATAATTGGGTCAGTGCCGAACAACACAACGGATAACGAAGCTTACTGATTATTTCATGATTTGAAACCAGATGCAAAGTGATGTAGTATGTATTGTATTATATATCTTTTGCAATCGATAAATTACCATAATATGATGATCTATCGCACATTTTTGGATTCGCTCTGCAACTAAACCTTTGCCCAACTTACAATATTATCTGCAGTACTCTGGATGATTGGTCGTAATTTTTACCCGGTTATTTATGGTACTGAAGAGTGAAGACATGCTATTAATGGTAATGTACTTGTTTGTTGGCTTCAATATTTATATTGAATCTTAGGGCAGGAGTGTCGGATGAGTTGATTTTCATTTCAGTTCATGCCTTATTTTACATGGCGAGACTCTGGTCATCATGCCCGCTCTTCCGTTTGACCACGCAATTTTCCACGCTCCGCTCCGCTCTTTTAACCGTCTAGCGAAGAATGAAGGTACGAAATGCGCAATTTGAATTTAGGGTGACGAAACGGGCGATTTGAATTTAGCACAGGGACTTTCTTTGAGATTGAGGATCTTATGTGCATAAAATCCATAACATCGGACAGCCAGCTTTACTTCCCCTCCGAAGGAAGGAATGCGAAGGATGTTTTCACTTTTACAAATCCAAAGGGTTCGAAACCGCAAACCAGCGTACAACAGTCTGATTTGCTAACCGTTATACCATGAAAGTTCCGATTTTTGTCACATGTACTCAGGCCACGTAACACTTTTTCACGCCACTAAAATGTCAAGAACTGCAGCTCATTTTTCTCCCTCCGGCAATCTATGTATTTCAGCCAGATTTTGAGCGGCTTCCCGTTTGAGGGTTCAACAGCCAGTTTGATTACCCGTTTCAAGAGGTGTGTCATAACAAATTACATTAGTATGTGTTATGACACCTCCGAAATGTGGCTAATACGCGAATGAATCACAGCCTGCTGCATACAGTGAGGTTAGGTTAGATCTGGCTATGGAATTCGAAATTACACACCTTGCCTCCACTGATCTTTTAAACATACCATCAGTAGCCTCATCTGCTTATCACAAAATAACAGGTTTCGTCGGCACCGTAACGTACTTGTACTCTTGTGGGTTGGATAATGTCTACTTTACCCAGCTTATTTTTGAAGAATGCTCCGAAGCTCTTTCTACTTTTGAACATTTACCAGATAATTCGCGAATTAGCCACATTTCAACATTAATCGTAACATGTATATCCTTAGTTTTTATTATTACACATAAACGTTTTTACTTTCTCACATAATGCATATACAGTATAGAGAAAGTATTGTCCTGATACAGAAAAAAATGGATAAATCTTGTTACAATATGTTGTAAATTCTTCTTTCACGGTGAGTAGTCACAAACCCCGTTTTGTACTCGATACATAAAAATTGGTTTATTGCAAAACATCCGTTCTCCGTCTGCCTGTGTGTCTAGACAATGCTAGCGACTTAAATAGGATTTTCACCAAAATCGATATTTTTTGATTGACCTGGCCGATGTCTCGGCACCTTGAATTTGAAACGGAAATTTTATTATTGGAAATCCTTTATATGCAGTCTCCATTTTTTCCCTCAAAAAAGCTCCAAATTTTAGCTTTGAACTTTTTGTACGGATAGTGCTGATTGCATTCAGTAACATGACGTAAATGCCATTTTGATGTACAATTTTTATTTTTCAAACATTTTCTGTAATTGTTTTGAAATATCTCTCAAATAGTTCATATTTATAGAACGGTTAATTTTTATTAGTTATTGTATTAGTGTGAAAAAGTGCTTCAAATCACTCCCTAAGAAGTTTCTGCAAAACTCAGACGTTTTCTTTGAAAATGAGATTAATTTTCGCAAGTTTCAGAAACGTTTAAACATTTTCTCAAGAACTCTTCCAAAGTTTTCGATGAAAATTTGCATTAAGGTCCAGATTTTACTCTTCTATAATATTATTAAAATCATCAATCTATTATCAGATTATCTTTTATCAGTCTATTAGGTGACCGAAAAGCGAAAAAAAGTGAGAAAAATGTCATTGAGGTGCCCTTAGGTATCATCTGGGAAGAAGGTGGGACAATACCGAACACATAGCCTAATATAAAGAGATTAGAAAACTAACTAGAGCGAGAAATTGAATTATGTCATTAAAAGAAAAGTCGTCTGCATAGGTCGGTCCCCTGTCTTGAACTCGACGTTCAAGTTGAGCGGACTTTTGCCTCTAAGAGCTGAGCTTCGACATTCCGGCCACTCGCTCTCCGCCTATCATCGATCGAAGTCCGGGGTGTGCGCACATACAACGGTAGTCAGAGACGGCGCCGTGTCTCTTGCTTTCGAATAATGAAAAAGCGCCGACGGCGAAGGTGACAGGCGTGAAAAACGCGTCGTTCCTTGCAGACACAAACGGGCATTTCGGTAAAAGAAACGGCCAAAAATAGAATTCAAAGGATATTCTCAAAATAAATACGTAAAGGTAGTAATTGTGTGCTTCCCACTCTGCTTATTGCAGGCAGAAAAGGCATATCGATTCTTCTGCAGGCAGAACATACAAACAAACGAATGGACAAACTACTAGACGGAAATAAATGACAGATTAGTTGAACGGTGACAGATTTTACATCAGTGTTCATGAGAACTGTGATAAAATTAGGGGAAATAACAAATTAAAAAGGGCAACATAGAAATTGAAACCTGTAAATAACAATACTCATACAATTTTACCAAAGTCTGACTGATGAAACAAAAATAAAGAATTGAACAGACTTTCTCGTTGTAAACGTTTCTAATTTCTTCATTCTCTTACTAGCTGACATCTATCGTCACCCAAAATACATTTTTTGACATGTTCTCGTTCTCAACATTTCAGTTTCCTAATAGTAGAACCGCAAAAATTACTTCAAGAATATTAAAGATGAGTACACCAGCGTCATAAATTGAAATTTTCATTGAAAACCTTGAAGCTGTTTTTAAGAGAATGGCGATTGAGCATTACTGTAAATGCGAAATTTGAAGCTCTTTTGCAAAGGAGTTTCTATTGAGTTTTCGAAAAACATAATTTAAAGTCACTTGAAGCACTTCCACTCACACATGTTTTAATGTATACAAATAGATGAAAATGTGCATATTAACGCCGTGAGAGATATTTCAAACAAATTACATTTGTGTAATTTTTGAGAAACAAAAGAATACACCAAAATTAACTTTACGTCATATTAAACAGTGCAATTAGCACTATCCATCGTAAAACTTCGAAGAAAAAATATTGACCCATTTTTGAGAAAATAGCGTGTGAGCGTTTTTGAAAATGTAGGATTTTGTGTTTATTTTAAGAGAAAACTGTTGATTTGTCGAGAAAATTTATATGATATTATTTACTTAGCTTATTATTTATTAAGCATATGTACTCATAAATACAATAATGTGACGAAATCGCATCTAATGTAGATATTACTAAAGTCAAACAAATTATATTTTTATAATTTTTGAAAGAACAAAAGAATAGATCAATATGACGTTCGTATTGTCATCGTATAGGGTACATTTAGCGTTACTCTCACAAAAAATTGGAGCAGTTTTAGAGAAAATCTTGTTTCTGTATTTTTTTAATTGTAAAAGAGAAAGAGATAATTCAGAATAATGAATGTTTTTCAAAATATTAAGGCTTTAACTAGAGCCAGATGGACAGGGTTTCTTTAATTTGGAAAATATTGTACGCATTTTTAGGCGATAGTAGTGGGACAGAGACAGACAGACGAACAGACCGTGACGGCGGCAGGATTTTCGACACTAGCTTTTCAGCTAGGTCGAATTCAGTCGTTGTCTGGAGGAGAATTCTAGCGGCCGGCTGCTCTGATCGGTAGTTTTCCGTGGTTTCTCCGATCAACATAAGGCGAATGCCGGAGCAGTACCCTATCAAACGGGCCACGGACCGCGCGTGATCTGTCCTTCCTCTTCCTTGTCCTATCCTCTCCCCTTACACACACACTTACATTAACATGCACTACACTACCACATATTCCGGAAGATCGGTCGAGAGCTTAGAGCGTGTCCCGGCTGGGGCGGTGCCCCGCTGGTGGGAGAGTCCTGGTTTGGGGGAAACCCCACTAGCCGACGGTTAGTCGGCGCCGGATCTCGCCATCCAGCGGGGGAAGACCACCGCCATCTCCCGAGAAAAAAACATGAAATACACTAACGGGACTAATGACCAGAGCAGTTGACGCGCCCGTAAACATGAATCAATAAATCAAAAACAAACACCGCCAGACGGACAGACGTTTTGAAAAAAAAACACGTTTTCGGTATCAGGGACCGTCAAAATACGTTGAAATCTCGAAATCAATTTTCCGTAACATTACATAACTTCCTCATACTGCGTATATTTCTCCATATTGTGGCGGCACTTTCGAATCGACGGAATTATTGAAATGTGATGACATTTTGAGAAACAACGGTCACTGAATGCAGCCTTTGTAAGACGCCACTCGTCCGGGGGACTTCCCTTCTCAGCGACCCGCGAAAAATTTACGACAGGCAGCTGCCTGCCTGGCCCTCGGCGCGCCCCTCGCCACCCCGGCGCCAGGGGCGTCCTATAAACAAACCCCCTGACCTGCGCTCGTCCCAGAGAGAGGGTGCCTCTTAGCCGATGTTTATCATTAGAAATAACTTTCAAAATTACAAACTCTGACAGATTCCTCACACGTGCACGCACCCAGCGTGAGAGAGAGACAGAACATTTTAATCTTGTGGAAATTTCCAGAGATCCTCGCATGGTGATTGGGCGAGAGAAATTTAGAACGTAGTATACTTTGGCCAATTAGAATTATAGGAACATGGGGAGGGAGCGTTTTTCTTAAGAAGGGGTAACTCGGGGAGGGGGGAGGCGAGCTCTGCGGCGCTGCGCGAAGACGCGAAGGAGAGATTGGAAAAAGACGTCAAAGTGTTAGGACGTAGATATTGTGATAGAAAAGAGCACCACGGGTCGCGAAGTGGACCGGTGTTCTGGGAATGGGGCTGACCGCCGAGGCGATTGCTGTGCGTAAGATTGCTCAAGGGACAGTAGCAGATCTTATCCAACCGCGGTGAACAACTGTGAGCGTTCACGAACATTAATCCGACGTAATCGCGAAGCGTTACACATTTGTGTATCGGGGCCAGTCACCCACATGTGTTTGCGGCCCTCTGCTTCTGTCTGGGCCGGGCCAATATGTCACGCGAGGTATCTCGTGAATGAGCGGAGGAGACGGTCGACTCAAGACGGCGGGGCTACCATTGACCTGCCCAGGAAACTTCGCCCCCATCAGCTGTCTCCAGATGCCCCAGAGAGGGGCCATTGACCTGCCAGCCTGCCCAGGAAACTTCGCCCCCATCAGCTGTCTCCAGACGCCCTAGAGAGGGGCCATTGACCTGCCTGCCGACCCTTCCAGCATTCTGCGAGAGATCAACTCGCAATCACTATACTGTGTATGCCCTTGACCCACGCAATTGGGTACATAACCAAGAAATTGCTCTTCAAGCAGACTTGTAACATTTTTAATTTTTTTATTTGTGTTAATGTCAGCGAGGCCGCGCATGGCCCAAATTATGTTTAATTTTAAGAATTTAACAAGTTGAGCTCAACGGGTAGGGTGATAGTCATTTCTTCACCCAGTTTCTTTCTTTTGTCATGTAACTTCCCTGGTTTTGGACCAGAAATAAACCTATCGTTAAATTCTGAATTATTATTGCAACATCCTTCCTCCTCCACGCATTCTCAATTTATAGAACTTGAAAAGCCCAACCGATCGAGCTCTGCCGGTGACAATATATACGTATACGAAAATGTAAAAAGGGCAACAAAAAGAATTTCCGCCGTGATAAATAAACAGTGGAAGAGTGTAATATATTAAACAGTAATTCATATTACAGGACACGTAGTTTGATATTATGTACTGATTAAAAACTAAATTAAAAATAACTAAGAACGCAAATTTTTGCTTGAAAAAAGTAGTCGAATTTCCTTGGGTAAATTTACAATTAAATATTTTCAATTGCCCATTTCCCTAACTAAAACTGTATTTTAATTCAATATATCGAATATATACATTAGAAAATCCAGACTTCCAATTGAAACCCGCCAGAGGGGCTTTCTTCAACCGAGGTAGTTAAGACGCACTGGGAAAATGACAAATTGTCTCAAATTCTACGTATGTAGACTATACGCCTAAGACAATGCGATTATGAAACACATTGCATGTAAGCGTAACTAGAGTTCCGTAAAATGGGGTTTCTTTCCGAGTGTAGAGATTGCTTTGTGAGATATGGCGAAGTTTTTGATTTAAAATATCGTGCAGCATCCATGAGGTTTGGAAAGCAAAGTATGTCACGTCTCCTACAGCTGTTGTCCAGTGACTGCGTATGCTAAATAGGTAGATGCGATTCTGTTGAACCTTCGCCTGTATTGTTCAGGTGACGTACAACAAACTTGTCGTTTGACGAACATTTAAACCAGAAGGATACATAAGTGAGCATAATGGAGCCAACGAAAATGCACTGAAGACGGCCAGCCCATCTAGATGAAATATTATTCTCTAAAACCTATGTTTTGTACGTCATTGATTCTCCGGAGTCAGTGGGGAACCGAGTTCTTTTCAAGATCGAAGATACACACTAAACCGCCCAAAAAATTGGAACCGAACGGAATGTCCATACGAGAGTGTCACTGCTAAATACAAACTTGAGACTTGCCAAATGCAACCCAAATATTTCTCTTATTTTTACATGAAAAGGCATTATTTTATAGCAAAATAATTAGGTAACTTTCTGTAAATTTACGTTGCGGTTGTTAACTTGATGAAACTCATTTTTCCCTTGCATTTTAGAACGAAATAAAACATGTCATAAAAAGTAGCCCCGCAAGCTGCGGTAATGTTGTGAAAACTTTTAACATAATTTTTTAGTCACCGTTTAATAGTAAATTTAGAAAAAGGGTTGACAATTTTATATTTCCGCAAGTCTTTTGATCTTCAAATAAAAACTGACCAGCTAGTACAAACAAAATAAATTCTAAATCCTTAACCAAATAAACCCAGTTTACGGTATGTTTAATTATTTACAACTTTATTATAATTATATATTACCTATTTTTACTTGGTTATTTTATTACTTATGTATTTATAATTTTTCAACTTTAATTTCCTGAGAATGTGTTAAAAGTTGTGTAGGTTAGCGCTTTTTTAAGGCGGAATTGTAGAATCTAGCCCACTATAGAATTCTTTAAAGTTCCTTGTGTACTTTAATTTTTATACTTACTTAAATTGTATTAAATAAACACGATAAAATTAATTAGGAAATAATAGCGTGCGTTTTAAGTGCTGAGGCTCGTAAATAGCGTAGAGATGCAAGGTGCCGCATCGGCCAGTTGCACATACGACAGGATATAATGGCGTCTTTAGACTTCATTAATCGATTTTCCAAATTTGAAGAATAAATATTTGAATCACTGATTGCTTGATGTTTCCGGGCACGTCAACTGGTATTGTCATCACTGACGTTAAAGTAGGGAATGTATTATCCAGGTGGCGGTGTTCCTCCCCGGGTGATGGTAAGAAATGACGCGATGGCGGCTTGTGGAATATTTCCCCACCAGGTGTGTCCCTAGCTCCTAGATGTGTCCCTAGCTTCGCCTCTACCCGGGACAAGTTCTAAGCTCCCGACTGGCCTTCCGTCATGTGTGGTAGTGTGTTGTACGTAAGGTAAGTATATATGAGCAAGGGAGAGGATACAAGAAAGAGGAAGAAAAGATTGTATGCGGTCCGTGGCTCGTTTGATTGAGTACTGGTCTGGTATTCGCCTGGTATTGATCGGAGAAACTACTGTGACCGCTCTACCTTTTCACTATTCTCTAAAAGGCCTACAGCGGTTCACTCAAGTAACCTATTCCTTGATCTGTGACTTGTTATGACAATGTCACACCAAAAATTAGGAATAGTTTCATATGTCCTAACTGTCCTATAGGAATGGGTTCGTCTTTTATCCTGCTTTTGTAATAAAATAAACATAGGCAAGTTAATATTTTAACTATGAGCAGAGTTCTAGATATATTATGTTAAATACTTGTATAGAATTTTATCTAGCATTTACACATTGCATTGAAACATTTTATCACTTGCTCTACCTTTAGCAATTACGTGATTACTTAACAACTGCTGTTGCGTTTTAACACTTGCATGAACACTTTACATAAAATTATATTACCCTTCACTTCACAAAAAAAACACAATAAAATAACTGTACACAAGACTATAATACATGGAAACACAAAATACTGAAAAAGAATCACATACCAAAATAACCTTTGCATACACTTTTAAATAAATTGTGACATGAATAGTGAATGAAATATATAGAAGACGTAGTTTCACTTTCACATAGATTATTACTTTATACAATTTAGCCAGTAAAAAGAATATTGTTATGCAATGAACGTACAATCAATAATAACCCTTTTACTAATTATTGGTTTTGAACAATTTGAAAACTATTAAACAATAAATTGAATGACACAGTAAAAGAACAAATATTATCAATAATAGAAACATGAAATTAATAGGTTTTTTACAATTCTTTTACAGGAATTAGTTATCTGGCTTCCTTTTACGACTGCAATATTATATAAGATAATGTCTAAATGACTTTAATGAATTTAACTCGACTATCTACGTCTGTAAGTGAGGTGAATCTATTTTTTGTAGCATAATTCTCGCTTCTTTAAACAGTTCTTTTTATGAGAATTTCTTGTGAATTTTCTGACTCACAAAACATCTCGAAGAAATATTTCCACAGCTTGGAGCGGCGACGGCGATCCAGATCCTTTCAAGGTTGTGGCAACCTCTTGCTTCGGTGAACCCGTGCTCTGGCGAATTTCTACCACAGTCCTTCAAATTTTATATAATCTGACTGCAATATCTTCGCGTAATGAATTTCTTACGTGGTAAGCCAAGTTGAAAGACAAAACAAAAAAAGCTGGAAATAGAAGGAAACATTTTCTATAGCACATGCTTTCTATTTCAGTACACGTTCTTGAACGTTGAAATATATTATTTCCTCGTTGTTAGAAAAATAGTTTATTTCTGTGTCATGCGTTCACGTGAATTTATCAAAATGTTCATTATTTAAAGTTCTAAATTCTCTCATACATGGTATAGTTATTTTAACATGATGAGACGAATTACCTTTTTCAAGCTTCTAATTGTCGAAATACGGCGAATTCTCCTCTCCGTCCAGCACGAACAATTGCGGTGTGATCAGATAGGCGAGCGGCAGCAAAAGAGAAAGCTTGTCCTAGCGAGGGTTTGCTTTAGGGCCGATATTTTCTAGGGTGATTTTGATTGGTCCTCGATCTCTTGTACGCGAGTGCGTTCAGAAACTTTTAGCAAATTCTCGCAAAGGATACCCTTTACTGCTGGCGCGATCTCTTGCAATTCGTTAACACTATAATTGCTGCTTGTCGTGTATTGACCTTCTCGGATGCTGCTTAAAAATCAATGTAGCGACATATGAGCGGTTACACTACGGAAAACTACCGATCAGAATAGCCGACCGCTAGAATTGTCCTCCAGACAGGCTAAAACTTCAAACTTGCTATCTCGCTCAAGTCAAACATCCATCGCCACTTAAACCCTCGGACCTTTCAGCCAAAAGTCGCTGCCAACAGCGGCAACAAAAGAAATAAAATTATTCTTGCGTGGATGTATTTCTTTTAAGGGGGAGAGTGTGGACGGTATTTGAATGTAGGCTGTTCATTTTCGTAGAACGTGACAAACCTTGTTTTATAATGAATTCCTTCTTATCAACTGTGTTGGTCTACATAGAAACTATGGAGGCACAGTTCTTTAAAGAATTAAAATACTATAAACTAACCATTCACGCCAAGATCTAAGAAAAATTGGTAAAAATATGTACAAAAACTATAATTACATAGAGCATGATAAGCTCTTGATATTATATTTTTTCAAGCCGTTTCTGGGGAATTTAAAGAATTAATGGATATTTTTTTCATAACTCTCCGTTTCGTCAAAACACTTGCTCCAGTGTAGGCAGAAACCCGTTCCATATCGTTACTTAGACGGCGGTCGCTGGCTAGCGACTGAGTCGCTAGCCAGCCGCCGACCCGGAGACTACCCCGACGCTGCCGCCACTGAAGATGTCCACCGCAGACGTGGACGAAATGTTTGGCTCTTCAATGCCAACTGGACCACGCCCTACCAGCCCGGAAACTTTCACTCAGATTTATATATTATTTTTATGGGCAACAGTCGTACTTAATACTTTTAAATTAAGTTAATTTTCTAATAAAATTAGAAAAAAATTTGCAGCTACCGCTATAAACATGACTCATTGTTTTTCGATTTTCCCCGATTTTCTGGCTATCTAACAAAACCGTAAACACCATTTTAACGGACAAAGGCGACTTAGTTTACTTTTAGGTTCTGCACGCATTAGAAATTAGCAACATGGCCATTAATAGTTTTCTTTTATTAATCTGTTTTTTTATTAATACGGACACTTATGCTCATTTCTAGAAAAGGTAAAAATTGAGTTATTAATTCACACAGTAAAATACGTTTTTATTTTCTCGAAATCTTCTATTAACAGGAGAAAGAATTGTAAAACTGCAGAAAAACGGCTATTTTACAGACCGTTTTTTCTGGTTCAGAGAAAGAATTTTTTCTTGTTTCTGTATTTAGTAAATTGCTTTCTAGATTCCTTGGTATTGTCATATCCACATTTTGGGAGCTATTCATTAATTAATTAGATCGTTGATTATATATATACTTTTTTATATAATTGTAAATAAAAATAAATAAACGTGTGGTATCAATAATATGTATATTTTAACTTAAGATCTTTTCGATCGCGCAGCGATCATCATCAGAGCTATCTGAAAAAAATACAGTAATGCATGAAATATAAAATTAAAAAAGTTATAAATTACTTACAAATTGGTATACACAAAATGTAGTATCCAGATGCGTAAGCAAACCGGATCGTTCGTACCTTGCAGCTTCTGGGCGGAAAACAAAGTTCTGCGGTTTTTTGAGTGTGTTCGCTTAAGAAGGCAGGGCGTCGGTCGGACGTGTGTGGGGTCATTCATGTTTTTTCTCAAAACGTCCGTACGTTCATGCGTCAGTCTGACCGTCCCGAAAATCAAGAAACTGCTGTGCAGTAACGGAATGCTTCTGATCAATTTGACATAAAAAACATTATACATATAATTTGAAGAGAAGTTCTTTATTTTTTAACTGAAGTAACTTAACTGTAAATAAGCTGTTCAATTCATTTGGTCGTTCTTGTTTGAGTAAGTCACAAAGGAGACCCCATAAGTATCTGCGAAGAAGATTAGAGTCGATAATATGAGATGAGAACGTTGCCCCGAGGTACATCAAAGCTACACTATCTTTTATCAACACAAATGAGCTCATTAAACCAGGTTTAATGTGGAGTGGTGGTAGATTTCCATTGCCTAGTTGCCTATCCTTTAGAGAACAGACACGTTTTATGCTTATTAATAAACACGGATTTTCGGAGAATTTCGATTTAGGAAAGGATTTTCCGTGATTGTGATACCTAACAGGAACTTGGAACATATTCTTTTCATTCCAAAGTAGGGGAATGGGTACATCTTTCATACCATCATGCACGTTTCAGGCGTACACTTTGTAGTTGGTAAAGAGAAAAGCTTTTATTTTGGCTTTCTTATTGCATATTTTTTCTATTATAAGGACTAGATATATTAAATATCACCATAACCGTATCTACATATTTCTATAAAATAATCTTAAAACCTATGGTCGTTAATATTTCACTATTCAAATTAATTTTAAATATGTGAGGAACATAAGGCAATTTTAGTTTTCAATGATCAGTGGGAAAAACATGAACATATTATATAAATTTACCACGGATTTTAAATAGTTGGAAGATATATCTCTTAAAGTCCTTTTTATGAGTTAAAAGTATGAATGAAAAGTATGTATGAAAAGTATTGGTCACATAGAACGATTGTTCTTAACCGGGGCAACACAGCACGCTAAGTGTGATGCGAAATAACTTTAGACATGATGCCCAGACAAAAAAATTATGAAAAACCTTTTTCACAGGCAGCAAAATCATAAAGCATTTAACATAAACCTTCACCATAAAAATCATCCAGAAACCTATAAAACCCTGAATACATAGTGCCACTTTCTTCAATTTAGCCTAACAGAAACTTATTTTTGCGATGCCTAAAACCAATTATTGTGTGTGCGTGATTTTCATGTATTGAACGTCGGCTTTCCGCAAATGTAGTACAATCTTGTGCAACTTTTTTCTCAGCCTATATTTTCCCAACTCTATATTTTCTTAAAATTAATATTTCATTAATATATTGTAAAATTCAAGTAAGTTTGCCAGTTTGTAAAACATGATGACGTGAACATTGTGTAAAAAAAGCATTAATTTCTGCTTTGGAGCACAGTTCGTACGTGAACCGCTGAAGAATGTTTAAGAATCGTTTGAAGGCCCAGTGTTTTCGGGCGAGCGTTCCCAAGGCTGCTGCACGGCAGGAGGAGGGGGAGGGCCATGAGGGAGCGAGGACGGCGGGGAGGGGGAGAGGGGGGAGGGTGAGGTGATGGGGTGGGGCGAGGGGCGGGATTGATACAGGAGAGGGGCGGGGTGGGGCGAAGTGTGCCACTGGGCTGCAAGAGATGGGCGGGGAGCGGGCGGTTCTTGCGGCAGCTCGCTTGACACGCCCTGATTTATGAGCCGCCTCCGCAGCACCAGCCCTCCCACTCCCCGCTTCTTTCCCGTTCCTCTTCGTCCTTCCCTTCTCGCATCTTCCCTCCAACCCTCCCCCTTCGCCCACGCAAGGGCCACACCCAGACCTCCGTGCTTCGGAGTTATAGGACCTCGTGGGTGGTCCCTGGTGACTTACCATGTCTGATTTCGACTTCACCGAGTGAACACTAATTAATTGGGGCCATGGCGATACTCCTAGAAATAACTACAAACCTGCTGTTTGCAAACGTTGATTTTTGTTAATTTTGTAACCTCGCTAAGAAAGTTGTCCTTCACTTCAGTCCATTTTTCATTGAGAAAAGTCGATATATTTTGAAATGAATGAAAACAATGCACTTTTATTACTACGTAACTTTCACAGAATTATTTAGCGATTAATTTGTGCGTAAAAAATTGTCAATTCGTGATGTAATTGTTGTTATTTATCAAATTTCAAGTAACTTGAATATTATAACATATGAATATATATCTTTTATATATTCATCATCACTTCCAACAAATTTTCTTATTCTATTTCAAATTGTGAAGAATCGTTGAACGAGGTGCGGGAAGTTTGGGGTCAGGTTTTGACCTTCTCTTCCACGTTCCTCTACCTTGCATTTAACACAGGGGTTTAAGCCCCTCTCGGAAAGCGATCCCGTTCATCCCTACTCCTCTGACGAAAAGTGAAGTAATTGAACTTCTTCTCTCGCGAGAATAAGTTTGATTCCCCTCTCACTGATTGACTCCTTGATTCACTGAGTTGGCAAATTGTGGAAGTGGACTCAAAACATTACTATTTTACTATGAATAGACACTAGTATGTGGTATGACACACGAACAATTTAAATTGAATATACTAATACTGTAATTCTGTATAGAAAACAGCAATTATTTCAACCAAACGGTATGCATATCTGCTCTTCATTAAAAAATTCTTTGATCTAACCATACTACGAAATTTATATTGGTCCATCCAAATTTTAAAGTATGTAATTAGATACCAAACAATTTTACTTTCAGTTAAATATCAATATGAAAGCAATGGTCATTTTCATACCTGCCAACCAAAGAGAACCCCAATAGCTACGTAAAGCATAAAGTTAGATGCAAGTATTTTCGTCAAAAGGAACGTATGATGTCTTCTACAATATTCCCCCTTGGTAACTTAGGTATTTTAAGAACGATACAGTACATCCTTTAATTCAAACTGCCCTTCTTTGTCTTTTAGTAACTTCATTGTAATGTTCACGGTTCACATTCTAACTCTTATTTCTACGCAAGAAAATGGTTCCGATGGTGAAATTTTTCCTTAGGCAAAAATTTATGTTCCCAGGAGAGTACCCTTAAGGTTTCCTTCTTGCAGAAGCGACAATATGAATATTTAATGCAGAGAAAGCGATGTGCTGAACGTGATTGACGAAGTGAATGGAATACTTACATACGGAGAGAAAAGTATTAGAAAAATATGATATAACTAACCAAAAATTTAATAAACTATTGATAATATCACATCAGATTTTTAATTTTAGATTAATTTTAGGACGTATTCATGAACTTTATTACCATATCTTCCTTTTTAAAGTGAAACATATTTATTTTTTTAATAGTAAGTTAATTAATATTTCTGTTCTATATTTTATAAATCACTTCCTCCAGGTCATATTTTTGTTGAAATATTATTATATTTTTGTTTTGAAAATACATGGCGTACAAAATTCTCAGAGTTACCTCAGAATTGGTGTAAGTATTTTGCAAATTTGAAACGTTTACGTATTATAGTATAGAGAAAATAGTGTAATGATGATAGACGGTGCTGATTTTTGATAGAAAAACTCATTTGTATCCCTGATCCCGAAAAAGGGTACTAGCTAATTACTTTCTCGAATCCGTAGTGTAGATACAATACCCCTTTTTTAGGTTGTTGATATCCAAAAGATGGTTTTGGAAAAACAAAAACCTCTGAATTTTCGAAAATTGCAAAAGTTTAAAATGACTCAAAGTTTACTATGATGGAATACACAAAATTTCTAAATGAAAGCAGAAAAAAATAGTTGAACCATCATAAAAATAAGTATCTACTGCCAAAATTTATTTTAATTTATTTTTTATTTATTTTAATTTATTTTTTATTTTTTTTTATTTTTTTTATTTATTTTTATTTATCTTTTATTCATTTTTATTTATTTTTCTTATTTTTCATATTATTATCATCATTCATATTTACTTATTTTCATTTATTTTTACTTATTTTCATTTATTTTAATTTTATTTTATTAATTATTTCATTAAAACAAACGTTTCAAATTCGCGGAAAGTTGGTATTAGACAGATAGACTTAGGAATATTCATTTTTGGGAAAGTAGTGCGAACTGTTCTGTCGATACTGTTGTTCACAGTCACTACGCATCATGAGTGAAATTTTTTTAACCCTGAATTTTACTCCCAACTTAACCCTGGGTTCGACATACAACACATTACTTCTTACCTGTTGCATGTGGATATGTAATTCTATACAGAATCACGATTCCTGGAAGTTCTATTGATTGAAATCAATTATTAGATTGATCTACTATAAATTATGAACCTTTTTCAACAAAAAAAATTAACATTTATTTTTATAATCCATATATTACAATTCTATTGATTTTATGTGAATTACTTTTTAATATAAAACATTAAACCACCATACGGGTTTGACTATAAGTTTGTAATCTTGATCGCTGGCTTCTCGGCTGACTAGCAGAATGTTGTCCATGTAACCCTTGATGTAGCAATTAATCGCGTTCTTTTCTAAATTAAAAAGTATTCCAGAATGTTCTCAACGATTGCCATTAATAGGACTTAATCTTCCCACAAATTTAATACGTGGTCGCGACTTTCCCGCGTTTCGTAGAAACACGTACTCGCGACTGACTATATTCAGCTACTTATTAAAAAATCCTACTATCTACAGAGCTATCTTAATATGCATCTCGAAACATGGAGTGTATTTAATTCAAACTTCCAAATATTACATTAATAAAATTTCCAATTACAATTTAATATTACAATTTACGCAAGACCAACCTCTCAAACCTCAAACTAAACGTAAATTCTCGGTTCACTATCATTTACATAACTCCCAGCCTATGCTGAAAATCCGATCGCACCTCACCAACTGCTTACGTGTGTTCCCTACAATAATTTTCTAGAGAATGATTCCCTGCATCCTTTCTAAACGATCACAGCCATCCAAAGCCCTCTTCACACCTTGTGCCCATATTATGTTCGGGGCCGTGTCCATCTGCACAGCGTTATGACACGAAGCATGGAATATTAAACTTTGTTGATCGGAACAACGCGTATTTTTTGACTTCCGATTTTGCAAACAATGCCGCTGGATGCCGATTGTATCATTAACACTAAATCCAAGGTTTTTGACTTATCAGACATGTGACGCGATTCGTCGCCTACGTATCATCACTACATGTCTATTAGAAAATACTGAGGGATTAGGAGTTACGTGACCACCGGTCGCCAAAATCGTTTCAGCAGAAGTCTGCAAAAATGCTTCGATTGCTACCAGCATAGGGAACGGTCTTTTCTAAAATTTCACTCGGCGTGCGACTTTCCGGGAGAGGCAGTCACTTCTGTAATCGACTCCGACAATGGCTCGGGGTGCTAACAGCCAAGAAAGTGGTCACGTCTAGAGATTTACATCATGAATGGAGAGATGCAGAGTTGCCGAGAAGGCAACACTCGCAGCCGCCAGCATTCCGTGTGTCAGTGAGAAGGGGTAGTTTCGTTCGCGGAACCGCACCGCCACCCCTTATGCTAATAATAGTCATGATTCGCTGGTGCTCATAACAATATAGGTGTGAGGTATCACAGCTACCGAAACGCTCCGTTTGAAGCCATTTGACGGACGGGCAACGAGAGCCAATGAGTTGTGGACAGCACTCAAACTGTGGACTGTAGGGCGGAATTGTGCGCAACGCCTGAGGGCCCGTAGCGAGAAACCGTCGCCGCAGCCGCCAAACGCCGCTGCTGATGCCCACTGAGATGCTGGACGTCTGCATCGATGTCGGGCGAGAAAATTGAGCGTTTAGTGCACCCTGCCGGGGTGAACAATCGCGTATTGTAAATATATCAAGTTTAGTTTTAAGCATTTTTTTTGTAAATGAGTAAGTTCAAATCACACAAATGTGTTTCACAGCGTTATGCATGCCACAACCTGAAATCACACATGATTCCATCTCCCCGTTTCGGAGCAGCCTGGCAAACTGCTGTGAGCAACAATATGGGGATAAGTTGGATCGTCCGAGAAGTTAAATTGTCGCCTAAAACAGAGGGATCGCGATGTAACCACTCGAAGGTAAGTTATTCTACTCATATGAGATTACGTATACGTAATTTACTTGTAATAGAACCATTTTTCGGTATCAGGAAGCGACAAAATTAGTATTCCTAGCGAAAAATCAGAACTTTAGTCTACAATATTACATAAATATCTCTCTGCACTATTAATAAGTCAGAAAGTAAACAACTAATATTTGATATTCAACAGCCTATCTTGAAAGATTGCGGAAATAACATTAGCTTTATTGAGCAAAATGGATTTGCGACACTAAGCTAGGTCGAATTCTGAGCATGTCTAGAGGAGAAGTATAGCGGCCGGCTGCTGTGATCGGTAATTTTCCGTGGTATATCCGATCAATACCAGACGAATACCGGAGCAGTACCCTGACAAACGGGCTACGGACCACGCGCGATCTTTTCTTACTCTTCCTTGACTTTTTCTCGCCCTTTACTTACACACACTTACACTCACATGCACTACACTACCACACGCACCGAGAGACCGGTAGGAAGCTTAGATTTTGTCCGGGCTGGGACGGTACCATGCTGGTAGGAGGTATCTGGTTTTGGAAAATCCCACAAGCCGTGTTAGGTCCGCGCCGTACCTCGCCATCCAACGGGGGAAGATCACCGTCCCATCCCGCGATAAAACATACACTACACTTCTGGGACTAATGACCTTAGCTGATCAATCAGTGAATTGAACAAAGTGCCTTAAAGTGAGTATATGAGAAGTGTTCATCACCTTTTTTTAGTTTCTTCGTTTTTTTCGTTCCTTTTATAAACGTGATGATCGGGGTAGAGAAGATAAACTGAGGTAAGAGATTCTATCTCAAATGAAGTGCATATTTTCGATGAACGGAATGTATTGAGTGGGTTAATTCAGGCTTCTGACGTATATAAGTAATAGAAGAGACATTAGCAGCGACTAAGTAAAATATAACTTTTGTCGAATGTCTACCTCTGACAATATGGATTTGTATATGATCTTTATGTATATCTTCTTGTAATTGAAGTTAAATTTCCAGATTTGGAGTTCATGTTGATACTCACACAGCGATGTTTTATGAAAATACTTTTACTGCAAAAATACCAATCCCTAAACTATATTTGTTCCTATTTTACGAACTTTCGTGGAGTTCATTTCCTCATGTAATAAGTTGCACTATGAAAAATTCTTCTCGAAAGTAGAAAGTAAAAGTATAAATACTGCGTATACTTCAGTCCGTCTTTTTCGGCTGTTCCTGTTGCAATTTCACAGCATTTAACACAATAACCTTTTTATTCTGAACCCTGCAATGTGAACAGGAACATTAAATATTTCATGGGAGGCTGGGGCGTCAATTGTTTAAAGGTTGTTAATAAAGAATTGTTTAAAGGTTTAAAGTGTTAAATGACTGGGGCGTCTGATGATATGCATTCGTGACCTTGTCCACGACCCACGCCGCTCATGTTTCTCCATTCCTCCCCCCCCGGCCCACTTCCCTCTTCATCCCCCTCTTCCTTTCTTCCTTGCTTCCTCCTCCGCCCCTCACGTTCTCCTTCGCCTTTCCGGCTCCACTTCCCCAGCTCTCGCCACAATCCACTCCACTTCCTTTCTAATTTCCGCTTCCACCTCCTCCTTCGTTTCCTTGCCTCTCCCTGCCCTCGTTTTCGTCCGTACTCGCGGTAGCTACGTTCGGAAGGTTGCGGCGTCCGATGCTCGGTGACACAGCCATAAGCTACGCCCTTTTTCCCAAAGGCGCGCCCACCCGCCGCGCGCACAGCGGGAATGTTAATTTAGCGCAGAGCAACAGCAAGTGCGGCGCAGGAAGTTGCTGGTTATGAATAGCTTCCATGACTTCGATGGGCTTCAAAGAATTCAGTGCTGTAGAGCAAAGGGAAAAATATTTCTTGTAGGTCACTGACAAACACTCTACAATGCGTAAAATATGAAGGAATTGAAAAAGCTATAATTAAGAGGTCCAAAGGAGACCGGAAGTAGCTGTCAATAAAAAATACCAAAAAGATGTTGAGGAAAAGAAGGAATGATCAAAAAATTTATTGATGGAAACTTTAAACCTCGAACTCATGAAAATTATATTTGTAGAAAATCAGTCAGGAAAGTCTCTCCGCAATGACTCTTCGCTGGTGAGAGTGGTAGCAACAGCGATAGCATCATTTTGGCGCAGCTCGTGATAAAAGGACACGTAAATTTCTTACTCACCACGATCGTAAATGTGCTGGAAGTGTTATTGATTGATTGATTGATTTTTCGTGTTTCCGGGCGCGTCAACTGCTTTGTTCATTAGTCCCGTTAGTGTAGTGCATGCTTTTTCTCAGGAAATGATGGTGATTTTCCCCCGCTGGATGGCGAGATCCGGCGCCGACCTACCGTCGGCTAGTGGGGTTTCCCCCTAACCAGGACTCTCCCACCAGCGGGGCAACGCCCCAGCCGGGACAAGCTCGAAGCTCCCGACTGGTCTCCCGGAATATGTGATAGTGTAGTGCATGTTAGTGTAAGTGTGTATGTAAGAGGAGAGGATAGGACGAGGAAGAGGAAGGACAGATTGCGCACGGTCGGTGGCCCGTTTGTTAGGGTACTGCTCCGGCATTCGCCTGGTGTTGATCGGAGAAACAACGGAAAACTACCGATCAGAACAGCCGGCCGCTAGAATTATCCTCCAGACAGCGACTGAAACCGACCTAGCTGGAAAGCTAGTGTCGAAACTCCTGTCGCCGTCAGGACTCGAACCTCGGACCTCCCGGTCAGAAGCGCTGCAGTGACATCAATTGATGCACTCAGCTACCGCACCCGATCTGGAAGTGTTGTCCCATTCACTTCTTTCCCGGTGATTTGGTTGCTACGAACATAAAAGCAATTTTTAATAGGAGGTTCTGATTCGGCTCTGTAAGGAGAGACGTCCCTGGTGAACTATATTAATTATTAGGATATAGAACAGTAACAAGTTTTTCGGAGAGAAAGACAAAATTATGATGTAATTTTAATGATATATTTTGTGATGCCATACCAGTGGGATATATCACTCTCAAAAGGGTTCAAGTTGGGCCTACGTATTTGATAGTAGGTTCACAAGAACGAGAAAAAAGAACTACCCTGTAGTGATCATTACTTTACCACTCATCGCACGTTGCTCCGCAGTCTTATCAGCTGAAGTTATCGATCCGCGTAGACTACAGGATAGATATTTCCCAGGGCGTGTAAAATATTCCTTCTGTATTCTTAAGTGATTAGCACAAGAAATTCAGTGATTCGACCGTAGAAAATCACTTCAAAATGTAGGGCAAACGTGCGTCAATAGATCCGCGTTCGCCACGGCAGTGTGCTGTGGTGTTTTCCGCGCAGCAAGGTTAACAACTTAGTCTTCCAATGGATACTTCCTTCTCCCCGTTTTGGAAAGTAAAACTCTCCGCTCTTCACACCCTTAATGGTACACAACATCAGTGGCAACTACTACAAAATGCATCTACTTACTGAAAATGCAAGTTTGATTTCACAAAGTAAATGAATTCACCCAACTTCAGTACGATTTAACGTAACTTCAGTAACGATTTAACAACTCACAATGATGCCCACGAACATCATCCATAAAAGAGTTTCCTCCACTCCCAAATGTTTCCCCCTCCCATGAACTCGGCAACGCCTCAGTTAAGCAAAATCGCCAGATACAACTCATTAGAAACATAGTCAAACAAATTCTTTCTCCCTTAATACCCGAAATTGAGAACCTAATAGTAGCAGTCTTTATTACGTCCAACTTTAATTGCTCACGATAATTTCTACAGTGACACTCAATTGGAATTCAAACTGCATAATAAACAAAAGACTATTTCTAACTCATGTTTTACAGGAATATAAGATTGACTTAGAGATACTAACGGAAGCGCATCTTCAACCTTTGTTTAAGTTTTCAATTGCAGGATTTAATATTTACAGAGCAAACAACCCTTCTGATAGAGGTGCTGTATGAGTGGCCATCCTCATCGGTGAGCTTATGGCACATAACCCCCCTAACCACCATTCCCCACATCCGGACTAGACAACACTGCAATTTCTCTGTCCCAAAGTTCAAAACCCGAGATCAACATAATAGGTAAGTGAAAGTCTCCAAACACCCCAAAAGATGCAAATCACCTACAAGTGCTTTCCTCTTCCCCCACCCCAACCGTAGCTATTAGCGATTGAAATGCCCAATGCGTATCCTTAGATTGTAGGTCATCAAACCAATGTAACAGCTCCTACAAAACCAACTCATACCCTTTTTTTCCTTTTCCTTTTAATTTTTTACACGAAACCAATTTTCTAACAGCCAATCCCTGAATCTAATTCATATCACTGCCTGGTACTAATTTTCCTTCTCCCACTCCCCCTCCTCACAATTAAAAAATGCCAAAAATGAAAAAAATTGTGCTTTTATCCAGACAGGTGCTCTTCTAATTTCTTGTGGATTGACCTCTGCTAGAAGGCACCTCCTCTGCGCCTGTTCCTCATTCTCCGCTCCGCCGGACGCCGTCGCGCGGCGCGGTCTAGTCTCGGGGGCCCTCGAGGCCGGCGCCGGCGGCGTTCAGAGGGGCGTCGCGACGGCGCTAATTGGCGGCGCTCCACTACCGCACGCCACCGCCCACCGCCATCGTCAGCGACACCGATGCCGACGCCACCGCCCACCGCCATCGTCACCGCCATCGTCACCGCCATCGTCACCGCCATCGTCACCGCCATCGTCACCGCCATCGTCACCGCCATCGTCACCGCCATCGTCACCGCCATCGTCACCGCCATCGTCACCGCCGTCGCCGCCATCGTCACCGCCATCGTCACCGCCATCGTCACCGCCATCGTCACCGCCATCGTCACCAACGTCGTCACCGACGTCGTCGCCGACGTCACCGCCGTTGTCACCGCCGTTGTCACCGCCGTCGTCACCGCCATCGTCACCGCCGTCGTCACCGCATCGTCACCGACATCGTCACCGAAACCGTCAACGCCATCGTAAACGCCATCGTAAACGCCATCGTAAACGCCATCGTAAACGCCATCGTAACGCCATCGTCACCGCCACTGCCACCGCCACCGCCACCGTCCCACAGATGCCGACACACCGCCCCCCACCGTCGCCACCTTGCGCCGCCGCCGCCGCCGCGTCCGTCTCTGCGCTGGGGGCACGGCGTGGCGCGGGAGCGTGGGGGGGGGGGCGTCCGCTGCCCGCTTAGAGCCGGCGGCGAGGCGCCGCGTGGCCGCGAGGAGGGAGGGCATCGGCTGCCTTGAGGGGCGCGGGGATTGCTGGTAACGAGTGCGTCGTCAACGCTGCAGAACGGACGCTCCACTGGTGCAGCAGGAAATGATGTGTCGCTCTTATTGAAGTCGCTATTTTTGCACTTAGGAGAACTTCTCTAGGAAACGAGAAAGGTGATTTTTTGTTATTATTTTTACTTAGCCCGTGAAGATCCTTTACAGGTTACTTTTAGAACCACTCACTAATTGTCTGATTTAATGTCAACGTATTGTTGTTGTTGTTGTTTTTTTATTATTATTATTATTATTATTATTATTATTATTATTTAGCCATTCCATTCCATTAAGGGCAAGGCCTCCTGATACAGGGAAAAAGAATAAGCAATTCCTGCTTTGTTACAATTCACAATTTACAGTCCTTAGCCCAACTGGATCGGCGTGATCCAGCGATTTTATCATTCTTCTTGTTATGAAATTACACCAAGACAGATGGTGATACGAAACAACAGTATGATGATCAAGAATATGTTAGAGGAACAGAGAAACTCTAAGGACAACGTGGTAAGAAAATAAAAAGGCAGCAGGGAGGTTGAAATAAAAAGGCAGCAGGGAGTACATGGCTACAATTACTCAAAACCGAACCATCTGGAAAAAGCTAAATCCCTAAGACACAAGACAAGAACGTAAGACGACTTAAGAACATGAGACAAGAACGCAAGAAGTTATTTATATAAAAATTGTTTATTTACTTAAAATTGCAATCAAACGTTGCAATTTTATAATATTTTTTGAAAATGTTTCTACGAGACATCAAGAAGAGGAGATAGTTTGTAATATGCATTGTGCACAATTTCGTCCATGATCGATAACAGTCACTTTCACGTTCGATGAGTTATATTATTTTTAATGAGGTTGCGATGTGAAATTATTTGTGTTCACTTTATTAACTGATATTTATTATAAATTTTGTCACTCATGCACGCTACCTACCTTGGAAATTGTCACACTAAAGGAATATCTATCAACACAAGGGGTGAATGGAAATGCATATATGATTAGATTCTTTTAAAATCATGGAATTGTTATTAAATGAGCTAAATGTCCTTACAAACAATCCCAATCCATATACCAAAGCATGCTACTTCATTCTTTCTCTTTCTATCTATGAATTCTATAACTTTTTACATTTTCTTACACCGTTTTATTTCATTGGCCCGTGCCTTTCGTCACCTGTTCATTTGGTCGGCGCGGGTCGTGTACTCTCTCGACCCACCGCGCGCAGAGACGAAAGTCCACCACCGTATTAAAATCAAGTATAATTTACAGGACGTTTTTTTTATACTTTAGAATTTATTACAAATCAGATCACTGATGGTCAGGAACTTCATATAGAAATGTCTAATACTGTACCACAACCTGCAATTCATAGACGTAAGATGAGTTATTTTCACTGTTCAACGTATGAAACACAGAAGAGGGACAATATAGTTATTATCTCGATTTTACTATAATAATTTTATTAATTTTTGGCCAGCCAAATGCATGGAAGCGGTTCTAGAGTGATCACACTCTCCCATACGGTATGCACGTGGACTAAATTCAAAAATTTGGTACCACGACTTCGATGAACTGAGTTTGAATTAAGCCGGCGACCATGCGCGGGAAACTGCCAAGAAGTCGATCTGCGTCATCGTTGTTATATGACCGCTCAACTGGTAGGGCGCCCCGCCACCGCTTTATCGTGTGACGTCCGGGAGGAGGGATATAGGCGAGTCGGGTGGTTCTAATAGACTGCTTTCTTTCGAACGCGTCAACGTCTATGGTCATTAGTCCCGTTTGTGTAGAGAATGATTTTACCTGGGAGTGGTGGTCTTACCCCCACGCCGGAGGGTGAGATCCAGTGTCGACCTACACGTAGCTTGCGGAGGATTTCAAAAATCGGAGAGCTCGGATACAGTCGCTGCAACGGCAACAGTTGTGGACTTCAGCCAACTAAACCGGTAGATATTCACCATATACCTTGGATGATGTATTTTCTTCACCTCGAACGGATCATGCATTACACTACTATGAAGTAGAAAATTTATTGATAAAAAAGCTGGAGTAAGTGACGTTACTCGGGTATTTAGTTACCATTATCATTAATTAAACAGGGATGAATATGTTCTATCAACAATGTAAAAAAAGTACTAGAAATATTATTCATATCTGCAATTCGTCTTTCTCGGTACCTTCCACTCCGCACCGCTCGCTTCAACCAGCCCCGCTCCGTGTGGCACTCCACGCCCGGATCCGTCCTCATTGCTCCGCCCGGCTTAGCTTTTTCTTCCTGTCCACACTTTGCCTTCTCTACTCGTTGAACCATTTCCGCCTCGTTCTCTTTGTCTCGTCCCACCCCGCCGCGTCCCATCTCGCCGTGTCCCACCTCGCCGCATCCCGCCCCCCGCGCCCGCCCTGCCGCGTCCGCGCCCGCCGCGTCCCGCCCGCCGCGTCCCGCCCCGCCGCGCCCCGCCCCGCCGCGTCCCACCCCGCCGCGTCCCCCTCGCCGCGTCCCACCTCGCCGCCTCCCACCTCGCCGCGTCCCACTTTGCCGCGTCCCACCCCGCCGCGTCCCACCTCGCCGCGTCCCACCTCGCCGCGCCCCACCTCGCCGCGTCCCACCCCGCCGCGTCCCACCTCGCCGCGTCCCACCTCTCCGCGTCCCACCCGCCGCGTCCCACCACGCCGCGTCCCGCCCCGCCGCGTCCCGCCCCGCCGCGTCCCGCCCCGCCGCGCCCCACCTCGCCGCGTCCACCCGCCGCGTCCCGCCCCGCCGCGTCACACCCCGCCGCGTCCCACCTCGCCGCGTCCCACCCGCCGCGTCCCACCCGCCGCTCCCACTCGCCGCGTCCCACCTCGCTGCGTCCCAGCCCGCCGCGTCCCAATTCGCCGCGTCCCGCCCCGCCGCGTCCCGCCCCGCCGCGTCACACCTCTCCGCGTCCCACCCCGCCGCGTCCCACCACGCCGCGTCCCGCCCCGCCGCGTCCCGCCCCGCCGCGTCCCGCCCCGCCGCGCCCCACCTCGCCGCGTCCCACCCGCCGCGTCACCGCCTCGCCGCGTCACACCCCGCCGCGTCCCACCACGCCGCGTCCCACCTCGCTCGTCCCACCCCGCCGCGTCCCATCCCGCCGCGTCCCACCTCGCCGCATCCCACCTCGCCGCGTCCCATCCGCCGCGTCCCACCTCGCCGCGTCCCACCCGCCGCGTCCCACCCCGCCGCGTCCCACCTCGCCGCGTCACACCTCTCCGCGTCCCACCCCGCCGCGTCCCAAATCCGCCGCGTCCCACCTCGCCGCATCCCACCCCGCCGCGGCACACCTCAACCCAATCCGATCGTGCTCCTGCGTGCACGGTTACGCAATCCCTAAACACTAGTGTATTGCGGGATAGCATTAAGCCAAATTCATAAAATAACGAAAATGTGAGGGTAGCATGTTGAATTGCCTACCCAACTATGATTTTTCTCAGCCACTCAAAAGTATTCGCGCCATGTTGGATTTAAATCCTTTCTGTTGTATTGGGCTTGCAGGAACAATAATATACCGGCTTTTTCTGTAGGGCGAGTTATTTCGGGCGAAAAAAAAACCAAAGTGGGAGGGCTGGCGTAATTTGCATCCGAATCCTGTGAATTATCGCATTTTTGTTCTCGTGTTTATAAAAAGAGGAGACATGTTTCTTCGACAGTATTTAGAAATATCCTCTGAGCTTCGAGTCGGAATAAGCACTATATTTTCGACGTTATATAGGAATAGAAATTGTCTAGCCACTGCTGTGCGTATCTCAGCAAAATTAGATTTTAAACATTTGCCCATTTAATTGGGGAAAATCTGTGGTGAATATTTTTGATCCACTTAAAATAACTCGCACTTAAAAGCATTGTACTGGAATATCACAGTAATTTTACACAAATGCATTTCTCATCCAATTCAAAACCTCATTTTCGTGCATTCGAAGCAGGAAAGGGCTGTGTTGTGGCTGCTTAGTTCTCGTGGCGTGCGCGGCATGGGAGGGGAGGCCACGGCGGGGACGGCGCTCTCTCCAATCTTATCTGCGACACACGCCCCCCTTCCGGAGCAAAACAACGCTTCGTCTAAGGTCCGTGCCGCGGCCACCGACCCCAGACGCATACCTCCCCCGCCCCGCCCCGCCCCTCCCCGCCCATCCTCACCCCGCCACAGCAACCTCCTCCTCCCCAGAGGGTCACGTCTCGCCGTCGCTGTCCAGTCGCCGCCGTCGCCGTAATTGGAGGAGACACGCTGCGCACAGGGCATCTCCGCCCCCTCCGCCGCAGCAGTCCGCACTGCGTAGAGCAGGGCCTGCGCCGTCCTCGACGTTGGAGGGGAAGTTCAATTGAATTTGAATGTCAATGCGAGTAGGATGCTGCGATCTGCATTTAGATCAGTAGGGCACCAATACTATTCATTTATGTATATCATTACAGAAATTCGTACATTTAATAATTATTCTATTTAATTCTTGTTATAGCACTTTTGATGAGCTTGAAACTGAGAATTAATTTGGCGTGTTAATGATGTCTGTTTTTATAGTGGGGGAGGTGTATAGATGACAGTCATTCAAACACTAGTACAATTAACGAAAATGAGGAAATGAGAGTTATTTGTAACAAACTTGATAGGGCGTTCCGCATGTATACACTCAAAGATAGATATAGAAAAGTATAGAATGCCGATCCGGTGGTGAAGATCACTAAGGTAGTAGTGTCGTAGCGATCTCAGACCGAATGTTTGCGGGTTCGAGTCCCGCCTCGGATATGGTTGTATTTGTGTTCGTCCTTTCACTCCTTATCATCACCATATCGTTTCATCTTCATAGTTACCGTACCGTTAACACAAAAACTGGTCGCTAATGACCTAGATGTTGATAAGACCTTAAATAACAATAAAGGTATAGAACACTCTTCACATCGGCAAAGAACAGAATTTCACGATGACTGTAACCATCACTGCAATCCCCGCGAGTTCATTCAATTTCCGTAACTCTGAGAATAAGTACCGAACTTCTTGATGTGTACCCACCATAAGTATTCGCAGTGCTTGCCGACAGAAAACCATCTAATTTGTTATTGGTGGTGGGAATCTCGGAATCTTAATCACAATGATCCATTCGATCGTTCATTTATACTGTGTAGATACAATTATTCTAAATGAAAGCCGAATTTTCGTTGTCGCCACATCTCTTCCAAGAGTAATTTCCAACGCCTTTTTCTGCCAAAATAATGAGAAAACTTGTGGACGCTGCACCACGCATTCTGAGTGTATGATTACTTTTCCCCTTCGTGATTTAAGTAAAGCAAACTTAGCTGACATGAAAAAATGCTAGAGAAACTGGATGCAGACCAGAATTGTACCCGCAAACGTTACAGCCGTAGATCGTGACGCTACCATGTACACTTTTTCTCTCTCCTATTGCTGCCCTTAGCCAATTTTTTAGCTTTTTCAACCACAAAGCAATAAAATATTAAATTCTTAATAATAAAAAATATAACAATAATAATAACAATGACAATAATAACAATAATAATAATAATAATAATAATAATAATAATAATAATAATAATAATATAGTAGGAAGATGGATCTTTTTAAACTTATTGGACCAAATAGAATCAATCAATGAAGATATCAGGAATTAAGACGTATAATTCATGTAAGACATATACATTTATTTATTGCTTAACGTTTCGCACATTTAGCATGTGCCTTTTCAAAAGCATTTGATAAGCAAAGCATTTGACAATCGGTTGGCAATAAACACAACATTTTTGAGTAGTATAAAAAACAAAGGAATAAATTAATAACAAAGGAATGAATGTTTTAGCCACCAAATTAGACGCCAACTTCGGTATATTTTGCTTTTGAAGTTTTCTTCACATCAATACTTTGTTGCAAAAACATCGATGTTTTTTAATTTTAATTTTTTTTTTAAATAATGGGGTTTAGGCACGTTGTAGAGTAGCGACAATTCACAGCCATATCGTTGTATTGCGTCATCCTCTTCATCACGCTGCACAATTCGCCTGTGCAATCTGAGGGAATTTTAGGTGTTTTTACTTCGATGTTGTATGAATGGAAGTGCATAAAGGGTAAAGTAGCGACACACGATGTTCACTATTGTAAATTTTATTCTTTACATTCGATAATAATTTTTATTAACATGCTACTAACATGATGGTAACTAAACAATAAAATATATTCCTTTTGCATACTGTAATTAAAAATGGATAGGAAATACCATGTTTATTAGTCTATAATTAAAATATCGATGTTTTAAACATCGATATTTTAAAACATGTTTTAATCATCGATGTTTTTCGTCGATGTTTTCATCGATATTGAAAATCTTATAGCGATGTATCGAAACATCAATGTATCGATGGTTTGGTAAAATTTGCCAACACGAACCCCAGCCCCCCCCCCCCGCTTTCTTTTCGCTCCTCACTTTATAAGCCTCCCCTGCGGCTTCATGGAGCGGATGTTCTTCGACGCTTCAACGCTACATCGAACTTCGCTTGAAGAGCCTACGTTGGAACGCTGTTCGGTTCCGGAGCAACTTCGCCAGGAATCATAGTAACTTTTCACGACGTGGGGTTTCTCTTTGATGACGGCACGGCCCCACCTTTTTTTGGAACATCATCTGGAATACGATAACTCGATTCCTCGAGTATTCGGTTGGTATTACTCTCGGCATATGGAACATTGTTGTGGACTCAGTTTGCAAATAAAACATTGCTGAAATGCAATTTGTCTTTAATCCGTAAACCCTTATCAAGCCATCACCTTGCACATCTGTAGTTAACACTGGAATTTTAAAATAATATCCTTGGGATGTAGTTGGATTAATATACATCAATAGAACAGACGAAAAAATCGAATCGATGTATTTGGCTAAATTTAAATTTGCTCAGTTTGAAAAAAGAGGCTAATTTAACTGTCGAAAATATCTTAGATTTAAAACAATTGATGATATTAAGTTTTTTTAAGGTTTCGGGTTGCAACTTGGTAAAGAGTAACAAAAATCCTTACGACATACTTATGAGGGTAGCAATACGGGAGGTAACGAATAACTTACGGGAGGTAACGGGAATAACGAATAGCAATACGGGAATAACGAATAACGGGAGGTAACGAATGTCATTCGCGTCAATCTTCTCACACTTTTATAGTTAGCAAAATGAATCTGTCGATTTCTTCCTGGCTGGAAGGAGCACGGTTAGACAAAAGAGCAAGAACCTCAATGGAGTCTCTTTTGAAGACTTAGCGTTTTAATTTCCATACAAAATATTTCGCTTCCCGACAACAATAATGTCCGTCAGCTGGTAAAATTCTTAGATTCTCTCAGCTAATCATACTTCTCTAAAAATGTGAAAAAAATTAACTCCAATATGGTGAAGAATAAAACACAAGAAACCCTTAAAATTGTCACAAGATAAATACAACAAAAAGCTTAATTATGCTGAAATATATTATTCTGTTATTGTTCAATTACCCACAACAATTGATCGATCTATAACCATCTATGCCCATAAGATTAAATGAAAAATGATAAAGGATAAAATTACTTCTCTGACAATATATCAACACAGGTATTTTTTCTTTTTCTTTTTAATTCTTTAACGTCAAAAACAGTTAAAAACTGTGTGTGACACGCTACGGGGATAAGTTAATTCTGTGCACGTTTTCATAATTCTGTGATCCCTACCCTAAGCCACATACTACTTGCATTTCGAAAACACAAAGAAATGGGCGTTGTTTTGCGAGGATTGTTAACAAAACATTCGTTCCAATGTAATAAATCTATTTTCAAGAGTATATTTAATATTTAATAAGGGTTTATATATTATTTTCAAGGGTAAATCGGCTATAAATTTGGGATCTTATCCTTCAAAATAACCATTGTGAAGAAATAATACTTACTGCCGAGTCAACATAAAGAAAGATGATTTGAATAACTATTTTCCACTGAATTCTAGAAGACGTATGCAGATAATGTAGTTACATTTGTGTCCAGAAGCAAAACAAGGGACCATCTCAGAATTTGATCAATGGATCAGGTAAACTGGACGAAAAACCTGATCGAGATGGAGGTCATTGACCCAGAAGCTGCGGTACAATAATTGTTACAGGTTTTTACAATTAAAGAGTTCAAATGATATATAATACATTAAATATCTCCGTTAAAATTAATATTACTTTCATTTGAATGCTCAGTATAGTCACTAATTGAATAGAAACAGTTACGCAGCAGAAACGATTTTACTTGGGATTTAAATTTTTATATCGAATTTAATCGTTTAATATCATCTGGATAAGTGTTGTAAAGTAATGTTCATGTATTGTATGTGAATTTTTTGTATTGTATGTGATCTGTTGATGCTGTCACTTTATGAATATGATTACTACGTCGAGTGTTAAAGTTACAGACATCGGGGTTTTCTGAAAATATATTCCCGCCCTTAAGCAAGTCATTTTTGACAAAAACCACTCATTCATAAATTAACAGACAAGGTAAAGGTAAAATTCCTAGATTAATAAAGAGAGGCTTGCAATAACCACGTGGGTGGGATTTGGTTATTATTCGTACAATTCTTTTTTGTAATCTAAAAGTCTGAGAGCTATAAGATGTATTTCCCCAAAATATTATGCCAAATCTCAGGTGGGAATGAACATTCGCGAAATATACACAACAAGCCGTAGGGAGGCTGACTGAATTTGAAAGAATTCTGAACGCGTATCATAATGAACTCAATTTTGTGTTCAATTTATTTAAATGGACGTTCCATTTGAGGTTTGATTGAGTTGAGCGACCTAAAAATGTTATTATTTTAACATCAGTGAATGGCACACCTTTCATTTTCAACGGAGTACAGAATTGTTTAGTTGAGATGGAAAACTGCTTTGAAACCGTTTTCTTTCCGTTTTCTATTAATTTGTTATGTCGAAACCAATTTGAAACATCTGATATTATACTATTTACAGTTCCTTTATTGTAAAGAATATTCGCATCTTCCGCAAACAGAACTGTTCCAATATTCGTATTACCCGTAAAGAGTTCCAAAGTAATTGAAGCTAAATATGAAATACGTAATGGGTTCTTATGTACGAAACCACTAAGACATAATTTTGAAAAGTACAGAAACGATAAAATTGAGATTTTTCACCAAGTTTAGTTTCATGCAATCCGCAATATATGTAGACTTGGAGGCATGGAAAAAGGTACTCTCCTTTCCTTTCATCTTTTGCATATTTCTTCTTCTTCTTCTTCTTCTTTTTCTTCTTCATGATGCCTCTTCCTTCCTAATATTTCTCTAACTTCCTCCTTCTCCTCCCCCTCAACTCCCTTTCCACTTCCTTCTTTGCCTTTATTCTTTGCATCTTCATCCGCTCCTACTATATCATTTTCAAGAGTACTATATACATAACATTTACACAGCAGAAAAAAATCCGTCGTATTTTGTTTGCCATAAATTGGGACATAGTGGGGATTTCTAATTACATTTTATAAATTCTCCTTTTTACTTATCTAGAATTATCTCACTTCTAAACGGTCAATTGATATAAAAAATTAAAAGATTCTCGTTTATCTATATTGACAGGAAATTTGGTCAGATCTGAATATTTTATTGGTACTATTTGACTTGGAAGTTGTCAAGAGTTTTGTTTTTGCAATAATAGAATTTTCCTTTAGATATTGTCATTAACAGGGGGCTAATTTTGATGATCTAAAACATCGCCAAAAATAATCAATAAAATGCCCAAAACGCAAAGAAAATTGACGTAGAAAATGAGATCAAAACCAGTTCGGATGAACAACTCAAGCTGGATTGTTACTGCTGTAATCGAGGCTTCTATTCGTTCAAGTGCACTCAGCTTCACAACTTTAGGTTTGGACTGTTCTTTTCCAGGAAATCTCAGTCTTTAGTCATCGCGAAATCGGCCGAACCGACGATGGCGCTGATGGGCGTTAAAGGAACCTTAGATTACAAACAACAGTTGGCATTACAATTTCTTAGCGAAGAAATCGAATAGGCTATTCAGGAATTCTGTGGCGAACATTTGTTGCATCTCGTAAATATTATCTGAAGAAAGTACCATTAATATGATATTAAAATCGATGAATTCGGCGAAAATGTATTAAAAATGACGGGAAAATTAAAAAAGACTTTAAATCGAAAAATGCAACAAAAGACATAAAAAGGGTCATTTCTTTTGGTCATAACATAAAATTAATTTCTGTACAAAACGGCATTGTCCGAAGGTGAAAAGAAAAAAATGACATTTCAATAAAATACTTTCCCTAGTCATTAATATGTATCAAGCTTCTTGTTCACTTGAACAGCAAGTAGAAGCAAGTGTAAAATTTTACTTCCAGCTTTCATGTTTGCTTGGTCCATTTAGAGAGCGCAGCTATCCGGAAGGCCAGTTTGTTGGCCCGCGGCGCGTTTCCGCGTTCCGTGCCCTCCGCGCCCACTCCCCGCCACTGGCCCCGCTCCGGCCGGCCCCTGTCGCAGTGGCCGCAGCGAGCGAGAGGGCGCCTTAAGCCCCGTGGATTACGCCCTGTTTCGCGGGCGCGTGCCCGGCATGACGCCCAACAGACGCCTGCCCCGGCGACGCGCCTCACAGTGGGCGCCATCTCGCTACGGAGTAGAGAGAAAGTTATGTAATGCTGTGTGAAGAAACAGCAAAGTTTCGGCAGAAAAACACATTACAGGGACCTGGTAATGGATAAAGAGAGAAACTAAATTTGGAAAAGAAATCCTCTATCACGTGATGTAGACAGAATCCATTTTTCGCAGGTCCCAACAATCGAATGACAGCGAAACATCCGTCACACAGTCTGCCTACCTACATGTTCGCCCGTCTGCCTCCCTGTCAGTCTGCCTCCCTGTCAGTCTGCCTCCCTGTCAGTCTGCTTCTCTGCCTCTCTGCTTGTCTGCTTCTCTGCCTGTCTGCTTGTCTGCTTGTCTGTCTGTCTGTCTGTCTGTCTGTCTGTCTGTCTGTCTGCGTCTTCCTACAACTGCAATATGGATGTACGTTTTGTTTTCTTAATGAAATCTATTTTTTAAAGATACATTTTGAAACAAGGTTATGTGCAATGTTTCGGAAATGAGTTCTTTTTGTGTAATTTTGTGTGAAAATACGAGCGAGAAAGTGCGTTCTGTTTTTGCACCATTACGTTTCTCGTCTATGAATATTTCTCTCTTCACCTTCTACCTCCCCCTCTTCTTTCGCCCAATTTTTATATTTTAAAGTTTCAGTGTTGAAAATGTTACACTATACTTCGTTTTCATTAAAAGGGGAGCTGTTTGAAATATTTCTTTCATTAGGATATGCGGAATTCTTTTAAAGCTTAGAAAATACTGCAAAATTTATATTATGAAATGACATGGAATACTGTACGTGGTCAATACAGGGGCTACTGGTATATTTTTCTATTCAAAGCACCAGAACTTAATTTTTCATTGTTAACAGTTTGTAGTCGAAAGTTAAGTTTTATTTCCGGTGGTGTATTTTTAATTCTTGTTTCCATGGACTGAAGAAATCTCTATGTAGACATTACTTTCGTGACTGTTATTTCTTATAATCAGTTTTGCTTTTCATTCTGTTTTTATGATTTATAATTTTTCACACTTTGGAAGGTGAATCGATTGTACGACTTACGTATGCTTCTTTAATGCGCCGCCATGATTTTCCTCTACTTTCCATTTCTTTCGTGCTATTATTTTTCTAACCTCTTATTCTTCGATATTCTTCTTATGTTTCGATAGAAAAAGTGGTCTACATGCAGCACATTACTAATGAAGTACTTTTTCTTTTTATATGAGTGAATCCGAAAAGTGAATGCTAAATAAAATTACTATGTTAAAAGACAAAATATAAAAAGAACAACCTAAGCGCTATCCAACTCAAATGAAAGGTCTCGCTGTATATTAAATATTACTGCTGGACTACGCAATACGAGTTCATTAATATTTTCATTCTCGTTTCATATGTAAAAAGTAATTAGTGATGACCTCTAAGTGTAAACTATTTTAGGATCGGTTGGTGTGAACTTCATTTCTCAGAAATTGTACTATTTTTATAAGCATGATATGTATAGCAGCTATTATTTAAAATAACAGAAGACTAACTGTAAATGTCTCAATGCACCTTTGGTGATTTGCAACACATGTGAGGATCACTTGCTTCATGTGTTTGTAACATTGATTTTGTTCAAGAGCTGAGTAATGATACAAAAATAATTTTATTATTCTCGAACATTCAGGTGATAAACATTTTTTTTTTTTTTTTTTATTTAATTTTATTTTAGGTCACTTTATAACTACATTGGTCATCAGTGATTTTAATTTCTATTTTTAATTTTAAACCTACATCACAATCATTATTTACATCATCACATATCGTTGTTTACTTACATCACAAAACATTATTTACCTACAAGACATATTATTTTCACATATTTCATAAGTTATTATTTACTTACATATTATTTATGTACATCACCCAACATTATTTACCTACATCATCTATCATTATTTACATCATCACATATCATTGTTTACTTGTATTACAACTCATTATTTACATATAACATAATTTCACATACTTAACATGTTATTATTTACTTACATCACATAATATAATCAATTATCCTTTATTTTGTATACAACTTAGATAAGGTCATATTTTTTTGTTCTCTTTAAGTAATCTAATGTTTTTTTGCATCCTGTTTCAGTATTTAAACATGCTTTAATGCTTTTGGAAGTTTGGATTGGATTCTTTCTGATTCGAATTCTTGGCATTCAACTAAAAGGTGTTTGACTGTCCAAGCTGAACCACACTTTTCACACTTGTTTCTCGTTTCTTTTGTAATTAGATGTATGTGTGTCAAATTTGTATGACCTATTCTTAGTCTATCTATTGTCACTTGCTGTTTTCTTGATGTTGACCATGTGAGTGGCTTATCAAAAACGGATGGTCTGATCTCCCGTAATTTATTTGAGTCATTTTTTTTCCAGCTGGAGTCCCAGAAATTCTTCATGTTGGTGCTAACATAATTCTTAATTTCTTCTGGGGTTTATTGCCATAAGGCCTGATGACTTGGGATCCATACTAGTTCTATACTATAATTCTTTGTAGTTAGCCAAATAATTAATTCTTGGATCTCCTTGATGAGTATGTTAGAGTTGCTGGTGTTTCTTATTGCCATAAGGGCTGATTTAGAATCTGAAAATATTACATGTTTATTATTTATTATATCGTCTCTTATTAATTGGAGTGTTTTTAGTATAGCTATTGTTTCACAGGTAAATACAGAGTAACTGTCATAGAGTCTGAATCTGTATATTCTATCATTAGATACTATTGCACAGCCTCTTCTTTCATTCAATGCTGACCCATCTGTATAATATGTCTTGTAATCTGAGTATTTGTTTTTCACCTCTAAAACAAACTTCTAAATATTTCTTTTGGTGTGGTACTCTTCTCGTATTCTGCAAGTTCCATATTTACTCTTATTATGATGTTGCTCCAAGGTGGGTGTGCTGGTCTTTTCTTAGGTATGAGAGGAGGGACTTTCATCTTCAGTTCTTCAGTGTAGAGATAATTTCTAACATACAGAGGCTTGGGTGAACTTGGACGTTTTAGGTATTCTACTTCTTTTGTGTTTTTTTTCCAAGAGTACTCGTATGTATCATTGACTTGATTATTCGCTATCAGTTTGTTTGCATAGAAAATTACTAGTTCCTTTCTTCTCAACTGAAGTGGTAACATGTTGGTCTCAACTAATATACTAATAGTAGGACTAGTTCTAAAGGCCCCTATGCATAATCGTAACGCTGTATTTTGTATACTCTCTAATTTATTTAATAAGTCTCTTCCTGCAGAATCATACAGTATACATCCATAATCTACTTTAGATCTTATTAAGGCTTGATAAATTTGTATTAGACATTTTTTGTCAGCACCCCAATTTATTGCAGATAGAACTTTTATAATATTTATTCTCCTAAAACATTCTGTTCTTAATTGCTCAATATGATTCTTCCACTTCATCTTCTTGTCAAACGTCATTCCTAATATTTTACAGATGGGACCTCTTTAAGAATTCTGTCATCCAGTTTTAAAATTACATTATTGTCAACTTTCTTCCTAGAGAATACTATATATCCCGTTTTGGTTTTGAAAATTTAAAACCCGTTTTTCTGACCACTTTTGAAGATTGTTCAAGGTGTTTTGGATAAGTTTGGCTGTGTGCTGAATATTTATTCCAGGGCATATAATCGTTAAGTCGTCTGCAAATAAGAAACCTTTACAGGTTTTGGTATTGCTTGAAATACTTCATTTACTGACCAGGAAAAGTAACACACTCAGCACCGAACCTTGGGAGTCCTTTTACTAAGAAAGTTCTTAATAAATGCCAAGAATTTCCTTTACATTGTAGTTCTCAAGTATTTTTATTACTCTATGCTTCCACACCATTTCGTAGGCTTTCTCTATATCAATAGTAACTGCAATAGCATGACTGTTTTTGATAAAAGCTTCACATATCTCTGCTTCTAGATTTATTAGGTAGTCCATTGTTGAACGCGATTCTCTAAATCCAAATTGTAGTGGTGATAGTATATTATGTGCCTCCAGATACCATCTAATTCTTCTGCTGATAATTTTTTCCATAATTTTACATAAATTGCAGGTCAGAGATATAGGTCTGTAGTTGGATGGTGAGCTTGATTCTTTGTCTGGCTTTAAAATAGGGATTACAATAGCTTCCTCCATGCATCTGGAAATATCTGTCTTTTCCATATAAAATTATATATATCTAAAAGGTACAATAATGCTTTGTCCGAAAGTTGTTTTATTATTACATTTGGTAGACCATCTGGACCTGGGCTTGAATTTCCTATTTGAGAGAGAACTAGAGCCAGTTCATGTCTTTTTATTTCATCATTGATGTGATTTGAATTATCTTCTGTATCAAATATCCTGTTGTTTTCTTCCATCACCTTGTATTTCAAAATTTGCTGTTATAATTGTTGGAATTAGAATTTGCTGCAAAGTTTTCTACTAGAAGCTCTGTGGTGTATGAGGTTCCAAATGTAATTTACCATCAGCATCTTCTAACACTATTTTGTCTGGTACATACTTTCCACTTTTTATGTATTGTATTTTCTTCCATACTGTTGAACTATCTGTCTGTGGTGTTATTGTTGATATAAATTTTTGCCAAGTTTTTTTCTTACTTTCTTTTAGTGTTCGTCTGGCGTGTGCTCTCTTCTTCTTGTATTCAATTTTATAAATGAAATCAGGATCATTATGTGCATTCTTTTTGTACAGTCTTTGAGCTCTTTTTGATTCAAGTACTGCTTGAGCACATTCCTTATTCCACCATGGCACATATTTCTTTCTGCGCTTCCTGATGATTTGGGATTGTTTTATTTGCTGCGTGAAGAATAAGTTTAGTAAATGTCGTTACAAGCTCATTTACTGATATATTTATGGTATCAGTTAATTCTGGCATCTCTGTGAGGAATTATCAATTTCTTCTCTGAATACTTTCCAATTGGCTTTATCGAATAGCCATCTTCTTGTTGATGTTATATTGTGTTCTGGAGCAAGGGCTTCCATAATTCTTATTCTTATTGGAAAATGATCACTGTCATATAATTCCTCCAGAGCATTCCATTCCAAAGTTGATGCTATTTCATTTGAGGCTATAGACAGGTCGATATTGTTGATAGTCCATTGCTACTGTTGAAATGTGTAGGTTGAGAGGTATTTAGGAGAATGAGGTTATTTCTATTTTCCAGCCATTCTGCTATTATTTTCCCTCTATGATCATTTTATGTGATCCCCAGTACATATGGTGGCTGTTAAAATCTCCTAATATAATGAATGGTTTTGGAAGTTGATCTGACAGTTTGTTTAATTCTTCTTGATTAAATGTATATCTATTTGGTAAATATACATTACAGATTGTTAATTTGGATGGAAATTTTATCCTGATAGCTACTGCTTCTATATTTGTGTTCAATGGAATTTCTTCAGGTAGAGTAAATATTGAGGCATATATTCTACACCCCACTGGCTATTATTGAGTGACATCTGTTTTGTAAAAGTTACAATACCCTCTGATCTGGGCACAGTGGTCATTGGAGAAATTTGTTTCCTGCAGGCATAGACATATTGGGTTGTATTTGTTTATTATACTGATTAATTCATCAATTTTTTTTCCTTTTTTAATTTCGTCTGTGTATTCTCTTACTATTTGTGTTATATTTTGATTGCCTTGAGTTCTGTCCATCAGACTACTAAATTGATCTATATTAATAGGGTAACTTTTTCCTACCTTAGTTAAATTTATTTCTTTTTCAATTTCTTCCCACACTTGTTCCCTTGTCCTGTTGTCTATGTGTTTTGGTTTCTTTTTCTTTTTATCATGTTTTATTTCCTTCCATTCATCACTTGATGAGTTGCTTCCAATTTCTTCCATATTCTGTTTTTCATCTTCAAGGTTATTAACATCAGGAAGTTCAAAACTGGAGGATTCTGTCACTGAATGCCCCCTTTTAACTCCTTTGGCGTTTTCTTCTGTGTCTACTTCCTCTGTTCCTAGTGTTGTTTGTATTTGCTCAATGATCTCTTGTTCTTCTGTCTTGTCTATTCCTAGTTTTGTTTGTAGTTGGTCTGTATTTTCTTGAACTTCTGTTTTATTGTTTGTTCTGAGAGTTGTTTGTAGTTGACCTGAATTGTCATGTTCTTCTGTCTTGTTGTTTTCCTTGTCCCTAACCTCACAAGTAGTTTTATTATTTTGGTTGATTACATTATTTGGGCAATTCTTAGCAACATGACCTAGATTATTACATTCAAAGCACTTTAAGGTACTCTCACTGGAGATGTAAATCCAGTAGTTTGTTCCTTCATAATTAATCTGTATAGATTCGGGGAGTTTATGTTCATCTTCTGGTGCTATGTACAACTGTCTTCTAAAACTTAGTACATGAGAAAACCCAGGGTCATTCATTCCAGTTTTCATGAACCATATAGGGGATACTATCTTTACATTTAATTCCCTGAACTTATCTTCTATTAGTGAGTGAGGATGACTGGACACACATTGGACAAGACTATTCTTTTGTTTCTTGTAATCAATGGTTTAATAACTAGTTTGTGTTTTTAACAATTATTTCCTTCTTGTTGTTTATGAGGTGGTCTGCTGTTTGTTTGGAGTCAAGGTAAATACAAACACGAGCATTAGAAATACGTGAGATAAATCTTATTGTGGTCGGTTTGGTTATGTTCGACATGGCTAACAGATATTCTCTTATTTCTGCTCCTTCTATAGCTTCAATAATAATGGCCTGATCTTTTTTCGGGAACATTATGTTAGAAGTCACGTTGGCGTAGCTTTTTACTTGAGAGTTACCGTTGGATTGAATAGGCATAGCTAATTGTTCATACCTTGTATTTTGCTGGTTCGGTGATAATACTTGCATTTCCTCTCTCATTGACATCAAATGAGATGCCTCCTGCCTTTGGAGGCACTCTCTTCCTCAAATTAATGGTTCAACACTCGGAACGTTGATTCACTTTTCACTCGTTGAACTCACAGCACACAGCACACAACCGCACTGCTCCAGGCTCAAGCGCCGAATGGATAAAAAATTGTAACAGTATATTTTACGCATTTTATTTCTTAAGAGTAACTTGAAGAACTCGGGATCTTTGAACAACTGATCGATTCATTGACGTTTCCAGGCACGTGCTGATATGACTCTTTAATGTAGTGATTCTTTTTTAAGGTCACTTTGTAACATTTTAGTCATATAGCGATGACTGTGAGTTTTGAACTATATGGGGAACTTCATGAAGAACACGTTAAGACAACACAAACACACATCTATGCCCGAGGCGAGATTCGAACCCGCGATCTGCTGGCCCGAGACCGCTACTGCACTTCTGTCTTAACGATCTCGGCCATGGGACGGGCGTGGTGATTACCTCTCGCTGGATGCTATGTTTCCTGCGCCATCTACATGTCAGCTGGCAGGGCTTTCCCTCTTCAACTTTCTTCCCCAGCGGAGCACCCACCCTCAGCCGGCTGAAGTTCTCGTTTCCGATAGGTTTGGTAGTGTAGTACATGATCATGTGTGTGTGTATTTGTATGTAAGAGGAGAGGATTAGAAAAGGAAGAAGCAAATACCACGCGCGGTCCGTGGCCTGTGTATTAGGGTACTACTCAAGCATTCGCCTGATATTAATCAGAGAAACCAGGAACAGTACCGATAAAAGGAATCGTCCGCTATATAGCTGGTGTCGAAACCAATAGATTGATCATAATTGGCACAATAATATTATTGATATTGCATATTGATATTGCATATTGATATTGCATATTGATATTGCATATTAATACTGCATAATAATACTGCATATTGATACTGCATATTGATATTGCATATTAATATTGGATACTAATATTGGGTACTAATATTACATATTAATATTAAATATTAATATTAAATATTAATATTAAATATTAATATTAAATATTAATATTAAATATTAATATTAATATTTAATATTAATATGTAATATCAATATGCAGTATCAATATGCAATATCAATATGCAGTATCAATATGCAGTATCAATATACAGTATTAATATGCAATATAATATTAATATTAATATTACTTTATTAATATTCCAACTTCACTTAATATTTCTGGCGATGGCCAAGCCTATATAATATAACGATTAAGAATTTTTGTTTACAAGGCAAATGAAAGTACAACTTTCCAGCTTTCTGAAATTTTGCTGTATATTGTCTCTTGTTGCATATTTTATTTAATATTCATTTATTACTTTCTCATAAATGTAGTATGTAATATTCGTAATATAAGTAGGACCTACATAGTATAGTAAGGCTCCGAAAAATCTATGTCGATATTTTGAGGGACATTCACTTTTTGTGAGTGCCTCGCACCAAGAAAGTGTTGGTTTTTGCGTAATTATTGTTTTGCCCTAAGACGTTTAAAATATTTCTTCTTTACCGGATATTCCCTGATCAATCTGGTCACACTCAAATATCTGCGAATTTGACACATCTTTTAATTTTGGGCACTTTACTTGAAACCTTTAGAATATTCTTAACTTTTTCCCCAAAAGGCCTCTACAATTTTTCCTTTTCATTTTTCCATAACGCTTATAAAACGAATCAGGTCCAGTTTTCACTAATACATTACTGCAACAAAACTATATAATATCAATCTCATTATGTATAAGCTAGACGTCATATCCATATAAAATGTTTATCATTCCAAAACTTCACACCCATTTATATAGTATTTTATTTTATAACACACTGCCGAAAACCCACCGTCACAGTCACTGCCTCTTGCTCCATCGAGTGCCGTCGCCGCTTCCTTCCCTCTTTTGTTCCCCAACACGCAGCCTCGTAAGTTGTTTTGTTCCTGTGCTAGCGTTCTGCTGGAAGCATCTTGCTAGGGGTGTGTGTGTATACCAACGATATTTGGCCAAGGCGAGTTTCAGGGGTGCTTACAGATCCACGAAAAGCGTGAATCTAAGTGCAATACACAAACGTACGTCACACATAAAAATAAAGTTTGGTAAAAAATACTTTTTTCTACAATTTGCAGCAAAATCATAGTGAATGTAAAAATGTTTAGTAATATCGTTCACGCCTATTAGTTTTTGCTCAAATAATACAATCAAAGTTGATTACTGAAAAATCAACTCACAAATTGGTTTTTAAAAAGTTAAATTTATTAGCAAGAGAAAATTACGACGGTATGTATAATCGTTAAATTGAATAAAATGTTAGTCTAACCGATACGTCAAATTACGTTTACTTAAACTTACTTAAAGAATCCCATCAATTTGTTTGAAATGGGAATATATTTTTTAATGTATTTCTACTATATTGTCAATGATCTTAACGACTCTGTACTCTGTACTACACTAACTACATGATTACGAAATTAGTAACTAGTGTTCAACACCGAGCTCGAATTTTCTTTGTTGTAATATTGCAAAGTGAAAAAGTTAATATTCATTATCATTCCCAGATTAGTATCATGTTTATAACATTAACATCTCCAAACTGCTGATATTCGTATGATCAATCAGACGTATCGAATATGTGGCAACGTTCGCAGAAGCCCCATCAACTCTATTTCCAATAATACTGTTGTTAGTGTATCACGTATAACGTCACATCATAAGAAGTTGAATTTTAGTATTTGAAAATTGCCGATAAATATTAGAGATTACGCAAGTTTCTAGTGCCTAATGCCAATTTGAGGTTTTCTACAGATATTTGAAAATCGACAGTTTAGATAGTACCATCGATTATAATCAACTAACCATCGATTATAAAAAAAGGTATGACATGAACCAGTGTTCGTTTCCGACTCAATATTCTCGTAGTTACGGCTGACGTAATGTGCATCAGTCATGTCCTCCTCTGGGAGCCATTTATATCATATATGAACCATTTCCATTTTCTGAATGCGGCCAAGCCCAATTCAGAAGACCATGATGCATTTGAATGTAATTCTCGTTTTCAAATATGAATTGGTATCAACTTCATTTATTATATCGTCAAATATTAATGGAGTGTAATGTAAGTTTGTGTGAACTGGGAAGACTATTTTTTAGAAAATTTTCAAACTAATATTTTTACATTAGCCCCTAACTTCGAAAAAAGAAGAAAGATTGTAAACGTGTGCCGGAAAACGACGATTTTTCGACAAAAAACGTTTATTGCCGAGGTCTATTAACGGAAAAGTGAATAAATGTAATTCCTGTATGTAGTAAATTACTTCTAACAATTTAGGTTGACCGAATGCATGTTCTGTGGGTCCTTGATAGCGAAAAGTCGATTGACGGCAAAACGTCCGTCCGTCATACTTCCGACCGGCATTCGTCCGTCCGTTAGACGTCCGACCGGCATTCGTCCGTCCGTTAGATGTCCGTCCGTCCGTCTATCCATGCGCCTATCTGCCTGTCCATCTTTTGATAAACTGTCTGTGGTTAAGGCTAGCGTTTTCACAGATTAGACGGTATTCCCCAAAATTTATATTTATTTATTTATTTATTTATTTATTTATTTATTTATTTATTTATTTATTTATTTATTTATTTATTTATTTATTTATTTATTTATTTATTTATTTATTTACGTCAAAAAACAGTTAAAAACTGCGTATGACGTGCTATGGGAAAAGTGAATTGTGTGCACATTTTCAAAATTCTGTGATCCCTACACTAAGTCATATACTACTTAAATTTTGAATTTTGAAAGGGAGAAAAAAACAAAAACTCGCATATAATAAAATCTATTTTCAAGGATAAATAAGCAATAAATTTTGAATTTTGAAAGGGAGAAAAAAAACAAAAAACTCCCACTTTCCGATCGATTAAAGGAAACTCGAGGTTCCGCGGGTAGAAAACGGATATTTTGATTTTGGGGGTTACTTTACATTACGTATCAATTACACTTTCAAAATTGCTGCAAATTTTGTTATCAAATAGCGTAAATGACGCTTAAAAGAACCGTGCAGGTCTCATTTTCGTTGAAATTCCTGATTTTTCGAAAATTGCATAAGTTGGAAATAATGCGAGAAAGTGTGGGCTGTTGGAGCACCAGTAGTTTACATTTTATACTTCACTGAATAAAAACAGTATAGCTCTATCGTAATTTTTCCTCATGTTAATATACAAGTCTTCTTAGATTTTGTTGTTGACATATCATTTCATCTTTCCATTTGTTATATTTATTTTGAAAAAATCAGACTCTGAAGATTAATTGAAAATATAGATACAGAAAGATACAGCATTAATTTTTATTTAGACGAATATAATTTGGAGAACAATCATTCAAAGGAAACTGAATTTTATTATTAAACTTGTCGTTTCCTTTTTTAATACCTTTTACGCCTAGAAGTATCGGAGTTGCATTGTTAACTGTGTTAAATTCGGATTTTAAATTATTAAAATCACATGAAGTTAAAAATTCCGTTGACATGGGTACACACCGTTGCAGCCAGAACTCCCGGAACCGGGAGCGGTAGCTCAGTGCACCAATTGATGTCACTGCAGCGCCTCTGACCGGGAGGTTCTAGGTTCGAGTTCTCATGGCGGTAGGATCTTCGACACTAGCTTTTCAGCTAGGTCGAATTCAGTCGCTGTCTGGAGGAGAATTCTAGCGGCCGGCTGCTCTGATCGGTAGTTTTCCGTGGTTTCTCCGATCAACACCAGGCGAATGCCGGAGCAGTACCCTACTAAACGGGCCAAGGACCGCGCGCGATCTGTCCTTCCTGTTCCTTGTCCTATCCTTTCCCCATACACGCACACACACTTACACTAACATGCACTACACTACCACATATTCCGGGAGACCGGTCGCGAGCTTAGAGCTTCTCCTGACTGGGGCGGTGCCCCGCGCTGGTGGGAGAGTCCTGGTTAGGGGAAACCCCACTAGCCGTCGGTGCCGGATCTCGCCATCCAGCGGGGGAAGATCACCGCCATCTCCCGCGAAAACAACATGCACTACTCTAACGGGAGTAATGACCAAAGCAGTTGACGCGCCCGGAAACACCAAAAAAAATCAAATCGAATCAAATCTGAACCCCCTGAGCGACCAAGCACACGAGGCCCGCGCTGGCCACGTGGCGCCTCGCGGTGCGCCTTGTGCGCCCCCGACGCCGCGGCCGACGGCGTCGTTAATAATTCGCCTGGCGGCGGCGCCTCCCCTTCAATAATGCAAAGGTGCGCCGCGCGCCGCGCTGCGATAGCTGGGATTGCCAGCAACGCGCCCTCCCTCCCACCTACGGTCTCCTCAGATTCCCGTCTCCCCGATTCCGTGCTCGTGCACCACCGCACCAGCCCGCCTCTATACTTCGATTTAAACACAGTGGCACTTCAAGGTCACGAATCGGACGGAGAGGCAGACACATTACCCAATCGGTAGCTTCAATACGCCTTAACGGTGTAATGAACGCCTTACCTAATTGGAGCTCCCGATTGGAGGACACTGTCTCCCTCTCCTTTTATCTGATGACCTTTAAGTGCCATTTTGTTTAAATCTGAGAATAAATCTTTCCAATCGTCGCATCTCTCCGCCTTCGCGACGCCTCCTACTCCTCTTCCTCGCGCACCGCCCTTTCGCCTTGACTGCCATCGACGATACAGTGCAGCCTCGCTTTGCTGACCTGGGTATTCTCTCATCTCAGCGACCTTCTCTACTTAACCGTCACTTTTACCCGTCTTACCATGGCAGTAATATTTCGTTTCTTTGGTCGTTACTGCTGCTGTGACCTCCATTTTTGGTTACTAGTTTGCATAATTCATTCTCGCCGTCGGTATACTTACCCAACTAACGCCATTACCTTCTAACATAATAAAAATACGGTGTTAAAACTAGTTTACCCCCTCCCCCTCCTCCGTGTTCCTCCAACTGATCTGGCCACCTTAAAATGGAGCTTAAATGCAACTTATGAAAAATGCCACTGTCTTATGCAGATATGAACTCGCAGGCGACATTGGTAATTTATTTTCGCTTAGAGTTGGCACTGTTCTTTTTAGCATTGCCAAGATAAAGCCATGTATTTCGTAAAAATACGAATAGTGTCATGTGGTAGATTTGTATTTGCAATGAAATGCTGAAGACTCTGATGATTCTGGCAATATTTATACCATGAATTTGGATAGAGAACGTTTGGCATTGATTCGAGCAAATTGCTCTATTCTTTTCATCATTTTACGGTTTTTTGTTTCATTTTAGTTATTTAACATCTTTCATAGAGCTTATTTCAATTTAATTTAGTTCAGTTAGTCGTACACGTCCCCTCATGGGTAACTCATTGGTCAGCGTGCTCGCTTTCCATGACGCGATACCGGGTTCGACTCCCGATCGGACATATTATAGAGTACTTTTCTTGCAATGTCCCAGTATTTGTTGCTATGTGACGATGGGAAAACGCACTTCTCACGTTGCGAAGACCAGAATATGGCGTGGGAATGTCTTTGGGCTAACCACACGTACCACGTAACCCATGGCCTCAAAGGCGGGTCGTCTCTGGTAGGCCTTGACCCCGTCAGAAGCTGTTGTGCCTGTACAGACAGTCTTACAGGGCGGAGAAAGTCTGTGGGGCGAAGAAAAGAACTGTATGAAGGTAAAAGTTATCGGATTCAGAGTTTCATAAGTTCTCTGTTCTGACCAGAAATATATCCACATGCCATACTGCAAATTCAGATCTCATACTTACAAGCCTTAGACCATACTTGTGTCAGTTGTTTCTACAATCATGTTGCTACCATTTTACATTTACGATCTCTTTTCCTAAAACGCTTATTTAGAAAAGATCCGTCCGTTATTACTTCTGCGATCTCACATCTATTAAATCAGTACCATCAATACATCTTCTATGATATCGTCAGTGGATGATTTGTTTTGTCTTTTCAATATAGTTTTCATCCTATAGCATTTTTTCCTTTATGTAGGTGAATGTGCGTTCCAAGAGACACAGGACACACAGCAAATAGCAGAATCTGAAAAACCGCGAAAGGTCATTTTTTCCCCTTTCTTGATCATACTTTTCTATCTGTTATGTGATTTTTACTCTCTCGCCTTACTACAGAGGAAGTGAAAGTATTGTAATATTGAAATAATTAGTATAATGCAACGGAAATCAGAAAATTGTCGCCAGAATAGCTCTTATTGGCGAATCCAGGTACCGAAATGGTGGATAAATTTTGTTTAGTGAATTATTTCTTCTAACACGTTGTGTAGTCAGAATCAACTTTTTGTGGTTCGTTGATAAAGAAAAATTAATTGACGAGGAAATGCGTCTCTCTGTTTGTCCATTTGTGGGCAACGCTAGGAATTAGACCGATCAATGAATCATAATTTATCGATCATGCTTTGTTTCCCGTGTCGAGGCTCAGGCCATGAGGCTTGCTCTTCCGCCTGACAATGCAAATTCCTGTAGGCTCCTTTCACCGTCTGGGACAGAGAGGAAGTATCACTCCGGCGAAGAAACTGGCGATTTGAATTTTGCTCAGACGCTTCATGTTGACTTGATTTTTGTTTGTTTTGTTTTTAACTTTATTTTTATTTTATTTTTTGTATAAATAATAAAGTAAGTAAATATACAGTAGACCAACATAAATAATAAAGTCAGTAAATATACATGGGACAGCCGACTATACTTCCCCCTAAAGAAAGACGTACGAAGGTTGTTTTTCGCTTTGATTGGGATTGAATCCGCGAACTTTGGTATAACAATCCGATACGCTAACCGCTACACCACTGCTGCTACAGCCTGTTCAGCCGATTTTCTCAAAAATTGATATTCCCCAATTGTTCTAAACGAACTCGAGGACTTACAAGGTTAAACGGATATTGTGATTTTGGGGGGTATTTTACATGAAGTTCCAACATTTTCAAAATTTTCTCAAAACGGCTCCAATTTCCACACTTGGACATTGGACACCCTTGGACCATTTGCACCTTTGGACACCCAATTTCCACCTAAAGGGCGCTTAAAAAATGACGCAGATCTCATTTCCGTTGAACTCTCTGAATTTTCGAAAATTTTAAAAGTTACAAATAATGAGAAAAAGTAAGCGCTGTCGAAGAATCGCTAGTTTTTCTTATCATCCAGTCAAAGTGCAAGAAAGCTCAGTACTACAATCAATTTAACAATAGTTCTGAGAGAACGAATACCTTACGTAAAATAAACCGATATTTCCTAGTGAGTTACCATTTGCAATGCCCCTTTCCCCCTCCCCCTTCCCCATAAATTCAATGAAATAAATAGAAAAAATAGTTTTCTCAAGTGTTATTCTCTTGTAAAACAATGTTGAACATTTCTTGTTAGCTTCTCGTTTCTTAGTTAATGCCTCAGTCTTACAACTGGGTCTAATGTCACTCCTCGATCTTTTCGAGTGAACGAACAACAACTGCCCATTTGGAGGGTCATCTGAACCACTGCCGTCACCACCACTGCCGCCGCCGCCGCCGCCGCCCCCACCACCGTCGCTTCTTCGCACTTTCCTGGAGCAGCCATCCATCTTCGGGTCGCACGTTCCTCGCGCTTCTAAAGCTCCGGATGCAAACTTGTCGTGAGTGCGCGGAAAGATGTATCGCCAGACATCCTCATGTGCAAAATTTCAAAAACAAACAAAATGCGAGAGTATAGAATGAAGTGAAATTGGATAGCACGTTTCGATTCTGACAACCGAAGCAACCGATAACGTTAAGCGAATTCAGTACAATGGAGAATTTGTTATGTTAGTGTGTTTACACTTAATATAGTGAGATAGAGTGTATTTGAAACTTTGAAGTGGTTTTCTTTGCACCGAAGTGTTCTTCTCGACTTGTGAAGGAGAGACTTCTCTGATTTGAGATCTCTGAAAGTGTCGCCGAATGTATGAAAACAAATATGACTGACCACAGTCAGAAAGTATATTTCACAAACATTTCGCACAGATTTCTGGAATAATAAGATCTACATAATTGCCGGATATCTATTTTAACTTACCTTATGTTTTCCTGTAACCATTATTAGCACAGATCAATTGATTATTGGCAACATATCGCCGAGTCTTTTATTCTGTTGGAGTTATAGAATTAAAAAGAAAAATTACTTAAAAAATGAAAATATTCAAAACAAATTACTATTTGTAGTAAAATCCGTCTAAGGCCCGCAACAGACTACACCGAGGATTGCGTTGCGAGAATTGTACGACTAGAAATGTGGAAAATTCGAAACAAGGAACATTTATCGACCCCCACACACTTGAAAGAGTTTTCCGTTCCCCTCTGCGGAGGCGAATGAGTTCCTCGCTCGAGTCGATCAGCGAGCGCGTTTTCTCGTACACATTTCTACTCCTTCATTTGTTATACGATATTTAGGCATTCACTGCCGCATGAAAACAGTAAAAAGTGTGTAGAAACAAGTGAGGTTATACTGTTTACCAGTAAAAAGCAGAACGTAAGAAAGCAGTACATAATGAGCAATATAAAAATAAAAATTTGAAGCAATAAATTTGAAAGGTATTTTGAAAGAATGGAATTAATTCATTCTTTTTTTCTTAATTCACATTTATTTATTAATTACTTTATTAATTATGAAGTTTATTATGAACTATTTGATCATTCACCATTTATTCATAATTCAACCAACAAATATAGTAAAACAGATGAGGTAGAAATTACGGAGCTCCAGAAAATTTGCTTAGTATGTGCTTCTTCCCTACACGTCACATACAGTTCCTTTTTGTGCATTTAATAATGATCTACACGCAGTGCAGTAATGTATTTCTCTTCAGGCAATGCGAACTCGTTAAGAAGGTGGTCTACGATTATGGTAACAAAACAAGGATTTCGTGCGTCAATATTACACAAGAAAATTTAATAAAATAAGAAATGGAACTCGCAGCTGATCTCATAGCTAACTGCTGTCATTACTCTCGACATATGGAACATAAAGGCAGTTGGAGACATCGAATAATCTATTTCTAGTGTATGGACGAAGTAACGCATCTCTTGATGTAGTCTGTTACCGGCCTAAGGCGGAAACCTGCCTTGGCCCGACTATTTTCCCATGCAGATTTTACTGGCTAAGTCGGAAACACGCCTGACGCGGAAACAGAAAGGAATTTTTAGTGTGATGGTATTAAAAAATCTGGATAAGACGGAAAACAAATAATGTTTTAAAATTAAACATTTACTCGTAAGCGTGGCGACAACGCATCAAGAGACTCTCAGAGCCGTGCTCTTCCATTCGCCTTTTCAGCTACCTTGCCCGAACGTCGTATTTTCCACGCTGCTCGTGCGAAAGCCACTGTTTATTTGTAATATCTCTGACCTTTAAGAGTCCGTGTGAAGGACAGAGATGTGAAGAGCGATCTATTCCACAGTATTTGTAAAGCGTGCTGTGGGTTCAGTGGTTATAAACGTTTACTGTTGTTCAGTTCGACGAGTAGCAGGTACTGTGTTAATCAAGCGTTTGTGATGCCAGACGGCAATATGAAGCAAGCCGGTGTCGCTTGACGAATTCCTCAACAGCGTTCCGTGAAGTCACGGAAGTTAAGCAATTCGAGATTTCGCTGATTTCCGGCCGGGTGACCGTTTGGAAACTCCGGAAATAACGACGTCGTTCTCCGAATGAATAAAAGGCAATGACTGAATACGACTGACAAGATTACAGGAGGATTACTCTATTACTCCAAGCGCTCATTACTCAAAACTGGCCTAGAGACGCGTTGCAAAGGCCCAACAAATTTTTAAATAGAATTGAAAACGTTCACTCTTTGTGAGAAAATTAGACAAACTGAAGAACATAAACAAAGTAACCCTTCTGCCAACGTTTTGATAAAGGAATGTAAAGTTAGGAAAACCTGAATGTATGACACCGCAAAAACAAAGACAAAATCAAGAGTTCATGGTTAAAGGAATTTTTTAGATAGGTGTTTGCTACAATATTGACGTACGCAAATAACCGAAGCCTAAATGATCAGATGAATTCATAATTTCCAACAAATATTATATATTATTTCTTTTACTTTTATGCAGTTCTTTGTTTCATTAGACTTCGACTATACGTCATTTTTTCGTTTCTTCAGGGACGTCTTCATTTCTTTGAAATTAAGAAAGTACTCATACAATCTATTGCATCTTTGAACGATTGCGTTTTCTGAATTTACAGTTGTTATTGCAAATCTGAATAATTCTGAAACCTATACAAGTCGAAAGAAGATGTTGGACCCACAGGGTTTCATCTTAGACAGGTTTTTCTGTGTAAGAAATAGATCACAATAGAGCAGAGTAGTTACTGTGTTGGCGTACAATAGGTAGAGAGATATTGCAATAAAGAGAAACTAATCGTCGTGTTGGAAGTATAACGTCCATAAAAAATCCAAATTAGAATAAACGAAGAAAGTAATTTAAATAAATAACTAATTGAGCAGAACTCAAAGTACTTCGTCCCTCCCTTTTCTTGCAATGCAAGAAGCGCATAGCAGCAGTCTCTGCCAGCTGAACCACCCTTTAAAAGTTCAAAATCCCATAAAAAAGTCGAAGTATCAGAACTGTCATTGAATATTCCGCGCGCAGTCGTCAGATAAAACGACCACTTCTCCGATCGTTTGACGCTTTATTAAAAGAGCGGCCGCCCGTGCAGAATGCGACGCCGCTAAGCACAGCCCGCGACGCGCGGCGACGCTGCGATCGCCCGTAACCTCTCCGCCGGGCGCGCCCCGCCCGCCCTCGCTCTCGTTTATGGCGGCGCGGGGAGCTTTCACAGAGTTATGGAAATGCGTTTGAGGATTGTAGCCCCGTGTCAAGTGGCTGCGAGGCAAAGGTGGTGGCTGTGTGGGCCGGAAGGGAAAAGACGCGGGAGGAGAAGGAGGAGGCGCGGAAGAGGAGGAGAAGGAGGAGGAGAAGGAGGAGGAGAAGGAGGAGGAGGAGAAGGCACGGGAGGAGGAGGAGAAGGCGCGGAAGGAGGAGGAGGCGCGAAAGGAGGCGAGGGAGGAGGAGGCGCGGGAGGAGGCGAGGAAGGAGGAGGCGCGGGAGGAGGAGGAGGAGGAGGAGAAGGAGGAGAAGGCACGGGAGGAGGAGGCGAGGGAGGAGGAGACGCGGGAGTAGGCGAGGGAGGAGGAGGCGAGGGAGGAGGAGGGAGAGGCAGGAGGAGGCGAGGAGAGGAGGCGAGGAGGAGGAGGGCGGGAGGAGGAGGCGCGGAGGAGGAGGAGGAGGCCGGGAGGAGGAGGGAGGAGCCGGGAGGAGGAGGGGAGGCGGGAGGAGGCGAGGAGGAGGAGGAGGAGCGCGAGAGGAGGAGGAGTCGCGGGAGGAGGAGGAGGAGACGCGGGAGGAGGCGAGGGAGGAGGAGGCGAGGGAGACAGGAAGAGAGGAGGAGGCGCGGAGGAGGCGGGAGGAGGAGGCGCAGGAGGAGGCGAGAGGAGGAGGCGCGGAGGAGTCGAGGAGGAGTCGAGGAGAGACGGAAGGAGGAGGAGGAGGCGCGGAAGAGCGAGGAGGAGGCGCGGGAGGAGCGAGAGGAGGAGGAGCGCGGGAGGAGGCGAGGAGGAGGCAGGGAGGAGGAGGAGGAGCGCGAAGGAGGCAGGAGGAGGAGGCGCAGGAGGGAGGAAGGAGGAGCGGGAGGAGGAGGGGAGAGAAGGAGGAAGGCACGGAGGAGGAGAGCGCGAGAGGAGGACGCGGAGGAGGCAGGAGGAGGAGGCGTGGAGAGGAGGAGACGGGGAGGAGGCAGGAGGAGGAGGCGCAGGAGGAGAAGGCGCAGGAGGAGGAGGCGCGGGAGGAGGAGGCGAGGGAGGAGGAGGAGGAGGCGCGGGAGGAGGCGAGGGAGGAGGAGGCGCGGAGGGGAGGAGAGGCAGGAGGAGGAGGTGGAGACAGGAGGAGGAGGAGAGGAGGCGAGGGGAGGCGGGACGAGAGGAGGAGAGCGCAGGGAGAGGCAGGAGAGAGCGCCGAGAGGAGCGAGGAGGAGAGGAGGAGGAGGACGAGGAGGAGGCGAGGAGGATGAGGCGCCGGAAGGCGAGGAGGAGGCGAGGGAGAGGAGGAGGAGACAGGGAGGAGGCGAGAGGAGGCGAGGAGGAGGCGGACAGGAGAGGAGGAGGCGCGGAGAGGCGAGGAGAGGCGAGGCGAGGAGAGCGATGGAGGAGGCAGGAGGAGAGAGAAGAGGCGCGAGAGGCGAGGGAGGAGGAGCGCAGGAGAGCGCAGAGGAGGCGGAGAGGAGGAGAGGCGCGAGGAGGAGGAGGAGGCGCGAGGGGAGGAGGAGGAGCGCGGGTAGAGAGGAGGAGAGGGCGTGAGGAGGCAGGAGGAGGAGCGCAGGAGGAGGCGAGGTGGAGGCGAGGAAGGAGGCGAGGAGGAGAACGCGGAGGAGCGAGGTGGAGGCAGAGGAGGCGAGGAGGAGGCGGGAGGAGGCGAGGAGGAGGCGAGGAGGAGGCGAGAGGAGGAGAGCGAGGGAGGAGGCGAGGGAGGAGGAGGAGGCGCGGGAGGAGGCGAGGGAGGAGGAGGCGCGGGAGGAGGCAAGGGAGGAGGCGAGGGAGGAGGAGGAGGAGGCGCGAAGGAGGCGAGGGAGGAGAGGAGGCGCGGGAGGAGGAGGAGGAGACGCGGTAGTAGGCGAGGAGGAGGAGGAGGCGCGGGAGGAGGAGAGGGAGAGCAGGAGGAGGCGAGGAGGAGGAGGCGCAGGAGGAGGAGGAGGAGGCGCAGGAAGTAGGCGAGGGAGGAGGAGGCGCGGGAGGTGGAGGAGGAGGCGCGGGAGTAGGCGAGGGAGGAGGAGGCGCGGGAGGAGGAGGAGGAGGAGGAGGCGCGGTAGTAGGCGAGGGGAGAGGAGGCGCGGGAGGAGGAGAGGGAGGCGGGAGGAGGCGAGGAGGAGGAGGCGCGGGAGAGGAGGAGGAGGAGGCGGGAATAGGCGAGGAGGAGGAGGCGCGGGAGGTGGAGGAGGAGGCGCGGGAGTAGGCGAGGGAGGAGGAGGCGGGAGGAGGCGAGGAGGAGGAGGCGCGGGAGGTGGAGGGAGGAGGCGCGGGAGTGGCGAGGAGGAGGAGGCCGGGAGGAGGCGAGGGAGGAGGGCGGGAGGAGAGCGAGGAGGAGGAGGCGCGGAGGAGGAGGAGGAGGAGGCAGGGAGGAGGCGAGGCGGAGGAGGCGGGAGGAGGAGGAGGAGGCGCGGAGTAGGCGAGGAGTAGGAGGCGCGGGAGAGACGAGGAAGGGAGGAGGAGGAGGCGCGAGGAGGAGAGCGGGAGGAGGAGGAGGGAGGCGCTGGGAGGGAGGAGGAGAGGCGCGGGAGTAGGCGAGGGAGGAGGAGGCGCGGAGGAGGGAGGAGACGAGGAGGCGCGGGAGTGAGGGAGGAGGAGGCGCGGGAGGAGGAGGAGGAGGAGGCGGGGAGGAGGCGAGGAGGAGGAGGCGCGAGGAGGAGGAGGCGGGGAGGAGGAGGAGGAGGGAGGGGAGGAGGAGGGGGAGGCGTGGGAGTAGGCGAGGGAGGAGGAGGCGCGGGAGGGGAGGAGGAGGCGCGGGAGGAGGAGGAGGCGCGGGAGGAGGAGGAGGCGCGGGAGGAGGAGGAGGAGGCGCGGGAGGAGGCGAAGGAGGAGGCGAGGGAGGAGGAGGCGCGGGAGGAGGAGGAGAAGGCGCGGAGGAGGAGGAGGCGCGGAGGGAGGAGGAGGAGGAGCGCAGGGAGTAGGCGAGGAGGAGGAGGCGCGGGAGGAGGAGGAGGAGGCGCGGGAGGAGGCGAGGGAGGGGGGGGCGAGGGAGGAGGCGCGGGAGGAGGGGAGGGGCGGGGGAGGAGGCGCGGGGAAGGCGGGTCGGAGGGAGGCGAGGAGGTGGAGGCGCGGGAGGAGGAGGAGGAGGCGCGGGAGTAGGCGAGGAGGTGGAGGCGCAGGGGAGGAGGAGGAGGCGCGGAGGAGGCGAGGAGGAGGAGGAGGAGGAGGAGGAGGCGCGGGAGGAGGAGGAGAAGGCGGGGAGGAGGAGGAGGCGGCGCGGGAGGAGGCGTAGGAGGTGGCGGGGAGGAGGCGCGGGTGAAGGCGGGTCGGAGTGGGGATTTCAGGGGTGACAAGGCTGGCGGCGACGATGTTTGGTTCAAAGGTGAGGATGGCAGCGACGGCGGCGAGGGGCAGCGCATCGGTGAAAGCGAAGCGAGGGCGACTGACTAAAGATACGCTGACAAAGGTTAATGTGGTATGGGGTGAATGTAAAAGAAGGGTAAGGCAACAAAGGAAATGTTTCTGCGCACGGGTGGCTGAATGGCAGTGACGGTGGTGACGAGTACTATAATTTGATGAGTGCGTCAGCGTTATCGACGGTGTCAATAGAGGATGGAATTAGCATCAATGACCTCAAATTATTGTTGCGCATAATGCCAACTACGAAATGAAGAGAGAAATGAGGAGCAACTAATCCAAATGCATATTATCCACTAGAGAAAAAATTTAGTTGACTATGAAATCGTGTATTTTCTTAATACGTTCTACAAGTTCCTGCTTTCACGTTTCTTCAATATACATTAAATTAAATGCGTTTTGAAAATCTGAACACAGGAACGTGTGGTACGTACAAGAAACTAAACATTTCAAATCAAACTCGATTTTTTCTACTAGGGGATAATATGAGTTTGCTTTAGTTGCTCCTCAATAGTCATTGTGGTTATGTTATTGACAATGGCATGGTATTTGTGATGTTGAGATGGAGCTGTGATGGTGAATAAATAAAGGAGTCTGATGTCTGCTCCTTTGTGATTATGACGCTATTTCTATTGTGTCTACATCGTGAATGTCCCCAATGTTGCCGGAGTTAATGGTGTGAAAGTAACGAGTTAGGGGAAAATGCCCATGAAAATATGTATATCATGGTAGTTAATGCACTGACCTCTTGTGGTGTCGCGAGATTTCTATGGTCTAGGTTGCTCTAAGAATTTACTGCGAATGACAATGTGCCAGGAATTCTGGCGCGTAGAGAATGGCGACGCCTAGGGGTTGATATGTAGACAGTGCTTCATTTCTGAAGGGGGAATAGATTTTCTTCACTTTTTGCGTAAAGGAAAATTCTAATGTATTGTGTAATGATCTACATTGGATTAATTTATAACACAAACAAGTCGATATCATTTTAAATTTTCATATAACTTATACCTCTAGGTGAAACAGATCGTTGTGTATCGTACGAGTGAAAAGAAGAGGTTTATCTATAGTTACTGAATAGTCCGAGAAGTCAGAATAGAACATTGAAAGCACGATGATGATGTGAGAGTTCCCTCTACAAACCACGGAGTAAACATAATCGAAGCAAAACGATCTTCCACTAAAGAACCAAAGGACTCGGTGCCCGAAGGGAATTTTTTTTGTATGAAACTCAGCTAGCTTTTTAGCTATGTCGAATTCAGTCACTGTCTGGGGAAGAATTCTAGCGGCCGGCTGCTCTGATCGGTAGTTTTCCGTGGTTTCTCCGATAAATACCAGGCGAATGACGGAGCAGTACCCTACCAAACGGGCCACGGACCGCGCGCGATCTGTCCTTCCTCTTCCTTGTCCTATCCTCTCCCCTTACACACCCACTTACACTAACATGCACCACACTATCACATATTCCGGGAGACCGGTCGGGAGCTTACAGCTTGTCCCGGCTGGGGCGGTGCCCCGCTGGTGGGAGAGTCCTGGTTAGGGGGATACCTCACTAGCCGACGGTAGGTCGGCGACGGATCTCGCCATCCAGCGGGGGAAGATCACCGCCATCTCCCGAGGAAAAACCATGCACTACACAAACGGGAATAATGACCAAAGCAGTTGACGCGCCCGGAAACACGAAAAAAAACAATCAATCAATCATTCAATGAAACTCAGCTCTGCGCTGAGGCAACGTTGATACGACGGTGATGCTGGCACAAGCTGGGTGGTGACGTGAAAGGGATGGTGTTAAGTGACACTGACGAATATAGCCGACTCGGGTTGGTTCGGAGAAGTGATGGGAAGAAAGTGGGCCGCCGAGTCATCCGAAAGCACATAAAATTTCCACGGAAACATTTCTTATGCGCGCCGGGACTTCTCGAAAGCGAGGCGCGAGAGCAGAGGAACGTGAAGAAGCGGCGGCTGAGAAGGCAGACGAGCGCCGGTGGGCGGAGGCTGAGCTGCAGAGCTGGGTTAGGCATAAGCAGGGATTTCGAGCCTCTCGTGAATTGGGGGTCCCCTGCTCCATACGAGAAATGTACATTAAATGTATCATTGAAATAAATAACGGACTAAGTGCCAAAATGAGTACATTTCAGAAGACCAGAATCGGAATTCACTTATGAAACTAATGTCCTTAGGGGCTGATGCGCCAGAAATCACTAATTAATTAATCAATCAATCAATCAATCATCACATCATGTTTGCTCAGATCATCGTGTCTACCGCTATCGTCGCCAGAGCAACTTTAATCAGATTGCGACCGGCTCACTTGCACACTATTTTCTCTTGCAACTACTAATTGCGCTGTAGAAATGAATTTTAATGCACTAAATTTATTGCATGTCTACCCGTATACCTGCAATGAAATAACTATATAGTTAAGTTAAAGACCATATTTTTCAATCACTGATATCAATTAAATAATTTTAATTTTAATTTTATAAAACATTTTTGCTTTGACGTTTAAATTTATTATAAGAACTATTTACAATCTATAACGGTTTTGGTCGTCAATAAAATAATATCATATGCACTCAGAAAAATATTTTAGGAGTTTTTAGAAACATCTTATCCCTTCTGATGAATTTCCACGCCGTTGTTCAGATATTCATGAACGGAAAAAAAGCACACTTATATTCTCTTTCAATGGATATGAAAGTGGAACGGGAATTTTTTTTATATTAAATCTCACAAAGACAGTCAGTGTTCTCCGGATTCGAAGAAGTGTATACAATTCCAATAGGATCGAAATAAAATTGTAGATTTGTACAAAACGTACGCATTCTTCCTTACGTAAAAGAAAAGAACGATCTAAAATAAGTAGCCTAAATAACCACGATAAAATATTTTTTTCAGTGAAAATCCCATAAAAATGGGTTCTGTCGCTTCAGAACAAACTTGAAGTTTAATTTGATTGATTGATTTTTTCGTGTTTCCGGGCGCGTCAACTGCTTCAGTCATTAGTCCCGTTAGTGTAGTGCATGTTTTTTTCTCGGGAGATGGCGGTGATCTTCCCCCGCTGGATGGCGAGATATGGCGCCGACCTACCGTCGGCTAGTGGGGTTTCCCCCTAACCAGGACTCTCCCACCAGCGGGGCACCGCCCCAGCCGGGCAAGCTCTAAGCTCCCGACCGGTCTCCCGGAATATGTGGTAGTGTGGTGCATGTTACTGTAAGTGTGGGTGTAAGGGGACAAGAAAGAGAAAGGACAGATCACGCGCGGTCCGTGGCCCGGTAGGGTACTGCTCCGGCATTCGCCTGGTGTTGATCGGAGAACCCACGGAAAACTTCCTATCAGGGCAGCCGGCCGCTAGAATTCTTCTCCAGACAGCGACAGAATTCGACCCAGCTGAAAAGCTAATGTCGAAAATCCTGCCGCCGTCAGGACACGAACCTAGGACCTCCCGGTTAGAGGCGCTGCAGTGACATCAGTTGATGCACTGAGCTACCGCTACCGGTGAAGTTGAATAATATTGCTAAATTTTGATTACTAATCTCAATATTTGATCACTATAGGAGCCGCCAAGTAGTTCATACTCGGAGCTTTTCAACTATTAATCCTGGCTTGGGTGCAGGCGAATGCTCGCACCCTGAGATGACGTGATGTCCACGAGCGCAGGCACCGAAGCCCCTCGCCAGCGACCGTCGCCAAACTGGAACCGGCGGAAGGTCGCGGCACGTGCTTTGGATCCTGACAGCACATTGTCTATATGGCAGGAAGGAAATGGGCGACATTTCAGTAGAAAGTACAGAACTGAACGAAATCTTTGCAAACCCACGTATCAAAGGAACACTAATTGTACGAAAACAACTAAATTGAAGCTGGGTGAAATAATTTTTGTGTAAATGCAAATATCAATTAAGATTTAATACTTTTGTCATGTATTTTAACAGTTCAGCTTACGTCAGTTTGTTTTATTGAGAGATGTGGCAGAGATGATAAATATAAGATAAATATAAATATTAAAACATTTCAACATTTTGGAATAATTATCTGCATTTATGTATTGAAGACATACTCTACAATTATTTATTATTAATGTTTTTACAGCTGTAATTTAGTTTTAGAAGAAATAATGTTTGGACATCATCTTATCCTCACTCTTCTGAGGATTACAGTGTGGTACATGAACTTAATAAAGCATTAATGAGAAAAATATTTTAAACGTTTTAAGTTTCACAAAAAAAGGAAAAATTTCCAATTTTTTAAAAAAGGTTTTAAATTTCCGAATAAAACCTTTCAGATCCCAGCGCAGATTATTAGACAAAATGAAAACTAAGTTTTTTTGTGTACGTTCATGATGATGGAAAATTGTTTTCAATAATAAGTAAATTTAAAACGATAAATAATAAAGACTAATTTATTAATTAATTTTAAAATTAATTAACTAATTAATTTTCAACTGCTTCAGTTTTTTGGAATTTACCTTTTCCTCTTCCAATTTGTGTATTGGCCCTTTAATGTTTTCACTGTTTCAGAAGAATGTGCACACTTGTATACAAACTTTGCGAATGACAGTGATTTCGTCATGTTTCTCACGGATGGTTTTTGATCCACAAGGCGCACCAAGCTCAGTCCATTTCATTTGAGGAGGCATTCCGCTGAGCACGCCCGTGGCCGATGATTTGGCCTTCCTGTAGACGCAACTCTCGGGCGCAGCAGATAGTTTGGAGCCTTCTAACCCTCTCGGAGAGCTTGGCCGCCAGCGCCGCCCACGCCGACGCGCCGCGTCGAGGGCGAGGGCAGGCTGCGAGGCGCGCGCCCCGGCGCGCGCCCTACTTCCACGCCAGCGAGCGCGGGCGGCGCGGGCGACGCGGGCGGAGCGCCGGACCAACTCCGCCCGGCCGCCGCACAAGCGCCCTTCCCAGAAATGCAGGAAGCAAATCATACTTCAACCGAGAGCGTTACTTTGTGAAGTTGCCGTTATGTTGAAAGTACGAGGCTTGATTGAAATTAAGTCTACCCCACGTGGAACACGGAACACATGAACGTAAATTTGATAAAATACCTAGTTATCACAAGATTCTTTTTCAAGGGCTTTTATCCAGCGAACAGTCCGTTACCCTTTACGTCCCGATGGGACGCATATTCGACCATACACTAGACCAACACACTTGCGGGCTCCTCTGATCTGGGGTCGGCAGAACGCGAGACCCTTCGCGACAACACATACATACACAGACAAGGGACAAACAACCATGCCCAAGGCGGGACTCGAACCCGCGACCCTTCGGACCGAAGCGCTAAGTCGGTATTCGCTCTTAGCAACCTCAGCCATCCAGATCGGCTCATAAGAATTTACCCATTTAATTATCTTTCCTTTGCTATGATTTCATTTTCTTACGACAATAAGAACAGATTAATGTGAATAATAATTTATTCTACCAGTTCCGAGTCCGCTGAAGCTGTGTCGTCAGTTGTTGGAAGAGAGGGAAATCCTATGACAACTCATGGCAGGAGAGAAGGCTCGATTTACAGACACAGAACTTAAAGTAGATGTATATATTAAGACACTAGCATGTCTGAGGCTGTGTGGACCTTGGCGTGAGAGATACCCTGGCATGGGGATTGGGCGGCATTGTCGGTGGAGACTGCGAGACCGGAGTGCGCGGACGCTGCTGGTGCCCGTTTACAAAGACTACGGCACGAAGTCTGTGAGGAGACTCACCTACGGTGGTGGGGCTATGTATGAAAAGTATCAGCATCTAATCGGCCACACTTGAGCTTCGCTGTCATCACGCGGTGAATAGAGGTTCTTACCTCGACGCCTTTCGCCCAATAACTACGCGCAGACACGCACTTAACAAACGCCATGTCGGACCATGTCAATTAATCGGATAGTAACATCATATGTTTAAACCTATTCGGTGATCGCCATTGTTTGCGTTTGGGTAATGTATTTTTTCGAGAAAGATACTATGATTAAGTTGTATGTTGAAATATTATATTTCTGTTATGGTTCTTTGCTTTTATAGACAGACCTTAAACCGAATTTTCTTCAGGTTTAATAAAAGTCAATTCATGGGAATTCAATATAGAATTATTACGCAGGTCACTACGTCTCAAGGACAATTTTGACTCATTACGTGAACTGTAATAGTACATTATGAAACGATGACATAATGATGGGTATTAATACACGAGTGAGATATTAGATACGAGCGAGTATCGTAAACTTCATACGAGTGTATTAATATCCATTACATCGAGTTTCATACAGTAATTTTTCTACGACTTATGCTAAGTTTTATAAGTTAAACTTTTACATTCAATCGTTTTGTAACAGTCGGCATGCAGGGTTCAGCCAAGGCCACTTATCGGACAGCTCGCTACCCTTGCCTCAGATGGCTTTGGTGTTCAAGTCAGCATGCCAGAAAGTACAAAGGTTGCAGTAATAATTCCGACTCACTATTTTCGCTTTTTCTCTTATTTCTGGAAGTGCCAACTCCACTTCTGATTCACTAGACATTTTAGAGTACAGAATTGACCGGCTTTTAAAGGTAACCACATGGCAGCCACATGTAACACAAAATCACTAGTGTTCAAATCTTAATGTCAGTCAAATGTTCCCTCCAATAACAATCACTGCGTTAGTCAAATAGGATCAAAGTGAAATTACGGTCCAATTTATTTTAAATAATATTTCACATAAAAATGACGAATAATAAAAGAAATTAAAACTGACAAGCATAATACAATATTAAATGCAATTTAATGTATACAATGGAACGAAACATTTTCTAGAAAGATTCTCAATGATTAATTAAGTGTAAAAACTTGGTTTGTTAACTTCTCTGTAATTGGTCAAGAACCTGTATCATAATGAAATCTGTATTGTAATGAGTATCATTATGCAACAGGTTGCAGCCATCAAATATCAGAATTATACAATGGGAGTAGAAAAAAATACTTAATTTATTACTTGTTTCAACAACTGTGCAAAAAGGGGAGCAAAGGAATATACTAAAAGGGGGAGCAAAGGAATTTAAATCTAGTATATTCATGATTTATTATATTAAATACACTAATTAAAAATGAAAAACGGTTTTATAAAATGAAATTTATCGTAGTTAATATACGAGTGTTTCGGAAATTGTCGAAAAATTCCCGACTTGCGAAGCGATTTATCTGAGTATTTCCAAAGCAAGAGTGGTATTTTATAGGACTATTCCACGAGTGAAATTATGTCCAACAGAGTACCAAACAGTGCCAAATATTGAAAATAACTGAAAGCATGTTAAAATCAAAGAGATTAAGTTATAGTACATACGCCGTTTATTGGACATCCACATAACAATCGATGTACAGCACCTCTTCCTCGATAGAAGAGTCGCAGTTTATGATTGGCCAGTAGGGAGAAGCGGTAAGAAAAATCGAATAGAAAAAGTTAAAAACTTTTTGTGATACACCGCCTTGATTGGGGCATTTTGAATGCATAATTAAACACTATTGGCTTGAATTTCACAAGTGGAATAGTCAATGTAAATAATATGAATTTACATATTTTTACAGCATACACCTGATAATGACGACAAAAGTGCCCTCGAATCCTTGTGATTTGGTAAGAAATACTGATAACAAATTCTATCTTGAATATCCATGTCCTATTAAACCTGCAGAATTTCGGTTCAAGGTCTGACTGTCACTGCAAAGCAAAGGACAACAAAAGTAAATTATAAACATTTGTACTCTCATAATCAACTATAATAAAAGTCGCGAACCAAAAACATGGTGGTCAATATTATCAGCAATTTACCTTAGTAACGAAATAAATGGCAGCTTGGCATCTTTAACTTATTCGTGAATACGATATCAATATAGTCTATATTTTTCTCTTTTTATATCGCAATCCTAATGAAAAACTCTAAATTTCAATTCCGTACCCAGCTGAAAGTGTGGTTTTTGGGCCAACACAACGACGATCCCCTTTAGCGTGACAATCTTCCAGCGTGACTCCAATTATTAACCTGGTAGGGTAGATGCCATAAGGGGAAATGTGGTCGTAATTCCTCAGGAATGTTTAAGGAATGGGTAATAAGGATGAAAATTATATTTTGGTAGTAAATGGTCTGAATATATTTCTCATTAACGAAACTTTCAACATTCCTCCCGATAATTTTGCGTTCTCTTCTTCTTCTTTCCAGGGTTTTTATCCAGCCGACAGCCGGTTACCCTTTGCGTCCCGATGGGACGCATATTCGACCATACACTAGACACCAGCACACTTGCGGGCTCCTCTAATCTGGGGGTCAGCAGAACGCGAGGCCCTCCGCGACAACACATACATACAACGACAAGGGACAAACAACCATGCCCAAGGCGGGACTCGAACCCGCGACCCTTCGGAACGAAGCGCTGAGTCGGTACTCGCTCTTAGCCACCTCGGCCATCCAGGTCGGCATTTTGCGTTCTCAATTATTTATATCTGTTTATGGAATGTCTAAGAAAACATTCTAACCACATTTTGGCAAGAATAGAAAGAGGAGATACGGAAATTATACGAAAGAACATTTACAGCTATTTATATCCTAGTGCGTTGTGAACGTTTAACCAGCACCAAACAAATTTGAATTTTATGACTCATCGTAGGTTAATTAAGTTGATTCTGCAAAGATCTTGCGTTTCATTGATATCCATGTGTATATTGGTATATTTTGTTTTTGCATGATAATTAGAAATGCCTAAGGAAACGGAATAATCATATGAAGTCATTCTACCAACGCATCCAACACACAAATCTTGTGTATGGTCACGAAACGTCTCGAAAAGTCGTCGTCATTTTTCGTCTATTCACTGACAACTTCATTTTTGACCTATGATCGTTGAGAATTTCATCGGAGAGTTTGCTTTACTTCGCTAAAAGGCTAATACCGTGATTATTCTAGAAATTGATAGTTCACACCACCTTTTTATTCTAAATTATGGATCGCAGAAAAGCTTTATTCCACGCTTCTGGATACTATCCAAAATATATATAAAGATTATAAACAAGTTAAGAATATTATCTGAACTCATTTTCCTAAATAACGTTATAAATGGTGCATAAATACCGTTCTCGTCGCAGGCTTTTCCACTATTCAAGATTTTCACACTTTTGCTTCAGTGCACGAAACACGTTCATTTTAGTTCAGGCACTATCTCGTCAGGGAAAAGAAATGCCCATGCGTCTACTTTCGCAACTGTCCGTGAAAAATATTGCAACTTTACGTCTGTTGTGATTTCATTTCTTGCATTTATTTTGCTACAAAATATTCTGATAAAGCCCCAAATTGCTTCATTTCGTTCATTCTTTTCAATCGCTGTTCTTGTTGACTCATTCTCCACCCAAGATTTATTCATTTTATTAATCGTAAACCCATATTGCCTACGCAATATTAAGTAACTATTTCTCGTGTCTACAGTTCCTACGATTCTAAATTTTCTAACCGACAATGTTGCTTCGCACTTTCTTTTGCAACACGACTCGCTTAACCACCCGTGGCCAATGCATTATCCCCTCCCAATCATCTGCACATGATATTCCTAGCGTGGTAGAGACATCTTCATAAACGTTTTGTTTGCCCGACTAGGTTTCTTGTCCGTTTTCTACCCAGCGTAAACAAGAAAAGGTTCAACTGATTTACTTACATGCAAGTACTGATTTTTAAAACGTACGATATCGTCTTTTTTAAACAAATTTAAAAAATTTTCAAAATAAAATGTTTTATAACCGCAATTTATCACAATTTTATTCACTCAGGAGAATTATGCCCTTCGTCTTATTGCAATTCAGACTTAGCCGTCTACTTCGTGAATAAAGTTTCACTTAAAAATCCCTCGCTGAGAAAATAACTATCATCTATCTTCGCTCGCCGTACCCTTCCCAAAATATCCACGTTCATTGCCCTTTTTGCCTTGTTCATTTTTTTTTAATTGGTTATTTAAGGTCGCATCAACATCTAGGTCATTAGCGACCACTATTGCTGTTAACGATATGGTAACTACGAGGATGAAACGATATGGCGATGATAAGGGGTGAAAGGACGAACACAAATACAACAACGCCCGAGGCGGGACTCGAACCCGCGACCCTTCGGTCCGAGATCACTACGACACTACTGCCTTAGCGATCTCGGCCACCGGGCCGACGCCTTGCAATGGTCAACCTCTGCTGTCCTCTGTGGAAGAATCGCACGCAGCGCGGGCAGGTGGCCTCGTTGTTTGCGTAGCACAGTGCGCGCAACAGAATGCCTTCCATGTGCGCAAATGAGCTCTGCCGGCCGCCTGCCTCCCGCACCTGCGCCGCCCACGCCCGCGAGCGCGTAATTTCATTTAACGATCCACGCGGCTACGGGCGCTGCTGCCCATTACTTGAGTGGCCTGTGCACTCATCATTGTAATGGGTGAACGGAACGCACTACGCGAGGGCAATAGTGATGTAAATTGTGCTTCGTTAGTTGTAACCGTTACTCGAGAATTTCTAATGAGGTATTCTTTTACTGTCTATCGTTGATGAACTGTGAAATGAAACAACTTTTTAGTGATCACGGATTAATTTACAAAGGCTTTAAAATAATGATTTACCGTATTTGCGCGAAATAATCTGAATTAGCCTTACAAGATGGTGAAAACAGTAGTTTTGTCTGTAAATAAATGTAAAAATGAAATAATTAGTGTATTATATGAATTATTCGGTAATTTCATTATAAACAGAATAGTTTAGTGAATTTTTCATGTAAGCAAGAATAAATTTGGATGAAGTCATTTTTTGACTTTGAAATAAAAAGGAATAAAATGTTACATCCCATAAAGACAGATTACTTCAAAATAAAGTATTGATTGGTATTGAAGGTACTAAAATATTTCAGTAAATTCATTCGAACAGGGATTGTGAATGATGCGAGTTCAAACATTTTTGGGAACAGATTTAAATTTTCAATAGAGTCAGAGCTATTGTTACGATTTTGTTATATTCCAACGTTATGAATCATGGATTCCAAAAGAAAACAAGCGAATAGAATTGCAAGCAACAATCCAATTTACACAGAAGGAAGCCTACCTTAGTCATAAGTTTATTTCAAGAAAAAATCATGACAATTTTATTTATATTATACATCCAAAATATTTACATTTTTCACTGTTCTGTAGATAAATTATCAAAGAAGATATCTTTCAATAAAAGTGAAAGTTCAAGAATTAGACAAATCATGAAAGTGACATTATAAAAGCGCAATATACTTGCGTGGTTGGGCAGATGTGAACTGATGAAAAATCACCTTAAAAGAATTAAACTAGTGGCGGTACAGAATTGCACAGACCTCCTCGCGCTAGTGTGTTTCCTAATTTTTTGTCCAGGTCTACCTTTATCGTCGTGCGCAATCCTCTTGCCAGGAGCCATCTATCGCCCACCAAACATAATTGTTTTCACATTTGCTCATTTTTTCTGTTTCCTGAAGGAAGAAACGAAAGAATTCTTTAAGAAACAATAGATGAGTTAAACTTCGACCTATGTGGACATTTTCGCTGAAAACTTTAGAGCCGTTTTTACGAAAATGGCATTTAAGCATTACTGTAAATGCAAAATTTAAAGCTGTTTTTTAAGTTTCTTAAAACGGTTCTACTCACAAATGCAATAATTTATACCAATTGCTGGAAATGTGCGTATTAAAGGCATGATATATATTTAAAAAAATACGTTTGTGTAATTTAAAAAAAAAAAAATTTTCAAAATTAATTTTAGGATATTAAAAAATTGGCTTTTGAGAAAATGATGTTTGAGCGTTTCTGAAAATGAGGAATTTTGAGCTTATTTTCACAGAAAACTTGAGAGTTTTCAAAAAGTTTTATCTGGCATTATTTAAAGCACATGCACTCACAAATGTAATAATGTGAAGAAATGTGAAGAGGAGTGTAAATATTAATGACGTGAGAGGCTTGTCAAAAAATTACATTTTTGTAATGTTTGAAAAAACAAAATAATATAGCAAAACGTCGTTTACCACATCTAATAGAGTACATTTAGCACTATCTCTACTAAAAGTTTGAAGTAAACATTTCAAGCCGTTTTTCAGAAAATCTTGTTTTTGTTATTTTTAAAATTGCACATATTGCATGCAATTTTGGTTCAAAACTACTATTTTTTTAAAAAATGTATATGGCTTTATTGAAAGAAACTATTATGAACAACAAATTTAATTTGAAGGAAAAATCTATCTTTTATTTTGTAATCGTAGGAAGACGCCCAAAAAATTCAAACTTTTGAAATTTTCGAATATCCAGAGTTAAATATAAAGATCGGGCCTAGTCCCATGAGGTATGATTTTAGACGAGTGTATGTGCGCTTAAAATAGAATTCAACACAAAAGATGATGATAAAGGCAGTCTACAAACTGCAAATAATGAAATGCCAACTAATTACGTATAAATTGATAAAAAAATACCTTCGTATTGACAAAAACTGTAAACATTAATAAAAAAAATTATAAGAAATAAGAACAAAATTTATTCTCGGTTTTATTGAATATAAAATGGATTGTTATTTTTTTTTCATAAAATGAACACTGCATTTTTGTTAGTACCTTATTTTACATTGTAAACGTTCGGATTATATAATGGTATTTGACATTTTAGACAAAATTGATATAGGAGAAAAAGTTATCTTTACGACCGGTATCAATATTAAAGTTGGGTGCAGGATAAGCGTATAACACAACTATAAATACAACTGAACCACGGCCTATCAGCACTGTAAACAATTTATGGCAGATATTATTAGCCTTCATCAAAGATAGGCAGCTCTGTCTACATTTTAAGTGATTTGAAGTACGGAGAACAAATAATTCACCTACGTTATTGGCTAGTTTCATGTGAAAACCGTCGTTATTACATTATATCCCTACAAAATGTGAAATGTCAGTTAATATTCTTTACACCCGAATTCCTCATTTTTTTTCTGCATAAATGAACAATAATAACGTTCATAAGCTTGAGTTCTTCCAATATTCTTGCAAACATCGTGTACTGTTGAAACTTTTTTGGCACAAACAAATGCAAAGTTAAAAATCACGAAAGAAACATTTCTTGGAGTACAACTAATGTTAATGGTTCAGCGAAAGGAAAAAAGAACAGCAACTGAGGGAAAAGTGCAGCAAACTACGTCGCAATGGAAAGCCCAGACGAGCGGAGTTCTTAGAAATGAGGACGCAACTGGATTTCACAGGTATTCGCTTTGCGCAAAACGTCGAACTAAAACATATGCGCAGTGAACTGTTGAAGTTGTCCTCTCGACATCTTTGGAGACTTCTGATGACCTTTAAACCTTCTCAAGCCTTCTGGAGCTGAGTGAACTTGGAAACTATGGGGAGGGAAACTGTTTCTCGTCTAGTGCCAGCTCCAGACCCTGATGTCCAAGAATACATTCGTGGTACTAATGAACGTTACTAAACTAGAGAGAGTTTTCTTAGAGAATTCGAACTTTTCGGAGCTACGTATTAAAATCATTTTTGTAATCAAATAAATTCAGAACGCGTAAAAAAATAATTTTGAAAGAATGTTTACAAGAAATTAAATCGATAGTGTTGCATTTTCCGGCTAATTTCATTTTTTATTACAGAAACAATTTTAATGATTAACTTAATTTCCTAAATGTCAACGGTTAACTGGTTTTAAAATTAAACATAATTGAATATTTCAAAATTTAAATAATAAAATGCACAGATTTGCAACAGATTTCATTAAGGTGGAATGTTCTAAAGACTTCCAACTCGTGAATCTGCTCACGTATGTTTGGTGAATGTAACCCGCATTAACCATTCACTGTTATGGAATAAATTATCCGCAGAAGGAGAAAGAATTTTGATTTAGTGGGCTTCCGCGGCCGGAGTCATTGGATTCTTGGTTGTCTGGGATGAGCTGCGTCTCAGTCGATGGAGCTGACGTTTCGGCCATCTTGTTGTGGCCTTCTTCAGAGCTATACTGCTCGCAAGACATCTGCTCTCCTCCTATTGGTGGCCGATGCAGCCAAACTACTCACGCTCCGTCCTATGTAATGCGACACGCTAGCCTCCCGGCAGCGTAGCGGAAATTGAAATCACAGCAGCGTTATAGTTTACGAATGAATGAGTGCTAGAATGCAAAAACAAAAAAGAAACACCAAACAACAAATTATGAACAAATAACATTTTTAAAACAAAACAGAAAAGCATAATACTCTATCTACTAAATCAAGGTCCAAAGTGGCTATTGTACTGAGTTTAAATTAAATTTTAGATAACTTTTAGATAGTCTATTTAAGATGTACGCCCTCCCTGTACTTCAGAAGCGTAATCGACTGAAGCTATTTGCTGTAGCCCCTATGGATAAATAAACTCCCGCCTCTCCAGGCCTACTGGAGAGGGTATAATGAAAAGAAAAAAACTCTCCGCAGCCATGTAGCTCTGAAGAAGGCCACAACAAGATGGACTAAACGTCAGCTCCATTGATTGAGACGAGAGTCATCCTGTACAGCCAAGAATCCGAGAAAGAATTTTCCCTTGAAATTGGTGAATTCTTATCATTCCTTCAACGGCTGAGTTTAGCGAGACAGCATTGCCGCTGCCTCTGCAGAGACTCTGATCGGATGGTCCTAGGTTCGAGTCTCAACCATGGTGGAAAGATATAAATTAACTTTGCGCATCATACTCGGCTTCAGCCAATGAGCTTGCGCACCAGTTTGCGTCACAACACATGTTACCAGGAATTTTAAATGCAGCCAGATACCAAAGTTATCACCTTGTTGGAAGTCACAGAATCATATGTGAAGCGTTTCTTTTGAATATTGCATCTTGTACATCTTCATCGTGTTATTGTTGGTTGAGCACCGTTCAAAATTGTCACTTTACACCATTTTCAAAACGTTTCTTAACACTTCTTCACATCATGCAACATGGCGGCCAGCGTCCGGTCCGAGTTTTCAAACGAAATGCCCGTGCTGTGGTGACTGCTTTTTCGTGACGCAAACGGAAGCTGCGCAGAACGAGCAAACATTGGTGCCCCGGAATAGCTCACCCACATCTTTTCACCATTATCTGAACGGTTGCGGGTTTTCAATACTCCCTGCATAGCTTGGTCAATTTCAGCTGTAGTCTGGGGGAGAGCTCTAACTAGCTACCGGCTGCTCTTTTTTTATATTGTAATTTTATTTTTGGTTGACATTGCATTGCTTAGTTTACATATTAACTGTGCAAATGTTGGATGGTCTTAATCTATCTTATACTAATTTTAACTTAAATTATACATATTACAATTATAAAATAATAATAATAAAAATATAGCGCAAGAGGAAACACGAATCGCATCAGATAATTATTATTCCAGATTTGCGAGCATTTTCTAGAAAGAATGCATGAGATATCTGTTATTAATTCTCGTTTGATAATTGGGGATTTTGCCCAGTTTATAGAAGGATGACACTTGTATTTGGGGAATGTTTGTGTAAACATTGTGTGCAAGGTAGACTGATTTTTTTGTATTTATACTTCAATAATTATGCAGTTGATTGTTACTGATGAACCTAGGTGCTTTTGTAATTAATCTTAAGATTTTATTTTGTATCACTTGCATTTTGTTTATGTTTGTATTGTCAGCATTGGTCCAGATGTGACAAGCATATTATTGGGCCGGATTTTTGCTATGTAGAGTAATAGTGTATTAGATGTGGAAAGTTGACTGTGTTGATTCAGTAAGGGTCGTAGTTGAATTAGTTTAAGTTTTTACCTCTATATGTTGCTTTCAGTTGAGTTGAGTATCGAAGTTTAAGCCCAAGTATTTTATTGTTCTATTTGTTGGTGTCCAATTGAGGGCGTCGTTATTTATGGAGATTGGAAAAGGGTGTGTGAATGGTTTTAATGTGAATACTTTTGCTACAGATTTTGTTGGGTTCAACTTTATTTTCCAGATGTTAGCCCAATTTGCCAGTAAATTTAAATGATTTTGAAGCTGTGTTTGAAGAGTTGTTAAAGAGTTCCTTGATATGTAGAGTGCAGTGTCGTCGGCAAATTGAACGGTGTTTATTGGTACTGAAGTAGGAATATCTGCAATATGTATATTGAACAAAAAGGGGGGAAATTGTGAACCTTGGGGAACCGAGCAGCAATATTCCTTAGATTTGAGCAGTGGCCTTCAACTGATATTGAAAAATGTATATTTGTGATATAGCTAAGGATAACAAATAATAGATATTTGGGTGTATCTATTGAAATTTATTTAAAATAGAGATCTGGATGCCATATTTTGTCGAATGTTAGAGAGATGTCTACAACTGCAGAGATGGTGTGTTGTCCCTTTTGGAATGCAGTTTGAATGTATTCCGTAAGCCTTAGTAGTAGGTGGTTGGTAGAGTTTTGTGATTTAAAGCCAAACTGATGCTGTAGCATACTGTTTGTTTTCTTGATATGTTTATTCAATCTGATGAGTTTTAATTTCTCTAATTTTTTTATATTAAAACTAGTTTTTATCTTGTTTGTTTTTGCTATTGAGTGAATGACAATTTCCGTATAGAATTGTAAATATTATTTAAAAAGGCAAAAGCGTTTTTTTTAATAGATTTCTCAATATGACTGTATGAATCCGATCCTGACCTAGTGCTTTTTTATTTGGCATATCTTTTATTGTTTTTATTATTTAATTAGGGGATATGAATTGTATTTGGTGGGGAACATTATTTACGAGAACATTGAACATTTTCAAAATTTAGTCGTGTTTAGGATTTTTAGGGGAGTTATTGGGGGTGAACGTATCAACAAAGTGGGAGGCTCGTACTTCAGCCTTTTCCAATGGGGAGTATTTTTTACCATCACTCGTTGCTAATGGGGGAATACTTGATCTTTTTTAAGAGTTTCGTGGTAAAATGCCATAGTAACTTATGGCATATCCCTATGCTTCACTAGACAAAGTTTACATGTTGGAGGGGAGTTCTTTTGTTCACAGTTTACTGATAGGCCCTACACCTGCACCAAACTCGCACGAAATTGTAAGATGACGTTATTCTTACAGTGTCCAAAGTCTAAATACCGGTAACATTGAAGGGGGTCCTTGGATTTCTTTCTGGTTTCTCGATGTTATTACCTATTTGTTTTATTTCTGAAACATCCTCTATTTTGTGAGTTCCGTCAATGTCTATTACCACTACTGTGATGGGGGAACTGTTTTTATATAGCCGAGTAACTTTTGTAGCAGAATTGAATTTGTTATTGATTCACCTAAAATTTTAGCATTTTCTGTGATTAAAGGATGAATATTTTTGATTACTATTGAGTATTTTTTTACTAATTTTATCCTAATACGTGTTAAATTGTCTTTTGGTGGCCGGAAAGTATTTAACTGCTTTTCAAAAGTCGGCCACTGCCTGAAATTGGATTCGAATCTTTTGTTTCTTAAATTTTGTGATGAAGTTGCATGAGACGTTCGTTTTTATTTCATTCACGAGGGTAACTCGATTTTCAAAATTAGTAACAAAAATTGGTGGTATTTTATTTTCTTCTCTTCGATCCTCTGGGATCTCTTCATTTAGCCAACTAAATCTCTTTTTGATTTCTACATTGTATTGACTTTGTAAGTTCGGCCCAGCCGAAGGCTGTCTGTGGTTACAAGTTTGAAGTCTCTGTTATCATTGTCATTATCGCTGGTTCGCTTTCTTTGGGTCATTACCTTGTTCTGATGCAGTTGGGTTGAAGCAACTGTGTGTTATGACTGCATTTGTCCTCGGGCTAGGCTGATGACCTGGCCCCGAATTGGTTGTTATTTGCATTTTGTTGAAAATGATGCGGTATGTCGGTGTATTCCATGCTGTCCGTGAAATTAACTTTGCCTTCGTTGGAGACCACATCGGGCGAATCTTCCGAATTATATATCGAATTTATGGCTTCATTGACCATTCGCCCTGTACTGTACAAAGCATTGTTGTACATTGAACTACTAAAGCTCTTAAGCTGATTAAATGCGACCACTAAATACTGTTTCGTACACTAAGTCATCATTATTTCCTAAAGTTCGGAGCGATGTTGAATTACACTTTCACACTTAACGATTCCAGCTGCTTTTAGCGGAGCGACTCCTCTGGCCCGGAGCTGTAGCGAGAATCACCAGCTGCTCTGATCGGTAGATTTCCGTGGTTTTTACGATCAATATCTGGCGAATACCGAAGTTGTATCCTAACAAACGAGCCACGGACCGCGCGCGATGAGTTCTTCCTCTTCCTTGTCTTATCCTCACCTTATTCACATACGCTTACACTTCCATACACTACATTATTAGACAACAGATTGTAGTTAAAAAAACTTTCTCGTAACCTAAAATACGTTCACGTCAGTTTCACGTGGTGTACCACAGGGCTCCGTAATAGGTTCACATTTCTTCCTAATCTAAGTAAATGATACTCCATCTGTGCTATGTGCTGTCATTATATGTATGTTTAGACGACTTACCGACTACATCAACGGGAAACCTTCTGAAGTGGCCATTTAGTTAGTAAAACATATCACGATTAGGCTTGTTTACTTGAACGGTCAGTAATAATCGGCTTTAGGCTAAACCCATTAAACTCTCAATCAACTATAATTGGGTCCTTCCAGCCCTACAAATTACTTCAAAATCTAAATATTCCTCATATCTTACTGGACAACACTACTGTTCCTTTCTGCTCTCAAGTTAAAAATCTCGGTTCGTCTGTCGATAAATTCCTAAATTGGGAACCTCATGCTCGAGACACTTGTCGCAAAGTGTATGCCCCAATGTACTTAATCAAATGTGCTTACAAATGCCTTTCTGCCAAAACCAAAGAACTACCAGCAAAATCCCGTTTGCTTTCCCGTTTGATTAGGATGATATTGCACGGTAACGTAAATAAATAAACCGCTGATGATCTTCAAAGAGTTCAAAATGCTTGTTTTAGCAACTACCAGAGAGTGAAATAGTCGTCCAGTAAATGTTAGAGATCATTCAAAAAAATATTTAAATACTCTTTTACTAAAGGATGTTAAATTTTTTAAAATTGTAAGGTAAATGTTATATTGTTCATCACATTTTTTTAAAGTTAGGTCTTAATTTAATTAACAATAGCATAAATAGTTTAAATTAAGTATATTAGAGGATTAAAAAGGTTTTGTAATATATACTAGTAACTTCTAATTATATAATAATGTATAATATATTAAAATATAATACGATTAATATCCTCAGAGTGAATGTTAACTTCTCGCGGGTCCTTAAACCACTTAGGGGGATTAACCTCATGAGTAATTATTTTTTTGGGGGGAGAGTCGTTTTCATTTCGCAAAACGTAACAATCTGAACACCTCTTGACTCTTCCTCAATACCAGTTTACCAGCTCTACCTCACCAACCAACGTCAGTCTCATGCCATACACTCTTCATTTCGGGTCACAGAATCCTCGTTGCTATGGAATAAAATTCCTGAAAATTTAGATCTTTTGTTTTTGTACACCGCTTCTCCAGCTACTGTTTTAATTGCAGCTGGTTAAAAAATTAATAACTACTGTTTGTCCCGCAACGTTAACTCTCGCCGTTGCGCGTCAGTGGCTCTTGAATTTGCGTTTCTTATGTAAGCGCGTCAGTAGTAATTATTTTCAACAGTAATTCACACTGGTTCTCAGGAATTTTGAAGTAGTAACGTCATTACAAAGATTACATATCAGTATGTACTCATCGTTTTTTGAAGAAAAGAGTAGTTTTGTGTCCTTTTTTGTTTGAAGTAAAGGAAATTTACCTTTTATTTCTCAAAAATTGCAAAAATTTCTTCAACATTTTTCCTCGGATAGAGCAATGGACGTAGGGCTCATTTTCGTTGAACTAGCAGAATTTTCGAAAATTACAAAAGTTTTAAATAATGCCAGGAATCATATCCTGTTACAGTATCTAAACGATCCTTCTTTTTCTGAAACGGAACATTTATACCTTCTTAAAACATCATTGCTTGAATATATGCTGCTTACATTCGTTATTTACATTTTTCTTCTTACAATGATAGTCTTTTGAGAACGGTTTATTGAAAAGATTGGTTGATTGATTTTTTCGTGTTTCCGGGCGCGTCAACTGCTTCGGTCATTAGTCCCGTTAGTGTAGTGCATGTTTTTCTCGGGAGATGGCGGTGATTTTACCCTAGCTGGAAAGCGAGATCCGGCACCGACCTACCGTCGGCTAGTGGGGTTTCCTCCTAACAAGGACTCTCCCACCAGCGACGCACCGCCCCAGCCGGGACAAGCTCTAAGGTCCCAACCGATCTCTCGGAATATGTGGTAGTGTAGTGCATGTTAGTGTAAGTGAGTGTGTAAGGGGAGAGGATAGGAGAAGGAAGAGGAAGGACAGATCGCGCGCGGTGTGTGGCCCTTTTTTGGTAGCGTACTGCTCCGGCATTGGCCTGGTGTTGATCGGAGAAATCATGGAAAACTACCGATCAGAGCAGCCGGCCGCTAGAATTCTCCTCCAAACAGCGACTGAATTCGACCTAGCTGAAAAAGTGAAGTCGTGTGTGTCTAAAACCTAGTGTCGAAAATCCTACCGCCGTCAGGACTCGAACCTAGGACCTCTCGGTCAGGGGCGCTGCAGTGGCATCAGTTGATTCACTGAGGTACGCTCCCGGTTTATTGAAAAGACCTAATGCTAACTGATATCTTCAACATTTCCCTTCATCAATAAGTCTCCAATATTTTTTATATTCCATTATCATGATCATCATCACAATTAAAATGAAAATGAACAAAACAGTGTTGCCTAGGAATCTATATCCTAGATCCTATCTTCTTCAACAACTTAATCAAAATCATTTTCATTATTTTCTTCATTTTCTTGATTCATTTAAATTTTTTCTCGCAACTACACACATCTTCGTACAATTTCCTTTGTGCTTAACAGTTCAATAAATCTCTAGAACAATTTTGTACATCTAGATACTCAAAGTGTTCCATTTCAATGACAGAGATGCCATTGCAGATGATCTCCTTAACAAGCCCTTCCAGCGAATCAGTTGTTATATCCACATACCTCATGATATAACAACCTTTAACTCCTGACTGTAGATTCAGATACTTTTCTCAGTCTTTTAGTACCTTCATATCTATTATCTCTTCACACTTTCATTTCCTATTTCCTGAGTCATTTTATTCTTCCATATGTTCCATACGATCACACGTTTCATGTTACCTTAATTAAATATATAATGTCCTTACCTTTAGTTTAACGGGGGCTTTGTGGTCGCGGTATTGTTGATACGGCAAACTTCCTATCACGATTATTTGTTAATCTAACATTTTATACTTTTTTCCGCTCTCTTGAACTATTTCTTTCTGGAATAATACTTGCTCGTCCGATTAAACTACTGAAGTAAGTTTCTGGATTTTGCTATGCAAGTTCTATTAGTCATTCCAATACTAGTTTGTGATTGTACTTTTCCATCATATATTTAGTACAAGTCATGTATTTAGTATAGAATGGCAAGTTCGCAGGCGTTTTCATAAGTTACCGACCTCAGATAACGCTTACTAATGGGAAAACCTGAGCAGTATATATTCTTATCTTTAATTGCTGTATTATAAGTTTGCAGCCGACATCTCACTCAGTTTTGCGGAGAGAGGTACTTGAGTCGGATGCGGTGCGTGAAATCTCAATGTGTTTAGCTTCTTCACGACAATGCACCTGTGTTTACTGCCCAGTTTGCAGAAAATACTGTGAAGAACTTTGGTGTCAAGAAATTGGACCATTAACCCTACAGTCCAGATTGAGCACTCATCAATTTTCTTGTATCAAAAACAGAAGTTAGTGGTGCAAGAAAGTTACGGAACCTACCTCGTCCTGGCGTATCATCTCTTTTAGCTTCACTTCTTCCACGTAGTTCTTCGTATCGCTTCTGGCCCTCGCTCAGTCACGTGTGTCCCCGCCTATACTTCGCCTTCCATGCTCCCCGATAAGGCGGCTCCACACATTCGTTATTCGGCGAGTAGCGAGCAAAAGCTCGCCGAATCACAAGCGATCACGGATGAGTTGCTTGCCATTTGCCGAGTGACGACATTCGGTGCTCGCTCTACCCACCGCATGACGGTCTTTCGGACACATCACAGGAAGCGAACATTTTTTTAATTCTAAACAAAGTGAAATTACAATCTACTTTACATTAAAATAATTAGTAAATATGTTAACATTGATCGTTGACAATGCCAATAATAATTTGTGCGTGAAAATATCGCACTGGTACAGTTAACCATCTTCTTACGTCTAGAACAAAAAGCTATTTTATTACTTTTGGTTAGGAGTCATAGTTGAGGAATATATGTGACTCTCTCTCTCTCTCTCTCTCTATATATATATATATATATATATATATATATATATATATATATATATATATATATAACTTGAAAATCTATGTTGGAGTTGTAAGGGTTGAAGTCTGAGTAATCGTTTGATTTCTTCACTTTTATCTAATAGGTTAATGGCCAAAGGATTCGGGTGTTTTGCAGACGTTGAAGATAGCTGAGCTGCTTGTTTTGATTCTTTCAAAGACTGTCGGTACTTTCAAGCCTGTGTAGAATCGTGTAGCAAACATTAACCGAGCCCATCGGCGGGCGAATGCCGAATGTGCGGAGGCGCCTTCCCGTCCACGGCCTCGCCGGGCGGCGCTGGCGCTGGCGCTGCCGCCGCCCGCTATCGATCCCGCGGCGCGGCGCGGCGCGCCGTGGCGGCCGCCTGGCCCGGGGCGGGGCGGCGCAGGGGCGGCTTAAAGCGGCGCGCGCGCCCGCCGCGCACACTCTGCGCTCTGCTCGCCGTGCTGCCCGCGCTGCGACCACTGCTCCCTGCGGCGGAGGCGTCCATGCGACGGGTCTGAGCTGGCGAGCGGTGAGTTCCGCCCCGGCGCGGCGCCGCCGCCTCCCGCGCCGCCCCCCTGCGCCCCCGCCCCCCCACCGCCACCCGGGCCTCGAACCCGCGGCCGCGCCGCAGCGGGACGCGGCTAGTTGTTTTTTTTTTTTTTGACAAATAGCCACAGCAAATGGATCGTGCAACACGGTTGGGATGCGCTGTAGAGTGGGGTGGTGGTTCAAAATGTTCAGGGAGAAGGGTTACAACAGCTTCGCAAAAAAATCGCCCATTTGATGCGGCCAATTTGACTTGATTCTCTCACGCATTTCCAAGTCAACGGCGAGGCTCCGGTTTCGGCCTCAGGGAGTGCCGATGTAGAGTCCAGTCAACGCAAAATTTCAAACGCATTTCACACCCCATACGATTGCCTTGAATCACATCCACAGCGTAACTAGAACCAAAGAGTTTCTAGTGGATTGATGAAGCGCATTCCACGTATGTTGCATGTATCCATTTGCTTCGGCTGCGGGTGAAAATATCCTCCCCGCGGCAACGTCACGCTCCTCGGCCACGACCCCGCGCTTGAGTGCGCGCAGGCGCTCGTGCGCCGGTCGCCTCTTCGCCGGCCCAAGGAATCGCTCCTGCGCCCGGGCCTCGGCCCCATTTACGCGTCCCTACTCTTGAAAGCCTGGTCTGCATTTGCAATTAAACTCTGCTTGTCTCTCAGTGGGAGGGGTAATATGAAAAGCCATCACTATTCTGACAATTCTGGTAACAGGCATTTTTCAGATTAATGTCATCAACTTTTCTTCGTTATATTCTGGCAATTTCGCTTGGAGATATTTTTAAAACATATCTATTCTTTCGTAGCTCATCATTCCCTCTGCCTTTATTAAAAAGAATGTCAAAAGCATAATGATGGTATGTCTCAATTCAAGTTATTTTCAATTTTGGAACATGTAAGAAAACAACTGAGTTTTCATTAATGTGTATAACTATGCAATAATTGTGTGTGTGACCTACTACCCAGAACAGTAAGACGCTATTTGCGACGATTTTGTTCTGTAGATGACTGCAAACGTCCTGAGATCTCGGGGGAAAACGGAAAACCCGTTTGTATATTGAGAACCGTCAAAAATACGCTAATTTCTTTGCCGAATGTTTGCAGAATTCTGGTATTTCTGATAAAAAATGTTACTAAAAGAGATTTTTGTCTTCATTGGTAATTCTTACACCTTAAATATCACAACAATATATTTAGCTTTTGATTCTTCCCATGTATAATCGATTAATCGATTTACGTTACTGTCCAAATATGCGAAACCTGAGAAGAGACCCTAGTGGACATTCCTTCCCAATATTAAGAGTATATATATAGAGTGTTAAACATTTGGAACTGTAATAAATGTAGGACACCAATTAGGAACTTAAAACATACAACCGGTCTTCCTAGCTCCAATGATTGACTGCCATTCATTCTCCTTTCCAACTACTTCTTGTTCTTCTATATGGAAACGTGACATACTCTCAGAGAGGCTTTCAATAAATCGAAAAAGAATCAATGTAATAGTAAGAAGACGTAGATTTTGGATTGTTTTCACAAAACAAGAAAATATTACATTTCTAAAAGTCACTTCGCGAGCCAAACGTAACCTATAAACATGCATCACTGAAGAGACTTGCCTCGTAAGCACACGCTGACGCACCCGACAAAGAAAGCATTTAGAAACGCGTGCCGTCCGAAGGCCCCCGTCTCCATCGCGAGTGGGTCCTCCGCGTGCGCAGCCGTGCGCAGCCGTGCGCAGCCGTGCGCAGCCGTGCGCAGCGTCGGCCGTGCGGTGCGCGGCGGGCGCGCAGCTGGGCGCAGCAGCGATCGATGCGCGATCGTCGACGGCCCGCTGCGCCGCCGCCGCCGGGCAGCCGCTAATGCGATCAATTGGCCGCGGCCGGTCGCCGTCCCCGCCCGCCCGCCCGCCAGCGCCGCCGCGCCGCCCGAAGCGTTTTCGCCGGCGGAAATTCGTTACCGCGTCCCCGCACTAACATCCCAGTCCGCGATTGAACCCGCCGTCACTCGAACGCCTCGTTTTGCTCCGCCCTTTCTCCCCGGTTCCATTTTCCTTCTGTTGCGTCGATTTGGTCGTTGGGTTGGATTGAACTGTGTGGTTTGATTCAGTTTCTTTGTGCGCAAGTGCGTTGCCCCTTTTCTGTTTTTGAATACTTTGTATAAATTTACATCTCTTATCGCAGAATAATGCTTATGAATGCTGAAAAATCAATTGAGTATAATCATAATTGTAACTATTTATTATAATTAATCATTAATATCTTAGTACTGATCCGTACTGAGAAAATAGATGTTAGAAATGCTCAAAGGATGAATAATTATTTTCATCGGCATTTGTAATATTTATTCATTACTACAATCTTGTTACCGATTTAACCATAAGTCAATAATTTTCTTATTGTCCTTCCATTCTGAGATAGAGAAATCTTATCACAATACCATGGTGCCTCTTTATATTGATGAACAATACTAAAAACAATATTCCAATTTTTTCTTGAAGCAATATTTGTGGCAGTTAATTTATTTTGTCAAAAAAATGTTTAGAAGAAACTTTAACAGCGTTTATTCACAAGCTCATAACGATAAATTCAGACAATGAAGAGTTAAAGAACCATTTATATTAGTATCTGCTTTCAAGGACGCGTTTTCCCATTGAAAATTCAAATATCTCACATATATTTCGCATAAATACAAATATATATTTGCAGAATGGAAAAAAATCAAGTCAAAAATCATTTATTTCTGGAATATTTGAAAGGAAATATTTCTCTTTGCACAAAGAATTTTGCCAGATTCACTTGCTTCCAAAATGAGTCTCTCACTAAAAGAATATGGCACGAGTAAAAACTTTGCTAGCGAGTTAATATTCATTATTATATTTTCCTGACATCAACTTCAATTATTTATTCATATTATTAGTCTCAATAATAAGAAGAACCAACACGGATTTATAATGATGTCTGTTGTTGAACTTCAAGAGAAACCTCTAAGAGTCTCAATTAGAGAGATCTCATGGAAATTTCATGATACCTTTTATGAATTTTTGGAATTATTTACCACATTATGAGATTATGTTATAGTGCGGGATACATTGTATGATATTAGCTTGGTTTAAATATTCGGAAGTGGTGTTATATTTTCGTATTTTTACTGAGAAGAAGAAATAGCATCCTAATAAGTATTTGATAGATGTATAATGGTCTTGCTGGTAAATCAAATACATAAAAACATAGTAGTATTATTATGATACTAAAACTATTTCTTTAACTATTTTCAAATCATAGAAAAAAGTTCGTTCATTGAACATCCACAATTTATAACCGCGATCTTCTAACATTTTCCGAATATTTTATTTTTATTTCGGAAGGGAGTGCGGTCCTCGCCAATCTCCCAACAAATTTTAAAAATATTTCCTAAACATAAAAAGCCCAAAAAATCTCAAGAACGTTTTCCAAGTAATGGACGTATCAAGTAACGGAATATTTGTGAATTATTGTTTAAATAGCTCATGAACAATCGTGGTGTTTTTAAGGAAAACTTAGATGAAAAGAGAAAGACTAGAGGAAAATTAACTAATCTCAATCGACTGTAATTTATTTGCATCAAAAAGAAAAGATTGATCACATGATTGCCTCCAGATAAAAATAAGGTTCTTCTTTTTGTTTCCTTTTTATCTTCTTCCTCCAACACCTTTACTTACTTAAGTTATTCTATTTCTACATATTATATTGCCAAAGCTGGCGCCATGCTATTCACCAACCGTTTAAAACATTACTTTAACCATTCCTCACAATTTTAACAAGAGACAATTCTAAAATCGCGTTGATTCCATTTAACCTCAAATACATCCACATACTTGAAAACTTCATTCCTACCGATTCGTACGGCTCCTGAATTTAACGCACCGACGCTGCCGGTGCAACATCCTCGTCGCCACCACTAGTAACCCTGCCATTGCCGCCAACCTCACGACCACCTTCACAGCCATCCACTCCGCCCAAGCCACCGCCACCGCCTCCCCCACTGCCAATGCTGTCTGTCACCGCCGCGACGACCCCGGTGCGCCGCCGCCCGCCGTCTTCATTACCTGCCACCGGCGCGGCGCCGAGGGCCAGGAATGTGTTCACGCTGGCAGGGACGGCGGCGGCTGCGGCGGCGGCTTCATTAGGAAGAGCGCGAGCCCGGGGCCGGGGGTGGCATCCGAAATCCGATCCTCGCTTCCCGCGCCGCCCAGTGCCCTCATTAGGCGGCCCGAGACGCCAGCTGCGGCGGCGCCGCGAGCGACCCAGTGAGGGCGAGGGTGCCTTCCATTAGGATATCCGATAGCTCAGATGTATGCAAATCACATCCTAATGTTAGCAAGTGGCAAAGAAGCGTAAATAGTTGGATGATTTCTGACAAAAAGGATACTACTTGGATACTGCAAACGGAGTATTCTTGCTTATGCTTAGTAATAGTGCATTTATCACATCTCATTTCATTCATATCAGAGTTCATTACATTATCTTTCTACTTCCTTTTACGTCTTCACGCCTTCTTCTCGGCCTCCTTCCTCGTAACTCTCCCCTTTGGGAACATTAACTTTTTCGCCTTGATGAAAATGGAGGAGGTGAAAGTGATTACGATGAGGAAAGATAGGGCTGGCGGTGAATATATGAAGGGAATCGAGGCAGAACAGTTGAAAGATGATGCAAGGTGGTTGCGAGAGTCGCATCATGCCACATCACGCAAGCAAACATCCATGACCGAGGGAGGGATTCGAACCCGCGGTCCTGCAAGCCGAGAGAGAGAGAGAGAGAGAGAGAGAGAGAGAGAGAGAGAGAGACGTCGCAAGCGCCCTAATAACTACAAGAAAAAAATTCCATCAGAATTGGATCAGAAACGTCAACAATAAAGATACAATATTGGATTGGAAGATGCTGTCACCTCTGAAGGCATAGTCATATTATTGCAAACCAATAATATTTTTCAACATTTTTTTAAATAATTAACGTCAATGGTCGAGTGTCATGCATTTAAGGTTATAGAGCAAGATTGGCCCTGAAAAAAATGAAGAAAAAAGGGAAACGGAGGGTGAAAAGCTAATGATAAAGTAAAAGGCAACAAGTAAGGAGATACGTGAAAATGACAATGAAAATTCAAACATCACTCTTCAGAAAGAAAAGTCGGAGACGACAGGAGAACGTCAAAGATGAAAATGACGTTAACTGAACAACATTTTAAGGATGATGAAAAATGAGATTGGGGGACCAAAGAATAAACTGCTTTAAACGTATGACAGTAAAGGATCGAGTGAATTGCCGGCCAAGAGGGTTGGTAGGACGGGTTACGTGAAGGAAAAACCGACATGGCCTCTACGGACCCAGATATCCGGTGCAGATGACGCTGACACCGAAATTCAAGTAGCGCTACCGAAGCCTAAATTTTGTTTGGAATGGTGCCAACTGCAGAAATATTTTCACTGTATTCGTTCTTATCTTCACATTATTAATAATATTTCGAGACCTGGTGAGTTCAGTAAAGACAATTTTTTAATTCACATCTTCCTTTTCTTTCTGGATCTCATTGTATCCCACTTTTACCATTCATCATTTCAAGCGTCACTGTAAAGCAAATAAAGAACATTTATCATTGAGAAATACATTTGTGAGACTTTGTCAGCTGCCTTGAAAAATTAATTGAATCTTAATCTAGAATCAAATCAATCAATTCTCCTTTGAGCTTGGTAACATTTCAAAAAGAACAGAATTAAGTAAGAAAAACGAATACTTCATCTTTCTATGTTTTCAATATTTTTATTATTTTGTAATGGATACACAAAGATTGGTTATTATTTGAATCTGATAATCGATTACATTTACACATTATCAAACGTTCATGATTCTTTACTACACATTTATAATGAATGTGACGTTCTTTCGTATCCGCAGAATTCTTGAAAATTGGAAATTCAGAGAATTGAGTCCACTGAAAATATATCCTCATTTCCCTACTACGTTTCTTAATCATTATAATAATTATCGTAATTATTGAAAAGAGGTTTGATGCAGACTTCACTACTAATTATTCAGACCTAATTATTCTCATTAAACCTAATATATGTTACACCCATCTGCCAACCAGTGTCTCTGGATAAGCTAGTGCGAGGATCTTTAATTCATGCAGAAGTGAGATGTCTTTGTGACTCGAATTCTTTCCCAACTCCGGCAATATAAAAAAACATGATATAGATTTACGAAACCCTCTTACACGACATCCTGCTTATGAAACTAAATGTTCTAAAACGTAATTGATCATCAATACATTCTGTCGTAAATTATGTGAATTCTGTGGTGGCAGCAGAGATTTTGTGGTACTCCATGATTAACTATCTGGGGAATTGAGGTATCTACCACAATAGTATTAAATGTAATTTTAATATGATTACATATAGCCAGACACGTGTTTCAGGAACACTCTTCCCATCTTCAGTGGTTCCAAGTAACACAGGTTAAACGCATAATTTCATGGAAAGTCGTCAAAGTATGACGACTTTCCATGCAACCTGCAACACAAAACTGCAACACTATCAAAATAGCGCCATACTTGACGACTTTCCATGAAATTATGCGTTTAACCTGTGTTACTTGGAACCACTGAAGATGGAAAGAGTGTTCCCGAAACACGTGTCTGGCTATATGTAATCATATTAAAATTACATTTAATACTATTGTGGTAGATACCTCAATTCCCCAGATAGTTTATCAGTACATTCGAATCCAAACCTCCAATTCGTTGTTTTGCTGCCCGTTATCTTTCTCTGAGCTAGGGCCCCTGCGGCCCGTGCCCTAATCCGGCCCCGAGGGCACGCGGCAGCTGCTCGTGACAAATGGCAAGAGCTTAACGCGCGCCTCGCGCTCCGCTCCGCGCCCAGATGAAACAGCGCGCTGTTATTGCGGCGCGCCGCTCTCTTTATCTCCCTGGCGCCTGCGCGCCGCGGCTTTGTTGCCCACAGAAGCTGCAAAATTAAGTTATGCTGCAACCGCACGCCTTGCACCTTGCGGCTAGGCAATCCCTTTGCCCTTAGAGGAGAGCGTGTGCATGATCGTTCGAGCCCTTGCGGGGTTTAAATCTCGTGTGGCTTAGAACTCTAGGTGAATGTATGGATGCGAGGATCTGCTGTTTTAGCAACAGTATGGGAAAGGTAATGGTGAAGAAAATACTACCGCTACACCCTAAAAGGGAGAGAATCGAATGCTAATGAATTGAGATATTTCTTCCATTGGTTAATTTGATGATTGGTGTTTTTGTGGAATTGTATATAAGTCTCTTATAGGGCAGGAGTATGTGTTTAAAAGTTATTTCATGAAGAGATTCTGCTCACAAATGCTCCAGGCATGTCTTTGTCAGAGATTTGTCCATGTCTGTTTGAAAACGACAAGCAGGAATTATGAAAACATTTATAGTTATCTTTTTTATTTACACTTTATGTTACATAGTTTTACTGGCAATGACGGTACAATTTTATGACATAAATGACAAAAATATGTAAAAAAATGTCTTCATTTGTTTTTTTAATACTTTTTGGTTTGAGCAGTTAATATTGAATACTCTATGTAATATTATCTTATCTCTATTGGAAATAAAAAAGAGAGCAACGCGTCGTCATAAAGAAAAAAGAAAAGCTAATGAAATAAATTCACAATGAAATTAATGACATGTCAAAAACTGCGATATGAAATAATACAGGTGAAGAAATTTTAGAAAAGTGTAAAGGATGTTCAAAAGGGCGCAAAAATTAAATGTGGTGTATATTTTTAACACGTAAAAGCAATTTCTTTACTTTTTCTGGAAAGGCCATTTCCCAGATGTTATACAAATACAGTCCATTTTTCTCTTTATGACCGACATCGATTTACTTAGATGTATTTAGATCTACGGCGAGCGGTAGTGAACCGTTTCTAAAATTAATGGCATGAAGAGCTAAGATAGAAATGATATATTGAAAGGTCTAGTGACTTTTAGCAACTTTCCTATCTACAATATTCGATCAAAATCATTTGTACTAATGACAGATACAAGCTGTAAATAGTGATAATTTGCATTACACAATATAATGTAATATCGCGATGATTCGGACTGAACGTTTACTCAAAGTGCATAGGTTTCATTTTGATGGTGTCATAACCGACCGATAAAAGAGCATCATACACAAAATCATTAACGGCATTTACTGGTGGAAAGAGAAGTTTGCCAGAAAAGAGGGCGACGTCAAATCCTATCTCTAACTTGAACCCGACAGCGGTAATGAACGGCCATCAATCATTCTTTATCGACTGTGGCTGAAGAATCCAGATGGTGCAGGAGGAAAGGAAAACGAAGGATTGGGAGAAATAGAGGAAAAGGGACAGAGAGAAACATAGTTAAGAGAATTACCGTCGTAAAAGTCACTACCTATAGCAAAGGTATTCAGGGAAACCGAAATTGCCTAATTTAAATTGACGTAAAATAGTAAAATAATACTTGAAGTCAACAAAGGTAATGAGGTAATAGCATCACAGTGACATCAGAGACGCAGGAATTATGACAGGAATGTAACCAGCATACTACGGTGAGACAATATAGTGAAAAAAAGATGACATAGCAAATAAACAAAGCTGTGTTATCGAGTTCATGTAAGTCAGCCGATGGAGGGGTGGCGGTTGACCAGGGGAGTGGGGGTGAGAGGCGGGGCAGTCAAACGGACCGCCCATTAGGGGAAGTGGAATGGCCGCATTGGTTAGGCGTGACCGAAGAGGCGAGGACAGAGGCTCTGAGGAGCTAGAGAGATGAGTGCGGTTTAGAAGGCAATCGACGATTGAGCCAGACGCAACTGCGGTAAATGAGTTACATTAGGATGCCATTGAATCGCACACCTCGGAAAGTGGATGTGACATCGCGAGCGCCGTGTTTGATTGACCCTCCGTAATTTTGAAATCCCCTTTGCCACGTTCGAACGGGCAAAAATGAGCGAGTGAAATTCAATTACGTGTGTGAATGGTTTCCACAAGAACTACCTTCCTGTTAAGTAAAATAGTCTAACATAGCACGATAGATATTGACCAATCTGTTTTACATGCTTAATGGTTTTGTAAATTAACCTTCAAAAGGTTAATTATTCTCAAATCAAGTAGTCAAATTGGTAATTTGCTTTCCATCTGACCATTGGAAGTCTATTTCACACAGAACTTTGTTACTTTTTGTTGGTTCTCCAATTCAATATCAACGCTGTGCAGCGAAAAGATTGCGTAATTGCGTAATAACAATTTAAAAGTATTCAGTAAAAAAGTAGATTTCTATTAACAAACCGAAGAATTTTCCGTAACATGGTAACTTAGTAAACCTAAACCTACTTTTTAATAGTTGTTTCAGTTTAATGGCCACTGAGAGTTCTTCAATTTAAAATTTTGCCACCTACTATCAATATTCACTTAGGAACGTAAGGCGTTTTATATATTTTATTGACAATAAATAACAGAGAATCAGTTCCGGGTCATTTGTTTTAAGGATTACGTGTTGCCGTATTAAACTATAATAATGCGTGCTATTGTATAAATTGGAAGTTTTACTAAACAATAAAATGGGTAATTTGAATCTAATTTCAATTACATTTCAAATCGATTTCAATCGTACACTATCGAAAATTGCTGATTTTTTTTTTGCATGTACTTCCTGCGCTTTTTTCACCCTTCTGCAATTTTTTCGCATTTCCTGCGCTTTTTAAAATTATTACCCGGTACATTTTCTAAATCAAAGGCATATAAGTTAAAAATAAGATACTTTTTATGCCCATAATAAACCAGCGATGGTCGTTGAAAATCGACTCCAATCATTTTCAACTGCTCGTGAATTCAATTAACTATACTCGCCGCTCCCTCTCTGGAATACTGCTATTGGTCGTCGTGCGCGCTTCGGGACTTCATATGCGCGGGGGGTTCATTGCCGCGGGTCGGGGTTGGGGATGGGGGTGGGGAAGAGGAGGGGGCGTGCGATCACAGAGCGCCCTGGAGGCTGAGGGCACACAAAGGGCACGAGGTGCGGGCTGGCACGCTGCCAACACGGGCGCCTGCTTCGCCCCTGCACGCCCGGCCCCGCCGCACCCCGTGCGTGCAACCCCTCCACACCGGTACTGACCTCGGCCCTCACTTCGCTCCCGAGCCCATGCCCAACCGCCATAACCATCTACAAAATTATCATAAGACCACTCCTCCTTTACGTCTGTCCAGTTTGGATCTCCGCTGCGAAAACAAACCTAAACAAGCGCCAAATAGTCCGAAATAAATTTCTTAGAACTATCATAAATGTTCCTTGGTTTGTCGCAAATTCACAGTTTCACAAAGAATTCCAAATTGACTCCATACAACACCATATGTCATATCTCAGCCCAGTTCTATCACGCCATACCTCAAATTCCACACCTTTAGACAACTTCAGACTCCGGAAAACACTCATAAAACCAGAATAAAAAATAGATATCCATACCAGGCCTTCCTAGTCAAATTTTCCGAAATAGATTGTTTTAGAGGTGTGTGGAGAAGATTTTCTCGCCCAAATTAGTTTGTAGTTTAATTTTAGGTAAATTAGAATGTAAGCCATCAATACATGTATAAAGTGTATTGTGTACTGAAGCAATTTCACACGATGTATGTTATGTACACATATGCGGCATTATATACTATTTTGAGACCTGGTACTACACCTTCTCTTTTTTCGTTATAACTATTGTATAGAAAAATTTGAATCACAAATTCACAAGCCCGTTCCTAACGCGCTCTCTCTCTCTCTCCTCTCTCTCTCTCACTCACTCACTCTCTCACTCACTCACTCACTCTCTCTCTCACTCACTCTCTCACTCACTCACTCTCTCACTCACTCACTCTCTCACTCACTCACTCTCTCACTCACTCACTCTTCCCCTCTCTCTCCCTCTCTCTCTCTCTCTCTCTCTCTCTTTCTCTCTCTCATTAATTACTTATGAAATTTTGTGTATTTCTCTGGCCGAAGAACAATTATGATGTTCAGATCATGTAGATCGACAGAAGACTGACCTATGGAAATTATGGTTGTGAATCTCTTGGAATGTTCTCAGAAGTACTCTAATTTTGAAATTTCTTCCAAAATAATAACATTGACGTTTTCATTAATTTCGTAATTATTCAAATTTTCGTCATTTTCAATTTATAACCCGAAGTTTCATTGACCTCGAAATTACTATAACAACCAATTTACCATAAACCTGGACTTTCCTGTTCTGTTATAACAATGTAAAAACAAATACAACAAATGTAGGTGCGTGGGGAATATAACAATGTGGGAACTAGTTCTCTGGGACTCAACTACTTCCGAGGATGCGATTTTTCTCTTCCTGGAGAAGGCGCAACAGCCTCCTGTTCCAACTGCGGATTCCGTTTCTTCTGCCACAACCTGCAGTTCACACAATTCTACCTGCACCTAGCTATGTTATCGACTCCGCCGCTTTTACAGCATAATGGTTATCAACAACAACTCATTCCCTCGAACAAAATGAACCTAATAAACGAAACTAATGAGTTGTGAAGTTTTCATAACAACATACAGCCTTACAACCGATATCGAAATACACCGCGGAACCTGCAATTTACGTAAAAAACACACCTTACATTAGAACACGAAGAAAGCACATAAAAATACGTGCTACCTGTTAATTATAAGAATTATATAAAATACATTTTCGAAAGAAAATCAGACAGAGTCTTCATGAATAGATGATTTGTTGGTATTTGTTTCAATAGACAAAATCAAAAAACATTAAAAAATTGTTAGAAATGCATAACCGAATTGTACAATAATTATATTAATAGCAAGATACAACTGTGTAACAATATTCACTTTCTACGTGAATACCTTACACCTTGTTTCTGAATCATTTTAGAATAACGATAATAGAATGTGTTTCATAGAAAGGATATGGTTTGGTCCTGTTCATTACGAGGTAACAGCGGAGTACGAAATTCAGGAAGCCAATGTAGCGCGTCCTGAATTCTGTTCCTTAAATGAAACACTTTCCCAACAACAAAAGTTTTTACAGGAAACTTGAAGTTTTATAATCGCCAGGAAGTTTCAAATAAAGCGTGCTCGAGCAGCTGCAATTAAAAATTCATACGAACATTATTTTTCTCACGTAATCAACTGTTGAAGAATATTTTTCAAGAAAAAGAAACTTTGAAAACGTTTTGCGCCAAAGAATGTCATTATAAATTATTTTAAGTCTCCCACCACCAAGTAATTAATTACTCACCGTTTTAAATTCGACATTATCCTTCAGAATATACTTAAAGCAGATGAGTGATGTAAATATACAGATACGTGCTATGCTGCCCTCTTTTACAGATAATTATTATTGTAAGTCGCATACATTTTAAAGTAAAATTAAATATATTCGTATAAAGGAAAATCGGTAATTATCGTTAATTTGCTACAGTTAAAAATGTGTAATGGAAACAAAATATATGAGTAAAACCAATCGTGTTTTTGTGTTCATTTCAATATTGCACCCAAGCCCTGGTGGTTCGATAATTAGATTAATTATTTATTGTATCATTTAATTTATGAAACCACGCGGTTTCGTTCCGTCAGAACTCAAATAATAGCGCTCATTTAAATGACCAAAATTAATTTATATTCATTTTGCGGTTAATTTACAAACATTCCTGAAAGGGAACTCTCAGTTCTCAGTTCTAATTCTTATATAAATTGTTGTTTCGTTGTGTCGTTAAATAAGAAGTATTTAATTTCTATGTATGTGTTATCTTCAAGAATTTATTATGTTCTTAATTTCTAATTTATATAAACATTTACGCCACTCAGATAATATTTCTTCTCTTATTACTGTGTAGAAATTTTCTTAATTTTAAATTCATTTATAGCTTCTGAAATTTGATTCAACAATGTACCTATAAGATAATTTTATTTATGTAATTTGTACCGATTCTTCTTCATTTTTCCGTTCATTGATATTAATTGAATAAGAGTACATGTCAATTCTTCTTGCAATTTGCACTCAAGAAAAATTCACCTCGCTACATGAAAAATTAATAAATAGACAAAATAGTTATTAGTATCTACTTCGCTGATCATTCAGTATAAAATCACTTTTCATTTTCAGGCGTTGCTTCTTCTTGATCTTGATCGCCAGTGGCTGCGCTGCTTGGCTAAGGTACGTTCGAAATTCCGAAAAGTTATCTCGAGAATGCATGTATATTATGATTTTGCCAAGAAGTTTGTTTGAACGCGCTTATCACCCCTGTGTTACTAAACACTCAGAACTAAATGGGAACATGAAAAGACATTTAGAACCATTCCGCGTTAGCGGTTACTTTGCGCGCGTGAGAAAGAGTGAATATAAAGGAGATCGCCAAAAGAGGAGACAAAAGAGGAGATTGCAATGTGAAGCGAGGGAGCGGGTACGAAAGAGACATAACCGGTGGAGAAGTATCAATTTCATGTAATACATTCAGTTCCGGCCGTCGAATTTGACCCTACTATTTGAGGCTACTCGGCGTAGTTCCGAGCGCAAGTTTGGCGTTATCTTTGGGCTTAATATATGAGTGTTTTCGCATGCATTCTTCACAGGATGTGCGGATTTTAAAGTTTGCATAACATCCTCTAGGAACAATCCTGTGTACAAATAGCGGATTGTTACCGGCGTCTGCGAAATTTGATTTAAAGCATACGCAATGTGCTCCAACTACAAAGAATATAAAAAGTTGTGATTGTAATTATATGATCTCAAAGAGATTTTTGAATCTTTTGTTTCTTGGAATTGTTTGTTTCTTAAGACACATCTTATCTAAAATCCCCCCAACTTCTTGTCCGAACTAAAATAAATATAAAATGAAAGTAAAGAAAATTGCTTTGTATGACAACAAAATACTTGTAATGACAACAAAATACCCTGAAAAGTACGACCTAAATGAGTTAAAAATAATTTGAAGGAAAAACAAAAAATGTCTTTTGTTTTGCAATTTGAATAACATCTTTTATGTATCTACATTTCCAGTCCTGTTTATTTTTATTTTTCTCTATTAATTTTTATATTTCTCTCTGCCACAACCGTGATATTTCCTTGAATCACACATTTCAGCATGAATAAGCTACCGATTTCTCTTTCTCTTCAGAATTAGATCCTTCAGAAAAGAACATCTCTCTACCATTCCTTTGTTCTCCTCCTTTTCTGCAATCAATACCACTAAGTTATTGTCAACAATGGAGCAACATTCCGCAATGCACTTCTTTTCACATTTTCTTAAAGAAAAAGAATCTGCAGCGGCTGGGAAAGATGAGCACCACTTCCATGAACGGACGACCGTGGCAATTCGATGTTTCGTACAAATATTTACACAATAAATGGTAAATATACCGCATCAAGAACGTTCATAGATTCTCTTTCGTTTTGTATTTATTTTATCTATGTGCATTGATGAATAAAAAATTACAAGATGCAGTCATCATTACAATTCTACTAATTTTTCGAATCGTAAGCTAGTCACTAAAATGAGGGGCACTAAAATGAAAAACCTACCACATATTCTCTGAAGTGTAAATTATATATTAATGCTTGCATTTACTGTGTTATTGGTTACCAGTATTAAAACTAATGGCTGTATAATCTGTCTTACATCATTAGTCTTCTGTGACGGAGTAGAGTGAGCATCCCACTTGCATGAAATCTCGTTTCCACTGGTTTGATGTGTTTTAATAACCAAATATTCCTCAAATGCATATGACGGACTAAATTAATACACAAATTTATAAATGAAATAAATACGCTGTCTACGCCATATACAGGACTCGTTATACATTCATAAATCGCAATTTCCCCGTGTTAGCGCAAAAATATCAAAACATGGAATTTAGCTAATTAGTGTAATGCTGCTGCCTTGACTGAGGTTGGTAGAGAATGTTTTGGTAAAGTTTGAGGTTCAAATTTTCGTTCATTAATTAGTGATAGTTATGCTACGGCAAATAATTGAATATACTGTGACATGGTTAAAGACTTGTATTTCGGAAATGTAAATTCAATCAGGATCATTACATTTTTGGTAAGAGATTGTAAAATCATGATTGTAGAAACTTGATTGGATTGATTGATTGTGATTTCGAACTCGTCCACTACTAGGATCTATGGTACCGTAAGTGTAGTGCTTATTTTTCTCGGGAGTTGGTGTTCTTTCTTTGCTGGATGGCGAGATCCGGCGCCGATCTACCATCGGCTAGCGTGCTTTTCCCAAACCAGGTATTTCCCGCTAGCTGGGCACCGCCCCAGTCGGGACACGCTCTCATCTACGAATGGTCTCCCAGCACATGTCGTAGTGTAGTGCATATTAGTTTAAGTGTGCGTAAGGGGTGATGATGGGACAGGGAAGAAGAAGGAATGATAGCGCTCTGTGCGTGGCTCGTTTGTTAGGGTACTTCTCCAGCATTCGCTTGATGTTAATCGGAGAAAACACGGAGCAGCCGGCCGCAAGAATTCTCCTCCACCAGAGCAGCCGGCCGCAAGAATTCTCCTCCAGACAGCGACTGAATTCGACCTAGCTGACAAGCAAGTGTCGAAAATCCCGTCACCGTCGGGAATCGAACCTAGGACCTCCCGGACAGAGGCACTGTAGTGACATAAGTTGATGTCCTTTGAAGACTAACAAGATTTCAGAGAAGTGATTTTGTAGCATCGAGAGGGCGGCGAGGACCTGTGCGACATACATTGCGATGAAGCAAATGACGGAGGGATGCCTCCTACAGGAGCAATTAAGTAATTACGAGGCGCTGAATGTTGCAGAGGAGACTTCCATGAGGTCACATCACGAAACTGTTCGACGTAGAGTTTTGACGGAAAGAGAGTGCAATTTAAGAGGGTACATATTAAGCAATTTAAACGTACTAACGTCGAAATCTTCGTAAACTTTGATCTAGAAAAAAATCTGTGCGACTTAACCGTAAGTATAACATAAATTACACTCGTACAAAACATTTCTTGTGATAGTTTCCTTGGAACACATCTCCTGTTTCAAAGCATTTATCAGCAATACATGAACCAAGTAGATACCAACAGAAGAGTAATTGCTCCTGCAAGCGTACTTACCTTACTACATCCACCAGCTATAGAGGGTGCCGAAGACTTCTAGGGCATGCAAGGGGTGAACGACAATCAATTTTTGCCAATCAATATATGCTTGGAAATTTCATATAACGACGTTACACGTTTCCCTAATTGGCAGGCAAGGCATCATTCATTGTTGTATGACAGGTAAATGAAATATGTTTGCCTGCGTCAAAACGTGATCGCCGGAACGCCGGAGCAAGACGAGTTGAGTACCAGACAGGGGTAAATGCCACATGTGCGAGTTAGTTAAAATTTTCCGTAATACGTTCATTGGCAAAAGATTTTAATTTTAGAGCCCCCTATATGTTTCGCATGTTTTTAACAAGTGTGTTCTGAGACATTCGAGCATTGTAGTGCAATCTAGTCTTTATTCCTAGCTGAACATTATTTATTGACGGATATAATAGTTTTAGGATGAGCTTCAGAAGCGGGACCTCTTGGGAGAAAATGTAATAAAAAATCAACAAGAAAACTAATTATGGAATTCAGATAGTTCTCGCTATTATTATATTTACAGTGATGATAATATGGTACTATGATACTTATAAGTAAAATGTTAGCATGCTTTGTGCTGTATCCGTGCAGTTGCTGAACAAATAGAGATCTGTGAATAAGGAAAATATTCGCATTTAATACCAAGGGTGCTTTGGAAATTATCGATAAATCACCAACTCGCGAAACAAGGAGAGGACTTATCCGTGAATTTGCAAAGCACGAGTGGTATTTAATAGGACTACATCAAGAATGAAATTTATGTCCAACAGAGTTCCAAACTTCCAAATTGAAAATGGTTTACAGCTATGTTAAAATCAAAGAGTTTATGTTATAGTACATACGCGGTTTATTGGACATCGACATAGAGATTGATGTATACCGCCTCCTATGACAGATGAGTCACAGTTTATGACTGGCCAGTAGGGAGAAGCGGTAAGAAAAATCGGACAGAAAAAACGACAATTTTTTTAGAATCACCGCCCTGATTGGGGCTTTTATATGTACAGTAGAGTCGTAGGCTTCCGCGGCAGGAGTCCTTGAATTCTTGACTGTCCGGGATTAGTGACGTCATGGTCGATGGAGCTGACGTTTCGGCCATCTTGCTGTGGCCTTCTTCAGAGCTATACGCAGAGCTTTTGTATGGACAGTTGCACCCTATTGGTTTGAATTTCATGAGTTGAGTAGTCGTGGGTGCTCCAGAGGGTGCGTGGGTGCGGCGCCGCGCGGGTGCTGGGGCGCGGCCAACGCCAGCGCGCCTCCGCCGGCGACTGCAGGCGACGCTCGATGCCTGCCCCACACACCGCCCCGCGCCCCGTCTCACGAAGGAGCGGGCGGACAAATGAGCCCTGCGAGTCGCAATGGTTGTTCAATGTGGTGCAACTTGGGGATATTCACTTAGAGGAACCACAATGTTCACTGAAGCGTAACATCATGAGTAAGGATAAGATCCAGTGGTCCCTATTATAAAAATATAAATATGCAGTTTTTAAATAAGAGTATTTTATAAACTTGAGGAAGTTATGCATTTTAGGATTAGCGTGTCTGTAATCTGACTATTCCTGTCAAACTGGATTCGCAAATTTACAAAATGTCACTTAAATTTTAATAGGAATATTACGAAACAAATTAGTATATTTTTGAGATAACCTGCCGTTGTGAGAGGCGCAGCGCGTGCATTTGGTGCATCCTTCTGAGCGACGGATGAGCCACGCACGGCTTCGCCTGCAAACGAGCGGCGCATGGTAACGAGCGAGCAATGAATAGCGGGAGCAGGCAGGCAGGCCCGGCCATTCACCGGCGCGGCGCGGCGCGGCGCGGCGCGGCGGGGCGCGTGCCGGGGCTTCTTCCCGTGCGCCGGCGGCGGTGGGGCACCCGCGACCTTGGCGCGCCCCGCCCCCGCCCGCGGCGCCCGCCCCCCTGCGCCCCGCAAGCTCATTCACTCGTAAACAATGCCCGCCCCGGGCCCTATCGCTGAGGGCTTCGGCGCCGAGCGCCGGCCCCTGCTCGTGCCCCTGCTCCTGTCCGGTCGATGGACGTGGGATGGCACCGGTGCCACCAGTTGTTCGTTATTCGCCACGCTTAGCCTTAATTCACTATAACCGAAAAGGATTTCAAAAGAGTTCCAGTCCCACCGCTACTGATGAGTACTCGCTGTCGAAAGTCGATTGAATCCTTGGCACTGATGCTCAAATACAATGTTCTCATTCAAATGCGGTCGGTGTCTGACAAGGTTCGATAAAAAAAACCCTTTTTCAAAGGCCCCTTCCATAATTACAAATACAGTTGTAAGCCGTGGACGTGCATTATGGGTCTGAAAGCACGATTATCAATGGAAAAAACACCCCAGCACAATCAAGGCAGATCTCAAACCATTATTATTGTAGGTGAGGGGCGCACCTACGTTAGCTACTCCGTTACCCCGACCTTCTGCAAGTTGATCTTACCGATTCTCCTTCATCTACATGTTTTGCTCTCCGTTATTCCTCTTCCGCCTTCGCCTGAAGTTTCATGCGTTTCTTCTGTATCTACACCTTATCTTTCACGTGATTCTCTGCCTATTCCTCTCAGCCGCACCGCTCGGTGGCGTCTATCTCCATCATTGCCGCAGATCCATCATTAATCGATCTTCACACCTCCCACTCCCAACCGCCATATCCATCTATAAAAGTATCTTCAGACCACTCCTCCTTTACGCCTGTCCAGTTTGGATCTCCGCTGCAAGAACTAACCTAAACAAGCTCCAAATAGTCCAAAAGCAGTTTCTTAGAACTATCACAAATGCTCCTTGGTTTGTCTCAAACTCACAGCTCCACAAAGAATTTCAAATTAACTCCATACAACACCATATGACATATCTCTCAACCCAGTTCTATCACTCCATACCTCAAATTCCACACCTAGACAATTTTAGACTCCGGAAAACTCCTCATAGAACCAGATTTAAAAAATGGATACCAGGCATTCCTAACCAAATTTTCCGAAATAGATTGTTTTTCGAGGTGTCTGGAAAAGATTTCCTCACCCGAATTAGTTTTTAGTTTAATTTTAGGTAATTTAGAATGTAAACCATCAACACATATGTAATCCCAGGAGACCGGTCGGGTGCTTAGAGCTTGTCCCGGCTAGGGCGGTGCCCCGCTGGTGGGAGAGTCCTGGTTAGGGGGAAACCCCACTAGCCGACGGTAGGTCGCCGCCGGATCTCGCCATCCAGCGGGGGAAGATCACCGCCGTCTCCCGAGAAAAAAACATGCACTACAGTAACGGGACTAATGACCAGAGCAGTTGACGCCCCCGGAAACATGAATAAATCAATCAATACATATGTAAAGTGCTATATATTACTGAACTATGTATGATCTGTAAAAAAATAAAATAATAATAATAATAATAATAATAATAATAATAATAATAATAATAATAATAATAATAATAATAATAATAATAATAAAAATTGGCCGCCGCTGGCACGAGGCCCCGCCAGGTGGCGCCCCACCGCGCGGCTGACCGCCTGGCCGGCTGCCCTACCCCGCGCGCGCCGCGCCGCGCCGCGTTCGGTTCCCGTAGGTCAATCCAGCGGTCGATAGCAGAGCGCCTGGCCGGCTCCTGCCGGGGCTGCGGCGCGGCGCCTGTTTATAGACGCGCAGTAAATAAGCGCCCTCCGCGTGATCGCTGTGCGGTGGCCCGCGACATCCCGCAGTAGTGTGCGGCTTCACATGGCTTCACATGGCGAATAAAAATAAACATTGAACATCAATTACTGCTTAAAAGTTTGATTTAGATGCCTACTATATTGTAAGGGTGATTTATGTACTGTACATTCGACATATTGGTGATATTCGTATTTGGTCAATACTACGAGTATTTCCGTTTGTCCTTCGCATCGTCTGCATGTTTACTCTAACCTGGAATAGGGTAAGATATTCACAAGCAAAATCGCATGATAAATGGTGAGGAATAAACTGATAAATGACACGTGCATTTTAAAAAAGATTAGAAGCAGAAGCTGAAGTGGTGGATTTAAAAACTTGAAAACTTCATTGACAAAATTAAATATTCCTATAAGCAATACCAGGAGTGCGAGAGTAATTGTAAATGTCGAAAATTCCCCTTACTCTCGAATTATTTAGCCGGAATATTTTGATAATAAGTGTTAGAAACTCGTTAACAATTATTAAATAAATAAATAAATAAATAAAACTAAAAATACAATTATTACACTTATAGCATGCTACTAGTTCATGATAAAAGGTTCTTGATATCTTTGTTTCCTGGAATGATTTCAAGTAAGAAATGAAAATATTATTAAGAAGATGAATTTCGAAGGTTTCTTTTATATTGTAATATATCTATTTTGCAGTAGGAGATAGATATTACATAACACTGAATATTACAAGAAACAAATTAAAAAGAAAATAAACTAATTAAATATTTTTTAAACACAACCAGTTCAAAATGTTTGTCTATTTTCATTTGATGTTTGTGATAAAGTTCATATGCTTTCTCGGCAAAACAGCTGCAAGTGTGTAAACGCTTTCATTGTTTGTGTTTCACTATTGTGAATTTTCACAAACATCTTTCATTCTGATTCTGTATACAAAATTCAACAAAGACAGAGTCATGTTTCAATAATGAAATAAAAGCCGTAAATTATACCGATGGCATTTTCCCCCTGAAAGACACTTGTTTGAAGTCTGAAGAAAATTTATCTTTTCACTGGACACACCCTAAGTGAAGAGTAGTAATTTATCTCCAGGCGTGCAAACGCAACCCGCTGCTCAGCCCGGACTCACAGGTTGCTGTCTTAGTCTAACAACAATACTGATTCTTGAAACGCAAATCATTTTACGGCGTTAAGAATTGAGAACGAAAGAAATTCAAAACTACAGTCTTTGTATATTATTTTCAACACGCGCAAACTATTTTACGGCGTTCAGAATTAAGAACAAAAGCAACTCAAAACTACAGTCTCTGCAAATTATTATCAACACATGTAATTTTTCTTGCAAAGTTGTATCCAAGAAGTGGAAAATCTTTTGAATAAAACCAGGTTTATTTTGATATTGATTTGTTGCACAACTAAATATAAATGTTATTTTATTAACTAAAAGGTTAATGAAAAAATCACGTTATCGAGAACAGAAATAAGAAAGCTTGAAACAATATTGTCATGAAGCTAAAGTCAAAGTAATGCAAATACTGTAAAATACTGTCAAAGTAATGAAAATACTACACAGCAATCGGGTAACCCGCGTGCGTCCGTCCGTTATTGCAGGCTGTGATAACTCATGGCAGCCAGAATGCTCACCAGCTCACCAGAATGTCTTTAATACGAACTCCGACTGTGGCGAATATTAGATATCATCATTCGAATTCAGCCCATGTCTGGGGAGAAATCTAGCGGTCGACTGGTTGTTTTCCGTTGTTTCTCCGATCAATATCAGGATAATTCTGAAGCAGTACACTACCATACATGTCAAGTCAGAAGATTAGTCGGGTGCTTACAGCTGACAACGTTAGGGCGGGGCCCGGATAAAGGAGGTTTCTGGAAGTGGTACCCCCCGTCCTGCGAGCCTAAGTGAAGATATTACGGCACCCGATCTCACATTCTAGCGGGAGGGGAACACCGCCACTTTCCGTGATATAAAATGCACTCTACTAATAGAATATGATAATATCGCGTAAACTGCTATGAACGTTAGGTTCAAAGTAGCTCACGCGACCGGAAACCTAATATGATAAATCAATGAATCCACCGTCCGTTTCGATTAGATTTCTTCCGGTCTCCCCTTCCGAGCAAGGGAGTTGTCATTGGACGCATCCCATACTACCGGTCAAATCCAACCATTTTGTGCCGTATTTTTTGAGAATATTCTATGAGGGTTTACAGAAAAGTAAATGATTTGGGTGGTTTAACCCCCTAAAACAAGTTTTTAGAAGGTCAATGGTACCAACAGAAGTGAACAAATGTTCAGTTTATGTCTGGCGTTATGCCAAATCTTTTGACCCTGTTTTATAAGGATCTTTATATAATATTCTGTTAAAGAATTTAATGGAGAAATTGAATTTAAAATCAGAATTCAAGGGAAAACGCGTTTTTGAAAGTTTCAAGGCATCATTAGTTGCGAAACGCTGAAATTACAATTCTATCTCTCCGACGTAATATGATGACATAAAAAATAATACATATGTTGATGATAATAAAATATAATTTCGTAATAGAAAGTAAGCAGTTAAAATATGTTGTCCATAATTGTTCATGAACATCTATTTGTCTGTGCATAGACGAGCCCGAGGTGTGTGAAATGTTTAATATTTCATTTTATTAAACTCTTATCCAGCACAAATAAAAATTTTGAATACAAAAATATGGGTAGAAGCCACGTTAAGATAGATATCCAGTTTTTACTTCTTAAATCATGCGTAATATTATTCCTATCTCTTTTCGAAATTCATTTTCAATGAGAATTGCAAGAGAAAGTCATTCCCATTTATCGGGATTATCATCTTACTTGTAATACCAAAAAATTAACATTTTACTTCTATTAATTTAAGTTTTCTACGTAATAGTCTATGTAATTTTTTTCCATTGGACTTTGCCACAAGACTAGGGATTGAACTATAATAGCTTTCATTAACGTTTTACTACTGTTTCTTTAATAACCTGCGGTATATCCAATAAAAATAAACCTTAAAATGTGTACTTAAAATTACACTAAATAGTTAATTAAGACTCTAATAAGGAATAGTACTGAAAATAATTTTAAAATAAATTATTTATTAAATAATGTGTTGTGTTAATAATCCGTTTCATCGATAAATGTAATGAAACTTTTTATGTAATACTGTTCACAAAAGAATTAACAATGAAACCAGAATTTCCGAATTGAAATAAAATATATTTTAGATATACGATGTGCTTCTCAATTTCAGATAATTAAGGGGTTAGAAACCAAATAACATATGTCGAGAAAATAATTAAGCGTATTTTCCTATTTCAACATACAACATTTATGGTAGCTAATATTAAACATTTTCATGAAAAATTTTGTCACATTTCTTCTCGTCCCTACTCATCAATTACTTCTTTTAAAAGGAAAAAGCATACCCGGACGATAGCCCACAAGGAATTTCGTGTTCGAACCTGAAAAACGTAAATGAGAATTGGAATCGCAGACCGGAAGTTAAGTTCACTTTCCCCGAGAATTCCCAATTCATTCCAAGGAATTACGCCTCTGGGAGGCCCTGTCCAATGAAAGCGCCTTCCCGAACGACGTTGCCGGGAGGAAACTCGCGTGGGGTCGATGCGCAAGGTCACATGGAAGCAACGGCCTGAGGGCGGGGGCGGAGGTGGGGGCGGGGGGCGGGGGGGGCGGCGAGCGACTGGGGCGCGCCTCCTCGGCAAACATTTGCTCTCGCGCGAGGGGAGGGGGCGAAGAACGAGCGCAGGGGGGGGGGGCAAGAAGGGCGCCCTAGGGGCCGGGGGGGAGGAGACTCCACTGCCCCAGTCGGGACGTGACAGCGGAACACTACGGCAGGGAATGGGAAAGAAGAAGACAGGCTCTACAGAGAAGACGTGATACCACAACCAATTTTTAAAATGACTGAACAAAGGAAAATATTCAGGAAAAGAAACAGGCTGCAGTCACAGTTAATGAATATAAACAGAAGCTGGACTAGAGTCAGAGAAGTTTTCAAATAGCAGTAGAAACCCAAAGAAATCAGAGAACATTTGAATAATGTGACGGCGATGAGAATGCAGCCTAAAATTTTATTTAAAAATATACATTCTCTCCCAAAACATAACTGATCTCCCAAAACAAATAATTGTATTTGAATATTTGAGAACAAACGTATATTTAGCAAGCATCAATTTTTGGTACTTGCAACACCATCATGTGTCTTCTCAAACACATCCAACCTCGCTGGTTAATTTGTAGCACGATCACGAAGCGGGGCGTTGGGTCAGAGCCGCGCGCGTTGGCCGAAAAAGCCTCCCGAATCCCAAAGCGTCTTGCCACGGCACGAACGGCAAACTTCGTCCGCCTCATCCCAGACCATGTTTGTCAGCGAACGGAAGCGCCAGCCAATAGTTCAACAGCAAACGGGTGGAACTGTACGCCAGACGCGCAGCAGATCTCTGGCAGGGCTCGGAGATATTTTTTTCATTGAAGGTCTCCGACACGCCTTAAAATTATGAATGATATATTGTATAGTTTGGTTTGGTTTTTTCGTGTTTCCGGCGCGTCAACTGCTTTGGTCATTAGTCCCGTTAGTGTAGGGCATGTTTGTTTCTCGGGAGATGGCGGTGATCTTCTCCCGCTGGATGGCGAGATCCGGCGCTGACATACGTCGGCTAGTGGGGTTTCCCCCTAACCTGGACTCTCCCACCAGTGAGGCACCGCCCCAGCCGGGACAAGCTCTAAGCTCCCGCCCGGTCTCCCGGAATATGTTGTAGTGTAGTGCATGTTAGTGTAAGTGTGTGTGTAAGGGGAGAGGATAGGGCAAGGAAGAGGAAGGACAGATCACGCGCGGTCCGTGGCCCGTTTCGTAGGGTACTGCTCCGGTATTCGCCAGGTGTTGATCGGAGAAACGACGGAAAACTACCGATCAGAGCAGCCGGCCGCTAGAATTCTCCTCCAGACAGCGACTGAATTCGACCAATCTGAAAAGCTAGTGTCGAAAATCCTGCCGCAATCAGGAGTCGAACCTAGGACCTCTCGGCCAGAGGCGCTGCAGTGACATCAGTTGATGCACTGAGCTACCGCTCCCGGTCGATATATTGTATAGAGCCATAGAGATCAACTTTATTCAGCCTGTAACCAACGTTGCTCCTTTCGAAAAGTTGCATTAGTTGGCGGCGGCTGCGAGACCACTGGCCGTCGGCTGCGGGGAGGGGCGTGGGGAAAGGCAGGGCGCCCGGCAGCCTTTGTTTGCCTTCGCGGGCGGCGAGATACGAGCGGTCGCCTTGGGAGCCGCCGCGGGCGCCACCTTCGCCAACGCAGCCACCGCAGTGTTTGCCTCGGGCCTCAGCCTGCCCCATCCCCCCCTTTCCATCCGCCCGCTGCTCGCCATCTTCAGCTCTTTGCCCTATTTCACCCCTAGCAACCGATGAGCTCCCATCACTTGAACTACGCCCTCATTGCCTCAATGAGCCCCTCACCGCCTTAACTGCTCACTCATCTTTTAAATTACCCGCACAGCCCCAATCGACCACTCGCTATCAATCAATATTCCCTTTAGCATCCACTGCCCTCATCATCCCTCATCGCCAAGAACGGCCTCTTCTCTGTTACCGCCTTAATCCTCCCGACACGCTCGTAACTCCATAGCCTCCGCCACCAACTCCGCCTGTCCATGCCGGCCAATCTTTCCTTTCCAGCCCTTTCCACACTGTTGGGGCCCTCTCCCATTCATTTGAACCGCAGCCTCCGCCTCTCACGCTCTCCTGGCGCCTGGACACGCCCGGTCCGACCACGCGCTGGCAATCTCCTGCTCCTCGCTCTCCCACTCACCCACCCCTTCCAGCCCCAGCGGAGGTCGCTCGTGCAGCGCTAGGTTATCGCGGCGGCGCAGGCGGCCGCTGCCGACCTTACGGCCCGGCATCTGCCCTGGGAATCGTTGCAGTGTGCGAGAACGTTTGGAGTATGGCCAGGCAAGAGCGCCAACTAAAAAGTACAGAACGTGGCTTACATTTATTTTTGACTTTTTAGTTATAATTATTGTTGTATGCGAAAAGGTTATCTGGAAATGAAAAGCCGGTTACCCTTTACGTCCCGATGGGACGCATATTCGACCATACACTAGACCCAACACACTTGCGGGCTCCTCTGATCTGGGGTCAGAGAACGCGAGGCCCTCCGCGACAACACATACAAAGTCAAGGGACAAATAACCATGCCCAAGGCGGGACTCGAACCCGCGACCCTTCGGACCGAAGAGCAGAGAGGGTACCCGCTCTTAGCCAACTCCGCCATAAGTTTTTTATATCTAAAAATACAATTTCATAGTATGAGTAAATGTGTAGTACAAAAACTAGAAAACCGAATTTCATACATGATTTAGTTTTAAAATCATAAGCTGTCATTACTTCATAACGCCGCATTTAAAAGTTTGGTCGAAAACATCTTCCAGTTGAAGGTTTTAAAACCCGTGATAAAAATACTTCACTATATTATTAAGTTACAAATTAATTATTTGTTTGAAAAATCAGAAAACATATTTGAACTAATACTTAAGGAAGAATGTTATGATATTTGGGACGTTCGTTATAATTTGAATAATAGTTTTTTTGCTTCCATCTCTCAACTGCCATCTGTTCAAATATACTCATTAGCTTTGTCTGATACCTACCGAACTTATTACTAAATATTAGTTTTCTTTCCACCGAACTTATTACTAAATATTAGTTTTCTTTCCGTTTCCTTCATCAGTAAGTGAACATTATAATCCAAGACCCTTGGAAAGCGTCTTCTCATTGGTAATTCACTTCGCCGTAATGGTCTTCGAGCAGATTTCTGGTTTAAAAGTCTTAAGTGTTTTGTACGCCTTAAAAATTACTGGACGATTGTTAATAAAGGCTTCAATTTTTCAAAATTTCTAATAACATAGCGTGATTAACAGATATGTCCATTTGTGGATTCATGTTTAACACAACTGAAAAGCGACCGCTTCATTTACCATCTGACTATACTGTACCTGGATGGCATATTCTAGGACACTAGTTCGAAAGAATTACTGTTAATTACTGTTTAATCTCTTTCAGGACTGACTTTAAGAATAAAAATTAATGAACCATTTAGAATATTCACGAGTCTTGCAAGTAAGATGACCTTTAGTAATACTGTAGTTCCTGTCGTTAGACGTAAATTGGAGCTTCTCTTAATAATAATATTAGTTTCGTATTGCGTTTTATAAATTGAAGCAACGATAAAATAACTGAAAATCCTTTTTGACAAGCACAAATATTAATTTAAAATAACCTCATTACATGCAAATAACTGAAATGGATAGAAATGTTGTTGATGCGCATAATGGACTTAGCATCGATGTAACGACTTCATCAACATTCATTTAAATGTTAACGCACTTGTGTAATTATTATAGAATTATAATTTAAACGTATCATTTTAGTTTATATTGGTCACAGTAGTTTATTTAGAAACTAAATACTTTTTCCTCTCAATTCATTAGGAAATATTAATTAGGCCAGCTTCAAACGATGACTGAATAAGCTACTTACATCCACGAAGCCATTCAGTTTAATCGCTCCAGATTATGTAAAATACGCCTTTCTACATTCTAGTGGTTAAAGATGGGTGGATCTTTACAACACAAAATAAGACGGCAATGCGTTTTGTCATAAGTTAGCGACACTGACCGTAGGAGAATGCTAATTACTATATCAATATGGCGTCGCCGATGCTTATTTTATAGTTTTAAAAATATTTTTGTATGTTGAAAATTTCTACTAGGCAATTTCTACTCTGAATCAATTTAAATATGCAGTTGTGTGTTTTTTATACTCGAGCGTAGTTCGTGAAAAACTCTCTCTTAGGAATTAAAATTAAATAAAAAATTACAAAACTTATAATCACACATCTTCTTGTAGAATGACGAGTTACGGCCACTACCCAGTCCTGAATACGGTATTCAAGAACCTCATGCAAACGCTGGAGGAAGAGTTGTTCTGAAGAGAAAATTTTTTGAAGGTGGCTTAAAAAACAGTACATTGGCAAGTTTCTTTTCTAGAACACACCGTACATTTCTTAAAGATTTATATTAAAATATAATCCTGTAGTTTAAACTATCATACAAAAGGGGATTATTTCATTAGTATTAGCGTATATGTGTACACATAAAATCATCCCTCCAAAAGATAATTATTAAACGGGATGGTAACATTGACGAACAACCCTTTCCTGCCGAGTTATGCAAGTTGTGCTCCATATTATATAAACAGCAGCGTCAGGGCGATACCGTCTCAAGAGACCTGTGTTATTCTTTGCCTGGGTGCCGTGGGCAGCCTCACTGACGTCATCTTTAGCTGTCATAACAGCTACATTGCGAATTCCCGAGCGTGTACTCTTGAAATGGCGGTGGCTATTTCAAACGAAAAGTTCAAAGGTTGACAGGCGAGGTGAGCACGAGACCGTCTTTCTCGTTAATCGTGCATTTTATTGTTTCGGTAATGTGCTGTTTCTGCAATATAATGGACAACTTTGTTCCCTTACATTTGTAGTTGCCGACATTGGTCTTGCAAATTAATCGTTTGCAAGACTACCGTTTTGATACAGTTTTTCTCATGTTCAAAAATAACCAACATCTCATAGCTTACTTTCATATTGAAGGCACATTAACATATCAAATAATTTTAAAAAATATTGTACAAATCTCCATAAAATAGTCTCATTATTGAACAAACTAAAGAACTTAAATTGCAATTAACACAGATTTTTTTGTAATGTTTGCGTTAGCTAACTTATGTCATTATCACGTACTCATAATCAATCTTTCAGCCTCTGAAAATATTCGACGTTAATATTTCTCAATTCAATGACAGAAGTACTGCTTTTTCAAAATGTGTTCCCTTACAAAGGTTTAAATATGGCCTGTCCTAGGGACTGTGAAAGTGACAATTAAGGATTCACGTAATGCTGGAAAAGTAGAAATTATAGTAATTAACAGTATTTCACCACCATAGGCGCCACGAGACATCCTCAAAATATTTTTATACGTTTTCTAGTTTTTTAGAATGTACTAAAAGTATATGCCTAAAAACTGTATCAATTCATTTGTCTCGTTGAGATAAATTAAACGGGCTATTAGTTACATCTATAGGTGCCGTAAGTCACTCAAAAAAATGTTGCGATTTAGTTGCCTAAAACGCAACATTTCTGGAAAACTTTCTTAGAATCTTCTGGACGAATCCACAGAAAAATCATTAGTTCCACACCAGAAGACCGAAACGCCCCGAATGTCGCCTCATTTGTCTCGATGGATGGACGGGAAGGGATCTAACCGTGAATGACGGACGGACGCAGCCTTCTTGAGTACTATAATAATAATAATAATAATAATAATAATAATAATAATAATAATAATAATAATAATAATAATAATAATATTCATATTGCAAAAACATATTTCTGTAATTTCTTCTTAATGTTTATCTGTAATACTCTTAGTCATTATAAAACTATAAAACTATTACATAGTTCTCAAAATGACATTTTCGGTGGTTGGTATTAGAAACAAAATTATTTATTTCATATTATATTAAAAGTTGCACAGCGAGGTGAAAACTTATGGTAAAAAAATTGAACCTCTCACCAACTTCAACCACAGGAGTACAGCAGCTAAGCACGGTCTTAGAAGAAGATTGAAAGTCGCAAATGATGATTGCATCCTGACTAGGAACACACAATGCTCTAGCGATCTCGGATAAATCGGAATCTAGCATTCAGGAATTCCAAAACTTTCTATGTATATCGTTGAGATAGTTATGACTTTTGAAGAAATAAAATTTACAAAATGAGATATTTGAGATAAGAAAAAAAAATCGATGTTTACTGTCCTATTTTGGAGGCAATGTGTTCGAGTTAAATAGGTTTTGTATGATTGTTAGAAATTATATTCTATCCACAATTAAGATTAATCATTATATTCCATGCTATATCCTCATCATTCGCTATCTGTCTGACTGATCTCTGAAGCAAACAACAGTCGAGAATATTTCTAAAATTTGAAGTGTTTGAGGTAATGGAGTTACTAGCCAAGAGATTCGTCTGCCACCATCGGCTACCAAACCCAGGCAGTCTGAACAGTAGTTAAGCACCATTCACGGCCCAATTGCGCTCAAGGGGCTGGCCCGTGACCTTTAAGTACCGGCTCCGGGTGCGGCGTAGGGCGTGCGGGGCGGTGCAGCGTTCGCGACCTTGGCAGCCCCGTGCGCGCGCCCGGGCCACGGCATTTGCATACGTATCTGCTGCCGTCGCCGGCCGAACGAGCGCCGCGGGAGCAGGCAGGTGGTAAAAGTCGATGGAAGAGATTAGCAGAGCGGTTTGGTCGGGGCCGCGTATGTGTGGTGCTGCACGAAATATATGAGAAGAAAATACTGCCAGTCTTAATGGCAGAGACTAAGAAATACTTGTATAGTGTGAAAGAATAAAGTACACTAAATGTTGATTCAACACCAAGCGAACGTTGGGTAAACACTCGAAAGAATTTTACTGAAGCGCGAAGGATGAAAGCAAATTAAACGATAGGGCATTTCGAAAGTATAAATACCTACTACTCGTTAAATAGATGTAGACTAGATAGGGCAGTGTGGCTTCGTCCCCTTGAAACCAATTTCAGAGATATCTCTGAGTTCGATTCCCTACTGTTGAATATTTCCGACTTCAAATTTTTACGTAAGATGTTTTAAGCTAGTATTGAGGACATTTTTTGGGTACAGTTTCTGTGTCTAGTCAGTTTCTATTTTACTGTATATTATTAAGACGACATGAAAAACTTAAAAAATAATCACGGATGGAGGACGCTTTTCAAGGAATCTCCTGATTTTGAGTAGAGTTTCACTTATATTTTTAATATATCAAATATTTTTTTATTATTATATAATTATAGTATTATGTCTAAAATAAGTTTTTCGAACGTTTCTTTGCATTATACTTATAAAACAAAGTGTTATATATTAAAATGAACATCTTCAGTGAATTTCTAACGATTCAATAAATCAAAGTATTTTTTTTCCTACAAATAGTGGATCATGGAGCAACATATGTTCTATTGAGCGCTTGATACTGTTAACTGCTGACATGATTATTTAGGAAGTAACAGTACTAAATATTTTAATACAATGTACTTGTATTTTTGTGAATTTTCAAGTATTTACTCTTTAAATCTTACGAATCTGTGTTTACTACATACGTAATTAATATAGAAAATGTTGACCGTTTAATGTATCCCTTGAACGTTGTGTGATGCAAGTGGTTACATTTGCCATGGAATGTAGAAAATAATGGTCGTTCTCATGCCAATAAAATATCCTTCACTTTATGTTGCGAAATAAAAATATATTTGGAATTAAAAGCTTTGAAAATTAACACACAATATTAAGTTGCAAATATCACGTGAATTTAATTTTGTAATATATTCAACATCACAGATAAATAACGTATGCTACTTAAGGTTACTGTAGAATTGCTGATCCTCAGAGCATTTACAAAATAGGCTACAATACTTTGGCATCAAGAATCGGTAATTGACTTCATGGAAGAATTTTAAAAGGTCCCGGTAGTTTAATAAGTAATCTGTTTTTTGAATCCAGAAGCATTTTCCACTAGTTAATTATATATATTAAATTATTCCTAGTTACGCATTTAAAGAATACGAGTCAAACTGTTCCCTATTTATTTAATGTAATTTGAGATGTTCGAGAGGTGTGCACTGAAATGATTGTGAACTTCCACTTTAACAAAATTCCATTTAAGTGTTTTATTACCTTGTGGATTCACATTGCAGTGTACCATAACTTGCGGATTCACAAAGACAGACGTACGTGTGCCGCGGCGCGCGTGAGACGAAAATAGCTTGCAATTGGACAGCGCAACGAAACAAGGTGACAGGGACAGCGCGGGGGCGGCGGCCGCGTTATCAGCCGCTGTCCGTTGCACGCGGGTGGGGGCTGCGGTTGGGAGCTGGGACGGGGAGGGGAACCACGCGGCAGGTCGGGGACGGAGAAAGGGCGGCCGTCACTCAACTGTCGCGCGCACTGCGCCGCCGCCCCCGCCCCCACCACCCCTCTAACCCTTGCCATCCCCGCCCCCGCAGCTGCCCCCGCCGCCGTCGCCCCCGCCGCCGCGCCCGCCGCCGCCCGCCGTGTCCCATCCGCAGCAACAGCCTCCGCCTCCGCCGTCAGCGGCGTTACCTCACCGTCGCAGCCCAGCGCGGTCGCAGGAACTTGCGGGGACGACGGCTGTTGGTTTAAACCGTCACGAGGCGAAGCCTACCCGTGTGCAAAAGGAAGAGAGACTGTCATAGAGATGGAAATGTTACTGCAGGTGACGCTCGCTAGGCACTCGGGTTTCTCCTGATTTACCACGCAAAATATTAACTTTGATTCTCGACCCACATACTTTAGTGAGATTTTAGTCTAAATATTAGAAACGGTAATTTTTTATTAAAATGGGAACTTTTCCTAATTATACAACAATTAAAAGAAAATATATCATTTCAATGAATGTTTCTTTCTATTTCATTTCCGGTAATGATATTCATGTCTGATTTTCGAAAAACATTACTTGTAAACACATTTCTTTTGTTTCAATATTTTGCACTTCAGTAAAACCTACATTCAATAAAATAATGAATATTATAATACATATACCGCCTGATATGAGAATGCGCTCAGCTCATTTAAAAATTTTGCACGGGAACTTCTCATTCTGAATCCTATCATGGAGAAAGAATTTCTTTCTTTTTCTTATTCTAAGATGTGTTTTATGTGTGTGTGTGTGTGTGTGTGTGTGTGTGTGTGTCAACACAGATATGAAATGACAATGTTCGATCACGAAGTGAAATAAAAGAAAACTCAACGTGACTTACATTGAGTTATCTGATCATGACTATCGATTTGAGTACGTCTATCCGTGTAGACAGTAAATGCACTGCAGTATACATTTTTATACAGGCGAAATAGTAGTTATGGCTAAGTCATATAGGGAGAAGAAAAGAGCAATTGAAGAGAAAAGTAAACCATAAAATAACAAATAGAAAATAATGAAACAAACACACACTCCGGATACTTTTAAAACAAACCACCGCGGTCCCCTATGATAATAGAATATAATACAACTATTTTTTGTATCCCAGAGGAGGCCAATGAAAAGGAAACAGAAAGAAAAGATCGCGCGCAGTCTGTGATCACTTGTACGTGGATTTGATTCGGCATTCACCTGAAAGTAATCAGGGAAAATCACTAACCAGAGCACGCGGTTTATGAATTAGATTCCAGCAGGTGAACTCGGTCCCACAAACTCAGCCCATGAAGTATAATTTGGCACCTTGCTGGGATCTAACTCACGACCTCACATTCACTAGTGCGATGGAGTCATGAAGGCCGCTTCAACAATTGCCTGCAAACGGAAACGCGAAGAAAGTTGGCAGACGGAGATCTCTGGCAGACAACATTTACAACATGACGGTAACGGGAAGCTTGACGTAAACGGAAAAGATGGTTAACATTTATCTTGGCCTGGGAACGGGAAGCCTCTCGACCAATGAGAGTACAGCAAATGACGAAGCGTTTCAGCTGATCAAGCGAGCGACCTGCACGCGATATTGGTTTCACGCGGAGTTGAGAAATATTGAAGTTAGAGCGTGGATTTGCGAAATTACGGTTTGAGGCGGATTTTGCTTGTCACAGATGATTTGTTTTAGTTATTTTTAGTAATAATAGTTGAATAATTTTTCTATTCATATTAATATTTAGAATTAAAATTCCTCCTCGAAAATAATTAGTTTTATATATTTCCTTAAAGGACATTGGAGTAGTTTTTAATAAAATTGTAGTCACTTGTATTTTCCGTAAGTTCTTTGTACTTGTTGCCTATCTTCACTCTTAAATGCTCAGAATCAAAGAGCAAATAGAGCAAAAAAGCTAGAAGTGCATTGGATTCGGCAACTGTTTTTTGAAGCCTTTACTGTCACTATATCTACATAGAGCTATTTCTCTTCCTGTTGGCGTATATTGTGAAGCGCGCGTATCTGGCGTTTCCGTTCCGGTCCTTGGCTTCCCGTTGCCAATCGCTTTCGCGGGTTATTGTGGAGCGGCTTGAAGGCCTTGATTTCGCGCTGACAGACACCTCGCTGAATAAACTTTAGATTGCAGAGTTAGCGCTATTTTCGCGTGGCAGCGATTACAATTTCTGCCCCAAAATTGATGGAAATGTTTATTCTTTGCCTAAGTCTATTATCAGAGACAGTGTTATTCATGCTATTATTATGCAAACGTTGGGTAACGTTACTAACCTTTCGTACTGGAATAATTTAAATTGCGAGTGCTTCGAAAACGGCCAGGAAGCGCCAAGAAATTATACCAATCTGCAAGTAACATTTCTGAATGGAAAGTGAGAAATCAATAGATTTCTGCGCTATCCTTGTTCAGAGGGTTGAAAATCGCGTGGCAGATCGAGTTACTCTCCTTGTCTCATCCAAAGATTTTGTTGAGGAAAAAAATATTATTTTGTAAGTGAAACATTCCTGAAATGGGCTTTATAAAAGTAAATTTGAAGAATACAATAAAATAAAGACTTATAAATGTTATAATATTGTTGACCATTTGAATACAAAAAACTCTTGAGAACCAGTTTACATATTTCGAAAAAAATAATCAAATAAAATGTGACCCTACATGGGATAATGCCTCTACCTACAAAGTAGTATGCTTGACATTTCGGTAATGTATCACTTACTTTTACTTCATTCGATGACAATGCAATAATGTTAATGTAATTTATGAAAAGCATATACTTTATTCAACAAAAAATAATTTAAAAAATGTATATTTCATCGAAAACATAAGATGTTACATAAATATATTCGGCATGTTGAGCTTTGCATCCCCAGTAGATATATACTCGCTGCGATAGTTTCTTGGTAGAAAATGGGTCACTAAGAGTCGTACTTTATGTAGTTTAATATTCTCAAATTCATGCAAAGTTTTTGAAACCCATCTCTTTTCAGAAAAGGTCGTTTGGAATACTTCCAAAGAACTGAATATTTCACGAAAGCTAGAGCAACGGGGTGTTAGTATCTCTGCTGGAGGCGTCGTCGTTTGTTCGCGGTGAACGTGGTGCTGCGCGACAGCCCAGGGGACGCGTAGCGCTTGGCGCGGGCGCTGGCCAGCAGCATGGCTTTGGAGGTGCCTTCGCCGCCGCCGGGGCCGGTCTGCTCCTTCTGGCGGTCCTTCTTGTCGCCGGCGGAGGGCGCGCTCTTGCCCTTGGCCCTGGCGTTGGGGTCCGCGCCGGAGCCCTTGGCGTCACCTCGGCTCTTGCGCTTCCCGCCGAAGCTGCCGCCGCCGCCGCCGCCGCCCCCGCAGGGGCAGGTGCCGCCCGCGCAGGGCCCGGCGCCGCCGCGCCGCCCCCGCCCGTGTCGCTGCGGCTGCGCGGCGCGCGGCGGCGGAGCGTGCGCGCGGGGCCTGGGCCTGCCGCGGCCCCTGCTGCGCGCCCGGCTGCGCCCGCCCGCCGCCGCCCGCTGCCGCTGCGCGGCGGTAGCGGCGGGCGCGGCGCGGGCGCCGGCCGCGCGTCGGCTTCTTGCGCCGCCACAGCGTCTTCCCCGCCCGCGCCGCCCGCGCCGCCGTCAGCCTGTACGGCCCCACCCACAGCGGCGACCCGCACTCCACGCACATGGCCTTCCGCCGGCGGCGCAGGCTGTACGAGTTACGCACGCGCGCCGCCAGCTCGTAGTACGGCCGCTTCTCTTGCGCCGTCATGCTGCGCCACTGCCGCTCGCCCTGCTGACAACGCGCGCTCAAATTAACGACAGCCTTCTTGCCTTTTCTTTGCTTCTATTTTCAATTTCCTCTCTTCAACGGGTTTGGTCGGAGCTGTCTCCAACTGTTGAACCTCTTTTAAAATGCGTGAACAATGATATGGCTGTTGAATATTGTTTTTAACAATGCCAAATTAGCGATAACTTTTAATCGAGACCATATAGAAAGGTACACAGTATTTAGGCATGAAGGTTCCACTTTTTTCGCCACAGCAGCCTGGAAAGGTTCCGAAAATGCTTTCCGGTACTCTTGTCAACTGCAACGCATTTTAAAATATTGTTCCCAACATTATGCCCACCTGTTCTATCCACATCCAGCACTTAACGACGCCGGAAATCATTAAAGTAACGAACACTTCGCTGTTGATAAAATGCTTTACAAGAAACTATATACTAATTTGTTTCTTGATTAAAAATTGATGATGCCTATATTTTCATTAACACTAAAGCAGAGTTTTCAGCATCGAATACTGCGACCGTATAGTCGACGGCTTGGATTCTTTATTTTTAAGAAATACACCACGCGAGCACGTTATCCGTAACAATATTTACTCCTTTCCGATTTATTTATATTATGTTGTATTATATTGTTTCTCTAGATTTTCTGGACAATAAATCTACTGCAGTTGCTGTAGCTCGTTTCAAAAATCTGATTAATTTCCCAATAAACTGTCCAATACATCGTTTTCCTCTACAGCAAATGCCGCGCAATATCCTTCTCAATTTACATTCAACTGTGGACCAACATTTAGAAACCATTTACCAACTCTTGAACGAAAATATACGTAGTATGTTCTCGTAATCGTCAATTATTAAATTTGTACATCACATGGAGAAATTCTCATACAATTTGCGGTCTCGAATAAAATACTGTACATCACTGGACAACAGCGACTTTCCATGATACGAGGGGATTCCTATACCGCGCCTATCGCCTCTCCCACAGGAGAGTTTCTGGAGGAGGGCAATGGGGCGAGTCCCGTTGTGCAGAAAGAAACCACTTTCTTGCCTTGTAATGTAAATTAGTCTTTATCGACATTCCGCAATTCCTAGAGTTTATTCAGTTGCTTTTTGGTTTCTTATTTTTCTTCATTAGATACTAACAAGTATTAAATGTATGGGACATTAATTTGTTGTTTCGACAAGGCAAATTACATTAAAAAATTCTTTCATTTTTCAGAAGTTAGATGCCCCTTGTGACTCACTAGCTTCACCATTGGCTATGCACAACGTCTTTGAATTACGCTGCCTACCTACGAAATAAAGAATGTGAGAATAACATTTAACAGATTGTGAACATTTTGGATATTTTGCATTGCTGAAATACGTTTTCTAACGTTTCAAAATATACATGATAAACGTTTGTATATATGCACGTAGTTTCTAAAACTATTTTAATTCTTCGCTGGTTGAATCAGGTAATATCATTTCTCTGAATAGAATAATATATTCACCAGACTCCAGTTCGAGGCAAAATTAGTTATAGCGTTCCTTTAAAAAAAATCGTATCAGTTTCTGTAGGTGTGCGACAAAGAAAAGCTCAGGCAGGCGGTGTTTGATAGTTACGGTGAGGGGAATACGTCATGTTCGTCACATTTTTCGTTTACCCCTCAAGCGTAGGAATTAAACTAGATCTAGATAAGGGGGTGGCGTTAGCTTGCAGACACACTCGGATAATCGACCCAAAAATGCCAATCACATACTCATCAGAGTCGCCTGTGTTGCATTTTACTACAAGGGAACGGCCATGTTTGCGCCATCCCATCCCCCTACCTGCTGAATAACTTGGATCTCGTGGATATCCCGCAGCTGGTGGCGCAGCTCGTGCAGGAAGTTGAGGAAGGGCTTGACGGAGAGGCGCGCGGAGCGGCGCGGGCCGGCAGCGGAGCGGCGCGGGGCGGAGCGGTTGCGGTCGGGGGCGGAGCCGCCTCGGCCCGCGGGCGGCGCGGACGAGGGCGCCTTGGGGCGGGCCGACCCGCCCTCCGCCGCCCCGCCGTCGCCCTCCTTGGGCTGCGACGCGTGCGGCTGGCTCGCCGACTGCGGCACGCCCGCGCCCCCGCCCCCGCCCCCGCTTTCGGCGCCGCTCGCGCTCGCGCCGCCCGCGCCGCCCCCGCCGCTGTTGCTGGAGGCGCCGCCGCCGCCGCCGCCGCTGGAACCGCCGGCCGCCACCGCCACGGGCACCGCGTTGTGCTGCGCGAAGAGGCGGCGTCCGCGGGTGCCCAAGCAGGGCGGCAGGTCCTTGGGCGCGCTCGAGTTGGAGAACGGGAACGGGTCGGGCTTCAGCGGCTTCCCCTCGAGCAGCGACGCCCCGCGCGGGGCCCCAGGGGCGAGCGAACCCGCGGGGCCGCCGTCGCCGACCAGCGAATCTCTGCGAGCAGGCGGCGTTCACACAAGATTGACGAACGCGGTGAACGGCTTGGCTTCCTGTGGCCAAATACGCAAACCGCCACTATCTTTAGCACGCAGCTTAGCAGTTCTTTGAAGCGAGTGTGGTTACTAATTAACAGCAACATTAATTTTACTCTATTGCTGAAAAGCCTTCAATAAACATTAGCAATAAAGTACCAGGAATTTCTTTTTTTTAACTCTTCAATCACAGCCACATCAATTCTTCACATATTCAAATTCTTTCATTACAAGCTTAGCGCGTGGCATCTGAGTACCTTAATATTGAAAGTTTCTATTTAAGGTACTGAAATTCACATCTGTATGTGAGTTGAACCCACTCCCTCAAAAAATTGAAGAAAAAGAAGTACTACAGTGCCAATAGATTTGTCTTGACCAATCGAATGAGCTTGTGATTACCTCTGTAAATGCCTTCAAACTACCCAAAAGTGCGTTTTAGGTGTTGATCAATTGTCCAAAACACGGAATTGATATCCTAGAATGTTCTTTAAGATTCTAAAAAATGGTCATGGATAAATGGATTAACGAAAGATGGTAATTGCCTTTTACTCTGCGACAAAAGTGAAGGTTCACCTTCTTGTATGCTACTAGTGTCCAAAATAGTTTTCCTTTGCTACATAAGTACCTTTGCTACATAAAGTAGTATCAATATGACTAATTCCCCATTTCTTCCAATGAAAATTTAAGCACACAAAATGTTGCTTGTTAACTCGAAAATACATACTGACGGTTAATTTAGAGATGTAAGTTGCTTCAAGTTATATTATTATATTCATTTACTTTATTAGGTCGGAAAATAAGCATTTTTCATTGCCATTAAATATTTGTTATGGGGGCGATCTTAAAATACCATAACCAAGTATGAACTACATAATTTAATCGAAAATAATTTTCGTAAAAATTCCTGCGAAGATATTCTCGTTAAGAATTTCCCTAATACAAGAAACATCTATTTGAATAATTATTAGTTTAGTGTGCATCAGTTGTTTTTATTGGAATCAAATCCAAGACAGTTCGTAAAACGACTTTCCCTAACAGTATTGCACACACTCTTTTTGGTGTAAAACTGTCTTGATTCCTAAATTCACACAAAGTCTTGTGCCGTCAGCTGTCAGTACTCGATTTAATCAACTTACATACTAGAACAATAAAGGAGTCTTAGTGCTTTATGGGTTTAAAACATCAATATTACGTTTGGTTTTTGGCAAGTAGAGAACGTCCTACGTAAATTCAAAAATATTTTCAATGTTTATAGCAAACAATGGAAAGAGGAATAATATCAATTGAAATATCTTCTTAGATATTTCATTAAATACATGTTATTAATAAATGAAATATTGTAATCCAACATGGCATTTTAACAATGTCAGATGAAAATACCAAAGAAAATGGAACAATTAAACAGTTATTTTATCAGTTGTTAAAACCGACTTTCAAATTTCTTATGTATGAAATTTTTTATCGCTGTTTGCAGTTCATTAAATGGGCATGCGGGAGTATACGTTTGTGTTTGAGATTTGTAGACACTGGTTTTCTGCGTTTATAGTACATGGTAAATATTTTATCATGTCTACACCAGAGAATACTTTAATGTCTACAGCAGAAATTTAATTTCTGAAATGTTTAAAACAGATATTACTTTTCAGACATTTCAATATGTTTGTAATGATCTGACACAGCATAATCTACAATATCGACAACAATAATCCTTATTGTTCATGAATGGAAATGTTTCTCTTGTTAATACAAAATATTATTCTAAATTATCCCTGCAGTTAATATATCGCACCAAATTAAAAATATGAAGTCAACATAAATTTCCTTGGCTCCTTCTAATTTCTACATATTTACGTCGATTTCACCTTACTTCTCTCATGGTACTTTGCACACCGTTTCAAGTAGTAACTTTTAATTCTCATGTTAACTTCTCTAAAGTGTGCGAGAATGCGAACTGTAGAGTAGTTTGCAATGGCAAGGTTCAATGATAGCGTTTTATGCATTCATTGGAGTACTTCAAGTTGTGTCACTTGTTCTCTCAAAAACCGCTAGTATTGCAGTCCGTACTACTTTCTACTTAAAAAATGGTTACTGTTTCTTACTCGTCGAAATCCATAGATGATCAGGAGCGACAGATCTGTAACAAGAGCAAACATTTGTAAGAGATATATGTGGCATTTATTGTGTACAAAATAAAACATATCTTACCAAATTTTGGTCCCGAAGTTTGGATTTAAATATTTGCCCTTTTTAAACTTTTTCCGCACCAACGGAATTACAACCGACATTTCTGGTCAGAATTACATCGCTTTCAAGTCTTAATTATTGACATTTTGAAGTTGCTATGAGATTTATTACATTGTCAATAAACACGGCCTTCTGTATTAAAAATAACGTGTTTGTAAAATAAATAGGCCTTGAATAAGAGCAGGACTATAAATTGAACGAAACAGAACTTTCAGCTGTGTTCATTTCTAATTATCGATTAATTGTCACCAACGAATATGAGAATTTCGAAAACGGTATTTACAATAATCGTTTTGAACGACACATTAAAGAAACACCACTCCCCTACAATACAGTTTTTACGTAAATTATAAATATTAAAATTTGTCAATTTCTGTTCACAAATTCACAAACGAAATTTATATTTATACATAGTTTTAAAAATAGAACAGAGTTGAAGGTTTAACTGTGTTAGAGCTGATGTCAAAATACATTTAACTGAAGGAAATCATCGTAATATCGTAAACAGAAAATAATCCAAGAATGTGCTAATAAGCCATATTGGCCAATAGAAATTGGTCATAGAAATTTTGATAATTTGTCCTCAATATTGCCTCTAGGATTCTAAACAATACAATTAGCTCAGAAAAACTTTTAAAACGAGCAAGTTAAATATTTTTAATGAAATTGTGCCAAAAGCAAAATTAGATGCCATTGAAAATACACGATAGAAGCCAATTCAAAGAATAACGTCTTGACTTTACAACTTTATTTTCAGATTAGCGATTGCCAGCTATTGGAATATAACCTATAAGATGTATTTCAATATATAATAAATTGAATTTGAAATGAAAAAGTTTTAAGACAGCAATAGAAAAATGTATTTAGAGAAAATATGTATAGGAAGAATTTAACTTCTATGTAGTGTTGTCTCAAATAAGATTATGAAAATGATGATGGAACAGAACATACAGAAGGAACGAAACCAAGATTACAAAACAGACAACGAAATCTGGAGCCACAGTTCCTCACGAGACTGTTCAATTTGCGAGCTTCTGTCCTTTCTCACCAAGACATTACCACGAAGGCGAGTTTTACCCGAGGAACTAGCAAAGGCTGTTCAAAGGGAGCGCTGTGGAAGATGGACTTGTAAATTTCTCAGCGTCGTCGACAGACGAAGGTCGAGACGTGCGGGCAACCGACTCGGTCCGCAGGGCTGCGGAAAGGGCGAGGGGAGGGAGGAGGAGCTAGGATGGGGGCGAGCGGCCTGCACGACACGGCGCAGCGCCATGCATCTTGCATAAGCCGTGCAGTGTTTGCGTCGACACTCCCCGATATTGTTTCCGCTCCTTCCGAGTGCCCGGTGCCGTTTGTCTGCCTGACGCTGCCCACGCCACTACCTCCGCTCCCACCACAGCCATCTCCACTCTTTCCCTCAACCCTGCCCGCCCTAGCCCCTGCCCCTGCCGCCCGCCTGTGACGCAACGCGGTCTCTGAAGCCCCAGTGCACGGGACGGGCCATCATTTTGCCAGCGCTCCTGCCACCGGCACCGAACAAATACTCCCGCTGCAGCGCAAATTCAGGGAGAGAACATTTGAAATCTCGGAAATATTTAACGTGCTCATAACGTATCAATTTTCAATCATTTAAGAAATAAAAGCTGCTGCTTCCGCCCCTAAATACTAATACTTTTTATTTTATTTTATTTATTTTGTTGAAGAACAGTAAAAACTGTTTATAGTGAGACTCGGCTAGCTTTACCTTTACACGTTTCGTGCGAATTAAACAGGTGGTAATGAACATATACTTGTATAAACTCCTTGAAAACTACCAAAATATTGTATAGTAGAACGCCATAGCAGTTTGTCTGCTAATCCTCACATTTCTTAAATGGATTGGATGATGGTAGCTTCCTAAGCTCTCCCTCAAATGCGCTCGCATCCTTTTTTCCCATCGCTCCGAATTCTCCTTATTGTATCATGGTGTACCTTCAAATCGTGTTATGCCCCTCATATACGTACGAGTACATCAGAATGCCAATGAAAATGTAGGAGTACAAAAATAATGATAATTTTATACATCCCTCGTAAACATATCAACATTGGTTTGCTTTTGATCCGGACTCTCTGACTGCTTTCACTTCACCTTCAACTGCTCTCAATTCATCTTACAAAAATAAGGCTTTGAAATTCTGATTTATGATATACTTTTCGAGTAAAAGAAAACAAAATAGAAAATATTCGGAATGAAATACCAAATTCTGATTTTGGCCGTCTGTTTGTGATTTTTAACAATAAGTAATAAAAAATGTAACACTTCCTACAATTTGTCGTCAAAAATCTTTATTTTTTGTTAAAATGTCTGCAACAATAATATAAATAAATACAAACACCGAATTTAATATATTCTTTTATATAATTTTAATACACAAAATTTAATGCTCTGTTGGATTTATCTGCTCAACTGTGTTATACAAAGATAAAAGATGATCAAAAGAGACTTCATAACTAAAATTTATCGTGAAAAATATGGCGTATTAGACATATTTTTTATTTCTCAATGACTTTATGTAATTGCGGATGACAATAAATGTAGTTAGAAGATTCTCCACGCTCAGCGTTTCTCCATTGTGGACGTGGCGTCCCCCAACTTCCTCTTTCTCCATTCCGGTCTCCTCAGCGCTCCGCAGGCGGCCCGCCCCCGCCCCGCCCCCTTCCCGCGCCTTCGTTACGACTCATTGTGGGAATCCCCGCTGCTTCTGCGGGACCCCCTTCCACGAGCGGGGTGGGTCTGTTTTAAACACCCGCTACCGATCCTTAGTTCCGCACAGTATGTCAAAATGGTCGAAACGAACCACGCGGAGTTTTACTGCATCTCAAGAGCTTTGTAGAGCTACAAAAACACATTCTATCTCATGCTTCTGGTAATGGTTACACAAATTTACAATATTGAACATACCATCCAATTTACACTTTAACCATCATTTGAAAATATAAAATATGTAACAAAATACCCAAAAATTAGTATTATTATTTTGAAAAATGTACATGGGTTAAAGGATCCAATATTGAAAAATTAGACTGCATTACAGAGAAATATCTATCTTCTTTATTGCGCGCGTAGTACAGGTTCGAAAAGAATTTGAACATTGTCATATCATACCTAAAATTACGCAAAAAATACTATTTAGAAGATTTACAACTATTTAGAAGCTATACAACAGCATTTAATTTCTCCTTATTGGTAACAATTACATAACATTGTAGTATCTAACCCCCTTACAAACACTTCCGTCATTAATCAAAGATAAAAAATTTGAGGCAATTTCGAGAAAATTTTGAAGCGACCTGGAAGCTTAATGTAACATAACCCACAAATTAAAATATCAGTTTTCCAAATTGGAGGAAGCACGATATCAGCCACATCGGTCGGAGGAAATCCAATTTGGTGAAAATCCTTCGCATTGTTTAGACGCTATTTTGTTCCCCAACGGATGGACATACGAAGAGCAGTTTTAAAGAAAAAAACAATTTTTTGACGTCATGGTCAGGTATTTTGTATTTTGTCAATCATGTATGTTCATCAATACTCGTAACATGAATTCGTTAAGCATTACGTAACTTTCTCTATACTATACGCGACACAGTAAAAATATATGAGTAAAACAGTGTGAAACAACATGTATGAGTAAAACAGTGTAAAATAAATAATTTGTTCGCACTTTTAATTCATTTGATATTCTTTACTATTTTAACATTTCATTTATGTTTTTAAAAATTATAATATTTCCTTAGAACAGTATCTCTTATTTCGTTCATCATATTATTTATGTGCTTTAAGAAGACATCGACTATATGGCAAAATGTCTTATGAATATTGCACGACGAAATTTATTTTGTGCAGTAACGGAATAACGAAATAGCAGATTATTCGTTTCATTTACATTGGATATTAACATTAACACTTGCAGTAATACCATGTAACATTTTATTACAGTTTATATTTACTGAACGTAAAAATCAAACGTATTGGGGCCCCTTTTATGCAGCAATTACACCGATTGGCAGTTCAAAATGGGAAATATTTTAACTTTGGTAACATCTATGCCATCCCTTTTGCTTTGTAAATGTCGAGTTCCCCGTTTGCTCCACTGCGCGCTGAAGTCACGGCCGCCGCCGGCGCCTCCTCGTTAGGGCCTTTTTACATGTCCTCCTCCTCCGTGGGCCCCGACGCGCGCGCGCTTCGCTGCCTATTTGCGGCCGGAATACAAACATCTGCGTCTTGGCGCAAGAGCGCGCGCCGGCGCTTCGAGCACGTGATCTGCCTCCGAATGGCCGCACGGCAATGGGGACGGCTCAATGCGCTCCAGAGACGCAGTCGGGACGAGCTCTGGCGGAATCGCCAATTACTTTAACGATTCGTCCTCCTCGATGCATTTTATTACGGAGAAATACTGGGGAGAAAATTCAAAGGCATTGAAAGAAAGTGCAAGATTTTACAAACTGTAAGATAACGTGATTTTCTTCATATATGTATTCTGATTAAAGCGTTAAAGAAGCAAAATCATTATTAAGGATGTTACGTCTAAAACCATATTGCTTAACTTGATTACCACTTAAGTTAAAATACGATAAATTAAATTTGAGCAATACGAGACACAATTCAAATTAATATTAAGGAATATTAGTTAATGTAGTGACATTAAAAGAAGTGAAATGGAGGAGAATATTGCAACCTAAAACCAATATGAAAAGTATACAGATTTGAACACTCTCTAGGTAGAAGATTTGAAATGTACCACAGTGATATAAAACTAAATGCTAAGCGCAAATTCATCATTAAATCATACAATAAATTATTTCGATAATTATTGTTATTTAAAATTCGGACTTGTGTTTTTTCATTGACAAAACAATATTTGAGTTATAATTTCCATTAGTTTGAATTTATTACAAAAATAAACGAATTAAAATTATAATTATTTAAGGAAAGGTAATTCTGTTAGTTGTACTTTTATTTGCTAATGAATAATTTTTTCTGTATTTTAGTTAAGGATCGATCTTAGAAAATAATATCTTCTGTTTTCACAGAAACAAACATCGTAATACATAACAAATACATAAACTACATGTAGTACATTCTCATAAACAGATTGATGCTGCAATGTTTTATCTGGAGAAGACATTTAATGTCTGCGTTTTGTGAAAGACGCTGAAACTGGACAAAAGGTCTTGAGTTCTAATCTGTTTCTGAGACCGGCTGTGACAGTATCGGTCGTTGAAATCTTAATTAAAAATTTAAAAATTGTGCCATTGTCTTTACTCTTTGCTGTCGGGAATTATAACCTCTTTTTTGCTTATTAAGAACCGTGGCTGTAATCTTCTTCGAAAATGACAGTTAATTATTTTTGTCTCTTTATTTTTCTTTTATCTCCTTCTTCTCTTAGTCCATTTATCTGTTGGTCAACCAGTTTCAAAATTTTTAGCAGTTTTGTAGGATTTTAGATTGTGAAAAATTATCACTCTTTTCATATTTGCGATTCTGCAGTATTTTCGAAATATCTCTATAAATTTGAATTTCTATGTTTATTTCAACTATACATCAATGTCTGGGATTCATAATAATTTATCTCTTATTACTTTTATTCTACGCTTTATCATCAAAATGAAATGATTTATATTAGTTTGTTTTTCCCTTTAATGCAAAATTAATCATATCAGTACCATATCTCGTCATTCAACCGTTTTGTAATTTTAAAGATCTCATACTTCTTCAACACCTCTCTTCTCAATATCATCTTCATTTCAAGTAGCCGTACCGGTAGTTCCATGATATTCACTTAATCATTCTCAAGACTATTACGTTACATTTTTACAATCCTGGATTATTCTTTTTCATTCTGCTACCTTTACTTCGTCGTCGGCACTACGTATTCTACTGCGAGGGAGAGAAGCAAGAAGCAAGAGCAGCGACTCTCGCGACCTCTGACCTTCTGTGAGGTAATGAGCTTAGTCGTCACCTCCCGCCCCGCCCCGCCCCGCCCCGCCCCGCCCCGCCCCGCCCCGCCCCGCCCCGCCCCGCCCCGCCCCGCCCCCCCCGCCCCGCCCCCCCCGCCTCCTGGCCCGAGCGCCGGGGAGCGGCCGCCGCAACCGTCCCCTGCTGCGTTTTATCTCCGATATTTCCAGTCGTCTGCCCCCGCCCAGCACTTGCAGCCATTTGCAAGAATCGTCATGCTTCTCTTTCGCTTTCCAGCAACAAAATTTCTAAGCACGTTCACGCGTTACTAAATTTTATTTTTTCGCCCTCTTCCATTAAACCCCTCCTTTTTTATGTTTCAGAGGCACACATGCCTCACATTATTTTCCTCATTTATTGTTTCCACACTTTTATATTTGAGATTTAAATTATTCTTACTCAAGCAGTTTGCCATACTACGCTTAGGTTCCGCATATCTTACTGTCTTTGTGTTGATGATATGAAGCCTATTGTACAGTTTTTCCACTATTCTTTTTCGGTATCCTTCAACGACACATTTAAAATTGTCATCATACTCCACGAGTACTTTCTTCCTAACTACTTGTCAACCGTTACTGTGGTGCGGCTGCTAGACCTTTAATATTTCTAACAATGTTCAAGCTGTTCTTAAGTATCAATCTCTATTTACATCACACCAGTCCCTTATCCTGTTGATTCCCCCAGGCTTAATGCCCTCTCCCAGCGGCGATTCCGCAGGGAGCCTCCACCGCGAGCCTTGCAGGCGCGCGCCCTCTCGTCCTACTGATCCCGCCCGGCGCACCCTCCCCGATGAAGCCGATAAATCCTCCCGCCCCCACCACCCCTGCAACGCCGACCCGGCAGCTCGATCCTTTCGAGGGGGCGGAAGGGAAAGCGGCGAGAGTAATGGGCTCTGCATCGGGGGTGGAATTTTATCGGCGGCGGATCCGCGTCGTGTTGGAGAGATTTGCGCAATTCCTCCGTCCTCGACCGCCCCTCCCGCCCCTCGCTTCTGGCTTTATCCTCTGTTATTTCGCTCGTGCAAGTCTAATTATTAATGTAATTAAAATGGATTAACTGATACTGAATTGGAATAAGTTCGATGTAGAAGATGAAAGATATCACGTAGATGTGTAGGCGGAAGTGCGCCCAGCCGGACGTCGACACCTCTCTGCGTGTGTCATTTCAATTAACTTTATAATTTTATCTGATTTATGAGATGTTGAATTCTGAGCATGTGGAATTAGAGGGCAGAATATTGAATTCACGAGTCAGTATTGGGCTTTTAACGTCCAATTCGCATTATATTTGTGAAGCTCGTGTGATGTGCGTAAAACTAACTAAATATATTACGTGTACTTTGCAATATTGTTGAGTGTTTAAGATAATGTTATTACATTTACTGTAATTTAAATTTACTTCAATTATTTCTGTAAGAAAAGGCAAACTCCTAGAGTTCCTTATGGAATATTTTCTTATGTATCATTTCTTCATGCACTTTCGACATTCGATTAGTTCATAAAAATATATCTAATAGTTGCATCAGTAATTGTCTTCCCTGCCAAATTACTCTTTTCATTTCTGTTGAAGTTCCTCTAAAGATATATATTTAAAAAAACTTTCGAGGTGCAAGAGGATTTATTCCGCGCAATATTATGTCATCGGTTATCGGAGAAGCCGTCGAGTGGCCGATGGTCAGAGAGAGCGCTCTCCCCCTGACGCCTCGCGTGGGACGCTCCCGTGACCTGCCGCGCCCTCCGCAGAGCGCGCCCTAGCGGACTACGCCTCGCACCAACCATGGGTGGTCACCGTCAGTTGAGATAGTATGCACGCCGAAACGCGATCAAGGTTTTTTTTATTTCGCATAGCAATGGAAGTATTTGAAATAAACGGCTATAGTTTCTAGTAAAGATGACATTTTTATTTAATTACGTATTTTTACTAGAGGGATCTAGTCATTCAAGTTTAGCACATTTCAATAGTTTTGTGATCCAATGAAGGTAATAGATAATTATCAAAATAGGAATGTTTTGGTAAATAATGGATACGCTTTCACTGTTAAACACACAATTTGGCATGTGACTTAATTCAATTACTTATTCCAATGTACGAATTAAGCATTTTTCTGCAAAATTATTATCACCTTCTGCAGACACAGCTTTTGAGAGGTAATTTCCTCCGAGGCACTCTCGCTCCGTCGTTGACAAGGTGCTAGACGCAAGCTACTTCAGTAGCACAGAAGAGAAGTGTCCAAATTAAATGAATTGTAATAAATAAAGCTATACACAGGGAAATGTCTTAGATAGATTTTCTGTGAAAACTAGTTTTCAATTGCAATAATAACTCAAATACTGAAAAACCACTTTCACTGATTTACAATCTAGCGTCCTTCTAACAAGGAATTAAAAAAACAACATAATACGCCATAAAATGTCATAAAATGAATATATGACATTTACATTCACTCTTTCAGTTTATTTGCAACATTAATTTTCATGATTAATGATTTTTTTGATGTAATACTTAATTTATTCCTTTTTCGGGTATTACTTTTGTGGATGTATGATAAAGGACTGTTTAATTTAGGGCTTTATGATTTTTTATGTCATTATTTGGGCTCTTTTATTATTTCAAATATATTACGATTTGTTTTAGAATTCAATATCTTTATTTCTTATAACAAGCTCTTTACTTAATAACAATGCTAACAATTTTTTTCATGCATTTACTTTAGTCCCCTTCGCGCGCCTTTTGAAACCACAGTGCGCCGTGAGGTAAGCTGCGCGGCAACCCGCAACGCAAGCGTGTACTGCGGGCGCGTGGCGCTCGCCTTCTGTTTCCAACTCTCGAAAGTACACGAAGCATTCTCACAGAGAGCAGCATCAGAGCCAACTTTATGATGGCCCTGAGAAAGCTTGTAAATTCGTCAGATGTTGTCCTATTTATCTTCTCTATGCCCCTGGTTCATTACAAATGAACAAATTCGTCGAGAATTAAAAATTACACAATTAGAAGAAACCATTGCAAATTAGCTAACAATTTTTACAATAATCTGCATACCTCACCAAGTACCATCATTTTTAACATGGGAAAAAATGCGATCCACCCACACATAAAGTCAAGATTTCCCAAAGACATATTCAAACCTCCGTAAACCACTATACCCTCAGCTCCTTAACATAATCATATTCCTTTCTATTCTTAATTAGCAATAGCATTAAATCAATAATTATGTCAGAGTTTAAACCTCACTTACCTTATAGATGGCCAATCCAAAACTGTCATATGTCTTATGTATTTTTAAAACCCTTGAAAGACTGTACTGTCGAACAAGAAGAAATAAATTTTAAAAAAAGTCTTCAGATAATTACAGGGGATACAACTCGTATATAATACGTAGAATGGACGGTGTCAAACATCGTAATGCGTGCATCGAGGCGACACACTCGAGAGCGCATGCGTGCCACTCGCGTGCACCGTGCAACAGGTTCCCCCTGGACGCACGACGCACGCCCCCCCCCCGTTGCCAAACTCCTGAGGAGATCGCAGGAGCTATTGGGGCGGTGCCCTTTCTCCATTTTTCATCACTCGCAAAAGCCGATCGATCCCGTATATGACTTGCAGTGCGCATTTGGTACGATTACATTGCTGACCATTTATGCTCGGAAAATATATTCTCTAGCAGTATTTTCAAAATGCTTTGCGAAAAATACCTGAGATTTGCGGACGATGTTGTGTAGCAAAAAGTGTACTATTTACACAAGGCAAGTATTTGGCAAGATGCCAGTATCAACGTCAAAATAATTGCAAGCAAACGCTAGTATTGTTCTAGAAAGGCATTGAATAATTATATAAATAGTAATAAGATGTTTTTTAAACTTACGAAATCAGTTCAAATACGATGTAACAGATATACATTTAAGTACTCAATAATTTTCTAATATCGTCGAGATCAGAGAAGTAAGAGTATGATGCCAATGAACTTAACTAAAAAAGGATTGGGGGGTTCCCACTTTAGTGAATTCTTTGTCTTATAAGTCTGCTCTTCAAAACGGATTTTCAAAGTGGAGCCTCTGGAGGTGGAGTTCTCATATAGTTCAGAAATCGCCTTTTCATTAAATATTCAATGCTCATCTTCAGCACTTCATAAGTAATATCCAATTCAGACTATTATAATCTGTACGAGTAAGGTAGAATCGAGCAGACTGTCTAGTTTCCTGGAGAAAGAATTACTTGAAATTTAACTAAACGAATGGCACACTTTCCCGCACTCCCGCTCCCGCTCCCGCATTCCCGCACAGCCGCTCCCACACTTTCTTTAGGTCTCGTCTAATGTTGAATAACTTATTTTCTCCACCGCAAATTCTCAATACAATTCAATAAAAATAGATAATTATGAAGATCGAAGAGAAAAAGAATTGTTTTTAGATACTAAGAAAAAGGTGAAAAGTAAAGGAAATTTGTTCAGAAGAAAAGATATACGATGGAAAAGAGAATGGAAAAAGGGATGTCCGTGTGATTGGTTTAAACTTTTATACATTTACATACATGTTAAGTCTGAAAACAGTAGTTTTATTATATATTGGAAATGATGAATAAAAAATATTCGTAAGGAATCGAATTAAACAGGGCAAGTTGTATTCATGTACTCAAATTACTTTCGAAAAAAAAACCATTTAACATTGAACGTTTATAACATAACTACCCACTCGATTCACTTCATCACAAATCAGCTCATTCTAATTATTTCCCTGATTTCATCAAACACGTTCATTCCAACTCCACCAACGTCGTAGGGCGTTCCGGATATTTTTCCCCGAGTGCGTGATTTGTGGAGGGATGTGGGCGCGGGGGGCGCGGGGCGGAGGCGAGCGGAGCGACCCCCGGCGGAGGCAGCGCTGCGCCGCGCGTGCGATCAATACGCGTCGCCGCCCCGTCCCCACCCCGCCTCCACCCCACCCCGCGCCGCCCGCTCCCACCCCTGCTCCGCACCGTCCGCCTCCGCACCGTCCGCCCCCGCCCCGCCCAGCCCAGCCCCGCGCCGCGCCGTCCGCCCTCACCCCGCCCAGCCCCGCTCCCACCTCCCTCGGAGAGATGGCAAAAGCATTTCGAAAGGGGTTGGTGTAGCGGTTTTCCAATATATATTCAAACGCCAAAAACGATATGCGGTGAATATTGCTTAAGGTGTACTGCTTGTTCCTGAGAGACAACATGGATGAGTGAAAAAGATGTGAAATGCGCCGTTGTTCCTAGTGCCCAGCTTTTGTATTATAGAGTGGTCACAATTTACACAAATGTATCCAAAACTTAAGTCGGTAAAGCCCCTCTGATCACTGGCTATTAATATGTTTTAAAATGTAAATCTGTACTTCTTTTCCAGTAAGTTGACTTAAGTTGTAGGGTAAGGTCCAATAAGGAATAGTTTTCAATTTAGTTCCGTTCTGAATTCCGGTACTGAGATTTTACAAAAAGAGTTATAGTTTCCATTTCTACTTCCTCCGTCAGGACGAGTGACGAAAATATACTTGCCAGTTTAGCAACCCCTGTCATTTTAGGTATGTTCTACTGCGTTATGCAAAATTTTTCTCTCTCAAATATTCATATATATATATATATATATATATATATATATATATATTGAAGGTCACTACAGCATCACATAAACAATGTAAGTTGTAAATTAAAATATTAAACATTATAAATCCAACTTAAATTTACTTTGATCAGCATCGGTAAAAATTACAGAACTCTAAAAAAAATACCCAAGAATAGAATAATTGAGAGGGAAAAAATAAATTGCTTTTCTTGTTTTCTCACATTCACACCTTCCACATAATGTTTCTAGCTCTTATATCTCAGTTTGGTATATCTGCCTATTTTTACGACTTATTATAATATTTACATGTCCGCTTTGTTCTATCGTTAGCGCCCCTAGGTCTTTGTACGGCTCGTTTTATTTTTATTTTCCTTGTTTTCGCTGATGCGGGCAATCGTGCAGCTTCCTTGAGCAGTTGCTGCAACCGCTGAGGGACGATGACCCGGGCGGCGGCTAACAAGCGCTCTGTCCGGCCACGCCCCCCTTGTTGGCGACTAATAAGGCAAAACCCTTCGCCGCCCTTCTCCCAGAGATCTTCCTCTTCTCGACTCGACCCGAAAACCACAGTCTGGTCAACGCGGCACTAATGTCACAGCGGCCGGAAATATAATGCTGTCTATCCATTGTCTGAAAGAGAGTTAAAAATGCTTGTAAAAATGCCAACTTGATGGAACTTAATTTTCATCTTGCAAAACAAATCAGTTCGCAATGAATGCGAATGTGTTTGTTTGGTTGTTTCCACGTTTATTGTAAGGGCAGCTCACTGAACGGATTGCTTATGACGTCTAAATGAACTCTGAAGAAATTCTACAAAATGGTAGTATTATTGAATACGAGAGGGGAAGTGAACTGATCATCTTTGTTCAATTTGATATGACTTACATTTATAAAGAACTAACTAATTTAACAACGTTTTATTAATAGTTTTGGTAGAAAAAGTTAAAAATAAAAATTACAAAGTAAACTGACCTTAAGTGCGTCGACGTCATCTCGAAATAACGTGATAAGAAATTACAATTGTTCTTGGTGTCTTCATAACACACCAAGAACAAGTCAATGACACTGTTTTATCGTGATACGTTAGTTGGATTGGCATCTAACATACTATTGTTTGTAGTTGGTTAAATATAGTCTGGAACTGATTGAATAAAAAAATGTCTTTACTCGCGTTATTTATTCACTGCAGATAATCACAGGCACTCAATGTCACATCATAAATGTCAAAAAACAGAAGACAAATGTGTTGTCTACTCTTTCGGTGTGGAATGATGATACGTATTGCCAGTGTATTTGGCGTAATCTTCAACTTACATAGAACACATTTCATTAACAATATTATTATTATATGGAATTTCTATTTTTTGTAATAATTTACATTCAGAGGACATCCTTACAAAGTACAAGGTATGGTGGAATTTTGGAAACTAAAACCTTAGTCCTTTCCTTATTTACTTATTTTTATGTTTATCTACCAATTAAAGTTACTACCTTTACTATTTTTACCAATCAAATTAATTCCATGATAATGAGACAGTACTTAAAAGTCTGTTTAAAAGGCTAAACATAACAATATTAACGCTTCAAGCATGTTTTAAAATCATTAAATTCTGCCTTTCTGGCATAGAGAACTTACCACCTGTAAATTGTGATTCCACTCTAAATCCCACAGCAGAGACTCTACGAGTAATAACGAAGCGTTTGAGTGTTTTTAGACCTCTGATACAATGAAAACACGAGAGAGCAAATTACAATCTCCATACGGACCACATAATATTCAACTTTCTGTTTGAGCAATAATTTCCTCTTTCTCATGCATGTTGTGTAATACAATGGAAAGTTGAGACTCTCGGCCAATTGCGAAACTTTTGTAATAAAATGTGACTAGGGACAGTGGAAGGTCCGTTATTTGTGCTCCGAGAGCTCACATTCCCGCAGCCCCTTGGTGGAAGTTGAGCGCGAAGCCCAGAGAGCACCATCTGTGCTCTGAGGCTGGTTTAAACTTTCCATCTAATACCGACAATGAAGTAAAAATTTGCCACTTTGCTGCACAATGATCGCGAATGAACAGAAATATCTTCAAAATTAAAAAGACAGAATTAATTTGAAACTTGTTATCAACTGAAACAAAAATCAGTTCAATCCCATTCATATCTAATAGTTATCATAGAACTAGTCTTCCCAATACAAACTTTCGCTGCAGGCAAGTCACCTAGCAGATCAAAAACAGTATTTACAGTGTACTCTGAGGGAAGTAACCCTGAATATAATGAACTTTCAGTTATTATCAACCAAGTTACTAGTTTCGATCTTCATACGTAATTAATTCGCAGTAGAAAATTCTGTTACAGAGAAATCTCAACATGCGTGATTTTAAACATAGAAAATACAAGGAGATAATTCCTCAGATATGTGAATTAGCATTTCACTAAGGGTTTGCAGATATAGGTTCTCGTGAGTTACTTTTGTAGCATTTATGGTAAAAGGGATTGAGGTAGCTTATATTAATGAGGGAATTGCTTTAGCTCATCAGTAACAGTTCCGACACACCTGAAGACTTCATGGATGACCAAGGTAAAACTAGTGTAATCTTATCTTGCTACATGGAAAATATTTCAGAATAGAAGGAAACAGATGTGTTGACAAATGGGACACACAAATGAAGGGAGTACACCAACAGTGCATTAGGCATTGAAAAATTGTGGTTAACCTACGGTATTTAGTGAGAGGACAATGTAGAGTGACGTATAAGGAAAGCACGACGATGTACGCTATGTCCTTCAGGATAGGCTTACTAAAACCGAACTAGTGACCCGTGAGCCCTGAGTGTCAGTCGGCAATTAGTGAGTGGAGGATTCATGGTAGCGCCTAGGTAAAGATAAGTATTATAGCGGTCCGCTGTGATCCGTTGGACCGTACGCAACGCAACCTCGTGTTGCCAGCCCACCACAGTTAACGGGGAGAAGGTTGGAGGACTGATTGAACTGCTCAATATGCACCTCAACAATACAACAGGTACATAATACATCCCACAACAAAACATGCATGTGGGGGGGATATTCAAAGCAAAGCTTCGAAGACAACTATTAAACACGGGTGCTTTAGCAATCTCGGCTACTCAGATTATCATTAAAAGGAATATATTTTGAGTTATCTACCATATCATTCTTAAATTTTGTATGCAATACTGTAGTGAACCGGTATTATCATAAAATCGAAGTTGGAATTTTATGGTAGGAAATAACGCATAATTTACTTTTTATGATCTCGCCCACTTCCCTCCTCTTTCTACGAACCAGTATTTCGCATACAACCCTTATTCGATAATTTTCTTGAATGAAATTGTTCTTTTATGATTGAAGCAAATATTTACCATGCTATCGACGAACTACAGCGTACTTTCCTCGTAAAAGAGTAATGCTGGGCGGGCCTCGATAGAAGAACGCTGATCACAGTCGTTTTTACTTGTTCAAATGTTTACAGGAGTTTCTTATAAAGAGTGTACCCTCAACCATGGGCCGCCCCCATAACTTCTAAACGGTTCATGATATCGCAATACAATTTTCTCTCAACAATGCGGAAACATGGGGCAAATAAAATGCTGTAAAGATATCGTTTGAAATACGTTTAGTTACAGCATACTACTCGCCCGATGATTCCACATTGTTGAGAGAAAACCGCACTTGGATATCGTAAACCGTTTAGAAGCTATGGGGGTGGCCAACATTTGGTGGGGCTCCCTGTGTAGTACTAAGGCGTAAGTGGCAAGTTTCGGAACCCCTGCTAAGGGATGCAGCGGCTGTGTTCCTTGGAGCTCGTGCCAGGCCGAGCGTGTAAGACTGCATAACGCGCCACAAAGAGGCTGCCGCGCCGCTGCGATCCGCCTCTGAAGAGCACATGCGCCAGACGGGCGCCGCCTCCATAATCCGAGGGCGGCGGCGGCGGCGGCGGCGGCGGCGATGCCCTGAGCGGGGCGAGCACGAGGTGCTGGCAGCGGCGGCATCAATTTTTCAGCGCCCATTACACGCTGGAAACTGCTTAAGCACCTGCGTATTGCAGATAAACGCGATGCCGCAGTGTTGCGGGAAAATTCCGTGGGGCGGCGCCGTCGTCGCCTCTTTGATGTGGGAGCCCTGGGGTGCGCCCGGTGGGGGAGGGAGCGGATTTCCATGCGCTCGGGCGGAGCTCTATTGCGGCGGAGGGGGCGTGGCGACGAGCAAAGGGCGAAAGGACACAGCGGAGGACGGCGGATTGATTGATTGATTACTTCGTGATTCCAGGCACTACAGCTACAAGTTCACATAATGAATGACATTGAGCCATATTCACTAGAATGGAGAGGCGGTGGTGGGCGGTCCCGTAGGTGTAGTGCGTGTTTTTAATCACGGGAAGTGGCGGTGCTCTTTCCTAGCTGGATGGTGAGATCGCGTGCCGATCTACACGTCGGTTTGCAGGGTTTTCCTCGTTCAGGTATTTCCCACCAGCAGAGCACCTCCTCCTCCGGGAAGTATGTGAATAAGGATAGTACAAGGAGAAGGTACGAGGTCCGTCGCGGAGAGTACTGCTCCGGCATTCGCCAGTAGTAATCGAAAATGACCAATCAGGGCACACTGCACTAAAATTCTACTGAGGAGAGCTGTTGAACTCGCCATACATGCGGTCAAAAATCGACCTCGTGGAGGTCTGGAAGATCTGTGGAGGACAGAAGTGAAAGGTTCGCACAATGAATTACGTCGAGCAACATTCACTGGGGCGGAGTGGTGGCGGTGGGCGATGGGCCGAACGAAAAGTGGAGGATGACAGAAGCAATGAATATAGCTAGTGATTAACTGAGTGCGAACGAATGAGAATTATTATTTCATATAACACAACATGGCTATGTTCGGGCGGGGTATAAATAATAATAATAATAATAATAATAATAATAATAATAATAATAATAATAGGCCAGATATTCTCCTTATAGATAAAAAGAAGAAAGAAGGAGGAATAATAGACATCGCAGTACCATTATCTCACAATATCAAACAGAAAGAAATAGAAAAAATTTCGAAATATGAAAACTTATCTTATGAACTAAAACATATTTGGAAATTAAATTCTACCAAAACATACCTACTCGTGATATCGGCGGATGGCCTGGTCAGTAAAAACTTCCGTAAAAACGTAACAGAACTTAAACTATCCAAAAACGTTCAGAACATGGGACAGCGCGCAGTTTTGTTGCAAACTGCCCATATCGTAAGAAAATTTTTGTATTAAGTCCAGATATAAGATGAAGTTGTTCTTCTGTGACCAAACCTGTTCCCAAAACATCTCCGGGGAAGGTGAGCATTTCTACCAACAAAAATAGCTGAGAAAACGTAGGATGATGATGATGATGATGATGGTAATAATAATAATAATAATAATAATAATAATAATAATAATGTCTTTATTAATGGCGAGGCTCAGGCCATAGGGCCTGCTCTTCCGCCTAACCACTGAGCCTACATTGATACTGGGTAGTAACATATAAGAGGGGAGGGAAATCTGTACATTTACGTCTGGGAGTGCAAAACTAGGGACCATCCCGGCATACGCCTTAAGCGATTGAATAAACCTAGAAAACCTCAATCAGGATGGCGGCTTAGGGCCGAACAGGTATGACAGGTAACATAAAAGAAGTGGGAGACAGTGAATGCCAGCTCAACATGACAGGCGTGGAGAAAAGCATTGTGAAGGCCCTAAGGTAAAGAATATTGAATACTTCAGGATAATATTGAATCTAGGATGAGGCTGACGAACAATGACGAGGAGGGAAGCCGAAAAAGGCGAAAATAATTGGGGAAATGTTCGAGAGAGTAGCTTAGCAACCTGAGCGACCAACGCAAATTTATTTATGCTTTTCGGTTCTTTTCTGATATAACGGAAAAGAATATTCCCAGGAACATTAGGGGTTCTGCAAAACGGACGTGAGTATACAACTTGGGATGCGGAAGGAGATTTCCCCAGGTCATTCAAAGGCTTGTTCCTGGAGAACGTTTTGAAAAAAATTAAGTTTTCTGGAATAGTTTATTAAGCTTCAATTGGAAAATACGAGAAAACGTTTCTATCTTCTAACATATTTCATCTGTGCAGTTTTAATGGAAGCTCTAGAAAGTATGTGTTCGTTTCAGATAAGATGCGCAGCATAAAAGTTTCAGTGTAATTCAATGCAAACACACGCTCTTTAAGAACGTAGAGCACATACAGCTGTATTGACCCGTACGAACCACCTATTTTCAAAGAACTGCGATTGGCTGTGAGCCAGAGCTTGCATAAATAGCAAATGCTCGCAACGCCGTGGGCGAAACTTCCAGTTCAGAGGTCTGGTAATGTTACGGGGTAACAAGATCAAGGGATCGGCTGAGACAGCCGTAGCTCGGATAGGGAGGATATACTGAAGTAGACCGGAAGAACAAAGGCCAAGAATCTAAACGACGATGAGTCTGCGTTTAACATTCGGTTCTGTTGCGCTTCTTCCTGAAACCTCCGAACGTTTCGCCCATTTACAAGGAATAGCTTTGCCATTGTCCTCAGTACATCCTGTCACAGGATTTAACGGAATTCCTTCTCTTACCTCCACATTTTTCAAACTGTACTGACCCGTATGCTTTATTCTATTCTATCATTTCTTAACTATTTTCTTACGTTTTACATAATCTCCGCCAATATTCTACACAGCATCATTTCCTTCCGTCAAAATCCACATCACAGTTATGATACGAAATGTTTCTAGTGAGGAGGTAAATTTCACACATCCAATACCGGAATATCTACTTTCTGAAGATCCGATTACTAAAGAATATATGATACACGGTTTTTCTTATTTGTTTTGTCACACTGAATAGTGCTCGACTTTTTATTCAACCCTTATCATCAATTTAAAATACAATTTTTAATTTCGTCACTCATCATTTGACTCATTTTCGGCGGTTTTCGGCGAATCAATTGATATCCACACCTTGCACATAATTCTAATCATCACAAGTTGTTAGAGTATGCTGTCATTTTCTTTCAACAATTTCTCAGTAGTGTTCCTCGACATTAAGACACATTGTCATACGTGTATGGTTCTGTTATGAGCTCGCAGTAAAACCCACCGCATCAAGTAAAACGGACACTCATTCTAGTGGTGGGTTTTAAAATAGCAACACGTTAATTGCATCGACTCGAAAAATAGAGATATTGACACGATTATCGAGTATCTTTCTATCTCTCCCTCTTTTGTTTATATCTAATGTATTTCTTCGCCCCCCCCCTTCCATCTCCATTGCTTTCAAATTTCGCTTCGCTGCTTAGCTGTCAGTGTCGAAACCGCCGTCCATTACTTGGCTCGAGGCAGCCGTCCGCTTCGAGTGTCCGCCGCCTCGCGGCGCCTCGGTCGCGTCCCGAATCCTCCTCATTCAGTCGCCCTCCTTCGCTGGAGGGGCTGCTCGCAAAGTCATGAAGCGCCGTGAAATATTCCGCGGAGAGCGCCTCGCCGGGGGCTTTTAGTCGGATTGCGCTCGGGGGCGGCGGGAGGGCGAAGAGGAGGGGGGAGACGAGGACGCGCGAAGCGAGTTAATGCAGCGGCCGATTGGCGTCGCTCCTCCCGAGGCAATGCGATCCCCCGACCCCGGCCCCGGCCCCGCCCCCGCGCGCCGACTTTTCACTTGCGCCACAGCCCCGCGTCTGAGACCCGATATCGGCACTGCTACTGTTTCGCCTCGCGCCCCTTGGCTCTACTTCATCTCCGACGTATGTTTTATCCTCCTAACATTTTCTACGATTTTCTCTGTTTTAATTTGTTTCGCATACATCTGTTATCTTTTCCCATATGTGCTTTACCTTTAATGCATTTGTCACAACTTGTTCTACATGTTTCACTATTCGCCTTTCTCCAGCATTCCTCCTCCGTCGAATCCATTTTCACTTCTATGTCTAGATAATCATTCATTCACTCGCCCTCTCACTTATCCACTCACTCGCGCTCTCACTTATCCACTCACTCGCCCTCTCACTTATCCACTCACTCGCCCTCTCACTTATCCACTCGCCCTCTCACTTATCCTCTCACTCGCCCTCTCACTTATCCACTCACTCGCCCTCTCACTTATCCACTCACTCGCCCTCTCACTTATCCACTCACTCGCCCTCTCACTTACCCACTCAATCACCCACCCACCCACTCACCCATTTTTTCGTTGATTCATTGGCTCTCGTCGTGTAACTTTTAGTCACGTCTGGCGTTAAGCATACATTGTTTGCAATGTTTTATCAGCAGACAGATTCTCCTCTTGTAGCATTTTCCTTGTCCACTTCAGCTATCACCTTCATGACTATCGTTTCTAATCCTTCCTCTGGGCCCCCTGCTTGCGTCCATCGCCTCTACCATCACCCACCCAACGTTGTTCTCAATCACCGCCGGCGCCATCATGTTGCATTTCGATCACTGGGTGACCCGAGCTCCCCCTCCACCCGCCTGCAGCCCCCAGCCGTCGGTGTCTGGCCTCCTTCGGCCTCCGCGCGCCCTCTCCAGGCCCCGCACGGCGCTTGGGGAGGCGGATTAGGTTAAGGACGAGCGCAGATACACAGTATCTTTTTTCCACAGCCTTCCCCTTCTAGCGCCCTGCTAATCCCCAAGCGTCAAAATTAATCACTGTTTGCAATTGCTCGACCAGCAAATGGACTCAATAGTAGACAATCTCATTTCGCTGAAGAGGGATTGCCACCGCTCGGATAATGGTTGAAATCTCGGTCGATAATTGCTCAAGTCAGTGATTTTGTCTCTTTTCACCGTAAAAGCTAAAGCTTTCATTTTATTTTACAATTCGTTGCTTTTAAATGAAATTTGTCTAGTCTCTTGCACCGCTACTGACCCCTAGCGAATAAATTACGTACCAGTTTTGTGCAGCACTACTGGGCTCTGGCGAAATATATTAGGAACCACGTGCCCAAAGCGAGAGGCAAAAAAATGGCCGCGGTGCATCTACAAACATATTATTTAAATTATTTATTTTCCGCATTTGGGCTGTGTTAGTCTTTACCAAACTTAGCAAGGACACTACGATGATCCTGAAGAAAAACCTGTAAAAATGTCATGTCTATTCACACGCTACTTTTTGTAGTATCGATGTCGGTTACACATCGTTGAATTTACTTTCATTAGTATAGGTTATACATATATGTCTTAAAAATTTTCGACTATAGCGTAGACATGGTGCTTCGAAAATGTTATTGAACATGAAGTGAAATTATGATCAAAGAGTAATGCCATCAACGAGTAGTGTCAATGTCTTCGAATTCTTAAACATAAGGACACCTCACACACACGGTCTGGCGTCTGGGCATCCCCTGGCAACTCTGTGCCTTCCACCGCCCCGTGTGATTGATTGATTGATTTGTTCGTGTTTCCGGGCGCGTAAACTGCTTTGGTCATTAGTCCCGTAAGTGTAGTGCATGTTTTTCTCTCCGGTGATGGTCGTGATCTTGCCTCGCTGGATGGCGAGATCCGGCGCCGACCTACCGTCGGCTAGTGGGGTTTCCCCCTAACCAGGACTCTCCCACCAGCGGGACACCGCCCCAGCCGGGACAAGCTCTAAGCTCCCGACCGGTCTCCCGGAATATGTGGTAGTATAGTGCATGTTAGTGTAAGTGTGTGTAAGGGGAGAGGATAGGACAAGGAAGAGGAAGGGCAGATCGCGCGCGGTCCGTGGCCCGTTTGGTATGGCACTGCTCCGGCAGTCGCCTGGTGTTGATCGGAGAAACCACGAAAAACTACCGATCAGAGCAGCCGGCCGCTAAAATTCTCCTCCAGGCAGCGACTGAATTCGACCTATCTGAAGAGCTAGTGCCGCCGTCAGGACTCGAACCTAGGACCTCCCGGTCAGAGGCACTGCAGTGACATCAGTTGATGCACTGAGCTACCGCTACCGGCCCGCCCCGTGTGTGTAATGGTGACGTACGGCCGGCGCCATCAATAAACGTCCGTGTGCAGACGCGCGGCCCTCAGGGCAGGAGCCGTCCCGCGCCGTCGCGATGACGCCCCCCTCGCCCCGCCGCTCAGCGTCCTCCGCCAGGGCTGCTCAAAGGCGAGAATGCGGGCACGCGGCTGCCCCCAGCAGAATCCCGCAAGCCCTGCGATTTTCACTGGACTAGAGCCGATTGCGCCAGAGCACCTTTTTTTTTGTCGAGCTGACGGAACAAGCAGCAGGACACACCTGTGGCTCGTCAAGTAGGTCCCTCACTTGAGCAGCCGTGCCCTACACTCAGGAGTGAAAACGGCAGGGGCAACGAGCGTCATTGCAGGGCGCTTGAGGGAAGATAAGTGAACCACTCAATTTAGGTGCCTAAAGAAAAATGTTTTTTTCGTAAATTTTTCTTTTGAGTTAAAGTTTTCAATCATTGCGAATTGGCAAAATTTGCCTTCAGTATGTTTCAAGATGGAGACAATATGGAACTTGCTAGCATTATCAAACTTGCTTATCACGACACATCTTAGTCCCCTTGAGAAACTTAAAATATTTATCCTTTCCATATATATTCATAATGATCTAGCGAATATGAATTTTTACCGAGAGCTGACGCATTCCTAGTTACTCCTGAGAGCAACGACTTATTATATAAGTTGCCCATTAACACAGAAGAGAAATTATTGTACATTCAATAAAATATTCATTTGTTAACCTTTAAATCATGTTTCAGGTCTTTATTTCTTACTCCAAATAATTCAATCCTTCTCAGTAATTTGTGTTATTAGCTTTTTACCTCTTTTTCAATATAGTTTGTGAGCAGATGTTCTCCAAATCCTTTCTAAAGCTCAGACAAAACTTTTTCTCTCCAACTCTCTCAAAGAATGTTTGGTATTATGTTCATGATATGATTTGCCATTACATAGAGGACAAATTTAATTGAGCCAATCACATTTTTTTCTTAAAGTATGTAGATCGAAATTCCTCTAACCTTTTCTTCATTTAGATCTTGCGCTCATACACGTTTCTTAAGAGGGGTCTACTCCTTTATCATGCTTTCTGGTGTACTTAATTCCAGTTTACCGAACTCGCGATTTATGGAAGTTTCTAGCAACACAAGTAATCACAGATAACATACCAATACGTATATAATACTATTCAAAATTTAAAAAAATACAGTTTAATGTAATGTTACTGCGTTTATCTTTTAACGCATTTTCTATGGTTATTACCCTACGAAGCAAGCGGTTGCAATCCACGCATTTTCGAACGCAACCGCAAGCCTGCGGCAGTCGCAGCTCATCGACTGCCTGGCTTTTAGATCCCGCGTTTATTGCACAGCGTTTCAATATAGCTCCGTGTAATAGCAAATAACATATTTCACCGCCCCGCGGGCTCCATCGCGCTGACGTCGTTGATTTATTCGCAAATAAATTCTAGAGGCGAACCAGCAACGCGCGCGGCGCGGCGCGGCGCGGCGCGGCACGGCGCATGCGCAAGACCCACTGCGGCAGACAGCAGAAGAGCGGCGCCGCGGCGCGCACTCCAGGAGCCGCCCTTTGTTGTTTGCGCTTTTGTTTGGGCTCGTGGCGGAGTCAGCGTCGTCCGACATTCGTTGTATTGTGCTTGCCTTCTGTCGTTCCTTTATTTCAGTTATTGGAATCAATTATCTGCATGGGATAGGACTGTCTTGTTTCGTTTTGATTGATTTATTACTGATTCCGGGTGCGTCATTAGTTCGGGTGGTCATTATTCCCGTAAGTGTAGTGCGTGTTTTCATCGCGAGGAGGCGGTGATCTTCCACCACTCGATGGCGAGATCCGGCGCCGACCTACCGTCGACCGCCGGGGTTTTCCGCAACCACGTATCTCTCACCAACGGACAAGTTCTAAGTCTCCGAACGGTCTCCCGACATGGGTAATAGTGTGGTGCATGTTCGTATGTATGCGTGTGTAAAGGGTGAAGATAGGATAAGGAAAACATAGGAAGAAAAGATCGCGCATGATCCGTGGCCCGTTTGTTAGGGTACTGCTCCGGCATTCGCCTGGTGGTGATCGGAGAAACCACGGAAACCTACCGATTAGAGCAGCTGGCCGCTAGAATTCTCCTCCAAAGAGCGACTGAATTCGACCTAGCTGAAAAGCTAGTGTTGAAAGTCCTGCCACCGTCGGGACTCGAACCTAGGACCTCCAGGACAGAGACTCTGCAGTGACATCTGCACTGAGCTACCGCCCCGGTCTTGTTTCGTGGTAATATGTAAAGCCGATTTTCGATTCACAAGTGCGAGAATTTAAGCGATTGACACAAGCACGATTAATATCAGTACCGATTTTATTAAGAACCTTTCTTTACTCATTCATGGTTTTGGCAAATATGCTACAATTGCAGAGTATTTAGGTTGCTAGTTTATTACTAACAGTGAAGAATGCAAAGTAGTGGCGTGAATGAAAAAGACATTCATTTATAGTTCAATTTGATAGACAGATCTCATCTTGAAAACTTGTGAATAATGTTTAATACTCTATCTTATGTTGAGATGGCAGCTCGCTAATTTTCAATGTTCCGTTCTCGAAATATTTTGTTTGAAAACTGTCAAAAAATCCAATTTTCTAGTAATTAGATTAACTTTTTTATTTGAGGGACTAATGTTTTCATAGTGTCTGTGCATTCTCTTATGAAATTGAAACATTAATGAGTCATTATTATGTATAATGATATTTTTTAATATGCAAAGAAAATTGGCTACATGAGATTTTTTTAATTCCATAGCAATCGTAGTGAGCTGAACATGCAGTTTTCCCTTTCAATGCACAATATATAAATGAGTTTTATGACTCGTTCTTATCTTGCTGTCAATTCCCAATTGAGAAATTTTCAGATATTGATAGGAAGTTTATTTAAAGTATGCATGTTTTGGGCAAAAGTAAAAAAAGTAATCCAAGTGCCATGGCTGCCCAATTTCAACTACAAAATTATCCAACACCAAACTCATTGTATCGAGTATATGACCGCACTTCTCCCTGTAATTTATATCCTACATATGCAACATAAAATTGCCTTTTAAACTCAAGGACATGACCCCTATCAATAGTAATTGTGGAATGTTGAATATCTCAGGTACATTTTCTTGGTGTACTAGTTTTCTGTCTTTTGCTATAGTAAATTACCATAGTAGAATTAGGCATTTGTTTATTTCCATTTCATAGTTTATACCATTCTGAGGTTATATTTTCTTCTTAAAGAAATTTAAGATAACGTAGTATCAGTGTTTTGTAACGTACTTCATGGCACACATCACTTATATTCTTCCCGTGAAATATTCCCTTATTTCAATACCATTTGATATTTCAATAGCAAACCTTAAAGCTCTTTTCATTGACTGCGAAATCGAGCTTGGATTAATTCACATCGTGCAGTCTCCTGAAATGTCCTTTGACGAGAGACTTCAACCGTTCTGATGTCTGCGTAAAAAATTCCGGGCTTCACAGCGGAGAAAGAAAGATATTTTCTCGTTCTAATTAGATCTCCACCTAAAACTTCATTAAGCTCTTTGTAATTTGATCAATGTAGTATTCTGTGTAAAACTTTTGTGGGGAGTAAGTTACCGAATTTCGTTAAAGTTCGCGGGTGAAATCTTTCTTTTTAGCCGAAGAGTACCTCGACAACTAGGAAACTTTGATCTTTGAAGTCAATTCCTTTCAGCTTCGCAGTTTCGTTGTCAAATTTAGGCAACCTCTCGAAACATCACTTTTAAGTTTTTCGCAAATGAGGAAAGCGCTTTGAATACAAGTTTAAAAATTCACTTTACATGCATATTTTGCGGTAATATTTTAATATTGATGGTTGTTATAACATTTTTCGTACTTATATATAATTTTTACTGCATAGATTTAATTACATACTTACTTGAAAATAAGCAGGCTTATGGGCTTTTCTCCGTTAAAATTGTTGACATATTATTTGTTTCTGTGGACGAATAAATAAGTCTTCCGAAAACTATTGCACAGAAAATAACTCATCAGAAAATGTTTTAACACATGTTTAATATAGAATATCATTCTTACTTAAAATGGCAAAATCATATTTTATGCATTAAACGTCATTTCACAGCGGTACACAACATTATTCTGTTACTTTATGAAACACAACGATATCACCATTTTTCTGACAGAATATTTCGTAGATATTAATGTATTGCTTATAAATCATCATTCACTGGAGTGTAATATGATAGTATTCACACATCATTCACTGGAGTGAAATATGACAATATTCACTGATGTGTCCTTAAATCATACTGCATCGAAAGGAAGTGCCTCCATCACTGCAACAATTTGAAACGTGACGTAGAAATTCGACGCATAAAATACCAAAGCCGCGTTCTTCCACTAACCTTCACGAGCGGGAACCTTGCCTCGGGGTGCAGGTGGTCTGGCGCGGCGACATATTGCTCGCAGGCGGCGCAAAGCTTTCATTTCGCGCCAGCAAACCCCGTCTCCGCGCCGCGCCGCGCCGCGCCGCGGTAATCCGACGGGGTGAAGCGAAAGAAGAAGCAGGGTATCGAGTGAGGCTCCGCGGCTTCAGGCGAAGAGGAGGCAGGTGCTTCGGCGAAGCGAAGCTACGCAAACGCGCCACGGAACGAAAGCAGCTTTTCCTCGGAAACGAAAATTTCTCGGCATAAAACTTGTGGCGGAGTACTAAGTTGCATTAGGCTCGCGGATAAATCTGTTTAATCCATTATGTTGGTTTTATACTCAACTCCTGTTTTAAAAAAAGATGAAACTATTCGGAATACATCTACTGCGCGCATTGTGCACTATTAAAGTTGGATAAGTTATTGAAGGTTTATAATTTTATTTTATTTCTTTTACTGTTGACTCATGACTCTCGTTGGGCACGTAATTTTTAAACAAACATAGCAAATATGGCATCGCATAAAAATTTTAAAGAACTGTTTTTAAATTTATTTTCAATTCATCTCTTACAAATCTTTCTTCATTCCTGTTTTCTTCACACTTTTAATAAAATATTACCTTCTGACACGTGTTTTGCTATTTTTCTCTAAGACGAGATTTTTTTAGTGTTTTCAGCAGCCATTATTATGTAACCTAACCATTATACTAACTTATTGATGAAATTTAATTAAGACTGATCTCCCACAAAAATTAAGTTCCTTTGCATTTCTGGCAAAGAAAATAATAGAAATTTAAACGAAGCAGTTCTGCAAGGCATTACACTACAGTCAGATCTAACGAGCAGTTTATTTTGACGAACTTGGAAGAACATCCATCGCAATCTTTTCTATTTTTGAATGTTGGAAACAAGCGATATACTTGAAGATTATCTCGGTACATCTTAAATTATTCCGATAAAATTCATATCAAAAATGAAATGGATGACAAAGTTTCCATTTAGATGAACTGGAATAAATATGAACCATCCGAAGGAATGATTCCTGTCGGGACAGTTCGTGCACTACACAAGGAATGATCTACAATTCAAAAATATTAACCTTGTTCCTGGATCCTAGAACTTTCGCAGTATTTTTGGTTGAACGCAATTACTCAATTTACAATTATACTTCACTAACACTACGGCTGCAGGGCTATTTGTTAGTATTAGAGAAATCTGCCTTTGGTGACATGCTTGTCATTATGCACATGAATGTGAAGTTCAAATAAACATTCTGTGTATGGTATTCTCTCTAACTCCTTGAAGTCGCTACTAAAAATGGAAATAGTTCTTAAATACCAGAAATATAGGGAATAGATATCTTTGTCATAACCACCTCGCTACTCGAAGTCACTTCCACCCCACTTCCGAAACCGAGAAGACTCCGTGCGTGAGGAAGTGGAAACGGGGTGTGTTCAGAAATGGAGCGCAATGTGGGCGTGGCACACAGCGCACAACATTGCACGGTCTTCGTTGCTCTGGGCTGGCAAAAACGAAACTCGCGCTTGGCGAAACAAAGGACTGCCGGGCAGCGCTGGACGCGGCTTCGCCGTTTTTACACATCGCTACTGATAAAAGCGACATCGGCAGCGACGCTCCGCCCCGATTCCTCTCGTCGTTCGTCCGAATTTTGCGCACGCGCTGTGATATTTTCTGCTCGTGTTTTGTATTCGTTCTCGCGCTAGCTCGATAGATACGTTCGATTTCTCTTTCAGAATACAAAGAGGGGATAGTTTCTCTTTTTCTTATCTTTGCTCTATTATGGAACAAACAAGAAGACTGGAATATTTGAATGTTTTGAGGTGAATGTTTTTCCGTTAACGAAATCGACATCAGCAATGTTTAAGATTCATTTCCGCAATACACACGAGTTGATCCAAACATATTATCAACTTATGACGGATTCACTGAGTGGTTAAACATTCTATAAAATAAACTCAACAACACTTCTCGACATGTTCACAGATTTTGGACGCATGAACGAAACCATATGACAATTATCTGAAGAATATTCCAAATTCTGAAATCGAAACGACATGCATATCAAAATTATTATTATAACTTTTAGAATGTCTGTATTAATTGGCCCTAAAAAATATCCACAGAATGTATATAATATCCCATATGATTCATAAGTCGGTAAATTATGTGCTAGTCACTTGCGAAGCAAGTTCATATATTCTGACTTCTAGGAACAGTATATTTTCAATAAATAATGTTCGAGACCGAATGAAGAGCGTATTTCTCATTTTATTTAGCGATAATATATTCGCATCCAACATAACTTTTGATCTGTGACCTTTGTTACACTTACTCATGTGCATATGGTCGTGAGTCATCTACTAATCATTTCTCAGATAGCACGATGACGCAATTTCCTCACCGGCCGATCCACTTCATTTTTTGCAAGTACCTTTGAATCTGTCTGGACCGAAGGATAAAATAGCGTGTCAGGTAAAACAGTCAATATCTTTTATTAAAATTGGTACGAATCATAAAAATGGAAATGATTTGTTTAGAAAATATATTTTTCAATGAAGAGAGTTCAAAGAATTCATATTAATATTCAATAAATTATTTTGTAATGTAAGTCTTTACATTATTAGATAAGTTAGTTGCATTGTTAAAGTTAGCATAATATTCATGCCTAATATTCATGCCTACTTTATAAGTATTTATACTTGACAAAATAAACATTTTCTGCATAAGAACATTGCAGACAGCATGTGCCATTGAAGAGGAAACGAAATCGGTACACAATTCGGAAATGATTGTATGATGTTATATCAAGATGTTGAATCAATTTAATATTATTCCGGATATTCAATTTATAATCACTTGGAAAGCACATTCATTTTATGCATATCTATCCCCAGCACAAATATTGATTATCAATTTAATAAGACCCTGCAGTTTAGAAGAAACAAACCTTTGGAGTTTTCTTGGCTAGGTTTGCTCACGCTCAGTGTCACTTTAATTAAAACGAAATTGCTTTATTAATATTACAATATAGCTCACAGCTTGCGAAGTGTATTTGCTAACAAAAAAATCCACTCAATTTCCGTCCTCAATAAACTATCATTTGAAAAAATATTTACGCAATCCAGTTTTTTTTCACGAGTCTTCCCATTCCCCAATATTACAAATTCATTATGTTATCGCTTTCCGAGAGTGTGCTGTCTTTACCGGTGGCGTCGAGTGCGGAGGGCGAGCGCAAAGAGCGCCCGCGGGCGCAGCGCCCTGGCTCGTCGAGGAAGGCGAAGGGGGCGGAAGGGGAAGGGCGGAAGGCTAGGGCGAAGCGAAGGGGCGAAGGGGCGAAGGGCGAAGGCGGAAGGGGCGGAAGGGCGAAGGGGCGGAAGGCGGAAGGGGAAGGGAAGGGGCGGAAGGGGCGGAAGGGCGGAAGGGGGCGGAAGGGGGCGGAAGGGGCGGAAGGGGGCGGAAGGGTTGGAAGGGGGCGGAAGGGGGCGGGAGGGGAGGAAGGGGGCGGAAGGGGGCAGCTAGAGGGGGGCGGCGGGGGGCCGGGGACAGGCGGGCGCACGGGCGCAATGGGGAGGCTGGCGGAAATAGTGGGCTCCGGGGCGACATAAAAGCCGGAACGATGCTGAATGCGGGAAAGGGCGATGACCAGATTTACCGATGCAACGGAGGTCGGTCGTGCAACTTTTTAGTTTTACTTTTTATTTATATTTTATCCAGTCGGGTAACGATAATGTGCCAATAGTGGAAAAAGAAGTAAATTATTGTCAATTATTTTCTTATGTTGTACATCGCTCTGCAGTAACACATAATTATATTTGACATGAACATACTAGCCGAGGTGACCAATCTTTAAATCATAATTGGTTTTTATATCTACAGTCGACGGAAAACAATGCACTAGAACAGTATTAATAAAGGCAAATTAAGGAATATTTGAATACAACTTTCTAAGTTTCTTAATTCTTAAATTGTTCAATTATTTTAATCGCAAAAACCGTAAGAATCTTAGTAACGAAATGCAATGTAAAGTGGAGAGAATGTTCAAATAGAAAAATAAGGAACTTAATATGCAAATAAAAAACGATGAAAGCAAATAGATGGTAAGCGTGGCGAGATTGAGAATTAGCAAATTCAGATGACGATAAAAGCTTATCCTGCAAGCAATCATCAGAAATATTCGTTCAGTATAAGGTGTGATACCTCCTAGAAGTGGCAATTTTCAACACAAGAGACACGTTAAGACGAAATTTCGGGATGGAGAGCTTCACAAAGGAAAACCAAAGCCTTGGAGATGACCACGTAGGACAAGGGCATTTTCTAGAACAAAAGGAGCTATCTGGGGTGAGCGCAAACCTTTGAGGCGTCGGTCGAGATAGCCTCGGACGTTTATTTTAGATATACGTCAGTCGAGACAAAGAGGTAGACAAGAGAAACCACTAAGAAGAAATTTTCAAACAAAATGTTGGATTTTGTGAACGATGTGCGTTAACAGTAAAAACAGCAGAGGATATGAAAACCAAATTCGAAAACATTGAGAGCTCTCATAGTGGTGGAAAATTGAGTTCTCAAGTAAGGTACAGCGGTGAGAAGCAAGAAGCGATTACATAATATAGGAAAACATACTGAGAATGGAACAATGTAACAAATCTATTGGGATTATGAAAGTAAGCAACAAAACTCACTTAATATACGAGTCGTATGCCTGAAAGAATAGTTCACATATTGATAATCTGTAATCCGATATGAAATCTAGTAGCGATAATCCGTAATGCAACACTAGCAAGATAGAATCAGCGCATCAGCAGGCAGGGAAAAGGATAGTCGAAGAATGAAAGGGAAAAGGGGAGGTAGCGGTGGCGGCGAAGGTCGATGGGAAGCCGTGGTGTAGATAACGCGCGTTAGTTTGAGCTCCTGATATGTGTCCTAACAGAATCACCTCCGCACAGACCACAGAGTGTCTTTCGTCGTTTCCGACCTGCTTCCTTCTCCGGCGCCCCCTCCTCCAATGCATCCACCTCCATCCAGCCTCGGCTTCACTTTGCCACCATTGCCTTACCCACTATCCTTCAACCTAATCTCATTTTCTTCCCCTTCTCCGCAACGGATTTCTTCCCGCTTGCGCCTTTCCTACATCCGATCCAATCGGATCATCCTCTATTCAATTCAATTCTCTTATTTGGACTAGTTTTTCAACCGCCCCATTTTGGCTCATGCCCCAATTCCCGAATCCAGTTCTCAAGCATTCATCTCATCCTTTCCGTGAGTCATTTCCAAACCCTATTCTGCTTTACTCTAGTTTGAGACACTAAAACCTCTGGACTACAAGAAACCCGACTCTTCCAATCAATAAACATGTGAGGCGGAGGTCCTGAACACTATGCCACATTTTCTAAATTTTACAGAATAGCAGTTTGAAGATTTTTGAATTTGAATTTCTAAGTGGGTTTTGTGTTATTTAAAAGCAAAGTTTTAGTTTGAATGTAACGTTATCTAATCTTCACATTCGCACCTTGAAAAAATATTATTCAAGTCTTCAATCTGCATAATCCGTCGATTGGTTTAAACGTTGCGAGTCTGGGCAGAAACTAACGAGATCTACTTAAATTCTTTCTCCACGCATTTGCGTAATTATTTATTATTCCTAGAGTTTCTGCCTCTATGTAGAAATATGTCAAAGCGTCAATTTTCAGATTATCGAAATTATTGACATTGATGGAAAGCTTTGTGCCATTTTCATTTTTATGTTTTTTAAAAGAAGGGTTGTAACTCCTAGAATGCATATACATAAAGCATTCTCGCGGGATGAAGGCGAGATTTTATGTGCATTTTATATTTTATGTATTGTTCTTTTTCGGCTAAATCGTCGCATTCAAATCACAGCAAATGGGTCTCGCAGAGTTTTCGCGTTGTGCCTGCGCATTGTGCGTTCATGAAGCCGTGGCCGTGGGTGGGGGCAGGGACGGGCATTCGAAATTCAGTTGCGCGACCGAATGGAGCGCCACTAACATCGACGCTACCCCCTCCCCTCAGCACGTACAGATATTGTTTTGTTTATTAATACAACAGTGGACAGCGGTTGCATATCAGCCAGGTAACTCTCGATTGAAGCTTCCACCACAGTGTGCAGTCGAGAATGTCGAATCACGTTTGCTGAAAGCGTAAATGAAAGGGGGGTTACATACACTTTGAAAACGCTTGAAAAGTTTACGAAAATTTACTGATACTTTGTTTATTTTCTTAACAGTATGATTTAGCAATACATGTGTGTGGTGAATAGAAGATATCGAGAAATAATTTTAAAAAACTGTAATATGCGTCAAACATTATCGGCCGTTTATGTATCATATCGACACTTAGGACAATTTTTGTTGTTTTTATCGATTACCATCACTCCTAACAAATATAATTTTAACGTTTGACTTTTAATAAGGAATAAATTATATTCCAAATATCGGGGACTTCCCAACCAAGAGATAAACAACCATAAGAGAAATAATTTGTTACGCCCTCTGTTCCCCAATCCACTTTTCTTGAACTCGAGATCGAAGGCTACTGCCAAAGTTGAGAAGGAGGGTTGAGCACCTGAATAAAAGATGGGAGTGAGAGCGCAGAGAAACGCTGTTACAGAGGACTGAGATGGCCAAGTTCCAACGTGACGTCTAACGTAATTTAAATTTATACAAGATTACACAAGAACCGCGTGCACAACTGCACTCACTTTAGAGTTCAGAATAATCAACTGGCAGCATGTGTATGTATAAACTCTAAAGGGAAAATAACGTTTCTGATTTGAATGTTTAAGACTGTATAAAATACATGTTATTTTTTAATGTTTGAGTGGCGTACTAACTGAGTTTATTCTCGTTTCACTCTACAGAACGTTATTTCTGTGTATATGAATGGCCAGTGGTCAGTGGCATTTCGTCCTGAGGAAGGTCGCAGTAAGAGGGACGAAACGTTTGTAACCGTGTCCATTAGTGTCGTCTCCCGAAATCTATCAATTGAAGACTATCAATTGAATGTCTTTAATTATCTGGAAATAACTTATTCAAATACAAAGTTCTAAAGACAACCATAATAGATTCCGGTTTGGCATATTCTAATATTCATTTTTTTCCTCAATGCACTACATTATTCTATTGCCCTGCAACCTCGTGAGATATCGCACCAACTGTAATTCGTAGTAATTCAGGTAAACATTTAATAAGTGCGTTTTGTTCGTTCACTTTGCTAATATGTTTGATATCTAATTGATCTATTCAAATACTTTTATCGAAGCAATTTAATATCCCGCGAATTTATTTTGGCCTAGTTATAGTAGCACAAATGTCCAGAAATTTATTTTAAACATTGAATACTGTAATAAAAGATTATTTATCACCCTTGAAAACTTGTATGTAGTAATAAAAATGTTGGCCTACTCCAAATTTTCTCTAAGCTCAATGCAAATTCTTGCAATTTTACTTAAAACTCCTCCTCACCCGGCCTATTTTGTGACTAGCATTGCACTACGCCTTCACGTACACCTCGTAATGCCGGGGTGTAGAACCTCGTATTACATCTCATTATGAAAAAGAATTATTTTCAGATTCCAAAGCACTGGTTTATTACCTTCTGCGAAGAGGGACAGTCTCCTGATCGCGCGAAGGAGACAGCTTCTAGAAGATTCCTATTGCTATTTCCGGCGCGACAGGGCAGAGCCGCCCGGAATCGATCTGGGGTTGCCCGGGAGCTGTCGACGTGGCCCCAGGGCTTTGCCCGCGACCTGGTTACTCCCACGCTGGCTGCTATCGTACCAATCGTGCGATTCACTGATTAATTTTGATGATTGATTTTTTTTCAAAATTTAAGTAGTATATGACTTAGTGTAGGGATCACAGAATTTTGAAAATGTGCACACACTTCACTTTTCCCCATAGCAAGTCATACGCAGTTTTAACTGTTTTTTTACGTAAAAATAAAAATAAATAAATAAATAAATAAATAAATAAATAAATAAATAAATAAATAAATAAATAAATAAATAAATAAATAAATAAATAAATAAATAAATAAATAAATAAATAAATAAATAAATAAATAAATAAATAAATAAATAAATAAAAAAAAAAAAAAATAAATAAAAAATAAATAAATAAATAAATAAATAAATAAATAAATAAATAAATAAATAAATAAATAAATAAATAAATAAATAAATAAATAAATAAATAAATAAATAAATAAATAAATAAATAAATAAATAAATTGACGTCAACTGCTATGGTCAAAATCCTATTAGTACAGCGAATGTGTTATCCCGGGAGGTGACGGAACTCCTCCGCTGGAATGTTAGGTCCGAATCCCACAAGTCAGCTTGTGAAGTTCTCTCCCCAGATATCTCCACTACCGGGCTACCGCGCTACCAGGCTCACCACTCTAGCGGAAAAAACTAGATTTCGCACTCTAGCGGAAAAAGATCATAGCCACCTCTCGTGATAAAAAACTGCACTTCACTTACCGGATTAATGACCTTGGCAATTGATGCTCCCAGAATCACAAATCGATTGATCTAATGCGCGCTGACATTGACAGAAAACTACGCTACCAATGCTAACATGAGATGTGTCTCAGATTATTTTCGTTGTATAGCAGAAACCCGAAAAAATGAGACAAATTCAAAAATAATGAAACAGTTTCGATCTTGACTGAAAATAAAAATATTCGATTATGTGATTCTGCTGATTCTTATATTGCGCTTTCCGAATAAAATCTCATACTCAATGCGTCGTCATGCGACAGCAAGATTCCAAGGAAGAGGCCACCCGCAATTACATATATGCTGTTAATGTCTTGCGTTTTGAAACAGCTTTTTTTTTTCTTAGTAAGTAAAACAGTGGTACTGTTGATCCGTATTCACGAATACTGTACTACGTTATAAGAGAGAATCAATCAATTGAGAATCAATTTCGTAATTTGACTACAAAAATGTAGAATTAATGGAAAGTGTTTCTGTTAATATATTTAATTTGTTGCATTGTTGTATTAGAGTGTTGTATTTGTTGTTCTTGAGTAGTATGCGCGAAAGTTGTTGAAAACTCATTTTGTAAAGATTTGGTCGTATTTTTCCTGATGCAGGCCATGAGTCTATACTCAAACACTAACCAATCTCAATTGCATACCTGTTTGCATCTCAGGCTGTTTTCACATTTTACCTCTCTGGCCACTACACTTGGAATAAATAACTGCAGACATGTTGTGATGAGACCATTTTCTGAAATCATAAGCCCCTTTTATAGTACTTAAAGAAAACCTTAATATTTTATTAAGCATCAAAAGAGGACACAAGTAAATGGACAAAATATAATAATTTTCTGTAGATCTTTTTTTAATTTTGTTTTAGACAAATTCAAATATGTATATGTCTTTTGAAATAAGGTATATTGTCGTAAGAAAACTTACACTACACGAGGCCATTGCAACAACCCAAATTGCATTCAGCACATAGCAGATTTGCCATATCTTATTGCATTGCACGTGACTTATCTTTTCCAGAAAAGTGCCTGAAACGCACTTCATTCGTACAAACACTTTGGGATATTCAGCCGTGTATATTACAATCGATATAGAATAATTTTTCTTGGCGCTTTGTAACGACTGTCACATTCCTTGTAAGATTCCATATTCTGAAACTCAGAAACGCATTTGTACAAAACTACTTTTTCTGGTTTAATATATGTAGAAAGAAAATTTTGAATTTTATCATGTTAAATTCTGTCATTGAGAATCAATTTCATAATTTGACTACAAAAATGTAGAATATCGTCAATCTATCAAATAATGACAATAACATTTTGTAAAATCAACAAAACTGCTGTGAATGTGCATTCAGATTTCGTCAAAATTTGTATTGTTCTTCATAACAAATTAGAGAAAATTTATAGCCAATATCCCTTCATTTGCCGACCAGCATTTTATTCCCAAATGATTCATCGTTTTGCTCTCTCACGCGAAGCAACACGCGGCAAAAATCGCAATATCTGCAAGCGCATCGCAGTGACAAATGACAGCGCGCCACGCGAGCTGCGACAGAACAAAAGGAATCAGAGAGACCGCTGTCGATTCCACATTGGTGGTCTTGGGGATTTCTGCATTCCAACAACAAACCTGCAACAACTAATATCAAAGCCTAGCGAATGAACAGTAACCGAATAAAATTATATACATAATAAAAGTAGAAATAACAACAATCAGAATAAAGCTTGCCAGAATCCCTTGATAGAAGAAAGAAGCGCAGGGTGATGTTAGAATGATAGGTGCAACCGGAAAAGAAGAATGTAAGTTATCATTCTGTTCACATAAAGTTCACTATGGTACCATTTTTTGTGCTTATTAGTTATATTAATTCATTAATTTTATATTTTTAGTTCAGAAAACTTTCTTTTAGAGCTTTATTTAACTCATCAGTATTAGAAAGAGTTTTATAAATCCATTCAGTACACCAAGAGGAAATTTTTAATACAAAGAAGATGAATTCTGACTGATAAAGAATTTGTGTTCATCGGCATCCGACGTATTGGATTCATTCACTTTACTTTTATTGAAGTCTCTTTACCTTTACTAGATTTCTTCAGGACCTATATTACAAACACATCATCAACGGCGACCCAACTGAATTTGTTAAGTGCTTCTTTCGTTTACCATTCATTCCTACCGTCCGTAAACAAGTTATTTTCAATGTGTTTTCATTTTTAGTCTTTCACTTATATCAATTTTATTTCTTGCTCGTTGATGGTATTCACAATCATTGAGAGTTTGTAAAATACCCAGCTTAATTCCATTGCAAATTCTCTCATAAATATTTTCTTTCGTATTCCACATCGCTACATTCATTCATCAATAGTATCAATGCCTTTATGGAGATAACTGTAATTTTAACAAAACGTTTTATTTGCTTAAATTATAGTTTATAACCTAATAATTATCACGCTAACGGAAATTCGTCAATTTCTCCCATTAATGTACCATTCAGACTGGTAGAATAATTACACACATCTGTAGTATTTGTCATACTGTAGAATACTAAATACAATAATTTTTGCAGTGACCAGTCCTTTTTTCCTTTTCCGCTTTATTAATTGCAATCATATCAATCTACAAAAAACCTTCTTAAGAGTTTATTACACTATTCGATTTCAAAGTTTAATAAACAAATGGATTCATTTTTTCGAGAATTTACAAAATGATGTTAAGACTTCCTGCAAAGTGTCTCCCAAAAATCAAAATACCCATTTAAATCTCGCAGAGTCATAAGTCCGTTCACATCGATCGGAGAATGTCAATTTTGGAGCAATTCGTCTGAACGGTTTAGTTTCGTCAACAGACGGACGGACATACGAACCGACAATCCTTTTATTCTGACTTCACAACATGTGAGAAGAAGTGATTTATTATGGAAGGGATGAGATTTATCCACTTTACTAGGACATTAAGAGATTTAGGTCAAAATATCTCACAATTACAACGCATCATCATCTTACAAATGAGGTCAGAAAGCACAAATTGAACTCGACGATTACCGTTTTAATTAATACTGTTGTATTCATGAAGATACACCCAAGGACATATATTGAGAGATGATGTTGCCATTTGTGAAGGTGACTATGAACCCGAGGCAGAGAGTGATGTCTGGAGATAAAATGATTCACCTGATTCACATGAATCTAGGATAGACTGCCCACGAGTGAAATCATTACTCTCATTTTCTGTAAAACCAGCCTTTTCTAACCGTCATCCATTATCCAGCATGACGAAACTGTATTTATTTGACAACTCCTGGGTCCGGAGTCAACGTCAGTGTAATGCTATGTTAATAATAATCTCAGCGGCGATGTATGAAGATTGTTGGATTATTTTTTTTTTCGGATGCGTTAACTCCTACGTTCATTAGTCTCGTAAGGTAGGGAATCGTGAGTATTCCCGGGACGATGTGGTACACTATGACATGTAGCGCCGACCTACATGTCGGCTTCCGGGGATTTCCCCATTCCAGGTATTTCCGCCATCAGGGTGTCGTCCCAGCCGTGGCAAGTTGTAAGCTCCCAAATGGCCCCCCGTTGATGTGCAGTAGTGTAGGGTATGGAAGTAGGTGTCTGTAAGGTGAGAGAATGGGAAATATGGAGGAAAGAACGCGCGCGGTCCGTGGCCCGATTTTTAGGGTACTTCTCGTCGCTTGCGTGGTATTGATGGAAGAAACCACGAGAAACAACCGATCAAAGCAGCTGTACGTTAGAATTCTCCTTCAGATTGATTGTTAGTGATTCCGGGCGTGTCAACTTCCAAGATCGTTAGTCCCGTAAGTGTAGTACATATTTTAACCTCGTGAGGTGGCTGTCATCTTCCCCGTTGGGTGGCGAGACCCGGCGCCGGCCTACCGTCTGCTAGCGGGGGTTTCTCCAACCAGGTATCTCCCACCAGCCGGGCACCGCCTCAGCAGGAACAAGCATTACGCTCCAGACCGGTCTTCGGGCATGTGTAGTAGTGTAATGCGTGTAAGTGTAAGTGCTTATAAGCAAGCGGCGAGGATGGAACAAGGAAGAGGAAGGAAAGTTCGCGCGCAGTCCGTGGCCCGTTTGTTAGGGTTCTGCTCCGGTATTCGCCTGGTGTTGGTCGAAGAAACAAAAGAAAACCAGCAGAGCAGCCGGTCGCTAGAATTCTCCACCAGTCAGTGACTGAACTCAACCTACCTATCAAGCTGGTGTCAAAAATCCTGCCATCGTCGGGACTCGAACTTAGGATCTCGTGGTCAGAGGCACTCCAGTGACATATCGTTCCTGAGCCACCTCTCCTGGTGAATTCTTTTAAAGACAGTGTTCGAATTCGTCGTAACTACACAGCTAGTGTAGAAAGTCCTGCCTCGAATTCTAGGACCTTTCAAGTTGGGTCCCTGTAGTGGTAACAGTTGCAGCCCTGAGCCAACTCCGCTGTTGCATGAAGAGGCGTCGCAGAGGCGTCGCAGAGGCCCAGTCGCAGTCCGCGGGCGCTGCCCCCCGCGCCGCAACAGCCCCATGCAGTATTCATGGCAGCAACAGGTCCCCGTGGGCGCCGCCCAGCGCCGCACTGCGGCTGCCAAGGCCTCCTCCCTGGGCCTCCGCCGTCCAGCCCCTCTCTCCCACCCTTATTTCGGCTTTCGGCGCCCAATTGACAACTCTCGCCTGCCCGGAGGTACCTTATCGAGGGAGGAAAAGCGAAACGCACACACGCCAAAAAAACAACAAAAAACGCCCAGCGCTCTTGCGCTTCTGCTTCTTCTTCTTCTTCTTCTTCTTCTATCTTCTTAGATGAGCTTCTTCTTCAATCTTCTCTTGCATGCAATGGGAGGGACCAATGTATGTCCGTAACCATTGAGTTAAGATTTAGCTCTTTAGTCTATGCCGTAATCTAGCAGGTTACCGTTGACAGTTAACATCTATTTGCAATAGGTTATTCCGGTAGAAGTTCCTAAAAACAAGCATAATGCTTTTCGAAGTCGTAGATACTACTTCGAAAGATCCATGGGATTCTGCATTTATGCAAATGTATGCACGTTATGCTAGATATATTAACAGTAATAACTTCAAAGTGGTTAAGAAGTGGTAACTAGTGAACTGTAAGACAGAAGTCTTGAAAATAAATTGATATGTTTTTGTGTTATTGAGAAAGACTTTCTATTTTCTCACAGAAGAAATCATCGACGGGAAGTATCATAACCTATCATATCATCTACATATAGATCTTATGCATCACCTTTGCTCTTATTTCAGAAATGGATTACGAAAGAGTTCACTACATTCCTTGATATTCGATGTTATAAGCAAATACTACATTATGGTCACGAGCACGTAAATATTTTCATAGCCATTACTCTTAACGTTATACACCATCTTTATTACATTTGCAAACCGGTACTTCCCAAAAAACGGATAAAAACACATCAAATAATCTTTACAATTCTTCAGACGTACGTAGTGGCCGCAAATGAAGCATTTCAATGACGTAAATACATTACTGACTTGGTGCACGAAAATACGCGAGAAATGGGGCCACATTGGAAATAAAGTAGCGGGAATTCCTTGATAAGTAAAAATGTAGGGAAAATGCTCAGAAATAAAACATCATTATAAATTTGTTACCTGTAATTCAATGGATATTAATATTTAAAGCATAGATTATTAATAGGAAGCAAGCCAACAAAGTATATTATGTCCGTAAGCATATTTCCTGCCAGAAGAACCGCTTTTCAACGTAATTGGATCTCCAAACTTTTCAAGTCAAAGCAGCCTTACAAACATGTTGATATTTTTCCCTCGCCAACTTCTCAACAATTCCCTTCATCCCCTAATTTGGCATTTTTCCTGTACATCGAATTAACTTTGCCCACGGAAAGAACATTTAAACTATTTTCTGGAAGGATTTTGTTGATCTAGATCAGCTATTTTTCGTAAAATTCACCATAGGGACTGGAGCATTTTTGACCTGGTAGCTTCTGCATCTGCCATTCTTCATGAAATTGATATAGAAGCTGTAAGTGACGTTACTTTTCAGATAGTTGGAAGCAAGTATTCATTATCCCAATATTACAACTTCATAGCATGCCAAGAACAATTTCTTGTTCAATAAGAATATTTCAGAAATTGATTCTTAGAAAACTTAAATTCTTTCTCACTAAAAATAACAAATTCTCCTTCTCAAATTTGCTTTCGGAACAAATCACCTCTCTGGCCTTCAATTATTCAGGATAACATAGCCGTATTTCTATATTCAAACAATTACTAATATTCGTCTTCTTTGACATCCAGAATTGGATCATGTCTACATGAAATACAGTTTATACGTAAGATATCTTGAGATAAATGTTGTTGAACTACCTTTTCAACATAATATTCACACCTTCACATCCGATCACACTTTTTTCATCAAACTGAATTAAGACACCTCCGTCAACAGTTCACAATTGCGCCTCTCCTGACTTCCCTCTTTCCCACACTATTTAATACCTTCACTGCTAACGTCCCGTCTAGAACTAACCGCTCAATGTCCATATAAGCGGACCTCACAGTCCACTTACAACAACCTCGCAACTCTTAGACTGTTTCCCATGTTCAATTTTCTTGGGACTACTTACACGACTGGGTCTGTTTCTGGAGAGCAAACCTTAATCCTTTAAAATGCTAGGAAATATTCTTATTCTGCAAGATTTAATAACCTCCAAAATATTTGTACCACATTTCATGGTCCCCTGGACCATATAGAACAAATCAAACGAACACCTTAAGAGTCTTACTTATACTGAAAATGTAAAAAATGACTTATTAGTCGACATCGACGAAAAATGCAAACAAATGACGTATAAAATGGGTCATTTCCTTTTGTCATAACGTAAAATAAATTTCTGCACAAAACGCCATTTTCCTAAAGTGAAAAGAAAAATACAACGTTACAGTAAAATCCGCCCCTAGTAAGAATCATTGTAATTGCACGTCTGAAATCGGCGATGATTCGATAGAAAAACTCCTATTGCCGGACCCTGGTAATGTAAAAAATCTTGGTCCTAAAGGTAGTAAATTAGTTCATCTGTCACGTGGTGTAGACAGAATACATATTTTGTGACTCCTTGATACCGAAAAATTAATTGATGGTAAAACGTCTGTCCGTCTGCGGTCAGGGATAGCCGCTAAACAGTTCCGACTATTTTCTTCTATTAATAAACTGCATCAATATTAACGACTGTCCTGTAATTTTCCCTACGAACTGAGAATTGAATGTAAACACTCGTTTAACAATAGCACTTCATGATTCGTTTAAGTGTCCATGGAGGACCTAAATCCGTTTCCAACGTGGACACCACAAGCAGTAACTTTGTTTGCTTTCACAGATGAGACAGTAATGACATGTTAATAGGAGGGTCAAAACTCAATACACGGCAGTCATTTCATGCCCCTAATAAAGTTTTCAAATATTGTTTTCTCCACAGATTTATTTCATGATACATTAACCCATTATTTTTGTTTAACGTTTTTAAAAATTATGATCTGCAAATGTTTCGAAATTACATTTCTTTACTCGACAAACTGAATTAAGAACATATAAACTTAACCTGTTTATTGCGCAAGTACAAAATAAATTGGTGTCTATGAATGCAAAGAACTGTAGTTTTATTGGCTCCCTTAGGTTCCCGGGGTAGCTCGTTTCCCGTCAGACGGTCTATGATTGCCAATTGCCCCACTTCCGCCGAAGAGATTGAGGCTCACGCAGCCTCATGGACGCCAGCCGCCCTTAATAGAATTTCCTAGCCCACCACGCGTGGAGCTACTACAATCGGGAACCGCCGGTTGGTCGATATCCGATTCAGTGCAACCATTGAGGTCTCAACGTATTGACGTTTCTTCATTGGAAGGACACTTAATACCTTACCCCTCCATTAACATGAAATGAACTCAAGGAAATTTTCAATCGGCTAATGAATCTACATCATGTCCCATCTGATGATTGATTGGATTTCTGAAGACAAAGGTAGAAGAGCTTGATTTTCTTGGAAAGATGAAGTACATGGTTAAGAAAAATCTCAGACTTTTATGCATTTAAATTACTGAAGGTAATCCCATCCCATCCTATTTTAAATTATGTGTAAATTATAAAATTTAGTTCTTATTACTCCAGGTGTGCACAGTAATTAAAACGAGGGCTATTTGTTGCAATACAGTTAAACCTCTTAAACGAAACACTAATTGTGTAGCTAAACGAGAGCTGGAAAGGTGATCATCATAGATAGGTGAAGTGGGTTTGGAAGTTAGAGCGTCCTGCGCTTACTATAGGCTGATTTAAGGTCAGAGGGACGTACTATCACCTTGACTTTGCTACAGCTTGAGTATGAAATATTATGTTCGACTTCGTTGCAGAGCTACATAAGCAATAAACTTGAAGAATCTTTCAGATTAATATTCTATTCGTTCGTTTACGAACAATAAGTTTACTATTCATAAGAAGAAAAAAACAAGTAATTTTCGAATTTTTTTCTTGAAATAAATGCAATTTATACAAACATGTTTTCCCAAGAACGCCTATAAATATGTTCTTTAAATGTCTTTTCTGAGATGACGCACATTATGCTTCTTAAAAAGCACAGGTCTCATTTTCGGCGAACTCCATATTTTCAAAAATCTAAAATTGCAAAAGTGCAATATTGCTGAAAGATATTTTTAAAAAATATAACCTGTTTAACAAATATTCAACTTTTTCTAATCGTCGGGAAGGGCGACTACAGCTATGTCGCTGAACCTGAGTTCGAATCACATCGCAGAGATAACTTTCCTGGTCCCAATCGCTTTTGCAGCTCTACGTATTAATGTAGTCACAAACAATGCGAGAAAGTAAGTGATGTAGCATCACTAGTTTCATGTCTCACCTTCCTATGCACAACATACGTAAGAACAGAAAGTATTGTAATGCTGAGGCAGAAACAAGTACTAAGGGCCCTCGTATCGAAAAATGGGGTAAATCTTGTTCCCAAGAATTAGAGAAAATTATTTCCTCTCATACGTTATGTAGTCAGAATCGACGATTTGTGGATCCTTGTTATCGAAAAATTGCTTGAAGGCTAAATGTATGTCCGTCCCGTCAAAATATTTAGTTAGCGATAGTACAATACTTATGAGAGAGATTTTTGTTAAATGAAATATATTCTATAAATAGATCTTTAAATGTACAATCTTATTGTACTTTTGTTTTCACGTACTATGTTTTGAAAAAGCGAGTAGTTTTTGCGTAATTTCTACTTGAAGTTAAGCTATTTATGTTTTTTCTCAAAAAACGGGACCATTCTTGTCCTCTCGGTTAGATGACAGAATTTTAAACTGGCGCAAAGTTAATTTTTGTTGAACCCTCTGAATTTTCGAAAATTATTATAAGAGTTAGAAAACTTAAACATATAGTTTTAAAAAACGTATTATTTTATATGTTTTTTAAGAATACAAATTATTCTGGTTGTTTCAGCCAGCTTAGCGCAAATTTTTTTAATTTAATTTGAATTTGAATTTGAAATTGGCATCATCGATTTGGCGTCCTATACTTGAAATATCAATTCAACTGCTATAGTCATTAGTACCGATTGCCAAACTCTCTGAATGCTCTGCGCAGTTCTTTTCGGTCGTACTCGAAAACCTCTCATTCTGAATCTACCGTATTTTGCACTGTGACACCTGAGCATCGTGCATTACTGTAGCACTCGAGCATCCAGACTCTCAAGCGAAATCGCCGTGATATTCACAATCATTTTCACAGCAGGAAAAGTTACCTATTTAATTCAATATTAATCAAAATCTCTGCTACATTATTTCTCTTAGATTCTTGAGTGAATAGAAAATTAAAATTAGAGCAATATGTGAGATCGCGATACATTTGTTTCTTGGGGCCCTTAAGCCTTCTGCAATGTGCGTGAGCTCTCACACTTCCCCCTATCAGAACGCACAATTGATTTTCTGCGATAATATCTGAGAATCAACACGCAGTTGGTCACACACGCAGCACACAAGCGTGCCCTAATTTTTGACGTCCTAGTTTAAAAAAGCTGGCACTTTGTTCAGTACGCGGAAGTAGGAACGACATTTTGCGAAACAATGATATCCCGGGTAAATAACTACTGATGCAAATAGTGTATAGGTAGTATAGCGAATGGCAATTGTTAACTCTCTCTTCAGGAACGGATTAGTATGTTTATTTCATAACTAAATGCCACAGTTTCAGTTAGTTGACGTTGCCACACTTCAGATAACACAATTGTGACAAATGAGTCCAGCCATCCAGAGAATATCAATATTCTTATTAACTGGAACTGAATTAATATTACTTATGGTCTTCTCTGTATAGTTGTTGTTTTCTTTTCTAGGAATATATAGTTCGGTATTCTATTGATATTGTAAAATTTCTTAACCACTGATTTAATAGAACCAAAATAATTGAAATTAAATAAAAATCAATATTTTGCGTGGTCTTTTGAAGTAAAAATTACAAATGGTCAAAATAATCGAAATAGTTATGATATTAATATAATTTCTATTACTAATTTCCATTGCACAAACCGGGAGAAGTGGTTCAGAGCATTAACTGATGTCGATGCAGAGCCTCTGACCGGGAGGTCTTAGGTTAGAGTTCCGACAGTGGCAGGATTTTCAACAGTACCTACAGAGATTGAATTTAACAGTCGTCTGGAGGAGAATTCTAGCGACTGGCTACTCTGATCGGTAATTTTCCGTGGTTTCTCCAATCAGAAGCAGGTGAATGCCAGAACAGTACCCTAATAAGCGGTCCATGGACCATGCGCAATCTTTCCTTCCCCTTCCTTGACCTATCCTCACCCTTTACTTACACCCAATTGCACCTGCAATACACTACCACTCCTGCCGGGAGATCGGTCGGAGGGTAGATTTAGATTGTAGGACGGTGCACCGTTGGTGGGACCAGGTTGGGAAAGAAAACCGTCGGCGCCGGACCTCACCATCCAGCGGGAGAAGATCACCATCATCTCCCGAAGGGGGGAAACAAACACTATACTTACGGTACCAATAATCTTAGCAGTTTACGCATCCGGAATCATTAATTACGCAGTCATTCAATCCAAACGAGTTAATTCCAATTTCGATCGCCCCTTCCGTGTCCTTCTTGCCTCCAGTCGCTCTGTGCTCTCATCGCCCCTGCATCCGCGCTGTCTGAGCGCCTCGCCCGCGCCGCCCTCGCGAGTTGAGAGGGCTTTGCGCTCGAGGAGGATTGGGAGATTTACGAGGAAGAGCGCGCTCGGCCGAAACTGCGGAGGGGCGACCCTGAAACTTCCAAGAGGAAACAACAGGTGCAGAAATGGCACGAGAGGTGTGCGGATATATTTTGTATGCAAGAAGATATATGTTCGATGAAGTGTGTGTCTCCCATTGATATGTTAACAATATAATAGAGTACAATGTATATCGATTCCATTTGTAAATTGACTTGAGCAACATTTCAAATGCTACGGAATGACTCGTACACTTGTAACCAATGACAAACTTGTGACTAATTGTCAGGTATTTTCAAAACATTCCTGAAATAATGGAAAATACAATTTTATATTGTTTGACAAGAATTCATTTGTTAAGACAAAGGTACAGTTCAGTATGTATTCATTTCATTCGTTCTGGGTAGCGTAGGTCATTTTTATTACTAGCAGTAGTAGCTTAGTAGAAGTTGCAGCAACTTGCTGAATGACACTGCACTAGGCAGATTATAAATCCCGAAGGCTTCGGACTCCCGTTTTTAGTTTATTAATTGTAGTATATACTTAAAATAACTATTTTAAGGAATGTTTAAAGTCTGATTTTGGAGATAAATCTACTGTCCCTTCCCAGCGCACTCTAATTCTATTTCGAAACAATTTCTAGACTGTATTCCCTGAACTGTAATTTCACTATTAACCATTGACGTTCTGTGCGCGCGTAAGCTCTCAGGGCGGAACACGGCATCTCCATTCCGGAAACTGCTGTCGGTAATTGAAGGCGCCTCTGGGCAATGGCCGAAACTTGTCTTGGTTGATCAACTCTTCAAGGAGCGGAGTTTCCTCGGCAGCTAGAACCACCGCTTCCTACCATCACCAGATGGGCGAGATTGGCACGCCTGTCTTCCTCACGGCAAGCTTTCGCCTTGTAGCACGTAATTGCCATTTTAGCAGGGTGCGCGAAAACGCATTACACAGATAAATTCAGTTGCTTCGAGAACTGACTGCAGTCAGACTAGAAACACCTCTATTAACTAACGCTGTCTTCCAGACTTATCTCCGAAGAACCTTCTACCTACACGAAGAAGACAAAATTTAGAATAAAAACCAAACAAAAAGTGATGTTAATAGAATGAAGTTAAAATAAGCGATTTAGGATTGATTTAAAACGTTTACATGTTGACAAGAACACATTGTGCGAAAGATAAGTAGATATCGAAAGCAGTTACTAAAGATAACACATGATAATCTTAACCAAATGTGGGGAACACTATCGTATCACCGATTTGAAGCTCGATACAACTGAAATGAAATTTATTACACGACCTACGTTATTAGATTGGAAAAAGTATAAACTAATTTCACTAAATGTAACTTATTACAACGTGAGTTTACAGTAGATGAGAACACCCTAGAAAACTTGCCGAGATGTCCCTTTGGTCACCACAAATTGCTCTTGGTTTGGTCGGAGATCAAACCCGGTCCCCAATGGTGGAAGGCGTATGCACTAGCCATTACACCACGAATCCACCCAGGTGAGAAGAGGAGGAGGAGAGGGTGCAGGAGATGTCGGAAAGTGAGAGGAGTCGTGGAAGGAGGAGGAAGGAGAAAGAAGGAAAAGGAGGGGGCGGTCGCCTATTGATCGCCACACGCCGCCTCCCACACGCCGCCCGCCACGCCTGCCAACCCTTCGCCGAGGGCTGCGCCGTCGCGCCCGCCGAAACGCCCCTGGCGGCGGCGGCGGCGTTAATCCGATCTTCCAGTTAATCCGGAGCGCGATCCCGCCCTTGTGTTGGAATGTCGACGAAGTTAAACATTAAAGCCTGTTTTTCAAGGAGCTGTTCCGCTGTTTCGTCTACCCTTCACTGCACTTTATTTTTTACTCTCTCGTATACATACATATATACGAAGTATAGAGAAAGTTACGTAATGCTGCGGCAAAAACTACGATTTTTCGATAGAAAAACTCGTACTGCGGGGTCCGGGTACAGAAAAAGGGTGACTAATCCTATTCTAATATGTACTTTTATATTACTCCCTCTAAAACAAAATATAGTAAGATGTTTACATTCTCTAAAACTACTTTTTATTCTCTTCTTGAGTTTTTTTTCAACTCTTTTTCTAGACTACCTTTTCATCTCTGTTCTTCTGATATTCAGTTATTTTGGTTTTATCTTAACACATTTTTCTCCTCATTCTGTGCTTCTACATATTCCATCATTTTATTTTTTCTGATTTTTCCCTTTTTTGGTTTTTTAAAGTTTTTCATACTTAGCTTATTATTTTATATTTCCATTTTGATTGTAAATGTAATCTATTTTTTAATTGTCTGCTTTAGGGCGCGTTTATTCTATAATTCAGTTTTTTAAAACTATTTTCAAACTGTTCCCTCCAGAGTCTTTATATATGTTTAGTGTGAATAACATGGTCAGAAATGATTAACATAATATTTAAATGCATGTCACCCCTTTTCAGATTCTGCATGTGACTTTAGAAGGAGGGTTAGACTTTGAGAAACTGAGTGGGAGAAATTGACCTGAAGAAAAATATGAACTTTAGAAAATTATTGCTGTGAGAATAATGATTGTCGTGAAATTTTTTAGGCATGCATTTAGGGATTCTATTCATAATGATTTGAGTATAAAGTTGTAAATTTGTGCTAGATTGTAAACAATGACTATTTAAGGATTGTAAGAGTATGTTGGTACTGGAGTACAAGAGTACACTGTGATTAAGATTGTAGACTTCACATGTATATTTTCTCTAAAACGCATAAGAAAACTATTTCCTATATATACACACGAATTAACTAATCAATTCCCTTATCATGGCTCATTTCAATCACGTATTTCTTACTTACTGACTTAGCCAAGCAGTAATGCATGTTTCAAATCTCAAAAAATGCATGCATGCATTTCATATTCGATCTTCGTAAGTACAATTATGTATCTGCGTTCTACAAACAGACAAAACATTATCTCTATCGAAAAAAGAAGAATATCCATTCGCTCTTGCTTATCCATCAAATCTTATGCTACAATGACCTTTGAATACACTTGACCAAAATATTGCGAACGAGCGATCGCGTTCTTCATTATTGCTGTGCATAGGTCGACATAACACAGAAAATCATGTCACTGCAATTCAAATGTGGAATTCACTTATGCATTTTACGCAAATTACCAGAGATAGAATATTCAAAAATCAACTTTGTGTCTGGACCAAAAGGAATGATTTTTCACACTCAAGTGCTAATTTATTAATGCGATGATATGACATTGTTGGGTCATTTATACGTAACATAAGTATCAAAAATAGAAATAAAAAATACCGTTAACGCAATAACAGAAAAATCATTATTTCCTTATTGATTCTTAGTATCCACAATATTTATTATAATTTATTCCCACATTCTCTAATAATACTTTCCCTTTCCCATCTGTAGAATACCATGACTTTGCAATGAAATATCGTTCAATTTTAATATTTTTCGACTTCCTTATGTAACGTAGGCCTTAGAGAATAACAGTTGATCGCGATATTTTGCAGAGAAAGAAATCGTAAGGTCGTTGTTGAAGTGACTGTGAGTTCATTTCTTTATCAATTACTCGCGCATTCTCTGCAATCGGTTACTTATGAAAGGTTGTAGTTGTACCTGCAACATTCTAGATCTTTTTAGTGCTCAGAAATCTGAATTTAAAGCTTAGTTCAACATTTTTTGACAGAATGAAATAAATTCCAAAAGAGAGTTTTTGTGAATGTTACAACAACGTAAATACTAAGAATACTGCATTTATCACGTAAGATATGTATTGCATATGTTAATAGACTGAGGACAAAACCGCCATTACCAAAAATGTTTGCATTAATATTTCTGAGTTTATACTGTTTCTGAGTTTGTTTTTGGCCTGGGACACCTGGTTTCATCTGGGGCACCTAATATACTCCTTTTTCCCCATTTGCACACAATTTTCACTTATAATCACAGAGCTCCATAACTATCCTACCATTTTTATCACCTTTTCTTGTCTTTCTCAAAATATTTTTCCATCCACTATTCCCCTCGCGGAATTAACTCAGCATGCAGTAAAATTAATCTCGTTACATTTGACATAAGGTTTACGATTGGACAAATTCTAATGCAATACACAAGATACATTTTTGGCCGACCTTAAGCCTTAAGCCGGCTTTAAGCCTGATTGAGTTTTTTTCTCTTGGTTTACTCAAGGATAAGCCAAGATTATCCTTACTCTTTCATCTCTGATGAAAATATAAAATAAACCCCACTTCTTTGTCGATTGTTCACAGTTGAGGCACTTTGAGTATAAATGGTGGCAACTGACATTTTCGGTTAAATTAGGATTATTGATTTTAATATTGATTAGTATTGATAGGTAAGTCGCTCTATCTCATCTTTAAGAATGTTGTTAGCATCGTGGATCTCTCTACATTGCAAAACAAACCTAAACATTTAGTAACCTCAACTTGCTCCCGTACATGGGCGACTTGTGACGTGATCATCGGTCATACGATTCAATTCAAAACCACGCATGTAAAGATGTTGGGCGCAGAGTGAAGTGTTGGCTTTGAACTTGTTACATAGGCTCTAGAGAACTCGACGTTTTGGGTTGTCGTGGATCACAGGTAATGCGCGGTTGATCATGCATAAATAAACATCTATATATTTGAATGTTGACGCATTACGTTTATGACAATGCGTGTACACTCATTTTTTCCTTTTGTAACTCCTATAATTAGTTTTCTATTTGATCACGATTTTACAGTAGTTCAATGAAAATTCTACCCATCGTCTCTGTTCATTCATTCTGTCTTTTAAGGACTGACAGTGCCTTAACTGATTCTAGTTCGGTATGTTAACTGGCCGATGACAGCTGACTACCATTAATGGTAGGTGACGTACACTATGTGCTGACACTAATGTGACAGATCCATCTGTGGGGTCCGCAATTGCTATAGTTGGCTACGGATACGCGGGGGCACCTGTATTGCAGTGCACGGTGCCTCACAAAACCCTAATTGTCTTGGGATACACTGCTCTGGGGAAGTCCACGGATTTCAATTCGTGAATGGCTAATGTGATAAACACTCGAAGGGTATTGGGTTTGGGCGCTCAACTCAGCCCCGTCAGTATGATGGATCCATTGTAGAGTTCCTGTCTTCCCTCCCGGGTAGGGCAAGTAGCCTTTGTGACAATTTGGGTTGGTGCGGCATGAGGAGGACGGAGGCAGTATTACAGCTTGATTCACTCCATCTCAGTATCTGATGAATGCAGGGAAAATTAGTAAATTTTCTAAGCATGTATTTCGGTAAGTTTGAAGAATGTTGATATTAGTTAGACTTTTAATCTATTTTGGATACCATTTCATCAAGTGGATAGTCTTGTGTTTGACCAAGAAAATTGCGGTGAATCACACCCAAGGAGTTCTGCACGTGGAGGGCGTTTCCACAGAGCTGACACAGCCTAATTAGGCGTTGCCGGGCGCCGTGTTTGTTTTGGGCGGCGGAGCGTGATAAGGAGGATCGATGTCTGAGATACGGAATAGTTCACCTGGCTCCCAGTCGATGCGCCTGGGTCAGGCCCCTACCACTCCCCACTGGAAGGTCAAAGAGGAGCCATCAATGAAAGAAAGCATTGAGAAGTTATAGAAACATGTGAGAATTTAGGTAAATGTAATAACAGAATCTGTACTATTAAAGAATTTGTTTCTTCAGAACATTCAAAGAAGTGAATTTTCTTCTTCCGGGGGCTTTTCAGCTTTTAAGCGATGCCGATTTCGGCTACCACGCCCGGAGCTCATTATGTCCCTCATGGGGACCCTTTACAATAGATACACTTGCGGGTTCTGTGGTTAGCAGATTCACAAAGCCTTCCGCAACAACACACGTACATGAAAGACGAGATATAAACAACCTTGCCCACGGCGGGACCCGAACCCGCCGACCGAGTTGCTGGTTCGACACACCCTCTAGCCACCTCGGCCATCCTGATCGGCGTGTCAATCACAATACAAAGGAGGAACATATTCTCTATGTTGCACTTCTCATTGCTTTTATTTGTCAGGTTTTAGCAATTCTTTAGTCAATATAAAAATTCTCAAGGTTAGTCAAAGTGATTAACTCTACCGCTAGGATCTTACGCATCTCTTATACGAATATACGAAAATATCGTACAAATACATTATTACAAATATATCGTAAAAATGTCTTGTACCATGAGCGTAGAACGCAATAGAATCAAATATAAACAAGAAATTGAATAGGTGCGTGGTTCAACGCAAAGCATGATGATAAATCTGTTTCCTGGAAAACCTGAGGTTTCCAGTCCCACGATGGAGATGCATGTCGCGGAATTCTTCGTCCCTCACTGGAGGTGCAACACAATGGAACGTCTGGAATTTCATCGCCCCCCGCCCCGCTCGCAGTGTGAAGCAGCAGATGGACTCTTCTAGGTCACGCGCCACCGCCTCCACCAGCGCAGCACGGAGCAGGCAGCACGAACGCCGCTGCGCGCAGGGGCGCCCAGCAGGTCATCCGGGCATTTAACACGCATATGCCGTGGCCTTCATCAGGGTCTCCGAAATCGCGTCCCGCGAGGCGAGGAGGTGGTAGTCCCAGTGACCCGGATGGCATTGATATTTAAAAGATCGTGTACGTTTTTTTAATATGAATAGATTTGCGTAATTTGAAGTCAACCCGTATTTCGAAAAATAACCTGAACAATATTTTCTCCAAAATGACATTTTTTCTTTAAATTTCATGCTCAAATATATCAAACAACAATTTTAAAAGTTCCGATTTCATTACAATGTCTGAATTTTAGAGAACGCTTCATCAATATTGAAATCGTAAATGTTTTTGTAAATGCAATTTATTCGTCAATATTAGATTAATTGATTAATGTTACTTGCACTAATGTTATTTGTTACAAACTTTGATTTAACTTTGTCTCAAATTGTATAACCGGAATTTTAAGTTCTTATTAGCAATTTGATAATCTTTTTTGTATTATATTTTTGAAAAGTTTATCTAAAGTGAGCATGGAACTAATGGGGCAATAATTAGTGGAAAGTTAAGATTCATTTAAAGTTTATTATGTCTAAAACATATTAAATTAGTGTATATTTGCCATTGGTAATTGTATCGTCTTATCTCCATTTATTTATATTTAACTGAATGTTTTCACATGTACTTTTCCCTGCTTTCGGGAGCCTCATTCTCTGTTAATCAGTTTTCTGGTCTCAGTGACTGTTTCACTGTTACTTTATACCCCTCTTTCGCCTACTTCCTCCTGCCCTGATTTTCAATTAGGTTTTCTTTCACCATAGTTTGCCCTATTTCACTGCCCATCTATACATCCATGAATATCCCTACCAATTCGTTGGATTTCCTTTTCACTGAACCAAATTAATTTTGAATTTGCTCGGTTGCTCACGCCGTATGTTTCTTTCAACTCCTATCAGCGGACCTCTATACATTTCCCGTTTTGTGTAACTCACTGGAAATGAACGTGAGTGGAATATTCAAATTGTATTCATGTCTAGTAATTTGCAATACTGAAATCACCTTCATTCTTTTTTAAGTTCATAATTTTGTATTTTTTACTTAAAATAAGAAACACAAAAGTGTACAATATAATCTTGAATTTCTGTTTATCTACTTAATCATTAAAATGAATCCACTTTGAAAACTAAGTATATAATTGGCTGTTACGCACGAATGTTCCCGATTTAACTCCGTCTAAAGGGCAACTGGAGCATTCCCGTCGCCCTCAAGATTCATAAATTGAGCTCGCAATGAGGGGAGCAGGTGGAGTGCTCTTGGCGCGCTGCTCCTCGGCTCGAGCACGCGATTGCCAGCGAGCGCCTCCGCGAATGCGGCCGCTGGCGATTCGCCGGCTCGTCGAAGCGCTGCACGGGGCCACGCCCCCGCCCCGCGACTCTCCGCCCACGCGCACACGGAGCAAAGGGCGCAACGGCGGCCCACGCACGCGATCGGGAAACAGCCGTGCTCGTTCAGGCGAGAGTCAGCGCTGAGGACGTGAACAGAAACGGACGTAGAGAGACTGGGGGAGGGGAAGGCCTGGGCCTCGCCATAAATAAACTCAATTTATTATTATTATCTTTTTTGCTTGCGAATAGGCTTTAGTTTAGTTTATGCCTTATTTTACGTGGCGAGACTCGGGCCATCAGGTCCGCTCTTCCGTCTACCCCCGCAAATTTCGTTACGCTCCTTTCACCACCTAGCGGAGAAAGGAGGTATTATCGTGGGCGACGAAACTGGCCGATCTCAATTTTGCTCAGAGGCTTCTTTTAGGCTTGAGGATCTTTTACATGCAGTAAATCTACTACATGGGACAACCGACTTTACTTTCCCTCCGAAGGAAGGCGTACGAAGGATTTTTCCGCCCTCAAAAAGCCACGGCTTCGATCGGGTTTGAACCCGCAAACTTGAGTACAACAGTCCGGTACGCTGAACGTTATACCACCGAATCCGCTTGGAATAGGCCATCTTGAACCACGCCGGACATGCACTTGCACGGGCTCAGTATCATTTTATCACAAGTCTTGCATGTAACTAATTAGGGGGATCAGCATTAGACTGAATCCGATTTTTATACCCCAGGGTTGTTACTCCTGCGAATGAAAGATAAAATGATGATAATGAAGACGAACGGACGGCACACACAAACAGGCATACACAAACAGACCCATGCCCGAGGCGGGACTCGAACCCGCGATCCCTCCGTCCGAGATCACCACGGCACTACTGCCTTAGCGGTCTCGACTACCCGGACTGGCCTAATATTTTTATTATTTATTATTATTAATTATTATTATTAATTATTATTATTAATTATTATTATTAATTATTATTATTAATTATTATTATTATTATTAATTATTAATTATTATTAATTATTATTATTATTATTATTTATTATTATTATTATTTATTATTATTATTATTATTATTATTATTATTATTATTATTATTATTATTATTATTATATGATGAGTTCAAACATAAGGAGATCCTACATTGAGTTTACTTGGCTGTCGGACACAATCAAAAGTTTCACATAACTGTTTGAACAAAAACATGTATGTCCCCCAGCGAAAGAAATCCAGGTGGTTGAAGAGCGATCTTCAGTGTCCAGAGATACTGACTACTGCTGTTAAAGCTTCCTCGAGTAAACTGCAAGGCCGAAGTTGTACGCAAGGGTTGACCCGAAGGGAGACCGCAGAGGCAGGGCCACCGCATGGGCAGGTCACGGCGGCGCCGCTGCGCCCGGGGGCTTCAAGGTGAAGCGCCCTCCACTGGAGGGCCGCGGTGCTGGAGGGCTCTGCAGGGCGCTGGGGGCGCCGTTAATTGCGCGGCCGCGGGGGCGGACGGTCGGCGGGGGGACGGGAGGGGCGGGGAGGGGAGCGAGGAAGGAGGGGCGCTTAGGACGTGGACCCACCGTCACCTCCGCGTGATGGCGGCGCAAATGAGTTGCGCCTCCGCCCGCGGAATCGATAGAGTCGCGCCGCTCGCTGGCCGCCCATCGGTCCTGCCACCGCTCACCGTTCACCTTCCATCGCTCACTCAGTGCATCAACTGGTGTCACTGCAGCGCCTCTGACCGGAGGTCCTAGGTTCCCACTCCCCACGGCGCACACTGGTTTTATCGCGGCAAAAACCTGGCCATAATTGCAAAATTCAAAGTGCGCGTTTGGAATTCTGACTTATCGAATCTCGTTCGGAAGACATTGGAGCATACTACTTCAGCTTCAGAAATTTATTTCAATCATTTTTGTCTTCCACACGGTGTCGTAAAGTTACAGTTGCTCGAATGGCTCGAATTCGTTGATTCTTGCCAACGATATTCGTGAAATTAAAAAAAGGGTTTAAAATTTTTCTTTTAGGATTCTTTTTGTATATCCGAATATAAGACACTTATGGCTGTAAGTTAAGTATATTTTTAAGAACAAGTGTATAATATTTTTATATATGATGCGGTTGAATTCTAAACCATGTGCGTAACAAAGTTAGTGTTTATATTTGATTATATTTTTTGTCCTGCGAGGTCCTGCCTCAATTATTATTTTTATTTATTAAGTAGAATGTCCTTAATCAGAATAACACAAATTTAGCTGCACATATCTGCATCTTTTTGTTTTAAAGCGACTATACTACAATGCTACGTAGTAAGATATAACACTAGATCGCCCCCGATGGTTTCTTCGATGCCACAGGGAATTGATTTCTTGGAATAATTTTTTACTTCTCCTTCATATAATTACTTTTAGTAGTAAAATTAATAATATAAACTTTTGGAGGGATTAAACAATAATAACCAAGCCACCGAGAACTTTCAGATTTTTGGTGTATTTTAAGGATTCTTCTTTTCTTGACGAAAAAAACAAAACTATAGGTAACTAAGGTGTAAAAGTAGAAATTTAATGTGGTCACCTCAAAGTATTGTTGACTAATTTTTGATTCAATTATTCATAATTAAATATTAAATAAAATATTGTTTATTCAATAAGTGCCGACGAAATTAGATCTGTATACATAGATATTGGGTTCCCAGCAGATGGGTGACATTTGTTTGAATATATATATATATATATATATATATATATATATATATATATATATATATATATATGTTAAATAAATCTTAATGAATCAACAAATTCAAAACTGTCTTAAATAACATTTTACTTACAATCGATTTCTTTTCCTTAAATCCGATATTCCTTTTGAAGCAGCTATTTTGAATTTCATAGCAATTTTTGTATTTAGTGACTTCAAAAATAGTACTTAACCATATTTCTGCGCATATTTGCTTCATTTTCAAGCTTCAATTCTGAATTTTGATATTTCATTCCGATAATCGAAATCAGCGATCTTGAGAACCATTTTATACATATTTCTACGCACATTGGGCTCATTTTTATGAATCAGTTAGCCATTTTGAAGCCGCCATTTTGAATTTTGAAATTTCATTATGACATTTGAAATCAATGACCTTCAGAGCCCCATATGTATATTTTTATATGCATTTTTCTTTGTTTTTAAATGAGTCGATCCGCCATTTTGAAGGCGCCATTTTGAATTTTGAAATTTCGTAATGATATTCTAATTCAGCGACCTCAAAACCCTTGATACCAATTTTTACGCAAATCCACTGACATTTGCAATTATGACCAAGTTTTAGGCCCGATTCAACCAGTGTGCGGCGGCAGGATTTTCGACACTAGCTTTTCAGCTAGGTCGAATTCAGTCGCTGTCTGGAGGAGAATTCTAGCGGCCGGCTGCTCTGATCGGTAGTTTTCCGTGGTTTCTCCGATCAACACCAGGCGAATGCCGGAGCAGTACCCTAACAAACGGGCCACGGACCGCGCGCGATCTGTCCTTCCCATTCCTTGTCCTATCCTCTCCCCTTACACACACACACACACACACACACACTAACATGCACCACACTACCACATATTCCGGGAGACCGGTTGGGAGCTTAGAGCTGGTCCCGGCTGGGGCGGTGCCCCGCTGTGGGAGAGTCCTCATTAGGGGTAAACCCCACTAGCCGACGGTAGGTTGGCACCGGATCTCGCCAACCAGCGGGGAAAGATCACCGCCATCTCCCGAGAAAAAAAAACATGCACTGTACTAACGGGTCTAATGACCAGAGCAGTTGACGGGCCCGGAAACACGAAAAATCAATCAATCAATCCATCGCTCACTGCCCCCTTCTTCACCGACTTCTGCCCATTGCCTGTTGCCCACCGCCCACTGACCACTGAACCAAGGCACACCACTCACCGCCAGCTTCCCACTTCCCACCGTCCACTCCCCCCCCCCAACCTTCCACTGGCTTCGCCTACTACTCACCGCCCACTCCCATCACCTCGCAAGACCATTCTCTCACGGAGCTCTTTATCATTCACTACTGAAAATATTCATGACAACGTGTTCCCTAAAATGATTACAATCACTTTTCCATGCAGCACAACAGAAATTGTTTGCGATAACACATTCATGTACGGCATAATTTAATTAATCTACGACGTAGAAAAGATTTCAATCAAGAGTATTTTAACGAATTTATTTATAAACTTTAAAAGGATTATCAATTTTCAGAAACATGTATAAATTTTTCTTTATGGTTATTCTCTCAGGATAAACTCGTAAAGGAGTGCGCACACGTTAAACTGACAACTTTGTGTCTTTGTAGTAAAACATATCCGGTCTGTGTCATCTTTTACAATGTATTCAAAACGGTTCCTTTTACAGAAAATATGAACTGTATTGCAAGAAAATTGTATTGAAGCTTGCACCAACTGGTTTTACAATGCAACAGGTCTACGATCATCAGTATTTCACGAAGATTTTACACATCTGCGGAGAAATCAGTAAAGTACTCACCAATGTATGTTATTAAATGTAAATTTGGCATATTCTTAACTACAATGATGACGAAACAGTGACTTTAATATATCACACTCTGAAAAATGATCTAATTTGTCAAGAAAATGTATGAGAACAGTTATGATAGCATTGGATAAACATCGTTCTTCTAAAATTCATCTGATTTGTCACTACAATTCGATACTAGAAGAACCGTTATATAGAAGTGAATTCCGTCAACAGAGCTATAATACAGAACAATACAGTTATTATGAAATATTAAAATAATATCTCATAATATTAACGTTTTGTTTGCCAAAAAAGACTGAGAAATGATTCTAAACATTTAATCACGCTTGGCCGGAACGCAACACAATACACGTCTCATAGAAGGTTGTAAAGTAGCAAAAACTAACGAACCTCAAGATCTAATAATTCTCCTCCCTTTTAGAATTCAAGTCCACATTTCCGCACGCCCTCGAGTGGAGGGGGCGGGACAAATTAGACATAGGGCACGAGAGGTGGCAACTAATGGAGCTGGCCGAGTGCCAGCGCCGGCACGGCACGGCGTGGGGCGGAGCGACGCGATGCGATCCGACGCGATGCGATGCCCCCACGACGCTTCGCCTGCGCGGTTAATGGCGCAACCCGCTCCGCGCCACCCCTCCGGGCACCACCCCGCTCCGCCCCCCCCGGTTGGGACCGAAACCCCAACGGTGTGCGCTCGCTGCCCTACTCCCCGACCGCCCTACTCCCCGACCGCCCTACTCCCCGACCGCCCTACTCCCCGTCCGCCCTACTCCCCGTCCGCCCTACTCCCCGTCCGCCCTACTCCCCGTCCGCCCTACTCCCCGTCGCCAGCTTCGTATCACTCATCTCACATCGCCTCCCCAGGCCCACGTACTCGAACGCGGCCCCCTCGAACCCCCACCCCCCACAGACTGCTCGCCTTGCCACTGTGTGCCACCGCAACCACGAAGGACCTTTCAGCCCTCTATGTAGTAGTCGGAGACTTGTAATCACATTTCACGGCCTCTTTTGTCTATTTTAACTTATTTATCCCTTGGCCACCTTCCGTAGCCTTGAACTTCGCAACCTTCCACCAACACCCACTCAAATTTGAACACCACCTCCATTCATCTCTCTTCCATCTCTTTTAGTACTTGGACACTTCATTACCACTTTCTCAGCATTCCGCTTTCCTGAGTGCATCTAATTTCTTCGTGTGTCTGCTCTGATGCCACCACTTTGATAAGCTCAGAGCTTCCACTTTGCCATGAACCATCGGTTTCCCTGCACCTCCACTTCTTGTCTCCAATTTCATTACAATTATAACATAACTAAAACCGATGAACTTAAAAGATTGTCATCTACCTTCACTTCCACGTCAATCACGACAGTTCTCACTATAATATGCACTTGTTTTGCTTTGCAGTCTTTTTCGCAACTCCTTGCGTCATCAATGTTACCAAATTGACTGCCCACTTTCACGTCATTCTTCCCGAGGCCATGGCACTTCCCTTCGTTCCCGCCCCTTTGCCGGAGTCGCTAGTCTGCCGTTTGCCCAGCGCCTAACGACACGTGACGCCGCCTAACTTCGCAACTAGCTCTCCGACGCGCGAGGTAATTACAGTTCGCTGGAGCTCCGCAAACATCCTGTTTTTGTCTCTTTTCAAAGCACGTTGTGAGAGGCATGTGGAAAACAAAGGAAGAAAGCTAAGTGGTATGTTGGCAGAGTTCTCGTTATTTCTATTTGAAAAAAATTAAGATGATAGAATAACAGCTTTTGTTCAAAACCTGCTTCCCAGGCAATTCAAAAGCACGAAATACAGTTAACTACAATTTTTGCAGAAAGTGTGCAACTAAATAAAATGTATTGGTATGTGGCCAAGAAAGCGCTATAATATTATTTGTTTATTTATTTATTCAACTAATTTCGTACTCTTAAAGTATATACTGTCTTCCGTTTTACTGTTCTCGTTATAGTTTACGCAGAAAATTAAGGAATACTTCCATTGGTATCTTAATTTCTGTCTCCTTCAACTCACCAAGTTCACTTTTAATGAAGTAAAGTGAACAGATAAAATATTGTTTAGCATACAATTTAAATACTGAATTATAGTAACAACTGATCTGTTTATCAAGATCTATTTGAATGTCTATATGAATATCTATTTGAAAATAAATATTAGTGAGAATCTCTGTTTGAATTTTCTACATGAAATTAGAGTTTCAATAGATTATTCTCTCGTGTCAATAAATAACTAGATGCTCGTGCTTTAACTTATTTATTTATTTATTTTTACGTCAAAAAAAGTTAAAAACTGCGTATGACCTACGTTAAAAACTGCGTATGACGTACGTTAAAAACTGCGTATAACTTTGCACAGTGCAAAAATACAAAGTCCAAGGAGCAACAGTTATGAGGTATTCTAATTTCTTGAATCTCAAACATGATCCTAGAGCGTATAATGCGACGTTCTCGGAGCACGCGAAGTTGGTAACAACGACTCAGCTGCTGGCGTGAGTCGGCACTGAGCCTTGTGCCGCTTTCAAGTGCACCAGCCCACAACGCCGCAGTTGTGCTCTGCCCTTTAGTTGCTCCGACAAGAGCACCTCGCAGCAGATAATGAGCACGCGAAACTTCCACTGCGAAGCGAACCCGTCCAAATTAAGAGCAAAAAAGGAACTTCAAGAAAAAATCTTCTGGAAATATCCCCACAGCTTTGCAGCAGTTTGGTTATTTTCAGGCTAAGCCAACATTGCATACAGTTTTAGTATTATGATAATCCTCTGATATTATTTTAGAAGTGTAGATGGGTTTTGCTGCCCTCACACGCAACCAATCTTTATAAAGAAGGCTTCTTAAGAAAGATAATTGTAGTGAGATTTGATAATCTGCACTTTAACTTTAAAAATATGAAGAATTTGTTGAAAAACGGGCATTTAAGAAGTCATGTCAAATGTAACTCGCAACACCCGGGCAATTTTGTTGAAATGATTATGTAAATGCAAAACAAAGTGGTCTAGGGCCTCAAAAACCGGTATATTGGGACAAAAGGCATCAAAGAAAAGTTTTTCATACAGCAATATACAGGATGACGCTATGATCTGGATTTTCTTGGATATTCTATTATATTTTTGTTTTTTCGGCGCTTCTCGATATTACCATACTTGCTCAGAAATTTGCAGAATCAGTAACTGCATGTGAAAATAATCGAATTATTTGATACTATATGCGATTGAATTGCACGGATGTGGGGTTTAACTGGCAAGAGTTCTCAAATGGGTATGCTATTTCTGTATTTAAAAAACTTACCTTTGTTTCTTAAAAGATCTGTTTATCCTACTTTAGCGTTTGAATGATAATTGAAGCAAATGTTGCTGTTGCATTTCTCAGATATCGGCGTGAATGTAAAATCACAAACCATTGTCTTTATTTCTAAAGCCTTTTTGTGATTATTGTTTTATGGTCTCTTTCCCATCGACTCCAAGGATTGACCATTGCCATTGCTGATGACGTACGTCAAATGTTTGAATGAATGAATGAATTTGTCTGAAACGTCTTACGGCTCTTTTTCGTACTGCAAACTACTAATTGGCGACGATTTTTGGCCAAAAATGTACATTCTCAGGTTATCATAACTTTGAAGTCTAATTAGATAGTCCACAGAAAGAATGCAGTATAAGTGGATACTATATTTTATTCTTACAAATGGGAAAGAAATTACTATTTTATTGACATTTTAACAATTTTCAAATATACGAATTTATTCTTGGAGTGGGCTGAAATGCATGGTAGAACTTAAAGAATTCTCACAATCATCAATAACATGAGATCAGACGATTTGGGAGCGAATATTCTTCTATTCTCTGCCATAATGTGTCTTGTCTAAAACTTCGGTATCTTCCTTCTTATTTTCTCTCGAGTCAATTTATTAGCTTTTGTACGCTGGATTTTCACATCTATCTTAGCTGGATCTGAAGTTCTACACACCTTGCACACGTAACATTCAACACGAACAGCGACAATTGATATAAAACATTCTACTGAATTGAATAAACGCAAAATATTGATTGACCTCATAAAAGCACGTCTTAAGAAATAATCTAAACAAGAAAGGGGAACCTGTGGTTAAACATCGCCACCTAGGTGTTATTCTTCATTTCATCCCTTGGATGAGAATCAAAGAAGTGCCATCACCAAGAATAGATAGATAAATTGTAGATAGGCATCAACCAGTATGTTTATTATATTCCATTGAAAATTCTGTAAAGGAATGCATTTTATTCATAATTCTAACTCCATTGCAGTTTGATTCCATTTAACTCAATTCTGTTTGTCTTGAGGAAGATGGGCGCCGCTTATCCTCGTGGGGGGGTAGGGCGGGGGAGGAGAGGGGGGGCGCGAGCTGTGGGCGCGTGCGAGTACTCGGCTATCGAGCGTGGACGCGGTCGATGGGTGCCGATGTCGTCGCCCCGCACTGCGACACCGCCACGCGCCGCCCAGCTCCCATCTGCACCCTCCCGCCTGCAAGGATGCCACAGCGATGTACGCGTCTTCAATTGATTGATTGATTTTTTCCTGTTTCCGGGCGCGTCAACTGCTTTGGTCATTAGTCCTGTTATTGTAGTGCATGTTGTTTTTCTCGGGATGCGCGCGGTGATATTCCCCCGCTGGATGGCGAGATCCGGCACCGACCTACCGTCTGCTAGTGGGGTTTCCCCCTAAACAGAACTCTCCCACCACCAGGGGCACCACCCCAGCCGGGGCCAAATTCCCCGGCCCAAGGGGGGATAGGCAAGGAAGAGGCCGGCATTCGCTGGTTTGTCAGAGAAACCACGGAAAACTACCGATCAGAGCAGCCGGCCTCTAGAATTCTCCTCCAGACAGCGACTGAATTCGACCTAGCTGAGAAGCTAGTGTCGAAAATCCTGCCGCCGTCAGGACTCGAACCTAGGACCTCCTGGTCAGAGGCGCTGCAGTAACATCAGTTGATGCACTGAGCCACCGCTCCCGGTACGCGTCTTCAAAATGACCATATTTTTATAAAAGCACGGATGGACTAAACATCCATCGAATAAAGCCCATGATTTTACGTGGTTGATATTTTATTTATCAACGAAAAAGTATAATAAAAAACTAATAATTTTCAGATTTCATTAACTCAACATTCTTCATACCAAAGCCCAAAAAACACCTTTAATCGATTGTTTGTTCATAAATGAATGTATTAATTTTGTTTACCGAATCTGATAATATTGTGCTAATTGTTCTGATATTTGAGTTTGTTTTGTCAGCTAAGTCTCAATTATGAATTAATAAACACAACCACTGCGAACCCAAAGCGCCCCCACGTGAACGCTATTGTTAGAGGATAGTTAAAAAATATATGTTTAAATCTATGGTGATGTATTTTGAACATCAATTTTTTTAAAATTTAAACATCGATGTTTTGGAACATGGGTATTTACTTGGCGATGACGCATCTCTCTTTTCATCCACCCACAGGCTCCCATCCCCACTCCCTCCCACACCCCACCTGCTCCCACCACCCCGCCAAATACTGCAACAAATAGACAATACAGGACAACTTTGAACCTTTCTTATATTATTAATGGAAGATAACTGCTCACTAGTTAATCTGCTGACGTGACCTGAAAAATCGGCGACCAATGCAAATTTCAGTACATAAATAAAACTTGTTGGAGTTCTGTGGTTTCTAATAAACCTATTATTTACATTATTATTTTATTATTATCGTTTTTATTTTTTATTTTAATTTTATATTTATATATTACATTTTTAATTTTTGGAATATAAATGTAAATATTCAGTATCACAAGCATTACAAAACCATGATATGATACTTTAATATCTGCAGTTTTTTTTTGGAAAATGATATGCATTTACATAATTAAGAACTTCCAACACAAAGTCTGTAAGGACTTATAACTTCGAGACTTACAACTTCTTATCACAGAACAAGACTGTATAATTCCATGTTCTCATCACGAGGAAATAGAAAAAACAATTTTTCTATATTTCATAATTTGTGCAATGAAACAGAGCTCATGCCTTCCCAGTAATACAAAAAAAATTTACTGATGATCAAACGAAAATATTTTAATCACTTAGCGAAACGTATGTAGGCGTAATCGCAAGTGAACTAAAAACCTTTGTTACTTGTAGTCTTCGTACACAAATGGTTATGACAGATCGAGCCACGAGGGGCGCTGGCTTCAAATGTTTCCCCTTATATTGCGCAGTGTCACGTATTGTCTCTACAGTATTTGACCCCGCTGCCCTCACTCTTGTGCGTGTCTCGCGCGGCCGGAGAGTCCGTCTCCGCCCCGCCCCCGCCTTCCACACTACCACCATCGCTCCGCCCCCTCGCCGCCCCGCGCAATACGAGCCCACGCACGCCTCGCCTGCTCTCACTACGTCCTCCACACGATCACACCACCACACAGCTTTCTTTCTCGTAGCCTCAGTCCTCCGAGAAACATTTCACGTGAAGTTCACGATCCCCAGAACTCATTACGCGAATTACATTCAATTATTACATAAACTGAATTATAAACAAATTGAATGCCTAACTTTCCTATATGATCTGTAGAGAAATAACTTAAAATCGGAGAACGTTCTACTACAATGTTTTTGTTTTCTCCTAGGTCTTAGTTGTTTTATGGATTCGTAAAAACAAGGGTTTTTTTTCATTTTCCACACTCATAAATATTTTCATCAACTCTTTTTAATGAAATGGAAGTTCAGAAGATAAAAAGTTGAGCCTTCGTTATCTGTCCGTGTTCTCTTGTAATGCTTTTGGTGCTATTTCTGGAGTATATCAGTTGACAGAGAGCATTTGCATCTTCAGACATCATAGGAATATCTAGCTCTGATCAAAATGAAAATGCGTGGTTGAGTAAAAAATTAGGATAATCATATTGCGTGCCTTTTTACGTACGCGGACTTTCCCGTAATTACTAGAGGGAGATTGGGAAAATAGATTAATGAAACAGATGAGTACTAGCTGAATCCGTGCAAAAACTAAGCACTGTGTAAATTGGGTGTTTAAAATATTAAATAAAAATTATTGTACTACCTAACCTTTACTAGTGGCTGATGAAATTCTGTTTTCGTTTTCAATTACGAGTATCTTACAAGATATTTATTTCCCATTACTTTTTTCCAAAACATACTTATTTTCCGGTCCAAGGTGTTTTGTTCATTCTTCTCCTCAGGCCCATTTCTACAGCTTAAAGTCGATCTTTGATTGTGGTAAAAATCTTCTTTTTCTTTCATTACTAAGTACAGTATTGACATGCGAATATTTTGCAACAATGTTTTGCACTAACATGTGATTCTTCTGGAAGAAGCTGGATATCGGGTTACTATTTTGTTGTATGTATATTGCAACAGCCTTCAGTTATCTGGGCATCTTGTTCGCCTCATCGTGTTCGTGGGAGTGCGTGAGCGATAAAGAGAAACATTTTCAAGCGCTTCGCCAGAGATATCGACAGAAGAGCTCGCGAGCGCGCAAACACTTCATTACGCCCCCGCACGAGGGCTTATCGGCCGATCACGCGCGCGTTATCTCAGCAGAGGCCCAGCGGAGGCCTCGCAGGTTGATAGGCCCCTTGCAGATACGCGCGTCGCGATATGAGACCCCGCAGAGAGAAGTGTTTCAGATGTTTGTGATGCTGATGAAACACCTCACATGCGTCCTGGAGATTCTCAAACATTTTAGTTTGCCCGTCACCCAGGCGTGGGGACTTGGTGCATTATTCGAACGGGGTTCCGAACTTATAGGTTACATTTCTTCGCAACGTCTAAGCTTTATCGTCAAGGGATTGTGAGGTGGTTGACTTCTCATACGACCACGTAATGTATCTGAACCATCGTCGCAGCCATTATTATTCATATCGCACCATCAATCCTGACATCAACATGCGCCCTTTAAAACATACAGGCAACGGCACAATGGTCACATTCCTGGCAATGTAAGATATTAAGGAGTCAACCTCATCCCTCGCTGCCGCTAGGTATTAAGAACGACATATCATCATCATCATCATCATCATTAATATCTACTTACTCTCGTTTTTTTCACCATTTTACTCTAACTGAATGTTAAAAATAAGTTCATAATAATTCAAACTTTTAAAATGAATATTTTCTTCTTTGGAAACTGGTAGCGGTGAGCGTAAAAACAAAATCCTTACGGCTTGACAAAATCAGTAATTGGGAGCTCGTGGCTTCATTCTCCACCACAAATTTACTGGATGTGTTTAACGTCGATGAAATTTTGTGCCGCGTGTAGGAATCGCATTCTTAAGCCGACTGTTCTGATTAGTAACTTCCCTGATCACTTCCAGGCAAATACCAGAGAATCACCCTCTATAAAGGACCACGGACAGCGTGTGATCTTTCCGCCCCATTCCACTTTCTTTATCATCGTCCCTTCATTTCTAATCTATCTAAAATAATTCGGGGAACAATATATTTGAATCCGTTAACTATAAATCGGAGGGTTTCCATCTTTGTTTACTGACTCCTCAGTTCTATTAAAATATTTTAGGTACAAATATTGGTATACGTTTCAGTCACTTTCGGTGCATCCTTCTCCCACTGGGAACGACCCGCTGGATTGCAAGCTGAGCACCATACTGGACTCGAACCTCAGACGGTCGATGCCTTAAATTTAGGGTTTTCGGTTACGTTGCCACATCTCACAGACAAACTCCCACTCCTCTCAATGTACGAACGCACCCACGCACATCCACACGCACACACAAACACACACACACAAACAAACACACACAAACACACACACAAAACACACACACAAACACACACACACAAACACACACACACAAACACAAACAAACACACACACACACAAACAAACAAACAAACACACACGCACACACAAACAAACAAACAAACACACACGACACACAAACACACAACAAACAAACACACACGCACACACAAACAAACAAACAAACACGCACACACAAACAAACAAAACACACGCACACACAAACAAACAAACACACACGCACACACAAACAAACAAACAACACGCACACACAAACAAACAAACAACACACACTCACACACAAACACACACTCACACACACAAACACACTCACACACTCACACACAAACACACTCACACACTCACACACAAACACACAAACACACTCACACACTCACACACAATATTCCTCTGTATATATTCCAACAGGAACATTGCTCGAACTTTACCTTTTCGTTGTAATTCCTTTCTCTTTTCTCGTGATCTTGATTACCCCCCTCCTTATTTCAATTTTGGATTAATTTGTTTCTGTTCTTCCCATTTCTTCTTTGCACAATTAATCTACCATTCCTTCGCAACTATAGGCTGTCACTATCGTGATCTGTCATTTTCTAAATTTTAGTTGGATATAAGGATGGAAACAATTAACAAGAGTGTATTTAAAGAGGTTTGATTACAGTATTGAAATGCAACTTAATTTTTCTAGCAATAATTTCGTCACAGATTGTTATTGCAGCCATTAAATTCGCTTTATCGCATGAACTTCTTGTGCGTCTCTTGTACGCGTGCAGAAACTATAGGTACCTTCAACATTTATAAAAAAAAAGAGGTCATGAAAGCTTTCCAGTTTCTTCGAAATTAAATTTTAAAACTAAAAGTTGTTTCCTGCAGTTCCCAGAAAAATATTCATTGAAGTTTTTGTGTGCATAGCACGTGAGAATCCCCCCCCCTTTTTTTTGCTTTCAAAATCCATTTCGTCTTTTTTTCTCCATATTTAAAATACCTTCATTTTTCTACACCTTTTAGGTATTTGGATGTCTTTAGGACCTGCTTTGTGCTTATTTATCAAGTTTTACTTAAAAGACTGAAAAAAGCGCTATAAGCGCCAAAATTGACCTGAATGTGGAAGAAACTTTTCTAGAAGGTGAAATTTTTGACGTCAAAGAAACAGATGAAAATAAGCGGACTGAGGGAATTGAATAAATATAATATGAATATTGACTTTATAAAATGAATGAAATATTACGGCTCTCAGGCAGGAGCTCACATGCCTGAAATGCACACATTAAACGACAAAAGTAAGGAAATTGTCAACCTAATGCGCGGCCTGAAACTTCCATCGTATATTTCTCTCTCCAGATTGCTTTTCTTCTATATTATTCCTTCAAACATTTGTTTCCTGCGGAAGTGGACGACGATGTGTAAATACCGCTATCAGTTGGCATTTAAGGATTGTCGTAATATTTTTTGAAGAAAGAGTGATAAAAAATATACATTTTTGTTGCCAGACATTATAAAACTTCCATACATTATGCATTAATTAAAACAGTATTGAATGTCAATCGTATGTTGTCTTTTACTTTTAGTGTCGAATATTAATTTACACTTTCAGCTATTGAGTGCAGGATTTTATCATTCCCACAAAAGTATTTCATTTGACTCATTAACCCATGACTGTTCAAGAAATAGTGTAGAAGGGCCTCTCTTAAGTCAAGTACTTCCCAATTATTTTTTTCAGAATTTTCTACATTTATCTGTTCGTCCGAAGCATATATTCACATTCAGAATATCATCCTGAAACGTCGCAAACGTGCCTTGGACGTGACGTGTCCCGGACACCCAAGTATTTATTGACTCCGCCAGCGGAAGCCTATATTGTCACTGCGTGGCTGCCGAAGGAAGGAAATTGCCAACCTCATGCTCGACTCGAAACATTCCATTGTATACACAAAGATCCAGTTCCCTCTTTTGTTCGCTTCAGGTTCCTGTTCCGATCCAACGCGCACCACCCACCCGAGCCGCTCAGTGCGCCTGCACTTCCTCTGTTCCGACGTCACCAGCAACCGAATCCCTCCGCCTTGCGGCGCCACGGAGGGCGGTGCCGAGAGAGCGAGGTTTCCCTCCTCAGGTGCCTCTGCCACCCTCCATCCTATCGCCCATGCGGGACCCTCGCCCCCCTCTCTGCCCCGTCATCCAGGACGATCGTCGATGCTGCGACACACCCCGGCGCAACACCCCGGCGCAACACCCCGGCGCAACACCCCGGCGCAACACCCCGGCGCAACACCCCGGCGCAACACCCCGGCGCAACACCCCGGCGCAACACCCCGGCGCAACACCCCGGCGCAACACCCCGGCGCAACACCCCGCGCCACACCCCGCGCCACACCCCGCGCCCCCGCGCCACACCCGCCCCCCCTCCTTGACTCTCCCGATGCGCTCCGCATATCCGGCTTCATCCGCCCTCGCCAACGATCCCGTAGCCCCTCACCCTCCCCGAAGACCACGTCTACCTCCACGGCACATTCCGGTGCGCAGGTCGCCCTCCCCTCAATTCGGCCTCGAACCTGACCCAGCTTCCGAATCAGCGCGCGGAGCTCTTAAACCGCTCTCGTAAAACTCCCCGCCCGCCTCGGTGCTCCACCGCCGACGCCACTCGGCGCAGACGGAGTTTACGACGCCTGGCGCGGCCGGCGATTGCGCCTCGGGGAAGAAATGGCGCGGGCGGGGGGGAGACGCCGGAAGGAGCTGCCACTATAGACCGCGCCCGAGTCGCATAACACACGAGACCGATGGGAAAGCTGCAAATAATTACCAAGAAAATGTGGAATGTTCAGAAGTTTGGGGGATTGCATACTAATCCTTGCGTGATCTTGGAAAACCACACATTTTAAACGTTGAGTTTTAGGGAATTATTTGAGATTTTTTTTCATATTTTTAATGTATTATATTTATCATTTTAAATAGAATTACGCGTCGCCTAGACTGTGTCATAATTGTGATGTACAAAATCATTCCCGAATATCATATAACATTTCATAATAAGATATTATATTCATTAATATCCTATTACTTCACTTCTTTTAATTTGAATAATTACATTCGCTAAAAAGAATACGTTAATACGACTCATCCAAATGCTCAATGCATCCAAATCCAAACATTCAAACATCCAAACATACCAAACATTCAAACATTCCGAACATCCGAATGCTAAATCTTTCCATAAGGCGGGTATTTGCAACAGACAGAATCAACAGAAATGTAACTGTACAATGGAAAAATGAGGAGATACACGTAAACTTCTGAAGGCAGGCAAGAACGATAAACGTGCAAGGTTAGGAACGACACCCAAAAAATATCCCATGAAAGACGAAAAAATATGCCGAAAGAAACTGACAGCAAAGGAAAAGAATGGTTTGAGTTAGATTGCGATTGGTATGCCTTCAGCAAAAATGTAGATTGTGGAAGCCGTCAGCAAGAACCTCCCGAAAAAAAAAATGGGGTGACCGTCCCAGATGATCGAGACAAACGATGGGCGGAAGAGCGCTGCAAGCGAAGGGGGCGGGGTCGATCGGCGCTGGGAGAAGGTCCACACGGAGGCGTTCCACAGGGAGGCGAGGGCGGCGCCAGGGCGACGCCGCGCGCACAGCCCCCGAGCGCCGCACCGCGCCGGCCCCGTTCGGCTCGCCCACCCACCCCAGCCCTGGGGAACACCTACACGCCCACGTGCACACACGTCCAGCAACGGCGATGCGCGAGTATGGGCGAAAAGGGCCACACGATTAAAAGAATATCTGTTTTCCAACATACCAGATTTATATCACTTAATTTTTAGTAATCAATATAAAACAAACGCATAAAATTACGAACAATGAACAATTCTGAACAATAATCTTAAGTAATTTAAACGTAAAACCATAAGTACTACAATGTGTTTGGAATTGTATGTTCATAATTTGACAATTGTCTTTTATGTTGACACCTAGCTAAATACATAGTTGCTTCGTGTACTGACGGAACACTATAGCTGTACCTATATCATATTCAGACGTTAACTTCGCGTAGATTAATTACATTCAGACGATATTTAAAATGTTATTTTCCAGAGCTAAGGGCGTTAGCATATCGCCGGTACCATATCGTGCGTTACCATTAGAGACCGGCTACTTTTGCGCAACGGCAACATTGTTGCATCTGCAGCATCGTTGACTGGTATGTCTTAAGAGTTTTAATCTCGTCAGTGGTGAACTTTTTTTCACTAGTTTTATAGCTTGGAGAATTCAACGAGTGACTGGAGAAGAATTCTAGTCGCCGGTTGTTTTGAGTTTGTCGTGGTTTCTTCGATCAATACCAGCCGATCACCAGAGCTATACCTTCACGCACGAGCCACGAACATCGTGCGCATTTCCTTTCCTAACCCTTATCGCATCCTCCCCCTGGTACACACGCGCGCGCACGCACGCACACACACATGCACCACTTACATATGAACTATATTTCTTCGATTAAACGGGAGTTTTAAGCTTGTCTTGACTGGAGCAAATTCTTGCCGAGGGAGATACCTGTAGAGCGGAAAAAGCCTCGTAAGCCGAGTTCTCGAAGTTCCAAGATTTAGTATGTACTACTCTTACGGGAGTAACGTGCTAAGTTGACGCGCCCAGAATCAATCTCATTTTCTCACTCGCGCGATAAAATCGTCGACTATGTTTTCAACAACAGGACGCCATATTTTACGCAGGCATGACATCGAAATGGCAATGTCTCCGGGCCAACCGCAATTCATCCCTACTGACCTAAACCAGAGATACCCATTCTCTTTCGTTCGTCCTCCCTTTTAAAAGAATTGCAGGTTTTATGGACCCCCTTACTTTACCAGCTATAATCATACATAATTATAAAGCAGAGAATTGAACATAAATGTTTTCAAGATAACAATTTCGTACTTATCAATAATCGAAGACGATTCCACTTCTGAGTATTTTTTATTGAAAATTTACATGCGTTTGCCTGTGAGGCACAGTTTCTAACTTTTCTTCATTGTTGTGCAATTGTTACAAAATACTGAGCGCTTTTAAGTGTCCGATATTCCTCCAGTAAGCATTGCAGGGAGTATTTTTTCGGATACAAAGCAACAAAACATAATAATAAATTACAAATTCCTTCCTCTTCTCCGCAATATAATACCATTGTGGAAACCTAGTTATAATGTTTTCAATTTTCTAAACATGCTAAGCGTAGCTGAGTTTTGGGATGCCCCCGTGCAAAACTTCGAAATGGGGTTCCCATTTGCAATGAATGTGGCTGGAGCAATGAAGGAAAGAAGTACGGAGTAAAACTTGTCATTTTTTGCCGATAACCGTCCGCGGGGATCTTCATTACGGCTCCCTCACTTGGAGGGGACCGGTGATACTCTCACCCTAAGGATGAACAACCGATACGAGAGGAGAGAAGCGAATTTTTAATTTATATACTTTGTTGCGCTATACCAAAAATAAATTAATAAGTTCATGTGATATTATTTGTAATCAACGGGATCTTGATTATACCTATCAATTGCAGTTTTATATTCGGCTTTAGACCCATCGACCCCTTGATCAACATTGACCCCTTTGGAGTCGATACCGACCCCTTTGGGAACCCCTAGCCCAAACAAATTCAGTAAAAAGATGGAAACTTCAAAATAAGAGTTGCTTTCTGTACATATCTTGAAGTTCATTTTTTCCTTTCTTTGAACTCTCTTGAAAATTTTTGAATTTACTATTTCATCTCACCTGTGCCTATTTTTACATTTTTCCCATTTTTAGCTTTTCCACTGCAAATAAATTTTGTATAAAAAACCCAAACCTGATTGTTCAGAAGCCGAGGGAGACATTCGTAATCAATTTAGGGACTTCTCCCTTAGTTATCTGTATATTTTTACAACTCTGAAAGATCTACAGGTTGAGCAGATTCAATTTTTCCATACAGTAAGCATGATAAACTAATACTTAGAATTCAGTGCTAAAGGAATGTATTATTTAAATATTTCTGAAAAATAAGTTACCGGGAAAATTGTTATTGAATGTAGATAATAAGATAAAATGAATAACCGAGAACACTAATTTGTGTCTGAAAACCACTTCAATTTCATTTTAATGAAATCAAAGACTTGCGGTTTTACATTGACCTTCGGTTTAATACAAACAGGTTTCTCCTTGTTATACTCGTAAGCAAATTAATGAAATTGTACCATCAAAAGCAATTTTTACTAATTCTATAAACGCGTACTAATAGAGAACACGGACTTAATGAGAACTTTTAGGAATTGATTTCCATAAGGCAAGTCCATTTTAATTATACTTTGTTAATATTCGCGCTTAAACGTGTTTTCTCAAATAGTTAATTTTTACATATATTCACTTCATTAAATTAATATCAGATTATAAGAATGATTTCAACATTCTGTGTTCTACGTTTCACTACTAGGAAATAGTTAACTTTCAACTGTAGCTGAAAGCTAGTCATACGAATACCTATAAAAAGTAGCATAAACAGAAAAAACAAATAGTGAAACATCCTCTTTCATGTAATTTGCGTTGTGTTGGTAATGGTGGTGGCAATATAAAGGTTCAAACAGTTTTATAATGGACCATAAAAGTCAAAACTCGTACTCTAAAAATAGGAAAATCTACAACGAACTGCAAGATTACGCGCAACGGCCGAGGGAAAAACACCCTTAAGTAAAGTTTAGAAACGGGGCAACTCTCGAGGAAGTCGACGCCGTTCCGGCCCTTCCTCTGGTCGTCGATTCTCCTGAATGGACGCCGTTCTCGCATTGTTCGGAAAGGCGGAGGCGGAAGGAGCACATGCAGGGACGAAGGCGGGGAGGCGACGCCGGATTGGGGCGGAGACGAAAGTTATCTGGGGAGGACGGAGGTGGAGGTGGAGGCGGAGGCGCGGGCGCTGCAGTCTGTATCTCTCCGCCAACGCTTCGCAAAGGAGCCGCCCCCGCACATTCCGACCGTCGCGACGTCGGCGCCGAACGACGACAATTCAATTGATTGGCGACGCCCGCGCGTTGCTCCGCGCCGCCATGCGCGCTTTCGCGCCGCCCACGGCCTTTCAGTCGGAACGCGCCAACATCCACTTGGCGGTTCTCAACTCGCGAAATAAATGTTCAAACACCTAACAATGGTTTCTCAATGGAAAATTCTCTCCCTGTGCAAGAGTAATATGTTCATTTTATTAACTTTCTTAGCTTCATATATTTTTGAAAACTTGTTTATACATAACAAGCCATTATGTTCCAGTAAAAAAACTTTGCAGAGATTGTTTTGTTTGTCCTGTCGCAGAAACATTAAAAACTCGCTCCTTCCAAAAGTTCACCATTTAACTTCATCCCTTTGGTCCAATGATTTTTTTTCATAAGTAAGCTTTACGTAACTCGAAAGTGCCCTGTATCAGCCTCCAAAAAGGCATAACACGCTCGATGATCTCACAATCATACACATACAAACCGCGGTTCGTAGGAGCATGAGTGTCGTTTTAAAAGGCTTAGATGCTTGTTTTCAAAGAAAAGATCAGCTTTTATTGACTGCAGCTACGTTGTTTATAGTCAAATAACTAATTTTCTGATTTTCAAAATAATATATAACTTCTATCCATTCCGTCAGGTTATTTATTTAAAATATTTACTCACATATTTTTAATTCTCTTTTTTCAGTAATAATAATAATAATAATAATAATAATAATAATAATAATAATAATAATGTAGAAAGTCTGAATGATTGAACGATGGAATACAGGATGAGAAACTGAACAATCTTCCTCGTCGAAAATGCTACATGCAGTGCCTGGAATTTGGGACAGAGGTGGAACACTATAACGCTGCCCTCTTGCCGAAAGATTGCCCTCTTTTACGACGTCTCTCTACCGGCTGTGACATTTCAATTGATGACAACCGCCCGCGCCTCGCGTCGCGACGCGAAGCAGGAATGCGGCTCCCTTTGCCACCGCCCACGCGGGCTCCTCGCACACTCACCTCGTGCTGCAAAGACACTCTGCATTCTCTAAAAAAAAAACGATTTATACTAAATGTGTTTTTTCGTATTTACCCCGGATATTGGCATTTCATAAAAAATTGCAAAAATTTGCATCAAAACGTTCTTTTATCACAATAGTATTATTATTATTATTATTATTTGATATTAACATTATTATATTATATTAATATTATTATTTTATATTAATATTATTTTATTAACATTATTATATTATATTATTATTATATTATTAAAGTATGTAAGATTCTTTATGGGTTAGTAGACAGAGTGGACTAGTAGACAACAACCCTCCTATCTAACCAAGAGGCAAATGCGAGAGCCTATTTGAGCAATAGGGGAGTCACTGAAAGTTTCAGTGCTTCCTTTTGTATCAGAGAATTCAACGTGAATCATGGGAAGAATTTGATTAACCTACACACAGACACCTTAGAATGAAACCCAACTTGTTATCCGAATCTTCTGAGAAGGCATCACCCACGAGATGCAGCGAAAGACCCTAAGAAACTAACGATTCGAGAAAAAGGAAAACTGGTTATTTTTAGAACACGCTGAGAATAATGAACAGTTATTACTACAGCATTCTTAGTGTTCCTTAAAAGAAGTATTATTCTTTCTTTCAAATGTCGCTCATAATTTTACACTTTTTTTTTTAAATTTCGAAAATTATATTTCGTTACAATTATTGGTCATCCTGTATTGACAAACCCAACAGCAATTTGCGTCAAAATATTACTCACTGACATCAGAGCTCTTCTCGTTTCAGGATGGCAGAAGCCGTTGCGTATGGGGAGCTTGCAATTCCGCTGACTTCTGATTTTAACAATAAATACGATTCATATGTCAAATAATTTAAATATGCGGGTCAACACAAGAACACTTTTTTATCAAATGAATTAAAATCCAGCAATGAAACTTTATCGGACACCATCACAGGACTCTGACAGTTAATTTTGCTTACAGGCACCGTTCGGAGTTCGGCATTCCGTTTTAATTTACGTGCGCTCCAACTGTCACTTTTATAACACATCCCGATTGGTAATACCCGTAATGTTCATTTGATGGGATAACATTTTCAAAGAGTGATAAAAAGCTTATAAATCACCAAGCCGCTCTAAAAACCACATATCACTTTGTTTAATCTTTAATTGTTCCGTTCTAATTATATTTCTAATTTGAAAATGGATTTTGATATAATCATGACACTCAATAGGTTTTTTGTGAATTCTAATTATAACTAAATTAATTAAAATTAAAAACAGAATATCCCTCTTCAAAATCGTTTGAATAGGGTATGTGAAAAACTCTTTAGTTTCCTCTTAATCTACAAGTGCGTTTCTTCAAAATCCACATCGCCTTCGTACCCACTGCCAGCCTCCTCCTCGGTAGTCAGGTCAGCTTCCTTCCTTCGCATCCGCCTTGCTGGCTCCGCCTTGCTGGCTCCGCCTTTCTGGTATCTCGAGATCTGCTGCCACCAATTTCGCCCCGCGTCGCTGCCTGCCCCGTCGCGCAATATCGGAGAGGAGGTCGACGACGATATTGCGCTGCGCCGCGTTCTTGGCGCCGCTCCGCGCGCGGGAGACAAGCGCCCCCCCCCCCCGCCCCAGCCACGGCGCCTCGGATCCCCGCCGCATCGCGAGTCTGGCTCCGGCGGAAACCTCACGTCTCTTTCACGGCGAGGCGCCCTTGTCTTTCTGATACCCTTCCTGACGATGAGATTGAGCATAATCTTACATTTCCTTCGTTTCTTTCTTTTTTCTTTATTCTCTCACATACTCTGACTGAATTCTTGCCCTAATGTATTCAGAGATCAAGCGAGCTAGCAGTTGACAAAATGATTTCTCTAACCTGAAATATTTTTCACCTCACGCAAGTATTTTTCAATTTAAACTGCTCGTCTTTACTGAACCTTACTCTCCTGTTCAAAAATAATATTCTACTCCAGCCAGCCTCAGCGCCTCGGCACCCCCCCCCCCCAACTGCATTTGGAGTCTGGATCCGTCGTCAACTTCGCGTCTCTTTCTCGGCAAGGCGCCCTTGTCTTTCTGATACCTTTCCTGACGATGAGATTGAGCATAATCTTACATTTCCTTCGTTTCTTTCTTTTTTCTTTATTCGCTCACATACTCAGTCTGAATTCTTGCCCTAATGTATTCAGAGATCAAGCGAGCTAGCAGTTGACAAAATGATTTCTCTAACCTGAAATATTTTTCACCTCACGCAAGTATTTTTCAATTTAAACTGCTCGTCTTTACTGAACCTTACTCTCCTGTTCAAAAATAATATTCTACTCCAGCCAGCCTCAGCGCCTCGGCACCCCCCCCCCCCAACTGCATTTGGAGTCTGGATCCGTCGTCAACTTCGCGTCTCTTTCTCGGCAAGGCGCCCTTGTCTTTCTGATACCTTTCCTGACGATGAGATTGAGCATAATCTTACATTTCCTTCGTTTCTTTCTTTTTTCTTTATTCTCTCACATACTCTGACTGAATTCTTGTCATAATGTATTCAGAGATCAAGCGAGCTAGCAGTTGACAAAATGATTTCTTTAACCTGAAATATTTTTCACCTCACAGAAGTATTTTTAAATTTAAACTGCACGTCCTTGCTGAATCTCTTCTGTTCAAATATAATGTTCTTACCTCCACCCACCCACCCTCCGTCCAGACACAGAACCTCGGCTCGCCCCAATTACATCACAACTTCGGCTCCGACGTCAAACGTGCTTCTCTCTTTCTGCAAGGCGTCCGTGTCTTTCCCATACCCTCCTGACAATGAGATTGAGCATAATCTTACATTTCCTTCGTTCCTTTCATTTTGTTTTATTCCCTCACATACTCTGAATTCTTTCCCTAATGTATCCAGATATCAAGCGAGCTAGCAGTTGACAAAGTGATTTCTTTTACTTGAAATATTTTTCGATTTAAACTGCTCGTCCTTGCTGAACCTTACTCTCCTGTTCAAAAATAATATTATCTTCATATTTTACGATATCCCTCTTCATTGTGCGATTTATGGAACTTGCATACCGTGTTCCTTACTTCTATCTTCACCCCTATCTTAGCTTCTATCATTTTTTCTTATTGTTGCCATTAGTTAGTAGTTTTTCCGCATGGCGGCATTTTGAATGAAAATATGAATGAAGAATATAACAGAACAATGATAATGACACAATCCTGAGAAAACCCTCTGCAATCCTACTGTCTTCATGTCATTACAAAATGTGTTCTAATACTAAGGCAGTTAACATTTGACTCTCTATCCCGTCCTGTTCTTCGCTTCCTTCTTCATCCTTTAATTGTCTCCTTTACAATGTATACCACTATGCCATTTCTTCTACCACTTTAATGCACTCTATTCCTTTTTCTTTAAACTCACCACATACTTCTCCCCCACACTCTGCCTAGAATCTCTCTCTTTCATTTATTCTTATCCACGAAGACTCCATGGGTTGATAGATTGACGTGTTTCCGGGCACGCCAACTGCTTTGGTCATTATTCCCGTTAGTGTAGTGCATGTTTTTTCGGGAGATGGCGGTGATCTTCCCCCGCCGAATGCCGAGATCTTCCGGCGCCGGATGGCGCCGACCTACCGTCGGCTAGTGGGGTTTCCCCTTAACCAGAACTCTCCCACCAGCGGGACACCCCCCCAGCCGGGACAAGCTCTAAGCTCCCGACCGGTCTCCCGGAATATGTGATAGTGTAGTGCATGTTAGTGTAAGTGTGTGTGTAAGGGGAGAGGATAGGACAAGGAAGAGGAAGGACCGGCATTCGCCTGGTGTTGATCAGAAACACCACGGAAAACTACCGATCAGAGCAGTCGGCCTCTAGAATTCTCCTCCAGGCAGCGACTGAATTCGACCTAGCTGAAAAGCTAGTGTCGAAAATCCTGCCGCCGTGGGGAGTGTGAACATAGGACCTCCCGGTCAGAGACGCTGCAGTGACATCAGTTGATGCACTGAGCTACCGCTCCAGGTAATACTCCATGGGCTGACCGTGAGCCGAACCACGAGAGTTCATACTATAGACGGTCCATGAAGTCTGCGCTCCTTCCCTTTTGGGGGCGGAGGGCCTAAACTGCTGGCCAGCTAAAAAGCCGAACTAACGGGACAACTTCTGAAAAATGTCACTGTCGGATGAGAACATACATTTATACTCGATTTAGGGTAGTTTCGATTCGTTTTATGTTGGCTAAAGTTGTTGCCACCCGTCACACAAATACCCTGAATATATTACCTTCAAGCGGTAGGGACATTTTTTTAAATCTAAGTTTGCAATGAAACAATGACTACTTCCGTAGATACCACCAACATTCAAAGCCATCCAAGTGAAATTGTGTTAGTTTACGAGTGTTGCTAAAGATTTGCATTTTGCGTTTTGGTGCTCTTCGTTCTTTGCGTTTTATCATTCAATTTATTTATTTAGTAGTACTAGGCGTTTTTGAGTTTTATTTCTTATTTTCCAATTGTTTTCTTTAGTAATAATAATAAAGTTAATTGAAATAGTTATAGTATTATTTGTTGTTGTTAAGTGTCCCTTTAGTATTTCTTGTTTTAAATTAATTATATTATATTTACTATTATTTTTCTGAATTCATTTTAATTATAACTGGAAAATAATGGTAAGCCTAACAACATCTGGGTCTATACTTAATACTGAACCTTTGAAGATAACACGTTTTCAAAGACTGTCTCTGGTAACAATGGATAAGTTATTGAAAACTTACTTACACTAATGATGATTTTCATTATTTTTTTGAACTTACTTTTAAAAACTAATGAATAATTGAACAGATAAATTAAATGGATGTATTTGCATTGATATTGACATAACTGGACTATTAGGAACATTTCATTAGATCACTTAAAAACTACCATGTATATCACGTTAATTAACTTCAATAATTGTGGTATTTATTTGCGTTCAATAAAACTCATTACTACCACTTCCAAACGTGAAGGAACTGTTGACACACATCTCAAAACCATTAATAACATAGAAGTATGACCGCAGATAACTTTTGAGGTTGTATTTTTCATTTGCACTTGACACTTTTTAACACTTCTTAAGCTCGCAATAGTTGATAATGATAATTCTTAATTAACTTAATAATTATTCACAGAGTTAATATTCGTTTATAGATGAACATCTCTTTTTAATTCTACCGAAAAACGAAACATGTATTATTGAACAGTGGACAAGACTCGAGACCGCGCGAGGATTGTGAATGAGACAACAAACAAAACAAAAGCGAGAGACTTGATCAGAGTTATAGTTTCATAAGTTGGCTATTCCGACAGGAAATCTTTCAAGCTGCCATATTGCGAATTTAGTGCGGCCTGATACACGGCCTGGAGTCTAACAAAGTGCACGCGCCCTCTGTCGCCACCGGGAGCAGCTCTCTGGCGTCGCGCCCCGCCCCCACGAGGCAAAGCGAGTCGGAGAAACAGCGCGCGACCTTCCTCCGACGTTTTCCGTGAAACATTTCATCACGCGTTTTACATGGATCGACCGAGTTACAGTAGAAAGCTTGTCTCGTCAATGTGCCATCCAAGCCGCCTCAACTTTCACAAATTAGTAGAAAAATTTCTACATCGTCTCATACATACATATTTTAGTTTATCTGATGATGCACTCTTACATAGTGATGAATTAATAGTATTTATGGACCAAATTAATTATTTAAGAATGAAGTTAATGATAATAATATGTTGTGGAGAAATCTGCAAACGTTTTGAGAACCAAATTTCTCGAGTCTATCCCTGATTTAAATCGAGGAAGTTCATAGCAAAGCCAATTCATTGAGGAGTGGTAGTCGAAATTCCGATCTTTGAAATAACTTTTTACATAGACCTTGCAGTCTTTAGAATTTGCACGAGATCGAGAAATGCACTTCATTTTTTGAAACCTTACTAAGAAACAAACAATTCGAGAAATTACGGAGTAATATTTTGGGCCTTTTCATGATATTATGTTAATTGTGGATTTATTAGGAATCGCATCTGGTGTAGATAAGTTTCTTACCAGTGCCCGGAGACCACCAATCCGGGTGGGAGTCAAGGACGAACCTCAGAGTAAATTACAATACAACTGAAGGAAAAGCGTATGTGTGTGTAAGAAGTAATGATACGTATATTTAGAATTAATTGCAACCACTTTAGGCAAATTTTTGTTAAAATGTTTTCAGTGTTTCTTTGAGTCGTAGGCTTCCGCGGCCCGAGTCATTGAACACTTGGCTGTCCGGGATTAGCCACGTCATGGTCGATGGAGCTGACGTTTCGGCCATCTTGTTGTGGCCTTCTTCAGAGCTATACATAGCAAGGCTTATGTACAGTATAGCTTTGAAGAAGGCCACAGCAAGATGGCCGAAACGTCAGCTCCATCGACCATGACGCAGCTAATCCCGGACAGATAAGAATTCAGTGTTTTATGTACGACAAGGTCATATTTTGCGGTCAAGAACACAGACGGCCGTCTATTAATAAAAAAAATAACTAGTTGAATGGTCAGTATGTTGCTCTGACTACACAATTGATTCCTACATTGTCAGACAGTAGAATAACATTTTAACGGGATTATTGACAAGTCTGTCTGCCTGTCAATACTGTCTGAAAGAGAAAGACGAAGATTCCACGAAGAGGTTACACATTGCCTTGGGTTCAATATTTTTGTAAAATCGGATATTTGTTGAAAGAATAAACTATTACTAAGGGTTCAGGAAAGTTCTAATAATAGAAATGCTAAGAGATAAACAGTAGCACTTTACCGAAACAAAGAAATTGAAAAGAAAACTGATGTGGGGAACATCGTTGAGACACACACACACACCACCCATTGATACGCGCAAGAATTGATTTCTGGCAGAACGCGACGGAACAGCGTTTCGGTAACTCGAAAATAATTATTACATTATATTATAAATATATAACTAATTTAGTTAAATTAAAAATTAATTTTGGGTCGCATTCCTGGACCTAAAATTTTATGATTCAAACAATGGATATGCGACTGTTAAAGGTTTGTTTTGCTTGTCGTTCGAGATATTCGTTTGCAAGGACGTTTCAATTCGGTGCCATTTTGTACAGAAGTATATGTCTCGTATGCATGCGTTTCCGAAGCGTCGCTCGATCACAGAAGGTGGTGGAGGGGGTGCTGCCCCCCTCCCCCCGCAGGGTCACACCCCTCACTCCCGCCCGGCGCCGCTCGCGACGCGCAAAACGGGGCCGAAGAAACTTCGGCGCATTTCTCGCCAGAGGCGCCGCGTTCGCCTCTTCCTCTCGCATCTTTTTCACGACGCCTTTCTTCGGCTTTATTTCGCGGCTTAGGCCGAACCCCACGCTTTGACTTCGCATTTCGATCTCTTCATTTCCGGAGGTCGAGCGTCTTTTTCCTTCCCCTGGAATTAGAGTTCACTAACTCTTAATGAATTGTCGATCTTTCTGATGCTTTGCGTTCTATTAAAGGCATGCATTTTTCATTGTTTTTTTGAGAAATTAAATTTTTTTTAGTAATCTTTTTTTGGAAAATTAAAAAAAAGAACTTAGTCACTCTTAATACTTTTTGAAATTAATTTTACAATTTTATTTGTAGAATATTAAACTGATGATATATGTCTTCATGAATATAATTAATTTCTTAATTTGCGGAATCAATAGCATATTTTACTTTAGTATTGAAGAATGGTTTCCGTGCAGATGTATTGATTGTGTGGATGTTTTTCAACATTGCTTTCCCAAGACCTGATATTAGCATGTTTACAGTACATCAACCTCTGAATATTTTTAGAGTTGCCACGAGCGTATGACTGTGTTTTATCACACAAATTGTAGGTAGCCTTCGTCCGTAAACACAATCTTTGTAATGGGCGCATTACGTAATTGCGCCAGGCGCATAAGATGCGTTTATGGCTGGCGCAGCTCGCCCTCTGACCCTTTGGCAGCGGCGCGCCGGCTGGCTTTCATTTCGTGTGACCTCTCTAAAACATTAGCGGAACAGCGCAAACCTCCAAAGAGCAAACACACAGCGATAACGACGAAGCTGCCTGCGCTGTTTTGTGAACGGAGGGGAATTATTCAGGCAGCCTCGCGGGCAGGAGATAGCACTGCAGCCCACGCGCGCCCGTTTCCAAAGCTTTGAAATTCACACGTCCGCCACGCCTGGATTCACTTTGCGCTTGAAAATCGCCTGGTGCTCCATTACGATATGTATCCCACACGGTACTTTGAATTCACTCTCTCCTCAACCATTTGAAATATTAAAAATGCGCGCAATCTGTTGGACCCACAAGTGCAATGAACCACCATGGTGAAAGCAGAATTTGTACGTTCTTTGTTCAAAATGTGTTATGTGATATTCAGTTCTACGAACCTCTGTAAGAAATGTCTATTAGCTTGAACTCTTGTATCGTTTATGCAAGCAAGAGTGTGACGTGAATACTTTGTGTGTGATGAAACCGAAAATTCTTTTCAGACTACAAAATCATGAAACGTTAACACTCACTCGACGTGTTTTCAAAGGCAAAGTAAATAAAAATACCAGCGAATGATAACATACTACCTACAATTAATAATTTCATCTAGCAATTCTACGATAACTTTATCGAAGAAATTAGATTTCGGCGGCTCATAAAAAATCTACCAGTGTAGATCGGCACAAATGGAAACGGAAACCGAAACATCGACATTCCAATTGGCAACAAATGGGCACGGACCAGCGATCAATGGAACAGCAGCCGTGAGGCCCGCTGTAACAGTCCGGAGTGCAGAAAGCCCCCGGAAGAAATGTGTTGCTCCAACTTCGACAGGCCTTCGATATGGCCGCCGGCGTGCTCCCGAGTCTGCTGAAAAAGAACCAAAGAACAAAGCTCCAGCGCCATCTAACTGCCAATAGACATCGCACAGAGATTCGATTCGCCCGCGTTTTCTTTTATCTTCTCCATTCTCCTTTCGTCCTTTGCAGTTTATCGTAAAATACGGTAGCCTTCGTGTCCGTTGCAATGTCGTAAAATCTCTACAGATACTGGCGTAGGAATTTGATGTTACTGGTTACACAGCCGTCGATATATCGGACGATTCTCATTTACATTTGTTTTCGTGTGCTTCGACATACCTCTAAAAACATACAAATAGAAACACAAAAAATATGTTGCGTAAACCTCTTTCTGACTCACAAAATTCAATATTTCTGTACCAATCTACTTTGCATGTAAAATGTACCAACCTTTCCGTTTCTCCTTCAATAGTACCCGATCTTCTTACGCACTTTTCAATTTGGACACAAAATTGAACGTAAACTAGAAATTAAACGCGCGCACGGTGTTGAGAGAGCTCAGACGTTCAAACCCACACTGATTCATTCTTCCAAAAACTCTTATGAATGATCACGTGATTTTGAAGAGAATTATTAATGACGTAATGAAGTAGGGTACGTTCTCCAATCATATTTCCGTCAGAGAGGTCCAATCAGACAAAAGTTTGCACCTGATGGAAGCAGACTTTCTGGAAAGAAAGAGGCGCATTCGCAAGTCGACATTAACTTCTTCGACTGCTCCTGAAAAATGAATTCAAGACTACAATCAATTATTTCTTATTGTTTCTTTATCCTTATTATTCAACGTAATTTTACGGTGTACGAAATTAAGACATTTTTCAATGGGTTCACTTCGTGGGTTTGTAGTAGAGATCGGACAGATATGAATGCAATATCTTGAGTTTTCGACAATCACTTACTAATTTATTAGTGCCCGGTCAATAGACGAAATTATCTATTTGTTGATTTCATATTGGACTCAACAAGTTTATTATAATGTTTCGTACGTTCTATATTAAATGTTTAAAAACTAAAATAATCTCACGGAGGTATAAGTTCATCTAAATTACTCACGTTTTCAACAAAGCCAAACATAGGGGTCATATTAACAATTTCATCACGTTTACAAACATGAATAATAAAAGGTTGACACTCTACTTAATTAAATAAATGCTATTGTTATGAATCATTTGAATAATTGGGTATATATGCAACATCTGAAATATACATAATATTTATTCCCAATATTGTAGCCATCTCGTAATTTCTAGTGAGTTTTGATGTATTGGAAATTGAACAGATTGTATGATACCCACTGATTTATTAAGCATGTAATGTTGATGGTGACGACTGACAATGTTTACCAAAATACGAGAATAATTGCATTCCAGTTATGCCAATGAGTTATGTTATGCCAATGACCAATGCCTAATGTTGCAAATGCAAATTAGTTTTATAGAACCATCATATACTTTCAATCTTTCTGGAATATTTCTTGTGTCTTACTGTAACACGAAACCACTCCACTCACTGAATTATAAAAATGTTTTCCTCTTTCTCTCCCGTTCTTTCCTTTAAATATGTATTTTCTCCTTCAATATTGTATGCGGTCTTTGCTCAGTTGTCCTGTGAGAAGGTTACTTGCAGCAAACTCTAATTTTGTGATCCAGTATCTTACTCTTGTTGAATCGTTGTTGTTGCAATATTTGACTTTCCGCTCAATTTTGAATTCTGACATTGGATTAACAAAACCACTAAAAATTCTAAGGAACCAACTTCTTAATTTTGCCGTTACAAATGACTGCTTCTTAGTTGTTAGTTCTCTGTTAGTTAATAAAGGCATAAATTGTGTCTTAAAAATAATTAAAGACATGACATATGGTTCAACTTGTTTCACATCTAATTAATGCACCCAAATAAGAATACTCGGGATCTTTCAGAACTTCAATATTATTTACATCACTAGCTCTCTTGCTCTCTCTCTCTCGCTCTCGCTCTCTCTCTCTCTCTCTCTCTCTCTCTCTCTCTCTCCTCCTCTCTTCTCCTCTCTCTCCCTTTCTATTTCTTTTCCCTTTCTTTCTATTTATATCTCTCCCCTTCACTCTCTGTCTCAAGAATTTTATGTTTTGGAAATACGTAGGTGTAAATGAAGAATTTGATACTACAGAATTTGGTCTTTACATTATGCTCACAAACATCATGTTACTTTACAATAGTTCATAGTGCTTTTAAATAACAAACTAATGTTGAGATATGGAGGTATTACATTGTTTTGTGAATCTCTGACATATTGTTTTGTTGCCTTCATCATGCACATCACCAGATCACTTCTCCTAGTGTCATATTCCTGATAGGATGATGACAGCTACGTATCTTCGAACTTATCCGGAAACTGGGGAAACTGCTCTAAGTCTGAGTGTTGTTTCTAGGTATAGGTTTTTTATTTCCAATTTATTGTTTTCCTTGATATATGCATAGCTCAGTTACATTAACTCAACATATGTATGTTGACTTACTAACTAAACTAAAATTAATCTTACAACTAGCGTTGCGGTCGAGGAAACCTAATAGTCACCTCTAATCAGGGTTCATTTCGGAAAATTGTTGTAGGAATATATGGAAATGGTACTTATTTTTGATTCTTGTGGAATTGGAGATGGGGTTTCTGGCTAGGTTGAATCCGGTTAAATTTGTTATCTGCATTAGGTTGGAGTAGAATTGGGTGGATGAGTATAGAATGTGCTGGGTTATGGGTTGAAGATTGAATTCTTTATGAAGCTGTGCATTAGATATGAATCATGGTGCGTTGTTAATTGTCCTTAGGAACTGATTTTGGATAATTTGGATTTTGTTAATTTTTATTCGGTTTAGGAACAGGGATAATAACTGCATGTTTCCAGGTAAAAAGGAAGTGACTTATTCTAAAACAAGAATTGTATATGTTATTTATATGAGCTATTGCTGGTGGGGGTAGCTTTTTTAATATCAAATTATTTATTTTATAGTGACCTGGTGAAGGTGTAGAGTAGCGACAAACGTCTTCTACCTAGGAAACGTCTCTGGCCTCAACCTTGGAAAGGAACTTCCGACAAGGAATACTATTGTACTCATTGAGAACATGGGGCACGGAAACTGCTGCAATTTACAAACAAAATATAAGATTATTGGTTAATCAATCGCCAACTCTTATGGTTGTGTTTTTAGACTTTGTTTTCTTAACACCCCACGTGACTTCGTTCTATAGCACAAAGAGTGAAATGAATCAATTATGAGACTTCAACACAAAGAAACTTACTAAATTCACTCGCTGTGCTCTACATAGTAATTATGTAAATAAGACGTATATAGTCCGTCGACTGACTGGTCACCTATTTATTTGAAAAAAAAACGCTTTAAAGCAGTGTAATTTTATTATTGCAACTAGCTGAACCCCTACGATTGTATCGCACAAAAGGAAGAACTGATGAAAAGTTAGAATAGAAAAGTGGAACATACGCTCCAGAATGAAAATCAAAAACCTCATAGCGTTTTTTCGTGTCGTTTGGTGATTATTTTCTAAAACCAATGAAATGGAGGGTGTTTACAAATGTAACAATACAATCACTATTCACTGTAAACATAGAGTAAAACACATTTCAGAAAATGTAATATAAATGTTTTATATTTACCAATATATGTACTTTTACGTTGCAGTAGACTACAGTAGAGAATTTTGGTTTCCAATTTAAACACATAACGGATCACATTTTAATTAGAAATACGGATTTTTTGTAAAGAGACACACACGTCATACGATTACTGGACATTCACGGTTATATACACTCAAGAATCTTTGGGTTTAAAAACACACAATCTTGGAACTCAAAAAGGTCTTGGACAACTACAACCTCCTCACAAGTTTTATATTGCAAGATCAAAAGCAACACGCATAACGAAACGGCCGACATAATAATAGTATATTAGCGTAATTCTATTACTTTGAAGATGTTATTAAAATTTAATGTTTATGAAAATGAAGCACAGCAACCACCAATCAATTCAATTGAAGTTCAGATGAGATAATTGGTCATCTTTGTTACAGTCCGTTTACGATGACTTTGTCGTCAATAGGTCAAACGCCGTCTATCACAAAACTCTGTCCATGTTGAATCTGCCTTCGGAACCGCCTCAAGCCACTCGCCTTCGTCTGATGGTCACGGGGTTCAACGACCGGTCGATCATACGGAATTTCAGTTGACGAGACAAGTGCGGATTCGTGATCGGATTTCTGTTTCCCATGCCTCTCACTCTCCCACAGCGACATCATTTATCCTTTCCGCTCCTTATCACGAACATTCATCCATCTCATCCATTCAAAGCACCGACGAACAATAGAAATCCGAATAAGCGACATTGTGTTAGTGACAACGCCAGTAGGCTACATCCGCAAATAAAGACCAAGGCAACATATTCTTTTGGCTCAACTTTAAAACAAAATGATCTCAACAACATTCCCCAATGCAAATTTCACGTCACAGCCTTCGCCTTACAGTTACTCCGCTTGCACAAGTATTCTTCTGACAAACAGCTAAAGCGAATGTTGCACGTTCTAAGGTTTGCTAAGCTAGTTAGCTTAGCAAAACAATTGCCAGATTAAAATATTCAAATTGACTAATTTGACCAGTGCATTTTCAAGTTGACAGCAAGACTTCCGATTAACGTATACCATTCTTGAGTGCCGCCAACGCAAAATGTGCAACCCATTTTCGTCCCAAATTTATGTTTCTTCTTTTATTTATTTACTGAAGATCTCTTTTCAACTTTTAAGGTCATATAACGACCACTGCAAGTAGCATGGTTGATAACGGTAACTGTACACGGACACACCCAAATATCCTTGCTCCGGGCGGGATTCGAACCCACGAAGCAGCTATGGCTCTTCAGCCTTAGAGGCCTCGGCTATCCAGGCCGGCGAGTGTTTTGTCTTGATTCACTTCCCTGGCGCAATTATTGGGCCTACAGTTTTTCCACTTGCTTGAATGCGCGCCTCCCGCACGCGCTGGCTCCCCGCGCGCGCGCCCCCGCACCCGCCCACGCACGAGCCGCGTGCTCCGCGAGCGAGCGGGCGTGCGGGGGCGTGACGGGCGGGCTCCTGCTGTGCGCAGCACCGAGCGGCGGCGGGGCGATGACGCGGCTGGCGGCGTGGTGGCTGCCGCTGCTGCTGCTGGCGGGGGCGGCGGCGGCGCCGGGCGACGACGCCGAGGGCGGCGCCGACCCTCGCGCACTACCGCGCGCCGTCCGCCGACCTGGCCTTCCTGGCGCCGCCCAGGGACTTCGCCGGTGAGTGGTCGCCTCGCGACGGCGGTGGTGTAGCGGTTAGCGTAGCGAACTGCTGTACCCAAGTTGGCGGGTTCAAACTCAATCGAAGCCGTGGATTTGTAAGGGCGAAAAAATCCTTCGTACGCCTTTCTTCGGAGGGGAACTAAAGCCTGCTGTCCCATGTTAGTACATTTACTGCACGTAAAAGATCCTCAAGCCTAAATGAAGCCTCTGAGCTAAATTCAAATTGCATGTTTCGTAGACGAAATTTGCGTGGTCAGACGGAAGAGCAGGCCTCATGGCCTGAGTCTCGCCACGTAAAATAAGGCAAATTCAATTCAATTCACCTCGCCTTCCGAACGACAAATCATTAGCGCTATCAATGTAGCAACATACCATTTTTTCTGATTTTTGGTATTTTAAGTTTATAGACAATTAATTAGGAGTCAAAATCAAAACAAGGAGAAAACAACACAGGAATACTCATCAGGTACGTTAGAATCGGTAGATAAGAAACAAATTGGTATAAGAAAGAAAATAAAGTATATCAATGATAAAAAATGAGTGTACACCTGTAAATACCATTTATTTATAAAATACTATTATTACCATATATTATAATATAACATTATTATATAAATTATTATTTATAAAATACCATTTATTGCAACATAACATTCAAAGCGGACACTGTTAGCCAAATTGCTTAACCACGCTCCGAGAAGTCACGGAAGTTAAACAACTCGAGGCACCAACTACTCCTAGATGGATGACCTTCTGGGAAACCTAGTTACTAACGGCGTCCAGCCCCTGGCCGAAGGAATGAAAGGCAACAACTGATTGCTACATTAGGAGAAAACACGAAATTTATCGAAAACACGAAATAAATATTATATATATATATATATATATATATATATATATATATATATATATATATATATATATATATTACTTCATATCACAAGTCCTACAGGCTTCGTGCTCCATACAGTATACACGCTCAGTGCTCTAATATTCACTAAGACACGGAAAAGATGGCTAAGACACTTGTTGCAAAAAAGACCCAACGGAATTTTTTAAAAATAATAATAATAAATGATAAATACTACAAAATAATTGGGAATTATTTCAAAATAATAAACTTCATAAAAATTGTTTGAAATTATTTTTGAATATCACCACACCTCGGTAATAACATGCGGCCACAGCAAAACATTTCAAAAAAGCGTCATGGATGTAAAATGCATCAATAGTTAGTCTTCAAAAGAACGAGACAAACGGGAACTCCTTTCAAATAATGACATTTTGACATTTGCGCTGCACTGCTGCTTGGGGAAGCCGATATCGGGCAGCCTTCCACGATTACGGAGCCAATGGAGATTCAAATTAACGATGGGACAGGTGTGAATGGGTTGCCAGAAGGGAAGTGATTGCATAGAAAAAAATCGTCGTAATTATTATGGAGATTTCAATTGAATTGGATAAATCCAGCAGAGAGCGCTCCGAATTAACTCTCTCCCTCTATGAAATGGCTCTTTGTTCGGCGCCAGCTTATTACAGGGAGCGACCGAGTGGGCGAAGGAGCGAGAACGACTGCTGCCTTCCGGAGATTGAAAGGCCCAGAGCGCAGAAAATGTACAAGAACTCGTGAAGTTCTATTACGACGCATGCGGCAACTAAAATTTAATGAAATGCCAGGCCCTTTTTCCTCTAAAAGATTTTTAATTTTAGTGCATGAAATACTGTTCTTAAGAAAATAATATCTAGGGCAAGTTGAACTTATTTCGACTGGCCGTGCAGCTCTGTTATAAGTGGCATTTCAAAAGTGCCTTAATGGAATTCGAGTCATGATAAACGATTATCTCCTCTTGTCACTGCAAGATAAATTCTAAATGACTTTGTAAAGTGATATAATTGAGCGCTTTGGCAAGTTACTATTACACAAATTAAAGTAAAGGCTGTACGATCTACAAAAAAATACATTTGTATTCAATTTCTAGAGTCACTTTAGTTCCAATGATATGAATTTAGTTCCAATTTCTTTTTTAGTTCTTTCCAATATCGTTTTTAGTTCCAATGATACTTGTTTCTTCAGAGAATCATAAATTGTAACTTTTTTCCTTTTTCCAATGAAATAAAATTAATTGTGAACGACTTCAAGAAAAAAATATCACACTTATACGATGGCACACGCGCCTTTAGCCATGCAATATTAATGATGTGTTCCATTTAATATGAAAGATCATACAGTCATTTCTGAATTTCCAATTATAATAAATTATTGAGAAAAATACATACAGTAACAAATAATTTGTGAGTAATCACCAATCATTTTTCAGCAAATGTATATGTCTTTTTCGCTGTTCAATTTTCCGGTATGAGCATTTTTCCGTAGTTCATCAATAATATTATTTTCAGGTACTGAACCTTCTCCCTGGAGGTTTGTTTTCTTCGGAGAGACTAATTAAATAGACATGAGTCACAAAAAAACTCGTACAATGAGTCACACATCTTACCATATGAAATGGTTTTGTGACATACCCACATTTACAGAAATTACGACTTTAAGGCCACGCACGTCTAGAGATAATCCATTTAAAATTACATTACATCTAAAATGGACATATAAGTTTCACTTATATGTGTGCTTATAATAAATAACCGCACACGTTTGCAGCGTATATTTTCATGTGACTTCTGTTATAGATGCTTGTGTAAAAATTAAATAGGGAAGAAATTAGGGCTATATTAAAAATTATATATCAACTATTCGTCATATTCATTGCCATCAAAATAAGTTAGTTTTCTTTGCAGTCCTTTTGTCCTACTTAACTGCGATATTTATTGTATGAAATAGTTTTACTGTTGCCGATGAAATTATTAATACATAATTTTTCATCGTTGTCAGTTTTTAATGAATAAAAATATTGCATATTAACTATTCGTGAAAACCTGAGAGAATACGAAACAATTATAATTCTACTTGGCTGCGCGCATGCCATTGTCAGCCATATTGAGTAGCTAATACATGGTCGACAACATTCAAAGTGACATTTCACACTCTTCAATTCCAGGAAGCTTCGAATCCATCATGCTCATTTCGAATTGGTCTGACTTATTTTCATGAATAAAATTCAGGTGTTTTCTCTCAGTAGTCTGATCGTGGAATATGAAGAAAATGTTATTGCTTAAAGTGAACAAATGTGTTCTGCAAACAGATCAAAGTGTATTCCTGAAGTAAGAGACCAGTTCACTTATTGTCGAGAGACCTGATGTGCCCTGATAAGCCCTGTGATGAGAGTCCCAATTGTGCCACTGATGAAGAGCGATATATTAAGAAAAAGTATGGGAAGACGAAAGGAAATACTATTTTGCCACACATGTTTTCTTTTTTGTCATTACAAGTGACCACAGCAATATCATATTAAACATATAATTGATCATCAGTATCTTTAACGTTTTCTATAACTTACTACCTATAATCATATCTTCGAGATGATGAATTATATTAACACTAAAAAATGGAAGATGCAGCTTTAGGGAACGGTTTCAGTTGATTGGTAATTAATAGTGGGAGAGAAATAATGCGCGGCACAATTTCTTCACATACAAAACTAATGGTTTATTCACATATTGTGCGAGGAAAGTAACGAACTGAAAAGGAAAAGTTAATAATAATCCGTGCCTGCGTTCCCCTTGCTAGTTCATTGTGGCAGGGGTTCGTGGAGTATTCGTTTGGAAGTTCGATTGTGTGTAGACGTCGTCCAATTTAAAGACAATTACACCTGTCATAGTGCCTGCAGGTAAGAAAAGGAAACGATTTCTCTTGCAGGGGAAGCGAAGTGACTTTTTCGTTAAAGACAGGATACTTGAAAGAAGCCTCTTTCCAATGGTGTTTTCCAGAATCGTCTAATAATGTGATACAACTTTTGCAAAGATGAATATACTTCTTAAATGGTTCTCTACTGACCACTTTTACATAAGTATTTACCATTGTATTCCTGCTGAAAAGAATGTGTAAAATTGCATTTATTATCGTCCAATTGCTGTGCATACCAATTGCATTTGGCGAATTCAGGTTCGCTAATAGCTTTCCGTTGAACAAACAGGATATAACACTTGGTGCAGCAGAGATTTGATTTCGCTGTTGAAGTAGCACGTAGACTCGATCAAGCATCATCAATATTTGCATTTATAGACAGAAAAAACGTTTATAAATGCATGGAGAAAATTCAAAAGAAATAATTTATTATGTGAGAATAGTTTGGAATTGTAGAATTCACTATTAACTCGTTTTGTACGGAAATCGACTCTCAATGTTAACTGTAGTAGATTTTGAGATTAATAATAATAATAATAATAATAATAATAATAATAATAATAATAATAATAATAATAATAATAATTCAATCATTTACATTTTCACTGCTCAAAAATTGAATGAAAAATTCATTTAAATTCATTGAATACTGAAATTTAATGGCATATGTCAAAAATTCGACGAAAAATCCGCCCTAATCGAGTTTTGACTGCAATTGCATGAAATAAAAAGCGTGATCCGGACGCGAGCGAGAATCGCAAGCGCTCGCTCGCAGGATCTGCTCTCGCCAGATGAGCCGCCGCAGCCATTCGGGCTTCATCGGCCAGCGAAAAGTGCGATCGACTGACAATCCAGAACCAATTTGCGCCACCGCCGGCGGCGAGAGAGAGAGAGAGAGAGGGAGGGAGAGAGAGAGAGGGAGGGAGAGGCGTGGCCAATCAACGCGTGCCCGCCGAGCACCGCTTCGCAATGGAGGCGCCCCGCCACGGGCTACGGCCAGGACGGGGACAGGGGACGAAGAAAACGACGACGGCAAGAGAACGAGGCTTCGAGGGACATCGTGGCTGCGACTTCCGCACGAAATCGCACTGCGCGGAGGAGTTTCTTTTGCAACCCCGTAGTTTGTAACCCAACGCTTCACATCAACATACGTTCCTCAAATGAATGCATGAGAAATAGTATGTTTTTGAAATTTTTGTTTTTCGATATTTATGTAATCGAGTTTTAATCTTTATCGCGGCGGTACAGATATATGCCTGTGCACATAAAAATTACATGGCTCAAACATTGTTATTAAATGTCAAGAGATATAAAAAATACTTATTAATAAAGTTTATAATAAAGTTTTCGGCTGGTTAGCGCAGTGTCAGAATTGCCGCTGACTCTTCAGCGACTCTGGCCGGGGTTGGAGTCCCAACGGTGGCAGATCTATCAACTTAAGCCCTATGCCTACGCCAAATTCAGCCGCTTTCTGGGGGAGAATTCTAGCGGTCGACTGCTCTGATAGATTGTTTTCCATGGTTTCTACAATCAGTATCAGGCGAATGCCGGAGTAGTACCCTAACAAACGGGCCACAGACCGCTCGTGATCTTTCCTTCCTCTTCATTGTCCTAGCGTCACCCTTTACACACACACACACACTCACATTCACTACACTACCACTGTTGGGGGACCAGTCGGGGGCTTAGAGCATGTCCCGTCTTGGGCGGTGCCCCGCTGTAAGAAAAATCTGGAGGGGAAAATCCCTTGCAAGCAAACATGAAGGTCGGTGCCGGGTCTCACCACTCAGCCGGAGGGAACACCGGCGACTCTCAGGATGAAAATTCTCTACACGAATGGGATTAATGACCTTAGAAGATGACGTGCCGGAAACATTAATCAATCAAAGTACCAAGATGTGGATTACGGAAGTTTGTATAAAGTGATTAACCTCCAGCCTATTTGGGTTGTTTAAGGTCACTAGTTGCAAACGAATGACGCAGTAGGATAAACAAGTGGGAGAGTCCCTGGCCGCTCCGCAAGATGTAGGACGGAAACACTATCGGAGAATAAGTGGGAGCACTATCGAAACGGAACTAGACGAGAGCCGCGCCGGAGGCGACCTGCAGAGGGCGGAAGCGAGGGCGGGTGGCTGGGGAGGAGCGGCGGCCGGGGGGGCGTTCCGGGGGGCGGGGGCGCCTCCGCACGGCCAGCGGCGGTGGGGGAGGGGGAGCAGCGAGAGGAGCAAGGCTGGTGATGCCGACGCGGAGACGAGCACAGGAACAGCCCCAGGAAAGAAAGGCTGGCGGCAGACGAAATGACGTCATCGCCTAGCAGCTACCTCTACGCCGACCTGCTCGTCCGAAAGAGCCGACACACGGAAACCGTAAAGCAACGAGGTAGAAACTGAATAGAGGATTTGGCCATGCCATTGCTGCTTTATGGAAGCGAGAGCTTGACGTTAGCATTAGATCGGCTGCGGAGAATTGAATCTGCAGAAATGAGATGTCATCGTTTTGTGACAGGATATTCGCTATTAGAACACAAAAGAAGTATAGATATCAGGGAAGAATTAAATATTGAGTCAGTTATAGATATCATAAAGAAAACTGGAAAGCTCATGTCCTGAGAATGCCAGAACATAGGATAAGTAACATTATTCTTCAATATGCACCAAGGAAATTAAGTGTTGGAGAGATAGCTTGAACGATTTCGACACGGAACAGATCAAGAGGTCTACTCCGGCTGTCGATGATGATAATGATGATGATGATGATGATTAGGTGAGATGAATGATATTGTGTCTAAGAAATGGCATGGTAGATATGTAATGTGGAAACGGATAGAAAAGAAGGTCGAGGAGGAGAAACGAGGAAAAGAGGTTAGGTGCGATGATGATGATGATGATGTTTGGCGAGATGAATGAGACTGTCCAAGAAATGGCACGGTAGATGTGGAATGTGGAAACGTGATAGAAAGAAAGGTCGAGGAGGAGAAACGAAGTGGCAGAATGGAATAGAGGGGCTGAGGGAGGCGGAGAGCGCAGAGTGCAGGAAGTGGGGTGGAAGGGCGTGAGTGAAGGCGGCGGGGTGGAAGAGGCGACGTGATGGCTTCTCCGAGGGCGACGACCCCTTTAAGCTCCTCCTCTCGACAGCTGAATGACGCTTCGTTGCGCTCGATTACTCGGTGAAAAGACAATGGCTACAATCGTGACGCTAGAATAAACCATTCCATTCATACTCGGGTCTGAAGCAAGAGATATACCAAGATAATTATTTATTTTGCAGTAAGTGTTCAATTTCTCGTCGAATAATCTTTCATGAAGAGAAACCCTCGTTATCAAACTAGAGTTCATTCAAACCAGACAAAATAGGTTCCATCCGTTCCCATTTCTGGTTATGTGACAATTTTGATAACATTTTTGAAAGTATGAGATAGTTTCATATACTTTCAAATTATGTGAAACTATCTCATAACGCGGGTGGTACAGATACCATCAATGTATTCACGATGCCGTAAATGTGTAAAATCAGCGAACGCAGAACTCACTGTTGCTAAACTCTCAACAGGAACTAAGAAAATGTCGAACTGTAGGAGTAGTCATTTGGTACATAGTGACGTACTAAATGACTACTAAATGAGTACTAAATGACGTAAGAGTTAGAAAATATTAAATTCTAAGCCAGAAAAAAACAAATTGGTGCATAATGATTCACGCATTAAACGATAATGAAACTTTTAAGTTTAATATAAAAAAAGCAATAGACATGTTTATTCTGAAATAAACAACATACAAACTTGTTTCGTTTAGCAGATTTATTTCCACAACATATACAAGAGTCTCATCGAGATAGAATATCTCAATAGAAATATAGATTCTGGTTCTCCAAGTCTACCACTTCCCCATTGACAAGCTGTAAAAATTATACCAAGCAGAGTAGAAAAGGAGGCTCTGTACTTAGTCTTTTCAAGATCAAACAGTGTAGGTATTTTGCGGTACAGCAACAAATATCTCTCACTCATCATTACATTCCACAGAACCATTATTTAAAATAATTAGTCCACGGATATTCTATTCATTAAATTTATAATTTAAAATTGACAAAGTAGATGTGTCTAATAAACATTATTACTTTCAGCTTCCATTTTTGAAAAAAATATTTTCTATTAGCTCAAGAGTGTTTGTATATACAAAGAGCATTATAATATCACTTTTGCGTTTTTAACATAGAAAATCAGTATTTAATGAAAACCGATCCTTCAGATCCGAAATTCAATACCTAAAAAGCGTTTTAAAATCTAACCTTTCCAATCAACTATATATATCTGAATTAAAAAAGCGATACGGAGCAATTTTTATGGTGTCCTTTATACGGAATGCATATTCCGTAAACAGATTGTTTCATATTACATATTGTTTCCTAAACATAACATTAAACAAGTATTTTTAAAACCTCTGAAAAAATAGAAAAAATGTACTACATTTGACATCAGTTATTTACGTGAGTGGTACGGAAAGTGAGTCTTTGGTCTACGAATGAATTGTTAAAGTGAGTATCTAAAGAAAATTTCGTAAGAGTTGCATACATTGTTTTTAGTACAAAGTCTCTTTGGAATATGCGAGGCAGCAGCCATGTTGAGTAATGTCACACCAAAGTTTTGTTTACTTTGCGGTTCCCTGTTTTCAATATTGTTGGTAATGTGTACTTTGTGCGACAAATTTTACTTTCATGTCTCGAGAGACTAAATATAAAGATATTAAAAAACGTGCTTCTCGATTGTATCGAATGCCATCTCAAAAATATGTTTGTTGCTACCGTTACTCCTTAGTAACTTGATATGAGTATATTATTTTCTTTTTTTACTAATGTTATTGTCTGTTATTGTCATCGATACGGAGCTCGATACAATCGAGAGGATTGTGGATACAAGAGTTCTAACGATCTGGGGCATGAAAAAGGCTTCGGGCCAAAGGCCCTCGGAAATTAGTCCGCCTCTCGATCGTTAGAACCCTTAAAACGCGCTTGGTGCCTAAAGAAATATCTTATTTATTTATTTATTTTACGTAAAAAAAACAGTTAAAAACTGCGTATGACGTGCTATGGGGAAAAGTGAATTGTGTGCACATTTTCAAAATTCTGTGATCCCTACACTAAGTCATATACTACCTTAATTTTGGAAGAAAAAAAGAGCTCCCATGTAATCAAATCTATTTTCAATAATTTTTGGCTCTTATCCATGTTGTCCTTCGGAATAATACTTCCTGCCGCGACAACAAGGAAACGATAATTTGAATAATTGTATTTCCCACTGAATTCTAGACGACGCGCACAGAAAATGAAGTTACATTTATGTTCAGAAGCAAAACAAAGGGGCCATCTCAGCATTTGCTCAATGGATCAGAAACTGGACGAAAAACCTGATCGAGATGGGGGTCATTGACCCGGAGGCTGCAATACAATACTTGTTACAGGTTGTTTATACACAATTATACTGTCCAAATGGTAAATAATGCATTATGTATCATTGTTAAAATTAATGTGATGCTCAGTATAGTCTCTAATTGTATATTTTCTCGAGAGGCCATTGCTTGGTGTGAAAAGTCGTTGCGAGCGCTCCTGTGGCCTGCAGGTGACGGCCAGCCCGAGAACATCGGCTACGGCTACCAGAAGTCGGCGGCGGCGGCGGGCGGCGGCGGGGCGGAGGCGCCGGGCGGCGGGCGCGCGCTCGAGCGCCTGCTGCTCGAGTACCTGGAGGCGGGCGGCGGCGCGGGCGGCCGCTCTCGAGGCGGGCGCCCTTCCGGCCTTCGACGCAGAGAAGCGCGACCGACCGCTCGAGTTGGCGCGCGAGCTCGAGGCCGAGCAGGAGGCCGAGGTGAGCGCTCGCGCGGGCTCGCGAACCGACAGGACGGTTTGTTTCACCATATTGTGCCTTAGAAAAGAGGAACTGAGGGGCGTGAAATCAGACAGTCCTTCGCCATATTCTGACAAGAATGCAGTTATTTCGATCTATAATGCCCCCATTAGTTCATAAAGCCATCTGTGTCATGCCCCCATTAGTTCATAAAGCCATCCCGGTGTCTGTAAAGAAATATTAATATTTGACAGCAAATAGCTGTAATTCAGTAAAGTTTGTAGCAAATCCCTTATCGTTTAAGTCGGGTGATCAGATACTCTTTGCCTTGTGACTTCATTTTAGTCTGAATCTGCATCAGACTATTGGCTCCCTAGCTTGCCTAATTAATTGAAGAAAGATTTCGATTCAGAAAGTTTTTGTGCGGGTGCATTTTTAATATGGGTGTGAGAGAAATACTCAATAACCCTCCACTGCTTGATTCTTGAAAACTAAAGCTGTACTTTATAGAGTGAGATTGTAGGAGATGATTTATCAATCTGCACTACTAAAAAGTAATTTTGTAAGCTGCTTTACTCTTGTGTTTTAGTGCCATATTTTCTATAAGTTGCTGGGCACCGCCCCAGCTAGGACAAGCCCTAAGCGCCCGACCGGTCTCTCGGAATATGTGGTAGTGTAGTGCATGTTAGTGCAAGTGTGTGTGTAAGGGGAGAGGATAGGACAAGGAAGAGAAAGGACAGATCGCGCGCGGTCCGTAGCCCGTTTGGTAGGGTACTGCTCCGGCATTCGCCTAGTGTAGATCGGAGAAACCACGGAAAACTACCGATCAGAGGAGCCAGCCTCTAGAATTCTCCTCCAGGCAGCGACTGAATTCGACCTACCTGAAAAGCTAGTGTCGAAAATCCTGTCGCCGTCGGGACTCGAATCTAGGACCTCCCGGTCAGAGGCGCTGCAGTGACTTGGGTTGTAGGGCTAGACTAACAATTCTCCACCCTCTAGAGTATTCCTTCCCCGTCTAAAAGCTGGTCTTTCGTTGTTGCGCAGCAGGCCCTGGTGGAAAGGCAGCGCGAGGAAGCGGAGGAGGAGGAGCACGAGCGAGAGGAGGAGGAAGAGGAGGAGGAACGGAGGCAGCGCGAGGAGGAGGAGGAGCGCGAGGACGAGTACCTGGACCTGCTGCAGGGCCTTTGGCGCAAGTACCGCCAGGCCAACCCCGACGTGCGCCGCATTGAGGACCTGAGCCCCGAGGACCTGCAGGAGCTGCTCGCGGGGATAGGTGAGTGCGCCATCGCCGGCCGGCTCGAGCAACATTCACTTGCGTGCCTTCCACTCAGTTCCCAACCGAAAAACGACGGGAGCTACTAAGACGGATGCTTTTATGGTTTCAATACAGAACATAATACGCTTCAATTTAATATTAAAGTAAATCATTTCGTTCTTCGTCCAGCGAAATCCACTAATTGGTTTAAAAGTTATGAGAAAATGTGGGAAGAGATTCGCAAAGTCCACCAGAAACATAATTTTCCTTCTCGTCTATCCTAATGCCTACCCAAGAAAAATTCGCTGCCAATAAGAACAGTATTCTTTTATAAAAATACTAAGTTCCAGTATTTTGAAAAGCATTAATATTTTAATTTGACTACAGCTGTTTTTAATTAATAATTATTATACTGTATGAAATACTGTTTACGCAACTTTCCGAAAAACTTCCAAATTAGTCTCTTGCGAATGCTTATATTTTATTCATTTGTAAATAACTGCAATTGATAGAATTCACTCACAGATACCAAAAGTAGATCGCAAAGAATATGTATGAGAAATATTCTACCCAATCTCCTACGTTTTTACTTTCTAATTGTCAAAAAACGCTAATTAGTGCATGAATCACACCTACGTGCAGTGTTATGCCCGAGTGGCATTAATTTCTTTAAATAACAAGCTGCTCTGTAACACTAATACTAGAAAGTTGACAGAACAACACACAATGCATTCAAGTCATGAGTAAATTTGTTTAAAATAGTTACGCATTTAATAGTCTTATTATAAATTACCATGCAGTCGACGAAAGTACCCATAAAGACGTTAACAAATCTGTTCATTTGATTTATAAAGGAGATTAATTTTCAATCGTGCTTTGCGGTTATACATGTTTACACTATTTGTATCATAACTTGAGAAGCACTTTCAGCGCAAATAAGAACAATTTCTTTTGTACAATGGAAATTTCTTTGCATAAATACTTAAAAACACGTAGCAGGTTGGTGTAATATCTTTAGCATAACATCATCTCAATTTGGTTGCGTAAAATCATAAACATGGTACTATTTTCAAATTAATATATTTCACAGCGCCGAAACAGCTACGCAGTTATAAAGGCACGGGAATAACATGGACATAAAATATACCAAAAAAAAACAACGAGATGTAAAATCAAAATAAACTGTCATTATAGATGATATAGTTTGGAAGTCATACATCCTTCCTCATCATCTTTACTTTCAATTATAACATACCCGACATAATTTTATAGTAATTGAAAACCATCTATAACTATTGGACGTGCACGATTGAAATCATGACTGTGGCCAGTATTTTTTTTTCACGCGTCGAGGTTTGGTGTAATTCCAAAATTCATTTCGTTTGTCACACGATGCTACGCAGATCGGACGGCCTTACGAAAACTACGCACGATTTTAGTAACATTTTTTAAATGCAAAGGGCTCGAATTAAAGATACACTATTTACGAGATTCGAATCTATTTTTGAAAATTTAATTAATTAATTAAATTATTAAGGTGCCGAAATTATTAAGGATTAAATCTTATAGGTTCCAAATATTTTAGCTGTTTTTTGCATTACGTAATACAATTTACAACATATTACTCTACATATATTAGAATTAGTTAAAAATCTACTGAATTTACTATTTTGAAGTTTTTCAAAATACTATATTGCAATTGATTAATATCTCGGAAGATTTCATAGACAAAAAAAATAATCCGATAAGTGTATAAGGCCAGATTTTTGTAACCAGTTAAATCTCGATGATTCACAACAGTAAATTGACACATCATAAACTTCATTTTTAAGGAGGAATGAAATTCGAAAAAACAAGTAAGAAAAAGTAATGTCTTTATTAATTACGAGGCTCAGGCTATAGGGCCTGCTCTTCCGCCTAATTCATCATCTCTTCAGTTCGAAGAATTTTGCCCTTGTTCAATTTCAAAGTAGATTGAGCGTGTACGAGAACGAATTGAGAAGGTCTTTGCGACACTTAACCATTTGAAATTCAACAGTGAATTAGTTATGCCTTCAGAGCTTCCTATATTCCCGTCTTGGACTTGGGCTGAATTCCAACGTAGCGATGTGGTCTGTAGAGGTCAGATCGCTCCTGCCACAGCTGGGACCGGGTTTCAATTCCCAGTCAATCCACGTGGAATGAGCGGTGTATGTGAAGCGGGTTCACGGCGAGTTTTCTCTTTCCTCTCTCTCTCTCTCATCGTTTCATCATAATTTACATCCCGTCTTCATCACCTCACACCCATTAAATCATCCATCCATTGACCATCGATCCCCTGACGGTAACAACCTTGGCATGTTCCCAGCGGACGCCGACCTGGACGAGCAGCTCATCCCGCACGACGGCCCGGACAAGCGGCAGTACGGCGGCTTCGACTACTTCAACAACGCGGGCGCGCTGGGCGGGTGGCAGGCCGGCGGCATGTACCGCAAGCGCAGCAAGCAGCGCCTGGAGCAGCCGGGCGCGGGGGCGGGACCGGGCGCGGGTTCCTGACGGCGGCGCAGCGCGAGGCGCTGGAGGCGCTGGCGGACGACGACGACGCGGAGACCGGCGGCGAGCGCGACGAGGACGTGGCGCGCCTCGCGGCCGCCGCCGCAGCCGCCGCCGCCGCCGCGCCAGTCGGTGAGCAACGCAAGGGCGGGGGCCCCACCAAGTCTCCTATTGAAATGATTGAAGGCGTTGTCATTGTCAACAATAGTTGTTGACGATTGTTGACAATGACAACGGCCCAAAATTTTACATGATAGCTAGGCGAATTCAACCATTGTCTGGAGGAGAATTCGAGCGACTGCTAGGTTCGAGTCCTGACGGCGGCAGGATTTTCGACACTAGCTTTTCACCTAGGTCCAATTCAGTCGCTGTCTAGAGGAGAATTCTAGCGGCCGGCTGCTCTGATCGGTAGTTTTCCGTGGTTTCTCCGATCAACACCAGGCGAATGCCGGAGCAGTACCCTACCAAACGGGCCACGGACCGCGCGCGATCTGTCCTTCCTCTTCCTTGTCCTATCCTCTCCTATTACACACATACTTACTCTAACATTCAGTACACTGGCTCATATACCGGGAGACCGGTCGGGAGCTTAGAGCTTGTCCCGGGTGGGGCGGTCCCCCGCTGGTGGGAGAGTCCTGGTTAGAGGAAAACCCCACGAGCCGACGGTAGGTCGGCGCCGGATCTCGCCATCCAGCAGGGAATGATCACCGCGCATATCTCGAGAAAAAACATGCACTACACTAACGGGACTAATGACCAAAGCAGTTGACGTGCCCGGAAACACGAAAAAATCAAATAAAATCAAATCAATCGAGCGACTAGTTGCTCTGATCACCACCAGGAGAATGCAGGTGCAGTATATAAATGACTGATACTTCCGTGATCGTCACCGCAAGCGTGGTGGATGTTTTATGCCGGGACGTTGTGCCTAGGACAAGAAAGCGAGGAAGAGGAAGGAAAGATCGCGCACAGTACGTGGCCTGTTACTGCTCCGACATTCTCTTTTTTTAATCAGAGAAAAGAAAAACTACGGCCAGAGCAGTCGACTGCTAGAAGTCTCCTCTGCACAATGGCTGAATTCGACCTACCTACTTCGTAGCTATCGTCGCAAATCCGCCAATATCGGGGCTCGATCATAGAGCCTGCTGGTCAGATTCTCTGCAGAGATATCGGCAATTATGGTTCTGAGCTACCTGAGCCGGTGCAGTGTTGATATGAAAGAGTGACTTTGCTTAAGTTTCCACTCCCGATCATTGTGAATGATCCGTCTTTATTTATGTTAAAAGTACATGTTTACCGCTGCTCGTCTACGATAATGTTTCATTGTGCATGACCTCAAAGGCGGATCACGGGCGCAACCCATACTCTTTATGTTAAAAACTCTTTATGTAAGGAAAAAATGTATGGTGAAATATGTATAAACGTGTACTTTCCGTAGCTCAAGTTTCATAACTACCTATAGTGGCGCTACTAACGTTCAAACTATTTGGCCCGTGAAAAAATCAATTTAAACGATCTGTGAAGCCTGGCAACCTCGTCTGCAATTTTGAACTAAATAATTTTCTGAGAAAAAAAGAAAGTATTTTTCTGTGTCGATTTTTAAAGTGCAGGATATTAAGAGTAGTTTGGTCCAATAAAAATCAATTCAGGAAAATAACATGGTTCACTCGATTGACATTTAAATCATGACGATTAAAGGGAATTGAAAATGCGCAACTCGTTTCCGGCAGGTTTTTTCCCTACACCATTGCCAACAGAATAATGGAAATTTGTAGGAAACTTTTCGTACTTCCAAATTATGTATTTGAAGTATCCGCTCTAGCGAAATGACAGCGATGAGGTATAGAGAAGGTACTAGTAAAAAGAAAGTACTTGGGCAATGATAAATATTTTGTGAAATAACATTAATGATTCTTGGCAAGAATTTGCCATTGATATTCAAATTTTGATTCATGATTTGAAAACAATTGCGTCTTCCAGGCTTACTCAGCTAAATTCATTCGGGTTGGATTCGAGTCTACTTCGAGCGAGAGAGCTTGGCAAGTATTTGGTAAATATTTGCATGCATGAGAGATTGAAATGTGCTTTCCGTTTACTTTTAATTACATTTCGTTTTATATGAACAGAGATGTGAATTAGCTTAATTTAAAATTTCCACTACAAATGTCTTCACATAACATTTCTCGATGTAATCAATTTGTGTCCCTTAAGTAATTCGAACACAATAAATGTAATTACGAATATGACTTGTTAATTAAATCTTTCTAATGGAAGTGATGCGACAATTTTCATTGAGGCACGGAAGTTTACGTAGGTGTACATTTACTCAGGACAATCCGAAATAATTCATTTGCGCAAGCCTGACGTGATCGCAGTAGAACAAAATGAAATGTTTGTGAATTGTAAAATGAAAGTGCTTTTTGCCACATTGCACCGAACGTGGGGCCCAAGAACTTCATTATTGACACACGAAATAAAGGCGAAACAGAAGATTCAACATGAAAGTTGTAGAGAGGTCTGTCTTTCAACCCCTCGTTGAAAGACAGATTATTTAGAGATTATGATGAGTAATACTACTGTCGTTCCTAGTTTACTTTTCTCGCATTTTTGGAAGTGGTAGAAAAATTTGAGATCGCTTCCTCCCATCCCAGAGCGAGGAAGCGACAGAACAGCTTTCCGGAAGCCTGAAAGATATACATATTTCATCTATACCAACTAATTCTTTCTTTTAAACTTCATTAATGCAAATAAATTTAAATTGATGAGCAAGAAGTCTTGATTTCTGAAGCCAAAGTGTGCTTGTGCTGTGGTCATAAACTATGCCCAATCACGCAGGATAACGTGACTACGATTGTCAGTTGAGTTGCCAATTGACAACATTGTGAATATTTATTATTATTATTATTATTATTATTATTATCATTATTGTTGTTGTTGTTGTTATTATTATTATTTAGATACTAAAATTGTGTACTTTTTAATTTAATAGTTCAAATTGTTACATATTTATTGATTCATGATAAATTTTCTTCGAAAGCTTATGATTTAAACTATATTAATTATTCTCATTTGCATTAATCCGTGCAAAATTGATACAACTAATTATAATCTCATAATGACCGAATAAATGTAAGTGCCAATATGTAGGCACTTTCTCATCAACATCCGGTAGAGAATACGTCAAAAGAGGGTAAAAAAGGAAGTGTCTGTTCATGAATACATTGCATGACATGATATAGAGATGTTACTCTAAGAAGGGACCACTTGACAGATCTGGAAAGAAATTAACGTCATCGAGGGCGATGACATTACCAGAGATAGTTATTAAGTTATTATGGTAAACGAACGCTGACAAAGTGAGTGCATGGACGTAATAGGGTCCTTTCATACGTCGCTACTGTAGCGCGCTTTCGAACCTCGCAGCTGGTAGCAAAGTTCAAATGGAGGCCCTCTAACCTGCGGCGGGTTCGCCCTTCTGTGGCGTTCGGCGGCGGACTCCCGCTTCCAGCAGCGCGGAAGGGCGTACGCACCGCCGCCAGCAGAACTGCTTTAAATAGCACCTCGCACTATGCCACTGGTCACGGTGATTTACCGGCTGCATCCGTTTGTTCGTCGGCGAACCCTCCCCGCCGAATCCTCCCTTCCATGGATGGCAGTGTGTGGAGGTCCTTGCCGCTTATCGGAAGCGCGCGGCAATGGCGACGTGTGAAGGGGTCCATATTGCCAGCAGTGGCCAAGCAGTAGCGGCCAAAGCGGTCCCTTCTTATAGTAATCGCTCTATGATTTTGCAGCGGTTCGTCTAAAGGCGTTGTGCGTGTGACAGGCAGCGGCGGTCGGCGCCTGACGCCGGTGGAGTGGGAGCGCGCGGCGGCGGCGGAGGCGGCAGCGGAGGCGGCGGAGGACGCGTTCGGCGCGGGGGCGGGGCCGGCGGAGGAGTACCAGCGGCTGCGGCGGCGGCGGCGGGGGGCCCGTGCTGCGCAAGCGCACGCGCGTCGCCCCGCGCCAGCGCATCCTGTACGCGGCATCCCCGTGCGCAAGCGCTACCCGGTCACCAAGCGCCGTCCGACTTCCCCCCGCCGCTCCTCCGCGCCGCCCGGCGCGCCCCAGGACGAGCGACGACGCAAGAAGGACGCCGGCGCCGGCGCCGCCACCGACCCCAAGGTAGCCCCGCCCACTCACGCTCACGACCCACGGGAGGTTGGGAGGTTGGTCGATTGTTAGTCATTCCGGGAGCGTCAACTACTGAGGTCATTAGTCCAGGAAATGTAATGCATGCTTTTCTTCAGGAGGAGGAGGAGGAGGAGGTGATCTTCCTCCTCTGAATGGAGGTCCTAGGATTCGAGTCCCGACGGCGGCATGAATTTCGACTCTATGTCGAATTCAGCTGCTGTCTGGATGAGAGTCCCAGTGTGTGGCTGCTCTGATCGGTAGTTTTCCGTGGCTTCGCCGATCTGCACCAGGCGAATGCCGAAGCAGTATCCTAACAAACGGATCGTGGACATCGCGCGATCTTTACTTCCTCTTCTTTGTACTATCTTCGCTTCTTTGTTACACGCTCTTGCACATGCATGCACTACATTTCCACACATGCCGAGAGACCGTTCTGGAGCTTAGAGCTTGTCCTGGCTGGAGCGGTACGCGGCTGGTGGGAGATACCTGATTGAGGAAATCCCCGCTAGTCGACGTGTGGGTCAGCGTCGGATCCAACCATCCAGCAGACGAAGATCACTGGCGTCATCGGAGGAAAACACAAGCTCTACACTTACCGACCTTAGCTGTTGACACACCCGGAATCACTAATCAATCAATCAAAACGACCCACAGCCAGCACTCACACAATACGGCCACGCCGCGCTGGTTCGATTAAAAATGATTCATAAATCAATATCACTGCAGAAGGGGCTATAAATATATTTTGTCAATGATGTCAGTAATTACTTTTTAAGTGATATCGTTCCAGAGGGCAATCCCGAAGTACTGGAGGCGTAACCAATTACCCCAGCTTGAGATATGAAGAACACCCAACACACACAATCGACCAATTATATTCTGACCCCCCAACAATAATCTCCACGAAATATCACTTTGTCCAGAAACATTGGTTCATTTTTGACAACTTCCGAAGCAAATGTCGAACTTGATGGGGAACAGCGGTTTTGCAGATTAAAAACAGCTCAATCATTAGTCCCCACTTATCTCCTAGGCACCTGGCAATTTCAGTAAAATGATCTCCAAAGCACGTTTACATGTCTGCCATCGATAACGTATAATGAGAATTCATGTGGAGGTAGCATCGGCCACATTACAGATTCCAAAATGAATCAAAATAACACGAATATCATTTGGCTATGTAAACATCCTGTTATCACAGTAGCCACATGTAAGTAACAATCACTGCCTAGGAAATCTCGTTGTATATAGAAGCTTCGAAAAGATTGTGAGGAGATTTTTCATTTTTCAGTTCGATTAGAAATTTGCAATCAATGCTGGTGACCAAATTAATAGACCCGCATAAAATGGGCATTACATAAATTTCTGAGAACTTGCAGAAATTCTATTATCACACTGAAGTTCGCATTACAAGTAAATGACACTTTTTTCAGCAGTATCACATCAAAAGAAAACGTTTGAAGCGATCACTGGCGCTAATTCAAACTTTGAATGAGCCAAGCAGCCCCTCACCTACTGGTACGCCCGAAAACCACACTACCACAAAGACCACAACGGTATCACTTTCACAACGGTGCCACTTTAACTACGAACGACAGTACTATGCGGCTATCAATAGAGTTTGACACAAATAACAGTATCCCTTTGATTACATAGAACAGAATCAGTTAGCAATGTGATATCTCATGCAGAGGTTCGGATTGTGTAGCAGTGCAGATTTTCAATGAACCAATATTTCTCAGAATTTTTAACTAAATACTTTTTTTTATAAAAAGTATATTAAATCCTGTATCTCCAACAGATTTATCTCGACTGCAATGTTGCTCCAACCTCAAATGACATTCGCCATATCGGCTGTGTCACTCATCTACAAATTACGTGATCATTAAAATGCCTTTAGTTTGGTAATAGCTCTTGCGGCAGAATCATGGAATCAATAGTGAGTTTTATCACATTTATAACGTCTTGACCTTAAGCAATATAAATCACAAGACATTCGACATTTGTATATCATTACGCAAGAGTTCAAAAATAGTTTTAGTATGCTGACCTTTCGACGCATTACAACAAAATATGTTCGTTAAGAGCATAAAGAACACGTGAGAAATCATTAATATTAGTTGCAAGAAAAAAAACGATGCTTCCAGTCAATTTAAATATATTCGTAGCAGACATTTTGGCCTAAATTGTAAGGCCTTCTTCAGGGTCTGAAAGGTCAACATCAACCAATCAGTTACAATCATTACATATTACATTAATATTATTAGAATAAAACAAAAACAATGAGACAAGGACGTGATACCTGTACATTTCTGCATGAGGAATGCAATCAATTGCATTCCTCAATGCCTTTCCAATATAATCCTTTAGACCACTATTGTTTAACATCAGAAGTGCCTGGCCTTATATCTCTACATCATGGTTGTAACATAACCTCAGAAATAACGGAGTAATACCCTAAAAATTGGGTCAAGGACCGCGCGTAATCTTTTCTTTCTCTTATCCTCTACTCTCACACACACTCACACACGTACACTTACATGCATTACACTACCACACATGTCGGGAAATCTCCCGCTATCCGACGGGAAGGCCGGCGCCGTTATCCAGCGAGGTGAGGAACAGCGCCATTATCAGCGATAAAACATTCAATTCACTAACGGGACTAACAACCATAGCAGTCGACAATCCCGGAAACATTAGTAAATTAATACATTTATCGCAATTTGTGATAATACGCATTTTCCAATTTAGGATTGGCACTCAATAATACTATTGATAAAATCTCACAAAAATTACGTCCAAGAAATAATGTTGCCCCTGCATTCTCTGAGTGCGAAGTTTCAGAGATCAAATATCACCCGTAGCTGGATAGCTAGGTCGAATTTACTCACTGGAGAATTCTAACGACCGGCTACTCTGTTCGCTAGTTTTTTGTGGATCAAGGTGAATACCGGAGCAGTACCGTTAAAAAGTGCCATGACCGGGCCACGAACACAAACGAGTCTGGTAATTCGTTCCTTCTTTATCCTTGGCCCCGTCTCTCCCCTTACATACACACACGCTTACACACTCACACGCGCTTACACACATACACATGCATGGAGCTTAGAGCTTTTCCCGGCTGGGGCCTTCCTCCACTGACAGAGATACCTGGAGGAAGGAAAACCACCTCAGGCCGATGTACAGGTCGACGTCTAATCCCACGTTATAGCGGGAGAGGGTCACCTCCATTTTCCGAGATATAGCATGCCCTACACTTACTGGACTAATGATCATAGCCGTTGACGCGTCCGGAAACATGAAAGAATCAATCAATCAAAGAAAGAAAAAATATAATTCTTAAGTGTAAAAGAAGACGTCACAGATAATCATAGATTCATATTAGCAGTAATTTTTCTTTAATTTTTTCCATAAGACATGCGTTTTTATAGTTCATTGTGATGACAAATATCCGTTTTTTAATTTAGACGCAAAGGGACGACGTTACCCTAAAAAATCAAAAGGAACTACAAATACTATTCAAGAAATATTAATATGTGTCTCCAACCACTAGATCTATACGATTGGGCCATTGTGTTCGTCATTTGCGAAAAATTGTATTCGTCATTTGCGAAAAATCTTACGTGCTCACGCTGTGTTTTACACGACACAGAATTAATTTTAAACAGATTGGTATGATACCAACCTTACAGTCCTGCACTGTGAAGTGACGCCTAAGGCCATACCTTATGCGTAGGGTTCATCATTACAATTCTAATGTAAGTAAGGTGACTCGCCGTACATAATGTCAAGACGTTGAAAATGTGCTGAAACTCCTTAATGACAACACAAAATGCCTGTCACCACTTGACTAAGTAAAAGCCACAAAATGAGATAGTGAAAGGACATGATATGAAGTGTCATTGTTTTATAATATGTACTACCTCTCGCAATCATGACCTCCATTCTAAAGTTCATCACTCTTGGAAAAAGGTGAGAGAAATGCTTTGCACAAAAATTTTAAAAAATATCATTTATTTATTCGATCATCACTTCATACCTTTTCTCTCTTCATTTTTAATAATTTTTCTGAGATATTTTGTGAACTACAAATTAATGCACACAATGTCAGATTTGAAAATATGTATTGGCATGACAATTGCAAACAACGAGAATAAAAGTGTGCATTGAAATAACACAATTAAAATGCATACATAAAACAAAAGACAAAATAATTGTACAATTAAACAATTAAAAAAGATTAGTTTTAGCATTATGTTCATTTGGGATGAAATGAGCAAACACGCTTTTTTTTTTTTTCAAAAGTACTCCAGTTTGCGCGTGCAACTGGCGCATAACGCGCGGAACGTTTCCTGCCCTCCGACGACGCCATGTTGAAAAATGAGTCTGCGCTCGTGACCTCTGAATTAAACGGAGGGCATCAACGCACAGAACGCATTTCCATTCTGTATAATTACATTTCACCAATTAGAAACACAATTTACATCTAAACTCTACGTACTATTCGAGTGAAGCTAACTCTAAATTACAGTTGCACGTCTAAAGGGACTTTCCGAACGGAATGCTTTCAATTGGAGCGTCAGTGTTTACCTCATCAGACCATCCGACCGGTGTCACTGTTCGACCTATTGCTTCATCGGCTTCAATGCCTTTGCGTTGGTGTACAGCTCGAACCAGCCAATGAAGCGTGTTGCTGGGCGATTTAAACGATATTGCCTCACGGTCACAGGTTCGAATGCTAATGTGTGGCAGTAAATTGACTAGAGTGGAAATAACAGTTTCATCAAATAACTTGGGTGAATGAAACCATACGCCCTTTCAATGACTCCCGTCCCTGGAAAGCAATCAATGAAACAAAAGCCCAATTACTTCTATCAATTGACAAAATCTCTTAAATCATCTCTCATAATTGCAATTTTTGTTTTGCTTGCAGAATTCAAATAACATTGAACTGCTCTGAAATTATGTTTCTCTATGTCTGTCGACGAGCTGAATTCGAAACCAGAATTTCGCCATCATCATCCAGTTTTTTTAAGGCGAAATCCACCGTGAAATTGTATTTTTGTTTTCGAGGGTTGTTGTCTGACCCAAAGACTTGACACATGTTTCTCTATGTTTGTATAATTTCTGCTGAATCCGAATATGAAGTGAAATGAAATTGAAATGTAAATTTCACAGTGGTTTTACGCTATTTAAAAAAACTGAAGCCAGAATTGTGCCACTACCCTCCAGTTTTTTTCTTAAATCGCGAAAAACCTCCGTGAAATTGTAAATTTCACAGTGGAGTTTTGCTATTGAAAAATTGGAAGGTGGTGGCGCAATTCTGGTTTTAGATTCGGATTCGACATATACAGCGGCGCGGCGACATACACAGAGAAACATGTGGCAAGTCTTTGGGCGTGACAGCCTTTTGTGTATGTTCCTGTGTAATCAACAGTTATAGCGTTTCGAATTTCAGGAAATAACATTTTCTTTCCGAATAGGAATGTCAAAAACCAGTTGATAGCGTAAGAAGAAGGGTGAATTTCCCGTAAACTCAGAAAATTGTCAGTGCGTTCAAGAAATCCGAACATGAATGTCAAGCCGCCGAAACATTATTATAAATACCGATTGACAAAACAATTCCAGTTTCTTCGTTATTTACGTTTCCAATTAAACCTCACTAAAGAATTTAATTATGATGAATTCTCCTCGTAACTGAACAGCAGGAAATAGGAAAATTGTGCAAGTCTGTCTTTTCAACATGATAAGCTACCCAAGTTCGGATGCTCACCGTTGTTTAAAAAGTTAAATGATGTTTGTGATATATGCTGATTTTTGTAATTTATTGTTTAATAGTAGATATGATAGATGGAAAGTTGCTTAGAAGACAAACTAAGTGTCTTTGTCTATTTCTCGAACGGTTTTTGACGAGAGTGGTTGCAGTACATTTAGGTTAGATTTCTGGCAGATGAAATAAAATGAATACTCGTATAAGAATTTATCACCAATATTTAGAGGAAACGAAATGGGGAAGAGAATATCTATATTATTCATTCTCCTATTACTACGGTATGGCACTGTGGGAATATTGATGACAGAAAAAGAGAGAGAAGACAAAATGAAAAATTATAACGGGAATTTTACAATACTCTAATTACATTACTTCACGAGCGAACTACTGTAACGTAGTATGTAGTCATTCTATGTTTGATTTCACAGAAATTGCAACTTTGTCTTTTGCCCATTACGGGGCTTGTCCAAGTATATCCTCTGACCGGGAGGTCCTGTGGTTCGAGTCGCGACGGTGGCAGGAGTTTCCATACTGACTAGATACATACGTCGAATTCTGACGTTGTCTGCGTGAGAATTGTAGCACACACTCATTTCCAAGCACGATACTATCACTCATGCTGGGAGACCAGTCGGTACCTTAGAGCTTGTCCCGGCTGGGGCAGTGCCCCGCTGGTGGGAGATTCCTAGTTGGAGAAAAACCGGCCAGGCGACAGGTAAGTTGGCGCCGGATCTCGCCATCCAGCGGGGAAGATCAGCGCCACCTCCCACGATAAACACTTGCACTAAACGTACGGTATCAATGACGTTACCTGTTGACGCGCCCGGAATCACTAATCAATCAAACCAAATACTCATGTCTGGTATAAGAGAAAATTTCCGGGATGCTAGGCCGTGGTCCAGTTGGCATTGAAGGCCCAAACGTTTTGTCCACGACTACGGAGGACATCTTCAGTAGTGGCTTTTTTTGATTGATTGATTTTTTCGTGTTTTCGAGCGCATCAACTACTTCGGTCATTAGTCCCGTTAGTTTCGTGCATGTTTCTTTTGCGGAAGATGGCGGTGATCTTCCCCCGCTGCATAGCGAGATCCGGCACCGACCTACCGTCGGCTAGTGGGGTTTCCCCCTCACCAGGACTCTCCCACCAGAGGGGCACCGCCCCAGCCGGGACAAGCTGTAAGCTCCCGACCGGTCTCCCGGAAAATGTGGTAGTGTAATGTATGTTAGTGTAAGTGTGTGTGTGTGTGTGTGTGTGTGTGTGTGTGTGCGTGTGTGTGTGTGTAAGGGGAGAGGATATGACAAGGAAGAAGGACACATCGCGTGCGGTCCGTGGCCCGTTTGGTAGGGTATTGCTCCGGCATTCGCCTGTTGTTGATCGGAGAAACTACGGAAAACTACCGATCAGAGCAGGCGGCCGCTAGAATTCACCTCTAGACAGCGACTGAATTCGACCTAGCTGAAAAGCTAGTGTCGAAAATCCTGCCGCCGTGGGGAGTGGGAACCTACGACCTCCCGGTGAAAGGTGCTGCAGTGACATCAGTTGATGCACTGAGCTACCGCTTCCGGTACGATGCTGTGTATAGTGTCTGTTTGTAAGTGCTGAACTGTCTAGAGCGTAAGCGTTGCCCTACCCTGTTCGCTTGTCGCGCAGGTGGCGAACGAGCTGACGCAGATCTTCGGCTCCGAGGCGCACGAGGGCGACGCGGAGGGCGAGGGCGGCGCGGGGGCGTCCGCGGCGACGACGGCGGCGCCGGCGCCCGCGCCCAGCAGCCCGGCGGGCGGCGCCGCCCGCCCAGCGCCGTGCCCGCCCCGGCGGGCGGCAGCTCCGCCCGCCCACGGCGCCGCCCACGCACGGCCACGCGCACCACCACGACCCGGTGCGCCCGGCGGCGGCGGCGGCGAAGCGCGCGTCGTGAGTTGCGGGCGGGAACGAAACGGTGGAGCGGGCCATGTAGCCGTGCGATACGCTCAATAAAGGCGTCGACAGATCGGAAGCAGCACTGTTTCGTTCTTTTCTTGCAACCCGACGATCTCCCCACGCGCGCGGGCGAGTCTTCCGGCCCCGGGGTGGTGGAGCATTAGCCAATGTTTGGGAGCTGTTTGCTCAAATTTCACTAAGGGGTTTTTCATAAAATTGTTAATTTCAAGTTTCGTTTACTCTCAATTTGCAACTAAATTGGATATTTTCATTCATTCCATCAAGGGCGTGTCATAAAAAAGTCTATAGTCGATAAGTAGCACTAATTTATTTTCTTCTTATTTTTGAATATTAAGATAAAATAGTTGCATGGGATAAAAAAATATATTACTAAAAATCTCATGAGGACGCTTGGATGGCACTGCAAGACGAAATCTCGCGCTTCATCCTTGCTTTTCAGAGCCGTGTGCGCAAACAAAAGTACGAGTACCTTTCCAAATAAAAGAAACTTGGTCAAAAATAAGTAATTCTCAATGTTTCACAAACCATTTAAAACAGACAAGAAAGCTTCGAGAAATGCGCACACAACTCTAGGCCCCTGCAAACATTCCTGTACTTTCCTGCCTTGGTATTTTGAGAACAAATATTTTTTCACGGAAATGTTTTAACGAAATATTGGGCGAGGTGATAGAGAAATACAATGAAACTAGTGTGTTGATTAAATGATAAAGAAACGATTCCTCAGAAATGGTTATATCACTCCACAGACTTCTTAAAGATAATCATTGAAATAATACAGTTGGAATAGAGATTGAACTTTAAGGAATGAAACTATTAATTTGAATATATCAATATTTAAATTTGAAATTCATCAACAATCACATCAACAAAAAAGATGTCATGAATGAAACAAAACTGTTCTATAGAATATATTAAAACAATATAATAGTTTTGTTTCTATATGAACCAATTTTTCCTTATTGCATTTTTTAAATATAAAATCAAAAACAATCATTTAGAGAAGCTTTTACACAAAATAAGAACTGTTTAATACTAATTAATAATGTCCTTCTCGACTTTAAGAATAGGTCCATGACCTGTTCCGGAAATTAGGAATCTATTTAATAATTTGCTAGTGAGGTCTTATTAATGATTAGAATAAGCGAACAGATGTATTAAAACTCTTTTGAAACACATTCCGCCAAAATGAAAAACTATTGCCATACACACGCTCAATACCTTAATTGGACTATGGCGTGATCCACATCACTATACAGAGTTCTTTATTAAAGTTCTTCACGAGAAGATGAAGAAAACGACTACGTCCTTCGCTTGCATGTCTTTCTGACTCGTTTGAGAACTTAAGCAAAACCCAGGAGGTACCGTACATTTCTGGCACAGTTGCTGGAATAATAAGTACAAACAAAACACCACATACGTTACACATTCGACAATTTGTAGAGAGGTCATTATTGATTTACCAGTACACTTTCAACCGTTTCTAATGAACCCGAGGGAATTTTCCAAAAGCACTTCAACAAGCTTTTTGTTCACAAGGTTATCTAGTTCAAAGTATATGTAATTAAGTACAGGACACATTAGAGAGCTGTATATTGGAAATATTATCTAAATGTTCAGAACTTATTGAAATAAGCATTATTTTCTTAATGTAGATGTTAACACATGAAAGAATCAAATGCGTTAATAACATTTTCAATACTGATTCATAGATGCAAATTAAATATTCGATAAGATTCTCTTGCATTAAAAAATTTTTCCGTATTATTTCTTAGAGATGAAATTCGTTCATTTACTGGATATTAAAGAAGATACAAAATAACTATAGGTAAATGAGAATATTCCGGAAAATTTGAATTTGAAGGTAAGCATCGTCATTTAATATTTTAAAATATTTTAAATGTGTCAACTGAATTATAGTTGGTTAAGATTTATTCTTCCAATGCAGATTGAGAGTTGTTTACATCATTAATGGTTCTGATGTTAATGATACGATTGTACAAATAGAAAACGTTTTTCTTTTCATGAACTCAATATTACTGTAAAATGATTATTCAAAATCGTGATGAAAGTTTCAAATTACTGTCTGATATTTTAAATCACTGGATTTTATTTATTTATTTAGTCAAAAACAGTCAAAAACTGTATGTGACGTATGGGGGAGAAAATCATCTGCGCACGCTTTCTTGAGTTTCAGAATCCCTTCCCAACAATTTAACTATTAATAGTTGAAAGATGAAAAATCATATTAATAATAATAATAAATTTAAAAAGCGAGGGATTAACATTTCAAAAACTAGATATTTTCGTTGTAAAATTACAGAAAACTTATTTTTAACAGTAAAGGAACAAACAGATTTGATTTTTCTGTATTGTTAACGAAATAGAAACTCACCCTAAGCTCTACTACCACTACAAGCAAAAGGAAAGTTCAACAAAACGTGCGCATACTGAAGCTACATTTACGTCCAGAAGCAAAGCAAGGGGCCATCTCAGCATTTGATCAATGGATCAGGGAAACTGGACAAAAACCCGATCGAGATGGGGGTCATTGACCCGGAAGTACGTTATTGTTACAGGCATATTGAGTCTTTTTTTTAAATTATATAATGCAAATGTAGACTAATTCATTATACTATATCTTTTTTTTGTTACGGTAAACATTATTTTTCTTTTTGACGATCAGTATAGTCTCTAATTGTATAGAAACAGTTTTGCAGCAGAAAATATTTTACTTTTAACTTAAATTTGTGTACCAATTTTAATTGTTTAATTTCATCTGGCAATGAGTTGTAAAGTAACGTACATGTATTGTATGTGGATTTCTTGTAGTGAGCTGTTGATACTGACACTTGATGAACATGATTTCTACGTCGAGTGTTGTAACTATAAATATCAGTATTACATGAAAATAAGTTCCCACCGTTAAGTAAGTCAGTTTTGACAAATACTACAGACTTATAAATAAATAGGCAAGGCAATGGTAAAATTCCAAGCTCAATGAAAAGAGGCTTGCACGGATCACGTGGATAGGATTTTTTCATTATTCGGATAATTTTCTTTTGCAATCTAAATGTCAGGGAACTAAAGGATGAGCTTCCCCAGAATATTATGCCATATCTCAGGCGGGAATGTACATTTGCAAAATACACGCAACGAGCCGCATGAAGGCTGACAGAATTAGAAAGAATTCTGAATGCATAACATAATGAGCTTAATTTAGTGTTTAATTCTGTTATATGTACATTCCATTTGAGGTTTGATTGAATTGAGAGACCTAGAAATTTTGTTACCTTAACATCAGCTAATTGCATATTGTTCATTTCAGATTTAATGAAAGCCATTCACTGCCATTGAAAGCGGTTTCATATGTAAATTTTTACCCTTGACAAGTACAGAAGGAAGACATTAGAAGAAGCATTATTTTGATATGTCTGCTGAGTTTTTCATGATTTTCCTCCGCATATTAGGTGCTGAAAATACAGAACCTGAAATCAAAAGAAGTGTCTCCTAGATGAAAAAAGATATCACAGAACCTCATTCGACAACTATAGAGGGTTTTCACTGCGATCACTTCTAATTCAACATTGAATCTATTTATTTAGCGGTTGTATAAAAATATTTCATTAATTATGAAAATTTTGAGATATAACCTATCATATCTTATGAGCTTATTTACTTAAATTATAACTTATAGTCTCCGAATGGGCAGATCTAATTGATTATTCCTTCACTGTTAAATATATTTAATATTGGTTTCACTGCAATTTAAAAAAGTATTTTTGGAGCTGAATCAATTCTCTTGCACCACAAAATCAAGAATTTGGAACGGTCTTGACTTTAAGCCAGTTAACTTTGCTTCTGACGGCAGTTCACGTTACAATACATCATCAAACAAACAATAAATCAAGGTTTTTGTATACCAGCATTATAAACGACATTTTATTTTGCAAGAAATCGTTCATAAAACGGCATTTTACGGCACAAACGATGACGTATTAGCATTGACGGCACGAACAATTGCCTCTTCACATATTCAGCAAATATCAGATTGAGTAGGGATCGCTAATCGAGGGTTGGTAGCGGTAAACGGAACAGCCAACCACCGTTTACTCACACAAATGTCAAATACACGACACGTACCAAGAAAGTTGTTTCGTACCATTAAGTTTGATACTCATAAAATTTATAATGCTGTTTTGCAAAAAATTGTGTATGCAACTCGTTCACAATGTTGCTTTATTGTATTCATACAAATTTGAAAACTTGTTAATTTTCAAAACATGTACTCATGCAATAAAGCTTAACATTATAAACTAATTATACAAATTACTATTTAATGTTTTGCGAAAAAACAAATGTTAGCCAACGTTATTTGTTTGTTATTAGACCGTCGTCTAATTGTTTGTATACGACGTACATGCCTACTCTTCTTCATTTCGAGTATTTTTATTACATAATAATTAACATGAGCAGAAAATTTAGTGGTGAATTTATCTTATTGTTAAACGTGTTTACGTCTAACACCTCACAACCAGACTTTATTAAAAGGATAATACGTTTATACGCGAGTTATTTGAAGTTCACGTTTTAAATCAGGAGAATTCTTTTGAATTTTTTTCAAAACACAATGGTTTATATTATTTATTTATATTTATATAACATAAATATCAATGTATAATTTGAAGCATCGTTTATGTAATGAGTAGACAAAGGAGCGCTCCCTCTACTTGTAGCTTGTCATAAGGTTAGTATAAAGTACTTAATGGAATTTTTCTGGAGGGTCGGGAGCAGCGGCTGAGATGTCAGGTCTGATAGAGGCCGAACTGTGAACATTTAAATATGACATCAGTGGATTCGGAAAGATTTAGTAAAAATATTTTGAAAGACATAAAGAGAGTCCAAATTATAATTGAAACCCGTCAAAGTTGAACACATTTGAATTGTTGAAAATCGTCTTAATTATAAAAGGGACCAGGGTGACTACAAAGGTAACTACAAATATACAGTTATGCATCTTCAGTAAAATCGTATAATATTGAAAGATACTAAAAAAATATAGATTAAACCACTAGGTTTCACTCTGTTTTTAATTCAAAATAAAAACAATGACAGTTAAAACAATTTATTGAAACTAGAAAATAATTAGAACTTTTAATATTCAAAATAGAATTAGCGTACACGCATATAACCAAGGCCTGAATTACGACAGTATAAAACCTAAAACGTAATTTTCAGATATCTTAGACATTATTTGCTTGGGCACAAATGCAAGTGTCCGAAGAATTAATGTACATTGTGATTAATATGTCATGTCAACTTTTAATTTTTTATCTATTATTTAGTCATTATACTTTATTATAATAATAGGCTTTATTGCATAAATACAAGTACTACACGTTTTGAAAACGAGAGCTGTTAAATGCCCGTTTTCAAATTTGTACGAATGCAATAAAGTAAGATTATCAACAAGTTGCGTATGTTATTTTTTGGTATAATAGAATTATAAATTTGTAAGATAACCAAAGCGAAATTTTGGAAACAACTTCATTATGACGTTCCGGATATTTGACATCTTTATGAAAAAAACGCTACTGGGTTGTGCGGTATCGCTATCTCCACACGATTCTTACGCTGGGATTGGTTGAACGTGTGATGACTCCGTAAATGACCATACGTCATAATCGGTTAATATGTCACATCTGTGCCAGTAATTGTCATTTTATGAACAATTTCTTGCAACGGAAAAGGTCATTATAATTCTGGAATAGAAAAAACTTATTTTCTCTATGTTCCTTATCACTCATCCAATGTAAAGTGTGATCTAATTCATGATTTTGAAGTTGGATTAATAATTCATGATTTTGTAATTGCAAAATAACCTGTACATTGGGTCTTGGATTAGGCGAGTGCAATAACCGTCTCCTCGGTATACGTGGTCTCGCACGGTCTCACTCGTCGGCTCACTGACGCGAGGAGTCGCGCCTCGTACATTGACGCCGCCCAGACGTCTCAGTCCACGTCGATCCCGTAGGCTATTTTGATAATCCACGAATTTATTGATATTAAGGTGTTATGAAGATCTTAGATACATTTATTTATTTTCGTCAAGGAACAGTAAAACTGTGTGTGAGAATTTATTTGGATAAATGAAAAGTGAAAAAAACTGTGATTGGTATTCTGTTAGTTTCAATGACATTGTTATTTTATTCGATGTATTTCAAAGAACCCCTGTTTTTGAGAAAAATATTATTCTTTGAGCTATTATGGGCTGACATTCTATTTCTTAGCTTTCAAATAATCGATCCCATCAAGATAATCTCGGTCGATTTTTTGTAGCTGGGAGTCGTCGTCCAACTCGTCGTTCTGGGTCCAGAGTCATCCTTCCTCGCTAAGAACTGCCTCGTAAAAGTCTCCATTCAAACACGTATAATTATTTCGAAAAAATGTTAAATCTTCCAGGAAATTAAAATTATTCGGACTGAATAGTCAAAACCTTGTCGGTCGTCACAGTATACTGATGGAACTGTTCGGTTGAGTCGCGGTCACTCGCATCTCAGTTATCATTACAAATCAATTCATTCGTCTGGAATTTAACATTATACCGCAGTATATTTTGAGCGATTTTTGAAATTGTTTTACCAGTTTTTGACATTAGTTGCGTCATTTTTTACTTTTGACACCGCGCGCCCACACATCTTGAAACCACCAGGTTCTATCAGAGCTTTTGATCAGATCAGATCAGTTGTTTTCCCTCTAGCTTCTGTCTTTTCTCGTGCAGAGTCAATATAAATTTTCAGTTGTTATATTGTTAATGTCACGTGATCTAAGTGCGTAGAACGGTATGTGTGTGGCAAGAACGAAATTATAAGTCCATGCGTGTATGAGCTGGGTGGGGCTCATCGCTCATCCCCCTTCCTGCGCCCTTAGGGAACGGCCGGGAGTCTCCCCGTCGCGCCGGTGGGGTCTTGGAAATACAACGAAGCTTAGAATCCCCCACGAAATTCACTGTCTTAGGCGGCGCAGGGCATCACCCTATGTTACTGCAGTGCTTCTGATCGGGTGGTCCTAGGGTTCGAGTCCGACGGTGGCAGGATTTTCGACACTACCTTCATAAGTCGAATTCAGGTGCTATCTGGAGGAGAATTCAAGTGGCCGGCTGCTTTGATCGGTAGTTTCTCGTGGTTTCTCACTAGACGAATACCCGAGAAGTACCCTAATAAACGAACCACGCGCGATCTTTCCTTTCTCTTTCTTGTCCCTTCTCATCCCTTGCCTACACACACTTACACGTCCACTACACCACCAAATATATCGGGAGACCAGTCTGGAGCTTAGTGATTTTCCTGGCTGAGGCGGTGCCCCGCTAGTGGGAGATACCTGGTTGGGGAAATCCCCACTACCCGACGTGTAAGTCGGCTTCAGGTCTCACCATCCATCGGAGGAAAATCACCGCTAACCCCCTAGGACCTACACTTACGATATTAGTGAACTTCGCAGTCGACGGCGCGGAAACACGAAATAATCAGTCTCGCAGTCACCCCATCAAATTCTGATCGTGATGTGACGCAATGTGGCGTATCGTCTAGACGCGAGTATCAACAAAAGAATTAGGGTATTTGTCAAATATATTAAACAGTCTACTGCTATATGAAAGGATTCCAATTGAAGACTTCGGCTCTTCGGGCTCTCGAGCAATGATCTTTCGATTCCGAGGGAACTGACAGAGCGGCGGCCCCTGCCCGGGTTTGCTTTAGTTGAAGACGCCTCCTTCCACTTCCACTCTTTTCTAGCTCCGATAAAACATGCTTCAACTCCCATTTAACAAATGAGAGTCGGAAGGTGTTTTACATTTTCTATCTATGAAGTTTCTCTCAATAATAACGTCAAACGCCGTTTTTGTGTCTATTTTTTCGATAACTCTGTTCTTTAAGAAACTGCACAAAAAATCACAAGGCGGCGTATCTGAAGATCTAGTCGACTAGAGATGAGAACTAACCATTTATACGGTGAAGGTTCTTTTTACAAAAGTCATTTAACTACTCTCCTTGATTCAAGTAAAGCCCTGCATACTGTATTTCCGTCTCTAAACGTTTCAGTTCCTTTTCAACCACACCTGAGGAAGGGAAATTATTGTAATCAACACTGACGGAAAACTGAGCGTTTCTGCAACAAAGAAAATGAGAACTCCCTTACGGGAACGGCCCTCGTCGCGGGTCATGGGAACACAGGGGGCCGCGGCGAGGCGACTGACCGCTTGTCGGAAGACAATTTGCCCAACTCCGTTAAATTTTTCCGTATACACAGGCAATATTTACGTTTAAAACATCATTATCCATAAAGTTAAAGTGAATATAATCCTTGTTCGGTTAAAGTTAACCTTGTTCCGAATAAAAAAATTCTACTGTTTACATCACATCAACGCCTTTTCAATTCCCGAAACTCGTGCATATCTAATACGTACAGTTAGAACTGGCATGGCACTAACTACGAAATGAACAAACAAATTTGTTTTAAAATTATTACATTGAAAAAAACACGCCCCAACACCTAGTCTTTAATTCATCATCATCATTATTATTATTATTATTATTATTATTATTATTATTATTATTATTATGATGATGATGATGATGATGATGATGATTTGCGTATCGGCCACTACAGACCACCCTAACGTTCCCTTCATGCCCAATCTTATTCTAACCTGGAGAGAGATTCACGTGTGTAATTATGGGGATTAGATTTCCGGCTGTATCCCTTGGTAAGACAAGATTGTCCAACACGAGTCGAATCTGCAGCCTCCTCGGCGCAGACGACGGCTGCCGCAACGGTCTGCGCTACGCAGACTTTTTTGTCGCGAATTGGTCATCTCGCAACCATGCAAACGTGCAACCTACCGGAGTGTAGTTCTACTTGTCACGGATAGGTGCACAAAAAAGTCATATCGTGTCTTTTATGGGGGAATCAGTTTCTTCATGCTGAAACCGTTTTTAGACCCAGGATTGTTAGTCCTGGGGGATGAGATGAAATGATAATGACGATGAAGGATGAAATGGACAATCACAAACATACAGAGACACACACAAACACAACCATACCCGAGACGCGACTCGAATACCTGATCTAGAAGATCTAGAAACCACGGAAAACTACCGGTCAGAGCAGCTCGTCGCTAGAAAGCTCCTCCAGACAGCGCCTGAATGCGACATAACCATGTAGAGTGTCGAAAATCTTGCCACCGTCGGAATTAGAACCTTAGGACCTCCCGGTCAGAGTCATTGCAATGACGTCGTTGATGATCTAGAAGTCGGTATCTGCAGTAAGCAGTGAGCATCGGCAACCTCGCGAACACGCTCAGTTTCGGCGCCCGCGCGCGCCCGGCTGCGAGCATTCGGAAGAGCCCGCGCCGCTGCCCGCAGGTGGAGCAGCCGCTGGCGCTGAGCCGCGCGCAGGCGCCGCTGGACATCAAGAAGAAGTCGGTGGACTGGTCCGAGTACTTCGGGCTGGACCGGCGCCGCAAGAAGACCGGGCTGCGCGACGACGAGCGCTGGCTCGTGGACCGCTACCGCAACATGGCGCTGGACACCGCGGTGCGCAAGCGCGGGCCGGCGCTGGGCGGGACGCCGGCCCGGCCCAGGCCGAGGCCGAGGCGGAGGCCGAGGGCCAGGGCCCGCCGCTGGAGGCGCCCCCGCTCGACACGCGCCACTTCGCCCTCGGCGACATCTTCTCGCGCGCCAGCCGCCAGCGACAAGGTGCGTGACGCCGCGCCTGCGCCCTCGCGCGGCTTCCTTCATTCATAAATGATTCCAGAAGTGTTAAGATTTTTTTTTAATTTGTTGCATCTACATCTTGACGCAACGCGTCTCCAAGCCCCTTAAGGGGCGTTGAGCTCTTTGCACTTGGGAGTAATCCTCCGTTAATTACTAAGTCAAGTCTCGTCACGTCGCAGTCAGTCAGTGCCTTTTATCCCTTCGGCCAGGGGCTCGACGACGTTAGATCCCGGGGTTCCTGGCCGGTCACCCAACCACGAACCCGCGAGTCTCGAATGTGCTTAACCTTCGTGACTTCACGGAGCGTAGTAAACGAATTCGGCTAGCGCCGCCGGCGTGTTATTCCCATACGTGTAGTGCATCTTTTCTTATTGCGGGAGAGGGTGGTCATCTTCCCTGCTGGATGGCGAAATCCGGCGCCGATCTACTTGTCGACTTGCCGGGTTTCCCTCGAACCAGGACTCTCCCACCCCGCAGCCGGGACAAGCTCTAAGCGCCCGATTGGTGCCCAGATATGTGTGATAATGTAGAGTGTGTAAGTGTGTTTGTAAGTAAAGGGTGAGGATAAGTCAAGGAAGAGCAAGGAAAGATCGCGCGCGGTCCGTGGCCCGTTTGTTAGAATACTGCTCCGGCATTCGCCTGGTGTTGATTGGAGAAAGCACGGAAAACTATCGATCAGAGCAGCTCGTCGCTATAATGCTCCTCCAGACAGCGCCTGAATGCGACACAGCCATGTAGTGTCGAAAATCTTGCCACCGTCGGGATTGGAACCTTGGGACCCCCCGGTCAGAGTCACTGCAGTGGTGTCGATTGATGATCTGAGCCACCTAGGCCGATGACTTCAAACCAGATGCAACGACTCTGTCCGGGAGGTGTTAGGGTTCGATTCCCGATGGTGGAGGATTTTCGACTACTACCTCAGTGCAATACGCCTGCTGCGTGGAAGAGAATTCTTGCGCGTGGTTTCTCGTTTCTCCGATCAAGGCCAGGGGAATGTCGTAGCAAACCCTCACAAAGAAGCCACGGGAAGCGCACGATCTTTATTCCCTCTTCCTTGCCCTATCCTCTCTCCTTTCTTATACTCACATTAACATATTACACCACCGAACATGTCGAGAGACGGGATGTTGAACCTCGCTGCGGCCTGGTCTGTGCTCCGCCTGCGCCCGCGCCCGCGCCCGCCGCAACGGGAAAATACCTGGAGGTATTTAATCATATCTTTATCATCTCTCTTTATATAATACGCCAACGAAGGATGACTAACGCTTCCCTTTTATTAGAAACGATGGACACAAAACCCCGCAAGTGTATTATAACTGAATAGGGAATCCCCCGAGAGGAATTAAAGAGATTAAAGGCAAAAATGTAGAAATTCGCAGATGATGCCTAATGGTTGAGAAATATTTTTTGGAAACTTTGCAGGCTAGAACATTTTTTTTCGATTCCGTCATTCTCTATCACACATACAGAAACAAGTTGGGTTCGAGTGTCACGCTACTTTTGCTATTAAAGAATGATTTAAATCTCTCTTGAGAATATTGCAATTTTTTGTGAAAAATATGTGGGTCCATTCTATTGAATTTGAGGGTTTTCCTTCTGTTTGGCACTTTAGCTAATCAAAGCTTTCCGTTTCATTCGGCTGGGGAGACACTGCACTATACGATGCACTATGCTTAATTTTGCAAATTAATTTCCTGGTTATTATGTGCTGAACACATTTGGGACAACATTTGAGGCGTCGTGTCAAATCGTATTTTATAATTTGTGGACAAATATGAATTTGACATTATTTCGTTAAGTTTCTTATGCTCTCTAACATTATATTCATTCTGTTCGCTTCTGTCAAAATTTGAAAATTTTAACATCAGATTATTATTAGAAAAGTTTCCGGACTCTTGGTTTGGTACACATACTACAAAAAGACAGGATAGTGGAAATTTACAACTACTTGAGAAAATATCAACAGAAGTGTCGATGATCAGGGAAATGAGAATAATGCTGAGAAAAAACACGGAAGATGGAAAATACATTGTATCTCATTAAATGAAGATGATAAAATTGATGACTATTCCCTGATGATTTTCTCAAATATCTACTTTTTCGCCTTTAATCTCTTTAACCCCTCCCGGGGGATTCCCTACCCGACACCCGACAGTAATACACTTCCGGGGTTTTGTTTCCATCCTTTCTAATAAAAGCGAATAGTTCGTCATCCATCCTTCGCGTATTATATAAAGAGAGATGATCCAATTGTAGTCCTGCAAAAGTAAGGTTTGAAGGGAAAAGTTGGTGGTTTGGGAATAAAGATGAATTCATAGTGGCGTTGTCATGGGAAGTAAGGGAATAAGGGGTTTAAGAGATGTAATCTCTGAGGGAAAATGTGTGGTTTCTTGAGAAAATTCACTGGTTTCTTTTTAAATATTTTCGCACTCAAGTGTGGATTCATTTTTCTAGAATGTTGGATAGAAAAAGTAGTATAGTCATTGGACTCTTGGAGAGGACGAAGGGTTTATCTGGTTTACGGGGAGTCAATTAGTTTTATATTGCCCATGTTAAATTGATTATCGTCATGTTCTTTTTTATCGGGAAGTATTAAAAAGTCTTGAGATTTGGTACTTGAATGGAACACTTTTTACATATGTTGTGGTGGACTTATAACATTTATGTTATTAATAATAGTTTTATTGAAAAAATAAAAATGTCAAACTTTGATATTTGTACAGATAAATTCATAAATCTAGTACAGTATCTTTACTATTATATTTTAACCGTATGTCGAAATTCCAGTGTCATTGCTTGTGAAGATTCTAAGAAAAAGGAACTTTCGCCCAAAAAATGAAGAACAATCAAATAACGTGCATGCAGACTTTGAAATAAAACGTTCCGAATAGTGTAAACCAAACCGCAGCCTTCTAGATGAAATAGTTCCACAGTAGTCCCCGTTTAAACTTATCATGTCAAACTCGGCAGCCATTTTGACAAGTTACTTGGACACTTAAAAAATCCATAAAAATACGTTAGACAACACCATAATTTATATCAAATTGTTCAAAAAATTCCAAATAATTAATTTACACTAATGTCTAAAAATATCAAAATTTTCCGATTTTTCATGTCAACTCTCCGAATTAGAATCATTATGCAGTGTTTTCAGGATGAGGAAAATTACCCCGTACGGAGAACTGAGTTATATACTGAGGTGAAGGAGGAAAGGGTTCCATGTGTTGTTTTCTTGATAGTCAGGTTAAAGTGGAGTCGTGGCCGGCAGATGTTTTAATTGGAAGTTTGGAAATTATGATTTATTTCCATCATAACCAAAATTATTTTGTTGGAGAAATTAATATGTTGGAGTGAGGAATTTTGGAATGTTGATGGAGTTTATAGAATTCTGAAATTTGCTAGGGGTAGGGAGTGAGATGTGAAGAATGAAGCGTAGTGGTTGGACAATGTGTGCTTCTTCAGAGTCGGATTCTTTATTGATATTATTTGTTTAAAGATATTAAGAGGTGGAGGTGGACTGGGGAGCTTTCAGTCTTTCGCCGTAGTGCTTTATATGTGTTTGATAGGAGAGGAAGGTAAGAATCAATATGCTAGTCGTCCATTTTTGTTTTATTTTTCATTTAGTTCGTAGAGTTTTGTCTTCAAATAGAGAAATTGAACGTTTGGTCCTATGTGAATTTAACGATTTATTGATTAATTGATGTTTCCGGAAATGTCAACTGCTATGGTCAGTACCCAGTGAGTGTAGTGACTGTTTATCGTCGAAGGTGGCGGTAATTCCTTCCACGCGAAAGGAGAGAACTAGTGCCGACCTGCACGTCGGCTTAAAAGGAGTCTTCCCCCCTCAGCGCCCTAGAGGGTGAAGAGATCTTATTTAGGGTTGGCAGGTATTAAACAGTGGTAGAGACGTCGTTATTTGATTTATAAAATTGGCTAGAAGTTGTTCTGTGTTATTTTGAAACGGCATTAAAATTGGAGATAAGTGACATTGAAGGTTAGGAGTTAGTATGAAAGTGACGAAGAAAGATGGCCTTGTAAACGTGCGTTCTTTTAATACTAAGTGTGAATTGAATATTGGTGAGATGTATAGTTGGAACATAGTTTAAATGACAATTGTTGATTCAGATTTATTCGAATTTTGGCTCGAAGAGTGGGAGAAGATTTGTGAGGGCCATTAATGGAAATCCCTGTGATAGTGGAGAATGCGAGGTTTTTGGGCGTGGCCAAGGTTATGATTGGTGAGCTGGCACTGGAGTGAAAGGTTTGGAATTAGTTATGCGATAAGGAGAGTTCAGCCGAGGACGTGGGTGATAAGTGACCGATAGTACGACCACTCATGCGCGTTGGTTTTGTGAACTGCTCCGATGTTTTCTGACGCGCAGATGATACAGGTGGGCGGTGCGTTCTTGGCGCAAGGGCACTTTGGCCAGTGCGTGCTTCCGTTTATCTGATGCAGGGTGACTCACATAGGTAGTTATTATTCGTATTATTAAATTACTGCCAGTTCTGGTATTAAACTGCGTCTGGCAGTCTTCTTAGTTCTCCGATGAGAATGCGATGGATGAGATCATTATCGAACTCCCTTTATCAGCGACATCTGTTGTACTTCTATTAGGATGGTTGGAGATCTGAATCTGTATATTCTGGTGTCTTTCTTTACTGGATATTCTTAAGTTTGTAAGGCACTGAGGATTTGTTCTTTCTATATAGGTGGAAGGGTCATTGAGGATAACTGAGAGGTGTTGGTTACTAGGCAATGTGTACATGTGTGACTTTAATGAGTGGCTCTCAAGATAAGAAGTCAATCCGCGGAAGTAGTTGCTGGTGGTGGTTTGAATCTTAAGAAATTGTGGTCGATTTTCAGTAGTTGATCTTCAATCTAGATTTCAGTATTTGACTTAGATGATCAATGTTGTCATTGGTCTTTCTAGTTTGTCAGTTCGTTCAGGAATATTGAGGGAACTGATTCGGATTGCTTAGGTACCGGTACGTCATAATTGTCTTGAAATTCCTCAAGGACACTATACGTGTTTTGGATTGCGATGTCAGTGGCGTAAGATGGTGGGGAGTTTAACGCACGTTTCATGTTCTCATTTGGAGGGGAATCTGCAGATCGCTTGTTTGACTGACGAGGAGTGGTCGTCCGGCTCGTTGTTATTGAAGTTGCTGTTATAGAGGGTCTATTTGTGAATGTGGAGGTGTGATTTGAGGCACTGCGTGGGTTGCTGTGGCACAATTTACTTGTAATTTTCTATTTGTTGCTTAAAGAATCCTTTTATAAACATATTCAACCTCATGCCATGTTTGTGGTAATCCTACATCTACTATTTATGACAGGGAGAGGCAGAGAGACACAGAGACATACAGAGAGACAGAGACAAAGACATACAGAGACAAAGACATACAGAGAGACAAAGACATACAGAGAGACAGATACAGAGAGACAAGAAGACACAGAGAGACAGAGAGATACACAAATACAGAGAGACAGAGAGAGAAAGAGACAGAGACAGGAGACGGAGAGGTGCAGATATAGAGGGAGAGAGAGAGAGGGAGAGGGGGGAGAGAAGGACAAGGTGTGCCGGTTTCCGCTACTATTAAATAAAATCCTTCCTGAACCAATTAGAAAAAGTTAGCAGAGATTTAGAAAATATTAGTGGCAATTATATATTTTAATTTTTCAGCTGTACTCGCGGAGATTATGTCACATTTTCACAAAATACATTAACTCAATCGATCACTTCACTGGTCCCACCAGCATCTCCACGAGTGTTTAGGCTTCACGCATTCATTCACAAGAGCCTTCACTGCTACGTCCTTACCACAAACTTCCTCTTTACCTTGCTTCACTTCTGACGTCGTTGTTGTTTCGAGAGCTGAGAGAATATAGACGAAGAAAATCCAATTAGCAACTCAATCACTTTCCAAACTTCCCCTACATAGATAGCTCCTTCAACTTTGTACTAACAAACCGTTATTAGAGATACTTGCAGCCATTGACTGATATTTCGTAACTATGTTCCTTGTCTGAAAAATAAAATTGAGGAAGTGCAATAATAATGTTTAGTCTTAAAATAATGTAATGAATGATCCGAGAATTTCATTTTACATTCTAAATTGAGTATTAAAACTTGGTATAGAGAAAGTATAACGTGATTATCGATCTTGAAGTATTGACGAAACGCAAAGTGATCTTTAATTAAATGCAAACGAAATGTGAACAAATTAATTGAAAATAAAATAATATTACCTAGGAACGTTTATGTTGTAATTAAAAGGCAGCCTGAATTATGAAAATTCCCTTAATACCTAGTTCCCTCTCCACTACGCTTGTACCTTTCTGGCAACGACCATATTGTTAATAAAAAGTTTGGAATTATAAACCAACATTCCCCATTGCCGTGATGTAACTTCATAAGACTTTAATGTAATCATTATTATGTACTTTTTTTTCATTTTCTATATTCCATCGTGCCAACCTGATGCGGATATCTTTGTCGGGGTCGAGAGCACTTATCATCAACAAATTGTCTTGCAATCTTCATTACGCCGAAAGGGTGGCGATACTGTAAATGTCATTTTCTAGAAAGACGCGAGAATTGAAGCAAGCAAAGGGTAATAAAATGGTTATGTTGTTCAATATTTCAGATCCCAGTGGCGGGAAATTTTTTAAAATCATTATTACTTAGGAATACAACATTATTTATTATATTTGTTTTGTCAGCGGTATAATGTGAAAATATGGATGTTAGTATCCTTTACAAGTAGATTGATCATAACAACACTAACACCTTAAAAATTAACAGTCACGTATTTACAGATTCACTACTACATCTTAAATTGTGTTGTATTCCTTTTACGTGTAATTCATAAAAGGACAACACATTTTTACGAATTATTTCGGTATCAATAAAAACTACATGTTGTCAAAAGAGAGAGGCTCAGGCATTAAGAAAAGTTGAAGGCATTAACGTTTCGGGGATTCCTTATCTAGTGTTACTTTTTAATGAACGTATTCCTAACACGTTTTAAACAAATGCATACTATATAAATGTCTAAATCTGCAAAATATGTAACGCGCCAGGAAACTCTCTCCGCAGTAGTACCTTGCTGGTGAGAGTGCTTCCAACAGAAATTGTGTTAGTAGCACAAACTCCACCTTGAAACAAAAGAATGTAAATGACGTACTGACCACAATCATAATAGAAGCTGAAAGTGTTGTCCCCTTCAATTGTTATACTGTAAGCTGACTGCCACCAACATAAATGCAATTATTAATTGGGGGTCCTTATTCGGCTCAGTACTGAGAGACTTTCCTGACGCACAGTAGATAGATTATGCTAATTCATGAAAAGGTAAGTAACAACAGAACTCGCATCATAGAAAAACAACAAAATAATTATTACCTACGTGTTCCTCCTCTATTTCTGTGTCTCTCCCTCCGGAGTCTCCGATCAACACCAGGCAATTTTCAGAAGCAGTTCCCTACCAAACAGGTCACGAACCGCGCGCGATCTTTCCTTCCTCTTCCTTGTCCTATCCTCTCCCCTTACATACACACTTACACTAACATGCACTACACAATCAGTTATTCCGGGAGACCGGTCGGGAGCTTAGAGCTTGATCCGGCTGGGGTGATGCCCCGCTGGTGGGAGAGTCCTGGTTAGGGAGAAGCCCCACTAGCCGACGGTAGGTCGGCGCCGGATCTCGCCATCCAGCGGGGGAAGACCACCGCCATCTCCCGAGAAAATAACATGCACTACACTCACAGGACTAATGACCAAAGCAGTTGACGCGCCTGGAAACACGAAAAAATCAATCAATCCAAACCCTCCGGAGTGACTAGCCCTTTCGCTGTTGTGGTCGCGCAGCGGGCAGGGGCGAGGCGGACGGCAGCCGGCTGGACGGCGTGGACTCGAAGCTGCGGGGCATGGAGGACCTGATCGTGAACGAGGCGGTGAAGTACACGGGCGCGCACGAGGGCGCCACGGACCCGCAGGAGGTGCAGGAGGTCAAGGACAAGATCCTGGCGCGCCTCGCCGCCGCCTACAGCCTGGAGAAAATGCGCCTGGCGCTGCGCGAGTTCAAGTCCAGCCTGCAGGCGCAGAAGATGTCCAGGTGCGCCATCAGCGGCTTTCTTTACTTTCTTGCTTTAGTCTGGATTTTGGATTGTTGAGCATAGTTTGAATTGCGTGAAATTCTAATAAAATATTATTTTTTAGCACTGTAATGAACCGTTTATTATGTTTAAAACATTTGTATTACAATACTAAAGAACATTAATAATGATGATAATAATAATAATAATAATAATAATAATAATAATAATAATAATAATAATAATAATAATAATATTAAATAATCCAATGAGCGATACATGAAAAAGCAAACAAGGTTTAATCATCGTACATCTTAATTTATTAATTATTATTTATTAACTCACAACAGGAAAAAGCCCCAATTACAACAGGTATTTCAAAAAGAAATTAACAAAAGGAAACCAAAACTCCAGAAAAAAACAAAGTCAATGAGAAATATATAAAAAATTGTACACAATTGGAGGTAAAAAATAAAAAAATAATTAGTGCTTCAAGTAAGAAAATCATACACAATTAAAAAATCATAACACATCAAAGAAAAACAGTAAAAATATAATAGCGAGCAATAATTTATTTCATCTCTATTAAATATTTTCCACAATTTTATTCAAATATTTCTTGCATTCGGAAAAAAATTCTTAAGTCTAATTCACACGTTTAGTTAACTCAATATATTTAGAAAACATCAAGAGAGGAGAATATTTATATGCTGAAGTATTAGGTTTATTAAAGTATAATAACTGACGATATCTGAAGCTTGCCCTTGAAGCATTAAAGGACACTTGCAATTCATTGTAACTATTTAGACTACTTACTATTTTACATAATAACAATTGTTCAGCTACGACTCTTCGTTTAGCAAGAGTAGTTAAATTAAATTCGTAAACTATAATTCTGTATCCCGAAAGAAAAGCGCACTGCCGCAAAAAGCAAATTTTACAGAAGAGCCAAAAGAATCTTACGGTTACGATCTTTTCTCTCTTTTGTTTTTCGCGCGAAGTTTTCTTCACTTCTTTGCATTTATTTTTATATCACTCTCTGTCACACACTTTATTTAATTTTATCTCTAAGTTTTCTGGGGATTCTGGTACCGTTCCTGGAGGAATTCTGGTGTCGTTTCCTTCTATGTTATGATGGAACATACAGGTTTTCAAAACCGTCTCAATCTGTTATTATTTAACCAGAAAGTGTTATTTAAGAGAGTGCCAAAACCTCATTTTTGAAAAATTTGGACATTGTGCGCTTTCCTCCCAGAATACAGAATTGTACATGGAATTTCATGAGCAGAGTGCCTCAACATTTTGCAATATAAATATCTGGAAAATCGTTTCGAATTTTTTCAATATCATTACTAAGGGATTTGTAATAGAGGGATAATTGAAGACACAACACATCGTACAAGACAATTGACGAGAAGTATCAAACTTGAAGTGTCATTGAGATCTGTAGAATTAGGGATAATAAAGCAAATATTTTAAGACATCGTTTAATATGAAATATATGTTGATGAAATGTCAGGTTATAATTAAGTTACTTTATCTTCTAACAGTTCGTGTATGTATTTGCGAGCCAGAAAATCCCGCTTCGTAGATAGATGGGGTATACATTTAAGTCAGGACAGTGGTGAATTTTCGACACGAACTAAAGGAGTTGAGATCGCCTCAGCGTGGATGAAAATTCTAGACGCTGCCAGCGGCTCGGATCGATTGTTCCGTGGTTTTCCCCTTATCGATTTTAGGTAGAACCAGAGTACATTAAACAAGGAACCACAGACCGCTCGAATCTTCCTTTCCTATCATGTCCTAGGGACTAGAAGACTGACATATTTTGTCTCCCACGATCTAAAACATCTCCGTTACCCGTAAGTACGTTTTGTACGGGTGTCAGGCCAAAGTTTGAATGTGTGTTGCACCAGAAGAAGGACAATGCTTCTGATATCATGCAATGACCCGAAGAGCACTGACGTAACGAGAAAGAAGATAAGACAGACGACATCCATTGAAGAAAAATACAGAAGCAAAATTGATAGAATCTATCATACATATTTTCATTATAGGACATATTCATCTTCAATTCTGAATGCATTCAAACTGGTAAGTAGAACTAATTACGCTGTATTATCCTCCTGATAGGAAGCTGAAATGGGGGAATCCAAGTGAGGAGGACCCTCAAGAAGTCATTTCTCGTTGTGCCTTTCCACACTTAATTTTGAAAGGAAAATTCAACGAGTGCGCCGAGGGGAGGTCTAAAATCTGAGCGAGGGTCCATTTTATGGACGTAAGGAACATCACTTTAACCGCTGTAAACTTCTCGCTCAATAGCTTTTGGAAACCACGTGATTTACAACTGTAATTGGGTTAAATTTCAACTTTTTTTTAAATGTACGTTTTGAGCTCTTCAACCAATACGTTTTGATAATTTGCAAGGTAATTGTACATTATTACAATAGGTTAATATTATTAGCAAATGACCCACTTTGGAAAATGTTTGCTTTCGGGCTAACAGATTAATTGTTTCGCACTATGTCACTGATGAAGACAAGCGAATGTACTCCACGACCAATTGCAATTGACAATACTGTAATGGGTAAAGTATTCAAATGATGTATATTTTAGCGACTGTTCTGGAAGTAATAACATTAATGAGCAAATTGTTTTTTGATATAAATGTTTAGTTACCTGCCACTTTCTTCAATATGATTTCTTGTGGACATTTGGCCATATATCAGGCGAACTGGAAATAGGGTACTGCAAAATTTCGTTATATAGGTATAGAAAAGTATAAATTGCTTCAAATCATTTGTATTATTACAAAAAAACATTGCCCAAATATTTCATTTTAATAATTCTGGGTGTTAAAATCCTCTTGAGAATAGCAACGTTTTGAGGTTTCTTTGACCTCATCTTAGACTGAAAATAACGTAGATTCTCAGATATATAATATTATACTGAGAAAGAAATAATATTCCGTTGTGGTCAATATCCCAAAAAGATAACGAGACTCATCTTAGATGATTTCACTATTATAAAATACAATATCCGATTTAAAGAATAAATTATGTAGATGAACTGAAACAAACTTCAAATCGTCTCTATTCTTAAGAGGGTTTTAACACACAGAATTATTAAATTTGTGCAGTGATGTTTTTGTAATACTAACGTTTCTAAACAATTAACCTTTTCTGTAGAACATAAAGAAATTTTATAGTACCCTTTGTCCATGTTCACATGTCCTAATGCTCATAAGAGATTTTTAGAAACCTCAAAATTCCTATTCAATTAGACGAAATCTAAAGAAAATATGTTGGGTAATATGAGTATCAAATGTTTCATTTAAATCTCAAATGCGAACTCAATGTGTTCATTCTTCTTTGATGAACTGAAACAATCAAGTGTGTTTTTATAAATACTAGAAACTTACTTTAGATGTCACATTAGTAGGATCTCACCCTGATGTAAATTTGTAGTTGTAGTATGTAGTTTTAACATTGTAATCTTTACGTCATCAGATACAACCCTGAGAACCAACAGAAAAACAACGATGAAGACAAGAAGAAACGAGTGGCGGTGAAGAAGGAAAAAGCGGAAGAGAAGGAGCACGAGGAGGAGGAGCAAGAGGCGAGCGCCGAAGAAGAGGAAGAAGAGAAGAAGAAGGGCGGTGAAGAAGGCGGAGGCCCAGGAGGCGGAGGACGAGGCGACCGAGTTCCTGGACGAGCCGCGGGGCATCGAACCCCTGTCCGAGGGCTACATGGGCAAAGTGCACCCCAACGCCATCGAAGGTCAGTCCTCCTTATTCTAATTCAGTGGAAACCCAGGTTTCTCTATTAATTCATTCCAAAAAGTCTGACGAAAATCGATGTGCAAATGAAAAAATATTTCACAAAAGAAATACGAACTTAAATCCAATCAATCCACCGGGTAGGATGGCTCAGGGCAACTGTATGATGGCACTGCAGGGTCTCTGACCGGGAGGTCCCACAGTTTGCGCCCTGATGGCGGAGAATTTTCAATACTAGCTATATAGCTAGTTCGAATTCATTCACTGCCTTGTAGAGACTTAAAATGACCGGCTGTTCTGATTGGTAGTTTTGTGAGCTTTCTTCGATCAATAGGCGAATGTCGGAGCAGTAACTTAACAGTCGAACCACGGACCGCTCGCGATCTTTCTTTCTTCAACCTTATCCCCTCTCCTTCCTTTACTCACTCACTTACTTGTACTACCATACAAGGAGATACAAAACCACACATATAAAGAGATACAACGGCATCCCGACATCCCGATGAGAAGCCTGCAAGCCGGCGTGAAGGTCAGCATCCGATTTCTTTTTCGAGCAGAGGAGGAGCATCTCCAGATCCTGGAATTTAACATGCACTGCACTTACGAGACTAATTGTCGTATTTGTTGACCTCGCTTGTAACCCAAAATAATCTCTAGATCAATCTAATTAATCTGTTCGTTATTCAAAGTATTTACAAAATTCATTCTACAGAAAGTTTTACAATCACATAAAACACACACATTTTACAATCACAAAAAAACAAAAATAATGAACTCGTGAAGTAAACAAGTGAACATTTGTTATAAGCTTTTTGCAAGCTTCTTCTGGAGGGCGTATAAAAGATAACAAGGAAAGGAAATAGAAGGGATTTTTTTTTGGATGAACGCGCGGGTCATTACACACTTCATGGGAAACCAAGGCAGACTATGCATGGGATGGGTGCCCATGTGGACTCTCGATACTGGGAAATATGTGCATCCCATCAACGTTTGAATAACATTTTTTCCTAAATTTCCCTTCTTAGACCACAAGTATAAATCATCAATGCGTGTTGGGTCGTCTACCCATCACAGACAAATACCACATGTGTTACTTCTTTATAATTTCGCAACATATGTTCATGGCAATCACTGTAAATTTTAACTTTGGGATAATGGTGGGGAACACATATTAACATACACAAACATGCCATGGGCAGGATCCAAATCCGCGACCCTTCAAGCCAAGGGAGCTTGGTCCTTCAACCTTAGCGACCTCGGCTATCCAGCCATCTATAATCTTGTAACATTGAAGTTGGTCACGTTGATTCTGAGATAGCCTGCAGTGTTGCTGGTGTTGCAGACGAGTGCCCGCTGCTGGTGGGCGTGGAGCGCAAGTGCCGGGCGGTGGGCTCCGCCGCCGGCGACCGCGCGCACGTCTTCCTGCCGCTCTGCACGCTGCACCAGATCTGCTACCTCTGCGTGAGTACCCCCGCCACAACACACACACACACACACACTTTCTCACAGCGTCGTTCAGGGAGTCGGCTTTAAAGGATCTTAAAAAATCATTCCGCCAATGTAGCATCACGTACCATTTTTTACAAAATATCCAAAGATATGTCATTGAAATTCAAAAATGTTACTAAAGTGAGAGGATATAAGTGTAAATAGAATTATTCTATAAATATGTATTTATTTTTTTAACTTTATTTCTAATCGTCCAACAAGGTGTTCTCAAAGAACTTTTAATTCACATAAGGGTATATACAAACCTTGGAAATTTTTAATATTCGTTAATTATTCACGTTTAATTTAAAAAGTATTACTGTGAGATAAGTTTTAATTTTTATTTTGTTAATAAATTAAAAATGTATTTTGTACTTTCTAGGATATATATTTACTAAAAACTTAAAGTAATAGATTGGAAACTTTAAATGCAACGACCTCGAACAGATACTTGAGAGAAGCAATTCTCGTTTAATTCTTTCTTCTTGCGTTCACGGTCAGTACGTTTCATATGTGCGGAGTCCATCACCTTCCCGGAGCACCCAGTCTCAGGATGATACTCCTAGGGTGGAGGGCTGTCAAGCATTCTCGAACCTTAGTGACAATTAGTAGGACGCTTAGAAGTAATAGAAATTAAATTATATTAGAAAAAGCTGTATTTTTAGATTTAATAAATTACATTTTTTAGATTTAAAAAAACAGCTGTAAAACCTAAAGCTGTTAAAACCCAATTGTTAAAAAATTCCTGTTAAAACCAGCTTATTTCTGGTTAAGTACTAGTCGATGAGTACCCAGGCATCTATTGTCTTCAGTCACATTGGTGATAATGAGGTATTTCCAGGTCAATCTGATATCCTCTTGGACACTTAGGTAGCTGACGGGTACGGTTGTAGAACATCATCCTATTATAAAACGATTTTCCTAAGGATGAGCCAAAGTGACAGCTAGTGCTGGCAACATAACTGATGGTTCTGTGGTCGTTGTGCCCTCGCGTCCATTAAATTCCCTTCCTGCATTCGTTCGTTTGTAGTTGGCTAACTTGTAAATGGCTTCGAGGCTTCCTTTTGTGATGTCCTCGTCCGACAAAAATGTAGTGCGCTGGAAGTAATGATTGACTTTAGGAAGTGCAGTGTTATGTACTCTTCTGTAAAAATTATTTTTTCTGTAAACGTTACATTAAATTTATTTTTTGTGTGAAAAATATTATGTCCATTTTAAAACTGAGACTTGAATGAGATATTCGTACCGGTACACGTGTTTCCGGCTTAAAATCATGTTTCTTTCTATTTACATTCGTGGCGGTTTTCTTCAACTGATTGAGAGAGTGTGTTAAAAGATTTTCCACATACGTAATTAAATTTAAATATTTCCCGGGCGTGCATATACACCAGCGAAACTCTTACACTTATGCATAGGGATCACAGGAACCATTAGCACTTTAAGAAGGGGCGTGGCTGAACAGCTGTCGTGGCGGGGGGATACGTCTCGGAATTATATGTGATGTTCATTTGTTTACCGAACTGTCACTTTGGCTCATTCTTAGGAAAATATTTCTATATCGATTAGTCAAACCGTTGTGGAAATGGGTTTGTTGGAAGCGGAGGGTGAAGACTTTCAATGAGGACTATTTAGGATGTATTTTTAGTTTCCATTTTCTACCCCATTTTTGGTCATGAGATGGCCCTGTTTTTTATTTCAGTGATGAGATGTTGATCAGAATGCAAAGATAACAGTATAGTTTGCTTAAAAGAAAGTGTAGTATAATATATTTGAATATCTGAGATGCAAATAGATGTAAATTCATTTCAATAATGAATTGTTGACAAACAGGATCCTTGAGGAACTCCTGCTTAAAGTATTAAACTCTGTTGCCTCAATTGGGGCCTAAGTCTATTTACAGCCCTGAACAAACGACACAGGCACGACATAACTCACGGAATTAAGGCCCATTCACAATGCAAACATAAGCATAAGCATGGCGTTAACATAAAGGTTAGGACTACGTCCATAAGCGGACTCATTCACAATGCGTTCGCATAAGCATAACACGTAAGACGTTAACTTAAGAGCTTGCAAGCTTCAAGCTTCTGTGCTTATGCTTATGTCAGACATAAGGAATGAGCCAATCACAGTTCGATAACTCAAAATCGAGTATCGAAGTCGATAGGCGAACTATTCGTGGTTGTGTTTGTCGTATTTGTTTTGATATCTCGAAATCGATTCTCATATCCAACCAATAGTAAACTAGAATGTCTCATAGCCAATAGAAACTCTTATTTTGCCTATGTTTATGTTCGACATTGTGAATACGCCAACTCTTCGCTTATGTTAATGTCTGTGTGTTATGCTTATGTTTGTGATTGCATTGTGAATGAGCCTTTACACTTGCGAAGCGTCACGTGGCGCAGCAGCCGGAGAGTGAGCGGGCGCTGTTCTGCTGCGCAGGGTCCGGCGGTGGGCGCGTCGTCGGCGGCGGCGTGCGACGCGCTGTTCGCGCGCGAGGCGGCGCTGGGCTGCGGCGAGGACGCGGCGTGCGCGCTGGCGGCGCGGCGCAGCGTGGCGCTGCTGCGGCGCCGCGCGCCCCGCCCCGCCCGCCTCGCCCAACGCGTCGCCCTTCGGCGCGCGCGGCCCGCCCGGCCCCGTGCCCGAGCGCTGCTGGCCCGGCTCGTGCCTCGTGCAGCGCTTCCTGGCCGCGCCGCTCGGCGCGCGCGCGCGATAGGCGCGCCCCGCACGCACTCACCCCCCCATCCCCACACACACTCACCGCCCGCTCGGCGCGGCGCGGCGCGAAGCGGGGCGGGGCGGAGCGGAGACTGGATGCTTCCAAATACGACACGCCGAAACCACTTGTTTTTCACGGATCAATGATCTGTTCTGATCATGTTTTTGATTTTCTGCCTTGTCCAGAGAGTGGCAGTAGGGTGAGACTAAATTTTCAAAACTGATATCATAGCATCGTGCATGAAATGCTCACATCACACAAAAAATTCACAACTCTGACATCCAATGTTTATTAAGAGATCAGCATTCCTTTATTGGAGCATTGGCAATAACCGGCATTACTAAACAATTACTCGTCTGCAAACTGAAATTTCAGATTAACGTTTCAATTGAAAGTTGAATCAATTAATTTTCAGGATATCTGGTATCAGAACGTTCTCTCCAGAAATGAAGAAAGTACGAAATTGGTTCTCGCTTCTGGTAACTATTTTTTCTCACAATCACACAAGAATGAATAATGTATCATTAGCAAGTGATCAAGCATGTGAAGTACGCACTTTTATACAAGAACATGGAGATAACTAGTTATAACACACAATAATGATGTGCTGTCACAGCCTCTTTTCCGAAATAAGTGGATATTTCTCGTGTAAGTGATTCTGAAGTTCTGATTTTTCCTCTGAGAGCGGTGCCCTGTTCAATATCATTTTATCTTAATCGAATAAAATAATAAGTAAGATCCCATCATTTCATAGTGGTTTCTTTGTGAACTCGTATTTATAAGCACAAAATTGACACATTTATATTACTAATATTAATGAATTTGTTCTGAAGTGCATGTTGAACATAATGTTCTCCTATCAATTAACTGAGAAAGTTGCTCCTGCTGGAGCCATTTCGTATAATTACGGCATAATGCCACAGGGATATATTAAATATCTGAACATCCATTACTTACTGTATCATCCCAAGTTAATAACCAGCTAATATTTCAATCATTTTCTAAGGTCATTCTCAACAGTTTCACAACAAAAATGATTCTAAAAAGTATAACAATGGTACTAGTAATAAATAATAACTAATAGCATGTTAGGAAAGTGTGATGAGAGTAAGAGTGATTAACATGAACTAGAGATACCCCCAACGCTATCATTATCTTTTCACTCTTCACGGTCGATCTACCCTACCATTGATTCATCATGTAACCGATTAATAGCATTTTGCAATAATTAAAACTTTAAAAATGCTTTAACACTCCTGAAATGGCGAGGTTATTTAACAGAAATGATCATGAAATTCTGATAGGTAATATCAAATTCAATGACATGACCATAAATATTGTACGCACAATGAAATACAGGAAATATATTCGTGTATTTCTCTTAGATTCTAGAATTTGGTCGATGTTTTAAATATCGAGTCTTAAACATTTAAACTAAGAAGAAGTGTGTCTACAAAACCCTAAATTTTATTCCTTGTGTTATGCAAGAAATAATTTTTTGTTTTCATTTTGATCTAGACAACTTGACAAACCAATCGTTTTCAAAAACGTACCCGAAGATTATGCACCATATTTTAAGTTTTAGTGGAGTGATAATATCAACTGAACTTACTAGTAATATTCGTAATAAGAAAGACGGTAGGCAATAAACATCGTCCTGTGCTTACCAAACAAACGAGTAAGAAGTATCATGAATTGCTATGTATATAAATAATATTTCCTCAGCAAAATTCACCAATTCACATAAGATAAAAGTCTGAAGATTTATGTATTTCCAATAATAACTTCATAATTGAGAGAAAATATAAAATATAGGAATGTGGATTTACGATACAGAACGGGTACGATAACTATATCGATACCTGGAAACATGTTGAATTTTGGCTGACAATACGGTTCACTGGAAACTAAAACGCTTCAACTGAAAACACTGAGTATGAACTGAATAAGCATTGTTTACATTAAAATGATTGTAATAAAATGAAACGCCGTTAAGTTGGATTCCTTGACGAAATGTCGAAATTTCTTCATCACAATCGCGCCATATTACAAATACCAAGATGAACTGTGCGGATATTGTTTCCCATTATAAGAAGAAACTTCATGAAAGCATTTATGGTAGAAAAAACATTTCTTAACGAACTTGGCAAAAATAGGCAACTATTGCAATTCCTATTTGAAGAAAAAAAATGAACAAAATTGATTCAACACATTTTTACACGGGCCGTGGATTCACGAACAGAGACACTAATTTAACACATAAAAGAACACTTATCAACGCTGATATTGATCTCCAACGAATCAAGATATACTAAACAATCAAATTATTACTGATAATTGTTAAATATGCCTCGACGCTGTTGACAGAATCTTTTATCTGGCAATGCCATTTGCACAAAAAATGCACCTATTAAACAAAAAGTAAAAAATGTTTCTTTTCATTACAAGAAAACAAAATTATTTTTTCAAAGAATTTTAAGATTAAATATTAAAGACAATTAAGACAATAAAAATTATAATGATAACGAAAATAAATTCGTTAGTTCACATAAATCTCTTGTAATTCTATTTTTAAAGTGTAATAAATACCAAAGAGTTGGTCAGCTACGGAAAATACCTTTCAATTGAATTCCATTCTTTCAATGAAAAGTTTTCATCGCACATAGGTCCAAAAATAAACACTTCTTAGTACGGTACTAGAAAAAATCACATAGTATTAAGGGACGAACTAAAAAAAATCCACTTTGATGGATTTCTCGATACTCGCCCTGTACTAGTACTTAAAGCATTACACGTCCCTCTCAGATTCTTCATTCTAGTTGATAATTCTTCAGAAATTTGATCTTGACAAATCGAAGAAACGTGGACCAAACAAATTCTTAGGCATTTCTAACTTGATCATTCGTTTTGTGTGACCTTTCAAATTTAAACCTGATAAACCACAATCTATATACACGATAATGCGGTAAAAATAATGGGACACTTTGGTGTAGAAAGGGGAAGGTATACAGGATATTTTGCAAATAAGAATGTAAACTCCAATAAATATTTTATTAGCTGCGTGAATAATCTTATTTGTGCAAGTATACACAGAAATATATAACGTAATTATATTAAATCATAAACGCAAAAACGACTCGACTAGTTACATCTCAATGAAAGGCAAGTCAAGAAAATCCAAGTAAAACATTGAACTAATTTCACCTTAAGTGACTTTTTCACAATTTCAGTGCTATACACGTATCGCTCCTCAATCTAGTAAATTAGCAAATTCTTTGATGTTGCAACTGTTTACGACTATAGAAAATGAAATCGCCTTGGAATCCTGATGAATCTACTATACAACGACAGATATATGTAAGGCAGATAATTCATTTTCTGATTGTCAGCTACCTAACTTTGATATTGTCACAATGACAAACCACAACTGAAGAGTGAATATTTTAAATAAGTAATTGTATTGCAAAATGATATCTTTTGTAATTAAAATAAAATAATTGTAAATCACAATAAGTCAGGGTAGGATTTGTTGATCTATTGTAAACAATGAATTTCACAAACCAATACGACGTCTTATCACAACCTTGAGTTACGTTTGTTGCATCTTGAAATGGAAAAATACAGTGTCATAATATTTAAGAAAAATATAAACACGGTTCTCCCACTGCACCTATGTAGACATCTTATGCAGACTTGTATACAAATAAAATTAAAATGTGGTTGAAATTTGGAGAAATTGGCATGTTCCACTTCCGAAAAGGGAAATCTGTCAATTGGGGAAAATTGATGGCAGTCAATTGTTGATCTTCGCTCTCAAACCCGCTCCCGCCCCCGCCCCGCCCCCGCCCGCGCCCGCGCCCTCGCCAAGCCCTGATGCTGACGCCCCAACGCAGCCCCAGAGTAGAACAAGCTTCGCCTTATGGCATCGCCCCTTAGAACCCTGCCCAGCGGCATCAGAGCCAGACCCCAAACCCTTCTCCACGGTTGAACTGGATGTCGCAAATGCTGGCGTTGACAGGGCTAGATAAAGACATATTGGACCTCCGGGATACGAGGAAACTGAGGCTCCCAGAAATGTCGAAAATGAAAAAAGATTGCGCATATCCCCCCCTTCATACACGATGTAAAGTTAGATTATACAAAAAACCTTTAATAAATATACATTTTCATGGATTACGTATTTAAAATGTCATGACTTCGCCCCATACTTGGCTAGTAGTATGTGAAATTGCGCAATCTGGAGTCTTACGAATCATCAAGATACGTGTGAGTCTTTATTTTAATGTGTCTCTCGGTAGCCCATGCCTTCATCTGGCCCTGCCGTCATGTCGCGAGGATCCCGCTGCATTTGTGCATGGCGGCAGTAAACATGCTCTCGTGTTCTTAAATTATTTCTTGTTTCGTTTTCTTTCGGCAAAAAAATTAACAGTTCACAGAAATTCGAGAGAGCGTTTCTCGTGGCATGTGCTCAATAAAATGCAAAGTAATGCCTTTGTGAAGATGAAATCGTGCATTAAAGGACATCGCCGTTTTTCTTGCTTCACTTTTTTAAATTTCTATCCCCTTTATTTATTTGCTATTAGAATTATCTTATCGTTATAGATATATTGCAAATAAGTATGCGTAAGAATGCAGTCTTAATGATTTTACTGGTACACAGCAAAACGATAAAGAAAACAGATCGATTTGTGTCCATCCATAAATTTCCATCACTTGTTAACCTGGCATGAATATTTCGTACGTGGCATTAGTTTAATAAGTGTATATGTGTATTTTGTTTTTCCATTAATTTATTATAAAAGGACATCAATCTAACTTTTGCAGCATTCGTAGATTGTTGTACATTGTTTCTAAGGCTTGTTCTACTCTCTGCGCTATAATAAAGAAACATGGGAATAACTTAAGTAAGTTAATGCTCTCTTAATACTGGATGTTTCATCAGAGAAAAGGCATGTTTATCCAGTCCATACTGCTTCTTTATATGATAACTTACATAACCATCTAGTCACATTAGTATATCTTTTTTTTTTTATGTTAATTACCTTGACACTAATAACCAAGTGCTTATAAAATAGACCACCATATGATTTCATATTGTGTATTTCTGCTATATATAGAATGTGTTAATATGTTAATGGTATCTCTGAAGGTGTTGAGTGTATTTAAAGATAAAAATTCAAAGTTCTCTTTGAATATTGTTGTAAAGTGAATTATTTGAAAGTGTTAAATTAATTGTAAGTAAAAAAGCATAAATTATATGTTCTGATGATTTATGCCCTTTCTTACAAAGCAAACATAAATATGACTTGATTAAATCTAGTTCAATTTATGTTTCGTATGATCAGTTTAAAAATTAGGCCCAGATATTTAGAGGACAGAAACATGTAAAACTCAGGGCCACGCAGAAATTTGAGAGAATTTATATTGTAAAAATCATTAAATACCAATTGAAAGGGTACATATAAGTCCAAAGCCTGATAAATTGATTCAATCTCCTCTTGCAGCATAAATAAAATGTACAGTATTTTTAAAAATTTACACTATTTCTCTTTCAATAAATGTTCTAACATGCAGCTATCTGAAGACAGGCGCGGCGGATACTTCTAAACAAGTGAAGAATGAAATGAAAACAAATATTTCAAATGTCTTCATGAACTGAGTTTTCTTGCTACTATTGTTAATAATTTCTTTTAATGCAGTTCTAATTCACCCACGATATAACGATGTCATAATATGAATGCAGGCTGCACTATTTATCTGTGATTTTTGGAATAAAAATGTCCTCTTTAAAAGTATTTCTATGACAATAATTCACTAGTATTTTGTCTGTAAAAGAAAATTTATTTTCACATATATTTCCATAGATATATATCACTTGTACGTGCCTCTTTCATACTATTCAAATGTTCTTTAGAAAGTTCATTAATGAACTTCATAATACATTGCAGAATCAAGTAAACAGCAAGCAATTTAATTTTGAGCAACGAGGCAATATACGATAATGGTAAATTGAAGTAACTTAGGACCAGCATCCAAAAATTTCCTCTTTGTACATAAAACGGTTCTGCATAGTGCATGATGTTTCTTTAAATAATACCTTGTATTCTGAAATCATCCAGTGCATGCACCATTCCAGCAGACAACCTCAGCCCTCTGCAAGTACTGAGTAAGCAAACTACATTTAACAGGCGACCATCAATATCAGAATTTAATCGCACCATCCCAATAGTAGTCATTAACAAGTCCAATGGTCTATATCACTGTCGGGTATTCAGCCTAAATGTGTGTAAAATGTACACAAATAAATCTATTATGTTAACAAGTATGTTTTTCAATAACTTGATTATTATCAGCCCAGTAAAAGTATTCAATCCCAACACTGTAATTTTTCGTATATTGTGCATTGGAAACCATTTGTATTATTTTCATTTAGATTTTTTCTGGGATTTTTTTAAGCATATGTGTGGGGAGCATAAAATGGTAACTTTATTGTATTACTAAAAATGTTTGATCATAATAAGAGTTGGTATGAAATAAATTACATATGGCCTCCATCTCAAATTAAGCTATTTTATTGTACGTATGCCAGTTAGCAAAACGACAAATAAATCAAGTTAATTTACATCACTAATACACAACAACTATGATTTTACAAAATTGTGCTAGACTTTTTTAACTGAAGGCAATATATAATAGTCATAAAAATTGGCCGTACATTTCCGAAATATGAATTGCTATATTTATTTGATGCTTCACTAATTATACAATGCGATTTAACGTGTGAAAAGTGAAATATAAGCTGCTGAAATGAAGCAGAATATCACATGACAACAATTTCATGACCACATATTGTTCGTCAATTGAAACTCAAGATGATGCAGAAACGAATTTAATAAAAATTCTGCTAATAGCAAATGGTACTCCTGAATTCAAAATAAATAATCACTTGTAAAATCATTTTTAGCAAGCATGTTTGCAAGTATCAAGTTTGTATCAATATTCATCGTTGATTGTTGAAAGAACGATAGATCATTTTAATATAATAAAACATTTACGTAGTTTTGGTATGTAGATTTTAATTGAAAGATGATATTAGATTAAAATTTATCGTAAAATTTATGTTGATATAAAGGAAACTGTTAGGCACATCATTATGATAATAATATTTATCTACACACTTCGTGTTGATAAAATGTTAACACTAGTGCGAGTGCTTGTTAGTCTTAAAAAATGAATATCGAACGTAATTCTGGAGTCTTCTATGCAGCAAATCCACTACATTGTTAACTATTTATTGATTTTTTAGCATCTCTTTGAAAACTTGATGGCTCGCTTGTTACTCACAAATAGTTATTGCAACAAGTCCAGTAAATCCAACTTTATTTTCCATCCTCTCACTGTTTATAATACGCTGAGACGGTTATTAAAATTATAAGAAATCATCAACACAGAGCCATGTTTGGTACTCCTGGATAAGGAATAACTCCCTAGTATCCTACAGATTAAAGACGAAAAAATTGAAGTTTTCATATTATGACGTACAAAATACATAATTGCAACACACTGTAATCGCACATTATTCAGAAATGATGCTTCCAAGTTAAACAAGGTTTTGGGTTCCTGAAAGAGTTGAGTTCGTGGGGAGGGATATGTGATAACAAGGTTTTGGGGGGGGGGGGGGCATGACGAAAGCTGGTGGGGAATATGTGAGGACATGGCGAGAGTCTGGTGGGGGATAGTTGAGGCCATGACGAGAGCCTGGTAGGGAATAAGTGAGGACATGACGAGCTGGTGGGGGATAGGTGAGGACATAAGAGTCTGGTGGGAGATATGTGAGGACATGACGAGAGTCTAGTGGGAATATATGAGGACATGACGAATGTCTGGTGGGCAAGATGTGGAGATATAAGAGTTTGGTGAAGGATATGTGAGGACATGACGAGAGTCTGGAGGGGGATATGTGAAGACATGACGAGAGACTGATGGGGATCCGTGAATGATATGTTGCGAAGGGAAGGGGACATGAGGACAGGCAGAGAGAAGTAGAGGATATGTGTGGCCCGAATTATATTTCTTAAGCAGTATTCTACAAAAACACACCTTTTTGAACTTTGTATTACTTTTTCGGATATTGAGTTAATTTCGATGTGCCAACTCTTTATTATGGGGGGGGTCTAAAAACGTGCAGTAACCCGAAATCTTTGTAAAATTAAATTGAAGGAAAAAGACAGAAAAAAATAATATTTCACGATAAAATTGAAGGAACTATTTGTTTTTTGTATAATTTAATCTCAACGCTTAGAAATATTACAACTCTCTGTCAGAACTGTACACTGTGTGTGTGTGTTATTTTACAAAGTCACAGGCACAAGGCAACTTCATAATGGGTTTATTATTCAATGCTGAGAAGCACAATAGGTGTAAATAAAAGTGAGGACTTGAGAACATTCCTCAAGCTACTGCATTCTGCATTTATGCTGCTTTCTGCATTCTAATTTATGCATTCTTAATGACACTGAACGTTAGTGTACAACAAAAAAAAGCAAAAGTTTTGGCAAATGATGGTGTACGAAAGTTCTTGAGAGAAGCTGAAGTTTTAGAAGATTATTTGTTGTCGTCGCTATGTTTTCTCTTAATAAACTGATGTCTTGTGATGAATCGATGGTTTTTGTTTACGTTGCTAAGGATGTCAAACCCTTCGTGAAGTTGTAAAATTTCTTAACTAACGGGGTAGGTATTAGTGCACCTAACAAGGGTTTGCATGTTAGGGAGTGTTGCATGCTAACAGGGGTTGTAGATGCATGTGACCCATAAAAGTGTTAATTAATACTGCCAGGATCAAATTGTTGTTATAGCAACATTATCCACATATTATCAGCAATGTTATTTAACTAAATACGTACGTACATCGAAATTGTAGCATTTTCTTTTGCTCGCAATATTTCCTTCAAAGTGATGACAATATATAAGAGTTGCATTTACTATTTAAATACACACGCAAAACCGTCAAAATGCTTCACATTTTCCCACCATTACTTCATTTGCAGTAGTGTCCATTCGTCCCTATTGAAGTTTCGAGGCAAAAACTACAAATGAATACTACAAATACTCCAGTTTGGAATAGAGTATCTGAAGGTTTTCCTAAGAAGCTGAAAAGATCTTACCACATAGGTCACATATGTCACATTGGAAATCTACTCACTCGTACCAATAATACCAAACAACTAATTTCCATACTCCGCGCCGTAAGATGTTAAGATTTGCGCCTTAAAAAAGTTTTAACACTACGAGAAAAACTAAAACTTTATACTGGCTCCCCCAAAATAGCATTGTGAAATATCTCAGCCTAAACATGGATACTAACTGAACTAAACCAACATATAAATAGGGAAATACAACAAACAAAAAATAAACTACACCAACTAAAACCAATCATAAATCGATCTTCCCATCTCGCATTCCCAACCGCTATAACGATCTACAAAACCATCATTAGACCACTCCCCCTTTACGCCGGTCCAGTTTGGATCTACTCTGCAAAAACAAACTTTAACAAGCTTCAAATAGTTCAAAATCATTTTCTTAGAATTATCACAAATGCTCCTTGGTTTGTCACCAAATTACAGCTCCACAAAGAATCCCAAATTGACGCCATACAACACTATAGAACATATCTCTCCACCCAGTTATATCACTCCATACCTCAAATTTCACACCTAATCAATTTTAGACTCCGAAAAACTCCTTCTTATAAAACCAGAATTAAAAATAGATATTCATACCATGCATTCCTTGTCGAAGTTTCCGAAATAGATTGTTTTAGATCTGTCTGGAGAAGATTTCCTTTCCTAAATTAGTTTGTAGTAATTTTAGGGAAATTAGAATGTAAGTCTTTACTGCATATGTAAAGTGTATTATGTACACAGATGTATATACGCTCTGTAAAAAACAAATAAACAAAGACTGCCTACTGTTTTGTGGGTCCTTGACACCGAAAAAACGATTGACGACGGAAAGTTAGTTGGTCGGTCCGTCAGTCCGTCGGTCCATCCGTGAAATGTAAAGGCTCAAGTCAATACAACATATGTGAATGTAGACGTTTCTCGCATAAGAAAAAAGATCTCAGCAAATATTTGTATATTCCTCACACGTCCAGACAACACTTTGCAAAACCTTGCACCTCACCTGTTTACGCAAGTTTTCTGCCCGCAAGGACACAAACGTTGCAGATAAGTAAACAACGCACTCCCGCCTGACGTCCTGAGATACGCTGATAAGCGAAATTCCCAGACGTGATATCCCAGCAGGGAGGAGAGATAAGCTGGATGTTTCATTAGAAGAAAATCAGCTGTCAGAATAGTGCTATGATCCTTTAAAGGTGATGGTGTCACAACAGCACTTTCTTGCATTATTTGTTAAGTTTGTAATTTCCGAAAATTCAGAGAGTTCAACGAAAATAAGATCTATGCTATTATTTTAAGCGTCCCATCTCCGAAGGAAAAAATAAGACAAAATTTACAACCATTTTTGGGAATTATACTTAAAAAAATTCTTTACTTCAAGCAACAAAACCTCAATAACTACTAGTTGTTTTTTTTTAAGTGTACCTGTAAAGATATACTTCACTAACAGATTCCATTAAGAAATAATCGCAATATTTTACTCCCACAAATTTTGAAAATACAGAGAGATCAACAAAAATGGAACATGTGCAATTTTTAAACGTACTTTGGGATAAAGACTCCCCAAGCTTCTAGCAATCATGTAAATGACTTATCAAATCAATTACATTCATTAATCGAATCATTAAAAAGAAAATTTCATTATCCTATTATGTTTCATTTCTTTAATAGAATAGTATCTCATAAGTAACTAAAATAGTTCAATGGAAAAGGGGACTTCCAAAAGAAATGTTGTAACCCCCTCATGGTTTACGTTGTGCACTCCTGGGAATATGAGATATTTTCTCTAGGGCTTTTATCCAGTCAACAGCCGGGTACCCTTTACGTCCCGATGGGACGCGTATTCGACCATACACTAGACCAACACACTTGCGGACTCCTCTGATTTGGGGTCAGCAGAACGCGAGGCCCTCCGCGACAACACATACATACAAAGACAAGGGACAAGCAACCATACCCAAAGCGAGACTCGAACCCACGGCCCTTGGGACCGAAGCGCTGAGTCGGTACTCGCTCTTAGCCACCTCGGCCGTCCAGACCGGTTACAAGATTTTATCGACGATAAATTTAACGACAACTGATTTGGTGCCATTGACACTTTCGACGTCTTCGTACTATTATCACCAATGCAAATGCAGTTAGAGGCTTTATATTTCATTTAAAAAAACGCACATCTACAATCTCAAATTTGCAGCAGAGAGAAATATACCACGACTTGTGACCGGGATGGGCCAGAGGGGAGGCTAGAAGTGGTCGAGACTAGTCGCTGATGCCAACGAGTGGGGTCCAGCGATTAGGGGCCGATTAGTTGGTTGTTTAGTGATTCCGGGCGCATCAATAGCTTAGGTCGTAAGTGAAGTGCATTTTTCCCTCGGGAGATGGCAGTCATCTTCCCTCGCTGGATGGCAAGATCCGGCGCCGACCTACTGTCGGCTTGCGTGGTTTCCTCCCCCTAACCAGGACTTCTCCCACCAGCGGGGCACCGCCCCAACCGGGTCAAGCTCTTAGCTCCCGACCAGTCTCCCGGAATATGTGGTAGTGTAGTGCATGTTAGTGTAAGTGTGTGTGTGTGTAAGGGGAGGGGAGAGGATAGAACAAGAAAGAGGAAGGTCCGTGGCCCATTTGGTAGGATACTGCTCCGGCATTCGCCTGGTGTTAATCGGAGAAACCACGGAAAATACCAAATCAGAGCAGCCGGCCTCTAGAATTCTCCTCCAGACAGCGACTGAATTCGACCTAGCTGACAAGCTAGTGTCGAAAATTCAGCCGACGTCGGGACTCGAACGTAAGACCTCCCGGTCAGAGGCGCTGCAGTGGCATCAGTTGATACACTGAGCTACCGCTCCCTGTACTAGGGGTGGAGGAGTGTGCGCACGACCATAAACGCTCCAAACTGCTGATTCTTTAAAAATTAAGCCTCCATACATTTTAGCTTTGCCCCAAACAATACATAAATACGAAATATGTTGAATAAAAACAATTACATAAAATGTGGGATGTACAAGCAATAATAAAAAAGAACTTCGAATTAGGTATTTTTGTTGTCTTGTTTCGATCGTCCTGTAAACACAGCTCCTGAATCCCAAAATAAATTGCTACAAAATCCCGATTTTCTATCCGTTTCGGCTACACTGCATCGTAGAGGCTCCTGATGCCCGACCTTTGAAGACAGCGCGTACAACACCGTTCTATGCAGTCATTACAATCGAACTTTAAACTCGTCATTCAGAGATCCTTCATTCCACCGACAAATGCTTCAAAATTTCCTATTAAATAATAGACATACGTCCTACTTTCCTCATGTATTTAATTAAAACATTATCAGTTTCACTCAAAAACGAACTCGTATTTTCCGTCCACTCATTGTGTTCATATTTTTTAACCATAACGTCCTCCTTTTTCTTCTTTTTTTTTATGTGTTATTATCCTTGTTTTGTATATTTATCTGTCAAAGTTTTGATAAGTTCATTATTAATAAATACAGAGAGTTTCTTCCATTACTACAGGAAGGGGCTTCATTATGTTTTTCCAACCGCCATGAAAATGCCTAATTTTTATGGCTATTCTCAATAAAGAAGAAACAATTTATATTCATAACTATTTTATTAATTTATTAGGTTTATTATATTATACTATTAACTATTAATTATTATTTTTAATTCTTTACGTGAAGGTTACTCAGAAGATGTAGAAATTTCTTAGAATTACATGCGCGGATTCGTGAAGAAGGATAAGATGAGATTCGGATATTAAAAAAAACTTATGTTGGGCAGGATTCAAGAGTGTCATGAAAACGGATTGATAAACTTTGTATCAATTTTTTCAATGGTTCTACTATTACTTGTTTTCGCATTTGTTCATTTAGTACAAGTGAGCATTTATTTTGAACTTATAGTTTCGAGTTTGTGAAAATTTGTTTAGGCACACCTCCATCCGAAACGGAACGAACCGAATTTAACACAGAGCTACCGTTTTCTACCAACAACTAACAATCATTCTTCTTCCAAACATGCTCCCGACGTCTTTTGGCTTCATTTGATTATTTGATAAAAAAATTATAAAAATAATACATCATTAATTGCTACATTTTTTTATAAATATCCGTTTGTGTCTTCTTAGATACTTATTGACAAATTTTTAATAAAGATATACTTTGTGGAAGTGAAGATTCCAAATTTTACATAAAATCCTATCTATTATTTGGAAACTTGCATTATGTTCTCCCGGATTGTTTCAAATATTTGTGCTCAGTAACCGTGTTATCTGATGTACGTCACATGACAATGTCACTAAAAGAATGCTCGATATCGCTTGATAGCTTTTTTTATCGCTTGATAAGATATGATATTCGGCACGAACACCACTTTCCTATATGATCAGTACCCCAGAAGAAGTGATTATGAATAGTGTTCACTTTGCATAAAATGTTTATGAAAGCAATATTTTCTGTTTTGTGTTAACACATTCCATTCATCAGTATTTTTTTATTTCTAAACAATAAAGTGAAAATAGTGCAAAATGTTTACGGTGGAACAGCATATGAATAATTTGAGTGGCAACAACAATAATGGCAACAACAACAACAACAATAACAACAACAATCAACCTGGGAATACCAGCGGCAGCAGCAATGGTAGTTCTCCAAATATGCAGTACGAGGGAAGAATTTCCTTGCAGGATGAAGCATCACTTCATATGGGTGAGTATTCCTGAAGTCCAATTATGTTTGAATCAAAAACTAAAAACTTGAACGGAAATATATACCCATTAAGTTTATAGTGCATCAGTAAAATGCTTCCACAAACGATTTTCTTAATAAAGTTATCGGGGTTGTCAATGGTACAGGATTCGAGTATCCTTTTTAGAATTGTTTTACAGGTTTGCACACGCTATTTTTACTGTAGTCCTGATTTTACTGTTATCCTTATTTAATATAATAGTATTTTTACTGTCAAGGAGATCGAAATGTAACAGAAAAGGAAACTTTCCCGGGCTGTTCAGCAAACTATGTTCCATGAGGAATAGAGAACTGGACAACGGAGTTCCTTAATGTCAGAAATAAATTGTGCGAAAAAATGAACATTTGTTTTTTGTTTGTTTGTTGCTTTTTATTGTAGTACTTTACTGTAATCAGTGAAAAAAAGTAATACAAAAAGCATTCAAAATAACTTGTATTAGCAACATGTTGGGCTTCTTTTCCACAAAAAATCTTCCTAAATTTCTACACTTAATATATTGTCATTGCTCAGTATTCTGTATCCTTATGGATAAGAAAATTATCTTTTCATTCGTTGCGATTCGTGAACAATGCACAGTATTTGATTATAAAATAAATTTAATATTTTACGAAATAATTACTAACTTAATGAACAATTTCCTATTCTGTCATAATCAATGTGTTCAAGCATAAAGAAAAATTTCACTTTTGTAACTCTAGGAGATATACCGTTCCGTGATGGAATAGAGTAACAACTCTGCCTTCAAATATTTCACCTTGCATGTTTCCTTTTTACAACAAAACCAATCTTGTATTGAGAGTCTAAAATATGTATACCGCGTTTTCTTTTAAAGTATCCTAGAAAAATTCAGTTTTTAAACAAAAACGAAGCAAACACTTTTACACGCACTACAAACACTAAAACACGCATAAATCAGGATTTGGAGTTTAAATCGGTTTTGTTTTCTTTATGTCCGATTTTCTCACACTAGTAATTAATCTGTAGCATAAAGTGCAATGCCACCTAAATCTATCTAGGAGGTATCTAGGAGGTATTGGAACTGCCCATGGTGCAAAGACATGAGTGTGCTATTGCGCAATGATTCCGACTTCAGCCAATTTGCACCAGTTCTCGTCACAATAATAGCGTGAATTTTAAATGTAGCCAGATATCAAAACTATCATCTTGTTTCAAGTCATTAAAAGAGATATAAGAAGTTTTTTTAATATTGCATTTTGTACACCTTCGTCGTGTTATTTTTGGTTGATCACCGTTGAAAATTGTCACATTATGCCACTTTCAAAATGTTTCTCAGCATTTCTTGCTCTTCACGCTACTTGGCGGTCAGCGTCTGGTCTGCTATTTCAAACGAAGTGTGGTGTGGTCACGAGTGACGTGGCGCAAACTGGTGCTGAGAAGAACGAGCAAAAATCGGTGCGCCGGGGTACCTCACCCATCTCTTTCCAGCATGGTACTGCCCAAGAACACGGCTTGATGGCTATATGCAACATATAGCCGGGACCGCCACAATTACTGAATCTCACTGTCTCACTCCTCACTGAAAGGAATATGACAACACATTAGGGCACAACACATGCATAATGCATCAACTGATGTCACTGCAGTGCCTCTGACCAGAAGGTTCTAGATTTAAGTCCTGACGGCGGCAGGAGTTTCGACGCTAGGTCGAATTCAGTTGCTGTTTGGAGGAGAATTCTAGCGGCCGGCTGCTCTGATCGTTAGTTTTCCGTGGTTTCTCCAATCAACACTAGGCGAATGTCGGAGCAGTACCCTAACAAACGGGCTACGGACCGCGCGCGATCTTTCCTTCCTCTTCCTTGTCCTATCCTCACCCCCTACACACATACTTACACTAACATGCACTACACTACCACATATTTCGGTAGATCGGTCGGGAGCTTAGAGCTTGTCCCGGCTAGGGCGGTGCCCCGCTGGTGGGAGAGTCCTGGTTAGGGGGAAACCCCACTAGCCGACAGTAGGTCGGCGCCGAATCTCGCCATCCAACCGGGGATAACCGGCTGGCTTTTTATCAAGAGAGGTGAAAGTGAAACACACATTCGGGAGACCAGTCGCGAGCTGAGATCTTGGCTTTGTCTGGTGCGGTGCCCCGCTGGTCTGAGATTCATCGATGAGAAAACTTGCCAAACCTACGTCTAGGTCGGCGTCGAATCTCGCCATCCGGCGGGGGGAAGCACTCTTGATAAAAAGCATTCACTACTCTTACAGATCTAATGACTATAGTAGTTGACGCGTCTGAAAAAAACGAAATAATACATTAATAAATCCATAATGCCTTGCTGGTATTAATAATTCTCAATGTTAATAAATGATTTTAAGGTTTCTGATATTAAACACACATATTAACTGTAAAAGTACAAAGTAATAACGACAACAGAAGTTTTACAGAATAATGATTTTAATGAGGCTATTAGAATATTATATATCTATTATTTTTCTCAGCAAAAAGCCCTAATGTCCAAATGACACAACGCAAAAGAAAGGAATAACAGCAATAAAGTTTTACTAGAGTAGTTGCTGTACTACGTCCGTATCAGCACAATTATGTGATGAACTAACGTACTGTAAGTGCTTTCTCCATATTGCGGTACTCATATTTAAAAAGTGTGTCCTATGACAGATTTTGAATTCATCCCACATAATTTACTGAACAGCATATTGCGATATGACGATTTCACACACAGTATGTCTTCTTCTTTTTCTCCACTTCAAGGATAGATCTATGACCTGTTCCGGCTTCTAAAAGTTCCATTTTTGCAGCAGCCTACCTGGGTCTCTTCGACCTTGGAGCCTATACTTAAACCCTTGCTTTGGAATGCGAGTCTGTTCCATTCTTTCAACATGTAACCATTTCTGTCTGCAACAATCTACCTTGTCATTGTTGCTTTAATATTTAATTTTATTTGTATTTCCTCATTTATGATTTTATCTAGTCTGAAATATTTTTTTACACATTTTAAGAACTTCATTTAGGCAAGCTTGTTGCCGGTTGGCTGTTTATCTTTCTCTGACAGCCTAATATTCACTTCCGTACAAGAGACGGAAAAGCCATTATTGTATAGGGTATATCTTCATTAGGGTACCTTTGCGTGTTTTATCTTAGAGTTTGTCGAATGGTTCCGCAAATATTCTGGTATTTTTGGATTTTTTCAAGTCCATCAACTTATGCGACGAAACTTACGTCAAAACCCAAATATTTAAAATGGCTAACTTGTTTGAGCTTTGTATTTTCCAAACTTATTTTTGTCCGTATAGTATGTTTTCCACAAATGTCATTGTTTTGGTCTTTGATTTTGAAATCTTTAGGTTATGTCCTTTGCAGGTTTGGTTTAGTTGATGAACAGATGAACAGATAAGTCATCGTAACTCTCTTATATTATAATTTGATCATCAGAGACACAACAATCACATTCATACGACAATCACGATTTGCAATATGTAATTTGTAATAAATTTAGCCAATTATTGCTACCCAAATATTTATTTTGTTGGATTAATGTTTATTACAAACAAATACAATATTCTTAAATATTATGTAAAATGTATTGCATTGATGATTTCGGTACCCAGTTTTCTTTAAACTCGATTCTGACACAGAGGAGGAAGGAAGCACGTCAACAATTAAGGCCAAATTCTGATCACATAAAAGTTATTTAGTAGAAAGTACATTGAAAAACGATTTTGTGCTGTCACAGTGAATTCACACAAAAATTGGCCAGAATAATATAAAATGTGTATTATTTAACGTTTCCTTCCTCCTGAAAAGTTGCAAAAAATGACTTGTTCCCTTTCTCCTCAGCTCAATTCAATTGTACATTTATCCTTCTTCATCGTCATTTCATAACCCATCAATAAGAGCCATCAACACTGGAGTGTAAAAAATTGATTCAGCACAGAAATGTCGACCACCCCCAAATAAGTCGCGTACACTTACCCCCGGAAAATATGACTAGACCTCGGTCACGTGGTCACGTTCGCATGGTCTAAAAGTGACCAATTCGCGACAAATAAAAAAGGAAGAAAAACAAACAAAGAGCCTTTTACTTAAATTGTGTGCACATATTTTATAGGACGTGAATAATACACTAATATCTCTATAGTTGCCACAATCGCTTCTTTTTCCTTTCTTAAATGAGGAAATCACTTTTGCTTTTGGCCATTCACCAGGAACACCGGATTGCTTCCAACAGAAATTTAATAGGTGAAGTCTTAGTTTTAACAGCAAACCTGCATATTTAATTAGTTCGGAATTTATTCCGTCAAGTCCTGGATCTTTTCGATTTTTAGTTCCTTTATTGCTGTTTCTGATTCTAAATTGTTGTCGTGTACCGAAGCTTGTACAGACATTTCAAATTGGATATTTCCATCTTCAGAGTTACACAATAAAATGTGATAATGTTCAACCCATTTACATTCTTTTATAACTTTCAAATTAGCTGTGTCTTTTAATTTACTATTGCTATCCCTCAAGGCTTTATATGCTAGTTGTTGTCTGCCATGAATATCATTTTCTAATTCCCGTATAAATCTATCCCATGTTGATTGGTGTGCGTTTCTATTTCTTTGGCAATATTTCTTTTTACTTTGTATTCTCTCAATGATTCATCGATCTTCATTTGTAGGTACTTCATATATGCTTCTTATTTGTGATTTATTGTTTATTTTATCAGTCCGTACCACATTTTAAGACCTTCCCATTTTGTAAATTTTCTTGATTTTCCTACAGTTTCTGAAACCGCATCGTTAATAAGAGTTTTGATATTTTTAACCATTCTTCTTCTAGATCATCGCTAGTGATGATATCTCCAATCCCCTATGCTATTATGGGTTCATACAAACATTTTTCGCTCTCTTGTCGCAGGAGATGAACTTTGAAGACTTTTCGCTTTTTCTGATTGTATTGGTTAGTATACGAATATTTCTTCTTCCAACTTGCTAAGATTTCTATATCTGATTTCAACTAGTGCTCTGCATTTATGTCACTTCCTCTATATACTCGTGTCTCTCTTACTTGACTCGTTTTTTATTTTAATTTTTTTTATATTATTAGGCGTGTCTTTGACATTTACATAATTGGAATGATTGAAGGCGTTGTCATTGTCAACAATAGTACTATTTAATACTATTGTTGACAATGACAACGCCTTCAATCATTCCAATTATCTTTAATTTGTTGAAGGTTGAACATTCTAGTAAGATCGCGTCCATTTCTATTCAAGTATTTCACTCCAAAATATCCAACTATTTGATGGATAGGTTTATTACCTACTCTGGCATTCAAGTCTCCTGCCAATATTATGTAGTCATTTTCAATGGCTTTATGGTAATGTATTTTTATTTAACATAAATTTACAATCTACTTTTTACAAAATAATAAGTAAATGTGATGTCTATGTAGAATTATTATGACAATGATTACTAGTGAAGGTATCCCATCAGTACTTTTCATCTTCTTCGTACTATAACAAAAAGCAATTATTATTATTTTAGGTTGACAACAATTGGAATTGATAATTTGGTGGTGATATTGTTTCAGTTACTTGTTGAAAATCTGTATGGGAGTTGTACAGGTGAGGTTCTGGTTAGACGATGGATATCTGCACTATTGTCAAGGAGGTTGAGGTGATTTGGATGGTTTTCAAGACGCTGGAGATAGTTTGAGCTGATTGATTCTATTCTTTCTAAGACAGTGGGCATTTTTAAGTCTGTGTAATGCTGCGTTCGTGATGAACCAAGGCGCTGCCGCGATAATTCTTAAGGTCTTGGACTGAAATCTATGGATGATGGAGAGATTACTCTTGCTTGCTGTGCCCCAGATTTGAATGCCGTAGGTCCATATTGGAATTATTATGGATTTATAAAGAAATAGTTTATTTTCCAGTGATAGTTTTGAGTGGTATCCTAGTATCCAGTATAGTTTTCTTACTTGAAGTTGTAGGTGCTTTTCCTTGGCTAAAATGTGATGCATCCATGTTAAACGTTTGTCCAGATGTATCCCTAAGTACTTTACACTTTCCATTTGTAATATTGGATTATTGTTGATGTAGATAGTAGGACATTTGTTTCTTCTCAGGGTAAAAGTTATATGAGCTGATTTGTTTTCATTGATTTTTATTTTCCATTTCTAGGCCCATTTTTCAACCATTGTAAGATGTTCTTGTAAATGTCTTGATGCGACATTTGGGTCGTCATCCGATGCTAGTATGGCCGTATCATCTGCAAAAGTGGCTATGGTTGTTTTATCTGTTTCTGGTATATCAGTCGTATTGAGTTGGTACAGAATAGGGCCAAATATACCACCTTGTGGTACTCCGGCCTTGATTGGATGAAAAATATTGGATCAGATAATTCGTTTTGGTATTTGATTTGGAAAGTGCGGTAGGATAGATAAGAACTGAAGATATTGATGAAGGGGTGTAGTAGGAAATGTTTGAGTTTAAACAGGAGTCTATCGTGCCAGACTTTGTCAAACGCTTGGGCAATGTGTAGAAAGGCGGCTGAACAATATTGATTTTTTTGGAAACAATTCTCAATGTAGCTGGTGGTTCTATTAACTTGTTCGATGGTAGAATACTATTGTCGTCTAAAGCCAAATTGATGATCAGGGACTAGGTTATTGCTTGCTATGTGAGGACATAGTCTTGATAGAAGATGTTTCTCAAACACTTTGGATAGAATTGGAAGTATACTGATGGGACGGTAAGAAGAGGGTTCATGTGGAGGTTCCCCAAGCTTGAGAAAAACTTGAATTTGGGCTACTTTCCATTGCTCCGGGTAGTGCTCTGTTCTTAGAATACTGTTGAATAATGCAGTAAGTATAGTCTTGCCTTTTCGTGGTAGTTCGTTGAGAAGAGGTGTTGTGATTAGGTCATAGCCAGGAGCTTTTTTGCTTGATAAGGCGTTATTGGTTTTTGTAATTTCTCTGGGAGTAAAGTGTGGAATTGAAAGCGTCATTTGGTTTGGGGAGTTAGGGTAATCCCGGATTTGTTGGTCTTGGTTTGTATTTGAAAAGGAATGAGTCTGGAATACATTAGCAAAGAATTTGGCAAAGGTAGATGCTTTCTCTGTGGGGTTTCTCACCCAACACATATTTTCATCCCTGATTGGGGGATTTGGATTGGTCGGTTGTTTCAGCTTCCTGGTGACTTTAAATAGAAAGTAATTAGTATCTTCTGTTGGGGTGAGGCTGGTTATGAAATCTTGAAACCTGTTGCTGTTGAAATCTTTTAGGAGGCACCTTAGTTGCCTAGTTGCTCTGTTGTAGTTGGTACGGTCTGCAGGATATTTTGAAGCTTTCCAGATTCTTCTTAGTCTTCTTTTCTCAGCTATTTTGTTTAAAAGAAATTTTGTGTATTTCATGCTGCTCTGGGTGTAGTGAAGTTGCGGTGTAGCGAACCAAGCTGCTTCTTGAATATTTTGGGTTATATATTCAGTCGCTTCATCTATATGATCTGCTGTTTTTAATGGTAATCGGATGTTTGTTTTCATTGATACCTGGTTTCTGTTCGAGGTCCAGTTTGTCTTTCTGTTCGTTAGCGACACGGGAGAGGGGTGAAGGATAATTTTATTACCAACGGTGATAATTATTGGAGCGTGGTCTGAGGACAGTTCGAGGGAAGATTCAATGATACAGTTAGTGCATGGGATTCCTTTTGTTATGAATATATCAATCAGGTCTGGAATTTTGTTTTGGTCGGTAAGCCTGTAGGTAGGTTCTCCTGTAGAAATGGTTTCTGGCTGTAGTGAAGTAACTGCTTTCTGCAGTTCTCTCCCTCTAGGGGTGATGAGTCTGAATCCCCATTCAGTATGTTTGGCGTTGAAGTCTCCACCTGCCATGAACCTATTTCCTAGTGACTTAAAATAGGTTTCAAATAAGTCGCTTATCTATTTTGAATCTGGGAGGGCAATAGATGGCGCTGATGGTGATTGGTCTATTCCAGTCCGTAATTTGTACAGATGTTGCTTGAATATCTTGGTCAAGTACGGCTTCCTGTTCTTGATGCTTAATGTGATTTTTATTAATTTTGCTGAGTTACCGTGAGCATTGCCACTAGGATGTTTAGTATCGTATAATGTTAAGTTCTTCAGTTTAAAGTAGCTTCTTTCTGTAAAATGAGTTTCAGAGATGAGTAGAATGTCTATTTTGTTTTCGTTGAAAAATATTTCTATTTCTTGGCGATGATTTGCCAAGCCGTTGGCGTTCCAAGCTGCAATGCGAAGAAATTTAGGCATTGGATAATTTGGAGACAAGCGTCGTTAAGAGGTTAATTAGAGAATTTATTTGTTGACTTTCTTGCATTAATATGTTTTCAAATCTCTCAAAAGAGTGCTGTATAATTTTCATAATGGAGTGGCTACAGTCATTATGTTGTTGTCGTTCTGGTGGCTTTGGTCGCGCAACATCGGCCCATGTTCCTTCATTTACTTGTAAATTTCTTTTGTTTTCTTGGGGACAAGTAGTTGCAATATTTTTGTTTTGTGTCTGCATAGGCATCTCTTGTTGAAATGTTCTGGGTTTACTTGAGTTTTTTACCCTTCCTTTTTATATTTCTTGATATCTTGGCAACTTTATAGGGCGGATGATTCCCTTCGCACAGCGCACATGTTGGTTGACTTTGCTTTTCTTTTTAACACTTTTCTGGATAATGTTCTTTTCCACATTTAACACACCGAAACGGGTATGCACAGTACGACCTGGTATGTTCATATCTCTGGCAATTATTGCATTGAACTATCTCTCGTTTCAGGCGCGGTGGTTCAAATGCAACGACACAATTTAGCAGTCGGTTAATTTTGAATACTTCTTTGTTGTTAGATTTGGGTTCAAGGTCTACAAAAAATAGAGGCAGAGGTAACTTCGTTAACCTATGGCGGACATTTATTATGTTTCTAACTTTATGGTCCTTTTCCAAAAGCGCAGCCTTGATATCTTTTACATCTACCGTATTACATATGTGCCGCAAGACAACTCTATGCGCACGTTCTTGTTTCAACTGGTATGTATAGTATATGTAGTTGTCGCCTGATAAATGTTTTACTATTCCCCTGTAAACATCTGGAGTTTTTGGTGCTATTTTAATTTTGTCGTTTGCCAGAGATTTTATTTCGAAGTCTTCAGTTTTTAAAGCTTCCTTTATAAACTTAATCATGACTGGAACATTATTCACATTTGGCACAAAAATTGGAGTTTCTGTGGTTTTGGGGAAAGTTTACTCATTGTTTTATATTGCATCTTCTGTACTGAGAGCACTAAATTGATTCTTGGTGGGAACTGTATAAATACTATTATTACTATCGCAAGACGCTGTCTTTTGCCTTACCGTTCTATTTACATCAGGGTCGAGGACGTCTGGGTTCGGCCTTTTTGACCGAGCTGGAGCGTATATTTGCCATACATTCTGTGTCAGGTTCACGGGATCAGATGAATCAAGATCTATGCTGTGTCTACCGCTGTTTGATGATTCTTCTAATGGTATTTGTTGAAATACGTAGCTTTCCGGCTATTGGAAACTTTTGCGTTCGCACTACATGCTACCGAGCCTACCCGAATACACTTCTGTAATCACTGAGTTTTATATATAAATTGTCTTTATAGAATTGAAATTAATAACACCGTTTCACTGCACAAATATAACTGTTCACTTAGAACTACTGCACACAGATTTATTATCGCTTGACCTCTCCTTATCTTGGCGCACTCGCAGGCGACAAGGTAAGGCACAACGGAGTTGCGGACAAGATCCGCACACCACGGCGGTCGGGCGAGAACTGATTATGGTAATGTTGAACTATACATAATTCTTCATTTAGTTCTATCCTGCCTTCTTCAGGAGCATATATACCAAATATAGTAAGAAACCCTCTTTCTATTTTTAATCGTCCTATCAATAATCTATCATTAACAAAAGTATAACTTCCGATTTTATTTTCCATTTTTATCAATAAGAATTGCGACTCCACTCTCTGCTCTTCTTCTTTGTTCTACCCCACTACATATCATTTCGCTTTTTTTTTGCGCGCGCTGTGGGTCATTGAGATTAATTGAAATGTTCTTCTAGCGAGAGCTCTTGACAATCTTTCCTGAATCGACCCTCCACTTTGGAACCTAGTGTGGGATTGTATTCAAATAATCAGAGGTTCAATTAGAGAATAATAACCCATGGGAATAAAATATTGCGTTCAAGTCAGTGTATTTGAGCTATGGAACCCAAAAATTGATCTGTTTTGTAGTTCAACAGTGCTTTCCGTTCTAACCATTTCTTTCTTAAGTTATTAATTTTCTGTATCCCAGATATCCCTCTATTAAAAGGATAACTTTACACAGCATTTACTACTACACTTCTTTACACTAATCTACCTGTTCCTTCCTCTGAACTTAATGGTATCTAAGTAACTAGCTGAATCCCTGCGATAACATCGCACAAAAGGAAGAACTATAGGAAAGTTACAATCGAAAATTACCACTTATTCACTATATGGAAAATCGAAAAAACAATTTATTGTTTTATATTGCACTTATTCTTCAAAACTGATGAAATTAGAGAGGTTTACAAATTCTAGAACAATGCAATCACTATACTTTGTGAACTCAAGAGTTAAACAGGTTTCTGAAAACGTAATTGAAATACTTACCTAGTCTGAACATTTATGTTGTAGCGCATAATTGCAGAATATCCAGCTATCCACCGTAACTTTCAATCGTAATGCATCATTTATTACAATCTCTGGAATGATTTGTAAAGGAACATGTGTGTTAGGCGATTGATGGCTATTGCGTTTATTTATATACATTCACTAACCTCTGCATTTAATAATTTTTCACTAAATTTAATCTTTGAACTCCATATCTTCGTGTCACCAACCTCATGAAGTAAGGATATCCTCCTTTTGTAATTGTACTTTAAAAAACAAATGAACTAATGACGGCAGAATAGCGTTCATTCTATTAATTTTAATAAATTTTTAATATTTTGTTTAAACTATAAAAATAGTTGATAAGAGCAAGTGATGACACATCTAAGGCCTGCTACTTTTCATTTAAAGAAGAATTACGAAATTTGATTAAGTAGAAAGATCAAATCCCTTTCTAAACGAAAGCTCCTAGCGTTTGAAACATAGAGGGTTTCTATGTTTTTGTTATTTAATATTGCTTTTCCAGCGACATGTCAGAAGTGACTAAAAAATTGAATATTTTATTTCATTTTGGCACCAATACTCATATTTTTTTTCTTTTCCCTAGGGGAAGGGCTAGATCTTCCAGTTTTCACAGAAAGATCTATCATCACTATCCAACCCGGTGCACAAGGTAAGAATCTAAGGTATCTAAAAGTGGTAGTTGATAATTTCACAAAGTGTGTATTTCTCAGTTGTTTTCATGTAAAATATTAAATCACGCACCATAAAACCTCTCTATGAAAAGGAAAAACATTTATTGACATAAATGCTTAAAATTGAACTCAGTAAATTTAAACCTTAAGTAAAATTGGCCTTTTTGTGGGATGTATGAGTTTTAGGAGTGTTTTGAATCTATTTATCTAAATAACATTCAGCACCATTTGTTGCCAAAAGAACTGCCAAAAGAATGCCTGGAAGTTTATTTATCTTTAAGAATATTCACTCAACAGTGAGAAATTTCTCATAGTTAACTAACTGTACAAAAAATATTGTATTTTATAATTATGAATTTTGTCATTTCATATGATTTAGTTTTCCTTCGTTTGACATTTATTTCAAACTTTTACGATATTTTATAAATCACTTTTTCACATTTTCTCAATTTGTAGATCCCCTAATTTTTAAATTGAAATAAGACTCTCAGAATATCATGGAAGAGCGAAATATCCTTTCTTACCATCTCTTCATTTCAAGTAGTGTGGTCTAGGGCTCCCCGAGCGACCACCTTGGATTTTAATGAAATTTTGTGATGAGACCTAACATGTGTCAAATGATCTTCCGTGAAGTTGAAGCATCATATGTGAAATTGCTCATTAATTACAATAGAAATGAACATATTTGTTCATAATGAAAAATTAACCTAGAAATAAAAATCACCCAATTTACGCAATTGAACTGTTTTTTATTTCTCCGTTAATTTTTCTTTCTGAACAAATATATTCATTTCTTTTGTAAATAATGAACAATTTACATATTTCTAGACTGTTTATATGCTTCTGCAATGCAAATTTTTGCCTAGAAAGCACTTTTTCAAACCAACTTTTTAGCGCTTAATGCGGCTCAACCTTTCAGAATATCCAAGTAGTTTATCAGACAAAATATGCTTAAAATTGTCTTAAGAGCTTATTTTCGAATTTTTGTCGTTTCCTCCCCGGACATCCCGTATATTCATTCTACTTTCCAGTAGAGTGAAAAGTTGTTACAATTAGTGCAATTAATATTCACTATAACTAACAAATTATGCTTTTCATAACCCTAAGAGGAGGAAAAGTTCCCCAAAGCCGCGCATTCACATTTATTTTATTAAATTTCTTGTAAGGATGGAACACAATACACAGCTGCAACAAGTTCCAATTTCAAGAAAACTTGAACTTAGAAAAATTACACATTTCTAAGAGAGGAAAAAGTCTCGGTATGCCGCGCGTTTGGACTAGTTTTGAATTGTATTGGCTGAATTCATTACCATAACATTTCTGGTAATTAATTGAGAAAAGATCACATCAACATTTTAATGACATTCATTTGATTTCCTTTCTTTTTCAGATGAATCACGTACGCCAATGCCGGTCTCTACAGGTAAGACATTTCTAAGTTTATGTTTAAATGCTGAAGCACCGCTGCACTGGGGTTTCTGACGTCAAAAAGTAGAATGTATACAGAATTCTTGGTTCGTTATGTCAGTGCAGTATTGGGCTAACTCAACAGTTTAATTCTTCTTTCTCTCCTCCTTTTCCTCTTACATCTTCACCTTCTTCACTCTCATCTTCATCTTATTCTTTCTTTTTTTTCTTTATCAATTGCCTTACTTTTAGTTTTCTTTCTCCTCGGCAACTCGGGTAATATTAATATTAATGTGTAGATCTCTATCCTTAGGTCGCAAACACAAAAATATCGATCAAAAAGTAGTTAGACTGATTGTAGTTATGTGGTACCGAACGGACATCTCGTTACGTTGTGAAGTAGTAGGTGCCCCGCTGAGGGATAGGTTGGTGCCGGATCTCGCAATCCAAGGGGAATATCACCGCCACTTCCCGCGATAAAACATGCACTACACTCAGATAAAGCATGCACTACTTACGGGACTAAGGGCCATATTCATAGTCGTCACTTGTAGGATAAGAAAATACTTAAGCTATAAGAAGTTACTTTCGATAAGGAAATGCTTATACACATTTGGTATGCATAGACGATACTTATAATAAGTACGATGCTAGCAGTGTCTCATATGGCAACAGTGTATTGGCTGCTTCACGGCCTCTTGAATCCTGCCAGAAGCGCTCCATGAACTACCATATGCGTGCGCCCGTGAGGTAACTTAACCTACACAGTTTCTTAAATAGTGCCAGTATCTTAAACAAAGACTTAAACATGATGAAATCAGTAAATATCTAGTTAGTTAGAGGTCGTTTTATCCACCAATGTTACCAAAAAGTGTACAACAAAAGTCTTATTATAACGATATTTTTTCTTAAATTCTTGATCGTTGTGCATTTTCAACGGGTTTTGCATGTCACGTAAATATCGCTTGTTGCTACAAAGAAAGATGCTACGGTAAAAACCCTTATAATTTTTTAAATAGTCGTCGATTCCTTTTTTTTTTTTTTTTTTCCAAATTACGACAATTTTCAACGCATCAAGGGGTTCACTTATAGATATAAGTGAAAGTTAGACCTTTCTTATAGTTATAAGGATTTTCTTATGTGGATGGATAAGTTGCTACTTTGATTGGAAATCGTTATAAGGAACTCCTTAAGGTTTTCCTTATTATAAGTCACGACTATGAATATGGCCCTAAGGGCGTTATTGGTTGACGCGCCCGGAATTAGTAACCAATCAATCCTTGGTAGATCATTCTCCCACCTGCACCTGGGCTTCGAGCCCTCCATCTCTTGGAGCGACCGAAGCCGCTTTCCGCTTGGAGCACAAGTGACGTCAATTCCATGTCTAATTCACTCGCCTCCAACATCTTAGCTTTTTTTTCTGTCGGGACAGATAACCGCCATCAGCTCAGGGACCTTCTCAATAGAACGAAATCAACGAGTAATCAGTTCTGAAAGCTTGCTTGTAAACACTTCTGTGAACGTTTAAACATCGTACGTTCATGAAGCGGTATCTCAGTTGCTCTGATTATGCCGATCGCTGCAGCCAGCTAATAAAAGAATTATTCAATGGAAGAAGAATAGGCACATTTACCATTATTTCATAATATATGAGTGCAACATCGCAAACGAGCGATGTAGGAGCGATGTTTCGCTGCAAATTGAAACTACCAATTCCTTACGCGTGATTTGAATTCACAAAGCTAGCTGAAAAGCTTTCAAGCTATACTCAATATTTTTAATGTATTATTCAAGTATTTCATGCAGTGTTTGTGATTTCAGTTGGATGGCAAACCACAAACGCAAGTCACTTTGTACCACTGTCGGGCTTGGATTTTCTGAACGGAGCTGAAAATCTAATTATTCAACAAACAGTGGAATTAAGTGACCGTAAGTAAATAAAATTAATATTAATATATAATATGAGTGCATTATTATTTAGTAATACCCTTAGGTGGCTCATGGGCAGCACGCTAGCTTCCCGAGGTGAGATTCCCTTAGGGCAAAAATAGTGCTTTCTGTAGGTTTTTGGGGATCTACATCTTGACGCAACGCGTCTCCAAGCCCCTTAAGGGGCGTTGAGCGTATTATTTTTTGGAGTAATCCTCCGTTAATTACTAAGTCAAGTCTCGTCACGTCGCAGTCAGTCGGTGCCTTTTATCCCTTCGGCCAGGGGCTCGACGACGTTAGATCCCTGGGTTCCTGGCCGGTCACCCAACCAAGAACCCGCGAGTCTCGAATTCGCTTAACCTTCGTGACTTCACGAAGCGTAGTAAACGAATTCGGCTAGCGCCGCCGGGGCTAGCTTCATCTTTCTAATACAACCACGTCAGTTTCTATAGAAGTGGATCGAAAGAAAAGCTCAGACAGGACACATATGTTAGATGTGGTGATGATAATACGTCATACTCGTCACGATTCCCTTACCCCAGGCATAGAATAAATAAAAATAGAGCCCAGGCCTGTGAACACCACTAAATGACAAAAGTCGGATTCATCCGACCCAAAAATGCCACATGTATACGTACAATATAATTTATTTAAAATATGATTAAATACTAAATGTGTAATATAAACTATTTGTGTTATATTTCTACAAAAAGTAATTTATCTCTAGCTCCTCGCCTTTTAGTTATAGGCATTAGGTAAACGGAAAATAAAAACTGGAAAATTAGAACCAAATTCACAGTTTCTTAAAAAATAACAAAACTTAAGAAACATTTCTCAAACCCAAAAAATTGTTTTTCATTGTCAATTATATTCATTTTTTCAGTTCTTGCGACAGTAGAGTCAGAAAACAGATACCTAGTGAAAGTTCCTCGTGGAGAAACGTTATACCTGGCGACGGAAACTTCTTCAGACTGCCAACGTGCATGTTGTGGATCATCGCGAGGATTTGAAATTAAAATGTTTGACCACACACGACAACTAGCAATTGTTTTGCGTCGAGAATTAGCGTGCAACGTTTGTTGGTTTGGATGTTGCTTACAAGTAAGTAAATGCAAATAATACTCTCGAATTTAAAAACTCTAAATTCTCCGTGGAATGTTTCAATTGGACAAATTTCAATTGTACTAAATATATCTCATTTAATCGATCACATAACACACATAACTAATTATTGCTACTAAAACGTATACATCTCTTTCTGCATCGTTTCTTTCAGTCTAGAACGAAATATTTGTTCACTCATTCAGTCGATATTTCCAAAAGAAAGATTCAAACCACTTCAATATCCAGGAACTATCAGTTATATTGAAACTGTAGCCTTCAAAGCAAGCATCCATTTCACTTCAGTTACCAAAATTTAAAATTTGTAATAGTATCGTAACATTGTAATATTACTGTCGTGAAAAATGTCTACTTAAGGATGCTAGACCAAAAAAATCTGCAAGTAAATATTTATAATTAATATCCTGGAATGGCCGAAACAAAATAAATAAAAATTTAAACCAAATGGTATGGTTTCCATGGCAACTCCTCTGGACGTTTTGCAAACCAAGTCCATATGTTTCCTACTGGCATCGTGCACTTTCAACACGACAATGCGTCATACCGTCCTGAAAGGATTTGAAATGGTTGGTTGGAGGAAAAACTACTGAAACCTTAAGCTTCCGCGGCCAAAGTCAACAGACACTTGGCTGTCCGGGGCCATCGCCTTCTAGGCACATTTGCAAACAAACACAAGGCGAGCGAGCATTTCGCCGTGAGGAAGGTCGCAGTATGACCGAATCGTTGGCAACTATTCCTAGGGACGCAGACAGACAAGTATCTGTCAACATAACATTGAATTTGCATTAATGCCTCGGCTACCAAAATAAGTAGGGTACGATTCCTTTTTAACACTTGTGGTTCGATTTAAAGAATCTTTCAGTCGAAGAATATTTGAGATTTCCAAGAGTAGTAAAAGGCTGTAGCTTCCTAGACCAGATCAAAAACGAAAGACCTCAATATTTTCTCCATATTAGATAAACTGAAGGAGAATAGTTCAGTGGACACAACACTTACAAAGGATGGAATATGATACGCTCATTTCAAAAGTTGCGTACCATTATCGGCCAGCTGGATAAAGAGATCCTGGTCAACAAAGGCAACTATGGAGTAAAGCCGCAACATGCTTTCTGGCCTAAATCGTGCAAGAAAGAGAAAGAGGACTTAAAAATCGATCGGATTTGTGCTTCATCACGACAACCCTACACTTTATGTTAACTAGAGAATCTGCATTTAGGTTTGTAGTATCAGATACCACGATACCTTCCGCAATCTCATTAAAAATCTGCCCCAACGAACGGTGCGACAGTACGGCTTAACTATGGTCTTACTCCACCATATTAAGTAGGTGGTAATAATGCAATGACTTGTCGTTATTTATCAAGTGTATATTTTTAATACTTATAAACTTTGATAATACCTACAAGGTGGGTCCACGATGGCATTAATCACATATAATACCATTTCATTAATGCCGACTTATAAATCACCTTATCGACGAGATGACAAGCAATGTTAATATAAAGATCTACTCTTTTTTTTGCTACTTATTCTTATTCGTCGTGCCCGTCATTCTTTATTTTATTTATTTTATGTCAAAAAACAGTTAAAACTGCGCACGACGTGTTATGGGGAGAAGTGAATTCTGTGCACATTTTCAAAATTCTGTGATTCCTACACTAAGTCATATACTACTTGAATTTTGAATGAAAAACGAAAAAAAAATATTTTCGAGGATAAATAAGCAATACAAAATTTAATTTTAATTTTAATTTTGGGCTCTTATCCATGACGTCCTTCGTCAAGGAATAATACTTCCTGCCTCGACAACATGAAAACGATAATTTGAATAACTATATTTCCCACTGAATTCTAGAAGACGTGCACAGATAATGAAGTTACATTTATATCCAGAGGCAGAACAAGGGGCCATCTCAGCATTTGCTCAATGGATGAAAAGTAAGAAGTAAAATATCACATCTAACTTAAAACTCTTTTGTTTGGCTTAATTATAATGCACCATAACAGATGCAATTAGGCCGACAGATATTCGGATAAGGATATTTATTTATATTTCCTGTTTCATGCTTAATTTAAAGTTGTGCCAACGTTGTGAGACTCTCCTACCCGACCAATCTTAACCAAGGAGGTATCAAGAGTAAAAGAAATTCACAGGGAGGGGAAGAATGTCACTTTATAAATATTCATGTTTCTGTTGAAAAAATGCGTTTATATGAGGCAGGCGCAAATGCACTAGAGCGACTCAGGTGCCACTCAACGGTCTTTTTCTTAATTTCGAATGAGAATAACTCGAATATGATGCTTTCTAGGACCTTGAAGCTCTATTGGGGTCTGTGGCCTTGAGGAATTTTTTAAAATTTATTTTAGATCGCTGTGCAACTACAGGGTCAAAAGCAATATATATATATATATATATATATATATATATATATATATATGGTCTCACCTTGCAAAATGATTTTTATTGGTTGTTGAACGTAGGTAGGCAATCCACTCAGTCCCTTTCGACGCTCGTTAGGAATTTTGTAATAATGTGGGTTATCATGGAAACACACTTCTCACCTTGCAGAATGATGTTTAATTACCTTTGAGTTGTCACAATTGTTCTTTACAATAAAAATACACTAAGTTATTGTTCTCAGTGTGAGAATACAGGAATCTTCCATCTTGAATCACGAAGCGCGAGAACATGTGCTCGCCTGGCAACTTACTTGCAACTTCGTGTGAAATACATTATTAGTTCAATACATACACAATGCTGAACTATAACAAATTGAAACAATGTGGCTTTCACTTGGTCACAACATAAGCACAGAATATTACTTTCTGCATAAGAATTTACGTGATGTTTTTAACACGGAGCCCGAGATATACATCTCGCACTGGCTGCTTCTCAGCGACTGATTTATACACAATGCTGAACTACAACAAATTGAAACAATGTGGCTTTTACTTGGCCACAACATAAGCACAGAATATTACTTTCTGCATAAGAATTTACGTGATCTTTCAACACGGAGCCCGAGACATGCTTCTAGCAAGGGTGCTACTCAGCGACTGATTCTTTTCGGTTTGCGGGCACGCGAAGAGGGGATTTGAACTGATTTGAACTGGCCAATTAGCGACTGCTTTTCCAGCGGTTGCAGTATGGCGAAGACGGGTAAATTTGAACAGTCCAATAGGTAACTGCTAGAATTTGAAAATTTTCTAGAACGGTTTAGAAGGTTTGGGTCGCCAAGGCGAATTATCACGCGGCGCAGTGGTGCCGCTCGGCTTATGGAACTTTCCATCCCGCGCTTCCAGTGTTGCCGCCTAGGGCGTAGGAAGCGTTTTATATTTATACGTGCCTTTCTGCTTTTGCGTGTGGGCCCGAACAAATATATATATATATATATATATATATATATATATATATATATATATATATATATATATATATATATTGCTATATTTCTAAGACAAAAAAATGTAATAATTTTGACAACATTTTCGAACTACAATTTAATAAAGAATGGATATCAATAGCAAATTCTAAGTTTTCCTGAGATCAATTGTGAAAGGACATGCGACTTAAAAATGGGATGTGTAAATAATTTCACCACAATTTGTTTTCTTTTAAAATACAAGGTGAGTAATGTTTCTCATGCCGAAATCTATAAAATGGCATCGTATTGAAGCCTTCCATTCCATTTGAGAGCTTTTCTGGGTATGGGTGGTGGTTCAGTGTCTGAAATTCAGAGACGCGCAGTTTTTCGAATCACATTGAAACATTTTCGCTAATATGTTTCCTTTTAAGCGCATGTGGGGGAACGGGGGATTTTCACATGCGAAACCTCTTCAACGGGTACACTAGTTTCCCTTATATCGATTAATACTATCTAGAAAAGGAAAAGAAGAAAATATTTTATAAATGAAGGCAAATTCAAATAAGTGAAATAGCGTTCTACTACATTTTTATGGCAGCTGAAAAATAAAAATACATAAGGAAAAATACACACAAGTGTTCAATAAAAGGAATCATTACAAAAATACTCATTTCATGAGAACGAAACGAAAGTTTCTAACCATCTATTCATGAAATTGTAAAATAAATCAATTTACTGTATTTTTTACATTCTGAATCGTAACCATTAATATCTCGTCATTTCAGGAATTAAAAGTATATGCTGCACAAGGACAACTAATTGGGAGAGTTTTACAACAGTGGACATTCCTAATCCCAACATTTTTACTCATCAATGGCGCTGGAAATGCACGATTTAGAATTGAAGGACCTGCATACCTCCTATGTAACATCAAAAAAGGCAGTGAATTTAAGGTGAGATGTCGCAATTATTACAAACTATTCCGTCATTGACGAGAGTCGATCAGTATTTTTTACAAAATGACCAGTACGTCTTTTTAAATAAAGAAAGAATAGTATTATTTTCTAATCGCATTGCCTAAACATTATTTTATCTATTTTTCTAATAAATTATTAAAAATTATGATTTTGACTGTTCAAAGAATTGATTGCCCTGCTGGTAATCAATCTCTGAAAATAAACTTTCCAATTTTGAAAATTTCAGAATTAACATTGAAAGTCGGAACTATGCTATCTTTAAAGATTCTTTTGCAGTAATCTTACAATAAATTTTTAAAAAAATGTGAAACCGTATTTGAGAAAATGTTTAAAATGTCTAAGGGGATTCATGTAAAGTAGACCTACTCCCAAAATTTTATAAAATTATTTTCAAAATCGAACAATTTACGCACTAGTTTGTTCACAGACAGATGGACGTATAAACAATCATTTTCAGTATTAAATCGTTGATTCTGACTACACAAGGTGTTAGAGAAAGTAACTTACTTTGGAGCAAGTATTATCCACTTTTTCAGTAAAAGGGCCTCACAATAAGAGTTTTTCTGACAAAAAAATCGCCTTTTTGCTGCAGGATCACACAACATTCCACATTCAACATACATGGGTGTCAGGAAACAATGTCTGATGTAACACTTTAAAATTAATACATGCAAATAAAAAGGTGTGTTCTTAATTCTAGATGAAAAATGTAAGCAGTAATAACGAACGATTAAAAATTATTCTGTAACCATAAACATTATTCGATGTTTTTGAGATTTACCTGGAGAATCTTACTGGTTTGCAAACAAAGAAAATGTCCAAAAAGGCTGATCACACCGTCAACGTACAATTAGTAAAATCTGCAGCGAGTAAAATTAACTCATTACTTTCGGCCGAGGAATAACTATTGACTGCGATTTAGCCAATTTCCAAACAAATCGTGATATTAGAATATAAAATATTTTGATAAGAATATATAAATATTTTATTTTAAATTTATGTGTGCTTTTTTTTCAGATACTTAGTAGAGATGGAATGATTCAAGAAGGTAGCATTAAACATGTGTGGGATCCAGACTTGTGTTCTTACAATGTGTTAGTTGATTTTCCTCACGGTGAAGTCGATTCCGAAACAAAAGCATTGATTTTAGGAGCTGGATTCTTATTGGTAAATTACTATTGATTCACTTCCTAATTACTTAATAGCACACAAGAAATGTCTATTAATATTTTATTATTTATTTTAGGAGTATATGTTTTTCGAAACAAGCAAGAGGAGAACTTGTGGATGCTGTACATAAAACCTATCATCATTGTTATCAACTAAATCGATTAATAATTTTTCTTTTAATTAAAAAAGGAATGAATATAATGCAGTTTTATAATGAAATGTTAATATATTACAAATCAGTATAAAGAGAAAATGAAAATTAATAATTTTATAAATATACAAAGAATAGTTTACGGAAAGTATTACACAAATAAATTATTTTAATCCAACAATTTATAATCTGCCTGATGTGAAAATTCTCTAACTGATATACTTTCAAATAAATTGTCAATATGCCGTCACAAAATAGCAATAAACGTAACCAAAAATGTGTTGCTTAATTTCATTAAAACCAATGCACCTATTGGTAATTCACGTTTTTCTCCATGGAAAATATTCTGAAAAATCGCATTGCATGAACATTAATTATATATAACGTCTTTATTCAAATAATTTGTCATTTTTCTGTAATAAAGTATGTAATAGTTGACATAAAATTTCAATTAAACAAACTCTGTAATTTTAAAATATATAAAATGTCTTTTTCCATTCATTTTAATCACATACGAATGAATGTTTATGAAAACGCTTTTGTAGCAATAGTAGTATTATTTTAATACCTAGACATACTTGTAGGTTGTGCGATCACTGCTATCTTTGAGGGTAAGTTGTAAAATAAGGGTAACTAATATGTGTATACCAATACATATTTAAACTAGTGGTGCAGCAACAGAACGTACTTTCTCGCCTCAGTACAACGGTTGCGTAAAATTATGATACCGCGATTTCTGCCCATATTAACACATTTTAGCCCTTACTTGTAAATCTCTTCACTAGTTGTAGCACATTAGAAGCGAAAACTTAAGTTAATTCATCAACACAAATTCGACAATCCAAAACACCGTTCCAAACTCTTAGAAAAACCATCCAATAACGAGAATTTATTCTAAGAGTTTCAAATTCCATGTCGCGGCGTCCCCAATATTACAATACAACCTTATATAAGATATTTTAGAAAAAGAAGTGCGGGAAATTCGAATCTGCAACTTCGAAAATTTGACAAAGTACTCTAAATTACTCTACTTTTCAAAACAAACTGTACATGACATTTTTAAAGAACTTTTTAGAACACATTTATTTATCAAAATATCTCTATTATCAATATTGTGCCCTTGCAATGTTAATTTGTTGCAATTTTCGAAAATTCAGAGTGTTCATCAAAATTAGGAACAGTATCATTTTCTTTCTCGTTCTTTGATATATATTTTTTCCTGTAAAAGTGGTTAAGAAAAAATTAAAGAAGACAATTCAAGCCAGTTTTGAGACACTAATTACTTAAACGTTGTCTCACGCATGAACTAGTCACATTTTCGAAAAAATCTACATGAGTTTACATCAAGATCTGTTTTTGACTAACCGATTTTATTTAGTAAACAAGGAAAATTTTCAATATTGTAGGTGTAGGATAATGCCAATAAAATTCTAAGCTTTTGCAATTTTCAAAAATTCTGGGAGTTCAACCCAAATGAGAAATACGCCTTTGTTTAAGAATATTTTGCCCTATCAGAGGAAAAGGAATAAAAATATTGGAGTCATTTTAGAAAAAAAAATTGGTAAAATGTTGAGGTTTCATGTAAAATACCCTCAAAAACCAAAAGATACGTTCCAAATTCAAGGAGCCGCAAACATCAGTAGGAATATCGATTTTTGTGAAAATACTGTTTACGATTTAGACGCTAGCATTCCTCACAAACAGACAATTTTCTGTATCAACAACCCATCAAAAGTGGATTCTGATCACACAAGTGTTACAGAAAATAATTTATTACATAAAAAACCAGATTTGCCCAGTTTTTTTAGAGGGTCGACAAAAAGAATTTTTCTGTCCAATTTTTTTAAGCATGAAAATCCTTTTTTTTTTTCTATAATGTGTAATCAGAATTCGAGTAATTAACTAATGATGCTACAGAATGGCAGAGTCTTTCTCGTACCAATTAGCTATCTACTCCTTTAGTCTGGGATAGCTTTTCGGTTTTGTCCCACCCTCTTCCCAGCTACCCTCTTCTCCCACGGTCTACTGCCTTCTGTCTCAATAATTTTTTCATATTTTCTCATTTTTTCGGTATTATCGTAGAACTAATATGACTAAGAATATTATAGAAGAGTAAAATCTGGTCTTGTAGGGAAATTTTCATTGACAAATTTGGTACAATTTTTTAAATAAAAAGTTTGAATCTTTCTGGAAATGCGCAATATTAATCTAATTTTCACAGGAAAGTTTTGACTTTCATGAAACTTCATTTGCAACTATTGTACTCATAAATGAAATAATGAATACAAGTCGCCGGTATATTATTAACGACGTGTGTATGTGTGTGTGTGTGTGTGTGTGTGTGTGTGTGTGTAGAGAGAGAGAGAGAGAGAGAGAGAGAGAGGGAGAGAGGGAAGGAGAGAGAGATAAAAAAGAACATTGAGTGATTTTTGAGCAAACAAAACAATATACCAAAATGGCGTTCATATTGATATAACTATAAATGGTGGGGTCTTACACAGTAGATTTAGTAGTACCCGTACAAAAAGTTTAAAGAAAAAATTGGAACATGTTTTAAAAAATCTTGTTTTTTAATATTGACATTTCACTTAAACTTTTCCGAAAACTTTTAAAATTGTCAAAAAATACTTGACATTCATTAAAGAAGTAATTGTGAAACTAATGGCGTGTTTTTAAAAACCTCAGTCGGGCCTAATGGACCGGGGAGTATTCATTTTAGAAAAAATCCAACGAATAGTTTAGTCACTTTTGTTGTTCCTATACGGATGGACATACAGACAGATGGACCTTTTGAAAAAACACTTTTTCAGTAACAGGGAACCACAAATTTTTTTTATTCAAAATGGCGCAAAAGCTACAAACATTTTCAAAAAAGTACATGACATGAATTAAAGAACTAATTTTGGAAAAGAAATTGCATATTGAAACATGTCCGACGTAAACTGGTGCCAATTTCAAACAAGCTCCGTCTTTCTTTTTAAAAACAAGCCCCATTTGGAGGGACATTTTGAAACATAATTATTACTGATAAATGTAATTTGGGCGCCAGGAAAAGTTTACACTTGAAACCTAATGCTTCCTACGTAATTTAAATATCTCTCATTCCAAAGTTATGTTGTGCTTGCTCAGTTAATTGGGGGTCGGAGTTCATAACTGTTGCTACTTACTCTGCAATTTTTCAATCTGCCATCCGTACGGAGTGTCGAGGAATCTGAAAATCTTATTAAAATGCTGGATTGTACGTAACGAACAATGATAATCAGCTTTCTTTCAACTTAACAAATTAGAATTTATTATAATGATAATCAAAATGAACTCATCTTTGGTCATGACCAGTTTTCTCTACATTACAATAGTTATAAAACGTTTTTATTCATTCGTGGGTCTTCGCGCACTCTTCACTTCTTCGTTCCAGGGCGCCCTGTAGAACCTTCTCCGTCGACGCAGCAGAATCTTGCTTCTGGATAAAGTCCTCGCCTAATGTCCGTGTTTGGTTCCAAATTCTTCTGGCGATACTATTATAATCCGAGACTTCCCTCACTAACGTCTCGTGTGGACGCCTAGATACGTATTTTTTCTTCTTACAAGAACGCTCTATCCTAATATAAGAAACGATAGTTAACTTTATACAACTGTCAATTACAGTGTTTCCTCGATCTAGTAAAATATATCAAGAGCCGACCCGCTCATCACCGCGTTGCTCTAGCGAATGAATGTTCCTCTAAAAACTCGGAAGTATCCGAATTTTACATCTTTTTCTTTTGTCTCTCAAAACAATGCTTATGACGCCTCTGCTGTGTCACTTCAAGCTAACGAAAATGATCCTTAACGCCGGTTGTTTATTTGTCACATAGCGACCCCCTCGCGATCGTCTATTGCCATCCCTATATTCTATGTCAAATAAAATTACATTTCCATAATAAAAATGGTTCGTCATTTTGGTATATCACAATATGAAGAAAAAATTTTGTCGTCGAAACAAATTAAAACTCTTATGTGGATTTCCACTCTATTCTTACAATAAATGTAAAGAATATTTTGCAAATATCACTTAGACTTCAAGTAAAATACCCTCAAATTTTAAGGAATGTTTTTCAAAATCGCAGAACTTCGAGTCGGGCCAGATCGACCGGACAAAAAATATTACTCCGTTTATACGTACTACGTATACGAGAAAGTAAAATCAGGGTTTCCAAAACGCTCGGTCATGGCACCAAACTTTATTTAGTATTGAAATGTCTGCTACTACTGACATATATTAAACTCAAACATCGCTACACGCAAATCACACAAAATACATTTGAGTCCTATCTGCAAGTGACAGCCGATAATATCCATAAATAATGAAAGATTGAAAGGTAAATCGGAAAATGTCATCCAACAATATTTTTTACCCTTCGCAAGTCAGCTATTTCATCTCCAACAACGCTCACAAGCAATGAACTGGATTATATCGACAACGTCAGGTAAATAGTATAAGGGCATCTAATCCATCAGAAGGCTCATATGGAAAACAAATTTTCGCCACACAAAGAATTATTCTTATGCTATACATGCTTCTGCTCCATTAACTCGTGTCATAACCATTTCGGTTACACGATGTATTTTCCGATGAGGGATATGACCCCAAATGTATGGCTTATTTGCCCTTGAAAATTGATTTTATTACACAAGAATGAATATTTTTGTATCTTTCTAATCATTCTGTGACCAATGTTTTATGATTGTCTTCTTTGTCGAGAAATGCATGCACAACTTTCTTAAAGGGTTGTTAAGCTGCTAACTCAATGTCTCGCAATTTTTCTTCCAATATTTCATCCGAAATATGTTTCATTATTTGCGGGCGGACGAAAGTTCCTTCCTTCGAATTTGCATTACTCATCCGTGATAGTACTTCACTGCTTTGAAACTATATTTTCAAGAATCCATAAACAATTGCCACGCATCTTGATGGTACAGAACACACAATTCATACATTAACCCTCTAATTTTGCCCAAAAACAAAAAGGACTTTCAAGAGCAGAATATTGGGCAAAGGTCTTGTGTTATTTTTTCAACTCTGCATTTTTTGTTCCGGCAGAAACTACTAGTTTCCTTTAATATAATCTGGAGCCTAGAAGTTCAATTTTTTTGACAAATTCAGATCCCGTGCCAAATCATTTAGGTCCTCCTGTTCTAGTAAGTGTAGGTCAGTATCAGACTTTCCTGGTTAGTACTATAGATCTTTTGAAATGGAGGCTTCTGTTTCAGGGAGAAACACGGTTCATTACAGTTTTTATGATTTTTTGACGATATTCCCGGGGGTACTGGCACTATCGTCATTGTGTGACACAGGTCTAACAATATATGTGAACTACTAGAGAAAATGGTCTGTCACCGGCTGATATGGAGTCTAGAAAAACAAAACTTTGTCTTACCACATCAAAGTGCCTTTAGATCATTTCGATCAATCAACGATCAGCTGGTAAACATAGACACAAAAATCTGTGACGCATTAGTAATGAACCACCATGTGATTGCAGTCTCAGTGGACATTGAGAAAGCTTATGAAATGATTTATAAAGACAGGTTAGTATCAATTCTTACAGATTTGAAGGTAAAAGGAAATATCTTAGCCTTCCTTAGTAACTTTCTAAAAATTAGATATCTCAAAGTCAGAATTCAAGACAAATCATCACAGGCAACTGAGTGTCCAATGGTCTCCCACAAGGATCGGTCGTAAGTGTAATACTCTTCCTCATTGCAATAAATGAAGTGAACCTTATAGTGAAAGAGCCTGTGAAAATATTTCTTTTTCCAAAATCCTAAAACAACCATATATGAAATACATCCATAATCCCCACTACCTCTGTGAGAAAGACTCCTTAAATACATGAATGACTTTAATATTGTTAAACCACTCATCTTACCTAGACGTTTAAATCCCATCCCACCCTGGCAAGACCATAAGATTACCATAAACACCCAATTAGTAAATACTCCTTGCCCTTCCTCTGAATCTAATACAAATGTACAAGAAGTGATAAAAGAAACACTTCAAAAATATGATAACTTCTACCAAGTTTACACTGACGGATCAAAACGAGAAGGAAAGGTTAGTTGTGCAATAATTCCAACAATGATAATGAAGTCAATTCATATCGCCTCCCGGACTACTCTTCCATTTTCACATGTGAAGCATGGGCAGTGCTTAATTCCATTGAAATCAGCATCAGATCTGCTAACAACATGCCTATTGTCATCTTTTCAGATTCAATGTCAACCCTTACAGCCATTGAAAACCGATACATCAGCAATCCAATAATCCAAACTATCCAAGAACTTATATTTACCCAAAACAAAAAAGGAGTCAAAATAGAACTAGTTTGGATTCCTTCTCATAAGAAAATTACTGGAAATGAGAAGGCAGACATGAGAAGGCAAAAATGGCAACATCATTACCAAATGCTGAACCGCAAATCCATGGCACCCAAAAAGATACGAATTTCCAATTTCCACATCCTCGTATAAGAAAGCTTTTCAAGGACTCCTGTTTAAAGTATTGGAATTAAAGTGGAAGATGGAGTCTACAAAGCTACGTCGAGTAAGAAACTCCATTCTGGAACCAGGCCTACCGAAATCAAACTTCAAAAGAAGAGAAGAAGTCGTCGTTACAAGATTAAGGATCGGTCACTTTAACCTAAATTACTGTCATCTGTTCAAAAAATCCAACCCTGAACCCTGTCCTAAATGTGGCGCTACCGTGTCAACTCCTCATTTTATTCTTGACTGCCAAGGACTTGTTAATATAAGGAAATCATTAAACAAAGAAGGCAGCTTATATTCACTGTTCAAATCAGAAGAACGTTGTAAAAGAATTTGAAACTTTTAGAAATAAGTAAATTGTTGAATGTAATATAATAATGATGCAATTTTTGTTATGATATATTGATATGTTTATGGTAATGATTCAACTATTTGTAACCTTGAAATGTAATATACTGATGTAAACACAATGAGGTCGCTGATGACCTGAGCTGTTATAAAAAAAACAAATTCATAAATAAAGGAACTTCGGGTAGTTCAAATCTACTAAACCCTTTAGAGGCACTCAGAGTGCGAAGAAAAAAACCTTCTGCAATAATCGAAAATTCAGAGTTAACAGTGAGAAACAGACCTAATATGCCTTTACAAATGTATTTTACTCTATTTTTACAAGAAATTTAAATAAAAAATTTTAGCCATTTCTGTGAGAATTTTGAAAATGTCCCAGGGGTTTCATGTAAATTATCCTCAAAAATTAATGAATGTTTCTCAGAATCGCAGAGCTTCAACTCAGGACAGATCGACAGAGGTTTATTCAGTTTGGACAATATCATACGAATAGTTCGGGCTCTAGTGTTGTGCACATACACCAGATCAGACGTTTTGAGAAAAAAACACTTTTTCGATATCAGGGGACCCCAAAACGGGTATTTCCGTTGAAAACTCGAAATCGATTTTCCGCAGTATTACAAAACGTTCTCTATACTATGTATATTACTTCGTATATACGTACGCATACGAAAAAGTAAAAGTAGAAGTCAAAGACCTGACGTAGGGAAATATTTTGTCTCTGCAATAGTCGTAGAGCCTTTACCTGATTCTGTTGGGGTTTTCAAAACAAGACTGGATAAGTACATATGGACGTATTCCACCGCCTAGCTCATCTGATTTATAATTCAAGTAAATTGTAATGTATGTAGTGTAGGGTAGTTCAGATAAAGAGTAGTACAGTGCAGTGCAGTGTAAAATTACATCAATCTTCTTCAATACAATTAAAAGTTAATTCAACGACGTGTAACCGTCATCGATACCACAAGTGTGCATGAGTGAGCATTCATGTATGAATAGATATGCAATGTTTACAGGCTCTTCTTCAGGATTGTCGTAGTGTCCTTGGAAAGTTTGGTAAAGACTAACACAATCCAAATGCAGAAAATAAATGATTTAAATAATATGGTTGTAGATGCACCGCGACCATTTTTCGCCTCTCGCTTAGAGCACGTGATTCCTAATATATTCCACCAGAGCCCAGTAGTGCTGCAGCAAAACTGGTACCTAATTTATTCGCTAGAGGTCAGTGGTGGTGTATAAGATTAGAAAAATTTCATCTAATAGCAATGTGTTGTAAAATAAAATGAAAGAAAATTATGGTATTTTATTAAAATTTGAACCAATTACGTTAAAAATAATATTAAACACCATTGTTTTCGTATAACTGATATTTTCCCTCATTTGTAAGGATTGAATAAGAAGAAAGCCCGGGCAACACCGGGTATTTTGCTAGTTAGCTATATGGCATAACTGAAGAAAGATAAGGTGAAAGTGTAGAGTAGTGTAATGTAGTGGAGAGAAGTGAAGTGGAAAGTGAACTAATTAAATGCTTAGAGAGCTAACTAAAAATTTACATTGTGATTGTGAATTTAAAAAGGAAGAAAAGTATATAACTATGTATGTAAGTGTATGTATGTTCTTGCTAATATACATCCATGCATGTATACTGTGTGTATCAAAGTGTTTGGTTGTTTATGTATTTGTAGGCATTTAGTCTATGTAGGGCAAGTGTGGGTTCGTGTTTTATGTGCACGTATGAGTGACCATTCATGTATAAGAACGGAGGTGTATGTGTATGTTTGTATTTGTACGGGTATTTACAGTGTGTAGTAGATGTAGTTGTAATTTCTTTTATCGTGTTCTATTGTTAATTGTTTTATACTGTAATTGCTTTTGGATTGTAAAGGTAGACATTTTGTAAATCTGCTTAGTGAGCATATTGTTACCACCTGGCAATCAGTCAATGGTAGCCAAATAAAGATTATTATTATTATTATTATTATTATTATTATTATTATTATTATTATTATTATTATTATTTCCCAATTTCTGTAGATATACACTGATGCCGGGGTTCTCAAAATCACCCAAGGCAACAATGGTTCGCACGTAAAGTGGAACAAGAATATATTTTGATTTTTATATCAGTCAAGTCAGGCTTAAGAATTTACGGACTATATTTGCTGTTCCCAATAATGCGGTTATTATTATTATTATTATTATTATTATTATTATTCACGATTATTCCCATTTAAAGAGAGCGTTTGAACTTGAATTCCTTTATGATGATTGTTTGTGTTTTCTCTGGGCCCATATTTTCTTCATGTGTTCACTGTGTTGTTTCTTCCGCTCTGCTGTCCATTTACATCCTGGCCTCTTCTTGCTTTATTATTATTATTATTATTATTATTATTATTATTATTATTATAAGAATATGTTTGAAGTCAACGTCATCTGTACTTACACTAAATTGTAGATAGCGTTGGTCAAGTACGTGCATGTCCAAGTCACTATATGTGCATATTGACCTTAGAATATGCGCGTCGATTTTAGCCGAAAAATGCCGAGATAAGTTGCTTCACGATTTGTTGTCGCTGAATATAATTTGTCGCATTTGCTGCCGAAGTTTTTCATACATAACCTCACCATGCCTCCAAACCTGGAGTTTAGTTTCCTTACAGTCTTCATGATTTCATTCAATTGCATATCAATGTTCATTTGTTTGCACACATTGTATGGATTATCTTGGTACCCATTAGATATATTTTATAAAATCTCTTTGCGCTTAAAACTGTCAACCTTTTTAAAATAAATTCGATCATTTTAATTACAATATCGCGCAGAATCTTTGAAAGAACCTTTCATCATGTTAATAATGAACCATTATCATGAAAACCCAAATATTTTTAGATCGACGCAAATTTCAAACATTTCGAGTTGTATTTCTCGGGCATATCCTTATTATATTTACCGAGGAAAAAAAGATCAGTACGGCTTACGGGAAAAAGAAGGATACAATGAGAAAAAGACTGATGATGTGAGTAAAGTACAAAAAAAGGTTTATCAGTTCATATTTTAGAAAATGATTAACATTATTTTGAAACATGTATAGTCATGCGAGATATATGAAGGTAATTTCATCTATGACAATCAACATGGAAATGGGGTGTATAGATGGACACAAAGGCAAAACAGTATATGAAGGACATATATACTGCAATAGTTTGCATGGTTATGGTAGATTTTCGTATCCTGATGGTTCTGTATTTGAGGTAAGATCATTTTTACTTTTATACTAGTATTAAATATTTCAATTTTGTAAGCAATTCATATATTGTTAAGCATTAAAATATATATTAACTATTTTTTTCATAATACTTAATTTTTTAACAGTTCTCCTAAAACAAATTTACTTTTGAAATTACCCGTTTTCCTTCTTTATGACTGTTCAATTTAAATTTCAATCATTACAATTGTTTGGATGTAGGATAAAAAATTGCTGGGACATTTGAAAGAGAACATTCATTTCTCAACGCAAGATTAGTTAAGGAAAACGCATAGTTCCAACGTTGTAAAGAAACTTGGAAACTATCATTGTTTTTCTGAATGATTTTGCCTTGTAAATTTTCTTTTCTTTTCAACCTTACCAGGGTCTCTACCAAGACAATCGCAGATATGGTCCAGGCGTTCTTACCGAGTCTGATGGAAAACAAAGTGTGGGGATTTGGAGAAATAAAAAGCTGATAAAACTCTCAGTTAAAGTGGAAACTGGTGTGCCAATATTGGGCACTACGCCTAATGGAAAAGCAAAAGTAAACTGGTTTAAAAATGTAGTACCTGTAAACAAGGTAACCTCGCACTTTTGTCAAATTCAAACCAATTATATTCTCTAGAAATGTAGTATATTCCCTATTAGTTTTATTAATAACAGAACTACATTCCATATTATAGCGAGAAATTAAGTTTAAGATAGAAATTAAATTTAAGATAGTATGTTTGTAAGATTGACCACGGTGAAGAGTCCCCAAAACATACTTTCGATGAAAGTAAAATTTCTGTTCTTAAAGATGGCAAGAAACAATTTGGCCCTTACCAGCTTAATGTGTCAATAAACGAAGTTTAAATTAGTATACGCTCTTTTGGAAAAACTTTCGCGGGCATAGTTTTCTTGCGCAGTATTTTTTTTTAAGGGATCAGATGATATTAAATGATATACAACACACCTCACCGCGCATTCGGAGTAATTTATAAAAAACTGCTGCGAAATTCATGGCAAACGGAAGTACTGGCTATCGGCCTACGAGTTACCTTGTACAAATCATGCTTTTACGAGCAGTGGTTCTCTCAGAGAGAAAACCGCCCCAAGAAAAGAGGGATTATTAAATAGGTTTCGAATCAATTCTGAAAGGTACATTTGAAAACACCAGATAAACTAAATAAAACCTTAATCACCGCCACCATCTCGACGTTCAACAACAATTAGCTTCTCAAATATCAATGCGGCATTGTTGCAAATTTCTATTAAGGTTTACAGATTGCTTAAAAATAACTATATCAATACATTGAGAATACAAATTTATTGAAAAGTAAACTAGTGGTGTTACAAAAAGGCACAGATTTTCTCGTAGTAAAATTTTCAAATTTGCTTGGTGTGGACAGGCATTACAGTCTTGCTGTAATTATGCACTACCGTAGCCGAAAGTTGTTTTTGTTGTTGTTGTTGTTTTTTACATTTTCTCAACTTTTCGGTTTCCTAATAGTTCCTAATAATTCGAGTTTCTTAATAATTCGTAGAACCGAAATATTATTCAAGAATATTAAAGGAGAATAAAACCTCGTCTTCAATACTCATTTGTAACCGTTTTCAACAATATGGCGATTAAACATTACTGTAAATTTGACGTTTGAAAGTCTTTTCCACAAGAATCTATTAAGTTTTCGAAAGACTTCATCTAAAGTAATTGGGAGCACTTCCACCCCCCAAATGCAATAATGTATACAAATCGATGTAAATATGCATATTAACGGCATGAGAGATATTTAAACAAGTTACATTTGTGTAAATTGCAAATAATACAGGCACTATTGAAAAACACCTTCTACAATTTTCAAAAGAAAATACATGACCTTAATGAAAGAAATATTTATGAACAACAAGTTATATTTAAATTCAAAATCTCTATCATCAGTTTTGTAGTTGTAGTAGGAGGAAGACATGGAAAAAATTCAAACTTTTGCAATTCTCGAAAATTCATAGCGAACCGTAAAAATCGGATCAATGCCACCTTTATAAGTATGCTTTACTCTATTCTTAGAAGAAATTTAAAGAAAAAAATTGAAGCCGGTTTTTAAAAAAATTTTGAAATTGTCCCAAGGGCTTCATGTAATGTACCCCCAAAAAATTATTGTGTTTTTCAAAATGGAAGGGCTTTGACTCTGGCCAGATCAACAGGGATTGGAAAAATCGAACGCACATTTTACGCGCTAGTGTTGTTTACAGACACTAAATGGAGAGCTAGTCAGACAGACGAACGGCCGGACTTTTTGAAAAACTCACTTTTTCGGTATCAGAGGACCCCAGGGTGTATTTCCGTTGAAATCTCGAAACCAATTTTCCGCAGAATTACATAACTTTCTCTATACTACGAATATTACTCCGTATATACGTACGTATACGAGAAAATAAACTACAGGTGCTACAGAATAGCACAGACTATCTCCTAGCAATTTTTTCTAATTTCCTTGGTACGGACTGGATTTACGGTCTTGCCCCATCCTCTTGCCGGCCTGCCATCCATCGTGGCCCAAAGAACATTTTTTTGACAATTTCTCTACTTTTCGGTTTCCTAATAGTAGAACCGAAATATTACTTCGAGAATATTAAAGAAGAGAAAACCTCGTCCTAAATAGAAATTTTAATTGAAAATGTTTTAATGGTGATTAAGGATTACTTCAAATTCGAAATTTTAAAAGATTTTTCACAGGAATCTATTGAATGTACTCACAAGTTCAATAACATAGAGAAATTGCCTGTAATGTAAATATAGACAAGTCAAAAACTTACATTTTTATAATTTTTGAAAAACAAAAGAATACAGCAATATGGCGTTTATATCATCGGATAGGGTGCCATTGGTACTACCCCTACAAAAAAATTTAAAGAAAACATTTTGAGCCATTTTTTGAGAAAATTTGGAAAGTGTCCGGAGAGCTACATGTAAAGTACCCCGAAATTTTAAAGAATGTTTTTCAAAATTTTAAAGCTTCTACTAGTGCCAAATTGACGAGGTATTCTTCAATTTTGAAAAGATCGTACGAATGGTTTAGGCGCTAGTAGCGTTCACAGACGGACGGACGGTCGGACAGAACGACGGACGGAGGTTTTGCTTTCAATTCGTTTTTAGGCATCAAGGACCCACAAAACTGGGATTCTGGCTACGCCACGTGTTAGAGGATTTTATTCTCTCAATTTAGCAATTGGATTTATCCACTTTCTTGTTTTCAGGGTCTGACTGATTTTTTTCTGTGGAAATTTCGCCGTTTTCTCGCGCAGCATTACATAACTTTCTCTATACTACGTCTCCATATATACGTACGTATACGAAAAAGTTAAAAGCGCGCGCGAGAGACTTCCATTGGCATTTTCAATAGTGAATTATAATTAAAATTAAATTAATTATTTTTCATATCGTTCATCCAATTTTTCTGTCCGTAGTGGTGAAACCTGTATACATTTCATTAATTTCAAGTAGTAAGTACACAAAAACTACTCGTTTTTTTTGTTTGTTTTTTTCAAAAATTGTACATCACCTTTCTTAAAGAGTTAATTTTGTACGACAGATTCGTCTGACAAAAATCTGTATCTTCAATTTTGTAGTTTCAATTTTGCGTTTGAAACGTATTTGCAATTTTCGAAAAAAAATGTGTAATAACCGAAAATGAGATTTGCGCCATATTTTTTACCTTCTCTTATTTCATTTGCGGAGAAATGTTTTTAAAAAATTTGGAACGGTATTTGAGAAAAAAATGTTCGTAAATTTCAAGTGCAAATTACGTACGAACTACTCGTTTGTTTAAAAAAATTGCACATGATCTTTTTAAAGAGCTAATTTTGTACAACAGACTGTCTGAAGCAAAAATCTCTATCTTAAAGTTTGTATTTGTTTTTTTATTGAAAAATCAGGGAAAACAAGACCTGGGCCATTCTCTTAAACGTCCTTTGCACTATCCAACAACATTTTTTTTTTTTTTATTTTGAAGATGACCGAGGGGCTTCTTGTAAAGTACCCAACAAATTTAAAATATCGGTTTCAAATTAGAGGGTCAGCGACATCAGCTAGAAAGATTAGGGAATATCAATTTTGGAGAAAATCGGCTGACCGGTTTATGCGCTAGTGGTTTGTGCACAGACCAGTTTTGCCGTCAATCGATTTTTGGTATGAAAGGTGCACAAAACGGATTCTGAAGACACCATGTGATAGCGGATTTTTTTTCTATATTTAGCTACTGGATTTATTCACTTTTTCATGCTGGATTTATTCACACCATAGCCCGGCAATAAGAGTTTTTGTGTCGAAAATTCGCTTTTTTCAGGTGCACGATTACAATACTTTCTCGTCTTGTTCGAGAAAGTAAAAACGAGCACGCTAGAAAGCTGACAGCAGTTCACTGATGTCACGTAACGTTCCTAGCGATGGTTTTCCCGCTGCGGGAGGCGCTGAGGTTATGGAAATTCTTGATGCAAACGCCTCTAAAACACTGTAATACTAATACTCTCTTCCATGCGACTTCAAAATTTGGGTATGTGAGTTTTGTATGGTGTTTTAATAACTATATGGTGTGTAACGGTATATTGACTGCGGAATGATTTTGTATTATTGCGCGAAAATAATACAAGCGTTTGTGTTTGGATATTGTTATAGGTGTAAGACAGGAGGCAAGTTTCTTCAATTTTTCCTTTCTCACCCTTTGCTCTTCTTATAAAGCCATTATACGTCCGTTAATTACGTGCGCTTGGTCAACCTGGTGTATCACCGCCACCACAATTTCGATTTTTACTTTAAATGCTAATATTTTGATTATTTTAATCTGCAATTTCGCATACCTGATGTTATGACAATGTCCTTTCAGTGCGTCACAGTTTACGTCAAAGCTCCTGTCATGCGTCAAGGAAGAAGTATTCACGTGTGTTATTTCCGAGGTTGGGCAGTATTTAAATACTTGTATTTGAAATACGAATTTTAAACACATTTTGTATTTGAATAACTGTATTTTTGAGTTTTTTTAACATGTACTTAAGGGATGTATTTAAATATATAAAATAGGTGTATTTAAAAAAGGAAATAAACTTAAAATACTTCAAATACAGATGAAAATAACGAGGACAATTTCTTTTTCTTTGATTCTGGTAGTGAATAAACCTCATTGAAACAAAAATAAAAGCCCCTTTCTGCTGCTGAATTTAAATTCTCTTCATTTTTACTTCCTCGTATACGTACGTATATACGGACTACTATACGTAGTATAAAGTTAAGTAATGCTGCTCAAAAAAGGCGGATTTCTTTAAGTTACACTGCAACAATAAAATGGCGACAATAAAAAAGTAATTTTGTATTACATGTAAATAATCAATATTTACAATTTATAAGTCATATTCTTCAAAAATGATATATAAACTAACAAATTTCAACTGTTTCAATGTAAGAATATATTCTCGAAGGATATAAATAAGAGAAAAACAAGTTGGCCTGTCTGGCAATGTTATTCTGTAAGTGCTATATTCTAATAAAACATTTTGTCTAGTTTATAATGAATAATTATTAAGTCATGACATAGTATGCCTAGAATGTGACACATTTACTTATCTATGCAGTTTATTTCAACTCAATTACCCCAAAATTAACGAAGTTTCAATTACGAGATTTGGCTGTGTCATTATACACCATACATATTTACAGACACTTAAGGTCGCAACTCTAACCCAATGCAACAAACGACTGTATATAATGGTTCTTTTTTTTTTTTTTTTTTTCATTTATTTCTGCTTGGCCCGAAGGCCCTCAGCATCCGCGTATGATACAGTGATGTTACATGAATTAAATTAACATTGATTGAGAAAACTTAGACTTGAATACATTGAGTACATGTGAATTAAATTTGAGAAGCCACATCGGGTGTATGATAATCAAGGAGGGTCGAAGAACTGTCGCGGTAGTTTTCGTTTTAGTCTATTGTGGTGAGGATTTTGTTTTCCGATTTTGAAATGTACGGCTGAGGGAATCTGGGGAATTTTAGGATAGAAGCGAGAGGATAGGAGGGAGAAATGGACGGAGATAGGAGTAATGCCGAGTTCGTTATGTAGCTGGGAGTTAGGTACAAACCATGGAGCTTTAGTGATGGATCGGAGGAATTTATTTTGGAAAATCTGCATTTTTGGATGTTCGATTTGCTGGCTGAGGCCCAGATAGGAGAAGCGTAGGATAAAATTGGGCGGATCATTGACTGGTATAGGTGAGTAGCGACATGGAGTTGCAAGGGTGATGACTTTTTGAGAATGGGATATAATTGGTGGGTTCTACGGGTTGCCAGGGTTATTCTGTGGAGAATATTTGATTTCCATGTGAGCCGCCTATCAAAAAGTACTCCCAGATATTTAACTGGCTTGTTGTTTGGGAGCCAAGTTATATTTTCTCCTTGATAGTTGAGAGGGGGAGGATTATTTGGTCTACGGAGCGTGAAGATTTTTGCTTGGCTTTTCGTAGAGTTTATCCGGATATGCCATTTCTTGGCCCAGTCGGAGAGCTTAAAGAGGTGGTTCTAAAAGAGGTTGCTAACAATGGGAACACAGACAGCAAATACATTTTCGATACAGACTGCGGGGCTTAAATTTTTCGAAGTTGTGGCAATGTTTCACCCCTGGCAATGTTACCTGTCGTTACCTTACCAAAAGAAAAATAATATACCATTATTCATGTCTATGCTGTTTGTGGTATTTTCTATATCATAACAATATAATATAGGGCACTTCCCTACTAATATCATCCAATCTGTCACAATTTTACCATCAACATACGTATTTCTTTCTTTCTAGGGTTTTTATCCAGCCGACAGCCGGTTACCCTTTGCGTCCCGATGGGACGCATATTCGACCATACACTAGACACCAACACACTTGCGGGCTCCTCTGATCTGGGGTCAGCAGAACGCGAGGCCCTCCGCGACAACACATACATACAAAGACAAGGGACAAACAACCATGCCCAAGGCGGGACTTGAACCCGCGACCCTTCAGACCGAAGCGCTGAGTCGGTACTCGCTCTTAGCCACCTCGGTCATCCAGGTCGGCATATACGTATTTATATTTTTTTAGTGTTGGGTACTTAGCCATCAGTTTTATGAAAGGAAAATGTTTAACATGAACACACACAATCTCAACGTGTAGTAAATATTAATTTAACGCTTATTTGAATCTTTAATAGATATTTACCCATTATAACAACTAACTTGGAAAAGTGTCATACAAAATGACAGCATTAATGCGAGACGAAAGAAACACAAAAAAATGAAATATAGTCCACATATCCTCTTGATAATAGAGCAATACAAGTAGTGGGTATTTTCTACATTCACAATATCTGTTCACAGACCATCAAAGACAAAGCTAAAGAAATATTCATTGAAATGAAGGCACCACTATATCTTCTGGAGTTTTCTGAAAACTTGTACAATATTCTAATAAAAGACAAGCGAAGTGAAGCATTTATTTGGCGACCATATGAAGAAATATATCGTCGTAAGAGTCCAGAAAAGCTTGTCCAGAGTATTACACAAACTGTAACTAAAACAGAAGCAAAATTTAAAATAGGAAGGTTCAGAAAAAAAGGAAGAGTGGTAAACAAACAATATAGTTAATAAAAGAGACAAAGTATTTTTTCTTTAATCTAAAATATACATATTATAGATTTAATACATTAACCTCACAGTGTAAAACAATTTTTACCTGCTTTAAAGATGAATAAATGGAAAGAATTGATAGCAGAACTGGAAAGGAAAAAAGCAGCCAATGAAGTTCTTGTCCTGAATGCAACCCATTTGGTAGCGTGGAATAATTCGTCTGTTATGAAAGATATACTCGTGTTTTCCTTTAAACACCTTGATCAAGAGGTAAGACAGTAACTTCATATGAGAAGTGTTATATTATGTGTATAAAACTAAAAGTTTCCCATTAATTTTTTGAATCCAGGAGATAGTCAATTTTGACGTAACAGACATATTAAAATGTAATCGTCAACGTTTTCGAGCTTCTGGAACACATGAAACATTATGTATTCGTTTTTTAAAACATTGTGAAATGGGTGAACAACTAAGAGTCCATGATTATCTTGCATTTAAAGGTATTGATCCAAATTTGGCCGATGCTGAAGGTAATACTGCTCTCATTACAGCCGCTGTAAGTATGGAACTGCATCCCTTAGCATATCATAATAATTACATCCGTAAATATTATAAAGCAACAGCTCATACAATTTTTAAAATAAATAAGAAAATAAAACCAAATTTAACTATATATTGCTTAAAAGTGGCTACCACAGACACATTGATGTGGATTTTACTCTATACTGCAAAATTATTAAATTTGCATGTTTCATTTGAAATTTCGGTTTAAATCAGAATCTAAAGAGATATCTAAACAAAGTAAACATTCTCACACTATTTTGAATATTATATTTAAGAGCTACCTACTTTTTAAAATTTAAGATAAAGATTTGTCATTCAAATGAAATTTGTTGTCCTAATTAGTTATTTCATTAAGATCGTGTATATACTTTTGAATATTTTGGCTGTTTTTTCGCAAAATGGCTTGAAATATTTGCAAATTAAAAAAAAACATATTCTCAAAAACGCTCCAAATTTATTTTACAAATTTTTAGTAGGGGTAGTGCCAAATGTATCCATACGATGACAAAAACACCAAATTGCTCTATTCTTTTGTTTTTTTCAAAATATATAAAAACGGAAATTGTTAGTATTGTGTCTCACGTCACTCATATTTACATTAGCGACAATTTGTTCACATTATTGTATTTATGTGTGCGTATTCTTTAAATAATGTCATATAACATTTCTGGAAAACTCAACAGGTTTTGGAAAATGAGTCCAAAATTCCGCATTTTCAGAAGAGCTCCAACGCTATTTCCTCAAAAATGGCTCCATTTTTTTTCAAACTTTTTCAACGGATAGTGCTAATTTGCTCTGTTTATGACGTAATGTTGATTTTGGTGTTTTCTTTTGTTGTTGATTTTTCAAAAATTATACAAATGTAATTTTTTAATACCTCTCACGCAGTTAATATGCACATTTCCATCAATTTATACACATTAAAACATTTGAGAGGGGATGTGCTTCAAATGACTTCAAATTAATTTTTTCGAGAACTCAATAGCTTCCTGTGAAAATAATCTTGAAATGTCGTATTTACAGTAATGCTTAATCTCCATTTTCTTACAAACGGCTCAAATTGTTCAATGAAAATTTATATTAATGACGAGGTTTTACTTTTTTGAAGTAATATTTTGGTTGTACTATTAGGAAAGTAAAAAGTTGAGAAAATGTCAAAAAATATAATTTGGGAGAGATAGATGGCAGCTGGAAAAAGAATGGAGTAAGACCGTAAAACTAATCTACACCAAGGAAATTAGAAAACGTTACTACGAGAAAGTTTGTGTCATTCTGTAGCACCACTAGTTGTATATAGACACCGCCTCAAACGAAGCGCAGGAAAATAAAATTTAAAGTAGTATGTTCTTTAGATCCACCAGGTGAATTACCCGCCAAAAACACTTTAAGTGAAAGTAAAATCTCTGTTCTTGAAGATCGTAAGAATCAATTGGTCTCTTATGGGCCTAATTCTTTAATAAAATAATGTTAATAAGTATAGGCTCTTATGAAAAAACTTTCGCAGGCATAGGTTTCTTTAAATTATTGAAAAATGTATACGGTTAATGTACCTTTTACTTTTCTTCAATACTCAGTATTGTTTAGGGATTAGATGTTATTAAATAATATATAACATACCTCACCGGGCATTCTGAGTAGTAATTAAAAAGAACGGTGCAACAAAATTCATCACAAATGGAAGTACTGGCTCTCGGCTTTCAATTAACCTTTGCGAATTGCTTAAAAATAAATCAGTAAATTGAGAATACAAATTGAGTGAAAAGTAAAAAAGCGAGAAAGTAAAAATAGAATTAAAATGGGTATTTAATAGTAAATTATAATAAATATTAAATTAATTATTTTTCATATGATTCATTCAATTTTTCTCTCCGAAGTTGGCGTAAAACTTGTATATATTTCATTAAATTCAACCAGAAATTACGAAAAAATCTACTCGTTTTTTCAAAAAATTGTTCATGACCTTTTTAAAGAGTTAATTTTGTACAACAAACTGAGGCAAAAATCTCTATCTTCAATTTTGTAGTTTTGAATTTTTTTTTTCAATTTTCGAAATACGCGAAAATATAAGCACCATATTTCTTACCGTCCCTTATTGCATATGTGGAAAAAAAATTTACACACGTTACAAGTTTACAAGCTTTTGCGTGTACACGAATTTCTATAAAAGTTTTATGTCCTGGAAACTTTCTAAGTGATCACTTCTGTTCCATTAGAATATTGCAGTTTTCATAAACAGTATCTTAATCGAATAAAATATTGCAGACATGACTATGTTTGTTATCAAATATATTTACTAACATTTGAAAGTAAATTTCAATAGGTAAATGATTGTATTAATGGGGAAAAAATAGTAAGCCTATCTGTTTACATGATAATCATGAACATCTAATAGGTAAACGATCAGCTTGCTGTCATTGATGTACTTCTGGATCGAGGAGCGGATATCAACATGTGCAATGATGAAGGATTTACACCATTAGGGCTTTCCGTAACAAGATACCTTGCGTTAAAGAATGATGTGAAAGATTGGGAAAAGACATTTTTACGAAATTCCGGAGAAACTACTTATCCTGGTAAGGTATACATGACAAAATACGAGAAAAAGCAAATATTTAATTGGAACTAATTCCAATTTATTCTTTCTAAGAAAATACAGTAAAATGGAGGCATCAAGGAGACGATTTGGAGGACTTCGCGAGTAAGTACAAAACAGTAAATCTATCAAAGATTTTTTCTTATCATTCAATGTTCGTAAATGACAGAGGTTTAACACAGGTCAGTAGATAGGGCCTATAACATTTTATAATGTTATGTCAATAATGAGCATATAAATATACATACGTAAATGAATAACTAACATAATAACAATTAATTACCGTTAACAGGTTGATGGTGATCATTCGCTTATCCGAAAGTTTATAAATTACAAACTCATTTCTTGGAACAACGGAATGTTTCGGTTCGAGTAGTGCAAGTCACAAACCATCTTTGCGTAAACTCAAATACAAAATACACACACGGGGAACATCGTTACATAATCACAAATGTACAATATAACTATACACATGTACACAGATAACTTAAAACTAACATCTCTCTATTGACACATCAACCAGATTAACAGATAATTAATAAATATATTTATAAATTGTCTTATTAGCGGGGTATTTCTGAATTCATTTCATAATTTATGTCAATCAGTATGCAAAATCACCATTCCTGTAAAGAAGATTAGTAGCGTAAATACGAGTATAAAAGGTATATAAAGTGTATTAAAAGGTATTCAAGTGAAAAATTTCAACTAAATAAATAAAAACTACTTTCTCAAATGTTGTTTAATTGACACATCGGTAGTTCAGTTTGTTCAATAACTATTAAAAATAACAATAATTTATTCATTAATGTTTCACTAAATATATTTTAGGATCATCTGAGAGTGAAGACAAAATAAAAATTGATGAAGCAAGACCAGACTCAAAACATAAGCCTGAGGATCTTTCTGAAGAAACATTAATCAAGTAAGATATATTTCAGTAATATATAATGTAATGTAAAATATTTCTTGCATTTAGCTGCTTACATGTAATATTTATACAAGTTAAATATGCTTACAGTATGTATACAGGGTTAGCCATGTAACTTTAGCACCTCCTGTAACTTTGGAACGTTTGAAGTCATTGCAATGCAGATTTCACGAAAATGCATGAGGGAATGGAGCTAATTGACACGGCTATACATTTATATTTTTATCGCTCATATTTCATGAGATATTTCAGGTAACTTTGCTTTTCCACTCTCACATACATATGTATATACGGAGTAATATACATAGTATAGAGAAAGTTATGTAATGCTGCAGAAAATCGATTTCGAGATATTAACGGAAATACACGTGGTGTGGTCCCCAGATATCGAAAAAGTGTTTTTTTAAACGTCCGTCTGTCCTCCGTCCGTCTGTCTGTCTATCCGTCTGTCTATCCGTCCGTCTGCCCGTCCGTCTTTCCGTCCGTCCGTCTGCCCGTCCGTCTATCCGTCCGTCTGTCCGTCCGTCCGTCCGTCCGTCCGTCCGTCCGTCTCTGTCCGCCCGTTTCTCAGTTCGTCCGTGCGTCTGCCTGTCCGTTCATCCCTCCGTCTGTCCGTCCGTCTGTCTGTCTGTCTGTCCGTCCGTCTATCCGTCCATCTGTCCGCCCTTCTCTCCGTCCGTCTGTCCGTCCGTTTACCCGTCCGTCTGTCCGTTCGTCTGTGAACCATGCATAGGATTTTTTTCCAAATTGAAGAAACCCCTGTCCAATTGGCTCTAGTTAAAGCTTTGAAATTTTGAAAAACATTCTTTAAAATTTGGGAGTAATTTACATGACAGACCCCCAGTCATTTTCAAAATTTCAAAACATATTAAAGCCCGCGTTCCTGGACATGCCTGGTAACTCACAAGTAGAGTCAATGGCTCCTATCCTTAGACTGGATTGGATCAAGGGTCGTTGGCAAGAACGTTCTGAATCCCACATACAAAAGTCCAGAAGGAGAAAACGTTCCCCCCTTCGAGTAGCCAAGGTCCTGGCGAGAGTCACGACAATAGGGCCATGTCAACCTGAACAGAAATTTATTACTCCTGTTGTTTACGAAATAAATAATTTTATAGAACGATATACTTATCCAACAACGCACGATATACATGAATTAATTTATAGAGAATAGTAAGCCACGAGCAAATGAAATCTATCAGTACAAAATTAGACATCCACTTCTAATTTTTAACACCTGGGACAAAATATAAAGTGGAATCGAATTAAATAAAATTGTATAAACTCAATCGTAAGGGTCAAAAATGAGAGAGATTCAAATTCCAAAGTGGAGAGAACGAACGAGCACAATCGGAGAAAACCAAACAGAAAATTCACAGACGTATCACACTATTCCTTAACACTGAACAGAAATTTATTACTCCTGTTGTTTACGAAATAAATAATTTTATAGAACGACATACTTATCCAACAACGCACGATATACATGAATTAATTTATAGAGAATAGTAAGCCACAAGCAAATATATCAGTACAAAATTAGACATTCACTTCTAATTTTTAACACCTGGGAACAAAATATAAACGTGAATCGCATTAAATAAATATTGTATAAACTCAATCGTAATGGTTAAAACATGCAAGAGATTAAATTTTAAAAGAGAGAACTAACGAGCACAATCGCATAAAACCAAACACATCATTTAACAGACGCATCACACTATTACTTAAAACTTAACAGAAATTTTTACTCCTGTGTTAACGAAATAAATAATTTACAAAACGAATACTTATGCAAAAACGCACGATATACATGAAGTAATTTATAGATTATAAGCCACAAGCAAAGAAACCTATCCAATACAAAATTAGACATTATGTTCATTATCTACACCTAGGAACAAATTATGAACGGGAAACGCATTTAAGAAATATTGTATAAACTCAATCGTAATGGTCAAAACATGCAAGAGATTCAAATTCAAAAATAGAGAGAACCAACATGCACAATCGCATAAAACAAAACACATCTATTAACAGACGTATTATTTAACACTATTTATTACTATATTTAAGACTATTATTTAACACTAAACAGAAATTTATTCCACTTTCTCGTTACGAAATAAATAATTTTAAAGAACGACATACTTATGCAACCACCCACGACATTCATCAAGTAATTTATGGAGTATAGAAAGCCACAAGCAAAGAAAACCTATTAAGCCCAAAAGTAGACACTCAGTTTTATTTTTTAACACCTAAGAAGGTGGAAAATCATTTAAGAAATATTGTATAAACTGAATAGGGTGGAACCTTGCGGGAGCCCATTTTCTAGCATGACTATTATCCGACTACTCGGACCTGAATACATCGATTACTTGTAAAATTCTTGATGAATTGAAGAATATTACCACCGATACCAATGTTCCTAAGAGCCCATATAATTCGGAGTATCCAGACCATGTCATAGGCCTTTTGAACGACAAGGTTCACAACAATAACATGTTGTCTGTTATGAATGGCTTCGGTAACGTAATGTCTACACTCACTAGATATGAATATGTGGAGTACCCGATTCTGAAACTAAATTGATAATCCTCAATGATGTATCGGTATAAATACCATCTTCATCTTCTGTCAAGAATATTTTCGAGTATTTTACAGAGATTACAAATTAGAGAAATTGGACGGTAATTGATTGGATTAGACCGTACTTTACCTGGTTTAGGGATGGGGACAACAGTTGCCACTTTCCATGTACTAGGAAAGATTTCACATGAGAACATATAGTTATATATCTTGAGCAGGACTTCTTTCCCTTCAGCGGGTAGATTTCTGATAAGAATATTGGATACTTCATTAGGTCCAGGTGCTGAGTTATTAGATGAATTAATTGTTTCGTTTAATTCTTATGTTGTGATTGGTGCGTTAAGAATGTCAGATCGATCTGGAGGTGGGTTGAAACAGTTGCCATAGGATTCTTCAATTCCGTTTTTTGACTTCACAAACTCTTTATCGTAGTTCACCGAGCTAGAGTTGCTTTGAAAGGTCTTAGCTAGAGTGTTGGCAATAGTGGCAGTCATTTATGATACTATTATGAGATTGCAAATATTGAATGTCGTTGGAAACTGTTGCCATTAATGGTCTTAATTTTCTTCCAAAACTCTCACTAGTTATGTGAATTGATCAGGAAACACAAGCAGTCCATGATTATTTTTTAGATTCTTAAACAATTCTTCTAGCAAAGGCTCTGGTTCTCTTATAATCGAGCTTATTATTCTCAGAACTTTTCTTTTTAAACCTATTGTAAGCATGTTTTGCTTTAATGGCATACCTACATTCGTTGTTCCACCATGGAACTCTTTTCTTGTGGCATTTAATTAGATACTTTTCAATAGCTTGGTGGGCAGCTTCCATGATAATATTAGTAAAGTCCTGGACCCCATGATTGATATCAGAAACATCCTCGAGTCGAAAGTTGGTCAGGTCCGAACTGATAATTTCTTGAAACAAGGGCCAGTTCGCTTTGTTAAAGTTCAGTCTTTCAATGGGTGGGGGAGAATTGTTTTTGAAGCTAGGGGTGTCGATGACGATAATAATCGGAAAATGATCGTTATCATATGAGTATTCAAGTACATTCCATGTGCATTTTTCTGCGAAAGGAGTCGAAGCAATGGACAGATCGATGACACCAAGTTTACCATTGCTAAGATTGATATGGGTGAGCTTATCCTTGTTAATAATGACCAAATTAGAATCTTCCACGAACGTTTCTAGCAATATTCCCCTTTTGTCAGTCTTGTATGCGCCCCATACTGCATGATGACCATTAAAATAACCTATAATCACTGATGGTTTGGGAAGTTGTTGAAGGATATCGCTAAGTTCCGAATATTCGAGATTGTGACTGTTGGGAATGTATAAATTACATATATGGAAACATATAGGTGAGGTAATTTTCACAGCAACAGCCTCGAAGTCTGACGTGATCTGGATATTCTCTGCCAGAATAAATGATTTGACATATATGGCAACACCGCCAGATGCATATTTAGTGTTTGTTCTATTTTTATAATAGCACTGATAATTATTAAAATTGGCTGAATAATTAAATTTAATAGTGGTTTCTTGTAGACCGGATTAATATTATTGCGCAGTAACTGTAGATTTTCTAGGCGACAGTGATATCCATTGAACCATTTTCATATTCTTAGTACCAATTTATTGGTAAAGATATGAATGATTAATGTCTGGCATAGATTTTATACAAAGTTTATTATGTGCTGTCCATACTGGATTCAGTCTCAGACAAGTCTGAATCAGGTAACTGTTTCAGTCGCTTCTTTATAAGTCTCGTAAATCTACCTTTGAGGCTTCTGTCTGTTAATACCTTGTAAGTTTCCGTGAGCATATTAATAATTGCTGGAATGTCATTCGAATAATCTTTAACTATAGCAATGGGGTCGACAGAGCCCAAGGCATTTTCCAGTCATAATTGAAATTGTTTGCATGTTAATGGAAAAGAACTTGGATTGTTGTCAATGAGAGCTTTTGTCGGACTGAGCATATCTTCCAAATTTTTACCAGGAGTGTTGCCTTGTTGGTCTGATTCAACTATTTATGTTCTTCTTCTTTTTCTTTTTTGGTTGTTTCAAGTTGTTTTCTTGAGTATTATTATCAGCATTAAAGTGCGTTGTTCCAGATAAGGAAGAGGATTCAGTTGGTAAACTTATTTTATGAGAAGGGATGCTCATGGGGTCAGTTGAGTGGGGAGCATTATAATTTCTGAATTTGGTCTGTAAAGTTTGTATCTTTGTTCAAGGGGAGCTTAGGGCAGGGAGAAGAATCTGATGAGCAGCTTATCTTATTCAAAGGAGGGATGCTATCACAATCCATATTAAGTGAGTTAGAAGTTTGTATTATTGGATGATCCAAGGAGTCATTTTCTTTTGAGGTGTTATATTACCTTCAGAAACATTATTTATAATTGAGCTACAATTGTCCTCTTTGTTTGGACATTGACTAGCAATATGACCTTCATATTTACATTAAAAGCAAGTGATATGACCTTCATATTTACATTAAAAGCAAGTGATATTATCAGTAGACTTATATGATCTATAAAATGTGTCTTGAAATTGGATGAAGATAGAAGGAGGTAATTTATGAATTTCATCAGGGTGCATGAACACCTGCCTTCTAAAACTCAAAATGTGAGCAAATTAGGATCAGTCATACCAGCTCTTATAAAAGTAATGTTGGATGAAGTTTGAACATTTAGTTGGTTGAGGGCGTTTTTGATGTCGTCATGTGGAATCACAGGGCAAAACATTGGATATTATAACTCTGATGTGTTTACAAAGTAAGGGTCTGACACTTACTTCAATATCATTAATAGTGAGAGACTTATGATTATGTGTAATATAATCAGCAAGTTTCTTTGAGCTTAAGAATACACAGATCCGGTTGTTGGCGATACGTGACACAAAACGAACATCACTTCCTTGTATAATGTTAGTTTACTCACATAGTCCTTCAATGTTAACCCTTCATGCGCCTCGATTATGATTGCTTGGTCCTTGGTCGGGAAGATTTCAATAGTAGCAGCTCCAGCGTAAGATTTCGTTTGTGTATTATAAACAGTTGAGGTTTAGTTAATGTTGTTATCACCACCTTCTACAGTTTACTACAGTAACTCTAGGAGGTGGTGGTTGTTGTTTATGGTGGTCATGATTTTGGCTAGTGCCGCCCGCAAAGGCAGCAGGCACACGATGAAACAGTTTTATGAGATGTCACTTAATATAAGAATTGATATGGAATTATAATATTTCCAGAGAAAATAAGTACTTAACGACGCACACGCGAGCAGAGCGGACGAAGTAGTCCGTTCCACGCATAGCTGATGAATGGCTTAACGTTCTCTGCGGCTCAACGTCTCGAATAAGATTTTTTTTCTGTTGCTCCCCAGGCTCTCTCGGTCTTTCCCACCGACGTCATTATTTGGACCAACGTTGTGGCCTTGGTTTCGTTCTAATGAGTTCTTTCGGGCTTGGCCCGTTTCCAGGCGTGACATCTGATAACAGTTCGCCTTCTGCATCGTTTAACGGGAAATGAAGGCACGGAATCACCCCTCTTTCCTCTTACAAGTACGGAATGCGAGGGCTATTCAAATCCGCTCGCAGCTCCTTCCCATCCTTTTTTAGCTTGGCACCGCCACAGTGCATACTGGGCTTAGAATAATTTGACACGGGCGCCAATGACCTCAGATGTTGAAGCGCCATTCAACTCAATCATCAATCAATGAACACAATTTAAGAAAAAAATCTTGCTTGTAAAATTTAACGCGGTTCAAGTTATAAAAGCAGTATATTCCTAACACTTGGATACTTGTCAATCAGTTCTGCGACATTAGGAACAGGAATTCGGTGAACAATGTATTTTTTTCAAAAAGGTGGAAGAATTTCGAAAAAAAATTAAGTCTTTGATCTGATACTTTTGAGGTACGTATCATTAGTTACTGATCGGCTTGAAAGGCGCAGGGTTTCGATCCGTTCTTCCTCTTTCTTTCTTCAGATGGTAGAATTCGCTTACTAGCAATTTCCACTTGTGAATGAAATGGTCTCCTCGAACAATCTCTGTCTAGGTATTCTAGTAGACAGGGTGGTATTCTAGTAGAAGCGCACTTCATACAGGCTAATCGCTATGGTGTCATGAGGAACATGGTTAAGCAATTTGTTGCTAACTCGATCCAATCTGCATGTTGTTCACTTCAATTTGTCCTAAACAGTCGTCACAATTCTTTCATCACGCTTTCACTAGGATTTTATTGTCTCTGCCTTACTGATGCGTCCACAGGCGTGATATTTCTCTCGACTACCAACCTCCTCCACGACTTACTAGTCAGTTGGTGCCATGATCAGAAAGGATCCTTTTGTACCTTCCTTCAATTTGACAATTCCTATCTACTTAACTAAGACAGTGACAGTCGTTATTTTATGGAGTGGATATGCTTGCGTGGTTTTAGATAAGTCAATTAAGACCATGATATATTTATTTCCTCCTCTCGATTTGGGAAATGGACCATATAAATTCACAGCCAAAATGCCATTCTTCCCATCAGGAATTATTAGAATCATCGCTCCCGCATACATCATATTGGGAAACTTGGTCTTCATGCAAGTTTTGTACCTTACTAAAAGCACTTGTGCTGATGTGAAATGAGCTTAGAAGCCATATCACTTAGGAATGGTATTACAACTTGAGTATAAAAGCAAGTGGGAATTTGTTTGACTCAATCCCTCCATTACTTACTTACTTAAGTTTGGCAGTTCCTGATGATTTGTTTAGTTTGTCGTCCCATACCCTTCCAATAACAAAGTTGTTTTAGAATGGTGGTGATTGTGCTTGCACCATAAAGTGTTTTCTTCACTCAATATCAGGTGAATGTCGGAGTAGTTCCCAAAAAACGAACCTCGTACCGCGCGCGATCTTTCCATCCCATTCGTTGTGCTTCCATCCCCTATTTGCACACACTTATACAAATGCGCTACACTACCACACATGCCGAGAATCCGATAAAGACGTACGATATACCATGAGGATCATCCTGAGTGAGTGATGGACTGTTCGATAAACATAGTGTCATTAGCACACTCTACAAAACAGAACGTAAACTACTGCGCTAGTTCGAGTTTGACACCGTTTCATTCAATAGAAACGCAACGTGCAGAGATGTCGCCAATCCGAAGGTGGCTCAGCGGTTTAGAAAGAGGTCTGCAGATAGCACTCCGCCCTGGGCGTTTGGAGAGAGAGAGTTGATAGAGATTCAAAGGACTAAACGCTCATTCAAATGGATTACTATAAAGGAAAATATACATAAGAATCCGGTCTCCGGTTAGCCATAAGCCCAATAAAGAAGTCCCTCCCTTCCGTAGCTCGGATTTGACAAGAACGTGGAGAATGGCGCGTTAGTTAATCTCAAATCATCGAAGGAAAACAAAGGGAACATTAAAACATAATTACTCATAAAAACACTAATAAAAAATTTAAGACGTCAGACAAATAAACCAAATATTCCTATCTTAATGCGAACTAATTCAAACGTAAATCTAGAATAACCCATGTGGGAAGAGTGCAAACAACCTACGAGAACTAGATGCGATCGGCATTAATAACTAATTGTTTCACATGTCATTACTACTTGTTTCACATGAACAATGTTAAACTGTTTGTATTACTCATAGGAAACTCATTTACGTAGCTAAATTCTCTGTTACAAGAAAAAACAAACTAGAAAAATAAAATCTATTGTACTGTTGGTCACTGAAATCTCCCAATTAGCTGCTATGAAGCTATAAAATTAACTACTGAAAATAAACTTATATCACGGAAATCTTACATCATTTCCACTATTGCTACCGGCATATAATATTTAGAACAATGTATTTATTTAAGGTAGATTCTAACACCTGCCCCTCCTCGCCAGGATTAAAGGAATTCATATAGGCGATCGGTTTCCTTTCATTTATGTCCTAGCCTTATCATCTATGAAACTCCGCGATTCAAAAATCTAAATAAGTCATCATACGTGACCAGAATACTAACACTGGGGCTACACTACAGCGACCGGCGGGGCGTCACAAGGTCGCTGCGTCAAACGATTAGACGCCAGGGGCCAGGCAGGATGTGTGAGCAATAAGGTATTTGGAGAATTCTAAGAGCTAGGGAAAGGGATGCCCAAAATGCGGGACAGCGCATTTTTGCCGCGTGCCGCGTGCAAAATTCTTAGAATCCAGGGAAATGGATGTCCAAAATGCCTGGCAACGCGACTAGCGCGGGCCGTGTGAAAAGTGATTTCGTTTATGGTGGTCATGATTTCGGCTAGTGCCGCCCGCAAAGGCAGCAGGCACACGATGAAACAGTTTTATGAGATGTCACTTAATATAAGAATTGATATGGAATTATAATATTACCAGAGAAAATAAGTACTTAACGACGCACACGCGAGCAGAGCGGACGATGTAGTCCGTTCCACGCCGTGTGAACAGTGACGTTTCAGGTCACGTGGGTGGGAGCTATATAAGAGCGAACGCAGAGCGCGGGGGCGGGGTTTTGTCGAGCTGAGTGGAACCCTCGTGCGAACGCTCAAAACTTGCGCACAGGGCGATGCGGAGCCGAGCTAGGCTCGTATGGCAACCCATGTGTTGGGACGCCGTTGTGGACACTATTTCCACGGGTGACCGAGGTCGCCGGAGCTGTGTGCTGTGTGCATAAGGCTCGCTGAAGAGTCGCGCGGGCCACGAGTCAGACATTTCATTTTTAAGGATCGCTCCTGCGATCAGGGGAGTAAACGTCTACCAGAGCTAAGAGTAACTTTAATTATTTACTGTACATATTGTGAATAAACCTGTACATATTTATCAATGAAGCTCGTGTCTGTGATTACTGTGTATTCCCACGACGTCACACTAGTCTGCTAGTTTCCACAGTTTCGGTTAACTATAAGTCATCTTTTTATGAAGTGTATGTGTCTCTCTTTCAGGTGCTGGTGCATTTAAAGCGAATAGATGTTCATTGTCCTAATTGTATTCATGTGTGTTAATATTGTACGAAGGATTCCACAACCCACATCCCATTCAAATAAATCAATTAAGCTATCATAGGTTTCAGGCTAGTGAATAATCCCACCATATTATACAGTTCACTTTCAATTCATTCATAGGATAATTCAGACAATATTAATTCAACAACACATATTTTGTTGTGATTGAAGATTCTGTAAAATGTACGTATGTTTATAAAATGCGCAATGTTGAGATTAACTTATATGATTTTACACGTATGTAGAGAATGATTAGAGAGAATGATTGTATACTTATCTTATTTTAGCAAAATGTTTAGTTATAAGTTTATTCACTGGGCTCAGATACAGTTTTTAGAACCAATCTACCATACTCAATCCCAAAGTTAACGAATTCTCTAGTGCAGTGAACAAACTGTCATAAAAATATCTACTTAAAAAGTCGTCTTTAACATTAATAATGGTTAGTCTCTGGTATTCGAAAAGGGACTTGTTAAAGATTTGTTATTTGGTTAGCTGTTCCATTAAATCAAATCAAATTTGAATATCGTTTGCAGATGCAAATAAGATTTCTATTGCTTGGGAATGAAAATTCCTAGCTTTCAAACGTTGCTAAACACTTGCAGGAACCTTATTCATCATTCAACTATAAAGTTGGGACTGGAATTCTGGAGTTCTAGAACAATAGTGCAGATTGTAATTCTTCCCCATACGAGTACACGTCACAGTATTTATTGTTTTGACAATCAATCCATTAAACCAGAAGAACGCACAGTAGCTTCCAATTGTGTAGTCTGACTATTTTATGTGTCCTTAATTCCTAGAGAAATTTGTAATTTAATATTAAATAAACCATATTAAGATGTTTGAGGCTTCAGAAACGTGTTCTTACGCACGTAACAAATTCGAACGGCTTTAAACTCTGGACTTTTTATTTGTTCTGAAATTACTTGTAAGTAAAATAAACCTGAAATATTGATAATATCAAGTTACAAGAGTAGCATTATTTTTGGATATGCACCTTCAAGAACGATCTAATTCAAAAAAACTGTATAAATTCGTTATTTAATTTCGTTTTTTTATTTTAATAGGCTTGCCGTTATAAAGGAAACCATTCTAAAACTAATAGACAGAGGAGCAGAACCTAGCAAGTGCGTTTTCCCCATGCCCGTTTTTAGTATGGCTGTAAGTTGTGGCGATGTGGAAATTGTCACATGCTTATTGGAAGCAAGATTTAAACAAGAGGGTAGAATTCAGGTACATGTTTGTGAAATGATTAGCTGAAAAAAACTCATTTACATATTTAATTTGAAATAATTCATCATACACTGTGATAGTTCCTGTCACAAGAGCAGTGTGCCTATTAAAATTTGTGTACAGATGTTTCTAATGGTGTTTTGCATTAAACCTATTCCAGAGCATATTCAAACAAACTTCCAGCGTTTGTTCTACAGGGATGTTAATGAGTAATAAACTTCGAATGTTTCGGACATTTGTGGCCTTTAAGTTACCTAAAATGTTATTAACCTGTTTTACTCTTGTCTCAATATTCTCGCATTTTAATTAAAAATACTCGTATTTCTAACTCAATAAAACTTGCCAATGTCCAAGAGGGTTCCCCAAAATAAAATTATCCGTTCCAAATTCATCACCTAGATCGATCTGGAAATATAAATGTAATGTATGTCACATCATGTGTGTGGTTTCGGTAAAAGTGTTGATCACAGACGGACGGGTGGACAGAAACATGGGAAAAAACACTTTTTCGGTATCAAGGATACACAAAATATGCATTTTTACAAATCTAATTATTTGAGAAAGTAATTTACTGTAAGTAAGAACACTGAAATATAATTGTTTCGGTATTAGGAACCCCTAAAGCGTGTTTTTCTGTCGAAAAACGGCCCCCTTTCCTAAAGCATTACATTCATTGTCTCCATCTACGAAGTAGATGAGTGATGATAAAATTGTAAATAAACATGAAAACAACAAACATACTATCTAAATCTCGCCTAACTCACACGTAAGTTTCAAGTTTGCTCTGATCTCTACCAACGTTGAGGACTGCTTGAAGGGAAAATTTCTTTGTCCCATTCGTGTTACCCAAGAACTACGGTAGCCACAATTTTGACATCCCTGCTTCAGCAAATAAAATAGAAGTCATATTTGTATATAGGGCTCCAGATAGAAGGAGTGAAGGTCATTCCCCATTGAAAATGTAGAGAATTTAAAACATTTGAACAACTTCGAATATGGTTCAAAAGGATACTTTATTTGCGAATTTTCTTTAATTCTACAGACGAATTTCTAAAATAAAATATTTGAAATGGTACCTGCAATTAAAATTCAACAAATTTATAATAGAAAATTGGTACCAGTAGAAACACAAAATGTCTAAAATTATTTATTTTCAGAAAATGAAAAAATACAAATTTAAATATTTAGTTATTAGTTAGAAATTAATATCTATAAAAAATCTTTCCATTAATTTCTTTTATTTTCCCCACTTCAAATATTTTTTTACACAGGCATCAGAAAAAGAGGTAACTTTTAGGGCATGCACAGCGTCCTAAAATATCAATTTTCAGCGCTAATGCTAAAAGGGAGACGACGATTAAATGATCAGATAAAACTGAATGCATCAAAGAAAACAAAACACTCGTCTGACTGCATCAATCACTACTGCCCTTCACGTAACATCGTCCATAATTAAGTAATTTGCATACGTGAATTAAAATGAAATAAAAATCAATCAAGCCGTCTAAAAATAGTGTATGCCACTATTTTATTTCGCTCGTAGGACTGTGCCTCTCAGCCAAACCGCCTCGTGACGCATACTTTTCTGCTCGCAAAATTAAGTGCCACTTTTATCACTCGCATCATAAATAATTGGGTGCCACGCGTATTGATAGATGCTAGAAAATATAGCTTAAATTGTTTTTTGTTTTTTTGTTAGGATTCTGAAGACCTCAATGAAGCTCTTTTTGCCGTTGTTCAAATGCCTCCAGATGAAAAAATGGTCGCTTTATGCACCACACTTGTAAAATATGGGGCTGATCCTAATGCCAAGATTCTGGTAACCACAAATAGATTATTAGTTTTATATTAAGAAATAAGTTAACTGTTACTCCGCAATTTTAACAAAATTACTCGTCTTCTTTAGGGCACCCATGAGGAGGAAAACACATTCAAACTCTGTGAATTAATAGAAGGGGAAAAGGGAATGAAAACTCCCCTCCATACTGTGGTAACAAGACAAGACGGAATTATTTATAATGAGGTAATTTTATATTATTTCACTCAGAATCATAAGCTGAATTACACAATTGAAAATACCCTGATAACCCCGATTCTTTTATTTCAGTATTTGTGTGCTGTAGTTAAACTATTATTAAACAATAATGCAGATCCAGATGCATTATTCTTTGGCCATACTCCACTTTCTGCTGCCATTGTCAAAGGCAATGCTGGCATGGTGAAATGCCTGATGGACACCTCACAAGTAGATCCAAACCAAAAATTAGGAAAGAATTTAGGGGTTCCCCTTACTGTGTTATTTGCTCAAGAATGTGCTCGAAAGCTGCCACCTGACAACGCTATGTGCATTGTTGAGTATCGTGTTTTTATAATTCATTATGATACAGGAAGGAAAAATAGTGATGAGAAAAGTACCTGCATTGACCAGAAAATCATACTAGCCAGTTATTACTACTATTGCTAATGACATTAAAATTACTCGATTACAATTTTAACAGAAATGAATAGTATCGTTATCAAATTACTACGGTATTTATTATTATTATTAACTTATCTTATATTTTGTTGTTTTGGAAGGAAAGAAGCTGCATTTATTGACCAGAAACAAAGAATCATATCAGTCAGTTACCCCTCACATGATCACCGAAACATCAGAGAAAATCACGATGTAGATGTGTAATTAACCGCCTATCTCTTAAAACCAAAAAGCCATTTTCACTTCATTTCATAGTGACATCAATTAACATAGACATTAGACATTTAAGTACGTCTCAAAATAATAACTTGAGTTATTATTTAATTTGGAAAACGGTTAAAAAGTGTATACGATGTGTAGAACAGATCAGTACATGCAGAGTGAATAATTGTAAATGCCTACTCCGCTCGTTTATTATACTAACAAGGGTCAGAGGCGACTTGTCAAAACAGGCCCCCGAATATTTTTATAGGGATGTATAAGTGAAGGCAGTGCAAAAATATTTCAGCTCATTTTCATATGCCCTGGAAATATATTTTTGTTCATTTTAGATGACGAATTTTCTTTGCCCCTGTATCTGGAAGATTGAACAGCCCTAAAGGAACAGCAGCGATCACACCTCGCTCTCCTCGGACTCCATCGCTTAAATGAAATACCTTCCTGGTTTAATTATACACAGCTCAACTATACGAAATGAAGCAGTATGGCACGAAGGACTATTATACAAGCTCCGAACAATGGGAACACCAATCGATTTAGTAAATTTCATCAAACGTTTTCTAACTGATAGATCCTTTACAATTTCCGTAGAAAATCACATCTCCAACCCCCGAAAAATAATAGCAGGCCTTCCACAACATTCACCACTCTCACCCACACTATTCAACATATACACAGCTGACATACCCACTACAATACACACCCAATTAGCACAATTCGCCGACGATACCGCAATCTACAAATCCAGCCACTCACTTAAGACCATTACCGATAGGATACAAAATCACTTAAATGAAATAGACCAGTGGTCAACATTGTGGAAAATCAAACTCAACCCAACTAAATCAACTGCCAAAATATTCTCACTAAGACCATTTTCTCACCCACCACAACATTAATACACATTAATTAACACAATTCCATGGACAGCACAAAACCAATCAGTAAAATACCTCGGGATTTATTTATTTTACGTCAAAAAAATTAAAAACTGCGTATGACGAGCTATGGGGAAAAGTGAATTGTGTGCACTTTTCAAAATTCTGTTTTAAAAAAAAAATTTTAAAAAAAAACAACAAAAAACTCCCATGTAATAAAATCTATTTTCAAGGATAAATAAGCAATAAAATTTTGGCTCTTATTACTTCCTGCCGCGACAACATGGAAACAATAATTTGAAGAATTGTATTTCCCACTGAATTCTAGAAGACGTGCACAGAAAATGAAGTTACATTTATGTCCAGAAGCAAAACAAGGGGCCATCTCAGCATTTGCTCAATGGATCAGGGAAACTGGACGAAAAACCTGATCTAGATGGGGGTCATTGACCCGGACGTTGTAGTACAATAGTTGTTACAGGTTGTTTATACTCATTTATACAGTCCAATGGTAAATAATGCATTATGTATCATTGTTAAAATTAATGTTACTTTTCTTGTGATGCTCAATTGTATAGAAACAGTTATGCAGCAGAAAGATTTCACTTGATTTAAACTTTTCTATTGAATTTAATCGTTTAATGTCATCTGGCAAAGTGTTGTAAAATAATGTACATGTATTGTATGTGAATTTTTTGTAATGAGCTGTTGATACTGTCACCTGATGAATATGATTTCTACGTCGAGTGTTATAGTAATAGACTTCGGCATTTTCTGAAAATATATTCCCGCCCTTGAGCAAGTCATTTTTTACAAAAACCACTGATTCGTAAATAAGAAGACACGGTAATGGTAGAATTCCTAGATTAATGAAGAGAGGCTTACATGAATCACGTGGGTGGGATTTGGTTATTATTCGTACAATTCTTTTTTGTAATCTAAAAGTCTGGGAGCTATAAGATGTATTTCCACAGAATGATGGGGAAATACATCTTATAGCTCCCGGGATCTATCTTATAGATATATCCATCTTATAGCTCTCCGCCTAGGGAGTACAGGACCTTGTCGTTGGTGGTGGAGCTTGAGTACCCCCATGACCCCGAGAGCTATGCCGGCGGTAGCGTAGCTACTGGTAGGGCCTCCCTTGCCGGACAGGTCAAAGGATAGGGGTGAGACGAAGAAGTACTCCAGAAGAGGACCTAAACGCCAAGAAGAGGACTTCAAGAAGAAATCTCTAGAAGAATCATGCAAAAACATCGTTAGCGTGAAAAAGATGGCGAAGATGTCCTGGGTAGATGCAACTCAAAGCCGTAGTGAAGGCGATGCACCTAGGGTGAGCAACCCGAAAAATTGCCCTGCAAGTTTGGAGGCAGTGAGATGGCATACCCATCACCAAACTAACCTGCATATGGGCTAGAAACCCTATCAGGCAAAAATTAAAATTTCTCACAGATCGCAACAAGTACAACCGGACGCCCCATATACGACAAGGCAACGAAAAGGATATGATAACGGTTTAGCGGAACATTTACAGATAATGACTTGGAATGTTAGATCGTTAAAAGGAAAAGAACAACGTATAATCAATATAATGAAAGAAAAATTTGTGGATATAGCCATGTTAACAGAAACAAAGAAGAAAGCTAAAGGCTCAATGGATTTAGATGATTATGCTCTTATATATAGTGGTGTTGATATCAATGAGAGAGCTGCGTCAGGAGTTGCAATCTTAATAAGCAGAAGATGGAAAAATCGAGTTCATTCTTATAGTTGGATATCTGACAGAATTGTCACTCTTCGGTGTAAAGTAGATAGAGGATATATATGCTTCATTTGTGTGTATGCCCCAGAAGAAGGGAAACTTTGGCTACAGAGGAATTTTACAATTTCTACAAAAACTCTCGATGAGACAAAAAAAAATGATTATATTGTCATATCTGGAGACCTCAATGCCAGAATTGGGAATGTATCTATTGATAAGATAATTGGCCCCAATAACGAAGATGCCTGAATAAAAATGGACGTAAGCTAAGAGATTTTGCATGTTTTAATAATATGAAAATAATGAACACCTTTTATAAGCATAAACGTATCCATAAGATGACATGGGCAGCACGTGGTCAAATTAGTGCTATTGATTACATCATGGCAAACGATAAAGTAAGCAAACTTTTCACAGATGTAAGAGTCTACAGGAGTTACGATATAGATAGCGATCACTTTGCACTCTTAGGAAAGTTAAAACTACTGAAGAGATGGGTTAAAAAAAACCCAAGATTTGGAAAGTATATTTACTAAATGAAGAATCTGTCAAACTGCTATACCAACAACGTCTGGAGCAACATAACAAAACATATGAAATTAGTAATGACGTGGAAGAAGAGTGGAGGAATTTGAAAACTATAATGGAAGCAACAGCATTCGAAACACTAGGTTTTACTTCAAAGAGAGCGAAGAAGAAAGGGCTTAAAATATGGAATGAAGAAATTGAAGAAGCTGTTAATGAGAAAAAGAAATTACACCTGAGATATTTATCCAATAAATCTCCACAAACTAAGAAGGAATATACCACAATTTCCAACCACGTCAGGTATCTAACAAGAAAAGCCCAACAGGAATCATGGGATAAATATATAGCTGATATTGAAAATGACATACATGGACGGCAGAAATCCGGGATAAAATTATGAGGCACCTTAATAGACAAGAGAAGGATGTAGCAGATATACAGGTAATTAAGAAAAAAATAATTGGAGATGATAAAAAATTAAAAGGCTCTTATTATAAGAACTTATGGACAAATAAGAATGCGAGTGATAAGAATGAGAAGGTAGACAAAAATGAAAACCTTATTGAAGACAGCGTAGACCAGATAGAATTTGAGGAACTGGAAGAGGCATTAGCTAAAATGAAAAATAGGAAAGCTAGTGGTAGTGATGGCATTAAGGCAGAAATGCTTAAATGTGCAACTAAAGAATTTAAAATAAGGCTTCTCCACTTATTCAACCTATGCTGGAATAGAAGAAAAATATATTTGCCTTGACAACTACAGAGGTATAAGTCTCCTAAACGTTGCGTATAAGGTATACTCAAAAATTGTACCTCTAGATTAAGGAAAATTGCAGAAACAATGCTGATGGAAGAGCAAAGTGGCTTTCGCCAAGGAAGGTCTTGCATAGACAATATATTTGCCTTAAAACAAATTCTAGAGAAACACAGGGAATATAACAAAGAAACCCACATCTTGTTTGTAGATTACAAGAAAGCTTTTGACACTGTAGCCAGGCATACCCTCTTTGAAGTACTAAGAAAGAAAGGAATCCCTGAACATCTGATTCTTGTAATTGAAAGTATGTATAATGAATCCGAAATATGTATTACTTGGAAACCAGATCGAAAAGCGAAAGTGGACCAAGGCTTACGACAAGGATGCAGTCTTTCACCGATTCTGTTTGATATCTACATAGGCGAAGCTCTTCGCGAGTGGAAGACCAGATTAAAATTTTATAGTTTAGACTTAACGAGAACAAAATTATGGACAATACTTTTGCAGATGACCAAGCAATAATAGCAGAAAGAGAAGATATATTACAAAAAGCAACTCATGAACTGCAGCGGATAATGTCAGAATATAATCTGGAAATATCGGACACCAAAACGAAAGTGATGGCATTCCAAGGACGATACCCGGTACGCTCAAAAATTGTAGTAAATAATAAAACTGTAGAACAGATACAGCACTTCACATTCCTGGGAGCAGACATATCATTTTATGGCGAAATCGACATAAATAAGAAAATAGAACGATTCAACCAAATGAATGGTACCATAAGAAGAACACTCAGTTCAAAAGTGAGAAGAGACACTCTCATCAAATTTTATAAAGTTATGTCAATACCAACTTGCTTGTATGGGAGTGAAGTGTGGACAATGACAAAAAAAGATATCTCAAGACTGCAAGCAGCAGAAATGAGATTTCTTAGAGCGGTAGCGGGATATAGTCTCCTAGATAGACAAAGAAACACAAAAATCCGAAATGAGCTAAACGTAGAATGTCTCATAGAGAAAGTCACCAACTACAGACTCTCTTGGCAAGAACATCTGTTGCGAATGAACAACGACCGCATTCCTAAACAAATGGCAAATTATCAACCAAGAGGAAAGAGAAACATAGGACGTCCAAGAATGCGTTGGAAGGACCAGTACTAAGCGACGTAACAGGCATCATGCCTAAATACTTGAAGATAAGAAGAAGAAGAAGCTCCCGGGATGAATTTCGACACAAGACTCAACTGGAAAGCACACATACCACTAAAACAACATCAAGCAAAAATAAAAATAGCTCAACTAAAATCCCCAAAACCGGCTATCCCTAACAAATGCCATTACAATTTAAAAGCAATAGTCAGACCATTAATGCTCTACGCATGTCCCATCTGGACCAATGCATCTATTTCTAACATTAATAAACTTCAAATTGTACAAAATAGATTCCTCAGATTAGCAACACATGCCCCATGGTTCATCTCTAACGCCCAACTTCATAAAGAACTGAATAAATCACCGATCATCAAACATATTGCCCATCTTTCCAATAATTTTTACTTCAAACTAAATACAATTAACCGAGCCGTCCACTACAACCTGGCCACTGTAATTGACTTCCCTACTAGAATTAAGAATAGATTTCCTTCCGAAGCGTTCTTGAACATTTTCTCTACTAATTGTCCATAGTAGGGACTCTTGTAGTTTCCTGCACCTATAGTAAGGTAGTTTACTTTTAAGTTTTTAGTGTTAAGTTTAGTAAAAGTTACAATGTAAGCCAGCAAATGCACATGAGATAGTAATTTAGTACTGATCTGTGTAATTTCCAATTACTCAATAAATAAATTATAAAAACAAACAAACGAAGTGAAGCATGGAGTTTCTGGTGATAGGAGTCCCTACACGTTCGTAGTACGTTTCGAAAATTTGTGCTTTTTAGTTCATCAATTTTTTTATTAATTTCGGCTTATTGAATGAATGTCTTTGTTGATAATGAGGAAAACAGATTTTGTATCTTTTTCAGTTCACCGTTACTATTGCTTTTATTAGTTTTCCGCAATCACTTCAGTTATCTTCACTATAATTATTTTTCATCTTTTCAGATCATCTGAATCAGGCCTACTCAATTGAGTGGCTGGCGGAGTGGCCACGAGCCCGCTCGCTTCTCGTGAGGGGAGGGGATGGACCAGCGGCAAAGCAAATGGCTATGGGAGGGGACTAAAGGGTTGTTGCATGCATGGCTTCGGGGGGCATGCCAAAGGACCTTTGCGAATTATCTATCCCTTTCCGGCCTTCATAAGGGACAGTGTGCGCAAACAACCAAGTCTTGAATTGGAGAGCAGATTAATAAGAATTGGAAAGCAGTGTAATAAAGAATAGAGCCGAATAAGTGGTCAAAACTGCCCCCAAACCAAATCAATAATCGCGATTCTCATATAAAAGAGAATAAAAAATTCAGTTGATTCACAAAAAATCAGCCACCTAGGACAATCTGTTGCAGAGATACAACAAGAAACGTGTTTTCCATGTTTTACTTTTTTTATCAGCATCTATTGCATGTCAGGCTGAAAAAAATCCAGAGACGGAGAAAAATAGTTGAATTTTAAGGTATTTTTACCAACCAATTCTGATGCTAAATTCAAATAGAAAAAATAATTTATGATTATAATATAAATCCTATTACTCAGTTGTAGTTTATTGCATGTATTCGGCGTTATTGAGTCGGTAATCGGACTTCGCCGGCCAGCTACCGATGTCCCCCTTGCCTGGGCCTAGTTAAATTCACGTGCCTAGGGGTAAGAGCGACATGAGGTGAACATGTATTCTCTTCACCCTACTAGAAAGATCCGCCTGCCTGAGCTTTTCTTCGTCCCACAGCTACAGAAACTGGGACGATTTTAGCTACAACTCTATTTCTGCCTCGACCGGGAATCGCACGCGGCACCACAGTACGGAAAGCTAGTACGCTGCCCATCAGTCATCCCAGAGGCGTCTATTTATTAATTATTGATAATTTGACAATCATAGACAACAATCATTGTCACTGTCTTCTTCAATAACTGGGATCACGCGTACCTTTATGTATAAAGTCTACTCAAAATTTCTGACGGTTTCACAATTTTTGCCAAGTAACGAGTGTGTGCCAAATAATAAATGATCGCAGCGATGTAGGAGCAGCATCCCAGGCTGCGACTTCCGTTCGCACTTTAACAATAATATCGTTTCACCGATATTCCTATGGTGGAAAGAAATAGGTGGGTTCCTCCAATGCATCGATTTTTTCTCGTTCTGCGCAGCACCAGTTTGCGTCACGAACCACGTGATCACAATACGTTGAAAAGCGTGACGCACTTCGGTTGAAAAGCGAAATCATAAGTTCGCTGCAATGTTGCATGGAGAGCAAGAAGCGTTGAGAAACATTTTGAAAGGGGCGTAAAGTGACAATTTTCTAAATTGTCTTCTTTAAAAACTTCTCTAAAAAAAATTTAAAGAGACAAAAAAGTGCTTATCTGTTTCTGTTTCAATGATCAGCAACTGTGATAATTTTGGCATTAAACATTCACGCTAATATTATGACGCAATCTGATGCTTGAAGCTCATTGGCTGAAGTCGGATACGCGAGAGCCCACCCATCTCTTTCCAACCTGGATAGTCCGATTGAGTTTGGTTCATAAATGATGTAACACATAAAATATTTCGAGTTAATATGTCGTGATTGAATCTTATGTTTAGATTGGTAAAAACATTTTTTTCAATCACGTTTTGGCGCGTATTTCAAATATTTGAACTGATAAAATTGGTTTTAATTTTTTTCACTATCGCCCATATAGTTTAAAATCTGAAAAAATATATAAGACCATTTTTAGGAAGAAAAACTGAGACAGTACTCCAACGTTATCACGTCCAAAATCCATTTCAAAAAATTACTATTTTTTGTATTTTAATTTGACGCCAGATTCTGTTGACAAAAATACCTTAAAATTTAACTATTTTTCTCCGTGTCTCCAAGTTTTTTTCTGCGAGATACATACAATAGAAGCTGAGAAAAAATTAATCATGAAAAAAACGTTTCTCAATCTCTGCAACAGATTGCCCTAGTAGGATGATTCTTGGACATTCTACATTTTTTGTTCTCTTTTATATAAGCATCGCGATTATTGATTTGGGGCAGTTTTCATCACCTTATTCGGCTATACCCTTAAGAGGTTTTTAGGACCATGGATAGTGTTGCTGAACTTCTTGAAAATCCTTTTGCTGTGGACATAATATTCATGTAAAAAATGCAGATTGAAGTTGAAAATTTGAAGGCACGCATAAAACATGCAAAGACTTGATTGATACTTCAAAAAATTTCGATAACTTTGGTTAATAAAATAATTTAAATTTATATTTAAAATTTGTCGAAAAATATTACAGAGGTTTTTTTATTTTTTAGCTTGAAGCATAAGTAATTCATTTTTTAAATGTAAGTCCCATTTTTTATGGTGGATTAGGGGTGGGAAGCAATTTTAAAATTATTTTGAATTAAAATCATTGTTAAAACTTGACACTACTTTAATTCGCTTTTTTATTGTCTAAGCTGGCTAGACCCTTCTCATATGACGAATAAATATTGCAACACAAAATTGGTACGTTTTTTGTTAACATGTAATTTGATATTAAAAAATTGTGAATTTAATAAAGAATTCTATGAAATACCAAAGCTCTGGTTGAGCCCCATTGGCAGGTACTTCCAATGAGAATTTGTCAATGGGTCCGCGATGTATGAAGCATGCGCCAATTCACTTGACTGCATTATCTCAAACTTTTCCCCTACCCACCAAAAGCGACCCTCTCTCAGCTCGGAGCCCGCGCTCTTCAGAGCCAGTTGAGCAGGCCTGATCTACATTATATAATGTGGAATCATATCAATGTTTCATAGTTTATGTGAATAGTTTGATTGATTAATTGATTTTTTTCATGTTTCCGGGCGCATCAACTGCTTTGGTCATTAGTCCCGTTAGTGTAGTGCATGTTTTTTCTCGGGAGATGGCGGTGGTCTTCCCCCGCTGGATGGCGAGATCCGGCGCCGACCTACCGTCGGCTAGTGGGGTTTCCCCCTAACCAGGACTCTCCCACCAGCGGGGCACCGCCCCAGCTGGAACAAGCTCTAAGCTCCTGACCGGTCTCCGGGAATATGTGGTAGTGTAGTGCATGTTAGTGTAAGTGTGTGTGTGTAAGGGGAGAGGATAGGACAAGGAAGGGGAAGGACAGATCGCGCGCCCGTTTGGTAGGGTACTGCTCCGGCATTCGCCTGGTGTTGATCGGAGAAACCACGGAAAACTACCGACCCGAGCAGCCGGCCGTTAAAATTCTCCTCCAGACAGCGACTGAATTCGACCTAGTTGAAAAGCTTGTGTCGAAAATCCTGCCGCCGTCAGGACTCGAACCTAGGACCTCCCGGTCAGAGGCGCCGCAGTGACATCAGTTGATGCACTGAGCTACCGCTCCCAGTGTGAATAATTTGGGACATTACCTATATCATTTATGCATGTGTATTATTTTTATTATTCTGAATCCATTTATGTTGGTTTTTGTCACTCACCTCCCAAATTTTAAATGTTTTAAGTCAATATGCATTCATGGAAAAAATGGGGAAATTAATTTAGCTTTTCTGTTAATATAAAGAAGGTTAACAATGTAACAAGGTTTAGGATAGAAAAATAAATTAATTAGTACACAGTTTCAATAAATATATGTAAATGAATTGACTGATAATTTTAAATTTTTAAAATAAAAACACTCAATAATTTTCAAATAATTTTAGCTTTTTGATTACAGAAAAAATGCATGAATAATACCTACATTTACTATGCTAAATGTTTATACATGTATTTATGGATGTGGTTGTAATATATTTCCACTCAGTAAAAAATGATCAGTTTCCTTACAACAAGCATGCTTCACGGTCATATGAGTTTTTATTTTTGTAAACATCCATGCACTGCTTTCCCTTGATCGAACGACCTGGAAAGTTATATACTGTATTTAAAACGTGTCTCTAAGAAGTAGTAACTATGCAAAGAAAACCTCATAACTTCATATTCTCAAATTTTGTGGTAGAAAAAAATGTTGATGAAGTACCTAAAATTATGGAATTATCCTTTAGTTTTCTCTAGTCACAAATGTAATATTGGTAGATTAAATAAATATACATAATTTTAAAGTAACTCTCAAAATTTGGTGTTCTGAAATTTGTAGTTCAAATATTATCAGGTAAAATAAGTTACTTGGTTTCACAGAAGTTTATACTCCTAGGCCTGTATATAGGTTCTGATAAAACAATGCTCTGTGTAGAGCTCAGGAGAGTCTAATTTTAATAATTCTGTTATTTTCTTTGGAGTATCTCCTATTGTGTGTATACTCAAAACTTGTTTAGTGCATTTTCCGTTTCTATAACCTATGAAAAAGTGTCTAGTTTCTAGGTCAGATGGTCAGCATATTTTTTATACAAATCGTATGCAATATTTGAAATCTTCGTATTCCTTCTCATTCCGTAATTTTGTTTTTGTTGCTAACAAATCAAAATTAGCACTATTCGCTGTCTCCACAAGATCTTCTGGAATACCCATATCAAATTTGGTGGAAAATTTATCTTTTTAATGGTGTCAAACAAAGCCACCACGTATTAAACAATCGAATCGAAATGTCTCCCCAAGACCAATATTATAGTTGGTCTTGGACTCGCGTTTGCATCGATATAGAAGGAGACGTTGCATTCCTACGAAAGCAAAGGCAAGAACATTTTTTTAAATTTATATTATTTTTCTTACAACAAGATGGTATTACGAAAAGTATTGAACGACACACGGCCGATAACACAAACAACAGACTTGGTTGGTGTCTATCGGCCTAATGACGTTTAATACTATGACATCCTTAGCAACGGATTTTAACATCCTTAGCAACGTAAACAACTATCGAATCATCGCAAGCCAAATATTTGTTAACAAAAAAGCATGGCGATGGACAGAACAAATCACACAACTCAGAAGTAATTCACATTGTTTTGGAAGATTCTTAATTGTTAATTATTAATATAACAATTAGAAAAATGTAAATTAGGTAAATTAACCCCATTTTCCTCGGATTCCACCAAATGAAACTCTACTCCGGTAATCATATTTACTGACGATGTGAAGATGTCGCCACTGGAAGGCAACGCCTCAATTTCCTAACCGAACATCGTTTATTTAGGTATCTTTAGGTCCAGGAGAATTATTTTCATCGGTCTTTTTCGAACAACGGTGTACGAATATTGTTTATATAGATATATTGCAAGCAACACCTCACAATATTGTACTAACGTTCCGCAGCAACAGATTTCATGTGTTTACTATCGCAGTAATGTCGTAAGATTTTTTTCGCATAATTAGTGAGATTTTATGGTGACCAATAAAATGCTGAACACACCACGAAACGTTACAGTGTTATTATTGCCTCGTTCAAATTAAAAATCACGGCTCCGCTACGCCCCGCCTCGATTTTAACTGGTCTCGGCAGAAATAACACTTATAACATTACTAGATATTTCATTAGCTATAAATCTTACAGTGAGCGTTACGAAAAAAAGATATAATTCATGCAATTAGCAACACGATTTATTCATGTCAGATAATATCAATTTATTATACACCTGTCTGTCTATTCGTTCCACATCATAAATTTTGTCGTAGTTTTTCATGAAGCCAACTCCCGACAGACGGTAGCAGTAACAGGTCCGTTCTTTCAAGCCACAAAGAAGAAAGGGTGAATGACCCACGATTCAAAACGTTTCGTGCAGCAATAACCGATTATTTCGAGAATAAAAAAATATTTTTGGGGCATATGTTCAGCTGAAATTTCGTATGTGAGCTTCCCTTCATGTGTATATTTGTCGAAAGTTGGACTATGAATAAAGGTAGAAACGATCGCTTTTGACAAATTTTGATACAAGATATACTCGCTCCTGTGTAATCGAAATTACTTGCTTCACATACTGAGCTATAGATTCTGACTTGTGTCCTTACCGTGAAGAAATCAACTCACTTCCAAGAAAACATGGAGAACTATTATTTGATGATATTGCTGGCGAAATAAAAAAAATGTCCTTTAATACCCCACAGAGCTAAAAATAATATACGCTAATGACCCTACACTTGGATCCTCGCCTGGATAGTTGAAAATCCAATATACTTTTATTACTTATCTTTCTTTTCCTAAGTAGTATAATATTCAAGTAATAGAGTAAAAAGACGGTGTATCTCATTTCTCTTGTACTATACTATCAAATTTTAAAAAATAGTCTTTTAATTTGCGCTATATGAATTTAATTGTTTTAATCATTATATGTACTTTCAATATTGTTAATCTAAGTTTCATTTTAATTACGTTTATATTTACTACTATTTTCATAATTGTTTTATTATTTAGGTTTTATTATTAAAAATTTCATACTTAACACGAAACTGCTTAAAACAAAAACCTCCCTAAAACGGAATTTTTATGTCCCTATCGATTCCGGTGTAGATGGAATTTACTGTAGTTAGAAATTTGTAAGAAATTTTATGTACTTTAAGAAAAAATCATTCGTGGTTTTCCTTGCCCTTATCGAAGTACTAAAAAAATGAAAAATGTACTCTAAAGGTGGGAGATAGAGGAAAACTTTAATAAACCTCATGCAAAACAAACTTTTCTCTTATTTGGAAAGTCACATGTTCAAGATTTCACTAAGATCGGAATAAAACCGTAGATTTGTATGAAATAACACACATTCTCATTTATTTGAGAGAAAATAATAATTTGAAAAAGTAACGTACGTTATGCCCGACCAAAAAACTACCTTCGAAATCGCATCGAAAGCAGTATAGCCGTTCAAGAGATTAGCCCGGTGAAACCAACAGACAGACACAACTTCTAAAACGAAAGTATTTGATTGCTTCTATCACCTAAATAAGCAGAGTAGATCATAAAAATGAAATCATTTCGAAATAACATACTAAAATTTTCTTTATATAGATTACACATAGATCTCAACTACATGATTACTGTTATTATTTGATTTTTCATTAACACGGATTTCATACTGTAACATTTTAATCTACATTTTCCAGGTCGACATTCTGGTAAATAGTGGAGCTCAATTACTTTCTGATTTGGAAGTGGAAAACTTCAGAGGCAATGTAATAGAATTTGCTCATGATGAGTTCGATGAATTCAAGTGAGTACATCTTCAGTTCCATTGGCACGTGATCATTGCAAATAAATTTCTCAATACATGTGTACTCTTTTTAGGCGACAAAGTAAAAAAGACAAAAGTAAACGGGGAAATATACATGGATATCAAACTGTCGTGGATTACGTAACAAAACATGCACAACAAGGTCTCATTAACAAAGTCAAAGAGATACTTTGGAGAAGGTGAGATAGTGAAAGAGAAAAGTGTGCTTCTCATAAAATTACAAGATCTATGGGAGTACGGAGGTCTCATGGAGCTTCAGTCCCCCCAGAAGCCGATAGCACATATTCCCCAAAACTGCTTTTATTAATTTTTTAGAGTAATGACATTCATTCAATCTTCAAAGAAAAAATTCGGAGCCATTTTTGAGAAAATTTTGAATATGTCACAGGAACGTCATTATTTTAAAAAATGTCTCCAATTTTTTCTTTAAATTTGTTTAAAGAATAGAATCATATTCACTTGCAAAAATGTTATAGGTTTGATTTTCACTGTCAGCTCTAAATTTTCAAAAATTTCAAAAGCATTCAATTTTTTCCACGTGTACAGCTATATTATAGAAGACATATTTTTTCTTCAAATAAAATTTGTTCTCCATACGTAATTCTTTAATTAATGTCATGTACATTTTTATAAAATATTAACAATTTCGCGTAATTTTGGGTGAAATATGGGCAATATTAAAAATAAAAACAAGATCTTCTCAAACCGGCTTCAATTTTTTTCTTGAATTTTTTGTATGGAAAGTACTAAATGCACTGAATAACATGATATAAACATCATTTAGATATATTCTGTTTATTTATAAAAAAGTATACAAATGTAATTTTTACCTCTCTTTCATCGTTTATATTTATATTACAGGCTTTTTTGTGAAAGAAAATCGAATGGCTAATCTAGAATAAAGAGATTAGGAAACTAACAAATACAAGAAAGTCTGTGCCACTGTGTAGCACCACTATGTAATTAGATTTGGTATCACAGGGCCTCCTAACTTTTTGACTCCCATCTTCGCCGCAAGGGTACTCTCACAACAGCAGTTTGAGTTTTACACATCTCTATTTTTTGCGTCGATCACTGGCCGAACAAATATTTCAAATTAAAATTCAAATGAAATAATTTATCTCAACATCCCAGATTTTTATTTTTTCGAGAGCTTCTCAACGAACCGTTCCGTTGACAGAATAGTAAAATCCGATTAGAACAGAACCTGTTTAAAAGACAATTTCGCTCACAAAAGGCAAGAATGAACCCGACGCGCAAGGTAGAGATAAATTATGAAATGTTTTCTCCTCATATGTAAGGGACTCGCTTATAAGAGTTCCTATACTTTACTAAAATTGGTTTCATCAAAACTTTTCTCCTCCATGGCAAGAGTCGAAGTCAATTCAAAAAATGTTCCCTCGCGGTTATCCGGATGATTTATCGGCTTTAGCACAATGCACATTTAACGAAGGCTTCGAAAGACACTCCCGTTCACGAAAGTAAGCCATCTCATCAGTGAATCTGCTGCCTCTGTGTATCGTTTGGGGGCCGGCGCCAAGGCGTGCGCGCTCTCGGCGAGTGTTCCTTCTCGCTAACGTCTGCATCGTGTTCGGACGAGCGGAAGCGATGTGAGCTGGGCTTAGGGCTCACCGTCTTAACGCACTCCGGACTTAGGATTCAGTTTTCCACCATCCTTCTGAATTCCACTTCGGATTGTCTGGGGAACAGAGATCCGTTTGCATGGAAAGTGACGTGTCAATTCAGGGTTTTTAATTTAAGAATTTGAACTATGATTACTCCAGAAATTCTTCTTCTTCTGCGGGGGTCCTACAGCTGTCGCCGCTTCCCGCACCTCCGACGCCACAGGTCTCGGTCTCGCCATGCTTCTTCCTTCTCTTCAATATTCCTTGCACGCATGGCTTCTAGTACTCCTACATACCACGATAACATTTTAAATAAACGTACCTTTAAACCATTAAAAAATAAGAATGAAGTACAGAATTTTCCAATAATTTGAATCACCGGATGACTAATAATTAGTTATTATTATTATTTATTAATTTGACTTCACTGTAGTAATACCAATTTTATATATCAAGTTCACAGCCATTTGCATCTTATGGAATAAGAGTATCTCAAATAAAGAGCGCCTCTAGAAGGGCAGACAAAGCGAGTTTAAAGGGTGCACGGACATCTTCAAAAATGAAAGAAAGAACGAGTTCAAAGGATGCATTAACATCTTCAAAAGTGATGGAGGCGATTTCAAGGATGATTAAATCTCAAAAAAAGAAAGAAGAGTTCAAAGGATGATTAATATCTTCCAAAAAAAGAAAGAAGAGTTCAAAGGATGCATTAATATCTTCAAAAATAAAAGAAAGGACGAGTTCAAAGGATGCCCACCGTCAAAAGAAAGAAATTGGAAAAAAAAAGAGTTAACAGATACAGTTCAAAAGATTCATTTCTATCTCCGAAAATGAAAGAAAGAGTTGACAAACTCAGTTCAAAAGAAGTAATGCCTTTCGCAAACAAGACAGTATCAGACATATTAAAGTCACCACCAGAAGGACTTCCTTCATGGCTCACAGCTGAAGACATTGTGCAGATTATAAACCTAATTCAGGAAAAAGAACTAACAAGAGTATCTAGAGAACAGGCATCTTTTGTTCTAGGATCAGTTTTGGTAAGTAACTTTTACTTTCTCGTACAGTAGTATAGGGAAACTAATACGTACAAAAAATCAACGAGAAATTTTGAAAAATTATCTTGAAAAGAATTCTTTAAATTCGGAAGCTACATAACATGAAGCCCCTGGAACATTTTGAAAATTTTCTGAAAAACCCTTTCTCGAAAATCGCTTCAAAGTTTTTCTTTCAATTCTTTCTAAGGATAATGTTAAATTCACTGAATAACATGACATAAATGCCACATTGATGTATTCTTTCGATTTTTTAATAATTACACAAATGTATTTTTTGAAGTATCTCTCAAGTCAATATTTACATTACGGACATTCCTTATATTTTTTGGATTCGTATGTTACATTGTTTCAAATAATTTCCTATGAAGTTCCTCGAAAACTAGAAAAGCTTGGGTGAAAATAAAGCTTCAAATTGCGCATTTTCAGATACCCTCAAATGATATTTTCATAAAAACGGCTCTAAATTTTCCAATGGAAATGAATTTTATGTTTCAAGTTTTTCATTCTATATTATTATTACATTCATACTACGATTCTACTATCAGGCATTCAAGGAAAAATTGAGAAAATGTGAAAAAATGTCTTTAGGCACCAAAAGATGCCAATTTAGCCAAAACTTGTCTTTTAGGCAGCTGAGAAGGTGGGACAAAATATAAAAAAATTGCACAGACTAAAGAAACCTGGAAACAATAGAACGAGAGTCTGTGTCATTCTGCAGAACGACTAGTTATTTTCTCGTTTCCTGAATGTTAACAAAAAGGAGGCTTTCATGATAATTTTTCCAAACCCAAACTCAAAAATCGACATTTATTGTACAAGTAAATATGCAAGACGAATATAGACGAACACGGGAGAGATTTATGACATATTATAAGAATGCATTTTGCAAGCAGTTCTGAAAACAGCCTTATAAGGGCAAAAAATAAAAAGAAATTTCGTTGGGCAAGAAGTCGCGTGGTTATAAGCAAAATGAACTATCTAGTAAAATGACTCCATTTGCAACGCCCACCTCCAAGTTATAAATGTAACATTAAAACTCATCCACTCAACAGCCCTTCCGAGTGGTAGCAGAGCTTTGGTTTGAATGGAGGTCTTCCCATGAGTGGCGAGATTGCGCTGCTGTAGCGCTCGGTGGCGGACTCCCACCATCAGCAGCGCGGAAGCGCGTACGTGCCACCGGTAGCAGAAAACAGATCTAAATGGTTCTCTTCCCACTGGGACACTCAGTCGCGGCGCAGAGTTCCCTATACGAGCTCTATATAAGCTGCCTATACGAGATCTATACGAGCTCTAAACGAGCTGCCTATACGAGCTCTATATGAGCTGCCTATACGAGCTCTATATGAGCTGCCTTTACGAGCTCTATATGAGCTGCCGTACTTGCTCCTCTTTTGTTCGCTGCCAGGCCGCCTGAGCCGAAACGACACCTACCCCTGTTGCGGTCGGTGGCGGGCAGCGGCGGCCGACAGTATAGAACGATTTTCCTAAGGATGAGCCAAAGTGACAGTTCGCGAAAACAAGTGAACATCACATGTAATTCAGAGAAGTATCCCTCCGCCGCGACAGCTGTTCAGCCACGCCCCTTCGTAAAGTGCTAATGGCGCCTGTAAAAACAGCCCTATGAAGAAGTCTAAGAGTTTAGCTGAGGTATATGCACGTACGTGAGTCCGGGAAATATTTACATTTAATTACGTATGTGAAAAATCTCTAAACATGCTCTCACAATCAGTAAAAGAAAACTGCCACAAATGTCAAGAGAAAGAAAAATGATTTTAAGCCGGAAACACGTGCACCGGTAAGCATCTCCATTCAAGTCTCGGTTTTAAAATATAATATAAACATAACATTTCTCACACAAAAAGTAAATTCAATGTAATATATAAAGAAAAACAGAATTTTTACAGAAGAGCACATTACACTGCACTTCGTAATATCAATTATTTCTCGCGGCGCACTATATTTTTGTCGGACGAGGACATCACAAAAGGAAGCGTCGAAGCCATTTACAAGTTAGCCAACTGCAAACGAAGGCATGCGGGAAGGGATTCAAATGGGCTCAAGGGCACGACGACCACAGAACCTTCAGTTATGTTCCCAGAACATTGGCTCATCCTTAGGAAAATCGCTGTATAGCTACGAGGATAGGGTTTTACCGCATCTCAGAAGCCCTGCTGGGTGGCGTCGCGGGGGCCTCCTCACGAAAGCACTCGGTGGCGCCACCGAAAAGCGACAGAGCCCCTCACACACAGCCACCGCCGACCGCCGCTGACCGCCAGCCAGGAAGGTTTCGTGAGGACACCGCTGTGGGCTGCGGCCAAAAGGCAGGCAGCAGGCAAAAACCGGTTCAGTGGCGGTCCCAGTGTGAATGCAGCCATCTAGAATTGTTCTGCTTGCCGTGGCGCAGACGCGCTTCAACGCAGTGAAACGTGTACACAATGAAACGTGTACAATCACTTCTGTAGATGTAGAACTTTATTTTGACCTCTCCGAAATTATGTTAAGATCTGATCGGTAGGTAGAATTTTTCTTTTACATATTTTCTATATTTCTTACATATTTTGGAAAAAATAAATCAAATTCTTAATGCAATAAATTCCGTTCTCTAATAATTAACAACCAGTACTTCATTAATTTTGAAACTTTGATTTCAGTCTCGAGATAGCAAAGACGTCGATCCAGAGAAACTGGGTAAATTATTGTCACTCGTTGGAGGACTTGAAGGATCTGAGGACGATTATAAGGTAATCTGCTTGTATAGATTGCCTGTCATCAATAGTGACATCACTCCAAAATACCATGTTTCACAGAAGAGTTAAATGCAATTTACAATATTTTTCTTGCAAAAATGGTCTACAAATTTAAAATCTCTCAATTTTTCAAATAATAATCTTATCTTTATTATAAACTGTTAATGCACATCACATACATGAAGGGCGTTCAAACAGTTCCTGGCATTGCCTTGCCGTCGCCAAACTAGCAATAAGACAAGAGTTCACATTCTTGTGGTAGGGTACTGGACATGTTCGCACGCGGGCAAATTTGGTCTGGACATGTTCCAGTGCGCAGTGATGTCACTGCTCCTTTTCACGTGGAGGTGAGTGGTAGCTCGTCAGCGTAAGTCGAAGTTCAAACAGCGTTCGAACATGAAGTTCATGTGCAAACTGGTAAAATCGGTCCTGCGCGACCTGGCCTGTTACTGAAAAACTCTATGTGCAAGGTTTGCAGAGTTTGTGTGATGCGGTTCGAAGGACGCCACGGGTCAAGCGGCAAGGAAAATAGTGTCTGCACCATGATAACACGCCAAACCATACATCACTTGTGCAGAAAATCCTCGCCAAGAACAATCCTCTCTTCCTCGAACACAATACTCACCGGATCTCGTTCCCAGAGACTATTGGCTGTTACCTCCACGGAAAATGGGCTCAATAGGAAACGTTTTGCAACCGTGGAGAATATGAAATAGAATGCATTGACAGGTGTCGAAAGAAGCCTATTACCACTGATTCCGACAATGACAGGAACGATAGTGCAAGTGTATGAGTGCGCGAGGGTCCTAATGCGAATGTGATTAGGTTCCATTCCCATAGGGTTATATATATATATATATATATATATATATATATATATATATATGTGGGAGAAATGGTAGTCGGAATAGAAATAAACTCGTCGTTGAAATATAAAAAGATAATTATATTCTTGAAATACTTGAAGAACAATACAAATAAACTATATCCCGACAATTCACAACGTGTTCTTCTCGGTGTTACTTGCGTTCGAGTGACTTGTTTACGCTCGTTGTCAACCGACTTGGTCCTGCCGCCACGCTATCTTGCGCCTCTACCGGGAACCCCAAAAAATCCGCCTGATTTGAATCGGTCTCCCACATTCGGCCGTCCTGACTATCATCCGGCTCGGATGATGAGTATCCGTCTGGCCAAGCTTGCATAACTCGGCACACGTAGTGTGGTTCGTGCCCTCGTTATCTCCGACCTTGCTGACATCGTATGTATCATTTGGTTTGACCATTGTAATTCGGTAGGGCCCCAGATTCTTGGCTTTGAGTTTTAAACCCGGCCCGAATTGCATCCGCTTGATAGCCACTAAATCGCCGACTTTGTATACTGTAGCTTCCTTACGACGCTTATTAAAATCAGCGCGATTTTCGTCCTGGACCTTGAAAATCTGTGCTTTAGCTTCTTCTCGTATAAGGTTGCGTTCTTCTTCGACATTGTTAATTAGCTCTTCTTCCAATAACTCCTTGATACGAATATCAGTCGGATTGCGCATCCTTGCGCCAGTCATAAGTTCGAATGGCGTCCTTCCAATGCTCCGTTATAGGTAGAATTCATGGCCCGTTGAACAGCTGGTACCACTTGTACCATTTCTCCGGGTCGTCAATGGAAAGTTTCGCGATGATAGAAGCAATCGTTGAATTGAGACGCTCAACGCCCATTGGCTCTGGGCAAGCCGTCGTTACCATTATGTGTTTAATTCTTTCCGTCGTGCAGTAGTCCTGGAACTCTTGTGAACTAAAAGACGTGCCTCTATCAGTGATCACTTGAAGAGGATTACCGAACGTAGTCTTTTGAAGTTCCATCTTTGAAATTGTGTCCCTCGTCTTCGTTGTCTTTACCGGTGGAGCCAAACAAATTTCGTGAATGAATCGACGATCACTAGAATATGTTGTAGCCCTTGTTGGTAGACTTCAGTGGGCCGATGTGATCCATATGATAGGAATACAACGGTTGACTCTCCTTGAACAGCGGGTGTAAAAGTCCTTCTTTCTTTCCAGATTTGCGATTCACTATCAAACATGTTACACAGTTGGATATGACTCGACGCGTTTTCTCAACTAGTCCTGGAATGTGGAATTCCTGTTTCACTTCCTCTTCAGTCCTCTTGCTTCCGTAATGACCCTTTTCGTGTGCAGTTTTATTATTTCCTGTTGCATGGCGCGTGGAACAACCAGTAACTCTTTCCGTCTTCAAATTTGAATAAGAGTCCACTTCTCATCACAAAGTTGTCGTACTGCCCTCCCTCAGGATGCTCATTATAGCGAGCAACCCTTCGTCTTCGGCTTGTGCCCTTTGATCCGCGCAGCCAAGCTATCAGCAAAGTTGAAATTTATAGTCATGTAGCGACTCAAGCATCTACATGCTTCATCCTGTGTCTGGTCGATGTTCTATCGTGTATGAGTATTCCTCCAGAGCTAAGGCCCATCTAGCGACTCTCGGTGATAAGTCCTTTTGCTCATAGTCTTCTGGAAGGCTGCACAATCAGTAACGATTTTAAATCTATTCCAGTAAATAGACTCTAAATTTCCTCAATGCTTTTATAACGGCCAAAACTTCGAGCTCATAGCTACTGTACTTTTCTTCTTGCGTCGTTGTTTTCTTACTCATATAAGAGATTGGATGTAGCTTTTCGTCGTCGGAAATTTCTGTAATAATACAGCTCCATAGCCATACTTACTTGCATCTGTATGCAATTCGGTTTCGTACTTCTGATTGTAAATCTTCAACACAGGGTCAGATGATAGACTATCCTTCAGTTTTTGAAAAGCCTCTCTTTGCTCAGCACCAAATCGGATTCTGTATCATCTCTGAGTAGATCGCTTATTGGTTTCGCGATTGTACTGTAATCTGGGATAAACTTTCTAAAATACCCCGTTAGACCTAAAAACTCTGCACTCCGGTTATATTCTTTGGTTCTCGAAATTTTGAACAGCCAATGTCTTGCTTGGAGAAGGTTGAATTTGTCCCTCCTGGACTACATATCCCAGGTATTCAACTTTTCTCTTTAGAAATTGACATTTCTCAAAGTTCAATTGTAAACCGTATTCCCTGGCGACGTCCAATACCAACGTAAGTTTGCGTAGAGCCTCTTCATCATCTTTAGCGGGAACAATGATGTCGTCCATATATACAAAGCAAACACCGTCCCTCACTAGTTGCCAAAATACACTATTTATATACCGTTGGAATACTGCAGGAGAATTTGTAAATCCAAACGGTACCTTTAAGAACTGGAACTGTCCTGAATGAGTCACGAATGACGTGTATTTTCTGCTGCTGTCTTCGACGTCCACGTGAAAAATTCCGTTTCTGAGGTCCAACGTACTGAAAACTCGGGCGTCCTGCAATTTATCAAGCAAATCGTCGATAAGGGGTAAAGGATAGCGGTCCTTCACCACGATCTTATTCAGCCTGCGGTAATCAATGCAAACTCTTGATGATCCGTTCTTCTTTTCACCACGATTACTGCACTGGCATACTCTGATGAACTCGGTTCTATTATTTTGTCATGAATCCAAATTAGCACTTGATTGTCCACCACTTCTTTTTATCGAGGCGAAAGTCGTCGCGGTCCGCAGTGAACTGGCTCTTCATTCTTCACTAAGATCTTCATCTTGACATCAACAGATTTGGTCTTCTCCGGAACATAGTTTGCTATTAAACCTTGAACTTCCTTTTTTATTTCGCTTTTGACCGAATCTCCTATATCCAATTCTTCTTTATTTACGGCCTGGATGCACATGATGTGAGCTTCTAATTTTGGTTTCCGTAGGTGACACCATTTCTGTTTATGAGCACTTCCGCTTGGTCAAGAAGCTCGTTTCCAATGACCATTTCAAGTTTCATGGTATCTGCTGTAACCACGTATACGTCTGTTGTAAACTGCTCACCATCAACGACGACAGTTGTTGAAAAGTATCCTTGAGGACACACGAAGTTCTTCCCAAATCCGCTCAGGACCATATCCGTTTTGACTAGTTTCGGAGCACTCAGTGAATCGTAAATGTCTTGTCGCAGCAAGCTAACTTGACTTCCACAATCGATGAGCGCCTTTACCTTCCGATTAGCCAATTGTACTTCTTTAAATTTGCAATTATTCGCGTTCCTTACAATGGCACTCATGCTTTTCGACTGTCGCGGTTTCCTTTCCTTTGGGCAATCAGCTGAAATGTGACCAAAAGCGTCACAATTGAAACACCTCTTACCCTTTTCTTTGTGTTTACAGTTGCTCGAAGTATGTCCGGTACCACCGCAATTGTAGCATCGCTTGTCCGCGTCCTGAGAAGTGTCCTTCGATTTATTACCATCGTCGTTCTTCTTGTCTTTCTCGTCTGTATTCTTCGAGTTCCACTTGTGATCATTCTTGTTTGTCTTCTTAGTTTGGACCTTCATCACTGCCATCTCGTAATGTTTCAGCTTGACCTTGAATTCTTTTATGTTGTCTACTCCATATAGCAGAAGTTTCGTTCCTGAATCGTCTTCAATTCCGTCGATTATATATTGTATCAATGATTCGTCATCTATATCACCTCGGCTAGCGATCTCTCTCATGACGAGAAAGTATTCCTGTAAAGATTCTTCTTTTTTCTTCCTTCGTCGATTCAACAACCGATGAATTTCTGCCGTGCTTGTCTTAACATCAAACTCTTCCTTCAAAGCTTTTTTCAGGACGGTCCACGATGTGATTCCTTTCTCGCCCTGGATAAAAGTTTGGCTAGGCCTTCGAGTGATTTCTTAGCAAAACAAACTTTTGTAGACTGTCCCAGCCCATCAAAACAGCTGTCTCTTCGAAATCAGTGATCCAATTTTTTACTGGATATCCATCACTACCGTTGAAGGTCTTGAGTGAACCTTCAATATCACGAAAAGTCAATGAAAACTTTGGCTGCGTACGTACAGAAGCGACAGAGCGCGCATCATCACTATTATCCGAATCGTTTTCTTCCTCGTTGTTAATAGCACGCAGCTTCTGCTCAAACTCGAACGTCAACTTCTTCAGTTGGGCTGCCCTTTTGTCATCTTGTTTTTTCGGGTTGCTTAATACTCCTTTCTTATATTCGTCTTCTTCATTTTCTTCTTGCTTGTTCTCGTCTCGATTTTCGACGCCAACTGTTGCAGATCTCCAGCATTTCACATATATCGTCGATCATTTCGTCTTTCGTCCACTGTTGATACAAAGAATACTGCATATAGCTCCCAGATCCGCTTCGAAAATGTATCGTGAATGAACGACTTTTTCATCTCTTCATCTTTAGATCCGGACTCGAACGTAAAACCGGAAAACTCTCTAAGCCTCTTTCTGTTTTTTCGATCCTCTGGGATCGTTTCAAAAATCAAGTTATGCAACGTTTTAATTGCTTTTACCGGCGCAGAGGTTATGTTCTTTTCTATTTGTTCGATTTCTCCCAATGTCGCCATCTCCCAAAAATTTTGCGAACTTCCTGTCGAACAGTCGGTAACGTCGATTACAATCGGTATTTTAATAAAACAGCCTCGTGGTTCAAACCTTCAATTGTGCGAACAAATGTATGGAAACAGCAAAAATATTCATACAATTTGTCTTATTTGCATCTACTCACGTATCTTCGAAACAACATCAATTCTCGTCAAGCTTTCGTCGGTGAATTACGTCGTTTTTTTGAGGTTATAATGACCTTCAGTCGTCGTCTTATTCCAGCCTATCGTCGTCGCAACTTTGAAAACTGGCCTTCAATTGAAATCCCTCGTCATTTATTCCAAATTGATCGTCGTCGGCTGGCACGTCATAATGTTCTCAATGTTGCGAAATGGCGACCGTGAAAAGTTCTAGTCGTTTCTCGAAATCCAGTTCAATCCCGGACGAGCCCCAAATTGTGGAGAAATGGTAGTCGGAATAGAAATAAACTCGTCGTTGAAATATAAAGATAATTATATTCTTGAAATACTTGAAGAACAATACAAATAAACTATATCCCGACAATTCACAACGTGTTCTTCTCGGTGTTACTTGCGTTCGAGTGACTTGTTTACGCTCGTTGTCAACCGACTTGGTCCTGCCGCCACGCTATCTTGCGCCTCTACCGGGAACCCAAAAAAATCCGCCTGATTTGAATCGGTCTCCCACATATATATATAATTTTAATTCGTTGCGCCTTTAATTCAACTTATCGACGCAACGCGTCTCTTCGCCCCTGGTCGACCGCGGAGTAATCCTCCATTATCTATACCTCTATTCCAGAGGACGCTGTATTTTTATACGTCTCGTCTCGTCTAGTCAGTTGTCAAAGAGGACCGCCAGGTAGCATCTCCGCGCAAACTCGTTTTGTTGGAACAAATTTCACGTGATATTCGAAGGGAATCGAACCCGGACCTCAGTGGTGAAAGGCTAGCGACTTCGCTATGTGCCACCAGCGAGCCCTTAAGCGAGGTTATATATTAACATGCTGACCCACCATTCCGGAAACTTTTTGAACGCCCCTCATACAAATTTACAGGGGCCAGACTCAGTGTAGACACTAATTTAAGGACAATCCTACGAAAGAAACTAATATTCGTCTGGTTTGGATGAATTGCCAAAATGTTTATTTAAACCTTGTGCACCTGTCACTATACACCCGTATTTTCAATGCTCCTTTATGCACAGGAATATTTCCATATATTTTCAAAACAAAAACAAATCAGCCACATTTTAAAAAAGGAAACAAAAATGAAATTCAAAATTACCCGCCAATTTCTCTTTTGTCTGTTTTCCCAAAAATATTAGAGAGGCTTTTTCTACACGCTAAAGGACACTTTTCTCAGGAAAACGAAGCGTTTTCAGATTCACAACATGGTTTTACAAAATCAAATCTACGGAAATTGCCATTTTTTTCTTAAATATGTTCCTTCATCAATGGAACAAAACGAAGCAACTTTGGAATATTTTAGATCTTTCGAACGCTTTTGACCCTATTCACCATAACATGCCCTCAAAATTTCCTTCAATTCGAATCCGTGGTTTTGCCCTAGATTGAATAAACTCGTACCTTAAACATCGATCCCAAAGAGTACCGTATGACACGAAAGAACATTATTTACATATCTTTCCAATTCTTTGCCTATTCAGCATGGGGTCCTGTAAAGTTCGATATCAGATCCTATCTTCTGTTGTTACAAGTGAACAATATGCACTCGTTCATTAAAAACGGAAGAACACTTCTGTTCACCGATGACATAAATGGTCTTTGCAAATATATTCCGTCGGTACTATCAAGGTGCAATCATAGTACGCAGATGACTTACAGATCTACGTCAGTGGGAAACCTTCTGAAGTGGCTAATTTAATTAGTAAATAAAATCAGGATTTAGCCTCTTTACGTGAATGGTCAGTGAAAAACGGCCTTAAGCTAAATCCATTAAAATCTCAATCAATTATAATTGGCTCCTGTCGGTCCCATAAAGCACTTCAAAATCTAAATATTCCTCATATCGTACGGGATAACACTACTGTTCCTCTATGCTCTCAAGTTAAAAATCTCGCTCTGACCATCGATAAATTCCTAAATTGATAACCTCATGTTCGGGACACTTGCCGCAAAGTGTATGCTTCAATGTACTCACTCAAATGTGCTTACAAATGCCTTCCACCCAAAACCAAAGAACTACTAGTAAAATCCCTCTTGCTCCCCCTGCTTGATTACGGTGACATTGTGTACGGTAACGTAAAGAAATCAACCGCCGACGCTCTTCAAAGAGTTCAAAATGCGTGTGTTAGGTTTCAATATAATGTCAGAAAGTATAATCACATATCGGGATACTAGAAAGCAAATAACATATTAAACTTGAAAGCCCGATTCATGTTTCATAGTTTGTGCCTTTTCTACAAAATATTAAATACGGGTGTACCTACTTACCTCTCATAAAATTTCTTAAAACAAGAAGATTTGAGAAATATTTGCTATACAATACTCCTAAAAGCAACACCAATTCTTACAATAAATCTTCAAAAAACATTCAAATACTCTTTTTCTGAGCTGATATTGTATGATGTGAAAATGTGTACTAAATTTGTTCAAAATTGTAAGGTAAATGTAATATTTTATATGGCTTTTAACAGGTTTTTTCTTTTCTTTGTTTTCTTAAGTTAGTTTTTAATTTAATTAACAATAGTATAATAAGTTTAAATTAAGTCTATTATATGATTATAAGGTTTTTTGTGTTATCTACTGGTAATTTCTAATTCATTATTGTTCAACTTTATCATGGCTCTGACTGAATGCGTCTTTTCCCCCAGTAAACGTAACGTAAACGTTGTAAACTTAAATCGGCCCTAAGCCGTCGTCCTGGCCGGATGGTTGTGTGCATTCTCATATGTTTTTCATGACTCATTAATGTATTTGAGATTTTTTGTTAACATTTGATACGTATTGCTAAATTAATATCTCTCAGAATTTATTTTCGGGCACACCTTTAGAGTTTTCCACTGTCAGTAATGTTTTTTGTTTTTATAATTATCTTAAATATATTATTTTTGTTGCTCAATGTTGAAGAGCATGCACACTTCCTTTGTTTTCCCTGGTTTTCCCCGGCCGCTTAAGGCAAATGCTGGGACGTATTCTTGTCGCGTTTGTGAACCCAGGGACATAGCATCTGTAAGTTGTATTCTATTTTTATTTACTAAATGTATCTCTGAATAATGTTTCAATTTTTATCTATAAATTTATGTATTCCGTGGTTAAGCGGAAGAGCGGGCCTGATGGCCCGAGTCTCGCGACATAAATAGGGATTATTATTATTATTATTATTATTATTATTATTATTATTATTATTATTATTATATTATTATTATTATTATTGTTGTTTTGTTCTTTGCAAAAAGGAAACAATAAATAGTACGATTTCTGGAGTTTCAAATTGGTTTCGTAATAATTAATAGTTAACGAAGGAAAAACTGTTTCAATGCATTTTTCCATTTCAATTGGGCAATCGCATGCTTCATGGAAAATGAACAATATGCAATGAGCTGATGTTAAGCTGATGTTAAAATTTCTAGGTCTGTCAATTCAGTCAAACCTCAAATGCAATATACATGTAACAGAATTAAACACTAAATTAAGTTCATTACGTTACACATTCAGAATTCTTCAAAATTGTCAGCCTACATGCAGCTCGTTCCGTCTATTTTGCAAATGAGCAATATATTTTTCAAATTCTGCTAATCTCGCGCTTCTTTAAATTGTATTATTATTTGCATTGTGTTTTATTTTTTTAACTTTTATTCATCTTTCAATTACTTTTAGTTAAAATATTGGGAAAGGATTCTAGTGCTCAAGAATACATGCGCTTCTCCCCATAGGTTCCATACAATTTTTCTGTTCTTTGACTAAATAAATCAAATTAAATATAAATAAACACATTAAGCTAAAAGGAAAATGGTAAGAAAGAATAACAAGACCTTGAAGAAATACCATGTAAATTAAAAAAAAAAAGTTACACAAGTAAAAAATAATTAACTAAAAATCATGAATGCTCCCTGGTTCAATACCAACTAGAGGTACTACAAAATGGCACAGACTTTCTCGTAGCATTTTTTTCTAATTTCCTTGGTGTGGTCTGGCTTTAAAGTCTTGCTCCATTCTCTGACCAGCTACCGTCTATCGTGGCCATTGGTACATTTTTTGACATTTTCTTAACTTTTCGGTTTCTTAATTGTAGAATCGAAATATTACTTTAAGGATATTCAAGAAGAGTATAACGTCGTCCTAAATAGAAATTTTCATTGAAAAATTTGAAGCCGTTTTGAAGAAATAGCAAATAGACATTACTGAAAGTGCGAAATTGAAGCTCTTTCTCACAGGAATCTTTTAAAGCACATTCACTCACAAATGCAATAATCTGTATAAATCGATGGAAATGTGCACATTAACGGCGTGGGATTAATTTAATTAATTTTTTTTTAATTTTTTAATTAAAAACAAGATTTTCTGAAAAACAGCTCCAAATTTTTTCTTTACATTTTTCATAGGGGTGTGCCAACTGTACTCTATACGATTATATAAACGTCATATTGCTCTATTCTTTGTTGTTTTTTTCAAAAATTATAAAAATGTAATTTTTTGTCTTGTTTCTCACGCGCTCATATTTACATTTCGGCAATTTGTTCACACTGTTGTGTTTATGTATAGATATACTTTAAATAATGTCATAAAATTTCTTGAAAACTCAACCGTTTTTTGTAAAAATGAGCTCAAAATTCTGCATTTTCAGAAACGCTTAACTGCCATTTTCTCAGAAACGTCTCCAAATTTTTCTTCAAACGTTTCCAGCAAATTGTGCTAATTGCACTGTTTAATATGACCTTAAGTTTATTTTAGTGCCGAAAAAAAATTCGGCAAAACGTCTGTCCGTCTCTGAGAACAACGCAGCGGCGCGTCCGAGCTTAAGAATGAAGTACGGCCTCTTACGGCATCAGCTGTGCCAAACGTGGAGCTTTTCTTCTGTCCTGTATGAATCGAAAGTTACGCACTCGGTGACGACGATCCAGCAATGGGGCGGAGCGCCAGTTTAGAGAGTGGTGCAAGTCTCGTTTCCGTTAAAAACTCTGATTTTTCGGAAATTGCAAAAATTCAAAATTTTTGTTCGGCCACTTCCTATAACTAAAATAAAGATATTTTTTCTCTTAATAAAATCTGTTCCTTAAAGAAAAATTTTGAAATAAGGTCATATACAATTTTGCGAAAATTTTTGTATTTCTAATTTTGCGTAAAACATGCAATTTTTACTTTAGTTTAAATATGTTTTTTCTCAAAAACGACTCGATTGTTTTTAATGAAATTTTGTTCGTGGATAGTCTAAAGGACATTTAAGAGAATGGTGTAGGTTTCATGCTTGTTGAAAACCATTACCCGCTCAAACGCCATTTTCTCAAAAATGGCTAAAATTTTTTCTTCAAATTTTTCCAATGGATACTAATTACACTGTTTAATATGACGTAATGTCATTTGGCCGTATTTTTTTAAATCAAAATTACAAAATTTTAATTATATTTCTATTTAGTAGAAGTACTTCAAACAACTTCAAATGAAGTTTTTCGTAAACTCAAATTTCACATTCACAGTGATGCTAAATCGCCATTTTCTTAAAAACGGCTTCAAATTTTTCAATGAAAAATATAATTTATTTTTTTCAAAGCTTTCATTTCTCTTTAACGCATGCTTTCCTATTAAAAAGAGAAAATTAAACATTTCACGAAAAAGTAATACTTGGATCACAAAAGGAATTAGAACATCGTGTAAAAATAAACGTACTCTCTACTTTATTTCTAAACGTCATGACGTATCTCAAGATTTCCTTATCTACTTTAAAAAATACAAAACATTGTTACGAAAAGTCATAAGGCAGGCTAAAATAATGAAAAACGATCAGGATATTTTGAACTCAAATAATAAAACAAAAGCAATGTGGAATATAATTAAAAATACTACCAAATCAACTAGAAAACCCGTAGAGAATGTTGTTTTAAAATATAACGATATAAATGTGAACGATCCGGCAACAGTGGCTAATCTCTTTAACCAATACTTTTCGAGAATTGCTGCCGATCTCACTAAGGGTCTTCAGGCACAAAATTCAAAACAGACAGTTCACCCAAAATTTTAGACACAATGTTCGTTTCGAAACTTCTTCCTATGAAATTCTCAAAATAATCGTAAACTAAAAATAAATATTCGTCCGGTTTAGATGAATTCCCGGATTCTTTGTTAAAGACTTGTGCGTATGCCATTATACACCCGTTAACTCACATATTTAATGCATCTTTATGCACTGGAACGTTTCCAGATATTTTCAAAACAGCTAAAATTAAGCCGCTTTTCAAAATACCTACGTACGAATGGAAACCTTTCTCACTAAACAAAATTTCGGCCCATTTCTTTTCTATCAGTTTTTTCAAAAATATTAGAGAGACTTTTTTACGTACGAATGGAAACCTTTCTCACTAAACACGACGCGCTTTCAGATTGCCAACATGGATTTAGAAAATCAAAATCAACGGAAACAGCTATATTTTCTTTTCTTAAAGATGTCGCCTCATCATTGGATCAAAACGAGGCACCTATTGGATTATTTTAGATCTCTCAAAGCTTTTGACGTCATTGATCATAACATTTTATACCGTACCTTAAACAACGACCCTTTCCGACTAAAAAAGAGTTGAAATACCTTACTGGAATGATGGAACATTACGTACGCACCTTTCCGACTCTTTGCCCATTGCATGTGGAGTTCCTCAAGGATCGATTTTAGGCCCTATTCTGTTCCTACTTTACGTAAACGATATGCCCTCGACGATTCAAAACGGAAGAACGGTTCTCTTTGCGGATGATACGAACATCCTTTGCAATAAAGAAACAGTAAATAGTACAATATCAGATGTTTCAAATTGGTTCAAAATAACAAATTAATAGTAAACGAAAAGAAAACGGTTGTAATGCAGTTTTCCATTTCAAATAAACAATTCTGTGCTCCATTGAAAATGAACAGTGTACCATTGACTGATGTTAAGGCAACAAAATTTTTAGGTCTCTCAATTCAGTCAAACCTTAAATGGAACGTCCATTTAAATGAATTGAACACAAAATTAAGTTCATTATGCTACGCGTTCAGAATTCTTGCAAATTCAGTCAGCCTTCATACTGCTCGTTGTGTATACTTCGCAAATGTTCATTCCCGCCTGAGATATGGCATAATATTCTGGGGATCTTATAGCTCCCAGACTTTTAGATTACAAAAACGAATTGTACGAATAATAACCAAATCCCACCCACGTGATTCATGTAAGCCTCTCTTCATTAATCTAGCAAGTGAAATCGTTTCTGCTGCATAACTGTTTCCCCTTAAAAATTCACATACAATACATGTACATTATTTTACAAAACTTTGCCAGATGACATTAAACGATTAAATTCAATAGAAAAGTTTAAATCCCAAGTGAAATCGTTTCTGCTGCATAACTGTTTCTATACAATTAGAGACTATACTGAGCATCACAAGAAAAGTAACATTAATTTTAACAATGATACATAATGCATTATTTACCATTTGGACTGTATAAATGAGTATAAACAACCTGTAACAACTATTGTACTACAGCTTCCGGGTCAATGACCCCCATCTCGATCAGGTTTTTCGTCCAGTTTCCCTGATCCATTGAGCAAATGCTGAGATGGCCCCTTGTTTTGCTTCTGGACATAAATGTAACTTCATTTTCTGTGACGTCTTCTAGAATTCAGTGGAAATACAATTATTCAAATTATCGCTTCCATGTTGTCGCGGCAGGAAGTAATAAGAGCCAAAATTTATTGCTTATTTATCTTTGAAAATAGATTTTATTACATGGGAGTTTTGTTTGTTGTTTTTTTCTCCCTTTCAAAAGTCAAAATTTATTGCTTATTTATGAAAATAGATTTTATTACATGGGAGTTTTTGTCTTTTTTTCTCCCCTTCAAAATTCAAAATTTATTGCTTGTTTATCCTTGAAAATAGATTTTATTACATGGGAGTTTTTTTTTTTCTCCCTTTCAAAATTCAAAATTTAAGTAGTATATGACTTAGTGTAGGGATCACAGAATTTTGAAAATGTGCACACAATTCACTTTTCCCCATAGCACGTCATACGCAGTTTTTAACTGTTTTTGACGTAAAATAAATAAAATAAAAAAATAAAAATTGCTATTTAGGACGACGTTATAGCCTTCTTTAATATAATTAAAATATAATGTATGTTCTACTATTTGGATTTTCAAATAAGATCATGTTGAATTTTTGCAAATATGACTATTTTTGTGTAATTTGGCGATATACATAGTCGTCGCTCCGAATTTACTACGCTTCATGAACGAAATAGAGGTAATTTCAGGCAGTTGGAAGTTAGAATTTGTGTATTATTTCATATTTCTTTGTTCGTTTCGTCCTCGAGCTTTTGTTATAAGTTTTAAAATTAATATTTTTGAAATTATTTAAAACCTATTTTAAATTGCGTTATTTTATTGAGTTAAATATGAAAACGAATAGATGGTTTCGCTTTGCTTAATAATATGTGGGAATGAAAGGTAATGCATTTAAAAACCGAGTAATTTGAATGAATATAAAAATATTATATTTAATTATTATAATTTTCTATCCATTTTCATTTTCTTACTATCTTATTCACATCATCAAAAGCTTCCTTGCCATCGCACTTTTTCTGTCCGCCTTCCGGGAGCCCTTTCACTATCTTTTCCCATAAAAGCAGGAGTACCCCAAGGATCTGTTCTCTCTCCCACACTATTTAATCTTTATACAGCTGATATACCATACTGATATACCAGCTGATATACCTCATACCTCCATTGCTCTGTTTGCTGATGACACCACAATATATTCCTCAAACCGTGATATTGATACCGCACAAGAAGACCTGCAACACCACCTCTTTAAGCTCTCCGACTGGGCCAAGAAATGGCATATCCGGATAAACCCTGCGAAAAGCCAAACCAAAATCTTCACGCTCCGTAGACCAAATAATCCTCCCCCTCTCAACTATCAAGGAGACAATATAACTTGGCTCCCAAACAACAGGCCAGTTAAATATCTGGAAGTACTTTTTGATAGGCGGCTCACATGGAAATCAAATATTCTCCACAGAATAACCCTGGCAACCCGTAGAACCCACCAATTAAATCCCAATCTCAAAAAGTCGTCACCCTTGCAACTCCATGTCGCTACTCACTATACCAGTCAATGATTCGCCCAATTTTATCCTACGCTTCTCCTATCTGGGCCTCAGCCAGCAAATCGAACATCCAAAAAATGCAGATTTTCCAAAATAAATTCCTCCGAACCATCACTAAAGCTCCATGGTTTGTACCTAACTCCCAGATACATAACGAACTCGGCATTACTCCTATCTCCGTCCATTTCTCCCTCCTATCCTCTCGCTTCTATCCTAAAATTCCCCAGATTCCCTCAGCCGTACATTTCAAAATCGGAAAACAAAATCCTCACCACAATAGACTTAAGCGAAAACTACCGCGACAGTTCTTCGACCCTCCTTGATTATCATGCACCCGATGTGGCTTCTCACATTTAATTCACATGTACTCAATGTATTCAAGTCTATAAGTTTTCTCAATGTTAATGTAATTCATGTAAATATCACTGTATCGTACGCGGATGCTGAGGGCCTTCGGGCCAAGCAGAAATAAATTTAAAAAAAAATTCTTACTAGCGACATCAACAATGCGAATTGGCAAAATGTGTATCCCATACGAATTAGCGGTCATTGTTGCTTGTTACCCATTGTTGTAACGCCGCAATGACAACAGAAGGCGATAATGAATGCTGCCTTTTCTTTCGCGTTAATATAAACTAATAATTGTATTTAGGGCTACAATTTGCATTGTGTATTGGTACGTTTATGCAGTACGTGAATACACTGACTTCAATGGCATAAATCTGTTTCGTTTAAACATTTTAATTTTTTTTAATACATGTATTTCTCATGCTTTTCTTTAAGAATTTTTCAAATAGTAGTTGAAGTGTACGACAGAAATTGTCATATTATAATATTACATAGCCATTAACAATAGCGCGAGAAAGTTCGGACTGTTGTAGCACCACTAGTTTTCAGATATAAAACAAAACGCACATATAAATAGCTCAAGTGTCAGTTTCATAGACCATCGAAAATTACAAAAATTCAAAATTTATTCGGTGTTTTCCAGTAACTACAATACTGAAGGTAAGGATTTTTTAATTATTAGTAGTTTTCGGGCAATTTGGAGCAAAACATGTGCAATATAAAAAAGAGTTTCTCAAAACAATTCCAAATTATTTGTTTCAGCTTTTAGTACTGATAGTACTAAGTCGCAGGGTTATTGTTAGGGTGTAGCCGAACAGAAGAAATCAAGTGACCGGGATTTGGAAAAAAAATCTGTTCTGCATCTGAACAATGGAAAATAATTCACTTGTTAGGTTATATATAACTTTATACAGTAAAATTATTTTTCTTCACACAAAATATTAACTTTGATCTAAATTTCACTTTACATTGTAATAACGATAAACACTCTACGTTCCCGCTTTTTCAGAGGAAAAAATCAGACAGAAAAGAACAGAAAATGACCGAAAAACAATCAGTGAAAATGTCAGGAAAGAAGTCAAAGGATAGGAAGTCTTGGAACATATTAACTGCTCTCAGAAGACCAAGAGCTACAATGGGAACCAAATTAAGTGAATTTCAAACCATCGACAAGGATGTAAGTGGGCTCACACTTTCACAGGTGCATTATATCACTCATGAACCAGACATTTATTTTGCTTAACATTACAGCCCAATAATTCTAACGTTTGTTTTGGTTGTGGAAGAAATTTCACTAAAGACATCTTAAGACTTTGTCCAGTGTGCAAGCAAGTGAAATTTTGTTCAGCAGAATGTTTCTGGAAATCACGAAAAAATAATTCTCATACGTGTACTGGAGGTATGTTTGTGTTTGAGAGGGACATCAGCATTCGTTTATTTCTGACCATCTATTCAACTCCTTTTTTTATTTTCAGATATATTTCCAGATTGGAAAGATGAACCCGAACTTTCTGAATATGACACAAAAGAAGGAGATTCGCATAAAAAGAATAAGAAACCCACCAAGAAAATTTCTCAGAAAAAAAAATTTGGAGAAAGACAAAAGTACTAAAAATGTCATGTCAGGAAGAAATCTTCCAGGCAATTAAAATAAAAAGTATACGAAACGAAAGAAATCATAAGATTATAGGCTGCATCGTATTGCAATTCAAAAATTATTGTACTCTTATGAGATTTTAGGAAATACTATTAAACTATGTAGAGTGATCTTGTACAATTGAAAATTTCGGCAATGTATGCCCGATGACGTGGTCGTAGCTAATAATTGTAAGTTCAAAAAATAATAGTAACAATTTGGAAGCTATACTAACTCAACTAAATCATCCTTAAAATCCAACAAACACTAACTAAATCATCCTTAAAATAACTCATACTAACTTAGAACTATTTTAATAATTAATTAAAATCTAAAGCAAATGCCGCAAGATACTATGGAAGAAATTCAAACGAAAATAACATACATTTGAAAAATCAACACCACAATATCTGCGTTGCAGACAATCTCATTTCCTCACGCTTTGTTTTTAGAAACAATGTCCATTATATGTGGTACCAAACTTCTTTGTGCTCAGAGTTCGAGAGTCACGTGATGACGCCGACAGAGGTTTCCTAGAGACACCCCACAGCATAAGCTTTTCGTGACGTAATGTACCCTTGTCACCACCAACTTCGAAGGAACAAATGAAGGGGATAGAGCGTACGTTCCAGTTGAGCGCTTCTGCCACGCATTTATGACTCCCAACATTAAAATTTAACTTCACTAAAAGTATCTAGGCATCGAACTGAAATAAATATACGTCTGAAATCTGGTATTCGCTTTAGATCGCCCATGAAACGTTATGTAGCGCGCATGTGGCAAAGGCACTAAAACGTGGCAACGCTAATTCTACCGATTGATTAATGACTCGGGGCACGTCAACTACTTAGGCCATTAGTCCCGTTAGTGTAGTGCATATTTTCATCACAGGAGTTGGCGGTGATCTTCCCCGATTGGTGGCGAGATCCGGTGCCGACCTACGTAGGATTGTGGGGTTTTCCCACCCAGGTATCTCCGACCAGAGTGTCACCGCCCCATCCAAGACAAGCTCTAAGTTACGGACTGGTCTCTCGGCACGTGTGGTAGTGTAGTGTAAGTGTGTGTAAGTAAGGGGTGAGGTTAGGACAAGGAAGAGGAAGGAAAGATTGCGAGCGGACCGTGGCCCGTTTGTTAAAGTACTGCTCCGGCATTCGCCTGGTGTTGATACACGGAAAACTACCAATCAGAGCGGCCGAACGCTAGAATTCTCTAGATAGCGGCTCAATGCAACGTAGCTGACAAGCTAGTGTCGAAAACCCTGCCACTGTCGGGAATCGAACCCTAGGACCTCCCAGTCAGAGACACTGCAGTGATATCTGTCGATGCCTTTATCCACCTTTACCGGTCTCATCTTTTAACCCTAAATAGTTGAATGATGAAAAAAGTACCAACAAAGACAAAGCAAGGTAATTACCATTTGAAAATACACATTTTCGTTCTCGAGTTATAGAAAATTGTTTGCATTGGTAAATGGGCCACAGAATCGAGTTATTAGTATTTGTAAGGAAATAGAAACCCACACCCCCGGCTCTACTCCTACAAATAGCAAAAGGAGAGCACAACGTGCGCAAAGTGAAGCTATATTTATGTCCAGAAGCAAAAGAGAAAGAATTTTTTGTGGAAGAACTCTATAACGAAATAAAATGGTGAAGCAGCGCGCGCATTACGAGAAATCGTCCGACGAATGTCTGCATGCTGTAATTTCACAAACACAGTACTTCATTTAACTGAATGTGCTTACTTTCACTAATTAATGTGATAGGGAATTAGAATAAAATCGATTAATTTTAATTGTACGTAAAGAAACATTCTTTTAAATTCCGTAAATTATCACTTAAAAGAGAACTTGCGATTTCTCTCTAAGAGAAGAAGTATCTATTAAGACCTAATTCACAATGCAAACTTAACCGTAACGTAATGCCGAAAACTTAGCATTGAAAAGTTTACGTAAAACGAGCATTCACAATGACACAATGATGGAACATTACGTACGCACCTTTCCGATTCTTTGCCCATTGCATGTGGAGTTCCTCAAGGATCGATTTTAGGCCGTATTCTGTTCCTACTTTACGTAAACAATATGCCCTCGACGATTCGAAACGGAAGAACAGTTCTCTTTGCGGATGATACGAACATCCTTTGCAATAAAGAAACCGTAAATAGTACAATATCAGATGTTTCAAATTGGTTCCGACATAACAAATTAATAGTAACTTCATTTTCTGTGCACGTCTTCTAGAATTCAGTGGGAAATACAATTATTCAAATTCTCGTTTCCATGTTGTCGCGGCAGGAAGTATTATTCCGAAGGACAACATAAATAAGAGCCCAAAATTTAATGCTTATTTATCATTGAAAATAGATTTTATTACATGGGAGCGCTTTTTTTTCTTCATTCAAAATTCATGGAGTATATGACTTAGTGTAGAGATCACAGAATTTTGAAAATGTACACACAATTCACTTCTCCCCATAGCACGTCATACGCAGTTTTAACTGTTTTTTGACGTAAAATAAATAAAAATAAAACAAACTAAGTAAGATTCGCGTGAACCAATCAGAATTCAAAGAACTGAAGCTTCATGGAGTCGTTTTCGTCTTTTTCGCAGGGTAGCATTTCCGTGTACGCGCCTCTTACCACACTCCTTCCTCACTACCCAGCGGCCAGAATTGGGAAGGAAATAGGATAGGGGTAGGATTTAGGACACTTCACAGGTGTTGGACTAGCCCTTACGATGCAGCCAAACTCGTTGTGTTGGAACAAATTTCATGTGACATTATCCGGGAATCGAGCCCGAACCTCCGTGGTGAAAAGCGTGCGACTTCGCCCTGCGTCACAAGTTGCAGTTTCTAATTTTCTCTTCGCCTTTCCTCTCGATTTAAGCCTATCGTATATGCGAGTATCTGTATTTGTGCTCGCAGTTCCTTTATTTTATAAACAAGTATTCTCTTGTACCAGATTCACGAGTAATTCGTCGAACGTAATTATTTTAATCACCACGTTTGCTAACAAGCTTATAAGCTTACTTTTGCTTTCAATCATGCTGTTACAAGTGCCCAAACCCACTTGGGCAACGCGTATGAAACAACAGTGGTATTTGAGCTTTATAAACTGTATGATAAAGACGTATAGTACGTCAGAGATACATAAAATGTGTCGACGTTTGGATGTTTGATTTGCAAATCTTACTTTAAAAAATAAGTCAGTAGTTCAATGCGTCTTCCATTCTATGTATCAAGACTTTTCAAAATGCGAAGTAAAATTCAGAAGTATTTGAATTAGGCGTGTAAATTTCCCCTCAACATGGTTGCCAGCGCAAGCTTCAATTTGCAACAGGGAAGGACGTCCTTACCGTAGAATTGTGGGGCCTGAGTGGCAACACTGACGACGAAACTTTCCCTTCCGAATGATGCAAACCCTGCTACACATTTTGTAAACAGCGGCAACCGGGCGATGCCGTATCTACTCGTAACAGCAACGCCCGGGTGCAAGTGGTTCGCGCGGCTGTCAGATCGCAACACTAACAAATTAAAACCCCTTTTTAGGAAATTTTTTAGAATATTCTCGATGGATATAAAAACAAATCATCAGTTCCCAAACAGAAAACCGATAGTATTAATATAATTAGTAATATGCGTCGAATGGCACTTCATTTCTCTCGATTGGTAGACGGGAAGGAGATGTATCCGTGAGTGACTGATGGAGGGAGAATTGTACCTCAGACTCCGGGTCAATGATCTCCATCTCCATTGGGGGTTTCGTCAAATTTCCCTGATCCTTTGAGCGGATGCTGAGATGACCTCTTGTTCCGCTTCAGGACATAAATGTAACTTCATTATCTCTGCACGTCTTGTAGAATTCAGTGGGGCAATATAGACATTCAAATATTATCGTTCTCCATATTGTCATGGCAGCAAGTATATTCCTTCACGAAGGAAATGGTGAGAGATAAGAAACCAAATTCATTGCTTTCTGTATTCAAAAGTCAACTTGTATACGAGTTAAGGCAGAGATAGCAGAATTAAGAAAACGTGCACAGAATACACTTCTCCCCGTAGCATGTCGAATAGTTTTCAACAGGTTTTGACGTAAAATACGTTTTAAAAAAAGGACAAATGCAAGTTACTGGCACACTATATAATGATTCAAACAAAGCCACCGTATTATTTAGGGCTTGTGAAAGTGTGTTTATATATATATATATATATATATATATATATATATATATATATATATATATATATATACTAGCTGACCCGGCGAACTCTGTTCCGCCTTAACAGCCGGTCCCATCTTTTTCTCACGTCGCACTCACTGTGAGAAACTGTACTATATGTATACTATGTCGGTGAAGATTTTTTTTGAAAACGTACTATCCTTTGCCTCACGTTGCTCTTTTAAGCCATACTAACGCGGCGCTCTTCACGTGCAATTTCTTGTTCTTCTTCAGTCCTTTCATTAGCAATGTTTCGTATCCTTCATGCATTACGGCTTTGTCGGGAAAGATTCGATCGTCTTGGTTGCGGCATTGTTAATTATACTTCACTTCACTTTTTAACACGCTTTTATTAGCTTCATTTGTATCTTTGCTTGATTGTTTGCTTGTTCTCCGCTGCAGAACGCTTCTGCACAGAAAACTTAGGCGAAAAGGCGCGAAAACCTACGAAAACGTGCGAAAACGCATGAAAATGTGCGAAAACCCACGAAATCACGCGAAAACATGCGAAATCACGCGAAAACGTGCGAAATCGCGCGAAAACGTGCAAAAACGTGCATTCTCACACAGGAACGCTGTCAAACGGGATAAACAGTATCCTATGTCCGTCTCCTGGCTCTAAGCTTCCTGCTCACCAAATCGGTACAGCCGTTCTTGAGTTATAGTGTAACTAACACGACTATATATAGATACAACGGCGAACGAAAGGCGGCTATCATTATCGCCTTCTGTTATCAGTGCGGCGTTACAACAATGGGTTACAACAGGCAACTATGACCGCTAACATGTGAAATCACGCGAAAACGTGCAAAAACGTGCGTTCTCACACAGGAACGCTGTCGAACGGGATAAACAGTATCCTATGTCCGTCTCCTGGCTCTAAGCTTCCTGCTCACCAATTTTCAGCCAAATCGGTACAGTCGTTCTTGAGTTATAAATAGTGTAACTAACACGACTTTCTTTTAAAAATATATATATGTAAACACACACTAGGTGGCCATTAAATTAGGAATTTTCTTTAAATATTACAAATGCCGTCGTCGTTTTCGAGGGCAGTAGACCGGCGTTTTTAAAGGTAAATTTCATTAGGAGTCATAGGAAAGGAAAGTGACATTACTCCAAAGAAGAAGAAGAGGGGAATTGAGTTTATGCTGAAGCGAACTGAACTTAAAAAACATTGAAAATGCATAACTGACAGAGGTTTCACCTCAAAGTGTGGGAAGAAAAAAGAGGAAGCTTGATTTAGGGTAGAGTGTAAATTCCACAAGTTGTCGAAACTGCAAGCGAAAATCTTCCTAAAAATAAGACTTCGAGATAAAAACGACGACGCATTAAAGAAATGAATTTCAGAACTTGACGGCCGGTGAAAGTGTCAAAGTTGACTACTGCTATGAAAAAGAAACTAATCACTTGGGCACGCAAACACAAGCGTTGGACACTGGATGACTGGTTCAAAATAAGCACTCTGAATTTGATTTCATTTACATTAGATTGTTATTGAATATGTTACAGTGATTGTGAATAATTTCGTAATTCCCAAGTAACAAAATTACAAATTTATCTTTGTTGTAATTTTTGTAGGTACGTTTTTCTGACGAGACAATAGAAATTTTAGAAGACAGACATCAGTTGTCAGAAGACGATCAGACGAGAAACAGCTCCCCCAACGTACGAAGGAAAAAACTAGAGGTGCTACAGAGTGGCACAGACTTTCCCGTAGTAAAGTTGTCTAATTTTCTTGGTTTGGACTGGTACTGTACAGGTGCCCATCCTTCTTGCCATCTGCCATCTATCACCGCCCTTTTTTTTTCTCAACTTTTCGGTTTCCAAATAGTATAACCGAAATATTAATTTATGAATATTAAAGAAGACTAAATCCTTGTCCTAAATAGCAATTTTCTTTGAAAAATTTGCATCCGTCTTTTAAAAAACGGTGTTAAGCGATACTGCAAATGCGAAATTTGAAGCTCATTTTCACAGGAATCTTCAGTCGAAGTCATTTGAAGTACTTCCACTAACAAATGCAGTAATGTATACAAATCTATGGAAATGTGCATATTAACGGCGTAAGAGATATTGAAAGAAAATTATATTTGTGTAATTATTGAAAAAACAAAAGAATACACCATAATGAACTTTACATTATATTAAACAGTGCAATCGATTTTCCGCAGCATTACATAACTTTCTACGTATATTACTCCCGTATATACGTATGTATACGAGAAAGTAATAAAATATCCTCAAAATGATGATATGGGGCATGCTTTAGATTGGGTAGGCTATATCATGTGAATGGGATAATGAACAAAGAACATTACCTCAGTGTTAAAAAAGTGTGCAGTTTCTGAATTAAAGAAGTGGTTTCCACGAGATATTTATATTTTCCATCAAGATAGAGATCCATATCTCATGGCCAAAGATGTAAAAATGTATTTTCAACAAAATTTAATGAAAGTATTCGAATGGCCCGGAAATAGTTCTGATGACAATCCAATTGAAGGTATTTGGAAGATACTTAAAAGAAAACGGAAGTGTAGAACAAAAATTGAGCTGACAGAGAAAATGGAGGAAGTATGGTATCCAGACAAAAAACACGAAATTGAAGCTATTTACATCAGGCCAAGGAGAGTTCAAGCTATTATAAAAGCAAAATGATGAGCTACAAAATACTAACAGGCAAATTTGATCTCAAATAAGATTCGGAACGGTTGACATCTTACGAGACGGACGCATCTCGTTGTGCTCTTGAATTTTTGTGATTTATCTATTATTTTTAGCGATTGTACTGAATTTTGTGTGTTTAAGTGCTTCCATTACTTGTTGCAGGTTAGCTGAAAGTAAAATTTCGACTGCGTTTTTGCTACGAACCAACAGATTACAAATTTTAAACGGATACTGGAACCTTAACGAACTTCAGATTTACGAGTTGGTGATAGACTTCGGTTGTTTAGAGAAATGCCTATTTGTTTCTATCGAACTTATTCAAAGGCTGATAATACATGTGCACGAATCAAGATAAATAATGACATATGAGGAAGTTTTGTGATGCTTATTTTAGTATAAATGCCATTTTTTGCATAATTACCTTTTTTAGTTGTGTTCTTTATTATTTTTTTTCTCTTATTTTTATACACAAGGCTAACATCTCAGAAAATCGGCTATGATCCAACGTGACCATTCATTAAATCCTTAATTCACGTCTTGGTATTTTAAATTAAGAGAGAATTCCTGAAAGTACACCAACTGATTTTACTCAATTACCCTATTTCATAAATGCCATCCACGATCTGAGAACATGGTCGATTGACAATACACCGAGGCCACCAAAATTTTAATTGGAAATAAATATAAATTCCCAGGTTTCAGTATTTCTAGTCCTGGACTTCTAAAATATATCCCAGTCACATCGTTCAGATTTTCCGTAATCAAACTGATTTTGTCTCCCAGTCGTCGCAAATTTGAAATAGTGATCCATGAAACGTTACTGGTAATATGCAAATGTTACTGGTTAATGTAAACTATTAAGAATAAAATGCAGAAGAGTTGTAAATAAGTCAATCTAGTTTTACATTAAAATGTACTAACTTGTTTTGTGTAATTACGTTTACAAAATAATATAGACAAATTACAATTTTTCATTTTATTGCGTACTAGCAGAACCCGGCAGACGTCCTGCTCTCTCTTCTTTCACTCTCATTTTCCCTCATTCTGTCCCTCTTTTTACTTCTCTATTTCCCCCTCGCCTTTTCCCTCCCTCTTTTTCCCTCTCTTTCTCTTTTTTGCCTATCACCACGAAAGCCTCCGTTTTATGCTCGGCCATCTGGAGCCCCACCCACGTTCGCCCCAGCCGGATCGTAGCCACAGCCTCGTTGGCAACCTGCATGACTCTCTTCAGTATATTTGCCGACCACTACCACCACAACATCGTCAGCAAATCCAATAGCTCTAGCGTCTTCTGGCAGCTGGAGCTTCAAAACGGAGACATACATAATATTCCACAACGGCGGACCAAGTACCGAGCCCTGCGGAACACCACCCGAGATACCATAGGTCTTTACTCCGGTCATAGTTTCATATAGTAAAGTATTTTCCTCAAAGTAGCTTCATGTTCATTATGTAACTCACACAACATAATAAGACACTGAGTGGGGGCGAGAGAGAGGGAGAGGGAGAGGGGAAAAGAGAGAGAGGGAGAGAGGAGGAGGACAAGGAGAAGGAAAAAGAAGGGCAGAACGTCTGCCAGGTTCTGCACATACAAATGCAAAAATAATTTCAATATTTACTATATTCCAAATTGACAATACATACAAAAACATTGTTTTGTTGAAAATATGATTCGAGACAAACCCTAAACATATCTTGGTAATACTTTAAAGAATGTTTGTTTTCTTTTATTAAGATTTTTTCTTGTTTTAAATAACTGAAGTAGCCAAGACACTCTGGTAATTTTGTACATATGTTTGATATCATGGAAAAAAAGTAGCAAAAATATTAATACTCTAACAAAATTACCAGAATACAAGCAGCTGGACAACAGTAACAAGAAAGCTGTTCAAAGAACAAATTAAGTACTAGACATAGCACCACTAGAAACAACAAATTAAACCAAAAACTATGATGAACGTTTTAATTATCTCACATAAATGTAAATGAAAATAACATTCATTGAGAAATTCACTTCAAACTTAAATATTAGCACTTAAATCATTAGCAGCTCTTCCATATTTCATGCTTTATTCTACACTATTTTTTCATTACAAGAAAGTAATATGTCTGAAACTCAAAGTCTCTGAACTTGTACCTCATGATTTGTGTAAGTTTTGAATTAAAAAAAACTGTAGAGCTGCTATTTGAAATAAATGATGCTGCCTCTTCCATGAAATTAAATTTGGTAATAAATTAAATTAGAATTTTCTAATTATCAGTATAATCACAGAAAATAGAACAATAATACCTGGCATGGTAATTTCCTCAAACAACAAATGCTAAAATAAATACTGACAATCTGGTACATTTGTGGAACATTAATAATATCAATGGATAATAAGAAAAACAATGTTAATACTTACAAAAATGAGCAGGATATAAAATTTGTTCCTTTCATAATGACTTAAATACATTAAGTCATACATGGGTACATACGCAGAGAGATTATGAAGCATCACAAGAGTACAAGCTACATGCAATTTTACAAAGAAGATTAAGACAAATTATAAAAAGTGTAATAACTATATAATATATTGAATAATAACAATAGAATAATCAATTGGTTCAATAAGGCATTGGAATTCATTAAATGTCACCCTTAAAATTTATAAAGTATGTAACTATTAGAAACACCTGAATAAAAAAATTTAAAAAATATTGCAATAGTTTATAGATCATTTTCAATGTAATTTTCATAAAATATATTATGTATTCCAACATTAAGAAAATAAAAACCTTCATTCAGCAATTTGTCTAGCTGAAACTAAACAAACATGTTGGGACTATTTTTTCTTTTACTTTTTATAAATGTAGTATTTATAGTTTTTATATCATTGTTCACTTAAGACACCAAGTTACTTCACCCAGTCAAGTCTTTACATACAGACATGACTATCCAAACAGGACAGTAAGGCTCTGTACTTGCCCTTTTATCAGAAAAATTAATGAATTAATGAAAAGACAAAGTAATTAACTGAACTCAGTTCAAATTTCTAAACTTATTGTTAATATTAGACTTAAATACTGATTCAAAAATAGCCAAGTTTTGATTTTTCAAGCTAGACATTACAGATTGATGTACATTTTACACTTATCTGTACATGATTAACTTCTGAGATAGTATGATAAATTTAAATTCCTTGAAATGAACCTTTTCTTGTGGATGAGGAGAGAGAAGAAATTGTATGACATGCAAATGATACGCCTTAAGACATTTGATTACTGTTGTTCTGACAAAACAGATCAGATTCTGATAAATTTATTAGTTCCCACATCACACAACTGGATATAATGTGCTATTGTGCTATGCTGGACTATTGGTGCTAAGAGCATCAGTTTGTTTCACAATTTATTAAGTGATATCCTTGATGGGGATGTGAACCTAATAAATATGAGTCAAACTCAATTTCTTTAAACATAATACTAATACAAATCACGTTATTCTTAATAAGATAAAAGAATTATAAATTACATTTTTGGTTTGCATTCTTCTAAAGAAATATGTAATTCAATTACATGTGATGAATTATATTAGTATGTTCACATATTCCTAATATAACATTAAATAAACATGGTAAGATAATTATACAAGATTTACATTTCACCTCACAGTTTTTCAAATTAAACAATGAAATTTCAGTTTTTCAAATAAAACATTCAGAATGGCAAAGCATGTCTTACGTTGCTACTGACAGACCAGATTATGATGTGAAAATTAACCTCCACATCAAAGGATGAACAAATAAATTGAGTAAAACAAATTTATTTATTAGAAAACACCCAGTTCGCAAGAGATAATTGAAAATTGACAAGATTATCTGACAAGTGTGTTACATATTACTGTAAAGTTGAAGAATGACATAAGATAAAAGGATTTCCTGAAGTATTTATTAAAAACAAATCAGATGTTGAATTCAGTAATTATGTGGAGGTGCAAAACATAAATGCTTACTGTAGTGATGATCTGGGCAATAACAGAATGCAGTATATTATAAATCCTTAAATTCCAACAATTGTTGACAATATAGAAAATTATTTTGTCAGTAGATGGTATTATACCAACATTATTAGAAACAACTTGATTAACACTGAAAATATAGAAATGCAGAAGAGAAACTGTAGGCACACAACACTGAGAATGTTGCCTATAAAATTGCATTTTTGGATTGTGACAGTTCTTATATTCAACAGACAACTCAAAAAGTGATTCTTAGAATCAGGAAACATGAGATAAATGTTAAGAGATCTCTCTCATAGTTAACTTAAATGTATCATGGAATTCTCCACAGTAGAAATTCACAATATTTGAAATGTTGCCTTTACAAAATAGAATTAAATTTGGCATCAGCCAATAAATGACTTAATAACTTCTATCAACCTACTAACCTTAACATCTTCATCCAAACACATCCTTCTGACCAAAACATCTTCAGGAGTGCATTATTTATATTCTCCACTTATCTCCCCAAACATTAACTTTCCAAATAAACAGGGCTAATACATTTATAACTAAACTACTCTAAATACACCACAAAATTGGTTTTTGTATATTAGAAAACTATTTGTTACTTTAGAGAGCATTATTCATTCCTGAGTTCATTATTTTTTATCTAATTCTAGAAGTGCATCATACATTATAACGCAATACAGCAATGGATCGATCACAACCTTATATTTGTAAATATAAAAAGGAGGTTCTTAGGCTAGGTGCTGTGTAGTTTTTATGCATTTATACACTCAGGATTGCATAGTAAATCATACGAACTAGTAGGTACCATTACTACACACCATTACTTCAAAATACATGTTTGGAAAGAATTAAGAAACACGAATATGAATACTGAAAAATTCTTCCAATGATTTTAGAAAGAATAACAATAATTAGCCCTGAGATTAAGAGACGGCGGTATCAAAAAGTGATATAATATAATATACATCAGGCACACACGTGTAGAACATATCAAATGAACCCTTTTTACAGTTTCACATAACTTAACTTCATTCTTTTCATGAATACATGTTCATACAAAAACAAATATTATTTCCAATCTTTTAACATGATACAATGGTTTCATTTCCATCAAACAAAATACTTTATGAGATTCTGATAAATACAATTTTTCTATCCATTGGTTCCAAAGGATAAACATAACTGTGCAACAATTATTTGAATACAACAGAAAACAGGATCATGTTTATACACAATTTATTTAGATAATGTCTGACAGGGTTCAGCTCATCAAAGCATTTAGCCAGCAGATTGAAAGTCATGATTAGATGAGTCAACTAAAATGCTACTTTATCACATGATATGCAATGTGTCTATTCCAGAACCAAGTTATTCTAACTCCATTTCTTTGTATTTACAACAGAATATTTTCAAAGTTTGTAATACTGTATAGAGTTTCTTTCTGGAAACTACCAAATGCATGAAATTTTTGTAGAACAATTTTCAAAATTAAACCTAGAATAAAAAGTACAGTTCCATAATTTCCCAACCATAATAATCCAATACTTTGAATAACAAATGAAATGTGCTTTCTATTTGTTCACAGCTTAATTTAAGGTTATTAGAAACACATTTCAAACTAAACATTTTCATAAATAAAATGAGAAGATACATAAAAGGAAAGCTTTGAAAGTTTTGATGAAGAAAAAATTTCACTCCAGTGTTTTTTTATTTTAAGATATTCACAGAAATGTTCCTTTTTCTTATAAAAGCACTTAAAGGTTTTCATGCTAAACAGCAAAATCCATTCCCTGTGAATAGGCAACACTTTTGCTATGGATCACCTTTCAGAACCCATTTGCAGCTACCTTCATTTGAGAAACAAAGCTACATTTCCTTTTAACCAAATTTCCATCAAACTAAAATTAAGACTTTTGCTTTCAGAAGTGGATCAAGGTACAATTTTAAGGTTCTTCAGGATACCATTTAATGAATTTTATTTGTGCCAAAAACAACTGAACTTAATCTTAATGAATTTTATGAATTTTATTTGTACCAAAAACAACTGAACAATAATCTTATGTCCAGTATTCTGACTATTTCTAATGCTCTTCTATCTTATATCACTTAAGTCTCATGAATGAAGAAAAACATGGCCTGATTTTCTGTACTCCTACTTTGTTTCAATGTGCATCCTAAGAAAATAGACTTAGCTTTTAAATTGTATGTGAGGCTGGTCCTGATTACAAGCTTGCATTCACATCAGTGAATAGTATTACAAATAGCTTAGGGAAAGAACACTTTCTGGAGAGAGAATAGTTTGGTTTTATACGCATAGATCTTTCCACAGAAATAATAGTGTTGCTCTATAGTTTTCATAAAAAAGGGGTAAAAAAATAAGGTAAAAGAGTAAAAAATGTCTGTGTCCATGATGGAGTTGGGACACCATAATTTAAATAATAATAATAATAATAATAATAATAATAATAATAATAATAATAATAATAATAATAATTTAAATAGCCAGGTTCTGGGATAGCAAAATGTCACTCATGATAATATTGAAATCTTATACTATTTTTTCTTCTTTTTATAATGTAATTAACACATAAATCTAAAGGTAGAAATAAAACAAAAAATATAGTGATGTCAATACCACAAGACAGTAAGGCCCTCAAAATCACTTCCTATAATCATGTAAGCATTACTTAAAACATCTCATTAGACAAGGAACCATGTTTCAATCAATAATTTTCTAATTTTTTGATTTGGATTTGTGTACTTTTCCTCCCCATCTCGCCACAAAGGCTGACACATCAAACTTTCTTTTGCATCCTTGATAGTTCATAAAACGTATCTTGCCAAAAATAGCACGCTCAGCCCAACCTTGGTCATGAATTCCACAAATAGACCACATACATCCTACAAATTAAAGATCAACACTTCATTAACATCTAAAATAATAAACTTTCACACTAAAAACAATTTGTCATAACTTACCAACAAATCCATTAGGATCTCGCCCATCCAATGAATATCTATCATTCAAATATATTGCAACTGCTAAGGCTTCTTCAGGGGATTTTGTCCATTCAAGTATTTTCTTTGCCCAATACATTCTAAGAAATCCATGCATTTTACCTTCATTAACTAGCTGTATTTGGGCAGAATTCCACAAATCATCATGTGTTAAAGCCTTATCCAGATCTTCACGTGTGTAAATATAGTCCCGTTTATCTTTTCTAAGAAACATTCATCACAGTACAATCATTATTATAACAATGAAAGACCAAACATTCCAAAATGGCCTGAATCAATTATCATAATGCATACCTATGATCATCAAGAGTTTTCTTTGCCCAAGCATTTGTGCCCTCAATACTATCGTATTTCTCATTATAATAACAAAAATTATCAGCTAATTCTCGACGTACTATAGCTTCTTCACAAAATGCATCCACAGAGCTAGGATATTTGGATTTGTATTCTTTAACTTTCAGAATGCATCTCTGCACAGATATTTGACCTAAATAAAAATCATAACATCTTTAATTAAAATTCATTTACATAATTAAATTTTAACAAAAGTAAAATTCGTAATAATATTTACCAAAATGAAACCATGGTGATAAATTTGAAAGAGCATCCTGAGTTGGGTCATTTCTCTTCTCAGAGAACTTTTTCAATCTCTTCTCACAAAACGATACAAGTGTTCTAAATCCAGCAGTTGTACCAGGTGTTGCCCATTTTACAGGAAGAACTGTCTGATCTACTTCCAAGGTTTTGTTGGCAGCAACCCAATCTATGATCTGCATCATTTAATCACAATTGTAACAATAAAATTAATAAAAAAAATATGACAAAATAATAACACCACTGGCACTACAATGCACAGACTTTCCTATTCATTTTGTAACAGTTACGTAAAATGATAATGAATATTTTTAGAAATTGTATGTAGGTGTCTCAGAATAAATGTTATTAACATGTAGAGCATGTAGAGAATTCTATGATAATCAGAAAATGTGGTAGGACATTGCATATAATAAAGTTAAAAATAACATTTGCCCCAGATTGGCAGCCACCCCACACCATCATGCATTCGTTTTGCGTGGTCTAATTCAGACAAAGTCACAGAGATATTGTAGTTTACCCAAGAGTGGATATCTAAACAAATATTCTGAGGTGGGGAGGGGAGCGGATACTTTCTACTTTCTTGTATACCGCATATATACGGAGTACGCCTAATATACGTAGTATAGAGTAAATTGTGTAATACTGCGGCAAAAATTTTTTGACAGAAAAACTTGTTTTGTGGGGCCCTGATACAGAAAAAGTGAATAAATCCTGTTCTAAAATATAATAAATTACTCCTCTAACATGTACAGTAGTCAGATTTCAGAAATTAAGGGCTTCTACTATTAGGAAAACCGAAAAATTGACAAAATTTCAAAAAAAATGTCCTTTGGGCAGTGATAGATGGCAGCTGGCAAGAGTATGTGGCAAATCCAAAAACTAGCCCAGACCAAAGAAATTAAAAAACTAGTACAAGAAAGTTTGTGCCATTCTGTAGCACCACTATTCTTTTTTAGGTTCCGCACAATAAAAATAATAAATGTTATAATGAAACTTACTATTGGTAAAGTTATAATAACAAACTGTTTCAAGGAACATTTTATTAATTTTAATTACCAGAATATAAAATTAATATGATTATTATGTAACATTATACCATTATTTTTTAACTAAAAAATCTTTCAAGAAGGAGGGCGATTGCCCAATAGTCCCCCTCCCCCATAGATCCAACTTTGAGAATACACACAAAACATCAAAGCATGATGGGTTGTGGGTGCATGTGCGTTTTATTTCACTACCGACATCTGGGAGCAAATGCTCTAGTTGTAGTGATTTGGCGAAATGCAAATCTTTGCTGCCAGGGACATTCCATTTTAACTGGTGCAGAATTAAATAAATTGAGCGTCACACCATCTCAGAAAAAATCATACTTTGTATACACATTCCCTTATGTTTTGTTTGTTTAAATCGGTTTTTAAAAAATGTTTATTGTACAAGGCTCAAAAATGGGGGCCATTTTTGTTGTAAGCCTCACGCCACGTTTTGTAGACCTTTACGGTTTTGTAAATTACTTAGAGCTACGCTGCTGTAGCTTTTTAAAGTAAAATGCATTGGATCAGTAAACTCTGTCCTACAAATCAATGCGATATTTATCAATGTTTTTTCTCAGGTAATATTTACAATCAAAACTATCAAACACACATGAACAAATTTTGATTTTCAGAGAGTAATTTTTCAAAGAAGGAAAGAAATACATCCTCTATTTTTTCTCTTCTTTTACACAAAAGTGTAATTACCCTACATAAAATATCAGTAATATGGAGTTGGATGTTGGAGAAACCATATAAAATTTTGAAATTTTGCACATGTACAAGATCGCTATATCAAACTCAACTTTGAGATTCAACTCAAGTATGTTTTAAAGAAATTGTAAATTTTAAATGTTAAATTCATCATTTTCACACAGGAGAAGTGGTCACAAGCAATAATCATTAGACCTCGGATTTAAGGACAAATGACTATTTAGTTATGGAAAATAATTGCAGATGTTCTTGAATCATGAAAAAAGAATATCTACTGAAAGCATCTAATAGTGTCTAAAATGCCTATATTGATATTTTTTGGCATAAAACTCCCTCAAACAAGTAATTTTGAAGGATTTAATTTTTATTATTCATTTTTCAAATTTTTTTCTACCAGTACGCAAATCTGTGTATCTGTACTTCACATCAAGCCCGCGTATGGGCCATAGGCTATCAGCACCGTCCCAACATCGCGGCCACGGGTTGAGGGGGTACATGTGCTTAGCACGAAAACATTCCCATGCCCTATTCTGGTCTTCTCAACCTCAGAAGTGTTTTCTCATCGTTATACATCAACATATACTGGGACATGGCAAGGAAAACCCACACTAAACATGTGATCGCATGGACAGCGAACACGCTGAACCGCTAGGACCCAGTACACAAATACTTTTCTGAATGTCCCGAAACACGAATACTCCCTGATCGACGAATATGCAATCGACTAGCATCGAAATCTTCTCACACAAAACAAATTATTCAGCTCTGGGTTGATCTAGCATTCTAGAATAAAAGGCATTGAATTCACTATACTCTGTCCTACAAATAGAAATATTATTTACCTATCTTCTACGTTTTTAATTGAGTACTATTTGCGATGAAATCTTTGGGACGCGAATGAAACAAGTTTGATTTTCAGAGAGTAATTTCTCAAAGAAGGAATAGAATCTTAGCCTTAATTTTTTCTGTGCTTCTTCACGCAACAGCATAGTTGCTGTTGGTAAAATGTGATTGGTAAGAAAATTACACCCTCTTAAAAATTGAAATTTTGGATTTTTTCCCAAACTTTCTACTATATCTGTTGGGGGATGAGATAAACATCTGAAAATTGCACACTTACTAGATCGCCATAATACCAAACTTCAGTAAAAATTTCAATTTTCGATTTAACTCAAAGTATTTTTTTAATTGTATAATAAAATAAATCACAGATGTTCTGAACAGCCAAAACGTAAGGAAATTTATGTACAAAATATGATTTTTTTGGGGGGGGGGGGATGGTCGAGCAACCAAATTATTAAATTTTGGACCATTTAAAATGGATTGACCCTGAGGCGATAAAAGTCAAGGAATGGCAATTCGCAAATATATAGATGACATTAAGTATCTTGTACAAAAGGTATAAAAGGGCAATGCACTGGCAAAGCTTTCATTTGTACTCAAGTGATTCATGTCAAACGGGTTCTGGTGTTATGACCGTACGACGTTGGAGCTAGACGCATTGAACATTCCATTTCGAAAATCGTTTTGAAATTCAATATCCCGAGATCTAGTGTCAACAGTGTGCCGAGAATTACCAATTTCAGGCATAACCTAGCCCCAAGGACAATGCAGTTGCCGACGGTCTTCTCTTAATGACCGAGAGCAGCGGCGTATTCGTAGAGTTGTTACTGCTAACAGATAAGCAACACTGCGTGAAATAACCGCAGAAATCAATGCGTACGGCAGTGCAGCGAAATTTGGCTTTAATGGACAACGGCAGCAGAAGACCGACTCGAGTGCCTTGGCTAACAGCACGACATCGCCTGCAGCACCTCTCCTGGCCTCGATCGGACTAAACGACTGGAAAACGTTTGGGCTTTTTTACATGCAATGGACTGGGTCTTCTGGGCCAACTGAATTGATCATTGACTGGAAATGTTAATGTTCCGCTACTTGGACGATGACATTTTTCGGATGACAATGCGCCAAGTCACCAGGCCTCAATTGTTCGCGATTGGTTTGAAGAACATTCTGGGCAATTCGACCTAATGATTTGGTCGATCGCCCGTTATGAATCCCATCGAACATTTATGGGACATAATCGCGACGTCAGTTCGTGCACAAAATCCTGTACCGGCAACACATTTGCAATTATGGAAGGCTATAGAGGCAGCATGGCTCAATATTTCTGCAGGACTTCCAATGACTTGAATCCACGCCACATCAAGTTGCTGCACTTCGCCGGGCAAAAAGAGATGAGACACGATATTAGGATTAGGACACTTCAATATATACACTGAGATGACTTGCCATCTCAGTGTATATATTGAAGTGTCACTGGTAGATTGTAGCTTTTTACGTATTGAGAGATCACAGAGTTTTTGTTTAATTATAATTGTTTCATTCACTGTCTTTTATGGCTGGATTTTTTTAAATTTAATTTTCAGATGTTTGACTCCCACTGTCGTACGTTGCTGATTAAAGTGTTGGTTGTTAGAAAATTCTAGTAAGGTTAGGTAGAAGTGTTATACGGAGAAGATTATATTATGTTCGGGGCATTATACGTGTATGTCGCGCCAGTTTACAAATATGATGGATTTTTGTTATGTGAGTGGCGAACTTACATTGAAGAGTCAACAATGTAGCTGTCACCATTAGTAAGAAAGTCTTATGAGCCTAAGTCTTCTGGCTTTCATTATAGAATTAGGGAACAGGGTAAGTCCTGGGCTCCACATACACGCTGCAATTCATGTTCCAGGAATCTGTGAAACTAGTTAGAAGGAAAACGTAATAGATTGAAATTTGTAGTTCCTACGGTTGGGCGAGAACCGACCAATCATGTGACGGATTGTTACTTTTTATGACAGATGTCAAGGCGTTCTCTTCAAAATCCAAACACAGTATTCAGTATGCAAAATTACTCTCCGCTGCTTGACTAGTTCCTCCGTAACACTTTAACACCATTTTCTTTAAAAGGGCACCAAATTAGTCAAAGCAAATTGACATTTAGAACGGGGTTTCACTCTTCTTTAATATACTTAAAATAAAATATTGGTTCTGTTAGGAAATCGAAAAATTGATTTTTTTAAATGTACTTTGGGCGGCGATAGATGGCAGTTGGCAAAAGTATGTGGCGAGTACGAATAGCTAGCCTAGACCTAAGAAAACGAGAAAAGTAATTCGAGAAAGTCTGTGCCATTCTTTAGCACTAGTGTGTGTGTGTCTGTGTGTGTGTCTGTGTGTGTGTGTGTGTCTGTGTGTGTGTGTGTGTGTCTGTGGGGGGGGGGGGCTTGTTTTATCGCCGTGCTCAAATAAATATTTTCTTTAGCAACGGAAACCGCGAGATCTAAAGGACTGTTCCGCTTCTTCGCGAGGGAATCATTTTATGACAAATCAGTGGGCGGGGGACGGCTGGTTCCCTCTGGAAGAAAGGACCGCGGCCGTCGCACCTTCAAGCCTTCAAGCCACATGTCGTAGGGACGCCGCGGCACCGCGCCGCTAACCCCCCACTCGGATGCCGAACAGCCGATTCTTAAATTTTGAGAAAACGGGGTGAGCTTGGATTACAATCCCCACCCGCGATTCTCGACCTATGAGGTCGGACACGGCTCACGTGATCTCGGGAGCCTTCGAGTTTTTTCATCGAGCAAATCCCCGTCAAGGCGGCTCCACACATTCGTTATTCGGCGAACAGAGAGCACCATTCGCCGAATCCAACTAGTGTGAACGAGTGACTTTGCTATTTGCCGAGTGACGTACATTCGGTGATCGCCCTGCCCATTGCGTGTCGGCCTTTTGGACACATCAAAGGAAGCAAACATTTGCCAAATTCACCAGCTGGTCGGGATGGGGCGAACAGTAGCTCGCTTCTCGTCGAATTGCTTATTTATCCTTGAAAATAGATTTTATTACATGGGAGCTCTTTTTTTTCTTTCAAAATTTAAGTAGTATATGACTTAGTGTAGGGATCACAGAATTTTGCAAATGTGCACACAATTCACTTTTCCCCATAGCACGTCATAGGCAGTTTTAACTTTTTTTTACGTAAAACAAAATAAAATAAATGAATGCCGAGTGTGTGGAGCCGCCAGATTCTGACCACGAGCGCGCGCGGTCGCGAGCTGCGCCCGCTTCGCCACGAAAATGCTCTTGAGACTTCGTCCCCCCCCCCCTCATATCCGTGAGAGACTGAGCGCTGCCGTTCGCGGGGTTCCTATTGTGGCCAAATGGCTTGTCACATGCCGGTGAGTCGTTCTTCTCCAGCCGCGAACGTACACGCAGATCAAATAAGGAACGAGAAAGCACCACTTCTATGTGCGCATAGGAGTCCGTCCGGGAGTCGATGCGTCATAATTACGCACTGACCATGCTTCCCCCCTTCGTCCGAAGTACCTGTGGTCCCTGTACGAAACCATGGGGCAACGTAGCTCGGCCGCTCTGGAACTAATACTAGCCGCCACCGCCGGACACAAACAATGCCATCGCCGAACGCCGCGCCGCCGTCCCCGGAGCCGAGAAGCCATGGTCTAAAGGCCACAGTACCATCAAAAAACTGTAAATGAGCATAATATAGACTGCAAGTGCGCTAGCGATCGTTTCATCATGCATTCTGTGTTCCACCCCATCTATCATTTTACTTTCTCGCTACGGAGTAGAGAGAAAGTTATGTAATGCTACACGAAAAAACTGAATTTTCGGAAAAAAAACTTATTACAGGGCCCTTAAAAATCCCTGTTTGTCCATCCGTCTGAACAACGCTAGTGGCTAATCTGTTCAAACAATTTTCTCCAAAATTGATCTGGCTGATGTCGCGGTCCCTTGGATTTCAAACCGATATTTTACTTTTGGGGGAACTTTACATGAAGCCCGTGGAACATTTTTAAAAAATGGTTCCATCGACTTTGATTAAATTGCGTTGTCGGATAGTGTGAAGACGTTTAAGAGAATGGCGTAGGTCTCATTTTCGTTGAAAACTGATTTTTTGAAAACTGCAAAAGTTCCAAATTTTCTCGGCGTCTTCCTACAACTACAAATATGAAGATAAGAGATATTTTCCATTAATGAAAGCTTTTCCTTAAAGATAGGTTTTGAAATAAGGTCATGTACAATGTTTCAAAAATTTGAGTACTTTTCCCGTAATTCTGCGTGGAAGTAGGGGCTAGAAAGTACGTGCTGTTTTAGCACCACTAGTTTTATTTCAATCCAGTAAATCAATGTTTTTCGAATCTCACGTCTTTATCATACCGAGTGGTATGCCTTCCCGGGGAAGTCACCTTTCAAAATTTTCAGACTAGCAAGACAAAATGCATCAAAACAGCGGGGGGGGGGAGTTAAGGAGTTGGATCGCTCAGGCCTGATACCCCTCGGCGCGGATGTTACAACATGCGAGAGAAACCACTCGGGCGAGGGGGGTCCAAGATAACTTTTTGCCAATGAACATGTGTGAAATTTAATGTAACGAAATTACATGTGTAATTTGCCCTGGAAGTAAAAGTAAACTATTGCGTTACTTGAGATCTGTACATGTTTTATTCTAGTTATGCATGACACATAACTCACATTTTATCCATCCATGCCGATTTTCGAGCACAAATGTTGGTGATTCTCCTTGCCATTGGCAATAATCTTAACCACCTTTCGAAAAGCAAGAACAGTCTTATTTCTGGCGCGCGCGCGTGTGTGTGTGTGTGTGTGAAGTTACAGCTCAAAAGAAAGAAATCCGGCATCACATTGCGGAGGTGATTACGATACTTCTTCTCCCTTTACTATAGTATAGGGAAGAACAGATTAGACATGCTACACAGCAATATTGAAGTACAATGTTCACGACCTGAAATAAGTTTGTATTGGTATGATTTTGAATTAGAATGATGTTGCCAATCAAATTCCCAAATTCGATGAACACTATTTTAGAGAATTACAGAAAAACGTAATTCTTTAAACACAGTGTTCCCTCCGTCTGCAGAGAATGTCAGATTCCAGATGGTCTCAGAATGTCCTCGATTGGTCTTCTCCTGGGGAATGAAAAGGAAAAAGGCCTCGTAAAACATGGAATTTAGGAATAATTGAAGCCATGCTTGAAAGAAGGATGGACGACGACCTATGGGCGAATAGAGAAGGCTGGTACCGCAAAATAAGAGGCAACCGCTCACTAGTGGAAATGCCGATGAAAGTAAAAAAGTACAGAAAAATGACATAGTAAAAGTACAATATTGTCGATAGAGTTCTTTCCCTAAATGAAAACTGTTCCAAAACTTAAGTTGTGATACAACAGCACGTACTTTCTCGCGACAGTAACCGTTACGTAAAATTATTTTATAGCAAAATTTGCCCAAATTAAAACATCTCAGCCGTAACTTCTAAAAATTCATACCAATTGTATAACGTGCAGTAGGTACCAACAAACAATCATGCCAAGTTTCAAAACTTCGGGATTTTTTTTCCCTTGACAACTTGCCTAATTGAATAAGGCTTCTCGATCAGCCACTTCCAGCATGTTTCTTAATTAGCAACACTAGTAATTTGATTCTTAACACCATTTGTCATTTAAAATCAGTAGTCAGTACTAGTTTTATTTTCACCATTTGTACATTAACTGTTTACTGGTTTCTGAATAATTCGCACCAAGATTTCCATTTGGCCCAGTTATTGAGCCATTCTCATAATACTGTATAATAAATAATTATTTTAGTTTTGTCCTTGGGATCACACATCCCCTTAGAAAGTGTGTAGTGTTTTGTTTGCGTAAATTTTCGATTTCGTGACAGCCACTAAGCAGCACAACCACGGTGTAAGAAATCTTAAACATGCATGTAAGCCTCTCTTCATTAATCTAGGAATTCTACCATTACCGTGTCTTTTTATTTACGAATCGGTGGTTTTTGTAAAAAATGACTTGCTCAAGGGCGGGAATATTTTTTCAGAAAATGCCGAAATCTATTACTATAACACTCGACGTAGAAATCATATTCATCAGGTGACAGTATCAACAGCTCACTACAAAAAATTACATTCAGTACATGTTCATTATTTTACAACACTTCGTCAAATGATATTAAACAATTAAATTCGATAGAAAAGTTTAAATCCCAAGTGAAATCGTTTCTGCTGGATAACTGTTTCTATACAATTAGAGACTATACTGAGCATCACAAGAAAAGTAACATTAATTTTAACAATGATACACAATGCATTATTTACCATTTGGGCTGTATAAATGAGTATAAACAACCTGTAACAACTATTGTACTACAGCTTCCGGGTCAATGACCCCCATCTCGATCAGGTTTTTCGTCCAGTTTCCTGATCCATTGAGCAAATGCTGAGATGGCCCTTATTTTTATATTTAATTTTTTTTTTTCTGTCACGTCTTCTAGAATTCAGTGGGAAATACAATTATTCAAATTATCGTTTCCATGTTGTCGCGGCAGGAAGTAATAAGAGCCAAAATTTATTGCTTATTTATCTTTGAAAATAGATTTTATTACATGGGAGTTTTTTGTTTTTTTTCTCTCTTTCAAAATTCAAACTTTATTGCTTATTTATCCTTGAAAATAGATTTTATTACATGGGTTTTTTTTTTTTTTTTAAAATTTAAGTAGTATATGACTTAGTGTAGGGATCACAGGATTTTGAAAATGTGCACACAATTCACTTTTCCCCATAGCACGTCATACGCAGTTTTTAACTGTTTTTTTGACGTAAAAATAAATAAATAAACCGTGACCAAAACTTATGCGCATTTCCAAGACTTTAAAGTTGAGCAATGCGCATTATTACGCACGTTGCTCACCCTTAAACCTCGTGGTTGGTGTGATTTATTGTCAATGAACAGTAAAAAAAAAAAAACTATATGACGTATGGGGGGGGAGAGGGATGGAGATGAAGAGAAATAGGGATGCGAAATCGATGTAGTTTTCAAAACATCGATTTATTGAAGCCGATTTTGGGGAGTTTGTGCACCCCCAACCGTTAAGCACTATCGATCTTATGCGCATGCAGTTTCGCATCCCTTTTGTGCATCTGCGCATGAGCAGAAGATCGATAGTGCTGACCGCTACGGCGTGCACAAAATGTGTTTTTTAAGCACTAAAATGATGCGAAACCGCGCATGCGCAGAAAATCAATTGCGTTGTAACGTTCGAGGGTGCACAAACTCTTTTTACTGTCTCGGATACGTATATACGTATGTGTGGAGTAATACACGTAGTATCGAGAAAGTTATGTAAAAACAGTGAAAAACGGCAGATTTTCGGCAGAAAGAAATTGATTGCCGCGCCCTGATAACGAAAAACTGGATAAAACCTAAATAAAGAAAAAAATCCTCTAGCACGTGGTGTAGCCAGAATCCCTGCTTTGTGGATCCTTGATCCCGCAAAGACAATTGACGCCGAATCGTCGGTCCGTCTGTGAACACTTTTAGCGCCTAAACCATGCTTGGAGTTTTTCCAAATTAATAAAACCCCTGTCCATCAGGCTTTGAAATTTTGAAAAACATTCTTAAAAACAGGGGGGTACTATACATGAAGCCCCTGGGCCCTTTTCAAAATTTCTCAAAAACGGCACCAATTTTTTCTTAATTTTCTTGTATAATAAAATACATTTATAAGTGGTAAGGTTCGATTTTCTCTGTTAACTCTGAATTATCGATAATTGCAAAAGTTTGGAACTTTTTCGGCGCCATCCTACAACTACAATATTGAAGATAGTTTTCTAGCAATATTGCGTGCAGTATTTGCAATTTTAAAAAAATTACAAAAACAAGATTTTCTCGAAAACCGCTCCAATTATTTTCTTTAAACTTTTGGTAGGGATAGTGCCAAATGTACCCTATAAGATGACAAACGCCATATTGTACTATTTCGAATTTTTCAAAGATTACAAAAAAATTTTTTTTTGTTTCTTATATTGTTAATATTTACATTAGCGGCCATTTGTTCACATTTTATTTATGAGTACATGTAGTTAAAATAATGTCATAAAATTTCTCGAAAACTCAATGTACCATCTGTAGCACCACTAGTTTAACATCAATGTTTTATTTGTAAATAAAGTATAATCAAAATTACTTCATATTCACATAATCCCAATTTACCTATTATGATTATGGGTGTCATTACCCATAATCACAATTTTGTAAAACATTAAAATATGAAAATATAACTGCTGGTGCCACTACCAGGTGTTAATGTTCAAACCAAATGAAGGCTGTTTGTAGCCTACTACCTTCATTGAGCAGTTTATTTCTTGCCCATGATCATCTCGATGCCTCAGCACTTCCTACACCTTTCTCGTATTTTACACTTGGACAGGTGGACAAAGCAAGCCCCGTAGTTGTAGGGCCTCCCACTTTCTTCCTGTAACCTTCTTCGGTGAAATGAGTGCTGACTGTGAGATGACCCTGGAGGCAATGACTTAATTTTGTCTATTCTTCTTTATCAGTAAAAGCCATCTAAGGCATAACCATAATAAAGTGGAACCCTGCCTTGCCCGGAATCCTGTCTAACGAGGAAACAGAAAGGAATTTTTAGTAAGGCATGGCAGCCTTAAATATTCTGGATAAGAGAAACAACAAACATTCTTTTAAAATCAAACATTGACTTGAAAGTGTGGTCACATCAGCAAATTGTTTCCAGTCACCACATTTTTGGAGGTAGTTTAAAATGGAATTATTATAATTGTTAAAATATAATTAAAATCGAAAACTATAAATAAAATCTTTTGAGTTGTAAGTTTGCGCCTGCTCAGGTTTAAGATCTATTCGGGCTATTTCAGATGGTTTAGATTAGTACAAGTAGCAGGACGAAACGCACTATTTTGTATCACAATCTGCCTGTCAAGACAGATGGATGAAAGGAAGAAAGTGTTTCGTGTGTCATGTGTCAACTGTCAAATTAGAAACTTTTGAGCTGAAACCTTGTAGACATGTCAGGATTAAGATCTTGTTGTGCCATTCTGAGAATCATTAGGAAACTAATTTTTGTGAGTACTCCCAATGAAGCTGCTGTTAAGTTTGCAAAATTTCTAGTAAAGTGTCTGCAAATACATAAGTTAGCATTTTGGGCTGTCATACCCAAGTTTGCAGGTTTGAACTTGTACAAACCATGAATTGGGTGATTAAATCCTTCACATGACTTGCTTTGGATGGGAAGATAAACCAGGTGTCCCATGTTATAGATTTACATCATGTAAAAGATTGTCAAATCTAAAAGAAGCCTCTTGGCTAAATTTAAATACCCATTTCTTCGCCAGAGTGACATCTTTTTCCGGTAGATAGTGAAAGGAACGTATTGAAATTTACATGGTCAGACGGAAGAGCAGGCCTTATGGACTAAATCTCACCACATAATGTAGGCATAAATGAATTGAATATTTTCTTTAACTTTTTCCTTCAGAGAAGGATGTTCATTTATAAATATTACATAGTTATGATTTCCATTAAAAACTAATAATTTGAAAAATGAAAAAGTTAAATACTATTTTTCAAACCTTTCCTAAACATCCAAAATTAAAGCCAGATATCATTCTATGCAACTGACCCCTCAGTTTTATATCTTTAATTGATTGATGTATTCCCACATGTTTTTCAGTTATTTCTTTCATTGCCTTTCTTATGAAATTTTTTTTAAGATAGCCAAAAGAAAATCCTACATCCAACTTGTGTAAAACAGGATGCCAAACCAGAAATATTGGGAAGTGTAATTCAATATCCATTTCACAGAATAATTAAATATATCTGTTCTTTAATACATCTGTGCTAGCATTCCTTTTTTAAAAAAGAAACCATTTTTAATTAATAAAATAACTGATAAAATATCACTCTAGAGCAAACACCGGCAAACCTGGAATGAATACACACATCATATTATATTGAAGCTCAGCTTCTTCTCAAATTTCTCTTCCTTGTTACAATGTAGAAATATCATTTAATTACGTAGATAGAACCAAACAAGTTTTCATCATTCCAACAGTATTTACAATAAAAATTACAATGTAATTTAAGGTGTTGAAGAAGTGGTTAATAAAAAATAAAAGTTCCTTTATTGTCAAAATGTTGAAATTTTTGAGAAATAAACATAATTACTGTCTTGAAACAAAAAAAAGCTGCTTAACTCTATGGAGACATTTAAACATTTCTATGGAATAAAACACTTTTGCAAGAGTTTGCAAGAGTTGCTCTGTTGGAATCACAGTTGTTAAAGAATCAGATCAATGTTTTGCAGATTAGTTGGTATTGTAAATAATAATAATAATAATAATAATAATAATAATAATAATAGAGTCTAGAATTTTAGGTTTGTGTTTCATTTTCTAGCTCGTGTAATTATTTAGAATGCCTTTCTACACATGTTTGAAACAAAATAAAATAATTTTAAATCTTGATAAGTGACTAGAATTCCAGACTATGAACTTTGCTTATCCAGGTAATCTTGCCTGAAAGAACTACTAAAAAATTTTGCATTTCTACACTCTGGAACATCACTTAATTTAAAATTTTCTATCGCACGGTTTTTCTATCTTATTTTCTTGATATTAAGCAATATATCTTCGGAATTTATTTCTTCTCTGTAAACATTTTAAAGTGAAATCATCCTCCAAAACTGAGCAATTTTTATTTTTAGAAAAAATTCAATCTTTTCAAGCTAATGAAATGACAAAATGTACGTAACCAAGACACATACCAAATTCACATTAATGAATTTTAAAAGGAAGAATAATGGTCAAAGAGATTGCTTGGATTTGAAGAGACTGATTGCTTAGCACTTCCAAGCTAAAAGTAACATTTTTTTTAATTTTTATTTTTCCTCAAGTTAATAATGAATAGAATACGATGCTTCACCTTGAAAGTGCTATTGTTATTGTTGAGTTCCATAGTGGAATTAAGTATATATAAATTCACAAAATAGCAGGGAAACATGAAATTTAAACTCCAATGAATCACCAAAAAGGATATTATGTAATCATATAGAATTATAAAAATTTAACTGTAAGTGTGGATCATTACATAAAATACAATCAAATAATTGTATCCCAGACTGAAGAAATCAGAGTGTTAGGGTCAATATTATTTTAACATTTTGGCATTATAATGGGTGGCTTCAATTTTACTTCCACATTACATGCCGTTTTTCACACATAATTAAATATTAACTCTATACTATTCACATAGGAAAATGGTTTTCTATATATTTAGAGACACTTACTGGACTTTTTGTATTGGCGTCATGAGGATGTTTTATAACAGGAGGAAAGCCCGTCAAAAATTCTGGTAACTTTGTATTGATTTTGTTTCGGATTGTTCGAGCTCCATATTCCAACTTGTCTGATGCAATCCAGCAGGGTACAATGTTGTGAGCATCCACCTTGATGGAAACCAACAATGTTAAATAAGCAATACTTGACTGAAGTATTTCTCAAAACAAATACCTTTATATACCTGGCAAAATGGTACATTCTCTGGTAATTTACTTTTAACTTCATTCACCCATTGCAAAGGAACACGAAGTGGAGCAAAATCTGTCACTACTGCACCGATATTTGTTTTGGAAACAAATTCAGGTAATACTTTAACAGCATGACCCAAAAGCAAATGAAATTGTATATTTAAAGATTGACATTCTTTAGCAACCTCTTCTAAACCTGTTAAAACCAGAATATTTATTATTGTGTAAGAAAATAATTTAATGCTATTCATTTATACATCACTACATAGTGCTAAATGATAGACACATACTATTATTAGTTTAAAATATTTTATTGTGAAACGTTTTCTAAAGAACATGAACAAGGATAACTATACCTTTTAGAAGAAAATCATAGTGTCTTATTGTTGCATCAAGAAATTTTGGAACTAAACAAAAACAAACGTGTAATCCCACCCTATTCTTCAATGCCAATTTTTGGGCATACAGCAATGCCCAATTATCTGAAAATTAAAAATAATATCATGAATACTTATCAAATTTTGTACATTTAGTTATCAGTCATATTTTTTAACCTTGTACACGTTGATCTCGAGACATCCAATATAATACTCCTTGGGTAGATTCTGGAACGTCCGTTGCTTTTGACAGAACACGAATCCTTTTCTTATTGAATTTGAAGTCTGATACAGACGAAGCCACCTGTAATCTCAATGTTATCTTTACGTTCTAAAAACTTGCAGTAAAAAATTACATACTATGCCGGAAACTTTTTCTTTACCTTCAAACGATGTTCAATTAATTCTTTAAGAATACCGGATGCATCACTTGAATCTTCAGACGTTCTAGGATTTGACACAACATCTAGTTTTATCTTCTTGGCTGGTATTTTACTAGACATTTTACAATTGTTTAATTCTCTAATTAAGTTCAACAAAATACGCGATGCACTTATATAAAAATGTTGCTTGTAAAGATCGGCAAGAATTGGCGTACACTAAAATTAGTAAGTTGTAGAGCGTATGGAATGTGTTTACGCAATTATTATTATTATTACCAACAAAATAAATAAGGCGTACTCAAATTCGCTGGAGTTAAACGATTTTCACGCTGTGAAATAAACATGCAGGTCAAATAAATCATACCACTAACCAACAACATATAATCATACAGCCATTTCCCGCATTTGCTTTCGACAACTGACGTCACATGAACACGGAATTATGGGACTGTCGTCTGTTGTACTGATACGCTACATACTAAACGATAGTCGGACAGCTAGGCGTTTCCAGTTTCCGTGGTTGCATTACTTTCATAGTTATCCCGGTGACAGTTTGTGATTATTTTGGACAACATTATAAGTTTGGAACCTTTAAAAGGGTAGGAGAGGTGTATTCAAATATTACATTGCGTATTTATTAGTGAAAATCGATCTCACAGATATTGGTGATAGTTTTAAGTTATAATTGTTTTATTAGAATGTGGACTCAACAACATAAAAAATCTATGTAGGGTTATTTTATTTTAACATTCTTGTAGTCTAGAAGTGTATATATGGACCCCTACGCCTCAGCCAATCAGGGCGAAGGAGGTCACGTGGTGTAAGTCTTCGTGGCGTTCTAGGTTTTCAGCTGCTTGACGAGGCAGCTGCAGGTCAGCTGCGCTAATCGGCTAAGCAATGAAGTTTTGAACCTTCCTTTATGTTCTGGCCCTCATAAGGGATTGTTTTTTATTCATTCGGGAGCATTAACGACGTTTTTCGAAATGACTATTATAGTTTTTCTCATAGACACCTCTGCTTCTATGAATCAGAGAGTTTATTTGGGTAGACGCCCAACGCTGCTAGACGTTGCGAAAGAAGCTGTTGAAACGTTCGTAAAGGTATGTCAATTTTGACGGTATTGTAACTTCGCGGGAATCTTCTAGTTTTTCAAAAAGTACAATTTCATATTCTTTTGTATTTTGTTAATCTTAGGTACGACAAAGATCCCCGGAAAGTAGAGGCGACAGGTACATGTTACTAACATTCGAAGATCCGCCCGCTCACATAAAGGTAAGCGCTGCTACTAATATGGAAGTAACGTAGACTTACAGATTAATATTCTACTTAAAATGTATTAATTTTTAATTATATTAATTTAGGAAAGTCATGGTGCTTTATAATTTTGTTTTCTCGTAGTCGCTTTTGTCATTCTTCATGCGTTTACCTTCTCCATGCATTACGTGCGACAGGGGAGGGGGCGGGAGTGGGAATGCGCATATCACATGCGCACTTGTCAATAGCCTTGTGCTGTGCTTTAGCAGGAACGGTGCGCGGGTGGGTGTATTAACAACCAGTTAAGGCATGCTGCCCGTGATTTGCTATTAAACTTCTGTTGCCTTTGCAAATTCATAAGTTACGCCTGAAAAGTAAAAAAAAAAAATGTAGGTGCCCATTCCAATTTTTCCCCTCACGAACAAATTAAAATTAATTTCAATAATAGTTCTAAAATTCCAGTTTTCCTGGAATAGAATAGCCAAAAATTTGCTCTGGCAGGGATTTCCCTCCACTATTATATTTGGCCAATTTGTAACAAATAATTTTTTAAAATTTGGTGTTGTTTTTCTTCATTCTTCTTCATGAAATAAAAAAATTGCTTATGTCCAGAGAAGTGCACAATTCAGTGTTATACAGAAAATTGAATATATGGAACACTTTTATTTCAGTATTTTCATATAATGTTTATTTTAATTCACCATTAAAGTATGTAATTAGTTTTGTGTGTATGAAATACTTCCGGCAAAAAAATGGAGATTAAGGCATTAAAATCCATTTGTGTATTTAGTCTGAAAACCATTAAAAACTGTATTGCCATACTATGGGGAGAAGTGCAAACTCTGCACATTTTTTCTTGAGCTTAGGAATCCGTAACCTTAACTCAAAAATGAATGCAGATAGAAACGAGTGTTTTTGACAAGAATTGATGAGAAAATATTTGCTTCCATGTAGTAAAACTATTTGCAACTGCAAATTGGCTTCAAATTTTGTCTAATATTTTAATATAATTGTATTATTATTTTGTGATATATTTTGAAGTTAATTTTATATTTTTCTTTTAGGCTGGTTGGAAAGAAAACCTTGCTACATTTATGAATGAGCTGAAGAATTTGCAGTGCGTGGGTATGACAACAATGGGTGCAGCATTAAAACATACGTTTGATGTTTTAAACATTAATCGAATGCAGACTGGAATTGATACTTATGGACAGGGTCGTTGTCCCTTTTACTTGGAACCATCTGTAATTGTTGTTATTACTGACGGTGGAAAATTGTCTACTAGTACTGGTGTTCAAGAAGATGTATGTATGAGAGTTCTTATTTGCTGTTTTTTCTGTAGTGAATATTAGTGTTTTAGATGAATTAAATACTTTTGGTGTGTTTTTTCATATTTTTGTAATTTTCATATTATTGCAGTTTAACTTGCCCATGCATTCACCAATTCCTGGGTCAGAGTTGACAAGAGAGCCATTTCGTTGGGACCAACGTTTGTTTTCTCTTGTTCTTCGCTTAGCAGGAACTCCTTCAATTGGTCGTGACATAGGGCATGTACCAAATGATACATCTCCAATTGATGCAATGTGTGAAGTAACCGGAGGTATAATATTGTATAAGTTACTTTATATTTTTCTCTCTTGTTAATCATGTAATTGCTCCTTCTTTTAAAATATTGGTAAAGGTTTGCATATATTATTTAAAAATAATAAAATCCTACTACATTTTAAAAGTGAACTTTGTTTTCTAGGGCGCTCTTACTCAATCACATCTCACAGAATGTTAATGCAATGCATTGATAGTTTGGTTCAAAAAGTGCAAAGTGGTGTGGTGATCAATTTTGAGAAAATTGGGCCAGATCCATTACCTATCAATGTTGAAGGTAAGTTCTAATTATTGTTTTGTATGTAGAAGTGTTCTTTAATAGTAATTCCAATACCAAGCATTCAAATCTTCATTCTGTATATCATATATAGGTAAGGATAGTGCTGATGGACTGATTATAGATGAGAGTGAAAAAAGTGGTGAAAGAGAGTGGGACAAAGAATTTCAGCAAACTGAAGATGATGGTATTAAAAATGGGGTAAGATATTAAATCTTTGCTTTGTCTTAAGATATTAAAGTGTCCTGTATTTCTGTTGTTTATTTCAATGTTGTTTCTTTATTAGTCTCGTCTTCCTAATGGAACAACTGCTCTGAATAACAATACAGCATGGCATTCCTGTAGAAGATTAATTTATGTTCCAAGATCTGCTCAAAAAGGTTTTGCAGTTGGATTCTGGCCTATTCCAGAATCTTTTTGGCCTGATTTAAGTTCATCTTCATTGGTAATTATTCAGCTTTTTATTTTAAAGGACTGAATAATTGTTTAAGTAGGTTGTTAATAAATTATGTTACTGCTTTGCAGCCTCCGAGAACTGCTCATCCGAATGTAAAGTTTACATGCACCAGTCAAGAACCTATGGTTATTGAGAGTTTGCCATTTGACAAATATGAATTGGAACCAAGCCCCATGACTCAGTTCATTTTGTCTCGAAAGCAGCCTACTACATGTTGGCAAGTAAGTACACAAGTGAATAAAAATTTTAAAATATGCATGTGGACAGTTTTAAATAATGTTCTCGTTTTTCAGGTCTTTGTTGCTAATAGTTATAAAAATTCAGATGTGGGCCATCCTTTTGGGTATCTCAAAGCAAGTACAAATCTCACCTGTGTGAATTTGTTTGTTATGCCGTATAATTATCCTGTTCTGATGCCTTTATTGGATGACTTGACCAAGGTTCATAGGATGAAACCGACCAATGAGTGGCGAGCACAGTTTCAAAATTATCTTCGAACAATGCCATCATATTATGCAGGAGTATGTTCTAATTCATTTGGCATGTGCAGATTTTTTCTTCTTCAAATATTGCAATGTATGTTTTTTATATCTTCCAGCCTTTGCGGAGAGCTTTGACTCGTATGGGTGTGATGGGAACCTTAGCTCAGTCGTTAGTGCCAGATACATTAGATAATTCACTTAGTTACAGTGTTTTGAACTACTTGAAAAGGCTTAAAAATCAAGCAAAGATGGAATTTGAAAGATTATGTTCTGAAGTTGGAAGTAAGAATGCCAATAATAGTGGAGGAAAACCCAATCAAAATTCTTCTTCATTGGTTACTGATGGTATTAGAGTAACTGCAAGGTCATCATTAAAGAAAGATCTTGTTTCTCACCCGTTGTTGCAAGGTAAAGAAATAATGGTTGGTTGGTTGTTTTTTGTTGCAACTTCAATTTGTAGTAAAACATACCTTTTCTTCCAGATAAATTTACTTCTCTACGTGAACAATTAAACGAGTTCGGTGGGTTTGTGGTTGGGCTTGTGCGTGGTCAATGTCAAAAAGGACGCCAGAGCTACCGAAATCCATATGACATTCCAAGACACTGTCTTCTCGATCAAGTGGTACGGATGCGAGCTAATTTTTTGCAGCCTTCTTTAGCTCACACTAAACTTGTAGACGAAGGTAAACTTAATGTTATTATTGAAAATAATTTATGTTTTATGACATGTAGTACAGAAAATATTCAGAATGAAATGTTCATTCCGTTTTATGTGAATTGGGTGGTAAGTTGTTTTGTTTAATGTTGTTGTATGAAGGTGTTAATAAATTATTTCACTTCTAATTTGGTTTTACTGTGCTTTGATCAGACCATCTGCATAGCATGCCTGTGGGACAAATGGGTAATTATCAAGAGTACTTGAAACGCATGACACCTCAACTTCGAGAAATTGAATCTACACCGGTTCGACAGCATATGTTTGGCAACCCATTCAAGATTGATAAGGTAAAATCAAATGTTAGAAAAATTATACAGAATGATCTGCAATATATGAATTGGAATGGTATTGGAATATTATATAAATTCATCAATAATTGCAGTAATTTAGTTCCTTGCTCATATGCTGTGGAACTTCCTGTTTCTTTTGATTTGTGGCCATTATCATTTAACGCATAATATTATCATGTCATTTCCTTCCCAGCGAATGATGGTGGATGAGGCAGATATTGAGCCGGTAACAGGTTCAAGTGCGGGTCACAGTTCGGGTGGTTCACACCGGGGTTTCAAACGCGGTGCTTCGCACTTGAGTAGTGATCTTGCCTCGGGACGGCCTCCCAACAAAAGAAAACCAGGACCTATTCCTAAAGACACGGTTGTACGTCGACCATCATCTCCATTTCCATTGTTGCCTCTTACATCCCCAAGTTCTCCAGGTGTTCCCCCAGCTACTCCTCCCCCTTGGCCACCAACTGCATTTTCAGCAGATCTTGCCCCTCCTGTGCTATCTCCTGTTGTGACTGTGCCTGGCCATCAACCCTCACCTCCCGCCAGCCCTGCTGATGCTGGAAGGGATGATTCAGATAGAGGGGTTGAACCACCTAAATTGGTTTTAGTTAATGGAGATATAGGTAAGCAAGTTAAAAATATTATGGTGCTAAACTTATTGTAACCTTTAATTTTATGATCTGCAATTGTAGTTCAGTGATATATCAACTTTGTTACGTAGCTTATTTTTTAAATTTTTTTAGAAGAATATTTTGCAAATTTTCAGTGTTTTTTACAGTGTAATTCATTTTAATTTTTACTCTGTAGGTGATAATAACATTCAGGCACTCAATGGACCTCCTCGATCACGATCACCATCTCCTCCAAATGAAGTCATAGGTCATGTACTTCCAGAACCAGTGAACAATCACATATCAGACACACATAGTTCGCCACTCTTCTTACGCCCCTCACCTCCCACAAGTCCTGCATTAGTTAATCATTTTGCTTACTCAACGAATGAAAGTGAAGACAGGAAAAGTGGTCTAAATTCAGCAGAAGTGGGCAGTAACCATGTTGGAACCCTGGGTCAAGTGTCTATTGTACCTGCCAAACAACTTACCAAGAAAGAACTGGGAGAAATTAGAAAACACAATCTTAACATTCGTGCAATGGCTTACAAAGAAATTCGAAGGCCAGGGAAAAGTGAGTTATCAACTTGTTCCTTCATTGCCAATATCGGCAGTATTGTGTATTGTTGCTAGTATTAAAAAATTTAGTTTTGATCCTTAGTAGTAACATATATCTGCTGGTTGGAAAGATGCAAATAATTGTAATCTTTTAATTTTTTTATGCAGTATTTATAACTTGTCATTCATTTCTTTCCAGACTTCGGGCCTCTCTTCAACATATTGCAGGATCTTAAAGGCAGTTTAGAGGTACGAGTAGCACTGTTGCGTGATGTTATCAATGAATCGTTGCGGTTTAAACGGCGTTCTTTGGCTCTGTTGTTAGAGGAATTTTTAGAAACAATGATGTCTACAAACAATCATAATTCATTGACATTTATTAATCCACCCACAAGTAATGGACTTTCGAGATTATGATAACATTATGTTCCAAAGTGCTGAATTTGAGTGAATTTGTTAGGTCAAACTACGCTTGTTTAATGAAAATGACGCACAAACTTAACACAGTTGAGTTAAAACTTTTGTTAAGTATGTTCTGTGTGACCAAACTATTGTCAAGTCAGAAATTTATAAATAGTGAAATATTTTGTTGTCATGTTCCTGTCTGCCCTTTGTGTAGCAGATATGTTGATTTGTATATTTTGTCCTGCATGTCTATTGACATGGTACAGGTAACGACGTTACCAATGTTAGGATCACCTTGAGGAGTAGAAGTTTTGTATTCCATCGAAATGTTAGCGGTACAGTGACTGTTGAAATTATGCTTGTGCATTGTTTTAAAGAATGTAAAATGATTTATTACTGTTTCTTTGTTTTTGTCCTATCTTCAGTTATTCGAAGAATCTGTTGAGATAATTAGATGCTAACAAATTCTAAGCTTTAAAGTTGTGACAAAAATACATTCCATGGGTTTCTGCCCTTGGATGCTGTCTACGGGTAATTGTACATAAGTTTGCAAAACACTTAGTCTCAATTGAAAATTGCAATAAATTTCTAAACTTAATGAAACATTATCTGGTGATTCAGCATAATAAACAATCAAAATAATTAAGGAATAATATTCATTTACAGTCACCAACTGATAATACTGTAAATGATTCAAGTACATATTTTAATAATGAAATATTGCAAAGAACAGTGAAGGATTTCTTAGAATCATTTTGGGTTCAGGATCAACAACACTGTTGCCCCTTTGTATGTATATAGGAAAATGATCTTGTAAAAAATTACTGTAATTTCTCCATGAAAATGATTTCGAAATATAATTTGTATAATAATGGGTAAATGAATTCATCATTAATTCCAGTATATAGTATGGTTCTGTTTTTAAGTTATTCAAGACACACAAATGGTGCAATGTTCTCATACCATTCATTTCAAAGCCCAATAAAAATTTTAGTTCTAAAGAAAGTATTATGACATAGATTGAAGTCGTTTAATTCCAGTATTGAAACAGCTATGAGAGAGTGCCTAGAGGAAAATGTATTATTTTGAAAATTTTTAATGCCCTCTTGCTACATCAATTTTTTTTCTCCCAATTAAATTTTACTTAAGAGGCTGGTATTTGCATTTGAGGCAGTTTGTAGGTACATTTATTTTTCTCTCTTAGTTCTGTTACTCTGTACTTTTAAGTGAGCTATAGAAATTTTTTTCATTCAATTTTAGGTCACATTTCAGTTACACTAAGTTTTTTTATTTCTTACAAAATCATTTTGTGTTAATTACGGGATTGTTTTTCACGAACATTCATCTATGAGTAATTATAACTCTTAGATCTATTAGGATGGGAATCAATCGTAACTTAAGCTTGAATGCAGCATCCCAGTGTTGAAAAGTAAATTTCCTCCATTATTTTATTGGAATCTTCTGGTTGGTGGAAATGCATTATTCATAGAGGTTTTTGACAGTTTTAAAATTCTAGAATTATATTATTCATTTTACAAGAGTGAAATTCCATTTCTTAGCATTATATTCTTTATGAAATCTTACATATTTATCAGTTGTTGTTTTTAGAGGTTGCAAAAGTACACTTCACATAAAAAGCAAGACGATAATTGAATACCTTATGAAATGTAATTTGATCTCCCTGTGATTAGAAACGCACATCTACTGTTTCTTATTAATAGCAATGAGTCAGCATCAGGGCAAAATGGTAATGACTCAGACAAATTGAGTCCGGAAAATAAGGTTTTATTTTACACCGTTTGTAGAGGTCTTCCATTAATATAAGATTGTAATTGAAATTCTGTTACTGATTGTCCTGTATGTAATTATTTCGTGAAACTCAGCAAAGCAGAAGATTGGTTTCATATGTCCTCTTTTATTACATAGAATCTTAGATGATTATAATTCTACTGGTATTGAGAAATGTTTTGGAATCCCTCTTTGTAAATTGCTTATGAAAGTAACGTACAAAAAAGATATGTATTCATCTAGCCATTCAATATGCCCGTGTGTGTGTGTGTGTGTTCAGTGATCTTACATGTTAGGTAGTTTTGTATTTATACTGTAAATATTTGTTTTGTATGATGTAAATTTTTAATTAGTAATAATAGTGATAAACGAAATACATTTCAGATGATTTTAGAACATTTTGAACCTCTGTATTCCAGATGTTAGAGAGTAGAATGTTTTATTTCTCTAATTCTATTTCAGTACCTAACAAATGTGATGGGAGTGGACCACTCTAAATTGGCATAATAAACAAGCTTCTTTGGTAAGTTTCATCAAAACAGGCCATGAATAATCCATAGTTTGCAGAGGTAGAGGTGAGTAAAGGTTGCAGCCTTGCTACATAAGTTATGGATTATTAAAACAGGGTGAATGAAACACACTAAAATTAACTAATTCCAAGAATTTTTAATACAACACTTGAAGAATATGAGGTGAACACACATGGAAAGAATGGGATTTTGGCACAAAGGGCCAGATGCAATGCCCCTAGGAAACATAACTTGCCAAAAGAATGTCAATAAGATTCTTCAAGTGTTATTTTTAATAATGGCTCTTTGGCAACCTATGCTTTATTTACAGGTATGAATAAGCCAACTAGCAAAACCAAAGGATTTAACTGAGTAAACAGTGGTTCCTTTCCATATCATCCTGAGAGATGAAGATGATTGATAGGATGCATGTTTATGAGCCACAGGGGGAGATTCTCTCTGGTGAGTAGGGATTGTGTCAATGGTTCCAAAGAACATTCTTGTTAAAAATGATTTACAGAAACGTAATTGTTTACTTGTTGTATGAGCTAATAGTTTTATTTTTAAGTTGAATACTATGGTATTTTTATAGCCAATCAGTGTTCAAGAATGTAAATTTTGGTCTGCTGGTGGCTTTAGAAAGAACTATTAATAACATTTGATCAGTTTTATTTTTTCAGGTTTAGGAGCTCAATATGCTGCTACACGTTCTTAAAAATTGAGGCAAGTCTTTGGCAGCATTTTAACTTAATTTTTTGTTTTCTTAAGACCTTTTTAGCAAGGTTTTAGCACATTTCACCAGTTAGAGAGAAAGAGATTAATATAATTTAAATGGTGGGGGGGGGGGTCAGATACTAATAAAAATGGACTGGAATATCCAGTGAGGAGGGTTAATTCTGTAATGTGGATCCTTGTTAATGTACAATTATAATGCTAGAGGGAATTGACAGAAAATAATTTCAAAATAAATGCCTAATAATGGGAGTCATTTCCACAATGGAGCTTAGTACAGTTTTGCAACAATAATGGTGTAGTAGCAATAAGTGGGTAGGGGTGCTTGTGTGTTGGTGTGTGAATGGCCAGCCCAGTTTCCCCAAATGCAATAAAGAAACGCCTAGAATGAATGCTGAATGCTTGATACATGAGATTTGATTGGGAGGGCAAGGACAAAGGAATGTTTAAAATTTCAGCACTTTCTGCCAATTGGAGGTGCTGTATTTTCCACTCAACCAAGGTATGTAGACACTTGTTTAAAAAATTTATAACGCTTTTTAAATTAAAAAAAAAAAGTTGAATAATACTTAAATGGCAGCGATTAGAAGTTAATAGTGGTACTTGAGTAATTCCCGTGAAATTGAATAAAGGGGTTGCGAACTAGCAATCAGAAGACGATTCAGAGAGAATGGGAAATGGAGGTGGCCACGTGTCATCGGTAGCTAGACAATTCACACTTAGACAATGGTCATTGCGGTGCACGTCACCGCGCAGCAGCACCAGCACCTTTGACCTGGCAGTGTAGAAATTCAGTGGCTATCTAGTTGTTTCTTTGGTAGGTTGTTCTTGTTGAATTGGTAACTAGATTGCCATCGTAGAGACCGTTTGGCAAAGTGAATACTTTGGAAAGTTATCGGACGGACGATAAACCAAAAGACTTCCGAAACCGGGCAATCCCAGTTTGTGAGGTTATGTAACAATTTGTCTTGCAAAGCGTCGCAAAACAACTGATAGTAATGGATTCATGGAATGATGACGATGACTGGTTCTACGAATCCATAAAACGGTAAATATATTTACAAACGTGCACAATATGTATGGTTTTTTTATTGCCTGATGCTTACTTTCACTAGCGCTGAGGTGGGCTTTCCCAAAACCATCGGTTTGGAGCCCATTTCAAGTTTCTACGTGCGACAAATTTTTTTCGGTTTCGGAAGTTAGCAGAAAATGTTTATTTTTCAGATACGATTTGTTACTAATGTTCGATTTTTCGTCTCCCGTCAAATTTATTGAATTCAACGATTTGGATAGCGTTTGTTTGATTTTTGAAGAGGAGAACTGTCGCAATGAAATATCATGCTTTTCACTTCCCAAGAAGTTGACTGTATTAAGAGAACGTGAAGGTTTGGAAAAAGATTCTGATTTTCGCCTTCTCAGTGGCGGATTTTCTCAGAAATCTGTAATGCAAGTTAGTATTATTTAAAATACCTTTAGACTAAATTTGTCATGCATTGTTTTTGCACGAAGTTAAACCTCAATGTGTTTTAGAAACGAATGTAAATGTTAATACATGTTGAATTAACATTAACGTAATGACATTTTGTTAGGGAATGAACTACAAGTTTTTATTGTGAAGATTGCACCAAATATTTTTGGACAGTACATCAGAATTTACTCTTCAGAAATGACGTTTGACAATATTTCACTCAGGGCATTTGTAATTTACTAGTGAATGAGTATTAATGAATAACTTCTTGGTTGGAAAATTCTTCAGACTTATAACTGGTTATAGGTCAAAATACTTAATGGCACCAACACAATGCTAGAGATCTGTGTGGATTGAGCATTTATAAAATTCCTTCAGAAAACTCAGGTATGTTTTTAAACATTTACTGATATTATCATCAATCTCCACTGAAAACAATTTGAGTATTTTCCTGTAGGTATCATTCATCATACACACATGATTCAGAGTGAGCTTTTATCTCCAAAACTAGCTCACAATAAATTGGATTCTTTAGCTATGGTAGACACAAATAAAAAGAATGTTGTTGTTCTTGACACAAAGGAATTTGTTGTCAAAGGAAAAATTAAGGCAGAGGAGAATGAAGAAGAGAGCGTAATTGTTCCAGAATTTGTTGCACCTCATTCATTAGGACTCTGCAATACAGAAACTGGTTCTGTTAGTATTTATGATACCCGCTCTGCCACAAAATGCAATATCTTGCACTCAGGTAAAAAACGTTATCCAATGGGGAATGTACCTTAGTAAGTAGATAAGTGCAAATAGAGTTGATCCACTCAAAGTTAAATTTAATAAATATAATTTTTTTTTTATTGCTCGGTGCTCTTGATCAGTTACACTCACATATTTTATTATCTGATTTAGTGAAGTATTTCAGGTACGTATAAGATTGTTTTATATGTTCGCAGAATGAAGCATAGATAATTCCTATTATATCAAATGTAAAGAAATACTTAACAGTAAAATATTAAAGAAGACATTCACTCGATACTGAACTTTTTTTTATGGTATTCATTAGAATAATATACATGATGTAAATTAAAACATGTTACTGATTACGTATATTTAATTACTACAAATGTTTTCTGTAAAATACTCTCAAAAGAAAAAAAGATGTATTGTTTTAGTCAGACAAAAAAGCCCATTGCATCATATACAAAAGATTATTGATACTGGTTCATCTTTCTATTCTGGTTAAACTAGTCAAAATAAGGTGTAAAATATCTTATGTGTATTTCTTCAAAATAAAGATGGTAGCAATATGAAATAACACATTACTACTGAGAATTTGTAGAGAATGAAACAAACTTTTCTTTTACAGCTCTACCGTTTCCGAAAACTCAATGGACACTGTCTTCCAGTTTTCTTAGTACTTCCCACATAGCCGACGGTAATGATGAGACAAAGCTGGGTCTTCTGTCTACAAGTGGCATCATAAGTGTGCTTGACACTCGCAATCCTCAACGCACCCTAAGCTGTGAAAAGGGGAAAGATATATGCAGTCGTTCAACTGAAAGAAACATACCAAAAATTCAATTCAGTCCTTCAAATATTCCCTTGTTATCCATTTCAGGTTTTAATCCAAATATTTACATATATGATTTTTCCTCAGAGAACATGAAAAATATATTTATCCATGATGGTCATCACAGAAGTAGCTCTCCATGTGAGAACATTACTACTGATCATGTTTGGTACAAAAATTCTGTTATATCAGCTTGTGACAACTTAAGTGTACACTGCTGGGAGTGCACAAGATAAACAATTTCAGTTCTAACTTCAACTGATTTGTTAAAAGGAAATGTCAGATAAAGTAAAGTGGTCACACAGTAAAAAGTTAAATTGAAATTACAATTTCAGCATTTTCCTAAGAATAATGTTGCGTTCTTTTGAATGAAGCTTGCAAGTAAATTGTTAAAATAAAATAATGCATAAATACATTAAAAGGAACTATCAAAATGAAATTACACCTACCTCACTATCCAATCCCCAAAACTGCACATATTTTACCGCCAGATGCGACATGTGTTATCTTTGGAAGCAGTAATTATAACATGACCTGAATAACTGAAGCAGCATGAAAATACATCATCTTTGTGTCCAGTAAGGACTTGACTGCAAATCCCTGTTTCAACATTCCACAAGCGTGCAGTTTGATCTAATGATGCTGTAAGAAGTTGATTTCCAGCTGGGCTGAAGCATACCTAAAAGTAAGATAAAAGTTGTAGAATTTGCCCTTTGTAAAGCACTTCACATTTAGAAACTGTAGCCATATTGCCTGATAATTATAAGTTAGTACATCATTATGAGTAAGTCAAATAAAATAATTGTTTATATATTGTTGATATTTTAATTGATTTAATGAGAGCGTCGCTGCACATCGCCCCTCCCTAATACAATGGAAAACAATACTTACTCCTTGCTTGGTTACACAGACTTCAGATTTGATGTTCCTGTACCTAAATGCTCCCGCATGGAGCTCTCCTGTAAGCGGGGAGACCATAATCCCCACCAACTACCAACCAGGGCGGGGGGAAAGAACGAAAAAATCCTTTTTTCCTAAACGAGACAAGAGCTCGTTACCACTGCAGACCTAGAAACCTTGACCAAGGCCGGTGAATTGAACGTACAAGGGTCGGTCAGAAAGTAACATTTTCCCCTTCATCCAGTAATAATAGTTGTAGTTTGTTAATCCTATAAAGTTTCGTAATTCCAGCGTTATTGTATGGAGTTTCAAGTATCACATGATGGCAGTTCCTTCACTGTTAAAATGGCTGCTGTAGACGACAAACAGCATACTGTGATAGAGTTCCTCGTTGTGGAGAAAGAAACTGCTGTGAACATCTAAAAACGCTTGGGTATTGTGTATGGCACCTCTGCTGGAGACCAGGAATACCGTTGGATATTTCGATAAACAAATTGGAGCTTCGGAAAGTAAAGAATACAATCTCCATGATTTGCCGCGCTCTGGTCAGCCCGCCACACAAAGTCCTGACGTGTTTTTTTTTTTTTTTTTTTTTTTTTTTGGTGGGGGGGGCATTAACAGTGTCATTCTTGTTGATGTTATGCCCAAAAGCAGTACCCTCAATTCAAATTCGAACATCAACATTCTGGTTACCCTAAAGAAGCATTTCCCGCGAGTTCGATCCAAGAATTGCGCACAAAGCTTGCTCTTGCACGATAACGTAAGTCTACGCAACAAGAAGCACTGCCAAAAATTTGCTTCTCCATCCACCGATAGTAAAGAGCTCCCTTTGAAAAGACTGTACTGGCATGACATGCCCGCCCTTGTTTCACGCTGGTGCAAGCTGTACAACTCGATGGAAATTATGTCAAAAAATAGAGCAGCTAGAAGAACGAGTTAATATTGGATGCAAATTTCAGCTTCTTGCAACAAATATTTCTGGAAAGAAAAAATTGGGGACATTACTTTCTGACCGACCCTCGTTCATAGGTGATTCCATGTTTCCGGCCTGTCCAAGATATCGCTCATCAAAGGGGAAAATCCCGGCGCAGTATAGTCTTATCTTTAATTGTAATAATGTTATAACTTTGCAGGCGACATCTCTCTCACTCAGGTGAAAGGTACTTGAGTTGGATGCAGTGCGTGAAATCTCGTGGTGTTTAGCTTTACGACAATGCACATGTGATTACTTAGATTGCAAAGAACGTTGTGAAGGACTATGACCAAGTAGTTTGACCATTCACACAGCAGACCAGATTGGGGGCCCAGCGACGCCCACCACTTATCAAAATGAAGAAAAACCTTCGGGGAAGAAAAGTTTCAGAAGAGAGTGAGGTAAAAGATGCAGTTTTTGACCATTTTGAGAAAAAAATTGCAGTTTTTTTTAGGTCAAGGAATATTAATATACAGACGTGAAAAGAGGCCTGGATCAGTGCCATTCTGAAACAGCATTAGTTATTAACGGTTTCACCACGTCAACCGGCCGCAGTTGCAAAATGAACATCAACTGTATCTCTCACATAGACATTAATTAAAGAAGTCGGAATAAAATATTCGTTTCTGCAAAATGCACTTCAATTTCATTTGTCAAATAACACTTTAGGGAAGCTTTTGTTGCCATTACAATATTTAAAACTTATTATTCAGCAGGCCTCGTACATTACCGCAATCACAAGTACAGAAAGTTTATAATTTTTAAACTTTCTGGAGAAATTTTAGATCTTCTGGTTTATCATATTTTCTATGCCTTCGAGAAATGTGCTATTGTTGATAAAATTGTTGTTATATCAAAGACAGTAGTACTAATTTTCGAAGGTTGAAAAGGAAAGTAGTGGTGCTAAAAATAGCACGTACTTTCTCGCCTTTAGTAATGGTTATGTAATACTATTTATACCTTTTTTTTTTTTTTCGAATTAACACGTCTCAGTAGTCGTTTTTTGTAAAACTCATTACAAATAGTGGAAAATTTGGTGCGAAAAATAAATAGTTTCAAGCAAATATTGCCACAAATTTGACAATTAAAACTCCTTTCATACAGCTAAATCATGTCGTAACAACAATGACGTATACTGTGGGCTACTACCGCCGCAGCGGTAGCCCGAGAAAATTACGAGAACCAGTCTGACAAGATACATTAAAAAATAATTATAGACCACATTCTTTTTCAGTGATATACATTTTTTTAAATTCCATATAATATGTTCTGTTGAGATGTGTATTAAATCGCTTGCTAGTCGGCAGATCAATCCTCTTTAAGAGGCGTCAACGCCGAAGAAAAAGCTGGCACTCAGCGGCATCTACAGCAGCGTGCGTTCGTTGCATGACTCACTCCCCCTCCTATTTATTTATTTTACGTAAAAAACCGTTAAAACTGCGTATGGCGTGCTATAAGGAGAAGTGAATTCTGTGAACATTTTCAAACTTCTGTGATCCCTACACTAAGTCATATACTACTTGAATTTTGAATGGAAATGAAAAATGGGAGAAAAAACGCTCCCGTGTAAAAAAATCTAGTTTCAAGGATAAATAACCAATAAATTTTGGGCTCTTATCCATGATGTCCTTCGTCAAGGAATAATACTTCCTGCCGCGACAACATGGAAACGATAATTTGAATAGCTATATTTCCCACTGAATTCTAGAAGACATGCACAGATAATGAAGCTATATTTATGTCCAGAAGCAAAACAAGAGGCCATCTCAGCATTTGCTCAATGAATCAGGGAAACTGGACAATAAACCTAATCGAGATGGGGGTCATTGACCCAGAAGCTGCGATAAAATATACTGGTAAGAAAGGCCCAACCAGGGGCTCCGGTTTGCCGATTTCCCGATCGGTTTCTCGACATGCTCGGAGGCAGTGGGCAGTAAACGGACAGAGTAAATTAGATGTGCGATTTTGTGCACGACACACACGATTGTTGGTGAGTGTACAAATACATAATAGACTATATTAAGCGTGTTTTAAGTGTTCAAATTGCAACATATTAAGTACGTAATAGTGTCAAGTTAAATATTGTCAGATATTTGGTTATATATATATATATATATATATATATATATATATATATATATATGAAGGCGTAATTTACAGAAATTACGAGTCGCAGCATGGAATGTCATTGTTGGACTCTAATCTGATATACCCAGAAGGTTAGCAATTTTTAATTCGTCTATTTCAATTGCGTTTTAAATAATATCTAAAAGTTTATTTTGTAAACGTATAACAAAAGCTCGAAAGTAAGAAACGAGTACAGAGATATGAAAGAATATACACATTCTGACTTACGTAGCATCACATATATGCCAAATTAAATCCCATATTTCTGAAAAATTCAACATGACGTTATGTGAAGAATATTTTTTAAGAACGCATTTCCTTAAGGGAAAAAATTTTTTTTTTAATTTTCGAAAAGACGTTTCAACAATCATGAGACATGCACCATTCTCTTAGGCGTCCTTTAGAATATCTAAGGTCTAAATTTAATCAATTTTTTAAAGAAAAAATGGTTTAATGAAAATAAAAATTGCCTGTCACAAAATTTCGCAAAAAAAATTCGTTTTTGAAAAATTGTGCATGACATTATTTTTAGATGTTTTTCATGAACACATTTCATTAAGAAAAAAATGCTTATCTTTATAGTTGGAGTTGTAGAACGACGAAGAAAAAATTTTGAATTTTTTCAATTAAAAAAAATCAGGGTTTTTAACAAACATGAGACCTGCGCCATTCTCTTAAACGTCCTTTTCGCTATCCAATAACAAAGTTTAATCAAAAACGTTTTAGCCAATTTTTTGAAAATTTGGTAAATGTACCTGGGACTTCATGTAAAGACCCCCCCTAAATTAAAATTCTGTTTCAATTTCAAGAGACCACGACATCAGTCAAATCGATCGGGGAATATGAATTTTAGAGAAAATCCGCTGAACGGTTCAGCGTTATTTACGGACAGACAATGTGCCATCAACCGGTTTTTCGGCATCAAGGACCCACAAAATACGGATTCTGGCCACAATTCGTGTTAGAGGATTTTTTTTTCTAAAGTTAGCATGTGGATTTATCCACTTTTTCGTTGCCAGGGCCCTGTAATAAGAGTTTTTCTACCGAAAATTCGCCGATTTTTCGCTCAGCATTACATACCTTGCTCTCTACCGCGGTAGCAGTAGCGAAAAAGTAAAAATAATGTTCTTTACAAGCTTCAAAAAAAGATCAATCGAAAAGTAATTGATTTGGGGTGCGCAGATCATAGAGAACATAACTCAGTTTAAAATGCAGAAGTATTATCAGTAGTTATCAGTGGCGTGTGGTGACTTTGTTTTCTAGGAAAGCAATTACATTTCAGATGAAAAATTTTTACTTTCTCGTATATGTACGTATATACGGTGTAATGTACGTAGTACAGAGAAAGTTATGTAATGCTCCGTCCGTCCGTGAACACTACGAACGCGTAAATCATGCTTAGGAATTTTTCCAAGTTGATGATTTGTATACATTATTGCATTTGTGAGTAGAAGTGCTTTAAATGACTTCAAATGAAGTTTTTCAAAAACTCAATGGATTCCTGTGAAAAAGAGCTTCAAATTTCGCATTTACAGTTAAACGCCATTTTCTTGAAAACGGCTCTAAATTTTTCAATGAAAATTGCTATTTAGGACAAGGTTTTACCCTGTTTTAAAATTCTTAAAGTAATTTTTCGGTTCTGCTATTATGAAACCGAAAAGTTCACAAGATTTAAGTACATTGGGCGGCGATAGATGGCAGCTGGCAAGAGGATGGGGCAAGTCAGAAATGTCAGTCCACAGCAAGGAATTTAGAAAACATTACTACGAAAAAGTCTGTGCCATTCTGTAGCAACACTTGTTAATTATTCACATGGCAAAGACAAATGGGTATTTTAAACACTGAACCGATAAGCACATGCGGAGCCCACCTCACGCGCGCAGTGTCACGCCGTACGCAACTGGCCGATTGCTTCGAAAGGCGAGCTCCACTGAATGAGCCTGCGCGCTTCCACATATCGCCAGCATATCGGCTGATCACAGCATTCCCTTTAAGACGCTGGATGCAGTCAGCTCATTGCTTCCAACGAGCTTTACAGTAGAGTCCCTAGATACAGATGTATCTGTATCCAGGGACTCAACTTTACAGGCTAACTCTACCCTACCTATTGGTGACAGTAACAATTACGTGTTCATTTTGAAAAGATAAGATTGGACGCGCCCTATTTCAACTCTTTTGACTTGGATTATGAGTTAATAATTCGAAATTACTAGTGAAGTGATATTAAAATATAAGATATCCTTGGAAATGATCAGAGAAGCAATACTTCCCTTGCTTCCATGGAATAAACGCCCCTGGTCCAAACGCCCCCCAATTCAGGGAATTATTAGACACGAGTTTCAGCACTCCCACTAGTTTGCAGTAAGAGTTCCAGTAGTTCACTGGTTTTAAAGTTAAAGAAGAAAGTAATATAGGACCAAGCACGAAACTCAGGGCGTGTCGAAAAATTATTTATCACCGGAGACGTGAAAAAATTACTGAAGATATCCTCTTCTGGAAGAGGGTCTGATCACTTCATATTCAAGAAATACGTAAGTGATTTTTATACTACTGCAATACATTATATTAAAGAGAGATCCAGTGAAAGGGTTTCCTTGGATATTTTTCCTCATTCACATGGGTAAACATAGGAATGTGCAGTAGAAATTTGAAAAATTCTGCCAAACCTTCCAACCAACGATGAAATTCTGTTTCCTATTCCTTAAAATTTGTAAGCCTGTAACAAAAGCTCGAATGTAAGAAACGAAGAAAGAAATATGAAATAATATACAAATTGTAACTTACGTAGCATCCATCTGCTTTAAAAAATTTCGGCGACTTCCTAAAATTACAATTATAAAGGTAAACATGTTTTTCTTAATGAAATGTTTCACGAAAAACAGATCTAAAAATATTGTTATATTCAATTTTTCAAAAACGAGTATTTTTTGCAAAATGTCATAAATATAGGCAATTTTTATTTTAAACCATCTTCTACTCAAAACGGCATAAAATTATTTGATTAAATGTAAACTTTAGACTTAGGCTACTTAAGGGCAGATGGTAGTCACTTTTGATCAAAAAATGTGATTATGTGTTTTGTTTTCTCCAAAAAAATCTCCAATCCTTTCTCTTCAAGAATGTATAAACATTTATAACTCTTGGACCATTTAAATGGTTTAAATATCCATTTACATCTCCTTATGCGCACTCTTTAAAGAAACACTTTCTCTGTTCTAATTCTGTTTTTCTTCATTTGAAGGATAATTTCAGGATACCTTTTTCCTAAGAAAATCTTCATTAGGGTACATTGGCATCTCTAAAAAAGATGTTTTGCTCTATTGTCTTCGTTCAATGAAAATGTATGGTTGTTGTTAAATTTCTGGCTATGCGAGTTGTGTGGTGTGTGCTTTTAGGCGTTTTGTTGCTAAAGCAATTCTTTTCCCTGTCGACATGGGAATAATAAGGGCATTTGACAAACAAAAGTTTTATGGCAATTGTTTTACAGAGAGAGTGAAAATAAGTTTTTCCACGGGGAACAAATGTAACTCGTGCAATATCCACGCCATCGAGCGCGGGAAAAATGTTATTTCATCACGCAGAAGAAAGTGACTTTTTATCTTGTAAATAGTGGTTACATGATTGTTAATATTAGTGTAGTGTCTCAGTTCTTACAATATTTTAAGTGTAAATGTCTATGTACCAGAAATGTGTTGACGTTATATGTGGTGAGTGATATGTATAGCCAAAACTTTAAAACGGTTTTTCCCCAAAGTATTTTTTTTCACAATGAAGTGCATTTTTCTCAAAAAGTAAGTATCCTACACGTATGAAACTTTGTAGACTAATTAAATGTCATCATTTCTTTCTTGTGAACTATAAATGAAAGTGGCATGTTCAAGGTAAATCCCGAGTTTAGGGTGGCACGGTTCCTTTGATTCACTGATTCGGTTCATTAGAAGAGAATCGACTCCATGAACTGAATCCTTGTTTATACGTAGTAGTCAAAACTATTTTTAATCTTGCTAATTTTACAAAGGCAAAATTTTGAAAGAATCTTTCGGTGTACTCTCAAAAATATTTTTCATTAACTATGCTTAACGAACTGTAGAAAAATAGTTCATTAAATCATAAATTTTATATATAATTACATTAATTATAAATAATTACAGTACACTTTCATTTCTCTCTTCCCATCTATAAATGTAATGATTATATAAATAATCCATGGAACTTTGGTTATTAAATATTTGTCCTAAGAAAAAGCCTACAATTGCTGAAAAAAGACCATTTGTATTTGTATTCGAAAATTGCCAAAGTTAGAAATAATACAAGAAAGTAAGGGAATAATTCAACATCTTTATAGCATTTTGAATTGTGTAATTGTTGTGCATATTATGATATATAGGAACTTTATGTTTTCACTTGACATAAAACCTGTGTTGATGACCAACAGCCATTGTGAACTGCCTGATCGTCATGTCACAGGATATGTGATTGTTCTATTTTTCCAAATATTAAAAACCCTTTCTAGTATTATTTGTAATTGTTAATCTATGTTCATTGAAAACAAAGAATTTTTGTAACAAACTTTAAAATTCTTAAGTAAATTTTTAGTTAATAAGATACAAGTTTCATTTGGTTGTCCCTTACAATTTATTTATTTGTACTTGAATTTTATTCAAATGAAAAAAATTGAAGTTCAAAAGGAAATTTATCGTGATGTTTTGGAGATTTTTGATAAGTCGACTCTAGTCATAATGAACTTAAGTCACTGGTCCCGTTTCACTTACATTAGAATTAAGCATAAGAAGATTCTGTTATAGTGAACCTTGAACCTCGGCTATAGTGAACGCCGGAAATACGTCTTGGAAATTAATTATCTTCTGGCAAAGAATATATTGCCACGAATTCCAACACTAGGCAGCTTGAAAAAAAATATCGTCGGCTAAAGTTTATAATTGAAGAAGTCTACCCTGGGGTGAAGGGATAGGTACCTTATTGATGGCTAGGAGCGGATTTTAATGAAATGTGTCCTTTTTCCTTTTCACTGTAGAACAATGCCGATTATTATAGAAATTAATTTTATGTTATGACAAGAGGAAATTACCCATTTTTATGTGTTTTGTTGTAGTTGTTGCATTTTTCGTCGATTTCGAGTAATGTATTTTTGTTATCTTTTTCACACATTTTTAATGCATTTTTCGCTGATTTCAACAATTTTAATATCATTCCTTATGAGTAAAAACCGTATTTTTATGTAATTACATATTTTTTGTCTTTCTTCTTACCGTTCTCAAATTTTTAAACTGGGCGAATCGGCCCCGTCCTAACACAATATTAAAATTTTTGGTTACATATTTTTAAATATTTGGTACTATATTACTAGACATCGGATGTTTAGGGAAATGCCTATTTTATTCTAGCGAACTTATTTAAAGGCTGATAATATATGTGCACGAATCATGACAAATGATGACATATGACGAAGTTTTATAATGCTTATTTTTACTTATTTTAGCGAAAATGCCTTTTTTGCACAAATACCTTTTTTAGGACTTTTTGGCTTTTTTATTTATTATTTTTATATATAACGTCACGATATCGGAAAATCGGCGATGGTCCAACGTGACCATTCATTACACGTCTTCAATTCACGTCTTGGTATTTTAAATTGCAGGATAATTCCTGAAAGTATACCAACTGATTTTTCTCCATATCCCTATTTCATAAATACCATCCATAATCTGAGAACATGGTCAAAGTGGAAATAAATATAAATTCCAAGAAGGTTTCAGTGTTGCTCGTGTTCGACTTCTAAAATATATACCAGTCACATCGTTCAGATATCCTTCTCCGCATTCAAACTGATTTCGTCTGTCGTCGCAAATTTTAAATTGTGATCTTTGAAAAGTTACTGGTAATATGCAAATATTACTGGTTACTGCAAACTATTAAGAATAAAACGTTGAAGAGTTGTAAATATGTAAAGCTAGTTTTACATTAAAATGTACGAACTTGATTTGTGCATTTCAGTCTACAAAATAATAAAGACAAAAATTACAATTTTTCATTTTATTGTGTAAGTAACTTATAACAGTGCCTTTTTCTCCTTATTCTTGACATTTTCAGTGCCTTTTTAGGCGCCTAAAAGACGATTTTTAGTGCCTTAACATCCGATGTCTATATATTACATATTTTTGTATTTTCATAAAATATTTGTATTATATTAATTTTCTTGAATTTTATTACGTATTTTTCATTAAAAGAAATATTTTTTTAAAAAATCAGCATTTTTTCCTACTTTACTGCGTGCTGTCTCCTTCTGGTACCCAATGTGAAGACGCGTTATATTTTCACAGTCCCGCGCGCCTGCTTCATTTATCTCACGGGCGGAAAGTGCGCGTCAGGGACTGATCTGACTCATCTTTAGGTGTGAAAAGTATCACTCACGCCGCGGTTCATGACATTTGACCTTAATTTTGGAGAAACATAGCCGATCGCCAGCGTTCAACATTCAATGAGAGTGCTTCACTTTGCAGAGATGTTTGCTGGGCGTAGATATCGCTAGTTCGTTTGATGTCTTCCATTGCGTCTAGTCTGGCTGCAAAATAGTCCTGAATAGAAATAGATGAATCTTTTACTACTAATGGGAAGTTGTATGGTGCAAAGTATGCATTAATTTATGCTCTCCAAAAGATTTTTAAGAACTTTGTATTTTTAAATTTTGTTGAGGAATATTTTATAAATGTAATTTCGTATTATGTAAATGTATTTTATAAGTTAATTTTAATATTACATTTTCCTTTTAATATTCTGTTTTAATTACATATTTATGTACATATTTTGACATTTCATACTACATATTTTTCCGGTCTCTGGTTATGAGTATTTAATCTAAGGTTCTTGTGACGTCTTTGAGCACCATTATCTGTTCGGTGGATTTCACGATTACTAAAGACATATTTCCTGGTCCAGTCCAAACCAAAAATTTGCAAGCTGTGTTCACTTGAACGAAAGGAAGAAACCATGATTTTTATTACGTATTTTTCATTAAAAGAAATATTTTTTTAAAAAATCAGCATTTTTTCCTACTTTACTGCGTGCTGTCCCCTCCAGTAACATATTCAATAGTTTGATTTGTTCATCTGATCTGGTTTTGATCAAATTTTTTAAGTCATTTTTCTTCGGAAATGATTGAAGGCGTTGTCAACTACAACTCACCACTGAATCAATATATCATTTTTCTTTGCTTTTAGAACATTTTAAAAACATTTTAAGAGCATTTTATTGCTCTTTTTTATGATTTTTTAGGTAATCAAAATCCGCTCCCTACTCATGAACTTATGCCGCCCAGTTTCACTGCGGAAACAAAGACCGTGCCCTGCGTGGGCTACTTACTGGCGGCAGCGACGCGCTTCACTTTCGGTCTTGATGTTATTTGATATTCCGCGGGATAAAGCGCGTCGAGTTCTATATACAGTGAGTGTCAAAAGTATTGCAACACCTTGAAAATCTCAGAATATGAGTAAATTTTACAAAGAAAAAGTCATATAAAAATGAAGTTTTAGCGGAATTAAATGCATTATACACAGTACAGTTGCTACAATAAAAAAAAAGAAGTAGAGACAATTGAGAAACCAGAAATATAAGCAAATATCCCATAGAAAAAGGAAGCCAAAAGTAAACGGCTTTCCCTGAAGTCACCGCGGCCGCAGCCGTCTGTGGATTGACCTTCACCTTGTCACTTGGGACTCACCTCTTAACCCTTAGCTGTAACAGTTTTCGCATCAGTTTCCTTTCCGATGTTCATCAGTCGGTGATTCAAAAGTGTACGATACTGAGATATTTGTTCATCAAATGTCGGTATGGGGTGCAAAGAAAAGGAAACAAATGAAGAAGAGAGGAAAATAATAATTCGCTTGCGTAATGAATGCAGATCTTCCGAGAGAAATCGGAAATATTGTGCAACACTACAGTGCTTAATGTAACTGGTACGTAAATACTGTGTTCTGAAAACAGTGTCGAACAAACGCAGGAGTGGACAGCCACAGTTGCTGAATGGACGTGATACAAGAACTTTTTCGTGACATTAGTATATCTAAAACTTAATGCTCCAAACCTTACTTCTAGAATAGACATTTCTCCAAGTACAGCTCGCATAATACTAAGAAACAGTGAGTATCATGGACGTGTTGTGCGTAGGAAATTCTGAATCAATGACATTAACAGAAAAAAAAACACACTTAGAATTTACTAAACAATATTGAAACAGTTCCCAAGAAATGTGGAACCAATTTATCTTTACTAATGAAAGTAAATTTAATATTTTTGGCGCAGATGGGAGATGTATCGCGCACAGGAAGAGAAACTCCAGCCCCCAGTGAAATACACAGGTGGTTCTGTACTAGGTGGGGGGTGTACGAGTGCTTTTGGTGTGGGGAATCTTCACTTTATAAATGGTACAAACTACCGTACATCGATACTGAGCAAAGTAAACTACATAAAAGTGCTGAAAAATGGACCGCAAAGACGATTTCATTTTTCAGAAGGACAATGATCCAAAGCACACAGCTTGAAACGCATGAATGTGGATCCTTTCCAATACACCACGATTTCTGGAAACGCCACCGCAATCTCCAGGCATTAATCCTATTGAATATTTATGGGACATTTTGGAGAAAAAATTAGGAACAGACCGATTTTATGTAAAACTTTATTATATGTATGTTAGTGTAACTTATGTAAGTGCGCACTCTAAGAGGAATGGGACAACAGGGAGCTTTAGCGCCAGGCTTAAGGAGACATCCTTAAACTATCGATCACGTAACTAACGACTTTATATGGTCATAATGAACAACGTCCAGAAGAGTTAGCAATTGCGACATTGCTTTATGCATTATAACAAAAGAAACATTTCAAGCGTTGAACAAAGAATTTGCATAATACATCAGAGAGTCTAGGCTAGCGGTGAGACTTTTAAACCACAATACGAGACAAGAGTTTAATAAATGTACATTGTGTTCGGAGTTTTAGATTTTGTGGCCCTGCGATGAGAATGCACTCTGGAATTTTGAATCGACTGTTCTTGAGAACGTAGGAAATATTTTCAAACAGCGTTCATTATGCGAGTAAGACCAAATATTATAGAGGTCTCTATAGTATTTGGTAAGACATAACCTATCCCGAAGATATGGTTTCAACTTCTTTTTCGCGAATTTCTTTCTTATCACTTCTCCAACATTTCCTGTTAATTCTTGCCAGTGTGTGGAGTTAGTAAGGAATAACTGTAACTGCCTCACATACGAGAATCGGTTGGTCAGAGATGGAAAAAATCCCCGTTTCCTGTTTTTAGGCAGCCATTTGGCCGCTTGTCAGATGATCGTAGAGACTCCTATAGGCGTGCACTATTTATGAAGATATAAGGTCGTACCTTAGGCCAGAGGTAAGACAAGCTTCAAGGTCCGTCGCGTGACTGTTAGTGGGTAACGTCGCTACCTCACGCGTGGTGCTAAAACACCCTAATATCTTGCCACCACGGCAAAGCTTGTAGAATTAATGCCAAGACGAATAGAAGCCATTATAAATTCCAAAGGACATCTCACCAAATAATAATTTGTTTACAGTTACAATTTTATTTAATTTTTAACCACCGATCATGTGGCTGTTCTAATACTTTTGGCTGCCTTTTTTGCGTATAATGTTTGTAAACTTTTTTTTATTGTCCAATAAGTTATGTTATGTTTTTGTTCATTAATAACAATAGAAAATATACACTGTTTTCAATGCGATCTTCAATTTTTCATTAGTGTTCTATTCTGAAATTTCCTTCATGTTCGAATTCTTTTGACAATCACTGCAGGCGACCGGACGCACGCGACTGCCACAGCCTTATATCCGTCGTGCCGCGCGGAAAATCGATCACCGATCAGTTTCATTAGCCGCTTGCGATATCCCGCCACCGAAAGCATCTCGTATGTTATTGGTAGAGCCCGGAAGTTTGGCTAAATGCCTTTTTTATAATTGTTACGATTTTATGACTTAACAATAGGAATCACTTCATTATACTTCTGGAGTTGTTTTAGCAGATTTTCTTCTTCTTTTTTGCCTATTTTTGGCATTTTGCCTTTTTGTGCCTTTTTCTTATTTGTGGCCTTTTTCGTTATTATTTTACCTTTCCTCCCCTCCTGATCCCAATCTCTATTAAGTTGGAACTTTCTGCTATCCTGGACAATATGAAGTTGTGTATTGTCTTTCTGTGGAGGCGGAGGCTCCTGTATCAGGTTGTGTTAAAAGTCTAAAAGGGAAAGAAAGATGAGAGCAGTAAAGATTGTTGATATCATTGATGCTTATGGACTTGTTCGCTCTCGAAAAATCTCATCATATGTTTGTATATGGCTTCGGATCCCTTTTGAGGACCTAAACATGATTGTACCCTTCTCAGTTCCTTGTACTCTTCCCTTCTGGCGATTACACAAGTGCGAAGAACGAAATCAAAAATTCCGTTTTCACTGCTAAAATTACAAGATTCAAAAGGGGATCCACCATAGTATTTCATAGACAGGGCAGCGAGTAAAATAAATTCGTTTTCTTCAACTGGATGGTAAAGTGCGATCAAGATTACAAAGAAAACGTTTCCTTCCACGTGAGTGCTAATGTAAATTTTAGTTAGATAAAAACGTGAAACTTTATTTTCACACTAATTACTTTTAAATCTTGATTTTTTTTAATGTGTCCTGCGTATTGCCTACTACTTCTGTCAGAATAAATGCCCTTTTTGCATGCCTATTTGAATAAAAATAAATGCCCTTTTGTCTGCCTATTTTAGGTAAAATAAATGCCTGAACTTCCGGGCTCTAGTTATTAGGCAATTAAAAGGTCTTCAGAGAGTTGGACAGTGTTCAACAAATGCAAGAGGCTTTAAAGGGTGTCGAGACTACATTACACTACTTAGACACAGAAGACAATGCAGACTCAAGCATGGAGAGACAACAAACTCTGGAGAAAGACAAAGAAATTACTGATGAAAAAAAATACAGTATGAAGCAAACAATTGAAAATAATTGATCTTTTAAGAAATAAATATATTGGAATTTTCAGTTCATGCTGTTAATGTACTGTAGAGTAATAAAATCAATCGTTATGGAGAAATTCTATTTAATTTTGACATCATCGCATATAGTGAACCTTGGATATAGTGAACCAAAAATGTTAGTCCCCCGAAGTTCACTATAACTGGAGTCGACTGTATATTTAATTACGGTTGATCCACATTTTAAAAAAGGAACTGGAAAAAAATTTAATTCTTTCAAACTGTACTTTTTAAAATTTTCCTTGGTACCATTAAAAGGAATATTTGAAAGTGAAACTCAGCATTTGAATCTTAACTGTGAGTCACAAGAAGAAAAGCTAGATTTCCATTATTAATAACTGTACAGGGGATAGAAGTACTAAAACTCTAAAATGTCTCACCTTAGATACTTCCTCAGAATGACCTTTCATAACAGCAACAACTTTATAATTTGAATGAACATCCCATACCATTGCTGTGCCATCTCCACTTGCTGTAGCTAACCGTTGACCTTTGTAATCAAATGCTATATCCAGAATCTGAAGAACAGTAAAGTCGTAATAAGTCTTACTAAATAACCTATATTTTATTTTATTCATTTAAAATTGAAGGGCTCAGTAGAACAAGGAGCTATCCCACATTAATCTAATACTGAGATAGTGAGGGTTTTACAAGACCTTTCATAGTATAACTCAGTACATTTAAAAACTTTTAAACATTACACTTGCATATAAGTACATGCTGGATTTAAATAACACTAAAAGAATAATATTTGAAGTTATATTTAATGGTAATAATTCAATTTCACAAAAAAATATGAGATAACCCTTTGTTCTATTGAGCCTTTCAATTTAGGAAGAAACATCTAATACCATCAACTCCTCTAAAATTCCTTCATGCTACTTAAATTTATTTTTCATCGAGAATCAGTGGAGAAACAACAATCTTATCTTACACATATAACCATTCAAGAAATAATCTTTGTACACTATATGAACAAGAGATCTTCAAAAATTACCACAAGTGGACATACAATGTTTGTGCTCTACGCTATCAATGTGTATTTAGAAGGGAAAGAAAATTCATCACAAACAAAAGGTATATACCAAGTAGTCCAATATAACTTCAGGGTAGTCGGATTTTCTGTTTGCAAATAAAATGAAAGAGTTAACTTTTTATTTCAGGATTTTCAAGAAATAATCAGCAAAAATACTTTTTACAAGATTTTACCACATTTTTAGTATTTAAACCCATTAAAATGCAATGATTTGAAGAGTAAACCACATCGGACAAAGGTTCTGTGTTTTCTTCTAGATTCTGAAACAGGAGATTTATCAGCTTGTCAACAACCAACTACAACTAGAGATTTGGGGGGCTCAAATGCAGCACATGATAACGAGGCTCCTTTTTATTGTTTCTCCTAATTTAACCACTTTTCTACTAACAGTTCATCATTTTCTTAGTAATTAAAGTGGGCTTAGACACACTAATTGGATGAAAAAATCATTAAATTAATGTCTTGTTGATATTTGCTATTATGTTATTTTTTTATTCCTGACTATTCCTGCTCAGTGACAATGTAAATGTTGTTAGCATAGTTAAATTATTCAATTTTTAAAATAAAATATTCAATACAGAATTGTTATTTTTTTCTTCTCACTTGAGGAGCTCTTAAGCTTGGGACACCAGAGGTAGTTCTGCAGAGCAGTTCTACAGATCTGCAGGACTAATAGACTGTTTATCATATGAAGACAAAAGTCTCAAAAATATTAAGCACTAAAGGGACAATATGTTTTTCTTGGAGTTAAAAATGTAATTAAATATTTTCAAGGATACTTGAACAGACACCATGTACACGAACACTTGACAGAAACCATGTCATCAAGTTATACTTCAAGATGTTAGTTATGTGATATTTTTAACAAACATATATTTATTTATTTATTTTACGTCAAAAACAGTTAAAAACTGCGTATGACGTATATTAGGCTGCTCATTTCCTACACACTAGAAAAGTTTTCAATTTAAGTAAAAAGATATTGTACTAAAATTTCACAAATAATATCAAAATAATGACTTATAAGTGAGATCAAATAAGAAAAAGTGTTTATAGCAAGTGTGCTAATTGTTAAAAAATTAAATTGAGGCATCTACTACAAAACAACACTAGTAAAATTACATGCAAGTGAATTCCATACTTCCATTACTTTTACTTCATCAGTGTCTATTACACAAGTTATACAACTCTCATGTTGAGAATTCGACTGCTTCTACAAAGTTTCAGTCTTCAAAACACCTTTAAAATGTACAATGTTGATTGAAGTTGACAGTACATAGATATCAATACAGAATGTTGAGGCCTACCTCATCTTGATGGCCTGTAATTGAAGTTAGACAAGACATAGTGCGTGGATCCCATATTTTTGCTGTTTTATCCATTGAACTACTTGCAATAAGACTGCAGTCAAAATTATAGAGACAATTACTTATCTCTTCTGAATGTCCAACAAGTAACCCTTCCCTCCTGGAATAATTGTTTTAGAATAATAATTTAGCTTCAGATATATTTGTATGAATTTTATGAATGAAATTTAAAGATTCCAAAAACTTAACTGACTTAGCTGTTCTTGTGTCCCAAATGCCAATAGTCCCATCGAAAGATCCAGTCAGAATTTGCTGACCACTATTACTGAAGTGTAAAGAAACCACTTCTCTAGTGTGTCCCTCCAAAACAGCAACATCTTGTCCTAATCATTATAAAAGGTTAATATTCATACATATTTTCTGAGTATTTGACATTTAGAGTGAATGTACCTGCCTGTAACCATATAATAAAGACGAGCTGTATTGTCCATTGAAGCAGTGGCAACTAGGTGGCTTTGGGGATTAAACTGTACTGATACCACTTCTGCAGAATGTCCCCACAATGTATGATAACATTCCCCAGTTTCAGATGACCAGAGACGTGCAGTTTTATCAAAGGAACCAGTTAAAATTTTATCACTGATAAAATAAAAATCATATTGATTGATTTACCTGACATAGGTCTACTTTTACACACAAGAAAAATCTGTATCTTACCAAAATGGTTGATTGAATGATACTGCATAAACAACATTCCTATGACCTTCTAAAGTATGAACTTCTTGACCAGAGTCAATATCCCATAATTTGCATGTTCTGTCATAGCTTCCAGTTATACATCTAAAATAACTCAAACCTATCACAAACTATTTATTTTTAATTTCACTTACAATTATAAATCAAAAGGTCAAAATCAAATACCTTTGTCCCTGTTTGTCAATTGCCACATTTGTCAAAGGAAGCAGATGAGCTTTGAGGGTTTTGTATTTATAAAACAAATGTTTATTGGAATCATATAATTTTGCTTGCAGCTTTGAAAGGCTTTCAACAAGTTGATTGACAACATTTTTAGTTACTAGTGGTTCCTCGTTTGCTATAGCCTCAGCAAGTTCTGCAATATCAGTCCTTCATGTGGAGACAAAACAATAACTAAAGATTCCCACTAGGCTTGTCACAAAACTTTTTGGGATGTGTACAATGAAGGCTTAAAATTATTTAGGACTCACCTAGGAGTCAAACTCAAGAGGTCTATATGTTTTGTTTTAACTTGCCCTCTTTGAGAATACTCCAAAGCAATACCTGAAAATTTCCTTACATCAAGATCATTAACAAACAAAGAAGTTACTGAAATGGGTTTAAAGCACCATACCTGGAGGAAAATATCTAAGCAAAAATTTTTGCAAACGCATTGTTACTTTGAAAGTATAGGCAGTCTCAGTATGATGTTTGACACTTTGAGACAGAATTACAGGTTCAAGGCAATTTATTAAATATTACATTTGTATTTCCCATCTGTAGCGACTAACGGAATCGATTTTCGCGATTCACAAAATGATACAGTCAATGCATGCTGCCAGTAGAATAAACTATAAAATCAGTGGCAATCAGTGGTCCCGAAGAGATACTTCCAGCTTGTTTACGAATCAGAGCAGTTGCGTAGCAACCACTTCTCATTTGTATGATCATCACCGGCCATCGCTATTGGAAACGTTTAGCTAGTAGTGTTGGGCTCCGGTGGCGCCCCAACTGTTGATTGAACCGTTTGTTCGATTGCTTTTCCTAACGATTCGTTGAATCGTTGAAATCGTTCATATCGTTCACAATTGTGAGGGTATCTGTGCTGTGATTGTTGGATCACAGTTATTGAGGCGGCTCTTTCAAAATCAGAAGAAAATGGATATTCATGAATAATGTAATTACTATTTCATAAACCATAAAATGTTTAGTACATCTTGAAAGAAACGAACGTTATGAATCGTTTTAATAATCAATGATATCATCTTTTATATCAATCTGCCCAATTAATCCGAAGATCTCTTCCAAATGAATGTAGTAATACAAATGCATGGAAGAAGTATAATTACTCAAGGAATATTTATGAAGTAAGTAGTTTCTTTTACACGACTCCAGTTATTTGTAGTTTATTAGTTTTCAATGTACATTAAATAATAGAACCATTGTTTGTAAATGAATTCTTTAATATACAACACTAGGAAGTTGCACGTTGCTTCGAGAACCCTGAGGTTCCTCTCACGGTTCGTAGTCACGAAGTCGATTCACTACTCACTAGCGCCACCATGGAGCAGACGTACCATCGAAGAACTACATGGACGACGGACCGAATCACACCGGTCCAACGAGTGCAACTGTACCAATCGCAATTGAAAAGCGGGAAAATGCGGTGGCAATGTGGCGGAGGCACAATGGAGCTCTTTCAGGAACATGGCAGCAATTTCAAAATTAGTCATATTCACAGGAACGAAATAAATCCGAGTGTATTGTATGACAACACGTACTTACAATATTCAGGATTAAATTAAAATAATACAAGTTATTGTGTTTATTGACAATTAAACCTGTATAGCTATCAGTATAACAAACAGAGAAATCAATAAAATGACTGGGCTTTATAGTACAATGGCTATGTAAGTTTGTAATGAGATATTGCTAATCATGTAGGCCTACCTTTAATATTTCAGATATAACTATAAAATGTCTGCCTTGTCATCTCAAACCCACCTTTATCTGAAAAATTTAGGTTTTAAGCACACATGATCAATAATGTACCTCCCAATTTTGAATATATATGTCTCAATGACACTCAATATCATTCATTGCATAAATAATATTCAGGCTACATAATTCAGTCCTCTCCATTAGCACAATAAGTTGTTTTCTTCCTAAAATATATTCTATAGGTGAAGTGTATAGTACTATCTGCACAAAATGTTAAAAGAAAAAATTGGAGGCTTTTAAGAAAATGTCTTTCCCAGCATTTCAAAAAATACGGAATTTTGAGCTTGTTTTCACAGCAAAACCTGTTTTTGAGAACCTTCTTTGACATCACGTGAAGTACTTGTACTCACAAATACAATAATGTCTACAAATAGATGTAATAATGTAAATATTAACGATGTGAGAGATATTAAAAAAATACAATAAATCATAAATAAAAAATACATTTGTTTAAATTTTTTGAAAAACAAAGAATACAAAAAATGGTGTTTATTATCTTATGCAGCTTGACTTTAACTGTACAAACAGTTTGAAGAAAAAATGTGGGCCATTTTTGAGAAAATCTAATTTCTAATTATTTTGATATTCTATATTTCACTGAAAATTACACAAATAATATTAATATTTTTAAAATTTCTATAAGATTTGTTAAGAATAATTGGTGGAAAAAACAATTGTATCTGAAGAAAAATAATATCTTCAATATTGTATTTGGAAGGACCAAATAAAGTTTCAAACTTTTCCAATTTTGAGGATGTAGGTGTATCCATGAAAATCAAATCAGTGTCATCTTTATACATGTTTCTCATTTACCCTAAAAATTTAAAATAAAATGGAGCCATTTTTAATAAAGTTTAGAAAATGCTGGGGGGCTTCATTTAAAAGACCCCAAAATTAAAAGAATTCTTCTAAAAACCCCAGGGCTTTGAGTCACAAAATTAATGAAATTCTTTTTGAAAATAATCCTGTGAAATCACTCAGTTTGTGTAGAACACATATAAAACTGACAAACGTACAGATGACAGACAGACAGGAAACAAAATTTTTTTTGTTGTAAGTATGTGAAAAACATTTTTCCCGTTAAAATCTCAAAATGGATATTCCACAGCACTAAATACAAACTCACTGATTAAAGTATTACTTGACGAAGTCAACCACTTTCCCAATATTGTGCTCTAGAAATACTGTATGAACAACGAACAATTAGATAACACACATTTCAGGTGTCTTTAGCATGCAGCTCATGTCAAAATATTAAAAAGTACGTGCTGGGACATGCATTTTTAGTAAAGAGGCTATCAATTTTGTACCCTACATCAATCACTCTCATCTCATAAAGAGAAAGACTTTCATATTTGCATTCAGTTAAACTACAAAAAAAACAAATATCTAATGAACATATTGCACCCCCACTGGGAATTAAAAAATTTTTTATAAAATGTCTGAAAGTTATTCCAATAAAACTTTAAAACTTAGACAGTATAAAATTTTACTTTGCAGTGACTTCAATATAAATTACCTCACACAATTTAGTAATGCACATCTATTCAAAACCTACTAAGTTCATACTATCTATAAACAACCATAAATACACCAACCCGAGTATCCAAAAATAGTAGAACAGTTGTAGATCAATTGATACTAGACAGGGATGACCTGACGAGGGGATAGCTGTGAACTTCCCCAAGGCCCTGATTTAATGGGTTCTTGATTTTTTTTTTTTCATTAAAGAAAATAAAAATTTATTAATCTCTAACTAAATTAAATGATATGAGTTATTTCTGATGTATGTAAATGAATTATGTTCATGAGAAAGGAATTTTTATTTTGAAATGAGGCTCTCATAGATCAATTGCCCCATGGCTGTGGTGTTCCTAGAAACCTGATAATTGATTCAAATAACTATAGTATTTCTTTTTTAAAATTACCATAGATTTCAGTGACCACAATGCCCAGTTTCCCAACACTTGAAACAGAATGAAAAATTACAGAACAGACAACACCAAGAAACCCATAACTAAGAAACATAATGAAAGTCCAATACTTGCTCAGATTACAAAATGAGAATACAAGGCAACCAATACAAACTATAAGTTTAACTCATTCATAAAAATATACTTAATACACTATCAATGCCCCTTTATTTGCAAAAACATCCAAAATTATAAAACCAAATAATGGATAACAGAAGGCATCAAAGTGTCATGTGAAAGAAAATGTAACATGTATAAAATATTGCACATAACAAATGTAACTTATTACAACCATTATCTACAAAAAAAAGATCATTAAAACCCCTAAAAAGTAATCAAACAAGCCAAAATTATGATACATGAAAAGTAAATTGCAAATGCACCTAACAAAATAAAAGCTCTGTGGGCCCTTATAAAAATGACTACAGCTAGCCCCAAACCCTAATAATAATAGAAACTAGAGGTGCTTCAACCGCACGTACATTCTCGCAATATTCTTAATGGCTATATTATAGTATTAAATATGATAATTTGTATCATACACTTCAACTATCATTTGAAAAATTCTTAAATAATTGAAACGTGAAAAAATATACCTTTTTTATTCAAATGTCAAAACGAAAACAATTGTTTGCTATTGATTTCCCAGTGTATTCACGTTCTAATATATGTACCAACGATGCACGAAGCGTATTTTGCGTAAATAAAATTGTTTATATAAACGCGAACAAACGGCAGTCTTCATAATCTCCTTCTGTTATCAGTGCGGCGTTTCAACAATGGTTCAACAAGCAACAATTACCTCTAATTCATATGGGATACACATTTTGCCAATTAGCATTTTGATACCCTAGCAAGAAACCTAAATGGATAAAAAAAATAATAATTAAATATGATATTTTTATATTTTCAGAAATTACTGGATTTGAAATGCATTACTCTTCATCCCCACTTATTAAGCAAAGTAAAAATTATCTATTCCTTTTCATTTAACTCAAGTAAGGACGATTTTAAATAGATTTTAAATAAAATAAAAAAAATTAATTTGTAAATGTATAAGAAAGCTCAAATGTAAGAAATGATTAAAAATATAAATAATATAAAATTCAACATGAAACATCAACTGGTTGGAATTATGTTCAACAAGCGCATAAATTAGCGGACTTTTTTGTCAAAATTACAAAAATTCTCACATTTTCAAAATTCAACATGACCTTATTTGAAGATAAATTTTTGATAAAAGCTTTTCATTAGAATAAATGCTTTCATCAAAATAAACATCTTTACAATTGTAGTTGTGGGAATTGCCGAATTTTTTTTAATTTTCGAAAAAAACAGGCATTTCAACGAGCGAGACCGCACCATTCCCTCAAAATTCTGTGTCTTTTTCAAGAAAAAAGGTTTAAAAGAAAAAAAAAATTTTCCCATATTTCACAAAATTACGCGAAAAATACTAAAATTTTTTCGAAAGATTGTAGGGACTTTATTTCAAAATCTATCTTTAAGGGACAGATTACATTAAGGGAAAAACCTCCATCTTCATAATTGTAGTTGTAGGAAGACACCAAAAAAGTTTTGAATTTTAAAATTTTCGAAAATTAGGGTTTTAATCAACATGGGACATGCACATCTTCAACGTTCTTAAACTTTTGAAAATGTCCAAGGGCCTTCATGTAAAGCACCTCCCAAAATTAAAATATGTTTCAAATTCAAGGGTCCAGTTTTCAAATTCAAGTCCAGTTTCCCTTGATTTGCTCCTGGACGTAAATGTAGCTTCACTATGCGCACGGTTTGTTGAGCATTCCTTTTGCTAGTAGTGGTAGGAGAGCTTAGGGTGAGTTTCTATTTGTTAGCAATAGAAAAAAATCAAATCCGTTCGTTTACCGTTACAAATAAGTTTTCTATAATTCGGTAACAAAAATATCAAGATTTTGAGATGTTAATCTCTGCTTTTAAACTCAAAAAGCGTGAGCAGATGATTTCTCCCCATACGTCATATACAGTTTTTAACTAACTAACTAACTAACTAACTAAATAAATAAATAAATAAATAAAGGGACCGCGGCATCAGCCACATCGATTCGGGAACATCAATTTTTGAGAAAGTTTACTAAACGGTTTATCGCATAGCGTTGTTGACAGACAGACGTTTTGCCGTCAATCGATTTTCGGAATCAAAGAAACCAAAAACACATGGATTCTGGCTACACCAGTTTACGATTTTCTGAATTTAATAAGAGGGTTATCCACTTTTTTCGTTAACAGGTCCCTGTAATGAGAGTTTTTCTGCCGAAAATTCACGGTTTTTTCGCGCAGCGAAAGCTAACTGCATAAGTGGTAGCGAGAAAGTAAAAATATGCAGCTCTACTACAAAAACAAAACTTTACAAGCCTCACAAGGAAATAGATGACATATTCAAGGGCCAATTTTAACAATTCGTGAAAAATTAATCCCAATTCTTTTAAACAATAAAACGCAAACCTAACACTAATGTACTAAACAAACCCATCAATTCTATATTTTTAAATGAAACCCTCTGAAATTTTAAAAATCAGAGCACAAATGGAGAATAAATCCCCAGTAAGCCTGGACAACATTCGAGATTTTCTTATCAAACACGGTGTTTTGTATATAGTGCAACCACACTTTCATATTTGCAATTACTCTCAAAAAACAGGCTTTTTCCCCAGATGTATTCGAAATGGCAAATTTAAACCATTGTTTAAAAGGGCAATAGTTGTGATCCAATGAACTATAGACATATCTCCCTGTTATCAGGAATTTCAAAAATTCTGGAAAGGCTTTGCAATGATAGACTCAGTTTCTCAATGCAAAAGTCTTCACAATTGCACAACATAGCTTCAGGAGTAACAGATCCACAAGACACAGCCATATTCTCCTTTTTAAATGGCATACTTGTTGCATTAAATTAGAAGGAAATTCCTATTTACTCTGACCTGGAAATACTAGAGTTCGAGTCCCGATTGTAACAGGATTTTCCTCACTAGCTAGGTGGAATTTCGTGGCTGGCCGGCGGAGAATGGCAGTCTGCTGTGATCGGTAGTGTTCCGTGGCTTCCCCGATCAACACCAGGTGTATGCATCCCTAACAAAGGGGGCCACGGATCGCGCGCGATTTTTTCTTCCCCTTTCCTTGCCCTATCCTTCCCCATTACTCTCTCTCTCTCCCCACACACACACACCCCTTATATGCAACACTTGTGTACATAATCTACTAATAATACATACCGAGAGACTGGTCGAGTTTTACAGCTTTCCCGTTGGTCGGTGCCACGCTGGTGGGAATCCTGGTGGGGGAAATCCCGCTAGCCGACGATAGGTAGGTTGAAAAAATCCCAGCAAGCCGACATAGATTGGTACCGGATCACACCATCCAGCGAGCCGGACACAATCAAGATCACTGCCACATCCCGCGATGAAACTATGGACTGCACTTACGGAACTAATGACCTTAGCCGTTGTCGCGCCCGGATTCGTTGATCACTCATTATTCTATAAGATGGTATACGCGTGGAGCTAAGAAAGGCGCAGTCTTTCTTGTACTAGTTTCCTTATCTCTGTAGTGTAGCCTCTCTTTTCGGTTTTGTCTCACCTCTTTTCACCTGCAATCAAGTACTCCTCTTAAATGATATTTTCATTTTTTCTCAATTTCCCGGATCCCCTATAATTGAAACTAATCGTGGAACAGAATGGCACAGACTTTCTCGTAACACGTTTTCAAATTTTCCCTTGGTGTGAACTGCCCCATCTCTTGGTTGGACTGGTTTTGCCTGGCCTTTCTTGGACTGGTCTTCCTCTGCCGAGCCCAAAGTACATTATTTCGAAATTGTCGCAATTTTCCGTTTCCTAATACTAGAACCAAACTATTATTTTAAGAATTTTAAAAGAAAAGTAAAACCCTCGTCATAAATGGCAAGATTCATTACAAATTTGAAGCCGTTTCTAAGAAATTGGCTTTCAGCGCCCTGTAAACGAAAATTGGTTCTTTTCCACAGGAATCTAATAGGGTTTTTTCGAAAAACTTCATTTGAAGTCATTAGAAGCACTTACTCACAAATGCAATAATGTATACAAATCGCTGGATATGTGCATATTAACGACGTGGAGATATTTTTTAAAAAATACGTTTTTCGGTCTGCATGTAAAGTAGCCCCAAATTTTAAGAATGTTTTTCAAATTTTCAAGCTTCAACTAGAGACAGGTGGGCAAAGGTTTCTTCAATTTGGAACAAATCCTACGCAATGTTTAGGCGCTAGTAGGTGTTCACGGACCGACGGTCAAAACTGACGGACAGACGGATGTTTTGCTTTCAATTGGTATTTCAGCATCAATGACCCACAAAACTGGCTCTGGCAACCACGTGTTGAGGTTTTATTTTAATTTGCAACTGGTTTTATTGGATTTCTCGTTATCAGGACCCGCAATGACTTTTTCTGCAAAAATTCTCCGTTTTTTGCGCAGCGTTACATCTCCTCAACACTACTATATTATCCGTATATACACGTATGAGGAGTTAAAAAAAATTGAATTGAAATTGACTAAGAATATTTTAGGCCAAACATGGTCATATATTAAATTTTCATTGAAACATTGTGGGAGAAAAAATAACGTTTGAGAATTCAGGAAGGCGCAATTTGAACTCTTTTTCATTTAAAACTGTCGAGTTTTCGACAAACTTCATAAGAAATTATTTGAAGCAATTGTACGCATATGTGCATAATGTATTTACAAAATTCCCGCAATTCCGTAAACCAATTTTTTCGGTCACAAGGTGAAACAAAACATAAATTCTGACTTATTGTTTTAGAGAGTAATTTACTATAAACTGGAAAAATTTATATCCACTTTGCGGTAAGATACCGCATGGGGTTTGGGTGTAAAATTTTTCCGACAAAATTGCTGTTTTTTCATGCCACAGCATTAACATATCCTCGCTTCACTGCATAATATCGCAGTCGGTCCTGAAAGTAAATTGAGGAGAATAGGTAACATCCACTTCATGATTGAAATATGCATGAAAATATTAATTTGCACTAGCAGGTATTTTCGATGTAGACGAATCAGCCACGATTGTGACTCTTGATAGCCCTAGCTGATCGATTTTCAACTGTTATGGTCATTGCCTATTGTGTGTGAATATTTTATTCAGGAGCTGGCAGAGTGCCTTCAGACTGGATGGTAGATCGGCCCCGAGCTATACGCCGTCTGGGGTCTCCTTCTCCAGTACCTCTGCCAACGGGTGCCCCAGCCCTTAAACTTCTAGTAAGTCGGACATGTGGGTAGTGTTGTAAGTAGAGATTTGGGGACGGTTAGGACACGGAAGAAAGATCGCGCGTGGTCCATGGCCTTTTTTTAAAAGTACTACACTGGCATACGAGTTGTATTAAAAAGAAACCACAGAAAATGACAAAGCAGCAGACCGTTAGAAAATTTTGATGAAGAGTAATTTTTTGCGTAAACTCGATAGTTTTTGTTTAGATACGAACAAAATACAAGAGAAAATTTTCCTTTTTATTGTTTTTCTTATTAATCAATTTCCAAAGGAAATATTATTTGGAAAACTTCAGATTCGTATTCAACGCACCAAAAAACATATAGAAGCGAAAAAAGAAATCTACATAACATGATTTAGAACAGTATTTCCTGAGCACGTAATGAAGGCCTGGTTCGGCAGTAGCACAGCTGTGGCACGGGAAGATAGTATAAACTTAGCGTAGAGGTTATCGGCCTGCCCTGAGAAGGCGTAGGTTGCATTGCATTCGCTCGCTTCGATTCGCCTCGCCCCTCGCAATGGAGCGCTCTGACTGAACCATCGCTTGACTTTCACGTTATCTGTGGGTAGTACAGAAAAAGGTATTGTTAAGTTTTCAAAATGTATATAGTATCCTTTGTTTTGATTTGAGTGTTTGATAAAATTTTAGGTCCCGGAACCCATCCCAAATTACTTATTAATTAAATTGAAATAATTATGTACTATTTATAGGATAATTTAATAATTATTCCCAAGGTACCGGATCTTTCTTTCGTCTTTCCCCCAAAAATCAAGTCCTATTGAATTTATATATATATATATATATATATATATATATATATATATATATATATATATATATATATATATACACACACACACACACACACACACACACACACACAATAAGTGAGTCTTTTCAAAACTTACTTCTCCCACGGCCCGTCAGTGGGCAACGCTCGGATCAAATTTGTCATGGGATATTTTCAAAATTTACATTCCCCGATCCATCTTTCAAGGCCTTGTGATTTTGAAAAGCGATTTAAAAATCTAGTTCTTCAAAAGACTGGAAGAGTTTGTAAACAAAAAAAAACATTGTTCTTACCGCCTTCATTCCACTACGTCTCAATACTTTTACTTGCCATCCGTGCACTCTGTTGGTGTGACACAAAACTGTCTTTGGACAGGGAAATATTAATTTTGCAATATAATGAAAAGCTCCCGAGTGTACTTGTTGCTTTGTTGCAAAATCCAATGCTTCTGAAAATAAAATCGCCGATTCAGGAGAAAGTCTTTTCGTACACAGAAAAAAGATGTTTTGGAAAATTTCCCAGTTTATCTTTTTGAAGTAGATTCTTAAAGTTCATTATATAGTCTTAGAATCCAAGACTTCCAATTAGAACAGTTTTACAGGGCCAAAAAGTGCCTATTTGAACGTTTAACTTCACCTCGATCTCAGGGTAACATAATTTAGTGTCTCTTGCCCAATTTTACACATAGAGTACTATTATCGTTTTTCGCTGTGCATTACAAATTCTAACAGGTCAATCCCCCGAGGACGACACAATTAGGTCATTGCCAATTATCTCTAAACTTATGAATGAATCATCGAACAAGTGCGATGTAAAAAGATCACTCATAATGACATCTGCTGCCGAAGCAGTAATTCTCAAGTTAGAGTTGATTTCCATCACAATTAATAGTGCACGGAACATCGGCTGCTTCCGTGAAATCCCAACAGCGAAAGAATTCTGGAAATGTTCACCACCACTGTCCCAACTCGGTGGAAAAGGGCGACAACATTCCTCATAACTAGAGCTCGAAGGTTCACATATTTATTTCACCTACAATAAGCTAAGCGAAGGGCATTTTTCACGAAAATAGGCAAGTAAACAGGCGTTTATTGTGACTAAAAGAGGTGCAAAAGTATTAAACAGTGAAAAATCACAAATTTAAAAAAGGTATAATTTTAAAACACTACTAAATAAAATGTTTCAAATTTTTTATTCCAACAAGTAAAAATTATCACCATGAAAACGTCTTCTTCGTTCTAATCTTGATTGAAATGACCCGATATGATTAATAATTTTTTACTCGCGACGCTATCTCGACGAAAATCCTCTTGTGAACTCCCTTTCGAATCTTGGAATCAGTGAAAAAACGTGATTATAGTTTTCGTTCATTGCGCCTGTGTAATCCTCAGCAATGAGATGGGTCACATCGTAATTCATATACACAGAGCTTTGTCCTCAAAAGGGATCGGAGGCCAAAGTCAATAGTAGAACAGATTCCCTTAAAAGAACAAAGTCTGTCGTCATTGATGAAAGACAACAGCAATCTTGACTGGTATCAGCTTCTATTCTCATTTAGATTTTAACACTCCCCGGCTCTGCCACAGCCGAAAAAGACATAACGCGACAGTACCTTCGTTTTGCCCAAACTTGTAGGTATGGTTTGATCGAGATCGAGCCAGAAAAAAGTAAGGGAAATAATAACGAAAAGGAGGGAAAAATGATTATAGTTATTATATAGGCATTAGATTATAGTAATTAACGAAACGAGTGGATAAAGAAGTGTATAAGAGCATAAGTAGTAGGTTCAAGAAAGCGAGCGATGATAGGTGCAAGATTATTTCATTTACGAGTAAAAATTATACCCCTTTGTATACATGTTACATTGAATATTTTTGTTTAAATAAATAAGGTTCACTGAATAAACCAAACATTAAAAAAAACGATGATTCCAGTCAATTTAACTCTATATTTGTAGCAGACGTTTCGATCTAAATTGTAGGTCCTCTTCAGTGTCTTTTTTATACTATTAGCACTCATGTAAATATAATGTAATGCTTGTAACTGATTGGTTGATGTTGACCTTTCAGACACTGAAGAGGACCTTATAATTTAGACCTTATAATTTTCAAAGTTTCAAATTGGTTTTGTAAAAACAAATTAATAGTTAACAGAAGGAAAAACTGTCTCAATGCAATTTTGCGCTTCAAATCCAGTCGTATGCTCCATTGAAAATGAACAATATGCAATTAGCTGATGCTAAGGTAACAAAATTTCTAGGTCTCTCAATTCAATCAAACCTCAAATGGAATGTACATATAACAGAATTAAACACCAAATTAAGCTCATTGTGTTATGCATTCAGAATTCTTTCTAATTCTGTCAGCCTTCATGCAGCTCGTTGCATGTATTTTGAAAATTTACATTCCCGCCTGAGATATGGCATAATTTTCTGGGGAAGCTCATCCTTTAGTTCCCAGACATTTAGATTGCAAAAGAAAATTATCCGAATGTCAAAAACCCCCATCCACGTGACCCTCCCAGCATTTTTTCATTGAGCTTGGAATTTTACCATTCCCTTGCGTATTTATTTATGAGCCCTAGTATTTGTCAAAACTGACTTACTTAACGGGGGGAACTTATTTTCATGTAATACTGATATTTATAGTTACAACACTCGACGTAGAAATCATGTTTCTTCAAGTGTCAGTATCAACAGCGCATACAATACATGTACGTTACTTTACAACTCATTGCCAGGTGAAATGAAACAATTAAAATTGGTACACAAATTTAAGTGAAAAGTAAAATCTTTTCTGCTGCAAAACTGTTTCTATACAATTAGAGACTATACTGATCGTCAAAAAGAAAAATAATGCTTACTTTAACAAAAACAAGATTAAGTATAACGAATTAGTCTACATTTGCATTATATAATTAAAAAAAAAAGACTCAATATGCCTGTAACAAATAATGTACTTCCGGGTCAATGCCCCATCTCGATCGGGTTTTTGCCCAGTTTTCCTGATCCATTGATCAAATGCTGAGATGGCCCCTTGCTTTGCTTCTGGACGTAAATGTAGCTTCACTATGCGCACGTTTTGTTGAACTTTCCTTTTACTTGTAGTGGTAGTAGAGCTTAGGGTGAGTTTCTATTTTGTTAACAATACAGAAAAATCAAATCTGTTTGTTCCTTTACTGTTAAAAATAAGTTTTCTGTAATTTTGCAACGAAAATATCTAGTTTTTGAAATGTTAATCCTTCTCTTTTTTAAATTTATTATTATTATTACTATGATTTTTCATCTTTCAACTATTAATAGTTAAATTGTTGGGAAGGGATTCTGAAACTCAAAGCGTCCCAGATGATTTTCCCCCCATACGTCACATAGGTTTTGACTGTTTTGACTAAATAAATAAATAGGTCGAAACTCTGCTACAAATGTACAGTTAAATTAGCTGAAATCATCGTTGTTTTTGCAATATTTTTCGTTACATTTAAGAATAATTTAAATTTTGAAAATTCAAGAACATCTTTTCGATTTGAGGCACATATTTGATGACGTATTGCTTCTGAAAAGGCCTATTTTAGTGGGCCGTGCATTTGTACACAGGATCACTTTGTGGTTTAGAGGTTAAAGAAATTTTAAGTGGAAGCATTGAACTCATACCGGACGAAACATTAGAAGCTGACAAAGCCATAAAAACATTACTTCCCAGGAAAAGTTAAGACAGTTATGAGAGAGAAATACAAGATGTATGAATATTGGAAAGGAAAAATGAGAGTCACTTCGGATACAGTTGTGCTGGCGTACTTTTAGAACAGGTAAACACAACTGACATTCATTTTTTACATTTGTGGATACTAAGACCAAATGTTTTTATTAAAACATTTACTTTACTCATATTGAATATTTTATGTTGTTCCAATTAGTCAGCTCCTAACGTTTACTTCCCCAATTTAGTTATATTCATTACTTGTTTACATGTAGTTGATGTTGGTACTTAGTTTATGATGTACATTTATGTTCATGTTTCATGGCCGACTGTTAATACCTTCACCAATTCTGTTTGTGTTTTAAATTTCCCAATTTGATTCTTCTCAGAATTCTGATTGGTAGTTAGATTTTTCATTGCAGGGTGGAGTTTTAATTGCACGCGTGCTATTATCATAGGGATAATAAACGATTTTCCTTTAAAATTAATGACACATGTAGTTAACTAAAAAAAAAATGACCCCATGAAGGGTCCCATTTAGGCAATTGATGTCACTGCAATGTCTCTTCCATGGGGTCATAGGGTCGAGACCCGACGGGCGGATTTTCCATACTGCTGATATCTAGGTCGAGTTCAGTCGGGACTGGGGGAAAATTCTAAGGGCCCGGCTGCTCTGATCGGTAGTTCACCGATCAATACCGGCAATTGCTGGGCAGTGCCCTAACAAACAGGCCACGGACCACGCGCGATCTTTCCTTGCCCTTCCTTGTCCTATCATCACCCACACACTCTTAAAATCCATCTACTACACTGTCAGGGGACCAGTCGGGGGCTTACAGCTCGTCCGGGGTGGGGCGGTGCCACACTGTTGGAAGATACGATTGAGGGAAAAACCCTCAAGCCGACGGTAGGTTTGGCCCCGGGTCTCGCCATATAGCAGGGGGAAAATCACCGCCCCTCCGCGAAAAAGCGTGCACTACACTTCAGGAATTATGATCTTAGCAGTTGACGCGCCCGGAATCGATCAAATAAAAAACATTGAGACAGATACAAAGGAGAAACCATATTTAATACACTGGAAAACTTACGAGATGGAAAGATATCCCAATGAACGTTATATCATCTGCTACGGATGGCGCTCCGGCTGTCGGACTTCACAAAGGTTTCTTAGTGCACTAAAAAGTATATTCAAATATGCATTGCGTCATTCATTGCCTACATTTGGTTGCGAAAAATATAGGTAACGGCTGTTTCAGTCTCTGAAACATGTCATCATAACGTCCCAAAAATATCCCAAACAATCTTTAAATGACCTATTATTTAATCAGCTTTGTATTGCTAATAGATTTCAACCGATTGCCTTTTTACAGAAGTGGTTGGCTATCAAGAGGTACTTTTCTGACTCGATTTCATAATCTGTTTAACAGTGATAGAGGGCTTGGAAAAACAAAGGCATATATTTCCCAACAACATCATCACAAAGAATGATAAATTGTTTAATGATATCAATCTTCAAGATAAACTTGATAAAAAAAATCGTTGCTGCTTTCTGAAACTGCTGTTACACAAGAAAACTATCGGCAGACTTGAGGTTCCCCAATTCCCTAATTTATCAGCAGAATCCTTCATCAACGACGACTTGCTTGTTTACTGCCAACATTTGGAGAACCTCCACAGTGATTTCAAAGAACGTTCAGGACATTTTAAAAGTGGAAATACCCGGGCTGGGTGTTAGATGTATTCTCAATTGTCTACAGAAGGATCATCCTGCTGGAAGAGAAACTGCTAGGCGACAAGAACTGACAACGATTGGGAACTAATCAAATTCAAAATGACTACAAAAGAATTTTGGCTACAAAACCAACTAAAACGAATCGTTTGCTGTTACCGAACTTCTGTGTCTGACGTCCATTTTGAGTAAATTCGAATCTGATATTAACAAACTTGTTAAAAATCACTAGATTCATTAGATAAGTTTTAAAATATAATTTTGTTTCAATTTGAATGAAAGTTTTTATATTATAAATTAGCGTTATAATTACTCCTTTAGTTAGAAAGTCTCGTTCAAAACGTAATTTAGAACTCTGAAACATGATAAGACTCAAATGGCACGCTATAATGAAAGTGATGATTGCGATTGTGATTTTTAAGATGTCGTACAGTTAAAAAATATTGAGGGGCGCTACGATTCTCAAAGTGGGCGGTAGACAAAAAAAGTTTGAGAACCTCTGTTTTAGAGGTAGTAATCCACTATACATAGAGACAATATTTATCTACTTTTTGTTATCAGGGCCCAGCAACAACAGCTTTTCTATCTAAAATTCCCTTTTTCGCAGCATTACAATACTTTCTCTGTAATGCATGCGGGAGAGATAAAGAAAGGTGGTTGATCAAAATTCCCGAATCTATTCTAACAAATAAGTCACAATTACACAGATGCTTCGGGGGAGGGGGAACATGCACAGCTCCCAAGCAATTTTTGGAAAACAATTTCCATAGCATCACACTACGCAAGTGAAACATAAAGAATACATAAAGCAGTTTGCATGTACTCCTTCTACGAGAATCAACAATACAAGAATACTAGACACTACAGTATCGCCAAGAGAGGTGGCTTAGGGCATCAACTGATGTCACTGCAGGCCCTCTGACCGGGAGAGCGTGGTTCGGGGTCCCGACGATGGCATGATTTTGGACACTAGCTAGTCTGCTAGGTCAATTCAGTCGCTATCTGGGAGAATTCAAGCGGCCGGGTTTCTCTGATCGGTAGCTTTCTGGTTTCTCAGATCAACACCAGGCGACTGCCGGGCAGTACCCTAACAAACGGGCCAGGACCGCGCGCGATCTGTCCTTCCTCTTCCTTGTCCTTTCCCCTCCCTTACACACACCCCACTAACATTCACTACTCCACATATTCCGAGAGACCGGTCGGGGCTAAGCTTGTCCCCGGGTTGGGCGGTGCCTGATGGGAGAGTCGGTTGAAACCCGCTAGCCGACGTAGGTCGGCGCCGGATCTCCATCCCAAAGGTGGAAGCCCACCGTCACCTCGCGAGAAAAACATGCACTACCACGGGACTAATGACCCTTTGTATTTTACGCGCCGGGGTCAGTAATCCGTCATCAATCAATCAATCAATCCGAAGTATCCAAAACACCGTGCGAGTGCTGGTGTTTTCATGAAAAAATATTACCTCTTACGATTAGTTAGGGTGTAGAAGTTAATTCTCTTACTCGAAAATTACCTAATGCTTCATAGTATGGGAGTTGTGTCGATGGAAAATATGCTTGGTAAAATAATTTATTAGTACGGAAAGTTATATAATTATGATAATTATGAATTGTGGCGCAATGTTTCATTGCTATCAGTGGGCTGATTAGTTTTCTGGCGCCTTAACTCCAGGCGCATGTTCAACCCCAGCTGAGGTGCGCGGATTTCGAATGTATAATCATCCCTGCTCATGTTGTACTTACTAGCAAAGTAAACAACCCCGGCTAAATGCCCGAGAAAATTATAACTTCTGGGAATCCTCTCCTCATCACATTCCATACTAACTTTATTCCATGTTAGCTGGAACGTCTAACGAAATGGATGACGATTTCAGTGGGTTCAAATTTCAGGCAAGCTGAATTCCTTTATTGTCATTTTTTTCTGTAGTGATGCTCTATTTCTTTTAGCCTAAAACTTACGAAATATTTATGAATTTATTGTTGTTTTTTCCCTTTCATATACAATGTTTTCAAGAATTACACGCGACTCTAGAGCACCGCGCGATATACTAGGGCGGGGAGGGGTTTTGGGCAGAGGGAAAAAGTCGGTTTTCAATCGTGCTCAAGCACTTCCGGATTTAGAACAATAATTATCCTATATTCTTATTCCTCTATGTTTCATATCTAAAATTTCCTCTTAGTTTTAATGTTTCTTTTAATCTTAATTGCATCATCAGCACTGACAGACAATATTGTTAAAAATAGTATATGATCATATTTCTTTGTACCGAACGTGTTTTTTTGATGTTTCCTTCGTTTCCGTCATATTGTGGGTTCTACGGCTGGGATATGCAAATATCCCAGCGGAAGTACACGAGGGAAAAGCGTCTTCCGAGGAAAAGACGGCTGCTACAGCGTTTTCATTTCTGTTAACAGCTGAGAACAAACCAAGAAAACATTTTGTACTAAAATTACTTTGAATATTTCTGTAACTTGTATGCGGAACTAGCTTCTTCCACCACATTTTGAGCCCATGCCCAACCAATTTAGTAGGGATTCCCTCATCTCCCCTGCTGGACAACCATGTTAGTAATCAATGGAGTACTAGGACAATGATCTCCATTGCTTACCACAAAGGAGGGAATGAGGACAGGATTTGGAAGGTACGATCGCGGCGGTCAATGGCCCGTTTGTCGACTCCTCCGGCATTCCCCTTTTATTGATCGGTCACCACAGAAAATTCCCAAACAGTGCAGCCTTCCGCTGAATTCGGTCGAGCTAGTACGTAGCTAAGGGAAAATACGCCACCGTCGGGTCTCGATCCATGGACGGAATCGCATTAGAATGGCGAGAAAGATCAGCATCATTTTCTACACATTGGCGATATTGTGACTTTTGGCATTCACCTCTCAACCCCGACATTCTACAGCAGCGCCTCCGGGCGACCGACCACGCGTTTCCGGCGACTGCCTTCGCGCTCGTCACCCTTTGGCGGGCCGACGCGCCGGCGGGCTGAAAAATGCGAGAATCGGTTTAAAGAACTAAATGTTATCGGGGTCATATATTAAACTACGTATACACTGTTTTCAGAACACGAGAAAGATAACATATGTAAAAATGATGTCATTTGTCGTTTCGCGAAAAAAACAAACAAGTGTTTAAAAATATTACCGTCTGCATTGAGAACAATTTTTAAGTATTTTTAACTAAAATGTAATCATTTTTAGAATAACTTATTTTTGACGTAAATAATTTATTTTAGATTCTAACAATTTCTTCCTGTAATAAATAACGACGATTTCTTATATTGTTCGAAGGTAAAAGCTAGTGAAATACGTGCGTTATAAAATAGTACATACAATATAACTTTGATAGTGTGAAAATCATTGAATGCCAACAATTTAATTTCAAACTTATTTTTAATAAGAAAATACTACACAATACGTTCACATTATTACTTGACATGAAGTTACCTCCATCCTTTATTACCTTCCCAAATTTTTAACATTATTTGATTAAAGGTAGTGTTGGAACTGAATATCAATTGCACGGATATCCTGAGTAAATCTTGTACATACGTTGTAGTACAAGTGTACACGTGTTGGATCCCGCGTAATTATTACTTCGAAGGTTGGTAGTAAAACGGTGGATCGAGTTTATAAAAGGGCTTCGCTGCCCGCGAATTCTCTCTTCGCTCGCTGCCTGCCTGTCTTGGGTGATACTCGTGCGTGGGTTCGGTGTAGAAATCTCTTCTTCGTCCTCGCGCGCACGGGGTCATCGCAGGGAAAGTCCTCTAGGAGAATGTCGCCTGTATGGAAGGTGTTCGAGAGGGTAGATGGGACTTCTGCCAGATGTAGATTATGTAACCATCCATATTCTCATCTGGTGGTACCTGAACCTCGAGACCACATCGCGTCACCCCAAAATGGAACAGGGACGCAGCTAACAGGAATTCAGACGGCGGCGTCCATTATCAAGGAGCAGTCAGGAGTCCCGGACGATCGACAGATATGTGGCACTGTTTATCGCCCAGAGTTTTCCCGCCTTTCAGGATTGTTGAGTTAGCGAGCTTCGGAAGATGCTACATCATCTGAATCTCCTACCAACCGCCATGTCGGCGAACAGTGTCAAACGTAAGTAAACTTTTAAATAATATATTCAGTTAGTGATGATACTCATATAGATTTATTTTAGTACTTCATTGAAGATGTTGATGACTGATAAGCATGTGTGCGGGATGTGCTCAGCCGCGTGTTTTAGAAATTGTAAAACTATTTTAGAAAGTGAATGTCTTCAAAATATTTCATTATCTAAATTCTGAAGTGATGTATGAAGCATTCGAACTACGTTAGCCTCTTTAAGTAGTGTACATATTTCTGTAGTACGAATTACTAAGCTTTATGCCTTATTTGAATCTGATCCCGGGGCTCCAGGCGGAGCTCAAGATAAATTACAGAAACTTTGCTAGGGGCCCGCTGGGTGGCTTTGACCACCGACACCTGGACGTCGAAACCCCCAGCAAGTTTCTTGAAGACAGTACGTTTTGTACACGCTGGCAAGTTGACGTCCGGGTGCCTGGACGCGCGTTGCTGCCGGAGGTACTCGGCGGAGAACATCGCGGCCCACCTCAAAGGAGTGATGGATGCATGGCAGATCGTCGGGAAGGTATGTACATTCGTAAAAGCAGGATCGCCAGCGAACCTAGAAACTTGAAAATGAGCGGAATTTCAATGGGAGAGGTTCGGTTGATCCCGGTATTCTTCAATGATTTGTATTTTGCCCACTTATTGAAGCAGATTCAGACACTCCCTTAATTTAGCATTCCAGTGTGTGAACATGCCGACTTTTCAAACAAAGTTTCATGAACAATAAATTGCCACGTCAATCATTGATTTTAGAAAGCCGGGTCCCATCGCGGTGACTCCGGGTTCCGACGGGGTTAAAGTGTTTGCCACGCGCGCGTACGGCAGCGTGTCCGCCAGCTCGTCGCTGACAGGTCTCGTTGTCGCCAGAACCTTTGCCCCTTTAAACGATCAGCTGGGTCGCCTTTGCAGAGCTTTTCCGGTCTGCTCTGGACACGATACGCGGGACGTCACTCCCGTAATAAGGGAGGGACCTACGATGACATAACTTCACTTAATTTTACTTTCTCGTCAACATTCTTACGTAAAGAATAGAAAGGTGTTGTAATGCTTTCGCAGCGAAAGTGACGATGTTTTGACAACTCGTAGTTGGGCCCGTGAATCCAAAAAGTGTATAATCTCTATGTAGGATCTACTTCCTGTAGTACATAGTGAGCCGAATCCGAATTTTATGAGTTCGATTTTGAGAAAAACTGGTTCATTGAAACGTCCGTCCGTTCATGGACACCCTAACATTCAGATGCTTTTCTCTAAAACTGATAGTCTGAATAGATGTGGCCAAACCGACGCCCTAAGAATTTTGAAATCTTTGATTATGGGGGTAGTTTACATTAAACCTCATTAAAACTTTAATTTGAAAAGGCTATTTCAAAGCAAATCCGTTAAATAATGTGGTGATACTTTTTTTTGGGAACACAAAAGTTCCAAGAGTGGATAAACAGTATTCCTTCTTTTAATGGTATTTCAGGTGGTAGCCATAGTAACTGACAATGCGTCAATATGAAGGCTGCCATCAGGTCATTGGGAATCCCCATATGCCGTGTGTAGCTCACACTACATTTAGTTGTGTGTGGGCCATCACTCCTGTGCAGAGATTGGTCGATGTTCTGGCGAAATGTGGAGGGAATTGTCAGTTTTTTCAAGTAAGTTTTAACGGGTCCTTTTTTTAAAACTTAAAGGATGGAAGATTTGTAGTGTTGAAATGTACATGTTTAAAACAGGCACAGCACCCTGGCCGAACGCCTCCGCGACCAGCAACACTCGGGACAATGCTTCAGGTTGCGGCTTATCCCCGGTTCCGACCGCTGGAACAGCAAAGCTGGCTATGGTGGGAAAATTGCAAGTGAAGGGTCATCTCATCTGGCCCAGTTTCAATGGCAACCCCAAGCTCTGACTGGTTAGCATGTTTTTGTCATTGTTATCTCCTGAAATTCAAATTACATTTGTTAAAAACGGGGTAATCCTCGTATATTTTTATAATTAATTTTTTTTCATTCTTTTGTTTCAGCCGACGACTGGATGGTTTGGAGGACTTTGTCACCATTCTGGACCCATTTGAGTCTGCAACCTCCTTCTCTCAGGAGAAATGTTTGTGACAGCGTCACTCATTATTCCTACGGTGCGCGGGGTTTGGGGCACTCATTTGACAGAATGGTGACAAGGATCCAACGGGAAACTCATTTTTAAAAAGGAAATCGTCCGGGAAGTCAAGCCCGACTCAATCGGTACGAGTCCACGATTGAGTTGGCGCAGTTCGCGCTTTCCTGGACCCAGATACAAGAAGAAGGATTCTGGTGCAGCAGACGGCTGATGATGTGAGACAGGCGTTGGAACGCAAGGTAAGAACAGAGAGGTTTATTCGTAAAGTGAGCAAACTGCTTTGACCGACGATCTTATTATTCCTGCATGCTCTCAGTGGGGTGTAACCAATTCACCGAATATTGTTTGAATTAGTGTTCATGCGGGCCTCCGCTGGACAAAAATGGGAATCCCAACTGTTCTCCGACATTTTTTAAAGTCGCTTTTTCCTTATCTTGGTCATATAGGACTATCGTGATTTTTAAAATGTAGGGGGGAACACGTAAAAGGGCAACACAAACATCCATGCCGAAGAAATGGGATGACGGATAACTCATTTTTATCAATTTTAAAAGGACTTCCGGGATACTCCTGATTGGTCGGAGAAAACACGGGAAAAATACCGCTCTGAGCAGCCCGCCGCTGGATTCTCTAAATAGTAGTTGAATTTCACCCCCCGATCGTGTAGTCGAAAATCCGCCACCCTGGGTCCGGCATTGGGACCTCCCCCTGAACGATACCGGGTGAGTCTGGCTCGGGGCCAATGTTGCCGCCCTCTGCAGCCACTCTGATCGGGGCGTCCTACGGTTCGAATCCCCACAGAGGCAGAGCTTCGATACTGCATATACTAGTCGAGATGTGGTATAGCCGCTGTCTGGAGAAATTAGAATAAGCTGCTCTGATCGTTCGTTTTCCGTAGTTTCTCTGATCAATAGCAGGCAGATGCCGGAGAACTACCTTAACAAACCGACTAGACCGCGCGTGATCTTTCCTTCCTCTTCCTTTTTCTATCTTCAACGTTTCTTACAATGTGTAACACACTACACGGCCGGAGACTAGACCCTGTCCCCGCTAGAAGATACTCAAGCCGACGTGTACGTCGGCGCCCGATATCACTATCCTGCGGGTGGGGAAAAAATTTCATCTTTCATTGGAACAGCTGATTTTGTATTTTGAAGTGATCACATTTTAAAAAATGTACCATTTAAATATAGTGTATTATCTTTCATTTTGTCAGATGTAAAGGAATTTTTGACTCTTGAAAATCCATCAGAAACTCATCAAAACAAAAAAATAATTTAGTCACACCGTTTGATAGTTTCATTGTATGTAATGAATAGCTCGATCAGGTTTTCCCATCTCGATCAGGTTTTTCATCCAGTTTCCCTCATCCATTGAGCAAATGCTGCGATGGCCCCTTTTGCTTCTGGACATAAATGTGACTTCATTATCTGTGCCCTCTTCTAAATTCAGTAGAAATACAGTTATTCAAAATTTTCATTTCCATGTTATGGGGGAGGGAAATATTATTCAAGGACAACATGGATATGAAACCGTTATTGCTTATTTATCCTGAAAATACATTTTATTACATGGAGTTATTTTTATTCAAAATTCAAGTAGTATATGATTCAGTGCAGGGTCAGAATTTTAAAATGTGACACAATTCACTTCTCCCTTAGTACATCATAAGCATTTTTAACTGTTTTTGACTTAAATAAAGAAATAAAAAATAGCAACAAATAATTTTGAATGAAAAGACAACCATCTAGGTACCATGTCTAATTTCGAAACCAGAATATTTTATGATTTATTAATTGAAACTGACACACTAGTTAATATCATTACAGAGGCCAATGTTACCTTTGGAAGAGTGCATATTATTGTACAACCCCCACGGTTACTTTGTGTAATTCATTGACAAAGTTGGGAAACAAGGTGACCATGCAAGATTAATATAGATTAGTTGTGTAATTCTTCAAATTATTCGTTTCTTATTTAATTTCTACAATCCTTAGGTGAGGCTTTGCTACAAGGAAAGCCAAAACCAAGCCTCTTCATCAGCAGGGGAGGAGTCACAACTTGCACTGGCCAGGGCCTGATTGCATAGATTTATGATTGAAGAGGACCATTCAACAGCCATGGCCAATTTCAATGACTGCAGCAAAATATTATGTGACACTTCCCAGTAAACATCACCATGGATCCCATTGAATTCTGGGAGGGAGAAAGGAGAAAGGCCTGAAGGACATTTGGGACAGAGGTACTTATGTGTACCAGCAATCTGTGCCATGTGAAGAGTTTCTCCAGTGCAGGCTGATAATTACTGACAGGAGAAGTAACTTGTCACCGAGCAAAGCTTCTGCTCTTATGTTCATAAAGGCAATGGCGGTTTTGGATTAATTTCTGAAACCTCTCATTGCCTTTTATCAAATAAAGTACCATTTCATTCCTACAAAACTAAATCCATTATGTTGCCCTTTTTCTTTGACAACTATTGAGTTTTGAAATTTGTTGGGTGTATGAACTAATATTGTTATTACTGGTTTCTTTCACAGAAAATCACTTGTCTTATGGTGACATAACAGAGCACTTTCCTGCATGTCAGCTGACAAAATTACCTTCATTAGGTATGTTAGGAATTCCACAATGGTATAACTCACACTATTACTTATTTTTACTGCTTTCATTGTTATTAAATTTAAACATAATGTTAATTCTTTTTCTTAATATAATCCATGAACTGGAGTCTAAATTTTTATAATAACTTTGTGACTTGCATCACAGGAAGAATTTGGAGGTAGAAAAAGAGAACTTAGTGGATGAAGGAATGGGGTCCAACTCTTGTGCATCACTGACAGCACAATTTTCTAATGCAGTTATTTCTTTTTTAAAATTTTTTGTCATTTTTTAATTTTTTGTATTGTTCATTTCCCCAATTCATTTTTATGAAATAATGTAATCTCTTTTCTTCTACTACCAGGTGTGGATTAATTTTTAGGGGTGTCATTAACACCCTGACCTATAGCTTTTTTTATTTGCAGAAAGTTCTGCTTTGTTCACTCATGAAAACATTTCATGGGCGAAACGATTTCTTTCCAAGAAATAATCTAAGAGTTGGATTTTTAAACATATGAATCAGAGGTACAAAATGTACTAATACTCCTCTTAGTAAATTAAAGCAATTGACTTTCCATTAATACTCTGAATTCACTTGCAAAGAGAAATAGTAACATAAAATAATAGTGAAGGGGGAAAAAAATACAAAATATTTTTTTTTTTTGCAACAGAAAAACATAGAGGCAAAAGTGATTTGAGCACTTTTCTGCATCTCCAGCTGACCTAATTACCTTCATGTAGGGTATGTTAGGAAATCCACTATGGTATAACTGACAATATTACTTATATTTTACTGCTTTCATTGTTATTAAATTTAAACATAATGTTAATTCTTTTCCCCTTAATATAATCCCATGAACTGGAGTCTAAATTTTTATAATAACTTTGTGACTTGCATCCGGAAGAATTTGGAGGTAGAAGAAGAGCATTTAGTGGATGAAGGCAGATGGGGCAGGTGTCCAACTCTTGTGCATCACTGACAACGCACAATTTTCATAATGCAAGTTATTTCTTTTTTAAAATTTTTTGTCATTTTGCAATTTTTAGTTGTTCATTTCCCAATTCATTTTTTGAAATAATGTAATCTCTTTTCTTCTACTACCAGGTGTGGATTAATTTTAGAGTGTCATTAACACTCTGACCTATAACTTTTATTTGCAGAAAGTTCTGCTTTGTTCCTCATGAAAACATTTCATGGAGGAAAACTGATTTCTTTTTCCAAGAAATATTCTAAAAGTTGGATTTTTAAACATATGAATCAATTTACAAAAAGTACTAATACTCCTTAGTAAAATAAAGCAATTGACTTTCCATTAATGACTATAACCGAATTCACTTGCAAAGAGGAAATAGTAACAAAAAAAAAAAGTGAAGGGGAACAAAATTACAAAATATTTTTTTTTTTTTAGCAGCAGATAAGCATCAAAAGCAAAAGTGATTTGAGCACTTTTCTGCATCTAAACTGAACAAATTTCCTTCATGTGGGGGATGTTAGAAATCCACTATGGTATAACTCCAATATACTTATATTTTTACTGCTTTCATTTGTTATTAAATTTACACATAATGTTAATTCTTTCTCTTAATATAATACCAGAACTGGAGTCTAAATTTTTTTAATAACTTTGTGACCTGCATCACAGGAAAGAATTTGGAGGTAGAAGAAGGGGCATTTAGTGGATGAAGGCAGATGGGGCAGGTGTCCCAAATCTTGTGCATCACTGACCCAATTTTCATAATGCAAGTTATTTCTTTTAAATTTATTGTCATTTTGCAATTTTTTGTATTGTTCATTTCCCCAATTCATTTTATGAAATAATGTAATCTCTTTTTTTCTACTACAGGTGTGGATTAATTTTTAGGAGTGTCATTAACACTCTGACCATAGCTTTTTTTTTGCAGAAATTCTGCTTTGTTCACTCAGAAAACATTTCATGGAGCGAAACTGATTTCTTTTTCCAAGAAATATTCAAGAGTTGGATTTTTAAACATATGAATCAGAGTACAAAATGTACTAATACTCCTCTTAGTAAATTAAAGCAATTGACTTTCCCTTAATGACTATCCCCCCGATTCCTTGCAAAGAGAAATAGTAACATAAAATAATAATGAAGGGAACAAAATTACAAAATATTTTTTCTTTTTTTAGCAGCAGATAAGCATCAGAGGCAAAAGTGATTTGACACTTTTCTCCATCTGCCAGCTGACACAATTACCTTCATGTGGGTATGTTAGGAAATCCCCCTATGGTATAACTGCACAATATTACTTATTTTTACTGCTTTCATTGTTATTAAATTTAAACATAATGTTAATTCTTTCTCTTAATATAAAGCCCCTGAACTGGAGTCTAAATTTTATAATAACTTTGTGACTTGCATCAGGAAGAATTTGGAGGTAGAAGAAGAGCATTTAGTGGATGAAGGCGAAAGGGACAGGTGTCCAACTCTTGTGCATCACTGACAACGCAAATTTTTATAATGCAAGTTATTTCTTTTAAATTTATTGTCATTTGCAATTTTTAGTATTGTTCATTTCCCAATTCATTTTATGAAATAATGTAATTTTTTTCTTTACTAGGTGTGGATTAATTTTTAGGAGTGTCATTAACACTCTGACCTATACTTTTTTTTTTGCAGAAAGTTCTGCTTTGTTCACTCATGAAAACATTTCATGGAGACAAAAATGATTTCTTTTTCCAAGAAATATTCTAAGAGTTGGATTTTTAAACATATGAATCAGAGTACAAAATGTACTAATACTCCTCTTAGTAAATTAAAGCAATTGACTTTCCATTAATGACTATCACCGAATTCACTTGCAAAGAGAAATAGTAACATAAAATAATAATGAAGGGGAACAAAATTACAAAATATTTTTTTTCTTTTTTAGCAGCAGATAAGCATCAGAGGCAAAAGTGATTTGAGCACTTTTCTGCATCTGCCAGCTGACACAATTACCTTCATGTGGGGAATGTTGGAAATCCCACTATGGTATAACTGCAAATATTACTTATTTTTTACTGCGTTGTTATTAAATTTAAGCATAATGTTAATTCTTTCTCTAATATAATACCCATGAACTGGAGTCTAAATTTTTATAATAACTTTTTTGACTTCATCACAGGAAGAATTTGGAGGTAGAAAGGGACTTAGTGGATGAAGGCAATGGGGGGGGTCCAACTCTTTCAGATCGCTGAGGCAAATTTTCATAATGCAAGTTTGTTTTGTTTTTTTATTGTCTTTTGCAATTTTTAGTATTCTTTATTTTCTAAATTTACTTTGATGAAATAATGTAATCTCTATTTTTTTATTATTGGTCCTCATTATTCTGAAGGGGTGTTAGCAGACAATCTTCAGTGCTTTGAAATAAAACTTACACACTATCATAATAAATATTATAATAAAGTATTACTTTTGCAATGTAAAAAAGATAAATATTAAAACTTACATATCTCAAACCTAATGTTTACTTTATGTGCACATTAATGAAGATACTAGATTGTGTTTCACTAATTGGAAACTAGTGAAAGCCTCGGATCACGGCATTTCATTAAGAAACTGTTTCGTGAATGTATCTAACAGCAACAAAGCTCAAGTATAATATTTTTTTGGAATATTATAGTGTCCATTTTCCCCAAAAATTAAAAGGGGTATTACTATTTAATTATTTGAATTCGTTTGAATAGGGGCAATAAAATCCTACTGAATTTGGGTATCTTTTTTTTATTTCCCTTTTAAATAGCAAAAAATTACAATACTCCTCTTCCTTAAAAAGCAACATTTCTTCTAGCATTTGCAATGTATACTGCTCTCATTAAAACCGATATCCCATCAAATTGTTATTTCTGCCAAAAGGGGTTATTAATACCGTTCACGTATTACAATAGCACATTTAAATTATTGGGAAAAACTATTTTAATAATTTACCCCGTAATAAAAATCGGAAAAAAGGCAGATACCTTCCGATTCAACGCAATAATTTCGTAGCTAATTTATCAGAAAACTACAAAGGTAATCGCGTTGAAATGTAACAACGAACGGAATATTTCACAACCACAACCTAAAAATTGTAAAATACAGGCAGATACCTTCCGATTCAACGCAATTATTTCGTAGCTAATTTAACATGTTCAGTGAACCTAAAAACTCCCAAATCAGATTACACCGCTAAAAGAATACCCAGACAGTATTTTCACAGGGCGAAGAACACACTGACTGTGGAAACACGGAAGTATAAAAATATGCTTTATTATTACGAGTGAAAACATTGACACATTAGCGCTGTATATTCATGTACGGGAGAAGGGCGAACTACAGGCGAGGTAGTCGTTGGACCAGCGATTCCCAACGATTGCAATCGTTGAAAAGGCGGGAAAGAATCGTTGATTGGATGAATCACTCGTTGCCAACACTATTAGCTAGTACGAATAACTGAATAAATAGTTCAGGACGATTCGCTTCCCTATTGGTTGGCATTCTTTCAATCACTTAATCAAACCAAAGTCTTTACCTTTATTATTTTTCTCTGGGGAGCGTATTTTTTAGAAAAAATGAGAAAGAAAAACATAGAAAAATACTGCACTAAACAGATTTCCCCCCAATAAAGTAGCAAACACGGTAGTATCTAATAAAGAACGGTTTATAAATTGATCGGAATTGTAAAAAGGCAAACATTGTCTCCCTTGTCTGTGCATAAAAATAAAATTGACTTTCATTTTAAGTGTTACAACAAACTTTCTTTTATTTACGAAATCCGCAAAGAACTACAATAAAATCAGACCATAAATGCTACAGATATCACTACAACGTACTGTCGTAGTTGCGCGGTGCAGCATATCAGAAATAGAAAAAGTATTATATACAACCAAGGGCGGATCCAAAGACGAATTATGGGAGGGGAAATTCATATTTATATTTTCTCAGCTCATGCCGTGATACGATTTTATTCATTTTAATGATTACCCAAAAATATTTTTGCTTGACAGTGTCATGACAAGTTAAAATTAGTAGTTAATGAACATTTTTTGGGTGTTGGAAATTTCCCTAATTTTTTTTCCCATGGATCTGTGCCTGACACATCCCACCATCACAAAGTCCCAGTATTTCTTAATACTTCTTTATTTGCTTGTTTCAGTTATATTATTTATTTCTACACCACTTCAAGATTTATTTTATTACATAAGCGATGCACTGAAAGCTAGGTTAATTTGTCAAACACAAACTTTATTACATTTTCAAGAATACAATAAATAAAAACTGAATTATATCCAATAACTTCAATATTAGTCTCCATTTCAGACATAAAAGAACACTTGAATACTGATTGGTTGAAAACATGAATTGTACAAAGATAACTGGTAACACAAGACTAGAACAAAATTTTAAATTAATACAACAGTAACATAATTTTCCCCCAGACTAATTTCACAAACAAAAAAACTAATCTAGGCGAATTCTTTTACATTTCATGAAAGGCAATTCTGTTGTTTCTTCTTTTCCCTGTCTTTGCTCCTCAATTTGAGTTCCATTCTCATTATCTTCATCATCATCATCGTCATCATCAAACCCATAATCAACTAATCTCTTTCGACAAAGATTTCTAGTAACTGAAACTCCTGATCTCCTTAGCCGACTAAATTTCCCAAAAATTGGAGTACGATCTAAAACGATGCTGCGTGATTTGGGGGAATCGACGCTCAATATTTTTATAGTATCTGAATCGGTATTTTCAATTTCCATATCAATACCAAAATGTTCAGTACTATCACATCTCTTTTCAGAGTCAAGTTTGTTTTTACTTTCATCTTCTGAAGTATTACAACACAAACTGTCTTTGCTTTTAAAACAATCTTCAAGATATATGGGTATATTCTTCTCCCTATTTCTTAAACAATTTCGTTCGTATGTATGTCTCAAACTTTTAAATGTCTGTACATATTGCACATTATCTAGTACTTCACCAAAATGTTCCATAACATATGAACACAAAGATTTTAATTCCTCAGTTCTTATGAATTCAAACATATCTAAAATAGCAGAATCTAGCATATTGTAACGTCCCTGATTTTCAAAGAAAGCTTCAATAACTGGCCGCAGGAGATCTCCATGTATTATATATTTGTTGTAAAATTCATTTTTTAAAGCAATAATTTTTTTAATAAATCTAAGAGCACTAAGTGCTAAAACTTTATATTGAGATTTCATAAGCTTTAGTACATGTCTTACAAGGTCCTTGTGAAGAATAACATTCCTAATGTAATATGAATGGTGCTCCACACAAAATTCTAAAAGTTCCAAAACAACTGCTAAACATTTTTTATCCAATCCATCTTTAGAAAGATTTAATATTGGTTCAATAATGATGTCAATAGCATTCTTGTAAAAATAATTAAGAAAATCTGTTTTATCTGTTTTGGTGAGAAAGACCATTTTTAGGCAAAAAAAAAAATTAATCCTTAAAAGTATGAATTGGTTACTGACTGATATATTAGCTTGTTCAAGCATATATTTGCGCACTGAAAAGGGAGAATGTTCAACAATAAAATTGATCACTTCTGTTGCACACAATTTTATATCTTCACAATTTACTTGCATAGAAAGTTCTAAGGAATGTATAATTTTCAATTCGATAAGGTTTTGGTAAAATATTTCACGAGGTACTGGCTGCAAATTTTGAGCAAAAGAAAACAATTCTTTGAGAAATAATAGCACATCTTTCCGTTTCACAGCAGACGTGCTTTTGCAAGATAGTAGCTTGAAAACGTTTGTAAGAAAAATTTTGTCTTCTTGTATCAAATTCACAATTGTAATTTTGTTGAGATAAATAAAAGGTGACAGAAATACACTTTCATCTACAGCATTTATTGATGGTAAGATAACATCTTGGAAATACTGAATTCGATAAGTTTGGTGAATTCTATCCAAGAGGGATGGATTCAAAACAGGCATCACTTCTTTGAACTGTACTTTTTGGCTAAGAAATTCTCTGTGACGCTTAATTGTACGTCCACATTTGTCATACTCAAAACACCCAACAACATCAAGTATTCTCTCTTTTTTGAACATTTCTTCAAACAATGAACAATTACCCAAAGTAACAATATGCTTAAAAATTTCACATAAATACTCAAGACATTCAAAATTAGCATCATTCTCACATACACAAAATATATCCAGCAATTTGGCAATATAATTTGCCTTTATTATTGCATCAGATAATTTTTCTTTTTGAGAAGGAGTTTTAAATAAACGAATCATTGCATTTATGCTTTTAAGGTTATTTGTATCTACAGATGGTAAATCTGAAAGGAGAGATGATGCATCATCATCTTGGCCATCTGATTCTTCAATAACTGATGTGTTTCCCATTTCTACAGATTCACCTTCATCTGCTACCCTCCTAATTATTTTCCAAATAGTTTCACAGGCTTCTTTCTCTTGAAAACTCAATGCAAATTCGTTTTCATTCTTGTCACACCATAAAATTAAAGTCTCCTGTTGCTTTTCAAAAGAAATGTCCGGTAATATATCTGTTTCTAGAAGTATACTGTCATCTAATTCTGAAAGTACCTTCAAAGAATACAGATTAGCACAGGCTGTACAGATTATGCGGCCCGTTCCCTTGTCGATCCACTGTTGATCACTATCTAATAAATAAATTTTAACACGCTTGGAGTCGTTTGCCATAATCAGCAAAAAATTAAAACAAGTTTCAGAACACACAACACTACACGCAAAAGTTCCAAGAGATGTCCACATGTGTCTCTACTAGTGTCCGGAAAGTCAACATTACATTCTGACAAGTGGAAATTTTAAAGACAAAGTCAGAAAGTCACATTTCACGTTACCACAGTCGATGTGTTAGAAAATGCAAAATGATAGTTCCAACTGTTCACGAAAATATTTCAACAATATTCTTCACAATATTTTTTCCTGGAACACACGCATTCATGTCTGAAACGTCTTCGATGTTACCAAACTGTATTGAAGATTTGTTTACTTCCTGTAACAAACGAATTCATGATAGATGTCCATTCTGTGGTTTACAAACTGCAGGTCATGCAACCGTTTCATTCGCTATTTCAAGTGTGCTAAAATATGGAAGGCCAATAATGAATAGTTTGAAGTTATATTTCATTAGCGCTATAATGGTTTTGTTTGGGTTGAATGGATGGAGAATTTCAGTTTAATTATCTTTTTTTTAATACTAAGAAAGAACTTTAATCGTAAACGTTTTCGAGAAGTCTCTTGAGCTGCAAGATCACTACCCGCATTTCAGTAATATCTAATTGCCAATTTTGCGTATCTTACTGGTCTCATTTCAGTATCCAGTATCAAGCTATTTTTATTCCAGTATCACGATAGTTGGCTTTGCATTTCCAATACTAATGGACATTACACTTTTTTACTCAAAAAACATCACATTGAAATCGAGTGCCTTCAGGCATGTGTGGAGTTCCATTCTTCATACGTATGTACAGTACGAATATTGTTTTAGTTTGATTGCAATGGTAATTAATTGTCCCATACCAAAATGTCTCCACAAGCTGACAGATCTTTTTGTCCTGTAACGACTATCAGAAAACAAAACGGACGAGAGGATGAGATGAACGTCGTTGAATCACGTGGGCATGGGCCTTGCAGGAATAATGGAGTTCCATCTTAAATAAGTATATTTCATTAGGTTAACAAGTACTCAGGAATATTCTTGGAAGATTCAAGAAAGACATTAAGAATATTCTACATGCCATAGTCAAATTACATGTCAATACGATTAAGAGCTGGATTTTTCAGATATTTCCTCTCCAATCCCTTCAAATAATTCTGGTAGATGCAAGTTCGAAATATTACGAGAGCAATCTTTCGATGAAAATCTCGCGTCTTCAATGTATCTCATACTACCGAATTTTTTATACTGCCTTATTGACTTTTATAGGTATGGTTGACGCTTTACAGGTATTGAAATAGAGTTTTTTGTATACCAGCATTATAAACAACCCTTTTCCATTAGCAAAATAGTTCACATGGCATATTATGACACGAATCATTACGTCATCGCTGTTTCTGCACGATGTACGAGTCATCACTGACATAATAGTCTCAGCCCCCATTTATCATCAGTTATGGAGTATAAAGAAGGCAGAGGTACCATGAAAATAGATTCTGTGTTCGCAGTAAAATCAAATATGTTGTGAAAAAACTTGCACTTTTAAAATCTAATTTATTAACTTATTACTACTTTAAAATTACATGTTACTGTTATTCAGTAATATTTAACCATAATAACAAAGAACATTAAGTAGTTTTGTTAAAAAGTGTGTTGTAGTTTTTTTTTTAAAGTGTGGGTGACATACAGCATCCTTGTCTCACTCCTTTGGTTATAAATTCTTTGAGGATTTTACCTGATTTTGTTCTTACATTAATTTGGGTATCTTTGTATATGTTTCGAATAACTTCAATTAGCTGTTTTGGTATGCGTCTTCTGTCCATAATTGACCATAATTTTCCCCTCAGAACGTTATCAAAGGTTTTTACGTAATCTACGAAGACCATACTACATGTTTGTAGATTGAAGTTTGTAGACAGTAGTTTTTATGAATATGAATATTAATAGTACAGTTGGTTAAATTTGTCAGGCACTCCAGAAGATGTATTTAATTCCGAAGTGCTAATTATTTCCTTAGTTTCTGCACTAACCAATATCTTGTTGCCATGTAGATCTTATTATTCACTGATTCTTGAATGAAAGATTCAGCTACATTTGAAGATCGCCAACCTCCGTGACATATAAGTGCAGTAATACCACCATTATCGGCGATTATTGTCGCGGATGTCATCCGAACACATTTATTCATTGCCTTTAATTTTGAATATGTGAATCATAAGGTTGACGCTTTACAGGATGTGAACTTAATGTTTAAAGAATTATGCATCATAACTACCGTTTTTATTCTAGCATGTGCATTTTGGTAATTTAACCAACCTACTCCGACAGATAAGAAAGAACAACAGCCTCGCATACAAAATTTGCATAGATGTCATCCACACAGCATTCATTTTCTGCTTTTGCAGCTTCTTCCAAAATTTCTTTTGGTAAAGAATCCATAATGTTTGAAACGTAACTTTGAACCTAATTGCCATTTGTAAACAAATTAGTTGCTTTGATAGCACTTATGACGTCATAACATGAATCTGAGGTTACAAGTTAACATTCAAATTGACTTCGCTTCCTTAAATTTTTGATACTGTTATACAAAAAAAATAGCGTATGCAACTCACTCCTAACGTCGTTCGTTCGGTAATATTTTCTTATTCGCTCAAAAAGGACAATATTATAAACAAATTGCATAATATACTATTGTGCCCGGCTTAGTGGACTGACTATCTATCTTCTGCTTATGCGCAGATGCTCAAAAGTCATGCAAAACTTAAACTGCGCATGCACAGAAGATCGATAGTGCTTTAACGTTTGAGGGTGCATAAACTATTAATCAGGCATACAAATCATTGTTACATTATGGTATAGATGATGCGATCAGACGAAAGTATTTTATTGTATACACAGTTTTATTAGAACATTTGAGCATCGTCTCACTTCTAGGACAACTGCTAAATATTCAACTTTTATTATTTTCTCGTATACGTCCGTATCTGAGTAATATATCTAGTGAAGAGAAAGTTATGTATATGCCGCGGAAAATTGATTTCCAGATATCAACATTTTGGGGGCATCTGATCTTAATCCTACTATATTAAATTAAGAATCAAAATATCATTCCAGGATTACTAGAGAAACTCTTTATATAAAATTACTAAAACAAACAGTAAATACTATGACAGAGAGAAGTACTTTCACGAAACAATATGACCCCATAATCAATCTTTAGACAATAACTGCACTACAAAAAAAATTATTTTTTTCCTCAATAGCAACTTCACCTGTTCAAACCACCATCATCTGTCAAAACATTTTGCTATTTGTTTACAAAATTTTATAGACGTTAGGAGGCTGTGAATAAAAAAAACACGAGTGAAATGTTATTATTTCAAAATCAAAAGATACAACATATTACTATAATTCACGTAAATCATGAAATTTTATAAAATTAATTGATGCAATTTCTCTCGCAAGTTGTAATTATTTTAATTTATATTTTTAATTTTTGTTTTAATTTCGTTTTGATTTATAATAATAAACTTTTTGTTTTAATTTATGTATATTTAATTTCATTTAGACTCTGAAGAAGAAGAAGGCCAATGACCTTCGAAACGTTGGTCTCTAAATAAATGTAAAAAATATAATAAAAATCGAAAAAATTAATGCCTGCCTAAAAATTCAAAGAACCGTCCAAGAATTACAAAATATAAAAAAGAAGTCTTATTAATAATATTAACAAATTTAACCTTTGTAAAGAAAATAATAGAATTAACTCTACATTTTATGGCTGACCTACACAATTATTTTAAACTATTAAATACACGACTTTTTAATTACACTTGCACTTCACTTCAGTTCACAACATTTGCACTTCACTTCTCTTTCTACTTCTCTAATGCAGTACACTTCACAACACGTCACCACAATTCAATACAATACCACTTGAATATAATTGTATATATAATATAAATGTATACATAATTTATTATATATAATTAAATATATAATAAATTTCGTAGTAATCATTACAATACTAATAACAATGGCAATAAAAATAACAATAATAATAATAATAATAATTATACTACTAATAATAAAAATACCTATCATAATAAGCCTAAGTTACTAAATTAATAAAGTTTACAAATATCATTAGTTAATTTACTTTTAAGACTTTGAACACCTAGAGAAAAGGGTTCCAAAACTGTCGCAGGCAACTTATTCCAGTCCGTTATTATTCTATTTGTAAGGAAAATTTTCCAACATCTGTTCCAAGTGGCCTAAACTAGATTTTGTGCTTGTGATCCCCTCTACTAAAGTACGAGGGCCTACCGAGTCGGATGTAGATATCTTCCCAAGCTGGATAACCGGCAACGCTTTGTACAGGGCACAGAGTCTTGCATTAACCCTCATGATTTCTAGAGACTCTCATTCTAATTCTTCCTATTGCTTCGGAAAGTTAATTTACACGCTCTTCTCTGTACTCTATTCAAATATTCCTTTTGTGAATTTCTACAAGGACCAAACAAACCACTCCTTATTCCATTAATGGACGCACTACAGATAAGTACGCTAATTCTGTTGTTCACGCAGTACTCTTTTTTATTATTCGCCTGTTAGTAAAATGTAAGAACCTCCAGGATTTTCCTACGACACAGTTTACCTGATTTTCTCAACTCAGTTTGCTATCAAAAATTATTCCCAAGTACTTACAAGACAAGGCTCTTGAAATATTTTCGTTGCCTAAACGATATTGAGTTTCAATACATTTGCGACCCCTACCAAACGTGATGGTTTTGCTTTTCGAACTATTTATTGTCATGCTATTTTTTTTCACCCATAAATTTACTCTATCTAGATCACCCTGTAAAGTATCCTCGACTTCTTTTAATTGAATAACTCGATATATTATACAGTTATCTGCGAATAGCCGTATCTTTGAATATAAATTGTTTAGCAGGTCATTCACGAACGCGAGAAACAGGAGAGATCCAATAACGCTTCCTTGAGGGATCCCTGAAGTTACCTTTGCTAGAATTGAAAATTGTTGTCCAACTCGGACTTTCTGTTTCCTATCTCGAAAAAGCACATCAATCCACGCCACAACTCTGGTATCAATACCCGATTGCATTAATTTATGAGTTTGTCGTTTGGGACATCATCAAATGCCTGCGCAAAATCTATTATTACAGCGTCCACCCTCCCCAATCATCAAATTCTTTTGCTATATCCTGAAACAATGATACTATCTGACTCGCGCAAGAAAAAAACATTCATAAAACCACGCTGTCCCTGAAATAGCCATTCCTTTTCCCCTCATTTTTGTCGAATACAGCTAGTTATTAAGTGTTCCATTAGCTTACATACCACTGACGTGAGACTTACCGGTCTATAATTGACTAAAACAGTTCTGTCACCACTTTTGAAAATCGGAACAACGGTAGCTAGCTTCCAATCATCGGGCACGCTTGAATTGTAGATCGCAATTTGCAATAAACTTGTTGGATATGGTAATATTGACTCTCCACCGAGTTTGATTATGTCAGTTGAAATGGCATCCGGAGCCCGCGACTTTCCATTTTTCATAGATTTAATTCGTTTTCGTAATGTATTTTCGTCTTTATTAAACTGATTTTGTACAGCCTCTCTCGATATCTGAGTGTGGTGAGATTTTGTTTTAAAAACAAAATAATAATCTACTAGTAACGTGTTCTTGGTATCTATAACGATAGGAATGTCTTCTTTATGTCCTCTTCTTCTGCGAACATATTAGTCTTCATACTAGTCATATTAAACTTCGACCAATTATTTTCCTCCATGTCGAGAATATGCTTTAAAAATGTCTCCGGCGCAATTTTCTTTTCCTGCTCTAATTCTTTCGAACAATTACGAAAATGTATCTTATGGTTTTCACTAAGATGTCTAGTGTTGAAAGCCTTTCTAGTTTTTCTCTTCATACGTCGGATTTTCGCATTGTAATATTCTGGATCTGAGTAACTTTTAAGAATTTGCATGGCACAAACGTTAGCAATGCATTATCTAGAATGCTCTTAAACGCGTTCCAAATTTCCTCCATGCCCCCGTTCATTCTCGGAAAACGATCGTACTGTTCTCTGATGAAGTGGTGAAGCCTCTCTGTATTAGCCTCCTTGAACTGCCATATTTTTGTTTTGTTAGGAATTCTTTTTTGTGAAATATTTATGTCTAAGTCAATTAACACCGCTTTGTGGTCGCGTATGCCATCAACGACGTCGCAAGATAAGAAAAACTCTCGCAGCCTAATTAAGAAGATATCTAGAAGCGCTTCCTGCCGCGTGGGTCTACCTACTACCTGCGCTAATCCCCCTTCCCTGACGAGGCTGTTCACTAACCGTTGTACTTTCGTTTGGCTCACGGCGCCTTTCCAATTTGCTTCTGGAATATTTAAATCACCAGCAATAACTATAGGATGACTATTGGTGTTTTGTATTTTCTCATAAATGGCTTCCAAAATCGCGTGCTTAAGTATTGCTTAAGTAAAAATAGTTTAAGTAAATGGTGCAGGTCACATATTCGGTGAAATCCCTGATTTTCCGAAAATTGCTATAGTTCAAAATTTTTCGGCATCTTCCTACACAACAATATTGAAGACAGATATTTACTTCCTCGCTTGCGTAGTATAGAGAAATTTAGTATGTAATTCTGCGGGAAAAAACGGCGAATTTTCGGTAGCAAAACTCTTATTGCAGGGCCTTGGAAACGAAAAAGTGGATAAATTCAGTTGCTAAATAAAGGGGGGGAAATCTCTAACACGTGGTGTAGCCAGAATCCATGTTTTGTGGGTCCTTTATACAGAAAAATCGATTCATGGCAAAACGCCTGTCCGTCCGTATGTCTGTGAACAACCCTAGGGGTCAAACCGTTTTTCTACAAAATTAATATTGCCCAATCGATCTGGCTGCTGTCGCGACCCTTTGAATTTGAAACCGATATTTTAAGTTTGGAGGATACTTTACACGAAGCCTCTGGATTGTGTATGCGAGGTTCAATGCAACCAGATTCATAAAAATTTAATGGACATATTTGCACAATTGCCTCGCGGTTTAGTTCATTGGTCAGTGTACCCCTTTTCCATGACGCGACCCCGGGTTCGATTCCTGGACTGGGCAAGATTATAATGTGCGTTTTACTTGCTATGTCCCAGTATATGTTGCTGTGTAACGATGAGAAAACTCACTTCTCAGGTTGAGAAGACCAAAATAGGACGTAAGGATGTCTTCGTGTTAACCACTCGTATCCCCTTAACCCATGGCCGCAAGGGTGGAACATTGCTGGTGGGCCATGGCCCATACGCGGGCTGTCGAGCCAAGTACAGACAGACATTCGTACAATTAGTAAAAAATTAAAATAGCATCTTCCTCTGGCGATACTCTTCTTGATAAGATGTTCCCAGGTCTGCAAGGCCTTCTCCGGAATGTTCTTTAGCGCCGATGTAACATGAGACTTGATGTTTTCAATCATGACCCTTACAGGCCTCCTTTTAAGCGAGGAAACAAAGAGGTTTGTAGGATCTAGGTCAGGACTGTACGGAAGCTGGGGAGCATTGAGGTTTGGGTCCTGTGCAAGAAATCATTGACAACTAAGACGATGTGGCTTTTTGCGTTGTCGTGATGAAGTTTCCACGCGTCCTTGATGTCGCTTCAGCTGCGATTATAATGTAAAATACTGTAGTTTTCATTTTTAAAGTTTTTGCTTTTAATAGAAGGCTCAGCCTTCAGTCAGAATTCAAACAATCACGCACACACGTCGCATTTTTCTTGATTCGGGAGGTTGATGGACGTCCGATTCAGGGTTCGTGGGTGACATCCTCTCGGGCTTCCTTGAATGTCTTGTGCCATAGAAGAACTTGTGATTTGGATAAGAAGTGACTCCCAAAGGCCTGCTGAATCAATGGAAATGTTTCGGTGGCGGATGTCCCAAGTTTAACGCAAAAATTGTTAGCGCAAAGTTGTTCCATAGAACAACGCACCTACGAGGGCGAATCAAAAAATAAGTTACACTTACAGAAGGTATGGCCATTTATGAAACCACCCACATATAGGCAACATGGCTAAGACAACGTACACTGTACGTTCACTTTCCCACATAGACTCCCAGAGCGGTCAACTAACTTTTCGATTTCGGATGCATAGAAGTCACCTCCAGCAGTATGTAACCACTGGAGACAGCTACTTTTACCTCCTCATCGTTTCGAAATCGTAGTCCACCGAGATACATTTTCAGCTTCCCGAACACATGATATTCGCTTACCATTAAGTCTGGACCGTATGGAGGATACCTCCCACAAGAATCGCTGCAGCCGTTCGGACGTTTGGCGGTCGTGTGAGGTGTTGCGTTATCGTGCATCAAAGTCACACCGGCGGCGCTTGATTTCCCCGTTGCTTTTCTTTAATGGCCTTATGCAACCGGTTCAACGTTTGACAATACGACCGCACCTCCGATTTCGAGTGAAAATCCAGTTGACGCGCCATTGAGACTAGCCCGCTCTGTACCCACAACACGTCGGGACACCACATCAACCTTTATATCGGACGTGTCAGCAGTTACTGTAGCTTGGCCACGGTCATGACTCGACCTCGGATTTTAGGACAAATGCCTATTTAGTTCCTTTAGGAGATTGCGGAAAATAATCGCAAATGTTTACGAATCATGAGAAAACAAATCAACTGAAAGCAAGTAAGAGTGCCTAAAATGTCCTAAAAAGGGCGGTTGATGCCTATTTTAATGTTTTTGCCTAAAACCGCCTAAAATAAGTAATTTTCACGAATTAACATGTTTAAATTGCTATCTTTTGAAATTTATTTTACAAAAAAGCAAATACTTTCCCGAAACGCAAAATATTATCTGATCGAATACTCAATCAACTACGCACCGAAATCTCTCACCGTATACTCCAAATACAAGGAGCTCTGCAAGTCAACATAAAATAGATGTTTCACGCTCGTCTCCGAGTCTTATCGCCGGGGCGCGTCTTTTTATTATTACTATTATTGGTATTATTATTATTATTATTATTATTATTATTATTATGAAGTTCCAGCAGCGCGCACGAGAAATGTGACTATTTTTTAATGTGTCTACTATTTGACGTATTTGTCTCTAAGCCCCTTAAGCAGCCAAACTCGTTTTTTGGAACAAATTTCACAGGAGATTGGACGGGAATCGAACCCTGACCTCAGTGGTGAAAGGCAAGCGACTTCGCTATGTGCCACGTACGAGCCGTTTGCACCTAAAGTTCATTTTCATCTTTCAACATGATTTTTAACAGACAAAATACACAGCCTTCCCGAAGAAAATATGGAGAAAATATTGATTATATGAATGAATGAATGCCAACAATACCGGCAGGTATGAGCGGTTCTGACAGTTCTCTCGCCACGTGCTATAATGACTAATGAGACCTGCTCAGAAGCAATCAGCTTGCGAGGATGTTTTACTTTGTTATAAGCCAGGGTTCAGCGTTGCAGCTCATCTGGCTCACATGAAGTCGCTTGAGAAGCGCGCAGATCCGTCATCAGCAGTATCATTGCGACTGAAATGTGCCTCTGCCGATGCGTGCCAGGCCACTATACTCGGGGTTTTCTAATGGGGCGGATGAGGGTAGTATTTCCAAGATGGAATTCGGCACAACGTTTTGAGTCATTCTCAGTCCTGCCCCTAGAGTTGCTTGATCTACAGCACTGCTTGATGCGGTCGCGATTATGCGACATCTTGCATCTTGAATCTGCTGAGGAACTGCTGGCCAAGGAGGAATAAATTAACCCGTACCATACGTCACATATAGTTTTCACTGTTCTTTGACTAAACAAATCAAATAAATGTAAAAAATAAAAAAAATCAATTCTTTTTTTAAAATAATTTATTACGTATTCACTTACATATAGTTTTTCAGGAGTTTCAAATAAATTACTTTGAACATTGTGGGAAGATGCCAGAGCTTTAATTTGGTAAATTATGTATTTACCAATTTGGAAAATAAGTAAATGTATTAAAATAAGAGTTACTGACATATGTGAGGGGGAAATAAAAGTTAGAAAAAGTTGTTAAAGGTTAAGTTTAGAAGATATTGAATTAAACAGAATAACATTTACATTTAGAAAGGGCAAAAAAAGTCTTTGGGCAAGTGTGAACGAATACGAAGAGCAGAATAATTTTGACGTAGTGTAAACTGTTGAGATGCACGAGAATGTGGTAACGTATTAAAGAAATGTTGAGTTTGTTTAATTATAAAGTTTTTAATCGAGTCAATTTGAAGCTCTCTATGGATTTGTTTTGTTTATTCGAAATGAACCAATACGCTTTTAGTACTTTTCTTAGAAATTTAGTTTGTATAATTAGTATTTTCTTGATGTTAGTAGATGAGGCATTACACCAAATACGACACGCGTATGTAAAAGAAGGGCGAATAATGGATTTTTAATTATGGAATTGAAATTCCGTAATTATTCTTAATTTTGAATTGTTATCAATAGGGCCCGGATTTTAATGATCTAAAAATCAGCGAATTATGCAAATATTTATGACCTAAAACCTAAATAAATATGACCTTACAAAATAAAATATGACGCTATACACGTTTATTTTTTTAAAATTCCTATTGGTTTTTAAGTATAACATAAATGAAAAATTCACTTAAGAACAGATTGTGAATATGGTACATGCGGTTTACAGTCTTTGGAACTAACTAGCATTTTAAAAAAGTTTTTCAACCACATAACCACGAGCTCGACCCAACTCACTCCATTCAAAATCACTTACGTTTCAAATAATCCTTTGTGGTATAATTGTTGAGTTTATTTGTGACAATATCACGTGATACATTGTCATACGAGACACATTTTCAAGCTTTTTAATGTTGCAACCTTAAAAATATGACGTATGTATGCATTTTGGGCAAAATTTGGCCAAAATATGACCTTTTACTAAAAACGGTGTAAATATGACTTTATATGCACAATAAAATAGTAGTTTATGCAATTAGTTTATAATGTTAAGCTTTATTGCATGAGTACATATTTTGAAAACGAGCGACGTTAGGAGCGAGTTTTCAAATTTGTACGAATGCAATAAAGCAACATTATAAACGAGTTGCATACGCTATTATTTTTGTATAACAGCATTATAAATTTACAAGAGAATCAAACTTAATTTCGCGAAACAACTTTCTTCTGATGTCTCGGGTGCTTGACATCCAACGCCCTCTGGAAATCAAATTCAAGATGGCATTGTTGACATCCGTGCGAGAAAACGGTGGTCGGCTGTTCCGTCTTCTTCTACCTCCCCACGATTCTCTCGCTACTATTGGCTGAATGTGTGATGACGTCATGTCGCGTTTAATAATGGCGATGACGTCATGTAGCGTGCGATAAAATACTGGATTATGCACGATTCGGGGTATCAAAAAGGGTCGTTTATAATGATGGTATACAAAAAAATATGTTTTTTAATCGACAATACCTGGATTCGTGCAGAAATTGTTTTAAAGTTCACCGGAAGGTTCGGAAAAAAGATATGACTTGTCATTAAAATCCGGGCCCTAGTAATTAAAGAGAGGGTCAATTTTGAAGTTTTGTGATAGGTTTTGTTAGTGACAATTTGAATATGTGATTTCCAAGTGAGACATTAGTCTAAATGTAATCCTAAATATTTAACTGGTATATTATTGTCAAGCCAAGGAATATTGACATTGTTGATCATTCGAGAAGGAGGTTTAGTTGACCTACAGGGTAAAAGTTTTCGCTTGATTTTTACTAGGATTTATCAACATTTTCCAGAGTTGGGTCCATTTTATACATTTTTGAATGGAATTTTATAGTATATTACGTGTAATTTTGATATTATTATAAGTAGCGAATAATGCTGTGTCATCAGCGAATTGTAGTAACAGGTAAGTAGGGAATACCGAACATGTAGATATTAAAAAGTAAAGGAGGAAGTGTAGAACCTTGAGAACTTCCCGATTGAATAGATTGTTCAGTGGAAAGAGAGGAGTTGCTTCATGACCTGAGACTTTATTGATTTTTAATTTTTGTGTTATTTTCATTACTTCATGAGAAGAAATATACTTAATGGCTGTAGGGAACACAATAAATGAGGAAAGTTATAAAAGTTTCTATTTTATCATTAAATGCTTGATTAATTATAGGATTTGGTGTAAATGATTTTTCAAAATGGTAGGCAATTAGATCTGTTTTTTGCTCATCAGAATATACTGTAAAAGATCTATTATTTAAAATAGGAATAGGGGAATAAGATTTCTTTAGTTTTTTAAAAGTAGGCCATTGGGGCTACTATTAGGGTGAATTTGTTGTATGTAATTTTGAAATTTATTAAATTCATAATTATCAATACGTGATTTAATACTTCAAGATAATTTATTATTATCGTTTTAATGTCTGGTCGGCGAATTTGTTGCCAATGTCTTCTTAGGCTATGTTTAGATTTAATTACGTTCAGTATAAATATAGGTAATTGGTATATAAAGTTTATAAAGTATATAAAGTTAGAGAAAGTATATAAAGTTTAAAATGTATTAATGAGTATTTATTTTTTTCAGTAGTTAATAATTTTTAGGATATTTGTAATTTAAATTAATGCTTCCAAAACCCAAATTTTTGAGGATAATTAATATTTAACAAGGAAGAATTAAAAGATATATTAATTGGAAGGTGATCTGAATCTAATTCAGGAATGGATATTTGATAGAAAGGTATAATTAGTTGTTTTTTTGCAATAATAGTGTCAACAAGTAACTCTTAGTTAATGCCTTATTTTACAATTTTACTCGGGTCATTAGGCCCGTTAGGAAATTTCGCTACGGTCCTTTCACCATCTAGCGGAGAAAGAAGGTATCTTGGGCGACAAAACAGACAATTTTAATTTAGCTCAGAGGCTTCTTTCAGACTTGAGGATCTTTTACATGCAGTAAATCTACTACATGGAACAGCCGACTATACCTCCCCTCCTAAGAAGACATAATAAGGATTTAATCGCCCTTAAAAATCCTCGGCTTCGATAGGGTTTGAACTCGCAAACTTGAGTCCAACAGCCCGACAGCTAACCTTGACACCACTGTACCCAGAAACCACCGACTAACTCTTGTGATTTAATAACTTTTATTGCGGCAGTGATCTCAGTTTCGGAAAGTTTGACTTTAGACAATCAAAACTGATTAATCGAAGTAACGATTAATGACGGAGATGTAGAAATCGAATAACCTAAGTCTGTTCGTCTGTCACTCACGGTTAGACCAATTCTGGTCCACCAATCGCGACAAATGAGGTGTCATTCGACGGTATCATGCGATCTCCTTGGTGGGGGACTGATACTTTTTTGCTGATCCATCTAGAGTAATTTCTTTAAAACAAATTTTATTTTATTTTATTTTTAAAGCAACTAAAGTGGATGTTGGGTGACTTGCTGCACCTAGAATGGTGAGCAGTAGCTCAGTCGATTCTTCTCAACAAAGACAAATCGTTTGGCACATTTCTTATCTGATTGCCTCTTGAATATTCTGGAAGCGTTCTAGGAAAGCACATGATTTTCATGGTTTCAATGAACCTAAGAGTACACTCCCGAAACGCCGTGAATTACTATACTCTCTAGTATTTACACGAATTGTTGCTTTTATTTATTTATTTAGTCAAAAACTGTATGTGACGTATGGGGGAGAAAAATCATCTGCGCACGCTTTCTTGAGTTTCAGAGTCCCTTCCCAACAATTTAACTATTTATAATTGAAAGATGAATAATAATAATAATAATAATAATAATAATAATAATAACAACAACAAATTTTAAAAAGCGAGGGATTAACATTTCAAAAACTAGATATTTTCGTTGCCAAATTACAGAAAACTTATTTTCAACGGTAAAGGAACAAACAGATTTGATTTTTCTGAATTGTTAACAAAATAGAAACTCACCCTAAGCTCTACTACCACTATAAGCAAAAGGAAAGTTCAATAAAACGTGCGCATATTTGATAATATTTAATTAATAAACGTGCGCATACTTGATTAATCAAACTGACGATCATTAATCCCAAGTTTATACGGAAAAAAAGAATTTAAATAAGAATTTTAATCGATACTTTTTCATTTAACTTTACAGGCCCGAAATGGACGAGCGGGTAACTGTAATATGTTTAAAATGTATGTTTTATAATGAACGTGCAAAATGCAAATAATTTTTTTTAACCTGAAATTAGTCGCCGGATGGGGACACGCTTAACTAGTAATATTAGCAACTGGCTGGATTCTCCCCACCCTTGGGACAAAGGTGGCCCAGGACATCAACTGATATCGATGCAGAGCATCTGACCGGGAGGTGCTAAGGTTCCCGACGGTGGCAGGATTTTCGATATTAGCTACGGAGATATGTCGAATTAGTCCCTGTCTGGAGGAGAATTTTAGCGTCCGACTGCTCTGATCGGTAGTTTGCATGGTTTCTCCGATCAACACCACACGAATGCCGGTGCTGTAACCTAACCAACGGGCCACGGACCACGCGCAATTCGTCTCTTGTTGTCTCCTCGCCCCTTACTAGCACACACTTCTGAGTACACTTATATGCACTACCTCACCACACATGCCGGGAGACCGGTCAGTAGCTTAGAGATTACTTATCCCGGATGGGATGGTGTCCAGCTGGTGGGAGATACCTGATTGGGGAAAATCCCAGCAAGCCGACCCTGGACCTCGCCACTCGCCCCTCGTCACGCGATAAAACATGCACAACTCTTACGGGACTAATGACCTGTTGACGCGCCCGGCATCGTCAATCAACCCCCATCCGTGGGCGGCGTTGAAGCAGGGCGCGTGCGCAAGCGTGTGCGGGAGCCGCCCCTTCCGGGCGCGTGCGGGCGCGCGCGCGGAGACGTGATGCCTTCCTTGGTCTGCGTGCACTCACGCCCGTGCGTCCCGCACGCTCGACGCGAATTGGGGCCTAGGCATCATTTAGCAGCTTTATAGAAAGCGCCGAAGCAATTGTAATAAACACACCACCAATAATGTTGAGGAGCCCAGTGGGGTCATCCTCCTAGTTTTTGTGTATAGTATTATGTACATTGTATATACAAAACATTTCTGTAAAGTGGCTATGTAGGCTGCATCAGAAAAGTATTGAATAAAAAAAAACACCAATAATGTACTGAGTTTTAGCTGGGTGTTGGGAATGATGAAGGGTGGTATAGTTTGTACATGCTTATGATTCAATTCACGTATTCTCCGATAAAGTTATGTTATCTGCGGAAACACTTCTATAGATACACACAAGTAAGCCGTACGTCTATGAGTTCCGAATTTCGAGTTTTGTTTGTACTTCGGGCTTAGGATTAGTGAATGAGGGTGAATGTTGAGTTTTTTCAGGTTTAGTTTTTCTTATGATACAAGTATCTGTCCCAAGTTGTCGAAAAAACAGTGATATGGACGTTGTTGACACTCTTGACGGAATGAGATTGCAAGTTTCTTGACTTCATTTTGAGGAATTAACTAACACACTCTAGCTCTTCTCTCAATATTTTATAATACAGTAAGTATGGAGAGGCCCTTTTATTAGAACACGAGATTGGTGAATTATCTTACGAGGCAGAGTTTGATCCCCATCGCGTATAGTAATAAGATGTTACGATACGAATATCGCACAACAGTTTATCGACTTCGTGAAAATTCCAATGTACTATAATATTCGATGTTCTAATCTAATTGCCTTTATCTCTTATTGCGACACTAATCCCAGTTTCGTGCGGTTTGACCTGAAGACATTCAAAGTGGATCAAAAACATTATTTAATTATTTTTACCAATTGATTATAGTGTTATTAAACGACCTCAATACTGTGATTAATCTTAGTTAAGTAGTCTCGCATTCGTTACCTTTCAGGACCAAAGAGAAATACTGAATTTTAAATTTAGTTAGAACTATTGCAAAATTGTAAATCGAAACAAATCTTAGAAATGTTAATCTGGAACTAATTGTTTGTTTGTTTGTTTGTTTGTTTATTTATTTATTGTGGTAAGCTGATTGCAAAATAAAAATGATATTTTTCATTTGGATGTAAATATTCATTATTTACGTAAATCAACGCAAAACGTCTATTATATAGTACTCGTAGAACATAAGTCGCACATACTATTAGTATACATTTATAATTAGTAGTAAACATTAGAACACACTATTAGTTCTTGTAAAAGAAATGTATCACATATGAAAATGAAATATTTGGGTCAAAATATTGAATTTTTTACTGTCCGGCCCTTTTAATCTCTCCCCGATAATAGAAAAATATTTGATTCAATACCGACTATCCGGCAGTCAAACGATTTCTGTTTCTGATATCGCAAAGTGCCAGTGACCCGGAAAAGAATTGTAAGCTGCACGCTCACTCCCATCCCTGTCATCGAGCCCCGATTGAAATTTGGTCGGAACGCGCGTCACCTGCATGACGGCGGGTGCTGCTGGCAGTGGAGAGAGGGCAGCGTGTTACGGGACCTGTGGCGCGGTGGTGGGAGGAGGAGGAGGAGGAGGAGCAGGGGCAGCGCGGGATGGCTCGGTGGCGCGCCAGTGCCGTCCGCTCAGCGCTCAGCTGCCCGCCGCGCGCCGCACGCCTGCCTCATCGCTGCCCAGCGGCCTGCCGCGCACAGCCGGCCCCAGCGACGCCCGCGCACGCGCGCCCAGGTGAGGCACAGCGCCCGCGCCCCGCGCCTCTGCCGATTCAGCTCAACCTCATCGCCGCCGACGTGAACCTTTTCAGCCTTTTTTAAAAATTGATTGATTGATTTAGTCATGTTTCCGGGCGCGTCAACTGCTCTGGTCATTAGTCCCGATAGTGTAGTTCATGTTTTTCTCGGGAGATGGCGGTGATCTTCCCCCGCTGCATGGCGAGATCCGGCGCCGACCTACCGTCGGCTAGTGGGGTTTCCCCCTAACCAGGACTCTCCCACCAGCGGGGCACCGCCCCAGCCGGGACGAGCTCTAAACTCCCGACCGGTCGCCCGGAACATGTGGTAGTGTAGAGCATGTTAGTGTAAGTGCGTGTGTAAGGGGAGAGGATAGGACAAGAAAGAGGAAGGACAGATCGCGCACGGTCCGTGGCCCGTTTGTTAGGGTACTGCTCCGGCATTCGCCTGGTGTTGATCGGAGAAACCACGGAAAACTACCGATCAGAGCAGCCGGCCGCTAGAATTCTCGTCCAGACAGCGACTGAATTCGACCTAGCTGAATTAAAAAAAAATTCATTTCACTCATTTAAAAGTATGATTTAAATCAATTCTTGTAAGATATTATTACTATGCAAGTCGAAAATTCCCTTTCGTCATAATATATTGAACACCCGATAATGCTTTAAGGATAAACAATATTTCAGTGGGTTAAATGAATGTCTCACGTCTTTTGCCACCTTAAGTTGACCGCATCTAACGTGTGCACAAAAACTCCTCAGAATTTTACTAAAAACGATAAATTCATTTTATGTTACATTTAGAAACTGTGTGACGCACTATTGGGAGAAGTAAAACATCGAGGAAATCAACAAATATGCCGAATTCCAAATCTATGGGAAAGGTGAAACAGGAATGTAGGAAATTCCACATATCAATAATTTGCGTTATCGAAGTTCCACTGTAAAAGTATTAAAAACTCAAATTATATTTTAAATATTTTTTTATAAGATAACATTATTACACGTCGAAATTTCCCTTTCGTTCATTATTAAATATTTTTAACATTTCTAAAGACGCATTATGGATATACACTATTTCAATGCATAAAATTAATGTCGTGACTTTTGCCGCCGTAAGTAGACCGCACTTTGCTTGAGCACAAAAACGCCTCTGAGCATTCCGCTACGTTCAGACATCCATTCGCCGCCTTCGGCCAGGCATCACTGCGTTCACGTCACTACCCCGTCTCCACATTTCTTTTGAACTGTGTTCCATAATTCAGTGTATGTCTCGTTCGCGCCGCAAACTGCCACTCTCCGGAGGCTGCATTCGTCTGTGATGATGAGTGCTGCATTCCTATAACGTTCATCGTTGGGTTAGCCGACGATGGCTTCTCGTCACTACTATGACAGTTCCGCCTGTTTTAATCGTCCAAGATAATACCTCCTTTCACATCTATGGTGGTGAAAGGGGCGTAGCGAAATTTGCGTGGTTAGACGGAAGAGCGGGCCTGATGGCCCGAGTCTCGCCACATAAAATAAGGCATTAACTAACTAACTAACTAACTAACTATGACATTGAATTATGGTTTACCATTGTACTACAGATAAAGTTCCTAATGTCTGTACAAACAGTAATAAACAACAAACGATACTCTAGTGATCCTTCAATTGTAGAATAATGTTCAGATGAGCACCAAGGGTATAGAATCCAAATTTACAGAACATTTTACCAATGAAAAGAAAACGTTATTTCTGAAATGTAAGAAATGTGGTAGTTCAACCACAAATACACTTCCCTGAGACTTTTAGTTATGCTGTGACTTTAGGCACAATGAGCTACACACGGCCCCGATCGGATATTTATCAAAGTGCATTGCGACAATTATTTTGGCATGCCCGTACTCTCTCTTCAGCTTCTATACTGGGGCATCGCCCGCAAATTGCCCTCCCAATCAAGTCGAAAGTTTGACGTTGGTTACTACTATTGTGGAGAATGGAGAGGACGGGGCGCGTTAGTGAATAGTGGGAGGACCTCGAAAATGATCTCGGGTCTTCTAAATTTATTGTTCGAGTACCTAGTATAGATAAGAAACACTCACAGGTGAAAAATGAAGAACATGTGAGATTTTCAACCTGTTTTCACATGTTAAATATTTTTGTTTATGACGTTTCTTATATTTTGATTTTCATCATTAAACGAACGAAATGTTGATACCTCTATAGCACATTCAAAAGAGTATTTAAGTCATACGATAATATGACAATACAATAATTTCGGTAGATATCGAGCTTATAGAATGTCGGATATGTGAAAGAGTTGCAAGTGTATTGTTAGTAACTTCTTCGCACGTCACTCAAGGACTTAGAAATACATTCTCTCCTAATAGTTTATTTGTTATGATAATTTCAACGAATAATTTAAAACGAGATAAATTTATTAAGTAATGGGTATCAAAAACTTTCTTTTATCCATTCCTAGCTTTGATATGCTTGGTAGATTGAAATATTCATGATCCAACCACACACTTCAATTAGTCATTTCGTTTTGAAAGGCTCTGAATCTCTGAATTTGGCAGAATAAGCAATTGCAATCTTCAGCTATTAATTCTTTTGACTTTTCTATTACAAGGTCGCATTGCTAGAATGATTCGACTTTTCCGTGTCCTATTTTCTATAAATGATCCTGGTTGAGAAAGAAGTATGCGCTTGAGTTTGTCATGATGCCAATGTTTTTACGGAGGTGATGTTTATGTTTTGAAAACAGGCATCGTATTCACTGACCGTGACCCCATTAAGAAACGGAGTTATCAACAAACATTTAAAAAATCTTCAAAATGCACAACTTTAAATTTTCAATTACTCTTCAATATAATAGGCCAAGACCTATTTTGATATCGAACGGAAGTAATATCTGAACATTTACATAACGTGAAAAAAGTTGTTTAAATTTTCTTGTTTAGAAATGAGAGTAACAGTTGAGAAAAAAAGTAGATTGTTTGCAAAGTTCGTTGTAGCAACTTTGTATTGACGTATTAACTTTGTATTGTGAAGCCCTGGAACCTAAAATACTGATAACTTTTGTTGCTAAATTTAGCAAATTGCTTTCTTCAAGACGAGTAGTCAGAATGCACGATTTCTGAATCCTTGATACAGAAAAATCGATAGACGCCAAAACATTTGTCTGTTGTCAACACTAGCCCCTAAATCCTTGGAACGATATTCTCCAAAATTGATATCCCCCTATCTATCTGAACGAACTCGAGACCATGCAAGTTTGAAAGGATATTTTGATATATTTGGGGTACTTTACAAAAATTCTGAACATTTTCGAAATTTTCTAAAATGGCTCCAAATTTTTTTGTTTAAATTTTTCGTCGGAGAGCACAAAAGGATGCTTGAAAATGGCACAAATGCTATTTTCATCGAAATATCTGTAAAAGTTCAATTATTTCGGCATATTAAAATATATATATATATATATATATATATATATATATAATATATATTAATAAAATCTGTTTTTCAGACACCTTAAAATAAGGTCATACACAATTTTTGAAAATGTGAGTAGTTATCACGTAATTTATATGAAATGTAGACAATATTAAACTATTATTTTCTGAAAGAGAATCTGAGGCTGGTATGTAGGGGTAATATGTGAATGCAACGGTGACTATAACAATCTGAGTTCGAATCCCAGCGCGGAGAGAATTTTTGCTGGTTGGAAACTGTTACAAATTCATTCAGCACTAGCGTACACGTGCGAGAACTCTCGCATGTTAAACCCCATCTTCCCAATTTTTCCATTTTCATATTAAACCCGTAACATATATTTTTTCTTCAAGACACTCTTATCCTCCGTCACTTGTTCTATATGTCTCCTTGTATTGATACACCCTTGTTAATACAAACTATTCTTATTTAACGTTATTACTGAAGAGAGAGTTATACAGGTGTAATTCAATCGCGTAGAATATCAAGTTCGTTTAATTTCACATTCAGTTGCAGATTATGCAGGCTCAGAACAGGTGGGGTAGAATCGAGGAGCGTCGAACCTGCAAAAATGCAATAGAATGTTCAGGATGATTTCATCGTGTAGATTTCGGTGTGAGGAACGTTTCCTTCAGGCATTTGCCCTCAATAGTTAAGTTTTTAAGGCCTTAAAACGCTTAGTTTAGGAGTTATTTAATGATATAGATTCAAAATGTTGCAGGTTGCATTTGATATGAATATTTGGATGCGTTTTTTGAATAAATCCTTCATACTTTTAAAGTCAAAGTACAATTCGTCACGTCTCCGTGAAATTCTCTGTCTTTAGAAACATCATTGATAAAGATTGGTTGCGCGTGAGAGCCGCTAAAAGTATGTATACTACTGAAATAATTATAGGGGACGATTATAATTTTGCGAACTCATTACAAATAATTAGAGAAAGTGTGTGCTGTGTTGCACCTTCCGTTTTTGTTTTTTTTTTCCCTCGCAAGCTACTGATTTTTACTGGAAGCACCATTTGCCCAGTGCCCGAGAAACAGGAAAGCATAATTTACAGCTTCACGTGTCTCTGTCATTTCCCAAGTACCCCCAGACATAAAACAGAAATACGCGACCGGCGTTCGTCTCAAAATAGAGCCGCCGAAATCTCGTTTCCTCTCGATCTTCAGCAGAATATGTGCAACAGCGTGTAGAACGCATGGCATATGCATAGTGAGAATGACGTCTATGCGGAGAATGACGAAGCGGCCGCTCGGAAACCGGACCTGGGTTCAATGAATCGTTATGTATATCATGTAAGTAAAATATGGACGATGTATGAATGAAAAAAAGAAAATAAAAATAACGAAGACTATACGACAGAAAGAACATGATCTAATATTGAAAGGGAAAATATTGTAGAATTCACGACCGTTAATAAGTTGTAGGATATGGATCACGGGATCGGTCAATTAATGAAACACATTAGTTTGCCAACGTTTCGGAATTAAATATTCCTAAACGTTGGCAAACTAATGTGTTTCATTAATTGACCGATCCCGTGATCCATATCCTACAGAAAATATTCACGTTAGGTATACCACAGTGCATGTATATTAACTGTACAATTAGATTAAGCTAAAATAAGTTATAGATAGTTATTTTTTTAAAAAAAACCTCTGTAGCTCAAGACAGTAGCTCAATGTATGCGAAATTATTAAATAAATTCCCGCCTTCACGAGGGTAGTGTGGAAGGGAAATTGAGGAAAAAGGAAGGACGAAAAAAATAAATAAAATAAAATAAAATACGACCTGCGTTGGGCTGATGCAGGTAGCAACGGCGCGTGCCAGGCAAGACGATGACGGCAAGCGCTAAACAGGACCAAAGGCAGAGGAGGAAAGTGAATGGGGGAGCGGAGGCCGGGAGAGTGAGGTTGCAGGGACTTCGACAGCCGCTTCTCTATTTTCGCGCAAATTTTTTACCGAATTATTGGACGATTTTTAATTAGGCTATTTCTTGAAAATCTCAAGTTCTGCTATTACTTCGATTTTTTCAGATGTCTTTCTACTCCCCCGACCCCATCCTTGTTCTAACGTTTGACTAAAATTAAATAATTAAGAATGTGGGAGAATTGAATATATTTATCATTATTTGAATACAGCAATACATTATTTCAATATGGTTTACAAATGTAACGCGTGACTTTTCATTATGAACGCGAAGGGAGGCTGAGCAGTGAGTCGAGTCGTGGGCGCCGAGCGGTTCTTGCGAGAGGCGAACGCTACCGTCTGGCAGTCAATTGTGGCAGATCGGCGGCCGAGACAAAGACGTTCATTGAGTTGCCACCTCCACTACGACTTCTCCACCTGGTAGGAGCAAAACAGCGGAGGGGAACAGATCATTTTTAGTTCTTTGAGCGTGTAAACAATGGTAATAATAACGTAGTCTGCGAATGCGTAGTGATTGAATGAGATTTACGGAATGAATCGGTTCATCTGAGAGGATGAAGGGTGAAAAACCCACTAATGTATAACGACACATGTGGAAAGGACTGTAGTTTAATGTCCCAAGTGTACCATACCAGAAATGAACGATATGAGAAGAAATGCAATAACCGATTACGATAGTGGCGAAAAGTTTCATATTAACATCGTGAAAGCGTCATCCACATTCGAAATTCTCTCTCTGGGTTCTTTCAGCAGTTAAAGTATGCTCTTTTATTTGGAGAGGAGGTAAAGTAGTTGGATCAATAACAGCACATAGCACCGACAAAAGTAAAATACTCGAAACGAACATGTAAAAGCAAACTTGCTATTTTTGGACAATTATCGACAGAATAAATTCAAACACCAATTGTAGCAGACCTGATTGCTTCATTTATCACCAATTACACAAACAGGTAATTATACTGGAAATATATACCCGCATTTTCGAAAAGTTACTTCCACGAAAGGCGTCTCCAGTCGCTGTACGAACCGTGTAACTGCTTAGGCAAGAACACATTTTACAGAAAGTGTAGAATATGTTTACTCTCAGAGTTTTTCTAAAAAAATATATGAAGTACTTGGACTAGAGAATATATTATTGCTTCAACTTGGAGCAGTAGCACATATTTCACAATAAAGGACTGATATTGAAAAAACTGTGAAAGGTCCACCATGAAGCGGTGTTAAAAAATACATACTGGTATACTAATGAAACGGCCAATAGGTATCGATCAAGTGTAACTTTGGCGCGTTATTAAAGCAGTGTTCGATGTGTTCAAAGCAACACGTACGCGCCTGCCAAGTAAATACGAGGAAAAGTCGGAACAGAGCACATGTTGCCAGGGCAACCCAAGCGTAAACAATCAGGTTCTTTTATTCTCAACTTAGTTACATCTACAGTTACGAAAAGCGAGCAGCCTGCTCGGTGGTTCTAAGCTGCCCCAGCGAGAACCTTGTGGGTGTGACGATATTTCTGTAAGCAGCTTCGAGTGCAGACGAGGGTGGCAGTGACCCAGCAGATCGCGTGACGCTTCGCGAGTGGGCGGCGAGCGGTGACGCGAATGGGGCGGCGCAGGGGAGGAGGGTTGCCCCTAGTTTGGGCGGAGAGAGGGTGGAGCGGGGGCAAGAGGTGAGAGAGGTAACGGGTTTTAACAATTTCAAGAAAATAAGTTATGATTAAACCTTGATTATCCATAAGAACATTCAATCACATCTCGATCAGGTTTTTCGTCCAGTTTCCCTGATCCATTGAGCAAATGCTGAGATGGCCCCTTGTTTTGCTTCTGGACATAAATGTAACTCCATTTTCTGTGCACGTCTTCTAGAATTCAGTGGGAAATACAATTATTCAAATTATCGTTTCCATGTTATCGCGGCAGGAAGTAATAAGAGCCAAAATTTATTGCTTATTTATCTTTGAAACTAGATTTTATTACATGGGAGTTTTTTTTGATTGTTTTTTTCTCCCTTAAAAATTCAAAATTTATTGCTTATTTATTTTTGAAAATAGATTTTACTACATGGGAGTTTTTTTTCTTTTTTTCTCCCTTTAAAAATTCAAAATTTAAGTAGTATATGACTTAGTGTAGGGATCACAGAATTTTGAAAATGTGCACACAATTCACTTTTCCCCATAGCACGTCATACGCAGTTTTTAACTGTTTTTTTACGTAAAATAAATAAACATTAGTTTTTTAACGTAGAGCACGTAGATTCAAAAACGTTACTGCAAGGCAAATATCAAAATAGTCAGTCGGTATATTTTATGTTATTGTAGAGCCTAATTCAAATTTGGAAAAAAATTTTTAAAAATTCGTAGTGCACAGATTATATATTTACAAAGATACTAAAGACCTTTTTTCTGGAAACTAAACTTAGGATACAGGTTCATCTTCTTGATTTGATTACACGTGTGATTACACTACAAGGTGCAATATGTGTGACCTAAATCATGCTTCCAGAGAAAGATTCGTTTTTAAGATTTCCAGGAATTCTGTCAGATTGTAAAAAAAATAGGCACACTTCCAGCGTTGATGATCATTACAAAAAAAATAAAAATTAACTATTTAGTTACTGCGTTTTATATGACCCACGTAAGTGAAGAACAAGTGAGCATTTTTTTTAAAAAAAGTGATTAAAACGAAACACTTGAAACACAGTCGACAAGGCATTCGATATTGCGGGAATCAAGCTTTTCGTAGAATTCGTGGAGAGCGAAAGCACACCTTCGCCTCGCGTCCAAGGTTCGATGCCGGCGCGGGGCGCCGGCCGGGTGCGGCCCCGGCCCGCGCCGCGCAGCTCATCTCGGTGCGGTAATGGTGCGCTCGCCGTAGCGCGCGCGGCCGCCGCTCGGCGTTCCACGGACGCTAAAATAACTTTGGCTTCCCGTTGCATGGCCTTTGAGGAGAGGTGGTGTACTCGCGCAAGGCTTTTGAGTGGGTTGCCGCAAAAATGCACGGAAATGTTTTTAAAAAATTAATTAATTTCTTTCTCGATTGAGCGGATCAGACAAGAGAGTTTAAAATAACCATTTGGAAGGCCAATATATATTCTGCCGCTTGCAATATAACCGGCTGAGGTGACTCAGAATGATGTCACTGCATTGCCTCTGACCGGAGGTTTGACCGGTCTTAGGGTTCGAGTCCTGGTGTTGGCGGATTTTCCGCACTAGCTTCATTGCTAGGTCGAATTCGACGGCTGTCTGGTGGAGAATTCCAGCGGCCGGCTGCTATGGTCGGTATTTTCCCGAGGTTTGTCTGATCAGTACCAGGAAAGTGCCGGAGCAGTACTTAACAAATGGGGCATGGACAGCGCGTGATCTTATCTTTCTGTTCCTTGTCCTGTACTCACTCCTATCTTACACACACACCTACATGCATTACATCACACATATCGGGAGACCAATCAGAGGCTAAGAGCTTGTCCCGGGTTGGAGCGGTGTCCCGCTGAAGCGTGCTAGTGAAGATACCTGATTGGGGAAAATATAGCAAGCTGACATGTAGGTCGGCGCCGGATCTCGTCATCCAGCTGGTGTACAACACCGGTATCTTCAGCGATAAAAATCATACACTACACTGATGGGACTAAAGACTATAGCAGTTGACACGCCCAGTCAATCAATCAATAATCAACTAAACGAAATTGCAGTATGTTGTTAACTAGTAGTTCTTTAGTTCTTCCATTTAGGATAAGTTCCTTTCAATTCATCGATGTCCTACAACAATTTTTAAGTTTTAATAATGTAAACTTACCGCCCGCCTTCCACCGGACATCAAATACCGGTCGATGCTTATGGAATTAGAGTTGCACGCATTGGGTTCACAAAGATTTTTCTTGGGGTTCGCCCGTTCCTCTGCCTCTCAGTTTACAAGAAGGGACCGCTTTGACAGCTACTGCTTGGCCATTCCTGGCAATATGATTGCAGGTTAAGTCCATGCACTCATTTTATCAGTGCGTTCGTTGACAGTCATTTGTAAATCGCTTCATCTCCATCCTTTGCGATGGCTTGCCACCCATTACGTTCGTTTGTTTCCCGACCTGTTAAATTGGCCCCTCATTAGAGTAACTCCGCTACACCATTGACCCAGTGTCACTGAAATCTTACCTTCATAATCCCCATCCCAACAACATAAATTGTCCTTTGCAAGTGGCTAAGGATTGGGCATAATAATAAAGAAATATCTCGATTTTAATGGCAACCACAATATTGTTCCAATGATGTTGTTTGAACTGGGCCTAGTAGTCTACCCTCTAAGGGACAAAAGGATGGCGATATTATAAATGTTTGTTGTGTAGGGAACATTTACGATAAAAACAGATTTAGGCAACAACCATCATGTGACAAAGATGCTACCCAATCTCTACATCCAATAATATCACAACCACCAAGCCACCAAAACTATGCAAAGTTAAAAATAATTGTCAAGGATTTCATAACTTTACTTGTCATTTATGAATGCAATGACACGAGGAGGCGAAGAATGTTTTGATGCACTCAGGGAATATCTTTAGCTCTAATAGACCCATATCGTTAGCTCTAATAGACCCATATCGTTAGCTCTAATAGACCCATATCGTAGCTCTAATCCCGACCCATATCGTTAGCTCTAATAGACCCATATCGTTAGCTCTAATAGACCCATATCGTTAGCTCTAATAGACCCATATCGTTAGCTCTAATAGACCCATATCGTTAGCTCTAATAGACCCATATCGTTAGCTCTAATAGACCCATATCGTTAGCAAGAATCCGTTACATTAACTGAAGACGTTGGTCATGCGCGCAATGTGAGAACATATCCAATGGCGAAAGAAAGTGGATGTCATACAATTATGTCATATATGAAAATGTGTATGTCTTCAGATATCGTATGCGGTCTGCACAATCGTATTATCTTTTATAGCGTGCTACTGAAGCATTAATAGCATTCTTCTCATCGCAAATCTTTGCAAAGTGCTAACTACGCTGAGTTGGCATGATGGTCTCAAAGGTTTTGTTTTGAAGGTCTGCATGTTGATAACGTACAAGACACACTGAAACAATACCTAAAACCAATCAATATTCTGTGTTCAGTACCTAAAACCAATTAGTATTCTGTGTTCGATTTGATACTGACAAGAAGGATGTAAGAATAGGACGTTTCTGATCACATTGTTCAATTTCCAGGGAATTCAATGAGATTAATCAGTAGAAACCAATTCTACAATAGACAATTCTTCGAATCTTGTCTTTGCGAAAATAATTATTCATAATATTTGAAAGCAGTGATATTTCTGTCCCATATACAAATATTACTTTTCTGGAAACAATTCAGTACCCCCAGTAACATTTCAAAGAATCAAATATTATTAGGATATGCAATGCCACTCAATGTTTGTTGTCTGGCGGGATTCCGTGAAATGTTTCACGTTCCATTAGAAAAAATATTTAGAACCACAATAAAAATACCGTCTGAGAGAAGAGTAGGAAACAGCAGAAATAAAAACGCGCTTTGTTTGCGCGAGCATTTTCACGATATCATTGCTCCAAGAGATTTGTCAATGTCATTCTCACATCGTCACATCATCATGGTGATTGCGCCTTTAGCAAATGCTATTCAACAAAGAAAGGAAGTCTCAGAAGACATCAATGGCAAATCGTGAATGAAGAACCATTAAGTTTTTAACAATGTAGCTTGAAGATGACACACGGAATTCTTAATGCAACATCAAGTTCCATATCATTCAGCCCCCAGAATAACGGTTGTTAGAAAACGTTTACAAATCTCAGACGTAGATGACTGGGTTACCAGAGCGGCATAGCATTATTAACTTCTCTCACAATACATTTACTGCAGCTACTTCGTTTTACATAGAGAATATATCACTGTAGAAATGTTTCTTGATATCTCGAAAAAAAACGTAGAATGTTAAAAAACGAATTGACTCAAATACGTGAAGTGATTGTAACATCAGAATAAGTTCATAGTTTAATAGGGAAGAATAGCAGTTTATTTTTAAAAAAGTAGCAATATTGTGTCTGAATTAAACTCTTAATGCCGGTAATCTTGGACATACCAAAGTTCCTCCCAGCGGACACGGAAACTAACGGTTTGCGTGTATCTCATGGACGCAAGCCACCTGGCGAAATTTCGTGTTGGCCTAAAAGATGACGCGTTCCATTTGGCGACTACTTGCGTAATACGATTTGGCAACCCTCTCTTCTACATCACAATTCGCCCACAAAAATCAACACATCCGCGACCTACATTTTTGTTCCAGAGAAAGAGAGAGTTCATGACAGATGACACGAAGTTTTATTCCATCAAAGCAAAAAAAGTTCATCTTTCCTATGTCAATTGCCCTTAATAACAGCTCGTGCCGTGTACATTAGTTTCGCTCTTCTAGGTCCATCTGTTACATGCTTGCCACCGGACCATAAACCGAGAGAGACGCAACGATCTACAGAAAGCAGCGGTATATTGAGCACGAGCCACCGAAAAGTGGCATCGGCAAAAACACACACACCAGTCAACGTCATCTGGAGAGGTGGCTGAGGGCATCAACTGATGTCACTGCAATGCCTCTGACTGGGAGGTTCTAGGTTCGGCGGGTCCCTACGGTGGCGGGATTTTCTTCACTAGCCAGAGACCTGGATCGAGTTCTGGAGGAGAATTCTAGCGGGCGGCTGCTCTGATCGGTAGTTTTCTGTGGTTTCTCAGATCAATACCAGGCGAATGCCGCAGGAATACCCTAACAAACGAGCCACGGACGGCGCGCGATCTTTCCTTCCTCGTCTTATCCTCACCCCTTACTTGCACACACTCATGCACTACTGCATATGGCGTGAAACCGGTCGGGAGTTTAGGCTCCGGGCCCCGGCTAGGACAGTGCTCCGCTGGTGGGAGATACCTGGTTGCGGAAACATCCGACCCGACGGAAGGTCGGCGCCGATCTCACCATCTAGCGGGGTAGATCACCGCCACCTCCTGACAAAAAAATGCACTACACTTAGCCGTTGACACGCCCGCAATCACATCAATCAATCAATCGAGTTAACTTCAATGAAATACTTAAGTTCGTCCTGTTCTTTCAAAATCAATGTCAATTGATCATATAAAGGAGGACGATCCATCAGGCACACAAGAAACGATTTTGAGTATGTTCGGATGAGGCCAGTGAATGATTACTTTGACAGGTTCTAAAGTGTTGAGCACGCCGTTCGGCCCTGGCTGCTCGTCTGATCTTCCTTAATTTTTGTCTGGACACGGTCCCGTTGTCTCTGGATTGCGCTGAAAGTGGTTGAGACGGGCAGCAATGTGGCGCGCGCATTACCTCAGAGTGCGCGCTCCGTGGCCTCAGAAGTAAACGCGATGGGAACGGTACCCTGGAGATAGCGCACCTGTTCAGCTCTGCTGCCCGACATTTCTTCTCTCAGATCGACAGCCAAACAGATCGTATCAAGATTTTCTCACGATATGCAGATGGAAGCTTAATTCTGAGATCTTCCTTGTTATGTTATAACGGTTCAATATTCAGTGATATGATGCAGTTATGCAGATATGTGATTAGAATACAGAACATGATACAGATATGTTGCAGAACTTCAGCATACCATACTTTTTCGAAAAAAAAAAGCCCTCCTCCTCCCCCCCTTTTTCCCAAAACAAGGCAACAAAAAATTTAGGGGGACTAATATGCTAGTATTTCAAAATAAAGATAAATATTTTTTCGAAAATTGCCTTATATTTTTCAAACAATATGGCAAATGGATAAACATTTTTAGTTGCAATTTTCTTAGGACTCGCTGGCGATGAACATTGAAGGAATTAGTATTTTTTAAACATTATTACAAAGAATAATGCACGAAGTATAAAGCGTAGTTTTCCGAAATTTTCATCCAAGAAACTGAGGGAAGCGAAGATACCTACATTCCTGAAAATGCGGTATATTTTAATTACTTTGTCGCCTTACTTTCTTAAGAAGTTGTATTGCAATCGTGCACCGGGAAACGGTGCTTTTTCGTCAGAAGAACTCTAATAGACACGTCGTGGCAACGAAAAAGTGCATAAATCGTGCTCCCTTATAGTGATTTACTGTTTCTAACACTTTGTATAGCTAGAATCCATGTTTTGTAGGTGCTTGACACCAAAAAATTAACTGTCGATTTTTAACACGATTGTCTATCCGTCTGTGTTCAACGCTTGCGCATAAACCATTCAGTCGAACTTCTCGAAAATTTACATTGCCTAATTGATTTAAAGGAACTCTAGAACCTGCGAGTTAGAAACGGATATTTTGATTTTGGGGAATACTTTACATGAAGCCTCAAAAACATTTTCAAAATCTTCTCAAATATGGCTCCAATATTTTTGATTAATCGAAGTCCTCGGATATCGCTTAAGAGAATAGAGCACATCTCATTTTCGTTGAAATTCCTGATTTTCGATAACTACAATACTGAAGGTAGAGATTTTTTTCTGTAATAAAATCTGTTCTTCAAAGAAAATTCTTGAAATAATGTCACGTACAATTTTTCGAATATATGAGTAAGAGTTGCGTAGTTTTGCGTGAAATTTTGGCAATTTTTATATAATTATTTTCTCAGAAACTACTCCAATTTTTTTCTTTACATCTTTTGCTCGTATCTTTAGAAGAACTGCCAAAAATGTGCTAGTTCCATTTTCCCTCAAACTCTCTGAATTTTCGAAACTTGCAAAAAGTTAACTTGTTTTGCTACAAAATTGAAGATAAGATATTTTTTTCTTAAAGGAAATATGTTCTAAAAAACGAAATCTTTAAAAAAGGTCATAACACTTTTTTAAAGAAAAAAGTGTAGTTTTCTCTTAATTTCTGTTTGAAATTAATGCAAAATGTTAAAAAAATTCCCCCAATTTTTTTTCTATTCCTCCCCCCAGGATAGGGGTGCTTAAAATAATGACACAGGCCTCATTTTCGTTGAAATCGCACCGGTTGAGGTGGCTCCGGGTAGCAACTCAAGAGCAGGGAGTCAAGTCTATGACGCTACAACAGGAATGCCATTTTCTTTAAAAACGGCTCCAATTTTTTTCTTTAAACTTTTTTCACGAATAGTGCTAAATGCACCGAAGAACGTGACATAAATGCCACTTTGAGGTATTCTTTTGTTTTCTTAAAAATTACACAAATGTTTTTTAAATAACTCTCATATTGTTAATATTTACTTTACGGGCATTTTCTGTACTTATTGCATTTGTGAGTAGAAGTGCATTAAAGGATCTTCAAAGAATTTTATCTGGAATCTCAAAAATTTGGGGTGAAAATGATCTTCAAATTTTGCATTTTCAGAAAAGCTCAAATGACATTTTCTCAAAATCAGCTCTAAATTTTTCAACGAAAATTTACATAAAGGACCACATTTTACCCTTCTATAATATTATTGTCATATTTCAATTCTACCATTAGATATCCGAAAAACAATGAAAATATGTTTAGGCGCCAGTAGATGACAGCTGAGAAGAGGATGTGGCAAAACTGAAGATTGCTCAGCCCGAAGTGATAAGGAAATTAAAGTGTACCATTTTGTAGCACCACTAGCTTTTCATCAATGATTTTTTTTTTTTTTGCTTTTGGATATTGGAAACATTTCTTCCCAGCTGAGTTACAACCATAGATACTTCATGACTATAGCATTATGATTCTCTTTCACTGACCATGCCCCCTTTGCCGTAGTGTGTGTGTGTGGGGGGGGGAGGCCAGGTAGCTGGACGTGGACCGAGCCGAGGAGGCGAGGTACGGGCCAGTGGGCGTGGACCGAAGCCGCTGTGACGTCTGCCAGACCGGTGCACTGGCTGGACCAGCGGCATTTCACTCTTCTTGCGTTGCGTTTCGGGTATTACCTCAGAGTTGTTTGGAGGCGCAGGGCGATTGTTTGACCGCTCCTTTGCCTCATGCCTACGCGCTAAAACTAATATTTGTTCAGTACCATCTCTTGGAGCACTTGACTTAACGAATGTCCGACAGAATTCACTTTTAGTGTACTGGTGGCATAAATTGGAGTGAACTGGAGACATATATTTCGAACCGAAACATAAGCAAAACGTATTTGCAGTTTTAATGTAGAGCAGAAATGTTTATAGTGTAAAGTTGCTTAATCAGAAACAAACATTTAGCAAATAATAATAGAAAGAGGTTTTAAATGAGCATGAGGATTCTTTGGTTATCGTTTACGAAGCATGATAAATAGATATTTATTATAGAAAATAATAATCATAAAATTAATAATAATAATAATAATAATAATAAATAATTTAAATTGTTACTTGTCAAAACAGTTTACATTCTTATTACCTCAAATCAAACCCTAGTCCCTGAGTGCCAAAAGTATGTGATTAATTTTTATCTTCTCAAAGTGGCTCCTAATTAAGGTTTCTAAAAATCATGATTTCCGAAAAGATCTTTTAAGATATACTTACTCGTACAGTTATTTTTAAAACGTGTACAAGGATTGCACGACTTGAATTTCTGATTCTTACTTGTTTTAAAAAGAATCCATAATCGTTCGAGAAAAAATATTCGTCTGTGGCTGAATTTATTCATTAAATATCTAGACGCACATTTTTTAAATATATTATTAAGTTACCATTATTAGCTGCAGAAATTTTAAAATAAAGACAGAAAACTGGTATTCCTCAATGGCATCCGGCGATAAGGTCTCCAGCACTCTGTACTAACAGTCTGTGGTGCTTTAGGTATCGTTGCAGTTGGGTTTTCTAAAATTCATGATTGTTTGTGAATAAAAAATCCAATTTACATATTCACGGATGATGATGAATTTCTAAATCTTAATAATTGTCAGAGTTCAGCATCTCTGAACAACCGTCTTGACTTTATTAAGCTTTATGTTTCGGCTGTAAATATCCTGTTGAGTGCTATTGCGTGAAAACAGCGTCTCACGTATCTGCGAATAAGTCTTAGTATTAGTATTAGGGTATTAGGGAAGTAAGTATTAGGGAAGTGCAAAATTGAGAGAAAATGTGAAAAAAAATTATTTGAGGTCCTGATAAGGAGCAACTGAGAAGAGGATGGGTGAAAACCAAGTAGCTAGCCCAGACCAAACATATAATGAGAAAGCCTGTGCCATTCTGTAGCATCATTAATTTGATGTATTTTTCAACGTCAATATTTACCTACCGGCATTTCACACATTATTGCAGTTACGAGCACAAGTGCTTCAAATTATTGTTATGAAGTTTCTCGAAAAGTCAAATATTATGTGTAAATTAGAAGCATGTGCAGCCTAAAAGACGAGGGGATAATATTTCTGGTCCCCTTCGGACCCTTTTCTATTAAGCCTTCTTTTTTTACATATGAGAGTTTTCTAGGAAATATTGTAAAACTTTCTTCAAGGAGAATGAAATTATCATTTTAATAATGCTATTCATAAATAATATTGATTGTAGGTTGAATCATTTAGAGTAGCCAGATCATTTGGAGGGCTTCTTCCCTAAAAGTTGTGTATCCATTCCCCAACTTCTGCTTAAAAAAAGGGGAAAGTCAGGAATTGGTTATATGTATGGAAATAAAATGATTTATTATGTAGGGCCAGGGGGTACTTTCGAAATTTTCAGGGGAGAAACTGCCCCTCTCCCTTTGCGCACGCATATGAAAGTAATTTCTCAATTCTACTATTTGGGGTCAGAAAAATTGTGAAAATATTAAAATTTCTTTTAGGCGCCAATAGATAGGAGTTGGGATGAGGAAGAGCCAATACCAGAAAACTAGCACAGACTAAAAATACTAGAAAATAACTGATGCTAGATATGTCTGTGTCATTCTGTGGCGCCACTAGTTTTAACAGTTTTTCGGTATGGAATCATACATGGCTTCTACAATAAAATGTGTAGTGCGACGAGAGCTATTCCAAGACCAAAAGAAATTTCTTTATCAGAGGTAATTCTAGTCATCCTAAAAGAACGAGTATTTGGTTCTTTTGAGGAGAATGCTAAAGTTCTGAACAAAGCAACTGTACACATTGCATTTTGTATTATTAGTATGATGTGTATTATAGAACTAACAAAATACTATCGATTGTGACGACTTTCTTAAGGAAGTTGTCCTCCTAAGTAGCACACAGAATTACATGCATTTCCAGAGCCTGCCCAAAAGATAGCAATAAAACCAACATGTTAGTAGGTCACCCACAATAAAATGGCACTCGTTTAGAATGACCTGACCCACCTGAATAGCCTGTTCAAGCATTAGGCTATGGAATATGAAACGAGAAATAGCTTTATAATAAATGAATTATATAACCTGAATAAACCACGATCGAAAGGGCTGATAGATTCTAGCAAGGTGGCTTCGACTACTGTCATATTAACTTTGAGTCTGTGATACCGCTGTAGCTTTCTTTATGAAAACAATGACCGTAGAGAAACAGAAGGTGAAAGCCCGCGAAACCATGGAAGAAATTATATGCTTACACCTTACTCTTAGGAATAAGAAAATAAAACTAAAAATTCATCAATGCGACACTTGCCACGAGCAAAGGAAGAATTTACGGTCCCGGAAATTACGGTACGTTTCTACAATAAAATGTAGCAAAAACATAAAGGCCTTTGAACATGTTAGGCTCTACAGAGCACATAAAAAGCAATGCGAGTCATGACATTGCGAAGGAGCAGGTGCTGTATGCCAGGAAATTTCGTCTTCAGCCAATATTGTAACGTTAAACATTGAGATTGAACTGAAAATACGAAGAATTATTACAACTTCCTTCCAAACATCCAGAGTATTAGATAAAGTCATAAATAATTCTTTGACTGGATTTATATTTCATGTCATCGTGGGAGAAAAACTTTTCCAATGACAATTTACCTGCATTACCTTCTCTGTTATTGCATCTTGCTGTTATGGTGCTACGTTGGAAAAGTCAATAGAGGTGGTAAGTGAACAATACCAGTTCGCCGTGACTGTCACGAATACAAATGTCCACCGTGACTTCTGTATTCTAGTAATATCTTCTACATAGTAAATTAGAATCATGGTAAATATTTTGGGGAAAAAATGCAGGAAAGGACATTAAGAAAGTTGAAAATAGAAGAACTGGTAAAGGCAAAAAGACCATTTTCTCACAACAAAATACGCTCTCCTTATTTTTCTGTCCCATACCGCAACTGCCATTGAGCAATTATTTAATACCTCGCAGAGGGCAAAAACTTGGTTGCACTCAACTAAGGCAGAGAATCGCTTAAATGGCTATTAACGTTGAGGGAATTCAGAAAAGAAGCACAGAATATGAAAAAGAAGTTCTGTTGAAATTTAATACATACGTAAATTATTCATATAAACTCTCAAGGCCAACATGAAACTTTATCTTATCAACCCATAGTTGCATACACACCCACGCGCACGCACGCACGTACGCACGCACGTACGCACGCACGCACGCGCACACACACACACCTAGCTATGTTCTCACACACACACACACACACACACACCTAGCTATGTTCTTGTCCATCCCAACTTTCATTAAATTCTATTATGGTATAATGAGGTTCTATTATGGTATAATGAGTTCACATAACGTACACATACTCTATCGACCTGTTATTCTCGAACTTGCGGGATCTTTCGGAGGAATTAGACTCACCAGGACGTTAATCAAGTTTGCTACACAACAGCGATTGTTCAAGTACGTTTCACAATTCAAGACAATACTCCTGACTGCTTCATTTCACTCCAGCGAAATTCGTAATGAAAAGGGGAAGCTTTATTAGGCCCTTTTGCAAATCCATTCGGATTGCGAATGGCTGTAGCTGGTTCAATTACTTTTCGAAAATAAAATAAATAAATAAATTCAACCATAATTGAATACGGATTGCTAGTTTCTGGTCGATGCACGTGGAAGCAATGCTAATATAAGTTGATATAATTCGTGAAATTTAAGTTTTCTGGAGTAGTACAATTTCCATTGGGCAAAATAAATAGCTATTTTGTATATTCGGTTCCATTACTATTATTATTATTATTATTATTATTATTATTATTGATTGCTTTTTTCGTGATTCCGGGCGCGTCAACTGCTTCGGTCATTAGTCCCGTTAATGTAGGGCATGTTTTTTCTCGGGAGATGGCGGTGATCTTCCCCCGCTGGATGGCGAGATCCGGCGCCGACCTACCGTCGGCTAGTGGGGTTTCCCCCTAACCAGGACTCTCCCACCAACGCGGCACCGCCCCAGCCGGGACAAGCTCTAAACTCCCGACCGGTCTCCCGGAATATGTGGTAGTGTAGTGCATGTTAGTGTAAGTGTGTGTGTAAGGGGAGGAGAGGACAGGGAAGAGGAAGGACAGATCGCGCGCGGTCCATGGCCCGTTTTGTAGGGGACTGCTCCGGCATTCGCCTGGTGTGGATCGGAGAAACCACGGAAAACTACCGATCAGAGCAGCCGGTCGCTAGAATTCTCTTCCAGACAGCGATTGAATTCGACCTAACTGAAAAGCTAGTGTCGAAAATCCTACCGCCTATTATTATTATTATTATTATTATTATTATTATTATTATTATTATTATTATTATTATTATTATTATTATTTTTATATTTAAAACAGTAAGAGTTCTCGTTTAGAATGAAGTTTCGGATTTCTACTCAACCGAATTAAAATGGTATAAAAACTAAATTTTAATAAATTACAAACAATAACACTAAATACAAAGAATAGTGAGTGTATATAAAGGTAATGTCCAGGAATCAGTAGAGATGTGTCTATTTAAAAAAACAGTGCTAATTATTATGCATTTCATTACACTTTTAAGTTAAGGTGGATAGCATGATTTCCTATACTACAACATATAAATCTACAGACCTTTGGATACAGAAAACCTTCAGTTACTTTTTTAGAAACTTGTTTAACTTTGTATCCACAGGGATTCGTGAATTTACTGCTCCAGAACTTGTCAATCGCCCTCATTTCATGAATGAACATGAAACAATAGGTTTGAGTTGTTTTGTTTTTTTCAATATAGTGCATATGTTGTGCATTCCTACAGTTCTTCCTTTTACGTGGATGTAATAGTTAATTCTTATAATTATTATTAGCGTATCGGCCATTTCCGACCACGCAACTCATTATCTTTCGAGGCCTCGTCATATTTATCCCGGAGAGATTACCGTGTCATTATGGGGATCAGCCTTTCGGTTTCGGCTGTATCCCTTGGTAAGACAAGTTTGTTGGCCTTGAATTATAAAATATGAGGTGATAGGATGATGATGATGATGATGAGAGGTGATCGAGGCCTCTTTGTACCATCCCAGCATTTGCCTGTATGACCAAGGGAAGCCACGAAAACCCCAGTCACGATGGCCTACCCAGAGATCGAACCCGGACCTCCCGACTGAAAAGTCTGCGCAATGGTCTGAGACACTTGACTAGGTTTTGATGATGATGATTATTATTATTATTATTATTATTATTATTATTATTATTATGGTGATGAAGCATGCCGTGGGGAAAAACAAACTTGAGAGCGCGGGTAGCAAGGAGTAAAGAGAGGGGCCTTTTCCCCGCGCGCCAGCCGCCTTCCTCCCACTGCGCCGGTCCGTTACCCGCGGTCGTGGCCGCACGCGGAGCCGGAAAGCCCCGCGCCGACGCGACGCGCCGCGACGGCTCGGCGGCCGGGAGCGGAGCGCGCGCTGCGGGGGCCGCGCGGGGGCGGCGGAGGGGCTTCAAGTGACTGGCGGCGGTGCTTCCCTGCCTGCGTCAGCCCGGGTGGAACGGCCCCGCCGGCGCGCCGCGCCAAAGGATGTCAATGGCTTTACAACGAAATGTTTACGGGTGTTAGGGGGAATGTGAACGCTGTTACGCTGTACGCCGCTATGAGAGACAAGAGGTTTGTTTCATCGTGGGATCCTTTCGCTTTCCATCGTCTCAACTGTCGATCAATGTAGATTACAACAGCTCAGCCGCTGACTAACCTTTCAACAACATAGTGTAATCCTATCTACGCATTTGAATCAATCCTGTCTCACTGGGTATTGTTTAGTTATGAGCGGACTATTTGTTATGTTCGCGTATAACAAGCAATTATTGCATTGTAGGTGTTCTCGTATTACAGGAAATACGAAGCAGAAGCGGAAGTGGATGGGAATGAATCACGTCCTTTTACTTATCCTATATTTACTTCTACGAAAACCATGAAACGACAAAAATCCGAAGTAGACGCGGTCACTCGAATTGTTGACATACTTGTACGTCATAAACAGAAGATATTACAATCTCAAATTTGCAATTTATCGGGTAAAATGAATAGTATATTTTAACCATAAAATTGAGATGTATTTTCACTGATTAAGTAATTGCAATTTATTGTTTTTAGTTCAAGCATTCTGACGTTCTAATGAATTATGCTTATTTTCTCAATAATTGTTTGATTCTGTACTCAAATACAAGAACTGTTTCACAAAACTGGATGTAAGTTCACACGATAGGAGATGTACTGGCGTTCGTAAGGCTAAAGAGATCAGAGGAAGTCGATCCCCTACAAGTAGCCTTGACCTACCTGTGGCTTAGTACCGTACGATAAATTACGGAGCAAACAGAAAGCACGAACAGAAGACATTCTACCTGCTGCTGAATCGAAATCCTATCCACAAAAGGAATTTGGCGCAACATCAGTGGTACCAACTGACGCAAGTCCCAAAAAATTCAAACTTGTAAACTACTGCCTTGGTAATCAACGAATTTTTAGAACCGCCGAATACAACTTTGTAGGAACAAATCCTGAAATTCTGGTTTATTATTTTTCCAGCTGCCGACTCAATTATCTTTATCGTGTCAGAACCCGCTGCGAGTACGAGCTACTCCGCAATTCGCTCCCCTCAAAGAAAGACCAAGGATGCAAACCAATAATTAGAGGGAAGTCACAATTTTCAAACAATCCTGTGCAACTTCCAAACCCCACAAACCCAAAAGTTAACCACCCAAACTAGCAGGTAGGATATATTTTAATGAGAAAAACTGTTGAAGAAAACAGAACATCCTACTAATATACTTTCATATATTTGCCCGAAAATTTCTTCAAGTATTATTTATGTTGCCTCAAGAGTGAAATGATTACGACCTTTATGGAATTATATCCACTTGTCCTCCTGAATCCAGTTAAGGAGAACCCTACCAGTGAACGCACCACAGAGCAATACACATCCGCATTCTTTCCATTAACGACCCATTTCCTCGGTGATATTCAATGATTTAATTTATGAGGGAAAGTTTCTTCAAATAGAAGGGAAAAAAGGATTTTTGAGAGGAGGAACTCACAAAATCACAAGCCGGATGCGGATAAAAGGACATTCCAATCCCTAGTGGTCAGCATGTCTCTACTCTTAAGCTCTGTGTTCTTTCAATACCCTGATACGTGTGAATGCAAGGAGAATGAGGTCGAGAGTCCTGAAATGTTAAAGCTCGTTTCACCCAATAACGTTATACGGTTGCACGCTTCAATTTCAATCAAACTTGTACTGCTAACATGCCCCGACCTTTAAATAGCTTCCAAATATACGGCATTCGTAAGAATAGGTATATACCGCCGAAGTTCTCATTGCTTCAGAGTTACAAAAGATGAAATACCAATAATAATCACTAAAGCTTTTCTACAACCCAATGTGCATTAACTCTCTATTGAGCCTAATGAGATTTACAAGACAGTAGGAAATCAAAGGCAAGACAAATAAAATCGATTATTGTGCCAAAGTTTGCTAATAAATCCTCATATATTATTATAATGTTTTTTTTATGAGAATGTTACCATAAAGACTCAATGTCTTTAACTCAATTTTCAGTCGAAAATCCGTGATTAAGGTCCTTCAAAGTCGTAACTTCACGCATTCGACACGATTAAGGTATATTAGTGCTGTTCCAAAGATAGTTAAATTTGGTGCAGATGGCGTAGAGATGAAATTGTTTTGGGGACCAAAATTCGGGATGTCTCTGTAGATGGATAGAAGGATGTGACACATAACTCTACCAATTAGAAGATTTTGAGATCTAACTTGGTAAACGCCTCATAAGAAACATCTAATTGTCCCTTTCCAGGGATAATTAAGATATTTTATTTTTTATTTAATATTTTAATTTATAAAAAATGGAAGTTAATTTTTTTCCCAAAGAGAGAAAATTGCACTCGTAAGTACGGTGTAGTTCCGATTTTCATTAAAACCTTAAATTTTGAAAGTCGCAAAATTTCAAATTTTTTTCGAACCTGTCCTACACCTCCCACATCAAAGCTAGAGATTTCTTTGTCAATGCAATTCATCTGTCAACTATAGATCTTTTAGTGACGTCTTGTATATTTTTTTATGTGAGAAGTAGAATAATTTTGAAAGAAATCGTGAATATTTTCCAGAAATCATAAATGTATATTGTATAACGGGCTACGAGTAGTACTTTGCCGTGAATTTAGTGTTCAGGTCGATGGAACATGAACTAAACATACAAGAAATGTACTGTTGGTACATTATTTTAATGTGTTTGCATTTTCATTTGTTCACATGGGAAGGCAATATATTGTCTACTTTCCGGTAGAGTGAAGAATTGTCATCAGCACCACATTTAGTATTCATTAGAATATCCTACTCGTGCCTTTCGCAACACTAAGGAGAGGAATAGTTTCGGTATGCCGCGCATACACACAATTTTAAGCTGTGAGCAACTTGAACAAACTTCAATTACCGTATTTACGCAAATCTAATGTGCACTCCATATTTGAAACTTAAAATTATGAAAAATGTATCGAAGGTAATGCGCACCAATGGCAGAATTATAGGTACGGTATATAATTTAAATTTGTTATACAACAATGGATATATCGTATGCATAAACCATCAGATTATACAATTGAACTTTCTTAATTTTAGGGGAAATATTGTTAAAGAAGAAAATTAGTGAATATGAAATAAGAAAAGTACACATTCAAAATGAATTTATTAATACAACAAATTACAAGCGTGAATCACCATTATTCCCTACGGAACAGATTTGCACTTAAAATTAATGGGCTTGGTCAAAAAAGGCGGGCATTAGATTCCTAAATAAGGTACGTACTTTGATTGATTGACTTTTTCGTGTTTCCGGGCGCGTCAACTGCTTCGGTCATTAGTCCTGTTAGTGTAGTGCATGTTTTTCTCGGGAGATGGCGGTGATTTTCCCCTCGCTGGATGGCGAGATCCGGCGCCGACCTACCGTCGGCTAGTGGGTTTCCCCCTAACCAGGACTCTCCGACCAGCGAGGCACCGCCCCAGCCGGGACAAGCTCTAAGCTCCCGACCGGCCTCCCGGAATATGTGGTAGTGTAGTGCATGTTAGTGTAAGTGTGTGTGTAAGGGGAGAGGATAGGACAAGGAAGAGGAAGGACAGATCGCGCGCGGTCCGTGGCCCGTTTGTTAGGGTACTGCTCCGGCATTCGCCTGGTGTTGATCGGAGGAACCACGGAAAACTACCGATCAGAGCAGCCGGCCGCTAGAATTCTCCTCCAGACAGCAACTAAATTCGACCTAGCTTAAAAGCTAGTATCGAAAATCCTGTCGCCATCAGGAATCGAACCTACCACCTCCCGGTCAGAGGCGCTGCAATGACATCAGTTGATGCACTGAGCTACCGCTCCCGGTAGGTACGTACTTATTTTCATATAAATTATAATGCTGTATGAGTATTATCATTCAAGTTACACAGATGTAAAAGAGAAACCAGTAAGCTACCACCAACGACTTCCGAGGTTCGCTAATGTTGTCTCCTCAGAGGAAATATGGTCCCACGAAAGCTATGCGACAGCGTTCATCGGAAATGTCTTGCGTGTACGAAGACGAGCTCCTCTCGTTTTCGGAGTGAACTTGCGTGTCGCGGCGCCAGGCAAAGCGGAACGAATCTCTCTGCAATTTTACTTTCATCAGTGTGGAGCGCAAGACATGTTGAATTGAATGAGGGAGAAAGCGAACAAAAATTACTTAGCATCTCCGGGTCTGATTACAACTTCACAAAGAGGATCAAGGAAGAAATTTCGTATTCATGACACAATATGAACATAACAAACGAGTTGCGTAACGTATCTTCGGGATGTTTTCATGCCGAATTTTGATTGCATTAATAGACACGACCCGGAGCGCTAGCTTTTGACTTGTGGGTACTGGATATCAAATCTCTGTTGGTCCATGTGGAATTTGGGGTGGACAAAGCGGGAGCAGGGCGGGTTTCATCTGAATTCTCCATTTTCCCCTGAATCTCATTCCATCTTCTACTCCATCGTTTTTCCCACTTTTCAATATACGAACACACCGCACATCGACACCGCCATCACCATCATCAACGTTTGCAGCCTGCCCGGAAGAACAGCGACGTTGAGAATTTGACTCTGGAACGATACCCATTGTGCCGCTTTCTCGCATTTCACACTTCTGGCTTAATAAGTAATGCGCACTTTTCTGGTACAAAATATTATTCATGCAATGAATATTGAATGAGTTACTTCCAGGTATTTAAAAAAATGATTTTCCTTCCAAAACAGGAAAATGATCCTTAAACCTGTCACCGGGAAAACGCAGTTAATCCTCTTAAATAACCCTATATAGCGCGTGTCTTTTGTTTTCTTGTAGCGCGGAGGCCCTCTCGCACCCCTCCCTTCCTTCGCAAGATAACACGTTCTACGTAATCTTACTCGTCAAATTCACTGGACCCAATTTCAGTTATTTACGGTAATATTACGGTCTAATGTAGTGAAATTTAAAAATATACTTAATTCAATGTAGGTTATCATTAATAATACTGGGAATTTTATCATTATTATTATTATTATTATTATTATTATTATTATTATTATTAGTTACATTATTATAATCGTTAGTATTATTAATAGTATGGTCATGTCCCTTATACAGTGAAGTGAAGTGTAGTGTGGTGGGGGCAAGGGAGGGGAGGGGAGTGCAGTGTAGTGCAGCGCAGTGAAATGAAGTGAAGTGAAGTGGAGTGAAGTGTTAAGCTATAAGTCAACTTACAGATAACTCAAAATTAATTATAACTAGGATACCAATCTCTAATTCTAATTGTCACGATATTTGTAAATATTCGTAATAGTTTTGTAATTGTCGTATATCTAGTTGTAATAATGTTTGCTACCGAACATTAGCTCAAAGCGAACTTTAATAAATCTATCTATCTATCTACTTTCTCTTCGATTATTTCGGAATTCGCGGAACTGCTTTTCTCTCTTTCCTTGTCTGATGCACAGATTAGCGAGAAAACTTAACAAATTCGATGAATCATGTAATGACAAGCTTGGGACTCGCGTCTTCTTCACCTCGTATTGCCTCTTCGCGACACCTCCGCATTTTGCAATGCCGTGCGTATGACAGAGCCCAATGGGGCATGTAATGGAGCTTTAACTGTAATAAGATACATCTTCCTCCCTGGCTGTCACGGGGCCACGAGTCCATAACGGTTTGCCCTCCTACTCTGTAATGTCAATGCCAGCATATTAGCGCCTTAAAGAGGTGTGAAAACCTCATTCTTTCGAAGTACGTGCCAGGATGACAATGCGTGCTAGGGAACCTTATTAGCACTGGTCGCAACGACTGTAACCTACTTGGACACTACAACTACCAGTCATGGCTGTCAGATCGATGGAGCGTGATGGCTTTCGGCTCGATGGAGCGTGGACATTTCGACATTTTATAATGCATCTTCAATAAAACTTGACGTATGTATATTGATTTTTGAAATTTGGACAAAACCTCTGTTAGCATGCGTGCAATGCATTTTCGAAAACACTTAACCATTGACAAATTGTAGTACGTCGACACATCGTAGTTGCTGTGATTGTCTTGGTAGATTCAAAGAAGCCGATGGTTTATTGAAAATATTCCAGTATTTATAATTCAAAATGTTGGTGTATTCTAAATAAATGCAAAGCGCGAATTGATGCAAATTTTACACCAGATTATGATGCAGAATATATCGCAAAAGTCTTAGAAAATTACCAACAGTGACAGATAACAATCGGTGTTGGTCATCCGAAAGACCGACCACAAATATCAAAGGTTCCCTGAAACAAACGACATTACGCGAAGGTCCTTTCATCTTGGATGATGAAATAATACAGTGCTCGCTTCACAAAGACCGTTGTAACATAGTCCTTTTACGAATGGGACACATTCAACGGTCGCTTTTCATTTACAAAGTATCCTGATAAAACCACCATTTCATTAATGACAATTTTTCGTGCAGTCGATTGATTTTGCCATAAGGTATGTAAACATTCCGTCTCTTAAGCGGTCAGCGACTAGGCACATACATTGAACTGTGTTTGACGGCCTCAACTTTCTCTAGCGAGTTTGAAATATAACACAAAAAATGCGGAAGCCCGGTGTAGATTACTGTTGATTCGATATTACGTTCGTTCGCGTAGCGAGATTAATTACTCGTACAACAAAGTAATAGTACTATAGTCGCCTAGACTATCTCACGGAGTGATTAATTTCCATTTCAGACGATAACAGATGGCTTCCATGTCTTCTGTCGTTTTTTCAGGATGTGAATTCCAGCTTCGAATCTAATTTACATGTGAGTTCGATTCGGTTAGAAAAGAAAATGATTTGCTCTAATGAGAATGAGCGAACTGGGACATTTGATAGACGGAAGTAAGAAACGTAACAAAAGCATTTCAGAGAGAAAACGGAAACATTATTAAGGAAAAGAGGACAAAAATGCATAGCATTGACTACAATATGTAGTATAAGTAAGTTATCGTTCGTATCTCTACGATCCCTAATTATTTCAGAATTGCCCAGTGGTTTTCAATATTGTTAAATTAAGAAACGTGTGTGTCTCGCAAAGCATGACAATGCATGGTAGGGCGGGGTAGAGGGGGAGACGCTGTATGGAAAAGAGCAGAAGGGAATAGGGCGGAGAGGGGCAAGGCGAAGCGGAACCAGGTCAAGAGGGGAGGGACGAAGAGGACGAGGAAGAGGATTATGAGACGAATAGGACTGAAAATGTAGATAAAATTACTTCCATTGTAACTATTGATAGCATTAGGTACACCTTGAATTATTCACTCCTTTTCCTCTCTAATAAATGATTGTCGGGTACTTCAGCTAGTTAACAACAAAGAGTAATTTTAAGAGATTGGGAACAAAATAAACACAACAATATGTAAAAAAAGATCCCAGAAGTTTGTAGATTAAGCGTAATGAAAACGCATACAGCAGACTTCATTTCTTATAATAGTAACATTATAGCCGGCGGCGCTAGCCGAATTCGTTTACTACACTCCGTGGAGTCACGAAAGTTAAGCGAATTCGAGACTCGCGGGTTCGTGGTTGGGTGACCGGCCAGGAACCCCGGGATCTAACGGCGTCGAGCCCCTGGCCGAAGGGATAAAAGGCACTGACTGACTGCGACGTGACAAGACTTGACAAATATAGTAATTAACGGAGAATTACTCCAAAAATAAAAAGCACATTATTGGAGGATTACTCCCCAGTGCAAAGCGCTCAACGCCCCTTAAGGGGCTTGGAGACGCGTTGCGTCAAGGTGTAGACGCAACAAATTAAAATTAAAATTAAAAAAAAAAAAGGAGTGACGTCTTCTTGTAACCATCATTCAGCGGCCAAATTTCATCGGAATCATATTTTCTGACCGCTTAAGACGGGCTTCACAGTATCAGTTTCGGTAAGCAAGTTTACAACAGCTACCAGCAAAAATATTTCAATAGCCCACGCAATTCAAATAGCGGACTTATGAGGAAAACCTCGAGCCTCAAGCGAAGTTAATTCCATTCAATTAGCGGCTTGGCAAGAGCATTGAGAGGCCGCGTTCGCTTCGTGTGTGGCGCGCGCCCGCGGGCGAGTGAGCGCCTTGGGCGGGGGGCGTGGCCCACTTGGCGCCTAATGAAGGGCGACAGAGCGCGCACCGTTACGCCGCGGGCGCGCATTGTAAGCGGAGACGCCGAGCCGCGACGCTGCCACCCCGCGGCGGCCCACTGACCGCCTCCGCGCGCACCCTGGCCCTGCTCCCGCCGCCCCGATGGACGTATACGGGGGGCCGCTGGGACGCCACCCGATCGCCGAATCGATCAAGTGGTGCTTCCGGCGCGTTAGCTATGGTCCTTGCTTCCGTTAGTGAATGGTGATGGTGGCCCCTCTTTCGTTGGATGGTGTGAGATCCAGCGCCGAACCATAGGTAGAGTTATGGAGGATTTCCCCATTAAGGTGCCCCTAACGGAGCACCGCCCCATCCGGCACAAGCTCGAAGCACCCAACTGGTCTCCCGACATGTGACGTGGTGCAACGCATATGAGTGTAACTGTGTGGTGTGTGTATGTAAATAAATAAATAAATAAATAAATAAATAAATAAATAAATAAATGTCTTTATTGGTGGCGAGGCTCAGGCCATTTAGCCTGCTCTTCCGCTTGACCACATTTAGAATTTATATTACAATAGTACATAATAAAGGGAGTCATTCAATGAAAAATACGCACGCAATTTGGATGAAGATTTTCACATGAATGACAGGGGTAAAAGCGAGGGAGGACGAGTTTGATACGAAATCGGAAAAGAATCGGGATGAATGGAACGGTAGAGAGAAAGGAAAGAAAGAAAAGGAGAAAAAGAATCAGTGAAATGTTAATAAGTTCTGTTAATTGGTTCATTGGGGTTTTGAAGAAGCTAAAATTGCGTACGTATTTTTGAATTACCCCTACAAAAACTAGAAAGGGAGGGAATCTCGTCAGCATACAAGCGAAGACGTATCAAGTCAAGAGTTCAAGCCCTGAGAGAAACTGAAAACATTGAGAGATGATGATAAATGATTTTGCGTATATTTCCTAATATTAATAATAATTATTATTATTATATGATAAAGTGTCGTAAAACTATTTGGTTTTTAAATAAAGTTTTAAAAAAATTAAAAATGTGGATATAATCAATTTATTTTTGGGAAAAGTTAACAGTTAAAATATTCCACAAACTAACAAATTGGAAAATTTTAAGAACTTAGGAAATTTTTACCGTTTAGAGTATTCCCAAGACCCGAAAACCCGACCCAACATCTCTCAACCCGTAAGCCAACGATTTATTCTACCTTTATGTATGTGTGTGTGTGCGTGTAAATGGAGGTAGAACAAGGAAGAACAGATCCAGAGTGGCCCGTGGGCCGTTTGTGAGGGCACTGTTCCGGCATTCGTGTTGTGATCGAAAAAACACGGAAACTACCGATCAGAGCAGCCAATCGCTAGAATTCTCCTTCAGACAAGGGCTAAATCCGACTTCGCTGTCTAGCTAGTGTCAAAAATCCTCCACCGTCGGGACTCGAACCCCAGGGCCTCCTGGTTAGAACTGTTGCAGAAACAGAAGTAAAGGAAGCTCTGAGCTAATTCAGACGGTGCGATTCCGAACATTGCGCACCATTACATAAAATTTCATTTGTTTCGTTTTTACTCTCTTGTATATGTGCGTATGTACAGTGCGACCATTTTGTAAATGTGCCGATCGCGTGGGGATTTGGCCTCGGCGAACGATGCCTCGGAAATTGACACAGGAAGAACTGCCGAAGAAGAAAGAAGACTTTTCGCTAGCAGAAAGTTTAAATTGTGCTCACGTTTACATGCTGGAACTACTCAGCATGGACTCTGATGCATTCACGACATCTACAGAATTCTGGTTCACTCGCTAAAGAATGCTCTGTGGTATTGCAGAGATTTGATCCTGTATTGAATTGAATTGAATTTGCCTTATTTTACGTGGCGAGACTCAGGCCATGAGGCCTGCTCTTCCGTCTGACCACGTAAATTTCGTTACACTTCTTTCACCAATCATGGGAGAAAGAAGGTATTACTTGGGCGACGAAACAGGCGATTTGAATTTAGCTCAGAGGCGTCATTTAGGCTTGAGGATCTTTTACATGCAGTAAATGTACTAACATGGGACAGCCGGCTTTACTTCCCCTCCGAAGGAAGGCGTACGAGGGATTTTTTCGCCCTTAAAAATCCACGGCTTCGATCGGGTTTGAACCCGCAAACTTGGGTATAGCAGTCCGATACGCTAAGCGCTACACCATCGCCGCCGCCTATATATTGTGCTACGCTGTATATTGTGCTACGCCCTCTTATGGACATTTGTCGCATATATGCGATCTTTCAGAAATTCCGAAAGAAAGAAGTCGCAAGGAGTCAGATCAGGAGAGCGTGCAAGCCACAAAACACGTGTGGTACTTCTGTCTCCATAAACGGCATAAACTCCATAAATGGCCAAAGCCCTTAAGGAAGTTGAAGTAGTATGAACGGTTGCAAAGTCCGGTTGAAAATGACCGTAATTACGCTCTTCATTTGTCAACTTCAATTTGGAAAAAAGGCTCCAGAACGCACATTACGGTTTGACACATTTTACATGTGTCATACACAAACACCGAATTTTCTTCAAGGCCGAGCAGAATTTTCCTCGATCGTGGCACACTAATACAATAGTCGCACTATTGAGTAATACAGGCAATATAGAGAAAGTAAAAAATAGTCGCACATATACATGGAGTAAAATAAGCAATATAGTCAAAGATATGTAATGCTACAGCGAAAATTTCTGTTTTTTTTTCGACAGAAAAACTCGTTTTCTGGATCCCTGATACTGCAAAAATTGGTGTTTTTTTCTTGCTCATATACGTGGAAATATGCTGGTGTGGTACCTCTAGTTTCTATTTCAACTTTTAACTGACAGCGGAACTCGAGGAGGGTATTTCGTTTACGTGTGATGTTTGTTATCAGTTCAATTACTGAATCAATTGCTGTGAAATAATGATGGAAAACATCCTTACGCTACGAGGGTTATATACGCTATATAATATTTTAAAAGTTATTATTGGAAACACCCTTGCCATTGGTATGTTATATGTTGTTATGGAAACATTCTTTGGGCATAATTTTCTTTACATTGAACACAATAATTATACACAACAGTCACGTTTTGAATACACTGGATAAGATAGTATAGAAATAGAAACGGCATATTTGCAGCTGTTTTAATTTTGTCTAAAAAAAGGTTGGGAATTATTTGAGCAGAACTTTGCAAATGGCAATTCATCGTGCGGTCCGAGCTGGCTTATGGTCTGGTTTTAGAAAGGATATATTATTTGTCAGGAGTTATTTCGCCAACGTCAACAATTGGTCAACAAGGAGGAAATTGGTCATGAAGGAAACTTGGAAAAACTCATTCGTGCAATACCTAGAACATAGTACCTCAGTGAGAGAGTTTTTAACATTCGGAAAAGACCCGTCGATATACGTTAGAATTTTGGGATAAACAAAAATTGTTGATTTTAAAAATATTCTGTCATTAATTCGTTACCCGGCGCGCATCATTTCAAAGATTTTCTTTTTAATCAAGCTATATTTAAAACTGAGCGCGTTAGCAGCTTCGTGCAGGTTACAGAAACGCAGCAAAAATTGGCACGTGACAGCTAAAATTAATAACAGACGTCCATTGGAATTTTTTGCGGGAGTCGCCAGCTTTTAATCAGCCCCAACTGAGCGCAAAAATCCGTGGGATGTCGAAGTGAAAAAGACAAGAGGAGTGAATTTTCCGAGACACGTGAGACAAATTTTCTAAAATAATTTTGGGTGTCACCCAAAAACTGCAGCAAAGTTACGAGATCCGGCAGTCCCGAGAAACGACACCAAGACAGCGACAATCAAAAACCAAGAGACCAGAGGCGAAAACAGAAGTATTTCGGGGGAACATCTTCAAATAAGATCATATTCAATTTTTCGACTCCCCTAAATATTTTTGAAGAACTATTTTTTTTATTATTGGGTAGAATTTAAACTAACATATTTTTTAATCAATCACTCCTTGGGAGTATTGCAAACAATATGTGGGAATTGTCGTTAATACATTGGGAGACATTACGTAAATATGTTTGCTTTGCGAGTCTTACTAGCCCTCCCATAGCCAATACTACTGTTATTTTTAACTACAAAGTTAACAATAACTTATACTTTTGTCTTTGAATTGTTTACTTTTTCAACCACTGTTTAGAATCGACAACTGATTGATTTTACTTTTTCGACCACTGAATAGAGAAAGTAAAGAAATTGTAATGTTGCGGCAAAAACGATTTTTCGGCCGAAAAACGTCTCTTGCCGGGCTCTGGTAACGAAAAGTGGATCAATCTTATTCCTGGGTGTAGTAAATGCACGTTTGGTGGGTCATTGATACCGAAAAATCGATTGATAACGTCTGTTCGTTTGTGAACAACACTAGTGGCTAAACAGTAAGCACGATTTTCACCAAAATTGATATTCCACGATCCATCTGACTGATGTCGCCACCTCTTTAATGTGAAATGGATATTTTAATTTTTGGAATACTTTACATGTAGCCTCAACAAAAATTTCTCGAAAGTGACTCCATAGGTTTTCTTTAAAGCGATCTCTGATAAACCAAACGACGCCTGAACAAATGGGGTAGGTGACATTTTCGTAGCACACCCTAAATTTTCAAAAATTACAAAAGTTACACTTTTTTCCGACGATTTTCTTCAACCACAATATTGAAGAAAGAAATTTTCTTCTTAATGAAATCTGATCATCAAAAACATCTTCAAAGAAGATCATATTCAATGTTTCGAAAATGTGACTAATTTTTACGTAATTTTGCGTGAAACATAGGCAATTTTTGAACTCGAATTTTCCATAGTTCTTTCCCAAGAATCATCTTTTGCATAAGATGGGCATTACGAAATGGTAACGTACTATAGATGCATTCATAAGGCGATATAATGGATGGCGTTCAGTTCTGGATGTTTAATTTATAAGTGAAATTATCATTGCTTTACGGTACAATGAGCTACAAATATTATAACATTTGAGACTTATTTTTGTTTGTGTCTGTTGTAGAAGTAAGGTAAGTAATGTAAGTAATCCAGACTACTGAAATCATAGTACATGCGTACCGCAGGCGCTTCGTTTGAAATTGTGTGGACTTTTTCAAGTAAAGATCGGAGTGAAGGGAAAAAAATTGCGATATTTAATATTACCTAACCATTCTCAATACTGCAAGAAAGAGTGTGTTGTTTAGCACCTCTAGTTTAGCGTTTAGTCGGGGCAATACACAACACATTTTAACAGACGAAAGCCGAGAATATAAGTATGCTTGTATTTTATGGCTAATGTCCGAATTTGACTAATTCATGAATTTGCCGGTTACATTAAACAAAACGGGTGGATAAAGTCCGAAGTAGGAATAGTTTCGAAGCGCACTTCGGACTCCATCCAGATTTTGTGCGTCTAACCAACACAAGGTCGCTAGAGTGAATTACGTCTATTTTATGTTCAGGAGGATTAGCTCATCGACTAATTAGCAAAGCGAGGAAAAGCTGTCATTCCAGAGGTGGTGCTGGGGGGCAGAGATGGGACAAAACGATTACGGAACTTTTTTCTCGGTTGATAATTAACAAGAAATATGAGTAGTAAGTTTGTATCTTTGCATATGTACTTTACATTCAGTATTTGCTCGGCGCAATGAATTCTGCTGACTTTGGAATCGTTCATGAAATACGTATGCGAATATATGTGACATGTATAGAAGTCACTTTCTGTTCATATTTTAGGAGCAGACGTGTCTGAATTGTAAGTTTATATCTTTATAAATATGATCAGTTTATATTCAGTGTTTAATAATAATAATAATAATTATTATTATTATAATTAATAATAATTAGTATTTTAGAAATTATAGGATCAAATCGCATCTTATTCAATTGTTAGCCTATAATGTGTGCGTGTGTGTGTGTCATTTTACTTCGATCTTCACCCTTCATACCGATTTGTATAGCCAAATAGTTCAAGAGTGATAATTAGTTCAGAAATGTGTTAGTAATTACGAACGTTGCAAGCAGAGTTGTGAGCATGCTCATTATAAAAAAGAAAGAAAGAAGAAGAGAAAAGATTATGTCAAATGACCGAGTGACTTGAAGTTGTGTAATTCTTGAGTTGGAATGTTTTCCAATTTTAACATGAGAACGGACAAACATTAATTAAAAAGCAAATAAATGCCATATAGTGTTGCTAAGTGAACACATTATTTATGTAAATGTCTGCAAGATCACAATTCTATTATTTAGCGACCAATTAGTTTTATTGTATGTTATAGATGTATGTTATGTATGTATGTTATAGATGTATGTTATGTATGTATGTTATAGATGTATGTTATTAGTGTATGTTATAGATTGTATGTTACGATGTCGTACGAAAAAATTTTCATTGTTTTAATTAAAAATTACATTTCAACAATACATTGTTGTCTTCATCATGTGAATATATCTAAAATTTTAACAATGTGATTAAATGCGCACAAATCTAAAGTATTGCATGTAAAATAAAATTCAAATGATAGTTGATACATTGTGAATCAGCGAGAAGGAAGGAATACAGGTCAACCTTTTATAATGATTACAAATGCATGGAATGTTATGACACCAAAGTGAAGCAAAGAAGTAGAGCAGAGTAAACACCAGAATTATTGTTGCCGAACCGAACATTCTAATTTAATTTCAAAATTATTAACTATCATCCATATTCAATTTTTAACTATCATCCTTGATGCAAAGGCACCTTTGCATCGTGGTATCAATGGGTTTAATTCTTAATCGATTGTTTCCATCGAATCGATGGGTGGAGCAAAGTCTCTCCCGTGGACCATGGCTCAATTTTATCTAGTTTGACACCATATTTGTTAAAGCATGGTATCCATACATTCTCTTTTATCCGGACTTGTTATTTGTTGTCATAAATTGGCGTCCAGGCGGATTTTATTTAAGAATAAAACTAGTGGTGCTAGTTTCGTAACCTCCAAGTTTGAGACACATTTATGTATAAAGATTTCCAAAGGGTTCGCACAAGGTCGAAAAGAAAGTCAGAAAGTCGAGCACATAGACATATAGTATACTACATGTCTATGTCCGAGCACTATTAAAAACGACCTTCAGTATCTCAAAGGCATTCAAGTCAGAAACATTGAGAAAGTTTTTCTTATTCTAAAACCTTAATATACTCGTCGAAAGAACGATGAAACCCAGTAAGCGAAGATTGTGCAGTTTGCTGGCTTCTTCACTTTTGGAAATGTTTCGTTTGCAGTAACAAAATTATTGTTTTTTTTTTGTTTTTTTTTTCATATCACTTAGCAGTGACGTATTTAATTTAGTCGAGGCCAATCAACAAGAATTTGAGGTTTGAATTTTTAAGCGCCAGACATATGATAACTCAAAGGAACATGAACTAGATCAAAATTATGCTTTTGCACTCAACACGCGTGTTCAAGGAAACTTCAGGGATTTTGCAATCCCAACGCAATGATGAGCCCCTAAGAACAAGCCCTCCCTGTAACTTGGAGAAAACACATAACATGAAATTAAACCCATCTCCCAATAAGCTAACTCCTTTGCTGCCTGTGCTGCGTGCCATGACAGTTGATAACACTAAAAGCGAAAGCGCTGTCAGACGACCGACCGACCGACCGACCTGGTGTTACAAATGCCCGCATAAGAACATCCGGATTGCGCATCTGCTCATTTCACTTTGAAGCACAAAAAACGTCAAGCATTCCAGAATTAAAAAAACATACATAGAAAATATGCTAATAAAAATACAATACTTTAGGACACTATGGATGAAATAATGCACTTAAATACCTCTAGTGTAATCAATTATTTACAAACGTAGGGACCGGGAGCGGTAGCTCAGTGCATCAACTGATGTCACTTCAGCGCCTCTGACTGGGAGGTCCTAGGTTGGAGTCCTGACGGCGGCAGGATTTTCGACACCTTTTCAGCTAGATCGAATTCAGTCGCTGTCTGGAGGAGAATTCTAGCGACCGGCTGCTCTGATCGGTAGTTTTCCGTGGTTTCTCCGATCAACACCAGGCGAATGCCGGAGCAGTAACCTACCAAACAGGCCACGGACCGCGAGCGATTACACACACACACTAACATGCACTACACTACCGCATATTCCGGGAGATCGGTCGAGAGCTTAGAGCTTGTCCCGGCTGGGGCGGTGCTCCGCTGGCGGAAGAGTCCTGGTTAGGGGGAACCCCACTAGCCGACGGTAGGTCGGCGCCGGATCTCGCCATCCGGCGGGGGAATATCACAACCTCCCGCGAAAAAACATGCACTACACTAACGGGACTAACGACCAAAGCAGTTGATGCGCCCGGAAACACGAAAAAATTAATCAATCAATCATACAAACGGAAGGCTGATATTTTCAGATAAAACAAGTGTTAACTCCTAAGGCTTCGAAGACTCAAAGCACGTTTGCTCAGGCTATTCCCAGGAGTAGAATTGAGTGTTAAAAATAGCCTTAAAATGGATTATTATTTCTTTCTCACACGATGTTGGCTTTGCTTGGAGCTTAAGTACTTTAAGAGTGGAAGAGCAGTATATAATACAAAACCCGTCGAGCATCCGAACAGATATCAAGTGTTGCGCTCCTACTTCTCGAAGAACTATTGTAAAATAAGGTGCAAATTCATGTTTTCTTCAGAGGTGGACATTCAAAACTCCAGGGGGACGACGAATAGAAGAACTGAAGAGTGAAAGGAAGAACAGTTTTGATAAGCTACACACTCAGAATCATTTGTAAGAATACTCTCGGGAAGTGTTTCTTCTCGAATTTCCTTCATATGGTTTGAACATTTCGGTTGAAAACTCATAAATGTGGCATTTCATGCAGCAAATCATGGATTAATTGTGTACCTAGCAAGACTACATTAAAACGTGTCCAACTAGTTTCCTCTCTAGAGGGGTTGTGGCCCCTTGTTCGAAAGAATCCCAGCCACCGATCCCCCCTCCTCCAACACATGTACAAGGAGTAAAACTAAAAATGTGTCTCGAGTTATTCATTAGGTAAATTAATTTTCTTACTCATTACATCATGCTTTGGAATGTAATGTAGGCAATTATAGACGCTGTAAAACTACGTTTCGTAAGGCAAATACTGCATTTTCCATGCGGAAAAGGAAAAAACCGCCTCAATTTTTATCAATTCAATGCGAAGTAAACCAAAACAGTTCAGCGAGAAAGAGGACGTGTTGCTCGTAAAGTGCAAACGTGAGGCCCAAACATTTGCTGAAATACTTGCAGAAAAGCGGGAATAATTCCAAAGGGAAAAAAGCGTAACAATAACTGTTCTCTCTGGATATTACATTCTCCAACATTCACCATTAATAAGATAATATAAGAACGCGACATTAAAGGCACTACTGAATATTTATGTAAGAGGAAATTAAGAATTGCCATGGATAAACCGACGAAGATACTCAAAACATGAGAAAATTTATCCAAAACTGACTTATTGAGAATTAAGTTTAGAACCAGGCATCTATCCCACGCTCTGAAATATTTTTTCGTGGTTATCGTAGCTGATAATTAGGCCGGACCAGTAATAAGAAAGGGTTTATGGGCAAGCGGTGGAATGGAATGTATCATGTCCTTGAAATATTAAAAAAATATAAGTAAGCAATCCAGCCGATCAAGCAAAGATCCAGCCGATCTCTTTTCTTCGGGAGTCGTAGATTTTTGTTAAACAATAAACATATGTTTTTATACTGTATGTTATTTATGTACTATAGAAATTATACTATGCAATATTAATGTTTAAATAATTTCATAATTCGAACATAAATAAATATTTAAATAAATTTTGACAAATAAAGGGCAAGGTAAACGAAACCCCTAGGCCTTTGTGGAGGGGAATGCCCCCACTTGGATTCTCAGTGATTCAGACTGTGCTGCATAATGTATTCTTTGTTTCACTTGTCAGTTTTTTGATTCGCCCCCTCCTGGAACTTTGACAGCTCCCTTCTGCAGAATTCTGCCAATTCACACACTACTTGCAGGATACACGAGGGGTGCAGGCGTGGAGAGGGACCGAGCTGCTGCTTGTTCGGTCGCTCGCACTGCGCCGACTGTCCGCCAGATGGCAGCACAGGCCGGGAGCGCCTCCCCTTTCCCCCTCTTTGGCATGACGAGCGCGTCGACGGCAGGAGTCGATGGGGTGGGGGTGGGCGCAACGGAACACACCCGCCGAACCGGCTTATGACTCCTTGGGGCGGGTCTTCTTTTTTATCATTTTCTTCAACGGAAAAATCCTAGTGACCGAGTACCAAGAGACTTTGTTTTTACAAGGAAAGAATAGATACTGTTTTCGAGAAAAATATTTAAGAGCCTTGCTATTTTAATTGATAAAACCCCACAAAATACGATTCAGAATGACCGGTAATTAATTTTCTCAGATTTTTGATTGCACACATGTTTACTGAACGACCACATATCACTGACGCCTGAACATTTATTGTATCATTTATCACAGAAAATATATGCTGATGTCAAAATGATTATATACGCTATTCATGAGAAAATATACATGATAGATGATAAAATTATTATAGCTATAATATGACTAGACATTTCCTCACAGTGAAGATCGTAAGTTTTCATCTCGTTTGCAAACCATATAAAATTTACGCCTTCATAATATCTATATATATATATATATATATATATATATATATATATATATATATATATATATATATATATATATATAATGAATACTTTAATGTTATTTGCAACATGAGTCATCACATTTATTTTGCTGTCCAGTTACACGATTCTCAATTATTCACCCCTCCGGCAGCCGCTCTATGAACGCGTGCCGTAACGGACGGGCAACTCACTCCCCTCGCGCCTCTCGTCATGAGCGACGCCCCTCCCCCCACCACGCTGCGCTTCTCAGTTCGCCCACCCGGATCGCCCCGCGGGGGCAGCTGTATTGACCCACCTCCTTCGCCTTCTGAGAAGTACTCGGGCAACAAAGAACAATGTACGAGCACGCACCTTCGTTACCGCTCCCATGATATTAATTCGCAAAATTACACCGGAAGACCGAGCAACCTTACATGGCTGACGAAAACAAGACTCACAATAAGCAACTCCTTCCTACATGACTTATCAATTATCTCCCCCACAAAAAACATTTACAATAAAGCAGGTTTGTAGACTTAACGTCTCTGAGCAGAAATAGAGTGGTATATGACCTCAATGACTGTATTAATGTCTGTTCGCCAATTTTTTTTTTAATCCAGCAGGAAGAATTGGAACCGGCAATTCTTACATAACTGCTATGTACTATGAAACACAATAATTAAATCACTAGTATAAATTAATATCTGATTAACCATTCTACTGAATGGAGATTCATCGTTCATCGCTTCATATGCTTCGGAAAAATGTATTTGTAGGGACTTTTACCAATCATTCAACTATGTACAGGAGAATGGTGGGAAAGTGAATCGAGCCCAAGAAACGTGCGCAGATTATATTTCTACGCCAAATCCAGTTCTCATTGGTTTTTGAAAAAAATAAATGAAGTACTCAGAAAATGGCTAAAGTTAAACATTACTGAAATATTTTGTTCAAACAGTAACAACAATATCATATACACTGAATGTGTACAAACAATAACATTCAACAATTTTCATCATTCCTTCAATAATATACAATCATTGTTTATAAATAATACTTTGTGAAGAGTCCCTTTTTCTTAAACTCTCTCAAAATATAATACCCTACTTTTTTCTAATGAAATGTCAATAGGCAAATTATACTGAAATACTTCTATAAAAAAACGCCCCTTGTCATTATTCTTATCTGCTTTAAAACAGCAGGAAAAATGAAGTACAATTACAATTCAACATTTATAATTTCATGTTGCACCTTTAGTTGTAAATATTCCATTAATAATCATGAACCATAATGCAAATCCTAATAAATTCCTTTGTTGTTTCAGACTACATCATCAACACATCTATGGCCTAGTAGATTTAATGAACATTCCACTTTAATTATGAAGTTCCCAACTCTTTTGATTTACGCTGCACTTTTGCTGCTCATTCTTCTAACAGTAAGTGACTCATTTCAATATCCACAAAACAATGTATTAAATCACAAATAGTTCATGCCTCTCTATTTTCTTGCAGGTGAGTTGTGATTGTAAACAGAAGAAGAGCAAGAAATCTGAGAAACAAATTCAATCAAGAGAAACAAATATATTCAACTTTCTAAGGATATTGTTCCTGCGACTGGTGTATGGCATTGCAACCTCACTGGGTTTCGGTGAATCAATTTCCAACTTTTGGGGAGGTGCTTTTGTTCCTCCAGGAGTGCAAGATGATTATGATGACTATGGTTTTGATGATGATTTTTAATATAAAGGACTATCTATTACTCTCCACTACCATCAAGTATTATATGAAGTCCAGTTTAAGACTGTGAAGCATGTATATAATTGTTTTATATTTATTGTGAATAGATGTGTATATAAATTAACTTCTCACCAAAATAAATATTAATGTAAATACAAAGATTAAGGAGGAAAGGAACTGAAGTATGATCTATTGGGAAAGCAATAAGGGTAAAGTCAGAGAAGTAGTACATAATCAGTTATTTATATACAATATATTCTCTATGTTTATAGAAAAATATTATCCCATTTTCTACAATTTTGCACATATTTTAGTCAATAACGATACACTGAAGGAACATTTAGAAAATAATACAATCTTGGACTGAAATAAATAATATCTCTGCTCAATTAATACTTTTACTAAATAAATTACATATTTTTAAAGAACCCAATACATTTATTATACAATATGCAAAACTCACATTAGAAATACATTAATAGTAGCTCGTTTCTAGAGCAGAGGTCTCAGAAATGTACATCAGATGATTTCCGTATCTTAAACTGCCTCATAAGTTAACTGTACACAATTTTGTTTGTCCAACTTATGCTCACACCATGACACAATTCAATGTCTTTTTTGACAAATATTACAAAAGAAAATTATTACTAATATAATGAATGTTCTTCTGTCTTAATTGTATACTAATTACTTCTGAGCAAAATATAATATTTAATTAATTTACAAAAAAATATTTAGTAAACTTTTTTGAAAAGTTCAAATTGTCATAGAATATTAAGGTTTAAATATAGGCATGTATTGTTTTAACACAATTATTGAAAAGTGTACGAGTCCACTACAGTATTATCACAACCAAAAAATGTTATGAATAAATAAGCGAGTTGCAAATAATTTATATAAACCTTTATATACAAAATATAACAATAAGTTAATTCAGCATCTACTAGTTGTAATTCATTCCAGATGAAGGACTGTTAAATTACTAAATATAATTTGTTGACTTAAAATTTTCAATAAAATTTAATCTGGCATGAAAAGTATCTTCCCTTGCAAACTTTTGTTAAGCATATGTCATGTCACTGACAGTTATACAGGACAATTAAACAGTTCTACCAGTGGAAAAATGATTAAGAAAAGCATTGAACACAGAAAAGAGAAACCCAAAGCTCAGTTATCATGAGATGAAAATGGATGACATCTTGTTAAGTTTTCCAAGAAAATTCAAATTCACAGTTTCAATTATCACAATGAACAAAGTAAAATGTATCTTCCTATTAACTTTTAACACAAAATAAATTATTTGTTCTTAAGTTACTGTCCAATAATTGTACAAATATAATAATAAATACCCCATATGCTAATAATTTGGAACACATTAACTAAATGAAAAACAATATGTACAGACTGCTAATTTGGTTTAAAGGACAAAATATTCAAGTATCAGCAAATTAAATTTGAGAACAAATAGCTAAAAACTTTCAAACTGCAAAAAAGAATCCTTTACTTCCAAAAAAAATATACATCATACTTCCACATAGATAATACATTTATAAAAGCAATGATACAACGATATACTCATTCTCTACCAGTTAACTACAATTTATAAATAAGATTCATCATAAAAAACCTTCATTACAATTTTTTAATAATTACATAACCTGTCATCTTGGTAAAGCCATAAACAATTCAAAATGAAGAACATCCGACCTGTTCAAGAACATAGCAAGACATGTCATCATTTGGAAATCATACAGAATAAAAATAGAATTACTTAAAAGTTTGGAAGAAAAAAAAATATATCAAATAAAAAATAAAATAAAATTCGAAATAAGAAATTTTAGTCAAATTACAAATCACACCTAAAATTTCACAAAAATAAATTATTCTGATTCTTCAGAAGCACTATTGTTTAAGTCCCTGTAGCAACCATTTTTCTTACGAACTAAATCACCCCACAAAACGTCAATTTTACACGCAGGACACTGTCCATCTACAGGCACCACTTGATTTTCAGACACAAACAAGTCAGCTAAGCAGATAACATGCACCATTAGCAAACACTTGGGATTAAGACATGTCATGCGTTGTTGCTTTGTGACAGTTTCTGAACATAACGAACAGAGAGAAAAGGTTTCATCTAGTGCATCGTCATTTTCTTCAGCCGTTTGTGTTGAAGGAATTTTTTTAGTTGCAACAGGTCCATAAACCACAGGCATATGCATTGGAGGACTGCGAGATGCCTAAATAAAAAGTTCAAATGGTAAGATTAGGAGCTTAACGTAATAAAACTATGTTGTATAACATATGAAACCTACTGGACATACATACTGGAAATTCACGGGCATATTCCTGTTTCAGCCATCGAATAGTTAATGGTAAACGATGCCATGGTCCTACACATAACATCTCAGATAACACCCTAAGATTAAAATCGTAAGTTTTTTCATTGTTTTTCTTCTTCTGGACGTGACGTAAGCGTCGGGAGCGGTATGGGTGCTGCCATGCCCATTCGAACTAAATAACAATTTTGATAGAAATTAAACATGGTATTTTGATCATGCCAAATAGAAAACAAAGTTACAACCTACCCGGAGGGCTGATATGTCATTGGGAAATCCATGTATAATAAGCACCATTTCCCTTTAATAAAAGAAGGCAACGGACAAAATTAAAAGAGCTATATATCGCAGAACAATCGCATGTAAAATATCTCATGAACGATTATACATACAAAACATTCATGCACATGCCGTGAACGCTCTCCATTGCGAGGTTAGGTATTCTTACCAAGGCCCACGGTTGCTTGTTCTCCAGGCACCACCAGCGTGTTTGCCTTTGTTGTGTTGTTTTATTCTACGATTTGGGTCGACAGTATATCCAATGTATGTTCTTCCTTTGTATTTCGGATTTGTGCAATACAGTAAATACACACCGTAGAATTTCTCTACAACATTTTCTCGAGACATGATCCATAACTGATTTTCGAGATATTAACACATTTCACATGACACAAAGGGAAATATGCACTTATAGCGTAAGACTCAGCGCATACTCGCACTAACGGACACTAATTAACACTTATCTTCGCACATCATAACACATCCCGGTGAAGTTTGTTTACATTGCTCGACACATTCCCTGACGTTCTGGTAACAAATTAATAATTGTAAACTCTTTGGAAAAGCCCGTCTGTATTGTAAACCCCATGCAAAATGAAGCACTTTTCGAATGGAAATGACAAGAGGGATTCAAAATCATATTTTGAAAATAAAATAAACTTATCTAGAGTCATTTTGACTTTCTCACGTAAGGAAGTGGTTTCATATAATAAACCAAAGAGGAAGCAACGGCCCGATTGATCTACAAAGATTAGAGGGGTTTTCCTCCATGGTTTTGCTGTCCTTTAAAAATATAGTTTTTCCAAAAGAATGCTACAGCCTCTCTATAAATAATTTAAGAAACAACTATATTAATATAGCTCTTGTATATTTCAGATATTATAGGAGCTCTTTTATATTTTGTAAAATGTATTTTACATAAGGTAAATGAAAAGTTGTTGGTGTCAATATATTATTTTGTATCGTATGGTGTCATTGGAATATTTCATAACCAACGCATTTTGATACCATGTGGTCCGCGAAGGATCCAACGTGCTGCTTTCGCCAGGGCCTTCTGATCCTCACACTCGCGACCTGATTCCCTCATCCGCTCTCGCTCCGGCGCTCACGTTTAAGCTTTCCTCGCGTTTAAGGGAATCTCTTTTCAAGGGAATAGTATTGTACTGTTTTGCATTTTCACTAGCACACAACTTTCACATTTACTACAACAAATATACCCTTGCGCCACCAGCCACCATGAACAATTGCAAATACAAATGTACAAGGCCTTAGTAACCGACCGTAAAATGTCGGTCAACCATTACATAAATTTACAATGTTTATGAGATTCTTATTCTTATAAGAAAATTAATCTTTGTGGCCTATGCCATGCAGAAGTTTTTCAATCGATAAATCCTTTTTCATGAAATTTCTACTCATAGATACACAGGGGCCTCCAGAGAACCAGGGACCTGGGGCAGTTGATCCGAGGGGGTCTCTTATTGCAAACAAAAATTTCTTCCTCCTCCAATTCACAAACAATTCATTTTTCCATGCATCGCAAATAACCTGTAGGATTACCTTTGGATTAGAGATAAATATATTTTAATTTTTTTTTAATGAGGAAAAATTCAGGATCTCAGTTAAATCGGGGCCTGGGGCAAATTGCCCCAGCCCCCCCCCCCTTTTCTGGACGTGCTCGATGATTCATGTCAGCTTGGAATAGTTAAATACACACTTTTAACTCGGTATTCTATCATTCTTTTTTTCTTTCCCAAACTACGGTTTCATGCAATCTGCAAAGAATCTACGTCAGGGATTCCCAACCATTTTCTTGCATCGACCCATTTTAAAATAATTGTTTTCTTCATCGGCTACTAACACTCTCCTCTATAATATACCGCACACATAATCATAATACAAATAATTGCACATACGTAAATGAAAGATAACAATTCCTTACATCGATTTTTTTAAAAAAATACCTCGATTTTTAATTATCGGAGACGCTTCCGCTTCTCAGTACCCGAGTATAATACCTCAATACCATCTTTGTTGTTGTGTAATGGTTACAAAATGTTGAGGGTGCTTTCAGAACTGGACATATCTATAGTGATATTGTGGAATTTATTATTCTTGCACGATATAGTAACGTTATATAATATATTGTTATCATTTATTAAGATTTGTATACAATGAACGTTGAATAAGAAATAAAAAGACTAAACAAACATCTCCACCTAACAAAAGCTATATCAATAGAACAATTTGGATTCACAGAAAAAATATGCACACAACATCAGTTACTCCGTATTACAGAACATATATATACACAGTCTTTCAAAGAAAACACCACACCATACCGATTTTCATAGACATTACAAAATCATCTGACCGAACATGGCATCAAGCCCTGAACTACAAACTAATCAAAATTGGTACTTCACACTACATACTCTCAATAATAAATAGTTTTATTGACAATAGAACATTTTTGGTAAATGTTAACAACCACCTTTCAAATCCGAGATTAATAAACGCTGGAGTCCCTCAAGGTTCCCCACTTCCTCCGACCTTATTCAACTTCTATGTCGCTGATCTTCCTAAACTAAATAATATTCAAACAGCTCAATTTGCGGGTGATACGGCCATATTCTCTTCAGACACATCTATGAATCTAATTAGAAACAGAATGCAATTATACCTTCACATGTTGGATAGCTGGGCTTCCAAACTCAAGATACAGTTAAATCCAAGTAAAACTTCCGCCAAAATATTCACACTAAGACCTTACACTCCACCCACTCCTATGCCACTGAACAATAACACAACAGAATGGCTACCACCCAACAAACCGGTTAAATATCTCGGACTTCAACTAGACATCAAACTAAACTGGAAGCAACACATAGATAACAAACTAATTGAAGCCAAAATAAAATTACTGCAGCTAAAACCATTAATTCACAGAAATAGCTCGGCACCATTCAATACTTCAAATCAATCATCACCAATCAATATTTGAAAATTCAAAATTTATTGCTTATTTATCCTTGAAAATAGATTTTATTACATGGGAGTTTTTTGTTTTTTTCTCCCTTTCAAAATTCAAAATTTAAGTAGTATATGACTTAGTGTAGGGATCACAGAATTTTGAAAATGTGCACACAATTCACTTTTCCCCATAGCACGTCAAACGCAGTTTTTAACTGTTTTTTGACGTAAAATAAATAAATAAATAAATAAATAAACAAATAAACAAATAAATAAATAAATAAACAAATAAACAAATAAATAAATAAATAAATAATAAATAAATGAATAAATAAATAAATACCTCCATATTAATATTCAAAACAGTCATAAGACCTCTACTACCGTGCGCCTGCCCAATATGGATCACCGCCTCCAAAACCAACATTAACAGAATTCAAGTAATAGAGAATCAGTTTCTTAGAACAATAGCCAGCGCTCCATGGTTTGTTTCCAACCTCCAACTTCTTAAGGAATTTAACCTCGAACTGTTATCCCAGCATACAGCTTATCTTTCCACTATATTGATTCAGTGGTGAGGTGTAGTTGACATTTACATAATTTGAATGATTGAAGGCGTTGTCATTGTCAACAATAGTACTATTGTTGACAAAGACAACGCCTTCAATGATTCCAATTATCTTTCCACTAACTTTTACTCCAACTTAAATCAAATCCCCTCCCTGGTGCATTTCAGGCTCGGTAAAAATCCCCCCCCATCAAACCAGAATTACAAATAAATACCCGTATCATTCATTTCTCATCAAATTCGCCGAATTGGAACCTAATTAGAGGACCCACTAGGGATTCCTCTCTCATTGTAATAGTTGTAAGTTAATTATAAGTCCATTTTAAGTTAGTTTATAAGAAATCAATACATATGTAAAGTTGTTGACAACTAATCTATGTACCTACCATCGAAACCAATAAATTGCACAAAAAGAAAGAAAGAAAGAAACAAACAAAGAAAGAAACAAAGAAAGAAACAAAGAAAGAAACAAAGAAAGAAACAAAGAAAGAGAGAAAGAAGATGAACGAATGTGTAATTTATTTTTAGAGATTATGTAGAAAACTATTAATAAGAAATAATTCAACCTAAATACTTCAATGGGGTCTTCATTATACTGATCAATGGCTTGTGTAGCTCAGCTATTTATCCTCGAGTGGATTCCTTGACCTCCCAGGGGTCGATACCGACTCCAAAGGGAACACGTGATCTAGATGTTGCGGAGCAGTGGTAAAGGCTCTGCGTGCGTCTGTACGGCAGCTGGGACGAGGAGGGGCAGGACCCGGACAAGATTTGTTCAATGTTCGTTCAAGATAAAACTGTTTAGCATCTCTCAGTTATCTATTTATTTTGACAGTAAGTCTAAGATTTAATTTATAAGATTGTGATACTTTACGTTTCTCCCGTCCAAGAATAAATATCACCTTTTGGCTGTTTCTGTAATTTCACAACTTGTCAATATGTATAATAATTTTCTGAGAATTAACACAAAATAATTTGTAATTTAACTTTTAATTTTAAGAAAATTAACAAAATATTTACAAATATAACCAAAAATGTTAATTTTTTAACAGACTGTATCAAATCCAGTTTTTTAAATTTTTTATTTATTTTACGTCAAAACCAGTTAAAAACTGTTTTCGCGTGTGACGTGCTACTGGGAGAAGTGTATTCTGGGTACGTTTTCTGAATTCTGAGATTTCTATCCTAAGCCATAAACAACTAGAATTCTGAATTCAGAAAGAAATGAACGTTTTTGGCAAGAATTTTTAACAAAATATTTCTGACTTTTATGGATACTGCTGGAGCTGATATCGTTGCACATTAATTTAGCTGCACAGACATTTTCTTTAAATACTCAGTCAAAATTTTCATCAACAAATTTGCCAATTTTAATGGAGATAAGTCTAAAAATGTTGCAGTTCTATTAAAAACAATAAGTTTTTTTAAAATCCCATTATTAAAAAATATCTATACTCAAGTTACCACACAAATTCTCAGAAAAAATCATTTTACGATCTTCTTCTTAGCCGATTGGTTGACCCTCAGGTGGATCTTATGGCGCTTAACTTCTTCTTCCACTCTTCTCTATTGTCCCAAGTCCCACGAGGTATCTGCCATCCAGCCATTGTCTTCTCTATGTTGTCTCTCCAACTATATCGCGGCCGACCTCTTTTCCTACTTTCTTGCGATTGCCAATCCAAAAGCTTCTTTGGAAGTCTATTGCTCTGCATTCTCTGTACATGTTCAAACCATAACAGGCGTTTCCTTTCAATTTCGTGCAGTATATCTTGCTTCAGGCTCATCATTTCTTTAATTCTTTCATTTCGTATTTTCTCTCTTCTTGAGATGCCAGCGGATCTTCTAAGAAAGTCCATTTCCATGACCCTCAAGTTTGTTCTTTTTTGTTCTGAGAGTTGCTATATCTCAGCACTATACAGTACAACACTTTGGGTTATTACTCTGTATATCATTTGTTTTGTTCTTTTACTTATATTCTTGTCCCATATGATAGAATTCAGGGAACCGATGAGTTTTCTGCCTTGTGTAATCCGTTCCAAAACGTCTATCTCATAAAGCCCCTGCTTCCTAATTTTTACCCCTAACTATTTTAGTTCATCAGTTTTCTTAATTTTGTATCATGTGCCCATAGTTATGTAATCGTTATTACTATTTAATGCCCAGTACATTGTTTTATCTAAGTTGAGTGTCAGTCCCCACTTTGCGTATTCACCTATTATTCTTATCAGCATAAATTCTATATCATCTTGGTTGTGCGCCACGATTACCTGGTCATCAGCGAAGTGTAGAGAGTGGAGTACATATCCTCCGGTATTCCCATTCCCGAACAACTCCTTTTCCATTTTTGCAGGACCTCATTGACATAGATTTTGAGGAGTGTCGGTGAAATGCAGCATCCTTGTCTTAGGCCTTTAGTTATGTGAAATAATTCTGTCAAGTGCTTTCCCACTTTCACTATTCCTGCTAGCTCAGAATATAATTCTTTCGCTGCAGCAATGAGTGCACTAGTCATATTTCGACGTCGCAGGACCTCCCATAATTTCTCTACTGGCACATTGTCATACGCTTGTGCGATATCGAGGAAGACGATGTGTAATTCTCTCCCCGTTTGTCACTTCTTTTGCATTACTTGTGATAAACAGAATAAACTATCAATGCAAGAGCGCCTTGCTCTTGAATTTTACGATCAACAGAAAGAAAAATCAATCAAAAACTTCTCTTCAAATCTAAGTGCATCAAAAGGATTTGTTTCAGTTAAACTTTAATATCTTCAATTTTTTTCACAATGCAATGGGAACGAAGAAGCAACGGGAGCGTCTCCCCATGGAGGAGGCTGGTTTGGAGGCGGAAGAGGAGGGAGAGGAAGGGAAGGAGAGGATGCAATCGTTGGCGCCTCCGCTGCTTATTCGTTCGAATCATTGCGGAAACTACCGCTCTCTCTCGCTCTGACCCACACACCTCACCCCACCCCACCCTTCACGGTGAGGGAGAGGGGGAGGGGAGGGTGCGGGTGCGGGTGAAGGTCCGGGACCTGCACCCGGACCTGCACCCAGATCCGAACCCGCGCGCGCGAAGCAAGAACCCTCGCTCGTTCTCCTCCTCCTCCTCCCCAACCCCCTCCTCCTCCCTCTCCCCCTCCCCCCTCCTCACCCAAAATAAAGAACCAATCCACGCACACCCACACCACACACAAACAACCAATCACAATACAACACAAACACACATTTGAATCGCTCGCCAACTCCTGGCAAAGTGCCAAAACGTGATCCAGAAGGAACTTTTGGGTACAACAAGGTGGTATGTTCGAGTCCCGATGGAGACTGGATTTTCGACACTAGCCATATGGCTGGGTTGAGTCCAGTCGCTTTTTGAAGAGGAATTGTAGCGGCCGAATACTCTGATCGGGAGTTACCGTTGGTTTCTCCGATCAGTACCAAGCGAATGCCGGAGCAGTAGCCTAATCAATAGATCATGGACCGCGCGCGATCTTTCCTTCCTCTTCCTTGACCTATTCTCTCCTCTTACACACACCTCACTCACATGCACCACACTACCACACATACCGGGAGACTGATGGCGAGCTAGAGCTTGTCCCAGTTGGGGCGGTGCCCATCTGGTGGGAGATACCTGGTTGAAGGAAACTCTGTTAGCCGACGGTAGGTCGGCGCCGGATCTCACCATTCAGATGGAGATCACCGTCACATTCCGAGTAAAGCATGCACTACATTTACATTGATGCATTTTGATTGATTTGAATAAGACCTGCGCTATTCTTTTAGTCGTTCCTTTGTTCTATTTGCTTGGGAAAAATTGAAGAAAAAATTTGCAGCGGGTCTTAAAAATATTTTTTTATAAATTGTATACATGTCAAGCAAAATTATGCTAAAGCTACTAGTTAAAAAAACTGTACATGAGCTTTTTTTAAAGAGCTGATCTTTTAGAACGTATTTTGTTTAAGGTAAAAATTCCTATCTTCAATTTTGTAATGCTTAAATGTTAAAATATGCAATCCCGCAAAATACATATATTTCGCCGGAAATGAGACTGATATCACTTTGTATACCGTTTTTTGATACGAGGAGAACATAAAGAAAAACATTTCAGCCATTTTTGAGAAAAATGTTTAAACAATTTTTTAAATTGCCTCTATTTCACGCAAAATTACAAGAAAACTATTTCTATTTTCGAATTATCGAAATTTTGAAATATCTATTTTCGAACCTTATTAGAAGATGACTAAAGATACCAATTTCGGAGGAAATCGGCTGAACAGTTTTGGTGCTGAACAGTTTTGGTCAAAGACAGTCATAAAATAGTCATACAATTAATGTAACAAAATATATAGAATGCTGAGCTAGGTATAAAACCTCAAAATTTAATAGCAACGAAACACTTTTTGACGACCACATACGTCAGAACACACATGCGTCAGACATCACTAAAACTGACCATAGAGTCGAGAAAGCTATTGTACGAAATCATATCATTAATCTGATATCATTTCTCGTATAAACGGCGCTTCCGCATTTCCTAACATATTGGAGTGTGTGTGTGTGTGTGTGTGTGTGTGTGTGTGTGCTACAACGTCCCATTTTCACCCCACTTGCTGGTGTGTGAAAATTCATGGATTATTATTGCGTGCGTTTAAACAGTTTATGGTTTATTGTCCGTTTCTGTGTAAGTTCTTCGATGTCAGAATCAAGGCTTCGCTTCAGGGTAGGAAAATCTCCTGTATGAGGCGGGGCACGTGATCAGATGCGCAACGCCAGGGCTACCCACAGTGTAGAAATCCATGGAATTGAGGTTTCACGATCAGTTCGGCTTCTAACACACAACACTGATTGAGGCTAATGCTCAGCTTTTTAGATGATTTCAACAGGAAGTAGGATCTCATCGAAAAAGCGAAAAAGCAAGGGAACTAAGTTTGAAATGCTGCGGAATTTTCGAAGAAGCGATGTGAACAAAAGTATACTCCGATTTAAATATGGCGTACCCTGAAGATCGTGTGCTGGAACGAGAGGGGACGCAGTCATTCAATCGAGAGCTTCGTTACGATTTAAATTTTTGGTATTGGAGCTCCCGATTGGATCCCGCTCTCCTTTCAGCTCGTAATTTTGAAGATACATTATATTTCAATCGGAATATACGAAGTTCGAGCAGGAATCTGCTGGTTGTCAAGTGGACATTCCCGACAGCTCGTCATGATCAATGAAGAGACATGTGTGACTGATGCATTATACAGCTCTTTTTCCATAGCTGCCTGTGACAGTTCATCAGCTGTTATGGTGCCATCCAATCGGGATCTTACACGTCACTACAGTGACGTAAGTATGGTGGCGTTCAACCTTCCGATTACATGACACCGTAACAGCTGATTTACTTGACAGGCAGCAATGATTAAATCCAAGTATATTATTCCCCCCGTTTTTTATGGAAGGTGGATTTCTCTCCTAATGCTTCGTAACCCGTCACCGGAGGGACGTTGCCGTTAACGGCGTTGAGCCAACCAACGCCCCACGAAGGAGGAATCCGCTCCAGCCCGCAGGTTTTCTTGAGCCCTTGAACACCTACCCCTACTCCTTTTTAACATTAGCTGGATTTTGAACAAACGATAGCGATGGGGTTCGTTGACAAAATCTGATAATCACAAATGTTCGCCTCCCGCGTAACAGAAACTATTCTGCATCGAAAACATTATCTCCAGATTTGATTTAAGTCCTGTCGTCGAAATAACCGAGCCCCCCATTCCTTTCGCATCGAACGAAATGCGGGCTCAAGAAAACGTGCGCGAAAAACTAGTAACGGCTGACGGTGACCTTACTGAACATGTTTCTGATCATAGCGCATCTATCTTCAAACAGTTGAATTCCGGCCGGTCGTGTTGGGCGATTCCATAAGCGCAGACGAAGTCGCATACGCCGCTGCGAGGGCTGCGTAGAGGAGGGCCGCCCCTGCTCCGTCAGCGGAAGACGTCGTTCCGGAAGGCGGCAACGCGCGGCAGCGGCGACTGGTACTCGGCGGGCAGGTGCCACGCCTTGCGCGGAGTGCTGCCGCCGCCGCCGCCGCCACCACCACCACCACTGGCGCCGCGGGCGTCGGGCAGCCGCAACAGGAAGAGCGGGGGCGGGGGCGAGGGCGAGGGCGAGGGCGGCGAGGGCGAGCGCCGCTCCTCGTGCTCCGACGCCGTTGCCGTCGCCGCCACGCGCGCGTGCAGCGAGGTGAGCGCCGCGCGCAGCAGCCGCCAGCAGTAGTACAGCAGCTCCACGCCCGTCAGCAGACTCACGCCCAGGAAGAGGCTGGCGATGCCGCCCAGCGACACTGCACACGCGCCAACGCCATCACAGAGCACGTTACAACGATTTTCCTAAGGATGAGCCAAAGTGACAGCTAGGGCTGGCAACATAACTGAAGGTTCTGTGGTCGTAGTGCCCATTAGACTCCCTTCCTGCATTCGTTCGTTTGCAGTTGGCTAACGACGTTTAAATCGCTTCGACGCTTCCTTTTGTGATGTCCTCATCCGACGAAAATACAAGAGCGCTTTCAGAAATAATTAAAATTAGGAAGTGCAGTGCTGTGTGCTCTTCTGTAAAAATATTTTTTTCTATTAACATTACATTGAATTTACCTTTTGTGTGATAAATATTATGTTCATTTTAAAACCGAGATGCGTACTGGTGCACGTGTTTGCGTGTATTGTGCTGTTGGGTGGCAAGCTGTGATTGAGAGTTTTCTATTTACATTCGTGGCAGTTTTCTTTTACTGATTGTGAGAGCATGTTAAGAAATTTTCCACATACGTAATTAAATTTAAATATTTCCCGGACTCGCGTTCGTGCATATCCCTCATTGAAACTCTTATATTTCTACATAGGTTATGGCTCCTGTGAAAACATCCCTAACACTTTACGAAGAGGCGTGGCGAAACAGCTGTCGCGGGGGAGGGACACTTCTCTGAATTACATGTGATGTTCACTTGTTACGCGAACTGTCGCTTTGGTTCATCCTCAGGAAAATTCTTTTATAGTGGTAGCTAACAAAACATCGTTTTTAAACATTGATGTTTTAAAGGTAGTTTAGTAAGAATAAATCCGGGTGCAACAAAATTTAATTTCATCGTGACCATCTTTATTAATTCATAATTTAAATTTTAACTGAAAACCAAAATAATATTTACGATCAAAGGACGCTCGATGAAGAAAAACAAGGAGCGTTCATTTGTTTCGAACACAAACTAATAGTGACATCAATTCTTAGATAGATAGATAGATAGATAGATTTATTAAAGTTCGCTTTGAGCTAATGCTCGGTGGCAAACATTATTACAATTAGATATACAATTACAAAACTATTACTATTCTATTACAAAACTATTCTTATTTAACTAGCTAAGATCGCAGCGCCAAAACATGCAAAAACTCATTTTTGGAAATTTCTTAAAATGTTCTGGCCGCATCCGAAAACAAATTGTCAGTTCCCCACCAGGAGACCGAGACGCGTCGAATGACACTTGGTGTCTCGATTGGTGCTCGGGAAGTGGTCAGCCGTGAGGGACGGAATCACTCATCCGAACATCCGAACATCTGCACATTCGGAAGTTACTCAAATACTGTATTATTTTAACTTAGTTTTTTATTATTTTAACTTATAATTATTTTAACTTTTACAAAATTGTAATTATGGGAATTTTTCATTCACAAACTAAACAACGAAAACATAAAAACATCGAGAACAAATCAAAGTTTTTAAAATATCGATGTTGCATAAAATCATCTAAGGTTTGAAAACCGATATCACAACTGCGGAAACTACTTAACAATACAATACCATCCATATTCCACTCACTAACCAAGAGTAACATTCACTCACATTTTTTCTTTCACATTTAAATGCAAGGAAAATATTTGCTGAATATATTTTAATGGTTTTTTTGTTTGTTTGAAAGAGATCTAAGCAGGAAATATTTTATAATAAATGAAATAAAATCGAATATATTTTCTTCACCATTTACATTTCTGAAATTGTTTAAGTACGAGATTATTGAATGACGCTATTAAATTAAAAAAGTATTTTGAATACACAAAACGAAACAATCATGAGAAATTATGTAAAAAAGTGTACGAAAAAGTTATTTTTTTCATTGAAACATTTTGAAGTTCACCACAATCTGACCTACAAAAATGAGAAAAAGATGTGTAACTTCACGAGCATTGACACAAACTGTGGTACTTTCCTTACGCTTTTCCGAGGTGGATCCTGAAAGGTTTGTTTGATTCCGAAAAAGAGTTAGTAATTTATTTCGAATAACTAATTTTACTCAACCTGGAAATTAAATGATTTGCATGCATCAAGAATGTTCATTTTCTTGGTACATTCGGTGGATTGTGAAGGATAAGGGGTTCAGGAGTAGGAATATGTTTACTGAGAGAATAACATTTACTGATGGTTAGTGTTCTAGGATTAAATATAGCAAATGTTAAGCTATTGTTCATTAGAGAACTTTCCCTGGCGTAAAAAGAAGGGAGTTAGGAATATTGAAATCAACTTTGAAAATATTCTGCCTTCTCGAAAGAAATGTAACGAAACAGCAGTAATTCATGGAAAAAGTTTCAGAAGAGCTCAGCTCCGATAGCTTTCCTTTCCATGGAAATTCATTACTGTAATGGAAGTAATTGTTAAACAAATTTAGAGCGCAGATATTTAGAAAAAAGTAAAAAAAAGTGTAAAATGCCAAAAAACATACGAGGTGGTGACACATCACTCCGCAAAATCTGAAAAATAGTAATGGATGTAAAATATATTAATATTTGAATAAAAACAATGAAATGTGCGCATACGCTTATATAAGAAAGAAAAATGTTTATGAATTCAGGAGCCCTGGAGATAAAGAACACACGGAAGAACTCTTGGGGCCATTAGTAACTATGGTTTTTAGCCGAGATCGATTAGAAAACAGTAGAAGTGAAAGCTGTAACGCCTGGACGAAGGCAATATAGAGATGGAGGCATTGCAGTACGGATCATGACGTAATCATTCGGATCGGAGCCACAACGAAGAACGTTGTACACGATGTACAATTTTCATATTTTCTTTTGATGTTAGAACTTAGGCAACCACCAAAATTATTTTAATATTTGTAAGATGGCACAATTGTTGAAAAATAAATTTTATTACGACTGACACACGCTATTCGATAAATATACGAGGGTCTTTTCAGTTTGAAATCTGTTGATCTGAAAGTGTTTCTAATATTCTGAAAGTTTGTAAAATATTGACACAGATAATATAAACATGGTTGGTGAATATTTTTGTTTGGGCATTGAGATGATTTCAAGTTGCCCCTTTAAAATCTGTAATTTGTTATTAATGATTCACTTTCTGTCAAGTAATAATCGTATATTAGAAATAATTTCATCAACATTCTGGGAAATTTGTTGATTCCGTGGAGGTTTCTTTCTGGTATATTTAGATTTTAATATTTGATCCTCATTTGTTTCATATATGTGATGTAAAGAACATGCTCCATTTAGTGTATTTCAAATTGCTTGTTATTAACTCATTTAAACTTTTCATTAAAAATAATGTTACTATAGTGATAAACCTGTGTTGAAAGAGCTTTGAAAATTTTAAAGGCAGATGAAATAGTTGGTCACATTTCAGATGAGTTTACTGAAAAAAAAGAATATTGATTTTTTTCGCAAAATATAAAAATCTTGCGAAATCCTCGGTGGTCAACCGCTGAAAAGTATGTGGTCATAGCGTCTCTCAAAAGTAGGAAAGGGATCTTTCCCACACCAAGTGTCTCATCCTTGAAAATATCATACTGGTCGTGTTAAGCTTTAGATATGTAAAATTGGCAGGAGCCCGACCAAATTAAATTCCTCCGGCAATACCCCATCCTAATGTAATTCCACGTTCTCCTAACCTGACAATTCGAACGTAGGATTCTCATCGCCAGCTTATCAAAAGTGCCTCGCCGGATGAAACGTGGCGATCGTAGCTGTAGGATGGCATCTCAGTTTAATGGGCTATAATCCTAACCTCCCTCCAGGCCCGGGGACTCTTTAAGATTATGATTCAGGCAACGACAGGAACACGGCCTTCCTGTCTACTCAGTCGCCGTGAAGAAGTCTGGGCAAGAAGCAGGTTTTTAGGGCTTCCAGCGCTACAGTTGGTCGGGCAACAGGATGTTACCGGCTATCCCAGATTTGGGATGGCTTAAGCCCTACTCATTAGTCTCTGCTGAGTCGAGGATAAGTGACGAGACCAACCCTTATGGGTCCAACCGAAACAAAAGAAAGTAGTCCCGTAGGGTTTCGCATGCACTCGACGTGAGTAGCACGGGGAATAGGATGGCAGTCGTGTGTCTGGAGTCCCAATTAGCCGTGGTGAAGGATTGCCTCGACATTAAGCCTCTGACCACTTTCTCTGTAAGCTTAAGTCACCTCACTTCAGCCTTGCGATGCGGATGACGTGAGTTTCGCAGAAGCAAGCTGCTACGCCAGAGATATGGCTCCCATCCTCGGTTTTGGTTTTGGAACGAGGCAGAGTGCACTATCTATGCGAATAAGTCGTAACCTACTTTCGACAGCGCGTCTGGCCATACTTCCTTCCCCTTTCTCCTTCCAAAGGAGCGGTCCGTAGGCCTACGAGTCGAGTCAGGTAACCGGGGTTACTCCAGCAGTCGTTCCCAGCTTTCCGCTAAATGGCTTCAGGCCATTAGCCACTTCCCTAAGGATGAACTTTAAAAGACTTAAAATTGGAAGGAAAACCTTAAATATGAACTTTCCACAAAGAACCAAAATCAAGATTAAAACTTGGTTCCTCATATTGAAATCATTTAGATAGATATATATTAAAGTTCGCTTTGAGCTAATGCTTGGTGGCAAACATGATTACAATTAGATTTACGACAATTACAAAACGACATTACGACATTTTATCGACAAGAACATTCGATGATCTAATCCAGTGTTTGACAATTTGTCAATTAAAACCAGATCAAAAGACTAATACGAGTATCATTGCATCGACCCCTTCATCTAATGAATCTGCAATGTCCTGACAGAAAGCAATAGTTTGGCTGTAAAATTAAGGACTATGGAAATCTGAAAATGTAACAGCAAGAATAATAATATAGAGAAATTCAAAGATATTCACTGATAATGGAAGATAATACAATTCCCTAAACTATTCAATGAGGCCAACCCAACGGTAAACTGAAAAGAGAATGGTCAAGACCTAAATAAATATAAAATGAAAGCTCGCATTCGAAAGAACGAAATAAAATAAAGGAGAAATAATGAGATTTTTTGGAATTTCTAAATTTCACATTAACCATAGAACTTTTGAATTGAAAACCTATAACAACATCCAGAGGGGATCGGCTTAGGTGGCTCAGGGCAACTGATGTCACTGCTGTGCCGCTGACAGGGAGATCATAGGGTTAGAGTCCAGGCGGTGGCAGGATTTTTGACGCTAGTAAGATATAGTTGGGTAGAGTTCAGTGACTCTTTGGTGGAGCATTCTAGCGGCCGGCTGCTCTGATCGGAAGTTTTCCGTATCTTCTCCGAATAACACCAGGCGAATGCAGGTGCAGTACTTTCACAAACGGGTCAGGAACCGCGCGCGATCTTCCATTCCTCTTCCTTGTCCTATCCTCTCCCCCTTACACACACACACTTACACTAATATGCACTACACTACCGCATATTCCGGGAGACCGGTCGGGAGCTTAGGGTGGTCCCAGCTAGGGTGGTCCCAGCTAGGGTGGTCCCAGCTAGGGTGGTCCCAGCTAGGGTGGTCCCAGCTAGGGTGGTCCCAGCTAGGGTGGTCCCAGCTAGGGTGGTGCCCCGTGGGTGGGAGATACCTGGTTGGGGAAAAATCCGCCTGCCGATGATGTCGGCGCCGAATCTCTACATCCAGCGGGCAAAGATTACCGCCACCTCACGCGACAAAACATGGGACTAAAGACCTTAGCAGTGGGCGCGCGCGGGGGGAGCCGCTTACCTATGAGGTCGATGGTGTCGACGACGAGCTGCCGTCGGTACTTGATGGCGCCCATCTCCTCGTAGTAGATGTCGACGTAGGCGCTGTAGTCGTCGTCGCCCACGTCCCAGGCTGTGTTGGTGGTGGCGGCCACCCTGTAGGAGCGGGCGAAGCACGCGGGCAGGCACCACAGGCAGTCCAGCGCCGGCGGGTCCTCGAAGCCCTCGGTGTTGGGCGGCGGGCCCGGCACGCGCACCTCCTCTGCCACGCCAAAAGGCACTTCCACTTCACTCTCCTTCTCCAATATATTCACGCCCCCACGCACCTACATGATCAACGCTACTTTCATTCGTGGGGTTGATTGATTTTTCGGGTTTCCGGCCGCGTCAAATGCTTCGGTCATTAGTCTCGTTAGTGTAGTGCATGTTCTTTTTTCTCGGGAGATGGCGGTGAACTTCCCCCACTGGATGGCGAGATCCGGCGTCGACCTACCGTCGGCTAGTGGGGTTTCCCCCTCACCAGGACTCTCCCACCAGCGGGGCACCGCCCCAGCCGGGACAAACTCTAAACTCCTGACCGGGTTCCCGGAATATGTGATAGTGTGGTGGATGTTAGTGTAAGTGTGTGTGTAAGAGGAGCGGATAGGACAAGGAAGAAGAAGGGCAGATCGCGCGCGGTCCGTGGCCCGTTTGGTAGGGTAATGCTCCGGCATTCGCCTGGTGTTGATCGGAGAAACCACGGAAAACTACCGATCAAAGCAGCCGGCCGCGAGAATTCTCCTACAGATAGCGACTGAATTCGACCTAGATGAAAAGCTAATGTCGAAAATCCTGCCGCCGTCAGGACTCGAACCTAGGACCTCCCGGTGCTGCAGTGACATCAGTTGATGCACTGAGCTACCACTACCGGTTCGTTCGTGGAAGGAATACTTGGTTTTCTATATAGGTATACCGAAAAGTGGATAATTCGTATTTCTATATGCAGAAAATTACTTCCTCTAAAACTCCACGTTTTGTGGATCCATTTGGATCTGTCCAGCCGCCCATCCGCCCTTCTGTCCTTCCGTCTGTCCATCCCCTGTCCGTCCGCCTGTCCGTCCGCCTGTCCGTCCGCCTGTCCGTCCGCCTGTCCGTCCGCCTGTCCGTCCGCCTGTCCGTCCGCCTGTCCGTCCGCCTGTCCGTCCGCCTGTCCGTCCGCCTGTCCGTCCGCCTGTCCGTCCGCCTGTCCGTCCGCCTGTCCGTCCGCCTGTCCGTCCGCCTGTCCGTCCGCCTGTCCGTCCGTCCCTGTCCGTCCGCCTGTCCGTCCGCCTGTCCGTCCGCCTATCCGTCCGCCGTCTGTCCGTCCGCCTGTCCGTCCGCCTGTCCGTCCGCCTGTCCGTCCGCCTGTCCGTCCGCCTGTCCGTCCGCCTGTCCGTCCGCCTGCTCTCGTCCGCCTGTCCGTCGCTGTCCGTCGCCTGTCCGTCCGCCTGTCCGTCCGCCTGTCCGTCCGCCTGTCCGTCCGCCTGTCCGTCCGTCTGTCCGTCCGTCTGTCTGACCGTCGTTCTGACCGTCATCCGTTCAAAATTCATATTCCCAGATCGATTTGGTTAATATTACGGCCCCTTGATTTTGAAACAGGTATTTTAATTTAGCTTATTACAGGTAAATTAATTAGCTACTTTACATATAAAGGCAATATTAAAAACAAGATTTTTTCAAAAACGGATCCCAATGATTTTTTAAAAATTTAATTTGTACGAATAGTGCTAAATATGTACACTAAATTACTAGATATATAAGCCATTTTGATGTATTCTTTTGATTTTTCAAAAGCACACAATTTTTTTAAATGTCTCCCACATCCTTAATATTTACTTGATAATTATTTTCTATACTATAATACATTTGCAAACACAAGTGATTTTTAATGATTTCTCATGAAGTTTCTCTAAAACTCAAACTTTTCCTATGCAAATGAGTTCAAAATTACGTATTTTCAGCAATGCTCAAAGGACGTTATTTATTTATTTATTTATTTATTTATTTATTTATTTATTTATTTATTTATTTATTTATTTATTTATTTATTTATTTATTTATTTATTTATTTATTTATTTATTTATTTATTTATTTATTTATTTATTTATTTATTTATTTATTTATTTATTTATTTATTTATTTATTTATTTATTTATTTATTTATTTATTTATTTATTTATTTATTTATTTATTTATTTATTTATTTATTTATTTATTTATTTATTTATTTATTTATTTATTTATTTATTTATTTTTATTTTGTAAAAAATTAAAATCATGCGTAAATAATAATGGTGATTTTAAAATTGTGATCCCTACACAAACTTAAATTTTGAATTTTGAAAGGGAGAAAAAACTCCCATGTAATAAAATCTATTTTCAAGGATAAATAAGCAATAAATTTTGAATTTTTGAAAGGGAGAAAAAAACAAAAAAAACTCCCATGTAATAAAATATATTTTCAAGGATAAATAAGCAATAAATTTTGAATTTTGAAAGGGAGAAAAAAACAACAAAAAACTCCCATGTAATAAAATCTATTTTCAAGGATAAATAAGCAATAAATTTTGGCTCTTATTACTTCCTGCCGCGGCAACATGGAAACGATAATTTGAATAATTGTATTTCCCACTGAATTCTAGAAGACGTGCACAGAAAATGAAGTTACATTTATGTCCAGAAGCAAAACAAGGGGCCATCTCAGCATTTGCTCAATGGATCAGGGAAACTGGACGAAAAACCTGATCGAGATGGGGGTCATTGACCCGGAAGCTGTAGTACAATAGTTGTTACAGGTTGTTTATACTCATTTATACAGTCCAAATGGTAACGTTTTCTCAAGAACGGCTGCAAATAAATTGTCATTGAAAATTTGCATACAGGAATACGTTTTGCTATTGTTATATTCTTAAAGACATATTTCAATTCTACTTTTAGGGGACATAAAAATTGAGAAAATGTGAAAAATGTTGCTTTGACACCGATTATTAGCAGCTGGGAGGAGGATGGGGCAATATCGAGAAACTAACCCAGACTAAAGGTATTAGAAAGCTAACTAGTGCGAGAAAGGCAGTGCTAATCTTTAGGATAACTAGTTTATACAGAATTGTATTTGTGAGTATAGTTTTGGAAGTCAGAATAAAGTTTCAGAAACACTTTTATTGTAAACAAAAATACACGGAAAGAATTTGAATTCATTATTAAGGTTATGAATTCATTATATAAATTGCTTTTAAAAAGTGTTAATGGTGTGCAGTAATATAAAAGTAATGAAGGATATTTTTGTTGAAAACTTAATACAATCGGCATCCATTTAAAATGTAATCTTTTCGGATTTTTAATAAAACTATTGCTAGCCATTCGAAATGGCAAAACGGCTTCTTATGGCATCCTTACCCACTGGTCTGGACATAGAATGCGACTAAACGTTGTTATTGTTGTTGTTATTATTATTACTATTATTTTTATTATTAGTAGTAGTATTAATATTTTGTTTGTATGCACTTTACATTGTTTATAATGTGTTAGGAGATAAAAAATAATTGTTCAAAATCCTTTGATTTCTTATGCAATTTCAGGAGTTTTTGAAAGAAATTTCTTAGTGAAAAAATATTTTTTTAATTTGCACCCTAACTATACCCGTAAATTCGAGAAGATTGGTTGGTTTATTTCTATGTTGAGTTCACTGTACACTTTTGGCAGAAAGAATTTGAAGCCGTTTGGTGCTGCAAAAATGAACACTACAAGGAAATATCACCACGAAAACATCAGAAAAGTATTTCAGTAGTAATTAGTAAGGATGAAATGTGGTTTTCTTGCGTGACTGAAGGTCACATCTTCTGTTAGAGGTGCGCATCTCCTGACATATCGGTTAGATCTTACAGACGGAGGGAGAATGTCCTAATCTTCAAGTCTTTACTTCGTTTTGTTCTTGGCAAAGTGCATTTGTGTTTGCAGGGCACAAAGAAATGTTGGTAAATTTGTTTCTAGTAATAATAATTAAAGAGTAAGAAACAAAGCGACCGTATTTAGATGCGGAAATTTAATTGTAACACTCATTCCTGGAACATTTCTTTGAAATGTGTGAATTCATGTCCACATTTCTTTTAGAATTGATATGTACATTTATCTAGGTGCCTTCCATCGCTGCGACTGTTTATGATGTTTTAGCCACCATGTGTTTATAACGTTAATCAATTTGCGTCATCATAACCCAGAAAGTTTGCGAAAAGCGCTACACTTGCAAACGTTGATTGTTAATAGATCGAACCCATTCGTTTTCTGCATAAGTATGTGTGTGTTTGTTATAAAAAGTAAATCAATTACCTGCATGCTTCATGATGCACATCAGTTCACTCATATTACAAATGGGTACTTCATCTGAAACAAAAGAAATGAAGAGGTGATGAAATATTTATTCTGAAACCTTCATTCTTTATTCTATATAAACCTTTATTCTATATAAATACACCGATACCATTAAATAACATTTATGGCATTTTTAAAGTGCATGTTATTCGGAAAATTGGTGCAATAGTCGATCTGACATTCGTTCCAGTCAATGGGGAAATATTTGTATGAGATTCTTTGTATAATTCTTGAAGCTCACTGCAAAAATTATGACTAGGCGGAGATTTCTTTCATTTTCAGCAACATTCAAAGTCTTAAATTACTTTCCAGATAAAAGGCACAATTTAGAATTTGAAAGTTAACAAAGATTTATTCGTAAGGTTTAGACCACCTAAGTTGACAATTTGTGCTACAGGGAGGCGTTTTTGCTTAGATGTTTTAGATGACGGGGAAATAACGTATTTCGTTTTTTATTGTTTATAATGTCTCCTATATTATTTCAATAGTATAGATACCTTTTGCGGCTCTCAGACGCAACCAATCTCTATAAATGAGGTATCTAAAGAAAGAGAATTTCATGAAGCCGCGACGAATTGCACTTTCACTTTAAAAATGTAAAGGATTTGTTTAAAAAACGCATATAAATATTAATGTCAAATGCAACCCGCAACACTATGTCGTATTTTTTTAAATCTACATGTTAAATAACTCCTAAACGAAGCGTTCTAGGGCCTTAAAAACTAAAATATTGAGGACAAAGGCCTCAAATAAGCGTTTATCACACTATAATCTACAGGATTCATTTTTGCACCTTCGACAATTCTCGATTCTACACCATCTGTTCAGAGCCTGTAGAATCTGCAACTGTACATGAAATTAAACTAATTACTTGATATTCTACGCGTTTGAATTACACGGGTGTACCTCTCTTCTCGGTAATAACGTTGTATAAGAATAGTTTGTATTGACAAGGGTGTATTGTATTGTTATCAATTACAAGGATACATATAGAACAAGTGACGGAGGACAAGAAAGCCTTGAAGAAAAACATATACGTATTACAGGCTTAATATGAAAATGGAAAAATAGGAAAGACGGTGGGGTTTAACATGCGAGAGTTCTCGCACGGGTGCGTTAGTATTTAAAATTTTGGAGATAGTGTCGTATAATTTGGATTATTTAAATAAAAGTATATGTTTTTCCACCAGAATACTTAAGTTCTCAGCGAGCGGTATAAGTTGATAAACGTATTGGTAATGTTTGGAAATAATCTTTAGAAAAATGCATTCTATCTTTCAACAGAGAAAACAGAGGGACAACTAGCAAAACTTCAGTATTCAGTTAAGTCGTCGGAACAATCTACGATTCCGAAGCAATTCCGAGCTTCGATTGTTTGCCTGGTGATTGGAAGAGTTGGCTACATATAGTAAAGGAGCAATAATTTCTGAAGAGAGAGATTGTGACCAATAAGAGTGACAGAAGTAACACTAAATCTTTGTTGTCTTTGAAGGAGTGAAACGCTGTTAGAGCGTCTTTTTCATACACAATAAGAGAATATTACATCTAAAATTAAAACTAGTGGTGCTATAAAATGACACAGACTTTGTCTTAATTGTTAGTACCGGCAGCGGTAGCTCAGTGCATCAACTGATGTCACTGCAGCGCCTCTGACCAGGAGGTCCTACGTTCCCACTCCCCACGGCGGCAGGATTTTCGACACTAGCTTTTCAGCTAGGTCGAATTCAGTCGCTGTCTGGAGGAGAATTCTAGCGGCCGGCTGCTCTGATCGGTAGTTTTCCGTGGTTTCTCCGATCAACACCGGGCGAATGCCGGAGCAGTACCCTACCAAACGGGACTAATGACCGAAGCAGTTGACGCGCCCGGAAAAACGAAAATATCAATCAATCAATTAATTGTTAGTTTCATATTCTCTAGAGAATTGCTAGCTGTTCATGTTCATCCTACACTCTTCCCAGCTGCTATCGGTGCCCAAAAGGACCCCTCTCGGTACCTTCTGCTACTTTGCGGAAATTCTCAGTGAAGGGCCCCTTGCGCTCTCCGAACAATGCATAGGTCTACCTCGACTTCGGAGCTTTACGCATTAACCCATGAACGCTTGATCCCATCTTGGTGATTGTACTATTGTTCCGGATAAAGGGATTCATTTCCTCAACTACACACAGAGTTGTCAATCAACCCAAGACCTAATGGAATGATTAGGGTATTACAAATAAGGAGGGATTCCGAATGCTTTCCACGCCACAAACAACTTCAATCATTCTTGCCTTAAGACATTGAAGTGCATGTTTTTCTTACGAGAGATGGCGGAGATCTTCCCCTGCTGTACGGTAGCTGGCGAGGTTTTCCACAAAGCGGCATCTCCTCCCACCGGGGCACCACCTCAACCGATACAAGCTCTAAGCTCCAGAACGGTCTCCCGGCATGTGTGGAAAAGTAGTGCATGTAAGTGTGTGTGTGTAAATAAGGAGTGAGATAAGATAAGAAGCAGGAAGGAAAGATCGCGCGCGGTCCGTGGTCCGTTGGTTTGAGTATTGCTTCGGCATTCCCCTGCAATTGATCGGAGAAACCACGGAAAACTACCGATCAGAGTAGCCGGCCGGTAGAATTCTCCACCAGACGGCGGATAAATTCAACCTTCCTGCCTAGCTAGTGTGGGAAACCTTGCCACCTTCGAGAATAGAACCTAGGTCAGAAACAGTGTGACATCAGTTAATACCCTGAGCCACATCTCCCGGTTGATTTGATTTTTTCGTGTTTCCGGGCACTGGTTTGGTCATTAGTCCCGTTAGTGTAGTGCATGTTTTTTCTCGGGATATGCGCGGTGATCTTTCCCCGCTGGTTGGCGAGGTCCGGCGCCGACCTACCGTCGGCTAGTGGGGTTCCCCCTAACCAGGACTCTCCCACCAGCGGGGCAGCGCCCCAGCCGGGACAAGCTCTAAGCTCCCGACCGGTCTCCCGGAATATGTGGTAGTGTAGTGCATGTTAGTGTAAGTGTGTGTGTGTGTGTGTGTAAGGGAGACGTATAGGACAAGGAAGAGGAAGGACAGATCGCGCGCGGTACGGGCCCGTTTGGTAGGGTACTGCTCCGGCATTCGCCTGGTGTTGATCGGAGAAACCACGGAAAAGTACCGCTCCCGGTTCTCCTGTAATAATTCGATTGGAACCACCGATTGGAAAGGGGGGGGCGCGCGGGCAGCGCCACGGAGCGCACGGCCGCCGCCGTCAGCGACGGCACCACCTTCAGCGCGCCGCTCGCCTTGGAGCCGCGCCGCGTCGGCAGGAACAGCCCGCGCCCCAGCTGCGGGAAGTTGGTCGAGTCGTGCAGCAGCACCTGCAGCAGGGGCCCGCTTTTGAAATTTTTTTTTACTTACTTACTTAATATATTATCTATTTATTTATTTATTTATTTAACTTATTTAGTTTATTTATTTATATTATTTATTACTTACTTACTTACTTACTAGTTGATTACCTGGCATTTCCCGGATATTTATTTCTCACAATCATCTATTAAGCAGCCTCTACCGTCCCCACGCCCTCTCCGAGCTGTCATTGCCTTCCTGATTACTATTACATCCCGCCCTAACCTTTCCATTCCTTCCGCTATACTATATATACCATGCTTAGAAACTGTTAGGGACATGAATTTAAGTGTGAATTTCTAAAATAATAGTTTGTTTCTTATATGGACCATGCTGCACGGCCCCAAATAGTCGGCGGTGGTACCTGGTAGCCGCGCCCCTGTCGGCGGTGCAGCGGCTGCACGGCGTCCGGGTGGCGCAGGAAGACCTCGAGGCCCGAGCTCATGCCCGAGCCGGAGTTGCGGCGCAGGGTGCACTCGGGCCCCGACTGGATGGGCCGCCCCGCGCGCTCCAGCGCCCGCCGCGCCTGCCGCGACACGCTGCCGCGCCGCGCCACGCGCCTTCTTCAGGGCGGCCACTCGCTTCCCGCAACACAAGGCCCTCGCTTTGCCAGTGGGTTTTTGAATTGTTTTCCTTATTAAATTTATTTCTCACTTCTTAAAGAAAATATTAACGCTATCCGATACTAATTAGTGAGCTTTCTGACTTCAAACAGTTCGAATGAAAATATATTTTGCCAAAAAAAATGTAAAAAATTACGCTGCACTAATGTTACTAAGGAATAAAATACAGTGTTACAATCCTAGCTAAATTTTCTCAACTTCTAAAGGATCTCCCTCATATTCCCTGACTTTTCGTAACTTTTTCAGAACAATGAAATTCCCTGATTTTTTCCGGTTTTCCAAATTTTCCAGAAAGTGGCCACCCTGTTCTATACGGCCTACAAATAGCCAATAGAAGACGCGGTCAAAGTCTGAAAACCGATTGACTCGGTTGGTTATAAACCTAATTTAGAACCTTGGTTAACAAACTTTAACCGCGTCTCTTATTGATGTTATCGGCCATGTGTCGTTTAATACTTATCTTCATACCAACCTCGACATAAAAACATGAAATTTTGTTGCATGTGTTCATACCCTTTTTTTGTTTCAAAACTAAAAAAAAAGTTTTTATTGTTCTAAAATGGATGTAGTGATAAAATCTTAACGAACGCTAGGCTTTAGGATAGTTTTTCGTTCCTCCAGTTGCGTTAAGTTGATATTTAACCGTACAGTGTTACGAAAAGGAGAAAACAGGCGCGATGTGGACAAAAAGATGACACGGAAAAAATAGAGCATGCTGGTAGTCAATCCGCAATAAAACAATTCATTTTCAGTAAATTAAATTATTTTCGAAGTTAGAAGCAATCTGGCATAGGCTACGCCCGTAAAAATATAGAGTAATTTGAACTTTACCTAATTTTAATCGGTTACTTATCTTTGGCGTGTGGTGGATACGATCAATGTCCAGAGCCAATCGCATAATCCTTCTTTGCGTTCGCTCAATTGAGTAATTGAAAGCAACGTAGCGAAAGATTTGGATGATTATAAGGAAAGAAATGAGAAAGTAAATCATGAAAGTTATCTAACATGGTGCTTAACTGAACAAAATCGAAAATAATAAGATTGCACTGCAAAACTAAATTAGACTATTGTCAAAGCGGCAAACTTTCATTATCCAACTGAGCGATATTGAAGTGCCTTTACTTTTGTATAAATGTTATTTTTGTGTGAATATATTGTCAGCATTGACTATCTAATAATATTTTTATGTTAAGATCAGTGCAAACATGCAAGATTGCCTGCGTGTAAACAAGTGATTGAGAGAGAGCACATTACCAGTGACTGGTTTCTTCGGAAGTGAGAGAGTTGAAGGAATAACAGAATCCTCCATCCAGGCGTTGTAGTTGAAATACTTCGCAGCAATTTTGCTGTCGACCCTGCCAGAAGCACTTGTAGAACGTTTCCTCGCAAGTAGGCATCACCTAAGAAAAAGAAATCCCGTGATTAGAAACGAGGTTAAGTCGTTTTAGGATGTAGCAGTTATTCAAGGACATGTTAGAATAATCCTTGATATTAAGCCACGATTATTTTATGTCTAATTTATGAAACAGAACAATCCTGAAAGATTAGGATAATAAATGAATATGCTTAATATTTCGCCTACTCCTCCCAAGCTTTTCGTAGCATGAATATTTTAGAAAGGGTAATGAATAATAGAGAAAAGAAGAAGAAATAAATAATGAGGTAGAATGTATGCAATTGTATGCGAGCATAAAATGCAATTAGAAATGAGAAATGCAATGACTCAAAGAATGTAATGAGCGCAAGAGTACATAAGAAAAAATGAAAAAAATCAACTGAGAAATAAAGTATAATCCCTTGCTAAACTATGAGTAGTTGTACAATGTAAATGCTTTTTTCTACAACTGCATAAAAAAGACAACTTCTTTGCATCGCTAGCAATACGTGAACTTCGTCATTTTTTAATCGCCATTAAAAACAGATCGTTGCCAAGACAACTATCTTGTTACCGCGAAAAAAAGTCTTTTTTGCACGGTTTTAAAATACTTTTTTGCACGTTTGGTTCTTTTTCCAAAACAAGTTTATGAAACTATTTGTATTATATTTTTATGCACTTGTAGAAAAAATATTGTTCATATTTCGTGTGTAAAGTTTCCACCATTTTCATGGTCTCGATTGAGACTTTTTGCCTCGACCTACGGTCTCGACAAAAAATCTCAATTTCGACCATGAAAAAAACAGAAACTTCACACCCTTAATATGAAAATAACTATTTCCTTTTTCTTTTCTTTTTCTCTTTTTTCATTTATTTTTTTCTAATAGGATGTGGATCATGGGATTGGTCAATTAATGAGATAACATTAGTTTGCCAACGTTTCGGAATATTTAATTCCTTCATCAGGGCTAACAAAAAACAATCACAATGAATAAGGTGTAAGGTGTGTACCGTTGACTTTACCGTGGCTTATATACAGTACAAAATTTTGTTTTGTTTTAATTTTTAAAATTTTTATTTTATTTGTTTAATTATTTTTCTTCATGTATGTTCATTATTTTTCTTCGTGTCTTCATGTATATATTTTTCGTTCATGGCATTTTTGTGTGATTTCTAATGTTGTTGTTCAGAAAAGTTGTCCTTACTCCTTGTGATTGTTTTTTGTTAGCCCTGATGAAGGAATTAAATATTCCGAAACGTTGGCAAACTAATGTTATCTCATTAATTGACAGATCCCGTGATCCACATCCTATTACTTATTAACGGTCGTGAATTCTACAATGGTTCTTTTTTTCTTTTTAACTTCAAGGACTTAAACTTTTATTGCTATCATTGATGATGACGCGCAGGCTGGCAGCGTAGGAGGCGACGGACCGTGAGCATGAAGTCGGTGACGTTGAGGTGGTCGAGGCGCGGCAGCAGGGGCTTGGCCACCTCCATGTGCGGCTGCATCTCGTGGTAGAAGGGGAAGCGGAACTTGGTGAGCGCCTTCAGCGCCGCGCGCACCTGCAGCAGCAGCGTCGCCGACGAGTTGGCCGCCTCCCCCACGAACCTGCGCCAGGGGCCGGTCGTCAGTTACGTAACGCAAAGGGTACACCCCGATAACACGGTGAAAAGTCCCCTAGAACCAAATGACATTGGAGGAGTTAAACTATTACTCTAACAAAAATAAGATTTGCTCCCTCTCACCACCACCGCCCCTCTACAGCCAAAAACGTGATTTTTACTTTTAATTTGTTTCGTCGACTTAACATTATTTTATCTGATTTTAAAACAATTAAAAATAAGAAAATAAGAAAAGAAATAAAAATAAGAATAAGAAAATAATAAAACAAAATAAGAAAAATAAGAAAATACTGCCGTCCTGGCGCAGTACAGCCCTGAAGAGGACCGCGATATGTCGGTCGAAACGTCGGCACCCCAGCCTTCGACGCGGCGTCACTCGGACAGGCCAGATCATGACTCTGGCCGCGGAAGCCTACGATACGTAAAAATATCTTTACAAAACAAAGAAAAAACTCTGTCTTTAAATTCTGGAACATGCACGAAACACAATATACAAAACTTCCTCTCAAAACACCAACTGTTGTGAATTATTTAAGATATTTTCAATTGCTGCGCTGTAGTTAAAAATTGTATGTTGTTATTGTTGTGTTTTATTATTTTTACATTAAACCATTTTTAATTCCTTACAAGATTTATACTATTTCAGTTCTATATTAAATAAATAATTCTGCGTATCTTTGTTTACCTTATTTACGACAACCCTACATAATTGCAGGTGTGCAAGTACTTGTGGTCACTATATGCGGAATAAGAATAAATGAGGAAGAAATAAAAAGTGAAAAAGAATTTAGAGGAAAAGGTAAAGAAATAAAGCATTTCCAGGTAATACTAACAGACAGAAAGAAAACAGACGCGATACTGACAGAAGAAAGAAGAGTATCACAAGTAAAGATTGAGACGAAACGAAAGGAATTGGAAAGAAAGAAAGAAAGAAACTGAAGAACAACGGTAGAAGAAAAGAAGGAATGGTGAAAGTTAATTCACGTGGTTTTTAGCTGGTTGGTAGAAAGACCGTATTGTGGGTTGGTTAATTTCAAGCATTGTCCGCGTTCATGTCCATTGGACATGCTGTTTTTTAAATGAGTTTCACATCCGTCACTTTGTTTGCAAAAGCGCTGCGCATTAGATATTTAGTAGTAATTTAGCAATGGATATCGAATGATGGATTTTCGTTCCAATTTTCCGCCGCGTGATATCGGAGGTTTTTAGTGGCTACTGCGAGTATTCATAGAACTCAATCGACCCCTGACGTGGATGGCTTCATATTTCATTAGCTACAATAATCAATACAATTCTTATTTAAGGCGAAAGATGCAAGTTCGACGTCTCCGATGGCTTGTTTGGTTGCACACACACACATACACACATCTATTTATTCTTTACATCAATGCGCTAAGTTATGAGTTTGATTGCCATAAGAGAGCGATCGGTTACTATAAGAGAGTCGATTCTCGCAGAATTTATAGTGACACTAGACACTATCAGTCGATCAGTAGAATAACCAATCACCAGAAAAACGACCAGTAGAATATTTTTGCAATTCAATTATAGTATGAAAAGTTGTTTGTTCTGTAGGTGTAAACTAAAACTACATGTTGTAATGCTGTAAATTCAATGATTTTACCAAATTCTTCGTTCATTTCAATTCAAAGCAACTTTCCCATATTGTAAAATATGCACCTAATTTATAATCTAAAGATAAATTTGACGATATCACTAGTAATACTGAAAAAAAATCATGATACATTTTAATTAATGCACAACTTAAATAATAAACAACAAAACAGACGCTACGTAAATGAACAAAAACGAAAATCATTTAGAACTGCTGTATATTGAATTTCAAGTGACTTGTAAAACTCCACAAAATTGCTACAAATACTGAAATCAGTCCTGTTACATCATACACATGGAATATATTGGAATGTGAAATAATGAATCGGTCAAATTAAAACATAAATCAGATAACATTGTACTTCTCGCTCTCTTACACATGTGTGATGTTTTGTTTATTTTTACAGTAATTCCTAGAAATCTATTTTCAAAAACTAATTTAAACACTCATAATAAGTAACAACCTTTGATTTCGACGCGGGCTAACACTGCAAGCTTTGCTGACTTTTCTCAGCAAAAGGGGCTCTATTTTATCGAAGCGCATTTATACTGAAATTTGTTCTATTTCTCACGAAATATATGGGTGACGCCACTTCATTTGAGTGACGAATGGAAGTAATGAGTGTGAACTTTTGTTCTGAAAGCAGATTTATGGGAGGCCACCTAGCGTAATTCGATTCATATTCAATTCGCCAGAACTATCCATTTCCTTTCTGAAATCAATAGAAAAAGGTGCACCAGGAGTAAGTCCTCTTTCTTATTTTATTTTATTTTTAATATTTATTTTTTCTCGTTAGACAAGCTTTGTCCTTGGAGGCAGTTAATTATACAGTACACAGTTTTTAGCTTTTGGGCCAGTCATAAGCGGTGGTTTATATTTCTCAGAAAGACGTGAATATTGTGCTAAGTTAAGTGAAGCGAGGATGAAAGATGTTTTAGTTTTTAATTCAATTGACTGAATTAAATTGAATTGACTATTTGGAGAGAATTGTGGTGCTTTGAATCGGTCTTTCGGATACCTGGATTTGATACGTGAGTATGCAGCATTACGACCTAGACTGAATATTAAGGAGCAAGGGGAAGAGTAAACGTTTTGATAAAAATTATGAGTTACTCTTGTTAAATGGTTGTTTAATGAAGCCACATTTAATTCTCGGCGAATATGTGTGTTTGGAACAAACCAGGGAACATTTAAAGTTCTCCTTAAAATATGTTTTGAATGGCTGTTAATTTTTGGAGATTGTTAGGGGCAACGCATGTCTAAAATGGCCATGAGTAAGTCATGGATGGTAGAATTAAGAATTTAAATAATGTTAGTAAATTTACAATCAAGAACATGCATTAATGTGATATTAGGTAAGGTAACCAATCTTCTTTCTTTAGGGAGAACCGTCCTTCTTTTGAAGCATCTGCCCTTCCTCGAAAAGGGTCCTCCTTTGTTGAATGTTGATACCGTGACTGCAGCACATGCCATAAAATCCAATATGAAGGGTATATCTTGCTCCAAAATTTCCAGTATATTGTTAGAAAAATGGTATATTGACATAAAACATTTATTCAATGGAAAATAGTCGTTTAATTAATAACTAAAAGGAATGTAAGCATAATTCGTGTATTTTTATTTGAATTAATAAAATGTTTCATTTATTAACGTTTTGTTGTTGTAGTAGTAAAAATTGTTGGTCGCATTCTATTAGAAAGTGGTGTACGCCCGCGGGCTGCGTCACTCACTCGAGCAGCAGCTGCTCCGCCAGCGCGGCCTTGACGTTGGTGGAGGAGCAGATGGTGACGGCGGGGAAGGAGAGCTTCCACAGCGGGTACATGGTGGTGTCGACGGAGGTGAGCGTGGGGCTGAGGCGGTAGTTGCGCCACGCGGAGCCCACGAACACCGCCGCGCACACGGCGCATGTCAGCAGCGCCGCTGCCCAGCACAGCCTGCCGCAGCCAAAAGGTTTTGGATAGTTCGAACAAAATGTTAAACATTCAATTAATTCGGGGATAAAATGTAGTTAATGCTATTATTGTTAGCATATTATTATTATTATTATTATTATTATTATTATTTTATTATTATTATTATTATTATTGTTATTGTTGTTATTATTATGTCTTCAAATAATTTAATGTTACGTTGTTAAGTAATTTAAAGTTAATATTAGTAATATGTTAATTGTAGAGTTCTTCCACCAGGTTGTATATACCTATCTGCAGAATAATAAATATCTATCTATCCTAGAAATAAACCAAACATTGCAATAAAAGAAGATGATTCTAGTGAAGTTTTAGAAGTATATTGTGATAAATCAATATTTCGTCTTGATTGTCAATATATGTTTGCAAATAAAAGTATCCAAAGTTTTTTATGACAATCATTTATTTCAGCAATTGCACAACGTTTCGTAACTAGTTTTGTTACATCATCAGGTCCCATAGGATAGGATTGGGATAGTAGTTCCCTCACTAAGATGAGTGTCTATTTGGTATTGTATTGATTTTGTTTTGTTGTTTTGTGTTGTTGTTTGGTTGTTTTGTATAAAAATTATAAGTTTAAAAGGATCTCTTTTGTAGTTGATATGTTTGATTTTGAGATAATTTTACTCAATAGACTTATACTTTTGAGACAATTGTAGTGTTTATAAACTATACTAGTAATTACACTAATTGGCATGTAGAATAACGGTTTCTGTGTCCCATTATTGTAGCACCTGATGATGTAACAAAACTAGTTACGAAACGTTGTGCAATTGCTGAAATAAATGATTGTCATAAAAAACTTTGGATACTTTTATTTGCAAATATATTGTGATAAGCCAAGAACCCTGGGTTTAGTTTAAATGATAAAATCAGCATCCAGCATATGATGATTCTAGTCAAGTTTTAGAAGTATATTGTGATAAGGCAAGAACCTTGGGTTTAGTTTAAATGCTAAAATCAGCATCCAGCGTAGTAATATCAGCATTGTTTGCACCTTGCAAGTTAAAGAAAACGCGTTGTTCGGACAACGGATCAAAAAAGTTTGTTGTGCCGTGCTTAACCGGGCCATAAGGCTGTGCAGATGGACACGGCCCCGAACACATTATGTGTAGACGGTATGAAGAGGGCGTTGGATGGCCGTGGTCTTTTAGAAAGGACGCAAGGATTTTTCTCTAGAAGATTATTGTAGCGAACACTCGTAAGCGGTTGGTGAGGTGGGAACGGATTTTCAGCATAGGCTAGGTATTAAGTAAATGGTAGTGAGCCGGGTAGTTATGTTTAGTTTGAGGTTTGAAAGATTGGTCTTGTGTAAATTGTGATATTAAATTTAATTGGGAAATTTATTAATGTAAAAGTTGGAACTCTGAATTAAATAGACTCAATGTTTCGATGAGATGTACATTTGAGTTGCTCCGTAGATGGAAGGACTTTTTTTTAAAATAATTAGCTGAAAATAGTCATTCGCGAGTAGGTGTTTCATACGAAACTCAGATAGGATAAGTCGCGACCGCGCATTAATTTGTGGGAATATTAAGTCATAGTAACAGCAAATCGTTGAGAAAATTCTCGAACATTTTTTAAATTTAGGAAACGACGCAATAATTGGTACACCAAGGATTCCATGGACAACATTCTGCTATTCAGCCGAGAGGCCAGCATCGAGACATCAAGCTTACAAACTATAGTCAAACCCTGTACTGAATTTTAATGTTTTATAGTGGCAAGTAATTCACATAAAATTAATAGAATTGTAATGTATAGATTATAAGAATAAATGTTAAATTTTTATTGTTGAAAAAATGATAATTTATAGTAGTTGCCATAAATCTAATAATTGATTTCAATAAATAGAACTTCCACGAATCGTGATTTTGTATAACATTACACGTCCACATGCAGCAAGTAAGGAGTAATATGTTATATGTCGAACCCACGTTGAAATTAGCAGTGAACGTTAATAATTTAGTGTTAATACAAATTCACAAGTAGCTAGCCCACCGCAGAGCTTGACAGGAAAGATTTTTCACAATATATTTTAAAGACATTGAGGTCGACCTCAACCTCATACACATATGAGGTCAAAACGTCTTTAAAATATATACTTCTAAATCTTGACTGGAATTATCGTTTTTTAAATAAAAAGTAATGTTTTAAGAATAAAAAAATTAAGATTTTAAAACAAAGATGTCTTTTTACATTTTTTGTGGAATAATAAGAAATGCAAAATTATTTAAATTACATTTAAATGAGTGTATTTTCAAGAGCTTTCAAGTTTTTTTCACATAGAGTTTCTTAAAATTAGTTCTTTTTATATGTTAATCTTAACTTTGAATTTTTGCTCCATCGAATCGCTCTGTTTTTGTTATTCTCAACGAGGGAACACGAGTTGCTGCAGTTTGCCAAGGTCACTTCTGGGGAGACTGGGTTGAAAGAGGGGGGTTACTGTCACTGTGCGTCCAACGTACTATGCCCTTGTTCCAAACTATTCTCTCAGACTTTCAGGCAAAGATTGTTTCATCCTTTTCGAATTACAGATTACCAGCTAATGTATGCAAGCGGATTAACGGTTGTGGTCAAGAGATATTTTCTAATGTTTGTGCTGGTTTCGTTTACAGGATTTTCGTCGATAACCACAAGAAAAATTGGAAATTTCCGATGAATTACCAAGTCGCGTAGGGACGAGGGAATTTATCTGAACATTTCCAATTCATGAGTGGTATTTAATCTAAGAAAGAAATTACATCAAAAAAAGTTTCAAAATGTGCCAAATATTAATTATGTATTCGCGCTCGAAGTGCCCACGACAACGCTTCCCGTCACTGATATATCTTACCTCGCCAGCAGAGAGGAAGTGTTAAGAAAAAGCGATATTAGTTTTGGATACGCCGTCTTGATTGGTGGAGACCAGATGTATAGCCCAACGCTCTTGGTGTTAATTTTACGAGTGGAATAGTCAGTACAATCCCTTTCAAGGTTCTTTGTTTTCAGGAACAAAGAGAAAGTCGGCCCGGTGGCCGATATCGCTAAGGCAGTAGTGTCGTAGTGATCTCGGACCGAAGGGTCGCGGGTTCGAGTCCCGCCTCGGACATGGTTGTATTTGTGTTCGTCCTTTCACCCCTTATCATCACCATTAAGTATTAAATCCTATAAAATTAGTTAGTAAGATACAAGAAGTGAGATATTGTATGCTCAAACGTGAATACTTAAAAAAGTTATGTATTACAAATAAAAATTGTTCAAACCCCTGAAAGGCAAAACTGCCGAACAGGAAGAAAATAAATAAAAAAAAGGAACAAAGAGCGAACGCCCGTCGAGTCACTCACGAAATTGCAATAAAAGCAGACTGCTGGCAGAGTGGAAAGGAAAGAGGGGTGAAGGAGGTTGTGGCTCTGACATTTTCAGGGTCACAGCGTCTTGGATCCAGCTCGTCGCGCAGGTCTGAGTTGAGACGGTGACGCCGTCTCTGCAATGTTGCCTCTTCAGAACAAAACAAAGAGGAGTGGTGAAGCAAGCAGTGGCGGCTCGTGGGTACTTGCACGTTCGCATGTGCACACCCAAATTAATTCGGTGCCATTTTTCTTAAACATCTCTTAACAAGAGGAGAATACAAGTCCTCTCAGAGCATTCCCGAAACATGTTATTTCAAAACACGCGCCATTCGGAAGTTGCGATTGCCGGTCCGTCCGCCTTTCTTTCGTGAAAGCCTGCGGGAGCACACTCGGAAGAATGCGACCGAGGAAACGACGTCCTAGGCTGCCGCGGGGCTGCAGGGGAAGGAGGGGAACAACGTTGGCTTATGGAGGACTGGAGCATACCCGGCGCTGTGCTCCATCTACGGCGCAGGCGCAGTGGCGATCTCGGGAAAAGCCTTGACGTGTCTCGAAGATATAACACTCGAGTAGCACAAGTTTTTAACAGAAGTATGACATTGAACGAAGAAAGTGTGAGATATCTCTCCACTTAAATGAGCTTTCGCACTAGCGCGCGAAACGCGAACGCATTGCTGTGCACTGTTGCATTCATAAAAATGTTAATAGTATATAATATGTGTATTCTCTTGTGTTTTAAAGTGAGTTGCAATTACAGAACCATTCCGAAGTATTCAAACCCCTAGTGTATTTTGTAAACGTAAGTATTAGGCTACGTTTCAATGTGTTTTAAGAAACCGAAATCAGAGAGTTCTTTTTCTGTCAAGGGTTTCAATGATTTCAATGAAAAAGCCACAGAAAAAAATTGCTGAAAAGAAACAATGGAATGGAATTGTTCGGCATGCTATCAGACGTCATAAGATGATTTGTGTTTAATTGTCATTATTCATGTTAATGTGTGTCAATGCATGCATGTAATGTATATGTGTGTGCGTGAGAGAGAGACAGAGGGAGAGAGAGTGAGGGAAAAAGAAGAAAAACGTTGCACACCCTAATGGCATGACCACGAGCCGCCACTGGAAGCAAGCATTACAGAGAGAATTTTATACGCTCTGTATCTATGGATTATTCCAATATTAAATTATGAAGGTTGCAGTCTTCTTTTCATATTCATTTTGATCACTTACTTTTTATATTGGAATATTTTTTGGAGAACTCAAACTTCGGACATGATGAGCATCCCTTAAAATATTAATATAGCCCTGAGTACACTTCCTGTAAATTGGTGGTGCAGGTCGATGCTAAAAAAATATCAAATATTATCTTGCAGAAGAACTGTGAGGGAAGTCGTTTACTTTCCATACAGAGAATAAGTGTTTTACTACTTATTTCTGCTAATTTGAAAACTACCTTTATGAAAGTTTTACTATTAAAATATACTTTTTTTATGAGTGTATTTCTTCATGTAACTAAAAATTACAATTTTTGGTTGGTAACGCTTTTCTTGTGCTCTGGCTAATTTTGCGGGAAGACGATTTTTGTAACATTAAGGAGGGTTAGATAATTAAAAATTAAAACTAACCCGACAAGAATAACAAATGAATAGAATTTTAAAAACTAATAAAGTAGGCAATGCTCCTAAGCCTTGCAGTCAGTAAGCAAATGGAGACGATGAAAAGTTTTACTACTTCCTCACAAATATGATATATGTCCTATCATTAGCGCCAGCTTTTAGTGACGTTTTTGAAATGAGCTTCAACGGTTTTGACATAACCATAAACATCAGTATTAATTTGACTAACAAGCCACCAAGCTCATATTCGGGTTTTTAGATTCTTGAATGAAAGAGCCTGTGTCCCAGAAAGGGCAAAGGCCTTCTACAAGAAGCTCTTGTAGAACTCGCGAGGTGAGCTATTCCTCGTAAGTATGAATTAGCAATGAACACCTGCACTTCCTATCAGGTTTCTTTCATAATCCTTGCAAATTGTTCTTCACCTCGCTCACTTGACCAATATGGTCTCACTAGTCTATTAAAATAGTCGGCCCATATCCCATGAAATAGTCGGTTCTTGGTCTTCCTCGGCTTCTGATTCCGATGTATAGATTCCACACGATTGTCTTCTGCACCCATCTGTCCAGTGAAGTCTTGCGACGTGACCCGCCTACTTCGATTTAATTCTTGCAGCCTTTAGATTCTTACTTTTTTTAAATTGTTCATTAGATAATGCTCCACCACTCTGGAAGGCTAATGAGTGGATGTCGTTAGCTTTTTGTAAATGCAATGTTCAAATGGATGGGTAAGCGCCTTTTCCATCATGCAGTCTCGAAATGAAAGTTCCTCTGTTCTCAATGAATAGCTACGGGTGCAGACCTGACAATTTAACACATTAACCGCGACGATTCACCCCAAAGCAGTGCCTCCCTTTATATTTGTTTGGTACGAGTTACTGGTGCATCGTTTGTGACTTTTATTATTAGACACTTTCCTAACCCTAAGTGATAGTTTCTTCTTTCAATGCTTATCGGAAGTTTAAAAAACTGAAAACCCTGCGTACATTTCTATTTTAAAAAAAACGACTTGACCATTTGTTCCCCCGTGGAAAGGATCGGAAGTACAGAAAAGATTCCAAATAGTTATGACCTTGACATATCTCCAAATCTGAAATTATTTTAATACAAAATTTACCATAAATGGTTGTAATATATTTTCATGTAGAATATGTTCCATTTTCATGTAGAATACATGTAGAATTAATTCCAAAGTTTATAAAATTCTCTTTCAAGTACTTTTCAATTTTTCTGGGACCCGCATTAACTCCCTTCTCTTACGATCTAGTGATGCGACATCGATAACAAAAATATCAATGTTAAAACACATTGATATTGTAATATAACGGGCGGAAAAGAAATAATCATCCAGAAACAAATTTATTTACAAACTATTTGTCAGTTACAGCAGCAGGAAACCACCGAGTATCTTTAAACACTGATATATTGAAGCAAAAATTGAACGTGTTTTATAGAAACCTAGATTCTGTGGTGGCAGCAGAGATTTTGTGGTACTCCATGATAAACTATCTGGAGAATTGAGGTACCTACCACAATAGTATTAAATGTAATTTTAATATGATTACATATAGTCAGACACGTGTTTCGGGAACACTTTTCCTATCTTCAGTGGTTTTCCTGTAGGCTAGAGGAACACCTCAGATCTTGGAGGCTGAAACAAGATCATTCCACATTTGCCAACCACCAGATCCAAAATAACCACTCTTTCGATCCTGATACTAATTTCAAAATTCTACATTGCGAAAATAAAGGCACCAAATTAAATATTTTAGAAAATTTAGAAATCTTAAAATTATGCAAAAATACCAATATTTTATGCCTCAATGAGCAATCCATAGTAAAATCCAGCTCCATCATAAATTTATTAATTGACTAGCTTTACCCTCCGTTCATTTCCTCCCTTACCTTCCCGCAGTCTGCTTTCGTACATTGTACGATGAAAATGGCGTCATACTTTGACGACTTTCCATGAAATTATGCGTTTAATCTGTGTTACTTGGGTAAGTACTAATTTTAAATAATTATTTTATTGTTCACTATTTATATATGGTTTTGTTGACGTTAATACATGTGTAATTTATTTCTGTACTTAATTGTAAATTGTAGAACCACTGAAGATGGGAAGAGTGTTCCCGAAACACGTGTCTGGCTATATGTAATCATATTAAAATTACATTTAATACTATTGTGGTAGATACCTCAATTCCCCAGATAGAAACATAGATGTTTTGAGAACATTACAACAACGTCAAAAACAAGGATGTTTCTATAAAAACATGGATGTTTTGAAAAAATTGTCATCTAAATGATCTTGGCTGTCCGGGTGACGCCGCGTCAAAGGCTGTGTCGCCGACGTTTCGACCGTCCAGACGACGTTTCGACCAGGGCGTGACGGGGGTACTTGCCTGTCGAAGATGTCATCGGTCACGTAAGAAAAACCCAAGTATAAAATCGCCGTGGCATCCCCCCTGCTGGCGAAGTCCGGGCAGCGGCGTGACGGGGTACTCGCCTGTCGAAGACGGGCGCGCCGGGCCGCGCCAGGTGGCGCACGCCGTGCAGCGTGGTGGCCTCGGGGAACTCGCGCAGGACGCCCATGGGCGTGGCGGGCGCGTGGCGCGCGGGCGAGGCGGGGCAACGGGCGCGCGCCCAGCTGCAGCCGGCGGCGGCGGCGGCGGCGGCGGCGCCTCCCACGCCCGGCGCCTGGCGCCCGCCGAGCCGCACGCCCCGCCCCGCCCCGCCCCGCCCACGCGCCACGCCAGCGCACCGCCGCCTCCTTGGACGCGGCCATCGCCGGCGAACCCATGCTCCCAAGCCCGGCCTCGGCGATCTTCACAACGAATGCGCGGTCCCAAAGATCGCTCCAAAGCGGTCTTTGGGTTTGATTTCGTTTCCTAAAAAACAACAACAAAAAACCAAAATCTGTATATCGCTGTGGATGATACTACTCCTACGTGGAAAAATAGGAGTATGGTATGATGAACCTCCTATGCGGAAAAAATACAATTTTACAGGAGGAAGGAAAAACGCTTTTTGATGTTAATAATGTGCAGTTGGCTAATTTTAGACATTCTACACTTTCTATATAATAATATTAATTATTTATTTATTGTAATATTTTTCTGAAAGCATCTTACGGAAACCTCCCATGTAGTTCTTACAATATCTAGTTTTCTTTCAAAATTTTATTATCATATCAAATAACAAGCAAACTCTGAAACTCTGATACAAAAATATATCTATATTGATATAAAATCTGATTGTCTAAAAATTAATTTCGAAAATTGTAACAAGAAATATTATACAGACAATCATTAAGCGATATATAATAAATAACACGTACTTCTAGTTTACACTAGGTTCCAATTTAAGTTTAGTTGTAGGTGAACCTTAATTCAAATTCACCGCAGTTCAAAATCAATAAATATTTCGTAAATCGCTATCTGGATTGTTTCTGTAAGATTAGTGCCAGTCTTCTAACTTAAGTAGTCACACAAGTTCAAATCCCGGAAACTCCATGCGGAATTTGTGGTGTAAATAGGGAGACACCTTTCCAACTTTTATCTTCTGTCTCGTTTCATGGTCCACTATACTCACATTAGAATGTTTACCGCCCCTAGTAAAAAAGGATCTTCACATTCTGGAAATTATTATACGTTAACAAATTAGCAATACACTCTACAAATATTCAAACTCCATACTTTTTGGCAATGCTTTCATCTACAGGCTTTTTAATCATACTTTATGAATGTGATATTCAAAAACCAGCCATTTTTCAACTTTTTATCTTTGGTAAATAATGGCAATAGTTGTTTTTTTTTTTTTTTGAAATGCAAGAAATTTTCATTTTGTTGCATCTGTATATTTGTTTACAAGAATAAATGAATGAAACCGAACTGGAAGTTTTTAAGAGGTCGTGGCTTTGACCTCCTTTCCTGTTGAAAAAGATTTTTCATCAGTTGTTATAATTTATGCAGTGCCGAAGGGGAGACTACAAAACAATACTGTACAATTATTTCATTTTTGCTCATGAAATAATTGCTCATGAAGCCTTGTACTGAAAAATTATTCTGGTATGCTTACCACATCTTTACTGACTTTTTACGGATATACTGGAATAAGATGTCTATTGAAATCGTTAATAACCCTAGATTCTTCCGGCTTATTAAGTGAGGTTACGACTTCACGTTATACCACATATACAACACGTACTCAGGATTACATAGGATTGAACAATATGTAAATAATTTGAAAACAATTCGTGAAAAGTAGAGTCGTGGTAATGTCGCCGACCGCGGCGACAAAAGCCATAGCGACTCGATCCTAGTTACTATTTAGTTTATTTATTTATTTATTTGCGTCAAAAAACAGTTAAAAACTGCGTATGACGTGCTATGGGGAAAAGTGAATTGTGTGCACATTTTCAAAATTCTGCGATCTCTACACCAAGTCATATACTACTTAAATTTTGAATTTTTGAAAGGGAGAAAAAAAAACAAAAAACTCCCATGTAATAAAACCTATTTTCAAGGATAAACAAGCAATAAATTTTGAATTAGTGTTTCTAGGTTTACTTTACACACATTTCTACACACAACGAAGCGATTTATCTTTATAGAACTGAACGTAGTGCTCTTCCATGTATTTTTAGCCCAACGAAGGAGTATCGACCACTGATTTGCTTCATCTCTTTGTCAATAAGACAGAATTGGAAACAGAGATAATGAACGCCAGTACATCCGGGCGATAGGCCGATATATCCTAAAGGCACAAGGAAAACAAAGACTTGAGGTGCGCTAAATTTCTTTTAGAGCACTAATAGATATATTTCAACTTGTTTTTTGGTGATTAATAATGAAAATATGGACAATTGAAGAGTGGAATATGAGATGTCCAAAAAAGAGACCGGTGAAAATGCTGATGCCAAGATTTATTTAAATAAAAATAGATTTAAATTGCTTGGAAATTGAGCATGGAAATTGAATTCTATAAGTTACTAAAATTATTATATACGAAGTATAGAGATTTGATAATTAAATAAAATGTATTTTATGTACTTGCATTAATCCCCCAGAAAAATTTTTAAAAATTCAATCGCACAAATGGAGCGAAAAATCTTCATTTTATTAAATTATGTCAGTGTTGAAATATTTGAAAAGAACGCCCAGTTCCGCAAGTTTTCCGTGACATAAAAGTTTTCGGAAAAATATAATCAATTGAATATGAGCTTTTTGCAATTAAACAGATTTAATGCGGTCAAAACACATAAAGTATTCCGAACATTGCTAGAGTTCGATCGAACACTGACACAGAAATTAATAATATTACGGTAATCCACTCACGAAGCCTTTCTGTTTTCCATATCGACCGAAACAAATATCAAACTAGTCTTTTGCGTTCTGATAACGCGCCGTATCACTATCTAACTGAAGTGTCTTCACATAACAATTTCCTAAAAATAACGACGTAAAGGTTCCGAGACCAGCTGAGTTTAGTTTAGTTCTGAACTAGCACTGCCACTGACTGGAGTAACTCTGCCCGGAAGGTGCTAGGGTTCGCTCCCGCTGTTGGCGGCTTTTCGATACTAGCTAGGTCGAATTCAGCCTCTGTCTGGAGGATCATTCTAGTAGAGCTTCTTGTGGCTGCTCTGATCGGTAGTTTTGCGTGGTTTCTCCGATCATTACCACGCGAATGCAGGAACAGTACCACATGAAACGGACCCTGGAGCGCGTGCAATCTATCCTTCCTCTTCCTTACCCTATCCTCACTCTTACTTACGGAAACTTTCACTTACCGTCCAAGCACTGAACTACCACATGTGTCAGGAGCTAAGAGCTTGCCCGGTTGGACGGGGCCCCGTTCAGCATCTCCCACAAGCTGACGTTGAGGTCGGTGCCAGGACTCACCATCCAGAAGGGGAAGGAAACCGCCAAATCCCGGGATACAATATTCATTGTACTAACGGGACTAATGAACATAGCTGTTGACGGACCCGGAAAGAAGTTAATTATAAAGGTTCCAAGATCCTTTTTTTTTTCTGGACACGTAATGTCATGTAAATTATTGTTCTTTTACAAAAGTCAAGGAATATATCTGTAGCGAAACGAACTGAGCGACGTACCAATCTTTTTAGAGCTGTTTCGAAAAAAAAATGCATATCTAATTGCTTATCAAGAAGTTAGCTTTAAGAAATGTAACACATTTTAAGAATGATCAGAATAACTGATACCTCGTTGTGAATCAATGAATGCTGTGAATTAAAAATTTTAATGTAAAGATTAAGAGTGTAAATAGTTTAACATTAAGAGAATAGATCACAGGAAACACGTGATAATTAACATTTTAATTGGCATAAACCAATTATTCTAGACCGTGTTTTTCAATTCACTCTCTGCTTTGATTTACCGTTTAATATTGGACAGTCCTATTTACAGAAATTACATGAAATCTTCTAAAGCAAACCTTACAAACCTAATTAAAATAAAAAAACATCCGTTGTTCCGGAACAGACCTTTTATATGAGTACACTCCAGTTTAATTAGCCTTCTCTCGTTCACTGCATGCGCGCCCTACCGCTTGGAGAAGAGGTGCGTCTCCCGACGAGGGTTGCGCGTGGTTCGCGACGCCGCTGCAGGAGCGCGCCAGTGCGCCCCAGCCGCCTTCGCCGCCCCCGCGGGTCTGTTTCCGTGAGACAGCTCCTTGGGAGAGACCACGCCGCCGCCTCCGCCACCTTCGCCTCCGCACGCTCGCGTTTTATCTAAATTGAAAACGCGGCGGTCGCATTAGAACATATCTGCCAGCGCATCTATCGATCGCCAACGACCCCGCGGCACTGCACCCACATTCTCCTTCCGACTCCTTTAATGGCGAGGATGACAGACATCTCGAGCCATTGTAAACGCGCCTCCCGTTTAACTTAACATCGCGTATTAAGTAGAATGTAGATTTCAACCGGCCTAATAACAGGAGCACAGAAAGTGGTTACATCAAATCTTCAAAGATTTCTGTAGTGTTTGAAAATATGCCAAACCCTTCTATCAATATCGAATTTGCATATTTATAGATTTTCTTCATTACAGGAATCTGAAACACGAAATAACTGCATGATGTGTCTTAGCAGTGTACAGCTGGACATGAAATAGTTATTTTATGTACAGGAACATATTGCTTTTATTTAGAAATAAAATTAGTGTAACAATTATTTTGCATTTCAAAATGAGATTCAAAGTTCTGTAAAACCAACATACACATAATTATATTTTTTTTAAGAGAAAATTACAAATGCGATGTGATAACAATTATCGTGAGGGTTGTGTATTATTTTAATTTTTACTTCCTCGATTTGACGATTCGCAGAAATTGAGATGTGAGAAGATTGTTGTCGTAAACGATCTTGGTTGTGTTTTTGAGTCACTTCTTTTTGCTTTTCAACAATTTATTATGAAATGCTTATTACACATTCACGATAAGGACAGTACTTGATATGATAATCGTCAATGGCCGTCGGCCCGCGTTAATCTGTTTTTTCTTTTCAATTCAAACAGGTTCAATACCAACCACCCACGCCAGAATCTCTGGATGATTGCATAACTGTGGAAGAACGAATGAGTAAGGTCCATTTTATTTTTCTTAAGCACAACACACTTCAACATCTCAACTGCAGACAAAAGTTATTCATATTTTTATGATAAATTCTTAATGGAATATTGCGTGTTTAGTGAATAAAGGTGAAACACATTCATGCCGAAATCATTTTAAGAATTATTGAGTTAATTTGAAATATTTTTGAGCCCTCCTAAAATTCCAACGTTTCTTACGAATTAATGTTCAACTACGAAACTCGCGGGAATTTGGATTAAATTAATACAATTTAGAAATGAATATATTTCCAAAACTAAAGGTTGCGACATTTAATTTGTTTGCTGTAGCAGGAAAATAAGTAGATATTTTGAAGCGACATATCAACACTTTCACCGTCTGTTCAAAATTCGTCAATGAAGGTTTTATTTTTCTAAAGCCTAATAAATGATAGAGAAGCTAAAATTGAGTTCGCTTTCTCTTCGTAAGCCCTTTGAGACAATTTACTTGCGCCAAAACAATCGATTAGATGTTGTGAAATAATAGAGCTTTTCGATAGTAAAATTTATCATTTGCTTATTAGCATTAGTTTCTTCAATGTTGCTCAACTTCAGTTCATCTATTATTAGACGTGTATCTCTTTCCGTTTCCTGTCGTTCCTTATATTACTTCGCTTTATCGGGGGCATTTGTGTTTTTCGTATGTGTTTGCGCGCTTGCTCACCATAATTTACTGTGTGGGTTGTATTTCTCAAAGGACTCAGCAAATGGGAGAAGACTCACTTTCTCTTCTGCAAGCCGTCGTCCACTGTTAGAAAGATCCCGATAGGGACAAAAAAGAATGAGAAAGCGAGTCCTTGCAACGCATTTGTCAACTGAGATATCTGGAAATAAACCCCAAGATCATGATACTTTGTGTATTACGCGCGAGCTATCGCCTAGCGTTCACGCGCCTCTCGCAGAGAGAAGGGCCGGGCGATAGCATCGCACAGGGCACGTGCAGTCAGCGAGGGTTATGCGCGGGAGTCTTATTGCCGGCAGAACGAGCGCTGCAGGTGCGATTGCCGCCGTTCTTCCCTAACTCCTCCCCCCCCCGCGCACCTATTATCGTCAGTGGAATGGCCAGAGCTTGACCCCGGGGCACCGGCAAAACAGGACTGAGCCATGCGCGTAAGGGAGCACCGGTTGAAGGTAGCGCTCATCACTAACGAGTTGAAACAACATGACCTAAGGTCTTGTTGGAAAATAGTATCTGAATTAAATTTCGGAACGAAGCAGTATGAACATAATTTCCGAGTCAACTTATGGATAAATTATATCATATACAAAGGTTGGCGCATAAGTCATGGCAACAATTTTTTTTTGTGAGAATACGAGCACGGGTGGAAAATGTGAAATATACACATGAAAGGGCAGAGTATGAACTAAGTGCATGTACATTTAAAGACACACCAAAAGTTGTGTTTCTCATATTTATTAAAGTATTTGAAATTACAATACTAATTTCATGTTCCAACGCATTTTAGCATACACGAGTTCACAACATTCCAAAAGCATACCATACCTGTTCCGAAGGCCCGATTCAGCAGATGCTCGATTACCGCACATCACATTCGGCACACTCATAGGTGACCGCGTGTGTTGCTGGTCAGTGGTTACCACACGTCCTCGCGGAAAATCTCGCGATCATCTCGCGACTGTCCGGTATGGAAGAACATTATTCTCAAGAGCTTCCACCAATTCCTTGTTACATTCTTGGGCATTTATCATGGGCATGGAGAACGGCTCTCTTGAAGTATAAGCGCTGCTCAAAACGTGTTACATTCATCTCGCACAGCAGCAGTCGTACAACTGATTTCACGTTGCTTTCTGTACTAATAGACTCTCGCAGAGACATCTGTTGATGTGAACACACACTACTGCAGCATTTCTTTCACGCTAAAATATAAAATTGTGCGTTTCGATAATATGTCTTTTATAAAAAAAAAAAAAAAATAGCTGCCATGACTTATGTCTAACCCTCGTAAGAATAGAAACGTACATTAGATGGGGGATATAATTTTTGCATCAATCGCAATATTGTATTATAAAAGATTGCATCTAAAACGTATTTTATCCCCTACATATGTGCCTTCTACAAGTTCCTCACGCTCGCTCTGAGTTATGTTCCTGTTTTCCTCTTTCGGTCTGAACCGCTGTCACCTAACTACGTAGATTAGTTACCACCTCCAGAGCTGTTTCAGGTCGCGGTGTTGGTCTTTCCCGCGCCATTTTGAGTACCACGTAAGCCACTGTGCGACCGCGAAGACATATTTTGTTTGAGCAATTTTGAAGAGAGGCTAACTTCTAATATCTAACTTCTAGATATTTTTAACGATAATTTTTTAAGAAACGGAAATGATCATAAAATATATATATGAGGAAAAAAGAAAAGGAATTTTCTACGTTCTTCAAAGGCATTGTGCCAGCATCGAAGGCGCAGAAGATTGGATCAGCATCTAAGCAAGCAGAATCGAAGGCTGTGAATGGAGAACAAGACAGACTCTGCGCGGAAGTACACCACGACACAATCACGTTTCCAACATGCGTGGTTTGCTTCTCACACCCATAAAGAAACTCATTTTATCCGTATCTCGTTTCGCTCACATTCATTCATCTCTCATGACCAATCTTATCATCATACGTACGTGGAAGGCAACGGGAAATCATCAATGTGGTTACATGGCAGAAAGAAGGAGGCCATAGCCAGAAGTAAAACTCCTCGCTGATATAGGTTCAATCATCATCATCATTATAAGGCATAAACGCAAAATATTTCGCAGAAGAATAGGGTAAACCTAACCTTACCAAGGTCTAATTTAAACCAAAATTTCGGAACCCACCAGAAATTAATTAACAATTAATGGACTATTTATATATTCACTTTATAATTTCATAATTTTAATTCATAATTAAAAAATAAAAAAAAAAATTAAAAATATGTGAAATATGACTATATAATTTTTATAGTTTATTTATTAAATTTTATTCCGTATATAGAAATGAAATCGAAATGAGTTTAATAAAACGCGAAGTCGCTATGTCTTTGTATGTTCATTGCTTCTTATTTAACTTTACTATTTTTTCCGGGTGCCGGAGTCAGTTAATATTTGGTTGTCCAGGGCACGACGCGTCCTAGGCGTAGGTGCCATCGTTTCGGCCGCCATTCTGCGACCTTCCTCAGGGCGAAATGTTGACATTGGCTTATAGCCCGACCAATCCGCTGACGGATGGAGGGAACCCCGCTCTATAAAATCTCCTGGGCAGTTCATCTCCTCGCATTTCACCCACCATGCGACGTCTCCTGGACAGCCAAATAGTTACGGGATGCCGTTAAATATCCGCCAGAAATCAAGTTTAACCATAATGGTAGTATATCATGGTTTCGTAAACCTTATGGCCACAATGGAGTATATCATGACATCATGGTTTGATACACCCCATAAAAAGTCCGTATTTTAACATTTCTTTAAAGGTGAATTTATTACTCGTACATTAGTTGTGAGTTTAGCGATCACAATATGAAAATATGTTTTCAATTTTCTCACAGTTGAAAAATAAATGTGTTTGTTGACTGTAATGGCAATGGTATACGACTGCCCCTGTCTCATGGGCACCCACTGGAAAAGTACAAACTCTAGGTTCTCGAATGAATTGGTGTAACAGTGGGCCAGCGCTAAGGCACGGAGGATCCGTTAAGATTCCTGCTCTGATAAGTTTTTCGGTCATACGTGAATCTAATAATTTTTGCATCTTCTCTTGCCACAAATCACCTTCTAATGTTTATAAATGCCCCTGTCGGAATTATGCTTACAGGCCGATGAATCCATCGAAACCAATCTTGAAGTAATACGGTGTCAATGAAGAGAGATCAATTTTTGCTGCAGGATCGATCGACAGACGGGAACATGGTGCAGATAAAGTCCGAGAATACACTTGCTGACGCTCGTATCTTATATCTGAACACGAAGATGGTAATGTGCAGAGAACGATACTAATCTTCAGAAAATAACGTGACATAGGAGCGAGTGGGTTACGTGACTGACGTCCTCTAGCTTGAAACACGAGGCAGACATGCAAACTTGCATTATGTACGTCGACGAATGACATTTTCTTTTTCTTTGGCAGGGGAAACGCTATTCTCATATTTTCCTGTTCTCTGTGATTAAGAGTACCAAGTCTGAAGATACACCTTTAATTTAGGATTAATAGGTATAATAATTTAGGTATAATAATTTAATAATTTAACGCTATAACTTTTTCCAAGATTTATCGTCTAATAATTTAAACATTCACTAAGAGATTGTGAGTGTAGCACAGTTGACTGACAAGTACAAAATTGCCCACAACGGGAAAAAGTATCGAATTTTTTCGAGAAATCCTATGCAAAATAGCGAAACCTGTGTCCCGTTACGATAAAGGTTTGAATAAATTCAGGAATTATTTATAAAATATGTACTTCCATCATACTTCTTGTCATGCAATGCTCCAGCATATTATGTTATTTAGCGCTAATTCGAACTCAGAAATATTATGTGGTACTACAGATAAAGTTACGTAATGATGCGGAAAATCTCTGTCAAAATTTAATAGAAATGCACATTTTGGGGCTCCCTGATAACAAAAAGTATTTTTTTTAGAACGTCTGTGAGCTCGTCCGTCTTTGAATAACATCAGCGCCTAAACATTAGTTTTTTCAAAATGAATATTCCCTACAATCGATGTGACTCAACTCAAATTAATTGTTAAAAGTAAACAGTTAAAAATAATATTATAAAATTACATTAAAATATTTTTCAATAAATATGTTTTGAAGAAAAAGAATATGTATTAAACAGTAGCTGAATTATGTAGATAGATAGATGGGGTGAACAATTAATTGTTCCAGGCCTCTTTTTTTCTCTGGGCACTCCTGCTAGATTGTAATCCAGATAAACACTTTTTAATCGCTAATTGTAAAATTAATGTATGGTATTATCGTTTAATAACACCCATTGGAATTGAGGAATTGAAGGAGTTAGTTAATGATATGTTAGGTTTATTTATCTTAATAGGCTTATTTTACTTAACATAAAAATGATAGAAAATACATTTTGTATTATTTGCTTTGATATGCCACTTCCTATGATTGCTGGGTGAGATACGGAAGTTAAAAAAGGTGCATCATGCAATACGAGTATTACTTTTCTTAGGCAAAGCGTGTTTACCTCCACTTCGGTAAATAACTCGTGGAGAGTTCAAGTACTCTTTTGAGTTTGTTATATAAATTCGAATGTGTGAAGGTGTCAATATTTGGAAGCAAGTGGATCACCAATTTCATTAAAATGTTTGTGCACATCTGACAACTGAGTTCGAATAAAAGCAAAAGCGAACTCTTACTTGAGGTGGTCTGAAGACTCATGGAACTTTCCTCACTTGGGGAGAATTGATTGCTTTTCATTAAAGAGGAATTGCACCAGAGGAAATTTTCTACGAAATAAAGTCGTAAAACGGAAAAACAATTTCTTCGAAGGATGGAATTCTGTTTCTCGATTAGACATTAGGCGGAATTATATACAAACATGGGGTTTATATTGATAAATATTGAATAATTTGTTTGCGTGCAATCTTAGAAGAAAACGATATTGACACCTGTTATCATGTCTCATATCTACAAATAGAACGGATTATTTCCTAGATAATACTCGCAAATAGTGCTGCTATATAAACAATTCGTTTTTATTTTCTCGCACTTCGTAAAAAAAGAAAGTATTGTAATTGTGTGAAGAAACCGGTGAATTTTCGACAGAAAAACTCTTATTGCCGTGGGTCGTGGTAACGAAAAAGTAGATATATCTTGTTTATACGTAGTAAATTACTTCTTCTAACAGGTTGTGTATTCAAAATCTATGTTTTGTGTGTCCTCGATACCGAAAAAAGCGTTTGTCGGCAAAACGTCTGTCCGTCGGTCTGTTCGTCTCCCCGTCTCTTCGTCTGTCCGAATGTTTCTCCAACTGTCCGCCTGTGGTAAACGCTAGCGCCTAAACCGTTCAGCTGTTTTTCTCCATAATTGATATATATGATAAATCAATTTGAATGAATTCCAGGTACTCTCAGTTTCAAACAGATATTTTGATTTTCAAGAGTACTTTACATGAAGCCTCAATATTTTCAAAATTTTCTAAAAAATGGATCTACATTTTTTGGATTAAACTTACGTTAAGAGCGCTTAAGAGAATGAATCAGGTCTCAATTACGTTAAAATGCCTGATTCTCCGGAGATTGCAAAACTTCAAATTGTTTTCGGTTTATTCCAGCAACTACAAAATTGAAGACAGATTTGTTCAATAATGGAATTTTTTTTTAAAATACATATCTCGAAATAAGGTCAGAAACCATTTTTCGAAAATATTTATTACTTTTTTTCATTATTTTGCGAGAAGTGGTATTTTAACACATTTTTTCTCAAAAACGATTCCAAATTGTTTCGTAATATTTTCTATTCCTCTCAATAAAAAATAAAAATTGTTGCTAGACCCATTTCTAGCGAACTCTGTATTATGGAAAATTAAAAAAACTTGACATTTCAAACCTACAAAATTGAAGATAGAGTTTTTTGATTTCAACAAATTCTGTCGTAAAAAACAGCCCTTTAAATCAGGTCATGTATTTCTTTTTTTTAAAAAGTGGTGTTTACAAAATTTAGGTTTTAAAGTGGTGGAATTTATAAAAAAAACCTTTTCTCAACAACCACTCCAAATTTTTTCTTTAATTTTTTCCATCAATAAAAAAAGACGCTTAAAATACTGGCGCAGGTCTCATTTCGTTTAATCCTGTGAATTTTCGTAAATAGCGAGAATTTGGGAATAATTCAAAAAAGTAGGTGCTGTCGTAACATCACTAGATATACATGCCATAATACATGCTTAAATATACATGTCATAATATGAATAAGAATTTATCTTACAAATCAAATATTCTAAATGAAAACCCGGGAAAAATTTGATGCAATTTTACGGGAATTTATCAAACGCTTTGGACGTTCTCACTATTGGCGGAAGTGATCAATTTGTAAAAAATATTTATATTTCGTAATTTTTTGATATTAAGTTTGCGAACAACCATGCAAAAACAATCAGCGAGCTACTGGCATGTCATGGCGATTGGCTTTTCTTTCACGAACACAAGTGGGTTAGAAAGATGCCTGTGACACCTCTGTAATGTCTGTGATAGACAGGGTGGGTAAAATACTTTAAATTTAGTATTTAAAAACTTCACCAAAATTCTTTGTAAATAAGTATTTAAATACATACTCAAAATACATTAGGTTTAGAATTGCAAAATATACACGTATTTAACATACTTCAACTACTGAAAATACAGCAAATACAATAATTTTGCCTCTGAGATAACTCATGGGATTCCCGGGAGAGTTGTAGCTTTCCTTTCCAATCGAGTCCTAAGAAGAGTTATAGTTTTCCTTTCCAACCGTCCCAGTTTCTGTAGCTGTGTGACGAAGAAAAGCTAAAGCAGGCGAATACGTCATGTTCGTCTCATGTCGCTCTTGCCCCTATGCATGGGGGACACCGGTAGCTGGCCGGCGAAGTCGGACTACCGATCCAATAACGCCAAATAAAAAAATACAGTAATTTTGCATTATACATTTTTATTGCAACAATATATTGGAATTGTCAATTACAATAAATTACTAATTGAGTCATATATTTCTGAACATTAATTAAAAACTTTCAAATATACAACACTCACTTACACTTTCACAAAAAAACACTTCCAAATATAAAATAATATCAAAAATATGTCTATGATAAACGTAATGTCCTTTTAAAACGACTAGTTTTTCAAACAAATGATCAGACAGTAAACCCCTGGTTGTCGAATGTATAAAACTCGCAAAGAAAAACAGTTGTTGTACTGGCGCTGATGAACATAAAGAAGTATTACAAGGAATCAACTAGTTTCACTGTCGGATAATTGTCCAGCATTTTTAGTGATCAGGATTTATCATTTAAAAATGTACAAAATTCAAGTTCAACAACTGAAAGGAGCGTTTATTTTTGTTTCGCTGAGCTCCATTCACTACCTGAATCAAACAAAAAGAAACTATTCATAAAACTAAATACCAAACTAAATTTCATTTATGAAATTTTTGAAAAAACAAAAGAATACAGCAATATGGCGTGTATGTTATAGCATAGGGTTTGTTTGGCACTAATCTTACCAAAAATTTAAAGAAAAAATTTGGAGCCGTTTTTGGGACAATCTTATTGTATTTTTTTAAATTGCAAATATTGCACGAAAAATACTAAAATTTCCAAAAAAAAAAAATCTCGGAAATTTCTGGAGGTACGGACTTTAACTGGAGTTCAAATTGAAGCACACTAACGTACTTGAAAACAAGGAAATAACTTTTTCATTAGTATGCATACATTATGAACTATTAAGCAAAAACCGAAATAAGGGCAAACATTTTGCTGTCGTTTTAGTATTACCCAACTCGCATCGATCTTTCGAAGGTGCATGATCTCTATCTTACTATTGTCAAAGGTCCTGACAACGTATTAAAAAATAGAACTCCTTGGGCTTTTACCAGGTCGAACTCATTTTTGTGTTTTAATTGACTGGTGTATATACAAATTCTAATATGTCACACTTTCCTCCAGTAATGTTGAAATATTTTGATTGTACTACATTCTCTGAAACAGTGCAGTAAGTTCAATTCTGTAATTACATATGTTTTTTACGCCATGTGTTTATCCTTTATTCAACGTTTTTATGGATAATTTCTTCGAATTCTTCAAATAAATGAGCTGTCAATACCTCCAGAAATATACTGTAGTTTGTTGTCGGTAGTCGTTAAGAAAAATGAATCAACTATTGAATATGTGAATCATATTATCTTGAAACGTATTAAATACAATGATTCTATTAACTGAAATTCACAAGCTTCCAAGATATCAAAATTAACATTTTGAAATAATTTTGTATTATTTTTCACATAATAACAAAATTCACTAATTATAACATTTATACAATTGTTTTGCAATTATGATATAATCTTTTTTGCGCGAGAATATGCTAATCAATAAGAAATTTGATTGGTTATCAGAAAGTGGAGCCAAATTTCCCTCTCAATGCTCTACACCATGACTTTCTATATTTTAAGAATATTGTCCGTAGTTAACCAAAAGGTATCACTAGAAAAATTATAAAATACTTGGAGAATTTTGAAGTACCTTTTGTATCTCTCCTCAATTTCGAAAGTAGAATTTTCCCAATTGGATGGAAGAAGTTCCCTCCTCTGCCGCCATTCGACCACCCTTCTCGCAGTTCGAGTAGGGTCACTAGCGCGGACAGTCGGGTTGTTGCATTCATTGTGTTGCTGAATATTGCAAAGCGACTTTTTACATTGCATTTTGAAATATTTTTGGTGTGAGCATTTTGTATCGTGTTCTGTGCGAATTCATCGCCTTTGCTGACTTGTAAAAGATGCATTTGTTCAACGGTTCTCACCGAGACACAGTCACCTTGTTCCAGGTTAGTAACTTGAAATTCAGTCATTGTAATATTCTTACGTAAAATATTTTCCCTTGATTAGCCGTAAAGTTGTTTTGTTCTCTCAGATATTGATGTTTCTGTTTTGGTTGTAACATAGAAATTCATCCATCCAAGTTCATGAACCTACGATGTATTTTATCACCTTCGCGGTAATATAAATTTCGACCTTTATTTCGTGATGAACTTCGGGATTCATTACTGTGTAGTACATTCTATGTACGTTTCTCATCTGAGTGTATGTTTTTTTAATTAAAAGATGCTTAATTAAAAAAGTGATTACGATATTAAATAATAGGAATTCGTGGTTTCTGGCGAAGCCCTAATTCTTCATCGTTTAATGGTTTCACTTACCAAACTGTCCAGTGTAGCGTTACGTTCGTATCATGCCGCCATTTTAGTCATGTGATTAAAAATTTATTTTCCGCATACCAGAGTGATGTATTCTTTTATTTTCCGTTTTACATACGTGAAAAATGTTTGCAGCTATTTCAGTGATATTAACGGAAGAAAAAAATAACTGCTACTTCACCGATGTTTATTAACGTGCTTTATAGAGTGTTATAGTATGACATTTTCTTCCCACACCTGTTTTAATTATTAAAATGTAAGTTATTTGACAGTCATTATGTTGGTAAATGCATAGGAGCACAAACAATTTCATCAGAAATTAGTGTTGTCTGTACCCGGAGTTCTGAAATCTGCCAAATATAAGGGTGTGATAGAATAGACACGTAGTCATTCTGAAGTAACTGGTGGCATGAGGACGATTGAGGGAGAAATAAAAAAAAATCTTTATTAACTACTGCAATGTCAACACCCCACAGGTAATATCTGAATATAATTATATATCAATAGATTCATTATTCATTTACTAAAGCTAAAAGCTTTTTCGATCACATGACGATCTTTAATCCAAATATGAGGCGAATACGCTTCAGCTAGAATAGGCTACTACATAGACGACTATTCCACCTAATCCCTAGCCGCCAATCATTTGCTCTGATTTTGCATTGAAGATGGACTAGTGAGACCGAAAAAGCATTTTTTTTTCAATAAATGTGTTTGAGAAAACTTCATCACGAATTTATAACGAGAGTAATCGTAAATATCCTATACATGTTGTAAAATAATTAGCCAGGCAGAATATCGTAAATAATGACCATTGCAGTGAAATGTATTTCAATTAATTTCTGGGCATTCTGAGAATTTTCTCTTGAGACAGGCAGCCGCATCTCCTCCCAGCCAGGAGGGATGCTTTCATTGCAGTAGCTTGCACGTTTTGCAACAGTATTCATTCTGTCTCACATCCAGGGAGTCTTAGGTAACGTGCTACTGTTTTATTTCGAGAAACGGTGCTTATTGGCTGCTCGGTGATATTAGAACTGCATCATCATAAAGTGTGTTGCGGCGTATTCCATCACCCTCCTCGAGAAGCAATGACCTTGGGGCCACGCGACAGATATAAAGGACAGAAAGGGCCACATTTACTTGTCCTTCCAGAGAAATTTATGTTAAAGTCTCTTCTGATTTTTTAAATGTTAGAATTGTTTAATTTTTTCAATGTTTCAATACAAGTGCTTGTATTGAAACATTAAAAAACAAGCGTTTTCAATACAAGCGCTCATTTGAAATGACTTTCCAAAATGCTGGAGAATTGAACTTAATGACTTTCACAAGCCTTGTGTTTTACAGACTAATGAAACAATTTTACCTACTTTGATGTTGAATGATTCAATTTGACTGAATAAATCAAGTTTATTTGACTCAGATCTGTCGACTGCGTTCGCCAGGAACTTTTTGGGCGCAGTGCGATCTGAGACGACTAGTCCTGCGCTCTAGTGAGTGTTTGATGTATTCGGTCGAACGTGAATTCGGCGGAACACAGATTACAGTGGGATAAGGTGTGACGCATCCCAGTGAAGTGGAATAGATCTTAACCACTAAGTACAGACGTGAAAAGTAAGGTCTTTTGGATCCGTTGCAAAAATACGTACTGTTTTGGCAATTGTCGAGGACATATACGCAGTTTTAACCTCTAAGCAGTTTAGAAATCGTGAAAGTTGCTATCTATATTACTAATTTCGCATGCGCGTAAAAGTTGGGAGAAAACTAAGCAGCATTTGAGACGTGAGAGGTGTTACTCAGAGACGTGAAAAATACAAAAACAATGAAACAGTTTAGATTTTTACCGAAAAAAGCAAATAAACGAAATGTCATTCAGATTACTGTGCGGCGCTCGGCGCGACTGCTGGGGCTGGCAGGTTGCATCTCATATTACTTATCACAACAAAATAATAAAACATATGTATAATACGGAATTAAAGAAGATAAAAATTTTATGCAGCATGCAGATACAATTAACATTATTTCTTCGACAAATGACGCATTTTTCTAAAATTATTTTGGATCATTCATCCACCCAACCATAAATATCCCAACAGCAGTATTTATCTGCTGTCTGTGGTATAGTTTTCTTCCAGGAACAGCTTAAAATAAAGCAATTATTATTAAAACACCGATTTTCAATTATTCATTTTATTCGCAACAACAACATTCTTCCCTTATCTCCGATTGTCTCAGGAAAATTTCAGATCCTTTCATCAAGATAATTCTTCTAACACATTCTTTTTTTCCATGCCGCCACCTAACCACAAATATATTAGTAGCAGTATTTTCCGGCCATCTGTGAATAAAGATACCTTTCAGAAAGAGTATAATACACAAGTACAGCCCTGAAGAGGACCGCGATATGTCGGTTGACACGTCGGCACCCCAGCCTTCGACGCGGCGTCACCCGAACAGCCCAGATCAGAGCATAATACATACATTTTTTTTATTAAAACTGAAGAACTGATTATTCATGATTCACTTTTGTTCGTCAGAACATTTTCGTTTACTCCTGTTTTTCAAAGATAAATTTCAGTTTTTCATCAATATATAACTTTTGGCCAGTCAGTCATCTAATCAGAAATACTATAACGGCATTATTTTTTACCAGTAAAATAGTATGAAGATTTCATCCTGATAAATCTTAATATAACTTGTTTTATTATTATATTTCGACGATAAGCTTGAAAAGGGTAATTCGTCTCATCATGTTAAAATAACGATACCATGTATGAGAGAATTGAGAATTTTAAATCATGAATGTTCTGATAAATTCACGTGAACGTATACTGAAGTAGAAAGCATGTGCTATAAGACATGTTTTTTTCTATTTCCAGCTTTTTTTGTCTTTCGTCTTGGCTTACCACGTAAGAAATTCATTTCGCGGAGATATTACAGTCATATTGTATAAAATTCGAAGGACTGTGGTAGCGATTCACCAGAGGACGTGTTCGCCGAAGCAAGGGGTTGCCACGACCTTGAAAGGATCTGGGTCGCCGTCGCTGCTCCAAGCTGTGGAAATATTTTTTCGAGACGACGTGTCGTTAGTCAGAAAAATTCACTAGAAATTCTCAAAAAAAGAACTGTTTAAACAAACGAGAATTATTCTACAGATATAGAATTCATCTCACTAACAGACGTTGATAGTAGAGTAATTATATTAAAAAGATTTAAACGTGATCTTTTACAATATTGCAGTCGTAAAAGGAAGCGAGATACCTAATTCCTGTAAAGAATTGTGAAAACCTATTTTTTCATTTTTCTATTATCGATAATATTTGTTCTTTTAGTGTGTGTTTTCAATTTATTGTTTAATCGTTTTTCAAATTGTTCAAAGCCAATAATTAGTAAAAGTTATTATTGATTGCACGTTCATTGCATAACATTTTTTTGCTGGTTAAATTGTATAAAGTAATAATCTACGTGAAAGTGAAACAACGCCTTGTATATATTTCATCCACTATTCAAGTGACAATTTCTTTGAAAGTGTATGTAAAGGGTATTTTAGTATGTGATTCTTTTTCGGTATTTTGTATTTCCATGAATTATTGTCTTGTGTACAGTTATTTTATTGTGTTTTTTTGTGAAGTGAAGGGTAATATAATTCTATGTAAAGTGTTTATGCAAGTGTTAAAACGCAACAGCATTGTTAAGTAAAATTAAATGAATGTAGATAAAATTATATTCAAGTATATAACAGAATATATCTAGAACTCTGTTCATAGTTAAATATTAACTTGCCAATGTTTCTTTTATTACAAAAGCAGGTTAAAAGACGAACCCACTCCTGTACGGCAGTTAGGACATATAAAACCATTCCTAATTTTTGGCGTGACATTGTCATAACAAGTCACAGGTCAAGTAATACTACTAGGTTACTTGAGTGACCCGCTGTAGGCTTTTTAGTGAATATAGTGAAAAGGTAAGAGCGGTCACAACGTGGATCAATAAACCGTCTAGTGCAGACTCGAAAAGGTCTGAAAATTTATTATATTAGAAAAGATTGGTTTGCGGGATGAAATTGGTTACAAAATCATCGTTTTCAATAATTTATTTACAATATTTATTGAACACCGATATTTTTCTTTTCAAATTTTAACAATTTCCAACTTTTAGAAAATTTTTTTTAAAACAACCTTCAATGTTGTACCATTTAGTATTACGTTAACAAATTTAAATAACTTTTGATACCAGCTTTAATTTCTTTATTTAAATTTCTGTAGAACTCATTAAATTATTTTATCATGCCTTTTTTCGAAATAAAATTCGTTAAACTTGAAAAGTCCTTTTTTAAAAAAATTAATGTCACTTTTTACGAGGTTCTTGATTACAATTGAATTTCTTCATTTTCGCGGAACTTACATAACGATGACCCGAAATTTTTCGTTCATGGAGTCGTGTTGAAATTTCAGACCCGTGGAAACTCTGGAGCCCTCCAGGAATCTAGTTTCTTGACGCAATTTCTGTCCATGACTTTCAATGACTGTCTCCCCAAACACAATTACTAAATCGCGTATTTTACTATTTACAATAACAAAAACTACGAAAATATTAAAAATCTAAATTACTGAACCTAAATATACAAAATAATATCAAACTATTCATACAAAATGTCTCGATCACACGTTTCTCGCGTTAATTATGCTGCATATTTCCAAGTTGTAACGTTCAATAAAGTTCGTCCTTTGATAAGAATAAAACAATCTAAGAGATGAAATTTAACTTTATAGTATCAGTAAAGTAATTTCACTAATCAATGAATATCACTGCATACGGAATATGAATTATTTAACATATTCCTAATGTCGACAACCACGAATCCTTTTTTATTATCCAGCCGGAATCTAACTTCACTCAGACATGCGTCGGCTATCGTCTCTGGCTTCGTTCTGATAAAAAAAAACTCTCCGAGACAAAATGTCAATTTTCTATTTCATTTGTTTTCAAACTTTTGTCATAGGGTCTTTCCCACTTATTGACAGACTTTATCTCAATCACATACCTCAATTAATATTAAAACCTGTCACTAAGTTTTTTCACTTTACCTTGGTCTCAACATTTGACGAAATGTAAACATTTATATTCTAAAATACAATTCGTCCTAATTTACGACAGTTCCTAATCATGACCTTCATGCTCAATGTTCAGAATTATTGTCCCTTTCAGTCTCGAACACATGTGAGTCCAGAAATTAGCATCTTGATATTTACGCTTAATTTCCACTTACATAAACAATGGCTACTATATTTTCTCTTTGTAAAGACGTAATGTTTTGGTTTGATTTTCACTTCAGAGTTCTAACGTCGTAAAAAGGGTTATTGTCTCGATTATGTTGTGCAGAAACTTCCTTTGGGATATTTGGTACAGCTCAATACACAACATTGAAGGAAGGGATTGGAAAAGTTACAAAAAGTTACATGTTTTTAATTGTATTTTTTATATTAAAAATTGTTACATAATTTTAGTGATTGAAAAATACATTTGTTTTAAATTAAAAGCCATTTTTGAATATTTATATGATGCGGAATATGCACTAAGTTAATAGCATTTCTGGTCATTAGAATACAGGCACTTTATACAAGACTTCTTGCATAATAACAAAAATTATGAATTAATCGTGAATTTTGATTAACAAAGTTTCATAAACTCATGCATTATTGTTTTGCTTAGTAGTACTATTTGTTAATATATCAGAAAATGTTCTGATTGATCTGTAAGTTACGTATTTTTATGTCACAAGTTACATCATAATATATTCTGCCAGCTTCTAGCAACAATAATATTTAATTTACATTTAGGTTGTAATGGAAGATGTCCCATATTGTCGTTTGAATCGGTTGTGGAAATTGGAGAAAAGTATCCATGTGCAGTGAAAATAGTCAATATTACAAAATGGTGTAGAAGACACCCTATGAATGGTATCAATGGAAGTTATATGCGTTTATAAAATTTTATAAGTAACAAAATATGATTTTGAAAACATACGCCAGTAAATCGCATGTAAAAAAGATGTAACCAAGATTTTGTAAACAATTGTACAACAAAAGGATTACTTGTTAGAATAATTTTCATCAACTATTATTTAGATAAATATTCTCTAACATTACGTACATTTTGGGCAATAAATATTCTTATTTGAGATATTCTTAGAGTAAAGTAAGTTAACGACAAAGTACGTAGACATTTTCTTCAATATTTACATCCCTACTCCTCTTTTGTAATACATGCGAGTTGAATTATGAATAACAACAAAGAGCGTTTTTGACATTTGTTTGCAAGAGACATTCTCTCCCAAGTAATATAAAGTTTTGATGTCAGCAACTGAGCGACAGATATGATGAGAAATGACAGTCCTATTGACGAAAGATCAACCCCTACCCCGCCACTTCCCACGTCTACCAAGAGCTGAAGAATACATGCGCTGTTAGTACCATAAGGCCGTCTCGTACATATCATCGAACCTCACATTTGTTAAAGATAGCTTGCTCTTTGAAGCCCTGCGCGTTTAGATATGGCAGTAGGCCGCTCAGACGATGGGGTGCTTTTGAACTCTCTCACCCTACACTACTTTCGCAACTATTAAAATGAGAACTCACGCGCGGATAGCACCATTTGACAACCTTACTAAAGTCAAAGAACTTTACACTCCTTCTTCACATTGCACCCTGGGACGGGGGCGTTCAGACAGGTCAGCGGGCCACTCGGATGCGACCCTTCCCACACTCCTCTCGCATCTAGCAGATATGTTTTGATAGTACTGCGACGAAAGAACTGCCACTCCAATTGAAAGCTGAATAAAACGTTATGTAATAAAATGCGCGGATGGCACTTCCTGTCTGCCTGTCCACAAGTCAAAGACCTTGGGGCGAGGGCGCTCAGATGCGCCAGCGGGCCACTCGCACGGCGGGGGCGCACGCGGAGCCGAAGAGGCGCAGCAGCGACTGGCGCCGCGCGGGCGCGGGGGGCGGCGCCCGCTGCGCGGCGCGGAGCTGCGATCACCGGCTCCCGGCGGCGGGGGCGGGGTGGGCGTGGCCGGGGCCGGGGCGACGCTGCCCCAGGGAGGCGGCGAGCGGCGCGCCCCACAGCTTGGCGGCGGCGGACGCCGCCCCCCAGCGCCGCGCACAGCTTGCACAGGTAGTAGAGCAGCTCGAAGCCGCTCAGCACGCTCACGCCCAGGAACAGGCTGGCGATGCCGCCGAACGACACTGCGCACAGCGGGGACAAGTCATGATTGATTGATTGATTGATTTTTTCGTGTTTCCGGGCGCGTCAACTGCTTTGGTAATTAGTCCCGTTAGTCTAGTGTATGTGTTTTTCGCGGGAGATGGCGGTAATCTTTCCCCGCTGGATGGCGATATCCGGCGCCGACCTACCGTCGGCTAGTGGGGTTTCCCCCTAACCAGGACTCTCCCATCAGCGGGGCACCGCCGCAGCCAGGACAAGGTCTATGCGGAATATGTGGTAGTGTAGTGCATGTTAGTGTGAGTGTGTAAGGGGAGAGGATAGGACAAGGAAGACGAAGGACAGATTGCGCGCGGTCCGTGGCCTGTTTGTTAGGGTACTGCTTCGGCATTCGCCTGGTGTTGATCGGAGAAACCACGGAAAACTACCGATCAAAGCAGCCAGCCGCTAGAATTCTCCTTCAGACAGCGACTCAATTCGACCTAGCTGAAGGGCTAGTGTCGAAAATCCTGCCGCCGTCAGGACTCGAACCTAGGACCTCCCGGTCAGAGGCGCTGCAGTGGCATCAGTTGATGCACTGAGCTACCGCTCCCGGTGGGGCAAGTCAGTTGCTTCTCGCACTCCCCTACGATCAGGCACGATCTGTTCGCACCACTACATCGTTTACGGTATTGTTCAGTAACGGGAAATTAAATTTAAAAACACAATACAACGCATCAGGAATTTTCCTTTCAGTGTATGCTGGAACAATTTTTTTGTACTTATCGGATTTAAATCTGGGAGTGGTAAACGCAGCAACGTCGAGTTAAAAGTCAATACACATACGGTAAAGTGGCGGTAATCCGAGCCTCCCCAATCGGGGGAGGTTCTGTGCAATCCGATAAGGGATGGGAAAAAAGTGCCTGATGTGCTCCAAGTCACCCGAATAACCAAACGAGAGACGATCATCTAGAGCTGGATCTTGACAGGTTGGCAACGCTGCGTTGAAGATCACGTGTGCGGCGATCGGTGCTAGTGTTTGCTACATTGTTGTGACGGCCCATTTGTTTTGTTCATTGTACAGTGCTTTACTACCGTACGCCTACTGTAATTTGAAATGGTATGCATGTATGTATCTGTAACTTTGATACAATCTGCGTATTCTACTTAGTTTTACTTTGGAGTTGAAAATTCCGTTCAGTATTTTTCTTTTTCCCGTGTAAGCAGATTTTTTGTGACTAGAGGTACCATCTGCCCTAATTATCTCGGATTATCGCGAATACTGCAATACACTCGTGGCTTCTGAAGTTCAACATGTGTGGTTGTCGTGATGTCGTGTTGAAGTATGTGGTTGCCGAATTAATTTCTCTGCGCAACTTTGGTTTTTGTTTAGCCAGCATCTTAACAATTACAGCCCTAATTTAATCCACGATTAGGAAAAATCAAATAAACCGAAGTGAAACAAAAAATGTATTTAATATTTCATTTAAGAATTTTCATTTTTGGCCTTAATCCAAAAGGATTAATACTACTCGCGCAACTTTTCTTGAACGATGGCCTTGCTTCCTTCTCCCTTGAGCAATAAACAATTGAAGGCAAAAGCTCTCAGCGAGCACTGATGACAACATTCGAAGCAATAAAATTTTGTTGGCGCGAAACAGAAGCTATTCAAAGCTAATTACTTTCATTGTCGAGAACTTCTGTTTAACTTTATTACCATTATGTAAAGAAATGTCTAAGGTAGGTCCAGGTCCTCCAAGGGAGGCACCTAAAACTCCTATCTAGTTTCCCTGCTGTTGTCTATCCACAGCGATGACCTGGCCGCATAAGTAGCAGGTTGACTTTGATTTTTCAGAGATTGGCGTTACTGTAAATACTCTTGTGGCCACCTTTGTAATTAATACCCCTACACCGCCCGCATTTCTTCAATCCATCGTTCAAGAAAAGTTGCGCGAGTAGTACATCTGTCTTTGGAAGTAATGCAAAACAGTAACACAAACACGTACGATCAGTGCATTTTATTAAAATACACATATAAAGTAGTCCACTTACCCAGCAGTTCTGTCTCCCCAAAGGAGAGCTCCCTCCCGTACTTAACGGCGTAGAGGTCCTTGTAGAAGATGTCGAGGTACGTGGAGTTGGAAGAGGTGATCTTGTTGTCGGTGGTGACGTCCGCCTCGAGGTCGTAGGTGCTGTCGTGGCAGGTGGGCAGGCAGTGGGAGCAGTCGATCCCGCGGTCCACCAGCCGCTGCCAGATGCGCTCCCGCAGCCGCCCCTCCACGCCGCGCATGCGCTCTGGCGGCCGGTAGAAGCGCAGGTCCGCTGCGGACCGCGCAGCCAGACAGACAGCCAACTAGAATGCTAGCTCTATTTAATACCAAGTGTAGACACGGTCGATTCACGAACTGCTTTTGTATGAATTAGCGGGCAATTATTTCATACTAGAGGTAACCCGTCAAAAATGATAGGACGAAATCAAATTTCTTTATAACAATTTCATTATAATATAGTAGTAGAATACAATTCAATTTCTTGAATACAAGTTTAATTTTCAGTTCAAAAAACTTTGTTTAAGGTTCCGCGAAGCATTTTATGGGACCATCAGGTGACATTTTGTGCCATTTGCGATGGTTCCACATCTCATGAAAGAATCGGATTTATACCATACGAATAAAATTAGAATGAATAACTCATTTGGGTGTGGAAGGGGTGGAACTGCCGCATACTGCGCGATCTACCACGTGCTCTCATCACTAACTAGGGAAACAGAAGAGAGGAATGTTAAACAACTCGTAACAAGTTTGTTCCCAACATTTGTTACATATGTTCAAAACATTTGTAATATTTGTTTGCTCCTAAGGTTTGTTCCCTAATTTTAGGTGACAACAATGTGCAAAAATGAGGAAGCTTCTGATTCGCTCTTCCCTAAGTTACGGCGCTGGCGTTATCACGTGACGACGAAATGACAATCACATTATAATTTTATACGGGCTTTAGTTTCTCTGGTATTTATTATAGTCGTTTAGTCATGCTGCGTTTTCGGAATCCAGCCGTGTATGTACCGAAGACTGTTCTCCCCTGTTATCTATGGCCTGTGGTGCACCATAATTACCTCGGCGCCGGTTATGGATATCACCATTTTTCTATGTACGGCATACTTTAACCACGGGGGCACGCGAACACTTTACAAACTTAGCCGTTTCGGAAATGCTTCCGTCCTTGGCCCGAAAGTCAATGGTCATGCCCTTTTGGACGTCCGAAAAATCACTCCGTTTCTGCATTGCGACAACTACTGCGCTTTTTTCCGTTACCACCCGACACGCTTTATGTATCCTCCACTGTTAGTGATGCCACCTGCCGCCTGTGAGAGGTTATTGCACGTTTATGTCGAATTAATGACCGAGAGCGGTAGGTCAGTGCATCAACTGATGTCACTGCAGCGCTTCTGACCGGGAGGTCCTAGGTTCGAGTCCCGACGGTGGCAGGAATTTCGACAATAGCTCTTCAGCTAGGTCGAATTCAGTCGCTTTCTGGAGAATAATTCTAACGGCCGGCTGCTGTGATCGGTAGTTTTCCGTGGTTTCTCCGATCAACACCAGGCGGATGTCGGATCAGTACCCTACCAAAGGGGCCATGGACCGCGCGCGATCTTTCCTTCCTCTTCCTTGTCCTATCCTCTCCCCTTACACACACACTTACACTAACATGCACTACACTACCACATATTCCGGGAGACCGGTCGGGCGCTTAGTGCTTGTCCTGGCCGGGGCGGTGCCCCGCTGGTGGGAGAGTCCTGGTTAGGGGGAAACCCCACTAGCCGAAGGTAGGTCGGCGCCGGATCTCGCCATCCAGCGGGGGAAGATCACCGCCATCTCCCGAAAAAAACATGCACTACACTCACGGGACTAATGACCATAGCAGTTGACGCGCCCGGAAACACGAAAAAACCAATCAATCGAATTAATGTGACTGGACTGAGTACATTGACTTGATACAATGTTGTTTGACGCTCGCCCACGCGCTCTCACCGCTGTGCTGGCTGAGGCAGGCGATCTCCGCGAAGGTGCACTCGGAGACGTTGGGCAGCGGGAGGCCGGCGAAGAAGTAGGGCAGGCAGCCGCACTGCGCGGCCAGTGGCGCAGGCGGCACTCGAGCAGGCAGCTCTGCAGCGAGTACTGGCGCGACACGAGCAGGCGGCGCTCGTCGGCGAACAGGCAGCCGCGCATGGCCGGCTGCAGCGCGCGCACCTCGGCGCTGCTCTCGGTGAGCGACGGCGACACCTTCACCATGCCCGCCAGCGCCAGCCCCAGGCGCTGCTGCGGCACGAAGATGCTGCTGCCCTCCTCGGGGAAGTCGTCGGGCTGGTGCACCAGCACCTGCGCATGCGCATGCGCGTTCGACACCAATAAGCAAACACCGGGAGCGGTAGCTCAGTGCATCCACTGATGTCACTGTAGCGCCTCTGTTCGGCAGGTCCTTGGTTCCCGGCAGGATTTTCGACACTAGCTTTTCAGCTAGGTCGAATTCAGTCGCTGTTTGGAGGAGAATTATGGCGGCCGGCTGCTCTGATCGGTAGTTTTCCGTGGTTTCTCCGATCAACACCAGGCGAATGCCGGAGCAGTACCCTACCAAATGGGCCACGGACCGCGCGCGATCTGTCCTTCCCATTCCTTGTCCTATCCTCTCCCCTTAGACATACACACTAACATGCACTACACTACCACATATTCCGGGAGACCGGTTGGGAGCTTGGAGCTTGTCCCGGCTGGGGCGGTGCCCCGCTGGTGGGAGAGTCCTGGTTAGGGGGAAACCCCACTAGCCGACGGTAGGATCTCGCCATCCAGCGGGGGAAGATCACCGCCATCTCCCGAGAAAAAACATGCACTACACTAACGAGACTAATGACCACAGTAGTTGACGCGCCCAGAAACACGAAAAAACCAAACCAATAAGCAAACGCCTTCTGCCGTGGAATGTGAAGCATATTAAATTGGAGCACACCTTACAAGTGGTTTAAACAGTTGAATATACCATTCACCATTGAATAGCAAGCGTACTATCAGAATGTACAGCTATAAGCAGTTTACCAGCAAGACGAGAGAAAATTCAATCCTATAGCCGATGTCGTTTCCATCCGATGTATGGCATGGGGAATGCACTTAGCAAAGCTCTGAATGATATGAAAACATTGCTTTCCTATTAGTTCCAGGAACTTCCAGGAAGCTCTTGTTGGCTTAAATTAGTACGCATAGACATCCCATGTAGGCAAGCAACCGCCGTTTTCTATGCTGAAAGGTTTCTAAATTTCCCCTGATGCAATTACTCACGGTAGATAGTATATTTTCTATTTTTAGGTAGAAATTATGGAGCAGCTATGTTTAAAATGTTCACATTATTCTCATTTTTATCACGCTAAATCTCGAACTGTAACAGGAGATATTTATTCAGATAATAGTTCCATTGCAGATCTCTTCCTCACAAGAATCAGAATATAATATTCTTCGATATCTCGGAAGAAGCGTCGGTACAAAAATATAAGACAGTGATTTGTCCTTTCAATCGTGTCCATAGAGTAGTATGTACTTCGTATTTATTCGTACACTTGTTTTAAGTCCATTTTCACAACGCAATGTCTTCAGAACTCTCCAGTCCCAGCTGAGTCATATCTTCAGGTACAACTACTTCACTTTAAACAGGCGCAACTCATAAGGCCGAGTCGATCATAGAACCAATGTTATTCATCGGACCAATGTGACTCTTGAGTCGATCGATGCTTGAATAGGGTTAGGATTTGGGTGACCTGATTACACGTAGACCGCACTGACTGCAGTGATCCATAAACCCGTTAAGTCGCTCAGTACAGCTACGCCGATCGAGTATTAGAACCGCACTACACCTACAATTACTTATGAAAAGAAACATTTTTGGAGAAGAATTTTTTCTCAGCATTCTAGACATAATTTTTTCTAGGTTTTCTATCCAGCCGACAGCCGGTTACCCTTTGCGTCCCGATGGGACGCATATTCGACCATACACTAGACACCAACACACTTGCGGGCTCCTCTGATCTGGAGTCAGCAGAACGCGAGGCCCTCCGCGACAACACATACATACAAAGACAAGGGACAAACAATCATGCCCTAGGCGGGACTCGAACCCGCGACCCTTCAGACCGAAGCGCTGAGTCGGTACTCGCTCTTAGCCACCTCGGCCATCCAGGTCGGCATTCTAGACATAATTCTGGACAAATAAAAGAGAAAACATGTTCAAATAAAATATTGATATAGAGCATAAGTGTATAAACGAAAGCAGTGAGGCTCTCACCCTGTGTCCTTGCCCGAGACGCTGGCCGTCCCCCAGAGATTCTTCTTGGGGAAAATGACGTAGGTAAACTTCCAGACCAGAAGCAGTGCCACATGCCGTGTTATGTCGCAGGAGGCAGCCATCCGATTCGTTCACTGCTGCTGACGCTGAAGTATCGTACATCTGGGTATCGCTGCCGTAAGAAAATCAAATTACACGAATGCGTAAAATCACATTATTGTGTTATATAATCACACACATGTATAATAACAGAATAGAAGTTACAGAACATCATTAGGGAGAGACGAATTGCTGTAATAAAAAATTGAAACAAGACAAAAACAATGATGAAAACGAATACAATTTATATTTAATTTGATAAAAAGTACTAAAAATGTATTAATATAGAATAATATCAACAAAACAAATAAAAATTCTGTGGCCAAAGATATCTAACGAGAGGCATACTCATTGCTGAAGTGGGACGAGAGTTTACAACTTGATGCCTTCCTCTAACCCAGATAGGTGACCAAAATAATCGTTTGCCCCTGTCTTTGCTTTTCGCTGCATTGATCGACGCTAGGGAGTTCATTCGAATGTACATGATAATTACAGACAAGTAATTGATAACGAATATGACGATGGATACTAGATGGATTTCGTCGAGGTCTGATGAGCCAGCCACGTCACAGCCACATCGTGAAATCACTCATGTCTAACTCTACTCCGGAATCTTCAGAATGTGATTCTGCGCTCCTGGATACTGTAAATCTCCACCCAGATGATTGATTGATTATTTAAAAGAATTTTGAAAATGTGCACACAATTCACTTTTCCCCATAGCACGTCATACGCAGTTTTTAACTGTTTTTTTGACGTTTAAATAAATAAATAAATAAATAAATAAATAAATAAATAAATAAATAAATAAATAAATAAATAAATAAATAAATAAATAAATAAATAAATAAATAAATAAATAAATAAATAAATAAATAAATAAATAAATAAATAAATAAATAAATAAATAAATAAATAAATAAATAAATAAATAAATAAATAAATAAAGAGCTTTTGGGGGCGTCAAACACCATAGTAACTTGACCCGTAAGTGTAGTGAATATTATATTCCGGAAAGTGAGGATATTCATCCCCCAATTAAACGTTAGATCCATTACTTATCACACATCCATTTTCAGGGACTTACGTGAGTTTTCGGGTCTGACCTGATCTGGAGTCAGACGCGCTATCGCTGCTCCATGGAGTCCACGTCATACGCTCCTGATCCCCGCAGATATTCAGGAAAATTAACAACCGTCTCTTTGGCCCGCGCAACCCCAGCGATAACAAATACCCTCAATGACACCGACGTGACGCAAAACCGCAACCTTCTAATCTGGAGTCAGACGCTCGACAGTTGCGCCGTGGAGGCGGCGTAAGGGCTCTTTATCTCCATTATTTACTGATTTATCTACTAATCGCAGTGGAATTCACCTCACATGATCTAGGTAGGATTCGAATACGCAACCTTCTGACCTGGAGTCCGATGCGCTAGAGCTGCGCCTCAGACAAAACATCCGTTTCAAACTCGCAGTCTGTTCAAATCGATCGAAGAATATCAATTTTGGAGAAAATAATCTGAACGGTTTAGGCGCTAGCGTTGATTACTGACTTACTGATGGCCAGACTGACGTTTTGCGGTCAATAGATTTTTCAGTAACAAGGACTCACAAATCATGAATTCTGACTATACAACGCGTTAGAGAAAGTAATTTGCTATATTTAAGAACAGGATTTATCCACTTTTTGGTTACCAGGGCCTGGAAATAAGAGATTTTCTATCAAAAAATCCGGCACACGATTGTAATGCTTTCTCTTCTTACAAAGTAAGACCTAACACATCACCTTTAAAGACTTTAAAGACCTAACACATCACCGAAAACGATAAATAAAATTATATTAAACTGTATTAATTTTCTTTAAAAGCAAAGAAAAATTACGTAAAAAATTTGATCAAAATCAGTTCTGATGAACAACTCAAGCTGTTGCATATCTTGCTGATGCAATTAAGGCTTTTTCCTTTCGTTGAAGTGAACTCAGCTTGCAAAGTTTTGTTCTTCACCAGGGAACCTCAAGTTTTCGCAAAATCGGTGAACCGTCAGTGACGCTGATAGCCGTCACAGGAACCTGAGATTATATACAACGGCTGACGTTACAATTTCTGAGCAAAGAAATCGCATAGGCTTCTGAGGAATTCTGTGAAGAACATTTGTTGTATCTCGAGCGTATTACTTGAAGTAGTACCATTCAAATGATATTAAAATCTATTCAATCAACGAAAAAATGCATCATTAAAAATGACTCATTATTCGAAATCGACGAAAAATTACATATAAAAAATGGGTCATTTCTTTTTGTCATAACATAAAATTAATATTTATACTAAAAGGCAATATCTAAACTATACTAAATTGAAAAGGAAAATATTGACATTTCATTAAAACATTCATGACATTTCATTAATCATCAGATACTTGTTTGCGTTTTGGGCAAACTCCTGGGGCAATTTCACGATGAGCAAAAATTAGTAGGTGAGCGTCATGAGGGTGGGCGATGCCTGACCATTTAAACAGTCTCCATATATTGTGCGGCCACCGAAACAAGTTTAGTAACTAACATGTCAAACTCTTGAAAATTTACACCAAATTGATTTATTATATAAAACTCCCCAATTAGCTAGCAGATGAATTAAAAACATGTAACAGTTAATCGTGTATTAAAGGAAATGACAAATCAATAACAATATTGTGATATGCTAAAATGACGAACCATTTTTATTATGGAAATGTCATTTTATATGACAGAATATAGGGATATAATAGACGATCGCCAGGGGGTCGCTATGTGACAAATAGACAACTGGCGTTAAGGATCATTTTCGTTAGGTTGAAATGACAGAGCAGAGGCGGAATAAGCATTGTTTTCAGAGACAAGGGAAAAATATATAAAATTCGGATGCTTTCGAGGTTTTAGAAGAACATTCATTCGCTCGAGCAACACGGTGATGAGCGGGTCGGCTCCTGATATATTTTACCAGATCAAGGAAAGACTGTAAATGACAGTTATATAAAATTAACTATCGTTATCGTTTCTTATATTAGGATAGAGCGTTCTTGTAGGACGTAAATACGTATCTAGGCGTCCACCCGAGACGCAAGTGAGGGAAGTCACGGATTATAATAGTATCGCCGGGAGAATTTGGAACTAGATCACATATTAGGCGAGGCTCACCGAAGCAAATTCTTCTGCGTCGATGGAGAAGGTTCTACGGGGCGCCATGGAACGAAGACGTGAAGAGCGCACGAAGACCCACGAATGAATAACAAGGTTTTATAACTATTGTAATATAGAGAAAACTGGTTATGACCAAACATCAATTCATTTTTGATTATCAATGTAATAATTGTTTAACTTGCAACAGAATCATAGTTGATATAATAAATTCTAATTTGTTAAGTTGAAAGAAATTTATGAAGAGCTGATTATCATTGTTCGTTACGTGCAATCCAGCATTTTAATAAGAATTTCAGATTCCTCGCCACTCCGTATGGATGGCACATTGAATAATTAACAGTTGGACAATTAACAGGTTGCAGAGTAAGTAGCAACAATTATGAACTTCGAACCCCAATTAATTGAGCTAGCACAACATAATTTTGGAATGAGAGATCTTTAAATTACGTAGGGATCATTAGGTTTCAAGTGTAACCTTTTCATGGCGCCTAAATCACATTTATCAGTAAAAATTATGTTTCAAAATGTCGCTCCAAGTGGGGCTTGTTTTAAATAGAAAGACGGGGCTTGTTTCAAATTGGCACCAGTCAACGTCGGGCATGTTTCAATATGCTTAAACTTAGTTAAATTTATTGGACAGAGTGGTACTGAAAAATTTTGTAGCGTTTTCCACAAATTTTCACATTTATTTGAATGTGCAAATGGTGAAAGGACAAGTTAGAAGTTACTTGTCAGTCATTGTCACAAATGTAGATATATTAATTCCCACTTTCCCTTTAAGTCAAATAAATAATTCATTAAAATGAAATAATATATCAGTCCGATTTGAAATTCTCAATTGAGAGTAACATATAAAAAAATTGGATGAAAAGTATCTTTATTTTGTAATCCTGTTTACGTAAGAGTGATAGAAAAGCATGAACTTTCTACGTTCAGGTTAGAAGGTTTACCAGACCAATATTCTTGTCCGTTAAAAGTGCTGTCCGTCTTGTAAGTGATAATTGTTAACTTACAGAGACTTCTTAATTTATTTCACATTATTTTCTAGAAATAATAAATAATTGAATGATTTCATCTCGCAACACAGAACGAAAATAAGGAAATAATTCGCCATGCAAACATATTCCGGTCACTTAGCAAAGATGTTTATATAAGGGAGAATTTAGTGAAGAATATAAACATAATAAATTCTCGGTTATTTGATAGAAAAAATATGGCTAATATATTTTTGAATGAAGCCACTATTCACGGCCTCGCGACCCACTCCAGCTTGCGCGTGTACACCCCTTTATGGATTTTAAGGGGAAATGAGAGCAAAGTCAGGGGAAGTTCCCTTGCCCATAGGAGTACCGGGCCCCTCAGGCGGGCAAGTAGCTCGTGCGGGCGCGGTTTGACGTGCCTGCTGTAGTGCCTCTAATCGGGAGGTCCTAGAGTTCGAGTGCCGACGATGACAGGTTTTTCGTCACTAGCCACACTGGTCAAATTCAGCCGCTGGGCGGAAGAGAATTCTAGCAACCGGCTGCTGATTGGTAGTTTTCCGTGTTTTTTCCGATCATTACCAGGCGAATGCCAGACAATACCCTAACAAACGGATTATGAACCACACGCGATCTTTTCTTTCTATATTCCTTATCCTACCCTCACTCTTTACTTACACATGCCTACAGTCCAATACTTCGTTCCGATACCTTATATTGCTTCCACCAGAAAGAATTATGACGATATGTCCGCCCCTGTGTAATTGCTGCAGCAAACCTAGCGTACCGAAATTTATTAATATATAATATGAATCTTTATATTTTCCTGGGCCATTCTTCCAGCCTAATTATTGACGAAGATAATGGTAGTGAACAAATGTAGAGGTTGCTGAAACGTGTTCATACGTTCGTTTCAAATTCTATGCGCTCTTACCAGCCGTTCTTCTCGTCGGACGTGAGTGAGTTGAAGGAGTAGCAGAGGCCGCCGTCGTAGCGCTGCAGGCGAAACTCCTCGCAGCAGGAGACCTCGCTGCCCTGCCAGAAGCAGCGCTCGAACACGTCTTCGCACGGCGGCAGCACCTGCGCAGCGCGGGCGCTCCTTACTCTTTGCGCGGTGGGCAAGATTGATTGATTGATTGATTGATTGATTTTTCGTGTTTGCGGCCGCGTCAACTGCTTTGGTCATTAGTCTCGTTAGTTTGGTTTGCTTTGGTTTTTTCGTGTTACCGGGCGCGACAACTGCTTTGGCCATTATTCCCGTTAGTGTAGTGCATGTTTTTTCTCGGGAGATGGCGGTGGTTTTCCCCCGCTGGATAGCGAGATCCGGCGCCGACCTACCGCCGGCTAGTGGGGTTTCCCCCTAACCAGAACTCTCCCACCAGCGGGGCACCGCCCCAGCCGGGACAAGCTCTAAGCTCCCGACCGGTCTCCCGGAATATAGGTAGTGGTCAAGGGGAAACCCCACTGCCGACGATGATCGGCGCCGGATCTCGCCATCCAGCGGGGAAAGATCTCTGGCATCTCCCGAGAAGAAACATGCGGGAAGAAACACTTACAGGACTAATGACCAAATCTGTTGACGCGTCCGAAAACATGAAAAAAATCAATCAATCAATTGACACAAATAATGTAATGCTAAATTTTAATTTCATTCTATTATTGTATCAATCAAAAGCAAGGCGCCGAAACGGCTCATTTGCTGTGGTGTGGTGTTCCTTGCCTTGAGCATGAAGTTGGAGATGTTGAGCGTCTGCAGGCGCGGCACCAGCGGCGCCGCCGCCTGCAGGTGGGCGTCCACGGTGTGGAAGAACGGGTGCTGCAGCTTCGACAGCACCGCCATCACGTTCCACATCTGCCGCTGCAGCGTCTCGTTGGGCTTCGTCTCGCCCAGGTGCCTGCGCGATCGCATCGGATTTCAGCAGGTGAAGGAAGGAAAAAAATTTGACGACGAATATTATCAATGTTCCATTTTCAAGATTCATATGCTGGTGCTATACAAGCACACATGAAATATATAGAGCATTTATATGCTAACTTATGTAGAAGGACACTATTACTTGCCTTTCAATAACGAGATAGACATACACCATTCGATATACAGTTGTAAATGATATTAAACAAATCATGAATGTACAAATACTATTGCTTGATTTAAATTCTTTCTGTTAATATTAGAATCAGTATTGACACAAATAATACCGGGAGCGGTAGCTCAGTGCATCAGCTGATATCAGTGCAGCGCCTCTGATCGGGAGGTCCTAGGTTCGAGTCCTGACGGCGGCAGGATTTTCGACACTAGCTTTTCAGCTAGGTCGAATTCAGTCGCTGTCTGGAGGAGAATTCTAGTGGCCGGCTGCTCTGATCTGTAGTTTTCCGTTGTTTCTCCGATCAACACCAGGTTAATGCCGGAGCAGTACCCTACCAAACGGGCCACGGACTGCGCGCGATCTGTCCTTCATCTTTCTTGTCTTATCCTCTCCCATTACACAAACATTTACACTAACATGCACTACACTACCACATATTCTGGGAGACCACTCGCGATTTTAGAGCTTGTCCTGGCTGCGACTGTGCCCTGCTGGTAGGAGAGTCCTGATTGTGGGAAAACCCTACTAGCCGACCGTAGATCGGTGCCGGATCTCGCCGTCCAGGGGGGGAAGATCACCGCTAACTCCCGAGAAAAAATGCACTACACTTACGAGAATATTGACCAAAGCAGTTGACGCGCCCGCAAACATGAAAAAATCAATCAATCAATCAATTGACACAAATAATGTAATGCTAAATTTTAATTTCATTCTATTTTTTGTATATATAATGAAATAATTAATGGTGCCTCCTTTTTAGCAATGAATTATTATGACCTGTTGAAACCTACGCAACATGCGTGAAACAAACATTAAACACTCTGATTAAAGGCAATTACGACATCATAACTTATGGGTTATTTTCAATGCATAGATTTTCTGAATTAGAAGAAATCGCGGGGATTAAAAATGGGAATGCAATTAAAATAGAAACGAGTGAATACTGAATTTTGAAGGCCGATAAAATATGAAGGCATATATCTTTCAAGGAAAAACGCTAACGACGCTTCCTCTGCAGTCTATTATTTTTATAACGTTTAGTTTTATTATATTTCGATAATTTTAGACCACGAGTTGACAGAAATATCAATTTTGAATAGTGATAATAGAAAATTTGTTTCTAATGAGCTCATATTTTGAGAATGTGGCAGTGTTTCAAAGTGTCTCGCTCAGACAAGTGTTACAAGTGACAGGTCGAACAGCAACGCAGACAGCTCTTCTCAGCTGGGACGTTCCGATACTCTACATGAGCATCGGCTGTTCATTACGTTATCTCTTTGCAGAGATAAAAGCTAATGAGATAATGACCACATGCTAGGGAACCGGTGTTTTTGACATTAAACTGATCAGAATTTTAGTTCGTATACCTTTTTATAATGAATCTGTAGTTAGGAGACGCCAGTTTCCCTTATCACTTGTCGAGTAAGCAATGTAATAATAATAATAATAATAATAATAATAATAATAATAATAATAATAATAATAATAATAAATTGTCTTTATTAGTGACGAGGCTGAGGCCATTAGACCTGCTCTTCCGCCTAACCACATGAAATATTTACATTATTTCTTTTACCATGGAGAAGATCGAGGAGGGCAGGTACGTTAGATTTACTTCTGGGTGAGCAAACTACGGACCATCCCGGCGTACGCCTTAAGCAATTGAGTAAACTCAGAAAACTTCAATTAGGATGGCGGCTGAAGGCCGAGGGCATTGACAATAATTGAAAATATAGGAATATATACATTGGTAATACAAAGATAGTGAAATTAAATAACATACCTATACAATAAGAATAATATTGCGTAATGATAAGTAGTGACACAGTGGCTAAATAAATAAGAAAAAATACTTTTTCCAATAATATAAACTGTCAAGCGGAATTAAATTTGAAGTTTACAGATATCACAGACAAAAGAAATACATTTACACGACAATAAGTAAATAATAGATAAGCATGAAACAATTTATAATAATTAAAAACAACCGTCCATTTCTTGGTAATGAGAGTTCAAGTGACCGAGTCAAAACCGTTAATTAGAAATTAAATTAAAAATATAAGTTTTTAAAAGGCCTTTAAAGTTTAATGATTTCTCACAAATCAATATAGGTGTTTGTTTAGATGCCAAAAAATTACGTGCCATGTATGTATGTGTTCAAATATTGTTAGTATTTAATATTATTTTGATTGTTATTTACTTTACCTCATTATTCAATAAAAGCGGACTTGAGCACCCTTTATTAAGAAACCATGACATAAAAACCGATATAAATTAAAAACCGATATAAAATAAAATAATAAAGAAAATAAATCACCCCCCAAAAAGACTAAAACAGTTAATATTCTCATAAATAAAATTCTTCAATATTCCGCCATAAAAATTAATGCAAATGAAATGCATTGAAGCATATGAGCTACAAGCATATGAATATATTGAAGCCCCATTTACCATTGCAGATTTAGTTTATGGTTAATCTTTTTTATAGCCACAGGATTCCATGGATTGCACGTCATTATCGGTACAACATTCCTCTCAGTATGTCTAATACGGCATATGATATTTCAGTTCTCATCCAATCATCACTTTGGATTTGAAGCAGCAGCATGATATTGACATTTCGTAGATATTGTCTGATTATTCTTATATATTTCAATTTACTGAAGCAAAATGCAAATTCAAAATAAGAACAATGACGCTCAATTCATATTTGTGTATCTAACCAAACAAATTGAATCGTAACTTGTATTGCATACATTGTTTTTGATAAAGATTGAATAGAATAAATGAGAACTGTTCGTGAGTACGACCTTCAGTATTTTGCTAAAAATGCGTCAAAAACGAAAGAGGTTTACCCTTATCACGGTAAATGTTTCAATAATACGAGCATTGTGAAGAGCTATTTCATGAAAGTACAATTTTAGGTGAAAATCTTAGGCATTTGTTCAATGTAGAATTATTGTACGTTGTCACTAAGTATGTCGTTTGAAAACTACATAAGTATTTGTACAACCCACTTACTAAAATCACTCTTGAGTTAAATTGAAAAAAGCAAAAAAAAAAAAAAAAAAAAAAAAAAAAAACAGAATAGTCCCAAAAATTTCTCCCCGCAAGCATAGCACTTCACGTAACTTTCCGCAAACTTGTTTCTACATCGAATCTGATCGAGAGACATTGGGTTCGAGTCCCGGCAGTGGATTTACGACATTGGCCTCAAAGCTTCGAGGAACGTGATGGAGAATTTTCCGATCGATACCAGGAGAATATTCTAACCAAAGAATTACGGACCGTACTTTGCTTCCTCATCTTCTCCCTTCAGACACCCATACACATGCACGTGCACTTATATGCCACACACAACCACACAAAAAACGAGAGATCAGTCGGGGCTTACGGCATCACCCGACTGGAGCAGGTCCGCGCTGACGGAGATTCCGAAGGAGGAACTCCCCGCTAGCTGTCACGTGGGACTTCACGTTCTAGCGGAGGAGGAACACTACCATATAACTTCATTCACGTCGCTTATGGCCGTGAGTGAATGAAGCAATGAATAAATGAACACCTTATTTTACGTAGCGAGACTCAGGCCACGAGGCCTGCTCTTCCGTCTGACCACGCAAATTAAGCCTCTTTTACTAGGGGAGAAAGACGGTACTAGTTGCGACGAAACAGGCAATTTGAATTTACCTCAGAGGCTGCGTTTAGCCTTTAGGAACTTTTACATGCAGTAAATCTACTAACATGGGACAGCCTACTTCCCCTCCGAAGGAAGGCATAAGAAGAATTTTTTCGCACTTAAAAATGCACGGTTTCGATCGGGTTTGAACCCGCAAATTTGGATATAACAGGCCGATACCGAACCGTGACACCATCGCCACCGGCTATAACAGGTGACGTGCCCGGAAACACCAATCAAGTCATCAATCAATACATTAATCAATCAATTAAACCACCAATCAACACGTCAACCAATCCTTCAATCAATTAGCCATTAATCAATCCAACAATAAATCTATCAACCAATCCATAATTCAACACGTCAACCAATTCTTTAAAGAATCAATCAATCCATTAATTAACTCATTAATCAATCCATCAATCAATCTTCCGCGTCTCTGAACCAAGAGTGGTATAGCCTTTGGCGCGGATGTCAACATTGGCAGAATGTAAATTACATCACATTAAAAATTCGCCAGATTGAAAAAGATTTACTCACTCCAATAGCAGCTCTTCTGCAACTGTGCGACGCACGTTCGTGGCGGGGCAAACGGTGACGGCTGCGAAGGGCAACCGGTACAGAGGGTAGAAGGTGGTCTTGACGGTGGTGGTGATGGGCGCCTCCATGAACTTCACCCACGCGATGTGCATGAAGACCACTGCGAACACCGCGCACACCGCCACCGCCGCCATCCACAGCAACCTAGAAGACACGACAAGCATGGAAATATACACAATATTTTTCAGTAAAACTTTGCTGTTATAGTTATGGTGTTTTAGTACAGCTGTGGTGTGGAGATGTATTTTGAAGTTTAAGGTGTCAGACGTTTTAATCATTGCGAAATTTAAAAAAGTATTTTGATGTTAGTGTTTTAATGCAAATCTTATCGTACTTTTGAGTTGTAAGAACTGCATTTATTTTTTCAGACTAAATGATGAACTAGTTCTTCGCACACAAACACACATAAACAAGACGTGGCCACCGTAATCCTTGCGGAAAGGACCGCAAGTACAAAAAAGAACAATATTTATATGTACTTGTCATACGCCAAAAACTGAAAATATTGAAACATCAACACAAAATGATTGTAATATATTGCTAAGAAAATGTATAATTGGTTTTTAAAATTCTAAAATTTTCCTTTAAGGAAATTGCAATTTATTGTGGGGTTCTCAGGGCATCGCTACGAGGCTGTTGAAGTGCGCGCCCTCACCGCTCGGCGCAGCTGATCTCCTGCTTGGTGAAGTAGTGGACGCCGTGCACCAGGGCCTCTTCCGAGTACTGCAGCAGCACGTCCCGGGGCGGTGGGCAGCTGAAGCCGCAGCGCACGCAGCAGTCCCTGGGCCCGCGCCGGCCCGCGCCCTCGCCCTCGCCCGGGCCCTGGCCCTGGCCCTTGCCGCCGCCCAGCGACGGGAACGCGCCCTCGCCGTTGCAGCTGAAAGCGGTTCCAAGGTCAGGGGCGCGTTTTGGGAATACACGCTGTTGGAATGTTTCAAGCACAAACACACGGATCAACTTTCACTTCGTGCGATTGAAAATTAATTGTTGTCATGAATGAGCAAACAATTATTTCACTCGGTTGAATGTTTTCTCAGTGAAAATAATTATACACAAAACAATGCAGATGAATTCAGGTTGTCGACATTCTAGAAATAGAAATGAATTAATTTTGACATATCAACGTCTTAAGCTCGTCACAGTAGACGATCTTCCTGGACATCATCCCCACAAGATTTTAATTAGAAAACAAATCCATTTTTTTAGTTCTGAAAAGATAGTAAATAAATTGATGTATAAAAACAACAAGCTGCAAAAGATTTGCTTGGAGAACATCAGTTCGTTTGATGACTTTGATTGTAAATTCCCATTCATTTCGTAAAGTCAGAGGGAGAATAAACATCTAAATACAAAAGTTTAAGAATCAAATTCTAGATGTGAGAGAGAGTGTGTGGTCTCGCCTGTAAACGAAAATACTGTAAATGTTTATAATATAAAGAGAGTTTGCTTCACCTACGTAAACTCTTGACCAACACCCTCAGCATATTCATGAAAACGTCTCTAAGTTATTGTCCAGACAAACCTCCATTCTTGAAGATATTTGCTAATTGAGGAACGTTGAAAGAGTTGACATAGCTTAGAGCAATACATAATAGTTTCTTTTACTGTACAAAATAACTTAATTTTCGTGATGCACATAGTAACGAAACGCCAAGATTAAAATTCTGTATAATGAGATAAAAAAACCCACTCCCATTGGTTCTCTATTAGCACCGTCCGGAGTCGTTTTCGAATGGAATCAATGATTCACAACTCCCCTGAGGTACTCGATGTGCTCGACAGGAAACGTAATGAAACTAGTACAGCATATTCCGCAGTTAAAACACCCTCAAAAGTTTATCTAAGTAGCAGTTAATTTGACGGGAAAACGGTAAAGGGATAGTTTGTCATCTAGTTACGAACACGTCGGTGGAGAGTGTATGCGGGTTGAAACAAATAACCTTGTGGATGTTTTTATTATTGATGACAGTTACCGGATGCAGGAAATACTAGCAAAAAAAAAAAAAAAAATCATTGGAAGTCCCTCCCCCGAGCGCTTAGTTCTCGCACTCACCGCGAGGAGGACGGCGGCAGCTTCCCGGCGGCGGTGGCAGGCGGCGCGCCGCGCGCCTTCATGGCCAGCCAGAGGTCGCCGGCGAGCACCATGTCTGCGCAGGCGCCGTCGCTCCACCCCCGCTTCAGCACCGCGCCCCCCGGCGGCGGCCCCATGCGGCGCGCGCGCCCCGCGACTGCTGCGGACAGCGCAGTTCATCAGAACCTTCTACATGCCAGCAAAAGAACAATTAAAAAATAAAATAGTACATAACAATTTACTCTATTCGATTACAAAATCGAATTTATTAACTTAACTTTAGAAAATATTTGCAAATCTTTCCTCTTGTCTAACCGATATTGCTTGATTGATTGATTGATTTGTTCGTGTTTGCGGGCGCGTCAACTGCTTTGGTCATTAGTCTCGTTAGTGTAGTGCATGTTTGTATCTCTAGAGATGGCGGTGATCTTCCCACGCTGGATGGCGAGATCCAGCGCCGACCTACCGTCGGCTAGTGGGGTTTCCCCCCAACCAGGACTCTCCCACCAGCGGGGCACCGCCCCAGCCGAGACAAGCTCTAAGCTCCCGGCTCTAACCGATATCAAAAACAAGTATTTTTCTTTATAAACTTCATATATAATTCTTAGTTTCAAAAAGTGTCCACCACAAGTACATTTAAATCAATATTTTACTTCATTTGTCAAACTATAGAAGTATTAAAAGATGTGAATGTGTCTTTTATTTGAATTTTTCTTAAAATCAAGAAAAAAATTGTGTGTTCTGCAAGTAAAAGTGTACATTAAAAGTTAGTTTCGAATTAGTTTTCATTGCTCGGGCAACAATAATTTTAACGTAGTTTTTGTCGGAAAAATATAAAGTTAATATCATAGGATTTATTTTTTACTTCGATACAAGGGATAGTAAGGTAAGATTTAGGTCTGTACAGAACAAAAATACATATTCTGGGAAAAAGACAAATTGCTAAGGTTTTCTCAGTTCCTTGAAATGAATGTACCTTCCTTCGCATTAAGTTAAACAGATGTGCAGATTGTTAACGTCAAGCAATATGATGTTCTAAAAAACACTCTGGAAATAATTGATCATTAGAAAAGCTTAAACAATGAATGAAAATTACGACCAAAGGGCAGCAAACGAATCGAAATTCGCGGCTCACGTGCGTTTCCGCGGTAAATTACCTAGTAATTATCTGGCTCGTTCTACAAGTGATAATTATTTAGACTGTCATCGCGACATATTACTTGTAGATTGAAAGTACGAAGTCGTACTGGTAAGGGATAGACCTGTAAAAACTTTTACTTATTTAATAATACTTTGCCTCATCGAGGTAGATTATAATAGTGGTTAGAGCATAGTAATTATTTTCGAAGAATAATTCACTTTCTGTACATTGCTGAAGTTTTCATTATCCCAAATATTATTTTCACGTAAACCTCTAATTAGGTAGTATTGAGTAACTTCCGTGAGTGGTTTTGCAACACTTATATAATGTAACATATTTGTAGATGTTTCTTTGGTAAACCTCTATGTCACTTCTTTACGGCCTAGTTTTTGAACAAATGTACAGCCCTGCAGAGGACCGCGATATGTCGGTCGAAACGTCGGCACCCCAGCCTTCGACGCGGCGTCACCCGGACAGCCCAGATCATGACTTTGGCCGCGGAAGCCTAAGACATCGTAATAAGAATTGTTTTGTCCATGACGAATTACGTGATTATTAGCCAATTCCTTACGTATATACCTTATCGCCATTTGCGATGACTCAGTACGCGAATTATAGCCGCCTCTGCAGAGTCTCTGACCAGGAGGTTCTAGAGTTTACATCGTGACGGTGCTGTGTTTTCAGCACATTTAACATGAACAACATTTCAACGAATTCAGCAAAGTCGGAAGGAGAATTCTAGCGGGCGGCTGCTCTCAAAGATATACCGAATGGGTATATCAGGATAATGGAAACTAGTTTCCTGTGATTTTTCGAAACAATACCAGGCGAATGCAGGAGCAGAACCCTAACAAACAGGACATTGATACACACACACACACACACACACACACACACACACACACACACACACACTTACATGCACTACACTACCGCATATTCTGAGACCTGTCGGGAGCTTAAAACTTGTCCCGGCTGGGGTGGTGCCCCACTGGGGGAGATACTTGGAAGGAAAACCGCGTACCGACGTCAAGGTCGCCTTAGGATCTCATGTTCTAGCGGAGGAGAAATAATGCCTCCGGGATATAACACGCGCCACGCTTACGGGATTAATAATAGTTGACGCGCCCGAAAACAACAAATAATCATTTCTATTTTCATGATAACTATGTGCTAGGAACAGAAAAAAAATACACAGTAACTCTGAAAATAATATTGCTTTTCAGAAAATCATATATAAGATTTTTCTGTATTTTTACGAATTGAAAATACTTAAAGATATTCTTGTAGACTGATAATTGTTTTTAATTTTTCAATTTTCATTTTAATGCACTCTTTTACATTTCTTTCTTTCCATATCCTTTTCATTGCTCGTAGTTACTGTCACGCCTTCTCAGAATCCCTTTGTTTTCGCTAAATACCCTTCTCCTGATTCAATTCAACATTTCGATACCCGATACTTCTCGTTTTCTGTTCGGCGTAACGATTTCTATACACTTTTGTTGAAATCCCTAGCTTTGTTCTACAGAGAATTTTCATTCCTAAGTGTACAAGGGTTAAACTCTTACAAATTACTAAGTGCATATTAGTTCCCATAATGTTTAAACACGGGTAGTATAGACATATAAGTGACTTCAAATCTTAAATATGTGTGCAGTAACATTGAGCTGTCATTGTACAATCTTTTCGAAAACAAGGCAAAAATAGAGGTATGAATGTAGATTCGCAGCTCCAGTCATTCTCTTCGTGTGCTGTAGTTAGGAAATAGTTTTCCCCGCTCTTTAACAGCTTGTCAGAGAATTGAAGGCACAGGCAAGATCAGATGAAGTACATTAAAAGAAAAATTCTTGTTAAAATAAAGGTTGGAAGAAATATTGATGGATGTTTTATATTAATTTAAATTGAATTTTTTATCTTAACACGATTACCACAATGCAATTTGATTGATTCATCGATTGAAAAAGTATGATTTGTAAATTCGAATGCTTCCGAAATTTTACAGTAGAAGCTAAACTAGAAATCTGATTGTATTTATGATTAATAACACTATAATTATTCGCACAAATACAAATTCTCTATTTCCGTTTTGCGGTCTGAAAAAATCATACTTTTCATCTCGTTACGCCTAACGGATAATAACCAGTTCATGGAAGATTAATGTAATTAGGATGGAGGATTAATCTATTGCTCATACCTGAGAAAGAGATTGAGAGCAGATCGGGCAAGGAATAATCTGCATATTTCCGTGCCTGTAGTTTAAGGATCTGCTCCGGCTTCCTTCTGGAGCGGGTCGGATAACACGACAGAAGCAACCGATCAGAGCGACTTCTCTATTTTATGTGGTCTGGGTCGCGTTCGACCAGCTATTTATATTGCGTTTGGACAACATCTCTGATAAGTCTTTCCTTGGGACCTCTGGTTCTAAAGATTCAGTTGCTCGAGACTAAGAGTACAACTGACAAGTACAACACACCACGAGTAAGTTCTTATATACATCTTTGTATCGGTCATTCATTTTTCTTCTCGTAACGAAATTATTTTAATCCGATATACAATACTGATATATTGACATACGGCACATTTTCAGTAACACTCTAAATTTCTTTTCTGCCTCTAGTACAGTACACTTATGAACTATTTTGAGGAACTTCGTGTATTACAAAATTCTTCTATTTCAACAACTTAAAATTGAAATAATAATAATATAATGATGATGATAAAATAATAATAATAATAACAATAATAATAATTGTTGGTAAGATTAAATTGGAATTGCATTATCGTAAAACGTTAACATCAGACTAGACAATTATAATTTTTTAATATGTTTTTAAAACTCCCATGTCCGTTTGAATAAATAAACATAATTAAAAATATCAATCTGGAATATAACGTTTGAAACGATTTATTTTTGATAAATTGGCAAATTCAAATTAATAAAATATTGCGGATAGTAGAGTGAAAAATATAATACCTACTGTAATAAATTATTATAGAATAGCTACTGACCAGCAACTGAAGTCTCTCAAGTAGTACAATTTGAACTTCGCCCTTGTCGACTATGTGTCTTCTCCCACTGTCCAACTCAAGGACAACTCAAACTGTCATGTAATGACTCTGCGAAGACACATCAGCACCTTCCGATGAAGCCAGATGAGCTAGTAAGAAGAATGGTAATAATGAGGGAACACAAACTGACATTATTATCTTGGATGTTCGCCAACGACATATCTACAAGTACGAAGAAGATCTCGCCTCCAGGCACATCACAGTAAATGTCAGTTCTGTGTTCCTAGCTACCCTGCAGTACTTTCGAAAATGTATGCCAGCGCAGCAATGTTTCCGTTCACACTTTTTGGGCAACAGATGCTTTATCGGAAAATGAGTAGGTGAAGAGATAACAAAGATAAATAGTGTAATGGGATTTCGAAAAAACAACTTAACGATCTGATAAATTGACTCAGATATGCTTAACGGAAAAGATGAATTAGCAGAGAGACTAGTATCTTCATGGTTACGAGATATTACTCTTTAAGGATATGCACGTTAAGAAAAATTTTAATAACTGTAAACTGCGTCCACATTGATCCACATCTCCATTATAAATTGTAAATGAACGAGAGGGAAAGTCAGTTGACCGCGTGGCCTAATGGATAAGGCGTCGGACTTCGGATCCGAAGATTGCAGGTTCGAGTCCTGTCGCGGTCGCAGTGAACTTTTTTTTTTAAGCCTCAAATAAACTCTATTAAAGACTCATAAAAACAAAACGTAGTGTTCCTGACACATGAATTAAGAATCCTTATTGCCCCAACGTTTAAATTATTTTAATAGTGGTGTTCAAAACGCTAGAAGATGAAACGGGGTTAAATCGTGATGAATTTTTAGAAATATAAATTACATGAACAGTCATCCACACTGTCTGAACATATTACAATTCAAACAAAAATAACATTTACTTCCTTATTACTACACCAGGGTGTCGTATCGATCGTCAGCCTCTCCGAATACTCTCCGCCGTGAGTAGCGTGGTAGCCCAGAAGTATTGATTACTCAGTTACCACCCTCCCCCCTCATCACGAACTTTGTGTCTGGGTAAATAAACCGCCCGGCTCAGGTGAGAAAAAACACGCCGTTAACAAGCAGCGGTTGGCATGATGGGCCCTCGTTCCGGGCGAATGCTGCCCGCCAAGGCGCTCGTGCCCCGCAGGGTCTCTCAAAATCCGTGAATGCGTGGTCCCGCTGCCCCCAGCGCTGGACCTGCGCTCTAGCGGCCGCAGCCGCCGCGCAAACGCCGCGCTGCTCACGGTGGAGCCAGTTTTGCTCGAAATTTCGGTCGGTCGTTTTTGTCCGACGTTCTGGAATTGTTCAAATACGTGATGGGAAACGAAAATGAACTTAATGAAGCCGAACGACGTCTTCCGATGGCATCCGAAATTATCGGCTGTCGAACAAAGATCCGTACGTCATCGACCGACCACAATTTCAACCAAAATCGGCTCCACTGTGACCGCCGGCTACGTGATTCTCCTTTGTTTTCGTGCTACTCCTTTGTTTACATGCTTTTAGTATTTTTCGCAACCTTAAGAATAGCGTATAGAATATATCTCTCCTAGGAAGTTTGAAATACAGCATATCTCTTATATAACCTACGTTTAAAGTGTATCTCGATAACTTTGCTTTTGATTTAAAAAGCTTATTAATTCTTAAAAAACGTTAAAATTAAAAAAAAAGGTTTTAATTATTTTGTAAGTAAAAAAAAATCTCAACAATTTGAAGACATTACATTTGTGAGAATCAGCTAAGTCACGAAAAAACAAGTATGAACTTTTACAATTTTATTGGATATATTACTCTTAGAATCCCTTTTTAATTTTTATGAATTGTCAAGAATAACTAATACTTTTACTTCATGAATCTTCTTTAGAAGAAAAATGCTTACGTTAAAGTTACTTAAAATTGTTTTATTTTGTATTTTTTGGGGAACGCAAATGGTAGTTTCTTTTCTATATTTCATGTTTGTGGAAATAATTGAATATTTTCGAAAACATATTAAGTTACTAATTTGTTTCTTGCGCATTCCCTCGTACTTAATCAATATAATTATAAGCGCGATAATTTGTTTTAATAATTGGTATTTCTTTAAAACATGTCTTATGTATTATCTCTAGAAAGTGTTTTCAGAAAGTCGATCGAAATTATGATATATCTTGGACAAGAAATTCAATTGTCAATTAGTAATCAACGGTCCATAATTCTGAATTAATGCATAAAGTGCATACTAGATCTTTCAGGTAGAGTGATGCAACGTTAGTGCACTTAGGCAACAAGACACCATGGATTAATGAATGCAAAAGAAACAAATCACATTTTGTGCTTAATACGCCATTGTTCCATAATTCGTTGCCCTTAATCTGACGTGTTTTTTTTGATATAGCACCTAAAAATCAAAATTAAAATATAGATGGAGAAATATTTTTTTAGAGCGAAGGCTACAAAACTTGTGAAATGTAGTAATGGTCTTACAAGCATCCGATTACATATGTTGGAGACTCGTTGATAGACGTTGCCTCTGCCTTCTGTGGACATATTCCCGGAAAATCATTATGTGCAAGTGCTGATGCCTGTAGCGCTAATTGACGTTATCGCCGCTCACTTGTCCGCCGTGACGGAGACGAATGCGCGTGGATGGGGCTTCAGCCCGCCGTGCGCCCAGGCGCAGCGGGATGCAGCCCTCACAGGGGCAGCTCCCAGCGGGAGAGCCCCTTCTCGTTCTTTTTTTTCTTTTTTCTTCTTTTTTCTTTCTTTCTTTCCCTTCTTATTTTTTTCTTTCTTCTTTTTTTTCTTTTTTCTTTCGTGTTTACAATCACTTTTTCGTGAATACTTTCCTTCCCCGTGTTTTGTTTTTCTAATCCTAATCTTCATTTGCATCTTTTCCGTTTCTCGTTAAGACGCGTTCATCGTTGAACTAAAAATTGGACATTTGTTCTCTGGAGTAATCGAAAAGTAAGATAGCCCAATACAAATATTAAAATTTTTCTTACTTATGATAAACGACTACAACTATTTGCGAATGCTTAGCAAGGTGAAATAAATGTTACTTTTTAACAAAATATTTTATAATAAAATATTCCTATTTATGTGTGCATGATTTCTTCGTCGTGAATCGTTTACTTACATAGTTTATTTACGAGAAGATTGCATTTTTTCACGTTTCATCATCATTATCATCATACACTGTAATAACTGCTCAGAAATTTCATGTGTGAAATACTTTAGACCTCTCCTATTATTTTTACTATTATGGATACTATTTCAACAAATATTTAATACTACGAAGAAGATTACTTCCACTGCTATAGTTAATATTGTTATTTCTACCGTTGTCCTACTATTCTCACAAATTATCTCATTGTTAACACTAATTTATTAAACTTACTTCCAATTTAATCATGGGTTCGACTTACAAGTATTGTTCCTTGCCTGTTGCATGTGGACGTGTAATTCCAAATAAAATCACGATTCCTGGAAGTTCGATTTTTTGAAACCAATTAATAGATTTATGGCAACTAATATAAACGATTAGCCTTTTTTGAATAATAAAAATTTAACATATATATTACAAATGCTATTGATCACATGAGCATTACTTTTTCAATGTAGAACATTAAAACACCGTACGGCTTTGAATGTTGTTTGTAAACTTACAATATCTTGTTAGATGGCTTCTCGGCTGACAAGCAGAATGTTGTTCATAGAATCCTTGGTATCCCAATTCTCGCATTCTTGCCTATCATTAAAATAAATTAAAAATGTTCCAGAATGTCCTCAACGATTTGGTCTTAATAGGATTTAATATTTCTCATAAAAATCAATAAGCGGTCGCGAATTTCCCTATCTATGTTTCGTATGAAACATTTACTCACGACTGACTATATTCAGCTACTTATTAAAATTCTTTCCATCTACGGAGCTACCCTAATATATATCCCCTCGAAACAGGGAGGTCTATTTTAATTCAAACTTCCAACTACTACATTAATAGAATCTACAATTACAATTCCATACTATTTTTTTAACAATACCAAGCTATCAAACTAATTACAAATCCCCTCCTCACTATCATTTCAATAATACCCCAGCTTATGGTGAAAATCTGTTCGCACCTCACCAACCGCTTATGTGTGTACGCTTCAAAATCCTTTTAGAGAGTGATTTCTTGCGTCCATCTACTCGATCACGGCTCTCAACGCCTCCTCTACACCTTTTTCATATAATGTGTTCGGGGCCGTGTCCATCTGCACAGCGCTATGGCACCAAGCATGGAATATTACACTTTTTTGATCGGTTGTCCTAAGCAAGCGAATCCTTTGATTTTCGATATTGACAACAGTGCCATTATTACTAATGTTGGATGCCTTTTCTATTACCAAAACTAAACCAACTACTAAATCGGGGTTCTTGGTTTATCACATATGATTTACTTGAGTTTTGTATTAAACGAGAAAAATGTATTGTAATGTGCTTGTATGCTTGTTTTCAGTTTAGCCAAATTTATATTTTTCTACAATACTATTAAAACGCTGATTCTACGTATTGCTCTCCGCACGTGAATTAAAGAATTTCCGTTACAAAAAAGCGATTGCCAAGAAAACTGTCTTGTTACCTTGAGATGTAGTATTTCGCCCGTGGAAACATAACGAAGTAACCAGATGAATTCCTAATCTGGGTCTGAGCCAATCTGCAGCATCATTAGTTTATTAATGAAATAAGTTCTTCAAAGTTGGATTTTTAAGTAAGGTCAAGTAAAATTTCTCGCCAAACTCATTTGTTTTGGGGTAATTTTTCATAGAAAACTAGCAATTTAAAAAGCAAATTTTAAAAAAAATTGTCAATGTTTTCTTTATTTTCTCGTATCGAGTACAATACACTTTGAAAATTGGCGCAGGTTCCCCTTTTTTGTGAACTCACTTTATTTTTAAAAAATGAAAAAACTTAACGTTGCAAAAATTAAATATTGATGATCGAGAGTTCTTACTTAATGAAAATATTCTTTAAAATTAGATCTTTGAATAAGATCATTCACATTTAAATAAATATTAGCAATTTTGTGCATTTTTTGTAATATAATTAAAACTGGATATTCAAATTTCCCGCCTTTAATGTGCTTGAGTCCTTCATGAAATTCAGATTGCAATACGACAAGGTCAAAGCCGCGACACGGCATTGAGAAATCTCATTGTTGGTAGTTGTTTATGGCTACGAATAGCAATTTTAAAATAGTCAAATTTGTGTCGATGTATTAGATTTAAAAGCATTAATTTCCGCATCTAATGGTCTACGATTTGCAGTGCAATGTATAATTTGTAATAAATTTTACAAGTGATAGCTTAAATGTGTTAACATTGACAGAATTTTGCAGTCTTGTAATATTACCTTTAAAAATACGTGCTGTTGTAGCACCACTAGTTTATAAAATATTCGAAAAATCTAGATTTAACTGTATGAGAGGAATTTCAACTTATCTTTTTAATATATCTAAGCAATCAGAATAAAAATATATTTGCTGTAGAAAAACATGAGAAAGATTTCTACATTTTATTTATTTTTATTATTTTCTTGAAAGAATCTAAATTATATGTTATTGAAGTTTTTGCGATATTTTTATTTATAGCTGTGCCTTAATTGTGGTTATCTGGTAGTTACCTAACATTTTGCGCATCTTTGTAGGTATTAGCGCATTTATGTCATTAAATTAAATAATATCGCTTGGAACATACAAGAAAACATCCTCTATTATAGACCTTCCCATCAAAACATGTGTCACATGTTACCTTTTAATGGAATTTTCATATTCTTCTTAACCTTGATCACTAGAACCGAAATAAGATACTCGTAATCAACTGAAAACTCTACATGGTTTTTTGCTCCTCCTAACAATAGAAGGTCTCTATTTGAATTGTTTCTTAAACTGTTTGCCACTACGGTCATTGCTAAGCGAAGAGAAATTTCCAACATTTTTATCATTTTAAAATTCAAAGTAACAGATAATATTGACTACTTAAAACCTAGCAATCCGCAACGTTGTTAAGCAAGAAACACCACGTAATATCGAATCCATTACCCGCTAAAACATTCGATCGATCAATTAATTGAGGTATCGGTGCATCTCTTCAACGGTGTGGTGTCTCTAGAGCACGCCATTGGCACTCCCTCGCAATCTATTTCATTCGACGGGTAAGCCACACACCGCGCACGCGATCTCATTGACCTTCATTGACGCAAAGCAGCAACACCGCTCTGCTGCTTAATAAAGTATACGAATATAATGAGAGACGATGAGCTTGAATTGCTAAATCAACTACCAGAATGCAGGCATTACGCGTAGGTTTCGGAGAACTGGTTAAGTTACTCATTGTCCATACGAAATATCGTGATTTTTCCATAATATATTATGCAACATTTGGACCGATAGGCCATGGGGAAAAGCGTATTACATGAATATGGCGAGCTAGAGAAATTTCCACTACACTCCAAGAAGTGGATGAAGATAAAAATAACGTTAGATAGTAAATCATTACTAAAAGTATGTAGCAGTCGTGCTCAAATATTTACCACCTGCACCTGATTGCAACCTAACATTTACATGCGGGACTTTGTATTGTGCTTTCGACAATGAAAGAAACATTGCCATTATGAATCAGTGAACACAATGACTTATTTCATTATACAAATATATATATATATATATATATATATATATATATATATATATATATATATATATATATATACACACACACGATTCATGAAACTAATCTCTTATCATGAAATAAAAAACAAAATATTGTAAATGAACTCGTTTAACATTAATATTTATTTCTCCAATTTGTATGGTCTTTATGATAATTCTAAATCCACGACTAAATGTATAGAATGCAGTTGAAAATATTTATGTTTGTTATATTTATTGTGGTAGTATATTGTATATTCAATATCCTATTTCATAATGGAAATAAAAATTGTTTTTCTGTTTGACCAAGATTAATAAGCCTAACATATTTTACTTGCATTCTTTTTACGCACGTGACACATTTATTCGTTCTGTGGATTCTTATATTCCAAATTTAATGCCGCTTTGTTATGTTTGAAATTACTGACATTGAATATTTTGAGTTGCTAAATATGAAAATGACAACCAAACGTTCAGACGTGGTCTGTGTGCTTTGAACTTGTATGTCACAAGAAACATAAAAATATCTGTAATTGCTTGGAGTCATTACATCAACTTTTCTCTCTTAAAGTTGCTTTCTTTTGTTTTTCGTTTGTAATGGACCTCAAGAGCATTTATTAATACTATTCATCGATAATCAACTAGCAAGAATGTTCTAAAGATTCTCTGATTACGACTTTCAAACACTGATGAAGGTTTATGAAATAGTCCACTACGGTGATCAGGAATGCTCCTCATTCTTCTGAAAAACTTTTCTAAATAGGAGTGAAGAAAGTGAATTTGTTTACATGTTGCATCCCATATGATGAAAATCCATTAACATTTCTTTACAATTTCCTCATAGATTCTCCAAAAATAAAAGAAACTTCTCTGAATGATTTATTTGAAAAAAAATTTACTAGTCAGAAGTGCCTTAAAGCTAATTAGAAACATTTTCTCTAATTTGCGGTCCAAAGAATATACTTCCGTTGTTTTACACATAATAGCCTCGGAAAATTTGCGAGTAAAATCTAAAAATTGGTCTTTCATCTTCTGATGTTTCAAAGGTCCATTGATCATAAATTCTAATTTCATGAAGGAATGTAGGATTTAAAATGTTACTAACTTCAACCAATGACAGTTGTAAAATATATTTTTCTCCTTCACATTCAAGTTCCCTCGAAGCGGCCTTTCCATCTCCTCTAATGCGAAATCTAATATCAATACTTCCATTCACAAATGGCATACTGAGCGCACCCTTGTTGAAGTCAATGTAGATTGACACTGGATTGAGACCATCAGTCATATCGTATTTGTCAAATAAATGTTTTGTAATTCAGAAAATTTATAATATTCTTTTTGACATGTCGCTTTGAAATGCACTGTTTAGATTGCAGGAATAGACGGACAAATTTTTCCGCTGTGGAATAAATCGGGTTTCGTGTTTTAGATTTTACAGTTTAGATTTTGAAGAATCTAAAAACAACCAACTTTCTTCGGTGAAGTGACATATGTATTCAGAATTCAACAGTCCTGTTTTTATGTAGAGCACAATATTATTCTTTTCATCAAATTATTGTTCTCAACCTTTGGCGATATCTGTACACGTTAACTTAAAATTTGGGCGAGATATTTCCACACTGTTGAAGTCTAGAAGCTACGCATTATGATTTAAATTTGGAAATTTCTAAAATTAAGATATTTTTCAGAAGAAATGATGTAGTAATATAATTGGATTCTAAATAGTATATCACCAGATCATTTTTTCTGAAGTACTCAGAAATTTAAATTAACTATTAACTCAGATATATAACTAAAATTAACTCAGAAAATCATTAATTTTATTACCGAATCAATTTGGCTGTTGGCCAGGGCTATTGCAAAGCCATTTCGTGGGGGATATTTGAGGAAGCAATTACGAGAAAGCATCACGGAATTTAAAATTACATAATTCTTGGATGAGGATGAAATTCAAGGTCAGTATCAGTGTTTTTATCATTTGGGAGTGAGTGGTAGTTTGTACCATTACTGCATTTGTTAGACCTATACTATCTCAAGAGAAGCACTATACTATCTGCACGAAAAACATGCTAGTTCACTTTTAATGAGGTAAAGCGTCACGTACGTGAAATTGGTTCACATATGTTTGATGCGGCTAGTGGTAATAGTCAAGAACTTCTGATTTAATAGATAGTGTTAATTATTGCACTCACCTCAAATGGAAATTAGATCGTGTCAGAATCCCACAGGTGCATTAATGGATATCAATTTATGCTGTGTGATTTCCTTACTCAGAAACAATAATGAATCATGCATGCTTTAATAAAAAATAATTTAGACAGAGTTAAAAGCAGAAATACCTTTGATGACCAAGACTTGTGACTTCTTGAATATATTAAGGGCAATAGTGATAACTTTGTAATTGTTTACAATTTAGTTATTTAGTTTAGAATAAATGAGATCCAGAAAACAAATAAGAGAAGGAATGGTGGTTTTTTAGGGAATAAAAAAATGACAAAACTCCTCAAAATGCACTCCCAATTGTGAGTGAGAAAAGTAATACATTTTTGCTTTTCTTTCATTTAGTGTCGTACAGGAATGAAAAGTTTTGGAATGACCTCAAAAATACGGTCTCGAATATTCAGTGGTAAAATGTGTTTTAAGGCTATATTGAGCTGTATCTTTGCGCACACGTGGGGATTAAAGTCTACTAGTGTTGTTCCAAAGATAGTAAAGATTGGGGTAGGTGACAGGAAAACGTAATTTTGTACCTGAAAATCGGGATGTCTATGTGGTAGTATGTATCTCGCATAACTGTCAGAGTAGAAGCGTTTGAGCTGAAACTTGGCGAGTACATCAGGAATTGTGTCGTTCAGAGGAATATTTTAATTTTGGGTGGTAATTTACATTAAGACCCTCTGACATTTTGAAATTTTTGTGGAAAACGGCTGAATAATTGCCCTTTAACATTTTTCCTGGAATAGAAAAAAGTGGATAAATAAATATGATATAGCTCCGATTTTAGTTAAAACTTCTGACATTTTTAAAAATTCAAAAAAAAATTATATTTCAAATACTAAAGCATTAAGTTTAGAAAGAAAATTTTAACTTTCTATTGAACTGACATTCGTGATTTTTGTTTTAAATGAATGGTAATAGGCCCCAAATATTTTATCGTTCGCTATTATTAACAGGTTTACCAGGCTTATGATTAGAAATTGCTGCTAAATGTAAAAAAACTGTAAAATAAATCGAATGATCGCTTATCTATCATCATTGGTTCATTTGGTGTTTGATAGTGTCAAGTTCTTCAAGGTCTTGGTCTAGCCGAGCAAGCGTGTGTGAGTATAGATATCAAAGCGAAGGTACCATTTTTTTATGTTCGAAAAGTGAGTGTTTTTAATAGTAAAGATTAGTTAGTGTGTGCATAAATACTACGTCCAGCACTCATTTCAAGTATGAGACCCTTTAAAAGTATCATTGATTATAATTAAATAAACCATTTATTTAAATTGAGATGGATAAAGGATTTTCTGCTATTTATTTACATTTTAAAAACATTTTAACTTTGTGTATGCAGTGAAAAGTGTTTTACATTTCATTAGTCTTACAAATTCTTAAGAATGTGAAATTAAGAATTTGTAACTTCATTAGTATTAGAGAATAAGTACTAAACAAAATTAAAAAATGTGTTGAGGGAAGTTTTGATTTATCGTAAAATAAATATATTGTACTTTTCTACGGTTCCTTTCTGTGCGATAGAAGAGCGAGGGATCAGCTATCTCAAATTTATTTTCGAATCTATCCTTTATCGACACTATTAAATCCAAAGCTTTCTTTTTCAATGCAATTTATACCCCAATTGAATGGCGTGCAGAATGAATATTCAGAACGTAATCAACCCACAAAAATGTAGAAATTAAGCAATATATTTAGAAATGTGTTCCAATACCAAGCCCGGACATTTTCAAAATTTTCTCAAAAATGGCTCCAAATTTTTCTTTGAATTTCTTGTAAGAATAGAGTACAATACATTTACAAAGGTGGCGTAGACCCAATTTTCACGGTTAACTCTGAATTTTCGAAATTTGCAAAAGTTTTATTTTTTTCGGCGTCTTCCTACAAATAGAAAATTGAAGACACAGATTTTTCCTTCAAATAAAATTTGTTGTCCATAAATAGTTCTTTCATTTAGGTTACGTATAATTCTTTGAAAATTGTAGTATTTTTGTGCAATAGAGCGTACAATATTGGCAATTTAAAAAAATTACAAAAACAAGATTATCTCAAAAACGGCTCTAAATTTTTTCTTTAAATTTTTGGTAAAGTTAGTGCCCAACCGATGTGGTTATGATAAGGTTAGTGCCTATCCGATGACATAAACGCCATAATTATTGGTCTATTCTTTTGTTTTTTCAAAAATTACAAAAATGTAATTTTTTGACTTGTCTCTCACGTATCTACATTAGAGAGATTTCTTCACATTATTAGATTTATAAGTATATGTGCTTTAAATAATGTCAAACAAAGTTTCTAGTAAACTCAACAGTTTTATGTAAAAATGAGCTCAAAATTCCAAAATTTCAGAACAGCTCAAACGCCATTTTCTCAAAAATGGCTCCAATTTTTTCTTTAGATTTTTGCAATGGATAGTGCTAATTACAATGTTTAATGACGTAAAGGTCATTGTCGTGTATTCTTTTGTTGTTTTTTTCAAAAATTACACAAATGTATTTTTTAAAATATCTCTCACGCCGTTAAACGATTAATTGAGGGACTTTTTACATTCAATATTAATTTTTTTACATATAAATTTACAATCAAATTTAATTTCATTCATTTTTTGTCTTCATTTTTTTAAGAATCCATATTATAAATATTAGAGATTTATTTTTGGTATCATGCTCCAGTATCATTTTATCCGACTGTTCCCCAGTCTTGATTCCTACATGCTTCAAAGTTCGTATATTGCGCTGGTGTCCCATGCACTCTCTGGAGATCGCAAGTCAGCAATCACTTCAAATACCTTTTCATATGCAACAAGGAAACAATAACGAATGTTTACACACTGCAATCTCGCATGCTACTTATAGAAGTAAGCGCAGAAGAACTACTGATGCGGCAGATTAGAAAGAAATACAAAGAACTATGGTATTCATACGTTTGCGTCACGTTTCAATGTCTGCATTTTTGGAATGAGCTAACATTGCTCGGAAGAGACTTTGACAAATGGTCTACCGGAAAATGTTCAAAAGAAATCATTGAAGTAAGTTTTAATGGGGGTACAGCCACACTCAAGACGACCGTTCGTGGCCGAGCGTTCCGTCACTTCCTTTCGCCGTTGGGCAGATCGTGTGGCTGAAGGCGGCGCAGTCTCCGCAGAAGCGACAATTTAAACTTAAGAGGCAGAATCCCCTCGATAAACGACTGCAAATCGAAAGAATAGAGTTTTTGCAAGTCGTGTATTTGAAAGACGTAACACGACAATTCTGGAGAGAATTCTACCGCGCATGTGCCGGCATCTAATGACGGGATTTTGTTTGACAGGTCCCGTCATTCTCCATGTTTTGTCTTTCTTCTACGACAAATGTATTCATAACCTGCACTTTACATAGTTTTTGCCGCCACATCTCAATACGGGTTCGACACTAATACCAAGAAGCATGGAAATAATGAAAAATACAATATATATATATATATATATATATATATATATATATATATATCAATGCATGGCAGGAAGTTTGTGGTTAATTTTTACTCAAGTTAATTCAAACGCGCCAGGAATAAGCTAGAGTATTGTTTAAGAATGGGAAGTTATGTGTATATTGAGACTCCATTGATTGCCATGAAAAATTAGTTAAATGACATTCGTTATACATTTCCCATTACTAATATAAACAATAAAAATAATATAATAGGTAAAGACATGTATAGTTCGTATGATGCAATCGGTTTTCATGTTTTTACTTATCACAGTATTAACCTTATAAAAACAAAAATAGAGTCAGAAGATATGCATAAGCGAATAAGTTTACCTATAGAACTAACGCAATAAAAAAGTCATGGGAACCTCTAGAAATGAGAAGAATAAGAGCGAGGCTTTGCGAACAAAGATCTGAACAAAATTCAGATCTTGGGAAATTTTCCTTTTGTAACAGAACAATTAGATATTGGAACAGTTTACCCGCAGCAATTTTCAAAGCTTTTTCTCTAAGTTGCTCTAAGTCCGAAGTTTTAGAAATAAGTCAGAACAAGATTAGAGTAATAGATATTAAATGAGTAAGCCCGGTGAAGTGCGGTGAAGTGCTGGTCAGTGTAATTCAAAGCAAAACAGTGTAGTGTATTGCAGTGCAGTGAAGTGTAGTGAACTCGATGAATGAATCTAAAAAATCTTATTTATTAATATTTATTTATATTAAATTTTTGATCCCTTATTACTTATTATTATTATTATTATTATTATTATTATTATTATTATTATTATTATTTAATTGCCACTGAGTCATACCCAATTGCAGTTCAATAAATGTATTTAATAACTTATTTTAATATGTTCAATAAAAGCGTTTACATAGTGTTATAGATTTTCCGTTCTAACTAGTTCGTAGTTATACACATTTTGGTTGTATGACTTGTAAAAACTCATTTTTTCTGAAGATACGTTATTTCCTATTGACGACACTTATAACGAAACAGATTTAATTTCCCTTCCTGCAAAAATTCCCCCTCGCTAATAGAGAAACAATGGAAGAGCTCGCGCAACAGCGAAAAAATCAGACGGACGCCGGGCACTTTAAAACAAGCAAAACCACGAAATTATGTCATCTCGTTAACGCCTGGACGACCAATAGCTTGAGAAGGTAATGTCTTTTTGTTTGAACTTCGCCTACAGCCAGCTCCTGAAGGGGGTGGATAAGTAAGAAAATAGCAATTAGCTGGCGTTCGAAGTTTTCGCTCCAGCAGGGGCGAGTGAAGAGAGGCATTTGAGACCAGATTCAGTATTTTGAGATTCAGATTTTAGATTGAACGTTGGAGACTTACATATTTGAGATACTTGAGTTTGCTTGATTGCTAACTGTACAATTTACAGAGTCGTAAAGTGAAGGTGACAATTTGAACATTTATGCCGCCTCGCGTACACTTACGCGTGCACATATGTACTTTAGGTGTGCACACGAACTACAATGAAACTTACGCACTAAGTCTACGGTATATTGGATAATTAATTTATGTATGGGACAGATTCAGGAGCATCACGTGCCTCGTAAAGTAGAGCGCATCATAGACAATTAGGCGTGAGTTGAACCTATGCAGTGAAATTAACGCGATCAAAAACAAAGCATCGACAGGAGAGTTCTGGGAAGTAGCTGTTGGCAGCCGAAGGTGAGCGATCGGAGCCGTTAACATCCGCTGGGAGACGGAGTTTTGGCCTGGGACGGAGAGCGAGCGACCCGCTTCCTTACTCTCTCCAACTTCCGCTCGGGAGCGGGCGGAAGATGTGGTGAGGAACGCAGGAAAGAATAATGTGACCCATCCAAATTAATTGATTTTATCTAGGACGTGAAAATCATTGAGGGACGAAGGCCCGCGAACGTCCGGTGACGCCGAATAGAGGGCAATGATGCCGACGTGTGCTCTTCTTCAGGGCTGGTGGCAATCCAAACGTTGGCATCACTGCTCTCGACGCGGCGTCAACCGGACAACCAAGATCCTTCACATGACTGGCCACGGAAGCCTACGATTGCATTCTTGAGAGGTGTTTGTGGGTCCAGCATAGAAAAGCTTTTAGTTTTACAGAAATTAATATTAGATGGGTATTTAACTGTTACTGTATTTACTACTGTTATACTGTTTTACTGTATATACTACTGTTACTTATTTAACTGTAACTACTCGTATATTGCCAACCAAAATCTGTTTTTGTCAATTATTGTGTGTTCTAGATCTCGAGCATTACATTAGTGTGTGTGCATGAAAGTAGACGATAAAAATTTCCCCTCTGATAACATTACAAATTCTGTGGTAGGTCCATGCTCACTAAAAAGTGCTAGCATTACATATGTTAGAAAGAGAGTAATGGTGTTTTACTTGTGGACGGTGGACGGTACGCATCATAATATATCCGCACCTGCCATGTGTATACGAAATAAGATGCGTTTAAGAAATACAAGAAATATGCATGCAAATATACTACTAATTATTATTTACCAGTATTTAATAATTAATGTGCTCGGTTCTTCGAAGGACACAGTGATGTATATCTGTCTTAACAGAATATACACAGTCACACTATATATCTGTGACTTAACACTCTCACTTAAATATCTGTGACTTAGTTTTTGAAGATAGGTGTAGCTTACTAAAAACACACATTCATATTATGTTAACTTTAAAACTATTGTATATTAATGTAACAGTAGCTAACATTTTATCTCAACACGAACACATTTCAGACTAATAAAATGAATTCGAAATAATGCTCTCACAAAGTAAATATTAAACTTCGAGGACAATTATACTGTATTATATTATTCTATCAATATGTCACATACGAAGCACTGCTCTCAGTTCATTGAATCAGTGGAACATTAGATCGTTTCATAATAAACACATTGTTTACTCACACTTCGTGCAATGGTAACCGATTTGAAGCTCTCGTCACTTGCATTCGGTAAGTGCGAGAAGACGCCAAGTGCATATTTCCTTAACATTTACAAAGATTTGACATGTTTTAAGACGATATATAGAGAACATTTATTAGATATATTTAACTTGATATATTATTTAGACGATATATAGAGAACGCATATATAGAGAACAACAATTATGGTGAAGGTTTATTTTCGTTTCTGGATAATCGATATTTGTTACTCTGTATTAGATTAAACAACTCCTACAGTTTTCAGTATTTTTTGGTCCCAAATATCTTGATCGAAATAATACTTTCAGAATAACACACAGAATTTTCACACTCTTTGCCAATGTGGAGATTTCCGAGAAAAAAATTGCGGCAGTTTTGGAGAAAATTGAGTTTGAACGTTTTTTAATATACGCCATTTTTAGTTCCTATATACTAAAAAACTTCTGTATTTTTGAAAAACCATCATACTTTAAAATCTCTGTGTTAACAAACGCATTTAAATATTGTCCTCGCATACCGTAGAAAATCCTTATTGGCACAGGGCTAATTACAATTGAAATCTCTGAGATTTTGAAAATAGCAAAAGTTCAAACTTGTTTCAGCATTCCCCTACAACTATAATAATGAAGATGGATATTTTTCTTTAAAAAAGATCGATCTTGAGACTCGATTAGGTACAATTTTTACGGAAATAGGAATGCTTTTCGCTTAATTCTGTATGAATTAGGTAATTCTTAAACAATTATCTCAAGAACGGACCCAATTTTTACTTTCTCACCTTACGATGTACTTCTAATATTACTAGCATGGGGCTCCGAAAAATGGCGAATTTTCGGTAAAAAAAAAACTCTTATTGCCGAGCTCTCGTAACTAAAAATGTGTAAATCCTCTTGTCAAATATATAAAAAAATCTTCTAACACGTAGCGTAGCCAGAATCCATGTTTTATGAGTCCTTGGTGCCGAAAAATCGATTAACGGCAAAAGTCTTATTTGTCTGTCCGTCGGTGGTCAACGCTAGTGCCTAAATCTTTCAGCCTATTTCCCCCAAAATTAATATTCCCTGATAGATCTGAACGAACTCGCTTTGGAGTTTCAAACGGATATTTTGATTTTTTAGTTGTCTTTTTTACATTAAGCGGGCATTTAAGTTGTTATGCCTCTGCCCGAGTTCGATCCATATGGCGCTTCTGGGGCTTTGCGGTATAAGTGTCGTCAAGTTAACTCTGAGGATTAAGTCTCGGATCGGAAAAAAAAAAAATTGCTGGTTGAAAACACTTTTGCAGGTTTATGAAGTAGTGTAATACAGCGAAGTGAAATAACGCGAGGAAATGTGCTTTTGTAGCACCACTAGGTTTATTTTTTTTTTCCCGTACGTAGCGAAGGACGGTAACAAAACTGGCGTTAGTCCAATTTTCGGAAAACTCTCTGTATTTTCGAAAATTGCAAAAATTTTGACATTGTAAAAATACAATATTAATGATACAGCTTTTTCTTAAAGAAAACATATTCTAAAAAATCAAACCTATAAAAAAGACCTTTTATTTTTTGAAAAAATATTCGTTTTCGCATAATTTCCGCTTAAATTTACTGCAATTTATAGTCGATTAAAAATGGCGCATGTCTCATTTTCGGTGAACTTTCTGAATTTTCGAAAGTAGCAAACAGTTAAAAATAATGCGAGAAAGTATGTGTTGTTTTAGCACCACTAGTTCTAAGTTTATGATAATTTGTGATTATAATCGATTATATTGAGATGCCTGTAATCTTAAATATAATGGGTACTTATTTTTCTAGACACCAGTAAACGTTTCATTTGAATTGATCACCGTGGATGACCAAATGATAACGAATAATTTAAAAATTTTCCTTTTTAATGTAGACTACACCAGTCTATAAATTAATATATTTTCTGTATTATACTGAAGTAATTAGTTATAAATGATGGACTTGTTTTAAAGGAGGTAAGTTATAGAACAGATCATTCCTCATCTTCACTTAATTTGATTCGCCGAAATTTATTATCTGATGGAAGAACATTGAACGCGAATAGAAAGCAACACTCAATTTCATTACGAAATACATGAAAGTAATACCTCCCGTTTATTAAAACCGATTGAGTCACCAAATATTTGCAGTTCATCTTACAGAGAGCCATTATTTAAAGAGTACGTTATGTTGCTTTTGTAGTTGCCGTTTCGTTACACAAGCCAAATTTAGTGTCGAGGCTCGGACATGTGGCTTAGACGATTAACTTAAAAGTCTTGAGTTTGTCCATTGAATATTTTCAAACGCTTTTTATGCCAAATTGCTTTTTGCCAATTTGTTAAAAAAACTATTCTGGAAAACGGCATTTTGTCATAAAATGCGTTGGATTGTTTGATTAGTGATTCCCGGCGCGTCAACTGCTAAGGTCATTAGACCCGTAAGTGTAGTGCATACTTTTATCGCAGGAGGAGATCTGCCCTCTCTGGATAGCGAGATCCGGCACCGACCTACCCGCCAGCTTGCAGGATTTTTCTCCAACCAGGAATCCCCCATCAGTCGGACCAGGAATCTTCCACCGCGGGTCTCCGCACCAGTCGGACAAGTTCTAAGCTCCCGACGGGTCTCCTGGCATGTGGTAAGAATAGAACAAGGAAGAGAAAGGAAAGATCTCCCGCGGTCCGTGACCCCTTTGTTAGGGAACTTATCCGGCATTCGCTTGGTGTTGATCGGAGAAACCACGGAAAACTACCGATCAGAGCAGCCGGCCACTAATTGATGAAAAGTATTAATGGACGATCGTACGTTTTAAAATCTCAACAGGATATTTTTTTTGATAAGAATTCCTTTTTCAAAATAACCGAGATATTGTGGTATTTTATCTGAAATATTCATAGGTTATTTCAAAATAAATTGGTTATGAAGTAAAATAAACGAAAATATCTATAGTTTAACATTATTTTGTCATCAATCTGTGTCAACCCCGTAAATTTAAAGACACGTTCTTTACTTTGTTTATTAGGAGATACCAGTATATATTACTAAACTTTTATGTACACAAATTGCTCAACAATACAACGAAAAAAAATAACGTTTCATTGAAAAGTGAAAACAAATTACTGTGAGAATAGAAATGGGGAATAAAGTACTCATACTTTTTGGAAAATTCGCCGGGCAAAAAACAACAACAAAAAACAATAAAGGGGGACGCTGTAAAGAGATGCCCTACTTTTAGAAAACATAATTTTGTATTTTGGTTCGCTCTATGTCAACCTTTTTTCCTTTATTACATTCTAAAAAAAAGTTATCGTAACGCTAGTGAGATTTTTCCTTTCATATTTGAAATGAAACTTATGTATTATATTATATATTTTATTCCTTACATATTTGTATTTGTGTTATTTTTTAAGAGGAAATAGCATCAGTGCATGAACACATGCTAAGATGGGGTAAACATCTGATCACAAAATTAGAGAGGAACGGAAGAGAAAAAAGGGAGTTATTTTATAAGATTTTCCCCATGATTACATTTTAGAGAAAAAACTGCAAACTATAAACATTTTCATTTTTTGATATGGACGAACGATGCATGTAGGTCCGTGTCTTAGGCCAAAATCACATCATTGAGACGGTATGTGAGGATCTTAATCAGTCGGATTCAGGGTGCTTGTTACCCTTGACCCACGTGTATTTTGTTTTTCATTCTAACACTAACTGAAATCTAAGAACAATATCGCACTAAATTTTATACAAGAAATTTAAATACGAAAAATATATTTGACTTAATTGGATATAAATAAATTGAATTAAAATAAAAATTATCAAATTATGAACAAAAAATTACAGTAAACCCTTGTTAACACGTCCTCGCTTAACACAAGTTTCACCGTAACACAAATAAATTTTGGGTTCCAGGAGGGAAACATAGTAATGCGGATAAACATAATAAGCGGATGTCATGCAATTTGATAAGACGAACTCCGATTACTATGGTCCATTGGAATTTTTGTTTATGAGAGTTAACTGAATTATCAACAGCAATATTGTATTTTTCCACCGAAATCGGAGTCAGATCCCCAACGGGCTATGTATGAATCAACATCTACACAAACGAAACAAGACAAAGCCGTGGCATAGACCTACCCCTGGCTGTTGCATCCTGCCTCCGCATCCGCCGGCGCCGCCGCCGCCGCCGCGTCGCCGCCTTGTGCAGGGCCTTGTGAGTGGCGCGCGCCGGTTCGCACCCACTCGCCCGCGCCGCGCGCACGATCGAATTCGTGACGCACGCGAGTGCGGTCGGACGGAAATCGACGGGGCGCTCCTCTGCTGGTCAGAGATACGCCATGTCCGGCGCCACGGATCAAGCCGAGACTATGAGTGAAGGTCATGGCAAATACTGCTTTTAATTTTCTTGATTTTTTGGCTAATTGTGAGAAGGTTATTGAATTTATATTTTTGTTTCTAAATAAATAATACATAACTATACAAACTACATAAAATCTTGTTTATATTTTCTCATATATGTACGTACGTATTATAGAGAAAGTTTTTTCATTATGTAATGCAACCGGGAGCGGTAGCTCAGTGCATAAACTGATGCCACAGCAGCGCCTCTGACCGGGAGGTCCTAGGTTCCCACTCCCCACGGCGGCAGGATTTTCGACACTAGCTTTTCAGTTAGGTCGAATTCAGTCGCTGTCTGGAGGAGAATTATAGCGGCCGGCTGCTCTGATCGGAAGTTTTCCGTGGTTTCTCCGATAAACACGAGACGAATGCCGGAGCAGTACCCTACCAAACGGGCCACGGACCGCGCGCGATCTGTCCTTCCTCATCCTTGTCCTATCTCTCCTCTTACACACACACTAACATGCACTACACTACCACATATTCCGGGAGGCCGGCCGGGAGCTTAGAGCTTGTCCCGGCTGGGGCGGGGCCCCGCTGGTGGGAGAGTCCTGGTTAGGGGAAAACTCGCTGACGGTAGGTCGGCGCCGGATCTCGCCATCCAGCGGGGAAAGATCACCCCGCATACCCCGAGAAAAACCATGCACTCCACAAACGGGACTAATGACCAAAGCAATTGACGTACCCGGAATCTCGAAAAAATCAAATCAAATCAAATTATGTAATGCTGCTCAAAAAAATTAATAAAAACGGCGATTTTTCGACAGGTATCACGATTTGTTGGGTCTTGACATCTCAAAATTATTTTAAAGCACAACGACCAGAACCATTTGTCTGTCAGTCCGTCTGCCTAAACTATTCGTAGGATTTTTTTTTCAAAATTAATAATCCGCGATTTTGGAACACATTCTGTGAATTTAGGAGTGTTTAACATTAAGCCCTTCGGACTTTTCAAAACTTTCATAAAAGTGGCTCTAATTTTAGAAAAAAAATTCTCATAAGAATAGACTGAAATACACTTATAAATATGACATCAGTACGATTGAAAACAGCGATTTTTTATTCCAATGCAATTTGTTCTCCACTATTGGTTCTTTCATTACTGTCATGTAGTACATTAAAAAAAGTACTTGTAATTGTCTCCCGTAATTTTCAGTGAAATATTGTGCATGTTGTATTCAATAAAACTAGTGGTGCTAGAGAATGGCACAGACTTTCTCGTAGTAAAAGGTTTCTAATTTCCTTGGTGTGGACTGGTTTTACGGTCTTGCCCCATCCTCTTGCCAGCTGCCATCTGTCGCCGTCCAAAGTACGTTTCTTTGGCATTTTCTCAATTTTTCGGTTTCCTAGTAATAAAACCGAAATACTAATTCAATAATATTAAAGAAGAGTAAAACCTCATTTCATTGAAAAATTTGAAGCCGTTTTTACGAAAATGGCGTTTAAACGTTACTGTAAATGCGAAATTGGAAGCTCTTTTTCACATCTCTCTATTGAGTTTTCGAAAAACCATAATTTAAGTAATTTCAGGTACTTTAATTCGCAAATGCAATAATATTTACAAATCGCTTCTAATATGTACTGCATAAACGGCGTGAAAGATATTTAAACAAATTACATTTGTGTAATTTTTGAAAAAAAACAAACAAAGAATACACCAAAATGAACTTTACGTCATATTGAACAGTGCAATTAGCACTATTCGCTGGAAGAGTCTGAAGAAAGATTTGAAGCAATTTTTGAGAAAATGGCGTTTGAGCGTTTCTGAAAATGCGGAATTTTGAGCTAATTTTCACAAAAAACTGTTGAGTTTTCGAGAAACTTTATTTGACATTATTTAAATTACATCAACTCATAAAAAAATAATATGGATAAATCGCCGCCAATGTAAATATTTACGATGTAAGAGACAAGTCAAAAAAATTACATTTCTGTAATTGAAAAAACAAAAGAATAGAACAAGATGACTTTATGGCAACAATTTGAGCAGTTTTTGAGAAAATCTTGTTTTTGTTATTTTCTAAAATTGCACATAATTCACGCCATAATATATCCAATACCAGTGCGCAAAATACATTTGTCAATACTGTCTCTTCCGTGAAAGAAAATTGGATACCAGTTGGAGTTTTGCAGATAGAGATTTGGAACGTACTTAGTGAATATTTCGAACTTATTTAAATTAATTCATTTTTCAGAATTTATACATTCTAGAATAATTCCTAAACTATTGATTAATTCCAGATTAACTCGTTACTTCTGTAGCCTTCTCAGAGTTTCTAAAAAAATTTGCGCGCAGAATTCCTATCGTTTGTATTACCACTTTTCTATTAAGCATATCCACTAACTGGTCAATGAGTGACTGCACAGGTATTTCTGCAGAGATTTCTGTAACCATGCCATCTTGTGGATAACATATCATTTTAGTTTCTTTCACTTTATAATAAGGTAGGTAAAATTTACAATTTAATATTTCTGCTTGCTAGCGTAGAAGTTTGCACTGACGACTAGACATGCAGATATCTACTATTAACGCCAGCGCTTGTTGCGGTGATAACTCTGATTTCTGAATCAAGGACCTTCGAATTTTCTTAATAACAGTTCCCCAATTTGGTGATGCAGTGGATAATTCTGTTACTATTGCTACGAAATCTCTTTCCCTTCTTTCTTTAAGAGCGTGCTTACGGCCATACTTATCTCTTCGCTTCTTGAACGCAAGAGGTGTTTAACATTCTGCCTTTTAGTTCTCGGAGTGCAAAAAATACTCTTTGTTTATTTGTTGGCCGTTTGTTTACAGTACGGGGAGTTTCTGCAAATTCTGGTGCATTGTTGGAAATATTTTCAAATACTATTTCCTCATTGAAGCAAGAAGACTTCCTCATTGATGAACGTTCTTTAGGCATCCCAATTTTCTCCCCCTTAATACTAGGTGTCAGGCAAAATTTCTTTACTTTGTGTTTTACACATTGTTAAATACTCGCAGAATTTGTTGTATTTTCCATTTATTCCAAAATATGTGCAAATAAAGTATCTGCATTTGGGTTTTTAGGCTTTGTTACCCGTATTTCGAAGAGAGATCTCCGAGAAAACGAATGCCGCATTCTTTATAGAACGGAAAAATTAATAGATTCGCAAGTATTCCCAACATTTTTTTCAACGTTTTACTTCGCAAAAGTACATGCTTGAATGCCAATTTTGTCATAAAGTGGTTCTCTAGGGATCTCTAAACTAATACCGTTAATAAACTTTTAGAAATGTGTTTTCCATTAAAAAAGAGTACGTAACTTTCAAGATGTTCTTACAAGTCGTCGGAAGATGGATTTCAAACATCAGGCAACAATGAAAAGAGAAAACTAAACAGATTGCACTTTTTATAAAGCTATGACTTTGAATATCACCAGAGACACGCCTAGGACAAGCGAACACGCTGCACTTAAATTAATGAATCCTAGCGGTGCTGCCACGGACAAGATGATACATGTCCAAATAATAATTTCCTATACCTCGCTGAATTTCTAGTGAAATCAATCCCGTTACCATGTGGTTTCAACATCCTTATACTGAAATAAAGAATAAGTTACTCGTTCTGGTCAAGTAGAAAATTTTACGTTCTGCCCCGTAGATGGCCAAAATTACGCTCTGTGCGCCGCCCATCGTCTTCACATTCATAGACAACGGGTCGTAACAATGGGCCAGTTCATTCGTCTTCGTCGGCACTCTGATTTTACATGCGTTGAGAACAACAATGTTCATTGATAGGTTGTTTTCACTTGCGGGATTACGAATTGCCTCAGTACGTGACCGTATACCTGATAATTACTCAGTAGCACAATAAGTAAATCCTTATAATTCTCCAACATTTCTTTTCATCTTCCAACACTTCAAAAAACCGATTTCATCACTCTACCCTCTAACTAGAATTATTTATCAATTAGTTTTTCATCCCTTTAACTAAAATTATTTATCAATTTGTTTTTAATCATCCATTTACGGTAACTACCACGTGCTGTTGAATGTCAGCTGAAAGTTTCTGACCCTAGAATTCACTTAAATCGAATTTTCACACAAAATCCCTTCTCCTCAACACAATACGGTCTCTATTAGTTGCCTGGTCTTTTCCTCAGAAATTTGTATAATACTGTTTTTTCATGTCGATGGCTTACGAATCCTACCACATTTTCGCCTCCTAGCCTACGTGTTCGCAGTCTCTGGCCGCCTTCCGCACAAGCGACCGTTCTCGACCGAACCGCCGCGGCACCGGCTCCCCCTCCCTTCACGACAACGGCTTCCGGCCAATGGCCCGTCATCGGCGTCAACGCGCCCTTCTGTTCTGTTGAAAAAGAAAAGAGTATATTTGGTCACAAAGGAAAATTAACAGAAATAAAAAGCCCCAATTTACACAATTTTTATTTATCTTTTTCTTTGGGACCAAATATATTAATTACTTTTGTTAATAATAAACAATTTACATATTTCTGGAGTATTTATGTTTCTGAAATGTTTCTCGATTTTTTTCCTAAAAATTGTTTTTTCTAACCGACTTTTGAGTGCTTGTGTGTGTGTGTGTGTGTGTTGTGTTGTGTGTGTGTGTGTGTGTGTGTGTGTGTGTGTGTGTGTGTGTGTGTGTATATATATATATATATATATATATATATATATATATATATATATATATATATATATCCTGCGACCCCTCTATCACGCCAATTTACTACTCGGCGCAGGCGCCCCTCCCGATCATTTCGTCACGCCCAAGTGTCCGCGCGTCGCCTCCACGCACAAAGGTTTCGCAGGAGTACAAACACTCCTGTCGGATTGAGTACCGCAACAGCCACATTAGGGAAGTCGGTGGCACTTCGCCTGTTAATCCCTAAGGACGCACCATAAAATAATCAGCAGACAGCTGACAGCGGACGCTGCCTCACTTTCTCCGAGATCGCCACGTGCCTATGGTCCCACAAAGGCGACCAATTAAAAACATAACAAAGTAGGTTGCTAAGGGAAGGAATTGCCTAGAGCCAATCGACGTTAAACATTAGTGGAAGGTTCCAGAAGTCTGATCATCGAACCAATTAGAGGCTTAGCCTCTACAGTGTAAATTTTTGAGCGACGATAGATGGCAACTGACCAGGGAATGGAGCAAGGCCTTAAATCCAGTCCATACCTAGAAAATTAGAAAAAATGATATGAGAAAGTCTGTGCCATTCTGTAGCAACTCTATTTATTATTGTTACGATTTTATGACATTGAACATTTGGAATTGTACTTCCGGAGTTGTTTTAATAGATTATCATTTTGCCTTTTTTGTGCATTTTTTGCCTATTGTAGCTTCTGATATCTATTTTTGGCATTTTGCATTATTTGTGACTTTTTCTCTCTTATTTGAGCTTTTTTATCATTTCATTCCCTTTTCCCCTCTTGGCACTAATCTGTATCAAGTTGGAAACATACATGCAAGTCTGGACAATATGAAGGTGTATTGTCTTTCTCTGGACGCGGAGGCTCCAATGTTAAGTTGTCTTAAAAATCTAAAAGGGAAAGAAAAATTATACCAGTGCTGTTTTTGTATATCTTTTATTGATGCTTACGGACTTGTTTGCTCACGAGAAATCTCGTTCTGTTAGTGTATGGCCTTTTTAGAACAGAGCAGTATGTATATGATATATCCTTCTCAGTCCTTCTCACTCCTCTCTGCCCCTCTGGCGATTACACAAGTGCGAAAAACGAAATCCACAATTCCATTTATACGGATACTATTTCAAGATTTAGAAGAGAGTCCACAGTAGCATTTCGGAGACTCAGCGTCACGTAAAATAAATTCGTAGTCATCATATCGGATGGATATGTCCAATCATGGTTACAAAGAAAATGTAGTTTCCTTCCGCGTGAGTTCTATTGTACATTTTAGAGATAGGATAAAAATGCAAATCATTTGAATTAATAATTTTTTACATTAATTACTTTTAAATGGTGATTTGTTAATGTTTACTGTCTTTTTATCCCTACTTTAGGCACAATAGGAGAACCTTTTTTGCATGCCTATTTTAGTCAATATAAATACATTTTGCCTACCAATTTTAGGTAAAATAAATGCCTGCACTTCCCGGCTCTAGGATGTTTTCAAAATATGTACGATTTAGGAAGAAAAGAAAAGAAAAGAAAAGAAAAGAAATAAGGCATAAAGTACTTTGACAAATTACTCATGCCGTTCCAAACCATTACACCGAGAATACTTTTGGAAGAAAGGATCGATAATTCAATTCTGTCTAGTGGTGCATGTTAGCTAAAGTACTGTCACCTGGGCCTTCGCTTGATCAACCAATGCAATATTGGAATTCTTAATTATTTATTATGATAAAAAATTCCAGCTAACTTTCCGCCTCTCTTGTTACGTTTTATCAACGTTCGTACGTTTCAACGTTATATCCAGTTAGTCCCAGGAGACTTTGAACATTTGCTGTAGACTTCGGTTCTGAATAATGTTTAACGGCAGCAATCTTCTCATATGAGAAAACTTTTCCATTTTTAACCGTATATCCCAAAAACTCCATCCTTTCCGTTAAAACCTGACACTTCTCCAAATTCACTTCCTGTTCATTTTCTTCAGCAACGCCTTGAACAAGTTGAAGTCGATATAAAGCTTCTTTTTCGTTACATCACATCTCTGTTTACTTTACACCACTCATCTCTGTTTCGTTACTCATCTCTGTTTCGTTACACCACATCTATGTTTATTTTTTTTATTTTATTTTACGTCAAAAAAATTGTGTATGATGTGCTATGGGGAGAAGTGAATTATGTGCATATTTGCAAAATTCTGTGATCCCTACACTAAGTCATATACTACTTAAATTTTGAATGGAAAAAAAAACGCTCCCATACAATAAAATCTATTTTCAAGGATAAATAAGCAATAAATTTTGGGCTCTTATCCATGATGTCCTTCGTCAAGGAATACTATTTCCTACCGCGACAACATGGAAACGATAATTCGAATATTTATATTTCCCACTGAATTCTAGAAGACGAGCACAGATAATGAAGTTACATATCCAGAAGCAAAACAAGGGGCCATTTCAGCATTTGCTCAATGGATCAGGGAAACTGGACGAAAAACCTGATCGAGATGGGGATCATTGACCCAGAAGCTGCGATACAATACTTGTTACATATTGTTTAGAATTATACAGTTCTATGGGAAATAATGCATTAAATATCACTGTTAAAATTAATGTTACTTTCCTTGTGACGCTCAGTATAGTCTCTAATTGAATAGAAACAGTCTATGTATACAAATGTCTATGTAAACAGTCTATGTAACAGTAACAACAGTGTATGTAAACAAATCTACGTATACAAAACGACGTTATCTTGAATTAGTTTTTAAAATAAACTATTAATAAATATTTGAAACACCACGGGGGAGTTGCAAAGACCAAATGAAACCTTCAAAAATTGAAAATGCTCTGTGTGCGTCACAAAAGCTATACTTCCTACTTTCTGGGTGAATTCTGACGTGGAAGAAACCATTCTTGAGATCCAAAGTACTGAACAATCGGGCACCACAAAGTTTGTCTAAGACGTCTTCTATTAACGGAAGTGGAGATCTCTTTCATAAAATGTTTGTTCAATCGCCTGTAGTCTATACAAACTCCCGGTGATCCGCATTTGGCAACTACAATTTGCCTAGCGTATTCGGACACACTTGGTCCCATGACACCATCTTCAAGTCACTACTTTACCTATTCATTCACTATGGAATTATCCGCTGGGGTTAAACGCCTCGGTCTGCTGTAAATTGGCTGCTCATTCTTCACCACTATATTCACTTCAATTTCTGTGTTTTTCTTCTTTGCCGGTTGGTATTTGGTCACCATATCTTTAACCTTTGAAGCTGCTTCTCTTGAGGCTGTTGCGCCAATATTCAATTCATCTTTCTGAACAGCGGCAATTTTCATTACAAATGCTTCCGTTCTAACCTTAGTTACTCTGCTATGTTTGTTTCTCAATAACTTTGCTTGATCTAATATGTTAGTGCCAACTATTGACGGTGTATCAAAAGGTTCTAAAACATCATTAGAAACGACGAAAACTTGGACTTCATAAGAATCGTCATAGGAAATCAGCTGGAAAAAATTCCTTCTGGAGAATCGTATTCTTTTCCGAAACCAGAAAGCAGTATTTGCGTATCTTGAAGATTTGATGACCCAGCTTGGCATGGAGGTCGTGATTTGTTACCGTGACATCACATGCCGTATCCAGTAGAGCCTGGGTCTTCAACCCTTTATTGATTATTTCTTTCTTCTTCGAATTCTTCTGAGCTGGAGCGGCAACGAGGGCAACAGATTCCCGAACTTCTCCATCATTCTTAACCGAACACTAGAAAGGAATTTGTCTAAATTCGTTGCAGCGAAAACACTTAGTCCTTGACCTTTGAATTTGTAATAAACTGGCTTATGACCATCTTTACTTCCACAGTTATAGCATCCACGTCCTTTGGAGTTCTCATCGGATGAGGACTTGTTCACTTTTCCACTTTTGTATTTCGTGTCAGATCGATAGTCATTTTTACTTTCTCGTATACCGAGTAATATACGTAGTATAGAGAAAGTAAAGTAATGGAGCGAAAAATCGATTTCGAGATTTCACCGGAAATACACGTTTAGGGGTTCCCTGATACCGATTTTTTTTTTTTTTTTTTTTTTTCCTCCCAAAACGTCCGTCCGTTTGTGAACACTACTAGTGCCTACGCCAAGGGTAAATTCTTTCCCAAGTTGGAGAAATCCCTGTCGATATGGCTCTAGTTGAAGCTTTGGAATTTTGAAAAAACATTCTTTAATATTGATTAACATTCTTTAAAATTTATTTATTTATTTATTTATTTTACGTCAAAAAAACAGTTAAAAACTGCGTATGACGTGCTATGGGGAAAAGTGAATTGTGTGCACATTTTCAAAATTCTGTGATCCCTACACTAAGTCATATACTACTTAAATTTTGAATTTTGAAAGGGAAAAAAACTCCCATGTAGTAAAATCTATTTTCAAGGATAAATAAGCAATAAATTTTGAATTTTGAAAGGGAAAAAAAAAAAAAAATTGGGGACTCTTTACGAAGCGCCCCAAACATTTTCAAAATTTTCTAAAAATGGCTCCAAATTTTTTCATTAAATTTTGTGTAATAATATAGTTAACTATACTTATAAAAGTGACATAGGTTCGATTTTCACTCTACTCTGAACTTCCGAAAATTACGAAAATTGTTTGTAATTTTTGTCTGTTATTTTGTGAAGTTAAATGCACAAAACAAGTTGGTTCATTTTAATCTAAAACTTGATTTACATATTTACATCTCTTCTGCCTGTTATTCTTAATAGATTTCATTAATCAGTAATATATTATATTATAGTAAGTTAATGTATTATATTACCAGTAAGTTTTCAAGGATCACGATTTCAATTTTGCGGCAATTGGGCGTCATCAGTTTGAATGCGGAGAAGGATGTAAGGAAAAAATAATAGTAATAATAAATATTAATAATGATAATAATAATAATAATAATAATAATAATAATAATAATAATAATAATAATAATAATATGATAATAATATTACATGGGAGTTTTATTACACGGGAGTTTGTTTTTTTTCTCCCATTCAAAATTCAAAATTTATTGCTTATTTATCCGTGAAAATAGATTTTACTACATGGGAGTGTTTGTTTTTTTTTCTCCCTTTCAAAATTCAAAATTTAAGTAGTATATGACTTAGTGTAGGGATCACAGAATTTTGAAAATGTGCACACAATTCACTTTTCCCCATAGCACGTCATACGCAGTTTTTAATTGTTTTTTGACGTAAAATAAATAAATAAAATAAATAAATAATAATAATACAATTAAAAAAGCAAAAGATTAACATTTCAAAAACTAGATATTTTCGTTTCCGCATAATAGAAAACTTATTTGTAACGGTAAAGGAACAAACAGATTTGATTTTTCTATATTGCTAATGTAATGGAACGTCCTGCCTACTTATCCCAAATCTGTATGTAACCGCACCAAGTTGCGGCGACAATATGAAATAAAACGACTATACCTTGAATCTCTCTACTCTATATAAAATCTATACAAATTTATGCCCTGCTAACTTTTGCCTCCTTTATCTAAAACTGTGCCCGTTACTTAGCTACTCCTTCAATGTTATAAAACTATTGAGCGTGAGGCTGTGGTTGGCCTGTACAGGAGCCTAACGAGATACTTGGACAGTTGGGCGTAGGTCACTGTTTAATACAAAATCACGAAATCATATTATATGGCTTACTGTCGAACCAAATACGTCCGGCATTATTTATTCTTTTCTGGTTTTCACTCTCTCCACACTCCGCTGGAGACATAACAACAAAAACATACACAAATGCAATACAATAAACAACAAAACACAATACCTGAAATACATAAAATCACATTCACACTTACTATTTACACAATCGACAAAAAAAAAAAAAACAAATCATTCACACTTGAATGCGCATCCCTATTCTGTCTGAATATAGCCTATTATTATTTCCGCAAAACTTGGTCTTGTACATTAAAATCTAATCTGTTCTTTCTTCCCATTTATGTGAACTATTAAATTACGCAAAGTTATTGCACTTTCCTTTCGTAGAAATCGGCCATCCGCGTAACGCCATTGTTCCATGTCACCTCCGTAGTATACATGTAGCATCCATTAATTCATCTCCCCACAGCGTCCATCCATTTCGAACTGTCGCGACCTTAACGACAAATTTACTTTAAATGAAGAATATCCCTGATTAAAACTACTCACTAATTACTATACTAGTTTCTGTTAACTGCGACCGACAATATGGCGACAGTGTTCCGCGAACACTGTTTTCGTGAATATATATAAATATCTCTTCCACGTTTTATCTTTCCATTAACTCGACAGTTACTAAACACGATATATTTCACTCTATTCACAAACTGAACGCAATTTTCTATCAAAATAAAAATTTTTTGCGGAGCGTTTCAACATGCATCCGTATTCAAGCTATTTCGACCGCGCTCCTCTACGTCATTGTTGTGTCCGGATCGTCAGCTCTTTATTCTTTTAACATCACACGATCGCTGTTGCTTCTCCTACAAAATATTACATCATTTAATTTAATTCACATTTTCTGTTCTGGCGTAGCCCCTCGAAGTTTCCCAACGTTGCGACTGTTACCATAATTTTCTAAATGATTTATTCTGTTGGTTCTTAAAGTTTTGTTTGTATTGCTTCACGCGTTCTCTTAATTTTCGCCACAAACACCTTTTGATTTACTGAACCTTAAAGCACAACAATGGCTATCATGTCTGTTTACAAGCTGGAATTTATACTATACAAAAATGTTCATATCTTTCGAACGCGTGATGCGATTTCCTTCAAATAACTTGCAAACGACTTCGCTACATGAACGCTACTGCCCTATCTTGTCCCAATTGTGAATTTGTCGCGTTTTCCGTTTACTTCTCAAAAACTATCGCTACGCGACATCGCCTTCATCTGTTTTTACAGTTCATGTTAATGTTATGCATTTTCTATTTATTCTTTGACTTGTGCCTTATTCTTGGGGAATCATGGAATATTACACTAACAAAATAGAAACTCACCCTAAGCTCCACTACCAATACAAGCAAAGGAAAGCTCAACAAAACGTGCACATTGTGAAGTTACATTTATGTCCAGAAGCAAATCAAGGGCCATCTCAGCATTTGCTCAATGGATCAGGAAACTGGACAAAAACCAATCAAGATGGGGGTCGTTGACCCGGAAGCTGAATTACATTACTTGTTACAGGCATATTAAGTCTTTTTTAAAAATTATACAATGCAAATGTAAACTAATTCATTATACTATATCATCGTTTTGTTAAAGTAAATATTATTTTTCTTTTTGACAATCAGTATAGTCTTTCAGTTAAACAGATAAAAAAGGAGATTAGGATTTATGTAGAAAATGTACTATGTGTGTGAGTGTGTGTGTGAATTTGAGCAAATGCTGAGATGGCCCCTTGTTTTGCTTCTGGACATAAATGTAACTTCATTTTCTGTGCACGTCTTCTAGAATTCAGTGGGAAATACAATTATTCAAATTAGTTTTTAAGTAAAAGACCAAAATTTATTGCTTATTATCCTTGAAAATAGATTTTATTACATGGGAGTTTTTGTTTTTTTTTTCTCCCTTTCAAAATTCAAAATTTAAGTAGTTATCCTTGAAAATAGATTTTATTACATGGGAGTTTTTTTTTCTCCTTTCAAAATTCAAAATTTATTGCTTATTTATTTTAAAAGTTTTATTTTTTTTTTTTCCCTTTCAAAATTCAAAATTTAAGTAGTATATTACTTAGTGTAGGGATCACAGAATTTTGAAAATGTGCACACAATTCACTTATCCCCTTAGCACGTCATACGCAGTTTTTAACTGTTTTGTTGACGTAAAATAAATAAAAAATAAATGAATATATATATATATATATATATATATATATATATATATATATATATATATATATATATATATATATCTTAGTTATAAAGATTAAAATATAAAGAAGTTATCTGATTGTCTTAAAACTGTATATTAGTAATGCAACATCTATAAATTTCTCTAATTTTTAAAATGACGTGTGTGAATAGAAATGTACAACCTCCTTTGTTTCCTTTTTGATGGCGCCACCTGATTTTATATAATCTTTGATGATAATTCCATCAATTCCAACCAACTATGAAAAAAATTAAACCAAACACATATTTGCGTATATTTCTTGAAATGGTTTATATTTAACATATTGATGGATATTATTAACATTGCAATAGACAAATTTTGAATTTCAACAAACCATAGTCTCGTTTAAACAACAATTTATTTTATAATTTTTATAAACCCGATGTTGAGAGAGGGAATGTTGGATTTTTTCATTTCAATGATGTTATTTTTATCCTTATTTGTTGTGGCAAGTTTTCTATTAGCTTGGCCTATGCATTTAACATCACAATTTTTACATGAAATTTAGTAGGCAATGTTCTCTCTTTGTAATTTGTTAATATTATCTTTGACATTCATAACTATACGTCATACGCAGTTTTTAACTGTTTTTTTGACATAAAATAAATAAATAAATAAATAAATACTTCTTGAGATTATTATATGTTATATTGATTGCATGAGTGCATTTAGATGCATTTAAACACCAGGCTAAACTATTTGTTAATTGTGGAATAGATTGTAAACTAAAACCTGGCATTTAGTTTGTCTTTTGTAATGTTGAATGAAAGTTTATTACAGAAATATCTTTCTTTAATGAACATATTTCTTCATCAAATTTTTTCGATGGTTATTATTCTTTAATATCATTTTTTCTATTTTTACATTTTGTTGGTGAAATGTGGAGTCAGCAAGTCTAAGCAACCTACCTATCATGTTATAAATGATATAACCAATGTTTTGTTCGAAGGGATGTTTCGAATTATAATTTAGGATCAGCCCTGAATTAGTTGATCTTTGGTACCAATTGAATACAATCTGTTATTGCCTTTATGAATGGTCAAATATAAAATATGAATGCAATAGTCTCTTCCATTATTTACTATAAACTTAATGTTCTCACTATAATTATTGAAAGCTTCAAAATCATAGTCTACAATGTTTTTCTTCACTATTACAAATGTGTCATCCACATGCCAGCAGTATAATAATACATTATGTGAACTTAGGACTGATGGTTCTAATATTCTCAAAACTATATCGGAATGCAAACTGCTGAGGCTACCACCAAATGGATTACCATTGATTTGTGACTAAGTTCAGTCATTAAAAGTGAATGTGGTATTACTTAATAAGTATTTGTTAATTATCATTAATTCTTTGTCAGGTATATTTATTTCACAATATGTATTACAAAGAGCAGTTTGTAAAGAATGGAAAATTAGTTAGAGAGGGATAGATGGAAACAGCTGTAATATCTAAAGATATCATAGTATGATTTGAAATCATATTAATTAATTAAAATAATAATTAATTAATTTAATAAATAATAATATTTCCCCCTGGCCAAAAGAAATAATTACAACAACAACAAATAATATTTATTGAGTCACATATACAATTTCATTGGTGTATGACGAGTCAGATATGATGTATGCAGGTGCACAAGTCTTCCTGGGCTGCAGATTTTTAGCTTTCTTTTACTACACACTATTATGAATAAAGGTAAAGTTGTATTTTAATATAAGAATATAAGAAATGTTCACCTCTATGTGAAAGAACTGGAAGTGACATTCAATTTTGATTTTGAATACACTGCTAACAATTTTTAACCCTCCACTCCTCGCATGTCTAGCAAAAGGGAGCTCGAGAAGACCTGGGCAGACTGAAGTTTACTGTCTAAAAATCAAAGCAAGGGGCCATCTCAGCATTTGCTCAAAGGATTAAGGAAAACTGGACGAAAACACTGATCAAGTTGGTGTCATTGATCTTACAATACTTGCTGAATTACAATACCAGTTACTAATGATGATGATGATGATGATGATAATAATAATAATAATAATATTATTATTATTATTATTATTATTATTATTAATTAAAAAAAATTATTGTAATAATAACAATAATAATAATAATTCTAATAGTAATAATAATACTAATAGTTGTGCATTTGTAAGGACTTTATTTGCATTGAGAAAATGTTTGAGTCAGTCCTGGCTCATGGTTTTGTAAATGGGGAAGGCTGCAAATGCATTGCATCACATTGCATGCATTGTATTTCTAAACAAAATCTTTTCCGATACGCACATTAAAGAGATACGCTCCTAACGCATAGTGGGAAAATTAGTTGAAGTTCAATGCTACTTGCTGAGCCGCACTCTGGTGGCACTGCTATCTGGTGAGCATGCCCTTCTTTAGACCCTATACCCCACCCTTAAAAATGGCAATCCACAGCTTTCACCCACCTGTAAGCCTGTGAGTGAATGCATGATGTCATGCCTCATCGTTTTACACAGGCCTTATGACGGAATGGAGTGGGAACCTAACACTTTTGTCTTCCCTAACACTTCTGTCACAGCTTCAAAAGCGTTACAGACGATGGTTATCAAACTCATAAACAAAAGTTTTGATATGATTGTTATATCATACAACTCAGAAATCCATTATTAATACTTAAATACATTTATAAATATATTTTTAAATTTCTTTTGGGAGCGATAGTTTCTTTTTGTTTGATTCTGCTAGTGAATAAACCTCATTGAAACAAAATTAAAAGCCCCTTTCAGCTGTTGAATTTGAATTCTCTTCATTTTTAAATTATAAATGTAAATCATTAAAAATGTGGGACAATTATCCGACAACAAAAACCGCGTTTATTCCTTATAACGTGTCCCGACAATGCCTTTTTTGTCTATTTTATTTCTTTGGATATATTTTTAGGCAACTTATCCCATTATCAATGTTTACCTGAGAAATGTGTTTGAAAGGGTTTTATAATGCCTATAAATTCCTATTTCAGAGACAATTGCCTAACTGAGCATTAAGAGCCTATAAATGCCTATATTGAATTATCCTTATTGTCATATTTTTTTTTGTTCACTATATTTTGTTTTCTAGAATCATTTTTTTGAGAAATCACTGATGGGTATTTTTTGACCAAACAAGTAACAACCGTGCAAAATCTGCCAGAGCGTTCTCCGATCAAGAAGATCTATGCCTATGTGTTCTTTCCTGTAACCTGCCGAGCAGGGACATCGCTTAGAGACGTATGAGAATTTGACACTGTGCAGGTTATCTTATCTACTTCGCCAAGCCCGTACCGTCAGCGGTAGCTCAGTGCATCAACTGATGTCACTGCAGCGCCTCTGACCGGGAGGTCCTAGGTTCGAGTCCTGACGGCGGCAGGATTTTCGACACTAGTTTTTCAGCTAGGTCGAATTCAGCTGCTGTCTGGAGGAGAATTCTAGCGGCCGGCTGCTCTGGTCGGTAGTTTCCCGTGGTTTCTCCGCTCAACACCTGGCGAATGCCGTAGCAGTACCCTATTAAACGGACCACGGACCGCGCGCGATCTGTCCTTCCTCCTCCTTGTCCTATCCTCTCCCTTTACACACACACTTACACCAACATGCACTACACTACCACATATTCTGGGATACCGGTGGGGAGTTTAGAGCTTGTCCCGGCTGGGGAGGTACCCCGCTGGTGGAAGAGTCTTGGTTAGGGGAAACCCCACTAGCCGACGGTAGGTCGGCGCCGGATCTCGCCATTCAGCCGGGGAAGATCAATGCCATCTCCCGAGAAAAAAACATGCACTACACTAATGGGACTAATGACCAAAGCAGTTGACGCGCCCGGAAACACGAAAAAACCAAACCAAACCAAGCCAAGCCCGTCAGGGCGCTCAGAGAACAGGAAATTGCTCTCGTCTTTCCGATCTTCACAATGATTAGTGAGCTATCTGTTCCTTCCAAGAACTCAACTATCTTCAAAAATAAAAATGCTCCCAGCATCTTTCACTCTTAGAAGGTAGAATTACTCAAGGAAGGCAGAGTTTTCTTTGATAATTTTGTGTTGATTTTTACGTTTGGTAAACCCACCTCTCCCAGTTCTCTGACTGGGCCAAGAAATGGTACATCTGAATAAACCTTGCAAATAATCAAGCCAAAATCTTCACGTTCTGTAGGCCAAATGATCCTCCCCCTCTCAAGTATCAAGGAGAAAATATAACTTGGCTCCCAAACAACAAGCCAGTAATATCTTTGTGTACATTTTGACGGGTGGCTTACTTGGAAATCAAATGTTCTCTAAAAATAGAAGACAGAAACATCAAAAACATTGAACTTAACTTCAAAAACAATGTTTTGTGCAATCCACAGGAAGTAGCAAACACATTTAATAGACATTTCTCAGTTAATTACTGCAATTCTCACATCAAAAGTTAATTCACTTCAATTCTCTAAATAATATAAATATACTGTCAAATATACACACATCACCAAATGCAAACTCCATGAATATCTCTGAAACATCACCTGTAGAAATACAGAAAATCATAAATCAAATGAAAAACAAATTCTCTACAGGTCTGGATAATATCCGTGACTTGGCAACAAATATAATAGAACTGCTCACTCACATTAGTAATCACTCCTTAATAACAAGTAGCTTCCCAGAAATTCTCAAAAAAGCTAAAGTTAAGCGACTATTAAAAAAGGCAACACTTACAATCATGAATTACAACCAATATCCTTTTTTTCTAGAAAAGCTTTTTATGATAGATTCAAAAATTTTCTCAATTCAAATAACATATTGACAGAGGCCCAGCAAAAATTCAGAAATGGTAGATCTGAAGACACTGCTATTTTCACCTTTCTAAATGACATACTAGTTTCTCTAGATCAGAAAGAAATCCCCATCAGTTTATTTCTAGATTTATAAAAAACATCGTTGATCATCACATACTGTTAACCGAAACTTGAAACTTTGGGCATTACAGGCTTTGCACATCAATGGGTAAAATCTTACCTTTCAAATCATTGTCGAGTAGTCACAATCAAGCATGTTAGAGATAAAAAGATATCAAGCCATTTTTCCCAACTTAGAATGATAAATTATGGAGTGCCTCAAGGATCAATCCTAGGCCCTATACTATTTCTCTTGTACATCAACGACATACCCCTGACTCTATAAAAGAGCAAAATGGTCCTATTTGCAGATGACAATAACATTATTATTATTAAAGCAAATACCCAACAAACTACAAAAAGAAGCTCAAACAGTTCTAGAGGCACTAGTAAAATGGTCTCAGGAAAATAAATTCATCATAAACACTAGTAAAACTGTCTCCCTAAACTTTCAGAATACACTCTCTAAAGAAAAGCCTCCAACACAATTGATGATAAAACACATGCCTGTAAAAATAGCCTCCAAAACAACTTTTCTTGGATTGACTATTCAAGACGATCTAAAATTAAAATCCCATTTCACAGATCTAAACAACAAGCTTACCTAGTCATACTATGTCATCTACATTCTTAAGTCAAATTCGAACTTGGATACACTACGAACAGTGTACTTTGCAAATTTTCACTCGCATCTAAAATATGAAATCATATTCTGGAGAAATTCCCCAGAAAGTATTCACACTTTTATCATCCAAAACGGAATATTGAGAACAATGACAAACACTCACAAACATGAGTCCTGCAAACTACTTTTCAAAAAATTACAAATCTTACCACTCCCATGCATATACGTATTTGAAATATTAATCTTCCCAAAGAAGACGCTTATGGAAAACAAGGACTGTTTCTCTAAGCACTGAAATTCATAACTATGATACTAGACAAAAATGAAATCTGCATGTCCCACACTGTGAAACTTCACTCTCAAAAAAGTACCCTTTTTGACAGCATCACACTATATAACAAACTCCCTAGAGAATTTAAAAGCTTAAGCTCAATACACACATTCAAAAACAAACTAAAAGCTTTCCTGTTAAACCATCATTCTACAGTACAAAAAAGTACATTCATCATAAACACGTATCAAAATCAATATAAACCAGTACTAATAATTTTTGCATTTTCTATTGCATGATTTGAATTCCCCCAAGTTAATTGTTGGATATAGAGGATGGACCCAGCCCAGGCATCAATCTCATGAAGACAAATTTTTCTTTCTTTATTACTGATTTTCAACTTTATTTTTACCCTACCATTTATAAAATTAATTTGTATTTAGTATGAAAATTGAATTGAATTTTTTTTTCTGCAATGTATTTAATATTTAGAAATATCTATATTGTCCATTGTATGATTTTACACATGTCCTGAGTTGTCATACATGGCTTATGCTGTATTTATGTGACCAATATATTATTATTTATATTATTATTATTATTATTATTATTATTATTATTATTATTATTATTATTATTATTATTATTATTATTATTATTATTAATTTTTGCTTTATGCACCATGAGGTTTGGGGCTCCCTTAGTTGGTCTACCCACTAAACCCTCTCCATTCCAGCCAGAATGTCTTAGCAAGGACTCGCAACTGTGGCTTTTCATCTTGCCAGACTGGCTCGGTGGTCTCTAGGATCCTTCTAATCCGATCCCCTGAGGACTTCTTCTCTCTTCTTAGTAACTCTTTTCACGTAGTTAAGAATTTTTGCCCAGTTTTCTTCTCTTTCTAGCATTTCTTCTACTATGTTGTTTGGTGACATCTCCTTTCCAATGTGGAAGTTGGTTATTTCTCTGTCTACTTCAAAATCTCGGCAGTAAAATAACACAAGTTTTGCGTCATCTTCTGTTCCGCAGGTGGTACACCTGTTGTTCTCTTTCTTTTAGAAGCCGTGTATGTAGATTCTGATTCTGGAGCTTCCATGGCCTGTGAAGGCTTGTGTCAGGTAGTAATAAGTCTCACTGTGCTTTCGTTCTACCCATTTTTTTTATATCGTGTATTAGACTATAAGTTCATCTACCTTCCGTTTCTTTTCTCTAGCGGTCTTGCCACATCGAAAGAGTTCCTCTCTTGCTTCCTTCTTCGCTCTTCCTTTCTGCATCTCCCTTTCTGATGTCTGCATGTCTTTCAGTAGATCGACAGGGGGTACGCTTGCTAGCACAAGAGCGGCACTTTCAGATACTGTTCGGTAGGCAGAGATGATCCTCTGCGCTACTCCTCTCTGTACCGACAGCAGCCTTCTCCTATACTTTTCTATCAGTACTTTCACAGCGCTCGCCCATGCTGGAGCTGCGTATAGCATTTTGGAAGGGACTGGTCCTGCTACAAGTCGTCTTTTCTTTTCCCTCGGGCCCTCAACAGTCGGCATGAGTCGTGTTAGGTTTCCTCCCGCTTCCATTGCCGTCATCGCTACCTTCTCCACATGCGGTCCAAAACTCAAGCAATTGCCGATTTCTATTCCTACATAGGTAATGTGTTTCTTCTATTGCATTTCGTTGCCTCTCACCTCCATTCTCGGCGTCCTAAAGCCCATTCTCTGGGTGACCAGAACTGCCTCTGTTTTCACTGTCGCCATGTCTAATTTTCGTTTATCCAACCATCTTTTTGCTCTATGCAGGCTTTCATTCGCTCGCATCTCAAGAATGTCTTCGTTTTGTGCTGCGACTACAATCAAGGCGTCGCCCACAAACCCTATAATACTTACTTCCCATGGGAATGACATCTATAAGAAGTCATCGTAAACCAGGTTCCATGGCATTGGGCCTAGCCGAGATCCTCGGGGGGCTCCACATGTCATTTCTTCTCTAATACTCCAATTATCTCCTTCATATATAACACTTCACTCACTTAGTCTCCTACAAGATTCTTCAGGTAGTCTGGGACATTCCGTCTTTCTTAATGCCTCTTTTACATCTTCTCACCCCAAGGATATCTTCTCAACCCATTCAGAATTCCTTCAAATTCTGTCAGCCTTCATGCAGCTCGTTACGTGTATTTTGCAAATGTACATTCCCGCCTGAGATATGGAATAATATTCTGGGGAAGCTCATCCTTTATTGCCCAGACATTTAGATTGCAAAAGAAAATTATCCGAATAATGAAAAATGCCATCCACGTGATCCCTGCAAGCCTCTTTTCATTGAGCTTGGAACCTTACCATTGCCTTGCCTAATTATTTACGAATCTGTAGTATTTGTCAAAACTGACTTACTTAACGGTGGGAAAATATTTTCATGTAATACTGATATGTATAGTTACAACAGACGACGTAGAAATCATGTTCATCAAGTGCCAGTATCAACAGCTCACTACAAGAAATCCTCATACAATACACGTATGTTCGTTTAATCATTTAGAGCAGGGATATTCCGCCTTCCATTCAACTTCCTCATAACAATTTTATAAGGCAAGCCCTACGGGTGGTTTACGATTTCTAATAGCAAGTTTCTCCAGCACGTGTCCTTGATTCTTCTTATTGTCCGGTTGAGTTTCTTCCTCTTCCGCTAGTAATCCCTTCTCAGATGTTCACCCCCCTTTTCCCTCGTACATCTTCTTCTGGCCGCTACACAATCACTCCTTAGGAGGACTATTTCGTGTGTCCATCAATATTTTTGTTCCCCACGATAACGGCTGGCAGTCTTTAGGGGCATTGATAGGTTGCAGATCCTCTGGATCATCTTTCGTGCCCTGTCTGCCATACTGTCTATTGTTTGGGGTTGAATCGTAGTTCTTGAGTGTACCTGGATTCTGTCAGGGATCTTTTCAGGTTCTCTTCATTAAGCTTCCGAGAATTCCATGCCCACTTTGGACAGTTTTCTCGCCTTCTATAAAACGATTGAAGAACTGACTTCCTACAACCCTAAAGGATATATAGTCGTGGCCACTTAGGGACTCCTCCTCTACGACTTCCCATTCTTCAATGTGACCTGCGAACTGCTGGTTTGCTATAGTCATGTCAATTATTGGCTTGGCGTCTCCCCTATTAAACGTTGGTTTAACTCCGCAATTTATTACAACCATGACTTTTCGGGCTATCATTTCACTTATTACAGTTTCTCTTCTGTCCATCCTTTCTTCGCCCCACTCAGGGGATTTCCCATTGAAATCCCCGGTCAACAGTACATTTCGTTTGGATTCGTCCATGCTATCTTCCAGTTCTGCAAGTTAATCCATGAATTGTTGCAGTCTATCGTTTGGGGAAAAATAACAACTATATATATTCAGGATTTCAGTCTCCACCCACATAAATCCGTGGCTAGTTGACTTGTACTTGCTCACCTTGATTCGCGGGTTGCAAATGACTATTGCCGCTGTCCCTGTACTATCCTGGTACCGTTCACCCAGGTCCTGTTGACAGTACGGTGCGCTAAGAAGTAGCATGTCAATATTATTCACACTCGCTGTCTGCATCAGTAAATTTTGGGCTCCCTGGCTTCTACCCAGATTTACTAGCAGAAACTTTAGTTCCATATGTTCTTTTTTTTAATCGTTGAAGGGTTACTCTGTGTAAGGGACATTTACCGCCTCCGGCAATATGTCCATCTTCAACCCCTTTGTCCTCGCACGCTACGCAGCAGTCTTTATACTTGCATTCTTTTCTAGTATGCCCTACTTTACCACATTTCCAACACCAGTTTCTTCTGTCGGGTCCTTGCATCCTCTGGCCACATGATCATAGCCCAAACATCGGAAGCAACGACCAACTTGGATTCTTTCCCTCATTCTACAATTCACTAGCCCTATTCTTATTTTTCCTACCTTGAGAATCTCGTTGGCCATCTTCTTTGAGACCCTTATTAATGCTGTTTGCATTCCGGCATAAACTTTCAGCAGTACGCATTCGATCTCAATTCTCGACTCATTTCTTTCCAGCACTTTTTCCACCTGAGCTATTACTTCCTCTTTGGTTGTTACCTCGTCGATATCCTTTACCTCTAGCGTTACCTTTGGTCTCAGAGATTGTATCTCAGCGATTTCGCTCACTTTTTTAGCCATTTTTTGGCTAAAGGCGTCTGCGCTCGTTTTTTTAAACTCGATCAGGAGTTCTTCCCCCCTTGTTCTCCTCACTCTTTGGACCTCATAGTTCCCTTTCATCTCTTCTGAGGTGATAAGTTTCTTTACGATGTCAGCCTATGAAACCCGTTATCTCGCTGTTATCTTTAGAGCCTCATTTCTTATAATTCCAGGTCTAGCCTCTTTCCTCTTTTCCCTGTCTTTCTTTTTCCTTTTTGTTGGATTTCCCATTGCTCCTCATTCTGAGACTGTTCTATTTCGAGCAATTTACTCTCCTCGCTCTGGCTTCCTCCACTTTCCTCTGGGTTGCCGCAGATCTTTTCTACTGCTTCCTTCTGTTTATTCTTTTTGTTTCTTCTCGGAGTCTCCTCTGGTGTACTATGCGCCGCTCTCTTTTTTTTCAAGTGCGTCCAATCTATTTTTACCTCCCTTGGCCTTCTCCCCCTTTTGAAAGAGGGAACTCTCTCTTCTCGCCTGATGTATCGCGCCACCCATTCCTCGGGGCATCCATATTTTCCAGTGCTTTAGCCAAAGCGTCCTTCACTGTCACCGGGTTGTTCTTTTAACATAAACTTTTCTAACGTCTGAAGATTTTGGATCAGTCCCTCAATAATTTTCCTCTGGTGTTCTTCTAGCTGTTGAATGGTCTCCCGTTTTGTCATCATTCTGCTGTCACTCATAGTAATATCTGCCAGGGATGCCGAGTGATCAACAACCTTACCATTGTAGTCGCTGGGTGACGACGCCCGGTGGCCTGCTTGCTCACCACCGACCGCCGGTACTGAGGCTCCGATCTCCTGCACCGTAATGATCCTAAAAGACCTTTAATCCCGTTTTTTTACAGGGTCGCCTTTCCCCTAGCGTTTTTGATCTACCGCCAGCTAAAAGGAAACGGAAAAAAAGAAGGAGGACAGTGAAGAATAGAGTGAGAATATAAGAGTAGAATAGAAAAGACTCCTTAGCCCTCGTAACCTAATATCATCGGGGTTGGAAACAAGTGTTGGCCGATACGAACATTGACATACAGGACAGAAAACAGAAGTGTGCCACAAGTAAGTGGAAGCAATGACACACAAAGTGCATGGGAATGATAGGGTGTTTAGGGGAGGGACAACAGACAGCTGCTCCGATTAGTCGTCTTCTACGACAGGGGAGGTCCCGTGGTGCTATTCTACTAAAAGCCCCGACACCATCTCAGGGCACCAGGCCATCTCGTGGCGCAGAGCCAAGTTGCTCGCCTTTCACCAAGGAGATCCGGGTTCGATTTGTGTAATTCATGTGAAATTTGTTCCAACAAAACGAGTTTGGCTGCTTCACAAGGGCTAGTCCAACCCCTTGAAGTGTCCTAAACCTTACCCCTATCCTTATTATTTCCCAATTCTGGCCGCTGGGTAGTGACGCGGGAGGCGCGTACACGAAGATGCTACCTGGCAGTCCTCTTGACAACTGACTGCGACGAGACGTGATGGGCATACTATTAATGGAGGAATACTCCAAAAGCGCTGTAATTATTGAGGGATTACTCCGAAAAGCGCAAAGCGCTCAACGCCGCCCAAGGGGTTTGGAGACGCGTTGCGTCAATGTAGATGCAACAAATTTAAAAAAAGGGAGTTGTTGTTATTATTATTATTATTATTATTATTATTATTATTAATATTATTATTATTTGTTATAAAGTAGATAATTATATGTTTGAACAACTAAACAAGGGGCAAGGTGTAATCTCTGTATTTATAGACTATAGTAAGGCATTTGATATAATCATAAAATGTGGATCATAAAATTCTAATTAACAGAATGAATGAAATAGGTGTAGCAGGCAGGTTTCACAAACTTTTTCAAAGCTTCCTATCTTGCAGAAAATTTGTGTCCTGAGACATGTGATCCCGCAGGGAAGCCAACTGGGGCCAATACTCTTTATAATATATGTGAACAACTTGTTTACGGTTATTAAAGGGTGTAAATATTATGTGCATGCGGATGATGCAATTTTGCTGTATTGACACAATGATATTAACTTATGTGAAAGAATTGTTCAAAAGGATTTGAATTCTAAACTAAAATGTTCATACATTCAAAAATTAAAATTATGGCTACAAAGTACAGTCTAATTTACAAATGTGAATACTTGTTAACTAATGTATAATTGAAACTAGAGGTGCTATAGAATGGGACAGACTTTCTCGTAGTATAGTTTTGTAATTTCCCAGTGTCATGGTTTCTATATATCTAACTTAAATATGTATCCCCGTAACCCCTTCTAAAATATTCCTTCCTGAAATTACACAAATAAATAAACCCGTATGTAATTATTTACCCATGGGTTGCGAAGCACCATGCTAACAAATTTCTTTGATGTCGTGGGTACGCGAATCGATCCTATACAGGAAATCGAATATAATAATATTCCTGCGTTGGGAAGAGGTATGAATTCAAATGTATTCCGTGTTTTGCTGGAATAATACCGTCGGAAATAATATCTTACAACTTTTCTAATTTTTATTTTTTATTTTTTATTTTATTTTACGTCAAAAAAACAGTTAAAAACTGCGTATGACGTGCTATGGGGAAAAGTGAATTGTGTGCACATTTTCAAAATTCTGTGATCCCTACAATAAGTCATATACTACTAAAATTTTGAATTTCTGAAAGGGAGAAAAAAACAAAAAACTCCCATGTAATAAAATCTGTTTTCAAGGATAATAAGCAATAAATTTTGAATTTTGAAAGGCAGAAAAAAAACAAAAAAACTCCCATGTAATAAAATATATTTTCAAAGATAAATAAGCAATAAATTTTGGCTCTTTTTCTCCCTTTCAGAAATTCAAAATTTAAGTAGTATATGACTAACTGTAGGGATCACAGAATTTTGAAAATGTGCACACAATTCACTTTTCCCCATAGCACGTCATACGCAGTTTTTAACTGTTTTCTTTGACGTAAAATAAATAAATAAATAAATAAAACTTTTCTATTGAATTTAATCGTTTAATGTCATCTGGCAAAGTGTTGTAAAATAATGTACATGTATTGTAGATGATCTTGGCTGTCCAGGTGACGCCGCGTCGAAGGCTGTGTTGCCGACGTTTCGACCATCTTATCGTGGTCTTCCTCAGGGCTGTTGTGCGCAGGTGTGGTAGGCGCTCGGGAATATATAGTAGTGGGGGCCGGTGTGATTGGCTGGAGCAGCCGGCCAATCGGGAGGCCGGCGCTCAACGGTGGGAGGGGGTCGCGTCGGGCGGCGCGGCGCGTGATCGGACGGCAAGGAACGGTCCGGAGTCGGGCGGTAGGGGGCGCTCCGCGATCGGACGGCACCGGCCGGTCCGGGGTCGGACGGCATGGTGCGGCCCCCGATCGGACGGCATGGATCGGTCCGGCCCGAAGGGTGACCGCGTGGGGGCCCGTAGCAATGGCCGCCAGGCGTCGTGGAGGCGCAACCCCGCGTCGCCGTTGATGTTTTGGGGGTGTCTGGCTATTTCCATCGCCTCCTTTATCCGTCTGGGCCACCATCGCTGTTCCCTGGCGAGCACCCTCGTGTCTTCGAATAAGAAGTCGTGCCCTGTTTCCCAAGCGTGCTGGGCGACAGCGGAGCGTTGAAGGTTCTTTAATTTAAAATGTCGGATGTGTTCGCGTAGCCGTTCTTCTACCGTTCTGCCCGTCTCGCCGATGTAGTTTCGCCCACAGCTGCAAGGCACGGCGTATACTCCTGCTGTTTGGAGTGGCGGGAGCTGGTCTTTGACCCGCACTAGGGTTTGGCCTAGCTTATGGTGGGCCTTGAAGATGGTTTTAACTTTAAACCGTCTCAGGAGCTTTCCAATACGGTCTGTAATGCCCCGTATGTAAGGAAGTGCCACCGTTGCCTTGTCTTCGGACTCCGCGCTGGTTTCTCTGTGAGTCGTCGGGTGGAGGGTGAGTTTTATGGCTTTCTGGATGGTGGGTCCGTTGTACCCATTAGCCGCGAAGGTTGTCCTCAAGATTTCCCGTTCAGCAGGAAGGCTGGCTTCATCACATATCCTGACTGCTCGGGTGGCGAGAGTTCTCAGAACGCCGTTCTTCGTCGCAGGGTGGTGGTGCGATGATGCGTGGAGGTAGCGGTTGGTGTGCGTCTCTTTCCTGTATACCGCGTGTCCTAGGCTGCCGTCGTCACGTCTGCTTACTAAGACGTCGAGGAAGGGTAACCGGCCATCATTTTCCACCTCCATGGTGAACTTGATTTTGGGGTGGGCGCTGTTAAGATGATTCAGGAATTCTTGGAGGGTGTCTCGTCCGTGGGGCCAAATGACGAATGTGTCATCAACATACCTGACCCACATGGCCGGTTTCAGCCTGGCAACGTCGGCAACACAGTCGGCAACACAGCCTTCGTCGCGGCGTCACCTGGACAGCCAAGATCATCTACATGACTCTGGCCGCGGAAGCCTACGACTTCATGTACATGTATTGTATGTGAATTTTTTGTAATGAGCTGTTGATACTGTCACCTGATGAATATGATTTCTACGTCGAGTGTTATAGTAATAGACTTCGGCATTTTCTGAAAATATATTCCCGCCCTTGAGCAAGTCATTTTTACAAAACCACTGATTCGTAAATAAAAGACACGGTAATGGTAGAATTCCTAGATTAATGAAGAGAGGCTTACATGAATCACGTGGGTGGGATTTGGTTATTATTCGTACAATTCGTTTTTGTAATCTTAAAGTCTGGGAGCTATAAGATGTATTTCCCCAGAATATTATGCCATATCTCAGGCGGGAATGAACATTCGCGAAGTATACACAACGAGCAGAATGAAGGCTGACTGAATTTGCAAGAATTCTGAACGCGTAGCATAATGAACTTAATTTTGTGTTCAATTCAGTTAAATGGACGTTCCATTTAAGGTTTGGCTGAATTGGACCAAAAATTTTTTCCTTAACTATTAATTTGTTATTTCGGAACCAATTTGAAACATCTGATATTGTACTATTTACGGTTTCTTTATTGCAAAGGATGTTCGTATCATCCGCAAAGAGAACCGTTCTTCCGTTTCGAATCGTCGAGGGCATATCGTTTACGTAAAGTAGGAACAGAGTAGGGCCTAAAATCGATCCTTGAGGAACTCCACATGCAACGGGCAAAGAGTCGGAAAGGTGCATACGTAATGTTCCATCATTCCAGTAAGGTATTTCAACTCTCTGAGATCGTTGTTTAAGGTACGAACATAACCAATCTAGAGCAATACCACGAATTCCATATGAAGGTAATTTGGAAAGTAAAATGTCATGATCAATGACGTCAAAAGCTTTGAGAGATCTAAAATAATCCAATAGGTGCCTCGTTTTGATCCAATGATGAGGCGACATCTTTAAGAAAAGAAAATATAGCTGTTTCCGTTGATTTTGATTTTCTAAATCCATGTTGGCAATCTGAAAGGGCGTCGTGTTTAGTGAGAAAGGTTTCCATTCGTACGTAAAAAAGTCTCTCTAATATTTTTAAAAACTGATAGAAGAGAAATGGGCCGATAATTTTGAATTTCATTTTTGTTGCCTTTTTTGAAAAGCGGCTTAATTTTAGCTGTTTTGAAACTATCTGGAAACGTTCCAGTGCATAAAGATGCATTAAATATGTTTTTGAGTTTTGTGCCTGTTTAAAGGGATTTTGAGAATTCATAGGAAGAAGTTTCGGAAACGAACATTGTGTCTAAAATTTTGGGTGAACTGTCTGTTTTTGAGTTTTGTGCCTGAAGACCCTTAGTGAGATCGGCAGCAATTCTCGAAAAGTATTGGTTAAAGAGATTAGCCACTGTTGCCGGATCGTTCACATTTATATCGTTATATTTTAAAACAACATTCTCTACGGGATTTCTAGTTGATTTGGTAGTACTTTTTTATTATATTCCACATTGCTTTAGTTTTATTATTTGAGTTCAAAATATCCTGAATGTTTTTCATAATTTTAACCTGCCTTATGACTTTTCGTAACAATGTTGTGTATTTTTTAAAGTAGATAAGGAAATCTTGAGATACGTCATGACGTTTAGAAATAAAGTAGAGAGTACGTTTATTTTTACACGATGTTCTAATCCCTTGTGTTATCCAAGTATTACTATTTTTCTTTATTATTTCATTTTTAAAACTGCCTCCCATGATTCTTTCAGCAAGTAGTCCGTAAATAACTTTATGTTAACTGTAGTAAATGCTCGGACAGCTGTTTTATTTATTGTGTCAGCTAGTTGTGGTTTTGTTAATTATAATTTGATCTATTGCTGTTTGTGATTTAAGAGTATTCCGTGTAGGTACGTTCACTGTAAAATCTAAATTAAAAGAATGAATTATGTTGAGAAACTGCTCTTTTTCGTGGGATTCGCTCAGAAAATCAATATTGAAATCTCCACATACAACAATGGATTTATAAGAGAGATTACTAATTTTGTTCAGAGTTATCTCTAGATTTTCTACGAAATTGAAATAATCTACAGCTTGCTTTGTTGGAGGTCTGTAGATGCAAAGTAAGATAATTTTGAGCGTAGTAAGATGTACAACTGTTATTTCAAAAACTTTTTCAACTGCATATAAATTGAATTCTGACAAGAAGGTAGAATCAATATTATTTCTTACATAAATACACGAACCTCCGTAAGCAGGGCCTTTATTTGATTCCCTTGCTCTACAATAAGATCCTGCAAGGCAAAAACTAGGAATTTGGAGTGTGTTTAGATCATTATGAGATAACCAATGTTCTGTAAAGCAAAGAACATCTATTTGACTGAGATCACACTCTAATTGAAACCAAATAACTTTAGTCTGAATTTATTCCGTATTTTCTTTTTTCTAAAATGTTGGCGAGAATCTTCTTGCTACTTGTAACTCTTCAATTTAAAAAATTACAACAGACAACAATAGATATAACCCCTTTTCACAATATCCTAACAATAATATCTACAATTAATTTTCTTTGCATTCACCAATCGAAATTCTCATCATGACGCAAGGGCACTTTGTCAATCAATTGAAACAACAATTAATTGAATCCGGAATAATTTCATGCATGGCCATATTCTCTCAGTACCTTAAAATTAAATGACATTACCTTGTTATAATCTGTAAATAATATAATAATAACTGTTTGTTTGCCCTTCCCTTTGCTGTAGTTCTGCGATCTCGGGATCTCTACAATCAATATCACTAATTCACACTAATTATAAACAAGAATATCGTCGATTTTCCGCTACATTCCAACATTCGAATTCCGACACACTTCCATCATCCGCGACGAATTGTTCTGAAATTTATGCTTTTTAGTGCGGGTTCTATACATTCGTCGATCCGTCTCGTAACTCGGCTCGACTCCGTCTCGCAGCCCAGTTGGACTCCAACTGAAGAAGTTATATCTTCTGGCCGCGTTGTTTTAAAAACAAAGGACGAATTGTTCATTACAATGTTCTTTCTTTTTTTACTATTACTTACGTTAATCTCACTCAATAAACCTCGCGGTATTGTCAAAATTTCCAGAAAATGTTCCCAATTAATGACATTGTCCGTAGTTTATTTTTTAAATACTGGTTTCCTTTTATTTAATAAATAAATACAGTTTCTGTTCGTCACCTTTTTATAACATCTGACGGTCTTCTCTCAATGTGTAATACTTCTTATCATTACGAAATCTATTTCCTTTTGAACGTTACAACTTGGTGACATGTTTTTATCGTCAAAAATTGCCATAATTTTATTTTTGCCGACCCCATAGTCTATTTTAATCTCCGCTTCCGATAATGTGAATAATTACGATTTTTTAAAATGTCATTTTTGAAATTGTTGAAAAAAAGAATAGAGCAATATGGCGCTTATGTCATGGTATAGGGTTCGTCTGGCACTAACCCTGCCAAATATTTAAAGAAAAACTTTGGAGCCGTTTTTGAGAAAATCTTGTTTTTGTAATTTTTTAAAATTGCAAATATTGCACGCACTATGGCACAAAAACTACAAAAAGTTCCAAAAAATGTACATCACATTATTGAAAGAAGTATTTATGTGTAACAAATTCATTTGAAGAAAAAATTCGTCTTCAATTTTGTTGTAGGAAAACGCCGAATACATTTTTAACGTTTGCAATTTTCGAAAATTCAGAGTTAGCCTTGAATATCAGACCTATACCATTTTAATAAATGTATTTCTCTATTCTGACAAGAAATTTAAATTTTGTAGAAAATTTAGAAAAATAGAAAAAATTAGAGGCGTATTTGAAAAAAAAATTGAAAATGTCCGGGGGCTTCATGTAAAGTACCCCCAAATTTTAAAGAATCTTTTTCAAAATTTCAAAGCTTCAACTAGAGCGAGATCGACAGGGATTTCTTCATTTTGGAAAATGTCGTAATCGCCCGCGCGCGTTTGAATGACCCGCCGCCGAGCTACGTCAGCGGGGCGTTACCGCCCTCGGCCGGGGAGGAAGGCAACCGTGGCGGGCCGGCCAGGGCTGACGCGCGTGGCCGTCACGCCTGAACAAGCGGGGAGGGACTCGCCACCACCCCTACTCCGCAGCTAGTCGGCGGGCCGCTAGCCCCAGCAGCCTATAAGAGAGCTCCGACCCGACGCCAGGGCAGACTGATAGCGACGGTGTTGGCAACGGTGTTCTGGCGCGTGGTGTACGGAGTGTAGAGTGGTGATTAATGATAACGACGACCTGTGCTACGGAAAGGGAACTCTCTGGTGGATATTCTACGACTCGGTTGTATGGGATTTCCACTGGACTACGGTGAAACGGCTTCGCATTTGGCACACTCTATGGATGATACGGAACTTTGGCTATTGTACTTGGTTATTGAATAAAAATTGTTTTATGAAGTTTTGCCTTTGATTGGATACTACAGAAAAGATCGTACGTGCGGTTTAGGCAATACACAACACAATACACAATACAATACCATTCACACTGAAAATCACATAAGAAAAAAATTCATTCATCCACCGAATGCGCATTCTGTCGTGAAACCCATTGACTTTCTTATTTTAAATTAAATATACAAAACTTGGTCTTCGACAGATGCTTTCTTTTAAATTTTCAAATAAAATGCGCATGCGTAACTTCCCTGGTGATGGCTGCGCACTGCGACATGCGGCACACATTACGCGTCGCCGTCCACCAATTCGTACACTCCCAGTGCACGATTATAATGTCGTCTCTGCTGCCACCAGTTTCCAGGATCGCGCATTATACCGCCAGCTCACCCACTTCGCACACCGCAAAACATTTCACAACGAATTGCAAAGTTCTCACAAATATTCAAAGTTCCGCCGCGAAATGATACTGTTTGCCGCGTGAATGTAAATAAAAAAATGTGTAAACTTCCCGCAACATATAAATATTGTTCATTCACGAATAAATTAAAATATTATAGTAAATTTCATCACATCGCGCTAACCACGTTGAAGTTTCGCATCTTAATACAATACATCTAATAATTTAGCATCACAAGAAAAGTAACATTAATTTTAACAATGATACATAATGCTTTATTTACCATTTGAACTGTATAAATGAGTATAAACAACCTGTAACAACTATTGTACTACAGCTTCCGGGTCACTGACCCCCATCTCGATCAGGTTTTTCGTCTAGTTTCCCTGATCCATTGAGCAAATGCTGAGATGGCCCCTTGTTTTGCTTCTGGACATAAATGTAACTTCATTTCCTGTGCACGTCTTCTAGAATTCAGTGGGAAATACAATTATTCAAATTATCGTTTCCATGTTGTCGCGGCAGGAAGTAATAAGAGCCAGAGTATTGCTTATTTATCTTTGAAAATAGATTTTATTACATGGGAGTTTTTTTATTGTTTTTTTCTCCCTTTCAAAATTCAAAATTTATTGCTTATTTATTTTGAAAATAGATTTTATACATGGGAGTTTTTTTTTTTCTCCCTTTCAAAATTAAAATTATTGCTTATTTATTTTTGAAAATTTTACTACATGGGAGTTTTTTTTCTCCCTTTCAAAATTCAAAATTTAAGTAGTATAAGACTTAGTGTAGGGATCACAGAATTTTGAAAATGTGCACACAATTCACTTTTCCCCATAGCACGTCATACGCAGTTTTTAACTGTTTTTTTTACGTAAAATAAATAAATAAATAATACGGTAACACAAAATGTCCGACCATTGTTCTGGCTGGAAATTACGCGAAAATTAATTTTCGCGGCGTTTTACCAATTACTCATTCGCTACTATTCGAAAACTCATCTGCCTTTTGTCATTATACTTTATCTACACAATAAAATATTTATAAATGCTCCTAAACACATATATTGAGCAACATTTCTAAAATTTGTAACATACGATCGCGGACCTAACGTCTTCCACGAGCGCCAAACATCAACTGACTCCTCCTTTTGGGCATTGTTGTCAAGAAAGTCAAAAGATTTACCAGGAACATACGCCGATCGCTTGTTCATCGCCATGAATAACACTGCGAAAACATTTCTTATTCTCACGTTTTACAAGGTTTTCTGCCTCGACCTCGTCTTTTTGATACCGAAGTGAACTTCCCACGCCGTTACATTAGTGCTCGAGTGCGGCACGGCATTCAGCACTTCGTTGAGCACCCGCACTGCTTAGAACCACACCCTATGGTTTTCAACTACGTACACCCGGAACAACCGCGACAGCTCCCTCGTCACTCGTTCACTAGGATTACTTTGCGGGTGAGGTACTGCCGTAAAATGAATGGAAATCCCCAATGTTTCCATTCTTCCCTCCACCTGTCACTGGTAAATTGTGTTCCTCGGTCGCTCAATATCCTTACCTGTGTTCCACACATTTCAATAAAGCGTTTAACTTGCCGGACGCAGCTGGTCGCGTTGGGTTTTTTTATCGGGAAGATTTACACGAATTTAGAAAAACATCTAATATCACCAACAAATGCTCATTGCCGAATCTGGTCTTTGGCAGCGGACCGTACAGCGTACAAATCCAAATGGCTTGCCATTCCCCTTCATAGCGTCTGTTCGGTTGTATTGTTCTCTGATACACGTCACAGGAACTCGCTAGCTGCCGCACCTCCCTTCCCATGTTTGGCCAATAACAATAATGCGATAAAATCTAGACAATCTTACCCCCTCCAAAATGCCCGTAATGTTCATGTGTAGAAACTGCGAACTCCTTCCGATCTTCCTCCGGAATCCATATTCTGAACTTCTCTTCCGGGCCGTTGATTCTTCTCATCAGAATACCCTCGTAAATCTTCGAGTTGTTCACATTTTTGTCTTTGTTCTTCCGGATTGGGCTATCATCATAAGGCTGACCATTAACCAACTTAATCACCTCTCGTACCAAATAGTTGCGTTGTTGCATCGCGATCATCGCCCTCATTGTCCACTGTGGGTTTATTTCCCGCACCCGAATGCCTGCCATTATGTTCTCAGACATCCCTTTCTCCTTTACTTTTATTCTGGATAAATAATCTGGAAGCAGGTTCTTCCGGCCTTCACAGTATTCAATTTCGAACTGGAATTGCTGTAGCCACAATGTCCAGCGCAGCAACTTATCATTGTGAGTGTGACTTCTCATGAGGAACGTCAATGCCTTATGGTCCGTTATGATAGAGAATGGACGCCCTGCTAACATCCTAAATTTTCGGGTGCAACAACAGCAAGTGCTTCCAATTCTGTAACCCCGAAATTGAACTCATTTCCTTTTAACGTACGGCTATCTAAGGCGTTAACTTGCTGTTCTCCGCATTCACCCAGTTGAAACAATACTGCTCTCAATGCGAACCCTCTACTATCAGTCTGTAAATACATACGGCGGCGAAAATCAGGATACTGCACTACATGCGTGCGTTCGAAAGCGTCCAATAACTGCTTGAATGCTTCTTGGCATTGTTGAGTCCATTGCCACCTGCTCCCCTTTCTTCAACAGGTGCAATAGCGGCACCACCTTCTTCAATTAGTTTACGAAGCGCGCGTAGATCATCAATCGTGACTGCGTTTAATTTCCTCGCGTCCAGACAAATGCGAACGCTCCCATTCTTTTTTATTACCACAACTAATGGACTAACATACGGGGTTATTGCCCTTTCAATAACTCCCTTTTGCTCCATCTCCTTTATTAACTGGCGCACTTGCACATGATACACCTGCGATACGGGATATTGCTTAGCAGTAAACGGCGTAGTATCTTTCAATTGTAGCCTAAATTGGTAGCCCTTCACCGGCTCCGACGACTCCCCAAAAACTTCAACGAATTCTTTCAGCAACTGGCGAACTCGCACCGGACAGTCTTCTTGGTCAATGACCTCTTCCGCGGCCTTTTCCACATTCTGGAGGATCTCTTCCATGGTAGCCTGTACCTCGTTTCCTTCGACCTCCGCCATAGATCGTAACTTTCCCTGTACCTACTTCGACGACGGCTTGGTAAGCCTCCAATGCGTCCATCCCTATGATGACGTCACGGATCAGTCCCCGAACAATGATTGCTGTCACCTCTATGGTCACTCCCCCGAAAATCTAACTCCAACCAGACTTGTCTTCCTATGGTGTTTGCCGCTTTTCGATAGCCATTATAATCCGAAGCTTCCGCGTCGGCAGTTCGACCAACATATGCCCCTCTTTCTGCACCTTATCGCAAAATTCCTCTGATACTGCGCTGATACTACTGCCTGAATCTACTAGTGCCCGAACCTCTCTCCTGTAACATACGCCTCGCAAAACTAAACACTTGTTCAGCCTCGCGCCTTCCGTTGTTTCTTCTCGGAGCAACTCATCTCCCTCAACCACGATGCTAACTGTAGCCTCCATTGTCACGACATCTTTATTTTTTATACAATATATTGAAATAAATATTTACGAAGTATTTTGGCGAAGTATTTGAATACTACATTTTAAGTATTTTGCCAAACCCTGCGGGTTAGTGTATTTGTTTGTTTGTAGATTGTATGATTTTAGTACGTCTTTAAATAGATTTTCGTTACTGAAATGTGTAAGGCAATTTATGTTGAAGTCACCGCAAATAATAATTTTATACTGTCTGCATTTTTTTTAAGTTTTGCTATAATAACTTCGAGATTGTTTAAGATTTTCAAATTCTGCGATATGTGCATAAGACGCATGTTTTTATTGCAGTTAAGTCAGTGATGGCTATTTCAGTCTTTTTGTTTTATAAGATGATTGTGATTGGTGTAGGGTACAAAATTAAAAGTATCTTTAATAAAAATGCATGTCTCCCCCATATGCATGACGTGTGTTGTTAATATTTCGACATGAGCTGCTAATTAAAGAGAAGCCTGGTATATGTGCTATCAAGTTGTTCTTTGGCCAGCCAGTCTGTAAACCACAGTATTGAAATGTGGTTGACCTCCAGTAATACTTCTATATCAGTGAGTTTGTTTTTTAATGACTGTACATTTTGATGAAAATTTTTTTGTTTATCTTGTCTGCTTTCCTGCCGAGCTTGAGGGGGGGTTTTGGTTGCAAGGAAGTTGTACTTACGGGGAAGTGGAATGCATGAGAGGTGTGGAAATAGGAGAAGGAACTGGTGGGGGTAAGAGAGGACTGGAGGCTGGTGAAAGATGTAGAGTAGGCAAGGGGGTGTGCAAGGAGGAGGAAAATGGATGAGAGATGGATGTGGGATGGCAGGGTAGGGGTTCTCAGTAAGTGAAATGAGCATGGCTGCTAGTTTTTGTTTATTTATCTGGTTCATGTGGAGGCCATGCAGAGTAAAACGTTTTCTTGAGAGGTTGTCAAGATCAATAAGTGTGATAGGTGTTCCTTTCAAAAGCAGCCTTATATGATGGTTTGCGATCTTGTTGTTTATAGGAATGTTGTGTCAGGGGCAGAGTGGTCATGATTACATTATAAATTAAATTATGTTAGGGATTGCCTGTGGCGATTTGTAAGTCATAAACAGCATAAATAAAATGATTTTAGCAAATCTGCATTTTTGAAGGACACATACGTGCATTTAAAGATGCCGCGTGGGTATCCTCAATGCAGTTTTCGCGTTGCATTTCGATTAGGTTGGCAGTGCCGAATCTCTCCCATGTTGAAATTTTTAGGGTCGTTTCTTACCTGAAAACGCCTGTACTTCACAGTAGGGCGCTTCCGTTCGCCAGTTGTGTTAATGCTATATAAGTGTACTTGGTGTTAATAAAGTTTATTTATTTATTTATTTTACGTCATAAAACAGTTAAAACTGCGTATGACGTGCTATGGGGAGAAGTGAATTGTGTGCACATTTGCAAAATTCTGTGATCCCTACATTAAGTTATATACTACATGAATTTTGAATTAATAAAAAAGCTCCCGTGTAATAAAATCTATTTCCAAGGATAAATAAGCAATAAATTTTGGGCTCTTATCCATGATGTCCTTCGTCAACGAATAATACTTCCTGCCGCAACAACATGGAAACGATAATTTGAATAACTATATTTCCCAATGAATTCTAGAAGACGAGCACAGATAATTAAGTTACATTTATGTCCAGAAGCAAAGCAAGGGGCCATCTCAGCATTTGCTCAATAGATCAGGGAAACTGGACGAAAAACCTGATCGAGATGGGGGTCATTGACCCGGAGGCTGCAGTACAATACTTGTTACAGGTTGTTAGTACACATTTATACAGTCAAAATGATAAATAATGCATTAAGTATCACTGTTAAAATTAATGTTACTTTCCATGTGATGCTCAGTGTAGTTTCTAATTGTACAGAAACAGTTATGCAGCAGAAACGATTTCACTTTAGATTTAAACTTTTCTATCGAAATTAATCGTTTAATGTTTGATTCTTTACAATAATATATTACAAAACTGTATGTAAATCAGAATAAATGAAATATAATTTTTAAATAAATAATTATACTAGGTCTTTATCGTAACTCGCAACCCATGTCTGGTAACACCACCTCTTACTCTGGCAACGCGTGAAATACTTTTGGCATCCCTTTCACTTTTAGCGACCCCCGACCACGTACCCTCAGAATTTAGGCTGAGAGAATATGCCCAATTTTAGTTAGAAGAAAAAGAAACCACTTATTCTGTCCTTGTTGCTTTTCAACATACTGCAGCCACTACACACTGAAAAGAATAAACGCCTGTCTCTTGGTAAACAATTAGAGATGATTTAACAATAATGATTTCTAATGAATAGTATTGTAATTACTATTATTAAACTTGTTATAATAATAATTATATAATAAATAATATATATAATAAATAATTATAATAAATACTTAATATAATAAATAATAATAATTACTATTACAAATAATTTATTATTATTATTACTATCATTAGTAACAAGTATTGTAATTCAGCAAGTACTGTAAGATCAATGACACCAGGGCGATCAGGGTTTTTGTCCCTTTTTTTCCTTGATCCTTTGAGCAAATGCTGAGATGGCCCCCTTGCTTTGATTTTTAGACAGTAAATGTAACTTCAACCTGCCCAAGTCTTCTTGAATTCCATTTTGCAAGACATGAGAGGAGTGGAGGGTTAAATTGTGATTTTAGTGTATTCTAATTTTAACCAAAAGGAATTACCTCATAATTAAATTTTAATAATAGAATAATGATACTTATTATTATTATTATAAATGGTGATCACTTTGAGCATTTATTTGGTCAGTTTTTTTGTCATTTTAAGGAAATTTTTTATTTTCAATAATTGTTAATTTACTATATTCTATTAGTTTTTTAATAATTTTATTTAGTTTTTCTTATTTGCCTAATTAGCAATTCCATAATAATAATAATAATAAATTATTGTTGTAAATAAAGAGCTTGGCAGTAATGTTTCACGAGATATCTTTCTGATTTCTCTCTGAGCTGGCTCCATTAAATAATAATTATTGTTACGTTGCTGTTAATAAATCGATAAATCAGACATAACTTCCCTCCACATCTATAGTACTTCAGTTTTGTTTCTTAAGCATACTGGACATAATTGGTTAAAGAGATGTTCTGTTTCCCTGCTCATGCCTCAGCCCACCCCACCCACTCTGTTCAACGTGAAAAGATTCCAGCATGTGAGCTGCCCGCCTAAGCTCTTGAATGGGAAAACAGAAACAGGGAAGTTGCTGCAGCTGATGACCTGATGGTCGCCTCTTCTGCTGTTTCAACATGCCAGGCACTGCTGTCTTCAAAGGTGGCAAAGAGCCATGGTTGCCAAATACCAAAACAAGAACAAGTGCTCTCAAACTTCGGTTGCCAGTTAAACTAACTGTATAATTCCAACTATCAAATTTTCACAAATTTGAACCGCAGACCCCCTCCACCCCTTAACTAGATCAGAGTTGTTTAATTACTATTGTTAATAATTGAACATGCTTTGTTCTGAAACTGTACTTAAGTTTATGAACAAAATATTTTATTTTTTATTATAGCTGTATTGTGTGTTTTTTTAACCCAGGTTGTTCATTACAACGGTTGAATATAATGTAATTCTTGTCAATTTGAAATGCCCTCGTAAAGAAGAAAATTACTTCTTTGTAGTGATTATTTTTACAATCAAAGACAATATTTGAACTAGCACTCAAACAATTGATATTGTTAGAGTTCTCAAGGTTTTAAGCATTTAATTCATATCATTTCAAAAACAAGATGGTAGATTACAAAAGTAATTCCAATTGGTAGCATGAACTTATTCTCAAATGATTTTTCAGAGATTGAATAAATTGCACTCTAGCAATAAGAATTGGTTCTTGAGTTACTTTCCAAATGTATGAATATATTTATTTTTTTTATTAAAATGTGGATGCAGGTTGTCAACTCTTCCCACAAGTTACAGATGTTTATTCTGTCATAATAGTTCAACAAGCTCAATATTTTCCCAAAAGAAATTTTTCTTCTTCATCCACATCAATTCAGTAGGTGTAGTTCAAAATACTACTGTTTGAAAGTATTTCTTACTTATAGGCTATAATTATTTGCATTGTGGCTTTTAGGTAACAGTATTCTGAATCTAATTATTATAATTCTTGATCAATGGCTGCCACCTCAACCTTTTTCATTGTTTCCATTAACCCACAGCAAAAATTGTCATTTAGTATTGTTCCTAGGGGGTCTGGGTAGATTCTTCTTCCTCACCAAATATCACACACAGTTCTTAGTTGTATGTTTCACGCAAATGAATACATTTTTAAAATTCATTTCAATGCTTAACAGCAATTTATGATTTTCATTCTCAAAAATTGAACAAACAAATTTACAATTCTGTTTTACTTGTATTGGATCCCAAAATGTCCCACAACAGTTGTGTTTCAAGACAAGTTTTTTCTGCAACTCTGAATAAATAACAATGCACGATTTTTTACAGATTTCAAAATCCTGTTCACAAAACTAGTTCAATTTGCTTTTGTTCATTTTTTCAATTTCTTGTATGAAGTACCAAGTGAAGATAATTCTTTTACATATATATTTCAAGGAAAATCCTGTATATAAGAAATATCTCAACATTATTGTTTATTCGAAGGTAAACAAAACTAAATTCATGATCTCCTTCAAGTCTTTTTAATTAATTCCATCACATTCTTTATAATATGTGACAGTATTCCATTCTGTTAACAAACATGTAACAATGTAATTTACTAAAACAGTTTTTAAAAAAATGATTCCATTTTGTTTAGTTATTGAAAAGAAAATTATATGGCAAAGGATTAATTATCAAAGGCAAATTTACAATAGAATGGAAGAACACTGATAAGATTGTTAAAGGCTATGTTTCTTGTGTAGGATGATAAGGTTGGTAAATAAGTATTGCTATGCATGAACTTCTATGCATAAGTGAGAAGATAAATCTCATCATATTTCATCGTTGTTAATCCATACATAAAAATAAATTTATTATAAAATACACAATTATTGCACAAAACATTATTTCACCTAAACAAGGAAGTAGCATGCATACCATAACTTTCACACGAAGCACTCTTGATTTCAATAACTTGCAGGAAATCTAATACTATTTCAGGTCCCAAGATGTTACACGTTGCTATTGTATACTAAATTGGTGAAATATAACATTCATACAATAGTGTATGAGTACTTCAACATTGAGCAACAAAATATACATCTCACATTAAGCAAACTTAAATTTTAATTATTATAATGAATTATGTTTAAACAGTTCTGACCAGCAGAACACTTAGTGTAAAAATAATTTCACACATTTACCATGAAATCTATGACACGTATTCTACATGAATCTTGTGGGACTTCATAATATATTCTGCTATATTCACTATTTTTTTGATAAAATGTGTGTTTTGTTCCTCAATACGTGTTCCCAAAGAAATCAGAAATACTTAAAAACAGCAAATGCACACTATGAAAAATGTTCTCTAATATATATAGGAATATTTCACAACACAAGAGGTTATGAAACACACACTCATATTCATGCAAGTGCAATTCGATGTAAAAGGAGAAGTCTGGACAAGTTATTCTATAAGAAGATCCCAGATAGCATACACAGTTTTAACAGATGACCCCAGAAAGCTCTTGCTTGCACACATCTATTTTAATATTAATGAAGTAAAGATTGAAATAGAATAGACAATATAGGAACAGGAATGTTTAAAATTTACACTTCAAGTCAGATAATTTCTATGCAAGGTAAGTGCCAACTCAATCATGTGAGCAAGGTACATGCAAATGCCAAAATAACAAATCTGTTCTCTTATCAAGCCTGTAAAACATTTTTAAAAGACTACTATACTTTTGGGCACACATTACAAGATTCAATGTTCTCCGTAATTATAATTTCAGATATTCAGCCTATTTACTTTAAGATCTCCAAGAGGCATGCTGATATAAAAACAAAAACTATTTTACATTCAAATATATTATCAACAAGTATTTATTTTGATTAACTTTTTTACTTTAAAATTAAATTCCATTAAGCAAATCAACTAATTACTGCTTATGAGCTAACTGAGTTCATCCGCATGGATATGAGAAAAAATATTTTCTTTCTTGCCAAATTGTGCAGAACTATGATGCAACTGGAAAATTGTTGAAGCCACAAGGAGAGATTCTTAATATCGGGGATATATTAGGTAAAAAAAAAATGACCAAAAGAAAACTATGAACACTTAACTTTTTGGTATCTCTAGAACAAAAATTGTACAAAATGTCAACTAAAAGAAAAATACAGCAAAACATTTTACAGAAATGAGAATTATACCTCTTGTGAATATAATAGGAATTTTTAATGGGAATATTTTATATTAAAAAAAAAAGTCAGTCTCCTCCAATCATTTCAAGCTATATCTACAAAGAGTTAACTTATTTTAACAGCCATATTGCATATAAAACCTGACCTTCCTTCCACAAAGGCAACCAACTCTACTACAGAGTTGACTATTCACATAACTATGGTGATGTAACCACTCAGGCATCCCCTATACAAAAGTAATTTACAATATTTTACACATGTAATACACTCATATTATATGCCGATGTAATTTACACTAACATTTAAATACATTTTGGTACATCCAATCAGACAGTGTAAGGATATGAATAAAACCAGGTTTACTAAGTGGAAGGCATCTCCTAGTCAGACTTGCTCTGAATATTGTCATTCTGGATAGAAATTTCACACAGTCAAGTGATGATATGATACTTGATAATGCTTGTAATCCACCGCTTATACACACGTGTTATGTGACAATTCATAATGCAAATATTATGAACAATATCAATAAGAAAACTGACCCACTTAAGAAAAAGAAAAATAAGAAAGGTAGCTCTTTGCGTAAATAACTTCAATCTACCATATACTGCTAAAGCCACTTGCTCTAAAACTGTAACTTAGCATGACAACATCACGTTATTACCATTCACATGTTTGTCACCCTCTACAAAATTACAGAAAGAAAAATCGGTGTTCATATGAAAGCAAATGTTGGAAGGACTACACACATAATTGATGCCCATACCAGTACACTAAATATACTGCATTATTTTACAGTACGATACTCTTGGAAATGGTTAACAGGAAGGCCATTTAAACAAAATTTGTCAAGATGCAAGATTAAATATTTTTCAGTTTTGCCCTTTGTACCTCATAACACATCTATTATTTGCAATTCTTTCACAGTCCATCAACAGATGTAGAGAGCCTTCAGATACCATTACAGCAAATTATTAAAATAGTTTGTTACAACTCAAAATTATTAACCATTATTTTCACATATAACTAACACTTTTTGTAACTATTTCTTGATATCTTCAAAAAACTGAAAATCTCGTTTCTTTGTACCTTTCAAACGCAATGTCAAATTTCAGAAGCATTCTGATATGGTCAACCAACTGAACAAGCTTCCAACACTTAAAATAAATACAAAAAAGCCAGAACAAGATACATGTAAGTGAGATTATTGGAAACGAACAGTAATGGCTATTCTTAATAAATGAGATGGATAGAAAAGAATTCCTGTAACACATGTAGAAATATCTTTTACTTTTAACCCCACATTTTCATAAGGCAATTTCAACAAATTGTCACAAACAAATGCTACAATTCAAACATCTCATCTTGTTCTTTTTCTAATCTCTGCAACGATGAGCGCACTTTGCGTCCTTGAGTCATAACTACAGGATGAGGGGCACTCAATACATCATTTGAGCTCTGTGTTGCCAATTGTTGACGCAGCCTTGACCTGGATGGTCGACTTCGAAAAAATTCATCCTCGTCAGCAGCAAACCTACAAGAAGGGCTGTACGTTAATGTAACTTTTTCATTTAGTAGAATAAATGTATTGAAAAAACACGGCGGTCCACATTATAGAATATAAAAATAAGAAAAAGAAATGAAACTTACTCACTGTTTCCCTGGGTTTTCTTCACTTGACTTTTTGTATTAGCAATTGAAGTATCAATTTTGACAAGAAAATCACTAATACTTCTTTCTTCACTTTCAGAGCTGTTAGGTGTGCTTGGAGATTGTAAATTTGTGACATCACACAGTTGATAAGGATTTGTTGGACTCATTGCATATTCCAAAGGTACAGGTATGAGGAGATTCTCCCTAAGAAATAAACTATCAGTGGCCCACAGACGATTAACTCTTCTAATTTGTTCCATCTGAAAAAGAATAACCCAAAATTGCCAAATTTAGTTCATTAAGTCAACTATATGAGAATATCAATGATACTATTATTAATTTTATAAATTAAAATGTCTCAGGTTCCTTCCAACATGATATAAAAGTCCAATTTCCTCGACAGATGTACTTGACCTGATAACATACTCCCGAATATTTTATAAATTTAGAATGTGCTGTGCAAATTGCTCAGTGCTTTATAAGCTTTAAATTGAATGCACTAAGTTCAATAGTTTAAATATATATTTGAAATGTTTCAAATGCACCTGAAGATGTAACAATGAGGTTATGAAACATTACACTTATTCTTTTAATAAATGAAGAGTAAAATTCCAATAAATAAATTTTAAAAATTTGACAAACAGAACTATGAAATTGTTGTCTTTAATTATAAAAAGTTTCTTCCATTTCCAATTTAAGATTTGAATTTTAAAAGAGGAAAAGTATGAAATTAAATGATGAATTAAAGATCACAAACATTTTAACATCCAACAAAATTGCAGAAAAGTGACTTTAATGCATCTGAGAAAGACAGTAAGTGTCCAAGCCAATTTGGAAAGTAATCTTTTGCATGACAATACAGACAAACTCTGTAGAATGCCTACAGATGGAGGACTAGAAAATGCTTGCCTTCTATGACCAAGTCCTAGCTTCCAACACTGAAGAAACAACAACTATTCAATGGATCTGGGTAAGAAAAGGGTTTAAAAGTAACCCACATACATTTATTGGGAAAATAGGTCACATTTTCCCCATTCATCATTCACATTAATCTTAATTTTTTTAGCAAGTTAAATGTTTGATACATACATTAACTCCATATTTCAAGGCAATCCCTTGTAATGTATCTCCTTCACTAATAACATGTTTCACATAGTGCTCTTGACGTTTGAAGTGATTGCAAGTGCTTCCATACTTCTTCAGGGCTTTCGTCGACTCTCTAATACTTTGTGTCTCTTCGTTTCTTCCGTCTGCCATCGTAATATGTCAAAGCTGGTAGCAGAAGCGCTTACAGTTCATGTCACAAACACAAATTTACTTTAATATCAAGAATGCACAAATTTCACTCCTCTCCAGAACACCGTGATTGGGGTACAGACTTCACTAGGTGGATTTAAAACCATCCAAATAATAATTTCAAGAGCAATGTTTCTTTGGAGATTAAATGACTTCATGTGACTCGCACCACAAACAACCGCTTTGACCAGTGTCTCTCTTCGAACATTTCAGACCTCATTCGTTGTTATGGCCCCGCTGGCCAAGACCGACCCAGACCTGACCCAGACACAAATAGTGCAAATCCTACCCTCTTGATACCTCGTGAACGCTCGTGATTCTCTCGTGAGACCCGTGATCTTTCACCGTTCACAGTTTAGACATGGACGCTATCTATCCGCAGTTCTTCCGAGTTCCAACTCCGACCACCAACCCTTGGAGGCGTATTCCGCATCTCCCTCGTGAAATCTAGGACACTGACCCAGCAGATGACAGGAAGTAGCGATCTATCGCTCCGTACAGAATATATCGGACGCGTAACATGTTTAACATATCAGATGCATATGACCTCTGAACTTGGGTCCTGGGATAAGCGAGAGTGCGATGGTTCACAATAATGCTCAGTAAGCCAATGCTATGTTTCAGTTCTCGAGTCAAATAATTTTAACTTCATCCTAATTTTACTTTCTAGTATGTGTATAATATTTTCTAAAAAACGGCTCCGATTTTTTTCTTTACATTTTTGGTATGGATAGTGTTAAATGCACTATAAGATGACATAAATGACATAGTGCTCCATTCTTTTGTTTTTTCAAAAATGTAATTTTTTTGACTCGTCTCTCACATCGTTAATATTTACATTACCAAAAATTTGTTCACATTATGGTATTTATGAGTGCATGTGCTTTAAATAGTGTATAAAATTACTGGAAAGCTCAACAGTTTTCTGTGAAAATGAACTCAAATTTCCGCTTTGTGAGAAACGCTAAAATACCATTTTCTCAAAAAAAGGCTCCAAATTTTTTCTTCAAACTTTTCCAACGGATAGTGGTAATGGCACTGTCTAATATGACGTAAAGTTCATTTTGGTATATTCTTTTGTTTTTTTAAAAACAACACAAATGTAATTTTTTTTAAAAAATATCTCTCACGTCGTTAATACACACATTTCCATCAATTTGTACACATTTTTGCATTTAAAAGTAAAAGTGTTTCAATGGACTTCAAATGAAGTTGTTCCAAAACTCAATAGATTTCTGTGAAAAAGTGCTTCAAATTTCGCATTTACAGTAACACTTAAACGCCATTTTCTTAAAAACGGTTTCAAATTTTTCAATGAAAATTGCCATTTAGGATGAGGTTTTATTCTTCTTTAATATTCTAAAAGTAATATTTCAGTTCTACTATTAGGAAACCGAAAAGATAAAAAAAATCTTTAAAAAATGTACTGTGCCTGGCGACATGTCTCCTGGCAAGAGAATGGGGCAAGACCGTAAAGCCAGTCCATACCAAGGAAATTAGAAAACTTTACTACGAGAAAGTCTGTGCCATTCTGCAGCACCTCTAGTTTACTTCCTCGTTTACGTACGTATATACGGAGTAATATACATAGTAAAGAGAAAGTTACGAAATGCTGCGGAAAATCGATTTCGAGATTTCAACGGAAATACACGTTTTGGGGTCCTCTGATACCGAAAACGTGTTTGGTTTCAAAATGTCCGTCCTTCCGTCCGTTGGTCCGCCCGTTCGTCCGTCCGTCCGTTCGTCCGTCCGTCCGTTCGTCCGTCCGTCCGTCTGTGAACAATACTAGCGCCTAAACCATACGTAGGATTGTTTCAAATTTGAAGAAATCCCTGTTCACCCGGCTCTGGTTGATGCTTTGAAATTTTGAAAAACATTCTTCAAAATTTGGGGGTACTTTACATGGAGCCATCCGGACATTTTCAAAATTTTCTCAAAACGGCTCCAATTTTTTCTTCAAATTTCTTTTAAGAATAGAGTAAAATACACTTTTAAAGGCGCAATAGGTCCGAATTTCACGGTTAACTCTGAATTTTCAAAAATTGCAAAAGTTCGAATTTTTTTCATTGGCTGCCTACAATTACAAAATTGAAGACAGATTTATCCTTCAAATAAAATTTGTTATCTATAAATAGTTCTTTCATTAAGACCATGAAGAATTTTTTGGAAATACTAGTAGTTTTCCTGCAATAGTGCAATTTTAAAAAATTACAAAAACAAGATTTTCTCAAAAACTGCTCCAAATTTTTTCTTTAAATTTTTGGTAGGGTTAGTGCTAAACAAACCCTACGATATACGATGACATAAACGCCATATTGCTCTATTCTTTTGTTTGTTTGCTTTTTCAAAAATTACAAAAATTTAATTTTTTTATTTTTCTCTCAGGTCGGTAATATTTTTTACATTCAAGGCGATTTCTTGACATTATTGTATTTATGAGTACTTGTGCTTTAAATAATGCCAAATAAAGTTTCTCAAAAACTCAACAGGTTTATGTGAAAATGAGCTCAAAATTTCGCATTTTCTGGGGGAATTTAGTAACTGATTTACCTGGTAGGGCTACTGACCATATGCTTTGGTAAATTTAATGAGGATCGTGTGCTAAATTATAATGGAAAAACTATGCGAGATTTTGCTTGCTTCAATAACCTAAAAGTGATGAATACCTTCTTTCCACACAAACGAATACATTAGTACACTGGTCAGCACGTGGACAGAGTAGCACAATTGATTACATCTTAGCAAATGAGTTAAAGACAAATGACAAAAAGACTCTTCACTGACGTAAGAGTATATAGAGGATGGGATATGTATAGTGACCATTTTGCACTAGTTGGTAAATTGAAACTCTACAAAAGATGGTATAAAGTGAAGAAAAAAAAATGGTTTCATCTGTAAAGCAGTAGAAAGTCTATTTACTTCAAGAAGACTCTATAAAACAATTATACCAACAGCGACTAGATGAAATAAATGGAAAATATCCTGAAAGTCAAGATGTCGAAGAATGGAAACGTATTAATTAAAACAGTGATAGAGACTTCAGCACTGGAAACAATTGGTATTTCTCAAGAAATGTAAAGTAAAAGGCTACGAATATGGAATAAGGAGATACAGGAGGCTGTGAATACAAAGAAAAAGGCATATTTGAAATGTATAAGAGATAGAGACCCCGTGTCAAAAGAAGAGTATTTTACTCAGGGCTGGATTTAGAGAGGTGGGGGCGAGTGGGTGCATATTTGGTGGGGGCACCTATGGTAGTGGGTCGTATTAAATATCATTGAGTACAATTTACACATTACAAAATTATAATGCTAATTTAATATATATTATTTTTTTACGTATATTAATCACCTTTACCGAGTAACTTTCCGCGCTTTTCTCATCGCAAAATCGTTAATCAAGTCGTTGAATTTTAACATTCTTAAAATATCGCTATTGCTGCTCAAAAGCGCGAGATCATTGAAGCGTTGTTGGGTCATTGTCGTTCGCAATCTGTTTTTCACTTATTTTAATTTTGAAGACGATCTTTCAGTTTTGCAATTTATTTATTTTTTATTTATTTTACGTCAAAAAACAGTTAAAAACTGCGTATGACGTGCTATGGGGAAAAGTGAATTGTGTGCACATTTTCAAAATTCTGTGATCCCTACACTAAGTCATATACTACTTAAATTTTGAATTTTGAAAGGGAGAAAAAACTCCCATGTAGTAAAATCTATTTTCAAAAATAAATAAGCAATAAATTTTGAATTTTGAAAGGGAGAAAAACAACAAAAACTCCCATGTAGTAAAATCTATTTTCAAAATAAATAAACAATACATTTTGAATTTTGAAAGGGAGAAAAAAACAAAAAAACTCCCATGTAATAAAATCTATTTTCAAGGATAAATAAGCAATACATTTTGGCTCTTATTACTTCCTGCCGCGACAACATGGAAACGATAATTTGAATAATTGTATTTCCCACTGAATTCTAGAAGACGTGCACAGGAAATGAAGTTACATTTATGTCCAGAAGCAAAACAAGGGGCCATCTCAGCATTTGCTCAATGGATCAGGGAAACTGGACGAAAAACGTGATCGAGATGGGGTCATTGACCCGGAAGCTGTAGTACAATAGTTGTTACAGGTTGTTTATAGTTCTAGTGATGAAGAAAATCACGAGTTCCGGAAAATTGGTTGTTTATATCATTTACAAATGGTAAATAAAGCATTATGTCATTGTTAAAATGATGTTACTTTTCTTGTGATGCTCAGTATAGTCTCTAATTGTATAGAAACAGTTATGCAGCAGAAACGATTTCACTTGGGATTTAAACTTTTCTATTGAATTTAATCGTTTAATGTCATCTGGCAAAGTGTTGTAAAATAATGTACATGTATTGTATGTGAATTTTTGTAATGAGCTGTTGATACTGTCACCTGATGAATATGATTTCTACGTCGAGTGTTATAGTAATAGACTTCGACATTTTCTGAAAATATATTCCCGCCCTTGAGCAAGTCATTTTTTACAAAAACCACTGATTCGTAAATAAGAAGACACAGTAATGGTAGAATTCCTAGATTAATGAAGAGAGGCTTACATGAATCACGTGGGTGGGATTTGGTTATTATTCGTACAATTCGTTTTTGTAATCTAAAAGTCTGGGAGCTATAAGATGTATTTCCCAGAATATTATGCCATATCTCAGGCGGAATGAACATTCGCGAAGTATACACAACGAGCAGTATGAAGGCTGACTGAATTTGCTAGAATTCTGAACGCGTAGCACAATGAACTTAATTTTGTGTTCAATTCATTTAAATGGACGTTCCATTTAAGGTTTGACTGAATTGAGAGACCTAAAAATTTTGTTGCCTTAACATCAGTCAATGGTACACTGTTCATTTTCAATGGAGCACAGAATTGTTTATTTGAAATGGAAAACTGCATTAAAACCGTTTTCTTTTCGTTCACTATTAATTTGTTATTTCGGAACCAATTTGAAACATCTGATATTGTACTATTTACTGTTTCTTTATTGCAAAGGATGTTCGTATCATCCGCAAAGAGAACCGTTCTTCCGTTTCGAATCGTCGAGGGCATATCGTTTACGTAAAGTAGGAACAGAATAGGGCCTAAAATCGATCCTTGAGGAACTCCACATGCAACGGGCAAAGAGTCGGAAAGGTGCGTACGTAATGTTCCATCATTCCAGTAAGGTATTTCAACTCTCTGAGATCGTTGTTTAAGGTACGAACATAACCAATCTAGAGCAATACCACGAATTCCATATGAAGGTAGTTTTGAAAGTAAAATGTCATGATCAATGACGTCAAAAGCTTTTGAGAGATCTAAAATAATCCAATAGGTGCCCGTTTTGATCCAATGATGAGGCGACATCTTTAAGAAAAGAAAATATAGCTGTTTCCGTTGATTTTGATTTTCTAAATCCATGTTGGCAATCTGAAAGCGCGTCGTGTTTAGTGAGAAAGGTTTCCATTCGTATGTAAAAAAGTCTCTCTAATATTTTTGAAAAACTGATAGAAGAGAAATGGGCCGATAATTTTGAATTTCATTTTTGTTGCCTTTTTTGAAAAGCGGCTTAATTTTAGCTGTTTTGAAAATATCTGGAAACGTTCCAGTGCATAAAGATGCATTAAATATGTGAGTTAACGGGTGTATAATGGCATACGCACAAGTCTTTAACAAAGAATCCGGGAATTCATCTAAACCGGACGAATATTTATTTTTTAGTTTACCGATTATTTTGAGAATTTCATAGGAAGAAGTTTCGGAAACGAACATTGTGTCTACAATTTTGGGTGAACTGTCTGTTTTTGAATTTTGTGTCTGAAGACCCTTAGTGAGATCGGCAGCAATTCTCGAAAAGTATTGGTTAAAGAGACTAGCCACTGTTGCCGGATCGTTCACATTTATATCGTTATATTTTAAAATAACATTCTCTACGGGTTTTCTAGTTGATTTGGTGATTAGTGATCATCAGACCAAGATACATTTTCAAAAGTGTCTCAACACTAGGAAATTACATTAGAAAACGCGTCCTGCACGAGTTTTTCAATTATCAATGTGTACATTAAATGTTCACGGCTTAAATATTTGTCTTTTTCTGCTGCAAATTCTTTGTAAAATTCTGCGAATTGGAAAAGCTCGACCCCAATATTTTCGTCGACATCGTCTTCGTAAATCTGATTTATCACTCTTGCTTGTTCCATCAGTTGATCTGACTCCAATTGCTCGAGTCTAGCCAAAAAATCAAAACGCATAGAAACCAATTCATACGCAGAATGTTGATGATCCAACAACGCCAAAAACTTGTCAATCACGGGAAGGTAATTTTCAACGTAAATTTTTTGAGACTATGAAAGGTCCACTCTGGTGCGTAGTCCAATGAGATTTTTAAAAAAATATTTCGGTGACGTATCCTGGAGATCTCCTACCCTGAAGTCCCAGCTTTTTCCCATCCATGATTCCTCACAGTGCGAAAAATTGTCGCGTTTTTTCTCGATGAAAACTTTGAGCGACTTAAAAGTAGCAACTGCGGTATTCAAATAGAGCTTGGAATTTTGGAGCAATTTGTTTGTTGCGTTTACTCTGTTCAATATGTCGTTCCAAAATGCAGCATAGATGCAAATTTCTAATTTGCACATATGATAATGAAAACTTTGACATTAGTCTCGAGTTTTGGAATGTTGCTCACAATCTTCAGACATCAACAGGAGTGTTTGTTTTATTTCTGAATACTATTTATATTATTAATATTTAACGGCATAATGTTATTTCAAAGAATGTGAAAAAATCGAAAACTTGCCAAATGTAATGAAGAAAACATCAATAAATTTATAATTATTTGGTATTTTATATTTTTAACTCTTTGAGTCCCAACAATATCAAAATTCTTAAAATTATACTTTTGTTTTATGTTAATATTTTTTTAAATTATACTTTTATTAGTCTAATAAATTAGAAATACAATTAAAATTTTCAAAACATAAATAAAATCTTGTATAAGAAAAGTGGTTTTACTGAGAAACCATTGGGACACATTGCCTTGAACTATCCATCATTTACTGTAGAATTTTTCGAAGCAATTTCTCATTGTGCTTAGACACAATGCCACATAACATACTTTGCATTACTATTTTGTTCTACGGTGCTCAGTTTTTGTGCTACAATGTGCCCAACGACGAGATCCTTCTTGAGCTAGCATGAGTTCTGCCGCAGGTGCTTCTGAACCTGTATCGCTCGGAATTTCTTCTAAGACACTGACAATAATATCATGTGCTTGCAACATCTTGAAAATTGCACGAACTCATTATGCCTAAAACAAATAACTAAACTAAAAACATTAAATAATACCCACAATGTAAAAAAAGTACTCACAATATAATAAATTATAGACATATAACAAAAATGATAAAAGTGCGTATAGGTCCAGTGGATTCAGGCCGATACCACAGGTAAAAGTACCAGAATAGATTCGAATTTACGTAAAAATAGGTTAATGTATACTTATATTCACTATCGGAAACCTTCTCAATACGTTTACTAAAAATATCCGAGCTTCAAGTAAATTATACAAGAAAGAATTGCAAAAACAAATCTCCTATAATCTAGAAGCAAGAACACAGTGTCAACGTTTCATTTTCTAAATTCTAAACTGTCAGTACAAGGAGCTCAATTCGAAGAAACTACGTCAGAGCATCGCTAGATACCTCTGCTTCCCACTAGCGTCTGTGATTTAGCGCGAAGGCCCCTGGGACTTCCGAAAAATAAACAGAAAAAGAAGAAAAAAAAAGACGGTTTCAGGAAGAAACCACTGGTGCTCAAAGGGTCAATGAAGTACTAAATAAATTTATAGTATAACTATTATCTACATATTCTGGAACCATATTTGTAAATGATGTTATTTAAAAGTTTGAAAAGAATAAATTACTTAAAGTAATTTAAAAATTTGAATTTATTAATACTTTCTCGTTAAATTAAATTGAAATTATAATTATATGATTTACTATTATGATTTATTATTCATCTGTGAAATACTATTATGTAACAAATTAAAAGAAATAACAAAATAGTTAATCAAAGAAATTATAGTTCAATGTGATCTTAGAACTACTCCATAGGGCCCTGAAATGTCATCGTGTTTTCTCTTTTTAACAACCTATGTTCTATCTCTTGGCTTGCGCCGCCCTAAAGTAGAGAGGGAAGCTCATTTGAGTTAAGGAAGTTGATAGTATGTAGAGTTTTAAGGGATTGACATCAGAAATAAATTATTTGAACTTCTAATTGACATTATATAAATGTTAAATATAAGTATAAAATAGTTCCTGCTTTTGTAATGTAAAAAATATAATAAAAATGTTACACAAAATGACACAAAAACTATGAATTTGTTTCTATATTTAAAAAAAATCATCGTATGATTTTTGTTAAAAGCCAAAATTTATTTCAATATATCAATTGGTGGGGCCCCTTCTTGGTGGGGCCCGGGGGCTGCCGCCCACTCTGCCCACCCTTAAATCCGGCCCTGATTCTACTGCATCAAACTACGTAAGAAGTCTTACAAGGAAGGCAAAACAAGAAAGCTGGTACAGATGCAAAGCTGACCTGGAGCATGATATTGTAGCGTCACGTTGGCGGCCGTGGGTGGGAGGAGGAGCGGAAGTATCGCATACTTGCGGGCTGAATAGCCTTTGCGCCACGGCGTTGGGATATATTTAGACCAAGTGAACGCCAGCTTGACCTAAAAGTTCATGTGGTAGACACGAGCCTCCCTCCTACACCAAGGACGGTCACGTGACGGGTACACTCTAGGTATAAAATCGAGCCGACGAGCTCACACGGGGATTTTGTTCTGGAAACCGCGCGCGATGCGCAAAACTTTACGCCCAGGCTGGAGCGTGTCGTGCCTAGTGCACATGTGACGAGGTCACGGTAGTGGCGCGGGAGAAGCGTCAGTGGAGGCGGGGTCTCCCTAGCTATGTGGGGTATCCACAGGGAAATACTCAAAAGTGTGTAGTTTCGGAGCAGAATTTAGTTATTGTACATACGTGTAATTAAACTTGTACATACTTGTAAATGTCTGTGTGTTTTTCTCCATGACACCACAAAATACTCGGGCGTCAGACAATGAGATATAAGTAATGCAACATTTTAATAGAGAGGTGAAAGATACAGCAAATATTGAAGTTGTGAAATATGACCAATTTCTCTCTTATTCTAGACATTTTTGGACGGAACCTGGTTTCGAAAGCAACACAGAAGAACCCTTACAAACAGAAAAAGAAATTGATGAAATAGAATATGGGGAACAGGAAGATGCCTTAAAAAACTAAAAAAAAAATGGAAAGCTAGTGGAAGTGATGGTATTAAAGGCAAAATGATCAAATATGCCGAAGAATATTTAAAGAAACGGCTCTTAAACCTTCTCAATCTATGTAAGAAGAAAGTGCGTATACCGCAAGAGTGGAAGATTGCTGCAATAAGCCCTATTTTTAAGAAAAGGACCGGTCGTCCTGTAAAAATTACGGAGGAATAAGTCTTTTAAACCTTGCTTACAAGATGTATTCGAAAATAATCGCATGTAGAGTTGATAATATTGTGGAGATCATGTTATTAGAAGAACAAAATGGTTTTAGGAAGGGGAGGTCTTGCTCCGATAATATCTTCTTTGTCAAACAGATTATTGAGAAACAGAGAATTTAATAAAATAACACTTGCTCTTCATAGATTACTCCAAAGCTTTTGACACCGTAAACAGAAGTACACTATTTAATGTATTGCATCGTAAAGGTCTCCCACCACAGCTGATTTCGGTTATTGGGAACGTGTATAGTAACTCAGAAATTTGTATCAAAGGCCAAGAGATAATAAACCAAGGAGTAAGGCAAAAATGTAGTCTCTCCCGAATTCTTTTTAATATATATTTAGATTTGTGGATATCCAGACTAAAATCTTAAAGCCATGACATGGGACAAGACAGAAACCTAATGACTATATTATTCGCGGATGACCAATTTATAATAGCAAATGATGAATATAGCCTCCAGAAAGCACTGTTTAAATTACAAAAGGTAGCCGAAATGTACAATCTCAACATATCTTCAACAAAAACAAAATTCATGGCCTTTGAAGTGATGGAACCGAGTAGATCCACATTAGTTGTATACAATTCACCTATAGAACAAGTTTCAGTTACTTGGGATACTCGCACAAAATGTCATACAGAGGGGAAATAGATATACAAGAAAAAATTGAAAGTCTAAATCGTATGAACGGAACAATCGTCAGAACCCTGAAAAAGAAAGAAAGGAAACCATGGTTAAATTCTATAATGTATTAAGTATCCCAACTTGTTTATATGGAAGTGAAAATTGGACGATGACAAAAAAAGATATCACAATACTACAAAGTGCTGAAATGAGTTATATGCTGATGGACAAGAAAAGGAATTTAGAAATTCGTAAAGAACTTGGTGTATGTAAACTTCAAGAGAAAATTAATTATTACCGAAATTCCTGGATGCAGCACATTGAAAGGATGCAAGACAATCGCCTGTCGAAAAGAATTCTAAAATAACGCCCACAAGGACGAAGAAATTCTGGCCGTCCGAAGAAAAGATGGGGTGACCAGATGGGAACGGAGGCGCAACAGGAAGTGCTCAAACGCCATTTTCTCAAAAACGACTTCAAATTTTTTCTTCAAACTTTTCTAACGGATAGTGGTAATGGCACTGTTTAATATAAATTCGTTTTGGTGTATTATTTTTTTTTTAAATACACAGATGTAATTTTTTTCAAATCCTCTCACGTCATTAATATGGGAATTTAAACCAATTCGAAAACTCAATGGATTCATGTGAAAAAGAGCTTCAAATTTCGCATTATAGTAACGTTTAAACGCCATTTACTTGAAAACGGCTATACCTTTTTCAATGAAAATTGCTGTTTAGAACGAAGTTTTACCCTTATTTAATATTTTTAAAGTAATTTTTCGGTCCGCCAATTTTGAAACCGAAAAGTTCATAAAATTTCAAAAAATATAGTTTGTGCGGCGATAGATAGGCATAGGCAAAGCAATAGGTATAGGCAATGGGATAGGTATAGGAATAGGCAAGAGGATAGGGCAAGAACGAAAAGCCTACCCACAGCAAGGAATTTAGAAAACTTTACTACGAGAAAGTTTGTGCCATTCTGCAGCAACACTAGTTAATTATTCTCATGGAAAAGACGATAAGTGGATAATTAAAATACTGAACCGATAAGCACATGCGGAACCCACCACACGCGCGCAGTGAGTCACGCTGTGAGCAACTGGCCGATTGCTTCCAAAGGCGAGCTCCACTGAATGAGCCTGTGCGCGCACTATACGCGCGAGGATATGCTGATCACAGCATTCCCTGAGACACTGGATGCAGTCAGCTCAGTGCTTCCAAAGCGCTTTACAGGCGAACTCTATCTACTGGTGACAATAACAATGACGTGCTCATTTTGGAAAGATAAGATTGGACGCGCCCTATTTAAACTGTTTTGTCTTGGATTACGAGTAAATGATTCTTAATTACTAGTAAAGTGGTATTGAAATATAAGATATTCATGGAAATGATACGAGAAGCAATGCTTCCCTTGCTTCCATGGAATGTCCCTGCGTCAAGACATTATTTATAGTCTTGGCGTATTGGAATAGAAATCAGAGGTTGGCAATGTTTCGATGTCTCGGAGACTGCCGACTTAAGAAGATGGACAAAAATTAACAACCAAAAAGAAATACGTGTTTGGGTGATAATAGAGTTTAATAGAACTAATAAATGAATAAGGGAGATATTTAGAAATTGTATATATTGGACCTTAAGGAAGAACGTATATTATTTTAAAGGTGAAGAAGATATGTAAGTATCGTTATTGAAAATTGTGAAATCAACTAAATGTTTTATTGTTATTTCAGCTTAAAAACAATTTTGTGCAAGGTTTTTTATTATTATGAATAAATATTCTCTTTTATTTTGAATTTGAAAGCGTTTTAATTTAATATTTTAGTAAGTTACCTTATTCAAATCTGCGGTGTATGCCACTGAAGAAATATTAATTCGATATTTATGACGACGACTTTATTTATGTGGCGAGACTTGGGCCATTAGGCCCGCTCTTCCGCCTAACCACGTAATACATAAATTTATAAAAACAAATAATAAAATATTAAAAATACATAAATTTATAAAAAAATTGAAACATTATTCAGAGATACATTTAGTAAATAAAAATTGAATAAACTTACAGATGTCATGCCCCTGGGCTCACAAACGCGACAAGAATACGTCCCAGCATTTACCTTAAGCGGCCAGGAAAAACCAGGGAAAAACAAAGGAAGTGTGCATGCTCTTCAACATTGAGCAACAAAATAATATATTTAAGATAATTTTAAAAAAACATGACTAACACGGGAAAACTCTAAAGGTGTGCCCGAAAATAAATTCTGAGAGATATTAATTTAGCAATACGTATCAAATGTCAACAAAAAATCTCAAATAGATTAATGAATCATTAAAAACAATACGAGAATGCACTCAACCCACTCGGCCAGGACGACGGCTTAGGGCCGATTTTAGTTTTCAATGTCATGTACTAGGGGAAAAGACGCATTCAGTCAGAACCATGACAAAGTTAAACAATAATGAATTAGAAGTTACTAGTAGCTAACTCAAAAACCTTCTAACCCTATAATAGACTTAATTTAAACTAAGTATACTATTGTTAATTAAATTAAGAACTAAATTAAGAAAACAAAGAAAAGAAAAAAAAATGTTAAAAAAATACATATGAAAATTACATTTATCTTACAATTTTGAACAAATTTATGACACACTTTCACATCATACAATATCAGCTCAGAAAAAGAATATCTAAATGTTTTTTGACTGATCGCAGTGTTTTACATTTCCTAACATTTACTGGAAGGCTATTCCACTCTCTGGTCGTGGCTACTAAGTAAGATGTATTGTAAAAATTAGTATTACTTTTAGGAATATTGCATATCAAAGATTTGTGGAATCTTCCTGTTTTAAGATAAGAAATTTTATGAGAGAGGTAAGTAGGTACACCCGTATTTAATATTTTGGAGAAAAGGCACAAACTATGAAACATGCGTCGGGCTTTCAAGTTTAATATGTCATTTGCTTTGTAGTATCCCGATATGTGATTATACTTTCTGATATTATATTGAAACCTAACACATGCATTTTGAACTCTTTGAAGAGCGTCAGCGGTTGATTTCTTTGTTACCGTACACAATGTCACCGTAATCAAGCAGGGGGAGCAAGAGGGATTTTACTAGTAGTTCTTTGGTTTTGTAAGCACATTTGACTGAGTATATTGAAACATACACGTTGCGGCGTGTCCCGAACATGAGATTCCCAATTTAGGAATTTATCGATGGTCAGAGCGAGATTTTTAACTTGAGAGCATAGAGGAACAGTAGTGTTATCCCGTACGATATGAGGAATATTTAGATTTTGAAGTGCTTTATGGGACCGACAGGAGCCAATTATAATTGATTGAGATTTTAATGGATTTAGCTTAAGGCCGTTCCTCACTGACCATTCACGTAAAGAGGCTGAATCCTGATTTGTTTTACTAATTAAATGAGCCAATTCAGAAGGTTTCCCACTGACGTAGATCTGTAAGTTATCTGCGTACATTCGATGATTGCGCCTTGATAGCACCGACGGGATATCATTTACATAGATAAGGAAGAAAAGTGAACCAAGTACATAGCCCTGTGGCACTTCACGTGAAACTGGTTTAGGTGACGAGAAAGTATTTTCTACAACTACGACCTGTTGTCTATTACTAAAATAACTTGAAATCCACGACAAGGTAGAATAAGAAAATCAGAGACATTTACATTTTGGCAGAAGAACGTCATGGTCTACTGAATCGAAGGCCTTGCTAAAATCTAATAGCGTTGGCGTTGTTATATTTCCTTCATCCAGAGATTGACGAATGTCTTCGGTGACTCGTAGCCGAGCCGTTTGCGTACTTCTACCTTCCCTAAAACCAGATTGAAAATTATTGAAAACATCATTTATGGCGAGATACTTGTTTATTTGTTGACGTACAGCTTTTTCGAAGACTTTGGTTAATATTGGTAATATACGGTCGATAATAGGTCGATAACCACAAGGATTTAACGAATTTAAACATTTCGGGAGGGGACGTATGTAAGCTAGTTTACTCAATTGGGGAAAATATCTGGTTGTTAAAGAAACGTTTATTATGTGAGTAAGCACTGGAAGAGCATCTTTTAAAACCAATTTTAATTGCTATGCCGTTACATCGTCCGAGCCTTTTGAATTTGATTTGAGTGCCTTCACTATTTTTTTGACTTCTTGGCCGTCAACATTGTTGAAGTAGAAACTGTCGTCACAGCGAGGTGCACGTGATTCCAGAAAGTGAAGTGACTTTTCTTTAATAATAGGGTCTATTTTATGTGTACCGAAAGCAAAATAATCATTTAGGTCATCTAAGGGAATTTCTAATGATGTCATTTGACTTACGTTTTCAAAATCCAAAGTTTTTCAAAGTGTTCCATACTCCCTTCGTACTGGAATTTGTTTGGAAAAGATTATAATAATAACGAATCTTAGGGTTTCTGACTTGTTTTACGAAATTTCTAAGTTTTTCTCCTTTTCATTTTCATCGGTTTTAGTAACTTTAAAACGGTTATATGTGGAATTTTTTTATGGAACGTGCTTGTTAAAAAGATTTTGATTCCATTAAGGATATTTACTTTCGAGTCTAATGAGTATTGTTGATTAACTTGGTGCCAAGGTGCACTTCACTGTCGATTTGAAATACTGTAAAATCTAAGTTTTTGTAATTACGGTAATGGATTGTTTTGTTTTAGTATTTTGTACACTTAGCCGAGTATGCAACAAAGAGTAAATCATGGTTTGAAATACCCAGAACAGGAACTTGACCACATAGTAATACTTTAGAAATATTTGAAACAATCAAGTGATCAATCCACGTTTCCGCTTTAGATGAGCTATGAGTAGGATTCAATTTTAATATTTGCAAATTATACGAATTGAAAGTATGAATAAAGTTAGTGGCAGATTTTGTGATGGGATTTTTATGTCACAATTAAAATTCCCCATTATAATAATATCTTTATACTTATCTGTGAATTCTGAAAGTAATTCCTCTAATTCTGACAACAGTCCCGTATTTGGAGGCCAATATACAATCCCGACAAATAAATGTTTTCTTCCAATCACCTTACATCCCAGACCATACATTTTAAGCTGGAATTTTATAATACATTTTCTCAATATTTCCAATCTACGTGAGGTTAAGTCCTCTCTCATAACTTTTCCACTACCTACAAGTTTTCTTTTATTTTTAAATATTTCAGCCCTTTTCCTATATGATACTAATTTCACTATAATAGGGCGACACTTGCCATCAGTCCTAGGTCCTTCTCTATGGCTCCTATTAATGTCATGAAGAGTAAAACTGACACCAATATCCTTCTCCAAGTCTATAACTTTAATGTCAGTATTTTCATTGTTCGACTCACTGATTCTAAAAAGTTATAGTAACAATAATAAAAATAATAATAATAATAATTATTATTATTATTATTATTATTATATTAACGGAAAAGTAAAAACTATCGTATTATTATTTACTATCTCATATAAATATATTCTCATAAAAATATCTCATAAATTTAATTTGTTAAAGCAAAAGTTGAAAAAATTAAAATATCAACTTTAGGTAACACTAAGCTAACATTTTATACTTCTATACAACGCAGCGTAACATTACCTCAAATCTCCTCGCCCCCTCTTTAGCATTACTTTATTTATGGTCGGCCCCTTTGCAAATACTTTTTATTCTACGCAAGCAAATATTTTCTAATCAATTATTCCCAAAAAATTTCGTTTCTACCTGCATACATAACTGAACATGATATTCTAGTAGCTGTAGTAAGTCAAGAAAATGTGCACAGATAGCACTTCTCCCCTATTGTGTGATAGAAAGGTTTTTTGTTTTGTTTTTTGACGGTGAAAAAATATTTTTTTTTTAATTAAACACTTTTACGAATCTTTCAGTCAAGTGATTCGGGTATCTCATGAGACGAGCTTGGAGCAGAAGTGGGAGGACCTAAGGCTTTGGGTAAGGTAGGGACGTTGTGTTCGTGACATGGGTGGGGTGAGGGGGACTTACCGAGTCCCTCGTGCACCCTAATCTTTCCATACTCTCTTGGTCTCTGTGTGACAACTGTGTGTGTGCGCGATATTTTTCTGAAACTGAGAAACTGTATCCACATCTTGAACAGTGGAAAAAACACCGTGATGGGACCACGCGATATTATGGGCAAATATTTAAAAGTGCAGGACGGAGATAGCCCTATGCTATTGTCGCGGAGAGCAAAGATGGAGGAGAGGAATTTCCCCCGGGGGAGTGGTAGGAATCTGGTTTTCCATACATTGGTGTTCAGGAAAACTGGAATAGTAACTGTTTGACCAATGTTTCTGCAATCGTGTTAGATGCGCTGAACAAATGCAGGGGACAGTTCCTCTTCAAGACTCCAAGGGCTTGTTTCACTGGTGCCTGATAAAGTTCTACATACTAATTCGACAGATAATGTGTCTGTACGATAAAAGTGTCTTATATTTATTTTTCGTTTTACCAAGGTCTTTCTTGTTAAAATATCTGACATATCTTTCTAATAAATAATCTTGCTGATTGTAGTTTCACCAGCGGCAACGCCGTATTTTCAACTCAAACGCGCTCTGTACGCGCGAATTCGATTTTATTTTGCTGACGGAATTGTGAGGTGTTGTATTTGTTGAACTGAAACGGATTGTTGTATTTTTTCTTTTAAATGAAAGAATATGATCCCTAGATGTGTTATCAGATATTGTTTGTGTTGATTCACCAACATTTACGGTGTAATTTAATTAATTAAATCATTCTTTAATAGTGCGTTTATCAATAGTCAATTGTTTTCTTTCAAAGGATGGCAGTTTCAAAATCGATATAAATGAGTCCATAGATGTGAGTCTACGCTGCTTAATTTTTTTTTATTTGTTTACAATTCGTCAAGGTTTTGTGTCAGTGTAAAATCAGGGACCGAAAAGGTATTGAATACCGGTAAAAATACCGGTATAATACCGGTATTTTCAATGAAGAAATATAGCTTTCCATTCATACATGTTGACAAAATAGGTTGCTTTAGTTAATAATATCTCACAAAATGTTTATTAATCAAATATCATTTCATAACTGATATTTATTTATTTAAATTATTATTTTGTGTGTGTATATATATATATATATATATATATATATATATATATATATATATATATATAAACAACTGTATTAAATTCTATTCTTATTATTGTAAATGTTTTGTGTTCAGGCGTTTACGTTTGCATAGTTGTATGTATTGGAAACCTCCTTAATTTAAACTTCGGAAAAGTTGAAATATGAAATAATAATTATTGGTTCCATTGAAGAGAACCTTTTCTTACAAGTGTCCTTCATCGAGCTATTTCCCATCTGACCTGAGAGATGACCTAAGTCTGTCTTTGTATTTCGCACATGGAGAGGCTGTCAACGTATGCGCCGTGCCGTAGGCGTAGGACCGTTTCTTCCTCCCGACCCTCCTTCGGCGAACTGAGGAAGCGTTGACACCTTGAGATAATCACGAACGCTCAGGCTTTCAGGCCCAGTTTTGTTTTTGTTAAAAAATGATTTCCTTTTACTTCATTTCACAATTAAATCTTAATTATACATTAATAAATAGGGCTAAAATAAAATGTTATTTTCCTAGTTTATATTAACGGTTTAATATATTTTGACATTAACTGCAAATATTGAGAAATTTGTAATAAAAGTAAATTATTATGTTATTATTACTATATATTATTATTATATTATTATTATTATTATTATTACTTTATTACTATTATTATTAGCTATTAACATTGCATGTGGGCAAGGGTTCCTTCTACTGGGTAGCTTACATTGTAAAATGCATCTGAGGAGCCACTCGAGAAGAGTGTTCCTTCCTTAATAATAAGAAATATACACTAACATTATTAATTAATAAAAAAGAGTTTATTAATATTAACATTTTTACTTTTCAATTAAAATTAACATTTAATTGAATTAAATTTATAAATTAACAAACAAAATGATAAATTAATTTACACAAATTTAATGCAAACATTTAAAATTTAATTAGTATTAATATTTTAAAATATTTATTAAAATTAATTAATATTATATAGTACTATTAAAAATTTTTCTTAATGATTAATTTTCTTAATTTCTTAAATAATACATGGGTGTAAATTAAACCTGCTTCAATCATTAATTTTGAATTAAACATAACGCATCTGTTTCCTCGCGTAAGAATAGTTAATGTCTATTAGCGTTCAATGTCAATTTTTAATATTGTTTTAGTTATAATTATGGTGCAGAATAAGGAAACTGGGCCAACTGAAAAAATTATTTTCGGGAATGTTAGTGATACGATCAAATTTAAGCAAATAATCGTATTTAGTGATAAACACAGTCATGCAAGAAGGAAGTTTGGTATGCGTGGGAAGACTCATTTATGGATAAGAAGACATGTTTCTCCATTTTTTATCGCTACTAGAAAGGACAAGATTTATACGGAGAAATTCGATAAATTTTCAACACTCTATCACGTGTCGCCAAGCTCTGCGCCCGGACGTGAGGTCCAAGGTCAGCGAACGAGCTCGTGTTGACGTCTGCGAAAGACCGTTGGCTGGTCCCTCCGTCTGACGACATAACTCGACTACCCAGTCAACGGCAGAACTCGACCTAGCTATAATAAGTGACGAAAATCCGCCACCCTCGGGACTCGAACCCTAGGACCTCCCGGTCAGAAACTCAGCCGTGTGTAGTTGTTTCCTCTGAGTCATTTCAGCGGAAAATATCACAATGAATTTCCCCCAAATACCTGTATGATTCTACTGAAATACCGGTATTTTCTTATGAAAATACCGGTATTTTGATGAGAGAATACCGGTATAAATACCTTTACCGCTATTATTTCGGTATTCGGTCCCTGTGTAAAATTACATTGTGATGTTGACAGTTTGCATGTATTTGTTTCTGTGGTGTATTTTGTAGAAAACATTCGCACAGTGGGTTTTGCTCGGTTGTAATACTTTAGTGAAGTTGTTTACAGGTTATGTCGAATTCCGAATCGTTGTCCACGCTCCCCAAAAGACGCAAACGTACATTAACAAAACGCGGGGAAAGAGAAAGTCAGCGTAGTAGGTGTCGTGATAGTGAGGTCATTTCGTTTTATATTGGGTCATTGTCTATGAAATGTCAGTTTTGATCTGCTTTGTACTTTCCATGTGAGAGAAATTCTGCAAACGATTTACTCTGTGTTGCTTAAATAGGAAAATAAGTATACCTTCGAGCAATATGCCAAAAGAAATCAAACAGTTGTTTATAGGAGATGACACATCAAAAAACTTCAGAAATAATATCCTTCAGTATAATAGTGCTATATTTTGTGCCGATATTGCATTGCCATCTGGTCATGGGCCACACGTGTGGAAAATTTGGTGGGAACTCATTACAGAATATCTTCGTTATAGCCATAGACATAAAGTACTATATGTCTATGTCAAGAACCCACAAAACATGGATTTTGGCTACACCACATGTTAGAGGATCTTTTTTATAAATTTAGCAACTGGATTATCCATATTTTCGTTACCAGGGCCCTGTAATAAGAGATTTTCTGCCGAGAATTCGTCGCTTTTCGCGCAGTGTTATATAACTTTCTCTCTACTGCGTAAGCGGTAGCGAGAAAGTAAAAGGATCTAAAATAAAATATTGTGCATCACATGGCAAAAGACCCTCTTCATGACTCAACAGGATTCTCCGAATAAGCGAATCTACGGTTTGGCTCTCATATCATGAGCCATGGGTACCATTTACAGGGGCGTATGCCCTGTAAAACAAATAACAAACACTCTAATTTGAAATATCTTGACAGGGACACAATTTTACTGAACAATTTTTACAATTTTACCTGAATACTTAGATATATGTATGTAGATATAAATGTAACTTCATTTTCTGTGCACGTCTTCTAGAATTCAGTGGGAAACACAATTCTTCAAATTATCGTTTCCATGTTGTCGCGGCAGGAAGCAATAAGAGCCTAAATTTATTGCTTATTTATCCTTGAAAATAGATTTTATTACATGGGAGTTTTTTTTGTTTTTTTTTTCTCCCTTTCAAAATTCAAAATTTAAGTAGTATATGACTTAGTGTAGGGATCACAGAATTTTTTTTTTTTTAAAATTAAAATTTAAGTAGTATATGACTTAGTGTAGGGATCACAGAATTTTGAAAATGTGCACACAATTCACTTTTCCCCATAGCACGTCATACGCAGTTTTTAACTGTTTTTTGACGTAAAATAAATAAATAAATAAATAGATACGCTTTTGGTTCTCCTTCTCGACCTTTCGGCCTCGGCGGGTGAACTCTCCTGTCTCGTCATGAAAACATCGTCTTTCTGGTCTTAAAATATTTTCACGTGTCTTTATGACTCTCTTTTATCGAACTTTTTAGAAAAATAATTCTCTATATGGTTGCTTGTCACAATTCTTTTATTTCCAGCCTTTTTAATTGAGTGCAAGCTTAGTTAAAAAACTATGGTTACACTCAATAGCGAACAAACTTCGGTTGACGGAAAATAAAACTTTAAAGTTTATAAAATGTGATTCAGGGTTTTTATTTCAATCACTTTTGTAAACTAGTGTCTGTCAAATAAACTCTGTGGCCACACTCGCCTAAAATGAATGTTAGAATCAACCCAGCTGAATATGTGGAGAACCAACACGCGAAACGTCGTATATGGAAAATAAAGGCTTTTTTTGACTTATTGATTGACAAAAAGGGAAAGAATATTAATGTTTTATTATCGATATTCAATATTAATTTCAGACACTCTACATGTAAAAACAGAGACGACCATTCATTATATTAAAATCAACTCTTTTCACATTTATGACAATATTCTTCCTAAAATAAAAATAGAATTAAAAAAAATATATTTTCCTTTGCATTTTATTGGCCACTTATGTTTAGATCTGTTCCTTCCCGACCTACTTCTGATAATTTTTTAATATTTTCATTGTTGAACATTCAAACTAATGTCTATTTTTTACGTTGTTCGGACTGCTCCCTCTCTGCCCATGACCAGTCTCCACACTGTGGGGATGTATGTTTTTATAATAGCGATTTTTCCCGTTTTTAAGATTAGAATTATCGTTTTTTAAACATCTTTTATTCAGTTTTATAATATAACGTGCATAATTGAACATGTTATGGTAAATTCTCTCCTCTTTATATTACATATATATATATATATATATATATATATATATATATATATATATTACATATACATAGTGTTCGTGCAATAGTGCGTGAAATATTAGCAATTAAAAAAAATTACAACACCGAAATTTTCTCAAAAACGGCTCAAAATTTTTTCTTTAAATTTTTGGTAGGGTTAGTGCCAAATGAACCCTATACGATGACATAAACGCGATATTGCACTATTCTTTTGTTTTTTCAAAAATTACAAAAATTTATTTTTTTACTTCTCTCACGATTGCCTACTTTAGAGGTAATTTCTACACAATATTGTATTTATGAGTGCATGTGCTTTAAATAATGTCAAATAAAGTTTCTCAAAAATATGACATTTTCCGCAAAAATTAACTCATATTTCCGCATTTTCAGAAACGACCAAAGGCCATTTTCTCAAAAATGGCTCCAAATTTTTTCGTCAAGTTTTTCTAATGAATAGTGCTTATTGTACTGTTTTATATGACATTAAGTTTATTTTGGTGAATTATTTTGTTTCTTCAAAAGTTACCCAAATGTATTTTTTTTTCAAATATCTTTCCACTCGTTAATTTGCATATTTCCATAGAAAAGTCGTGCCATATTCCTCGTGTAGACCATTCCTCACGCGTCACGTTACGAAAACCGGCAACACGTATATACTTGGTTTTTCTAACGTGGTACCTCAAGGTAGTATCTATAAGATGGAAAATGGCACGTCTTTTTGCGTGTTTCTTAGTCCTGCCGCAAGATATCGCATGATCGCGACTATATCAAGCAGTGCTGTAGATCAAGTGACTCTAGCGGCGAGACCGAGAAAGACGCGAAAAGCCGTGCCATATTCCATCTTGGAGATACTATCCTCAGATGCCTCGATAGAAAAAACTAAGTATAGGTATCCTGAAACGCCATTCTGTAGTAAACAGCATTGAATACCGCGGCATTGAAATATGTTGGAAGGAATTGTATCTGCATGGAAAGAGTCATAAGCTGTGTTGAGAAACATTATCTGAGAGTGTGATGAGATTATCATTCCTACAACACTTCCTTTCAAGTGTCAAGAACCAGTTTGAACTTATCGAAAGAAGCGATGATTTTATGTCTAGCAAATGTTATTTTATCATGTAGGACATTTATCGTGAATCGACTATCAATGTTTGATAGGATAACTATGACTTGGTGACCTGAGAATTGTAATTGAATGTTGTAATTTTATGTTATTTTTAATTCCGCCGATTTGAGCCATGATTAAAGTCACTGTGACAGATGAGGGGATACCGATGGTATGGAATTCTGAAGGTAAGTGCTGAAATGATGGTGTAAAGTAAATATTGACAAGGGTGACATTTCTTGTTTTATTTATTTTCTGGTAGACTGGATAAAGCTGAGGAATGAATATAGAATCCTTGGAAATTTGTGTGGCTCTCTACCGGATTTCTCTTCCCAAGAACGATTTCATGGTTTGCCATTAGTTCTTTTACCATATGAAGCTACTTTGCTTCGTGAGAAAAAAATTGCTCGTTTAGTGCGATATCCGTCTCTTGCAAGAGCTCCAGGAAAGGGTGTAAAGGAAGAATATGAGAAGTACTGCCAAAGAATATGTGATGGTCAAGTAAGTTACACTTTTACCAATTCACTATAGGTTTTTTCATAATACTTAATGAAGTAAGAAAGCTGACTATGTAATATCGTAGTAGGTATTGTAATAGTAAAACAACTGAATTATGAAATAAACAATAACTCCAGTATATATAAAAAAAATCAAAGAGTAATCGCTGGATATTACACTAAGAGATATCAAATATTTTATTTCATAATTCATTGATATAATCCAGTGATCTATCATGACTTTTTAAGATAGCTGAGATTAATGAAATTCAATATGATTTTAATTTGACTGTTCAAAATATCCTTTTATTCCTTGCCCATTTAGTAAGAAAATGTGTACCTAATACAGAAACATTTACAACATAAATGATTTGCAAAAAGTAAATGAATTAAAAATTCTTAGAGAATAAATTATTTTTCCCTATTGACTGTATTGTCCCTTTGAATGTGGGTCAGTATTATAATGTAAATGGCAAAGTTAGGATAGGTCATGGGTTCTCCAACTTTTGATCCTCTTTTAAATTTCTTTAGAGCACAGTGACTCGTGAGATTTTAATGAAGAGTTGGCCAGGTCATTGATTGCAAATGACTGATACTTAAATGCAGAGTGCAAATTGGCTACTTTCTTGAGAGGGAGACATTCAAAACTTGAGGGAATGATCCAAAAGTGAATGAAGTACCATCATATGCAACACAATTTGATTGAATCCTAATAATGCTCTCATTTGTATTTTTGGCCAAATTTGGATTACTTTATTTGAACTTTTCAAATTGTGGAAATTATAAACAAGGCATCTATTGTTGCTTAATTATATCCCTGGCAAGGAAAAATTAATTCTTCTTCAGCTTGAGACACAAAAACTGCAGCAGAGGACGATCCCTGGCATTCTACTGCCTATCTGGTGCATTTTAATAGAAAATAAAAGTTGACGTACAAAATAAGGTGAATAAGATTGTTGATATTTACTCAATTTTACAAGATTTCTTGGCATCGTATTTGGCATCATGGTTTGAGACTTTCATATGAAGTGAAGGGGTTTCTTGAACTTTATGGCAGTAAGTAGAGTAGTATTGTGCTTATGTTTTGCAAGTTTCCAAAATGAATGTGTACCACAAAACAATGATACCTGTTGTAAGCAGTCACTAATGGTTCCAGGGAAAACTCTCTCAATTCATGTGGCTGTTAGAATATAGGAAGTTAAGGATAAGGAAAGGACATCAGGACTAATTTTACAATTTGCATTAAACGAATTGGCACCCTTTTCAGTACTCCAATGGCAAAATGCTGGGGTATAGTTTACTTATTGTGATTTTTTTTACTCCTACTATTTTTGCTGCTCTACCACATTGGTAACATCATGGATTTTAAAAGTGAAGTGTGGAATTACCCAACCTAATAGAACTAGTGTATTTTTGCACAATTAATACGTAAGAGTGGAAAGGTGTTGTATTTATAAACCATATTTTCATTAAAGAAATTACTTTGCAAGATGCATCAGTATACAACTACAGGCCCTTTTGATAGTGATATGTAGGGTGCCCAGAAAGAACAGGATGACCTCTGAGTTGGAACAAGCCTTCAGTGGCTTACCATAAAGCAGAAGAAGAAGACTTCTAAGATGCAGTGATGTGTCGTTACGCATTTTGAATTTGCCTTCAGTCTATGAGGTTAACATTCTTGAGTGTCCAGTGAATAATTTCCAAAGTAATTCGGAGACTGCAGCGTCCATACCAAGACCATCTACAATACATTGCAGATGAATTATGCATATGGTCTTAGATTTACATAAGAAATTATGAATATTGTAAGCAGGCTATCACGAGAACAAACTTTTATTACTGCCACTGCCCTAATTTCATCTCACAATTTCTACTAAATTTCAGCCAACTTCATTCAGTTCATCACTATTATTGTTTTGTACTTCATTTGCTGTAAGGTTGGCAGAACAATATATGAAATCTTACATTCAATGGATTGGTATCAAATTTCAACAAATGAAGTATGCATGGTGCACAGATTCCCTGTATGTAAACTTCATCCAAATGTAGTATTTGCATTGTTTCTCTTTGCTAACCACCATTTGTCCAGTTTGTTAAAATGCCCTTTTTGTTTTGAATAATATTATTTTGACATTTTGGACTTCAACATTTTCACATGCTTTCCATGCTAACATGTTCAAATTTTGTTTTCCAGCTTCACATTTCGTCTCGACCAATATCTGACTCATCCTTTACTTTTCAATCATTATTTAACAACTTCAGTTTCACAAGTAATATAGATGAGAAACCATAAATCATGTCCTGAAATAATGGGCATGCATGAAAATCATCCATTCCTTTCTGAAATGAAAATTAATCCCTCTGTGAGATAAGTGAATGTAGATATCCCCTTCTAAGTCTTCTGCTAATGCATCTCAGTACAGTCAGACAACTTTCTGGTTTTCCTGTTCAAATAGTTTTGTTTTTTTAATGCCGCTTTTTAACAGCAAGGTCATCAGCGACTTCTTGTATTCTCATATTTTATTAAATATTTTACATTTTTACACTCTGTCACAAAAATATTAAGATTTGATAGTACATATTTTATTTTTTTATAATAATAATAATAATAACGATGATACAATTACATTAATGTCTTCTTTATGGTTTTAAAACACTAATACAGTGTTTGAGAGTTATCTTCAAATCAATTTGTAGAAACCAATATATTTTTAAAATTTTATAGTCTTACTACAATCTACTTTATTATTTAAACATTCATATAATTCTTCAGGAAGACAAAGGTTATCTCTAAATGTCTTAAATTTTGCGCACTTGTTAATAATATTAGTCTTTCCCGTACTGCAGTTTTCACACATTTGTTTTAATGTTCTTGACAATAGATAGGAGTAGGTAAGATTGGTGTGTTCTATTCTCAAGCTCGTTATGTTTATTTGGTCTCTTCAGGCTTTTAAAATATTGGATTTTTTCTTAAATACGGAAGTTCAAACTTAGTGTAATTTTGAAATGGTATTTTTCCAAGAATTGTCTCAGTACTTCGAATTTCAGTTTTGGTGTGATTTTTCAGTTTTGTTCAATTTCAATTTTGATAATTTCTTCTTTTGTTGAAAGTGTCTCTGTTGACAAAGATTCTGTGGTTGCTTTTTTTATCTCTATGTCCACTTTTTCATTGCCTTTGATCCCTACATGGCTTGGAATCTAAACTAGCTCAATTTTAAAATTATTATTTATCATCTGGATTTTTCTTTTGTTTCCTTAATAATTGAATTAGAGGTATTATTGGGTTGTCTTTGTCTTTTGTATTTATAATTTCTAAGGCTTTAAGAATTGCCTGAGCTTCACAAGTAAAGTCAGAATTCTAGTCTTGATACTAAATCTATATGACTCTTCATCAGTAACTAACCAAATCCAGCTTTTCCATCCGTAACAGAATCATCAGTATAATAAGATTTATGATGTTTACATTTTTCACAGATTTCAAGGAACATATTTCTGTAAAAATAACTGTCATCTTTTCCATATTTTGTTAATTCCATGTTTATTGGTAATTAAAATGATTGCCAAGGAGAAATAGAGGGCTGTATTTTTGTGAGCAATGGAGGAATATTGAAATTCAATTCATTATTATATTCCATTAAGAAAATTTGTAAAGGTGTAGAGCTACCAGGGTGTGATAGATTGTCTTTTAGGTCTTTCCTTAAGACGATCAAAGTAGGATGTTTGGGATTCGCAGAAACTTTCATGGCATACGATATTATAAATTCTTTTCTTCTTAGAAGCAAAGGTATGAAATTTGCTTCAGTTAAGGTCCCCCTGAGTCATATATAATAGATCCATAATCTAATTTGGATCTTGTTAATGCCTGGTAAGTTTTTTTAAGCATCTTTTGTCATATACCCAGTTTAATGAGGAATCTTGTTATGTTAATTCTTCTGAAACATTCTGATCTAATTTGTTGATGTGTAATTTCCAACTCTTTTTTTCGTACAAAATCATCCCTAGAATTTTAATTGCTGAAGTACGTTTGATAATTTCATTATCAAACTATTTACTTGTAGCTACTATTAGCTTGTAGTCTCTTTCCTGGAGGTGTAATGTTTATGTGAAGTGTCATAGCTGATTCAATTACCTGTGAAAAATTTCTTGGGATTTCATGGCCTCAGAATGATGTAAATGATTTGACATCTTTTTGTGTAAAAGGTTGTTTGGACATTGTTCAAACTCTATGTTGTCAGATCTACAGCTTATGAAAATAGTTTTCAATTTAGAATTTTAGACAACCTTTTATAAACAAATTTACTCTGCATTTTGAATGTCATTATTATTCATCTGTGGACTTTCAAAATGCTCTCCTGTATAATTTTCTCAAAAACGTATAGAACTTCACCAAACTGTAGTCATGATGGCAAACTGCACAAAGTTAATACTTTTTTTATACCATAACCAATATTTTGGAATATGTTATTATCTCTTCTGGAACTACAGATGTGTTTTTTATTGTTTTGTTGGTAATGGGTACCAGTAAGGACGATTAGAAGTGATTTTCCAAAATGAAAGTTTTTATGTCATCCACTAACAGGAACAGAATAGTGTGTTAATCCATTGCTTTATTCTCAGTAAATATAATTTGCACTTAGATTATTGTAGATTCACTTAGTTTTCTGGTTCAGGGTACAGGTCCTTAATCAGAAGAATGCTTCATTTATTCATTTGTTCAATGAATCATTGTTTCGTTCATAAGATTAAATTTTAATCTTATGTATTATTTTAGATTTAATAATGATAATGATGATTATGATAATGATAATGGTGATAATGATAATGGTTATAATCATAATGATGATGATTGAAAGGTTGAAGTAGAAAAAAATGTCATCATAGAGCTATTTTAGAGAGAGTATGATTCTCAAAGACGTGTTTTGAAGCTGTATTTCCTTGTTGTTTTGCTACTTTTGTTTATTCGATATTACTTAGTTATATTTAGTGTTTTGTGATATTGTAATGTTCATTTTGATGTTTTTATACCATTACTCTTTGACTGGCAGCCAACAAGCTAGAATATATTCTAGCTCATTGTTGGCAGCACGTGTTTCATTGAAGTTAAAGTTGTTTCCATGACAAGCTTGTTTATGATGTGAAAAACCTTTCTTTTTTCTTTTTTCCCCCCCAAAAATTGCATGAACTTATTGGAGCTGTTATTAAAGAGAAGAAAGATTGATTGAATTCAGCTAAATTACAACTGATGTATAAATTTAGTTGATTTGTATTTTACTGCTTGAGTACTTGGTGGATTTGCACTTTTGCAAATTTAATCTTTCTTCTCCAGTTGTCAAGATTTAATGGATTTAGATCTTGAGGAGTGTAATATTTGTAAGAAGAAAGTTGGTCCTAACTCTAAATTTGCTGCCGCACCTGTGATTACCCAATTCACTAGGAGTGTGATAATATATCCATGACAGATCAAAGGAGTCATTGAGCTAAAAACAAACAGAAAATTGAAATTCTTCTGCCCACAATGCACTGGGAGATAGAAAGCCATTCCAAAAAATTCTTTAGTCCTTATCAAAAATGGAGGAGTAACTCGACCATCTTGACAAAGTTGCCAAATTTTTGGAAACTTCTTAGAACAATACTAGTGAATCGCTAAAGAACATTGAAGGTTGAGAATTCTAGAAACTGAAAATGAAAAAAATAATTCTGTTGGTGCCAAAGGTGTTGAGGAAATTTTCCCATGGGTTTACAGAGAGGCAACGAAGGGCTAATAATGTTATATTTTATAATCTTGCCAAATCTGATAGTCCAGATCAATCGAGCATAATAAAAATAATTAATAAAATTGGGAAAAGGAATTGGTTTTAAGCTTATTAGGATTGCAACTAGGAATAAGGAGTACCACCTCTGAAAGTTGTTTTTAGTTCTCATGAGGCTGATTTGAAAATACTTGAAAATAAAAAGAAATTCAAAGATACATTTAATTAAAAATTAAAATTACAGATGAACAAATACAAGAAAATGAAAGAAAAATTATCCAAGCCTGAGAATAATGGCACAAAACATTAGATTTGTGCATTGCATTCCAACACTTGTCAATAATTGTAAACAACAAAGTGCTTCACAAACCAGTTCAGAAAATCAAATCATTTAAATATCTACACTCAAAATGTTGTAGGCATGAGAACAAGACTGGATTCACTGAAGGAGTCAAATCTACTTCCAATCAAACCGGATGAATTATCATTACTGTGACGTGGCTGCATGGAGGTAATTTGGATGGCGAGCTTAATCTACAACAGTTATAGGCAAGATCGAGATAGTGTATACTGGGAAGGAGAGGGGAGGCGGAGTTGTCATTGCTGTACTTAGGTCCCTGAATAGTACCTGATTGAAGTCTGTGGGTAAAGATTATGAAGAGATATTTGTACAAGTTACTCGTGGAAATTCCAAGCATATGATTGGCTGTTTAATGTTTATATCCATCCTAGCTCGCCAAAGGTGGTTTACATTGATCATTGTAATTATAGATATTCAATTCAATTTAATTCAATTTTATTTCCTGGTAATTTGATTGTTATTACAATTTGGAACCATAGTCAAAGTTGCACAAATTAATATTGTGTATAAGTTATAAAATGCATTAATTTAATAGTTACAATAGAAGTTTCTAACATTTACAAAGTTAATAATTTAATTAAAAAACTAATACATTTAATTTAAATTAAATAAACAAAAATTTTTTATTACAAATTACAATCTATTTTCATTATTTTCTATACAACATCAATTTAGATATCAACTTAGATAGAAAACTTACTCTGTTTTATAATTCTTCCAAGGAATACAGAATTTTTTTGATTAGGTATTCTTTAAGATATTTTTTAAATTTGTTACCTGTCAACTGTTTTATTGCACTGGTATCTTGTTGTACAGTTTTATTCCTGCATTGTATGGATTTCTACTAGTTTTTTTCAGTTCTGTGGGTGGGTGTTCTGATTGCGGGTGTTGTAATTGTGTATATCTTTATTCTCTATTGCATCCTTATTATATTTTATGTGCAGAACTGTACTGTATACGTAAAGTCCATAAATTGTAAGAAGATTTTCGTTTTGGAATGTTATTTTACAACTATCTGTTCTCTTCATTTTGAATATTGCTCTAATTGCTTGTTTCTGCAAAGTAAATAACCTGGACATGTGCGTTGTAAATGTGCTTCCCCAAATGTGTATCCCATAGGTAAGATGTGGATATATCATTCCATAATAAATGGTTTTGAGGTCGTGTACATGTAGCAATCCATTGAGTGATCTCAATATAAATATTCTGGAATAGAGTCTATTAAAAACTTTGTCGATCTGTTTGTCCCATGTTAAATATCTGTCTATTTGGATGCCTAAGAACTTAACTTGCTCTACGCTTTGTATTTCTATATTCTCCATTTTTAAAGTTTGTATTGATTTATCTCGTGTGTTATTTGTTAGTATAATGAAATTTGTTTTGGTTAAATTTGTGTTTAGTTCTAAATCCTGATATTGTGTTGTAATGTGTTGTAGGCTGCTACCAATGATTTTATTCAGTTCATTCATTGATTTATACCAACATATTATCATGGTATCATCTGCATACTTAATTAATTTAGTGTCTTCCTGTGGTCTTACACTATTAACATAAACACTGTAAAGAAGAGGACCAAGTATTGATCCTTGTGGTACCCCTCCCTGCATTGTCATGGTATTTGATCTGACTTTTTTTGTTCTTCCCCCCAGTAGTGAATGTTGTCTCTGTACTTTGTTTATGCCCAACTACAAAAGAAGTCATCAGTTCTAGAGCCACCCCCCTGATCCCGTATCTTTCTAGTTTGTCTAATAGTACGATGTGATTAACACTATCAAAAGCTTTGGACATATTGATAAATAGAGCTGCTACTTTGTGCCCTTCATCTAGTAGGCTGGTTGTTGTGTTGCTGAATTCTGAAGGGCTGTTAAAGTTGACAGACCTTTTCTAAAACCATGTTGTTGGCTTGTGAGAATATTGTTTGCCTCAAAAAATTTTACAATTCTATTCAACATAACTTTTTCTATTACTTTACTGAATGTGGGAGTTAGAGCTATTGGCCTGTAATTTGAAACTAGGATTTTTTTCACCTTTTTTGTACAGAGGTTTGATTATTGATAGTTAAAGTATTTCTGGAAAGATTCCATTATTAAGTGACTCATTGATTAAATGTGTTATATTATAGATAGATAGATTAGATAGATTTATTAAAGTTTGCTTTGAGCTAATGCTAAATGGCCAACATTATTACAACTAGATATACGACAATTACAAAACTATTATGAATAATTACAATTAGAATTAGAGATTGATATCCGAGTTATAATTAATTTTGAGTTATCTGTAAATTGACTTATAGCTTAACACTTCACTCCACTTCACTTCACTTCACTGTATAAGGGACATGACCATACTATTAATAATACTAACGATCATAATAATGTAACTAATAATAATAATAATAATAATAATAATAATAATAATAATAATAATAATAAAATTCCCAGTATTATTAATGATAACCTACATTGAATTAAGTATATTTTTAAATTTCACTACATTAGAAGGAAGAGTCTCTAGTGCTTTTGCAGGTAGTTTGTTCCAATCTACTATAGTACGATTCACAAAGGAGAACTTGCCTACATCAGTTCTTAGTTATTGAGCACATATTTTTCTCATATACAGTGCATAAGGCTAATCTTGAAAATCTCAGATATAGTCATAACTACTTAGTAATAGCTAAATTATTGAATACTCCATCATTGGAATCTGACAAATTTTGATAATGATTCAAATTTTGAAAGATTCAAATTTTGAATAAGATTGACAAATGCTTACTGGGTTGATTGATTGTGCTGCATTGAGGAATCTATTTGCTGAATATTCAAATTCATGAAATATTAGGACTGTTAAGTTACTTCAAGAATTTTTTTTGTAGATCTCAATTTATGAAGGTCTCCGTGATTCTCAAACTTGCTAGAATTGCAAATGATAATATCAAATTAGTGATGTGTATTTTAATCTATACCTATTTTCTAAAACTATTGAACATGGTTTATATAATTATTACTAAATTTTTTCTTTACTTGCTTTGTTATTCAATGATTGTACTGGAGTTCCTAATATGAACAGTTTCCTTATAGCTACCTATGGGCTACTTTGCCTGTTGTATCTTTTTTAATAAATAAATAAATAAAAAAACTGAATTAAGAATCGAGTATAAGTAACATATTTTGATATTATAACGTTTTTCTAGAAAAGGAGTTAAGAGGACATGTTTTGAATGTTTGCTCCTCAATTGCAAGGTTTTCAGGACAACATATTTTGTGAAAAAATAAGAATGAAACATTTGGGTTAATTAAGTTCTCCTTCTGTTTCTTCCATCCCTCCCTTCTCTTCTCTCCTCCTAACTCTTCTTTCTCTTTTTTCACTTCATTTTCCTGCTCTTCCTTCTTCTCCAAGTCATTGTATTTTTCCTCCTTTTCCTTTCCTTTTTCTTCCTGCTTTACAAATTGCCAAAAAATCATATTTTTATGTAAAATAGAAAGTTGATAATGTGGATCCTGTTTTCAAAAGCACAAGAGTATATTAGCTATTTTTATCAACATTTTTCAGATATTTCCATAATTCTCAGAGGTAATGCATCTGGTTGGAGAACCCTGAAGCACCTTTCAAATATCTGAGGCTTGAATTCATTTAAATTTGCCATTAAGACAAAATAATTATTTGCCCATTCTTGATGAGAACAAATAATTTAATCATCTCTCTTGCTTAGAGGCCAACAGATTGTCCATATTGACATTGGGTGGAATTAGGGATTGCTCAAGATGAGTGCGCATTTATCTCAACATACTATGTGCATCATGTGATATATTATGCATGAAATATGATGTAATGGTAATTTTATCAGCCTTTTTGTACCTAATCTAACATTTCTGCTAACCAAAATATTATTTGCAAATCAAGTTGTCAAGATTGTTTGGTGTCATCTTCATTTTGAAATCTGACATGTGAGTATTTTAATGTTTGTGTATTCACTGGTTTTATTTCACAGCTGACTACTTTAGTGAAAAAGCAGAGACAATCTGATATTAATGAAAGAAGTAAAGATATGGAAGAGATAGAGGAAAATTCAGAGCTATTGCTGAAGGTTACTAAAAGAACAAGAAAGAGGCGGAAAGACAGTGGTGACACTTCTCATTCATCTTTGTTAAATCTTGCTATTGAGAAATTCGGTGAAGAAGAGCTGAAAGAATTTATGCCTCTTGCAAGTTCTTTATGTGTGCAAACATTCACTAGTGAGTATGATTGTTCGCTTTTTAAATCAATTATTCTCCTTTAACTTTCCCTTAACGTTTTTTGAACATCTTTAATATACTTGTATATTACTTGTGGAAACCTGTGCAGTTAAACACTATAACTGTCTCACCCGTTTGTTAATGTTTATTGCTGAATGCCATCGAACAATTTTAAGGTACATTCTACAAGGCTTCATGCATTAATTTGATACATACCACTACTTGGTCTCCCAGGCCATGTGAATAAGAATAATACACAAATTCTTTATTTTTCTCAGGCTCATGTATGAAAATGCTGCACAATTCCCATTTAATAGTATACAAATCCGGTTAGATCTGGCCAGGGCAAATCTAGGGGGAGAGGGGTCATGGGGGCCATGCCCCGGCCTAGTCTTTTATTTGGCAAGATTGATTTAAATATGTTAGAATTATGTAATTATTAAAAAAAATATTGTTTAGTATCAAATATACGCTACAAAAATAAGTAAAATTTAATAACAGGTATGTTTATTATTTATCAAAACTCTGTGGTGACTGTTTCCAAAATGATGGGCTGGATCTGACCTGGTAGAACAGTAATAATTCAAGAGTGTTTTAGATCCTCTTGATCAGAAAACAGCGCGTAGTAGGCTGCTCAAGATTGCCGATTTGGTATGATACTAATAAAGACATATGTAAATTCCTGGGTATTGTTTTATGGATGGATCTGGACAAAATACTGACACCAGAATTATTCGTCACGATCCACAGGCTTTCTCAGTGGTGGAATGGCACAGACTTTCTCAGGCTAGTTTTCTAATGTCTTTGGTCTAGGCAAGCTTTTTGGTGTTGCTCCATCCTCTTTCCAGCTGCCATTTATCGACGCCTAAATACTTTTTTAAAAAATTTTCTCTATTTTTCGTTTTCCTAGTGGTAGAATCCATTTATTAGTCAAAGAATATTAAAGAAGAGCAAAACCTTGTCCTATATGTAGTGTCGTGTTAACACACAGACCCGAAGGGTCCGGGCCCAAGTCCCCGTCACTTCTTTAAAAAAATATTTTATACTAAATTTTTCAAAACCTAAAATTAAAAAAAAACATAAAAAAGTTATATAGGATTACAATATATGCAAAAAATTGGCTTAACAGAGAAATGTGTCTCATCATTGGATAATATAATATGGAATGTTGATGGTTGATGCGTTTCAATTAAATTGTACAATTCAATAAAAAATTAAAACTATTTAATTTGTAGTATTCTTCAACATAATTATATATCTGTTATTCTTACTTATAAATATGTTTCATTTTTAGTTTGAATTATGTAATATTGAAACACTAAGAAATACTTTAATTTTAAAATAATACAAATAACAGTGTGAATTGATAGTATTTTCTTTATATTTCAGCAACGAAATTGGAGGGGGGAGTCGGTGAAAGTAAGAATAGGGGGCCCCCAATACCGTTAAAACAGGCCTGCCTATAAGGCAAATTTCCTTGAAAAATTTGGAGTCGTTTTTTACTAAAACACAAAGTATAAAAAAATGAAAGATATAAAAAAAAAAAATACATTTGCATAATTTTTGGAAAAACTCAAGAATACAGCAAAACAAATTTTCTGTCATCTTAAATATTACAATTAGCATTATCCATATGGAAAGTTCGAGGAAAAAATTTGGAAAATTTCTCCTTCAAATGTTTGGAAAGGATAGTGCTGAATGTACTGTATTAAAGGTGGGGAAATTGGCGATATTTCAACAGAACAACTCTTATAGCAGGCTGGGGACTAAAAAATTGGATAACTCTCGTCCATATTGAAACGTTTATTACTACTACTAAACGTGATGTAAATCGTAACTAATTTCCGAATTTATAAATAATTTGGGCGCCAGGAAAAGTTTACACTTGAATTCATGGTTATCTGTCTTTGGATATATTACAAGTTCACTTTCATTAGTAATTTACATGAAGCCTCAAAAATTTTCTAAAGAATTTTTTCTTTATGTTTTCCTCTGATATAACAAAAGACGCTTTAAGAAATGGTGTAGGTCGCATTTTCATTGAACAGAATTTTCGAAACTTGAAAAAGCTCAACTCTTTTCTGTCTTCCTACAACCGCAATATAGAAGATTCTTTCCTTAATAAAATCTGTTCATTGAAAGCAGATCATGTTCAATTTTCCGAAACAAATAGTTTTACATAATTTTGCCTGAAACGCAATTATTATCCAATTAAAACAATTATTCTAAAAAACAGCTCCAATTGCTGCTTAAATTTTTTTCCTCGTATGTAGCAAAGAATGGTACAGAGGTGGTACCATTTCTGACCAACTTTGTGCATTTTCGAAAATTGTAAAAAGAAAAAATCAATACTGCAAATGTACAATATTCATGATAGGATATTTTTTTGTTAGATGAAATATACTAAAAAATCAGGTCTTTGAAAATGGTCTGTGCAATTAAAAAAAAAAGAGTAATTTTCAACTTCAAAATTGCAATTTCGACAATGGGAACTTCATGATGGTTTGAAATTATGAGAATTCTTTCTCATTGTTGCGAGATGTTACAGCAGTATGAAACAGTTTTAATTGTCGAATATATGTTGATATAATAGCTGCAGTAACTACTCATGTTTTCGAAAAATTAAATGTGAATTAATTTCAAGATCTATTTTTGATGAACAGATTTCATTAGGAAAAACATCTTCAATATTGTAGTTGTACGAAAACACCAACCAAATTTTGAACTTTTGAAATTTTCGAAAATTCAGGGAGTTCAATCTAAATGCGACTATTACAATTTCTTTAAGCGACTTTTGTTGTATCAGAGGGGGGGGATTAAAGAAAAATATTGAGATTTTCGCAGTTAACTCAAAATTTTCGAAAATTTCAAAACTGAATTATTGTCTTCCTGCAACTACAAAATTAAAGATAGTGATTTTTCCTTCAAATGAAATTTGTTGCTCATAATCCGTTCTTTTAATATGTACATGTTTTTGAAAATTATAATAGTTTCCGTGCAATATTTGCAATTTAAAAAGGAGAGATTTTACTCTTCTGTAATATTCTTGAAGTAATATTTCGGTTCTGCTATTAAGTTACCGAAAAGTCAAGAAAATATACTTTCGGTGACGATAGATGGCAGCTGGCCAGAGAATAAAGGAAGACCTTTAAAGCCAGTCCATGCCAAGGAAAAAAAAATTGCTACGAGAAAGCCTGTGCCATTCTGTAGCATCTCTACTTTTCTAATATGCCATAATTGTTATTTTTCATTGCAATGTCGTGAAGATATAGGCTCTTGATAAAATTCATGAACTTTTGAACATCTTTACTTTAACAAATTAGAAAATTTTGCTGTCAAATAAATAGGACAGTATGTAAAAATTATATTGAACATGTCAAGCTTTTATATCTTAAAAAATTGATTTTTGTAAATACAATAAAAATTTTTGCTAATGTAAATATTAATGACATAGGAGAAATGTCAAAATAATTACTTTTTGTAATTTTTGAAAAAAACTAAAGAATAGAGCAATATGCCGCTTATGACATCTTATAGAGCACATTTAGCATTATCCCTACCAGAAGTTTAAAGAAAAAATTGTATTTTCGAGTAAATGTTTTTGATATTTTTTAATATTTCACATATTGCACGAAAAGGACTAAGAATTTTAAAAAATGTAAAAGTCCTTAATGAAAGAACTAAATATGAAAAACAAATTTTACTTGAAAGAAAAATCGCTATTTTCAACTTTGAAGTTGTGGGAAGATGCCAGAAAAAATTCAAAAGTTGAATATTTCGAAAATTGAGTTAACCCTGAAAATCAGACCTGTGCCACCTCTATAAGTCTAGTCTTACAGGAAATATAAAGAAAAATTTTGGAGCCGTTTTTGAGAAACTTTTACATGTCCCAGGGTTTTCAAGTATCCCCAAATTTTAAAGAATGTTTTTGAAAATCTCAAACCTTCGACGAGCCAGATGGAAAGAGAGTTACTTCAATTTTGAAAAAAAATCCCATATATGGTTTAGGCGACAGTAGTGTTCACAGACGGACAGATTGACGTTTTGGAAAACCCCTTTTTCAGTGTCAGGGGACCCCAAACGTGTATTCCCGTTGAAATCTCGAAATCAATTTTCCGCAGGATTACATAACTTCCTCTATACTACAAATATTACTCTGTACTTGAAAGTGGCGTCGCCGAACCTTGAGCGGTTTTAAAGGTGTGTGTGTGTGCGCGCTATATATATGCCAGTTAAGTGCTTCGCGCTGAGGAGTAATCCTTCATTACTACTATGTCATGTCACGTCGCAATCAGTTGTCAAGAGGACCGCCAGGTAGCATCTGCGCATACACGCTCCAGTGTCACTACCCAGTGGCCAGAATTGAGAAAGAATGAGGATAGGGGTGGGGTTTAGTACACTTCACAGGGGTTGGATTAGCCCCTGTGAAGCAACCAAACTCGTTTTGTTGGAACAAATTTCACATGAGATTCCACGGGAATCGAACCCGGACCTCAGTGGTGAAAGGCTGGCGACTTCGCTATGTGCCACGAGCGGGCCTTCATGTGTTTATATTTCTTTCATTCATTTCATTCATCTTTGTTATATTTGTTCTTACAGCGTCTGGCATTGAACTTAACAATGGATCATAGTAGCTGATAATTTTATACTCCCCTTCAAAAATTTCCAACATAGAATAGTCTTACCTCCATGTTGCCAATGTTGTGAAAGAAAAGTATGGTGTATTGAGTGAAAAACTCCTTTGGGTACTGGAGTTTATCTACACGACCTACATAGATCTATTTAGGTGGCGTTGGTTTAATTCCCGGCAAACTCGCTGACATCTCAGCGCCAAAACATGAAAAAGAAAAGGAAAGAAAGAAAAAAAATAAAGAAAGAAAGAAAGAAAAAAGAAAAACGTTTTTGGCAATTTCTTTGAATCTTCTGGCCAGATCCAAAAACAAATTTTCAGTTTCCCATCAGGTTACAGAGAAGCATCGAATGACACCTCACATGTCTTGATAGGTGCACGGGAAGTGATCTAGACGTGCGTGACAGAACTGCACAACCGAACATCCTCACATTCTAGAGTAAATCAGTGTATAATGATAGATTGTTGCCAAATGTTTAATTTTAATATGTTTTACAGCTTATCCGTGGTTAAGAAAGGAAGATGCATGTTCTGTGAAATGGAGATACCCTTCAACATCAGCAGAAAATCTTGCTTTTAATGTTTTCAAAGATTTTTGGGAGAAGGGCTATTACGTTTCCTCTGGCCATAAGTTTGGTGCTCACTTCATTGTTTACCCAGGTAAACATAAACTTTCTATTTTTACTTTCTGAAAATGATAGGGAGAAACGGTTTAGGCCGTTGGGTGTTTCATATTCAATAAGACTTTCAATTTTTTTCGGGGGGGGGGATGAGTGTTGTAATTTAATTTTACATTTGCCAATCTATTTTATTATGATAGCTTTTGAGTTGAAAGAGAGCTTAAACATTGTAAATGCTGGAAAGAATGATTTTACCCACTGTTGAAATTGGGGTGAAATAAAAGGTATCTCTTCTGATATTATACTTCTGGGGAATTAGAGAATTAAAAATAATTAACTGGTGTGTCATACTTAACAAATATTCCCAAGCACAGACCACTGTTAACCCCTGGTCTGTGAATAAAAGTGGTTATAGAAGAAATTGAAATTACTTTTTTATTTTTGTTAAAAGAGGTTTATTCTTGTTGCAAAACAAGTGAATTTTCTAAAAAAGAATGCTTGTATAAACATGCTTGTTGTGATTTCAGGTGATCCATTTGTGTATTCTGCTCACTTTCTCGTAATCTGCATTGCGAGAAATGCTGCAATTCGTCCCATGGATGTTGCTGTTCTCTGTAGACTTGGTGATGCCATGAATAAATCTGTTGTACTTGCATGTGAAACAAATGACAAAAAGATTACTTATCAAACCTTGAAATGTAGTGTGTTGAGCAAATAAATTTTTTATTCTTTGTGAAATGTGTTTTAATTAATACATTTAAATGATACAGAGGTTGGACAAAATGATATGAACATTACGCAATTTAATACATCTTTTTACTTTGTCGTATAAGTATATACAGAGTAATATACTTAGTATAGAGAAAGTTGTGTAATGGTAGAAAATCGATTTCGAGATTTCAACGGAAATACACATTTTGGCCGTCCGTTCAAAAACATCCCCCCTTCAAAACGTCCATCTGTCTGTGCACACTACTATTGCTCTACCACCCTCAAAAAAACCTTCCAATGCGCATGCCCGAACGTGGCCTCTCCCTCCAAAGCTCCTTATATTTCCCCGCCTGCCTGCGCTGTCACAACATAGCTCTTCCTCTGTCTTTCTCAAGTGGGTCGGGTCGCGCAGTAATTCAACACTGCGAGTTATGTGATAACAAACTGATGAGTGAGAAGGATCAGACGAAAGGCAGCTTTCGTGTTTCTACATTAGGGATTGTCCAAACGCTCAACAGAAAATAAGCCGTGTCTTGGGAGAGTTTCGGTCTCCAGTCCCTGTTTTACCGTGGCTAGTGAGCAGTGACAGTGTGCTTTACACAGTAGCTGCAGTTATTCACAATAACCCAATTATTACAAATAATTCAAAGTATATCCACTGGAAACCGATATGTCGTTGATCAAATAATCATCGAACATGGCCACATTCCTCTCCGTCTTCCACCGTACCATCTAGATCTAAATCCAATAGATATAATTGGAGATATAAAAGGGCGCGAGGCAGCAGAAACTATTGGTGCATCCTTAAAAGAAAAGGAAATGTTTTGCAGAGAAGCGTTTGCACAATACAGTGCTGAACAATGGAAGAAGTCCTGCGAGCATGTGTAGGGAATAGAGGCGACATAATAATTCAGATAATGTGATGGACCAACACATCTATGAATCCGTCATTTCTTTGCACACTCCTGGGAGTGCGAGTTCTTCCGAGGACGGGGGCAGTGATGAGTGGCGGTCAGCGCGATCGCTGCGTCTCGCAGTCGCCTCTCCTCGCCTACGTGCTTCCTTATCGCCGAGAGGGGAAATCTCAGATGCCGCAGGGTGGGGGCAGCCTCCCAGACTTTACCAAAGGTACGTCGGCCATGATGATTTTTTTTTTTTTTTTTTTTTTTTTTTTTTTGCGAGCGGTTCAGCTATAGGTCCTAAACCATGCATAGGAGTTTTTCCAAAAGGAAGAATCGCCTGTCTATCTGGCTCTAGTTGACGCTTTAAAATTTTGAACAACATTAGGAGGTTTTTACAGGTAGGACTCTACATGAAGCCTTTGGCTCCTCTTTTCAATATTTTCTCAAAAACCACTCCAAATTTTTTCTTCAAATTTCTTGTGAGAATAGAATAAAATAGTTATGAAGGTGGCATAGGTCAGATTTTCACGGTTAACCGTGCATTTTCGAAAGTTCGAATTATTTCCAGCATCTTCCTACAGCTACAAAATTAAAGATAGAGATTCTTTCTTCAAATACAATTGTTGTCCATAATTAGTTCTTTCATTAATTTCAGGTACATTCTTTTAAAAATTTTATTAGTTTTCACGCAATATTGCGTGCAATATGTGCAACTTTAAAAATTAACGAAAATAAGATTTTCTCAAGTAGGGATCCAAAGTTTTTCTTTGAACTTTTGGTAGGGATAGTGCTAAATGCACTCTATAAGATGACATAAACGCCAAATGGCTCTATTATTTTTTTCTTCAAAAATTACAATTTTTTTTGACGTGTCTCTCACGTCGTCGTTAATATTAGCGGCAATTTGTTCACATTATTGGATTTGTGAGTACATGTGCTTTAAATAATGTGATATAAAGTTACTCGGAAACTCAACAGTTTTCTGTTAAAATGAGCTCAAAATTCCGCACTTCCTGAAACACTCAAACGCTATTTTCTCAAAAAAGGCTCCAATTTTTTTTCTTCAAACGGAGACGGACAAAACTGCTTTCAGTCTCTCGTATCTCGTCCTAGATGTGAGTCATTCTCGTTGGCCCAAGAAGGCAAAAGAGTTGTGGAGGGGGAAGCGCCCAGTCAAGGTCGAGGGAGTGCACTGGCAAAAGAGATTCTCTAGAGCCGCCGACAACGAAATTCTCGTATCTCGTAGGGATCGAGTATGCTCGTGAGCAGTCCAAACCAGTCGAGGATCGGAAGAGACACGTGATTACAACTTCTTCCCATAGTGCAAGGATATCATCATAATTCATTTAAATTAAATACAATGATTTCTCTCTAGCGAAATAATCAAACGTTTCCTTATACTTTCATAGTATTAAAGTATTACATATAGTTAGTACACAAGAAAAGTTTTAAAAAATTTAAAAAGTAAAGAAAAGCTGAGACGGCACACCGCAACAACTGTATTAAAGTCTATTATTTTTATCAACCATGTTTTGTGCTTGGGTGTTTACGTTTTCGATGTTTCGTTTTTAAATGAAAACCTTACAGTTACAATTTTGGAAAAGTTTAAATATGCAATAATATGCAATAATTCTTCGGATTTCGCAAGTGGGGAGACTTGTCAACGTATGCGCCGCGCCGTCAGTGGCGGCTCGTGCTGAGGTTGCATGGTTGCACAACCCCCAGAAAATGTAAAAGATCTCATAATATTTTAGGAATATACATTTTCCTTTTAAAACATTAAATATTCAAGATATTGCAGCAAATCGATGTATGTGAAATCACTTTGAAACCAAAGAGCGTCCAACTGGTGCTCCGGTGTCTGGTGCCTTGCCACGAATTGCACCACGACCACGCTCTTGGCTGTACGAAATGATTTACTGTTTTACTCTCAGACCCTTCGATTTAACACGGGTAACATACTGCTTTTTCGTTGGGCAACCAGGCAGGTGGCGCTGCGCAGCGACGGAGGGAATCTCTGGGGATTACCCATATTCTGCCTTCGTCTAACTCACTGCAACGTAGTTTTATGATTTTTGCTTGTTACCGAAAGTACACAAGTTCAGTCAATTATTGGCGATATTCAATGCATTGTTTTTTATATTTGGAGAATTTGCTTTCATTTTATAAGTTTGTTGATTCAAAACGTACATTTGATGAGTTCTTTGTGTAAAAGTTGTCGTTCTGGATGGAAGTCCCCCGTGGCTGCAGCTGGCCGGCCAACGGTTTGCGAACGTTCTTGTGAATACGAATGTGTCAAAGATCTTCCATTATTGCCAAATATACCAGGGTAGTGAAGTTTTCGAAATAAAATAATTTTTCATCCAGAGTTCGTAATATTGCGGAGACAATGTTATTAGAAGAACAAAATGGTTTTAGGAAGGGGAGGTCTTGCTCCGATAATATCTTCTTTGTCAAACAGATTATTGAGAAACAGAGAATTTAATAAAAAAAACACACTTGCTCTTCATAGATTACTCCAAAGCTTTTGACACCGTAAACAAAAGTACACTATTTAATGTATTGCATCGTAAAGGTCTCCCACCACAGCTGATTTCGGTTATTAGGAACATGTATAGTAACTCAGAAATTTGTATCAAAGGCCAAGAGAATAAAAAAGATAATAAACCAAGGAGTAAGGCAAGGATGTAGTCTGTCCCCAATTCTTTTTAATTTATATTTAGATGAAGCATTAAATATGTGGATATCGAGACTAAAATCTTATAGCCATGACATGGGACAAGACAGAAACCTAATGACTATATTATTCGCGGATGACTAATTTATAATAGCAAACGATGAATATAGCCTCCAGAAAGCACTGTTTAAATTACAAAAGGTAACCGAAATGTACAATCTCAACATATCTTCAACAAAAACAAAATTCATGGCCTTTGAAGTGATGGAACCGAGTAGATCCAAATTAGTTGTATACAATTCACCTATAGAACAAGTTTCAATTACTTGGGATACTCGCACAAAATGTCATACAGAGGGGAAATAGATATACAAGGAAAAATCGAAAGTCTAAATCGTATGAACGGAACAATCCTGAGAACCCTGAAAAAGAAAGAAAGGAAACCATGATTAAATTCTATAATGTATTAAGTATCCCAACTTGTTTATATGGAAGTGAAAATTGGACAATGACAAACAATATATCACAATACTACAAAGTGCTGAAATGAGATTTCTGCGATCAGTAGCTAGTTATATGCTGATGGGCAAGAAAAGGAATTTAGAAATTCGTAAAGAACTTGGTGTATGTAAACTGTAAGAGAAAGTTAATTACTACCGAAATTCCTGGATGCAGCACATTGAAAGGATGCAAAACAATCTACTGCCGAAAATAATTCTAAAATACCAACCACAAGGACGAAGAAATTCTGGCCGCCCAAAGGAGAGATAGGGTGACCAGACGGGAGCGGAGGCGTAATAGGCAGTGCCTATGTACTTGAAGGAGAATAAGAAGAAGAAATCATTTTATTTGTGTTGAAAGTGTCGAAGGAATAATGTTTGTTGCGATGTACTGGAGTCGAATTTAAGTGCCCAGTGGAAATCAAAGCCGGAACCACCTGCGTGGGAGGTGTATATGCCTTACGCGGACCCTAGGCAAAACATTATGTAAGTAGTCTTTCAGTATTAACTTTTATTTCGTTTAGTTTCAATTTATTTATTTACTTTACGTCAAAAAACAGTTAACAGTCAAAAAACAGTTAAAAACTGCGTATGACGTGCTATGGGGAAAAGTGAATGGTGTGCACGTTTTCAAAATTCTGTGATCCCTACACTAAGTCATATACTACTTAAATTTTAAAAGAAAAAAAAAAAAGATTTGAATTGCGTACGTTTTTACCTATATGTTCGTATTTTGAATTTTGGAAATTACATTTCCGTCATTCGATGGAGGTGCAACCTCCAGTCTGTTGGGGCAGCAGCCGCCACTGCGCGCCGTAGGCGTTTCTTGCCTCCCCGACCTCTCCTGCGGCTTTGACGCCTTGAAATGATACGAGCGTTCAGGCTTTCAGGCTCAGTTTTGTTTATTATTCAAACATGATACACTATTACTACATTTCCCAATTAAATCTCAATTATATATTAATAGACAGGGTCACAATTAAAATGTTATTTTCCTAGTTCATATTAAGTATTGCTCGCCAAGGTTTTCTTGACACACGAGCTCCCTAGTCTTCAATCAGCGCTTAATAGCACGACCCGTTGAGATACTTAGGTTCGACTCGGAACGGCACGTAACAATTTAGAATGCTGGCAACACCAACCATTCATTAACATTACACTTCTGTTTCCACGCATAAGAATATTTAATATTCCCTCGAGGGCAAACGACAAGATGCCATTCCGAAGTAATGCGAAAGCCCGGAATGGTTCCCCTGTGAGCTAATAAGGCTCAACTTATTATGCAATTATTTCCCCATCTTTGTAATAACTAGGGAACGGAATTATTGTAATAAAAAAGCAAAATATGTACATACATATTAAGTTATTTTGTCAAAAATATGTACGAAAAAATAGGAAATATGTGAAATAATAATTCGTTATAATGTTTAAAATTCCATTCTTCAAGCGTTTTCCGAGCACAGGACGTTGCCGATTAGATATTAATATGGATTCAGGGAGGCTGAAAGAAAGTTTTACATCTACAGAAGCCATTATTCGCTAGTTTCATCCGAAATCTATGAAACACGAGTAAGCACGCGGTTGAAGTTCCTTCTGCTTCACGTACATCCACTCATCCTTGATCCCGACTACGCGGTTTCCAAGAAGCAGATGGGGGCGGGGGAGGTAAGTTTGACAATTAATAGCGATGGTCCGGCATTGCGTGTTTTCTTAAGTGTTTCAGTAACAAAGTTAGTTTTCAAGTAACATATATTTCGAACATCGCATGAGAAATGTTCATTTTCGACATATAAATATATTAAAATGTAACGAAATATGTAGCTATAGATAAACTATGTAATTATACCGAAATATGTAAAATAAAAATGGTTTTAATTCGTTCAGAATGTCGTTTTAAGTCTAAAAAATAATAGTCAGTGTTGGTATCTTGTCCCGGCAAAAATATGAAAATATTTACATGAAAATCCGTTCTCTAGTAATAACATTTGATATTAATTATTATTACTATCCCCCATTTCTTATATAGATATAAATTTATTTTTATACTTATTTTAATTTGTTTTTCTTTCTTTTGAATGTGAGAATGTATATTTCTTCACATATATTTATGATCTGAAATTTGAACTGCTAATATCTGTATTAATTCCCCCCTCTAATTCATTTTTGCAATTTTATCTGCTTTAGGTTCCTTATCTTTTGCAATAATTTAATGTGTCTTTCTTTTTGGGTTTTTTTTAGTGTTTAATTTGAACTGCTGCTAATCCTCCCGTTGCATTTCTTTTTCTTTGAAATTTTATCTATCTGTAACTAAAAACTTTAAATGTATCCATTAATTGTAATTTAATTTTCTATATTATTGAGTATTTATTTATAATTTTGTTATATCTTTCTGTATCTTGTAGACTGACAACAGCAAAGCCATCGAAAGCCGGCTATCTTACTAAAACTAATATGTTGACAAAGATGACCTCTTTCATTTCTTCTCATAAGAACGTCAACAACACCACATCAGAATTCCTACAATTCCCTCCACTACAATCAATACATATGTACATACAGTACATATGTATTGATTGATTGTATATACATACAATACATACACACTTGTGGTCAAAGAAACAATAGGAGCATGATTTTGGATACCATTTGTGAGGAAAAAGGTAGAATTGAAAATAAATATATGCATGAAACATCTTTATTTTGTAAGATAAATGATTATAATACACAAGTGAGACAGTACAATAATGGAGGGAGTTTTAAAACTATAAATTTCATCTTTCAACATAAACGTATGTTATTGCGTAATGACATACACAACAATCCTCTCCATCATTGATACACAGCCACTGAAATTCCAAACAGTGCTCTCATTGTGTCTTAAATCCATTCCTGTAAGCTGGCACCCAGGTATTAAAATGTTTACAAATTGGCAGGTCACCAAATTGAATACTTCAAATCCCGTAAGCCCTTCCTTCCCTGTTAATGTATGCTATGTTCCATTAACACAATGCTTAAAACACCAAAATTTTTGAAAAATCATTAATTTCACACAGCACTCACTGTATATATTAATTCACTGCACTTGCAAAATTTCTAAGCTGTTACCAGAAAAACAAACACTATACACAATGAACAAAACTGGAGAACAAACTTTTTTTAACTGTAGTGACCTAGCACTTTGTGCCAGTGGTGTTTGACATGCCAGGAAACATGCATATTTTTATTTCCTATAATTAGTAGAAGTGTGAAAAAAAACCTACTTGTATCAAAATTACTTGCCAGCCTTATATACATTCATAATACACTGATTATAGGTCGTATGAATACTACACTTAAATGCATCATTCCCAATGAAATGTGCTTCACAGAATCACTTTGAATGCATGCACAACATCTGAATGTCTTAAGATTAGTCATAAATACAATACCTGCAAGGGATATACATGGATTTAAATGACTATTCAATATGATTCTCGTTTTGCCAAAGTAAATACAACTGTAGTTAAAACACATTCATACTTCAATATATTTGTATCAACACTAGATAATTTAAGAAGTTACTTATTATGCCACCTATCTTTTAAAATTGTAAAATAATGGTGGATCTAATATGTCAAATGTGTATAAGAAAACTGATCATAAGTACTTTATTTCAAGAAGCATTAGCAGAAGGGAGGAAAGTGAAAACACAACCACTCTAAAGAGACAAAGAGTACAAATAACGTTATAAATTACACTAGACAAGTAGCTTCTATTTTAAAAAAATTTGCAACTAACCTCACTGTATATCTAAAGCATCAGTCTTCACACTGAAATTTATTTATATTACATCTGATTGCCATACACGAACAAATAAACGTGTTTGTCTGTAACTCATAGTCTAAATTCAGGTATGTATTCTGAAGGCAACTGTGCAAAACCCTTGACCCCACTGATGAATTATTTCCCTGCAGAAACAAGATAATAAATTTCTCAATTGTTTCTCATGACACAGCAGACCACAGCATTAGAAGAAGCTGTTTCCTATACATTTATTGAATTCATTCTACTGTTCATCACGAGAAAAACACACCCTAGAGTGAGTGCATATACATCAATGTAAACAAGATATAATGTATATATATATACATGTTACATTAATCCAAGTTTGGGACTTTTTTACTCAATAGCGACTTGAAGACATCTGGGCACGGACGGTAGCAGCAGCTGCATTGGAAGCAGCATTTTGAACATGTTCATTGCGAAGGAATTCTGTTGTGAATTCCTGCTGGGCCTTAGCAAAGCTGGCCCCTGAACTGCGATAAATTCTGTGAATCTGATAAAAGAATTTATATTATTGCTTACTTATGATGTATACAAGTAAAAAAGCAAAGTTCAAGTATTGTATACCTTAGAGAGCAGAAGTAAATCCATGCAAGCAGCAGCTACAAAACCAAATGCAATGATGAGGATAATAATTCCTATTGCCACACCACTGGCAGAATGATCAAAAACTTCAATAGCCCTTAAAATGCCACTGAAAAACAACAATAAAACAAACTATTTTTTGAACATCGAGAACCTTCCATAAAAAGACATGAAATGGGATGTAGCATATTTACCATGTTCCAGACCCTGTTATCCCAATAGATTGAATAACGGAGACAATGAACTGGAAAAAGAATACGAAGAAAAACACCATGAAGTTGAAAGAACTGTCACTCCTGCAAAAAAAAATTACTAACACCAATTAAAAAAAAATTAAAATTTTGATCACAATGGGCTTATAAAAATTGGGAGAAGACAACAATTTAATTAATAATGATCAACTATTCACAATAATAAATATCAAACCACCAAGGTTGATTGTTATCAACACATGATAAGATCTTAATCAACTATGATAACCAAATACTTCAGATTACAGCCGGTTTCACCCACCTGAATGCTTTATAAGCTGGTCTATACCAGCAAAGAAATGAAAAAGGAGTGAAGAGAATTAAATATACCAAACCCAAACCAAAAGTGGTAAATTCAGAAGCAGGATAGAATATAAGTATTAAACCTCCCAGAACGTTCAGGAGCAATACAAGCGCATGAACTGAAACAAATTTAATGAATTAACAAATTATAATAAGAGATTAAATGCTGCCTAAATACCACACCTCAGGAACAGTACTTACACATCCAAAGGTAATACAAATACCGCACAATTTTTTGGAACTCCAGAGGAATGTCAACATTAATATCTTGATAGAAACAAGGTTGAAAGCAACATTTTTCAGGCAAAGGTGGCCAATTGTTTCTCCTAGCTGAAAACACATAGTTCTATAAATACAATGAATCTTATTTAATTACAAGGAATTAATTGAAGACTAGTTTAGAGTTTTACAAACCATTGTACGGAGCATTTTTTAATTCCTCTTCTCGCCTTGCTAACTCTGCCGCTTTTCTATCTAATTCCTTCCAAAAATTTAAAACAAGTGAAACAAGGATAATATAATCAAAACAGTAAGGCAGTATTACCAGAAATATATTAAAAAAAAGTAGAAAAACTATACCTTTAGTTCCTATTAAGGTCAAAATTGGAAAAAGGAACATATGACTATATTACAACAACAAAGACTATTAGATAGCTATTAAAAGGTAACGAGCAAAAATATATTACCTGATATTCTGCAGTTGAAATTTGATTCATCTGTGGCTGTTGAATTTGTTGTTGGGCACTTTTTGTGTACGGAGGAGGAGCAGGTTCCAAACTGGACTGCATCATTGCTGGTTGTGCAACTTGCATTGTTGGCACGTTTTGATATTGCGGAGGATTATTTGCTCCTCGAGTCTACGAGATTGATCATGGTAAATTGGTTTTAGCACAAAAAATATATATAAAGTTACATTGAAAGCCTGACACTAATTTGACATATGACACCACACTTGATGGGGTCCATGCTACAAGCTATGAAGATATTATGACAATAACATAACTGCACCTTTCTGATGGCTAACTTCTGGTAATCTACGATCAAATCCTTAAAAAAAAAAGAACTCAAAATTCCACAAACACCGTACCTGAGGGAGCCTCTGGTCTGCTTGGTCAGCAAATGGGTTATAATCCTCCAATCCTCGTTGAACATTACTAATGTTGCCTGTGACTTGTTGCACAGCTGGATCCTAAAATAATGGCATTAAAGTGAACATTATGGCGTTAACGTCACTTTCGAATAAGGTATAATTTACTTCTTGTGACGTACGCCAATTCGCAAAGTAACAGACGTACATGACAGGAAACAACACGTACCGCAAAAGGTTCAGTAGGTTCTCCAAATGGATTTTCGTCGAATCCTGACATCTTGTCCAAGTCCTTAGTGAATCACAATTCAGGAAATAAGAAAACAAAACGGAACCAATACACTCGTTCACAAATTAGCCAACTCCAATCTCGTTTCTTAATCCATTATGAGGAATATCATGAGACGATGTCGCACCCGTTGCACCGACCACACAGCGCAAGTCTCAGTGATGTCAGTTTCATTACCCAATCAACGTCTTACAGAAGCGCGGTTCTTTTAAACGATTTCTTTCTAACGCAGATTTTATTTTCTCAAGGTTATGGAACTTTTTCTTTACTTTGAGAAAAGTATCAAAAACAAAGTACAGAAACAATTATTATTGCAATTTCACATCATTTAAGTATAATACGTTTATATTTTATAAAGTAATAGTACTGTTGGAAATAAAAGTGCACTTGGGAACTGTTACGTATGAATAAAAATGAACAATACATTTTAAACTGTGTGTCTACAATATTGCATGATTGCGTTTGTATCCCTTTATTCTTAAGATATAAATTGATTTCACCAGAGATCCGTTAGATAGCAGAGATGTTGGCATCACGTTCAAGGAAAGTTTATAGGCTACTTCTCCAAATTGCTGGCAGGTAGCATTGTAGTGACTCTTCCCGCCCACAACTTTGCACTGTGAATGGAAAAGGAAGAGAGCTGCGGCGAGCTACTTGTAAGTGGGAGTTGAGTAAGCGCATAAAGAATTTGCTTTGTGGGATTACATATTACATAGTTTTCTGTTGGTACTGTAGTGATGTACGAAGCCTAAAATCGTGTAGTGTTATGACAGTTGTGTTTAATCAGAGTGTTTAATTTCTTCGTTTGCTGTCAAGTCTACCTGGTAAGTTGTATTTTCCAATTTGCTGTAAACGTATATTATTTTTTTCTGACATTACCAGTAGTATCAACTATTGTATATTGCCAAAACCGTATATTAAAATTTTTATGTGCATTAGAAATACCTTTGATAGGACCCTACTAACCTCACTTTGAAGACTTCTTGTTTCATGCAACTTAGCATTACTATCTGGGCATCCGAGTTTCATGAATCAGGCAATCGATAAGGTAAAGAAACAATTGTCATGTTATAAAAAAATGAGATGAAAGTACCAGTGCCATGAATTCTCGAGGTATATTTGGGAAGTGTTAACTATTCATTGTATCATTTTATTCGTCCTCAACGAAAGAGATGCAAAAACTAAAGGATAATTTAAAACAAAGCACGTGTTTCGACTAGCATTAATATCGAAATGAAACTGAGAACGATATTGTATCGAAATACGAAGACGTTGCAAATATGGTGAAAATATGTGGACGTTGCGAATTGGGAAGTTGTCCTATGACGGAGACATCGAACGGCGCTGTTGGAGAGCAAGAGCGCTGTCTAGTTTTCATGGAGACAATTTTGCTGTCTGATTAGATATATTTCGAAGGTTCCACACAATTGATAACTCCGTTTACTCTTGTTTGGTGTCTTTTAACATGTTCAGTGATTATAGAAATGCATACTGTATTCCTAAGCATAGACTATCGTGAAAAAAATGGAAGCCGTTGTTCAATACAATAATCACGGCTTTTTATATTTATACCTTGTGTAATTTTGTTTAGAGACAGTTCATTTACAATTTTTTGTCTGTTAGTTGATTATTTTTATACAATTATTCTTTTTGTTCCAGTGATTGGTGACGGTTTATGAAAGTTAAAGAGTTAAGAATAATTTATTAAAATATTTTGATCGCAAAAATAATCGTAAATGATGTCATTGAAACCATTAATGATTGTGACAGTGGAATTTAGACTGGCGTATGATGTTATATAAATGAATGTCTTTATATTTTTAGAATATTTTTTCGATTTAATTTTTTCATTCAATTGAATTTTAAGCCCACTTGTGAGGTAATGAAATGGGTCGACCAATTGGAAATGTTTTGTATTTTTCTTACCTACGAGAAACAATTTAATAAATGTTAAAAATTACACAATTATTTTTTCAATATTTTCTCAGTTTTTCTATTTCATTTCGATCATTTCATTTCAAACCCACCCACTGCCCTCCATTTTACAAAAACGATGATTTTCTTAGAATTATTTTTTCCTAAATACCACAAAAAGTTTTAACTCCAGAAGAAGGTGAAAATGTCTGTACATTCTTAATAGTGAAAACAAAAAACTAATGTGTTTCATTAATTGACCGATCCCGTGATCCATATTCTACAACTTATTAACGGTCGTGAATTCTACAATGGTCAATTTCAACCGGGAGGAGAATATGGAGGACAACACCACAACATATGAATGTTGTTGTTCAGACAAATTGTCTTTATTCCATGTGATTGTGTTTATTGTAGCCCTGATGAAGGAATTAAATATTCCGAAACATTGGCAAACTAATGTGTTTCATTAATTGACCGATCCCGTGATCCATATCCTACAACTTATTAACGGTCGTGAATTCTACAATGGTCGAAAACAAAAAAGTTATTTAGTTAATTGTTGGCGGGAAACAACATTTTTAAACCATGTAAATGCGGAAAAAATCACAATTGTATAAATGTATATATTTTTAAAAGGTTTTGGAAGTCTGAGAGGTGTTAACTCAGAACATTCAAAGGATGCATTTATCGTTTCTTTTATTCCTTCGTTAGTTTATTTTGTGTACGGGATGTAGAGTTTTGGCACGCAAGTTTGCGTTGTGGTTGTCGTGCTTTAAATAGGATGGACACATTTTTTGACTATGGATAGGTTTGTTCTTATACTATTAATCGTGCAACTCATATATCATATGGTACAAATACGTACCCGTACTTAAATGTACACATTTTTGTGATAATTCTCGGCCAATTGATGACCCCTGAGTTGTTATGCCGTCTCGATTAGTCTCGTCGGTCCTAGGATGGTTTTGGAGATAAGAATGGTGGTTCTACACAACACGAACATGGCACAAGATTATCTAATGAAAAAAGAGGAGGAGAAGAAGAAGAGGAGGAGGAGGAGGAAAAGAAGAAAAGGTGCGTTATGACTAGGAATCGGATTTTTATGCAATTGTACAGTTCTGCTTAGTCGTTGAAGTGTGCTATTGACTGACGTTAAGGTAACCACATTTTTAGGTTTCTCAATTCAGTCAAACCACAAAAGAAACGTCCCTTTAAATGAATTGAACACAAAATAAGGTCATTCATTATAGAATTCTTTCAAATTCAGTCAGCCTTCATACTGCGTATTTTTCGTTATTTGTATATTTCGCTAATGTTCATTCCTGCCTGATATGGCATAATATTCAGGGGAATCACATCTTATAGCTCCCAGACTTTTAGATTACAAAAGAGTATTTTTCGAACCATGAGTAAATCCCACTAACGTGGGATTGCAAGCCTCGCTTTGTTAAACTAAGAATTTTACTATTACCGTAACTCTATAATAAAAAAAAAACCCTTGTCTCTTGATTTACAATTTTTTTTTGTCAAAAGTGACTTGTTTGAGGACGAGAGTATATTTTCAGCAAACGCTGATGCCTATAACACTTAACGTACCGGCGACTGCGCTTGCCCGACCCACTTGCCCTGTTGTCAGTGCCAGATTACTGAAGAAGCTGAGTAGGCTGCAGCCTGGGGCGCGCAATTTTTCGGATTCCGAACAAATTTCAGATTCAAAATTTCATAAGGCGAAGTTTTGAATGTTTTTATAGAAATATTTCTTTCCATATTTGTAACAAAAGACAGTGTTAATTAAATATATCCCTTGATATATACAGATAAAATGAATACAAAAATATCGTATATTAAATCAATGTCGTGGTGAGAATTATTTATACGTATGCGTATAATCAATTATTTATATTTTCACAACATTTGCGTCGCTTACAAATATCGTGCAACAATTTATTCAAAATATAAATAGCTTTAATGTAAAAGAAGCAAATTAAAAGGGCGCTAAAACAATTGACTGCCTAGGGCGCATATAAGTCAAAGTCAAGCACTGCGTGTTGCATAGGTTGATTGGTAAGAAAGATTTAGAGCAGGCATTAGTGTTGGTTTCTCTGAATCACTAGCTTCTCTGTCACATTCTCTTCAAAGTGACGCGGATCTAACAACTATAGAGCGAGCTGCAATTTCGGAAACGCACACACGGCTGTTGAAACTTTGGCTCCGTTAACCCGAGCAGAACTCGTGCTTGCTGTTTTTTGGAGGCTGCTGTGTGTGAGGTAGTGCTACTGCAAATCGTAGTTTATCGCGATCACCTCTCCAAGCTTCGCAAGTTAATTTCTTCTACAATTGGCGCCTTTCTCTACATTTGTTACACTCTACTTCCCCTTATTGGCACTGTAATTCACGTTCTCATCATCCAACTGCTATATGCGCATAAATTTGCAAGTGAGTGATCTGTACGAGTTACTGCCTGTACCAATTAGTAACCCCATATGGTGCTTGGTGTGTGTGTGTGTGTGTGTGTGTGTGTAATTTTTTCTGGCGGAGAATTTCGGAAACTGCGGTATTTGGGATTGTGAAGTGACGCTTTGTGGAAGGAAGGGGTCCGACGGGGGGGGGGGGTCGAACGGCAGTGCAGAGTATCGCGATGACGCGCCCATGCTCTCATTCCAAGGGCTGTAGCCCAGCTTAGGTGGCTCAGGGAGTCAACTGATGTTACTCCAGTGTCTCTGACCGGTTGGTCCTGGAGTTCGAGCCACGACATTGACGGGCTTTTCGACACTAGCTACCGAGCAACGTTGAATTCAGCTGCTACCTGGATCAGATATGAGGCCAGCTGCTCTGATCGGTAGTTTTCCGAGGTCTCTTCGAACAACGCTAGGCGAATACCGGAGCATATACCTTAACAAACGGGTCACGGGCCGCGGGGGATATTTCCCTCCCCTTCCTTGTCCTATCCTCACCTCTTACTTACACCCCTACTTATATGCATTACATTGCCACGCATGTCGGGCTATGCCCCTCTGGTGGGAGATACTTGGTCGGGGAAAACCCCGCAGGCAGCTGCGTAGGTCGGCACCTCATCTCGCTATCCAGCGGGGGAACATCACTGCCACCTCCCGCGATAAAAAAACATGCATTATGCTTACGGGAGCAATGGTCTTAGCAGTTGACGCGTCCGAAATCAATAGTGCATTACCAACGGAAGGGGTGGCTCAGGAGCCCACCGCTTGAATTTTAATGTTATTGAGGATTTTGACGTTTTTTCCAATCAATTGATATAATTAGTAACATACATGTGCACTCATTCGATCAACAAACGTTATTCATTTTCTTGTCCTGGTAAAACTAGTCGCGTTGCGACAGAATGGTTATCATCGTCGGCGTTTGAAAGAATTCCAGAGCTTCTCGCTATACCCAGGGGAGTTGTAGTGAAGAACACATTCGCACACAGACCTATCACGATTCTGTAACTTTACAGAATTGCCCAGGAAGCTCGACCTCGGTGCTCGTACCGTTGTTCCGTGTTTGGAATCAAGGTCCTCAATGGAACACACAGATTGCATACAGTTGCCTGCATGGCCAATAGATTGGGGAAGATGTAGGGTGAACTCAGAATGCCCTCAAAGCCAAGCACACATCTTAAACTTTCATGCTTTACGCGGATTTAGAACCCACAACCCTGTTGTCCACGTACTCAAGCTCCCGTATCCGAAAGCAAATGTATATAAGTAAATTTTTCTTTTCGTTTTGAGTTCGAAATTGGAATCCGTGTTTTGTGTAATGCCTCAGACAATTTTATGTAGGAGTTCGGAGACGGATATACTTGTACACAGGGTTGAGCGGTATTAAATACTTGTATTTGAAAAAGCGTATTCTTGAGTGTTTTCGGCATGTATTTGAGAAATGTATTTATATACATAAATAGGTGTATTTATAAAAAAGAAATACTCAAAATACTTCAAAAACAGACGAAGAAGAAAATTATTTAGAACTAGGGTAGTTTCTTTTTGATTGGGTCCGCTTGTGAATGTACCCTAATGAACAAATGTAAAAATTCCTTTCAGCTATTAGATTAGTATTCTATTAATTTTTAAATGATAAATCGTTAAAAGCCTTGGACCATTACCAGGTAATTAAAAAAGCGTTTATTTATTATAACACCAGTTTTTATCCATTCACGCCTGTTGAATGACTGTTTTCATCTGCAGGTTTTATACATTCGCCTACTAGGGGTTTATTGTCTGATAATTTGAAAAAATAGTCGTCTTAAAAGGAAATTCCATTTCTTTCGGTTAGACATATTTTAAATTTGAAAATATTTATAAACTATTCCTCCGTATATACGCATGTATTACGAGAAAGTAAAAAGGGTCATTTTTTGGGACGACTTCCTTCAACTATAAAATTGAAAACAGATTTTTTCTTTAATGAAATTGTTCGGTAATGATGGATATTTAAGTTCATTTTCACTTTTTACAAAATATGCGTAGTTTCCTTGTTATATTCCACGAAAGATAGGCATTTTTTCTCAAAAACCGCTCCTAATTTTTTCTGTAAATTTGCTTCACATATGTAATAAGGGGCGGTAATAAATATGGTGCTAGCCCCATTTTCGTCTATTGCTTCCTTTTTTCTAAAATCCCCAGAAGTGAAAATGGGAGATGGCGATTTTTGCTTTAAACAAAGTCTATTATAACAAAATGATCTCTTTAAAAATAGTCGTGTACAAGTTTTGAGAAAACTAGCTGATTTCGCTTAATTATTTTCTATAATTTATGCCATTTGTAAAAAAATTCTCAAAAACCGTTCCAAATTGTTTTTTTAAATATTCTCATGTGTAATAAGGGTCGGCAAATAAAATAGGGTGCTTGTCCCATTTTCGGCTATTGCTCCATATTTTAGAAAATACCAAAAAAATACAGTACAAAAAAGTACATGAAAAAATACAGTACAAAAATTGCAGATAGCGAGTTTTCTTTAAACATCTGTCGTAGAAAATCATTTTAAAAAATTTTTAAAGAACGCCGATTTTGTTAGTTTCTAAAATTGAAGCAATTTCTGATACTATTTTCTGAAAACCCGCGCGAAATATTTTCATTTAAGTTTCATCTCGCATGTAACTGCGTACGGTAAATAAATAAACAAACTAGTGGTGCTATAGAATGGCTCAGACTTTCTTTCACTTGTTAATTTTCTAAATTCGTTAGTCTCGACTAGCCTTTGGGTTATGCCTTATTCCTTTCCTTGCTGCAATCTTTTGCCGTCCAAAAGGTCATTTTTTTTCACATTTTCTCGAGTGTTTGGCTCTCAAATACTAGAAGTGAAACCACCATGTTCCCCTGGATGGCCGAGGTTGCTAATTGGCGGGTACGGACTCAGCTCTTCGGAGGGAAGGTTCGAGCTTTGGTCGGGGATTATTATTTGTCACAATTCTCTGTTGCCATAAAAAAAATGAGAGCTAGCGTACCCGTGCGAGAATTCTCGCATGTTAAACCTCAACCCCGTTTTTCCTGAGGTCATCGTGAAACTGAAACATATGATCGTGTGATCCGTTTCTGTCGTAGTTCCCTCCACAATTGGGTACATAGCACTTGTAGACCACGGCAAAACGTTAAATGAATGGTTGCACTACACACATTAGAAACAATCGTCGGTATCAGTCAACTAATAATAGTACTTCTAGTTGCTGCTGAAAAAGCGAATCTTGAATTAATTATGCAAATTAACCTCAATTAACTTGCACAAATCACACTTTCTGTGTACACAGAAAGTGAAAATATAAGATGGGGGGAATCTAAGCTTTCTAAGCGTGACTTCACAAAGATGGCCACCAGCACTGTCTAATGGAGGAATATATTCTGTATTCCTCCACGTATATTTGGTATTGTAGTATCGATAAGAACCAAGCCGGCAACAATTTTAACATACTGTCCAGGAATGTACATGCTTTAGATGTACGTGTGAGGAACGTTTCTTTGAGGCCAAAAATTTAACTTTTATGGCCCTAGAACGTTTCATTTACGAGTTATCTATACTAATAAAAGTGAATTCGACGACGTGTTACCGACATCGATACCACAAAAACTAGCGTATGAATATATATTAATTTTTTACAAGCTCTTCTTCAGGATTGTTGCAGTGTCCTAGCAAAGTTTGGTAAAGATTAACACAACCCAAATGCGGAAAATAAATAATTTAAATAATGTTTGTAGATGCATCGCGACCTTTCTTCGCCTCTCGCTTAGAGCACGTGGCTCCCAATATATTCCGCCAGAGCCCAGTACTGCTGCTGCAAAACAGAAACCTAATTTATTCGCTAAAGGCTAGTAGCGGTGCGCAATGTAACAAAATTTTCATCTAATAGCAATGTGTTGTAAAATAAAACTAAAGAAAACTATAGTATTCTATTAAAATTTGAACCAGTGACGTTAAAAATAATAATCTTAAACACAGTGGTTTACATAAAATTGATCTTTTCTTTCATTCGCAAGGATTGAATATGAAGAAATTCCGGCAAAACTTGGTATTTTGCTAGTTTAACCATATATCTAACAGAGTGATGCGGTTTGCATTTAACATGAATATTTAGATATGTTTTTTAAAGAACTCCTTCACATTTTAAAATCAAAATGCAATTCGTCTCGTCTACGTGAAATTCTCTTTCTTTAGAGACCTCATTTATAAAGACTGATTTCGTGTGAGAGCAGCAAAAAGTATGTATACTACTGAAACTTATATGTATACTAAGTACTATGTATGTATACTACTAATATAGGAGACGATTCTCGAAACTTAATTGAAAAATATTTGAAAGCATTCTAATCACAAATACCATTAATTAAGATAAATTAACATGAAGTGTCTGTAAGCGATTTTCGAATTTTCAACTTTTAAACAAATTTTCACATCTTTGTTGGATTTGTGAAACGATGTGCCATCAATCCAATTGTTATTTTTCTGTGCATCTGTATGAACCGATTAAAGTAAACTAATCAATCTATCAACATGAAATTTAAATACACTACATACGCTACAGATCGTTCAGGGCAAGAAACGATTTTAATGACAGCTTCTATAACAAATGTGCGTCGCCTAAGACTGCATCGCTCTCCGAAAAATATTCTTCCGCCGGTCAGCTGAGGAACAGTATCAGCTAGCTGGATTTTGTAATTGAATGCATTTTCATGATGCGAAGGGTACAAATAGTTTCCACGAGATAATTATTGTATTCCGCTACCATTAATAACGAAAAAAAATATTAATACAAATAATTTATAAATGCTGTTGATATGTGTGACTGAGTAAATTAAGCCTCCAGACAGGAGAATGATAAGGAGTATACTGCTAAACCCCTCGTAGCCCTTGTGAAAACTTGCGGAATTCTGTTGGTACTTTTTGATCTTACATGTTGAGGACTTTTAAATTAATGTATGTGCAATTTTATATGCACGTTATTGTTATGCAATTAGAATAATTGATGATTCTAATTTCTAGAGATAAGTCATTATGACAAGTTCAATTGAATGGGTGAAAACCAGGACAGTATAAGTGACATTTTATAAATTCAGAAAAAAACTTTTTATTTAATTCAATATCACTGTCAAATCGTTTTACTTTGTTTCATTATTAAAACCACGATATTTCAATTGTTCACTTAAACCGATTTACTTGCTAATTACCCACATATAAACGTGTCTTCAGAATCTATAAAATGTCACTTTACCGTTCTGGTTTTCACCCATTCAATTATTGCTCATTAATATACAAATTTGGTTAGTGAATTGTGAAATTTTGGTAAGAATACTTAATACATTTTTTCAACAATTCATGACAGATAAAGCAATACTTAATTGAAATGTTAGTCGTGTATAATTAACACAATACCAGTAATTGCTGTTTAATATTTTATTAAATTTTGGTTTCTTCTAATTGTACAACCTAGGACATCATTCACACTATGTTAAAAAGTTTCTGCGAAGATAAATATTCAAGTTAGTAAATATTCCCTGAGTACTGATTGACAAAATACACATAGTTAATCGAAAAATTAATAACCTCCAAGTACATTTCTTAAATATGTAAACCAACAGTCAGTTCTTAAAATTTAGATGTTAGGTACATCATGGATTAAAAAGTGCTATAATTATTTGGATGTACTTGCTATTAAAAAGATATTAAAGGACGTTAAATAATGAATTTTAATTTATGAAAGGTGAATGCTTTTCTATTTTCACAAGGAAAATTTTAGCCTTTAGAAATTAATATTGAAAGGTTTCATACCTTCAACAACTGTTATCTACAAATAAAAGTAGTTTTGAACATGAATGACAAGGTATAATAAAAGCAAACAGAAATGAAAAATAATTCCCTTTATTTGTGATTTCTTTGAAGGATACAACTGTTGCACCAAACATCTTGGAAGTCTAATACATTTTATCTACTTTGATTATTTCAAGTAAAATTTTATAAAATTGAAATTACTTTCTTAAGTACCTTTAGAACGCATCTCCTAACAGTCCATGGCCTACTATTAACTAGGTCAAAACACAGTCTACCAAGTTTGCCAGGATGAGGAGTAAAATGTTCGAGTTCGAAATGAAAATCCTACAAGGCAATGCCACAGTCATCATGAAAGCCTCAGATTACCACGACAAGATGGCTAATTCTGACGACTCCACGTACACACTTCTGGAGCACAACCCTATGCACGAGGTGAGAACGGAGACCGCCTCTCGGATTCGCGACTCACAATGCATAGAGAGTACGAAGAAGTTGGCGTTGTCGGAACAACTCGTCAACACCCAGGTTTTACGGCCTACCGAAAGTGCACAAGACCGGCATGACGCTATGCCGTGAGGAACTCTTCGCTCTTCGTGGACATTATTAGACAACAAAGACTAAACAGGAATCACTTGCTGGTCAGCTTTGACGTGACGTCTCTGTTCACCAAAGTTCCGGTGAACGAGGCCGTGGAAGTGTAGCGTCAGAAACGTCAGAAAATGGAGCCAGCTGACAGAATGGGCGGAACTGGCCGCCTTCTGCCTAAAGTCCACCTTTCTCCAGTATCAAGAGCGGTTCTACGCAGAAGGGGAAGGTGCGGTTATGGGTTTTCCGCTGTCACCCATCGCTGCTAATTTAAGCGTTTAAAACCGAGGCTGTTCGGAACACCCCACACAAACCTGGATTCGCTATGTGGGCGACACCTTTGTATACTGGCCACACGGACCGGAATTACTACAGGAATGTTTACTCTACCTGAACAACATCCACCACAACATCAAGTTCTCGATGTAGACCGAAATGAACAACTGTCTGTCTTTCTTGGACGTCCTTGTCAGCAAGCGCGAAGATGGCACCTTGGGACACTACCGAAAACCGACTCACACGGACAGATACCTCCACGTGGAGTCGCATCACCATCCGTCCACAAAATTCGGCATATTAAAGACACTGACCATACGAGCTGTCAAAGTGTGCGACGAGCGCTCTCTGCCTGATGAAGTAAAGAAACTGAAACATACCTTCATGGCCAACGACTATTCCCGAACTGCGATCAAACGAGTGCTGACCTATGCTACGGGTCACTGAAGGTTGTGGCAACCACGAAGGTCGCGGTATTCCCGACGGGCGTGGTGTCCCCGAAGCCCACGGCAGCACTGAAGATCACGCTACTTCGGAGACGGAGGAGAATGGTAGAACTAAATTTGCCGTGCTTCCTTCCATACGTCTGTGGTGTCACCGACCGGTTGGGAAAACTGCTTCGAAAAAACAACATCCGGGCGATTTTCACAGCTCCCGACAAGCTTCACGACGCTCTGGTACGCATCAAAGACGCGTTACCACCTCTCCAGTCGGTAGTTGTATATGAAGTGTTCTGCATCTATGGCAGGATGTACATCGGCGAGACGGTGTCCGAACGTCTTAAGGAACAGAACCACACCAACCCTTCGGCTATAGCGCACCACTCGGAGGTTTCGGGACATGCCATCGATTTTGACAAGATCCGGCTCCTGCACAAGGAAAACCGGTTCTGGCCTAGGTGCACCAATGAGGCTCTGGAAATTAATAGACGGCCGCGCAACATCAACGCGGACGCCGGTCTCAACCTTAACCCGGCCTGGAAATCCCTACTACCACCAATCCGCGACTGCGAGGGGGCTGCCACACACCGTCCGACCACGAGGACGGCCAGCGCGAGACCCGGATGGCACAGACCGCTAGCAAGGGCCCCGCCAAGCACGGCGCACCTGCCCCACCCGAGCGCACAGGACGGACAATACATAATACCCGACGCGCAGCAACGCGGCGGCACTGCCGTGAGGAAACCTGCGACATGACAGGCGAAACGTCGGCCGCTCATCCCACTACGCGGCGTCACCCGGACAGCCAAGAAGTCTGAGACGTAACTTACTTGGAATAAAGGTGTTGACTCAGAATCTGACTGTGGCTACTTCCATTCCAGGCTTGAATCTTCAGAGGAACTTGAACCGTTATTGATTATTAAAGAATCAACAATTATCAGAAACAACTTCTAAGTGACACTGACGCCGCTTCTCCGATGTAACAGCAAAACTAATACTTCACTATGCGATATAAACACGTATTGTGCTGTCCGCCATCAGAAACTACCTCGCTTGATACGTGCCATTGGATTATTTTCGCTTGACCTTACATTTCACGTATCAGCTCATATAATTTAAAGTAAATAAGCACTTGTGTATCTGCTTTCCACGTATGATTGCGCGTGTTCTATTGTATGCAGCACTTGAACTTCACAGCATGCAGTTACTTGAACTTCACAGAACTATTTTCTTACGCGTATGTTTAAAAAAGTGCGAGGACGAGTGTGTGTCGTGGACTTGCAGCCAATCAGTCCACGTGCATTTGTTTACATTCACTTCGTTCTCTCGTTGGACAAGGAATAGCTGTTTCCAAAACGTGCGAAAGTATGTGGTGTAGTAGCACCACCAGTTATTTCATAATTTCAAATAGGTTTTAAATAATTTTTAAAATATTAATGTGTAAATGTGTAACAAAAGGTCAAATGTAAGAATCAAAGTAATATGAAATGTACTAATTCTAACTTACGAAGCATCCAACCGCCTGGAATTACGTTACGAAGCACAGTAAATTAGGAGCGGAAGATTGTTTGTCTCCAAATTACACAAAAAATACTCATATTTTCAAAAAAATCAACATGAACTTTCTAGCGTCGTAATCATCAACGATGTCAAGGTCAGACATGGGCAAGCTGACCACCAGTCAACTCTTTCCCGTAAAAAATCTCTTCCTGAACAATACACTTTTTTATGCTCTAGTTCATCCAGTACTGATGGAAATTTAGAAACTATCCACAGCCCATCTACGACTACTATAGCTTCATGGATCTGCTAAGCAGGTCTACTTACTTCGATCTCTCAAGGATTTCTGATTATTTATTTTTACATTCCTCAATAACGTCTCCTGTTGTCAGGCAGGAACTAACTACTACGTTACACCTTATTTGAAGATCCGTTTTTGATATACATATTTGATTAAAAAAAAGTTGTTAATCAAAAACATTGGAACAATTTTTTTTGAGCATTTTGAAAATATCCTAGGGACGTCATATACCCACAGAATTAAAATATCGGTTTCAAATTAAAGGGGTCGCGACATCAGCCATATCGATTGGGGAATATCAATTTTGGAGAAAATCGGCTGAACGGTTTAGCCGCTAGCGTTGTTCATGGACAGACGTGTGCCGTCAATCGATTTTTCGGTATCAAGGACCCACAAAACATGGATTCTGGCTACACCACTTGTTAGAGGAATTTGTTTCTAAATTGAGTATCTGGATTTATCCAGTTTTTCGTTGTCGGGGCCCAGTAATGAGAGTTTTCTGCTGAAAATTCGCGGTAACGAGAAAATAAAAGTGTAATTATTTCCTCTTCTTTTTCTTGCCGATTTCTTAACTGCTATTTCGGTCTTCCGGTGCCTAATCTTCTTTGCCAGTCTTCTCTGTTCTTCCCGGAATCAATAGGTAATTTCTACTTTTTGATTATCTTTCTGATCTGGTCGTTCCACCCTGGTCTTGGTCTTCCTCGGTTTCTTCTTTCACTTGGTTGCCATTCAAATGATCTTTTGGGGAGTCTTTTCTCATCCATTCGCTGTACATGTCGTTACCAATTGAGTTGTTTCTTTTCAATTTCCTCTATAATATCATGTTGCAGATTCACGATGTCTTTAACCTGTTCATTTCCAATTCTGTCCCTTCTAGATATTGCTGCCGCTCTCTTGAGGAAATCCATTTCCAGGGCTCTCAATTTTCTTTTCTGTTGTTCTGGAAGTTGCCATATTTCTACTCCATACAAAGTTACACTTTCAATCATAAATTTATATATTCTAGTTTTCGTTTTCTTGCTTATGTTTGGATCCCAGATCACTGGATTTCGAACTCCTAATATTTTTAATTACTCGGGTTTCACACTTCACTCCTCTCCATAAAAAACCTCTTTCCCTATTGTTGTTCCCAAGTACTTTGTCATCTGCTGTTCTTATTATTTCTCCGGTTTCCACAGTCAATACGTCATGTTTATAGCCTAGTGTCCAGTATACTGTTTTTTTAGGTTGAGGCTTAGTCCCCATTTCTCATACTCTTCTTTTATCTTCCTAGTCATATATTCAATATCTTTCTATTCTTTCGCAATCAGCCCCTGATCATCAGCGAATTGTAGGGTATAGAGTGTTGTGTTATCATCAAGTTGTATTCCCATCCCAGCACATTTTCTTTTCCATACCTGTAACACAGCATTAACGTATATTTTAAAGAGGGTAGGTAAACAGCAATGCTTACCTTAGCCATTTTGATATAAGAAATGTTTGCGTCATCTGTTTTTCAACTTTCACTTTTCCCTTTTGGTCTATATACAGTTCCTTCTCCGCATTTATTAAGATTTTATTTACATTACTATTATTTATAAGTTCCCATAACTTTATGGTTGGCACACTATAATAGGCCTTTGCTATATCAAGGATGACCATATGAAGTTCTCTCGCTGTTTGCCATTTCTTTTGCATCACCTCGGACTGACAAAACAGATTATCTATACATTGACCCGCCTTAAAACCACTTTGTTCTTCTTCGTACTCCTTGCATTCCGTTTCTATTCATTTTCTTAACATTCTTCCATATACCTTACTGAACGTATTTGTCACCCTCTATACTTTTCACACATCTTTCCTTCCTTTCTTATACATTGGTGTTATATAAGTCATTTTCCAGTCTTCTGGTGTATCGCCTTTATTTATACACCTATTACTTAGCTTCATCCTCACTAGCTAATTATTTCCAGATACAAAAAATGGTTTGAAATAATTCTGAATGTAATGGAAACTAAAGAAAATACTGAATGGAGGCATCTTTCACTGCATATGGATATATACATGAAAATCCGTTTCATAGTAAAGAGTTTACGCGGTAAAGAGATGCATTATGGGCAGAAATTGCGCTATTATAATTGTACGTGATTATTATTGATGCGAGAAGTACATTCTGTTGTAGCACCACTAGTTTTAGATAACCTGTCAGTCTCATAACTTTGCGCGAGTAAATAAGTTAACACTACAATTAGCGTACCCTGGCGAGAACTCTCGTATGTTAAACCCCACCCTTTCCTATTTTTCCATTTTCATATTAAGTCTGTAATGTCTTTTTCTTATAGACCCTCCTATCCTCCGTCATTTGTTCTAAATGTCTGCTTGTAATTGATAACAATAAAATACTCTTGCCAATACAATATATTCTTATTTATTGGTATTACCGAGCAGAGAGGTACACCCATGTAATTCAGTAGCGTAGAATATCAAGTACTTAGTTTAATTTCATATACAGGTGCCGATTCTACGGGCTCTGAACAGGTTGGATAGAATGGAGAAGCCTCGAACCAGCAAAAATGTAATAGAATGTTCAGGAAGATTTCATCCCATAGATTACGGTGTGAGAAAAGTTTCTTTGAGGCCTTTGGCGTCAAAATTTTGGTTTTTAAGGCCCTAGAACGCTTCACTTAGTTATTTAATGATATAGATTCAAAATACGGAAGAGTGGTGCGGGTCCTTAATATTTTTAAAGTCAAAGTGTAATTCGTAATGTCTCCGTGAAATTATCTTTCTTTAGACGCTTGATTTATAAAAATCGGTGGCGCGTGAGAGCCGCAAATGGTATGCATACAACTGAAATAATATAGGAGACGAGGTTCTCAAATGAAGAGCATCTTCTGGGACAATGACCCCCATCTCGATCAGGTTTTTCGTCCAGTTTCCCTGATCCTTTGAGCAAATGCTGAGATGACCCCTTGTTTTGCTTCTGGACATTAATGTAACTTTATCTGTGCACGTCTTCTAGAATTCAGTGGGAAATATAGTTATTCAAATTATCGTTTCCATGTTGTCGCGGCAGGAAGTATTATTCCTTTGACGAAGGACATGGATTAGAGCCCAAACTTTATTGCTTATTTATCCTTGAAAATAGATTTTATTACAAGGGAGCGGGTTTTTTCATTTAAAATTCATGTAGTATATGACTTAGTGTAGGGATCACAGAATTTTGAAAATGTGCACAGAATTCACTTCTCCCCATAGCGCGTCATACGGAGTTTTAACTGTTTTTTGACGTAAAGTAAAAAAAGAAGAATTTGAACTTAATATCCGTGTAAAATATCCTAGATCTTTAAATTGTGTGAAGATTTCGGTTCGAGGTCTTCATATCCTTGAATAGCGATTCATCCGAAATACATTTAATAATTTTTGGGTTGTTCGTAAGTGGAATTGTATCACTCTGACTTCGGTTGAAATGTGTGCATGTCCTCACGTTTTGCGTACCGGTTCGTTGGAAGACATTGCTGTTGGCATGTGCTTGGATAGTGTCCTGCCTGTTCGTGCGTCCCGCGCCATGGAGCGTCCACCATGTAGGGACCTTCAGTTGGCCGTTTGTGTACATTGCTGATTGCACCGAAATAGTAGACTGCAATAGGTGCAATGTCGCACCCGGAAAAGTGAAAGCTAATGAATAAAATCAGTACATTTCACGGCTATCCAGAGTCAGTGTGTGTTAATTTGTGTGTTGCCTGAACGCTCTCTGTGTTGTCTGTCCGTTTCATTACCTAATACGTAGTAATCCCTATTACAATCATGGACTCACATTCTCTATGAGAGTAACATGGAGGCGACCAGTACGACCGTCTTTCCAATACCGTTCTGTGTCTGAATCTGTGTCTGCGTTTGAATCTGTGTCTGCGTCTGAATCTGTCTGTCTGAATCTGAGTGTGTGCCCATCTTTGTGTGTGCCTGTGTATGTCTACAAGTTTAAACTAGCAGTTTTCACGTAATTTCTGTTTTAAGTTAATGCAAGCTATGAAAAAAACTCAAAATACGTTCACATTTTTTCTTTACGTTTTTCCCCAAGTAGAAAAGAGATGCTGAAATGAATATTGCGCAAGTCTCATTTTCGTCGTTCTCTCTGTGAATTTTCAGATCTTGTACAATTCGGAAATAATGCGAAATGGAATGTGCTGTGTAGTACGTGTTTCACGTAAGCTGTGATGTTGCATAAGATTCACGAAAAAGTCGAAAATCGAAGCACCTTGGTCTGGTAACAATTGTAACTCAATTTGTTTCGAATACTGCACCATGTAGAATGGTGGATGCCTCAAGTGTTTGGGCGGAAATGTCAGTTGGTAATTCTTGGTCCCCTTGACTAAGACGAGCGCCGATAACGTAAGCACTCCGAATCATATTTGGCTGTCTTGGAATGAGTATTACAGACACGACTGCCCTGCCTTGGGGCTCGCTGCCTCCCGTTCTGTCGCCGCAGCGCTCTCTCTGTCTCTCTCTTTCTCTCTGGCGGCGACGCTATCGATTACTGCGTGGATGTGGAGCGGCATGGGCAGGGGGTGCGGTAGTTGGTATTCACTCCTTGTGGGAAGAATATTTTTCCTGATGCGCGGGAATGAAGCACGACTATGCTTCAAGTGTTTTTAAAACGTTTTCGGAAGCCGCAATTTGTTCGCTGTGTGATTTTAATAAGCGTTAACAATATAACGTAATAATACGACGATAAATGTGCAAAAAATAATTAAATGACCGTAGGAAACTCTGAAAACGTATTTGCTCCTTCAACCCCTTTCCTCTGGCGTGTGCCGCTAGCGCTTCTGCCACTGGGACGCGTGGCGGTCGCCGGAGGTCTGTACTTTGCAGGTGCAAAGCGAGCAATCTCAATCCTAGTGTACATCCTGCTGCTGTCACCAAACAGTCTCGAACGTTAAAGCACCTCCCGCGTTCCCGGTTCCTTCTGGATATTTCACACCCACGTGACTATGCTGCCTTCGGCTGTTTAACTAGCAGACTTGTCTCGGCAACTTCTCCGCGTCGTGGTTTCACTGTGTAAGTCAATGCTGTCCTCGACTGTTCTGGTGTCTTCGACTATCTTTACATCGTCCACGCTGAAATGTTTTCGTCATGCACGCTCTTTTGCCTTCGGCAGTCGCAATGACTCTGCGTTCGGATGTGGGTGAATGGCGTCTCGGTACCAGTTGTGGCACTCACCTCTTCGTTGACTGGAGACGCTGCCTACATTCTAAAGCCGCCTCTATCTTATCGACACTTCCTGTTCATTGGTCTAGTTATGGGGTCAAGGATGTGTTCCTCTGAAGTATTTGGATGATTTTTATTCCCGCCCTCGACCCAGCTGATCACACCTGAAGGCAACGTACGAAACATCCACAATGAGGACAATATACAGTCGATTCCGGTTCTACTGAACTCGGATTAGTGAACTCTGGTTTATGAACTAATCACTGATCTCGTTTCACTTACATTACAAATAAGCATAAGAAGATCGTTATAGTGAAACTAAACCTCGGCTGTAGTGAACGTAGAAAATATGTCGAAATTAATTCCCTCCTAGAAAAGAAAATATCGCCTCAGTGTCTTAAATTCTAACACTAGGCTGCTTGAAAAGAAAATCGTCGGCCAAAGGTCATAAACGAAGAAGTCTTCCCTGAGGTGAAGGTAGCGGATCCGGAATGGGGACCGTACAGAAGACTTTATGCCACTCAGTTTCACTGCGGAAACAAAGGCCGTGACCTGCGTGGGCTACAACTGGTGGCGGTGCCGCGCGGTACCGCTTCTTTCGGTATCAATCTCGGTGCTACTTGATATTCCGTGGAAGCGCGTTGAGTTCTGTATAGGCGACAGGAAGCACGCAAGTGCCACAGCCTCGCGATATCCGCCGTACCACGTGGAAAAGCGATAAGTTTCATTAGCCGCTTGCGCCATCCCGCTACTGAAAGCATCTAGTATATTATTTGGCGAGTAAATGGACTTTCAGACAGTGGGACGATATTCCAACTGTGCAAGAGGCAATGCGATACTTGACACAGAGGAAATGCAGAAAAGGAAAAGGAGAGGGATCTAAAGAAATTACTAATGAAACAGTTGAAAATAAAATAAGTAAGCAAACAATTGAAAATAAATTGATTTTTTAAGGACAAATGAAGATATTGATATTTTCAGTTCGTGCTGTTAATGTAGTCTGCTATATCTCTAGATTAATAAAATCAGTCGTTATGGAGAAGTTCTGTTTAATTTTGATGTCATCGGATATAGCGAACCAAAAATATTAGTCTTCAAAAGTCCACCATAACCGGAGACGACTGTATTCCTAAGCACTTCATGCCATGTGACAAAATAAGCGAGGTGATGCATCTACTAGAACTATGAACTCTCTCTCTCTGTCTCTGTCTCTCTCTCTCTCTGTCTCTCTCTGTCTCTCTCTCTGTCTCTCTCTGTCTGTCTCTCTCTGTCTGTCTCTCTCTCTGTCTGTCTCTCTCTCTGTCTGTCTGTCTCTCTCTGTCTGTCTGTCTCTCTCTGTCTGTCTCTCTCTCTGTCTGTCTCTCTCTGTCTGTCTCTCTCTGTCTGTCTCTCTCTCTGTCTGTCTCTCTCTGTCTGTCTCTCTCTGTCTGTCTCTCTCTCTGTCTGCTCTCTCTCTGTCTGTCTCCTCTCTCTGTCTGTCCTCTCTCTGTCTGTCTCTCTCTCTGTCTGTCTCTCTCTCTGTCTGTCTCTCTCTCTGTCTGTCTCTCTCTCTGTCTGCTCTCTCTCTGTCTGTCTCTCTCTCTGTCTGTCTCTCTCTGTCTGTCTCTCTCTCTGTCTGCTCTCTCTCTGTCTGTCTCTCTCTCTGTCTGTCTCTCTCTCTGTCTGTCTCTCTCTGTCTGCTCTTTTCTGTCTGTCCTCGTCTCTCTTCTGTCTCTCCTGTCTGTCTCTCTCTCTGTCTGTCTTCTCTCTGTCTGTCTCTCTTCTGTCTGTCTCTCTTCTGTCTGTCTCTCTCTCTGTCTGTCTCTCTCTCTTTGTCTGTCTCTCTCTCTTTGTCTGTCTCTCTCTCTTTGTCTGTCTGTCTGTCTCTCTCTCTGTCTGTCTGTCCCTGTCTGTCTCTCTGTCTGTCTGTCTCTGTCTGTCTCTCTCTTCTGTCTGTCTTTTGTTTCTTTCTGTCTGTCTGCTCTCTTCTGTCTGTCTGTCTCTCTCTGTCTGTCTGTCTCTCTCTGTCTGTCTGCTCTCTCTCTGTCTGTCTCTGCTCTCTCTCTGTCTGTCCTGTCTCTCGTCTGTCTCTCTCCTGTCTTCTTCTGTCTGTCTCTCTCTGTCTGTCTGTCTGTCTGTCTCCTCTCTCTCTGTCTGTCTCTCTCTGTCTGTCTCTCTCGTCTTCTCTCTGTCTGTCTTCTGCTTCTCTCTCTGTCTGTCCTCTCTCTGTCTGTCTGTCCTCTCTGTCTGTCTCTCTTCTGTCTGTCTCTCTCTCTGTCTGCTCTCTCTCTCTGTCTGTCTCTCTCTCTCTTGTCTGTCTCTCTCTCTGTCTGCTCCTCTTCTGCTCTTCTCTCTGTCTGTCTCCTCTCTGTCTGTCTGTCTCTCTCTCTCTTTGTCTGTCTCTCTCTTCTGTCTGTCTGTCTGTCTCTCTCTGCTGTCTGTCTCTCTCTGTCTGTCTCTCTCTCTTCTGTCTGTCTTCCTGTCTGTCTGTCTGTCTCTCTCTCTCTCTGTCTGTCTCTCTCTCTGTCTGTCTCTCTTCTTCTGTCTGTCTCTTCTTCTGTCTGTCTGTCTCTCTGTCTGTCTGTCTGTCTCTCTTCTGTCTGTCTGTCTTCTTCTGTCTGTCTTCTGTCTGTCTGTCTGTCTGTCCTCTCTCTCTCCTCAGGATAGCAGAGGAGACGAGCCTCGTAAGCTGTAGCAACATTCTTTTTTGCATTCAAATAAGGAACGTGGCTGTCAGGCCGGAATCTTTTCGGGCTGCGCGTGCAAACAAAATCTCGCTTTTTGCTATTCTGTCCATTTTATTTTAAGTTATTTCTGATTTATCAATTGATTAATCGATACGTAATAATTATAATTAGGGGCAGATTTGATGATCTAAAACATAGCCAAAAATGATTTTTTATGCTCTAAAAATGCCATAAAACCAAAGAAATATGACATGAAAAATCTTGTTAAAATATGTTCGGATGGACCACGCAAGCTGTCGGAATTCGCGGGACCGTTCACACAGGAGCGTCAATTATGAGAGCGTTTGGTGACAGTTTTCATCCGATAAAAAGGAGCTTTCTTCTTTTCACGCAGGGAATAGAATTGCCAAGTTACTCATAACTTTTCTGAGCACACGTGATATTGTACCCTCCTTCTCTACTTATGATTTTCCCTCGTATTGTTAATATCGCTTTAGAAAACGTAGAAAAAAGGGTCCATGATTTTGACCTAGAAAGGAAAAAGTATGGAGAACTTCACACCTTGATGACACAAAGGATGTGAAACGCTTTTAATTTACTAGAACGACCAGTGCCTATTTGATGAAATTTTGAATCTGATCGCAGAAAACGTAAGAAAATCTGACATTCAACAGTCGTGAAGCTGTGTCACGGAAAGGACAACTTATTGCACTCATACATATGTTCAAAAGAATCATAAATCTATTGAAACGTTTCATTACGAAATTATACAAAATGTTAAGAACAATAATTTTCATGATTACAATCCTGATCCTCGTAATTTTCTCTAGAGGACTATAATTTTCCTACATACCTTTGCAACAGTCAGTTGGGCAACAGTACATAAGGTTTTTCCATAATAATAATATTGTCCATAAGAGCCCATTAACCCTTCTCGACTCGAAAACGTGTATAGTTTGTTATCGTCAGACGTAGTCGGTCATCGCCTTTTATCTCTTCGGGGATCGGCACCATTAGATCCCAGGGTTCCCAATCGGTCACCCAACCAGGAACCCGCGATGTCTCGATTTGCTTAAACTCCGTGTCTTCAGGGAGCGCAGTGTAGTGAGGTGACCATTTTCTCAGTTCAAGGTTGTTTTGTAATCGTCACAATACCGCATATGGAAACTTCGTTGTCTCTACCCTTCGTGCAATGAACTGCAATAAAGTACCCATTTGGCACTTCTTATTCAACTGTCAACATCCAGGGCACGGATTGAGGGGAGGGACGGGGAGGCGGTATTTTGGCCCAGTACGTGTCATTTTCTAGGACAATCTGACGATGGTACTTGTGATTTGTATTACCCTACAGAAAACGTTATTTCTCGGCGAATTTTGCATTGATAACACGCCTTGCCTTGTCATGTCTTAGTTCGTATTCATTGGATGCTAATACTTACAGCATACTAAAATACGGTGGAACATTTTAGGTTCATGGCGATACGTTCTGCAAGTGTCACTTGTTCGGGATATTGAAATGTGTGCATAGTAATTTTTGGTTGGTCTTAAATTGCAATAACGAGACCCTAAGTCTCAGGGTACAGGTACTCCACAATGAACCTCTTGTGGGTTTCCCTGCGAGGAAGATGCAGGTATTTTTAGAACAATGTGGCCGAGGGATTGGTCTTGCTGTTACTTCTGGCCCGAGTCAGGTGAATGCGTTGTAAGGCCCCTCCGATCAGAACCTGCATGGCGGGGAAACGAATGCGGAGACTCGCGCGATGTGCAAGACTTATGCCCAAGCTGCTGTGCATCGTGCTTGCACGTGTAAGTCAGTCACGTAGGCGATACGGTAGAAGCGTGAACTTTGGAGGCAACCCAATTAGTACAAGTAGTTTACATCATTTCGATCGCGGCTGCATTGTGGCAGCGAAGATGCTTACTTCCAGTATTGTTGCTGTAAATACTGTGTAAATAAACTCTATGTAGAGTTATTGTCTGATTCAACCACGTCGGTCAAGCACGACGTTTCATAGTTTAGATTTTCATTGGCTCCTGCTGAAGGATATGTAGCGTGCTTTCACTTCTTTTATTTCTGTATTCCTTCCACATTTGACTAGTGAAGGCTCATTTATCAAAAGTAAAGAGGAGCGTAATTTTCTTCTACCTGTTGGATTATCTTATGCAGTTGCATGGTGAATCTTTGTTTCTAAAATACTTTTTAAATCTTGTTTTGGGTATTTTTTAAAATTGCAAATATTGCACGCACTGTTGCACGAAAACGACTAAAATTTTCAAAAAATCTACATGACCTTAATGAAAGAATTATTTATGGACCACAAATTTCATTTGGAGAAAAACTCTCCATCTTCTATCTTACGAGAAAGTATAAAAGCTTATCTAACACATGACAATATGTTTATCATTGGATTCGTCTTTTACGCTCGTCATACCAGACTAAAAAATATGTGCAGTTCCATTGGAGGAAAAAAAAAAAAAAAAAAACAGTTACCTCAATATCTTTTAAAATACGAGTGATAAAATCGAAACGAATACATTCATCAATTAGCCCCATTCCCTCATGCACTTTCCTGAAAACTGCATTGCAATAACTTCAACCGTTAAAAACTATAGGAGGCACGAACGTTTCGCGACTTATCTTGTATTTATCATTCTTACTATGCTAGTCTCACTAGAAAAGGTCTCATATTTACTCATTTGTGTTTTCTTATGCGTTTGGTTTTACATTTGACAGTACCAGTTGTCAAATGTTGCTGTTGTCAAATGCACCAGTTGCCACTAGACAACGTTCTGAACATGACAAACGTGCGTAGGCGCTTCTATATCAGAAACCTTGACTACATAGGAGTTTTGGAGCACCTTGAGACGGCCAAAATCTTTCATGAGTTGGCAAACCGAATTACAGAAGACAGCATTCTTTGTGTGCGACGCTGTATGGCAAGTTCCGCAGAAGAATTGACTACTCTTATATACTATCTGGTGTGTCAAAGCACGTCCTGATGACAACTGGTACACATACGTTGTCTCTGGAAATAGGTCCAAAAAGACCTAACTCTAGATCTTGGTCAACAGTTTGAAAATATTGGGAAAGTCTCTCTATCCAGGTGACCTTTTCTAGCAGATAAGACGGCTCTGCCATGGATGAGGAGCTGCAAGGTCAACCAAGGTGAGGAAGAGCAAACCGAAGAAATTTCACTATTTGACTTCTGTCCACGTAGATTCATTCTTTCGGATACGACTGCCTGCAGGAACCTACCGTCTAGATCGTCGTGGGTTGCAGTGAGACCAGTTATCCTTTGCTGTAACGGCGTGTGGCGGTCGCTGGGGACATCGACGCCGATTGTGCCGTCGAAGGGAGGACGGGATCCTGTCGCATGGGAGCGATTCTTGGGAACGTCATTGCCCTAAGTCACCCAATTCTTGTCATGAGTCATTGCGAAAGCAGTGAGTGGCGCGCACGAGGCCCCGCGCGCCGTCGCGCATTTTGGTCTCCCACCGCTAATGGAGAGACTGCACATCCCTTTGACTTGCCCCGTTGAGAAGAGGCGCTTCACGAAGCAATCACCTCCGTTCTTTTCTCGTCCTCAGTGCCCCACGCGGCTGAGCACGGAGACCTGTGTCGAGGATAACTATCAAATCGTGAGTGTTACGTTGGAAATAAATCGGGCTTTATATTAATGTACGGTCGACAATATAAAAATGAAGGCAGAAGAGTGGCGTTATGTGAATGGAGGTGGGGGCGTGGCCTGGCGCTGCGCCGCTGCCGGGCCCGCACCCGGGCCGCGTGGCGCATTGCAGTGGGGAGCGCCGCGGCACATAGGTACTTGCCCAGAGACTACCCATGGCTTTGAATTGCAGTGCCATGGGTAGTTAATATAAACACGGATATTTCAATAATATTAAACATGGATATTGAAATAGAAGTGACCTGATCAATAATATTATGTTTGTACACTGCCTAATAATTACCCGGAAAATGCAGGTGCTGCTTTATCTTGTACACATTTCGAAGTTTTTTACTCCCTTCTAAAACTAGTGGTTCTACAATACCACATACTTTCTCACATTATTTTTAACGCTTTTGTAATATTATAATAGTAATTCTACCAAAGGAAGGATTACTGTGCTGCAAAATATTTGTGAACCCTGAGATTGAAACTCCGGGACTTGTTTTAGATAGCCCAACCACTACTCCAGTCGCCTGAGTGAGCATAACATCCTTTCCGACACTTTAACCAGTTGGAGGCGGATGGATGGACGGACGGACCGACCGAGACGGACGGACCCACCGAGACGGACGGAGCCTCTGACCGGGAGGTCCTAGGTTCAAGTCCTGACGGCGGCAGGATTTTCGACACTAGCTTTTCAGCTAGGTCGAATTCAATCGCTGTCTGGAGGAGAATTCTAGAGGCCGGCTGCTCTGATCGGAAGTTTTCTGTGGTTTGTCCGATCAACACCAGGCTAATGTCGTAGAAGTACCCTAACAAACAGGCCGCGGACCGCGCGAGATCTTTCCTTCCTCTCCCTTGTCCTATCCTCTCCCCTTACATACACACTTACACTAACATGCACTACACTACCACATATTCCGGGAGGCCGGTCGGGAGCTTAGAGCTTGTCCCGGCTGGGGCGTTGGCCCACTGGTGGGAGAGTCCTGGTTAGGGGGAAACCCCATTAGCCGACGATAGATGGGCGCCGAATCTCGCCATCCAGCGGGGGAAGATCACTGCCACCTCTCGAGAAAAATCATGCACTACACTTACGGGACTAACCATGAAACCGTTTGCGGCGCCCGGAAACAAGAAAAAATGAAGCAGTCGAGACGCACGGACGGGCCGACCGAGACGGACAGAGATGGGGGACGGACGTTTGGCTGTAAACCAATTTTTTGCATCAATAACCTACTAAACGTTCATTCAGTCGTCTCGGTCCGTGTGTTTCGTGTTAGAATAGTTATTTATGAATCGACTTGTAGAAGTGACCTTTAATTTACAAGAAGGAAATTTCGACACGAGACCGTTGGGCCGTAGATGCGGCATCCTATGAGCAGAATAAAAGTACTTTTACCATGTGTGTCATACACAATTTTTAGAGGACCTTCCCAAACGTTTGTCCTTTTCCCCCTCTCTGTTCATCTTTCCCTCTCTGTTCGTCGTTCCCTTTCCCTCATCTTCAAGGACAACTCTCATTTCAGTGATAACTCCCGATTTATTTGGTGTAATACGAACTGATTTCCCTTTTCTTACTCTTCTTCATTATATCTCCTGCATTAACAAGTTTATTAAGTCTTGCCAATGTGGGAGATACGAAACCAATGGTGATCTCGTTCGTCGCAGATCATTCTCTCGGGGTCGGTGCTGTCCTCTTCTCATACAAGTGGCACCTTTCCGTCCGAAGAGAGAATGTGGCTTCCTTGCGTCAGTCTCCGTACTTCCGTTGTTTTTCGTCGGAATGGCCCGTTTGACTCTCCTTCCATTAGTCACACGTCTCCTGCAGCTTTTTGATCCTTATTTCTGATCAATGTCAACAGTTTCTCAGTATACCATTGTTTCCAATGTCAGTCCAGTCATTCCAGTGCCAGTTCTTTGCCAGAAAACACTATTGGCTTCTTAATTTACATTCAAGACAGCATTCATAGGCGCTTTTTATTTCAAGCAAATAGAATTATGATCATCTCAGAAGCAGGACTGAAGAAGACGCAACATCTGCAGTAACATATGCCGGGCATACTGCTTACGCTGTATAGAGAAACTATTGTAATGCAGAGGGAATAAACGGCGAATTTTCGACAGGAAAACTCCTATAATCTGGCCCTGGTAACGAAGTAGTGCATAAATGTAGTTGCTAATTATAGAAAACAATTCCTCTACTGCTAGTCTCATTTTCGGCGCATTCTCCGTATTTTCGAAAAGTGGAAAAAAATCCAAAGGTAAATCCGGATTTCCGGCGCTTCTTTTCTGGCGGTACTGTAACATGTTGTTATCTGATTAGTTTCACACACATAACTGTTCTTTATGTTAAAAAGGAAATGATAAATAATATATTATAATAATCGCTAACTGATAATGTGCCCAAAGTTAGTTTTTTTTGTTCAATAGCATTAGCACTAAGTGTTGGAAACTATTGTAATACAGTAAACCTTCGCGAATTCCAAGGGACGGAAATTATCGGAGTTCTTGTTATAAAAATTCGTGTTGTCCGAGTATTATAAATGTCCTCATTACCGTAATCCCTTGCTGGTACTGAATTTTTGTTCGTGTTACGGCGAAATTCGTGTAAAGCGAGTTTGTACTAACGAGGGTATTTTATACAACTTAGCACGTTTATTCGAATGGGAAAGGACAAGCTAGAAGTGTATAATTTTGAACAATCTTTGGCGGTGAGTTGACAGCAAAAATGAGTAGTTTGAGCGCGTTTTCTGGGGCATCTCAAACTCTTTAATTTCTGTTTGAAGACATAATTATTGAAAAACAACTAGTTATGGATTTGTTTAGTTGCAAGTCTTCTTTTAAAAGAAAATGAAAAATTTAATATGGAGCTTAGAATACACTTGATGACACCGGGAAAAAAACGATCTTTTGTATTCGTAACAGAAGCAATAGTGTTCCATAAAGGACGCCTTATAGAAACTTTCATAAAAACCACAACAATGACCTATTTTATACGCGTGTCTCTCTTTCTTCCCGCTATTACGAGTCATAAGAGGAGATGACAACTGTAAAGGAATTGTTTCATTGCTCTGAAGAGAAAGGCACATGTGTTATTGAATGACTGCTTTACAAATATCGTATTTACCCGAATGTGAGTGGACTCTGAATATAAGACGACTCCCTAATTTTGAAGAGTTCACTTGAGGATTTTTTAAAACATTTTCAACAATTTCTTACTATTTAGTCAAACTAAAATTGCAAATTGTTTCATTGACTAGAAAGTTGCCTTGTTGATGAGAATGTTAAGACGTATTGCCTGAACTATCATATTCTTGTTTCTTAAAATCATCATAATCGTGGTTTTTGTCATTACCTAATCAATTTCACATGCATCAATATTTCTTTCTTTTTGCTCTTCTTTTTATGCTGCGACATCCTCGGACTTTTTAGGCGCCTCTGAAAGTTTTGCGCGGTGATTTTGCGTTGTTCAGTGAAGCTACCCTGAACATTCCCTTCTGTGTCACCGGATTTTCTGTCTGCTCCGCATTTTTGATGGGCGATATGTTTGAAATTAGTATCGTTTAATGTCCGTGTGATCGAGTTGTGAACTACGAACTCGTACAGGTCTGACCCTCCGTTTCGCGGGTAAACTGGGAGATAGCGGCACGTTTCCCAATGTGGGATCGTTTTTGTTAAGAAAATGTTTTTTATAATCCTTTTCTGTTGTTTGATGTAAAATGCGTGCGTCTGTTAATGTGATTTTGTTTTTCATTTTCCCTTCTTCCAAAACTCAGATTCGCTCTGGTTGGGTGTCGAACCGAGATTCCGCGTGGTCTCCCTGAACACGTAAAAAATCTCGGCATTCATTTTCACATTCCATTCAATTTGATACGCTGTCACTTCTTGAGGTAATGAGGCTTTCTCATTACCTTCCCAATCAAAAATGTCTCAATTTTAGTCTTCAAAGCTTATTGTTACCTCAATATTTACGAGATTCGTAACATGAAAATGCAATATAAAAACAAAACCTAACCGACTAGGCGTAATCTGCGAATACAAGACGACCCCGCATTATTCCCCTGATATTTAGAAAAAACACTCGTCTTATATTCGGGTAAATGCGGTAACTAGGCTTTGAAAATAAACGTTGCAGGCTGCTGGCGCGAACTCCTGGCCGAGAACATCGCGCATAGTTCCAGATCAGCTCACTGAAGGAGCGCTCGGACTTTTCCAGGCTGTCAGCCCCTCCAAGCCGCCGCGCTGCAATTTGCTCATTAACTGCGCAGTTCTTCTTCCTTCTCTTTTATTACCCCTCGTCCATGTCTTGTCCCCATTCTCGTTTTTATTTCCCGCATCACTCTACAACACACGCCCAACATAAATTTCTCTGAACTTTGATAAAGTTTGAACAATTTTCTAAATTGTGGCCTCAGTTGAACCCTTTTAGAAATGCCTTGCCGTTTTGGAAACGCGATGCCGAATAGCATTGTCTTGCTTCGAAATATTTACTGTATAATCGTCCTGGTCAACTTCATGGGTGTATGGGAGTGCATGTACGTTTTGTGGAGAATAGTTGTAGAGCCTACGGCCACTGTTCTGAGCGGGAAGTGTATTCAGGAGTCTGCTCTTTGTTTAAATTGTGAATATTTCTGCTGCCTTACTTACACTCAAATTGAGTTTCAAACTTTTATTACAAAGCACACGTGTACAGTCAATACAGTTTGTCTATCCTCGCATGCTGCGTGGGCATACTGTAGACTTGCATGAGTCTTTACAGTTTGCCCATACTCAAGATACTGTGAACTCTGCCACTTGAGGTGATACTGACTCGGCCACACTCACTGCCTTTTCTTCCTTTAAACACTTTTTTTGGCACGCGTTTGTAAATTCTTTATCGTTAGCGTTCTCCCTGGCCAGGCTGCGCAGCCTGCCAGACTATTACGGGGAGCTGTTATTTCGATTAGTCATTGTAATCATCGTCCTTGAGCACGACGGCTGCATCCGAAGTTAAAGGTTGTCTCACACGCAGCGGCTCGCCCATCCCGTCACATCACAATTTGGTTGTCACTCTTTTCTCTCCTGCACTAACTTTCGGAATGGGACCCTCCCTCCACATAATCGATTGTTCGGTAGCCAGTTTACACCCACAACATCCACGCCTTCTGCGGGACTCGAACCCATAAGCCGGATGTAACTGAGCTCCTGCGCCACCCAGTCCCATCATGCCACGACACGAAGGCACACGAATCATCGAATACGCGAGACGGAATTCGAACACGCGACCCTTCGCCCTGCCGGGGGGGGGGAGCATGATGGCGTAGGTTGTTCTGGTTTCTGGAAGAGTGTCGTAGAAGTCGACCACCCGGACCCTGAGTCTCGCGGCGCCGCTCACGTCCTTAGCTTGGAAGGTGCAGGCAGTGAAGAGGCGATGATAAAGCTCCTATTAGTCGGGTTCGCCCGGCTACCCGCCTTGAAGCCAACGATGTGAGTTGCACCGTGAAACTTAGGGTCCGGGTGGTCGTCTACAACTCTCCACCAGAGATCGTGACCACCTCTGCGGTCGCGATCCACCCCCGATGTGATTGCATCGATGTTGCTGCAATATCTTGACTGTTGAATATCATTAATAGGAAAATGTAGATTCCGAACATTATAAGATCTTAACGTGTATCTGTGGATTGTGCAACCTAAGCATGAGCCGCCACCGGTGTAAATATTTGCAGGTGTACTAGAAAACACTCGGATAAGTGTTTGTATATATTATTATATACATCCACGCACTCGTCGTTCAACTGGACGAGCCGCGGCCTCAGCAGGCTGCCCACGCGCTCAGCAGCGCTAATGCTGCACTCACGGCCTGCGGTGGCTTGCTTCTCGGAACCAATTCCTAGGCTGCGGCGGATACACAAAGTATTTCGGGGCCGGGAGGCAATTTGAATGCGGACCCTCGTATTGATTTACTTGTATATTTGTGTTATGTTTCGTTCCTGTGTGGTCTTAATATTGTATTTGCACTCTTATTATTTGATCTACTGCTTCTTTCAATTCCAGTGGTTATCGATTTATAAACGTAAATAAGTGGCTCGTAAAAGAATATGAAAGTTTACCAATTTTAACTAGTTGAACGACAAACTAAATGTTTCGTGGAAACCTTTTATCAATCGAGTTTTCAGGTAATGCAATTTGAATTCTTGCGGAATTCGCAGGCTCTGTGCTGTAACATCACATTGCGTGTGCCCTCCACAGCGGTTTGTGTTGTATTTCGCTGTGATCACTGATCTCCATGATAAGTCAAGAGAATTGTTTGTTGTTTTTATTCCCTTTTGTTGGTACGTTCGCAGCTTGTTATTTAAGAGAACAGAGAGAATGGAATAGGAAACGTGTGAAAGCAAACCACAAAATACTTGATAGTGGTGTTTTGTTACTAGGTGAAAAAACAGCATCAACACTCTTTCTTCGCTGGCAAAGAATAAGAATACTATTGCAAGTATTGAACCTCAGCTTCTAGGTCAATGGCCTCCATCTCGATCAGGTGTTTCGCCCAGTTTCCCTGATCTCTTGAGCAAATGATGAGATGGACCCTTGTTATGCTTCTGGACGTAAATGTAACTTCATTATTTTGCACGTCTTCAAGAGTTCAAGGAGAAATATAGTTTCAGAAGAAAGTTCAAGGAGAAATATAGTTCAAGCAGAAATATAGTATTCAAATTATCGTTCTCCGTGTTGTTCAATATCATTATTACTATTAAGTATATTACGCAGAAGTATATTACTTCACGAATGACATGATGAGGGATAAGAACCCAAATATAAAGCTGATTTGTCATTGAAAATATATTTTACTAACTTACCCGTACGAGAACTCGCCTGTTAAACCCCATCCTCTTCCCTATTTTTCCATTTCCATATTAAGCCTATAATATATTTTTCTTCCAGACCTCCCAGACCTTATCCTCCGTCACTTGTTATTTGTGTATCCTTGTAATTGATAACAATACAATACATCTTTGACAAAACAAACTATTACTTATTTAACGTTATTTCCGAGCAGAGACGTACGCCTGTGTAATTCATTCGCGAAGAATATCAAGTAATGAGTTTAATTTCATATACAGTTGCAGATTCTACAGGCTCTGAACAGGAGGGGTAGAATCGAGAAGCGTCGAACCAGCAAAAATATTTTAAAAGGTTTAAGAAGATATAATCCTGTAATACGGCGTTTTTTGAGACTTTTGGCCTCAACATTTTAGTTTTTAAGGCCCTTCAACGCTTCATTTAGAAGTTTATTAACGATTCAGATTTAAAAATTCGACCGAGGGTTGCGGGTTGCATTTAACGCAAATATTTAGATGCGTTTTTCCTTGATATTTTTAAAGTCAAAGTGCAATTCGTCATGTCTCCGTGAAATTCTCTTCTTTTAGAGACTTTATTTATAGAGATTGGTTGCGTGCGAGAGCCGCAAAAGGTATGTATACTTTTGAAATAATATAGGAGGCGATATTACATCGAAGCTAATAGTTTGTTAACACCTCCTGCAAAAAACGCTCGTTTATATCTGTATGCCGAATTCAACCTGTATATGCTTTGGGATAGGGTTCCTAGTATTAAGAAAACGTGCACAGAATACACTTCTCCCCTGGCACGTCACACAGTTTTTAACAGTTTTTGACGTAAAAAAAACAAACAAAAAAAAAAAAAACGGTCCAGTAAAGTGGCACGTATCGTATCTGTCATTGTCTGTAGCTTTGTCTCATGCGAACAATTTTTAAGTAATAATGTCTACGTACTTTTTTCCTAGAAAGAAAAACAGAGGTCTTTATCTCAAGAAGATAACCAGAAATTGCTGATTTATCCTTGGAAATAGATTTTATTACATCGGAACGGTTTTTTCTTCCAAAATTCAAGTAGTATATGGCTTAGTGTAGGGATCACAGAATTTTCAAAACATGCACAATATTCACTTCTCCTCATAGCACGTTATAAGCAGTTTTTAATCGTTATTGACGTAAATAAATGAATAAATAAATAAATAAATAAAAGATCAGTAGTTAAAAGATAACGCAAAATGTGGGTACAAATTCAAGAAATGGAAAACTGATCAGACGCTTCCACTCCACCAAGCAGGTCGACCGGATCAACAGTTGCCGGAGACCGCAAGCTATCGCGCAGCCACACAATGGATCGAAAGCTATGGGATCGAAATCAGCATTGCTGTTCAGTAAAAGGCGGCCATGAAATAACTTGCAACAAACGATTCAGTGACTTCGTACATGAAATTATTTTATTTAAACGAATTTACAGATAGCGCAACTTTCCAAAACTGCTAAAATAGATTCGATGATTTTGTAGCAGAGAATTACAGAATCGAAATATTCACTGTTACATGTTGGATCAATGATCGAGATAGCAAATTTCTAGACACGACTGAAAAATACCCATAATTTGCTGTGGTTTTGATTTCCAATGGGCACTGGAGTTTTCGTATTAGTTATGCATTGAGACCTGACGATAATTGAATTCATGCAACAAACAACAACAACAACAAAAACAAAAAAACAAACCTAGGTTTCAAAAATATGATGGCACTTCATACACTTTGCAACATGCACTACTGTTTTACAGCATTTCATTTCATGATGTTAATTATTGCTGAAACTAGTAATGATGATAACAAAATAAAATTATTTTATTTTGAAACTTTCACTATCCTATATGTATTGCAATAATGAAAGATCTTACACACACGCGCACGCTCACACGCTCTCTCCTCTCTCTCTCTCTCTCTCTCTCTCACACACACACACACACACACACACACACACACACACACACACTTCAAAACGATGCTCGCATAGTAACTGTTGGTACTGACGGGGAGATCATTGCACACACCGTGTGCAGAAGAGGGACTTTCTTCCAGAACGGCCCAGTTTAGACACATGACTCACCAAAAGTGCATTTTGAATCAACAAATCTAACATCAAATGAAAATAAATTCCCCATGGATCATAAACATCAATTGAATACCGTCAAGAATTGACTGAACTTGTGTACTTTCAATTACACCAGAAATACATAAAATTCAGTTGCAGCTAGTTTCCGACGAAGACAGAAAATTGGTATTCCCCTCGGACGCCGAGCTGGTGCGCCGCGTTCTGTGCCCAGATTCCTGCACTTTGAGTATAAGCGCGGTAGCTCGTTGCGATGTGAAAACAATGAAGAAGGCCTAAGAGTAAACTCAGCGAAAGAGCTTAAGAGCGTGGCATGACGCACCGCCAGGGAACGCAGGAGGCGCCTGAGGCGGCGCTCAATGGGTTGCCTTGGATTTTAAAATGTTTTCATGTCTTGTGTACATCAGTATTGTTGCACAGTCTTGAATACCGAATCTCATCAAACGCGACCAACATAAGGGCCACGACATGATTCTCGATCCCTCACTGAAGCTTACAGGGTTGTGACGTGAATGATTCTTAGTGCCGTTCGCGGGACACGTGATTTTGCCGCTATTTCGTACCAGTTTTATACAGAAAATTGACATTCTAAGTCTTAGAGATTTTGCTTTTTAGCGGTTTTCCTTCAATTAGATTGGATTGATTTTACAATATTTAATTAGAATATACAGGAATGGTCAAGTTCCTTATTGGTTATTACTGCAGTCTTGGGTTTTCTATGACCACTGCCGTCACCTTTTAGCCAAGTGTTTCAAGCCGAGATCCTAAAAAGCTGTACACACCGACGCGTAAAATGGGAAGCAGACAAATGACCCTGTTGCCAAATGAAGGCCTTATTGATCTCAGGAACTCTGAAAATTTTCCACACTTGCTGTTTTAAACAGTACGTTGAAGATATAAATAAAACTTCATAGCTAAAGCTTAAACGCCGCTTGGATGATGAGATCGGCCAGAGGCCAGCTCTTGAGTTCGCCGAAGAGAAGGGGCGGGGTGGGGGTGCAAATGGAAGCCTAAAGGTGTGCAGGCAGATCCGAGGCGGTGCGGATCGTTACAGGTCCGCGGGGACGGCACTGGGGCAGTGGGCACGCTGCCCAGCCCGCCTGGGTGCAGGCGTCGCCATGGCAACGGCAGCAGCCTCCCTTCCTCCCTCCCGCCCAAGTGCTGACGTCACGGAGGCCCGCCGCGCCCCGCCCCGCCCCGCCCCTCGCGGCCGCTCCATTGACTCGTCAGCCGCGCGCCGCCCACCGCGTATTTTTAGACGCGCGCGGGGGAATGCAGCGACTCTCTTGATCTACGGTTGAGGAATTGGGCGACTCAGAAGCTAGCCGTAATAATTAGGAAGGGCTCTTTAATTTAAAATAAAAGCTCATGCTCTGTTTCAACAATTCGTCAACGATCTTAAGTTATACCTTATTATATGAACCTACCCTCTGTATTTCCCTACGAGAGTTATATTCATTCCCAAAATCTACAAAGAAAATTGACGTTCTTTTAACCCTCGGAGACGTGAGCAAATTGACACTTTAGGAGTACATTTTTGACCCCTTTGTTTTTTTTCTTTCAACCAGTGTATTCAATTGAAATCGATTCTCATATTTTTTCATTATATTGATGCATTGTTATTTGTATTAGTTACAAGGCTATACAAAAGTCTTCGCAAACCATAATAAACTTACTTTTTAACAGTTTTGGTACTGGTAGTTAATAATTTTGTTTAGTACCCTAACAAACGGACCACGGACATCGCGCGATCTTTCCTTCCTCGTCCTTGTCCTCTCCTCACCCATTACACTGACACACATACTTACACTCACATGCATTACACTACCACACATGACGGGAGACCGGTCGAGGACTTAGAACTTGTCCCGGCTGGGGCGGTTCCTCGCTGATGGGAGATATCTGGCCAAGGAAAGAACCCAGTCGACGGTAGGTCGGCGCCGGATCTCGCCATCCAGCGGGGGAAGATCACCGCCACCTCCCTATGAAAAGCATGCACTACACGTACGGGACTAATGACCTCAGTAGTTAGCGCGCCCAGAATCATCAATCGATCATCAACGAATCAGATTCAATTTATAGGTGCTGGAAAAAGTCTTTTCTAATGCTTGCGGCGAAGTTCTTGCGGAGCGTGACGCAGCTGCTGGACCGCAGCGAAGTTCAGAGCATATTAGCCGTCTCATTAATGGCAGCTTCCGGAGTTATGGCCGAGGTTTCTGCTAATATGTTTGTATTGGGTTTCTTTCTCGTCTTCTCAGCTTCTGCCTTTCTTTCCTGTGACCGTGTCATTTCCGAACCTAACGACCTTACAATCCCCACTCCTCTCTAAAGGAACCCCCAAGGAAAACCGGAGTGGATTTATGATTTCGAAGATATTCCCATTCTGTATGTATTTTATCTTATATACCTTCGAGAAATTGTGATATTTCAGAAATTGTCTTAACTTATTTAACGTATTTTAGAATGTCACGTCTCTAAACTTGATGGCATTTTCATTCCAATTACTCCATTGTTCATCTAATCGACGTTTCGTACGCAAGCGGAAAGACGACTTTGGGCAGGTCGCATGACTGTTTAACAGGGCACGTCCCATCGTTTTCGTATATTGCTGCAACAGTTTCTCGAATATCTTGAATCCTGAATACCGCCCGAGTTTAGCTGAGCGCATGCAATGCCGCTAACTGCGGCGACTCTGATGGTTCGGGATCCGGCAGTGGCAGCTTTTCAGCTGTAGTTTTCTTCTCCAGTTTTCGGTTTTAAATCGAATTCAACCGCTGTCTCGAGAAGAATTCTAGTGACCGACAGCTCTGATTGGTAGTATTAAATGGTTTCTCTTATCAATGCCAGGCGAATACTGAAGCAGTACTGTAACAAATGGACCACGAACCGCGCTCGATATGCGCTTTTGGTATGGTTAGTGTTAAATATACTGTATAAGATGACACAAATACCATTTTGCGGTATTCCTTTGTTTGTTTCTTTTTTCACAAACATTCACGAATGTAATTGTTTGACATCTCTTTCTCGTCGTTAATATTTACATTACCAGCGGTTATTGAATTGGTTAAAGCAAGTGCTTCAAATGATGTCTTATAAAGTTTCTCGAAAACTCAAAAGTTTCTGGTGAAAATGAGCTGAAAGTTCCGCATTTTCAGAAGCTCTCAAACGGGATTTTCTTACAAACGGCCAAATTATCTCTTCAAACTTTTTGTACCGATACTGCTAAATGTTCTGTTTATTGTAGCATAAAAGATATTTTGCTGTATTGTGTGTGTGTGTGTGTGTGTGTTTCAAAAATTACGCAAAGGAATATTTTAAATATCTCTCACGCCGTTAATACGCACATTTCAAGCACTGCTTCAAACGACTTCCAGTGGAGTTTTTCGAAAACAAAAATTTTCTGTGGAAAAGAACTTTTAAACTTCGCATTTACACCAACGCGTTGGTGTAAATGCGTTGCAACGCTTAAACGACATTTCCTTATAAAGACTCCAAATTAATCAACGAAAATTTCCATTTAGGATGAGGTTTTACTCTTAACTATCATATTCTTAAAGTAATATTTCGATTTTATCGTTAAGAAACAAAAAGGAAATTAAAAAGAAATCTTTAGGAGGCGAAAGGGCAAAACATGCCGCCGTGATGGCTCGAGGGGCGGATTAATATTTCAGTCGCTGTACACAGCACACTGCATCGATCTGCTTTTCACGATCTCAGCCGAATACCAGAAGGGATTTCCTTGTTTTGCCTGACCCGTCTTAGTTGATTTCTCAAGTAAATCCAACGCAGCGATGAGAACAATCCAGTGTTCTGTTTCTCGCTCTGTATTTGTGTGTAGTACTATAGAATCATTGCCCCAGTTTGGGACAATGGGGGAATACGAACTTTTTACTCCTTGCTCTACCTTTATATCCGCCAAATGGTTTCCTTAACAAAATTGTTCGCTGAATCTGCTCGTCATATTAGGCCAGACATCTGCACCCGGAATTCAATATCGTGATCAACTGTTAATTATTTCGTTGTAATTTTATTTGGTATTCCACTCTGATTTCATTTCTTCATCAACTTTGTCGCTGGTCGTCAACCTTCTCGCCTTTATTAATTAAAAACAATTATTTATTGTTGATTTGTCTTCAAAAGCACGACTGATTTTCTTGGAAAGCGGAAACTGCTGAAAAAGTATATTTTTCATGTCTAGAGAATCGTTGAAATTTGATTTCTTTGTGAAAAAATAATAAAGAGCGTGTGTGGCGTATGGAAGTAAATAACATTTTCTTGAGCTCCAGGTTCCCCTCCACCAGCCATAATGTATGCCTTGTTCAATAAAGGTTCTACCAACAAAGCGCTGTTCGAAACATTTGAAAATATGACATGTTTGCTGTCGACTAATAGAAAACTCATTTGCGTTGGCAAACAACCTGCGGATTTGATTTTGTAGTATTTCTGACAAACCCCGCCCCCACCCGGCCGTACTCCTACTGCAACTAGAAATAGGATAATTGAAGAGAAGCCTTTTGCATAGGGGCGCTCGTGCTGTTGAACTGCCGCATCTTGTCGCGTAGTAGATGTTTAACTCTAGATTAGGTCCGGCACACACGTTTCGGTATACCGGTGAGGTTTACACTGGAGCGTGTGTGCCAGCCGCTGCAGGCCACAGTGCACAAGCGTAGCGACCTGCGCAGACGACCCGAGAAGAATCGAAATTCAATTCTTTCCACCTGCGCAGACGTGTAGACCTGAGCGTGTGTGCGTCACTCCGGCACGCCTGTACAGTTTTTAAGTTAGTTGTGGCTAGTTCCTTGAGTAAAGAGTGTCGGTCGTATTTGTATTCAATAGTGTTAACTAATGACTATACTTACGGTACATTTTTCAGCACATTGTAGATGGCTTCACATCTCTCCGCAATTATTTTGCCAAGAGCTTGGGTAGTATAGTAGAATACTTAACACATTCGTACGATCAACCCATTGCAAGAAATCTGAAAGTAGCTGACAGTCTCTCATGGGGAGAAATAGAAGTTCTTATAACTGTGTTATTTTCTTGCTACAGTGTAGAGAGAAAGTTGTGTAACGCTGCGCGAAAAAACGGTGAATTTACGGCCGAAAATTTCTTATTACAGGGCCCTGGTAACGAAAAAGTGGATAAATCCAGTTGCTAAATTTAAAAGAAAAAAAAAAAATCTAACCGCGTTGTATCCAGAATCCATGTTTTGTGGGTCCTTGATACCAAAAAATCGAATGACGGCAAAACGCGTCCGTCCGTCTAACCGTCTGTGAACAACTCTGGCAGCTACACGGTTCAGCTGATTTTCTCTAAAATTGATATTCACCAATCGATCTGGCTGATGTCGCGGACCCTTGAATTAGAAACCAATATTTTCATTTTGGGGGTACTTTACATGAAGCGCTTGGGACATTTCCAAAATTTTCCAAAAAATTGCTCCATCGTTTTTGATCAAATTTTGTTGTTGGATAGTGTGAGGGCGTTTAAGAGAATGGTGTAGGTCTCGTATTTGTTGCAATCCCTGATTTTTTGAAAATTACAAAAGTTCAAAAAGGCTTTCTACAACTAAAATATTAAAGAGAGATATTTTCCCCTAAAATAAATATATTCCTTAAGGACAGATTTTGAAATAAGGTCGTGTACAATTTTTCGAATTTTTTTTTTGTCTGAAAATACGCGTGAGAAAGTTTGTACTAATTTAGCACCACTAGTTTTTCTTTTGTATTGTGTATTCATTTCTCTTTGTAAACCAATCTTTACACCAGGTTTTGCGTTTTCACTTCGTTTTACATTTCATAGCCTCTAACAAGCAGACAAGAGCGATCGCATCGTCGTCTTGTTTGCTCGCAATCACTCGACAGAGGTAAAATCTTCCTGTTTACCGTAGCGTATGTGTGCTCTAGCCTGCACAGGTACACATTTCTGTTTTGCTTATGCAGGTTTACCTGACGGGTACATCGTAACGAGTGTGCCGGGCCTTACAAAGAATGTGTCTGATGCCTAGATTAACATTGTGATGATTTTTACTTAGTTCTTCTAATATGGCAGCTCCTCCTCCTTAAATTTATTAGCGGAGATTAGATTGATTAATAGAGTAATGAGATGAAATTGAAGCCTTACATTGCCTAAAATTGTAAATAATGTCTACAAACTCCTCGTCTTGTGGCATTTAAGTTTTGTTCTGGTTATTTAGCAATCATAATCAGACGATGGCGATAATAAATAAGATCGCATGACAAGTTGTAGTCGACTCTGGTTGTAGTAAGATTCTGGGGACTCTCATGTTCGGTTCACTACCAGAGGTTCACTATATCTGATGCCAAAATTAAATAGAATTTCCCCATAATGATTGATTATATTAATATAGAGATACAACAAAATTCATGAACAGCACTAACTGAAAATTTTAATATTTTCATTTGCCCTTAAAATCAATTACAATCGACTCTGGTTATAGCGAACTCAATTATAATGAACCCTCGGTTATAGTGAACTGAAATCTATGGTCCCTTTTTAATTACAATACAAATAAGCCTAAAAAGATACTGTTATAGTGAACCTGAACATCGACTATTGTGAACGTACTCGTACGAAATACGTCCTGGAAGTTAACCGGATCTCGTATGTTATTAGGCGAGTAGAAGGGCCTTCGGTGCATGAGACTGTTCCGACAGTGCGAAAGGCATTGAATGGTGTCAAGACTGCACTACGATAGAAATCGAGGACAGAGCAGAATCAAGTATGGAGAGAGCACGAACTCTGACTGGAGAAGATCTACTAATAAAAAATGTACGAAGCAAACAATTGAAAATACAGTCGACTCCGGTTATAGTGAACTTCTGGGAACTAACATTTTGGTTAACAATATCCGATGTTCATGATATCCGATGACGTCAAAATTAAATAGAATTTCTCCATAACTATTGATTTTATTAACACAGATGTACAGCAAAATACATTAACAGCACGAACTGAAAGTTTCAATGTCGTTATTTGTTCTTAAAACATAAATTATTTTCAATTGTTTGCTTCGTACTTTTTCATTAGTAATTACTCTACATCCTTCTCCAGAGTCGCGCTATGTCCGTACTTGATTCTGCATTGTCTTCTGTGTCTCGTAATGCAGACTTGACATCCTTCAATGCCTCGTGCACAGTTGGAGCACAGTACCACTCTCCGAAGGCAATTTTACTCGCCTAATAACATGCGAGATGCTTTCGGTGGCGGGATGGTGTTAGCGACTTATGAAATCCATTGCTTTTGCACGCGGCACAGCGGGTATCGCCAAGCTGTGGCAGTCGCGTGCTTCCTGTCGCCTTCGTAGAACTCCGCGCTTTATCCCCCGGAATATTAAGTGACACCAAGATTGATACTGAAACAAGCAGTCGCAGTCGCCACCGCTGCCGCCGCCGCCGCCGCCGCCGCCAGTTGTAGCCCACGCAGGACACAACCGTTTTCCGCTGTGAAGCGAATTGCATAAGATCATCAGTGAGGTGCTCATTCCGCCTTACCTCAGGGGAGACTTCTTCGATTAGGCCGACGATATTTTTTTCATACTGCCTAGTGTTGAACTTAATGGCACTGAAACGATTTATATTCTTTTTCAGGGGGGGTATTAATTTCCAGGACTTATTTCGTACGTTCAGGTTCACTATAACCGAATCTTCTTAAGCGAATTTATTATATAAGTGAAACAGGTCCTGTGACTTAAATTCACTATAACCGAGGGTTCACTATATCCGAGTTCACTATAACCGAATTCCACTATTTCTGCGAACACTTATCAAAACCCACGCGTGGAGAGCACCTAGCAAGTGTCTGCTGTGAGAGTCAAAGTCATTTAGATGTATCTACAAAAACCTGTAAAATGAATTTTGTAATTCCATATAACACATGTTCAATCCATTAATTTAGTGTTTCATTGTAAAAATGAGTTTTTCTTTATTTTTACCCGAAGTAGTCTGTCAAACTAGGCCTTTGTAATAATGCTTGATACAGTGGCCTTTGTAATCTAGGGTTAACGCCGCGCCTCACCCAGCGTTGCTGCCCACGCGCCCGCAATTGACCCCGACTGGGCCATTGGCGCCGCCGCCACTCCCATTCTGACCAGACCGCCTTGGGTGGCTCAGGGTATTGATGGAGGTCACTGCAGTGCCTCTGACCAGGAGGTCCTAGGATTCGAGTCCGGATGGTGGCTGGATTTTCATTATTAACTAGATAGCTAGATCGAATTCACCCTCTATTTGGAGGGGAATTCTCGCGGCCGGCTGCTTCCATCGATAGTTTTTCGAGTTTTCTCCGATGAACACTAGGTGAACGTCGGAGCAGTACCCTAACAAACAGGCGACAGGCCGCGCGCGATCTTTCCTTCCCCTTCCTTGTTCTATTTTCACCCTCACTTACACACACTTACATGCACAATATTACCTTATATGTGGAGAGACCAGTCGGGAGTTTAGAGCTTGTCTCGGGTGGGGTTATGCCCCGCTGTTGGGAGATACCTGGTTGGGGATGTCGCCGTGTAGGTCGTCGGCGGCACTTGTCACCCAGAGGGGGAAGCAATGCAAATAGGGAGTACACTTACGGGACTAATGACATGAGATGCAGTTGACGCGCCCGGAAACGCTAATCAATGAACGAGACGCCGGGCGGGCGGAGTCATCGGCCTGGGGCGGCGCGAGCGAGGGTGGAGCCGCGCGCGGGGGCGATAACCCGCCTATCTGCGGCGCTTCCTCCGCGGATGCTCCCCGCGCCGCGCCGCGCCGCGCTGGGGAGAAGAAGAAGTAGAAGAAGCAGCAGCAGCCGATAGACGGGCAGAGCGAGATGCATGTGGCGCCGCCGCTGCCCCGCCCGGCCACGCCACGCAGAAAGGCGTCTGGCCGCCAAGCCCATTGGCCCTTGGAACTGCGCTTGCTATGCCATGCCTTGGATGCTTTTCTTGCGACAACTTCCATCATGCTTCTACAATAGATGTCAATTTTATTTATATTTCTTTTGTAATTCAATGTGAACTAGTATATGCTGTATTGTTCTGGCCATTTTCTAAATACAATTAAATATTTCTTCTTTTGTTTCTTTTCTTAAAACATTTTTTATTACAAAAAAAATAATAAAAACTTTGTATGTGCTACCGTTGTAGAAACCGAGAAGTCTTTATTGATTGAGAGAAGCATTTTTTTATTGCAATAAAAAAGTCGTCTTATTTTTAAGACTGCGATTTGCGTTTACGTTATTTTAAATTTCCATTGCAAGGACAGATCTCCGTTGCGACAGAGCACTTCAGCATGCTAACGAAGATTCGAACCACGCTATGGGAGAGTGAGGAAGGAATGGGGCAGTAAACATGTTACTCGCTAAAGGCGGTAAACACGTCAAAACTGCATTGCGGGTATTTACATGAGATTACTTTTCAAATTTTTTAAAAAACCTTTTTTATTAAACTTGGTCCTAGAATAGTGTAAAATTAAAGGCATTTTCATTGAAATGCATAAATTTTTGAAAATTGCAAAAGTTTATTTTTTCGGCGTTTTCCTACACTTACAATATTAAAGATTAAACATTTTTTCTTAATGAAATGTATGGTTGAAAGACATCTTGAAAGAAGGCCATGCACCCATTTTCGTAAGGAAATATGGGTGGTTTTGGCGTAATTTTGCATAAAATATAGGCATTTTTTAAAATTATTTGTTAGCAATAGATCAGGGAACGCTTAAAATAATTGTGCAGGTCTAATTTTCGTTGAGGTCTCTGAATTTTCTAAAATTGCAATAGTTGTAAATAATGCAAGAAAGAATGTGCTGTTGTGGGTCTGCGCCGAAGAAAGGAAGGGTTATGCTGAGGGGAATGCGCGGCGTTCCGAGGCGCGATCGATGGTGCCGCCGCCGCCGCCCCCTCCCCCGCCCACGCCTTTTACTTCGCGCTTAGGGGGAAGTTTGCGTAGCGCTGGGCTGCTCGTCTCCCCGCATTCGGCTGCCGGACAAGCGCTCCCGACGCAGCAATGAAAAGTATCTGAACAACAATACTTATAATAATATCAAATGAAATTCAAGAATCGAATATTTGAAAACTCAGGATGTTGTGGTCGGAGAATAGTGCGTCATTTTGAGTATTTAATTTAAAATAACTTGCCGACGATCTTAGGTTATTACAAATAATCTAATTGATAACAAGTAAAAACATCTGGTTTCATTACGTATTCTTGTAGATTAATTTCCTCACACTTAAATTTCCCATAAACGTAGTATAGAAAGACAGACGTATACTCGGCAAAAAATAGATATTTTAATGCGAGTACGCGAGTGTGTTTTGTGTGAGAAGTGTATTTCTTAACGTCCACTATATATTTTGGAATTTCCTAATTTCGAGGTTCTGTGAATTTGAAACGGGTCATCTTGCGCGGTTAGTGAGTTTTCGAAGAGTTCCCGAAACCTGCTTTATGTTTTCTCATAAATTTCTTTTTCGCGAATAGGTCAAAAGTTAATATATACAAAAGTCTCATTTTCATTCAGATTTATGAATTTTCAATAGTACAAGTTTAGTTTTTGTGTATCTTGGGGAAAAATATTTGCATTACGATGTTAATGCATTCACAAACATAAAGCTTTTATTGATAGCTTGTGAAGTTTCTCGAAATCAGATTGTATTCACGTGATTTTTCAATAAAACTGGTTATTCACAAAAAGAGCTCCATTGTTTCCTTCTTAGAAAACGGAGTAGTTTCTTAACTTGTTCATTTTCTTTAATGTTTCTTGTGCAAAAACGTTGTTAGTGAATTTTCTTCTGAAATTCTTCTTTCGGAGATGCAGTTGAAGTCTTAAAAAATTGTATGTCTTAGACTGATTATTAGAACTTCATTACGCGTGCTTACTTTCCTAACCTTATCTTCTGTTTACTATTTCCAAAAACACCTATTGCTTTATCTGTTTCCTTTCAATATCCGTGCGATTTACACCCACTTTAAATGCTTTTTCCTTTCTTCGTGCTCCTTCCCCTATTCCGTCACACCTGCTTCACTCTCTATAGCATATCTCCTTTCTCCTCTGACCTCCGTATACCCCACTACACCTATTCCATTACACTACGTCCATACATGCTCTCCTGTCCCTTCCTCTCCCTCACAAACCCTACATTTCCTTTCCCTCAGTCCACCTATATCTTCTTTTAACCTCATTACCTAATCTAGATTCCACTATCCTAATCATACAATTTTCACAAGTATCTTTACTTGTTGAAACTTGGTACAACTATTTCTTGAAACATCCTTTGTCTTATATCTAGAGTTGCGAATGTTCTCAAACGTCTCCTGCTCTTGTATATGCCTCCATCTTTAACTTTCGTATATATCCTGTGTGTCACGTTTCCTCGTTCCCTAAAGGAATATTCATCCCACACTGACCATTTTCTAGCCCTTCTTTACTTCATAGATTGCAAACCGTATTGGAAAGCCGTATCTCTCTCTCCATCTAAAACCCCTTCCATAGTTATTACCAGCCTCTTTCATGTTCCCTCCATTTGGATGTATTGAAGGAGGTTAGACTCGTTTCGCCTGAAATTAGATGTGTGGTGTTTTAATTCGGTTTGACAGTGGTTTAAATTAAATTCTTATGCGGCGCATGTATTACATACACTAGTACTGCGGGGAAGTGTGGCCTGACCTGAATTTGCTTTAAGAACTAGTAAACATAATTGTTCATTTCTCTGATTATTCCTTTTCTTTTTCAGGTGAGTAGTCTGCTAGTCAGAAACGAACACCTTCAAATCTCAGAGCGTGAGTAATTTTTTTTTTCGTGTTTCCGGGCGCGTCAACTACTTTGGTCATTAGTCCCGTTAGTGTAGTGCTTGTTTGTTTCTTGGAAGATGGCGGTGGTCTTACCCAGCTGGATGGCGACATCCGGCGCCGACCTACCGTCGGCTAGTGGGGTTTCCCCCTAACCAGGACTCTCCCACCAGTGGGGCACCGCCCCAGCCGGGACAAGCTCTAAGCTCCCGACCGGTCTCCCGGAATATGTGGTAGTGTAGTGCATGTTAGTGTAAGTGTGTGTGTAAGGGGAGAGGATAGGTCAGGGAAGAGGATAGACAGATCGCGTACGGTCCGTGGCCCGTTTTGTAGGGTACTACTCCGACATTCGCCTGGTGTTGATCGGAGAAACCACAGAAAACTAACGATCAGAGCAGCCGGCCACTAGAATTCTCCTCCAAGCAGAGACTGAATTCGACTTAGCTGAAAAGCTAGTGTCGAAAATCCTGCCGCCATCAGGACTCGAACCTAGGACCTCCCGGTCAGAGGCGTTGCAGGCGTGAGTAATAAAACAACTGAAGAATACAAGTGTTAATAGTAACACTGTTTAATCTACTAATCAGCTGGTAATCGCCTACAAGTGGCTCCATCAATACCATATTAAGTCATATCCTGTTTGCTATAACTGCTTGCCGGTGGGCAGTAGGATTTTTCTCATGTAATTTAGGAAAAAAATTTAAAATTTCTTTATTGAATTCGATGTTGATTATCAAATTAGATATATTTTCAAATATTAGCCAGAGTTCTTCCCTATTGGAAATAATTGTAGAAACTTTTCTTAGAATTTGAATACATTTGCCAACGACATATTGCTTTCGCTTTCCTTAAATTTGGTGCCAAAACTCTGCTGCGCGATTATGAAACCGATCGAATACACGTGCATATTTAGTTCCCCCACGTTCGAGATTTTCTTCGCTCCAATTTCGCAGATTAAAAGTGAAAGGTAGCCTGTGGCAACCACGTTTGAAAAGTACGTATTTCGTCTCTTGGCTGCGCGAGGGCAATATTTTCAAAAATCTAATTTTCATTGAGATAAGGCCTCAAACAAAAATGAAATTCAGAATTACTGGCCAATTTTTCTGTCAGTTTTCTCAAAAATATTAGACTTCTACATACGAATAGAAACCTTTCTCAATAAAAACGAAGCGTTTTCGCTAAATCAGGATCTATCGAAACCGCCGTATTTTTTCTTAAACGTGTCGCTTTATCAATTGATCAACATTAAGAAACTATTGGATTATTTTTAGGTCTTTTAAAACCATTTGATGTCATTGATCGTAGTAGTATTTTACTTTCAAAATTATCTTCTCATGGGGTTCGTGGTATTGCTCTACATTGGTTATGTTCGTAACTAAATAACGATCTCAAAGAGTAGAAATGGCGTTCTTGAATGAAGGGCCTCTTTGCTACCTGTATTCATAATTCAACTTAATCTGTGTAAGAGTTGACTTCTAAAGCTCATGAAACCATGTACGGATTGCACTTTCTTCATATTATACGCGCACGTTTTCTTGAGCCCCGAAATCCCTACCCCCTGTTTTGCCACCATTAATTGAATTAAGAATAAATTATAGCAACGAGCGTTTCTGACAAAAATCTGATAACAAGAAACGTTCGCTTCCATGTAATAGAAACTATTTTGTATCGAAAACAAGATACAAATTTGACATAATATTGGCTTAGCGCTTAGCTTATTGTTCGTTCAGAGTTATGGAGGGCCGTTCCTACTTGGGCACAAAAGAACGAAACGCCAGGGCCGCTGCCTCGCCCGAAATCCTAAGAGCAAATAGGAATTAATCCGTAGGCGATACCTAAGCTTGTTCTGAACGTCTTACATCTTAGTGTTTTCACCTGCTGGCGATTTTCTTAATATATTGTACAGGAGTTGAGTTCTGATTAATTTCTGATTAAATTGCTCGATACGCGTGGCATGTTCAACATCAATCTTTTCATCAGACTTTCTCAAAAGTTCTGTACAAGCTATTCGAAGCCTTAACTACATTTGTTAAGAAAAGGAGGAATATTCTTAGATTCCAATTAAAGAAAATATACCTCTAACGTAGGTGTTGCAAAAAGTCAGAATAATTAAGGCCAGATATTGAAGTTCATTGAGTTAGAAAATGAAGTAGGTCTGCTGAAGGATTGGTTTGGAACCCTCTTCTCGGGATGCGACAACCGTTGGCGGAAGTTTGATAAAAAAGATGAAAGAATGAATGGAATTAATTACGACCTCTTCCGAGTGTTTTTTAACTTCTGTTAATGGCGAATCTGAATTATTAAAATTCGGTGAACACTCATTAGTGAATATTGACAAGAGTGAAATATACATCCATCGTTGTTTCCCCTTCAGTTGCGTGGAGTCATTGCAGTGAAGAAATGTCAGAAAATAAAAAAGAAAAGATTTAAATTGCTCTCTGGAGTGTTTTATTCGTAATACGGAATGTTTTATTCGTAATACGAATGTAATAAATCATGCCATGTAAGGTGTTTTAACTTTCTATGCTTCTTTCTCCCTAGGCGATAAATAATTTTAAGATAGTAAATATGAATGAATATGAAGCATTGTAATTAACGTCTGTGTACTATAGTATCAAACTTCAAGTAAACAATCAATTTAAATACATACTGACATACGACTATTAGTCTGTATTTAAAATGGCCGCCAAGTTAGGGTTTGAATATGAAATACACTGAACGTGTTTAAGAGCGATTAATTCGAATAAAGTACTCTCAGGTACAGATCCATTAAACGGTAATGTTAAACGAAAATAAATTGAGTGTTTTCTAAAAAAATATTAAGGATTTAATTTTCTAATATTATAGAGCAGATACTTTATTGTAGTTCAATGAAAGTAATTGTATCATATTTTCTGGCATTTTTTAATCTTTTGGAACTTGTGTACATGAAGCGCTTCAACCAGAGAAAGTGATTTTCTGAATCTTCAATTTGTCCGTCCATCCACTTATGAACAACACTAGAGTGTAATATACATAGGATTATCACTTAAATGCGATCTATCTGGCTGTCAAGAATCATCTAATTTGAAACACATTTTTAAATTTGAAATTACATTGCATTAAGCCCCTAACGTATTTATTAATTTAAAAAAAAACGCTAAAATGTTTTGCTTTAAATCTTCTCCTCGTTCTGAGCAAATGACACTTAAAAATAATACAGATCCCATTTTTGGTGAACTCTGAATTTTTGAAGATTGTGAACAAAAATGAACATTGTAGAACTAAACAATCAATGATAGAGATTTTTATTTAATGATATAAGTTTTGTAAAACTGGATCTTGAAATCACATCAATAAAAAGCTCTAAATATTCGAAAGAGGTAACGTGATTAGAGTGTTAATTCTTTGTACTTGAGTTCCAATCCCAGAACGGAAAAAAATTCCTGGGAGGAAACACTTTTGCAGATTCGCGTAGTATTATAATTAGAGTCCGCAAGTTCAGACATTCATTGTATCTAAAATGGGCATGCAAAGAGACATTATTTTGGCTAAAGTAAGAGTGCAAAAAGTCATTAAAACAATGAAAAATCACCGTTTAAAAAGAGTGGTTGTAAAAAATTGATAATTCAAATGATTCATATTTTTATTCTAACTCTAAAATTTACATTGGCACTTACGTGGAAGGAAACCATTTCTTGATTGCACATGACCTCCCGGTCTGATGATTACGAATCGGTTTTCCTCGCGACGGTGTCTCAACGAAATGCTGTTGTGGACTCCAGTTTGAATCTTGAAAGGGCGTCAGAGAAAATGGAATTATAGTTTTCGTTCTTCACACTGTGTAATCTCCATCACCGAGAAGGGTACATCATGTACATAGAGATGTTCTCCAAAGCGATAGAAGGCCATACTGAAAAGTAAGATAAGGGAACAAAGGCGGCATGAACGTAAATAATCAAAAACTTGATTGGTATCATCTTCCGTTTTACATTTTTAACAATACCTGAATACCTGATCCTGGGGCCTCCGTTACTACAGAAAGACAAAACACGACCGTGCCTTCCTGTTGCCCAGGCTTGCAGGTATGTTTCCAGCTTGATCGAGATATAGTGCCAGGAGAAAACAAGGAAAATAATGGCGAAAAAAGAAGAAAAAGGTAAAAATAAGACAATTCCGAAAATAGGCGTCATATTACGATATAACTCAATAACATTAAAGAAAATATAACAATTGACTTTTCTCGGAATTTTTAGTCTTCGCGTTTATTTACGCCAAAAAATTCCAACACTTTTGTTGTTGTAATTTTTTTTGCCAAACGTCTGCCTGTAAGTTACTCTGAAATACACTGTAATATTTAGTTGTTTTTTTTTATCAAAACCTACATTTGTCAGTCTGTTCGTACATCTGTAAACAACACTAACGCCTAAATTATCTGTAAGATTGTTGTTGTTGTTGTTGTTGTTGTTGTTGTAAATGAGTGTTCCCCGATCTTTCTTGCGTGACTCGAAGCTCTGCGATTTTGAAAATACGTTTTTAAATGTTGAGGGTACTTTAGGTATATAATTACCGATTTATTTTCGAATTTTTTTCTTTAAATTTCTCACGCTCGTTGATCGCTTGTGCTTGCGATCGCTGTTCATTTGTACACGTGTCCGTTGTGTGCAGAGGCGTTCGCTTGTCCGTAGCCGCGAATGCGTTGGTTCGAGTGCGGGTTGAAGCTCCGTCTGGGGCGAGCGGCGACGCAGGGTGGTTGGCGCTCGGCCCAGTGCCAGCAGACCCCTCCCCCCTCCCTGTGCTGCGATGCTGCTGCTGCTATCGATTTCCCTCCCGGGCGCCGCTATCGAGTCTCGCAGCTGTGTGCAAGTATGTTGCCACGGATCACCCGGAAAGGGATGGCCGCGCCCAGCCGCCCTTTAATTTAAACTTTACACGCGAGTTGGACGGGCATTTTTTTGTCGCGAAAATGTGGCCGGCTCGTGTAAAGTGTTCTTCTCGTGTTCGTCTTGGGCGCGCCGCGCGCGTGGCCTTATTTCTGTAATGGGCTGCGGCAGTCGGAGAGCGCAGCGGCTGTCATTGCGTTAAATATTTCTCCCAGCGGCGCCAACGCGGGGGCGATGGACGGCGTGGGTGGCTTGCTTTTTCGCCGTTTCCTCGACAGTCAGAAGCTACAATATCTGCACCAGGAACAAAGCCGATTAATCTATTTTACAATAGGCTCCCTGATTTGCAAATGTATTTTAAGCTTACATACACTTGCGGGTTTAGTGCAGTAATGCAAGCATTTTTGGGGCAGTTATGTGTTTTTTCCGTAGGGAACCGAAATTTCATTACGTTTCTTTTTTTCTTTTTCAAATTGATGTGCTTTATAGGTGCTAATAATTTTTTTTTAAACTTGACAATTGATGCGTCATATTACGATACCAGTTAAAAAATATTGGTACAATATTGCTAAGTTGTATGGGTAGTTCAATGCAAGAATTAAAAATCAGGCAGCACATCCTTTTCGCCAACCATGGTCTACGGTCTATGTTCGTACATGACTACAAAAATGCTCCCTAGAGTGTTCTAATGGTATCCTCCAAAATTAGACGTACCAGCAGTAAGGATATCCTGATAAGCACCCTTCTCAAGAAAGAAAAAAACGTCCAACGTGGATGCCCGTAAATATTATGCGCTGAATATTTCATAAGGTGTGTACAGAGGTGAATATTTCCATCTTCTCAAGAGGTTTCCCTGTGATCGCTGATACAAACGTTTCCCTCTGCCTCGTCCTCCATCCCCCGATGCTAACCTCCTAATCTGATTGTCCAAGATGCGAAGTTAATTTCAATGCAATGAAACACTGTATAGGATGATTGATCATGAACTGGCATCGGCAAAATCAGTCTCTCGGCCTTCAACGGAATGTTGCCACTTGCGATGTCGCCGCCGTGTGATTGCTCTGGATGCCAGCGATGGGGACACGCAGCCATTGATTCCGTAGCACCTGCTTCTGGCCCTGCTTTCGTGGCAGCTGCGTACTCACTTGCGTGTTCGCACATTCGTATCCTCAGAGTCGGCCCTATGTTCGCAAATTCTTATCCTAGGTCGCATAATTCCTCGCCCATGGGATGCAGTAGATTCAGAACTCTTTCGTACTTCATCTCGTGTGAGATTAATCCGACTAACCATTTGTAGTCGACGATGCATCTGTCTTCAAAAGCTGTGGGCAATCCGCTTGCATTATCATAGTCTGGAGGGAGAGCGCGCCTGCTCGTGGATTGAGCGGTGAGTGCCTTTCCGCTGCGTGGCGACATCCGCGTGGGGCGGCCATAAACGCCTTCGTCCTCCGGTGTAATTAGTTTCTGATGCTAACGATCCCCGATAATGGGTTCATTATATTTGTTCGAAGCCGCGCGAGGGACTTTTCGTCGCAGCGCATGCGCAGGTGGCTGCAGACGAAGGCGCCACCTGGGCCAAATGCAATTGCGGGAGGGGCGATGTATTATTTGTTTTACGTGTGCCATCTGTGAACGTTTTCTTGAGCTCCGGGATCTCGATCCCTCGCTCTTATACAAGGAGTATCGGAACAAATGTTACAAATTTCTAAGGCTGGGAGATTGTAGAGGGTTCGAAAATTTGTCGGAATTACGAGGGTCAGTCAAAAAATAACGTCTTCTATTTTTTTAAATCTTAAATGAAATAAATGAAAAATTTGAATTTGCACTATTCTTCAAACATACCCGAAAAGCGCAACGCAGCCATGCCACGCATATTCAGCAAGTCGATGACATCATTCATGGCGGCAGCCGGGTGACTACAGATGAATTGTGTCGCATTATGTCTTTCAATGCATCTGCAGTCACCCAGCGGTCACCACGAATGATGTCCCCCGCCATGACCCTTCAGCTCCGTTACAGCGATGAACCCATCGTCTAAAAGTGCAGACATCCACTGTTGTGTCACCGTATGCGTTTTTCAGTCTTTTGTGAACGAGAAAAGTGCATTTCACCTCCTGCATTTAAGGATTCGATCACACATCCCGACCGGCCGTTTAGAACATGCCGAGGCCAAAGAAGTAACGAAATCAAAGCTCACTTCCTTCATTCCTCAGTCACGCCAAAACACGAAAATGGAATTGTTGGAGCTGCCATGCCGTTACAAACCGGCCGTTTATTGGGGCATGCGGTACATCACCAGGACTCGTAGGGGTTCGATGAGCCCCCATGGTCCCAGCGTGAAGGCAGCATACGAGCGAGCACGCTAGACCCGTGATTCCCCGTAGCTGCTTATGAACGGCGGCTGTTGGATGAGCGAGTGCGGGTGCGCGTGCGCGGGAGTGATGTAATCGTTGCGTGGGCCTGGCGCTGGCTGCGGGGGCGGCGGCGGGGCTGTCGGGACGTAGCCGCGGCGGGAGCGAGTGCTGCCGGTGTCGAGCGCGCGTGCCGGAATGTGCAAGTGAGGAGCGGAGCGGAGCCGTCGCGCGATGCGTCTGCGAGTGTAGTGCGCCGCTGGTCGTTGCTCGTCGCTGCGACTTCTCTGTCGTCGCCCTCGGAGCCCGGGCGCCGCCCCCGCCGCCGCAGCTGCGTAGGTAGGAGGCCATAGACGCCGCCGGTGTGGGGCAGTGCTGTTGTGGGGTTGCGCACGGCTTCTCCCTGTGCGAGCGGGGATTACGCTTGCACAGGATGCCTCACGCGTCAAAATATTGCTTCTAACACTGACCTGCCAGATAGTCTTTTTAGTACCCGAGTCAGTCGGGTCAATGCTCTTGCCCCGAAAACATGTTGTCGTTTTTGTACTAGTAGACGGAGAAAACAGAATTTAACAGTTATTATTCGTAACGAAGTTGAAAAATGTAAATGAATATAGGTAGTCAAAAATCATTTATTTCTTTATGTTCTACATTACGAACTTATCAATCTACCATCGTGCATGGAAGTTTTAAAAATATTACGTTATAAAAAAATAGTATGTTGTCAAATTTATATTTCGTACCCAAAATATCCTTCCGTGCTGGATTTCTGTAACGGCATGGCTGCTCCAGCAATTCCATTTTGGTGTTGTGGCGTGACTGAGGAATGAAGGAAGTGAGCTTTGATTTCGTTACTTTGTCTCTTCTGGAAGTTACCGCGCTGCGCCGGCAGTGTGACGTAAACGAGTTGTGGAGTTGAAGTTGGTTCCACCGCGAGGGAGACTTCTGTCGGCCGCCCCCCGGGACGAGGCGCTGAATGACAGACTGCACCCTGGCGGGGGCGCCCGCTCTGCTCACCAGCGCGTGCCTTCCCTTTCACAGTGTCGCGCGGCGATGCGCGTCGACTTGGTCGGCGAGTGGGAAATAGTTGCTCTTTTAATTGATTAACAAATCAAAATGTCTAATAGTTTGTAACAAAATAGGGAGGCCGATGTACGAACATTTTAGTGCGGAGGGCATTCATAAACAACAGTATCTTTAGTTGGTCGAATTTTGAACCTCACAAAAACAGTTTTGTTTTCCACGAGTGAATATTCAGGTTTCCTCACTTGGGTTTCATGTTCACTGCTCATACGGGATCACATGCTCACATTCATTCACTCACTGTTCACATGCTCACTTGGGCTGTTCATATTTGTCTTAGGAGACTTAATGTTGTAGTTTCATTACACAGTTGCATTTTTGGAAGACGCGGCGAAGAAGGTACACGAACTTGCAGGTGACATTTCTTTCATGCTCTATTCAACATTTTCTTATAGACCGTTTTCGGTTAGCGACGGATAATAATTCAAAGACGATGCACGTGTTAAATTATGGCAAAGTTGAATAGGGTAGTTTGAGAAAAATAGTGCATAGAGTTGGGGAGATTGCTCAATGAAAAAAAATAAGCAGATGGTTCTCCTACATAAAAGTTAACTACAAAGTAAATTCGACCATTTGACAGTACTGTGATAGAACTTACAAATCTTTGTGTAAAAAATTAAGAACTAGAGGTGTTACAACGATACGTATTTTCTCAGATTATTGGGACCAGTTACTAATGTTATAATATTGCAGTTTCTCCCCTACAAACCCCTTCAGCGAAAACTGGAAAAGATACAAACCAAGAGAAGTACCTACTGTGCAAATCTGCTATTACTTCATAGGCAGGAACAATTGCCATTTCTTCTACTTCTATTTGTTGTAAGTTAAATATATTCCCCTTCGTAAGAACGTTATTTACATCATCACATGTCCATGTTCCAATAGCATTATACACGCATACCCTATGGTATCGCCATTGTTATGCTCTATATTACGAATATTTTCCAGCGAATATTAATATATGGAATTCAACATTTGACTAATGAGGATAAGAGCCCAAATTAGCTGGTTTGCCTTGAAAATGGATTTTATTACATCGAGCGAATATTTTGTTAACAATTCTGGCTTAAAAAGCTCATTTCTTTCTGTATTCGGAATTCAACGCGGTTTTCACATGCGCTTTTTAACTGTTTTTGACGTTAAATAAATAAATAAATAAATAATGTAAACCACCATATTGCCGTGTTAGCAATTTTTGAACCTCGTCAAACGACCCACGGAAAATTCATATTTGTCATTTTGAATATTTTGCAATTTCCGAAAATAGGGTTGGCTGAGAATGGGACCAGTACCACTTTCCTAATCGTTCTTTACTATGTACGAGGAAGAAATTTAATGGAAAAATTGGAGCCATTTTTGAGATAATATTGAAAATGATGCTTCATGAAAATAATCCCCAAGAATCAAAACAACCGTTTCAAATTCAAAGGCCCACCACAAAAGATAGAGGGATTGGAGAATATTAATTTTGGTGTAAATCATTCTTCCGGTTTAGTCGTTAACATTGTCACGGACGGACGGGTTTCGCCGTCAATCGATTTTTCGGTATCAAGGACCCTCCAAAAATGGAATCCGTGTTTAGTGGATCCTTGATACTGAAAAATCGATTGACGGCAAAACGTCTGCCGGTCTGTCTGCCCGTCTCTGTCTGTCTGCCCGTCTCTGTCTGTCTGCCCGTCTCTGTCTGTCTGCCCGTCTCTGTCTCTGCCCGTCTCTGTCTGTCTGTCTGTCTGTCTGTCTGCCCGTCTGTCTGTCTGCCCGTCTGTCTGTCTGCCCGTCTGTCTGTCTGCCCGTCTGTCTGTCTGCCCGTCTGTCTGTCTGCCCGTCTGTCTGTCTCTCTGCCCGTCTTTGCCCGTCTCTGTCTGTCTGCTCGTCTCTGTCTGTCTGCCCGTCTCTGTCCGTCTGTGTGCCTGTGTGCCCGTCTCTCTCGGTCTGTGTGCCTGTCTGCGTCTGTGGCCAACGTTAGCGTCTTTTCTTGGCGAAAACCTTTCAAACAATTTTCTCCAAAATTCGTTTTCTCCGATCGATCTGAACGAACTGCAAATTTGAAACGGATATTTGAATTTTGGAGAGTCTTTGACGTGAAGCGTTAATATTTTCAAAATTTTCTTTAAAATGTCTTCAATTTTTTATTTAACTTTACCTTGGGATAGCGTAAATAAGTCTGCAAAAACGTTGTCAGTCTTACTTTCGCTGAAACCTTTCCTCCCTGGTCACTTTGTATATGCATATAGGATGTCCGGGGAGGAAATGTTGAAAATTCGAAAATAAATTCTTAAGACGATTTTAAGCATATTTTTTATAATAAACTACTAAGATATTCTGAATGGGTGAGCCGCCATAAGCACTCAAAAGTTGGTTTGAACATCTGCTTTCTAGGCAAAAATGTGCATTGCAGAAGCATAGAAACCCTTCAGAAATATGTAAATTGTTTATTATTTACAAAAAAACGGAATATTGTTTTCAGAAAGAAAAATTAACTGAGAAATAAAAAAGAAGTTGAATGCGTAAATTAGGAGATAGTGAATGTTAGGTAAGTATTTCCTCGAGTAATTACTCTTTTAATATTTGCTACTCGTATTTAACGGATATTGTTAGGCACCCAACACGTGCTAGCAAGGAGAGCGCTGCGGAACCTTGGTTGATGGACTGTTAAATTTAAAGGAACATACGACAATATGTAAAGCACTGTATTCGTTATTTTACGCTCGTCATGATAGCCTAAAAATATGAATAGTTCCATTTGAAAATCACAATTACATCAATATCTCTTAAAATACAAGTAATAAAATCGAAACAAATCGAAATCGAATTAATTAGCCCCTTTCCCTCTTGCACTTTCGTGAATACTGCATCACAATAACTTCAACCGTTGAAAAATTACAGGAGGTGTGGATCCTCCTGTCATCAAAATTACAGAAGGATTGATTTTGAGGGGACGTGAAGACATCCTTTTTGTGCGTTTCACATCGAAGGGCCCATGCATTTTTGTAGAAAAGACGATAGTTCATTTATTTCAGAAAATGGCCAATATTTATTCATTATATGATATATTTACAAGTTGATGATTGCCGACACATAATTCTGTAACGTCACATAGTTTCCCTATCTGAACAATATAATTTTTCTTCAAATTACATTTCTCTTACGGCTTCTTATAGGGGCAATAAGCATATTGTATATTACTAGTACCTTATCAAAACTATTATTGCTAACCTTTTTTTAATAACGTAGAATATTAAAATTATTTCTACTTCTAATTTATAAATTATGTACATCACTTTATTCGCTTTTCTTCATATTATGCTCTGTATTCTGCGATTATTAAATTTATAATCACAAAATGTTTTATCCCTTACACTAAAGTCTACTCTTATTTCCTTTGAGATAGCATTGCTTTGTTTTCAATTATATCACTCCAACTACCCATACATAGAACTGAGCTGGACCTCTGGAGCTCAGTCAATCGCAGACCTGCCCTGAGAAAGACCACGATAAGATGGTCGAAACGTCGGCACGACAGCCTTCGACATGGCGTCACCCGAACTGCCAAAAGTACTCGTTACGATTTATTTTACGTGCTTTGACTCGTGAAGTTTGCTAAATCTTTTGTATTCTGCCCTGAGATTAGTTTCAGCAGCTCTCCGTGCAACACTCTTTAGTGCTTTCTTCTAGTGTTGCCTAAAATGCAAGTGGTTTAGTGTACACACTAAACGTACAGTTTTTTTCAGAAGAAGGGTGATCCTACTAACACGACAGGCGTGTATGCACAACAGGCGTGTCAAACCGCACTCGGACGAGCTTCTTGCCCTCTGGGAGCCCGGCGATCCTGCTACTTCCCCTCACTCCGCTCGCATTTCCCCTCCAAATCCGGGTTTAAAAGAGGTTACAAAAAGTGGTTTACACGCCCTACTTGAAGCGGCGCGAGGCGGGACATATAATGAAATATGTGTTCCAGATTTGGTCAATCAAATAACAGATTTCAATTCTGATTTTATTGTTTACTATGTATTACTATTTCATGTTTATTTCTTGTTTTAAACTTTGCATTATATAAACATTTTTGCCAAGGGACAGGAATATGTTTAAATGGTGAATTCTTTTCTTATTTTCGTTTTGTGTTGTTTATTAAATCATTTAGTTATTTGGTTTTTTATAAATAATGTTAAATAAATTCATGTCTCTGTATGTTAATAATTCTCGCTTACAGACGGACAGCTCCATTAAGACAAGAATCCTTTTCTGTTCAACATCTTAACCTGAACGTGGAAGTTAATACAATTATTACACTCTTAAGCAATAACGAGTACAAAATGTAGTTATTTTCGGTACAAAATATTTAATTTTACTCTCAATTGACTATTTGAAGTCTGACTGATATATTATTTCACTTTAATGTAGCATTTGTAGTTTGAGAAGATGAAATGGGAAGTCATATAATTAAATATGGCATATTACATACCAACTGACTTTTCCAGAAGACTTGTGAATCAGGTATCCAGTGATGTATCACCATTCCGAGCATTTATACAACTCTTCCTTTTAAATCTCGCGCCAACTGCTCTGGAGGCAATGCCTTCGAACTCTAGTAAGCAAGTTATCTTGACATGTCTGCAGTACAGAGCATGTTTTTGAATTTAATATCCTAGCACTGAGGTCATGTCTGTATGCCAATGTGTTTCTATTGAGCGAATAGTGATCTCCGGTCTCAACCCAGCCACAGCCACTACGCAACCACATCGCGTAGGTGTCATGCTTCACGACGTCGTAGAGCAATTAGCATTACCACAATAGTGGGGATGGCGAAAAAGAATTGATATGTTGTTTTGCTACCTGTGGCATGAATATTCTTTGGACAGCTACAAGAGGACAGTAAATGCCTTTACTCCATTTGCATAAATCATGAACAGGCGCTGGAATACGTAATGATCATACTGAGTAAAGCGGAGAATAAAAATTTGCAGTACATTTCTATCAACTAGATTTTGTGTGAAGCGTCTTCGTGTTGAATTAGGTTTGATAAATTTGTCAATGTTTTGCTAAAAGATAACCCTGTTTCTGGTATTTTATTAAACGAAGTATTGCCGAAATCGAAACTTATGAGAACAGATTTTCAGCATTGGCTGCTATTAAACATTAATTGTGAGCGTCTTTCTTCTTTAAATGAATTATGGACATGTTAAGTCTGCAATTCCTTATCATTTTATAATTATTGCTGGCGCATTTTTAATTAGTTAGTAAAACAAGTTTAGATAGTCTCTCTTTAAAAACCTTACACAGCTTGTTTCCTATGTTCTACGAGTCCTTTTTTATTAACTCATTTTGGCGACCCTTTGAGAGCCTCTGGTACAGTACCGTCGTCTTTAATTTAAACAAAGTGGTGCGTAGAATGGTTTTGAGCAGACAACCACTTGCGACCAATGGCTGAATTTTGGCCGCTCGCAAACGAAAATTCACGTCAACCGTAAAGCAGTCGATGCTTGCGATTACTTACTGTTACGATGCTTACATTGTCGCTAAGGAATAGAGAAAAAGTTACGTAATGTTGGGCGAAAAAACAACAAATTTTCGGCGAAAAACTCTTATTACAGGGCCCTGGTACGAAAACGAGGATAAATCCAGTTGCTAAATTTAGAAGAAAAAAAAATATTACGTGGAGTAGCCAGAATGCATGTTTCGTGGGTCCTTGATACCGAAAAATCGAATGACGGCAAAATGTCCGTCCGTCTGTAAACAACACTAGCGGCTAAACCGTTAAGCCGATTTTCTCCAAAATTGAGTTCCCCAATTGATCTGTGGCGGCCCCTTGAATTTGAAACATATTTTAATTTTGGGGTACTTTAATGAAACCCCTGAACATTTTCAAAAAAGGCTCATGGTTTTGATTAAGTTATGTTGATGGAGCATGTGAAGGACGATTAAGAGAAATACGGGTCTCATGTTCGTCGAAAATCCTGATTTTTCGAAAATTGCAAAAGCTCAAAATTTTGTCGGAATCTTCCGACAAGAAAAATATTAAAGATAGAGATTTTTCTATGAAGGAAATATGTTCCTTAAAGATAGATTTTGAAATAAGGTCGTGTAAATATTTTCGAAAATTTAAGTACTTTTAGCGTAATTTTGGCTTAGTATTAGTAGTTTTAGATATGACATTAATTTGTAATATTTACATACGAATATTTTTGTACCTAATTAAATTTGTTAGTGAATTCAAGTGCTTCAAAAGATTTCTTACGAAGTTTCTCGAAAACTCAAAGAGTGTGTTCAGTAAAAATGAGCTTAAAATTCCCAATTTCAGAAATGCTCAAACGGTATTTTCTCACAAACGGACGTACTTTTTTCTTTAAGCTTTCTGTGTCGATAGTGTTCAATGCATTGAAGTACGTGATGTAGACACATTTTGATGTATTATTTTCATTTTCAAAAACTACCCGTAGTTATTTTTTTTTTGAAATGTCTCGCGTCATTAATATCTACATTAGGCAGTTTGTATTTAGATAGATATGTATTATTTCTGCAGGTAGGTATATACCACCTGGTGGCAGAACACTACAATTTACATATTACAAATAGGAATATTAACTTTAAATTACTTAACAATGTAACTTTAAATTATTTAAAGACAATTTTGAAAATTTCTTTAAATAATTTTTGTTAGATTTAATTAAAGATTTCTATAATTATTGTATTCAAATTGTGATAATTTAAGTTAGGATGCCGTCATTTTAGCAAATTTCATTATACAATATTTTCGAAAATAATGAAGTTAAAAAAATGCAATACAAATGTTAACCTATTTGATTCATATTATAGAAGAAGTTAGAAAATAATTAAAAATATGAAGGTCAACGTTTGGTCTTTTTTGTGCGATTTGACGTGGAATCGTTCTATTTCGTAGAGCAAAATAAAATCTTTCTCATTACATTCATTGGTAGTAATTTGTTGTGTTTGGTTTGCTGCAAGATAGAAAGTGTTTGTGGACTCTCGATTTGTTTATGGTCTTGTAAGATCCGGAGAGCTGGTTGCTCCCTCCTGATTTCGCTCCGACAGGGCTTTCGGGTGGGGAAGTTCTTGCTTCGGACTTTCGCAGTGCGCCTCGAGCGCAGCGCTGGCTTCCAGATTATTCATTGGAGTCTCTCTGTTTCTCTCGCCATTTTTCTGTCGCGCGCCCCAACTCGGGAGCTGAAAATCCCGCAGTGGCTGCGCCTGGGGCGCGGTGGGCGATGCTTTATTTTTATGGGCGGCGCCGCAGCTCCACGCGTCTGGCGCGGGCGGCGCCTTCCTTCCGCTGCCAGCGACTTCATTCCGTCGCACAGCCCGTGCGGAGAGAGTGGAACGGTGACGGGAGCCCGGATTCGCCCTCCCCCTCCCCCTCCTGCACAACAGAAATATGAAATAACTTTTCCATCGCGAAATAAGAAATGAAGAGAACTGCAAAAATACAAATAGTGGAAAGAAGAAAACAAACGGCTTACTCGAGTAATGACAAAATAGGTGATAGTAATACACTTCGAAGTTTGTCACATTCTACCGCGGACCTGAATAAATCGTGGATGGTTGTTACTTGTGCTCCTCACTCGGGATCAGTTTTTCATTGAGGTCACATTGACTCTATATTACCGATCCGCAGTCTGGTGTGGATGACTTGCTTCTACTGATTTGTATCTACGGTAATCGTGGTTGATTTATCGTTTTTCCAATGAGGGGGAGTATTGATCGCTTTACGTTCCACTAAGTCCCATTTTTTAGTAATTCGTGTGCTGAAGAGCTATGTAATATTTTATAAGGAGCCGCAGATACTGTCTTCAATATTTGAAAATTAATTTGTCAATTATTCCACATCGTTTTTGTGATCTTCAGTTAGGAATGTCGTTCCAGGTGTCTCCCGCCCTGCTCCCAGAAAGAACTTTATTTTACAAAACAAAAATCGTAACGCTCTCGTTATTTGTGAGGCGGTCTGTCAGTTCGAGCCGCAGACGGAGGAGTCGAGACTGTCTCACAGCCAGTCGCAGAGCGCGCAGCCTTTCCGCTTTCACTTCGAGCGTGACCCTCAGGGCATCAGTGGATGTCACCGCACACTGAAACGGGAGGTTCTAGGGTTCCACTCCTGACGGTACAGGATTTTGGACACTAGGTGGACAGTTACACCGAATTCAGCCGCAGCCTGGTGGATTGGTTTGGTTTTTTCGTGTTTCCGGGCGCGTCAACTGCTTTGGTCATTAGTCCCGTTAGTGTAGTGCATGTTTGTTTCTCGGGAGATGGCGGTGGTCTTCCCCAGCTGGATGGCGAGATCCGCCGCCGACCTACCGTCGGCTAGTGGGCCTTCCCCTAACCAGGACTCTCCCACCAGCGGGGCACCGCCCCAGCCGGGACAAGCTCTAAGCTCCCGACCGGTCTTCCGGAATATGTGGTAGTGTAGTGCATGTTAGAGTAAGTGTGTGTGTGTAAGGGGAGAGGATAGGACAAGGAAGAGGAAGGACAGATCGCGCGCGGTCCGTGGTCCGTTTCGTAGGGTACTGCTCCGGCATTCGCCTGGTGTTGATCGGAGAAACCACGGAAAACTACCGATCAGAGCAGCCGGCCGCTAGAATTCTCCTCAAGGCAGCGACTGAATTCGACATAGCTGAAAAGCTAGTGTCGAAAATTCTGCCACCGTCTGGAATCGAACCTAGGACCTCCCGGTCAGAGGCGCTGCAGTGACATCAGTTGATGCACTGAGCTACCGCTACCGGTCGCAGCTTGCTGGAGAATTTGGCGGCCGACGGTTAGGATCGGGAGTTTTCCGTGGTTTCTCCGATCAATACCAGGTGAATGCTGGGAAAGTATCCTAACTACCGGGCCATGGACCATGCGTGGTCTACCCTCTTCCTTATCCTATCCTCACTTCTTACTCACTACTTCGCTTACATGCACTACACTACCACACGTGCCGGGATACCGGTCGGGAGTTTAGAGCTTGTCCAGGCTGGAACGGGAGCCTGCTGGTGGGAGATACGTGGTTGGGGAAAACCACGCTAGGCGACAGTAGGTCGGCGTTGAATCTTGCCAGCCAGCAGCGGGAAAAACGTTGCCACATCCCGAGGGAAAACATGGTCTACTCATACGGGTCTAATAACCTTTGCTGTTGATGTGCCTGGAATCACTAATCAGTCAATAAATCACTTCAAATTAACATAAATTATCTTAATACTAGGTTGTAGAGGTATTTTAGTATAACTTTTAAATGAAGGAATTGTTTAGAAAAGGTGAAACAGAACTTGTTCTTATATGGGTTTTATTATTGAAAATAGGTTTGATTGGGTATATTTGTGATGATTTAGAAGAAGTTAGTGAATAAAACAATGTTTGTTGTGTAAAATTTACATTTAATGGAAAGACCTTGTGAATAGATAGCCGTGTCGTCCGCGCAAATTGGGCCGTTTTTATATTACGTTTCGGAAGGTCGGCTACGTACAAGTTCCATAGGGCAGGGGATAACCGCCTTGAGGTAGGTTTGCCTTGACTGCTAGCGGATTAGATGAATGGATATCAACTGTAAAAGCAAACGTTGTTTGAAGCTAGAAGTGATTTGAGTAAGATACGGATGAATGCCTATTTTTTTCATTTTGTAGTTTAAAGCTTAGTGCAGTATTCTCCGGAAAGCCTGATATATACCGAGAAAGTAATTGTGTGATAGTGTTCTTGAAGTGCCAATGTTTTCAGTAATTCTGAGTAGTGGGTGCTTATTGGACAAATTTTCGGTGAATGTCCAGAGGGCTTCGCCTTAGTAATATGGAGGGTTTTAGTCCTTTCATTAATTTTTTTCTAGTAGTTTAGATAGCGCGGGAAACAGACTGATTGGGCGATGACGGTTGGTTAGAGATGCATTTTTGTTTGGTTTGTGTACCGGAAACAGTTCCATTTTGCGCCCTTGCGGAAGAGACTCGAAAGGCGCTGCCGAAGGGAGGAGGAGGTGCAGCTCTCGTGCCGGTGCGGGGAGCGGCCGTGGGGCGCGCTCGCTTGCATAATGGCGATAAGCTGCTTGGCGCTGTTTGCTCTCTTGGAGGCGGTGGGCGCTTCGCCCGAGCTCCGTCCGGTGGCGCCAGGGGCTCACGCACAGGCTCTTCAGGTGTCGGTCGTCGGTGCTGCTGGTCGAGCGGTTCAGACTGTTTGCCTCCTCAGGTTGTAAACTAGCGGCCACACACCATTAGTTCTCGTAATTCCGTTTGTATTTCGCTGACAGTATTTAGCTAATTCTAAATCCACCGTAAATGGTCAAATGGTGGAGAACATTTGAACTAAATATCACAGTGTGTTCTGTTCCGGTACTGTTCATAAAAATAACCTGAGTGGGCATTTTCGTTATCTTTTGTCGCCCTCAATACGCCGATAACATTTCAGCGTTATCTTTAAGACACCTGTTTTTTGAAATGGTAGGTCTAAATATACGTTGGATTGGTCATGAATTGATTCGAGTAACGTGTCCGGTGTTCGACGTGGTGACGAATTTCGAAACGTTTCGAACGTCGTGAACGTTCCGGTGACGAATTTGTTGTGGTTAAGATAAGGATATCATTCAGCACAAGAACATCGTTCATATCTGGTCGGAATAACTTGGAGAGAGCATGACGTCAAAACTGAAGGAAGCTCAGAGAACGACAGTGGAATATCGGCGGCCTTCTGTGGTAACGGCAGGTGTGTTAATGAATATACGTATGTGTTAGCCAATGTTTAATTATATAATTTAAGGAGAAATGTAGCTTACGTATTCATTCCATTGCTCATAGTTGAAGCATTTCATGATTCTCTAAATAAAAGGGTGATCCGGGTGGTTCAGAGATAGAGCCGTACTACTTGTTCATGTCCATACGCGCTCGAGAATACATGCACATGGTGTGGTTGCGTGTGTGCGTGTGTGTGTGCGTGTGCGTGCGTGGGCCAGTGGGTGTCCGTTTCTACGTACGTGTCTGGGCGCGTGCGCCAATATCTCTTACGTATCAAAGCATCCTTCCTGCAGTCGAATTGGCTTCGCACAAAGCGCCATGTAAGGTGCAAAATAAATCAATGGGTTAAAGGTAACATACAAGTTTCAGTTTTCCAAATCTTCTTATTATATATTTAATTTACTTTGCATTTTTTGCTATAATTACGGAATCGTTCGTAACCTCATGGATGACATGCAAAGTTTAAAACCAGCTTATTTCGTTATCAGACGAGAATTTATGTGGTTCATATCAAAACGCACGTAGACACAATGATTTTTGTTTTTCTTGAAAAATGTTCGAAAATGGAATGTGTTGTTTTTAACTGGTTCCAAACGCCTCAAATGAATATTGATTTCGTAATGTGAATAAATGAAATGCAAAAGGAAAAAAAAGTGTTCCATAATAATGTAGAGAGATGAATTCTGGTTAGCCAGAAACTTAAAGGACCCGAGTGCTTCGAGAAAGAAATGGTTATCATTATGAGTTGCGAGGCAGGACACGTGGAGAAATCGCGTGGCGGAGATGACGATCGCATGGAAAATAAGATGGCTAATTTTTGTTTGAACTATGACGATCTCTCCCGCATTGGCGCAGGGCCGGAGCGTCCATTATACCTTAACCCGCGCCGATTGATCACCAGAGAGCATCAGCAGATGATCAGCAGAGAGCATCACCAGAGAGCATCATTGATCACCAGAACGTACTCTCTATTTTATTTCTAAACGTCATGACGTATCTCAAGATTTCCTTATCTACTTCAAAAAATACAAAACATTGTTACGAAAAGTCATAAGACAGGCTAAAATCATGAAAAACGATCAGGATATTTTGAACTCAAGTAATAAAACTAAAGCAATGTGGAATATAATAAATAATACTACCAAATCAACTAGAAAACCCGTAGAGAATGTTGTTTTAAAATATAACGATATAAATGTGAACGATCCGGCAACAGTGGCTAATCTCTTTAACCAATACTTTTCGAGAATTGCTGCCGATCTCACTAAGGGTCTTCAGGCACAAAATTCAAAAATAGACAGTTCACTCAAAATTTTAGACACAATGTTCGTTTCCGAAACTTCTTCCTATGAAATTCTTAAAATAATCGGTAAACTAAAAAATAAATATTCGTCCGGTTTAGATGAATTCCCGGATTCTTTGTTAAAGACTTGTGCGTATGCCATTATACATCCGTTAACTCACATATTTAATGCATCTTTATGCACTGGAACGTTTCCAGATATTTTCAAAACAGCTAAAATTAAGCCGCTTTTCAAAAAGGCAACAAAAATGAAATTCAAAATTATCGGCCCATTTCTCTTCTATCAGTTTTTCAAAAGTATTAGAGACTTTTTACGTACGAATGGAAACCTTTCTCACTAAACACGACGCGCTTTCAGATTGCCAACATGGATTTAGAAAATCAAAATCAACGGAAACAGCTATATTTTCTTTTCTTAAAGATGTCGTCTCATCATTGGATCAATACGAGGTATTGCTCTAGATTGGTTATGTTCGTACCTTAAACAACGATCTCAGAGAGTTGAAATACCTTACTGGAATGATGGAACATTACGTACGCACCTTTCCGACTCTTTGCCCGTTGCATGTGGAGTTCCTCAAGGATCGATTTTAGGCCCTATTCTGTTCCTACTTTACGTAAACGATATGCCCTCGACGATTCAAAACGGAAGAACAGTTCTCTTTGCAGATGATACGAACATCCTTTGCAATAAAGAAACCGTAAATAGTACAATATCAGATGTTTCAAATTGGTTCCGAAATAACAAATTAATAGTAAACGAAAAGAAAACGGTTTTAATGCAGTTTTCCATTTCAAATAAACAATTCTGTGCTCCATTGAAAATGAACAGTGTACCATTGACTGATGTTAAGGCAACAAAATTTTTAGGTCTCTCAATTCAGTCAAACCTTAAATGGAACGTCCATTTAAATGAATTGAACACAAAATTAAGTTCATTATACTACGCGTTCAGAATTCTTGCAAATTCAGTCAGCCTTCATACTGCTCGTTGTGTATACTTCGCGAATGTTCATTCCGCCTGAGATATGGCATAATATTCTGGGAAATACATCTTATAGCTCCCAGACTTTTAGATTACAAAAACGAATTGTACGAATAATAACCAAATCCCACCCACGTGATTCATGTAAGCCTCTCTTCATTAATCTAGAATTCTACCATTACCGTGTCTTTTATTTACGAATCAGTGGTTTTGTAAAAATGACTTGCTCAAGGGCGGAATATTTTTTCAGAAAATGCAGAAGTCTATTACTATAACACTCGACGTAGAAATCATATTCATCAGGTGACAGTATCAACAGCTCATTACAAAAAATTCACATACAATACATGTACATTATTTTACAACACTTTGCCAGATGACATTAAACGATTAAATTCAATAGAAAAATTTAAATCCCAAGTGAAATCGTTTCTGCTGCATAACTGTTTCTATACAATTAGAGACTATACTGAGCATAACAAGAAAAGTAACATTAATTTTAACAATGATACATAATGCATTATTTACCATTTGGACTGTATAAATGAGTATAAACAACCTGTAACAACTATTGTACTACAGCTTCCGGGTCAATGACCCCATCTCGATCAGGTGTTTCGTCCAGTTTCCCTGATCCATTGAGCAAATGCTGAGATGGCCCTTGTTTTGCTTCTGGACATAAATGTAACTTCATTTTCTGTGCACGTCTTCTAGAATTCAGTGGGAAATACAATTATTCAAATTATCGTTTCCATGTTGTCGCGGCAGGAAGTAATAAGAGCCAAAATTTATTGCTTATTTATCTTTGACAATATATTTTATTACATGGGAGTTTTTTGTTTTTTTTTCTCCCTTTCAAAATTCAAAATTTATTGCTTATTTATCCTTGAAAATAGATTTTATTACATGGGAGTTTTTTTGTTTTTTTTTCTCCCTTTCAAAATTTCGAAATTTAAGTAGTATATGAGTAAGTGTAGGGATCACAGAATTTTGAAAATGTGCACACAATTCACTTTTCCCCATAGCACGTCATACGCAGTTTTTAACTGTTTTTCTGACGTAAAATAAATAAATAAATAAATAAATAAATAAATAAATAAGCATGAGACAGGCGCAGCACTGCTGACGCAGGTTTCATTTGATCTCGGGGAGTTCTTAGTAGCTAATCGTCACATCTCCCACCGCATGCGAATGGGAGGACAACTAAAGCAATGCGGTAAAGTACTTTCAAATCCATTTACTAACACATTTATTAACTTGCTAAATTAACAATGTGTAACTGTAACGAACTTGTTTGGCATGCAATTTTCATCACTTCTCGTGCGCATTCAGAGTTGCACTTATTGTTCGGGATTCTCAAGTTACTCACCCCCACCCACCGCACAAGTTCTAATCACAGATCAGGAAGGGAGCGGCTGATAGACGGGAGAGAGACATCCCCATGGGATTTTTGCCTAGTACCTGCTGCCAGTGAACCTCTGTTGGATCAGCTGACGAGCTACGACGTCATGTCTGGATCTGGAAGATCCAAAGAACTCGGTTCCTTGAGGTGGTCTCCCATCAGACGATCATTAATCTAGTGCATAGTGATCGAAAGGGAGCATACAATTGCAGACAACCTCCAGCTCCGTAAGTAGTCATCTCCACTTTATTAACTGATGTCAGAAATCGCGTTTCGCAAGGACGTCCAGGTGTGCGAGTCACCGCGCAAGCAATGTGAACGTGTACGTGCGAGGTTTCAGAAGGTAGAAGTTGAGAAGGTTTCTGAAGTATCACAGTGAAGTACTATTACACGAGTATACTTCGATTTGTTTATAATGGTACTTGACGTTTAATCAGCTGTTACGGTGCAATCCAATCAGGAGCTTCAACATCACTATAGTGACTTCACTGTTGTGACGTTCAAGCTCTTGATCGGAAGACAGTAACAGCTGATTTACGTCAAGTGCCACTACAAATAAATCGAAGTGTACGTGTACTTCCGAGATTCATATCGGAAGGTCTTCGACTTCCCCAACCACTCTCGGGTTATTGCGTTGTAAGATGTTGCATACATTGCATTGGGTCGGGCTTTCTGCGCAGCAGCTACCTGCTCGCTCTCATTTGTTGAAAATCACGTCGTCACAGACGCTACTTATGCTTCATTAACGTGTCTCTTTTCATAAAAGAAGAAAATATTGTAGATGTTTACCGTTTAACTTATTACTTGCAGACTCGTTAGTTCATTACATTCTCAGATCAGCATTTTCAACGACGGTGAAATCTTGGGGTTTTGCATATGTCTCTACTCGAAGCGCTTTCCTGTGTCCCTACTTCGCAAGTGAGAGTAAATTTTACCACCTTGCCTTTGAGAAAAATTAAGAGAGAAATAGTAATGCTGTGCGAAAAGCCGGAATTTTGGCAGAAAACTTTGGGCCCTGAACGAAAACGTGGATAAATCCAGTTGCTAAAAATAGAAAAATCTTCTAACTCGTTGTGTAGCCAGAATCAATGTTTTGTGAGTCCATGATACTGATAAATCGATTGACAGCAAAACATCACTCCGTCTGTCTGCCAGACTGTCTCTGTCTGTCTGTGACTGTCTCTTTGTGCCTCCTGTTCCTCTGTTTTGTCTGTGCCACTGTCTGTCTCTGCCTGTGACTGTCTCTACCTGTGACTGTCTGCCTCTGCCTCTGACTGTCTTTTGGCAAATAATTTTTGTCTCAAATCTTTGTTGTTGTTCACGCTATTGAAGTTCTAATAAATATTCCTAAAAAATTGTGTACTACAATGTGTCGAAGTTCAAATTCGTCAGTAAAATTATTAAAAAAGAAAAATTACAAGGAATGGAACAACGTTGATATACATGTTGAAAGTATGTCGACATTCAAAATTCAAAACAAGAAAAATAAACTACCAAGAATCCTATACAAATATGGTGTTTCCACTTTTAGTGTAGATTCTAATGATATGTACCAAGTTCTGGGAAAACTATTATTAGGCTAAGCTACCAAACAGAAAAATGTACTGTAAAACGAAACCTGATGTTAACAATGCCGCTGTGTTGAATTGCATGTCAAGAGACAGGTTTCTACCAATTTTCAAATACTTGCATTTCAATGACGGTAACCCAGTCAAAGGTGGTGATTAGGCGGGCGGATTTGAATGAAAGGTCATTATTTTCACTTGAGAACAATGCCGTTTATTATAGAAATTCGTTTTATGTTATGACAAAAGGAATTGAGCCATTTTTTACGTCATTTTGTTTGAATTTTTATCATTTCGGTAATGTGTCATTTTTTAACTTTTCCGTATTTTAATACATTTTTTCTTATTTAATCGATTTTAATGATTTTAATGGTACTTGCTTCAAATAATATTTACGAGATGCAACAAATGTTCCCCAAAGTATTCCTGAGTATCTATATCTGGTAGCCTATTCGATTTCTTCGCTCAGAAGTTATAATGTCAGCCATTGTGAGTGTGTAATCTAAGGTTTCTGTGACGCCTGTCAGCCTCATGAGCGATTCAGTCGATTTCAGGATAACTAAAGAGTTCATTTGAACGAATTGAAGAAGCCTCGATTGCATCAGTAACATATCCAACATCTTAAATTATTCAACCTAACTGGTTTTGATCACAATTTTTACGTCGCTTTTCATTGGGGCATTTTATTGATCATTTTTGGCTATGTTTTAGGTCATCAGAATCCGCCCTCTAGTGGTGTTGTAAATGAAATTAGGTTTGATAGGAAAGATCACTGGCCTGCACGGAATCAAACACAAGGCAGGTGTGCTAAATGTCACAACGCTGTAACGCACATTTGTACTAAATGTAATGTGGCACTGTATATCGAATGTTTCATGCCATATCACACAAAATAATTTGTAACACAGCAATAGTATGATCAATAAATAAATAAAAAAATAAACTGAGCAACATAGGCATTAAAATGCCCTCATCTAGTGAATAAATGAAATAGACTTCGATATGCACTAGGACAAGCGTATGAAGTTTTGGACGCCTGTGAAATTACACTTAAAGGTGATTTTTAAAAAAATGCGTATGCTGCCTCTTTATTTGTCTTGTTATGAATAAAATTTACTAGTTTCATGAAAATATTACGTTTCAATCTATGTTCAGCCCTTAATGGGACCCGGAGTGGTATGTGTGATTTAGAGTTTGCATAGAAAAGCAGTTGAAGGTCACGTGCGTGTTGCAGGAGCCTCCGGGCAGCCGAGCCCCTTGTGCGCCTCCCACCGCAGTCCCAGCCCCAGCCCAGCCATGGCGTTCGCAGGCCTCAAGAAGCAGATCAACAAGGCCAACCAGGTGAGTTCTCACGCACAGTATCCAAATATTTTTTGCCGGTTAAAAAGTTGTTTAAAAAGGACCTGAAAATGTGCCCGAAATCTCCTTCTCAGCTACGCCACTGTCGATGGGTCGAGAAGCTCTATCCGGAAATGTTCAGGGCAGGTACTTCCACGTCAACTGCAGGGTGCGGTCAACTTTCGTTTTATTTTCATGTTATTTGCTTTCTTCTCCGCCCTTCATTTCACAGAGCGATCTCTTACCACGACCGACTGGTTAATCTTCAACAGTTGCTTACCGATGCCTTTCTGAACCCGGAGAGCACCAAGGGGAGAGGGCAACGACGGACCCAAATAAATTACAAAATAATTGAAGGAAACATTTATTTATTTAAGAATTAAATTGTACATGCATTTTGAAATGTATTACATACATTTTCTGCAAGTTTTAAAATACTTTCGGTTTTTGAGATATGGCAAGGGCATACAATTTTTGAACATCCACTGAATAATTTTATGTACTTAGGGTGCTTTCCTTGGGGACCCTGTAGAGTCATTTTTTGAAGAACTACGTACAACAACATTTACGAAATAAATAACGGTTACTATTCTATGCAACGTCATATATTATATAAAGGTAACAACGTATTTGTACGTAGAAGAAAACGCTAAAGCGTCCACGAAAGCAATTGAGCTGGCGGCGGTTTGTAATTGTTTTCTAAACATCCGATAAGCGTCCGAAGCTAAACAATCACCGAGGCTCAGAAATATCCTTATAAACCTCCTTACTTTCACGTAGAGTAGTGTCCGTCGCTGCCGCCCACGTGGTGTACGCGGCTGTGAAATAGGTTTTGGAGGTAATACAGTGTGTTGTATTTACCGAATATATTAACAGTTTTTGAGTAATACGGGAAAGCGGGAGATCTTTTTCTCGACACTTTCTGCGTTTTCCCTTTGGTCATTGTATTTGCAACTTCCCTGAATTTGCGTTCGAGACGTTAGAAAAACGCTGAGTTCATATTGCTCCTGTTCCTTCTGTTGCACTAGCTTATCTCAAAGTCCTGAGAAGGAATTCTCACCAGGCATAACGTGGAATTTAAGATGCTCCGCTTTGAAGGCGTTTGCCGCCTGGAACTTCGTTCCTCAAATTTTTCCAAAAAGCACCAATGCATCCCGCAATTGTCTGTGACACGTCTTCTGGTGAGTGTTTCTGGTTCAACTGGGTTTGGGGACATTTCAATGCTGCCCGTGCGGGAGAATACAGACAAATCCGTTCGTCTCATAATGTTTGCAGGAAATAATATTTGCATGAGAGTCGTGTTATGGAAGTAGTTCGAGTAGAATTTGTTATCTCTTGACAAAAGGTCGAGCTACTGAAATAGTCTTTGGAAGGAAATTGAAGAGTGAAGAACCGACACTGATGTTCACTACATAGAAGACAATAGGTTGATGTATACATCCCTGCCTTGGTTGTATGGAACCTAAATATGGTTAGGTTAAGAAGGATAAAGCCAGTAGAAAGTCAGGTTGGGGTTTGATTTAGGGTCGTGTACCGTGCTATCAGATGAAAATCAGAGAATAAATGAATTGAGAAGATTTGTTGTGCTGGAGTTTGAGTTGGAATCCGCGTAAAAATATTTTTTTGGAAAATAATTCTTTTAGAAATATTGAAAAGTGTTTTTAATGTTTAATTGAGCCTTCTGGAATTTTAATTAAAATAATTATGAAATGTAGTCGGTAAGCTTTACCCGTTCTGTAACGTTCGAGGCAATTTCTGTTTCGATTGTTTTAGCGGCTGTCAAGGAAGGATACCTGGAAATAATTTTGCTTGGATATTTCTGGAGTCCTAACGTTGGTGTGTAAATTTACTTACGGGGATTTTCTCCTATTTGTTAAGATTTAGCGTCACCTCTGATGATTGGGAGGGGGTGCCCCAGGATCGGAGGTTGTTTCTGGGCGTTATCTCGGCCGTTTGTCTGGATTTGGGGCTGCGGTGGGGCGAGGGGAGGCGGGGCGGGAGAGGGGCGGAGGGCTTCGCAGAGGCCTCTTCATTCCGGCCCTTTGCCTCCGATGCGCAGTTTCCCCGAACGCTCTGCACAACAGCTAGTACATCTGGGATAAGCAAGCCACTGAGATTGTATTTTGGCATAAATATACTATGGATTTCAAGTGGAAACTGAAAACCGATTCTGTCGTTAACTTTGTATTATAATTGAAAATTACCGGCTCAGTAGTGTACAACTTTTTTTTACATTGCCGCCCTTACGAAGTTCTTCGAAAGAAGAGAAAGTTAGGTAATCGTGTACCGGAAAACGTCGAATTTTCGGTAGAAATTCTGCAAATTCTGCTCTTATTGCCGGACACTGAACATGAAAAAGTGTATATATCCAATCGCTAAGTTTAGAAAAAATCCTCTATTACGTGTTTTAGCCAGAATCCACATTGTATGTCCTTGATACCGAAAAAGCGGTTGACTGCAAAACGGCTGTCTCCGTCTGTGGTCAATGCTAGCGCCTAAACCATTCAGCCGGATTTTTCCAAAATTTATATTCCCTGATCGATCTGAACGAACTGGAGGCTTTGGGCGTGTGAGTAGGGTATTTTTACTTTGTGTTTAAATTAAGTGGGGATTTACATTTGTATGCCTGTGCCCGACTTCGATCCATACGGCGCTTCTGTGGAATAATCTTATGAGTTAATGCCGCAAGTTAACTATAAGGATCTGAGTTCGGATCTGGGAGCGGATAAAAAAATTCTCGTTGAAAACTTTGTATGTTTATTTAGTAGTATAATGTAGCGGACCAGTTACAAATAATGCGAGAAAGAATGTGCTTTTGTAACGCCATTAGTTTAGTATGTCGTGGCGGGGTATAGTTTTTATTTACTTTTGACTGTCATTTCTATCATTAATTTGTAATGAAGTTTACGGTCCACATTATCTAAGATGAATTTTGTATATAACCTCTTGGTAACATGAATAAATATGTGGTGAGAGAGCCTATGCGCCTGTAATCTTTCTGTGTGGTTTCGAAGAGACCTTTTGTTCCCTCGTGTAGTATTGAAAGTTGTTGAATTTTCCCGTTTTGTAGAAACGCTTAGTGAGACGTGTGATAATCTAGTTTTAGTCCTCAGTACTACTCTCGACTCTAGATATAATGAACTCTGATATAGTGACCAAAGTCCCTGGTCCATAATCGCATACCACATTAGAAATTGATGATTCGGCTATAGTGATATCCCGCATCGCCTGTAATTAACTCAGGAAACAAACCTTCTAGGAAAACCACCTTCGCTTCAAGACTGCGAATTCCAATATCACTAAGAATTTTCAGGTTAAGAGTCTCCCGGGATTTTTTTGGATCATTTACAGGGAATAAAAGGGATTGAGCGATTCTATGATTTGAGTTCATCTATAATCTGTCAGACCTGAAGATTTCAGTGACGCAGAGTGAAAACGTAATGACGTAATTGCTCACTGTAAATACGTTGACATCCTACTGGAAAACTAATTAGGGTGGGACAAATTAGTGAGCTATGTAGAGGCTACATGAGAGAAGTTAGTTATATTAAATCATCGCTTTTACGGTTGAAGTATTATCATAACTATTTTTGTGTAGTCTTCGAGCAGCAAAATGGTAATTTCAGGGTAATGTTTCTATCAGTTTACAAATGTTCACTTTTCACTTAACGTTATTGAAAATGTTAAGGATCAGCAATTGTGAAAACAATTTTTGACAACTTATAAGATACGGAGCACCTCCGCGTTTTTCTATTGCAGTAGCACGGTCGTGTGTGTGTGTGTGTGTGGGTGTGTGTGGGTGTGTGTGGGTGGGTGTGGGTGGATGTGTGTGTGTGTGTGTGTGTGTGTGTGTGGGTATGTGTGTGTGTGGGTATGTGTGTGTGGGTATGTGTGTGTGGGTATGTGTGTGTGGGTATGTGTGTGTGGGTATGTGTGTGTGGGTATGTGTGTGTGGGTATGTGTGTGTGGGTATGTGTGTGTGGGTATGTGTGTGTGGGTATGTGTGTGTGGGTATTGTGTGTGGGTATGTGTGTGTGGGTATGTGTGTGGGTATGTGTGTGTGGGTATGTGTGTGTGTGTGGGGTGTGTGTGTTGTGTGTGTTTTTCGAAAGAGCGGTGAGTATTGATGCAGAAATAGGAAATGGTGAATTGTTTTCGCAATTCCGAGGAACATTGTACGAATTATTATAGAACATTCGCAGGAGTTTTAAGTGATAAGAGATTTTTGTTTTCATTTAGTTAGAAAGTCTTGTGACTTAGCAAATGGCATTGCAGTGCCTGCTCAGCCCAACGCTGTGCTGTAGATCGTGTGTGCCCACCTCCCCAGCGCTGCCGGCCTCGTGCTCCACGTGATGGTATTGATCGCACCGAAATCGATTTGAAGCGGACTAAAATGGAGAAAGTCAGCCCCGAGACGGAAGGCGAATCGCTGGCCGTTCTTGCAGGGAACCTTAAATTACGGAACTAAGCGAAACTAGATGTAGACTAAAATCATTGAAGTGGGGATATCAACATATCTTGTAATGTAAAGTAAGTGACCTACATGATAGGTACGTTCCTTGTGAGGGCATTACTCCTCTGGCAATAATACGGTAACCAATCTGGACGCCTGAGAGTTAATTTGTAATACTCGTAACGTCGTGGTAATCGCTTTGGTAAGGCGTAATATTAAAAATTTTTACAGCACGTAGGCACCAGATTCTAATTATTCCAGAAGCATAATTGAGATTGTTCGTGCCACTATCTCCGCTGTATTTTTGTGGGAGGCGCTGCGAAGGCGTGGATTTGAAGGTAGTTGAGATAAGGAGGAGACGCCACTTTCTAGGGAAAGGTCCCGTCGATCCAATCGCAATGCCGCAACCTACGCAACCAGTAGGTCCTGGCACAATGCAACAGCTCAAGTAACCGTTCTTGGTCCCCGGGTGATTTGGAATTGGTTTCGAGATTGTTGTGTTAGTGTTGTGCCCTTGGAGGGCGAGCCGTTTAAGTGCACGTTCAATACAGTTCTTTTTTATTAGAACTTATCAGTACTTGTATACCGGTTTTATTTTACTCACCAGAGACGGGCACTTGCGTTTTCGGTGTATCCTCGCCCCCTCTCGGATAGCACCAGTGCTCCGTCAGACTGGCACCCGGATGTACCGGCACGCAACGCTCCCACAAGCGCCTCCTGAATTATGCCTAGGTAGGGGCGCCCAGCCAGTTCAGGGCTACCAGCTATCCAGGCTCTCCCCGGCGTCACGTTCCTGTGCCGGGACAAATCCCTTCTCAATTCCCCACGAGTATTGGTCAGTGGCACAACGAAGCTAAGAGCCACACAAAGGCGCGTGTGGTTCGCAGCCCCCAAACCGTTACGTGTCTGCACACAGCACTCGTGACATAAATGTCAGGATAATGAAATCCAGTTGATTGTAGAGCAGTAGCATCGTGCGTGGGCGAGCGGAATGAAAGCAGAAGCCGTGTGCCGCCGCCCCCTTGGCCGCGCAGCACCAGGAAGGTTCGATCGGGGAAGTTGCCGAGTCAGGGCGGGGCGGGGTCGGCGTTATTGTATTTCCTGCCTGCGGCGCAGGACCTGTCATGCGCGGACATCGCGCAAATCAAGGTACTTCGCGAGTGTTTAACTCGGTCAATAATTATTTACCTTCGCATTCACTTCTTAGGCATTTCGTTCAGCAGGCGCACAAGGAAAATAATTATGTGTTGATTAAAATCATTGGGTGTTAGAAGTGAAGGTGAAATATGAATGTGTACTATTTTTAGAGTTGTCGATTAAGGTATTAAATCTTATTCTTGAATTCCTTTAAAGAAGCTGATGCGTTTGTGCCCATGAAATCCACCGCCATTTTACTGCGTGCTACCTATTTGCATCTTAGGATCGTTGCGTCTGTCGTAAGAGGAACACATGCGTTTGTTTAATCCTGAGAAGATGGGCGCTTCAGCTGCTCGTCGTCAGCGTCGGGGTTTTTGTGCGGGCGGGGGAAGGCAGCGATCGAGCGTTTTTGCCCCGCGCGGATGGGGCCCACTGGGCGCCTTCAGTTGCCCATTCGTCTACTCTACAAGTACTGTGGTGAAGGTCCTATTTTCTCAACGCACGTTCCATGCGTCGAAATTGTACATTAAAATTTTATTTGCTGGAACACGAGAGATCTGGATGTTGCAGTAAGTATTTTGTTTAGTGTAGTCATCATGGGCGGTTATGTTTTTCCTATTTCTGGCTAATTTCTTTTCCTGTTAATAAATAATTCGTAATCTTGCCCCTTGTCCATCGTGTTATCTCGCGATTTTCAAGTAAGAGCCTATTGTATTGTAGTATTCATCATTATATGAAGATTGGAAGGAAATATATTTATTTACTTACTCATTTATTTAATGGAGCTTAGGGACCTTTCAACTACAGAGTTGTGGATGTCCTTGAGTGATGTGCTAATGATCACATAGTGATGGGGGTGAATGATAATGAATTTTGCAATGAGAAGTAAGGGGGATAGGAGAACCCTGACCAAACTCGCCAGGAGCTCGCGTTGTGTACCACAACCTCCAAGCGCTTTGGCCAAGGAATTGAATCCAGAACCAGCGCAGCAAGAACGCCGGCCTATTCCGTTGTACTTGAATCGTCCGCTGGAGCATTGAAGTGAATGAGGGATTTCCATTCTGTAACGACAGGTTGCTCCAAGTTGCCCCAGGTCGCCCATTCTCGTCCGAAGTAACGACGTTCTCTGAAAGACCGTCATCCATGATTTCCTTTTGAAGTTGGACTTGAGATTCCTGGCTGTTCAAAGTACCTGAGATCAAAGCATTAGATTTATTATTTCACTTCATTTCCCACTGCCTACTCTAATGTTAACTTGCCTCAATAAGTAGACTTTTTAAGACAGAGAACACTGATAGCATGTCGTATTTTCTGTAGATAGCATTGCATCTCTACGATACCTTTTTCCATCTCACTGGAGGTGGAAATTCTGAAGGAGAGTCAACTATGGTTCTTAGTTTCTGAAGCTGGCATTTTTCTTGAGTGCTGCGGTACTTTCTCAGAAATCCGACTGGTTCTGTTTTGTCTTCTGCTGGCGCTCGCACATCCGACGCAGCTTCGCACCAAGTTTTACTGCAGGCCATCTCGAAAGCTATAAAAGGTTCAATCTCTGACGATGCAGTATCAAACGGATCTTTCTCTAAACTACTCAGAGGCAAGACCATACGAAAAAATTTTAATTATTCATTACTTTGTAAATGTGTTCAGTAATTTTGAATTTTTGTTTGTTTTGCGTCTCATTTACTTTGCGGATGCTATGGTGACGTTTAAAACTGACCGTGCTGCCGAAAACATTGCCGATCTTCAATTTTTCTTTTGTCGCTTAGAAACTCCCTTATTGTAGTGCTCTGTGATGCGGAAGGGGCCAGGTTGGAGGCGCGAGGTTGTTGGCGTTGAGGTTGGAGGCGGGGTTGCTCCGAGGGCGAGCGCTGGGACCGCCTCCGGTGAGGGCCGAGGAGCAGCAGAGCCAATGAAATTCAATTGTGGAGCGCATTGTGGTGCTGATTGAGGCGGTGGAAGGTCGCCACCGACGAGATGATTGCCGCCTCGCCTCGCCTCGCCTCGCCCGGCCGCGGGGCGAGAGCAACTTTTCAATACCGTTGGAAATGGCGAACGTAAACCTGCGGCCATGCACGTGCAGTTACTGACGGGAGAATGATAGGACGTCGAAATTTGCGTCAGTCGAGAAATTCTACATTCCGGTGGTTGTAATGGAACGGTGGAGGCACCTGATCCTGACCCTGACCCAAATCATATGGAAAAAAGGGTCAAGAACTCATCCGACTTGCTATCTTGGCACTCGCCTCGTAAAATATGTCAACATCGAATTTGATACTTTGTATTTAGAACATTATTAATATTTCTGTTAAATTACGCTGTACGAGTGTATATTCCACCTGTAATCGAATGGGAGACGCGTCGAATTGTGCTGTTTGCAGCGCTCATTTCTTTCTATTCGGATTCGTTCACCTGCGAATGCACAGCTGTTACCAAGGGAGGGAACAAGTTAAGCGGCCGCATGTATAGCATATAGAAAACGTCTTAAATGTGCAGTTGACAAAAACTGTTTGAGTATTAGGTTTTATAGTTATACCATAGTTATACACATTTCAACTGATTTTATGGAATGAAATGAGGCCAGTATTCGTGTTAATTATTGGATATAAATGTTAATTCCCATCACATTTGAAGGATTTCAACGCTACACGAGGCAACGCCATTGTGACTCCATCAAAGCAAAATGGATTATTTGCCCATTTGCACATATAAAATGCGATTGTTCGCTGGGAATGAAATAAGCCCTCTCAGTAAGCAACTCCACGCGCAGGTGTTCCGGTTCTTCCCTTGTAATCACCGCACTCTGCACTTGGTGGCCAGAAGCTCATCACTTGCTCCATCTTTCGACTATCTCCATCTTCACCATTTAAAGACTTACCATCTTCCATTATAATATTCGTTTAACATGTTTGCAGAAATTCATGATGCGTTAAATACGTTTTGGAATAGATGAAAGTAATTATTTATGAAATTGACGAGTAATCTTTTTGTCAATAGACGAAGGCTCTGATTTTAAACATAAACATTTGTTACTACGAAGCCCACTTTGATTCTGCTTCAAGAGTAAAAGTTAATCTTTCTTGGGCGACGTTTTTCAGTGAATTAACAATTCCGGCCTTCATGCACTTCTAAGTTTACAAAAGTGTGTGACGCGTTTAAACGTCAATAGGGATTGTCCCCTCAACATTTTGATTAGGTGATAATTTTCCTGTATCCCACTTTTCGCACATTGACGTCTGCAGTGCAAACACAAGGTACATATCCATAAGGTGAATGGTCGGGGTTAGCTGGATACCATCATTTTTAATCGTGAGAGCAGTCTGGGGCTGCTGTAATGAACAACATGTTGTGGATTTGGCTGTGAGTAGTTCGAGGCGTGGTCTCAGAGTTGCGGCGTAAGAAACGGCCCTTCTTCCCATCGAGGCAGGCACATCCTCGCCAGGAGGCAGCTATTCCAAGAATCAACGACTTTTCTTCTGTTATGGAAGGTAATTTAGAGTTCTCTACTTTGCTTCGAAGAAAATCGTGCGACCAATTCCGCATTTAAATCGTCCACGTGAGTCTTTAATCGGTGTGTTTTGCACTTACGTAGGTCGTAGTTGTGCGAGTGTAGATTTGCGGGTAATAGTGCATTTACTTATAATAGTCCGAAAAAATGTCGTATAATAGTAGTTTAGGTAACTATTGCAGGAAGGGAATGGCGTGGGAGTGGAATGTTGGCGACAATAGTAGCCGGCCGTAATTTTGAATTGCTGAAGATGCTTTCGTACGGTTTGGGTAGAGAACTAATTGCTCGCACACGGAGGCAAATGACGTAGCCTTTGGTAGAAGGAAGGCGTTTTGTGGGTCCCTCAACCCAAAAATGTGAACTTTTCTTGCTCATAAACGTATTTTTACTTCCTCGAATACATAGTAAAGTTAAAATACTTTAGTGTCCTTGACAAAAAAAATTACGTCACAAGTGTGCTAATTACCTCGCGCACGTATTGCGTAAACTTTTTTAACTCTCAGTGTTCGAAAATATTTCGCGCACACTCCGCGATGTTCCGCGCACTCTTAGTTAGAAACGATACGCGTTTTGCTTCGCATGCGGGAAACAAGCACTGGAACCATGTTTCGCGCGCGGCGTAATTTTTTTTTTCCTCAAAAGATCTAACACCTTATCCGTTCTGAGGATTTAAAGTGAGGTTTTCAAACGTTCCCTACATCTTGATTGTTGAAGCTGTCTATTAGTTGCTTACAGCCTCCGCGGGTGGGCGGAGGGGCTGCTGGCACGAGCGGCCGGGACCGATCGCGCGCCGCGCGACCGTCGGCCGTCCTCGAGGCTGGAGGGGCGGATGTTTGTGTCCAATGTGTTAAAAATTGTCGGACACAAATGCCCATGCGTGTGTGTTTATCCATATTTCGGTCGTTCTTCTGTAACTTGATAGAAATATTTCCGAACACAGTTCTTTGTGCAATAAATTTTGTTTTCAATGACGTATTCGGGTGTCGTGTATTGCACCGGTAGAAGGTGCAGGAGGTGTGTGAATAGAGTGACTAGAGGGATGGAGGGCAGCAGATCTTTCTTTGTTGAGTAGTAACTGATTAAAATTCCTATGAAAACTGTGTAATGCGGTTGAATGGACGAAATAACCGCGCTTACTAGGGTGAGTATTCTTTTGACACGAAATCCGTTCTTCCTCCTATAGTGGACAGAATCGTAATTATTGGATGCGACTTGCAGTTGTTGAGAGAGTGGCGGTGGTCTTGGAGATGGCGTGTGGGGCCGGGGCTTTCCGCGCAGCTGCGTCAGCCCTGCGATCTTAGCGGGCTTCCCCCCTCAGCTCTCCTCTTCACTCCCCCTCAGCCGCTACCCCACCCACGCACCCCGGGTGGCGTAGCCACAGCTGCTTCTTTTGCCCCCCACTCCGGCTTGGGCCGATCTCATAACTGAGCCGCCATGCGCCTTCCAGTGGGTGGCTAAGCCGGGCTTCCCGCGAGAGGTTTTCTCTTCGGTCGGTTGTGCCCTCGCTCTGCCGCCTTGTTCGCGTCGCCCGGGGCGCCCGCGTGCGCTCTCCTCCGCCCTGCTGTCGTGCACGTGTTCCATCCAGCCTCAAAGCCTATTGCGTGGTGATTAAAATGCTCGTCCTTTGAAGAGGGGGGAGGGCTATTGATTTCTCATTCGGTGCGATATTTGGAGTAAGTCTCACTGACTTTTGTCATTTAGTGAGTAATATTTGTTACATCATGCATTTTTGGAAACGGTTGATTGTTGTCATTGTTGAGTGATGTCAACAGCCGCTCTCGAAGAAAAGCAGAAATAACCCCAGAAAGAAAGAAGCAGAATGAGTTTTTGTTCCTGTAGAAGCTAGGGAGCGAGTGAATCGTGTGAGGCGCGGCCCCGACGGGCGAGTGGTCGCGTCCGAAGCCCCTGAGGGCCGCTCCCGCGCTTTCCTCTTTTGAACGCGCGCGATCTCTTTCTCCTTTGCAGATGCGTTCCGTGCACGGTCATGGTCGCTTCATCTAAAACAAAATAAGTTGCATTTTCCGCGCCGTAATGCAGGGCACTCGAAGATGAACTACGTAAAGAGGGTAGCGCAACCTAAGCGACCATCAGTCGATTCCCCTTCCAGGCAGCACAAAGGCGTTGAGGAAAAATGATAACAATGAAACGCATATGCAGAGTTTCGAGTAGAATGGATTTGTGCTTCCCAAAATACATAATATTCTGCAAAGTTGGAAACTTCAGTGACTGCGGGGTGAAGGCATGCAACTGCTCACGGCACTCAACACCTTTGGCGCTGGCTCACTTGCGCGAATACCTCTCCAAGCACAAACCTCACTATTCGCTAGTCTAGTGACATAAGGATGCCTATTAAGTCGTTTCCCAGTTCTACTGTGTAAGTCATATTCTCTTCTTGATTCTCGCAGATTTCGTTACTCGCAATCTGCGGCGCACCCCCGCGCCCTCGCCCTCTCCGTCGGCGCGCCTCGCTTTCCCCTCCTAAGAAAATTATATGTATGTGTGTATATATATATATATATATATATATATATATATATATATATATATATATATATTAGGTTTGTGTATGCTTCAAAAACTCAAAATGTTCTTCACTGATTGAGCACAAATTTTGATACGATATACAACCCGCTTTAATGATTGTTTTTATCTTTTTTTGCGTCAGTAACATACCCGCGACCGTGAGAAAATAGCTTTTTTAACTGTCAGCTCTGTACCAGCAACCACGCCATCTGCCGGAAGCGACGGGAACATACTAGACTAGCTAACGACAACCGAAATCACATATGAATCATTACCTGTTCTCAGTTGCATTGTTAATTAAAAAAAAAAAAAAAAGTATCTACTTGGTCCTATTCAGATTATTATACAATCTGAATAAAATATTCACCTTAATCGAAGTACTTTTGTTGATCGTGTCGTGATTGAGCTGCGCCCTTGCCAAATTGAAGTAGACGATCTGTTAGGTTTTGTTTTTTATTGTTTTGTCATTGGCCATGCAAATTGTTGACTGACCAGATGGTGGAGTTGTCTGAGTGGGTCTTGCGTGTGATGTCGAAGTTCTGTGGGTGATTTGAAAGTATTGAGAAGAAACATATTTTCATATTGTTGAAACGTTCGTTATTAATTCAATCAAATTCATAGCAAAAATGATATAAAGATACGTGAATGTTGTAAAGCATAAAGGCCAAACAGACAAAAACCCTAACCTCAGTACGTCAGCATTTCATTACATTTAATTCAATGTTTCGGTCAGCAGAAATGTATCATACTCTCTTCAGGGCTCTCTTCAGGAGAAAATGCATCATACATACATAAATACTATAATATGATACTGACGGTAATATACATGTTGATAAAATGTATATGATACAAGGAAATTGAAATGTAGACACAAATATTAAAATTTTATAAAATTTGATTGTAATGGGAGGTTCACCTAACATATATCTCTGAAAAAGAGAGAAGGCTATTTGCCTGTGTGTAAATTGAATGTATTAGCATAAGATACAAAGTGATAAACTTAGGTAGGGTTGTACTCAGTTTATGATGTACGTATTGAGATGTATCAGATATCTCAAAGATATTTTGAGATTGTAAAGTCCAGATAACAGCCATTGTTTGTGACCAGAATTGAAAATAGAACGGAACACAGTATATTCGTTAGCAGAGAGTATTGTAGACATTTTTACTTTAGTCAAAACAAAACGTGCATACTGATAGGTGACTTTCAGGATTTATGTATTGTCGTAACTGAAATCTATGTACATAAAACAAAGCCGGGTTAGTTACAGCATTTGTTACTCAAGAACGGCTGGACCAATTTTAATCATCCCTGTTTTCTTTACGATGGTTAAATTTGTTATAAAATTTATGAGGTTGCCTTTTTTATATTTGTGTAATTTTTAAAAGGTGTTTGGGAATTTTTAGGCAGACATTTATTTTTTAAATTTTTATTATAATTTGTTTTACATTTATTTAGACCAACGTTTCGAAGAACATTGGCCTTCTTCAGGGTCTAATGAAATTAAATATACGTAAATTAAAACAAAAAAGTTAGATTAATGAATATCATTATCAATTGGATAATTAAAAGTATAAAACGGATTAATTACAACCTGCGAGAGAGATTGGATCAATTCATTTGATCAACTTTCATGTTTACCTGAATTTTAGTAATATGTTGTATCTTTTGATTTTGAAATAATAATTTCTCACTCGTGTGTTTTTATTCACACCCTCCTAACTTTTATAAAATTTTGTAAACAAATAGCAAATTGTTTTGACAGATGAAAGAGAAGGTGAAGGAACAGGTGAAGTTGGTGTTGAGGAAAATAAAATTTTTGTAGTTCAGTTACTTTTTAAGGATATTAATTAAGAGGTCATATAGTTTCGTGAAATTATTTCTCTTTGTCGTGGTATTTACTGTTTGTTTTAGTAATTTATGTAAAGAGTTTCTTTAGTAATTCTGGAACGATATTTTGATTCTTTATTTAATATAGAAGGATTAAGAAAATCAAATTGATCACTGTCAATTCTGTGTTAACTTAATGAGTTTTGTTTTTCTTCTACTTGTTTTATGTTGTTTTTATGGTCTCCTACACGTTCTTTTGCCCCGCCTCCTGCCCTGCCCTACATTACCCTGCCCTACATTACCCTACCCTACCCTACCCTACCTTCCCATGTTCTGAGCCCGCCCTACAGTGCGGACTAGGCCATTTATAGTAGTTAATCGCACAGTTTGTCAAATTATTAAGTTTGCGAGTTGGAATCCCAGCGTTGGCAAACATTTTGGGGGTTCAAGAAGTGTTATAATATTAAATAAGTTACAAATAATGCGAGAAAATACATGTTGTTGTACCTGCAGTAGCTTTGGCAGGATGAGCGCCCTCTGCCAGCGCTCGCCGGCCGCCCGTGCGGTGGTGCGCGCCCTGTCAATATTGGTCCAGTTCTTGAGTGGGCTCCCCTCCGCGGCGAATGCTGATGGAGTTAGGGCGTGTGAAGCTCGTTATTAGCGGGGTTAATGAGGTGGCAGCAGCGCAGCGCAGCGGTGCCGGCGGCGGCGGCGCTGCGGTCGCTTGTGGCAGCCGCTGTGCTGCACAAACGCCACACCACGCCCCGCCACTCTGGGCGAGGAGGTTGTATTAGGTACCTTCTGTTACATGTTGGCAACGATTACAATAACGGAATCTTTTGCGCACGCGTGAGCGTTTGATTTCGCGGATTATTTACACTGGAACCCCCCTCCCTCTTTGTGCACGTAGAATGGACATGACATACATGTAATGTGAACACCCATAAATCGAATTTAATATTACCTTAAGGGGAGGAGTGGGTGAAAATTTGAAAATTTACATCTTACATTCAAATAACTTCAAATTTTACCAGAAGACGTAATACATTATACTTATGTACCCTACAAAGTTTTGTTACTCTGCTGTTTTTAGTTTTGAAGAAAAAAAATTTTTTGAATTTTTTTTTAAATTTCTTATTATTTTATAAAATGCTCTACGTTCCACATGAAACAACATTCATCACTGAATTTTTTATGAATTACTCATAAAAGGTATATAATTACATTCATGGAATATAAATAAAATGAATGAGAGCGTTTCTGAGAAAAAAATAATAAAATATACAGTTATTACCTGATGGCTATAAAAAACACACATAAAAAAATAAATATTTTTAATTTAGTAATTAATGATTATAACACAAAAAGCTTCCATAGTTCTATGAAACTACATTTTCTTAAGATGTTTTAAAAGTTTCATTGAAATATATTAAAAATTGTAGAACGTGGAACATTTTGAATTCCATAAAAGGTCAGGAAAGTGAAATGCGGGAAATTGAAAATGAAAATTTAACTTTATACAAATGCATTTTACTTTATCAACTTACATTTAAAATTCTCCAGAGCCATACATAGTACCCTCAAATTTTTTCTCTTTTCTTCTAGAACTGTATTTGTAATTTTGAGTTGCTTTTTTTGACATTTTGAAAACCTGGTAGTGCAGCTACTTCACTTTTCTGAAGACGGCATTTATCCCTCATTGCCATTATTTTCTTCCCTTGAGGTGTCATGTTAATGCCAGTTATATTTGATCTTATCTTTCATTTGCTTCACACCCCGTATTATATTGAGAAACTGCTGATGTGACAGCAATTTCTATTTTCTTCTTCGAAACAAATATTTCTTTGGAGCACTTACTCCAAATCAGGCTATGCAAACTTTCGTTGGCATTTTGTGTTTTTCTGTAGCTCATTTGTTCCAGAGAACATCTACATAAAGTTCATGCCGGGAAATTCAAAAAGCAAATACATTCAAAACTTCTATGAGATGAAAACGTTTGGAAACTGAAAAAGGGGGCGTGGCCATCGACGCATTCAGATCTTTAAATGCTCGCAGAAGCCATTTAAATCGCGATAACGAAAAAATAAAAACAAAATTAACCACACATTCCAAACAAAATTATCACATCAAAAATTAAAAATCGTATTTTTCAAATTTTTTGCCAATTTTCACCCACTCCTCCCCTTAAACTACAAAAATTTCAAATCAATAAGATACAGAAACAATAACGTGGGTTTGTGTAAATTAGTATCTGCTTAGTGAAAGTTAATTTTAAAAGTTGCAAACGCTCGCTCTTGGATCCATCGGTGCGTACTTTACGCTTTGGATGTCGTCCATTGCCCGTTTGCGGAATGGGGAGAGCAGGACAGAAGAGCGGGCGGTGACCTGTCGCCCCCGTCTCGCAGGCGGCTCTTGGCGTTTCACTGCAAAAGCTGGTATTTCAGGCGAGATGCCGCTCGTGATATTTAACATTCCGGAAATTGCGATCGCGCAATTGAATGGTCGTTTGCCCACGCTCCGGGCGTGCTCGACTGCTCAAACGCTTTCCTCCACGAAAAGACGCTATTGAACTGCTTAACAGAAACCAACGCCCCCTGCGCGCCACTCCATTCGCAGTGCTCCAATCTCATGCCGTCCCTTTCGGCCGTTCCACTTCTTGGAATGCGTTGTTTTCGGGGTCTATCCTGGTAGCTGGTGCTCCGCCCGTTGAAGGCCCCCGCAAACAATTGTTCACCGGCCCAGGGCGCTGGGCCTGTGGCTGCGAGGAGCGTCCCAGACTGCTTATGTCACCTACGCCAAAAGCACCTTTGACCGTTGTTGGGCGGCCTCTGGCGGTGAAAGGGCGCCGTTGATTTCAGTCGAGGTCAGATGAGCTGTGGTCCCAATGATGTTTGTATGCTTTTGACACAGCATATGAATTGGGAATGAAGCCTAGATTGGCCATTGAAATCATCAATCTATGTGTTTCTTCTTGCCCTAAAGTTCTGTGAATAGTTGAACGGATTGATGTCATTCAAAACAATATTCCGAAGCTAAAGGAGTGTATTTCGCCCAAAGTTAAATTGCGAATTCCGTCAAAATGGCAAAACGGTGGGCTGCGCTTGCCAGAGGCCGTGTGTACGGGACCAGGGTTCCGAGTGGACGACTGGAGTTCTTCAGCTACGACGTTGGCTCTGAGCAGAGTCCAGCGCATGCGCCATGCACTGCGTGTGGCTGCTCCTGAGGACTGCACACACCACACACACACACACACACACACACACACACACACACACACACACACACACACACACACACACACACACACACACACACACACACACACACACACACACACACACACACACACACACACACACACACACACACACACACACACACACACACACACACACACACACACACACACACACACACACACACACACACACACACATACATACACACACACACACACACACACACACACACACACACACACACACACACACACACACACACACACACACACACACACACACCACACCACACACACACACACACACACACACACACACACACACACACACACACACACACACAACACACACACACACACAACACACACACACACACACACACACACACACACACACACCACACACACAACACACACACACACACACACACACACACACACACACACACACACACACACACACACACACACACACACACACACACACACACACACACACACACACACACACACACACACACACACACACACACACACACACACACACACACACACACACACACACACACACACACACACACACACACACACACACACACACACACACACACACACACACACACACACACACACACACACCACACACACACACACACACACACACATACACACACACACACATCACATACACATACAATACACATACACATACATACACATCACATCATACACATACACATACACATCATACACATACACATCACATACACACACACACATACATACACATACACATACACATACATACACAACACATACACACTACAACACACACATACATACACATACATACACACACATACAATACACACATACATAACACATAACAACACACACACATACATACTACACACACATACATACACACTACATACATACACACACACATACATAACATCACACACATACATACACACACACACATACAACACACATACAACACACACATACATACATACACACACACATACATACACACATACACATACATACACACATACACATACATACACATACACATACACACACAATACATATATACATACATAACATACTATACATCATACACATACATACACATCATACATACATACATACACATACATACACACATACACATACATACACACATACATATACACACATACACATACATACACATACATACAACATACACATACATACACATATACATACACATACTCATACATACACATACTCATACATACACACATACACATACATACACACATACACATACATACACACATACAATACATACAACATAACATACATACACTATACATACATACATTACATACATACAATACATACACATACATATACACATACATACATACTCATACATACATACACATACATATACATACATACTACATACATATACATACATACTACATACATACACACTCATACATACATCATACATACATACTACATACATACATACTACATACACATACAAACACATACATACAATACATACACATACAACATTACACATACATACATACACACACATACACACACATCACACACATACACACACACTACAACATACACATACACAATAACACACATACACACACATAACACACACATACACACATACACACATATACACACATACACACACACATACATACACACATACATACATACACACACACCATACATACACACACATACATACATACACACACACACTACATACACACACACATACATACACACACACATACATACACACACACATACACACTGGTCCCGCGACGGAACTCCTTCGCGTGCCACCTCTGGGGGCTGTGTTCGCATTTGGGTCACTTCTTGTACTCCTTGTTCTACACACACGTTCGCCGCAGCTTTATTTCAATGTTTTTCTGCCAGAAATTCCTTCATAGTTTTAACGGCTGTGATTGCTTATAGCTAGCATTGCCGTGATCTCTGCCGCCGCTTGGACCTGGAGATCCGAGGGTTTGTGTCCCGCCGGTGCTGCAGTCTGTCGGTCTACTTGACGCGACAGGCCTCGTACGTGACATGGTCTACGAGCAGCGTCCCGGCCTCACGGACACGGGTTAAAGGGGTACGTGTGGTTAGCACGAAGTTATCCCCACGCCATAATCTGGTCGTCTTAACCTGAGAAACTAGTTTTCCCATCGTCACACAGCAACATATGCTAGGACATTACCAGGAAAACGCACACCATAATCTTGTCCGACCGGGAATCGAACCTGGGTCGCGTCATGGAAAGCGAGCACGCTGACCAATGGTTGGACACAGTACACTAGCTATGAAGCTGTTGCTGGTAAATTAGAAATATACGGGTGAATAGCGATGCGCAATTGTTATGATTATTCCTGTCAAGTTGCACTCTGTTGCCTGCCAAGTTGTGTATTTGTTCTGATAGTTCATGATACTGCCAAAAGTTGCGCTTTGACACTATTGACAGTAATATTTTTTTTCTAGGGCTTTTATCCAGCCAACAGCCGGTTACACTTTACGTCCCGATAGGACGCATATTCGACCATACACTAGACCACTTGCGGGCTCCTTTGATCTGGGGTCAGCAGATTGCGAGGCCCTCCGCGACGTTACAAAGTCAAGGGACAAACAACCATGGCCAAGGTGGGACTCGAACCCGCGACCCTTTAGACCGAAGCGCTGAGTCGTTATTCGCTCTTAGCCACTTCGGCCATCCAGGTCGGCTGACAGTAATATTGCAATGGTAAAAGTACCTCTGTAATCTATTACTGTATTATTTTACAGGAAGAAAATGACTAATGTTTTGTAATGAATGGAATTTCGTTTCTTCGAAATTTCGTTTCGAAATAATTTATTCACACTATGTATCTAGAATAAGTGTGAGGTTAAGCGTTTTGCTTGACATTTCCGACTTAGTATTCTATTCCTTGAAATATATTCGTCTGGAAAGTTTTATCTGCTTCACAAATACAATCATTTATTTTCTATTGAAGAGGACATGCATTATCTCTTCTCTGACACTCATTATTATCGCCAAAACAGCATAATGACCACTCCTGACACTTCACACCACGAGCCCAAACTCAAATGAAAAAAACAAGGACCAGAAACGACACAAAATCAACTAACTTGAAGATGTTCTTGGATACTTTTCACCGCATTGCACAATGGTTGACTAGGCAAAGGAATCACTAGAAATCTTCCTATCACTAGTTATTTTCATGTTGACAATTTGAATATAATCCACATAATTGCGATACTGTAGCTTCATTGTAGAGATTTATAAATCTTTATTTACAGTAACTTTACTATTGTAGAATTCATCCTAATGATGTAGAAATAGGGAAGGTGAATCACGGGATTTGGGCGGAGTGAAGAAGAATTAAACCATTACTTTGCCGACGTTTCACAATATTTTTATTCTATTCTCAGGACTGGTTTAAAACACATGAAGACAACATCACTATAAATATACGCGTACACAAATTAATAACATGATATACTATAATTATACAAGACACCCATATCTTACTAAAGAAATATAGATATTTACAATCTCTCAGCAGCATTTTGGCCGGAATCCAACCTAACTCTACATGGACCTGCTGCAGTGGGGGGGTGCATCCCGCACCACGTCCAGCCCTGGCCAAGGCACCAACGCAAGTAAAAGAGAAATCTGCTACAATTCAGTTGTAGGGTCTGGACCTCGCGCTACAGTCACTCAAACATGTGCATCCGGTTAAGAAAGTGTTTAATAAAAGCAAACATAAGGAAACTCAAAACTGAGGACAGTACCCTATCAAACGGGTTACGGACCGCGCGCAATCTGTCCTTCCTTGTGCTATCGTCTCCCTTTTTCACACACACTTACACTAACATGCACTACACTACCACATATTCCGGGAGACCGGCCGCGAGCTTAGAGCTTGTCCCGGCTGGGGCGGTGCCCCGCTGGTGGGAGAGTCCTGGTTAGGGGGAAACCCCATTAGCCGACGGTAGGTCGGCGCCGGATCTCGCCATGCAGCGGGGGAAGATCACCACCATCTCCCGAGGAAAAGCAGGCACTACACTAACGGGACTAATGCCCAAAGCAGTTGACGTGCCGGAAACACGAAAAAATCAATCAAAAAGTGAGGAAATACTCTGAGTGGTAGTGTAGGAAATGAGCGTGCGAGGCGCAGCCTTGGCGCTTGCGCTTGGGCGCCGTGCGCGTCCGACGACACCGCGCAATGGCTTAACTGCTGCCGCCGCCGCTTCCTTCATTGAATCCGCTCGGTTAATTGTGGCCAGTGCCCCCTCCAACTTTATGTCCACTACCGCTTTTGCAGAGCCTCGGGCGCTACTCTTCGCCGTTTCTTCCGCGGACGCCCCGTCTGGAGCGGCGAGCAGCCCCCGTCGCAGCCCATTTACACGTCCCCATTGCTTCCAATTTGCTGGAAATTCCCGGCGACGGAGCGGGGAGCAGGCCGGCTGCCGATCGAACGTCGCTGCCGACGCAGCCGATGAGCTCCGACGGCGCCGTTCAGAGCTATTCCCCAGCGGACGACCGTTGTTTATCGCTCTTGGCCGACGTTTTACCCAGCAATAGCAATCGTTGCACGTGGGTGCTGCTGCTGCTGTATGAAAGAGGTTCTGTGACAGCGTTCGAATAAAATTCTTAGCGAGATGGATACGCCGATTGAACGTGTGCTGTGCGTAGTTTGAGGCGATTTGTACTCCATTGTCTTCGCAGTAGCCTCATGTTTCGACGATTTGGTTTTCCTATTTTGCGTCATAGACCTCCCTTTCAGATGTTTTAGCCCCTTTCAATGTTTTAGACCATTCGTGCGACCTCTCCCTGGAGAGGAAGTGGCTTATTTTAGATTCAAATTAATTTTACAAACTTATTTCAATAGATTAAATTCTAATAGTTTGGTGTTAACGTTTTATGGAAAACGTGACCAAGAAAGTGGGTGACGGTATAGTTCAGTAGCGGTTCGAATTGCTTGCAATGCTTTGTGGGATAAACAAATAGAACATGTTGTGGTCTGTTCTTGGGTTTATCTGCTTCCTTTTATGAATGTTACACTAGTTTTTAATAACATTTTCCATTCTATGAGGGCAATGTAACTTAATTAAAATTAGTGGTGCCACATAATAGCACAAACTTTCTCGTATTAGTTCTCTCTTCAGTTTGGGGCATCTTTGCAGTTTAGCCCCACCCTCTTTTCAGCCACCATCTATTGTCACCCAAACGTTTACTCAATATTTCCTTCGATCCGTAATATTGGAGTAGGAATGTGACTTCAAGAATTTACAGAAGTATAACAATTTGTGCTATGTGCACATTTTCAATCAAAATGTTGGAGCGATTTTTAAGAAAATGTCGTTTGAGCGTTACTGAAAATGGGTATTTTTGAACTCATTTTCATCCAAAATTTGACAGTTGTCGAGAAACTTTGTGAAAATTATTGGAAGTATTTGTACTCGGATTTGCGATACTGTGGAAGAAATACGCATAATGTAAATATTAACTATGTGAGAAATGTTTAAAAAATCCATTTGAGTAATTTTGAAAAAATTAAAAGAATAAATCACAGTGCCATTAAAAGCATGTTATTCAGTTAATTTAGTACTACCGTCACAAAAAGTGTAAAGATAAACTTTGGAAGAGTTTTTCAGAAAATGGTAGCTGACCGTTTTTGAAAATGCTCAATTTTGAACTCGTGTTCACAGAACTACTTTAGTTTTTGATGAACTTTACGAGACCAAACAGCGAGTTTCAAAACAAAATGATAATCTTTTACGTGCTTGCTAAGGCACATCGAATTCGTGTTTTCCACCAAGGTTCAGTCTTTCGACTTACGCAGCTTATTACTGAGCGAAAGGCTTGAACTGATATATTCGGTAAATAGTGGTAGTTACTACCGTCGTCATCGCCACCATTCCTATCAATACGAAAGTGCTATGACTTACGCGTCCCAATGAATACAGTTTTTCAATCAGTGAACAGTAAACAAAAGTAATTCCATAATGAGTGTGTAAAATACCCTTAGATTGGAATTCCTAGGGGCGCCCTGGTCGCCGCTCCTGACTGCATTCCGCGAAGGAAGCGATGGCGAAGGGAAAGGCTGCGCGGGGGTGGGGTGGGAGTGGGGGAGGCTTCTCGCGCTAATGTGATTGCCCCTACTGCGCCTGCTGCCCGCGCTCTGCGGATGCGACTAATAATGGAATGGCAAATCACTTTCCGCATTGAAATTCATTCAAAGAGAAACCTTTGCACAGCCTTCCTTTTCACCAGCGGCAAACAATTCTCGTGGAGTGACTACCTTTACAGAATGAATTTGCTGCTCGTGAAACTTGCCTGTTTTATTGAACGGTGTTTTGAACGATATCGTACTGACTGCTATCATGTGCTAGGAAAATTACGTCTTCTCGTATCAATGATCATACTTTTTTAAGGATCAAACATATGAAAACAGCATTTTGTGAGTGTTCTACTCTAAATTACTTTATTTGCCGACTTCGTGTGGAGTCGTTCCTCCATAACAACAGGTGGCTAAATACCTGATCAGAGAATTCAATATCGTAGAATGACTTGCCATTTTTTCTTTCTCTTATACGTATGTATGTAGTTTATACGGAGTAATATACGTAGTATATGGAAAGTTACATCATGCTGCGGCAAATCGTTTCGAGATTTCCACGAAAATACACGTTTTCGAGTCTCCTGATACCGAAACAAGTTTGTTTTCTATGCGTAATGGACGCTTCAGAGAATGGTGCAGGTCTAATTTTCGTTGAAATTCCTGAATTTTCGAAAGTTGCAAAAGTTCAAATATTTTTCGGTGTCTTCCTACAACTACAATATTGAAGAGAGACTTTTTGTTTTGTATGAAATCAGTTCTTTAAAGACATATTGAAATTAGATGATGTACAATTTCTAAAAAATTCGAGTTTTCTCGTAATTTTGTGTCAGATAGTTGCAATTTGAATTTTTTTAAACAATCATTTTCTCAAAAACAGTTCTAATTGTTTTCTTTAAATTTTTTCTTCGTATGTATCAAACGACTGTAAAAAGATGGTGCTTGTATCATTTTCGGCAAACTCTCTTTCTTTTAAAAATTTGCAAAAAATTAACAGAGCAAAAACATAGTAGAATTTATGCCTTAAAGGCAATCTGTTCTAAAAAAATATAGCTCTTTAAAAAAGGCCATGTAAAATTTGTACAAAAAGGGTAGTTTGTGCTTGAAATTAATGCAATTTATGAAGAAAAAAAACTACAATTTCTCAAGTACTCGAAATTTAAAAAAAAATCCACGCTTAGAACAAGGAACTCTTTAAGAGAATGGTACAGGTCTTATTTCCGTTGAATTCTCTGAATGGAAATAATGCGATAAAGAATGTAGTGTTTGCCGCCACTAGTCAGTGAATAGTTTTAATTTATGCAATTAACAATGTACGTCAAATGAACTGGTTTCGTCTAAACTTTTCTAGCTGATTTATATATGTATCCCGTATATTTTTCGCTTCTCACAAGCCAATTTTAAGCGTCTAAATAGTTTTTTTGAAGCTTTAACGTTGATGTTCCCCCAATTCCGTAAACGTCAAATAATTAAGTACAGTGAAGGCTAACAGCTGTTTTGCGTCATAGGCGGTGGTTCCTGTTTCGCCTTCGCTTATTGCGCGTTGCTCGGCCTTTACGACGTTTTGTTCTCGGAGCGCGAGCGCTGTTCAGTGCGCTAGGGGTCAAGGACACCTGACGAGTGGGCTATTAATGCTAGTACGCAGATTTAGGAACGACGTTTCTCGTTTCTTAAGGCAATGCCGAGAGCTGAATATTTTCAAGTAGCTGCTTGAAAGTAACAAACAATGACGCTGAATGATACCAAGTGGCTAGAATTAATAAAATGTTTTGAAACTGGAGAATTTTCTATGGTTACCAAAGGGAGGATAGGATCATCTTCATTCAATTCTAATTTAATATCAAGATCATTACTAATCCATCATTCTCATTCCGGTTAGTTTCTAAAAAGTTGCACATTTTATTTATTTATTTAATTACGGATTCTCATCCAATATACAAAGTAATGTATGTGTATTGTATTAAGATGCGAATTGAATATCTAACGCAGTAACAATGATATAACTAATCTCATAATATTAAATTCAATAATACAATTATATATCAATTAAAAAATAACAGCTGATTGTTCGCATCTCTTATAAAGTTCGGATTGGAAGGTTCCCAGAGATCAATGTAAATGTTATTCGCTAATTTACACATCCGTTAAATCGGATTATTTGTTGTATAATATGATGTAACACGTGCTAGTCATATAATTATGTGATGGAACTAAGCCGATGTGTCACCACTATAAGGGAGGATTACCGCCACACACAAGGTGCGTCGGTCAATTCCAGATAGCAGGGCACACACGCTAAATTGGTTTATAGGGCGCCAAGCGTGCCGCTTACCTGCCATCCAGACACCGGCTTTGAGCATCTCAGGGGTGGGCGCTCTGGGTAGGAGGATTGCATTCTGTCTGTTCAGTAGTACAATAAGACAGAAACAGAGCTCTTTTTCGAAGTGCAACCCGTCGACGTGGAGGGAACACTGTTTATTGCAAGAAAAAAATGTCAACAATTTGTTTCCTCTAATACGATTCAACTATCTCAAGTCCGACTGATTACTTAGAGAAATGGAGATGAACACACACAATGATGGTGACAGTGGCGTTGCTACTTCACTTCGAGGGGATTAGACGTCCGTTACTGGTCGGTGGAGGGCGGGAAATAGTCCGCCAAGACGCCGTTGAGGAGGCCCCGCTGACGCTGTCCCAGGAAACGTCCTGGGCTCCCGATGTCCGTACCATGGAAGCCGGCAGCCGTCCGCAGCCCCCCGCCAAGTGACGTGTCGTAATTTTGTTGCCAGTCCCAGGTCGTCATACGTTGCCTGGGCCGCGTTTAGCAGCTGAATGATCGGACTGCACACCATCTCTGATGTTTCAGATGTCGATCCAGTTTACCCATCACCCGTAATGAATTCCGAAGGCAAGTAATGGCTGGTCGGATCATTTAGGCAGGCTGGTGTTGGCCAGACGCACGCTGGAGAATTATTATTCGGCCAGTAGTTGCCTAAGTTTTGTCCAGTCAATTCTGTCTCGTATATTTGCTGTCAATTTCAGTATGTGAAACTGCACCCTGCCGTCACGTCCGTCACTGAAATCTTGCGCCAAGCTCATCTCACCGTGTTTCTTTATGTCCCGTCCCCGCGGCTTTTTGTCTAGTTCCTTTTCTTCCCCACCGTGGTCCTATCGCTCCAAAATTCCCCTCCCCCCCTTTCGCAAAATTCATAAGCTCCGTCACGTGGCTAACGCTGTGCCTCTGGTTTGGCTCGCTTCTCGAAACTTCTATAAGCCTATCTCTCTCAATGGGTCGATGAGATTCGACTCCTTAGCAACCTACATTTCCCTGTCTCTGATTGGTTGTTCTTGGACGCGTGCGTACGTGAGGTGGTGCACAGCTGCACCCTGTCCGCCGCCCCCTGATGGTTTTTTGACCTGGTCTTAGAGATTAGCTGGCGGGGTGCTACTGAGTTACTTAATGTGACTGCTCCGACGTTCATCTGACAATTCCCGAAGACAGGGGACGATGCAGGGTGGTCGGAGGGCCCCTACCGCCCTCGACGCGCGCTGCTCGAAGACGCGTGCGCCCCGGAGACGCGTCCTTTAGTGAAGGTGAGAGTGGCCTGGGTAAGCCCGCGCGCTGAAACGCACGTGGGCGGAGCTAATTTTTTATGTTATTTATTTTACGTCAAAAACAGTTAAAAACTGTGTGACGTGCTATGGGGAGAAGTGAATTCTGTGATCCCTACCCTATGCCATATACTACTTGAATTTTGAATACAGAAAGAAAATGAGGGTTTTTTTTGCAAAGATTGTTAACATAATATTCGCTCCGATGTAATAAAATCTATTTTAGAGAGTAAATCAGCAATAAATTAGAGCTCATGTCCTCATCAAGGGCACTCATCATGTCCTTCGTCACGGCATAATACTTCCTGCCGCGACAATATGCTGAACGATAATTTGAATAACTATATTTCCCACTGACTTCTAGAAGACGTGAACAGATAATGAAGTTACATTTACGTACAGAAGCAAGCGGACGAAAAACCTGACCGAGATGGGGGTCATTGACCCAGACGCTGCGGTACAGTACACGTTACAGGTTGTTTAAATTATACTGTCCAAATGATAAATAATACATTAGATATCACACTTAAAATTATGTTACTTTCCTTGATCTCAGTATTGTTTCTAAATGTATAAAACAGTTATGCAACCGAAACTATTTCACTTGGAATTTAAACTTTTCAGGTAATTTAGTCGTTTAAAGTCATCTCGCAAAGTGTTGTAAAATAATGTATTTTATGTGAATTTTTTTGTAATGAGCTGTTGATAATGCCACCTGATGAGTATGATTTCTACTTTATAGTTATAGATAATGTTATATTTATAGATCACGGCGTTTTTTGAAAATATATTCCCGCCCTTAAGCGAGTCATTTTTGACAAAAACCACTGAATCGTAAATCAGTAGACAATGAAATGGTAAAATTCCTAGATTAATAAAGAGAGGCTTACAAGAATCACGTCGGTAGGATTTGATTGTACTATCGGTTTTTGTAATCTAAAACTCTGGGAGCTATAAGATGTATTACTCCAGAATATTATGCCAGGTCTTACGCGGGAATGAACATTCGCGAAATATACACAACGAGCAGTATGAAGGCTGACTGAATTTGAAAAATTTTGAACGCGTAGCATAATGAACTTAATTTTGTGTTCAATTCATTTAAATGGACGTTCCATTTGAGATTTGACTGAATTGAGAGACCTAACATTTTTTGTTGTGAACAGTAAATTGTTGTAAACAGCGCTCCGCGCTGGGTTCTTAATTGGCCTATCAAGGGGTCGCGACTGCAGAAGTGGATGAGACTCTTTGCAATAAACAGCAGTGGATAGTTTGTGAAAAAATATAGTTTCTTCTTGAAGAAGAGGGAACCCGAAATCTCAATTGTTCCAGCAGAAGTGGACAATCAGTCCATTAATTTGTGTAAAAAGTGTAGATCATTATAGTTCCTCGAGGAAAGAGAGACAATACCTACAGATGCGAAATAATTAAATTCTCATGATTATAAATGGATCAGGTAAATGTAGGCGATTATCTGTAGTTCTAAAAAAAATATGTTGGACAGTTTCCAATTTTGGAACATGGTTTGAAAAGAGGGGGATCATACTGCTGATGAATACATCAAAATAGGTTTGACTAGCATTAAATTCATTTTCAATTTATGAGGATCATATAAATCATTGCAAGTCCTAAGGAAGCCCAGTAGTTGATTAGACTTATTTGATCTATTTGATCTAGATGATCTATTTGATGAGAAAATGTCATTTTTGAGTGAAAAATAATTCATAAATCTCTGATAACATCTACCTTCTGAAGTGAAACAGAATTCATCAATAGTCGTGTACAAAGGAACTTTAAAGCGTGAAAAATTAAGAGATTTACATTGATTGGGAATTAAAACAAAATAATTATCGGTACACAATTTATCAAATCTATTAAGGGCATTCAATTTAAGCATTCAATTTCATTTAAATGTACATCGTCTGCATAAAGCAGGAATTTTTTGTCGTTGTAATTCTAATATAGATCGTTTATAAACAATGTAAAAAGCAATGGACGAAGATGGGATACTTGTGGGACACCAGATAATACGGTGAAGCTATCTGAAACAATATTCCCATATTTTACAAATTGAGTTCAATTTATTAGGCAGTTCGAAAACCATTGCAATTGAGAACCAGAAATACCAAATGCTTTTAGTTTATGTAGAAGTAGTGAATGGTTAATTGAATCGAAACTTTTACTAAAGTCTTTATAAATACTTTCGACTTGTTGATTTTCCGTAGCGTTAAAAATATAATGCTTATTGTGGGTTAAATTGGATTCAATATTTCTCTTACTGATGAAACCAAACTGCCTACTTATCATAAACAGAAAAATCTTTGGTTTCAATTTATTGGTGATTATATATCCAAGTTACTTTGGTATTACGCTTAAAATTTATATAGGACGATAGTTAATTATCTAATTTTTATTTTTACTTTCCGACTTGGGTTAATGAAGAAGGATTTCTACACTGCGGGAAAGGATCCTTTTGATAATTTATTAAAAACCATCTTCAAAATTTGTGAAATAACAAAACTAGATTTTTTCGAAACAAAACAAAAAAAAAAAAAAAAAAAACAGTAAGCCAGCTGGACCTGCACTACAATGTGTATCTATTTTGTTGATTTTAGTAAAAGTATTGGGATAAGCCAAGAACCCTGGGCTTAGTTTAATGGTAGAATCGGCATCTAGCGTTAGTAATGACAGCATTGTTTGCAAACTCAGCAGTCAAAGAATACGCGTTGTTAGGCCAACGGATCAAGAAAGTGTGATATTCCACGCTTGATGCCATAGCGCTGTGCAGATAGACACGCAGCCGAACACATTATAGAGAGATTGATAGCCGTGATCTTTTCGAATGACGCAAAGATTCATTCTCTAGAAAAACATTGAAGCGAATACACGAAAGCGGTTGGTGAGGTACGAAAGGATTTTCAGCACATACTGGGTATTATGTAAATGATAGTGGGGCGGGAATTTATGATTAGTTTGAGGTTTGAGAGCTTGGTATTGTGTAAATTGTAGTAATAAATTATTGGAAATTTTATTCATGTAATAGTTGGAATTTCAAAAAACTTGTATTCGTGTTTCTAGGGGATGTATATTATAGTAGCTCCGTATGTGGAAGAATTTTTCAATAAGTAGCTGGATATTATAATAAGCCCAGAACCCTGGGTTTAGTTTTAATGATAAAATCGGCATCCAGCGACATTGCAAAATCGGAAGTCAAAGAATAGTTGTTAGGTCATTGTTAGGACAACCGATCAAAAAAGTTTGGTATTTCATACTTGGTGTCATAACGCTGTGCAGATGGACACGGCCCCGAATACATTATATGGAAAAAGAGTAGAGAGGGCGTTGATAGCTGTGATCTTGTGAAAGGACGCATGGAATCACTCTCTAGAAGATTATTGAAGCAAACACACGCAAGCGGTTGGTGAGGTGCGAATGGATTTTCAGCATAGGTTGGTATTGTTTAAATGATAGTGGGCGAGAATTTGATTAGTTTGAGAGCTTAGTATTGTTAATTGTAAATTGTAATTGTAATTCTATTATTGTATGCTGGAAATTTGAATTAAAATAGACTCCGTGTTTCGAGGGATATATTTTAGGGTAGCGCCGTAGATAGAAGAATTTATCAATAAGTAGCTGAATATAATCACTCGCGAGTAGTGTTTCATTCGAAACAGGAAAGTGCGACCTGTATTATTTCTGTGGGAAAAACGTATTAAGTACCATTAATCGCAAATCGATAAGGATATTCTGGAACATTTTTAGTTCAGCCGAGAACACGAAAATTTATATAACAAGGATTCCAGGGCCAACATTCTGCTAGTCAGCCGAGAAGCCGTCTATCAAGATATTATAGTGAGCTTACGAACTTATATTCAACCCATACGGTATTTTAATGTTCTATATTGAAAGTAATTTTCATGAGAGCGAAAGAAATCGTAATCCTGGAAGGAATTGTAATTCTTATATAGATTTATATTTGTTGAAAAATTTGAATTGTTTAGGAAGTAAGTATTTGTAAAGAATTTGCCACCGTGCTTAATGCCCAAAGCAAATTAAATAAATTATCTATCTATACACAACTTTTTTTGCTAAATCAACAACTAAGGCATCTAAATTGTACACGTCTGTTATCAGTTTGGGGAGAAGTTTTGTGCTGGTTCTACATTCCAGACAAATATTTAAAAACAAAATTCTGGAGCCTTTCAGCTCTAAAACTTCAACTTGATAAGCTGTCAAATTCGCGCACGCTACATGAAATTACCGGTTACAACTATGTCACTCAAAAACTTTACTGCTGTTGATGTTCGATGTCTTACTGATGACATTCGTCTGGCGACATAACCTCAAAATTGAAGCTCGGGAGGATGGACCGATGATCTGCACGATCTCTTAGATCGATTCAAAATAGCACTCAGCTTTCCAATTTCGATGCCCAAAGACGAAGCCAGGTTAATCTCGCACAGCAGTTGTTGAAGTGGTTCCGAGTCAAACAGATCTTGAAGTAAAGTTGGTCGTCGAAAGTTGATGATAGAATTATCTTATTTGCAATCAGTGCATCTCACAGACAATCGGAAAATCACAAACAACACAATCACAGCACACATATAACCCACTAAAACCCAAAAACAAAAAACACACACACACACACACACACACACACACACACACACACCACACACACTAAAACAAGATGACGGCCGGGACGGGGTACCGAGCGGAGCAACGAGACACGTCCGTTCCCTACGGACACTGGTGACACCTTGTTATTTATTTATTTATTTATTTATTTATAATATTTTATTATAATGGTTTTGGGGGATTTGGGGTTTTGGAGGTACTATTAGGTAATTATTTTTCTACATTTCTATCAGTATTTACATGATTTTTCGTTCTCTTCGGACTTCTTATTGCATTTAAGGTGAGGAGCAGGTTTTCAAGTTCTTATGCGCTTGTAGGTGCTAGAATTTTCTTAAGTGTTTAAATGTATTGTAGTTCTTATAAGCAAATACACATTTCATATTTTTATTGGGTTTCGGGTGCATTGCCAAAATAAGTCAGTTAAGTTATTTGTACATCCATAATTTTTGGAATAGTTATGCCGGAATAATTTCTTTTCTAGAGACTAAATTAGTCTTAAATATTGGGTAGGGTTTCATTTTCTTCTGAAGTAAATTTCCTTCAAATTCTTAGTGTGTCAAGAGTTTTGTATTTTCTTTTCAATGCTGAAAGTGAAAAGGAAAGATAAATTCTACTTGAGGGTGAAAAAAGATAGTTGCTTTGTGTTGAAAGGAAGAAGAGTTCATTTTAGATGTTTGATGGAAGTCCGAATTTGCCACTTGCTTTTTGAACGGCCTTTGTTCCGACGTGAGTGATAAACAGATTGCCGCATTTGGACGAGGTCGAACATTACTCACTCGCATTTTTTATTTCGTGCAGTTAGTCATTTTGGATGTTTGTTTGGCCACCGCTGGCGTGGCAGTCGCGCTGATGCGTCGCGATGTATTCTCTACCGCCAGAATATTTCCCAACATCGAGGGGCTCAAAGAAATGAATTTACACGCGCTGAGCTTGTTCGTATCTCCCAGGTAATTTTACGGAGAGGATTTTTCTGAATTTGTTGAATGCCCTGTAAACCTTTGTATGGGCGCAGCCAATTGCCGATGGGGAGGTGGAAGGAGCCCTGAAGGAACGACGGCAGTTACTGGACCTTCCGCAACATGGCTTCCTTCCATCCTCAGCCGCTGCCACAGGAGCTCTTGTCCCGAAGGCCAGCCCGAGACGCTTGAGTTGTTCAGCTACTCATCTTGATACTTCTTCTTAGTATTTTGATGAATTACCTCTGCAATAAATAGGAAGTAATTTTGAAAATGTAATATTGCACTGAGGTGTGTAAAATTATTGAAAATGACTTGCTATAACGATTTATAGAATTTGTACTTCCAGTGTAAACAACTTTACGATTGGCCTGATTTTCATATCTCTATTTAGAAATGACATTACTCCCTTACGACGGCTCTGCTCTTATAAAACGCATATTATTTCTTTTTACCCATTGGTTGGTAATTCTTTTTTCTGTTTGTTTTCGAATATTCTTCCTAGCAGAGAGGAAAAATTGTATGCCTTCAAGTTGGTCAACATTCAAAGAGTAAAACAGATTCATCGATTACCTAGAAAGTAGAACCAAGAGAAATGAAGCATTTCATTACAATGAAATGTTCATGAATGTTTTGCATTGGGACCACTTGCATCATTTCCTTTCACAAATCTGAGGTGAGCTTCGAGGCAACATGCACAATCCATGTTTCCCATTCAAGATGATCTGTATTCTCGTGCACGCCATACTTTTTGAATCGCGCAAATATTTGTGCAGCTTCCGCAGCGCAATCGGGAATCGATGGCGAAGGCGATTATGGAAATGGAGCACGGCGAAGTGACCGTGCGAGGTGTCGCCTTCCGACTCAACCCATCCGCCTCTCCGCTCTCCCTACTGCCTATTCCCGACTCTCCTTAACTCCCTCCTCTCCCTGCCGCCCCCCCTGCTTATTCCCCCCCCCTTCCCCTTCCCTTTACCATTCCCGCACCCAAAGCAGACACCCGTCCCATCCTTCGCCACAACGCGTTGCCTCTCGCTCGAATGCGGCCCCGCCTGCCTTCCCTTCCCTGCTCACTCGGGTCCTCCATTCCCCCTCCCGCCGCGCCGCGCGTGAAAGCGATTGCGTGTAGTCCTGGGCTCTCCGCTCGGGTCCTCTGTGGCTCTGCGACGGCCCGCTGGCCACGAGTTCTTGGGTTGTACAAGTAAAGAAGATGAAGACGGCCTTAAAGGCAACGACTGCAAGTGTGAAGGGGCAGAATGAATAATTGTGTACTTTGTATGACTTTTGTTCCGTTGGGTAATTGGTTTAGACTTTGATCCTGGAATCTGATTATGTGGCATTCTTTGTTGAAATTGGATAGTTTCTTAAATAACAATGAGTCGCGTACGATGAGACGGAGCCTTCGCAGTTTTCTCTTTCTAAATAGGTGTTGACATAAATAATTGGTGTTAATTTTCTGTGGAGGAGCCGCCGCGCCGGAGGCGGTATGTCCCTCGCGAATGGACGACGACGCTGCGCTTTTGTGTTGCATCCAACAAGCCTTTTGCCGTCTCCAACGGTTCATCCAAATGGCGCGAGCGAGGTTTTCGCCGCCCGGGGGGGGGGTTGCTTTCCGCCCATGACACTCCTCGTCCACCGCCCTTACACGGCAGCGCGTCGTCCCAGCTGCAGCGAAGGCTCTACTCATTGCTGGAATGTAGAAGTGTTCCCGCATCTCGTTACGTGAACGCAGCGTCATTCATGTTGTTTCCCGTATCTATCATTCAGTTTTTTAAAACGATTCTTCAGGTTTTATTTTTATTTTACAGATGTTACATTTAATTGATCCGATAAAAAAGCATCGTAGTTGGGGAACATTTCCGTGAAAACGAAGATTGCTGCTGCCTCTACGCTGCAGCTGCAATGCGATGCGATGAGGCGGGGAAAAAATCTCTAGGAAGCCGTAGAGAGGGTTTTACATAAAACGTTCAGATTGACCCCTGTACTAAAAACATTGTGCTAATATTTTACTGAACGTATTCTAAATGTGTGCTTCAATTTGCCTACGTTATTGGAGTCACCTGTTGTTAGTTATTTTATACGTAGTATATTAATCGTGAAACCGCATAAAAATGTGAGTAGTTAGATTTTAAAAATGATGGATAGATTCACTCCGACTTTCCTGAACATGAAGGCCTGTCCCGCGGCTGCAACCCACGAAGGCCGTGCTTGGCGCTGGGCGGTGCGCTCATTTCGTTCCGTTGCCCTAAAGGGCAGCGTGTAGGCAGCGCTGGCAACATGACGCCGCGCAAAGGCCGCGCGGGGGCGCTCCCGTGCACTGTGTGGTTGGCGTGTGCGCTGGCGGCTGCGGGCGGTGGGTGATGTGGCTGAAGGGGAAAGGTGAGCCCTGGCAATGGAGCAGTTAGCAGAGTCGAGGTGTGGGCGGTGCGTAGTTTCCCCTCTCCAGAGATCGATGTCCATGCGCCTCATGATATTGCGACGCGGCGATTGCCCGAATTCAACATAACACATGAGGTCTCGTGTAGGTGCTCCCAGGACATGTTACGTATGTGGAGCATTTTAGTGAATGTCGTTTTTGCGTTGTCTTAAAAATAATTACATTCCGTTAACTTCCACAATATGTTCAAGATCCCTGCTTGATGATGTAGGGAAACATGCGGGAATCAGGTGAGCGAAGAGTTGGAGGAAGTTTTAGCTCTTCCGGTGACTTCCGTAACAGGTGAGTCAGAAACAAGCAGGAACTAAAAATCCGTGTAAAATTGAGTGGAGGCTTTTATAGACCCGTAATAGCGGGCCTTCAATGCCTCTGCGCAGTTCAGCTTGTAGCTTGATATTGAGATCCAGTGTGAAGCTACTTTTCCCATTTAAAACAATTATTTAAAGTGCAGAATTTTCCCATGGGTTCAGTATTGTAACCATGAATATTATTAATCACAGATCATTACTGAATTGATGAAAGTAGATAATGAACGTCGAAGTTCGCCACCAGACTACTAGAAATGTCGGTATTTATTGTCGAGGAATGGATGTAAAAGTGTTCACTACGTGGTAAAGGAGTACATGAATTTGAAGCAGTCGGAGACGCTCGAAGGAGCAGAGCGTTCCACAGGTGCGTGTGCGCTCCTCCTCTTGCGCCCGCTTGCCGAGGGAGCACAAAACCCCCTTGTACTCCAACTGTCGTGGAATTGCTTGAGCAGGTTTCTTCCTCTGAACACGAGATCGCTTTGTACTGATTGATGTTGGGGTGTAGAAAGAGAGTAATACGGAAGTTCAAGTAGAGGTATGTCGGAAGGATGTACCCCCGTGGGTGATGTAGGAATGCAGTTTAAATTACCCGGAGCGGGAATTAGAAGACACTTCAAACGTTCTAATAAGTTGGTGGGATCAGCTGGTAGTTAGTGACGCGTTGGCGCTGTTGCGGTCTGCACTTGACCTTGAGCCGCAGCCCGTCGCGCGGGTTGCCTATCGCATTTCGTAAGCGGAGCTGCAGTGTTATCCGCGCACGTTTCCTTGAGCCCTCGCTTCGCCAGTTGCGAGAGCAGCGGGACGTTTGGTTATTTTGAAAAAAAAGTAATTTAATATCAGATTTGTAGTTTTTTTTCAATGCAAATTACTTTCTATTACTCACGAGCGAACATTTCTGATTATGATATGTTGTATACATCGCTCGTTGCTATCATTTATTCTTAATTACCTAATGTTGGTAAAGGAGTGGGGTACTTATTCCGGGGCTCAAGAAAACGTGGCGAACAGTGCTATGGTCTTGTGAATAAAAGTAAGTAAATGCTTACCTACAAGCTTTTAAAATAAATACTTACGTTTCGGGGAATAAAACTTTAGTGATAGCTTTTACTCACTAGTAAATACTACTTACTTGTAAACATTTCATCTTATTAACAAATTATTTTTCCAGCATTTACTTAAAATGACATGAAGTAAAAGCTCAGTTTTATTCATTTCGAAAGTGAATACTACGCATTTTCCTGCTGCACGGTGCTGACCGCACATCAGGAATCGTTAACAAAGGCGAGTCTAAGCTTTTGTAAGCGAGATTAGTCTTTTTAAGTGTGTTTTTGCAGCCAAGTCCGGAGAACATGTTCGGAATAACAACATTTGTCTATTAATTGTGCAATAACAGGAGCAAACGATTTCCTTTTTCCTTCGACCAGATAGGTAACACTGACAAGTTCTTCAATACTCAGTCATTCTTACACTGAAGTAAACTAATAGTTCTTAAATACTTGGTTTTCAGAACTTTCCTTTGTGTCAAAGGATTGGAAGATGATAGGAGTCTTGTCGACACGAACATTTGCGGAAGCTCTTCCAAAATACTCAGGCTAAATTCGCAGCCTCAACAAGACTACTCTTGTACTGTCTTTGAAACCGCGAGGAAATAGTTCCAATCGCTTAGGCCTACGAAAATCAAACATAACAAAAATATTTATGATTATATTTAGGAACGTAATTAATAAAATAAATTTAAATTAGATAAAGCGTGTTGTTTTTCGTCTTGACGACCGAGCACGGAAACTTTGTCATACCCGGGATTGTACTCTCCTGTTATTCGATCCATTTTTCCCTCCATGGCTGCAAAATAATTTTTGTTTCGTGTTACTTTCATATTTGCCTATTTCTTCACCTCTGTTTTCATGTTATTTAGATTTTTTCTCTTTCGACAAGGACTTTGGTTTTCTTCAAATGTTCATACTAATAATGGCGGAGTATGCCGCTTTCTCTCCGGCCCTAAAGTTTGGTTTGTGTAAACACTGTGTCATATTTTTCAATGATTTTCACATCGCATTTGAGAAACGTATTAGTCTTTCTCAGTTAACTTATCCGAGGAGGCCAATTCTCTCGTGTTACGCTCTAATAAACTGAATTAGCTGAGCAACCTAACCTCGCAAATTGCTCACGAGTACGTACTGATTATACCATCGTTTTCCAACAAATATTTACTTATTTTCAAAGTATTTACTTCCTAGTAACTTGAACATAAATACATAATACCAACTGATCACAAATACATAGTAATTTTGCTTAATTTACAACTAAACATTTGTGCATTCATACCTTTTTACGACAATATTAACATTATCCATCAAAATTAAGCACTCACCTTAATTAGAATTTTTGGTTAAACAATTGACAGTGAAAATAAACATTCTGTGCATTGATGAACTCAATAATAGATCTCAGACGTCATGCACTTTTGGCGCGCAGCTAAACTATTGACATTGATGCACTCGTGAATCTGTGATGTAAAGCTAGGCGGAAAATGTCCAGAAAAGTTATTATTTTGTAAATGTATGCAGGTTTGTGGTTATAAATTAGCCTATAGTACTCTAGACCTTCAAAGAAAGCTAGCACAAAAGTTTCATTGGTATTGGTTCAGTAGATTGAGAGATTATCGCGCTGTAAGCCAACGCTCTTGTCTACATATTTGTGTAGATATAGACGAGTGGTTGGGTGTCAATCGTAAATATAGAGCTTGTCCACGACTTTTCCATGTTATAACTTGGTCTTAAGTTCAGCATATATGTACTCAGTTCAGTTCAGTATACTTTCATTAAAGTTCTGTACATTCGTGCAAGTGGTTAAACCGAAGAGAATGCTCTATGGCCTTACCATCGCTTCTTCATTCTTGTTATAATTGTTGTGGTGGTCGAGCCCACAATCGTTCAAACCGAGTTAGATGGAGGCGATCTTACTTCTCGAACCCGCCTTTTTTGGCTCTAACCTATGTAATGTAACTTATGCCTGACCGATTCCGTGCGAAATACGCACGAATCGAAAAATCATTGTTCGAAAGAAGCGAGTTCCCGGTGTTAGGAAAACGGGAAATGCGTCTCTGTATAGTTCTGTGGACTAAAGTGTATTCTAGTATATAGTGCCCTCACTCTTGGTCCCTCATTTCTTTATGTTTGTCGGCAAGGCAAGTGAACTCTGCGCGTGCTGCTCCCTGGAAGAGCAGAGCAACCGTTGAGGCAGCCGCTGACGTCGCCTGTGTAAATGTGAGTCCTTTCGGCTGCGCGGAAATCGTTTTTCAGCGCCGGAAATTCCCTTAGGCTTGTTAGCAAGCGCCGCTGCGCGCAGGGCCGGAGGGCGGCGCGCCGCTGTTCGCTTCGCACAGTGGGCGAAGGCGGTGACGTTCTGCCTCCCCCCCCCCCTCGCACGCTCCTTCCAACCTACAAAGGCCACCTGCAGCACTTTGCGGCTGCTTTTGACGACATTTTTTGAGCAGTTTCACTTTTCACCATCCAATTCAGGTGTAACGGTAACGCCACCCACTGTGGCCGATTTGATTTGATTTTTTCGTGTTTCCGGGCGCGTCAACTGCTTTGGTCATTAGTCCCGTTAGTGTAATGCATATTTTTTCTCGGGAGATGGCGGTGATCTTCCCGAGTTGGGTTTCCCCCTAATCAGGACTCTCCCACCAGCGGGGTACCGCCCCAGCCGGGCCAAGCTGTAAGCTCCCAACCGATCTCCCGGAATATGTGGTAGTGTAATGCAAGTTAATGTAAGTGTGCGTGTGTGTAAGGGGAGAGGATAGGACAAGGAAGAGGAAGGACAGATCGCGCGCGGTCCGTGGCCCGTTTGGTAGGGTACTGCTCCGGCATTCGCGTGGTGTTGATCGGAGAAACCACGGAAAACTACCGATCAGAGCAGCCGACCGCTAGAAATCTCCTCCAAGCAGCGACCGAATTCGACCTATCTGAAAAGCTAGTGTCGAAAATCCTGCCGCCGTCAGGACTCGAACCTAGGACCTCCCGGTCAGAGGCGCTGCAGTGACATGATGCACTGAGCTACCGCTCCTGGTCACTATGGCCGATAAAATGTATTAAAAACAGGAATGTATTATAAGTATTAGTCATTTTTACTTTTTCCCCGCTACAGAAGGAACTTCTTAAAAAAATACTTAAGCAAGTTATGTATTGCTGCACGAAAAAACGAATTTTCGGCCGAAAAATTCTTTTTGGCCAAGGGGTGTAGCCAGAATTCATATTTTATGGGTCCTTGATAATGAAAAATCGATTCACGGTAGCGGCTAAACCGTTCAGCTGATTTTCTGGAAAATTGATATTCCTCAATCGATTTGGCTGATGTCGCGTTCCCTTGAATTTTTTTTAGTGTTTGTGCGTCAACTTAATCGCCCGCTCTGAAAATCCTGCGATTCGTAATCGTAATTTTAGAAATCTTTCTGAAGCAGTTACGTACGTTAGAATGTGTATATCCTTTCATATTTATTGTTCGTTTCTTACAATGGAGCTTTTGTTATACATTTACAAATTAATCTTTTAGAAATTATATAAAATCTATTTGAAATAAAGATTCCTAACCTACAGCCGCCCGTTACCAATGTACTCAGTTGGACGCTAAGTTAAAATTTGTATATTATTTCATATTTCATTTTATTATTATTATTATTATTATTATTATTATTATTATTTTATTTTATTATTATTTATTATATTTGTTATTTCACTTTAAATTGCGTTCTTTACTTGTGTTAAATTTGGAAACGAATAGATTAGCGGTCATTGTTGGTTGTTGTAACCTATTGTTGTAACGCCGCACTGATTACAGAAGGTGATAATGACGGCTGCCTTTCGTTCGCGGTAATATAGACTAATACTTTTATATATTTGTAGAATATTACAATACCACAGTGTTTAATAATTACCATTATATACTTTTCGATCTCTTGAGGCTACAAAATAGCTTGAGTTTTTTGGGAGAGCATCTGAAGATGTTTCGTATTGAAAACAGACTCCTTGCGCCTTTTACTCATTTTACCCAAGGGAAAATTCTTGTCTGGGCGAAAAGAAAATCGTTCTCTCTCGTGATTCGTGCGTCATAAATGTTACGCCGAAGGCTCCCCGCCCAACCACTGTTCACGGAGTCTGCAATGCTGTGAACTAGACGCACTATCAGCGTTAAACTAACTTTCAATTGAGCTCTTTGCACGGGCACGGCTCGTCAGACATGGAACCTCTTGGCTTCTAGATCGTCAAACATTGCGATCGCGTCCCGTCTCAAGTAGAAGAAGGCAAGGATTCCGCGAAATTGCGACTATATGCCATATTATCTCTCTGTTCGTTCTTGGTGTCCCTCCTGTGGCGTGCTCTGACGCCCTTCTTAGAAAGCAGTTCAAAATTTCAGAGCAGTTTAGTGGTTCCAAAGAGTTTTAAAGGCAAAATGTATTTGCCTTTCTCTCTGGATGCCCGCCCGCTGTTTTTACAGAAAAAATACTAATTCCCAGGCGCGACATATAAAATGTATACCTTTTGCTTTTAATTAGTGCCAAAGAATTGCTATAAATGATTGACTTGCAAGTACGGCGCGAACTTTTTAATTAATTTTGGCCGCTTCTGTGCCAACAGGATTTATTTGCATTAGTTGGCCGACGCTATTTGTATCTATTATTTATTAGCTTTTAACTATTTAACTTTCTCGCATACTGGTAAGAAGAATATTGTAAAGTCAAAACACTCATTTCATATGTTCGTGGATACATTGCATACCTCATACAGTGAATTCAATGTGAGAAATATATTTTCATTTAAATCTTTGAATAAAAAATTTATTGCTTGGAACTATTTAATGTCCATTACAAATGGCGAGAGAGTACGTGTTGTTTTAGCTCCTAGTTGCCTGTGGCTTTGAAAATGCTGTGGTTCTGGCCCTGGAGTCTTCGTCGCCGCTCGGCGCTCGCCTCTGCTCGCATTCGATGCTGTGAGCTCAGAGACGCTTCGGGGGTGAAGGGAGTCAAAATCTCACCGCGATTGCGCGACTGCTCGCTCGTGCGGTCATGTGATCGTCCACAGCCTCTCGGCGAGGGCGGTCGCTGTGCCCGTACATTCACCCCCTTGCGTCGTGCGGGGGGAGGGGGCACTCTTGGATTAACCCAAGGTGGGTTGCATTACGATGCCCGCCGGGGCCTTCGGAAGCATGGCTACCAACTGATCACGTTGCACTAGTAACTCTTGTTCTTCTGTCTTTCACGAGATGTGTAAATCGGCAGGGGGGATGTGTTGGACTCAGTGAAATGTTGAAACTCATCTCATTTACTGGACACTAATAGCTGTCGTATAAGAGTCGTGTGCTCAGTGCATTTGCGCTGACGGTTTGAACCTCGTGCGAGGTCGAAAGTTGTACCAGAGTGACTTTGACGCACGCTGCTGCCATTGGTTTCTGCGCCTCGCGACTTAAAATCGCCGCAGCACTGCGCTGCTCAGGCAATCGATAGCAGCACAACAGCGCCCACCGCGCGAGGAGGCCAAGTGAGGAGAGAGGGGAGAGGGGGGTCGCTTGGAAGTTCTTTAGGCGTGTGTTATGGAGAGGGAAGGCCTAATGGAGGCCTCTATGGTTGAATGAGCGTAGGATGAGCGACAACCGCCAAGGTGCGTCACCAGCGGGTGCTCAAAAGATGTCAGTTGAAATTCAACGTGCCGTCTCCGTCTAGCCATTTTTTTAAACATCAAATTCTTGTGTAGTTCAAGAATTGAATGGGGGTCAGAGCTACCTAGTGGTAACCCTAATTTTTGTAACCTAGAAAAGAAACTTTGTGTATGCTCCGGTATTTTATTTTTTATTTATTTATTTATTTATTTATTTATTTTGTTTTGCATTGAACTATACAAAGATCAGTTTAATACACTCTACATTTGTTATGGTTGCTTAAATATACGTATTTAATTGACGGACAATAAAATTACTAATAATCTTAAAATACAACATTACTAATAGGTTGTAGAGGTATCTTTATATGATAACTCTTACTTTCAGTCGAGATTTAAAGATATATTTAAGAATGAAACGGGAATTTGTTCTTGATGCGGGTTCTGTGTATTGGATTTTGCCAAGGTCTGTGATTAGATTGGGTATATTTGGGATGTTTTGGAAGAAGTGGATGTATAAAAAAATAATGTGGTTATTGGTTCTAACTGGAATTCCTTTTGAAAATTTACATTGGAGATGTACCATTGAGCTTTCGTGATAGCGGAGGAACTAATTTTCGTGTGCATAAACCTTTTTGGTATTCGATTTGGCAGCGCTGATCCATACTGGCATGCATGTAAAGCAGCATGTTTGTAAAGCAGCAATGCGGTATTGTATGATACTTTAGCAGATCTATTGATTATTGGTTTTAGTTCATGTAATTTAATTTTTCCTTGTTTAACTTTGTCGATGTGCTTTTGTCAACCGAGTCGGGTGTCTAACAAAAGGTGTTTTATGGGTGTGTTATGAGGTGTCATTGTACAGGTTCTTGGTTCAATTGGAACGGGATCATCTCTGTCTGGAAAAAGAATTCTAGCTGCCGGCTGCTTTGATCGGTAGTTTTCCGTGGTTTCTCCGATCAACATCAGGCGAATGCCGGAGCAGTACCCTAACAAACGGGCCACGGACCGCGCGCGATCTTTCCTCCCTCTTCCTTGACCTATCCTCACCCCTTACACAGACACACACTCATTAACGTGCACTACACCACCACATATGCCGCGAGGCCGGTCGGGGACTCAGAAATTGTCGCGGCGGGAACGGTTCCCCGCTCGTGGGAGATACCTGGTTGTCGAAAACCCCGCTAGTTGGCAGTAGGTCGGCGCCGGATATCACCATCCATTGGGGGAAGACCGCCTCTACCTCCAGGCAAAAAATGCACTACACTTACGGGACCAATGACGTCTGTAGTTGACGCGTCCAGAATCACTAACAACCAACATTATCTTTGTAAGGGAGGGTGAGGGATGAATGGTCTTTAAGAAAATATTTTGGTGGCTGTTTTTGACGGATTGATTTTTATTTTATTTATTTGGCTTCCCAGCTGTCGATTTGATGTAGGTAAAACACATGATTGATTTTTATTGTGTTTATGGTGGGATCTGATGAATTAGCCGTGTCATCTGCAAATTGGTTTTTTATATTACGAGTACTGTGTTTTGGTAGGTCGGCTGCGGACATATTATAAAGAGCGGGAGAAACGGGGAGCCTTGCGAAAGGCCTGCCTTGACCGCGTTTGGATTAGAGTGATGGTGAGTTAGAGTGAGGGTTAGAGTGATTGCAATGGCAAAAGTTCAATTGTTGAGGAATCTGGAAATGATTTAAGTAATATAATGTGGAGTGGCTATTTCTTTCATTTTGTCGTCTAAAGGTTGGCGCCGTGTTTTATCGAAGGCTTGAGAAGTGTAGAGATAGATTGTTATTGTGTGATAGTGTTTCTGAAATGTATGAATGTCTTCGGTGATTCGGTGTAGTTGGTAATGCGTGGACATTTTTTCGGTGAATCACATTTGTTCCATGGGTATGGTCTTTGTGTTATGGAGGTGGGTTTTATATCGTTTGGATATTATTTTTTCTAGTAGTACAGTTAGCTGGGAAGCAAACTGATTGGGCGGTTGCTGTTGGTTAGAGATTCTTTCTTGTTCGGTTTTTGTACCGGAAAAAAGATTGCATGTTTCCATACTTGCGGAAAGTAACCTAGTCTGAGGCACGAATTGAAGATATTGGTTAGATATGCAATGGCTGTATGGGCAAGGTTTTTTAATATTAAATTTTAATTTTATCCTGTTGAAAGGCAGTGGCGGCTCGTGGTTTTGTAAATGGGGAAGGCTGCAAATGCATTGCATCACATTGCATGCATTGTATTTCTAAACAAAATCTTGTCCGATACACGCATAACAGAGTAGCTCTCCTACTGCATATTGGGAAAGCTAGTTGAAGCTCAATGCTACTCGCTGAGCTGAACAGTAATGCTATCTGGTGAGCATGCCCTTCTTCAGACCCTACGCCCCACCCTTGAAGGCTCCTTGTCCATAGCCTTCGCCCGCCCGTAAGCATCTGCAGTGAATGCATGACGTCACGCCTCGTCGTTTTACACAGTCCTTCTGGCGGAATGAAGTGGGAGCCTAACGCTTTTGTGTTCCCTGTCACAGCTTCAAAAGCTTTACGGATGATGGTTATCGAACTCATATACAAGTTTTGATATGATTGTATATAATACAACTCATAAATCCATTATTAATACATAAATACATTTAAAAATATATTTTTAAATTTCTTTTGGGGGCGATTTCGATAGGAGAGGCTCCCGCCTTACAGCCTTTAATGATGAGCCGCGCCTGTCCAAGGGCTTTCGTAAGGTAGCGATTTGACTTCTCGAGTGCGTAAGTTCGTATTGCGCGATGGCACATGAGAGTCCCCACCACTCAGTCAATGGGATAGGCGAATGCGAAGTAATGGTTCTATCGCGACAGTGTCGCACAGCGGAGCTCTCACTACCTACCACCTCCACTGTCAGACGAAGAATGAATTTTTTTCAGTTGCGTTGAGACCTCATTTTAAAATTCTAATGTCTTTTTACTTTCTCGTATATGTACGAATATGCGGAGTAATATACGTGGTATAGAGAAAGTTAGTAATGCTACGGAAAATCGATTTCGAGATTTCAACGGAAATATCCGTTTTGGTTCCCCTGATACCGAAAAAGTGTTGTTCTTGTTTTTTTTTTTTTTCTTTTCTTTTAGAAACGTCTGTCCGATGTATGTGAACAACACTGCGTTTGAACTATGCATAGGAGTCTTTCCAGATTAAAGAAACCCCGGTCCATCTGGCCTGAGTCGAAGCTCTGCTGTTTGAAAAACATTCATTAATGTTTGGGGATGCTTTACATGAAGCCCCTGGTACTTTTTCAAAATTTACTAAAAAATTGCTCCAAAAGGCTCCAATTTTTTTTCTAAAAATAGATTAAAGTACTGTTATAATGGTGGCATAGATCCAATTTTCACTGCTGACTGGATTTTCGAAAATGTCAAACGTTTGTTTTTCCAACCACTACAAAAATGAAGATAGAGATTTTTCCCTCCATTGAAATTTGTTCTCCATACTTAAGTTTCCTTTCAAAAAGGTCAGGTACATTCTTTTGAAAATTTTGTAGTTTTCGCGCAATATTGCGTGCTATATCCGCAATTATAAAAAATAATAAAACAAGATTTTTTCAAAAAGGCTCCAATTTTTTTTTCTTTAACTTTTGATAGGATAGTGAACGCTTGAGATAACACGAGAGATACAGAAACAATATTTTTCTCTTTTTTTTGTCGTTTCAAAAATTACAAAAATGTATGTTTTTACTTGCCACTCACGTCGTTAATATTTACATTAACGGCAATTTCTTCACACTACTGCATTTAAGAGTACATGTCCTTTCATTGATGTCATATAAAGTTTCTCGAAAACTCAAAACGTTTCTGCGAAAACAAGCTCAAATTTCCGTATCTTCGGAAACCTTCCAACGCTATTTTCTCAAAAAAAAAACAAACAAAAAACGATCCACATTTTTTTTCTTCAAACTTTTCCTGCGGATAGTGCTAATTGCACTGTTTGAGATGACGTAAATTTACTTTTACTGTATTCTTTTGTTTTGTCAGAAATTACACAAATGTAATTTTTTGAAATATCTCTCACGCCGTTATGCACATATCCCGCGGTTTGTTTACATTATTGCGCTTGTGAGTGGAAGTGTTCCAAATGACTTGAAATGTTTATTGAAAACTCAAACAATTTCTGTAAAAAAGAGGTGCAAATTTCACATTTACAGTAACGCTTCAACGTCATTTTCTGAGAAACGGCACAAAATTTATCAATAAAAATTGCCATTTAGGACGAGTTTTACTCTTCTCTAATATTATTGATGTAATATTTCAATTCTACTATTCGGAAACCGAAAAATCGAGAAAAATTGATCCCAGCCGACAGAGTATGTGACAAGTCAGAATAGCGCAGACCAAAGAAAATAGAAAACTAATACGAGAAAAACCGTGTCATTCTCTTGCACTACTAGTTATTTATTTATTTGATAAATTGGAGTTGTAATTATTAATGCCCTTAAATTGAAATTTGATACTTTTAATTTGTAAACGTATCGTGGGTATTTCTTGTGTAAGGTTGCTCTCGCACCGAAATTTGCACTAAAATTTTATTGAGGAGTGTACCAAGAAACGTGCGAAATTATTCCTGCAATAAGAAAGCAAAGGCCAAACTGCAGGTCTAGGTGGAAATATTGGGCGGGGCGGGCGACAGAGAATCTATTGCCAGCAGCGAAACATGACGTGCATGCAGAGTAGCTGTTTAAAAATGTTGTTCCTCCATCGCCAAGCTTCAAAAGAATTTCAACTCACATTATTTTGCCGTGTCTGCGTCGCTTCTCTTTCTCTCTTGCTTAAGGAGAACGAAGTGGTGGATGGGAGCAGCACGTAATCACATTTCCAGATCTCAGGAAGCACCAGCTCGGAAAAGATCAGCAACTCCCAAGTAATATAATTGGCTTATCTCCTCAAATTCTTTTTCCTGCCGATTGCTAGTTTTCTCAGAATTTATTTTTAGAGACGACGCAGCAATATCTTTGATACAGCAACAGACTCCGCAACAAGTTGATTCGAAATTCTCGGTATTGAAATAACTGATGAACCAGAAGCGGAGAATTCGCTGTTTGACTTTTGAATGTTCAATACCTCGTTGTGAGCTGGCATCCGAGGGACGATATGAGATCTGTGTTAAGAGAATTTCCTCGTGAAATAAAGCCCCATTAGTCCGCGCGAATACCTGCTGAATAATGGAAAAATATTAAGCTCAATATGCCCCCATATACGGATACACGCTCCTACGAGTTGGGCAGTTGAAGTGTTCATTTTATTATTCTGGGTATGATCATGCCAACTGCTGTCCGTAGATGATTTACTAAAGCTACTCGAGCGACCGCAGGATAGCCACGCCCATATTAGAGTTAATCTTTAGTGTACTTGAGTGTGACATCAACGAATTGGGTCTGTCTCTTTGTCGTGTCTGTGTCTCTCTGTCCGTTAGTCCCTCTCTCTGTCCGTTAGTCCCTCTCTCTGTTCGTCAGTCCCTCTCTCTGTCCCTCAGTCCGTCCCTCTGTCCGTCCTAATTCGAAACAAATATTTTAATTTCGGGTGCGCTTCACATGATGGCCCTGGGGAACTTTGAAAAGTGTAAAAAAAAGGCACCAAATTTTTTTCCTTTAATTTTTGTTTCGTCTAGAGGTCTAGTGGAATATTGGAGAAAATTTTGTGAATGGTTTACTTGCTAGTGTTGACAAAGTTCGAACAGACTCAAAGGCGGACGGACTGACTGACACCACCACCGCTACTACTACCACCACCAACACCATGATGACCACAATTTGTGCGTCTGCCAGCACCAAAGCAACGATGCTATCACTCTCTCCACACGCCAGAACATGCACCCATCCACTAGCGCTCGCCCCCTCCGCGCTGCAGCTGCCGCAGATTCGCCGTAAAGCGAGGGCGTCGCGACGCAGTGCGACCCTTGACCTTTGAGGCGCTTATTGACGGCGGGCGCCGCCGCGCCAGCGTGAATGAGGCGCGTAGCCCCGCCCCGCCCCGCCCCGCCCCGCCCCGCCCCGCCCCGCCCCGCCCCGCCCCGCCCGCCCGGCCTTGCCTCGCCCGCCTTGCCTCACCCCGCCTTACCTCGCCCCAACCCGCGTCGCCCAGCCTACCCTGGCCTCGCCCCCTCGCCTCGCGTTTATTTATTTTCTCGCCCGTCGATGTATTATTATAAACGTCCGCCCCCGCGCGCGGCCTTTTGTGATCGTCGACACGGAAGCGGCCTCTGGAGCCCAGCGGGGGAGGAGTTCCCCGCTTCTCCTCCCGCGCTAGCTTTGAGCCCTTCGAGATCACTTTCTCGCCTCCAATGCGATTGCATCTTTTTACTTTCGCGCGCATTCAAGAAGACAAATATTGGAATTGTGAGGCGGAAAACTGCGAATTTTCGACAGGAACAAATGCCCTGGTAAAGAAGAAAGTGGATAATTCATGTTCCTGTGTGTAGTAAAGTACTTCCTCTAACATATGGTATAGCCATATGGTGTATCGATGCTTTTTGGTCCGTGATCCCGAAAAATCGTTCGACAGCAAAACGTCCGCATTTCCGTCCGTGGTCAACGGTAGCGCATAACCGTTGATGTGATTTTCTCTATAATTCATAATCCCCGATCAATCTGAACGAACTCGATGCTATGAGAGTTTCAAACGGGTATTTTGATTTTTTGAGAGTAATTTACATGAAGCCACAACATTTTTTAAGAAATGGCACCATTTTTGCTTTTTTATTAAACTTTACCTTCGGTTTGCGAAAACAATGATTGCCTTTTTAACGCGTTTTTAACGCTTCAGAGAATGGTGCCGATATGATTTTCGTTGAAATGTATGATTATTCGAAAATGGCAAGTTTTTTCGGAGTCTTCCTACAACTACAATATTTAAGATGGAGATTTTTCATTATTTAAATTTATTTAACTAAAGATTTTCAAATAAGGTCATGTACAATTTTTCGAAAATATGAGGAGTTCCCGCGAAATTTTCCGCGGAAATATAGGCAATTTTTAATTGTTTTAATTCAGTTTTTCTCTAAAATGGCATTAATTTTTTCTTTAAATTTTCTCCTCTCATGTATCAAAGGATGGTAAAAAATATGATATCTGTAGTTTCGAACATGGCAAAAAATTAACACTTCAAAACAAAAAAATTCAAGATAGAGATCTGGGCCTTAGATAAGGTCTGTTTTTTGAAAGAAAAAGCATCTCTCTGAAAAAGGTCATGTTCAATTTTTTGAAAGCACGAGTATTTTTAGCGTCATTAGTGTTCGAGATTTATGCAATATCAAACAAAATGATTTTTTCAAAAACAGTTTTTTTTCCTTCCCTTTAAAAGCAAGGGACACTCAGGTGAGAGTCCCCCTCCTATGTTACCCATGTTAAGTTCGTAATGTTGATGACCCATTATCTCAGAAACTATTGGAGATACCGATTTGAAATTCTTACTGTACATTACTTGTACTATTGTTGTCGCAGAAAGAATGGGAAAGAATTACTTTGCAGAAAACTGAAATATATATTTTTTATCTCGATCGTCAATTTTTTTCGAAAATTCAATGATAAATTTAGTTAACAAATAATGCTAACTTCGTAAATGTAGATCCATAGCTTTATGTTGTCTAGTTGAGAAATTGTGAAAGAATCAATAAAATGGGCTTTATAATGTAAGAGAAAACGGAGCATTTGTAATGAAGAACTGTGTTTTGAGAAAAACGCTCCTAAAGATTTTACTAGGAATTACCCAGCATATTTATTGTATTATTTTATCTAAAACAACCAGCTCCATATTGTGAATTATGCTCGTTATTGGTGATAACTAGAAGCTGTTTTCTCTTTATTAGTCAATATCCCAGCTGAGGTCTCTGTAGGGAGGAGGGGCTTGACTGGATCAATTCTGGAGTGAAGATTTTCATTACTAAACGTATTTTCCGCATTACATACATTATTAACGTAAACGGTCTTTAAGATTGATTTTATTTCCTTTGTCACGAGCTATTTAAAACACCTTTCGATTTGTCATTTCAGTCGAACTAGTTGTAATTTCTTTCATACAACACGCTATCCCACCACTTATCTCAAGAGGGAAAAAATATCATTTATCTTTGAAAACATAACATACCCGCCAAATTACAAAGATAAACAAGGTAATACGAAACTGTGAAAACCGCAGTCTTCGAGAGTCAATAGTTTCAGAACGGTCTATGTAAAACCATGGAACTTCTGAAACGTCAGCCTATCTGCACCGACGTACGTTCAAAACGCAATAAAATAATAAAAAACAACAATTTTTTAATGAAAAATATATCAAGATGTTAAGAAAAGTCTAGAGAATATTTTAAGATTAAAAAATAAAATTCGAAATTTTTCTCATTTTTCGGGTGGAATTTCCCCTTAATACAGTAGTGTAGGTTTCATTTTCGTTGATCTCTCGATTTTCTTGATATCTTGATTGAAAATATTCCGTTTAGAGAATTAGATTTTTAAGCGTCGGCCCGAGTTTGAGCATCACACCCTTTCAATGGCGCAGGGCGCTCGCGTTTAACCAGAGAACTTGCGTTCGAGTCTGGGGAGGAAAAAATGTTTTGCTGGTTGACAGCACCTTTGCTGATTCTTGCATAAATATAATATTGCGGAGCATTTATAAATAATGCGAGAAAATATGTGCTGTTGTTGCACCACTAGTTTACTTTTGTCTTGAAGAGAAAGCGTTGTAATGCTGCGGCAGAAATCGAAGATTTGTGACAGTAACAGTCTTATTGTAGGACTCTGGTGATGGGTAAGTGGGATGAAGCTTGTTCCTATGTGTAGTGAATTACTTCATTTAACGGGTTTTTGTTACAATTCACAATTGGCGAAAATCAAATTTACACTGCCCACTTAAAGAGCAGCGCATCCATTGGGAGCTCGTGCTTCGCTTGGACGGTTGCACAACTCCCAGAAAATGAGAAAGATCTCATATCTTAGGAATATGCATTTTTCTTTTAAAACATTCAATATTCAAGATATTACAGCCATATCGATGAACATGAAATCATTTTGAAACCAAAGAGCGTCCAACTGGCACTCTCTCTAGTGTGTGGTTCCTTGCCAGGAATTGCACCACGCTGTATTAATGGGTTTCTTGTTTTACTCTTCGACTCTGATTTAACACTGGGAACATACGGCCTTTGGTGGCGCAACCACACTAGTGGCGCTGTGTAACGCTGCGCGGCGACGAATGGAGTCTCAGGGCAATATCCATATTTTGTCTTCGTCTGACTCACTACCACGTAGTTTTATGATTTTCGCTTGTTATTGAAGGTACACAAGTTCAGTCAGTTATTGATGATATTCAATGCATTGTTTATGATATTTAGAGAATTGGTTATCATTTGATATTAGATTTGTTGATTTAAAACTTCCATTTGATGAGTTCTTTGTGTAAAGGTGGCAGTTCTGTATTGAAGTCCCTTAGTGTCTCGCGAGAGCCTGTGGCTGCAGCTGGCCAGCAGTTTGCGAACGTTCTTGTGAATACGAATGTGTGTCGAAGATCTTTCATTATTACCAAATATACCGGGGTAGTGAAGTTTTCGAAATAAAATAATTTTAGTGTGTAACGTGTCGAAGCACTAGTGCTTGTTGCAATGTACTGGAGTAGACTTCAAGTGCTCAGTGGAAATCAACGCCGGAACCATGTGCGCGGGAGGTGTAAATGCCTTACACGGACCCGACGCAAGAAATATGTTAGTAGTGTTTCAATAAAGACTTTAATTTCACTTAATTTCAATTGATTTGAATTACGTACTTTTTTATTATATATTCGTATTTTGAATTTTGGAAATTACATTTCCGTCATTCGATGGTGGTGCAACCTCCAGTCTTTTGGGGCACCAGCCACCACTGTATCACAGATCGGTGACAAATGAATGCGGCGAGAGCTGCCTCGACGTGACGCGGCGTCTCGGGCGAAGCCCCACGCGGATTTAAGAAAAAGAAGCGAGTGTTGCCTAATTTGAGTTGCGTTGCCAGCAATTGAGAATACCTTATGGTGAGGTTTCTGGTACTTTCATGGCCGATTCTAGAGATTATCTTTTCACAAAGGTAAGGGAAGAAATTCAACTCTGATGACAGACTGCCTATTTCTACCCCGTGCGGGACCGATATGTCCGAATTTCATATTTACTTTGAAGGTAAAGCATTGTTTCCGCTGTAGATGAGTCAGTGTTGAGATCTGTCGTTGAATCGAATAGAACTTCGCTTTTAGCGAGGGCTCTGCAGGAGATGCTGAGAGAGCCGGTGGCGCTCGGCAGCCTCGACGTTTGGAGCGGGGTCTCATCCAGCGTCGGCGCCGCCACTCGTTTTCCGCGCCGTACCGTCAGTCGCATCACCAGCGCCAGTCTCCGCAGGCGATAGGACGCACGGCCACAGCCTGGCGATATCTGCCTTGCCGCGCGGAAAAGCGGTCAGTTTCATTAGCCCCGTGCGCCATCCCGCTACCGAAAGCATCTAGTATGTGTCTAGGCAAGTAAAAGGGCTTTCGGAGAGTGGGGCGGCGTTCCAACAGAGCATGAGGCATTGAAAGGTATCAAGACCGCATTTCAATACTTAGAGACAGAGCCCAATGCAGAATTACGTATGGGGAGAGCACGAACACTGGAGAAGGATTTAGAGAAATGACTAATGAAAAAGTACCAAGAAAACAATTGAAAACAATTATTTTTTTAAGCACAAATAAAGATATTGAATTTGTCAGTTCGTGCTGTTATTATTTTTTTTTTTTTTTGCTGTATCTGTATATTAATAAAATCTATTGTTATGAAGAAATTCTATTTAATTTTGACATTGGTTATAGTGAACCAAAAATCTTAGTCCCCAGAAGTTCACTACAACCGAAGTCGATTGTAATATCAAGAAAACGAAGGATTTTGGTTACCCATGTTTTGAAGAACACTTTTCTTTGTATTGTGATGGTAACGCCTCTCGCATTGTGACTCGGGAATTTGGTTTTCATCGGGTCTATAAGTTCGCTACGCAATTGTTATTATGTTTTGTTGACACATTTTCGACTTCCTTTGACTTCACATCTGTCGCGTGATAGCTGCCTGGCTACACGCTCTCTGGTTGGCACGGCTGTGATTATTATATACTAGTTCATTTACTACCCAATTAACTTATGCAAGGTTCTATTGGGTACTGGATATTGAAGATGGCAATTCAAAAGCCGAGATTGACAAATAGGCCATTTACTAAACTAATTTTAAGTACAAACATGCCGAAAATTCACAATGCGCTGGTTTTATGATACGTGAATGTTTCAACTACTAGAAAATTTACTACTGAATTACTAAACTTCTCTTTGTTCTATCTTGATCACTGCCTTTGAGTAAACGTATTGCTTGCACATACCATGAGAGCAATCTGCTCCCTCGTCGACATTGTTCGGTGCCTGCGCCTCGTCCGCCAAGCAGCTGAGGACAGAGGGGTCGCGTCGCCCTTTGAAAGGCACTGGTAGGCCCCTCCAGCTCCCCCCGCGCCCTCCGCTGGAAACCTCTGGTCGTTGGCCCCGGCTGCCTCCTCTCGTCCAAATACAGTCAGCGCCGCGCAGCCGTCATTCATGCGCCAGTCAAGTAAGGCTCATTAGCCCCGATCTTGGTCGCCGCCATCCGGGAAATAGTTCACCTGAATCGCAATTACTCAATGAGAGAACGGAGACGGCCAAAACGCGCGGCTTCCATTGTAATTGTCCTTTGGCGGCCTGCGTCACTACACGTCCTATGTTGGTGAGCTATACACTGTGCCAGGCCGAACAGAAGTCGGATTGATCTTCGTAGATTAAGACGATCTGGAATCTACTCGTCGCGAACATCTTGCCTCGACCTCCCAAAAACTGTTCTGCCGCGAGTGTTTCACTCGACTTATGACACGTTGTTACTCTTAGCGAGCGTCTGTTCGCGACCTCAGCCAAAATTCGCCGCTCAATTTCGCCAATGGCAATCATTTTGCACGACGAGCCTGCCCATCGATCAGTTCATTGGCTGAGTAAATGGGGTCACCCTTCCCCTCCGTTCCTACACCGGGACAGCGTTATCCTTCGCACGTGCACTTATCTAATTTTCCCGTGGAGAATGCTTGCCTTGCTGCGTCGTAGCTGGACCTATTCAGTAGACGAATGATAGCATCCTTAAAAACTTTAAGTGCAGGCCATCGCCACGCCTTTCCACTCGATTTTCGGTAATCGTTGAGACGCGCAACAGCGCGCGCCGCCACATCTCTCGCGTCGCGTCTCTCTTCGCTCGTCAGCGAATTAGCGGTAGCCGTCCTCGCACTCTGCAACTGTCCCGCCAGTCGCCCCGAGGCCTCGAGGCCGAGTCCCTGACTGCCCTCGCGCCCGCCGCGCCTCGTCGCCACGCGAGTTGCATCCCCTTGCTTAATGGTAACCAATGCGTGTCAGGAGCTTTACTGGAAACGATACGAGGAGCGCCTAGTGAATAACAAGTAAAATTGTATTTAAGCGAGAGCCCAGTAGCTCTCACCAGTATTGTTCCTTCAGGCGCTGCTCACGCTCCTCGACGCCAGGATCATGCTAGTTCATATTCCAACAAGTATACAACTGCTGTACGACTTAGCGTAATAAAAGTACTTTTTAAAAACGTGATTTCTGACACTGGAAACATAGGCGCCCGTGGCCAGCTCTCCCGATTCGTCGTGGACCGCACAGAGAGCGTCTATTGTCAGAAACGCCCCCCCTTCTGCACGTGCGACCTAGAAAACTTCTTTTCATCTCCATTTTTTAAAATTTCTATTACATTCGTATGGAGATGCGTGATACATCACAGTATATAAGGAAACCAAGTTCGAAATTTGTAAAAGAATTTTTGAATCATCCTTTATACATGCCAATAAAATAAACGAAAGAGGAACGGAGAATAGGGGCTGGGTTAACGGATATGCTGGGGATATCCGGGTTATAACGGGATATGCTCAGTGAAAAAGTAGTTAAGTCAAATTTCTATACTTTTTTGGGCGGGACTTCTAAAGTTTGCGCAGTTCTGTAAAATAAGGATTGAGTAATAAATCAGTTAATTTGTTGAAATGTAACTTTTTCGATAGTAACTTTTTACTCGCTACCGCCTACGCAGTAGAAAGAAAGTTATGAAGAGCTGCGCGAAAAAACGGCTACTTTTCGGCAGAAAAGTTTTATTACAGGGCCCTGGTGGCGAAAAAGTGGATAAATTTTAAAGATAAATTTTGAAATAAGGTCATGTACAATATTTGGAAAATTTGCGTACTTTTCGCGTATTTTTGCTTGAAAATATTGGCGAGATAGTACGTGCTGTTTTAGCACCACTTGCAACTTTACTATGACTTTTGAGTAAGTTTTCTCCATTACAAAGCCGATAAAATTGTTCATCCGTCATGAGACGAGCTCAAAGTCGTGCCGTGTAAAACAGGGGAAATACGACTCGACCACTCATTCACTGCGCAGACAGATACAACAGCTGCTGTTGCGTTTAGCAACGGAGATGTGCGGCAGTCTCGGAAGCAGCTCCGTGTGCCTTGGAGGCAGCGTTGCCACCCTGGCTTCTGCCGCTGGGGGGCGGGGGGGGGCGGCGAGGCCCCTCCCATCGATTTCCGATGCAGCGCGGAAATCCCTCTGCCCCCGGCCTCGCAGCGCACGGCTCAGCCGAAAGGAACTCGAAATTGAAACAGCACGTGTTAAGCAAACGGATGCAGCTTGCCTTCTATTATTTTAAATTTCCATAAAACAAACTTTTCAGGGCCTAAGCTCTGTCACTTCATTTTTTTGTTCCCATTTCGAATTCCGCAACATCTTTCCTCGCGTGCAAGCTGAGTCGCAATGAAATTATTTCTATTAACCCTTGATCTTCGGGTTCAGACTTGTGAATATAAAATGAAGCCTAGTGATAAGAGTTCCCCAGAAGAAATTTCATTTCTAGTAGTTGAACAGATCTTCAGTTCTTTTTCAATCCGGTTGTTAATTCTGAATGACCTACAATCTTAGGATTTCTTCATGTAATAATATTATGACGCAATGATTGTAAATATTTTTTGTATAGAAAAGAAAGGAGGCAAAACATTTTATAAATAATCTTCGACGTTTTGGTGTACTGCAATTAGCTTAAAGAACGTCTCCACTTTATTCAAACTTTATAAAGAAATTCTTAGTTAGTACGTGTATATTAGGAGAAAGCTATCAGAAAAACGAAAGTCGAGTAAGCAGGGTAAAGATATTTAAAACAATTACTTTCGGATAAGAAACGAAAGATGGAATGCGATGAAAATAAGCTAGAAATTGGAGTTTTGGAAAGTTTCAGACTATCCGCTGGTTTGTATGCTGAAATATCTTCCCTAGTCATGTGGAGCGGTGCGCAGCAGGGCTCTACCAGAACAAAGCAAAGCCGAACGATTCGCTGGTGGCGGGTGTCTAGACTTTCGGCTAAGGTGGCTCAGGGCATCAATTGACGTCACTGCAGTGCCTATGACTGTGAGGTCCTAAGTTCGTTTCCGGGATTTTCGATACTAGCTAGGTCGAGTTGAGACGTCTGGAAGGGAATTCTAGCTGCCGGCTACTCTGATCGGTAGTTTTCCGCGGTTATGCCGATCAATAGCAGACGAACGCGGGAGCAATACCCTAACACACGGGCCATGGACCGCGTGCAATCTTTCCTTCCTCTTCCTTGTCCTATCCTTACCCCTTAACTTGCACGCACACACACGCACACACACACGCACACACACGCACACACACTACTACAACACTACACACATCGGGACACAGATCGGGAGCTAAGAGCTTGTCCCGGCTGGTGGGAGATAGCCTGGTTAGGGAAAACCCGCTAACCGACAGGTAGGTCGGCGCTGGATCTCGCCATTCCGTGAGGGAATATCACGGCCGCCTCCCGGAACAAAGAGCATGCACTACACTTATGGAACTAATGCCCGTGGTATTGACGCGCTCGGAATCGCTAATGCGCGTGGTATTGACGCGCGGCGCGGCGCGGCCGGGTCGGCTACGAAGCCCCGCACGCTGCAGCGCACGACCTCTCAGGCGACAGCTGAAGTAGTGCGTTCAGTTAAAGCGCCTTAGCATTGGGATTCACGGAGCACGATTTACACTTTAGCTTCGGTCAAATAAACTCGCGTAGTTTTCGTTCTCAACTTCTTTTTTGTGAAAAATGTTTATCTTGCTGGAGTTGGCTTATTATTGAAGCCCGGAACTCCAGACATTTATTTCATCCACAATAGGTAGGTAAAAAGGCATATACCTTTACTGAATTAGACACGCAAAAAGGCATTTCTTCTAGCTTAGATAGGGATGCAAAAACGCATATAAACAATTGAAAATCACATTTAAAATAAATGATTGTAAACAAATAATTAAAATGATTCAAATTTTTATTTTAAGTCAAAAATTTATATTAGGACTTCAAGTGCGATGGAATGATCTTTTATTTGTAATCTTGATACCAAAAGACCATCCGGGATGATGGCTATGAATATGTTTTCTTGCGACGCTGTCTCTTTGAAATGCTATTGTGAACTTCCTTAAGGATATTGAAATGCCATCAGTGGAAACGAAATTTTACTTTCCGTTCTTCACACTGGTGTAATCGCCAGCTTTGAAGAAGAAAGGGGATCGGTAGGTATACTCAAAAGTAAGACGGAATTCCTTGTGAGCGAGCAGAGCTGTCGGCATCACTAAAAAAAATCAAAAATTTTGACTGGTATCATCTTTCTTTTCCATTTAGATTTTTAACACCTCTGCTTCCACAGAAAGACAAATCACGTCCATGCCTCCGCATTGTCTAGACGTGCAGGTGTATATCCAGCTTGATTGAGATGGGTGTCAAGAGAAAATAAAAAGCAAATTAATAACGTATAAGGGAGAAAAGGCATAATGAAAGAGTACAAAAACAACTCCAGAAGTGCAGTTAAGTGTTAAAAGTCATAAAATCTTAACAATTACAAACAGGCATTTTGTCCGACTTCCGGGCTCTACTTATTACAGTAGGTATAATTCCTTGAACTCTGATTTTGCTGGAGGTGGACTAAGTGCTGTTCATACTTGTATTTCATCAGCAGTACTATCAAGTCAGATCTGTAGCTCATTTTCGAGTGGAAATTCTTTTTATTACACGTGAGAAAGAGAACATTTCTTGTTATTGAACGCGTAAACTCTAATTGTAGAAAAGGGGAAAATTAGAGGGGAAATGGAATTCATCAGATAAAACTGTCTTAAATAGATTTAATAAATCAAGATTAAATTTCTAAAAGAAAGGAAGCTGCTATATTTCGAAGAACAAAAGGATGCCACCAATCAAGTGTAGTAGGAAGTGGGCCAAATGAGATACATTTGGAAGGCACACCATTCCTAGGAAGAAGCGACCTCTAGGTTAATAGGAAATCGTAGTTTTTCCTTCATCATTTGAGTGTGAAGCCGTCAATAGATATGCTATTTAAAATGTATACATTCACTCTTAAAGATGGTCCAGCTTCTCAAATTTGTTATACGTACTGGAGTGAAGACGTTAAAATATATTTCAAAGATTTTTTATCATCTTGAGTTCGCAATGTAGTCGCACTGAGAGAAGAACTCAACTAGTTCTTAAGGGGGTGAAAATTGTATTAGAATGTCTACTGTTCGTATTCATCGTTTCTTTTCAATAATTGCGAGGGAAATGTTCAAAATAAGGAAGTATTATTTTACTTTTGTGGCATAGTTTACTCGTAGAACGTCAGTTTCACGCATGTGGGGGGAAATAAGAGAAAAAAAAGCTCGATGTGACGTATGTTTGCAATAAGCCCTAATGCAAAGAGAAGATAATGTTGATTGTGTTGCAGTCTTCGTTGCCCAAGAACTGTATTGCTATATTGATTTCTACAGAGATTGAACCGCCCTTGTTCAATGAAATAGATACTGTAATATATTTTATAACGATAATTTAAATATAATATATTTCTGTTTGATTCAAATATTAGGTTTAAGCTTTTATGGCATTATCAAGTGTACTTACGTTTTTCACTCACTTGAATATTTTTGTTTCAGGTAAATAAACAGAAGAATACGAGATGAATGAGCGCAATAATTTCCTAGTACTGTGAGTATAAAAATTGGTGTTTAAATCTCGGCATGTGGGGTCCCAAAATTGTTTTTACGGTGATTCATAAATTAATTTCTATGAAAAAGTTAATTTTGTTTTAAATATTGCTGAATACGCCGCATTTGTAATCCTGAATGTAACGAAACATAGAGTAAATTAATAACGTACAATCAGGCGACTAATTTTATTCCATCGTTTATTCATTTCATTCGGTGTATTGAAGTACTGTATTCCATGCATTAGTGCTATGTGCTCTTGTTATGACTGTTCAGAATCGAGTGATATATTTTGGAAATATCGATGTCCGTAGTCGGCGTTCTGAGTGTGTGATTATGCAGGATGTGTTCTGAAAATGCTTCAAATATTATTTAGTCATCAAATTACGAATCAAAACAAAGTTGTCATTGGAGTTAGTAAGTATTACCACTCATAGTTAGCGAAAGCGTAAGAATGTTTCAGTAAAACAGCCTTCCATTGTGTTGCATGCTGCTGTCCTGAATGGGAAAGTTTGTGTAAAAAGAACAATTTCATTGTTTACGAAGAGAGTTGACCAAAGGAATACATTTTTCACATAATATGTAGCACGCCCACTAGATCATTATAACTAATATTACAATTTTACGAAATATTTCATTACAGATTCTTATTGCAATATTCAGGTAAATGTGAAGAAAATGATATTTTACTAGGGACGCTCTATATAGATAATCTGATACATTGAAACGAAATCACGTCAATTCCTCGATTCTTGTAGAATCAGTAGCAACCAGACGGCCTGTTTCGTTTTGCGAAGTAGTCACGGGTAGCATCTTCAGTCTGAGCAAGTGTCGCTTACGTCTTGCATTGCAATTGCAGAATCTGTTGCAAAGTGGAGACAGAGCGTGAGCAAAAGGAGTGGAGAGCAGCCTTGTGAACCAGGACGCTCTCTTTCCACCATTTGCTTCTTTCGCCACTTGATCGCTCTCCAGTAATTCGCGGATTGTTGCGTTGACGGGGACGCCTGTCGTTTCCATCGAGTGGCGGTGGAGAGCCCATCGCCGCGCCGCGCCGCCCCCCCCCTTCCCATCCGCCCCGTTCCGTCCCGTCCCGTCCCGTCCCGCCCCACGCCCCACGCCCCGCCCCCGCTCCGCCCCGCCCCACGCTGCGCCCCGCCCCGCCCCACGCTGCGCCCGCCCTCGCGCCGTCGCGCCGCCTCCCTCTCCCTCACCCGCTCCCTCGCCCTTCCACCGCCTTCCGCTCCCTCACGCGCCTCTTAATTGCACTCTCCCCTTTGTACGATTTACTTAATCTCCTCTACACTCTTTCTGTTTCCGTCTTTCTGTTTCTTTTCTCTCTCTCCCTGCGTTCTCGGAAACAATAATGAGTCTAAAACGAGAGATGTGATCCGTTAAATCCGGCGACTAATGCTTCTCTACGTAAGGAAAGAAAAGTAGTTTGAAAATAATCTAAAATCGTTTTATAAGAATGTTTTGTTATAGAGGTGAGAGGGCGAGCGTTGGGTTCGCTGGTGGGTAAGTTCTTACGGCGCCGGCGCGAAGCGCACCAGGGCCCCCCTAGGCGCTGGCATTTCGCAGGACGTGGACAACCCACAACACTTCAAAAATTAAGCAGTGGCCCTCGTTAGAAATATTGCGTCCCAATTTCCAAGCCGTTTGTCAACCATATTAATTCTTGTAGCAGGAAGTTTTAGTTTTACATCTTTAAATGAAGTCATGCCAGTTTTTAATCTGCATAATAACATTATGAGGAGGAAAAGCTTGGTATGCTGCGCATTCCCACTAGGGCGGTTGTTGTGTCTGTTGCTTTCGTTTTTTTTTTTTTCTTTTCTTTTCTTTGGTCTTGAATGCGGAGTAAAGGGATTGGGAGAGGAGATCTCGCGATCGGCGGTTACAGACCGGGACGGCCCCCAGGGAAGTGTTCTTCGTACTACTAGTGGAAATACTGGAACTCCGGATTTTCCTTCTGGGATCCGTTTACAAGCACCAAATCTTCGTTCGTGTGATAGTTTCGAAAAGGACGCGGAGGAGCGCGTCGCCGTGCCGGGGCGCTGCACTCTCCCCACGACGCCTGCTCCACAGTGAAAGCAGGAGAAAAGCATTTCTGAAACGGGCCTTATGACACATCAATCACAATTTGTTTATGTTTTGAACTTAACATCTGATTTAACTTTCGTTCAGGAGAGAGAGAACGCCGCTTCCAATCGGGAGCTTCAATTGCCGAAATTTATCCGTTCAGTCACTATTCTCCAACTGGAAATTTGCGATGATTGAAGCGGAATGTATATTAAGGAAAAGCTACTATAATAATTTTTTCAGCTTTTATTTTATTTATTTACGTGGAAAGGTAATGCTTCAGCATTATCCCCTTTCAAATTTTCATTTTTTGGCAAAGCTCCAAGAGAAGTGGTACTGGGTTGTTGCCTTTAGAAAATGTCACTTAAACACGTCGCCTTTCCAACTAATGCATTTGCTTTTTAACTCGCAGAGCTGTGAAAGATGCCTGAAAACTCCGTCATGAATGTAATTAGTCTGGAGTCACAAAATAATCAACTCAGGAAATTGAAATCCCTGAAGCGTGTATTCATTACTTTTATTCGCCATTAGTAGCGCAACAGGGAACATGAAGGGCGAAGAAGGAGACGTAAAAAAGGCTTGTATTTGTCGCCGATCCATGCGGACAGTGAATTTTTATCAAATTAAACTTCTATTCCCTTGTTCTGGGATGCTCTCTCCAAAGACCCGGTGTTATTTGAAAATGCAGCACAGTGCTAGTTAATATTAGATTAATTATTAGAAAGTATCCATTTCGCCCTTCGACTACCATTGTTCTATTAAAGCATTGTTATAGTTTTTTGCTCATTGTTTGTTTAAGCTTAAGTTAAATAGTAATTAAACGAGACGACAAAGAGGAGGAGGTTACCTCACCAGCGACGAAAGGAGTGAATCTGGAAGTTAGTTCGCTTCGCCACTGCCCGGAGCCCCAGAAAAGCATGGATTGATTGATTTATAATTTCGGGTGCTTTAACTGCTAATGTCATTTGTCCTCTAAGTGTCCGCATGTTTTTATCGTGGGAGGTGGTGGAACAATTGGGCGGCTTGGGGTTCTTTCCCTAAACAGATGTCTCCTACCAGCGGAGCGCCCCCCCCCCCTGCCGGGACAAGATCTAAGCTCCCGACGTGCGTGGTAGTGTAGTGCACGTAATGTGTAAGTAAGAGGGTGAAGATTGGGCAACAAAGCGCGGCCCATGGCTCGTTTGTTAGGGTACTCTGCCGTCATTCGCCTGGTGTTAATCGAAGAAACCACGGAAAACAACCAACTAGAGTAGCCGGCCGCTAGAATTTTCCTCCACCTAGCTAAGTAGCGTGTCGCAAATCCTGCCACCGTCGGAAATCAAACCCTTGGACCTCCCGGTTGTGGGCATTGCATTATCTTGAATTGATGCCCTGAGCCACCTAAACCGGGCCCAGGAAAGGAGATATAAAATGTTTTATCGCCTGTAGGTGATTAACATGCATTGTTGCCGTATATTATTAGCCACTAAGAAGTGTCGTTATCCTTACGAATAAAAAGAATAACGAAAACGTATTTAGTGATTGACAGTAATTATATATGCTTAGCGTTTTTTGAGAATAAGTAGACAAATTAGGGAATGCATGCTTAATCAGTCATTTGGGACGGAAACTGGTTGTGAAAGAAAACGAGAGTGAGAGATGTACCCATATTTTGAATGTTGAAGAAAGATTGTTGTCGATGGAAGTAATCTTCATAGTTTTTGAGTAACTCCTAAGTGTGCGGATACTCGTATGTTCGGTTCCGTTACTCACGGCTAGACCATTTTCCGTGCACCGATCGAGACATATGAGATGTCATTCATCGCGTCTCTGTCTCCTGATGAGGAACTGATAATTTGTTTTAGATCCGGTCAGAAGATTCAAAGAAATTTCCAAAATCGTGTTTTTGCGTGCCTTGGTGCTGCGATCTTACAGAGTGTGCCGGGCATTAATTCAACGCCTCCTAAATACTTCTCTGTATGTATTTTTCGATCAATACGCCATCATTTTCTTTCACGACGTTGGCAACACTGACATTGACATCTTTAAGTGAACAAGTGAAGTTAATTTGAACAAGTGACAGCATATTTCATTTTAAGTTTTGGTTGATCCCGGGTTTAGGGTGGCACGGTTCCTTTGGTTCCTTTTATGATTCATTATTTCTCGTGATTCCTATGTTTATAGTTGCGCGGCTCACTGTAACAACTGAATTATTTATGTTCAATGTTAAATGAGAAGTCACCTGATAATTTGTTGGCGTGGAATTCTGTGTATTTTCGCATTTCAAGTCTTCAAATCGGTTTGTGTGTCTACTGAGATGGAAGGAATGAATTTTCTTAAAAGTGAGTGTTCCCTTTAAAATAAATTCTCTTAAAAGTGAGGGAGGTATATAATACAGTGTGAGCGCCGGAGCGACAGCGGAGGCGCGAACCACGTCTCGAGAGCGAGGGCCGGAAGGCCCTCGCGAACGTAGCACGTTGGATCCGTCGGGTAGCGACGTGCGGTAGCACGTCGCGGATCACTTGGTGAAAAAAATGCGTTGGTTAAAGAATTGTGTAGGTTATAAAATTAAATTTGTAGCGTGAAAAATACGAATAATCAGTTCACTTAATGAGAGTACGTTGCTACGGAGATTTATACGTACAGGGGGCTTTGGAGCAGGGGGACTATTCTCCCGATCTACCTTTCTTTTAAACAATTATGTTTATTGCTGTAACATCATGAACTTAACTACACGCGACTACTACTTATAAACAAGGATTCAGTTCATGGAGTCGATTCTCTTCTAATGAACCGAATCAGTGAATCAAAGGAACCGTGTCACCCTAAACTCGGGATTTACCTAAGTTTTATCCATATGGCCCGTTACCGTCTTTTCAAAAATAAATTTGCAAAATCCGACAAACAGTATTGACTTGGAACTTATTAAATTTGAAGAATTTCAAATGAATACGGAGAAAACAACTGTGAGTAACGTTAGAGAATAAATAAATGTTTTTGCATTCGACTTTTCACTTTTACGTTCTTAAGTGAACAAATACCGATTTTCAAATGAATGTGACCCAGAACTTATTCCTATTAAACTTAACTAACACCTTATTCACATAAATATACAAAACAGTCTCCTTGTAAATGTTTATATAGATTCACAAACTATGAATAGAGCTATTGCTGTAGCCCAACTTGTAACAAGTATTGTACCGCAGCTTCTGGGTCAATGACTCCATCTCGATCAGGTTTTTCGTCCATTTTCCCTCATCCTTTGAGCAAATGCTAAGATTGCCTCTTGTTTTGCTTCTGGACATAAATGAAACTTCATTATCTGTGCACGTCTTTTAGAATTCAGTGGGAAATATAGTTATTGAAAGTATCGTTCTTCATGTTTTCCTGGGAGGAAGCATTAGTCCTTCACGAAGGACATGATAAGGGATAAGAGCCCAAATTTACCCTTGAAAATAGAGTTCATTACATCAGAGCGAATATTTTTTCTAACAATCCTTGCAAAAAGCTCTTTTCTTTCTGTATTCAAAATTCAAGTAGTATATGGCTTAGGGAAGGGATCACAGAATTATGAAAATGTGTACAGAAGTCACTTCTCCCCGTAGCATGTCACACACAGTTTTTAACTGTTTTTGACATAAAATAAAATATGTAAATAAATAGAAGTGAAGTGAACACAAGTTAGACTGTGTGTGTGGGGCTTTAATGTCTCTTCAAAAATTAGGGGAGAAAAATATGAAAGTGTTACGCATATCTAGGGATGAATCAAATGTAATTGTAGACGATTTTGTGTCAGAAATTTGGAAACTAAGTGAGAATGATCTTATATTAGTATTAAAGAATAACCCACAAAAACAGCTTACAGGTGATCGTTGTGCATTATTGTGCATATTAGCAAAAATCGTAAAAATTTGTAGCTGTACTAAACTACGCATCATCAATATCTTCCAAGTATTTTTTGCGGCGATTATAATTTTAAAATTGCAATATTAACTGATCATATCCCGTATGGAGTTAACATATTAGGCCATTAAGGAAAATATAAGGGGAATATAACATTATCAACTGCTATACAATTCATTGATAAGTATAGTGCCAAATACTAAGTTCAAAGCTTCGCATGAACGAAATTTTGAACACTTGAAAATACTTTTAAAGGTTTACAGCGTCAGGGACGCCACATTCAACCAATATCTAATATTGAGGCAGTGATGGTCCATCCGGCCTTGCCAAGGCGCGTTCTCGCTATGCGGCCGCTCTTTCCTTCCGACTCTTGGAAAGTTGCCCGTGTTCGCTTCGTGGATCCAGCGTGCGACGCTTCCTGTTTCGTATCAGGCGGGACATCGCTAGCAGAAGCTTCTCATTAATATTCTGCGTACTTTTACACGCATATGATATTCAGTTTTCTTTTCAGTTATAACTCTGAGATAAAATGTTAAATTGCACATTTGTGATGTAACTGAAGCATTCGAACTTGAATATAACAAGAAAAGCTCAAGGAAACATGACTTCTCCAGTTCGAAAATCTCGTATGCGCAGATATTACCGAGATCAAATGAGCGCTGCAATATGTGTAACTTTTGTCTCGGAACACAATAAATAACGTGTAAATGAAACAAGATCTGAAATTGTGCATGGTTCATGATTGTTAATTTGTATAAACTTATTTAATAATAAATTGTCTCCCCATTTCGGACCTAAGCAACTTCTCGGCTAAATTCCCAATTCCATATATCGGATGGTGACTCGTGACGTGACTTCGTGGAAAAAAGAGACGTATTAATGCTTCTGTTCGCATCATTCGCATGTTATTGTTGTAGTGGGGGACCTGTGACTAAAATTACAAAGAGCAAACTCTAATTTAGCGGCGAGCTCATTTCACTAGGAGACGAAAGAACTGTCAATGCCTTCCTTACTCTTAGCGAATTGGGGGATGCTGTGTGATGGTACCGCTCGTTCCCTTGCCTCCATCCAAAATCCTTTCATGGAGGACCGTGATTAACTCTATTACACAAATGCCAGCCCACCCTCGGAAGAAGCATTTCGTACATCATTATTCAAAAGTAGAAGGTATGCGAACATCTTTAATTAGCAGTCGGTGCTTCATGCACCTCCTCTTCATGCGGATTTTCTGATTACTACTTTCACTGAACCTCTAATTCACCGAAAGCTTAAGGTCTTCTTCTTTCTCCATTCTTCTCCTTCGTCCCCAGTTTGAACTTCGGTGGAGACCTTCCATCGCATACTCTTCTTCCGCCTTATCTCCATTAACACTTCCTGTGATCCGCGAGAGGAGCGGAGATCGGAGGCGGTGGCGCGCAGCCCCATCCCTCCACTGGGCCACGCCCCTCGCGCCGACACTATTCCCGCTGTGAAGAGTCTTTGGGGACAAACGCACGCGTTTCCTTCTTTACTTGCGTGCGTAATTGTCTTAACAGATAAGTGAAAGGAATATTGTGTATTAAGAATATTAAGAGTTTCGTTTCGTCTATTTTCATACCAGGATTTCCTGAGACGTTAAGGTTGGCATTGTGCAAGTATCTGAATTGCTATTGGCTGTGCATTCTGTTCACCAGTGTCCGTTTGAAAATGAAGCCCTCCGCGTGGATTCCATTCAATGTCATTCATTCATTCATTCATTCATTCATTCATTCATTCATTCATTCATTTATTCATTTTCTCCCTATAGCACGTCATACGCAGTTTCAACTGTTTTTTGACGTAAAATAAATTTTAAAAAAAATGTCGCGCGCTCTGATTGTCCCGGGGGCGAGAGGCGGCGCTCGGGCGGATGATACCGAGAGCCAATTTGCGATACAACTCGCAATTTTTTCACCTTTTGTGCAAACAGCAGGTTAATTAAGAGTTATAAAGAACATTTGTTCTGAGTATTCTTCGCTTTGTATTTCAATAATTTAACATGTGTTGGTAAAATGAAACAGTTTTTATTATGAATAAATGACAAAATGCGTATGAAAATGAAAAACAATAAAAAGAGGTATATGAGCTGACCGAGAGACTGTGAGAATTGTTTCTAATGATTTGTTTGTGGTGATCTTTTTTTCTGAAAAATTCGTTTTGTAGGTCCCTGATCCTTGTTGCTATGTAGTAAAGTACTTCCTCTAACACAATGTATCCACGTTTTGTATGATGCCGAAAAATTGGTTTTTGTCGGGTTCATTGGTTGACTGTCCGTCCGTCTGTCTGTCTGCTTGTAAACAACGTAAGCGGCTAAACCGTGAGCGGGATTTCCACCAAAACTAAATTTCCTCGATCGATCAGGCTGGTGTTTGAGTCTCCTTGAATCTAAAATGGATATCTTTATTTTTTAAGGGAACTTCATACGAAGCCTTAAGGGCATTTTCAATATTTTTCACAGATACTGCTCCAAATGTTTGGAGTACATTTATTTAACGAATATAGCAAACTTCGAGTAGAAAACTGGAGCTAGTCCAATTTTCTTTGAATTCTCTGAATTTTCAAAAATTGGGACGGTTTAAATTTTTCTCAAATTTTTGCGAAATTACGTAAATACTACTAATATTTTCGTCAATTGCGCGTGATCTTATTTCAAGATGTATCTTTGATTAACAGATTTGTTAAGGAAACGAATGTCTTCAGTATTATAATTTTGTAATTTTCGGTAATTCAGGGATATCTACGAAAATTAGACCTACGCCATTTTAAAGCGTTCTTTACGCTATACAACACAAAATTTAATAAAAGATAAGAGCTTATTTTTTTTAATTTAGAAAATATTGAGGACGGACGGGCGAAGGGGCGGACGAAGGGACATTTTGTCGCAAATAGATTTTTTGGTATCTAGGTAGCAGAAAACGCTGTTTCAGACTACTCAACGTAGATGAAGTATTTTACTGCATGTAGGAACAAGATATATCCAATTTTACTTTCGAAGGGTCTGTCGAAATATCGTCGATTTTCGACGCAGGATTTAAATACTTTCTCTTCACTGTGTATGTACTTAGTAGAACGAGAAAGTAAAAGGCGCTCAGGTATCGTAATTTAACCCTAACTTTTGGATAAAATGTATCTCAAGTCTATAAAACTGGAGTTAATGCTTCTCGTTTGTATTTATATTCTGCGCACTTTGAAATAAAACTAGAAATTTTAACTCTGTCTTCTGTTTACCTTATTTTTGTCTATTGAACACTGTCAGTTCTTGAAATTAATTCAATATTTTTGTTTGTTGTCGTTGTATGTTGATAGCCAGTAGAAATGCCACTACTGCAAATGGAAGAATCTCTCAATTTTTTTCTTCTAAAAGACGGATTGTACATTTTCCTAGAGCATCTGAGGCCGAAATGGTTTTGTTTGCAATGTCACAATACGCCTGAAAAGCGTAGGACTGAGTGCCACTGAGGTCCCATGGGTTCGATCGAAGGTCGTATCCTCTTTATTTTACTTAGAACTTCTGCTTTTAATGAACGAAGGCATATCATTTACGGTTGCTGACAACACGAATGTTTTTTGCAAAAAGGGAACATTAAATATGATTTCAGAAGCTTTCATTTCTTTCTTAATTACAAATTAACAGTAAATTAAGAAAAAATAGTTTCAATGCAGTTCTGCATTTCAAGAAAGCAATTGCATGCGCTACTGAAAGTAATCAGTATACAATTGGCTGAGATTATGACAAACTTCAAATGGAATATTAATTTAATTGAATTGAACACTAAATGACGTTCATTATGCTCCGAATTCTTTCATGGTATGGCGTAATATTCTGAGGTAGCCGATCACTTAGTACTTATAGATTGCGGAAAAGATTGTAACTAAACTTGTGTATTAACTATGATATGACAAGTAATGTACTTCAGCTTCTGAATCAGTGACCATCTCGATCAGGGATTTCGTCCAATATCACTGATCCTTTGAGCAAATGCTGAGATGGCACTAGTTTTGCTTCTAGATAGAAATGCCGTTTCAATATACACACGTTTTGGGGAACTCCCGTTTTGCTAATTGTGGTAGGAGTGGAGAGAGAGAGGCATGACTTGTTATTACATGTACAAGGATGGGAAGAGATTCTGAAGATCAAGGAAACGAGCGCAGATTATCCTGTGGCCTCGCGTACAGACAGTGTTCTTTGACAAAAATAAATCAAATTAAGAAAGTGGCCGAGAGCAATACGAAAAGCGCGAAGAGTTTTGTTGGTCGCTCGTGAATTTCTAGTGCGTTGACCTCCCCACCTGATTACGAGATAAAGCCGCCCCACGAGCGTGCCAAGCGTGTGTAACGTGCATCTCCCCCATTCACTCGCTTGTGCTGCGCACGCAACCTCTCCGAAAGCGCCAGTGATTCACACGCTCTCCCCGCCGCGATGCCTTCACACGCGCCCCACGCAGATGGCCCTCCTCCTCCTCCACCGAGGGTTTTTGGCTTCATCTTCATTCATGTTGTGCTAATGATAAGCATCCTAATTACTCGTAATAATTGGTTTCACAGTACACAAATCGGAATACCGCCATTCAATTTCACGGAGTTATCTGCTCAGCTCAAGACCTACACAACTTTAACTGTTCTTAAAAAAAGGGGGTGCTTTGTATTTCCTCTTATTTCAGTTTAAACCTAGTGGTGATACAACACATACTTTCTGAACTTATTTCTAAAATTACAAGACTAACGTACAGATATAAGACCTGCGTCGTTCTTTTAAGCTTCCTTGTTCTATCCGTGGAGAAAATTTAAAGAAAATATTTGGAGCGGTTATTAACACAAAATTGTTTATAATTTGTGTTAACTTCATGCAGAAATTAGGTGGAAAATTCTCATTTTTTGAAAAAAAATTGTTTATCTTTTCTAAACAGTTGATTTTTTATAACGTATTTTAAACAAAAATCTCGATCTTCAATATTATACTTTTGCAGTATTAACTGTTTGGAATTTTTGAAAACAGAGGGGGGCCGGAAATGGGAGTAACTCCCATTTTTATATCGTCCTTTGATAAATACGAAGAGAAAAGTTTTAGAAAAAATTTGGTGACTTTTTCGAAAAAAAAAAAGTTGTTTAAAATAAAAAAAAAGTATATTTCACGCAAAATTACTGATCGTGATTTGTGATCGACCTTTCATTATCTTAACCTTTTTGTTCTGTGATGGAACAATACAAAAGGTGCTCTGTATGTCACAACTGTCTTGACTGAGCAGCTGCTACGTTGCCATTGGCTGTGAGAGGGGGAGGGCATGGAATTGTCCTCAAAACGCTAGTGGCTACTGAGAAACTTGGGTCTTTTTGTCAGAAAGTCAGTGTGTTTCATTGATATCTGTGAATAAAACTGGGCAATAACAACGGTTTCTTATCATTGATGTAGCAATTATTGCACACATTTCATTCCATAATTTACTATTGTAGATAAACGTCTTTCAGACGTTGAATGAAAAAGTAAATAAATGAAAATATAAGCTGCAATGGATGTTAACGCTAAGTAAATTGTTGGAAGCCAACAAAAATGTAGACATGAATCTGCATACCTACTTGCGATGTAGATCTACTTCAATAATATATTTTGATTGATAATTTGTGAAGTTGTTGGTTTCAAGTAAAAGAAGCCAATTCGTCGTCCTATTTTCTGGCGCTGAATTGAATTGGAAATCCGGTAGCGGCGTGGCGGCGCCCTGCAGCTTCTTTCGCCCGTTTCATCTCTCCCCTTTCACTCTCGCAATCCCGTGCACCGCCCGCGCCGCGACGCCACGCGCGCGATGGCCTCAGCGGCGCCTCCTCACGCACTGCTTGCGTGCAATTGAGGAAGTGCTGCGTTGCCGCGGCGGAAAACGGCGATTTTCCGGCCCAATAACTCCTATTGTGAGGTCTTGATACCGAAATCTTCAGTACATCTGAAGTGCCTGTCTGCGACTTTCGAATTATCAGCTTTTGTAGACCTTTTTACTTGCTCATTGGATTATTAAAAAGAATCTCACGTCAAATATATTGTCTGTCCGTCTGTACGAACCGATTTAACTCAAAAACTATTTAATCTGCCAACATGAAATTTAAACGCATTAACGACAATACCCATGAGACCTACTTAGTTTTTGTTTTATGTGATGTCCCCAATAATTCGGAAGATATGAATTTTGTTGTTGATCGCCCCCTCCGTTTCGTGCACCTGCTACATGAAAGTGAATGTTTATGTTAGGATGTGGCACAAAAACTTTAGCTGTCTGGAGGAGAATTTAACGGCCGCCTACTCTGAACGGTAGCTTTCCCTGGTTTCTCCTATCAACACCAGGCGTATGCCAGAGTAGTACCCTAACAAAAGGACCACGGACCACGCGCGACCTTTCCTCCTCCTTCTTTCTCCCGTCCTCTCCCCCTTACTTGCACACACTTATACTTACATAACACTAACATACATGTCGGGAGACCGGTCGGGAGCTTAGAGCTTATCTCGGTTGGAGCGGAGTTCGGCGCCGGACCTCATTATACAGCAGGGGAAGATCACTGCCACCTCCTGAGTAAAAAATGCTCTACGCTTACGGGACTAAGGACCTTAGCAGTTGACGCGTCCGGAATCACTTATCAAGAAATTTAGAACCTCTGGAGTAATTGTTCCAAAATTTGGCGAGAATGCTTTCGAGGGGCCAAGAAGAAAAATAATATGGTTGGGACTCAAAGCTGTTACCCCCATTTAATATATATAATATATTAAATAATTTTATTATATATATACAATTATTATATATTATATATATTACAATTATTATACACACACATACACACACGCATAGTTGAATGCAATCCCCAATCCATCTGTGCTTCCTTGTTGCTGGCGATTTTGTTTCTGAACCCTAGACTAGAAACGTCGGTGTTATAACCAAATATCATGTAAAATGGAAATTATTCTACTTTTTCTACAAATAATTCAAAAACGAACATTTTTCTTAACCTTAGACGACCAAGTTTTATTGTTTGCAAATATGACATCTTTTAAATTATTAACAATTCAATGTAGCTTTCTAAAGTTGAGTCTTGCATTTTCAAATTTCATATGCAGTTTGGGGAATCAATTGGGGTGGGACGTGTGAGTCGCAAGCAGTGGGTGGATGGCGACGCGCTATGCCGCGCGCGCGTGGGAACTTTGGCTCGCCGCGCCACGCCGCATCACTTTTTCATCGATAGGCACTCGCTGTGGCGCCCACTTCGGCTTGTTATTCAAGGAAAAGAAATTCTTGGGTAACGAATTCCATGTCGTCATCGAACATTCGATATACTTTGTTCAAGGTAATATTGAAAATAATTAAAAAGTAATGGACTTTTTTCTCTGGCTGGTTTATCTTGGTCGACAAATCGCTCACTAAATACAACGTCGTCATCACTCAAAAATCGTAATATTCGAGATTCTTTCGTGGATGGGAAGATCTGGCATTGCTCTTGGTACTCCATGAATGTCGCATCTCATTTTACATAGCCAAAATTTAAAAATGCATTTTTTTTGCAAAATGACGATTTTTGAGTTATCACGTTCTTGCATTTAATGAGCAATTCATCGCACAGTATTTACAAAATACAAACGGGCCATGTTGAGCGGTTCTGAATTCTGTTCATTCGTTCGTAAACCCTGACAAAAGGCATTCGAGGTGCAGTACTAATTGTCCACACATAGAGTGGCGAGCGGCTCCGCCCCGCAGCCGCCCCTGGGTCGCGGCGCGGCGCGGGCGAGGTGACGCAGTGCGCCGCACGGCGACTAACGATTTTTCGCTGCATTTTGCGGGCGTTGCACTTCTCGTGCGAAGAAATCTGCACTCGGGGCTCCGGCAGCTCCGCGCCCTTGCGCTCTTCCCTCCTGCCCTCCATGTTTGTCGTGGGCGCGTCGGGCGTGCGTGAGGGGAATGCTCCGCTCACCCTCATCCTCACCATTCGCGTGTGATCCCACTGAGCATCTCTAGGAGGAAATTTGGTGTAACCACAGGTACCGAATTCATTTATATTTTTTCATAATATTGGTGTGTTGTATCGTCATAAGGTAACCAGAGGCGTGATTAAGTTACTCTAAAAGACCGGCGACCGGAATCTTATTTTAGGGTACGAAATGAAGGGCATCCGTTCCCACAATCTATGCGAATTAATTTCTTTTTGAAGCATTAACATAGATGGCACTCTGAGTAAATTCGACAGTCAGCATTTCAGACAACGTAGACCAACGTGTTAGTGCCAAGTTCCTAATATTTAATCAAGAATAGGAAGATGTGTCAGAGAAGACGTCGATCCCCCTGCTCCTCGTGGTGTGGGATGTGGCGACTGGCGAGCGAGTGCGCGGCGCGCTGGCTGGGGGCGAGAAGCCGCCCGCCGCAGACTCGCACACGGATTTGTGAAGGGAAATTCCTCTCTCGCTATTAGAGAAAGGTCTCGCGATAGAGTTGTGTGGTATGATCTTAAGGAAGAGAGCAACTCCTCATTTCAGGGAAAGCCACGCTTCGATATCGAAATACTTGCGTGACCTTTTCTATTGGTCGTACAAAACATTTCATTTCATTTTTCGTGTTATTCTTAGATCAATTGACGAGAGACAACACCAAAAAAATGTCTGGCACAGACGACAAAAATACATCGTCTCATTAGCCTCTGAGCATATACTCAGCAGCATCTGCTCGATTTATGTTCCAAGTGTATGTTGACATTGTCTTCGCAAGTTGACTACTACCATTTCCTAAAGTATGCTCTTTCTACCGTCCGTTGAAATCCAATTCAGTGTGTGGGGTGGGGCTACTTTCTTATCGGGACTAAGTAACGAAGAAGCTAATAAATGTTGTTCTTATTTGTTGTAAATTACTTTATCTAACACATTGAATAGTCAGAATGTACGAATTGTGGGTCTTTGACACCAAAAATTCTATTTGCTCTTCTGTTTGCTCGACAGTGGGTTTGACAGACTGAGAGTGCCAGGCAGTCGAACAGTAAAAAATTAAAGTTCTTGTTCTCTGCTTATGGCGTGTGTGTGTGACTTGTCAATATATCTGAAATAATGAACCAGTCACAATGGGCTGTCACTACCGTCTTAGGCGAACAAAATATTTGTACTACATAGATACTATGATTTTAATCGCAGGGACGAATTGACGCGCTATCTGTATATTATTACATACTACAGTTCTCTAAGGAGGACTATTTCGACATGTATAGGTTGTTCCTCTGAAATCTCTTTTGCCACATTCCGGGGTAGCGAAACTGACTGCCTAGGGAGGAGAACATTGCAAATGAGTCTGCTCTAGCACTGCGTTCCTCTGCTGCGCGCGCCCCGCCCCGCCCCGCCCCGCCCCGCCCCGCCCCGCCCCGCCCCGCCCGCCCCGCCCGCCCCGCCCCGCCCGCCCGCCCGCCCGCCCCGCCCGCCCCATCCTCCCCATCCCCGACCTGCCCTGTCCCGCCCCGTCCACCTCCCCGCCCTGCCCCGTCCCCTGCCCCGTCCCCCGCCCCGCCCCGCCCCGGCCGCTCCGGCTGTTTCCGCCGCTCCCCTCGTCGCCCGCGCCGCACGTTGACTCGCCTGCAAAGTTGCCGGGAGCAATTCCCGCGGGGGCGGGGGCGGTGGAGGCGCTGAAACCGCCGCGTTACGAGCGGCCTCTCCCTTTATGCTGCCGGCGACTCCTCGGAAATTTTCGGCGCGGCGCGGTCCGGCGCGCCCAAATGGGTCGCAACGTCTTCAATTACTCGACTTTTGCTTTTTGCATCTCACATGAACACATTTCATTCAGCATTGCCAACGAGTAAGTGATGAGGTCGATGACGTAAAAAGCCATTCAAAGCCGTTGGGTGTCACTTAAAACACACCAGATCGCGGTGCCGTTCGATAAATAAAATAAATTGTTCAAGGAGGTTCAGGTCTATTGGTTAACACTTAATTAAATTAACATAAATATTATATTCGTAGCAACCGTAATTCATAATTTGTTCTTTACATGAACATTCGGTGAATGATTTATAAATAAGAGAAACATGAGTGAAGAGTTCTACTGAGACAGCACTTCTCAGTTACAAGTAAATGTTTTTTTCACATTATGCACTGATTACAAAATTGAAATTATTGTTGCAATAATGACGTAGTCTGCCATTTTTGTTTCAAGGTGTACGTGATTTATGCAATTTTGAATCTATGGCTGCGATCTAGGGAGCTATCCCGTTGTCCAGGATATTCACTGAAAGATAATTTGGGTGTGTTTTTTTAAAAACTTTTTTTTGTGTTTTTTCATATCTTCTGGAGCATTCTGTGGTGGTCTGATGGAGGGTTGGGATCTGCAAATCAGAATGTAAAGTATTATTAGATAATACCGTATTGCATTAGTTATTCATCGTAGAACTTTGAATTGACATCTTTGTAGAATTTCAATATTTGAATGACTAGCTGTTCCGACGACAGAGGGACGGACGGAGGGACAGGGGACGGAGGGAGGGAGGGGGGACGGACGGACGGACGGACGGACGGACGGACGGACGGACGGACGGACGGACGGACGGACGGACGGACAGACGGACAGACGGACAGACGGAGTTTTCCCGCAGCATTAAGGCCCATTCACAATACAAACACAAACTTAAGCATAACAGATAGACATTAACATAAGTGATAGATTGAAGTATTCACAATGTCGAACATAAACGTAAGCAAAATAGATTTTATTGGTTGTGAGACATTCTAGTTTACTATTGGTTGGATGTGAGAATGAATTTCGAGATATCGTCTGTCCATGAGGGGGGGGCGGATGCCATGGATTGCGTTAGTTCGTCTATCGACGTATTTCGATACTCGATTTTGAGTTAACGTACTGTGATTGGTTCATTTCTTAGTTCTGACATAAGCATAAGCTCACAAGCTTGAATCTTGTAATCTATTTAGTTAACGTTTTATGCTTATGCGAACGCATTGTGAACGAGTCCGCTTATGGACTTAATCCTAACTTTTATGTTAACGCCATGCTTATGTTTATGTTTGCATTGTGTATGGGTCATAACGTTCTCTCTACTGCGTAAGCGGTAGCGAGAAAGTAATAAAATCGAGGGCTAAAACATCCTGAAAGCTCAACGGGTGGGTCCTCCGTTCCTCGAATAAGGCGAGGAGGAGGACCGCCCCTCGTCGTGCGGAAGGCCAGGTCATCTCGCCCGTTTGCCCCAGGGAAGGAGTAACAGCGTCCAGCGTTTTGTTCGAACACAAACCAAGTGTTTACGTGAGTTCTTATCTGAGCTTGATTGTTGGAGCTCTGGGTCGCAGGCGCCTCGGCGTGCGGTGCGGAGGGTGCGTGCGCGGAGGGCGCGCCAAACACTGCTAGCTCAGCACCTTGCCTCCGGCGGCATTTTCACGTTGGAATGTTTTACTTTCTAGTAAACGTCGAATAGAGAAAGTATTGCGACACTGCAGATAAACAGTGGCAGAATAACACGCCATGTATGTCCCAGAGACAGAAAAAGTGAATTTCTCTTGCTTCGGTGTAACATTTTGGAAAACACGATGTCGTCAGAATCCACGTTTTGAGAGTACGACGAACCGAAAACATGTTCTTAAAAAAAAAAATTCAAAACGCCTGTCTGCGGTCAATGCAAGTGCCTGAACTCTTCGCAGGATGTTCTCGAAAATGGATGTTTTCTTATCGATCTGGCTGATGTTACGGCACCTGATATTTGAATATCAAGAGGTATTTTACATAAAGCTTCAGAGACATTTTCGATTTTTTTCTTTAATTTTTTGTGCTCGGAATAGAGCAGTGCTCTTTTAAAAATGGTGCAGGTGTATATTTGCGTAATGTGATTATTAATGCTTGTAGAGATTACTAGTATTACAGCGACTCTAGTACGATTGTCTGATTGTGAAGTGGACCTTCAGAGCATCGAATGACCATCCCGCGTTACTCTCCCAAAATGCACATTAAGCAATTTGCTGATTTGAGTTGATTCTCGGCAACAAGCTGCGTTAGTAAGTTGATTCACAATTTCATGTCGATCAGAAGCGGCAATGCAGATGTAATTGTGTGAGAATGAAGTTCGGGTATGGCCTCTCTTGCTGTTCCTGTGTGTGTGTGCTTCGTTGGGTGCAACTCCGTGCCTGGCCGTTTCGCGCTTTATCTTATCGTCGACGTCACTGCCCCCGGCCGCTGCCGGCCCGTCCCCCCCGCAACGCGTGCCGTCCATTAGCAGTGGCGCTCCGCCGCCGCCGTCAGAGGCGCAGCTCCTGCTGCAGCGACTGCGGCCGAGACAGAGGTCCTAGGGTTCGAGCCCCGGCGGCGCTGGATTGACCTCACAAGCTACGCAGCAACATCGATTGACAATTCAAGCGGCCGGCTGATCTGATCGGTAGTATTATGTGGTTTCTCCCATAACTACCGAATGAATGCCGCAGCAGAGTCCTAAGAAACGGGCCAGGGACCGCGCGCGATCTTTCTTTCCTCATTCTTGTCGTGCCTTAACATTTGTCTAGGTATATATTGATATGGTTCAAACGAGCGAATATTTTTTATTCCTTCAGGACTGCTTCTCTTTTAAATATTGAATGGAAAAGATTATTATTTGCATGAATGGCCTTTAAACTATTCTTTAAACATGTTTTTCTCATGACAACTCTTAGTTACAGATGCCATTGTAGCTGTTGATTTATCAACAAAAGATATGATTTTTTTACTCCTTGTGAGGTTCCTTAAAATATCCAGACTACTTACGTAATAACTTTCATTTTTTATTTGGATATTTTTTGAAGGTTTGGTCTTTTAAATATAAGTTCGCCGAGCGGAGCTTACGTAGATGTACAATGCAGTTGAAACGTGGAGGCGAAAAACGCGCTTTGCCTAGGACTCCCCGGTACGAAGAGATAGCTACTTGCGATTGGCGGCTTTCCTTCCCTCGCAGCGAAAAATGCTTGTTATGCGGAAATTGACCGCGCGCTCATCACTTAAAGCGGGGCGCACCCTCGTCCACTTGTGACAGCGCGGCGACTACACGTCGCAGGCTGCGGACGCAAGGCATGAATTATGCCGCAAATTCATCCCAATCTTTGCAGAAAAAATTTTCAGGAAAGTAATGCTGCATAAGGAAAGTGTTAATGGTATTTTCCCTTTTATTTTGAGTTTGTTTCGCATTTATTACATATTCTAAATCGACTGCTCGCAGGGAGCAAGAAGTGGCATCGCTCTCTGGCCGCGACTGAACGCTTGTTGCCAGCGAGGGTGCACGCAGCCTAATACTTGAGCGACGCGGAGCATATTCCCGCTCGAAGGCCTAGCTCACATTCTGTAGAGAGCTGCGAACTTTTTCTTCAGCTCCGGAATCCCTCACCCAGACGCAGAAGTGCCAATCTCCTCTTAAAAATATTTGTCGCGATTTGCCATGACGATAGGAATACAGTTACTGTTCGTGGAGTGTAAATTTTTCTAAGACTAATTTTATTTCATTTTAAATCCCTCATTTTTACTTTAATAATTTTATTACATTTAACTTTTATAATGTATTTTATATTTATACAAGTTTGTGACTGTTTACAATTAATGTCTCTTCCTAAATTGCCTTCGTCTTGTTCCACATTGCAGTTTATCGTCCATATTTCATTCTCAATTCCTTCGTGATCTGATTCCTCTCTTCGCTGATTCAAATGCGCCCTCCCTCCCCCGTTCCTTTCATGAGATTTCGCGTCTCCAGCGCCTCGGCGCTCCGCCACCTCGTCTCTCGCGTCGCTCTGTTTACTCTCCGGTTATTCCGCTGTGAATGCGTGTCCCTGAGAGCATTGACCTTTCTGCTTTGGTTTTGCCTTCTGTAGCTTTGTATGTCAAGTTTTCAGTCAAAAATAGTGTAATTGCAGCGTCTGGAGTTATATATTTCACTATTTTTACTTTCTCGCTACCCCTTACGCAGTAGAGAGAATGCAAGTTATGTAAGGCTGCGCAAAAAAACGACTAATTTTTGGCAGAAAAAGCTTTTTATTACAGGGCCCTGATAACTAAACTAATGTTAAAACAGCACGTACTTTCACTCAAAATTACCGGAAAAGTACTAAAGTTCTCGAAAAAATGTACAGGCTCTTATTTCAAAACCTATCTTTGAGGAACAGATTTCACTAACTTTCAAAATCACTATCTTCATAATTGAAGTTGTAGAAAGACCCGAAAAAAATTATGAACCTTTGCAATTTTCGAAAAGTTGGAATTTTTTACGAAAACGAGACCTGCACTATTCTCTTAAACGTCCTTCACACTGTCCAACAGCAAATTTAATCAAAAGTGATGAAAACTTCTTTTTTTTTAATTTTGAAAATGTCCCAGGGGCTTCATGTAAAGTACCTCTAAAAATTAAAATGTTTGTTTCAAATTCAAGGGGCTGCAACATCATCCAGATCGATTGGGAATATTAATTTTGGAGAAAATCAGTTGAACGGTTTAGTTCAGCTGCTGCGTCTGCTATCGTTTACAGACTGATGGACGAACAAACGTTTTGCCGTCATTACATTTTTTGGTATCAAGGACCCACAAAACATGGAGTTCGGCTACACCACGTGTTAGATGATTGTTATTCTAAATTTAGCAAAATTAATCTAAATTTACTCACTTTTTCTGCATCAAAACCCTGTAATACGAGAGGGAGGGAGGGGGGCTTTCCGGAAAATTTACCGTTTTTTCGCGCAGGATATCATAACTTTCTCTGTACTGTACAAGCGGTAGCGAGATAGTAAAAGCGGATGAACCCAGTTGCTAAATTTAGGGGGAGAAATTCTCTAGCCCGTGGTGTAGTCACAATCCGTTTTGTCCGTGAACAACGCTTTCAACAAACCATTCAATAGATTTTCTCCAAAATTGATAATTCCCAATTAATTTGGCTGATGTCACAGCATAGCCCCTTAAATTTGAAAGCGATATTGTAAATTTGGGGGGACTTAACATGAAGCCCCTGGGACATTTTCCAAATTTAAAAAAATGGCTCCGTCATTTTTAATAAAATTTTGATGTTGGCTAGTGTGAAGTTTTTTAGAGAATGTTACACGTCTTGCGTTCGTTTAAAACTCTTTTAAATTTTTCAAAAATTTCGAAAGTTCACAATTTTTTCGGCGTCTTCCTACAACCAGAATTATGAAAATGGAGAGTTTTTTCCCTTAGTGACCTCCACCTGTTCCTTAAAGTTAGGTTTTGAAAAAAGGTCTTGTATAATTTTTCGAAAAATGAGTACTTTTGCGTAATTTTGCGAGAAAGTACGTTCTATTTAGTACCACTATTTGTAGATGAAGTGCTGTTTGTAGGTATTTGTCGAGTTCGGCGTCGTCCCGAGATCGTTCTGGATTGGATATTGTACAGAACATGTATACAGAGCGAAAAGTGATTTTAAGCCTCTTGCTTTGCGAGCCACAGTTCCGTCCGGTACAAGCCGTAAGGCCAGCACCCGACCTGAGACGTCTTTGGGGGGTGGCGAATACAATTCACCAGATGGTCGACTAGCTCAGTGTAGACGTCCCAGTGTGGACACAATAAATTAAAAAAAAGGGGGGGGCAGGGTCGTGAAGATCGTTTATGGATTGGATGCAAAAATTACACACAACTCGAGAAAGAATCACTTTTCACTTAATTCAGAATATATTCTAGAAATATTTGCTGCTACGACAGATACATAAAATGGCACACAAGAAAAATCAAATACAGAATACTCTTGACTGTAAGAAAAAACCCACACACACACACACACACACACACTAATAACTCGATACACAATTTCCTACTCTTTTTTACAACCCAATTTTTTAACAAACACACTTTCAGAAATTCGAAGAATCGTTAAAGTATTACTTTATACAAAAATGAAAGAAAAAACACATTGAAAATCAAAACTAGTACTTTTGACTTAACATTACTTTCACAAAAAAAATGAATTCTCTCTCTCTCTCTCTCTCTCTCTATTATATATATATATATATATATATATATATATATATATATATCAAAATCCAGAGAATGATTACTATTATAATTCGTCTCTTACACAAGCTCTTAATCACTAAATTACAATATCATATCTTCAAATCCTTTTTTAAAAGAAAAGATTGATTCTGTTCTCACGTATTAGAAGTCGGAAACAAATGTACTTTTACTTTTCTTATCTTTTAAGCATGGTAAATATGTTACCCTTCCTTTCTTTCTACGTGACGGATACAGAATAAGCTTTCTGATTAAATGAATCACCCCTATCCCTACAAAAAAACAGTTTATTTGGAACGACCTTACTGTATTCTCTTCTCGACCGCGTCGAGCAGTCCGCTGTGCTTCCTTCTACCCCTTTCCACCGAGCTGCTTCGGCCTTGAAGCGTCGGAGCCTCGGGTTGAGAACGCAGTTGCCCACCAGAAACGCCTTCTTCTTCTCGTTCAAGTTATATTCTTCCGTACTCTCATATGAATTTTACTTAATTTCCAATTACGATTAATGACCAACTGGATATTCAGAGTTAAAATGGATCCAAAGATCACCCTTTTTTATACGAGCACCAACTTTAAGAGAGTATATAAATATAAGAAAAGGAAGGGAAAAAAAACTGGAAAGAGAAATGAATGCAATCTATTAATTACTGCCATCTATTCAAAACTCCACTCCCTAATTCTTCCATTATAAATTCATAACGTTTCTTATTATCTCTCTTCTAAGATTATGTTTAAATCAATTTATAATAGAATAATTACCTCTTCTGGTCTTCTAGAAGAGTTTTCCTAAAAGTTGCAAATCTGAAGTCCACTGCAATGTCAATTCTTGGCGTGCCGTTTTCAATACGTCCGCCCAGTTTAGCTGCTACCTTCAGAAAACTTTTTCTTTCATCTGACCTCCGGTCTCGCCCTCGGTCTATGGTGGCGGTCTCTCTTGTTCTAATTTCTAGTTAGCATTCCTAATATTCATCCGCGTTGGCGCGCGTTCAAAATACTCCTTTCCCTCGCTCTCTTAGGTCGGATGTGACACGTTTTCGAAATCTAAGAAAACGGACGGTCACAGCTTCTTGTTACGATAATTTACGTGTGTAACAGTTTAACGTTCTGTGAAGTCGCGTACTGTTTAAGGCTTATGATTTTATAACGTCTTATAATTAGCTGTTAAAGTAAAAGGAAGATTGTTCCGAAAGAATACACCGATTGATCGCAATGATGGATCTACCATTTTCCGAACACGATAAAATTATCACGATCGAAGTATTGATGGCTGATGAATATTTTAATAAATACAGTACTTATCTTTCACGCGTTCGTTCTCAAACACAGATTTCACGAAGTTTTTAACTGTTTCTGACGTAAAAATAAATCAAATAAATAAAATTCATCGACCCTACGTTCCAGTTCATCCTCTCTCCAGAACCGTACTGCTCTAAACAAACTGCCCTCAAATTGTTTACAAATGTTTTGTTACATTGATTTTCTTTAAAACTAAGTTACGCCAGGTGCAATAAGTCAAACATTCTCAACAATAAGGGAGTAATAATGGGAGTGTAACGTCAATGGAAACTACAGTCTGAGGTTTTATTTATCCTGAACAACACGGATAGTCGTTTGAAACGTTTTTACGACGCGGAATTCAGTTCTTAGTACTTCCAATTATCCGTAAGGAACTATATACTCGTATACTACCTCGCATTCACGAAGCATAAGTAAGAAGAAGTTAAATTGTGGCCGTTTAATACTTCAGAAACAACATGCAGTTGTTGGCAATGGATCATTCTTTCTGAATGGACCTACATTAAGCAACGACCCATTGGCCCTAATGATTGACCCCGAGTCCACAGACGCCATATGCTCGACAGTAGCCATTCACAGTGGAAGAAGGCTGGATAGCTGAGGCGTTGAAGGCTGTGCTCTCGGTTACTGGCAGTCACCTACGAGAAACAAAGGTCTGGGAACATTCAGCCCCGTTTCCAGAGTCCAGTCCAGAAGTGATGCTGGACCATTTTAGTGTAATTAAAGTGTGTTTCGTACGGTTGTACTTGGAGTACTTCGTACTAAATTTGGAAATGTCTGAGACACAACATTGAATAACGAGAAAATGCAGACCTGTCGTGACATGGCTACATTTTGGTTAAGTCACGTCATGTCGCCTTGGAAACATTCCTGGCCCCAAAAGAGAAGTGTATTCGTGTGTTCGATTTTGTCATAAAATAACACAAGTAAGAACATTATTGAACGTTACATGAAATAACGAAATTAAGAACACAATGTACTTATCTTTCCAATTCTTTGCCAATTTAGCAAAGGTCCCTCAAAGTTCTTTCTTAGGTCCTATACTCTTTTCTTTTATAAGTAATCGATATGCCCTCGTCTATTAAAAATGGAAGAACGGTTCTGTTCGCTGACGCAAATGTTCTTTGCAAAAAAGAAACAATAAATAGTACGATTTCAGAAGTTTGAAATTGGTTTCGTAATAACAAACTAAAAGTTAACGAAGCAAAAACGGTTTTAATGCATTTTTGCATTTCTAACCTGTAATCGCATGCTCCATTGAAAATGAACAATAAGCTAATAGCTGATGTTAAGGGAGCAAAATTTCTGGATCTCTTAATTCAGTCAAACAATGGAATATCCATATAACTGAATTAAACACTAAATTAAGCTCATTAGGTTATGCATTCAGAATTCATTCAAATTCTGTCAACTTTCATGCCGCTCGTTGTATGTATTTGGTAAATGTACATTTTGGCCTGAAATATGGCATAATATCCTGGGGAAGCTCATCCTATAGTACCTAGACTTTAAGGAACATCCACGTGATTACTGCAAACCTCTCTTGAGCTTGAGCTTGGAGTCTTACCATTGCCTTCCCTATTTATTTACGAATCTGTTGCATTTATCAAAACGGATTTAACGGCGGGAACATATTTTCATTTAGTTCTGATATTTATAATTATAACACACGTCGTAGAAATCTCATTCATCAGGTGTCGGTTTCAACAGCTCATTATAAGAAATCAACATAGAATATAGGCACGTTACTTTAGTACACATTGTCAGTTGACATTAAACAATTAAATTCGGTACACAAATTTAAGTTAAAAGTAAAATCTTTTCTGCTGCCTAACTGTTTCTTTACAATTAAAGACTATACTGCCCATCAAAAAGAAAAATATTTATTTTAACATGGTGTATAATGCATCAGTTTACATTTGTATTGTATAATTTTTAAAACATCACTTAACAATCCTGTATCTAGTAATGTACTTCAGCTTCCGGGTCAATGACCCCAATCTCGATCAGGTTTCCTGATCTACTGAGCAAATCCTGATATGGCCCCTTGTTTTGCTTCTGGGCAAAAATGTACTTTCACTATACGCACGTTCTGTTGAGCTTGGCTTTTGCTAATAGTGCTACTTAATATTTTGTTAGTAATACAAAAAATCTTAAAATGTGTAGTTCGTTTATCGATGCAAATAACTTTTCTATAACTCGGGAGGGAAAATGTTTAGTTTTCAAAAGTTGCCTCTCCCCCGCATCAGTTTTGTGTATCTGCGCATACGCAGAAGATCGATAGTGCTGTCCGCTATGGCGTGCACAAACACTGTAGTGATGCGAAACTTGTACTCCGTATGCGTAGAAGATAGATAGTGCTGTCGATTGCTTTAACGCACGAGGGTGCAAAAACTCGCTATTACTTCTCGACAATGTAGATACAGTTGCGGGTGCACTGCAGATAGGCCCAATAACAGGAATAGAGAATGAAGCCACCCGAAGCTGACGCATCCAAGTTTTCAATGCGGTTGGAGAGGCGTTCAGGTACGGATGGGACGAAGGTCATGAACTTCATATTAAGGCGTGTCATGACTGCCGGCTGCGTTAATGCTTTGAGATTCCATTTATCTGTCATGTAGGGGATGCCATGTGTGTAGTTGTGTGTCGTACAACGCATCGAACCGTCAGTCGATTGTACACTTCTGGTACTATAGACAGCCGTGCATTATCAGACGGTACAAGAAAGCCCCGCTTTCCCCATCCCCGCCCGCATTGCGTCCTCCCCGTCCCGCTCTCCCCTCCCCGCCACTCACTACTCTGCCCCCTCTCCGCCCCGCTCTCCACTCCCCCGCTCGGCCCGCCCTCGCCGCCCCCGCCCCGGGTGGCGTGTCCGCGTAGAAATAAATAGCCCCTGCGCCGCCTCCCACGCAGAGCGCGTCGCCGCGCCCCGCGACGGCCGCGACGGGGAGTGCACGTGGCCCAATTGGTCGGGAGCCAAAGCTAATGGGACACAGACCATATTTGTGCTGCGTAGAATCTAGTGGTGCTACATCAGCACATTTTCGACGTTTTTGTAACGCTCACGTAATTTTAATGTAATAATTAAACACGCAAATCATTTACTCCTCAGAGTTTTGAACGTGAGCACTTAGGCTCTACGATTGTTGCTTTTATCGGTGTTGCCGCGGCTAGTGTTAAGAGGTCGAGTCTACCTCTTAGTGCAGCCAGAGAGTTGTATCGGGTTCTTTCACTTCCGCGGCGACATAACGAACCTTATTTTATGAGCAGTCATGTAGAACATATTTTACTCTTAATGTGAAAACCTCTATAACCAGTGTTTCATAAAGTTTCAATTTTGTTTTCATGTACTCTGAATTATAAGTTTAGCTGAAGTAGAGTATTCGTCTACGAAACGTGAATATTATGTTACTAATGTTTCAGTGAGACCAAATGTTCAATACCAACAGTTGATTTCGTTAATATATTGGAAACCTGATTCTACATAAACATTACGACACTATGTAAACTTAAATGTAGTTTTTGAAAAGGAGACAAAAATTCCTACATTTTAATGATACTACTGGTGCTAATGTCAATTACTAGTTAGAATCAAGTAGTTAGTTTCCTAATCTCTTAACTGTCGACAACTTATTCCGTCCTCACACTCTCCTATACTACTGCTACCCCGGATTAAACAAACTAAAAAATCATTGTTTCTATTTCCCCCGCCTCCCAGTTTACACTCAGCTATTGAATTTCAGGTTCTCGTCTTTTTTAATATTTCTTCCCCTCCCTCTCCTCCCCTTTACTTACATTTTTATGACTATGACAAGGTGAGTTGCTCTCCGTACTGTACTTTACACGTATTACGTTTATTTTATCATTGATATATTTTATGTTATTTGCAAAAATCTTGTTCTTATCCACAGATCGTGTGTACCTGATGAGGTGAACACACGTGTTCACGAAACGTACTTGAAAATAAAGTATGTTATTCCAAAGTTTGTAAAACACGAGTTTTAATAGATAATTCTATATTCATATGGACTCTCAAGTTCATTGTCTAAAAATATTTAGATACTAAAATAAGAAAATTAGAAAAATTGAGTTTTTCCAACTTCTTGGTTTATGTTGTGAGGAAGGGTATCTAGTGTATAAGACTAGTTATTGTAGGATAGTAGATGGTGTGGCCACGTAGCTCCAATTGTTGCTGATGTAGTTTTGAATCATTCACTGAATAATGTCATCAGTTAATCACATAAACAACCAACATTTATCTATAAATGTGTAGATGATTTGATTTTCTCAATTTTCAAAGGCAGTGATCAACTAACCTTGGATATTTTCAACAATTTCCATTTTAAATTGCAATTTAAAATAGAAGTTAAACAAGATTATAAAATCCCTTTCTTAGACTTATTATTAAGAAATCTGTTGAAACTGTCAAGATAGACTGGTTTAGGAAACCACATAAAATGTATTTAAATTTCAGAGCCCATAACAAGTTATCATCTAAAATCAATGTAGCCATGGAACTTAAACATAGATTGAGTGACCAAAGGTTTCATGCAGCCAACTTACATCAAGTCAAAAACGTCTTATAATGGTTTCCCAGTTGTGTTAACATACCATACTTAACAGTGTTGTCAATAATAACAATAAGAGTAAGGATATTATGAATACTTATAATAGTAACTTGAATTACACCAACACTTGACACTGAATCTAAAATGACTTAAAATGAGCCCTGAAGATGGAGAAATAAAACTCCGAAACGTCGGCAAAGTACTATAATTGTTTGATTTCTGGACCAAATCCCATCAATAATCAACTAATGTCACTGCAGCGCCTCTGACCGGGAGGTCCTAGGTTCGAATCCTGACGGCAGTAGGATTTTCGACACTAGCTTTTCAGCTAAGTCGAATTCAGTCGCCGTCTGGAGGAGAATTCTAGCGGCCGGCTGATCTGATCGGTAGTTTTCCGTGGTTTCTCCGATCAACATTAGGCGAATGCCGGAGCAATACCCTACCAAAAGGGCCACGGACCGCGCACGATCTATCCTTCCATCTTCCTTGTCCTACCCTCTCCCCTTACATACACACACACTTACACTAACATGCACTACACTTCCACGTATTCCGGGAGACCGGTCGGGAGCTTAGAGCTTGTCCCGACTGGGGCGGTGCCCCGCAGGTGGGAGAGTTCTGGTTATGGGGGAAACCCCACTAGCCGACGGTAGGACGGCGCCGGATCTCGCCATCCAGCGGGGGAAGATCACCGCCATCTCCCGAAAAAAAACATGCACTACACTAACGGGACTAATGACCGAAGCAGTTGACACGCCCGTGAACACGAAAAATCAATCAAACCCATAAATAACGTTATCGTTTATATAGATAATCTATAGATATTACTTTCTTCTTTAATGTATATAATTATTGAAAGTAGAAATGATCTTTGTTTCATTTATTATATTAAAAATGGAAGGCGGTCGAATGTAGTTTTTAGAGTTTGATGTGTGTACACAGACATGACAAGTCGATAATTGAAAGAGAGCCAAAGAGAAAATAGCCCGTGCCGGTTGGCAACCCATACTAAAATTTTCATTTTAGAGGAACATTGCAATTATTTTCGAAATTAAAAACTATAATACCTAGCCTATGTTACTTCCTTGCTTTTACGTAGCAATTCTGACTTTATCGGTCATAAACGGCCAAGTATCTTGAGCTTTGAATGGATACTCGCTCCTAGTCAACCGATTACCATTCTTCTCGATGGCTCCACTCGAGAGAAAATGATTCGACAAAGAACAAGGTTGACGGGAACCTGGGTCTTTGACTACATCTTTTTTTCTTTCTCGCTACCGCTTAGGCAGTAGAGAGAACGTTATGTAATACTGTGCGGAAAAAAACGGCGAATTTTCGGCAGAAAACACTTATTACAGGACCCTGGTAATGAAAAAGTGAATAAAGCCAGTTGCTAAATTTGGAGGAAAAATTCTCGAAAACGGGTAGCCAGAATCCATGTTTTGTGGTTCTTAATACCGAAAAATCGAATGACGGCAAAAAGTCTGTCTGTCTGTCTTTGAAGAATCAGCGACTAACCCATTCAGCCGATTTTCTTCAAAACTGATATTCCCCAATAGATCTGGCTGATATCGCAGCCCTTGAATTTGAAGCCGATATTTTACTTTTCGGGGGTACTTTACATGAAACCCCCGGGAAATTTTCAAAATTTTCTACAAAATGGCTCCATCGTTTTGGATAAGATTTTAGTGTTGGATAGTGTAAAGGACGTTTAAGAGAATGATGCAGGTCTCATTTTCGTTGAAAACTGATTTTTGCAAAATTGCAAAAATTCAAACTTTTTCGGCGTCTTCCTACAACTAAAATTATGAAAATAGAGAATTTCCCCTAAATGAAATGTGTTCCTCAAAGATAGATTTTCAAATAAGGTTCTGTACAATTTTTCGAAAATTGAGAACTTTTCCCGTAATTTTGCATGAAAGTACGAGTGAGCAAGTTCGTGTTGTTTTAGCTCCTCTAGTTAAGCTTCGTTAGCTTCCCAGCTGCATAGTTGTTCTGATTAAATAGTATTCATACAATAGCGAATGTATGTGTGTTTGTATCTCTGTTTGTAGCTGGTACTTGTGAGTATTGCTGTTGGACTTTCCTCAATGAATGAATTCACAATGTTACAGTGTGAATAAATATATATATATATATATATATATATATATATATATATATATATATATATATATATATATATACACATACATACATACATACATAAAATGTTTAGTTATCTAGTTAATGTAAGTAATTATCGCATGAAATAATCGTGATTCCGAGAATAAGTCAACTTCGTTGGATGTGATTTTCCTCGAGTGGTCGGGAGCGTGTGGGGGCGCCAGAGGACTCGGCGCTTGATGGAAAAGTCGTTCGCTTCCTCGCTCCATTCTTCGCCGAATTCTCCTTCGGGCGGGGTCGAGGACGAGCGCTGCGCTATTTGCTCAGCAAATTGCGCGGAAAATAACTTTGTTTTTGCGTTTAGTTTGCGCCTACAACCGAACGATTTTACTTTGTCAAGCCCAGAAATGTTTCTCCGAAATTCATTCCGTTGATTCCCATTTCTTGTACACTGCGTAACTTCCCGTAATGGAGAGGGTCGTGGTTACGAGGGGAATATGAAAATAGGTGAATGATGCTACAAGCTCCCTATGAAGGGAATTATGAGACAGAAATATAAAAAGGCAAACAGTGTCGAGTTCACTTCTAGTTAGTAAATAAGTAAATTGAATCATTAAAGTTAGATAAAAATAAAATAGCTCGTGTTATATAATTATGATGTAATAATAATAATAATAATAATAATAATAATAATAATACATAACTAAATTGTATTAATAACTTATTTATGTATTTGTTCGTGGAGTGGGGAAGCACTGATGGATCTTGTCCCAAGTGCCCCAAATGAAGCTCACTAATTAACTCAGTTTTGGTGTCCCCTCTCATTTTTGTCTCCAAGGGTTCCAGACGGGATCACTGCTGTTTTCAGTCAAAGAAATTCAGGCGACTCGAATTGTCCTGCTGTCGAAACGAGGATAGAATCTCGCCGAAATCATCTGATACGTGCCGTAAGAAGTTTTGTCAGATAATGATTTATTTTCTATTCTTTCATTGATAATCTAATAAAGTTTAAAGTATGCGCGGTTGTAGGGAATTATGAATGTTAGACTGCGAAAAAAGGCCTTAATTTTGATAAGGAAGATAGAGACAATCGTTTTGCGGCAAGTAACCAGGAATTTCTTGGACGATTGTGGTACAACAGGCAGTCGAGTTCGACTGAAATGCATGCAACCCTCTCGACAGTTATGTGTACTGGGCTGCCTGCTCCACTGGGCAATAAGGAGACATTCATTGAGGAAAGATTACAGTAATAATTATTTGGCGTAATGCGAGCATACAAGTTTGTCCCCCAAGTTTCCATCGGTATGCAGATTCGTTTTCAAAATTGCATACAATGCAGCCATATTGCGTAAAATATCCGAACTCATACTATAACTTCCTATCTGTACTAGTTGCTTGTCGTAAAATACTTGCATGTGGATGCTCTGACATCTCATTTACTTCAATTTTGCATGTTGTGGCAACTATCTATCAGGTCAATCGGATCCACAGTAACATGGAAAACTTATTAAAGTCCTTGCGTGTTTCACTAATCTAACGCACATTTCTAACGTAATATTTCTCTAGTAATATTGATTTTTATGCGATGTTTGATGGTTGTTAAAATAAATTAGGTTTGAGTATCATATAATAAAAGTTTTGAGATCCTCCAATTACTTTGTGGAAAGTATACGATTTCATAGTACTAAGATGCTACCAGAATAGTCGTTGTTCTTCTGCCTGCCAATCCACGTGCGAGTTGAAAGGCGTTTGAGGACGCGAGTCGATTCTTATGGCTCTAGGCGTAAACGCCATAGAAAGTAGATGCATTAGTTTCCATGTTCCCAAATGCGAGCGAGCTGCCGTGACTGATTGCAGGGATAATGGAGTCGCTTTGTCTGCGTCAGGGGAGGGGTCGGGTGGCCGCCCACGTGCGTCGTGCGTCGTCGTGCCTATGACCAGCGGATACAGGCAAACCTTGCGCTGTCCTCTTATTCCTTCCATGAATTGCCCATCCAACATTAATTCTTTGGAGAGTTTTTTTTCTCGCCGTTTTCAGACCAGGTTTTCTTTCTCGCTTGCGTTGTATAGTGAGGGTTATGTAAAACTAAGAGAAAAAAATGAAGTCGAGATTTTAACGCAAATTTACTTTTGAGAGGTCCCGAACACCGAAAAAGTGTTTTATTTTTCAAAACGTCTGTCCCTCAGACGATCCTTGCAGTAGCGATTTATAGCATGGGCGAACCGGCAGGCGCCAGGTGCCTCACACTATTGAAAACAACAAACACGCCCTTCAACAATTATATTAAGTTTTCGTTACCAAAGATATCACTGTCGCTGCATAGAGAAAGTCGTAGTGGCGCGCACGAGTATGCGGTTCAGACTTTTCCCCCTCTCCTTTCATTATTGTTCACGGCACCTCGTATATGTGAAAGTGCAGGGTGCTAGCAAGTGAGATCTTGAGACTCTATTAAAGAAGGCGGAAAATAACATTTTGACACCATTATCTCTGTAACCCCAGGTCCCATCTTTTTGCTTTTTATTGTAAATGAAATATTAAATGAAATGAAGTTAAATGAAATATACTAACGTGTTCTGCAAGAAATGTCCGTACACACTTTTTGATATATCTTCCTTTTTTAGGTAGAGTGAAATTTTTGAATATGTGAAGTAAAAGCGTGTTCTGGAGGTATAAAAATGGGTAATTTCTTTCAAATGTAGGAAAAGTGTCCCGCGAGACCATCGAGTCCCACATGTCTCAATGAAACTCCTGTGAAGTTGTAGCTCTATAGGTGAAATGGTTTGTGAGATATGGCGTTTCGTTTGACCCCAAGCAGGGTCGTTGTGCAGTAGGGGCCTCAGAGGTACCATAACTGGCCCTGAATCCATGAACAACACGAACGTCTAAACCGTGTTCACTGTACAGGAGGTTCCGGAACGATTCTGCCGAGCTTAAAGCTTTGCGAATATGAAATGTGCTTTTAATTTTTTGATGGACCTTAAATGAAGACATTTTTACAAAATTTTATCAAAAAAGTCTCCCATTTTTCCTCTAATTTTATTTTGATGAAATAGAGCAAAGTGACTTGTAAACGTGGTATAGATACGATATTCATTAAAAACTCTAAACTGTGGAATATTGCAGAATTTCAAATTTTATTCAAACCTGCTCTTTACCTTGTAGAGCTTTTCCAATGCATTCTTGTCTTCAATAAAACCACTTTAAATTATTTCATTCTGTGCCATGATTACGTGAAAATTACGTTGATGGAGAAAAAGACTGTCTTTAATATTAAAAATGAAGGGGCATGTAAATGGTAAAATTTTGCAGTTATCCGGTGTATTCCTATTGAAACAGTGTGCATTAAATAACCCAAAACGTATTTGGAAGCGATATTATTATTATTTGAACGCAACAAAAGCAACTTTTTTCGCAATTTAAATACGCAATAGTTATAATTTTGTATTTCACAGATTTATATTGAACGTGTGCAAATTTTCTTGGATACCGCAGCGGGAGTTGGGGGTGGGGTGGGGGTGGAAGCCTCTACATACGTCACAGCTCCACCAATAAGTGCCCCCAGTGATCTGTATACTAACTGAATGACGTTCTCCACTGAGCAAGCCCAAGAGCATTAACACTTTCTGATGTAAAATTTCTGCAGTTATCCTAACTTGTGACCAAGGAAGTTAAATCACATCTAAGAAGTTTCATGCAACAAAAAATTTGGAGGTCTTTTTAAACTAATTTAAATACATGCAAGACTGGGTTAAAGCATAACCTTACTCTTATTGTCAGTATCCGTGCGGTTTTCTTTAGTAGAACATGAAATTTACCAGATAAGGTGAACTTTGGGAAGAAATGAATGATATTCATAGAGACACTATATGTGCCAATTTAATAAATTATACCAATGTATGAAGGAATGATGCATGGAGGGGTGCCATAGCGGACATTTTTGTTTTAAAGCGCAGGCTATTTTTCCTGTTTGCAGACATTTACGATTTTGTAAATTACTCGGCTCTTGATTGTTGTAACTTTTTAAACTAAAATGCATCGAATTCAGTAAACTCTGCTGTATAAATCAAAATTATATTTATCTACCTAACATGTTTTTATTTGTTCAATATTTGCAACTAAAACGATCGAAAGCGAATGAAGAAATTTCGATTTTCAGAGAATTTTTGTCTTTTAAGAACGAAGAGACATACATTCTAATTTTGTTTTTGTTTGCATTTACTCTTATAAGGGTTATTACTTTACATAAAATAATAATGATAAGTAGCACACCACTTAAAAATTACACCCTACTGAAAATCGTAATTTTGAATATTTTCAAAATTTTCAACTGTAATATCTCTGTTGGTGGACCAGATAAAATTTTGAAAATATTACATGTAAAAGATAGCTGTGGTATCAAACTGGAGTATACATTTTAACTTTGAGCTTTGACTCAAAGTTGATTTTTTTAAATAGTAAATTTACGCCTAAGGTTCGTGCATTGGCACGCGCAATTTACGCGCATTGGCACCCGTTTTTTAATTGTTTATAGTTGAGTACTTTTTTTTTATTTTGCTACAAAATGAGTTCACAATTGATAGAAAATTGTGGCTAGTGGATTTAGAATGTCGAGAAGTGGGGGTGCCACCTTTTCCGAGGTCTGTCAGGGCTTCTCCGCCTCGCGGCCGCATTGCAGCCTCCTTGGCGTTGATCACTTCGCGTAATAGGACTTCTGCTCTGTTTCTAATTATCATGGTTACCAGGAGTGCTTCCGCGCATCGTTTATCATTACTTTAATGGTTCCTAATCCAGGGAAAGAGTTACTCGCTAATTCCACAGGTCTACAAAAAACAACTTTTTGTTCAACTGCATGGGATATTTTTGCTGAATTATATGTTTTAAAGGTCGCAGATTCTAAAAATGGCTTCCATAACATTCCATTGCGTATAGTTTTTTCGTAAAATGAAAAACAATATTTAATAAAAACTTATTTTTTACAGTGAACTAACTTTTTAAATGGCACCGAAAAGGCATTAAAAACTTAAAATTGGAAGGAAAAACAGGAATATATTTCACTACACTTGCGTCTAAAATTAGCCGATACCAAATAACAATATAACATGAGATAATAGATTATTAATGAATCATTAGTGATTGAGAGACATCGGCATCATTACACGATTGAGCTCGATTACTACACTTGGAGGCACGTGGGGCACAACTCTGACAACTGCGGGCAGAATGAAGGCGCGCCTCACGCGCAGCAAAGATGTGCTCACAGTGCGCACTTCCCAGACGAATATCTGGCACGGGAAGACATCAGTGACGGAAGTGGGGCTCATCGCCTGGCCCTCTGAGACACGAGTGCTTTGATTACGTCGCGAATCGGCGCTCAGCGCTCACCGTTTTTCATTTTATTTTATTTGTGCAAAGAAATGCGAAAAAGAAATCTAGAGTCTCAATGCAAGCTTTTCGGTTCCAAGAATTCAATGTGACGTGCAAACCCAAATGACAGTTTCAATCGAGACAAACAATGGAGATTCGTTACTAGTAGACAATGTGATTTGTAGAACTTAAACTGATTTAAACTTGCGTTTGTAACCAAGAATAAAAATAAATATATAAATTTTAAGAAAAAACATTTAAAAAGAAAAATGTCTAAAAAGGCATTTGTCACAAAAAAATCAAAATAAAAATTCGTCAGAATTTTTGGTTTTCCATAATTTTTCTTTTATGTAGGTTATACACGTGTTTTTCATCACGATTCCTCCCGGAAATTCACTAATGTTGACTGCCGATCTTCTTCCATCTTTTCTGCGGCCTTCCAGGGTCTCTTCTTCCTAATGGCAATATCCCTGGCTATGTTCACAAGCCTGTCATCGTTCATCGTGTGAATGGTTATTCCATTCTGTTTTTCCTTCTTTTCACAAATTTAGTTTTATCAGTTATAGTACACTGTTTTCTACATCCTGATTTCTTACCGTGTCACTCCTTGTCTTTCCTACTATCGATCGTAGCGTGGTCGATTCTCCTGATCGTTGTTTTTTTTCTTCGTATCAGCTGGGTTTCACACAATATCTCAAAATGGTTTACCATTGTCTTGTAGATTTTAGCTTTACCTTCTATGCTAAGGTATTGGAGCTTCATCACTTGCTCCATTATTTTCCTTCTATTTCCAACTTACATCGTACAGGCTCCGTGGATATTACTGTCAATTTTTTTAAACTATCATATTAAATAATTTTTCTGTCGTTATGAACATATACAATAGTCTTCATAGATTATCTTGAGAGTCTGCTATAAGCACTGCGTCGTCTACGTAGCAGACTATGTTTATCTGGTTATTACCCAATATGTAGCCTTGGATTGTTTTTACGCCGTCAATTAGTGTATCACTATCAAGTTGAAGATTACTGGACTTAGGAGTCAGCCTGTCGTATTCCACCTGCACGTTCTATTTCATCTTAGTTAGGTCTCCTAGTTTTACTTTAGTTTTGATCCTGTATATATAGCTTCAATGGTTTCTGTCAATTTTTAGGTACTAGTTTGTTCCTCAAAATTGTTATCACGTCTCGTAGCCTTACTTGATCAAATGCCTTCTTGGGGTCTACAAAACAGGAAGGCGGGCTTGTTTTTTTTTTAGACTACAAAATAGCGTCTGTTGTTGACCTGTTTGTGCGGAATATTATTCCTCTTGTTTTAATAGTTGCAATTTGCAGTATTATTTTCGTCATATTTTAATAGGTACTCAGTAGGGTTATACCTCTGTAGTTGTTAGGGTCATTTCTCTTCCCCTTTTTAAAGATCGGTATCGTAATACTGATTTTCCAATCTCTTGGTATATCTCGAAGTTCTAATATTTTATTAAATAATACTTTCAACTGTTCATTTAATCTCTCGCCTCCATACTTCAACATCTCGTTATGTATTTCTTCTTGACCTGGGGCTTTCCTATTCTTTAAGGTTTTCATTTCCGTGTATATAACATTCTCTGTAATTTCAATTATATCATCCACATTTAGGTTTGAATTTTCTTGGATTTCTTCCTTAGTCTCTTGATACAACTCTTGAAAATAGTTTTACCATGAGGACATTTCAATCGTGTTTTTTTTACTACTTCGTTTATTTCAGCTTTTCTATTTCTTAACATCTTCCTACTTTCTTTTGAACACCATACATGTCTTTCTCAATCTTTTGTGAACGTTTCCCAGTGTGCCTCCTTCAGGTCTCTCTTATTTGCTTTGTTCCTTGCAGCAACTCACCGTTAAAGGTCTTCTGATAATTTTGTTGTTTTATACCGTAGAATGCTTTGTTTTTCCCTCAGTAACATCTTTAACTTCATTAGTAAACCAGGGTGTCTTGTATTTATTTTTAGTCCACACTTGTATCTTCCTTTTCCCTATAGCCGCTTCCGCTGTCTGAAGTAAATTTTTTTTAATTTGCTCAACCTGCTTCTATGTTCTCTTTTCTGTCGTTTTTTTTGTCATTTCTGGCTTCCATTTTCTAATGATTCTATATTATATTTCTCAGTGTCTTTTGTGCTAGTTCTTCTGCTAGTCTATGTTTTAATCTTATTTTACTCAAAAGAAGTACATGATCACTGCCTATGTTTGCTGAGTTTAATGTTCTCACATCTAGTATTTCCGTTGGTATAAAATGTCTATTAGTTATTACATAATCGATCATTGATTGTTCTCCTTGCGAAACAAAAAATGTATACTTATACTTGAAGACATGATCAAAGAAGGTATTATTGATACACAAGTTATTTTGAGCACAGAAGTCAATTAGGAGATCTCCATTATCATTACTAACAATCTCATGGAATCGTTACTTTAGTCCATTTACTGGGTTATTCCCCACTCGTGCATTCAGATCCCTTGATACTAGAGTATATTGATTTTCCGATATTTTGTCTATTAGATTTTGTAGGTCTTCATAAAGGGCTCTTCGTCTTCTCTAGGTTTGGCCATGTCTGGAGCATACACGCTAATAATATGGATGCATGATCGTTTATTTTTATTTTTGCTTTAAGTAACCCTTCTTAACATAATCTATTTTTGGTATTTATAATGGTATTTTTTTTGCAGGAGTATTCCTCCCCAGCTGTAGCTCTTTCATTTTTACCTCGTCCACTATAGATCAGGATGTAGTCATTTATGTCTTCAGTGCCTTTACCTTTCTTTTTTGTTTTGATATGTTACATATATCCAATTTCTTCTCTGCAATCTCCATCATTATTTCCTATCTTTTTTCCATTTTCTGTTCCTGTTCCACATTCCACGTCCCTATTTTCATTATACCCTATTCGTGCAATTCCATAATTCATATACATATATTAATTACCTTTAAACATTTTCATTAGAATAAAATAGGTATTTACTTAAACATCCTATTTCTATTCATATAATATCAAAATTAGAAAATGACTATGACTTTCCATGATTTTTTCACTCTAGCCAAGTTGTCATCCAGTAACTGACAACCAGCCAAGTTATCATCCGTAATATGTAACAAAATATGTAGACGAACTTTACACGAAAATTTATAAGATATTGACTAACCCTCCTTTTATAAAATATAAGATAATGACTACCCATCCAATAACATATATTAGTTATAAAATGAACAGTATACTAAATTAGCGTCTTTTAATAAGCTACCTCTCTCATCAGAAACTATTCTACGGATCCTCCAAATGCCAGGATAGCAAAAATAGGAAATGCGACATTCCTGTCTGAAGGAAACTGAACAACGTGAAAGAAAACGAAGAGTATTATCATAATTGATGCTTGAAGTAAAGGCACTTTAAATTTGTTTTCAAGAATGATCATTTTTTGCGAAACAGCAAAGTAAACTTAAAAGACGGCGCAGATATTATTTTCGTTGAAATCTGTGAATTTCGAAATTTACAAAAGACAGATATAATTCACAAAATACGTGCTGTTGAAGCGCCATCCGTCACTCTCTCCGTCACCCTTCCTCTGTCACTCTCTCCGTCACTCTCTCCGTCACTCTCTCCGTCACTCTCCGTCACTCTCTCCGCACTCTCTCCGTCTCTGTCCTCTCCCTCTGTCTCTCTCTCTCTTCCGTCTCTCTCTTTCTCTCTCTCTCTCTCTCCGTCTCGCTCTCTCTCTCTCTCTCTCTCTCGCTCTCGCTCTCTCTCTGTCATCATAGCACTTAGACGCTGCATGCACTGGCCTAAGAAAACTAGTATTCCATGCTAGAGATTTCCACGGCCTGGGCTTCTAACGCGTGTTTTGATTGTTGCAAACAGAAATCTAAGGTACTATTGAGTAACGTACTATTGAGTAACGTACTATTGAGTATTCGTACTATTGAGTAACATTGATCTTGGAATTCGTAGATAGTTATATTTTGTACAATTGAAGTTTGCGAATAAAGGGGATAGTTCCAGGAATTATTTCATCAGTGTAGTTAAACTGCAATCGTCCAGGGAAAGACAGAGCCTGTCGTAACAAGTGCCGCAGGCGGCGCGGCGCCTGCCCGGGTGTGGGCCTGGGCCTGGGGCTGGGGCTGGGGCTGCGAGGGGCGGCGTGACCCACTTGCGCCGCCGATCAATACGCGCCTCGCGAATGGGCTGCCACCCACTGCGCTTACTACGCGGCGGCGCGGCGTGGCGCGCGCGTGCCTCTGCCTGCGCAAAGCCGAACACATTAGACGCACGCTCTCTCGCTTCCTTCTGACTTTCCCGCATTTCCGTATTTCAGAGAATTCATCGAAAATGGGACCGGCGCCATTTCTATAACCGTTTGTACTATACGAGGGGAAAAATGTAAAGCACAAAATAATGTGGAACAGTTTTTGAGAAAAAATTGAAAATAACCTTAAAGCTTCGTGTAAAGAGCTCTCTCCTTCAAACAAAAAATAAAAATCCGTTTCAAATTCGAGGGGCCGACAGCCAGACCGTCTGACAGGAACATCAGCCAGACCGATCGAGGAATATCAGTTTTGATGAAAATCCTACGTACGGTTTAGCCACTTGCATTGTTCACAGACGTTGTGGCGTTGTCCAGTTTTTCGGTATAAATTACCCGCAAAACGTTCATTCTTCCTACACAATTTTAAGTGTTTAACTACATACAGGAGTTTGACTTTTCACGGACCCCAAAACGAGTTTTGTGTGGTTTCTCGCTCAGCAGTATCTTTATCTTTACCACAAAAGTAAAGAAGAAGTAATACTTGCTACAGCGATTCTCCTTCTGCCACCCCAACTTCTTTATTGTCTTTCCTTATTACGTACGTAGTACTAAAGAAAAGTATTGTAATGTTGCGACAGCTTTGTAATTGTAATGTTGTTTCCCATATGTAGTAATTACCAGCGTTGTGTAATCAGAATCCACGTTTTGTGGGTTCTTAATACCAATACTCTGTCGTCAGCAAAACACCGTCAATGCACAAAGCTAACGCCTAAACTGTTCAGACGATTTTCACCAATATTTGATATTCCCCAATCACTCTAAACGAACCCGAGATCCTGCGAGTTTGAAACGGATATTTTGACTTGGGGTCGGCACTTTACACGAAGGCTCGGGGACATTTTTGAAATTTTCTCAAAAATAGTTTTTTTTTACTTTTCCATATACGTATACACGGAGTATAGAGAAAGTTATGTATTGTTGCGGGAAATAGATTTCCAGCTTTCAACGGAAATACACGTTTGGGGTTCCTCTGAAAACAAACTGTTTCTTTTCCCTCAAAACGTCCGTCCGTCTGTGAATAACACTAGCGCCTAAAACTATTCATGAGAATTTCAAAAAAAGGAATCGTCCTTGTCGATCTGGCTCGACTCGAAGCACTGAGATTTAGAACAACATTATTTTTGGGGGGTTCTTTACATGAAGCCCCTGGGACATTTTCAATGTTTCTCAAAAATGCTCCAAATTCTTTCTTTAAATTTCTTGTAAAGTAGAGTGAAACACACTTCTGGCATTGCAAGTTTCGAATATTTTCGGCGTTTTGCTCAACTATAAAATTGAAGATTGAGATTTTTTCTTCAAATGAAATTTGTTCTCCATAATTATTTCTTTCGTTAATGTCATGTACAGTTTTTCGGAAATTGTAGTAGTTTATGCGAAATATTGCATGAAACGTGCAATAATATAAAACACAAGTTCTAAAAACGACTCTAATTTTGTTCTTTAAATTTTTGGTAGGGTTTGTGTTCAACTTACTGTAATAATTGACATAAACGGCTTTTGCTTTTTTCCTTTCTTTTCTTTCTTCAAAAATTATTCAAACGTGTTGGTTTTTTTTATATCTCTTTCACGCCGTAATATGTACTTTGCCGGCGATGTGTTTACATTATTGCAATTGTGAATGGAAGAACTTCAAATTTCGCATTTACAGAAACACTTAAACGACATTTTCTTCAAAAAGGCTCCAAATTATTCAACGAAAATTTTCAAACAAGACAAGGTTTTACAATTCTATAATAGTTCTAAAGTAATTTTTCAGTTCTACCATTCGGAAACCGAAGAATTGAGATTATTTTTTAAAAATGTACTTCGGTTAGCGATAGATGGCAGGTGGCAAGATAGGGTCAAGACCAAAAAACTAGCCCAGACCAAAAAGTTACAAAGCTAAATAGAACAAGAAAGTCTGCGTCATTCTGTAGCATCACTAGTTAATTCAACTTGTTAAACAATTATTTTCTCAAAAACCGCTCCAACATTTGTCTTCAATTTTTGTCTGTCCGCCTGTTTGACATGTCTGCCCGTCCCTGTGTGTGTCCGTCCGTCTCTCCGTCTGTCTGCCCGTCCGTCTATCAATCCGTCTCTATCTGTTCGTCTGTTCAGGAAAGAAGTACCTTCTTAGTCTATGGTCCGTCCTTGCTCGAGAATGAAGCTTCCTGAAATTCTGATAGCTAGTAATATTTTCTGCAAGCAGTTAATAATGATAGAAACTATTCTATGTACGCTATTGTTTGGGATTCTTTTGCCAGATATTACCATCCGAAATTTATTATTCTTTTTTGGTTGATCTAATGTGTTCTCAACATGAACCTGCACACACAAGTCAGATTTGATCTTGCAGCTGAGTGTGAAGCTTCAGTGACAGGCATGTTCAACAAGTTCAATGATTTTTTCAGGATAGAGGTTGTCCTATCTACGTTTTTTTTCGTTGCCTGCTCACGAGAAATAAACCTGACGTCAACTAACGCTCTCGACCTTCCGTTGGCCCTCCCTTCACGACCCGTTTCCGGAAGCTGATTGGATAACTCGATGGCCCAACACTGAGTAATTCGATATCACCCCCCCTCTTCCTCAGAGTCCCCAATTAGATTGAATTTGATTGAAAAAAAATCTTTCGTTTCTTGGAGCAAAGTGTTAATTGTGCTCATCTAGACTCCAGTGAAAAGTAATGCAGCATAACAGAAATGCTGTACAATATAATCGATTTTTACAGGTAAAATGGGAAAACTAAAGATAACCCTCTAATGTAACTCGAAATTTTAAGTGGAGAAGTATCTGACCAATCTTTCTGCCAGTGAAACCAATGTTGACTGTGATTGGGTTCCAGCAGTTCAAATCGTGTAAGAAAAGGAAGTACGAGTACAACCATGATTGGAGCTGTCCAGGAAAAACAACAGATTCGTGTTATGGAGAAGCGTGTGACGGAAATGAGCAATGTGCATTGGGAACAACTACAGATATTGAATTTTTGACAAGAAATGTTAACTATGATGTAAACATTGCCGAAATTAGAAATCAATGGCGAATCCTGAACATTATTTCAAGTATACCGCTCTTTATCTCTACCTCTACCGTTGTCTTTATTTTGAGCTTTTCTTAAATATCAGTCGTATAAAATTCCGTCCTTAATAATTGTTCAAGATAATTACACCAATCATCTGGATCATTAAAACACTCCATTTTCACAAAAACGTGAGGGACGTGTGACTTACGAACGACCAAAGAAGGGCAATATTTTGGGGTGCCTACCGCCGAACGCGCATCCTCCCCTCTCCCCGCCCTATAGTGCTTACGGATGCGGAAGACTGACTGGCTCTCGGTAGCAAAACAATTATTTTTTCGCATATATTTTAAAGCTTTTAAAATCTCAATAACTTTTTAGAAGATTACCAAGCATATGAAATATTTCTCAAACACTTCGAATTACTAGGTGCACCGGCGGTACACGCGGTGTATCGGAGAATTCGCTACTGTTACAAAATCAAGTAGGAAGCGTGCTTGCTTCCTCTACCACTGAAGGAACTAATTTCGTACTCGATCTACCCTTTGAAATGGATAAATTCTAAACTCATATTTTGAAAAATATTTCAAAATCTTCATACTATCTAGAAGTATTTCTATATTGTTTTTCATGAAAATGTAAATGTCAAAACAAATTGTTTCAATTTTGGATAAATGGGTCAATATTAAGATTGTTAAATTCATTGTTATATCCGATGTTTTTGTTTTTAATTTAGATTATGGTCAGTTATGATCTCAATATAGATTCTTTTGGATGGATCTTTGTTTCTTGTGTTTTATGCAATTATCTAGGAAATGTTAAATAAGTATAGTTCTTTTGTGTTTTTGTGTTATTTAGCTTTTAATTCCAAGTGCCAATAATCCCAATTTAGTACTAGTACTTCATAAAATTTTCTCAAAATATTGTTTGAACCGAAAGGTTTCTTAGCACATTTTGTTGGCATCACTTTCTGAATATAAAATAAAATTTATATTTTTTCCTGCTCCTAAGCAAAAACCAGCATTGAATAATAACAGAGTGATTTGAATTAGGAGTCTCCATAAGAAAACTGCTCTGGGCTGCCGCAATACCAGGATGCGATGAGACAAAAATGAAAATTTAACCTGGACTAAAGAGATTAGAAAACTAGTACAAGAAAGTCTTTTCTATTCTCTAGCACAATTTGTTCTATGATTCAATTCATAATGAAAAGAAAATAACAGAATTCAGCAATTTTGATTTTTATTTATTTCACTTCAATCTCGAATGTAATAATTTGAAAATGGGTACAAATTTAAGGTGTATCTTAGGATCTCTCTCTTGTATGTCTTCATATGGACTTATGTGCTGCCTTTGAATGTTCAATAATAAACAACGTAATTTAATATTCTCACACGATTCTGATTTTTACTAATATTACCAAATTTATTTTAGCATTACTTAATACTTTAAATACCATTTGTTTTGTTGGTTTAGATTAATCTGATTGTTCTGTTTTTGTTTCAGTATGTCACCGAAAAGATGGGTGGTGCAGAAGGAACGCAAATGGACATGGACTTCATGGAAATGGAAAGAGTAAGACATTTATTGAAGATGACATTTTGTTATTTTTATGGCAAATACCAATTCCACTTCATTACATGTGTTTTTCAGAAAACTGATGTAACATATGAATTAGTGGAAGAATTGCAGGCCAAAACCAAAGAGTTTCTCCAACCAAACCCCACAGCCCGAGCAAAGATGGCTGCTGTGAAGGGCATTTCTAAGCTAAGTGGCCAAGCAAAAGCATCAACCTACCCTCAACCAGAAGGCGTTCTGGGAGATTGTATGGTGACTTATGGCCGTAAACTGGGAGATGAAAGCTTGTTTGGTAAGCAAATTTCTTACAAAGTTCTTCCTTTCTCCAGTTTCTTTGTTATAATTCTACTATAAACATTTAATGCAAGGAAACCATTTCTGTTTTGTCAAAACAATTTTTATTTTCAAAGTAATGACTTACGAGGGGGATACAGTGAACGGAATTATATGAGAATAAAAACAATTCCATCATAACTATTAGTGTCACTAGCAGCAATTTGTGTAGGGGGAGGGGGGCAGAGGATAAGGTAGAGGTTACCAGTGAGTTCCCTCCAATGTATCCTATAAACAAAAAAAATATATATTGAGGTGGGGCACTTCACCCCAGTTGGTGACACTGTTATCAAAGCTGTTGTGGTCTATTTTATTTCATTCACTACATGTCTTTCATTTATAACAAATTCAATTTTTAGGCCTTGCATTGATTGAGATGGGAGAGTCAATGAAGCAGATGGCTGATGTAAAATACTCCTTGGATGATAACATTAAACAGAACTTCTTGGAGCCATTGCACCATCTCCAAACCAAAGATCTTAAAGAAGTCATGGTAAGTGTTGATGCAAAAAAAAATATATTTCTGCTGAAAGGTTTCAACTTGTGGCAGAAATTTTGTATGTAACTTTTTTTCTTTCTTTGAAATGGCTGTAAAACCACATTTCATGATTTCCAGCATCATCGAAAGAAACTCCAGGGTCGCAGGTTGGACTTTGACTGTAAGAGACGGAGACAAGCAAAAGGTATGATTGGTTTATTTCTGTTGTTTTCCGAAACTTCACAAAGCTAATAAGTCAAGAAAATGCCTAAGTCTATTGATACAAAGTGGAAAGGTTTGTGTAAGTTCTGAGGTATGGCCTGTATGTTCTGTGTTTACTGGAATGCTTTGATGCCCTGGTGATAAATCACCTCCAGTTTTAGTGTATAGTTAATGATCCTATAGTTAGGGATGCAAGCATGGCTAATGAACAAAATTTCAATGGAATGCTCTGAATATTTGTGGTGATTATTCAACACGTATTTGTTTTTGTTGCTCTTGGCAGCAGGTATTATATTTGCATGTGAATACTTTAAAGAAATGGACATATTGATTTATTGACATTGATACAAGTACTTTCATAAGTACTTATATTTTCACAAGTACATGACTCAAGTGCATATCATTTGAATGTGTCATCAGTTTTGTTAATAGGCTTCAGATATTGGTTGGTTGGTGTGTTTTTTGTTTTTATTTTTTGCATAGCTTTTCAAAATACTATTCTTTTTACTGTTTTACGGTATTGGAAAGAAACTGAAAGAAATACACTCAAGATAAAGCTATCGTATTGAAAATGAGTTGGCTCACAGCTCCTGTTAGCAAGTGTGATTTAGCCCAGTTACAATATGTCCGTAACACCACATAGATAGATATAATCTTAGTTCACAAATTCTGAGGACATAGATATTTTGGAATGTTTCTGTAGGGATAACGCTGAACATTTACATGAATGGAATGGTTGTTAAACATATAGTTTAATTAATCTTAATATTATCTTTCTAAAATAAACAATGTAATTAAAAATTCAAATTTTTTTCCTTTAAATTTCTAATTGTAAATGAAATTGAACAAGAAACAATAAATTAAGTTATTATCTGACATTAAATTCACCCTCCCAATTAAAGTCTTTATCTCCTTTATATAAGCTAAATAATGTTATACTATTTAATCCAGTCCATAATAATAAAGTATGCATAAAACTATCTTTCTTCTCAGTTGTTCATTCTTCTATAGTTCATGTACATTTCTCCAATGTTTCAATTCCTTTAGAAATAGTCAGTTCTTATTAGCCATGTATATATTTCTGTCATTAATTATATTTCATTACATATGCTATGAGACTTTTTGCTGATGCATTTCTCACACGGTCAAAAAGTATTCTTGCGACTTCATTCCAGAAACAAAGCCTCCATCTTTGCGTAAAACTAGGCTGACTATCTAATAAGCTCTCACATGCTTCACCGATGGAGTACTAACAAGTAACATAAATGTAATGATTTTGTCCCTTCTTTTAAATAATATCCAAACCAATACAAATAAATATTACATTATTCTGCAGTTTATACTGTAAATCTTTCTAATCCATTAGCACACCTGTTTATAATGATATAATTAAATAAACAAACATATCTTTCTATGATAGTATACAATGTTTATATGTTCATCAAAAGTAAAAAAAGAATAAAGTATGAAAAAAGTGTAGGAAAATTGTATTAATTGATTAACTTGAATATTTTGGTTATTAATCTGCCCCAATTAGGATCAGAAATAAAGAGCAGTTAGATTATTGCCTACCATTCTACACTTAACTATTAAATTGCTCATGAATAAATTATTGTTAACCATCCAATTGAGTAAGGCACATCAGGGATACTGAATCGGAAGGTTTTGCATGAATGCTATATTTATTATTCATCAAATTATGAGTTGGTCTGAGAATTTAATTCCCATCATTTTATTGTTTTAAGGACCTAGAAAAGGTTTTCAACAAACTCATCTGAAATATACAGTAAACCATTTAGAACAATGTCATACCTACGGGTCTACGTACATTATTTGAAGACATACACAGACTTGAAGGTTGAATGAGTCAAAACACAGTAATAAAGAACAGAGTAAGATAATGAGGCTCTGAACCCTCTTTCTTTTCAATTCTTTTCGATGGATTATCAAAGTTATAAGAGATATGCCTGGATATATAATGTGTCAGAAGAATTTTAACATAGTCAGGAAAGCTGATGAAATAATTTAATGACAGAGAGGAAGATGACCTTTCCACAAAGAAAATTTTTTTGTGGAAAGTTTCCACAAAATAATACCTTCAACAACTGCTTTTTAATGAGCAATATTTTTGAACTATAGATAACAAAATATTTTCATGAGAAGGCAAACCATTATACCTAATTTTTGGAAGTAGCAATGCCTTTGACGGTGTGCCTTCCTCATTTGCAGTGCCACATGAAGACAAACAAATTATGAGGAATTAACAGTGGTCTGTTGTACTTTTTGCTTATTTCTGCCATTGTCTTTGTGTTTTAACACTCAAACTTGATTAGATAAAACAAAAGGAACATAACAACACTTGCTCTTTCTTCATTATAGTTCCTGTAAGTTTTTATGTTGGTTTGGATGAGTGAAAATGTGTATGTTTGAAAATGTATTCTCTAGATATTTTCTTATCTTACAATGTGTTTTTTAGTAAAAATAAGGGGACTTACATTAGTGCAAGTATACTTGGAGCACATTATGTTTATAAACTGGAAAAGATGAACCTTTGATGCGCCAGTGTTCTTTTGTTCTCACTTTGAGCAGTTCTTGGTAAGAAAGGTGGCCTGAGCTCCAGTCCTTATGGAAGTCCATCTAGAACACAAATAGGCCACAGCTCTGATGTTGTCTTGGGCATGTGTGGTATGTTTTACATTGCCCTGTAGATAGAAATAATGATTTTTATCTGCTACTCTTTCCTTTAGTCACATTCATAACCTTAATCAAATAATATAATAAATTTCCTCCTCTAGTAGCTCCTTATTTATTTATAAGATACTTATAAATAAATAATTAATTCTTTCACATGGTTTTTCTTGTTGTGCTCCATTATTTCAGTGATGGAATATGAGAGTTTGCTGCTTTTAGATTTGTCATCATCTATATTTCTATATTGTAACACCATTTGTTGATTAGTTAGACTTATAAAGAAAGCAATATTTCTTAATAATTTTTTTTCCATCAGGAAATAAACTTCGGTAGTTTATGTTATTGTTTCCCAAGTGTTATAAAAAAGAGATTAATATTCATTCAGTTTAATTACATGAAGCTTTAAAAATTATAAAAATATATGAAGTTTTATTTTTCCCTGTTCATTGCTCTGTCCACCTTTTATATTGTGTTTCCTTTCTACTTTTCTAGACACAAAACTAACAGTTTAGAAATAACTTTCAGTAATTTTCTTACTGAATTTCTTTGAAAGCAAGAATCTATGAATACTCAGTATAATATTTTTAATGCAAGAACTTGGAATTTCATTTTAATGAATGCTTCTGTTTACATTCCTTTACATAATGTGCATGAGCACTTATTTAATGCAATCAGTCTATTGCCATGATTATCACTATATTACTTCACTTTTCTTTTCCTGCATGGAATGTAGAATTCACAAAAAATAATGCTGAAACACTTGGGGAGCAGTGATAATAGAAATATTATAATATTTACCCAATTCCTGGTTTATTATTTTTCTCTTCAATTTTTTTCTTGCTTCTTTATTTTTTAATATTATCCAGGTAAAAGTTCCTTAATAATTTGGTCTGCTCTAATCTACATGAATTTTGAGATTTAAATGTACATATCCCTTCATGGTTTATGACAAATGGACAATTATATTAATTTCAATTCATCGATGCAAATAATTCATTAGAAAATAAATTATATCATTAAATCTGTGCACATAAATAATGTATGATAATCATCAATAATAAATATATGATTTATGATATCTCTTACAAGCTCATTTGAATTGAGCAATTGAAATCATTTTAAATTCCAATTTTTTTGAATTTATTTATTTATTTATTTTTTTAAGGAGCATCCTTCAGTTGAATCTGAAAGTAATGTTTGTTGACTTTAAATCCAACAAGATTCATATTTGTAAACTTAAAGGAAGGCAGGAACAAAAATTGTTCAACATGTAAACAAATAGGGGCTGATAGAGAAATTGAGTAGTTGATTGGCATTGAAGCATGATAGAAAAAAATAGTTTTGAAAGTAAAATGCTTTATAAGCTTTCTTCCTTCCCTGTATTTCGAATAGTAAAATTTCATTTGTATAATAATACATTATTAACAGTGTAATATTAAGTATTCACATTTTTAGCAAATGGGCACTTAAGCATGTATGATTTACACTGTATTTTGATCTGACTTAAATTTTTTTGTTAAAAATATGATCACAAATTCTTTGTTTTATTAATTTTCAGAGACTATGAACAGTTATTTCAAAGAATTTCTATAATTCAATGAGATTTTCTTACTATCTTTGTGAAAATTCTGAATGTGCTTAAATCAAACGTATTTTTAGGTGAATACGCACAGAAATAATGGATGAATTGAAGAAAGTGCAGTATTTTTTTATAAAAATTAAAACATTGAATATTATACTAATCATACTTACTACACTGTATCATTTGAAAAATATAGTTTTGTTTTATTTTTTTGTAATCAATATTACATCAGTTTATTTTAATTTTCCTTGAATCCTCTTTCTGACTTCTTTTTAAATATTTATGTTTTTCTTATTTTCTTTAGTAATAGTTTTGTTTGGTTTAGTTTAACCAATCACCCTACTTTCCATAATTTTTATTTTTTGTTTCGTTGTGTGTGTGGTCTGATGTTTACAGGTTCTCACATTACAGATGAGGAAATCAGACTTTCGGAGGATAAGTTTGCTGAATCCCTGCACCTGGCACAAATGGGGATGCATAACTTGCTAGAAAACGATGTGAGTTATTTTGAAACCAGTGCGTACGGTAAAGTTTTTCTTAATATGAATTTTCAGAAACAGGCTTTAAGGATTTTGTTTGCAATCGTACAATTCTGCAGTATTTAATTTCCAGTGACATGTCTGTCCAATTTAGGAAGCTCTAATGGTAAATGTTAATACATATGAAACATATCTTAAATCATGAAAGTTAAATTGTTGTAGACTCAATGATATGAGAACTAAAAGAGGACACTCTTTTCAGGTGGAACAAATATCTCAACTCGCTACTTTTGCTGAAGGATTGCTGGAATATCATCAACAGTGCACAGAAATACTGAAAGTGTTGACAGAAACTCTGCTAGAAAAGTAAGTTTCACTAGGTGATGTCTTTGTATTTATTCTTACATTTTGGTCTCTCTATACAGCACAAATGTAACAAAGAGAAACAATGATAAATTGTTTTTATAGAAGTATTTATCAATTATGAATAGGAATATAAAGGAGATTGAAAATCATCTAGGCACTTTAAATAATAGTAAATCATCAGGTTGGGATGAAGTATCAACAATGATTCACAACAGTGTAAAAACTCCATCTTAAAAATACAAGAACACCTAATAAATAGTTTAATAAATGAATGTGTTTTCCCAGATATCTTGAAAATTAGTATTGTAAGACCTCTATACAAGAAAGACTGCAAATATGAAGCGCACAACTATAGGCCCATAACACACTCATCTAACTTTGCCAAACCTTTTGAAAAAGTAATTACAAGAAGAATATGTAACTTCTTTGAAAAAAGCAACAACAATATATTGATTAATACACAACATGGGTTCAGAAATAATAAGTCCACTATTACTGCTTCTGCTGATTTTATTCATGAAATTTTTAAGGACCTGTCCAAAGCATTTGACTGTTTAACTCATGAAATATTACTAAAATAGAACAACTTTGGATGAGAGAAAACAAACAATCATACCTTATAAATAGAAAACAATGTGTACAAATACTCTGGGAATCTGGAGCAGCTATTGATAAAATTAAATCAAATTTTTCTCTGTTACCTCAGGGGTACCACAGGGAACAGTACTTGGACCACTCAAACTCCTATTATATATAAATTACCTCCCAACATCATATTATATTGTATGCACAGGTTTGAACAGTATTTAAATACTTGTATTTGAAATACGTTTTGTATTTGAGTAACTATTTTTGAATTCTTTGGACATGCATTTTTGAGATGTATTTAAATACTAAAATAGGTGTATTTAAAAAAGGAAATACTTGAAATGCAGATGAAGAGATAACGAAGATAGTTTCTTTTTGTTTGATTCTGCTAGTGAATTAACCTCATTGAAACAAAAATAAAACCTCTGTTGAATTTGAATTCTCTTCATTTTTAAATTATAAATCCAAATCATTAAAAATGCTGGACAATTATCCACGACTAAAAATGCTTTATTCCTTATAACTAGTCCTGACATGGCTTTTTGCCTATTTTATTTCTTTGAATGTATTTGTAGGTATTAGGTACAATATTAATTACCCCATTATCAATGTTTACCTCTGAAATGGCTTTTGTGAGGGGTTTTATAATGCTTATAAATTCCTATTTTAAAGATATTTGCTTAATCAAGCATTAAGAGCCTGCTCGTGCCTATATTGAATTTTCCTCATTTTTAATATTTTTTGTTCACTATATTTTGTTTTCTACAATCATTTTTTGAGAAATTGCTGATGGGTAATTTTTTAACAAACAAGTAACAACTGCATCAAATTTGCCAGGGCATTCTCCAAACGAGAGGCTCGATGGCCTGTGTGTTCTTGCTTGTAACATGTTGAGAATTTGAGAACGTGTGGGTTACCCTATCTACTAGTTTTGTTGATCTCCGCAATGATTAGTGAGCTACCTGTTCCTTACCAAGAACTCAACTGTCTTAAAAAATAGCGCTCCCGGCTTCTTTCGCTTTTAGAAGGTAGAATTACACAAGATAAGAGTTTTCTTCGATGATTTTGTATTGATTTTGAAATTTGGTGCATGCCAAATCAGAAAATTTGCTGTGCTACCATGCCAAAAGAGAAAGTTCAAGATGGGCATTGCTGAAAGAGTGGATTTATGGAGAAGATTCCCAGCCGACTGGAAATGTATTTTATCACCAGTGTTGTGAAAAGGTGGTAATCTGCAAAAAAAAATTTCTTACAACATAAAAATACTACAACTTGTGCAAAAATTAGAAAAGCTATTCAAACCTTCTTCAGCAAGTGCAGTCAAAACATGAAAACAAGAAAGAATTTCAACACCGACTTGTGCCGTGCTGCGAACATTCCATTTCCAAAACTTGAAAATCCAACATTTAACCTACAAAATGAACAAAATGTAAAATTCCATGCAAGTCAACTCGTAGGAAATATTATCTAACTCTGCAATATGTTGTGGCAATTGAAGAAATTTGATTTGTTTTTAAAGAATTGTGTTCACCATTTACGCAGTACGTATTACTATAAATTTTAATATATATAAACCCTAATGCCCATTTCTCTTCCTATTTTTAATATTTTACTTTCTAAGTACCTGCCTACTGTCAACTGTAATGCTTGTTTTTAAGTGCCTATTTGTCTGCCTATTTTTAACCTTTTTAGTGCTTACAAGTCATAGCTCTACTTACAATACTAGTTTACGTTCGTCCACGCCAGTTGGGTAACAGTTTTCCTTTGCAAATTTTGTACATTCGTCAAATGGTGGTTTATTGTTTGAATGTGTTGGTCACTTTAAAAGGAAATTCTGCTTATTAGAGTTAGACTTGTAAGTTATTGTTCCAAAATTTATGAATGTCAATTAGTAATTTATTGACAATTACAATAAACTGTTGCAACAAAAAGTAATCATAAAAAATTATTGTATTTGAAGTATTTTAAATACATATGTATTTAGCTATTCAAAACCTAATGTATTTTGAGTATGTATTTAAATATGTATTTTCGAAGTATTTAAATATTAAATTTAAAGTGTTTTTGCTCAACCCTGCATGTGCAGATGATACTACACTAATTAGTAGCAACAAAGATCCTAAAAAAACTAAGTGAAACACAGTGGATGCATTACAACAAATAGCACAATATCTAAGCAATAATAATCTAAACTTGAATATAACTTATATTAACTTATACTAACTGGACATCCTGATTATTAACTTTGATATCAATATTGTTATTTAAACGTTTGCAATACCTGAAATATACCATTTGGTTTTACTTATAAAATATAAGTAATAAGTAACAAACGGTACATATTATATGTGTTTTACAAATATAATATAAGTAATATATAACAAAAGTACATTTTAGATAAAAAAGATAATAATTAGGATGTCCAACTGGTAGAATGCCAAATATTTCTTGGAATATACATTGATCAAGGTTCAACCTTCAATAGACAAGTAGAAGAAATATGTGGCAAAGTAAGTTCCAACATCTTACTGAAATTTTTTTCAAAATCTATGACACCCAAGATGCTTATACTAATGTACTATGGTATTATTCATCCTCACCTACAATATAGTATTGAAATTGGGGAGGTACATGTAAGGGAAATATGGACAGAATAATGAACTCAGAAAAGAGCTATTAGACACATTTTCAACTCGCAACCCAGATAATTATGAAGAAACTTCTCAAAAATGACTGTAATAGTACTGTACATTTACGAATAATATTGCTAATGAATGGAACACCATTATACACTTCACCCAAATAGAAGAAATATATCACTTCAATACGAGAGGACTGCAAAACTACCACAGGGCACATTCTTCTAAATCCTTGACAAATAAAGACCCATACAGAAAAGCAATAATATGTGTAATAAACTCCCAAACAATATTAAAAAAGAAAATGAAAACAAATTTACAAACCTGCTAAAAAGCTAATTGAAATTTGCCCATACATATTAAGTGAATTTTAATGTGTGATATTATTTTACTAAATATAAATCGAAATGTATTTCGTATATTTGTAGTTGAATTATATATTGTAAGTTATAGATTTTATTTAATGATTTTTTCCCAGTGCAATTATGTGATTCTTATGTTACTTCAATATCTAATTAATTTTTTTTTAAATTTTTCTACCAAAATACTATTTTAAAAACTTACTGTGATTTCGACTTTGCTTGAAACTTGCATATATAAGTATATATACAACAAAAATTATTATTATTATTATTATTATTATTATTATTATTAATTATTATTATTATTATTATTATTATTATTATTATCATTATTCATTATATTCATTATCACTGTATTTTTAAGAGTCTGGCCATGATTTTTCAATTTGATTTGTCTGATAAAGATTTGATAATTTCTTAGAACAAGTAAGTAGGCAGCTCAATAAAATAATGATTTTTATGATAAGCATATATTACATTTTTGGGTATCTTATGTAATATATAGAAACCTTTTACTTTTCTTGACTTTTCAAAAAAATAATTTCATGTAAAGCTACTTTTTAATTCCATTTTTATTTTTAAAACACCAATTTTTCAAATTAAAGAAGATGAAATAAATGTCATTCCTAGAATGTGATATGCTTTTGTACCAAATATTTGGATGTTTAAATGTTAGTCATTTTAAAATTATTAATGTTCTTTCTTTACACAGGAAAAGTGAAGCTGCAATGAGACCAAAAGCTGAGTTTGTGCCGAAGACATTGCAGGATCTCCATGTTGAGGGTATATCCGATGGTGTTAATGGTGCTCCCCCACATCCGCCCTCCAGTACGGGTCAGTACGGCAGAGCCCGGCATGACGACCCTTTCGACCCTTGGCATGCCCCTCCAGTAAAAGGTGGTAACAATTGTTATTTTATGTTGACTGAGGCAAGAGTGTTTTCATGTGTGGAAATTGTCTTGGTGTCGTTTTGTATTTTGTGTTGTTCTATATTTCTATTAAAAGGCTATTCAAAATTTTATGAGTTTTGTTTTGTTGAATAATTTCCAAAATTTTGTTTTTTCTTAATTTTGAATAATATTTATTTAAGATTTTTTTTATTTTAATCCAAAAAATCCAATTTGAAATTTTACTGCAGTCTAAATATGAATAATTAAATGCCTTTTAATAGATTTACTGAGAAAGGAAATTTTTGGATAAGTAGAATACATATAATTTTCCAAATATTTCCTTAATCTACCATATTTACCTGAATATAAGTAGACTCTGAATATAAGACAACCCCTTAATTTTGAAGAGGCCTGGTGAACTTCTTTTAAAACTTTTAATTCATTCTTACTATTTAGTCAAAATAAAATTACCAATTGTCTGATTGACTAGTAAATTTGTTGATGAGAATGTTAAGGCTTATTGTTGATTTACCATTTTCTTCACCCTTAAAATCATTATCATGGTTTTTGCCAATACCTTCAACATCTTTAAATGTATTAATGTTTCTTTATTTTTGATCTTCTTTCCAAGCTGCAACATCTTCTGACTTGTCTCTCTGAAACCTTTACGCATTGAATTTGCATTGTTCTTAGTCTTTCATCAGATGCCACCTAAAAACATTCCCTTCTATCGCACTCGTGTTGATGGCCTTTCTTAAATAGTTCAAAACACAGATTTGCCACGTCGAATCTAGAATCTGCATGGCCTTGTCAAACTCGCATCTTGGCATTCATTTTCATGTGACGTTTCATATGCCATTCGTTTGAAATCCTCTCTTTACCAGCCAATTCAAAATATCAGTGTGAATTACCCGGCAAATTCACGGTGGATGCTAAGAATATGACCGCCAATACAATTACTTATTATAGATACGCGTGATACTTTTACCGACTTCGCAGTTTATTGTTATGCCTATATTTATGAGTTTTTGTGACATGGAATAGTAATGTAAAAACTTAGGCCCTAACTGATGAAACAATCCGCAACTGAAGGACCACTCCGCGTTTTCCAACTGAGATATTTAGGGGAAAACTCGTCTTATATTCAGGTAAATACGTACTTCACTAATGAATGCTCAGTTCTATCGATAGTGCTGTATTAGCAACTTTTCAATTTGGATATTAAACACAATTTTAGAATTTATTGGTATTTTAAAGCTATTCTTTGAAGCAGTAAAATAATTTTTTTTTAAAAACAGTAATTTAGAAATAGAGAAACTATAAAAATGTTGCACAATTGCAATCTGCTCTTGTAAATATAAGTGTAGTGCGAGCTGAATTTTGTTCACTTGCTTTTTATGGTCAATTTGTTGGATTTGTGTGTTTATTACTGTTTATTTCCGAGTTTTTCAAATTTCTTTTCTCTTTTTTTCTATTCTTACTAAGACAATCACCACTTTTGATCATTCTGTCTGAACTGTTGTGGTAAGCATATGTTACGCATACTGAGCTCTGCCTTACTATCATTTTCTTTTAAGCATTGACCATTCATGCAGCACTCTGCACTGAACTGACTATCCCATTGTATTGTTGTCCACATGGCCTTATAACTTCTTTTCTTAAGTCACTTTAACAAGCTCCACATTTTCACAAGCATTTGTGATTTGAGGAGCCTTTGTCAAACCATTTAGAACAGATGAAACTTTCATGTAAGAAATTAGGTTTCATACGTGTGTTGTAAATGGCTTGAGTCTTGCCAAAAAGTACTTTCATCTGAGATTATCTTTACATAAAGCAGCAAAATTCAGTCATGACATTGTAGGACTAAATATTGCATAATATTTTAAGAGTTTCATTATTTATTCAACTTGTGAACATTTCACCATAATTTCACCTTCTTTCTTTTTTCCCTTTCAAAAAGAAAATTGAGACTAGTTATTGAGATGTAACCTTGACTTTTTCTAGTCCCGAGCCTATTATTTGCACAACTTTCTAAAACTACTTTATATTTGTAAACTAACTACCTCAATCCCCCATTACTAGAAAAAAAAATTAAAAAATTAATTAAAAATGTTGAGTAACCAATTGCTACAAATTTAGGTAAATATGATTAGACAGCTCAGCATGACTGTCTAAATCCTAGCCATTAGCATACTTCATATGTTGAGACAGATGTACACAATTTGTGGTTTTTTCATATTCTTCTCTTACTGTGGGCTCTTGGGAGTAGGGAGTATTATTTATATGATTTACATGTGGCAGCAGAGAGCTTTGCAGAGTTCTGCATTGGAGGGCGGATTGTTAACCCCCATTTCTCTTATTGTAATTGATCTCTTAATCAACCCCAATCCTCTTCAATATTGTTCATGTGCAAGAGTAGATTTCCTATGATCATAGAAAAGTTATTCATTTTCCTAGTGTCTCAAGCTTTAACACCTTGTAATTATTTCTGATTCTAAAATCATTATTATTTTAAACATAGTTTTGTAAAATAAATATTCAATATTGAAATTTCTGACTAAATTTTTATTCTATTGGCCAGAGTAAATTTTCAAAAATACAAAAGTGCTCAATTTCTGCATTTATGAGATAGTACTTATAAGTAACATTCAAGGCAATGTAGTGAGCCGAACTAAATGTCTAATTCGGGCACTTTGACAGCAACTTGTCAGGACGGCCAACTTCTGAAACAGTTTTTGAACCTGATAAGTGATTTTCAAATTCAAAATGCCTCTCATTTATTTATTTTACGTTTAAAAAAAAAAAAAAAAAACAGTTAAAAACTGCGTATGACGTGCTATGGGGAAAAGTGAATTGTGTGCACATTTTCAAAATTCTGTCATCCCTACACTAAGTCATATACTACTTAAATTTTGAATTTTGAAAGGGAGGGGAAAAAAAAAAAAAAAAAAAAAAACAAACTCCCATGTAATAAAATCTATTTTCAAGGATAAATAAGCAATAAATTTTGGCTCTTATCATGTTGTGCTTCGGAATAATACTTCCTGCCGCGGCAACACGGAAACGATAATTTGAATAATTGTATTTCCCACCGAATTCTAGAAGACATGCACAGAAAATGAAGTTACATTTATGTCCAGAAGCAAAACAAGGGGCCATCTCAGCATTTGCTCAATGGATCAGGGAAACTGGACGAAAAACCTGATCGAGATGGGTCTCATCCAGTCGAGATGGGTCTCATCCACTGGATCGAGATCTCATCCAGTAGGACTGGTATTTCCTTATTTTTCCTCCTCTGGGTTTTGTTAGGATTTGAGGAATTAGTAAATTATGCTGTACTTCAATTAAAACATGAAGTCCATTGACACTTGATCAACTGTGACTCTTTAATCCAAATGGGAGCTTGACCATTACCACACTATATGTTTCTGATCATTTTGAAACAATATTTATTGAAACAATATTTTGAAACAATACTTAATACAAAAGTATAATTAATATCTGATTATATATGAGTATTAATAAAATGCTTATTCACACGAGTATTAATAAAATACTTATTCATGTGAGTATTAATAAAATGCTTATTCACGCGAATATTCATAAAATGCTTATTCACGCGAATATTCATAAAATGCTTATTCACGCGAATATTCATAAAATGCTTATTCACGCGAATATTCATAAAATGCTTATTCACGCGAGTATTAATAAATGCTTTTTGACGCGAGTATTAATGAAATGCTTATTGACGCGAGTATTAATGAAATGCTTATTGAGTAGTATTAATGAAATGGTTATTGAGTATTAATGAAATGCTTATTGAGTGAGTATTAATGAAATGCTTATTGATGAGTATTAATGAAATGCTTATTGACGGAGTATTAATAAAATGCTTATTGCGCAAGTATTAATAATATGCTTATTCACCCAAGTATTAAATGCTTTTTTATCAAACACATTACACATAAAGTCCAATATATTTCTTTTAAATGTATTAAACTATTGTAAAATTTTTTTAAATATAATTTTAAAAAATTGTTGACATAATGAGCCTCAAACACTTTAAAAAATATAATTCTGTCTTTAATCAAGCCTGAGGCATCGATAAATAAGTAAAAATACTTGCTACTTTTTATTAATTTATTCAGTCAAAAATATATCGTTATCACAGACCCTAAAGTATTAAACAATCCCCATTTTTCAAATTGCGTAAGTGCTCTATTTAATAAATGGAATTGTTTTTCAGTGTTCATTGTTGTTGCTCTTACGAAAATTCTTACAAGTTGAATATTATTCAAGAATTTTATTCAAATTCTTAAATATATTTTTCACTATGTGTCCAAACATGTTCTAAGTTCATTCTTAAATTTTTCTTTTAAATGAAGTGTTACACAAACAAAGAAATGTAAAGTCTCTTCATAATTAATGTCTTCAAATAGAATGTATACAGCTACAGATGCCCCTGAAAGCAGTAATATAACAAATCAGTACTTTATTAAACTACCACAAAATTTTAGTTTGAATGCTTATGTATATAATAATAGTAATAATAATTCGGGATGTGACAAGTTTTATTTTAATTATTGTGAATTTCATAGGTAGGTGTATCCTATCTAAAATTATATCAGTGTAAGACCCTTTTTGTTTTTGATATGACTTGTTTATGTAGAAAATTGTTAACAGGGCCAACACTAATTAGAAAATATAATATTACTTAATTATGATGGTATTTCTTTCTAAAGTGATTAACAATAAATTAATAACATTTATGATGTTCATAAAATGGCTTCACTCACCTCGTGTACTTCACAAATTGCAGAATGAACTCTGATCTGAAAATAACTTGCTAAAACCTTAAGTAAATGCCACTAGATACTACACAATAAATACAAACAAAATGAATAAGTCTTTAAAAATTCAAATTCACACTGCATTGCCTGCATTTCTGTTAATTCCATGGTCACAAGAGAGTTTGGTAGTAACAAAGCCCACTAAAATGTGTCCTTTTTGCTGCAAACTCTCCTTGAAAAATGTTCCAACTTTGTATGTTTCTTTCTGAATTAAGTTAAAATACTATGAAATAACAAATGAACAAATATTATTATAAACAAATTTGTAAATATGGCAGTTAAATATTACTCACTTATAGCTTGTCTTTTCACATTGTGTCAGTTCAGATAAACATGTAAAATTGTGCAAATTCTAGAGTTTTGTGCCAATGCTATCAAATAAAAAAACTAACTTTAAGCACTTTATAAAAAGTTTACGATTTTTATAGGTTAATTATCTTTTCCTTTTTTATGTAAATAACAGTTAAGAGACTGAAATGTATCTGCTGCTAATCAGAGAGCAATATGTAATAATTATATTTAGTGGGAATTTACAAGAGTTTAACTTGTTAGTTAAGCCTGTTATGGTGCCTGAACAATGGTAATGACTCTTTTGTGCTAGTATAATACTGTAGACATTCTCTAAATATTTATTTCAACTCAAATTAAATAAATTTCATTCAAAATTATTAATTTCCAGACAGCAATGCATTGAGGGCAGCAGTAATTATGATGGGAAATTCAAGTAAATTAAAATTTACAAAGGGAGAATGTAATTTTTGAATCTGTTGTATGATCGATGGATGCATTTGCTGCTGCTGTTGATGATATTGATTGAATGAAAATTATTATGAAGTTCACATAAATGACAGTAATGATTAAAGAATAAAAAAAATGGGTGAGGAAGAGAAGAGAGAGGGAGAAAGAGAAAACAGAGAGAGGGAGAAAGAGAAAACAGAGAGAGGGAGAAAGAGAAAACAGAGAGAGGGAGAAAGAGAAAACAGAGAGAGGGAGAAAGAGAAAACAGAGAGAGGGAGAAAGAGAAAACAGAGAGGGAAAGAGAAAACAAGAGAGAGGGAGAAAGAGGAGAAATAAGATTGCAAGTCCATGTTTGTGTTAATAAAATTTTTATTACTTTATTCATTAATTGTTTATAGATGAATTATTAGCAATCTACTGGTATCGTAGGTTTTGTGCTACAAATTGTTAGTAATTCTTATTCTGAGGTCAATTTTATTTTCATGAATGAGGAATTCTTATTTGTTTCTTTTTCATGTTCTACATAGGTGACCACGTGGATTTGAAGACTTTTACTGCTAATATCTTTCTACATAATTTACATTCGTGATCTTTGAGGCAAATAAAGATCAGATCAGATTTGTTAATCTCGTGAACTCAAGCATTATTGAAGGATATTGAAAATGCTATGTAAAAAGGGCGCAAAATGAATGGCATTTTACAAATGGTCGTTGACAAGTTGCTGTTTGTTTGAAAATAGTAATTTTATCCATATATAGAAATTATAAATGTCATCATAATCTTAACAAATGGTTGCTGCTGTGAGTTCAGATAACTGAGATTCACTGATTGGCCATGAGCTGAAATAACTTCAAGGTGTTCCATGGGCTCTACTAACTGCTTTCCATGTGTTACTTGTGGTGTACTCTTTGGTGTAGGCTCATCTCAAGGCACCTCTCAAGCCTCTTCTCCTGTGCACCCCAAACCGAATCAGCTGGAGCTGTTCCCCTCTGGCAATCCGCCTCGCTCATCTAATGGTAACTCCTGTTGTGTGCTTGTCACTTGCCTTTGTGAACCCTTATGGTGTTGTGAAGGTTCTACTACCAAGAAATTGTTAAGTGTCATCTATTACCCATTTTATCTCTGGGGCACGTTGTTTGCCATATATCTTAACATATAATGTTTAGATTTAAGTGTGTTTTCTCATTTGGCAATTTAGCTCTGCATCCAGTGTGCTGTCATAAGTGTGAACTTGAATTGAAACGAGAATGTTCCTCTGTTGCATGTGATAACAATTTGATTGATTATTTTGGCAAGTTTGTTAAATGTTTTCTTTTTTGGGTAAAGTGATGCTAATATTCTCCTGAATTTCTTAAAAAGCAGTTGGCAAGTTACTTAGAACTAGTGTTTCTAATCCAATAAGAAAAACAAGAATCCTATATTTTTTACATATTTTCTGTTAATATCTCCACAATATTAATTTAAATGTTTTATTTCAAAATGGAAATTTTTGGATTAAAGCATGATGTGGGCCCTATTACTTCCTAGTAGTGTCAAGACCTAGTAATTAGAGTGCCTTACTGCTGTAAACCAAATAGGCTTGCCATGAAACACTTGCATGGAACTTTTCTAAGAGAATTTCTTACTCAAACTTCAAATGCAAGAAACAAAATTAAAATACCTTGTGTCGGACTTGACAGAAACCCAATCATTGTATGTTGTACAAATTTAAAATTAATTGAAAAGGAATTAATTAAGAAAATATGTGCCAAACTGTTTTTTATATATTTCCATGTTTTTATTGCTTTTTGTTCACAAAAGTAAACTAAGGTTTGCAATAAGTAAACGCAACCTGAATGGAAGTGGTTTAAAAAGTCCTGAGTTCTAAATTTTTCTAATTCAAAAGTGAATGAATGTATATAAGGTTGTGTAAAACTGTGTTTGTAGTTATGTTTCAAAATATCTTAAGACATTTGTATGTTTATATTGTTATATTTCTATGGAATATTATCAATATGTGTCATGATATAATCACCACATGGAAAATTTTTCAAGTGATCTCAAGTAAGTAGTGTGTTTTGTTCAGATAAAAGTATTATTAATTTCAAGAAATTAAGATTTTGATTGTGTATTTAAAATTCTTAATTGATGTTCTAAATCCAAAAAAAAATTGCTTCAAATTTAAGTAGTAATAGTAATTTCTACATTGTTTTAAAATAATTTATAATTTCAAGAGGAAAAATCATCTATATTAGATAAGGATATTTCACAAATTTTATATCTTAATTATTTTTCTCTATAAATTGAGTGATAATAAGACACATCAGTTTTGGTAGAAGTGACGATCATTGCATCTGTTCCTGTGAATTCACGGATTAGTTTTACATTATGAAATAACATTAAATATGATCAGATCATCTTTACTAACTGCAGTTTTGACTGATGTCTAATGATGTGTTGTAGCATCACCTTTACCATCACCCATGCGGTCACCTGCTCGACAAGTGCCTGCCTCCAAAACGCCCTGTTGCACAGCACTCTATGACTTCGAGCCAGAGAACCCAGGGGAATTGGGTTTCAAGGTAAGAAAGAAATGTGCATTTCAAATTAATGTGGAATTAAAGTTTCATTTATTGTAAGTTGATATAAACTGTAAATTGTGGTATTCAGTTTTTAATGTAATCTAATAATATTCTATTGCGTTTAATAGCAAAAACCATAGATTTACTTAATCATTAGTGATACATGAAGGGAATTGATTTTCATGTAGACACAAATTTTTAATGGTTTAAGATACTGGCTTTATTTAGTACTACATATTTTATTACATTTTGATAGGTTACATCAGGGAGTGTCACTGAAATCAAATCCTGAAACTAAAAATTTAGGAGTGAATAAAAGTTGTCTTGGTATCCAAAAATACGGGGGTTGGGACATATACGTCATGGCAACTATTATTTTTGTGAGAATATGAGCACAGGTAGAAAATACGAACTATACTCATTAAGGACAAGGTATGAACTATGTGCATAGGCATTTAACAACACACCAAAATTATTTCTCTCATATTTATTAAGGTATTTCAAATGACAGTACTGGTTTTATATTCCAAAGCATTTTAGTATATACAAATTCACAACATTCCAAAAGAATTATCATATGTGCCACATCGGTTCACATACTCGCAGGTCATTACGTGCATTGCTGATCACTGGTTGCTACATGTCCTTGTAGAAACTCTCCTGCCATCTCATGACTGTCAGGTATGAAAGGGTATTATTCCGAAGAACTTCCAACAATTCCCTGGTACATTCTCAGGCATTTCTCCAATGGATAACAGCTATCTTTGTGTAAAAGTGCTTCTCGAAATGTGTTTCGTTCATCTCACGCAGCTACAATCGGACAACTGATTTCACATTGCTCCCTGTGCTAACAGACACACTTACAGACCAACTGTTGTTGTATGCACATATTAGTACAGCATTTCTTTCATGTGACACAGACAATAGTGTGATAACCTTCCTTTTAGAAAAAAATTGTCACCACTACTTCGGCGTAAACCCTCAAATTAAAAAAATATTTATTTTCAAATGGTAAATTGTTAATTGAATAATTATTTCTTTCTTTCTTTTTTCTTTCTCTCTTTCTTTCCTTCTTTTTTCTTTTCTTCTTTCTTTCCTTCTTTCTTTTTCTTCTTTCTTTCCTTCTTCTTCTTTTTTCTTTCCTTTTTTTCTTTTTTCTTCCTCCCTCCTTCCTCTCTCTCTTTCTCCCTCTTCTTTCTCTTTTTCTCCCTCCCTTCTTTTTCTCTTTTTTCTCCTCTCTTCCTTCCTCTCTCTGTCTCTTGTTCTTCCTCCCATCCTTCCTTTCTCTCTTTCTCCCAGTCTCCTCCCTTCTTTTTCTCTTTTTCTCCTCTCTTCCTTCTCTCTTTCCCTCTTTCTTCCTTCCTTTCTCTTTTCTTCCCCCTCCCTTCCTTCCTTTCTTCCCCTTCTCTCTTCCTCCCTCCCTTCCTTTCCTTCTCTCTCCCTTCCTTCCTTCTTTTCCTCTATCTTAAATAATTTTGAAAAGCTTGATTTCTATATCTCCTTATTGTTGAAAATTGAAACTAGAGGTGCTACAGAATGGTACTGCCTGTCTTGTACCAAATTTTTCTAATTTCCTTGGTGTGGTCTGGCTGTAATGTCCTGCCCCATTCTCTGGGCAGCTGCCATCTATCGTCACCCAAAGTACATTTTTTTTACAATTTCTCAACTTTTTGCTTTCCTAATAGTACAATCGATTTATGACTTCAAGAACATTAAAGAAGAGTAAAATTTCGTTCTAAATAGAAGTTTTCATTGAAAAATTCGTAGCCGGTTTTAAGGAAATGGCGATTGAGCATTACTGTAAATGCGAAATTTGCAGCTCTTTTTCTCAGAAATCTGAGAAAATTGAGATTTCATGAAAGTTTATTTGAAGTCATTTGTTGCACTTCCACTAACAAATGTGTATAAATCAATGCAAATGTCCATATTAATGGCCTGAGAGGTATTTTAAAAATGTTACATTTGTGTAATTTTTGAAAAAACAAAAGAATACACCAAAATGAACTTCACATTGTATTAAACAGTGCAATTAGCACTACCCACTGGAAAAATTTGAAGAAAAAAAAAAATATTTGGAGCTATTTTGAGAAAATGGCATTTGAGCGTTTCTAAATATGCGAAATTTTCAGCTCCTTTTCACAGAAAATTGTTGAGTTTTTCAGAAATTTTATATGAAATTATTTAAAGCACATGTTCTCATAAATCTAGTAATGTGAAGGAACATGTATTTCCATTGAAATCTCAAAATCGATTTTCCATAGCATTACATAACTCTATACTATGTAGATTTCTCCCGTATATACGTATGTATACAAGGAAGTAAAAATTGATTTTTCAACTCTTTCACTCCCAGCCTCCAACTTAATAAGTCAAATTGAACCTCTCTTATATGAGTTTCCTAAATATGTTCATGAAGTCTACTTCCTGTGAAGCAAAGCAATGTATTACAATGATCTCCAGACAGTCCCCTTGAATATTGTTGACTTATTCTCTGCTTTGGGGAATTCTCATACTCGGAAGCAAGGATAAATGGATATCTGTGAAACAGAATTAATTGCAAGCACTTGCTTACTCATGTTTTGTAGAGCCCAAGCAAAACTTAATGGAAATTTGACAAACATTTTTAATATTATTGTCATATCTAATTTCCTTCATCCTGCCCAGAAATATAATACTCCTGTGAAGATTTTGATAAACTATTAATGAAATCCTGTCTTCTCTGGCATAATGGTAATACTCTCTTGGCAAGAAGATATGATCGATATATTGAATTGAATTGAATTGAATTTGCCTTATTTTACGTGGCGAGACTCAGGCCATGAGGCCTGCTCTTCCGTCTGACCACACAAATTCCGTTACACTCCTTTCACCTATCATGGGAGAAAGAAGGTATTACTGGCGCGAAACAGGTGATTTGAATTTAGCTCAGAGGGTCATTTAGGCGAGGATCTTTTACATGCAGTAAATGTACTAACATGGGACAGCGGCTTTACTTCCCCTCGAAGGAAGGCGTCTGAAGGATTTTTAGCCCTTAAAAATCCACGGCTTCGATCGGGTTTGAACCCTCAAACTTGGGTATAGCAGTCCGATATGCTAACCGCTACACCATCGCCGCCGCATATATGGTACTCGCTTTCAATGTGTGGAGTTCAATTTCAATGTTGGATGAAGGAGTATTCCCCCTCCCCACAGGAGGGAATCATGGCTGACATAAGTTGCCGTGACTTCTGGTGGAGATGATCACTCGTACCCTGATTTTCGTGGTGACCCATCATTAGCTTTAAGGTGGAAGCAGTGAATTGGCGATGCTAAGCTCTTGGCTGCCAGGCTTGCCCAGCAATTAACTAGTTGGGCCCCTGTCACATCAACTTTTGGGTAGGATTGGGTGAAGGAGAGTCTTCAAAATGCTCTGAAACCCACATAGGAAAGTCCAGTGGGAAAGTGATACCTTTTGTCAGGATGCTCAGGGTCTGGCGATACATTGTTAGCCTAAAGGTATAGGCAGGTAGGAGACAGGATGGGAGCTCTGAGCTTCTCGAACCTTCATTTGGGTGGCCCTCTGTTGAGGTCTCGTTTCGTTGGGGCAGTGGCCTGATACTCTGGGCAAAGAGGAGAGACTTGTCCGGCGCATGTGAGTTGCGCATTGTTTTGACTCCAGCACTAGCCTGGATGGCTAGGAGCTCTGAGCTGGCAGGGCGGCCCGACCTAGGCATGGAATAGAGAGGTTGCCGTGTAGGCAAACAGCATTCTGGCAGGATCCGGACATCAGCTTGCCAGCGTACTTGTACATCGGTGGGGGGTACGGATATGAGTTACTCCTCAGGTGCCCACCCCAGGGTTAACACTCCTTGGTAAAGCAAGTTGTGTGTGGTGTGGTAGACCGTGCAAGTTCCTATACTCTCCCTCCCCCTGTTCAATCATTGGGTATGCAGTAAATTCTGTTCACATGCACACAGGCTACTCAAAAACACATTGCTTACAATACTTTTGTACTCAACAAAACTCATTTCGTGAGGTGAAGATTAGTGTTTAATTTCTTCTGTAGAGGTAGAATGTTCTTTCAGCCTCTCGAACTCTATTGGAAGGCTTGGTCAGTGACTTTCTGTGATTGAAATGCTTGTATAGAGCAAATTTAAACACCATCGTGTGTGTGTGTGTGGGTGTGTGTGGGTATGTGCATGCGTGCGTGCGTGTGTACTTATTTCCCTACTAATACATCTTGTTTTTTAATTCATACTTTAAAAAAAATTGTGCATTTTTTTACAGGAAGGAGATAATATTACATTAATCAGCAAGGTTGATGAGAATTGGTATGAAGGTAATATTGCTGGTCGTCAAGGCTACTTCCCAGTGACGTATGTTCAAGTGGTTACCCCTTTGCCGTGATTTGCCTTCCCCACCTACTCTGAACCTGCAGCTGCACCTTGCAATTGGTAACTACGAACCTCTCTTAGATTTTGTTGCTTCCCTCTACTTGAATACAACTGATTAATTTCTTTGTATTACATTGCCACAGCCCTCTGACTAGAAGAAATATTTGCTACAGAACTTCATTCAATGTCGCAATCAGCTTCACTGTCTTACAAACATTAATGTAAGTTGAAAGTCCATTGCTCTATTCAAATATTGGTCTTCTGCTCTATTTTGTAGGACTTTCATATGTTACCAATTTAGATTGTTTGCATTTGCCAGACAATAATTTCAGGATTTCTTTTTGTAAATCCAGAAATGATCCAGAGTATTACTTAATTACTATCCATTAACAAGTTTGTAGTTTTGTGATATACATGGTTAATTTTGCATGTTTGCATTTCCTTCCTGAAATACATTCTTTATTTTTATCAGACTGAAGTTGTGTAGTTCAATACCTTGGCAAATTGCCAGTGAGGGTGAAATAGTTAATGAAAGTAATACAATAATACTCATTTGTACAGTATTTAATTTTATGATACCAATTTCAACATTAAATATTCTCTGTAGGATACATTTTAGAGCTGTTAATGCAACTTATTTTCTTCTACTGATTAGTGATTGTATATCATTTGCTGAATTTGTATTAGCATTGTCAGAGAACTGAATTCAGATGGCTGTGGAAATGTGTAGAGCATATTGTGCCCTTAGTTGTAATAACTTATATAACAAGAAAATTTCATGAAAGATGATGGAAAAACTGAAATTAAGATATTATTCTTCTTCTCTGAATATTTCTTAATGTACACATTTTCTAAAAGATTTAAGCTATCGAATTTCTTGATATGAGTTGTGAAGTTCTGGTGGTCTTCAGTCCCTTATTTCAGTTTTCTCTACCAGACCCTTCTACCTTCCTATTTAATTCTTTATCTAGATTGTTAAATTATATGGAACTAAAGGAAAAATTGCATAAATGATAACCAAGTAACTGAGTTGTGTGGAAACATGTGATGTTTGGATTAAATAGTTTCTTTAATGACACTCGTGTAGAGTAGTGTTATGGAAGTACTTTCCAAAGAGTTGACAGATTAAAACACAAGCATTCTCAGAATGTATGTTATTTGTAGACGACAGGAAGGGTTTGGAAGACCACTGGTATGTTGGGCATGATTTGATGCTAAATAAAAAACACAGTTTTGTGTTTTCCCAGTTTCTTGTTCAAAATGACTGATTTTAAAACAAATTAATATATGGCATCTGTTCAGCCTCATCTTTTTAAGATTGCAATAAGCAGTTCAAAAAATGCTTCAAAAAGTAAAATGTTCTGTCATAGATCTGTTAGAAAAGTATATCCAATATATATAGAAATTTCAAATGTAATGTATATACATAGGACGTATATATTACAAGATAACATAAATAATGAACTGTTCCTCATATTAAAGTTGTATCTATTCTTATGTAGTACTTAATACAGATAAACACATCGCAGCCATCATGTGGTGAATAAAAAAACAGATGTCAGCAGGAAAAAATCAAAAACAAACCGTGGAGAGTATCACATATAGAAAGTATTTGAAATGTAATGTTTAAACTTTGTGCAAAAACATTATCCCTAAAATTCCATTTTGTATGGCTCTCTATTCATCAGTAGAATCAAACACAACATAAATAAGAGTTTCGTGTATGGATTTGTATCTAATGTAAGTTTCATTTACGTAAAAGATTTGTGTGTCACTTAAATAATTGTTGCCACATTCAATTATCGATTGAAAGAAAAATATTTATTCAACAGTATTATGTTATCTTGCATTACTTTGGTAGTAGTTAACATTCTGCTAATTAAAATTATAATGTTACTGGAAATGTCTAAACTTATCAACAATTGTATTTCCTAATCCATGCATGAATACTCTTGACTGCATTTGTGATACTGAAAACCGAGCTGCTTGCAATGCTTGTAAGAGACACAAGCACTGAGGCTGATAGAAATGGATGCCTAACAACAATTTTAGAAATCTGTATTAGAGAGTGTCACTTAATTACTATTCTGTTTCTCTAATAGCTCAACTAAAGTTGAAGTATTTTAAATTTAAATCCATCATTGGTTTTGGAAATATGTCAGTTATTTTTCTTATTTCCTTTTATGGCAAGTGTTTATGAGAAAGCAAACTTTAATAAAAACATAAGGTTATTATGTTATTTTCCTCCACTTTTAAAACAGAATTTTAAAGCAAAAAATAATACATACTACCGTATAATGTGGTGTATTTATTAAAAATAATTACTGTCAAAATGTCAACCTCTGAAAATAAAATTCATGTACACTACTGTGATTATTTGCACAAATGATCTCTTTTAAACTGGAATAAATCACATTTCATTAGTGGTGTAGCTTTCATTGTCATGATTATACTTTTCAATGTTTACGATGGGTGAATAGCATTATATAATAAAATGAAGACTTTTTATGATATATGATATCAGAGTACATTGAAACTGTAAATACAGAATGCAGCTGTTAAATATCAATAAAAAGTTGTTCAATTTCTATCTGCGGTTTTCAAAATTTACATAGACTAACCAACTACTTGTCCTGCTTTGTTGCACGAGTTGTATACTCTCCACAGTATGCCTGGTCATATCTGCCTTGCCGTTTCTGCTGCTCTGTTGTTTCAGTAAATGAAAATCTTCCCTCTAATTAAGATCAATATTGTAATGTGCCGAAAAAGATCCAGCTATTTGACTCTTTAAACGGGTCATATTTGTGTTCTAGCTCTATGTGTGTTTTGACAATATCGGGGAGATCAGACAATATATTTACAACTCTTGATATTGTGAGTGACCATTATTTTTCAGATGAAAATGAAGTGTAATATTTTTTATTAATGTTGTTTGTTCCACTTCATGCTTGATGTGTATTCAGATTAATTCAGGACTTTTTAATAAGTACTAGACGTTAGGAGTAATCTCACAGATACTTTTTGGGGTGGAAAGAAAACACTATTCAAATAACATTATCTCGTTAAACTGTCCAGTTTAAACCCCATATTGTGTGGATATTCATAGTTTAAATCACTATTGTAGATAATACAATGTCTTTCTGTCCTGTGAAGATTGTAAAGAAGTTGGCTTAAAGAAACAAAATGTGAAAAAATTAGTCTACTAATTTCCTGAGTTTTCATTGGGAAGGAAATCTTGCCTTAATGAAATTGACATCACATCATGAAGTGTTGTAAACATTCTTTATTTTATATATCACAGTGTCCTTTAGTTAGTAATGATAATGCATATCTCTAAAGTGAATCTGTCATTATCTGTAATAGTGTACTGTAGTCTTTTTTTCTTTCTTCGTAAATCTTGTGTTGTTTCAGAACAATATCTGTTGGTTAATTTCATTAATTCAGATTCACTTCATTCATTTTCAAACAGTAATAATGATATTTGTTTCTCACTAATTTCATTGGAGTTATTTTTCTCACCATTATGCATTTAATAGCAGATAAACATAATACTTTTCTTTTGTGAATTATAGCGTGGCAACTGAAGACTAGTTTCAGTGACATCTTTGTGATGTTTATATTGTTGAAAAAGTTTGTTGAAACACTGTCGACTTAGCTTGTAGAATGAAAAATGTAACTTGTTGTTGTTGCTGCATCTTACAGAAGTCAATGAATTTAAAAATGATTTGTTGAATGATAAATGTACCAGTCTTCTTGCATGAATGATCATCAACATAAATCATCTAAGACAAAAATGCAATTCAGATTACCTAAGCAATAAGTGTTTGAAAATTTCAAAAACCTTATTCTCTCTAACAAAATTTGGTTACATAATTCTGTCCTATATTCTGTATCGTTGTCACAGTTTCTAGATGTTATTAATAAAATAATTGGGTTACTTATCATGTGATTTTTCTACTTCATGTATATGTAAATGGCAAGTGCCATGAAATAGCTGTAAAATTTCTTGTAATTAACTTATTTATATGACGAAATTAAATGTAAATCTGTGGTGAGTGACCCAATTACCAGATATTTTCTGAAAGTTGTACAGTACTTGATGGAAACTTCAGTGTGTTGGAAGTGTAAATGGTGAATACAATTTTTGATGTGAATACTATCAATACATATTCATATATAAATGCTGTTCTTGCAGTTTGATCTGCCAATCTATAATTTCTTGTTTCTTTAAGTTTTAAGATAGTGGAAATAATATATGAATGTTATGTAAAACAATAAGGGCACATCATTGAAATCATCATATTGCAGTTTCTGGAATGAATATGAAAAAAAAATGCATACAAATGGTAGCTGCATTTCTGTACATAATTTACTGTTAATGTATTCTTACTAAGCTTTTATGTTGTATTTTCTGTGTTTAATTTAAAAATTTGAAATTTGACTATGTTGTTGTACATTTGTTCGGCGGTTTTTTATTTTAGAGTTATGTTGCAGTGCAAGTATATGTTTGTCTTTCTTTTGCACTTATTACATTATGTGAAACAGAATGTGCCAATATCATATTGATATTTTGTGCAAGAGTTAAGTTTTTGTTGTGTTTGTATATAATGTTAGTGGAAGATTTTTGAAACTATTTTTTTAAGGGATTGGCTTGCCTTCCTAACAAGCTGTATCAATATATTGCTGCAAAAAAAGTTGTACAAAATTTTTCTGTTTATACATAATCAATAGAGAAATATATTTTTGCTTCAGTAAAAATAAAATTCATATATTAGTTACCAGAATTGAAAAATGTTATATTCCAAATTAAGTGCTGTTTGCAAATGTGATTTGTAATTAATTTAGTGACTATTCTTTAAAAACAATATTTTTTTTTTCCCATGTGGAACAAAAAGGCATTCTTCCAAATACATACGTATGTTGATTTCTCAACATATTGTTATTAGCATCTCCATTTGTGCAATATTATCGACATTGCTCTATCAAATGTCATTGTGAATAAAGATTTTATTGACCAATGATAATGTGTGATCTACCAGAATGGGGTTTACAAATCGGAAAGGTGATTTTTGTGATATTAAAATTAATTCTTTTCATCTAAATTTAATAGGAGCAATTAATTTTTATGTTGCTTCCTTCTGAACTTCAGTTCATTAAAAATTCCTTAATTCTAGTTACCCTTTCTTGTTAAATTTTAATCAAATATATAGTTAGATATATATATTAAATGTAATGAGATCTGCACTTCAGATCGTAATACAGTGCCATTCCAAACAAGGAAGAATGTTTGATGTGAGATTGAGCGTGTACAGTATTATGCTCATGTAACAGTGTTGTTACAAGATACTATTGTTGGGGAAACCAATTAAACATTATGTGTATGTGAAACTTGGCATAGAATCCATTGTGACTTCAGTCTGAATGTGAACTTTTTTATGTGTATATTTCGTTTGTTTGTTTTTGGACCCTGTTATTAAACTGTTTCCTCCCTTTACCTGGTGTAATTACATAAGTTGTCATTTTGTGGCACATTGTGGCTGAAATTACAACATATAATGAAGATATAGCATTTATTTCTTGAAAGCATCCTGTCCTTAATTTCCAAACGTTTTTGACATTATCCTTGAAGAATGAAGAATATGGAGATTTTCTATTCAGTGCTTTGATATGAGGTTTATTTACTAATATTTATTATTTATTACCCTTTTTTTTTTTTTTTTTTTAATTTTTTCCTTAATTGGTTTTTTGTATTTTCAATTCATACTTTTGTGCTAATACTGAATTTAAGTTTTGATATTCTTTTTTAATCAATTTTCTGATAAATTTGACAGGATAAATGTTCATTTCCAAAATCTGTTGTGTTTAAATTTCCCTTGTGGTAGTTTTTTCAGGTAGTGATACTTGTTTACAAATCCATAAATGAGTTCTATTTTATGTTGTTGGGTGTGAAAATTTAAAATTTAGCAATTTTTTCAGTAGATCACTTCTATACTAATTAGTGATTAATTTATTATTCTCGTTCATAATTGTGATATCAAGGAAACCAATCTGCCATTCTTCCAGGTACTACTGTGAATTAAATTTTCTTTTTGTAATCATTACACTCTGACTACAGTTTTGTGTATTTTGTCTTTATGAATGGCCGTCAGTATGACATCTACGTGACATTTATAAAATAATGTGTATTAGTGTTCTCTTCATTGCTTTCTAATATTGACATTTCTAATCTTCTTATAACATTTTCAGGTAGTATTCCACTTATTCCATTGAAATGTTATGTAAAGGCCTCACAGCTATCAGTATTTCCTGTGCAGGTATAGTTATTTTTTGTACTCTTTTCTAGTAATTTTTCTATACATTACAAATGAGATTCTGATTCGGAAAAGGGGTCAAAGTATTGGAAGTCTTAAAAGTACATAAACCACTACAACCTGTAAAGACCTGAGGTATCGACTAGATGCATGGCTGCTTAAGGATTTGTGAAATATGTCAAAGAGATTAATAACAACAATGCTACATAAGATCTACATTTTCTCTTCTAAGAACAGTAGAGATGTAGTAGTAGTAAAATAAATTAAAATATTAAATGATCCAACAGAATGTAAGGTCTCTTTTGAGATAGAGGCAACATGTCAGTCTATAGATACATGGATTGTAACGTGAAACATGTAGACAAAGAAACGGTAAATACAAACCAGGATAAATGAACTTACGAAAAAAAATTTTGAAACAAAAAAATATCAAAATCCAAAAGACAATAAACACAATGACAGAAATTAACCAATTGATCCCAATAAATGACAACAGTTGAAATGAAGCTTAAGGGATTTTCACAAACTTCTTCCTTCTCTCCCCTCTACCTCCCCTCACACACAACTTGCCTCCAAAGAAAAAATAACCAGCAACTGCCACTGTGTCTGAGACGATCATGCCACACACCACACAAATTGACCATGTTGTCAATCAATGCATATTTTTATGTAGGAAAAGGTGAGTCGTATATGGACTACGATATTGGTACAAAAGTATTGCAAACTGATTGTAAATTTTAATTTAAAAAATGTATTGTTAATTTTAGTGGAAATAATGATGTTATGTAATTTTTTTTTATAAGAATGATAAAAATAATTTGAAATTAATTGATGATAATTTTTAGACACTTGAAGGGGATAAAATGTGTTCTCAAAACATGTAACAACAAATGTTTTGAACTGGTGACTGAACTGAATTTTTGAACTGAAAAATGGCCATATAATGAAAACTGATTGCTAATAAGTAAATAAGGATATGAAATAAACAAATCAAACCAAATTCTTTAGTTTGTATTTAGGGCCATCCATAAATTACATTAACTCAAATTTACATTCTGAATATCCCCTCTCCTTCCTGTAATATGAGCTTGACCCTCTCTGCCTCCCTAAATAACATAGGAAGAGACCCCTCCCTTCCCATTCAAAATAAGTAAAAAATAAAAAAAAAAGTTATACAATAGGAAAAGCAATTTATATTAATTTTATTGTGTTATACATTAAAATTACTGATAATTAAAGTCTGAATTAGTTGACAATGCTGAATGCACCTAATAATAGGATTGGTGGCAATTTTTAAATGAAAGAAGGAATCAAGCAAGTAATAGGATTATGAGAAAACTGATGAAATTCTCTCAATGAGAGTGCAAGAAAATTTCTGATAAATGCACATGGCAAGTATCTACTGTATCAATTTAATTGGATTCTAGAATATTATAGGTGAGGTTTGCATATTTTCTTTGTAGTCTTCACAAAGAAAATTAACACAGAAATAAAAAAGCAATTGAATTGTGTAAATTGACTGCTTTTTTTATTTCTATGTTAATTTTTCTTTGTGAACAGATATATTCATTTCTTTTGCAAATAATAAACAATTTACATATTTCAGGGGTGTTTATGTTTCTGCAATGCAATTTTTGTCCATAGAAAGTATTTTTCAAACCAACTTATGAGTGCAACTATGAGTCCGACCGACAGAGTCAAATTTCGCATTTACAGTAACGCTTAATTGCCATTTTCTTAAAAACGACTACGAATTTTTCAATGAAAATTTCTATTTAGGATGAGTTTTTACTCTTCTTAAATATTCTTGAAGTAATAATTCGGTTGTACAACTAGGGAAGCAAAAAGTTGAGAACATGTTTAAAAAATTGTTTTGGGCGGCGATAGTTGGTAGCAGGCAAGACCATAGTACCAGTCCACACCTCAAGGAAAATAGAAAACTTTACTACGAGAAAGTTTGTGCTATTCTGTAGCACTTCTAGCTGAAATTGATTTCCTCTCAGCAAAACACTTCACCTGGCATAATCTTCACATGAACCTTGCCGGAAAACATGCAGTCGGTAACAAGTTGCTCAATACAGCAACTCAGGGCCGTATTCTCGAACCGCTGCCGAGCAATCTCCTGGTAGCCTGCTACCTGGGGGCTCCTTGCTGCCAGGCCGGGGGGCTGCCAGCGGCAATATGGCCGATGGTATTCTGAAATCACTTCCAGCTTTGTCCCAGAGTGGGAGCTTGCTATGATTGGTGGAACGACTTAGCGAGACTCGCACGCCAGATGAAGTAGTGTACCAACACAATAAATCTAAGTGAAATAATTTTTCTTTCTACTTTCAACTGTATTTTATCATGAAAGTGAATATACAAACGTTGACACATATTGTATACTGCCCAGTTAATTTGTGTACATTCCCAGTAAATTGTAGCCTGAAACCAATAACACATCCACAATTGCATTTTGTGTAATCGGTGGTATGACATCTGCGTTTGCAGATTGTTTCCGTGTTGCAACTGATCCACGTGCATTCGAGTTCTGGTGTTGGTGGTGTGTGTTTGGGTACAGATAGTGTTCGTAGTGGTTTTCTTTGTATTTCTTTCTTATAACGACACGGCTATTCTCCCTTGGTACTTTCTCTATTTTCGAATACTATTCTATTTTTATTAGAATTTCCCCCCATTATAACGACCCGGCTTTCTCTCGAAACTTTCTTTAATTTCGATTATATTTTTGTATTTTTCTCCATGTGACGACCCGGCTTCTCTCTTTTGGAAATTTCTTTTGATATCGATTAATATTTATAATTTTTCACCTTTATAACGACCCGGCAATTTTTTGTGGAAAATGGCAAAACCTAAGGCACCTTCCTTTTCCGAATTCAAAAAAGTTCTTTTGTGCCAACTGGTACGAAAGAATAAGAAAGATTGTGGAAAGGCAGTCTCCTGCCAAAAATCCATCCCTTTCATCTTCCTTACGTTCTCAACTACCACTTTTATTTCGAACCCTCTTACCTCCTCCTTTGAACCTACCCCAGTTATTCCCATTCCCATTACCAATTCATCTACAACTTCCCAATTCCCTTACAACCTAACACTGCTGGGACACATTACAACCTTTGACCACTCGAGGTAAAAATGGAGTAAATATATAGCAACTACAGTCAGATCACCACCTCCTAGATTTATAACTGTAGGAGGTGGTGGTCAGATACAGCAAAAACAAAAATCGTGTAGGTACTTGCAAAAGATAAACATACTGCTCCATTATGTTCAATCCCTTTCAAATAAAACTGAGTTTATCGAGGCTGTTCTACAGAGCGATTTAAATCAAATGGATGTTCTTTGCTTTACAGAACTTTGATTATCTCCTAATGAACTTAGCTATGCCAACTTTTACCTCGCAGGCTTTTATTATAGACAGAGAATCGCATGAAGGTCCCACATATGGGGGTTATTGTATTTACGTTAGTAATAATATAGATTCTATCCCCTTGACGGAATTAAACGTGCGTTGAAAATGTTTTCGAAATTTCTGTTGTACATCTTCCTTCGCCAAAAATGATATTACTTTGTATCTACACACCTCCAACAAAGAGAGCTCCAGATTATATTTTGTTCTTAGAAAAACTGGAGATAACACTTAATAAAATCAGCAATCGTTCTTTTGAATCCATTGTTGTATGCGGAGATTTTAACACTGATTTTCTGGTCGAATCTTGCGAGAAAGAGCATTTTCTCAATTTAATTCATTCCTTCATTTTAGATATTATAAAAATTGTACATACACGTACTAAATTCAAAGAAGGCAATTGGTTAAATGATAATTAATAAAAACACTACTAGATATGAAATTGCAACAAAAGATTTAGAACACATTGACCACGATGCACAAATTCTTGCCATTACAAGAAATGCGAACACTGACACAATACACGGATGAGTAGATAGTTCACTAAAAGTAAAATAAAATTATTGATTACTTGCTGCAGGAATCATGGGACGCGGTTTATAATACTGTTGATTCAAAAACAAATACTTTTTTTTCGACGCTTTCATTTCATTGTAACGCTTGCTCTTCTAAAAAGAAAATCAAACATTTCAAGGAAAAGTAATTATTGGATAACAAACATTATACCGTATTTCAAGATTTCCTGCTCTATTGAAAAAATACAAATCATTTTTAAGAAAAATCACAAGGCAGGCTAAAATCATGAAACACAATAAGGATATTTTGAACTATAACGATAGAGATGTGAACGATACGGGGCAACAGTGGGTAGTCTCTTTAACCAAAACTTTTCGAGAATTCTTGCCGATCTCACTAAGTTCTTCAGCCACAAAATTCAACATCAGACTTTTCCCAAAAACTTGTAGATAGGATATTCGTTTCCGAAACATTTTATGAAATTCTCAAAATAATCTGTAGTAGTAAGATATCATTGGGCTACTCCAACGCCCCGATTTTTACGCGCACCAGTTTGCGAACCACGTAACCACAACACGAGCACTTTGTTTGAAAAGATAATAGACGTTGGCCGCCATTTTGCAAGAAATGTTGAGAAACATTTTGAAAGTGGCATAAAGTGATAATTTTTAACGAAAAGTAACACGACGGTGTAATTATAATTAAAGTTGCAATATTTAAAAATATGCTTCGGATATCTGTTTCAATGACTTGTAACTAGGTGATTGCATTTAGTATTTCCGCTTGGCTGCGTTTAATATTCCCGCTAATATTGTGACGCGACCTGCTGCCAGAAGCTCATTGGCTGAAGTAAGATACGATGTCCAAGAGTCCCCCCCTGTACCATACGAAAACGATGTGTGCTCGACGATTCGAAACGGAAGAACAGTTCTCTTCGCGGATGATACGAATATTCTTTGCAAGAAAGAAACCATAAATACTATCAGATGTATCAAATTGGTTCCGCAGGAACAAATTAACAAGAAATAATACTTAAAAGAAAACTTAAATAGAAAGAATACTTACTGTAATAATATACAAAATACTACTTATAATATAATACTATATAATAAATACTTAAATAGAAAGAAAACGGTTTCAATGCAGTTTTCCATTTCTAATAAACATTTCTGTACGCCATTGAAAATGAACGGTGTGCCATTGACTGATTGTAAGGTAACATTTGTAGGTCTTTCAGTCAAACCTCAAATGGGACGTCCATTTAAAAGAATTGAATACAAAATTTAGTTCAGATTATGCTACGCGTTCAGAATTCTTTCAAATTCAGTCCGCCCTCATACTGCGCGTTGTGTATATATTTCTGTATAATTCTAAATAACCTGTAACAAGTAACTCAGCTTCTGGGTCAATGAGCCCCCATTTCTATCAAGTTTTTCCTCCTGTTTCCCTGATCCTTTGAGCAATGTTGAGATGTTGTTCAGTGGGAAATGTAGTTATTCAAATTATTGTTCTCCGTGTTATCGCGGCAGGAAGTATTATTCCTCCATGAAGGTTATGATAAGAGCCCAAATATATCGCTGATTTACCTTTGAAAATAGATTACATCGGAATGAATATTTTGTTAACAATGCTCGTCAAAAACGCTAATTTCTTTTTGTATTCAGAATTCAACTTCATCCCGGAATTAAGAAAACGTACACAGAATACATTTCTCCCCGTAGCACGTTACACGCAGTTTAACTGTATTTGACGTAAAATAAATAAATAAATCCTTCGATAAAATACCGAATTCATTTTAATTTTACCATTAATAATACCATACCATTTTAATAATACCATTTCAATTTTACTCCTCCCGTGTCAAGATAAGGAAGAGAGCGACACAAAAAAACGTTTGTGATGATTTGCAGAAAAAAAAGTGACAACAGCTCTTATAATAAAGTGTTGACTTCAAGGAGGAAGCATACAACACATTTCTCCTATTTTGTAGGTCTAGGAGTAATGTATTTCATTCAATATACGTTTTCCTTGCAGTAGAGCAAATCGAATCATTGCATATTTTGTGTGCTTTAAAGTATACATTTAGTCTCTAGACAACTCAGACTAGAAATTGCCCTAAACATTTTAAATCGAATCCATTATAATTGAATGCGCTTGCGTAGAAGCTCTTTGCACTTATATGGGAGCAACACATCGCTTCAGTGGTGCACATGTGGTGGAAATGTCATTAAAATGAACAAATTTTGAGCTAAACATGGTCTAATTGATTCAAGGATTTTAATTACGGGTTTGCTAAATAACGCTGGGAATTAAGCGGGTCTCCTCGGGGCTCCAGCGAGAGAAGCGGAACGGCGCTCACAAACCGGAAAATAGGCAGGAGGGGGGGGAGGGCGCCGCTGCGGCCGGGGGCGCGGGCGGAGGTCGGCAGTCACAGCTTATTTCGATCACGAGGGATTGTCTCGCTTCGCCGCAGAAACAAGTTGCCTCCGGAAAGAAGTTCTCCGGAGATGCATCACACACTTTTGACGAGTCACGCTTCAACCGACTCCGCTGACTTACTCGAGAGTGAGAACACATTTTCATGCTATACAAATATCTATAATTATAACACACAAAATAGGAGTCATTCACAAGTCATAGAATTATTCATCAAAACTACAGAAAAATCCATGTAATAAAAATACATGTTATTTTGCAACACATTGCCAAATGACATAGGAAATAAAAATCGATTCTCAAGATGAAATGACAAATAAACTGTTTACTCACATGTTTTTAGACAATTAGAGACATTTCATATTGAATATGAAAAAAGGAAACTATTATTTCAACAATGGCACTAATTAGTTACCATTTGCATTGAATTATTCTAAGAGAATAAATATGTCTAAGAAATATTGTAATCATATTCTGGACCAATGACCTTATTCTCGATCATGTTTTACCTCGTTGGCCTTGATTCATTGAGCAAATGCTGAGAGCGAGTCTGGCTTGGCTTCTGGTCAGGAAATAGACGTTCACTATCTGCATTCGAGCTCTCCTACTGCGGGGAGAATGGAGACCTTAATTATTCAACAATAGTAAATCTGAAATAAAATCTGAAGAATGTTTGCCGATGCTAATATTGTCTTTTACTCGAGAAAGAATTTTCCTGTACTCCCGAGTCATGAAACGAGTAAAGTGTTAATTAAAAGAGAATTGGATAAAGTGCTCTGTTAACTTGAAACTCGTGCGTGTAGAACCACCACCACTGCCACACTGTAGGTCATAGCTAGCGAGTTGCCTCTAGATCCAGCAGCGCAACTTGTAGCTGCTAACTGTAAAATTCGAATACGTGAGGCTACTATCTTCCTCGATAAAGAGAAAATTACACTCCATTCGTTACAAGAAAAATATAGAACACCGTTTCCTATATTATTAAGTAGTATACGTACCTTTTGCGACTCTCATACGCAACCAATCTTTATAAATGAGGTCTCTAAAGAAAGATAATTTAATGGAAACGTAACTAATTGCACTTTGAATTTTAAAATATGAAGAATTTATTGAAAGAAAAAAGCATCTAAATATTGGCGTCAAACGCAACCCACAAATCCGGCTGCATTGTCAAAATCTATATAGTTAAATAAATCCTAAACGAATCGATCTAGGGCATCTATCTGAAATTTTGAAGCCAACGGCCTCGAAGAAACGTTTCTCATATTGTAATTTACAGAAATATATATTATTAGACATGATGATTTTGCTAGTCGGGCGCTTATCGAGACTGCCCAATTCCATCTATATAAGGCCTTGTCGCTGTAGGTCAGCTTTGTTTGTGACGTCACGCTAAGAAGGCTCAGATTTCTCCATCTTATGTTTACACTTTCTGTCTACACCGTGGTTTGCGCAGACTGACGAGGTTCATTTGAATCATCATTCATTCAAAATTCGCTCTCACAGCAGCTAGAAGTATTAAAAGTTGTTTGATACACATTAAGATTGTTTTTTATGTGTGTATTGCAACCGTTTACTACCCACTGCTGCAAAATTTTGCCCAACTGAAGAAAGAACTATGAACGAAATTCAAGTCTCAAGAAAAATTGCGAGGGTCAATAGCAGAGAGCTTAGAACCTAAGTCAAACTATGATGGAAAGAGAGCTCTTACTTCTTTTGATGTTCTTCGTCAAAAAGAAGAAATAACCAATATTGGCAAAGAATGGACGTTTGTGAACCAAAGAGAGAAGACTGTGTCTTGTTAGGTTTGATTTGTGTTTCAACTCTGCCAGTATTTTCGTAATCAGCAGTGATTCAGTCACATTTTCAAGTCAGCGTGCTCAGTCATGATACCTAATGCTTTGAAAAAGCTGGGAAATAATACTTTCCTTAGGGTGATTAGTAAGTTCAAGTTAATTTATATATTGGAAAAGTTAAATCATTTGCAAGAAAACTAGAAGAACTATTCTCTAGCAATTCAATGCTGTAAATGCTATTCTGAAATTAAAAAAAGATCTAGATGATATGTGCGAGCAAGTTAAATTTATTATTGAACCGATCGATTTATTAATCATTTGACAACAGTATTACAGATACAGGGCTGATTTGTCTGCTTTCTGCAGTATTTTATTTTCTATTACCCCTCAGCCATACAAATTACATAGTTTCGTTAATGTTAGATGGGATTTATTTAAAATCTTTCTTAAACAACAAAGGTGAAAATATAGTTGGCACAGGATTCTATGGTGCAGATGCTACTACTTTACCTCATGTTTTATTGTTTACATTATATAAATTCCCCTCCTATATTATTTTAGTAGTATAGATGAATTTTGTGGTTCGGCGCCACCAATTTTACTTTCTCACACTTACTAACGTAAGATGAGAAAGTATTGTAATGGGGCGCCGCGAAAACTGCGAATTTTCGACACATAAACTCTTATTGCCGGGCCCTGGGAAAGAAAAAGTGCATAAATACAGTTGATAAATATAGAAAAATTCCTCTAACACGTGATGTAGCCATAATCCATGTTTTGTGAGTCCTTCATACCGCACAATTGACAGAAAATCTGTCTGTCCATATGTCTGCACAACGCTAGCGCATAAACCGTTCAGCCGATTTTCTCCAAAACTGATATTCCCCAATTGTTGTGACTGATGTCGGGGCCCCTAGGATTTGAAAAAACGATATTTTAATTTTGGGGGTACTTTACATGAAGACCTTCAGATATTTTCAAAATTTTCAAAAAAATGGCGCCAAATTTTTTATTATATTTTGAATCGTGCGAAGGACGTTTAAGAGAATGGTGCAGGTCTCAATTTCGTTGAAATTCCCGATTTTTCGAAAATTGCAAACAAAAGAAATTTAAAACTACAAAATTGAAGATATAGATTTTTGCCACAGACGAAGAGTGTTGCACAAAGTGAGTTTTTTTTAAAAAAAAAAGTCATGTACAATTTTTTTAAAGAAATGAGTAGTTTTTGCGTAATTTGCGATTGAAAATTACGATTTTTTCTTAAAAACCGCTCCAAATTATTTCTTTAAATTTTCTCCACATTTGTAATAAGGGACGGTAAGAAATATGGTGCTAGTCTAATGTTCGAGTATTGCTCGTTTTTCTTTCCGAAAATTGCAAAAAAACTTTCAAAACTACAAAATTGAAGATAGAGATTTTTGCCTTAGACAAAGTGTGTTCACTGCAGCGCCTCTGACCGGGAGATCCTAGGTTCGAGTCCTGACGGCGGCAGGATTTTCGACACTAGCTCTTCAGCTAGGTCGAATTCAGTCGCTGCCTGGAGGAGAATTCTAACGGCCGGCTGCTCTGATTGGTAGTTTTCCGTGGTTTCTCCGATCAACACCAGGCGAATGCCGGAGCAGTACCCTAACAAACGGGCCACGGACCGCGCGCGATATTTCCTTTCTCTTGCTTGTCCTATCCTCTCCCCCTTACACACACATTTACACTAACATGCACTACACTACCATATATCCCGGGAGACCGGTTGGGAGCTTAGAGCTTGTCCCGGCTGGGGCGGTGCCCCGCTGGTGGGAGAATCCTGGTTAGGGGGAAACCCCATTAGTCGATGGTAGGTCGGTGCCGGATCTCGCCATTCAGCGGGGAAAGATCACCGCCATCTCCCGAGAGAAAAACATGCACTACACTAACGGGACTAATGACCAAAGCAGTTGACGCACCCGGAAACACGAAAAAACCAAACCAAACAAAGTCTGTTGTACAAAATTAGCTCTTTAAAAAAGTTCATGTGCAATTTTTTGAAAAAAAAGGGAGTATTTTTTGCGTATTTTCTGCTATGAAATAATTAAATTTATATACTTTTCACACCAACTACGGGCCACGAAAAAAATTGAATGAATGATTTGAAAAGCAATTAAGTTAATTTTAATTATAATTGAAAATGCCAATATTAATGGTTTTTTTTTTTACTATCTCGCTTCTTTACTGTTTACTCAATTTGTATTCTCAATGTATTGATACATTTCTCATGGTGGAAATTTCCACCATGACATTTCGTTTTAAGCAATCCACAAAGGTTAAGGGAAATTCGCAACAATGCCGTATCGACATTTGAGAAGCTAATTGTTGTCGCACGTCGAGATGGTGGCGGTGATAAGATACAGCTGTTTTATTTCGTCCAACTGTGGTGGTGACTCCTAGGCCGAGAGCCAGCACTTCTGTTTCCGAGGAATTTCGCAGCAGTTTTTTTTATAAATTACTCCCCGGAATCATGGTTGCCAGATTGGGTGGATTTCCGCTTTTTGAGCTGGAAAACGACTCTCTCTCGCGGAACAAATATTCACTTCGCGGAATACCGCCCAATGGGAGGAAATGCATAAACTCATGTGCGGTCTTGGGCGGGTTTTCAGATTGCGACGCAATTTTCAAAAAACAATCACGACGTTGACAGCGAGTTTAATTTGTTTGGTTTTTTACTTTATGCTCGATTTTTCATTAATCATTTGTCAATTCGTTCAAATTTTTTTTGCGATGTGAGTAAAGTTAGTTTTAGACCTCTAGTATAAAGTATTCTAAAAGTCATAGCGTCTTTATCGTGCACCACAACAGTATACAGGTGAGTCACGTAACTTTAGCACTTCCCTGAAACGGTTGAAATTATTGCAATGCTGTTTTCACGAAACTGCACATGGGAATGGGCTAATTGATGCATATATTCGTTTCGATTTTATCACTTGTATTTTGAGATATTGAGGTAACTTTGATTATTTTTTTTTAATGGATCTATTGTCATGGTTTCTAAATATATACACACAACCACTTTACTCCCTTACGTATAAATGCAAAGAAAATTACTTTTATAATATTTGAATCCTTGTCTTCCTAATACGGATTGTGATACACCATTCCAACGAATTTATATATTGTGAGTTCGCGAAATCGATCCTATACAGGAAATCGAGTATAATATTACTATTACTTGAGGAAGATGTATATATTTTAATTATTCCCTGTCATTCAAGCTGTTGCTCTCTAATAATAATAACTCCATGAAATTTCTGTCATAAAACCGTATAAAATACCGGCTTGTTTTATTCCGTATTGATTTGACAAACTATTCAGCAAATTCTACCTCGCTTGTGACATCAAAACTTGTACATACATAACAAAAAAAGAACAAATACATAAAATACCCTTTGAAAAATGATCTACAATCTAATATTTACGATACGTATTATCTTCCATTATTCACACAATTATTACCAACATTCACACGACTGCATTTTACCAGTTTGAATAATTTAAAAACAAATGAATGACCTCGAAGGTCTTAAAAACTAACAATCTTGGCCTTGCGATAAATTTTGATGTTAGAAAAAGAACATATAATGTTTTTAAACTTCCCTTTTTGCTGCACGACGATTGGCTGTCACTGCTGTCCATAGCCCAACATTAAAAAAAATCATAACATATTTAAAATTAACTTCATAAAATCGATAACTTCGAAACCAACACGCGATGCGTCCACTACGGCAACTCGAAATCATCTCATAAGTAATCGTCCGTACAAACAAACCACACGATGCGTTCACCAAGGAATCCGTCATCTCATCGATTTTTTTATTCTACCACACCGCGTAGTTTAAAACAAAGACAACCTTCTCTAACAATGCTACTGTTTCTTTACATCTTTCTTTTTTATATCATATTGTTTTTAATAGCCGTTGAACGTTACCATAAATTCCTAAATGTATTCCAAAATATTTATAATGTTCGTAACCCCTTTTCCAATCACTTGGTTTCTTATTTTAACATTTATCAGTAATCGTTCGCATGTTTTTGGGAACATTCGTTCATCCTAATATGGAAAATTAATTTACGGAAATTCTTTTATTTATGAAACATTTCATGGTTGCGACGTGTCATTATTTTTAAATATGTCCTGTGTTTATATTATAGGTTACTTGCGGAGGTGGACCCTACCAATGAATCTTGCGTTTACATTTTATTACAATCATTCAAAAAACATTTCAACGTGATATGACAAATAAAATGATCTCATTTGAAAATAAGTAGTATTTTATCCCTTAAAGTATTCCTCTCACCTGTCGTAGTCATAAGAATAGTCTTAGTTTCTAAATATTAAGATATAATTTATTACAAAAAGTAAAAGTTTTTACATAAATCGTTATTACAATGTTCACATACAAAAAATAAAACTAATCAGTCATTCCAATAATCACTATCTAAAAAAAAACACCTCCAACTCCGCCTCCTTTAATGCTAATTCAAATTTCCCGCTTGGAAAGTTGAATTTTTCTTATTGCGCGGATTTACCGCCATCTAACGGCGAATGTTTGAATGAAGCATCTGGCATTCCTATTCAGAATGCTCGCTGAAGTATGTTATATACTATTTAATATAATCTGATCCCTTATAGTAATTAACGAAACGAGTGTATAAAGAGGGGGATAATTGCATGAATGGCGTGTTCAAGAATATGAGCGACGATAAGAGCGAGTTTTCCTATATACCATGAGTGCAATTATGCCCCCTGTTGAGGCTGCAAAATAGCTTGTTTTTGGGAGAGCATCAAACGATGATTCGGGTAGACAAGACTCCTTCTGACTTTTGTAACCACCACCAGAGAAATTTCTGAAAGCCAATTATTTAAGAACTATTAGTTTACCTCAGCGTAAGAATGATTGAGTATTGAAGAAGTTGTCAGTATTACCTTTATCTGGGAGAAAAGAAATCGTTTTCTGCCGTAATGCGAGCTCGAGTGTTATTATGCGGAGATCGCGCGCCAACGCGTTGTTATCACAGAGACCGCATTTCTGTGCTTGGCCCGCAGCCAAACGTCAAAAATCTGATTTTTCAGTGCACCCAAGATGTGAATTACTTAGCTTTTTTTACTGACTTTGTGAAACCACCCGGCTGAAGATTCTCAAACAATTGACTTTCGTGGCGTCTTATTTGGAAATGCATCTGATTCTCAGAAATTGTTCACAATACGAAATGCTTCTCTGGTGCTTCCCGTAGTGGCCCAATCTCGCAAGCGTCTTTGAAAGCAGTTCAGATTTTCAAAGCAGTTTCAGATCTTCTAAAGAGTTTCATACGAAAGGCGTGTTACCTTTCTCTCTAGAAGACCGCCCGCGGTTTTTACGAAGATATTGTAAGACCTACGCGGGAGGTTTAAAATGTAAACCCTTTGCTGTTAATTAGCGCCAAGGAATTGTTATAAATTATTGAATTCCAAGTTCGGCGCCAAGTTTGAATTAATTTTGGCCGCTTATGTGCCAACAACCCCTTTATACACATGTTACGTTCAATATTTGTTCGTCTCTATTTTGGAATAATTCAAATTTTAAGAAATTCAAGCACATCTTTTCCACCCGAGACATGCATTTCATGACATAGCATTGCTTCTGAAAAAGATCTATTTTAGTGGGCGTTGCATAGTTTTTGTTTCCACGAAATATTTGCAAATGCAGGTTCCAAAAAGTTGCGAATAAAATATTAGAAGCTGACAATGTTGAATGCTGTCATGAAAACATTACTTCCCATGAAAAGTAAAGACAGGTTTGAGAGAGATTACAAATGTGTAAATATTCGGAGAGGGAAATAGTCACTTCCGACATACTTTTGATATAGCGTACTTTTTAGAACTGGTAACCACAAGTGACTTTTACATTTTTTTACATTCGTAATTCCAAAACCAAACGTTTACACGTAAAACATTTAATTTATTCACGTTAAATACTTTATGTTGTTCCATAAGTCAGCTAACATAACGTTTACTACCAATTTAGTTTTATTAATTCGTTGTTTAAATATAGTTGCTGTAGGTACCCAATGCACATTTTTGTTCATGCTTCATGGCCGACTGCAAATACCTTGGCTACGTCTGTGATATAATTTCTTAATTAAACGATTTCACTCCTTTTCTGAATTATGATTGGTAGATGTGAATTTTTAATTTTTTAATTTTTGCTTGGTGGAATTTTAATTACACGAATGTTATTAACGTAGAGATAATCAAAACTTTTTCATGTACTTAATGAGCTTATTTAGTTAACTAAACGAAAAAAGGTACTGCGTATTGAATAAAAACTTTTTCATGTACTTAATGAGCTTATTTAGTTAACTAAACGAAAAAAGGTACTGCGTATTGAATAAAAGAAAAGGCGTGTCACTTCTTCAACTTATTAACACTACTTCAACTAAATTAACCGTGTCACTTTTTCAACTTAAAGAAAACTATGCCCGCGAAAGTTTTTCCATAAGAGCCAGTTCCAATTTAAACATCTGTTATTCAAAACCTAGGCCTGTAAGGGCCAAATTGTTTCTTGTCGTCTTGAAGAACAATGATTTTACTTTAAAGTATTTTTAGGAGAGTCATCACCGTGGTCGATGTAACCAACATACTATCTTAAATTTTATTTTCCTGCGCTTCGTTTGAGACGGTGTGAATATATAAAATATATAAAAACTAAATATATAAAAAACCGGTAATAAATTAACACTAGAACGACCAACGTCGTTATTTTGACGGCTACAACATATTCAAATAATATCTTTATTAAAATGAACAGTATGGTATTGCGATTACTTGACTTTAAATGTATTTAAGAAGTAAAGTGTATGCGCAAATTTCGAAAATACAACCAAAGGCGACTCACAAGTGAGTAGCCAGAATTTTCGTAATTATTTTGATGTCAACTGCATATATTCTAATTACTGTATTGATATTATTAGCCGAGTGAATGTAAATAGTTTTGACAACGCTGCGCTGGCAAATATTGCGTTGCTCGCTTCGTCGTTGAATTGGACGTTTTCAAATAATAGCTGAGGTGTTAGTAGCGCAGAAAATGCAATATTGCTATATTACATAGCTTATTCTAATAATGCGAGAAAGCATGTGCTGTTGTAGTACCTCTGGTATATAAATGAGGTCTCTCAAGAAAGAGAATTTCGTGGAGACGTGACGAATTGTACTTTGACTTAAAAATATGAGGGATTTGTTTGAAAAAAAAAAAAAAAAAAAAAAGCATCTAAATATACACATCAAATGCGATCCGCAACATTGGGCAACATTGTTAAAATTTATTTAGTTAAATAACTCCCAAACGAAGCGTTCTAGGGCCTTGAAATCTAGAATATTGAGGCCAGTGGCCTCAGACACTTTCCTCGCACCGTAATCTATAGGATGAGAGATTCTTGGACATTCTATTACATTTTGCTGGTCTCAATACTACTCCACGTGTTCAGAGGCGTGCAGAATCTGCAACAGTATGTGAAATTAAACAAATTACTTATATTCAAGGCGATTAATTTGCACGGGTGTACCTCTCAGTTTGGTAATAAAGTTCAACAAAAAAAGTTGTTCTTGCCCGATCCTGTATTTTCCCATTGACAATTTTACGTAGCATTTTTAAGAGTAAAAAGTTTTTCTAATATTTTTATGGCTATCAAGGACACGAAAAGCTGTCAAACAAAGGTTGTTTCATAACTTCAAATGTTGTTTCTAAAGAATTGCTATGATTTGTTCCAAGAAAATTTGTCAAAAACACAACAATCCTTTATTCAAAATTTGTTTCAAACATCTATTTTATAATTTATTTTATTTGATTGTCTCCTTTATTATTTCAGTAGTCACCTTTTGTGACTCTCACATGCAACCAATATTCATAAACGAAGTCTCTAAAGAAATATAATTTTACGGAGACGTGACGAATTGTACATTAACTTTAAAAACATGAAGGATTTGCTTAAAACATGCATCTAAATAATCATGTCAAATGCAAACCGCAACACTCGGCAGCATTTTTAATTTATATCGTTAAATAATTGCTAAACGAAGCGATCTGGGTCCTTAAAAACAAAACTTTTGAGGCCGGAGGCCTAAAAAAACGTTTATCAAACTGTAATCTATAGGATGAAATCTTCCTGAACATTCTATTACATTTCTGCAGGTTCGACGCTCCTCGATTATACCCCCCCACCTGTTCAGAGCCCGCATAATCCGCAACTCAATGTGAAATTAAACGAACTACTTGATATTCTATGCGATTGAATTACACGGGTGTACCTCTCTGCTTGGTAATAACGTTAAATAAGAATAGTTTGTATTGACAAGGGTGTATTGTATTGTTATCATTACAGGGACATATAGAACAAGTGACGGAGGATAACAGTGTCTTGAAGTAAAATATATATTACAGGCTTTATGTGGAAATGCAAATATTGGGGAGATGGTGGGGTTTAATATGCGATAGTTCTCCCAGGGGTTCGCTAATATTCTATACGTTCATTGGAAGTTGCCTTGATAATGTTTTTAAACAAATAAATACGTTTCGTTAACAACTTTTCCCTCATAATGCAGAAACGGAAAGAAGAGGGTGGAGTTAATTTTATTTATTTATTTTACGTCAAAAAACAGCTAAAACTGCGTATGACGTGCTATGGGGAAAAGTGAGTTGTGTGCACATTTTGAAAATTCTGTGATCCCTACACTAAGTCATATACTCCTTAAATTTTGATGGAAAAAAAGAGCTCCCATGTAATAAAATCTATTTTCAAGGATAAAAAGGCAATACATTTTGGCTCTTATCCATGTTGTCCTTCAGAATAATACTTCCTGGCACGACAACATGGAAACGATAATTTGAATAATTGTATTTCCCACTGAATTCTAGAAGACGTGCACAGAAATGAAGTTACAATGAGTTTAACTTGCGAGAGTTCTCGCACGGGTACGCTGGTCATTTATTAAAGCGATAAAAGTGTGGCAGCCGATATGATGGCAGGCATGGGTAGAGACGCTTATGCTTTTCTACCTAATGTGCCAGTAAAAACTGAGTATAAACATTTCCGGCCACCAAGTGCCATGGCCCAGATTATTAGTGGGCAGGTCCATTTAGAGCAAAATTATTTAAAATCAACCAGTCGATTCTCCCGTCTGTGAGTGTTGGGACCGGAAGGCGCTGCACCTCTCGTGTGACTGCCAACGTTGGGAAAGAACGCGCTGTGAGGTGGAGTAAAGACAGGGCATTCAGGTGGTGGAAAGTGCGCTTCCGAATTTCATTTCATTCAAAAGATTTTATGCCGAATTAGAAATGATGGCCCGTAAAATAATTGCAGTTAAGATGTCCAATGTTTAATTAGTAGGAAAGTTGTAAAATTAGTAATATTTATTAGAAACAACCAGTGCTCTACAAATATATATATATATATATATATATATATATATATATATATATATATAGAAATAAACTGAATATATTTAAAACAAACTACCTGAGTCGAGGAACCTGAAAAGCGAATATCTTTCTATCTTGCTACTTCATTGCTAGAATTGGCCCAATGAAAAATCATATATTCATTTCACAAAAACATGGAAATTTATTACACAATTTAAAACAATTTTAGTATTGTATAAATTTACCTAATATAAAATTAAACGTTTGTCATGACCGTTCCAACCTTATAATGTCTTCGCGTGCTTTTGGACCATCTTTATCCATCTCCGACGCCGCCGTCCTCAGGTCCAGACACCATATTCTCTCTTCTTTTCTCGGACGCACACTTCAATCACCGTTCATCAGATCAATAAAATAATTCCAGTCCAATCACTGACAACTTCGCCCAAGCCCTCAATGTCCCTCCAACTCGTTCACATGAAATATTTTAAGCTCCACTGTCACACTTAGTGTTCAAATTTTGATGTTCTCTCAATATCCATTCCCTAGTAGATGCTTACAAGTCCCCAAAGAAAAAGCTCCTAACATTAATTGGAGCACGATCCGTTCATGAGCACGACATCAGTCAGAATGAATGTCCCTCGTATTCTTTCAGCCCTGCAAAGCTCGGTCCATTTTTCGATTGTTTATTTCAGATAACACTTCGTACCTAGCCAATCCCTAAATTTCTTGCAAAACGAACTAGCCGTCTCACGACTGTCACTGCTTTTTCGGCCAATCCCTAATTCTATACAGAATTAACTAGCCGTCTCCGCGATTGTCACTGCATGAATGACCTTGACGACGGCTCGCTTACCGTTGCTATGCTAGAATATTCACATAATTTATCCCCTTTAATTGACGCCATTTATAATAAATATTGTACAATATTCCGTGACATATTGGTATGTCACTATATATATATATATATATATATATATATATATATATATATATATATATATATATATATATATATATATTGTGTGTGTGTGTGTGTGTTTTTAAGGATGCCTCATCAGAGGGGTCTTTTTAGATAAAATTAGCAAAGACATGCACTGCTTCCAAATGTAGAAAACATTGTTACCCAACAATTCAATGTGATTTTAGCCAGAGGAATAATTGGAATTCCTTTCCCAGGGACAACAATAGTCTTACTTGACTTTTACGTTCAGAGGGCACTTTGTCATTTTATATTATACGATTAAGGTGTTTTATTGTAATAGGAGATATTTATTACGGCCTTTGAAGAGGCCTATATTTAGTACGGCCTTTGAAGAGGGACAAATGTAGTTTTTTCCTTATCCTAACAGTGAGACATTAACAAAACTGATTCAGTGGGCGTGGAATACACTCTCCGAGGAGCGTAAAAAAGGAACAGGCTGTCGATAATCTCGTCGTAATGGCTCGAATAAATGCTGCTTTTATTTCCCTTATTCTTTTAGTACTAATGGCAACACCGCTCTTTTACTCTGAAAATGAATTATTTTTAGCGATGATATATTAGGTGCAATTCAGTATGTTTCATAAAATTATATCATGATCGTCCATATTTTGATAGTAGAAAGAGATATTTTGTAAAATAGCCACATTTATTTTTTCTTTCTCACCTTACTATGTATACAGTAAAGAAACCGTATTGTAATGCTACGGTGGAAATCGGCGATTTTTCTACAAAAAACAACAAAATAACTAATGGTGCTAAAACAAGCACGTAATTTCTCGCGATTAGTAATGGAAATTAGATAGTTTCAAGCGAAAATTAAATAGTTTCATGCAATAGATTTATTTTCAAAACTTTAAGTGAAAATATACGTCTGGCATTGGATTCATTTTATAAGGTATGCAGTTTATTGAGGAACTTATGGGATGAGTTGTTTAGCCTTACAATATTCTTCGTAATCAGTATGCGAGAAAGTAAAATAATTAAAAGTTGATAAATAATACAATACTAATAGCGTTGGCAAACAATTGCAAATAGATAGAAATATCTCCAATAGTAATTATTAAACTCTATGGATTTTGAAATACTCTACAAATATATAAAATATTAGTTTACATTACCGCGAACGAAGAGCAAGCGTCATTATCGATCTTTATCGCTCGCTGGGGAAGCTCATCCTTTAATATACGGCTTTTCAGCGTGCTCTGCTCCAAAGAATTTTCAATAAGGCGGACATTCGGTCCTGCCAACTTCGAAAACGTACTAGAAGCTAGTTTTTGGCGTTACATTCAAACACACGCAGTTCGAGAAATTTCGTACATGTTGGTAGAAAACGAAACATGCCAACCGCAAGTAAACAAATTTTATTATGGCGTGTATGCGCCAACACATGGAGAGTTTCAGTCACGGTTGCCTCATCTGAAATGGACCTTTAGTAAACTTAAAGTGCAACGAAAAGTCCCTAAACTAATGTCATTAGAATGGCGGGTGATTTACGTGAAATCGGTATGATCCATGGTCTCAGGGACCATTTGATTCTGAAAACTCGTATACCCAGACATTTAGATTGCAAAAGAAAATTATACGAATAATGAAAAAATGGCATCCACGTGATCCCTGCAAGCTTCTTTTCATTGACCTTGGAATCTTACCGTTCCCTTGCCTATTTATTTATGAATCTGTAATATTTGTCAAAACTGACTTACTTAACGGTGAGAACATATAGAACATATTTTCATGTAATACTGATATTTATAATTACAACACACGTTGTAGAAATCATATTCATCAAGGGTCAGTATCAACAGCTCACTCCAAGAAATCCACATGTACGTTACTTTACAACGCTTTGCCAGATGAAATTAAACAATTAAAATCGGTAAACAAATTTCAGTTAAAAGTAAAATCTTTTCTGCTGCCTAACTGTTTCTACACAATTAGATACTATACTGATCATCACAATAATGTTTATTGTAACAAAACGATGATATGGTATAATGAATTAGTTTACATTTGTATTGTATATTGTAACAAAATCGTCTCCTCCCTCTATTAAATACGTTAATAGTCCGTTTGCTAGCTAACTTTTCGTAATTCTGAAGATTTATGGGGTCGTGGATTTGTGATGGGCCCTGTACAGGGTTCGAAACGTAATACTCGTGCAACGTGCGCGTGGGTCAGCGTCTAACTACCATAAATCACAACACGTCATTGAAAGGGTTTTATCGATAAACACGATTGTGTTAATCTTGATTTATTCTATCATGACTAACTGATTCTCTCGTTCTTAAAACACCAACAATGAACACATAACCCAAAAAAATACCCTTCAATGGCATACATAAAAAATCACTTGACATAAAAACAAAGAAAAAACATTCACTCTGCAACTTTACAAAAACAATCTCATTCACACCGAAAGCGCATTCTGCAATACCAACTTATTGACTTTTAATTTGTACCAATTTAACATGACTTAATCTTGGACAGAAATGCGTTTTTGCAGGAACCAAAATCAATCAATCGTGTCACTTTCCTGTCTGCTGGTTCGGCGTCGCGGCACGCAGAGCAGGTCACGTTCGTCGCCAGCCACCAATTTGCACACCCTCAGTGCGCAATTACCGCAAAGCTCCAGCCACCAAATCAGGGATCATTTCACAGCGCGAAGCTTTTTCCCCATAGCACGTCATACGCAGTTTTTAACTGTTTTTCTGACGTAAAATAAATAAATAAATAGAAGCTTACACAATTCGGGAAAAGCGCAAAATATTCTGCGTAAACGCAACACAAAGTTCCCGCTGAATGTTTAAAACCACGGCGCGTAGATGCACTATGTCCTTTTACAAAACAAAACTTCGCTTGCATTTCCCTTCAATATTCAGACGAGATCCCGTAAAATTCGTGTTATTAAACACAATACAAAATGTCTGCTTATTACTGCTTCAGGCCGCGATCACAAAAAAAACTATTATCCCGCATTGCCACTATTTACTAATTATGCGCCACTATTTGCCAATAGAAGTACACGTTTTTTTAAAAGTTCGTGCGCCATTAAGATAAAAATAAACTGTTTTTCAAACTATAAATTCCGAAATATCATAAAAATGCAGCGTCTAACACGGACCTCCCGTTCACACACTGCTCGAAACTTTCCCTCTACTTCGGCATTGTTGTCCTCAGCTTATATGGTTTTCCCGCCAACAAAAGCAGATCACCCGCTTAATGCGCCGAACATCATAACGAATAGTATTTCTTCTTTTCATTTATTAACGTTTACCTTCCTTATCACTGCCTCTATATTATGTCCGAAATTTCTCTGATAATTGTCTTCTTCGCCTCATTTAATAAAATATTACAATTCGCCGCTCGTCGTCTTATCATGACGTCACGACAATGTGTCTCTTGTTTCATGTCTTTTCTAAATAACAATTTTAACACTTAATTTTGATTTCGCCTCCTAGGCGTCCTCCAAAATTGTGACTACTCTCAAAAATTTCTATAATTTTTGCTGTTTTGTTCTGCCAACTCTTAACCCGATCCCTTTAGGCGTTCTCTTACTATTTATGAAAAACACTATTCGTAATTTGCTTCTTCTCGGCAACAATGGCGTCTACATGCTCTTTTTTATTAAACTGCGATGAACGATTACTAAAATTCTCGAATTAAGCAAATCCCCGGTCCGATTTTGTTGATTGTTGTTTCAAATGATTCCTAAAATTGTGCCTTATCAAATGCTTACGTTATGCTTCCCATTCCTCCGCGCATTCATTTAATTTACAAAAAAAATGTTCGTGCGCGTCGCTGCCGTCATTTGTCTCTCGGGTATAATTTATTTCATTTGTAGGGATTTTTTTTTCATTTAAAGGCAATATTTATTTAGTTGATGATTATAAATCATTAGAATGTATTTTTTAAATACTTAATATGCCTGTAACATGTAATGCACTTCAGCTTCCGGTTCAATGATCCCCATCTCGTTCAGTTTTTTTGTCCAGTTTCCGTAATCCCTTGAGCAAATGCTGAGATGGCCTTGATGGGATTGATTTGCTTCTGGACGTAAATGTAGCTTCACTATGCGCACGTTTTCTTCAGATATCCTTTTGCTTGTGGTAGTAGAGCTGAGAGTGAGTTACTGTTTTGTTAGCAATGCAGAAAAATCAAATCTGCAGTTCTTTTACCGTTGCAAATAAGTTTTCTATAACTCGGGAATTCGGGAAATATCTAGTTTTTCAAATGTTACTAATATCGCGCTTTTTATTATTATTATTATTATTATTATTATTATTATTATTATTATTATTATTATTATTCGTTTTTTAAAACTTTTTAAACCTTTCAACTATTTATAGTTGAAATGTTCGCAAGGGATTCTGGAACCCAAGAAAGTCTGGGCAGAAGGATCTTCGTCCCCATACGTCACATACTGTTTTTACTGCTTTTTGACTAAATAAATACCAAATCGCCTTTTGTTATCAGTGCGACGATACAGCAATGGGTTACAACAACCAACAATGTCCGTTCATCTATTCCTTTTTCACATTTAACACATAGGACGCAATTTAAAATGAAATAACATAATTATGATATAAATATAATAATAATAATAATAATAATAATAATAATAATAAAATGAAATAATATACAAATTGACTTACGTAGCATCCAACTGCGTAAATTGGGAACGGGCGGCTGAATGCTAGCAATCTTTATTTCATATTTCTTTCAAGTATGTTTTAAATAAGATTAATTTAGTTTATAAAAGATTAATTTCTAAAAGTATAACAAAAGCCTCAATGTACGAAACGAACAAATAAATATGAAATAATATACACATTCTAACTTACGTACTGTAATGATCTGTGGGACTAGCCCGCAAGAATGCATGGAACTTTTATGTAAGCAAGGAGGAATTAAAAAATATGAAAGAAACAATAGACAACAGTGCCGCGTAATCATAATTATTAGGAAAGCAATAGAAAACATAAGGGGCGGAAATATGTGTGAGGAACAATGAATAGAACCCAAATTTAGAAACACTTTAAAACAAGAACCAGGTTATTCGATTCGGATAACGTAAATATTATAAATTCGGATTCCGTAAATATTATAAATGGTATAAATTGCATGCATAACATGACGAAGATGGAAGACATGAAACGCATTGTTGTACTCCTGGAAATATATAACAAGACGAGTTTTATTCAATATCCAGTGAATGCCTGGGTGGATTTTGGCCAAACTTACAGAAATTATAGGGAAAAATATTTAGATCAGGGTAAAATTAGTTACGGCGCGGGGGGAATTTATGTAAGGTTTTAATAAATCAGTATCCAGTTCCATAGCATAGCGAACTAAGAAAGAATTAAAAGAGCGACCGAAGATATAAGTGACGTCATCACGAGTAGGGAAGACGGAAAATAAAGGTTTTTGGAAAAGGGAAAACGGGAAAAGGGAATTCGATAATGTGATAATTACAAACCAAAAGTTAATAAAACTATGAAATAGAGAGTAAGACGCAAGATGCCCGAAAACAGCGAAAATGTAATATATATATATATATATATATATATATATATATATATATACACACACACACACACACACACACACACACACACACACACACACACACACACACACACTCACACACATTCAAAAGAAAGAAAAGAAGTTCTGTCGAAGACCAAGTTATGCTATTAGGCTACGGATAATAAGGAAGGCTACGACAGAATGCGCATTCTGATGGATGGATGAGATTTTTCTTTGTATTGTAATTTCAGTGTGTATGTTTATTTTTTTTTCTTCCTGTGTGTTTATATATTTGTATTGTTATGTTTCGTAAGTCGGAGGGGCAGATTGTGTTAATGAAAGGGATATCAGCGAAAAAAATCCAAAATTAAATGCATGAGCATCCCAATGGCTCATAATGCCGTGATTCCATGTCTTTTTATTCTGTAGTGGTATGAATGTTGACCCAGGCACGAACGAAACGGACCCTTACTTCAACTCCGTATGGAGTGAGCGCGCGGACTACGACACGGTAAGAAATAGATAATAGTACGAGCTAGCTGAGGTACGGGCAATTGATAATGTGGCACCCAATTATAATTTAGGGCTAGGGCAGGGCAAGGTAGTGCGCGTGACGAGAAAAGATGACAATCGTCGTGAGATTTTGTAAGAGAATATTACAGTGGCGCACTAACGTGGGCCATCGTGTTTGATTAGAAGTAGTATATTGTTACATTGGCGCCGCGACGTGAGGCGTCGTGGTATCAAAGGAGGGTGGAGAGATATTAATTACAGTACCGTCCAACTGCCTGAAAACATATGTAAAATTACGATCACGAAGAGCAAGATTTTGAGAGCCGGCGAATAAGTTTGACGCCCTATTATTCAAAAAATACTCATATTTTTGAAAAATTTAACTTGACCTTATTCGATGATCTGTTTTTGATGAATACATTTCATAAAGAAAAAAATTGAATGTTCATATTTGTAGTTGTAGGAAGACACCGAAAAAATTTTGAATTTTTTCAATTTTCAAAACATCAGGGTTTTTTAACCCACATGAGACGTGCGCCATTCTCTTAAACCTTTAGACTACCCAAAAACAAAATGTAATCTAAATCGAAGGCTTCATGTGAAGTATCCTCCAAAATTAAAATATCGGTTTCAAATTTAAGGGGCCGCTACATCAGCCTGATCGATTGGGGAATATCAATTTTGGAGAAAATCCGCGGAACGGTTTAGTTTAACTTCTAGCGTTGTTCACAATCGGACGGACGGACAAAGGGACGGCAGACGTTTTGCCGTCAAGCGATTTTTCAGTATCAAGAACCCACAAAATATGGATTCTGGCTACACCACGTATTAGAGAATTTTTTTCTAAATTTAGCAACTGCATTTATCCACTTTTTTGTTACCAAGGTCCTGTGATAAGAGTTTCTGCCGAAAATTCGCCGTTTTCTTGCGCAGCATTACATAACTTTTTTTTCTTAAGAAGTTCCTTCTTAAGCGGGAGAAAGTAATAAATAGTAATGATGGGTGCTGGTAAATAAATAGTAGAAACATCGTGTTCTTATCCCTCGGATGCAATCATGATTTTACGTACTTCATTACAAAGGAGGGGTCAGGGTTACCCCCAGGCTGTGTTTCTTTTTCCGAACCATGATCTGGAATTTAATCATTAATAATTTTTACAATAGGAAATCATCTTTTAACTACATTTTTGACGTTTAGAAATATTTTGAGAAATTAAAAAAGTGTTCCCAATGAAGTCAGTACGATTATCTGATTGATCATCAGTATGATGTTGATTCTGGAATGAATTAAATCAGTAGAAACTTATTGTATTAGCATAAAACATATAAAATATTTATTCTATTGTAATTGTGTCTCTCTTTTTGTAATTGTAATTGTACACTCTATGCTGAAATGTCCAGCACAAACAATTTTTTGGCAAACAGTGCCTAACATGGACGCTCTTCTATCTTCATTCCTCGTGCATATTCCACAGCATTTTCTTTTTGTCAGTGTTCTCAGGGTGCTTGAGGATGCTGTTTTGTAAATATTAGGAAACTATTTAGAACAACAATGCCGAAAACGTTAAAGAATAAAGCTATTGGCCACCTTTTACATGAAATTCTTTTACGTGTGTAAGTTACAGGTCTATTACATTGACTCGGCTTTTTGTGGGGTTGTACAGTTTTATAATACCCATTCAAAAGGGAAGGAATACAACCACAAACATAATTACTTATCGGTATAGGAATAAATAGAGGGATGGGGTCAGGATATCCTCACGATTGTAACCGCGATTATTTTTGTTAAAAGGGTCCAAAGAGTATTTAAAAATTGTGAAAGTTAAGAAATATCACTGTTTGTAACAAATAAAACTGTAATAAAAGATGTCACGAAGCCTCAGATCTCCGGAGAAAAAAATTGTAGAAGACAAACAGAAACAAATATGCTGGGGTGAGACTGACACCACGTTTGCATCCGAAGGATATATTGTAACCGTCACGTATCTACCTAACTATTTCGTAGTACGCCGAATTACAGAAGTAAATCTGTTATTTACTTGTTTTGTGACGTGTGATTACACCGTCACACAAACCTGGGAAGACCTCAAATTATGGATAACTCCCTATCGGTGGTGGGTTCGTCTTTGCTAACTAATATTCATTTAACAAACAAACACAATTTCATAGTTTTAAAGAACAAGTAACATATATTCTTTCCAATATGATCCTTCGTACACTCACGTTCACATATTCTCCTACGTGATTACTTTTCCTTTTGATTACACAATGGTAGCTAACTCCCTACCTAAACTGCAGTTTTCTGTAGAATAATAGTGACTCTGATCTACCTTTACACGAAACAAACAGTAAATACATATGTACACTTCTCAAAACAAATTATCTCTTAATGAAACCACAATTCACAATTTAAATAACCATCCTGTAAAAAAAATACATACAAACAATATACCAAAATTCACTAATACCTTTTCAATCTTAAATAATACTACACTCAATATTTACACTTAATATTCAGCTTCTGCGTGACCTCGCAGTGCAAAATTCTGTTTTCAAAGCTCTTGACCCTCTTAAATGATTTCAAATAACATCAAGTCAATTATGTATGAATTTAGATAAAGAATTATACACAAGGACGACTTTTATCAATAAACATAAAAATTATTTAGATCTGATTTCTCTTACGACTGCAAAAATAAATTTACTGGTTATCAAGACTAATATTTAGTAAAATTTCTTGAAAGTTTTCCAAGCTGCAATTTAGTAAATATTCTTTCTGCTTTTCTGTGACTCACGACCGGCGAATTCTCGAAGCTGGTCCCGCGCTGAGTAGACGGCTGTCGAGCGACGTTCACGCCCCAAGGTCGTCGTTGTCCTGCGACGGTTCGTGCGCTGCCTACCGCGATGGAATCGGAGTATTTCCGTACGCCTTCTCCTCGTTGTACAGCCCAGTTAAACCACAGCTTACACGAAGGTGATGGTCGCGTTAGAATGCGAGTCCAAAACTCCAAATTATAACTTTGTTTTAGTGAAAGTTGAGCCAGTTGTTGAATAAACTATGCTTTTCGAATTATCAAAATTCTCAATAGAATTTTCGAAATGAAATCCATAAATAAAAATGAAATAGAATAAAAGTAGAATAAGTAACTGCTCAAACTAAAACTGAAAAAGCTGTAACAAAGAAACATAAACACGTCCTATGTTACAAAAATCTCTTCTATATTCCAGCAACGAGAATGTAGCAACGTGGTTTTATAAATTCATTTTAGTCCACTACCACTGTTATTCTTACATTCGTTGCATTACTTGTTTAATATTCCTATCGAATTTTACGTAATCTTGACGTATCACAGTGATTAATCCCATGAAAAATACTTAGACAATTACCTTTTAATAAAGCTTCATTTCTGGTATTTTCCACGTGTCCCTATGTAGTAACTTACTTAATAAAAACCAGTCAAGCCTCATGCCTTTGGGCAAGATGTCGGGTATTGTCACTTCAATTTTCTTTTGTCATGATGTAGCCGATGACAAGCGGTTACAATATGTTCCATCAAAACTATTTTTTAGTCAGAATTCTCGTTTTGTGGGTCCACCTTTCTAAGTGTATTTTACTCCATTCTTACAAGAAATTTAGAGAAAAAATTTCGAGCCTTCTTGAAACAATTTTGAAAATGTCCGGGGGGTTTCACGTAAACTACCCCCAAATGTTAAAGCCTGTATTTCAATATTTCAAAGCTTCAACTAGAGCCAGGTGGACAGAGGTTTCTTCAATTTGGAAAAGATCGAGTGGTTTGTGCGCTAGTAGTATTCACAGACGGAGAGATGGACGGACGTTTAAAAAAACACTTTTTCGGTATCAGGGAACCCCAAAACGTGTATTTCCGTTTAAATCTCGAAATCGATTTTCGGCAGCATTACGTAACTTTCTCTAAACTTCGTATATTACTCCCGAATGTACGTATTTATACGAGAAAGTAAAAATAAGACTACGAGTATTAGGAAAAAATCAACAACAAAAAACTTTGAACATCTTCGATTTTGCTTACTGTGATAGAAGATACATGAAAACGAACAATCTGAATAAGTAACATGTTCGTTTGGAATACTAAATATACTTATATGAGTGGGCGCGGTAGAGCAGGGTATGCTGCAGTCCTATCTAATCTTCAAATTTTCTTTACGACTGATAAGGAGAAGGCAAAGGAACTGAGATTCCCGCATTTCGGTTAGAATGTTGCGAAGTGAAGGCCCCTGACACGTCAAATCGCCGAACTCCCATTGAGAACCAAAAATCCCAGAAATTTTCTCAGTCTCTGGGTTAAGAATCTTGATAAATGAGCCTATACAGGTAAGTGTTTTAAAAATTGAGTTTCCTTTCAAAATCTTCGTCAGAGTGCGCCAACGGGTCAGCAGTGCAGAAATGCAGTGATCTCACGAATATATTTGCGGGTTTGGATCTCCTCTGCACCTATCGCTGTGGAAGGGAGTTTTGCCATCCATAGATGTCGTTGGTCTGGAGCTCTGCTCCATTTTTGTTGCTTTCCAAACGACTTCAGGCAGTGATGTATTGAGAAACGACGTGTGTAGTCAAACGTGCCAGTACAACTGGTGAGCAGTTAGTGAAGAGAGAACCATGTACGGATGAACTAATGTACGGATGCCAAACAGAAGATACTTGAGTACAATCAATACGGGGGGAGGTGTTGACGTGGTGGATGTAACGTGCACGGGAGACGTGCAGCAGCCCCGGCGAGGGAGGGTTCGGCCTCAAGGAGGAGGGCGCGGGGCGTCGCGGGCGCCTGGATGCACTTGTTTCCTAGCCATCCCCGCACCCCCACCCCCACCCGCGCCGCCGCCGCCGCCGCCGCTCTGATCGGATTACAGCTTACGGGCGTATGGGCCCTGCCGGCGCAGATGGGATAGAGTTTTCCGGCCGGTTGGCTTTTGCCCGTGTTTTTCAAAGCCACGATCATTATTTTGTGTTGCACAACTCAATCACGGACTTTCGGGTATTACGGAGCGCGCGGCGGCGGGGGCGGGGGTGGCGTGGGCGGCGCGGCCCGTAATACGTGGCGCGTCCGATCGCCCGAATAATCGTCCGTAATAGTCAACAGTGCTCGCGTGCCCCGCCCGAAGCTTAATCCCAATTTCGCAAAGTATTTCCCACGATTACAATACACGGGCATGCGGCGCCCCCTCTTCGTTATTTGCGCCGCGCCTCCATTTGGGCGGGGCGCCACGAACGAGTTAGGCCACGGGCTTTAGAATGTTCTAGAATTTACATTGTTCCATTTAGTGAAGCATCAGATATGATTGTAACAATATTTCGTATCCTGTTGTAAAATGTTTTGTAGTTCTTAGTTGGTAAGGTCACATGTGTAACGTCAGCCTCAACTTTATTCATCTCTGCACAGCGGCGCACGGAATGAACCAATAGCTCTTGCCTTCCTTCAGAAGCCACTAACCCATATTCACAATATTAATTTTTACTAATTTCAGAAACGAATGAATATATTTGAACTTTTTATATTATTTTATGCAAGGTAAATCGGACTAATTCAATCACAAAACATACTGCAAACATTTTACATCGACTTTACTCCTCGAAGTAGAGTGCTTGTGTACTGCTTCATGCTTGGAGGTAGTCTGGAAGACGACTACTGCAATTCTGTGCAGTGCCTTCGTCATGGCCTGCTGTTCTACATGGACCAAGAGGTGACGATGTCCTTTCAATGTGAGCTTGTAACTGGGGAAGTAGACGAGTGTGAGAGCACCTCCACGTTGGGCCGAGCCGGGTTCTGCCCCACGAGGTACGCGCTGTCGTAGAGGATTTTCCAGGGTTGGCGATGGCCGGGCAGCTGCCGTCGTTCAAAACCTCCGATGCATATCATCGAAATCACGATCTGTACATTGGCACAAAATCCTTCATTGATTGATTGATTTTTTCGTGTTTCCGGGCACGTCAACTGCTTTGGTCATTAGTCCTGTTAGTGTAGCGCATGTTTTTTCTCGTGAAATGGCGGTGATCATCCCCCGCTGGATGGCGAGATCCGGCGCCGACCTACCGTCGGCTGGTGGGGTTTCCCCCTAACCAGGACTCTCCCACCAGCGGGGCACCGCCCTAGCCGGGCCAAGCTCTAAGCCCCCGACCGGTCTTCCGGAATATGTGGTAGTGTAGTGCATGTTAGTGTAAGTGTGTGTGTAAGGGGGACAGGATAGGACAAGGAAGAGGAAGGACAGATCGCGCGCGGTCTGTGGCCCGTTTGTTAGAGTACTGCTCCGACATTCACCTGGTGTTGATCGGAGAAACCACGGAAAACTACCGATTAGAGCAGCCGGCCGCTAGAATTCTCCTCCAGACAGCGACTGAATTCGACCTAGCTGAAAAGCTAGTGTCGAAAATCCTGCCACCGTCAGGACTCCAACCTAGGACCTACCGGTGAGAGGCGCTGCAGTGACATCAGTTGATGCACTGAGCTACCGCTCCCGGTCACAAAATCCTTCATGAATCGTCTTCAACAAACTCTTTCTTGTCGAACAACTTTAGCGTCTCAACTGCACTCGATCTCCCCACGCCACTGTCTCCAGAAGCCAAGTTTCACGTGCAGTTTTACGCGTCATTGAAACGCCTTGCGCTGCCCGCGTGAGGTGTTCGTGCTGAGGCGCGACGAAGCCACTGATTAGCGGTGCAGTTGAAGCGCGATCTACACTTCGCGAAAGGTTAAAAAGGCTTTCGAGACAGCGCCCACCATTTCGATCGACCCATCCCGCCTTTTCGTCGTGAAAATTCGCTGTGAGTACTTTTGGGATATACGTTGTATGAGTCAAATGTTACATACTACTTTGTGCGATGAACGATTAACAGATACACAACACATTTTTTTAAAAATTGATGTTGGCTTACTATAGATGTCTAAATCAAGATTACATTCTGTCCAAGCTATTGTCAAAATGCATGTAGTAATAGTTGTAATGGTTCTCTTCATGAAAATGTGTACTGTAAATAAATATGTTATGTACTGTATGTAACTATTTATTAGTTTTTGTAGCGGCTTTGGTGGCTCAGGGCATCAGTTGACGTCACTGCAGTGTCTATGACCGGAGGTCGTAGGGTTCGAGTCCCGAAGGCACCGCAGGGCCAGTTAACACTATGCTGTTGTTGTTGTTATCGTTATTATTATTATTATTATTATTATAATTATTATTATTATATTCACATAGAACCAGTAATGCCACCGATACTAATTGTTATTAAGTATGATTTATAAAGTATGATTTTATTTTTTGTCGCTAGAAAGTCAAAAAAGGAGTATCTTTAATCTTTATTTATCTTGCTCAAATAATTGTAATAAATTGAAGCCTTTGAGCCGCGATCGTGTTTTATATAAACTCGCTTCCTGTGAGAAGATCCAGAGGAGACCGTGAAATAACTCAACTTACCAAGATCGATTGTCAATAAAATTCAAATGTAACTAGGGATCGTTTGCCACATGCTTCTTCAATAAATTTGTTTCAGTTAAAGTGACTGGATATGAGTAATTGTCGTAGTTCTTTGTTCCTGACACAAACGCTCCATCCGTGCGAGGTGCAAACCATGCGACCTGCAATATTCAACACTTTACGTTGCTTTCTGTTCCCTAGCCCTCGCGAGTACAGTTAAGCTCATTATGGCACTTGTCTCAGAGAGGGTAAAGTAACAACACAAGGATAGCAGAAACATTTAGAATAGTTCTTAAATAATGTTGACAAGCGATATACTTCTCGCACCTCACTTCTTAAATGATTGTGTTTACTGTGAGTTTCGGCGTTGTAAATGATAAAAATGAAATATAATTTAAAGGAATGGCGACTCATCAAAAAAATTAAATACACAGCGTTATGTTATGGTAATGCGTTAAAATAGAGTAGGAGTTCCAAGGTGAGAAATTATTTTCATCACAGAAAAGGCTGAAGTCGTTAGAGAACTTTGTTTTTCGTTCATTTGTAGTGGGATCGCGCGAGCTGAAAACAAGTGACGTCTCCCTGGCCCCATTTTCCCCTCGTTCTCGCTGGCCAGAGTGGTTATTCCTTGCGGCATGGACGGTTGCTCACTTGCACCGGAATGTTTTCTTGATGATCGATTGAGTTGTGGAAGGTTATGACACTTCTGTTCCTGTACATGTCATTATTCCGTTCCGTGGAAGCTGTGCAGTAAAAAAGGTATTTTAGCAATGTAGAAAGGCAACTCAAGAGAAACTTTATTATGTTGAAACGATGTGCTTTAGGGCAAATGGATATAAAACGTGTATAGCGTAACAAATAAATATTTAACTTTTTGACTTCGAAAGCTTGTCATCATTTCCAATTAATTTGCCGTTTTTCTTAACTTCAATCATGCAAAATTACCAATTTAATCATAACATAATCCTGAAAATGTTGCGTATAAATTACAGCTCTATGAACAATCATCATAAGCATTGAATTGAATATTCGAAAAATGTAAAAATTTTAATTATTGATGATAAATTATGAATTTGAATAACTTGCTGGCAGTAGACAATATAACATGTTTCTTGGGAAAATTGAAGCTGATATTCTGGATTCCATCACATAATCGCAAGAGCAACAACGAAAGGTGGCAGCCACCGTACTCGATTGGATGGTGCAAATTTGATTTTTCCAAATTCCGTTATAGCCCTTCTCTGAGCGGTCGCTACAGCAGAGGCCACATCCCATTGAACATTCGTGAGGCGCGAGGACGGTTTTGGCGAATACATAATTACCGTTTCATTTTTCAGAAATTATTCTGTTTTGTAATACGGAAGAGGTCTCTTTATTGGAATCTATAATTAAAAGTAAATATTATTATTATTATTATTATTATTATTATATTGCTATTATTTTATTGATATTATTTTTTAATATGTTTATTTTGAGTCGCATCAACTATTGTTATTGTGTTTGTCTGAATTTTACTCCGCATGTGGGAGAGGTGTTCTGTCACTCTTCACCCCCCAATGCGGCGAATGTTCACACTGTCGCAATTGTAGCCCTAGCGCGAACGACTGGTCTGGAGGAAGCCAAGGGCGAGGGCAGCCGTTGGACACCATTGTAAGAGGACAGGGGAAACACGCAGAAAATACACAATTCAACGAATCTGAAAAAGCGAAGAATTCCAAATAACTTCAGAACCACGGATATTTAGGCGTTAGGATCCGGGATCTAATCTGCAGATCCAGACGAAAATAAGAAATTTGGCGTATAGCTCTGGACCATCCCTAATACGTCGAACTCCAAACAATTAAAACGGCATTAGACTCGTTGTTGTGTTACATGAGGTGAATTTAACGACCCCATATAACATCAAAGTGGTGTGGCCTGGTTTGCAGATTAGAGGATCGTTCCAACTTTCCCTCGCGCGGTGGCCGGGAGATGCGTTAAATTGATATTGCGGCGAATGTGCCACCGCATAGGGCAGTGGGGAGGGGGGGCTAATGAAATCAGGCGCCCCCCGCCCGGCCGGGAGGGGCCGCGAGGGGGGCTCGGCGGCTACAATGGAAGCAGCTTTGCTCCTGCCCCGGCCGGTTACATGTGGCCTCGGACTCTAACAAAGCGCATAAAACGACAAGCACTCGCGAGCATATTGCGGATTTCACGTGTCGTGCAGCTGAGAATGGGCGCTCGTGGCTGGTCGGAGGGCGGCGGGTCCTTAGCCAAGTTGTCGCTTTCCAAATGATGGATCTTACTCTCTGTCGGTCACGGTTGAGATCTCGTGAACGACTCTGACGAAATCCCTCCCATTCAACACGGAATATACTTCTTGTGAATAGAGAATCGTATGAATGCTGATGTGCTGGTGGTTAAACATTGAAATAGAGTTCTTTCTTAAGTTGTAATTGAGGACTCGCGTCTATACAAAAGACGAGTTGGCGTATTGTTCTTGCATGCCCGACAAGAGATTTATTATCATACAAGTATTATTAATAATTATATTAATATTATTATATATAATTTTTCTTCCTAATGTCACTGGGAAACGTGTTCATCTTCACTAGAGATGTTTTGGGAATAGGTTCGGTCACAGAAAAAGTTCTTAATTTTACGACACAAATTGGCTTACAATAGAGGGTGTTTGCAGCAGAATTGCGCGCTGTCCCATGTTCAGAACGTTTTTTGACAGATGAAGTTCTGATAAGGTTTTTAGGAAGCTTTTACTGGCAAGACCTTTCGCCGATGCCACGAGTGGATATGTTTTTGTAGCGTTTAATTTCCAAATATGTCTCAGTTTATAAGATAGATTTTCATATTTCGATTTTTTTTCTTTTTTTCTGATTGATGTTGTTAATGGTACCGAAATTCCTTATTTCATTTTTTGACTTTCTGCCATTTGGTAAGAAAAGAAAATATTGTAATCGGGCGCCGGAAAACGGCGCATTTTCGACAGAAACACTATCATGGCCGAGCTCTGGTAACGAAAAAGTAGACATATATTCTTTGTATTGTGGGTACTTTATATGAAACCTCATTTGCCTCATATGAAACAACATTTTCTAAATTTTTTCCGGAATTGCTCCAATTTTTTATTAATCTTTGTCCTGGAATAGCGATAAAAAAGGCTTAAGAGATGCAGGTCTAATTTTCTTTGGAATCCTGATTTTTCGAGCTTTCGAAAATTGCAGAAGTTCACATTTAGTAGAGAGAGAAAATAACCAATGGTACTACAGTAGCACGTCCTTCCTCGCATTATTTCTAAATTTTCAATTTTCGAAAATTCAGAGCGTTCAACAAAAATGAGATCTGCGCCATGTTTTGAGCGTCCCATGTTTTTGCCGTGGAAAAAAAAATTAACAAAAAAAATTGAAACAGTTCTGACAATTTGTGTCATTTGTAAATCGCATTAATTTGAAGCATAAAATATGCGAAAATCAGTCGCTTTTTCAAAAAATTATCATGACCTTTTTAAAGGAGTTCATTTTTAGAACATATTTTGTTTAAGGCATTCATCTCTGTCTTCAACTTTGTAGTTCTGAAATGTTACCTTTTGACATTTTCGGAAATACAGAGTTTGTCGATAATGAGACAAGCGTCAATTTTTTACTATTCTTTGATTCATATGAGGAGAACATTTAAAGGAAAATTGGAGCCGGTTTTGAGACTAAAATGTTTAAAAAATTTAAAATTGCCTATATTTTACGTAAAATTACACAAAAACTATTGACATTTTTGAAAAATTGTACATGACCTTATTTCAAGATATGTATCTAAAGTCCAGATTTCAAAACGGAAACTATGTATATCTTTAATACTTTAGTGTCAGGAAAATGCCGAAAAAATTCGAACTATTGCGACGTCGCTCTGAGACGGTTGCACTAGAAAGTGTTCTTTACACTTTTAAGGAAGTAAAAATGTGATTTGTAGATAAAGAAAATTGAACTACAGGTACAGTGAGATTCAAATCACAATTTACTACAAGATGTTTTTTGTTTTAATCGGCATCGTGAAGATAGTGTAAGACATTAGAGGAGGTTAAATAGGCCTTATAGAGGAATGACATTTCATCAACGGGTAAGGTACTAGGAAAGATATCGTTATCTGGAAACCCCTAGCGACATTTAAATAATTCAACATTCACTTCATGTAGGAGCCGATCGTATGACTCGCTTCGTCAGACGTGCGGAAAACTGGAAAAGAAATCGTGACATTTTCTTGAATTCCCAAAGTTGCAGAACTTTCTGGCTAAGTCCTTCAAAGTCGTCTGCCATCCAAATGCAAGTATTTTAACAAATATATTGGCTATTTCTCTTCAATCTTAAATGCAAGGCGAGATATTCTCCCTAAGTTTACATTTTTCTATATTTTTATTTGTATAATCATTTGTGAACTACGTTAATGTGCATTATGTAATTTATTATTGAATTAAATTTCCAAGCAGCCCGAGGGAGATCGGCCTACGAATAGCTCGCGAGTTGCAGAATGAGGCCACGTTCTTTCATCTATTTGCGAAGTTCCCGGCCTGTTTCCAATATACACATTGAATTTTCATCTGTTTGGAAAGTTTCGGAGAGAATAAGATGCCCACAAAAGCTGGAATTAACGTTTCAGTTCAGTTTTAAACTCTGAACAGCCGATTTGCTGTTCGTTCTTTCAGAAGTCAGCGTTAAATAAAAAATGAAAATAAAACAAAATAATAAATATAAACCGAAAATAAAAACCGAAGAGGACGCAAATATTTTTATCCAACTTAAAAAACGGACAAAAATGTTTAGAAAAATACAGTTCCACATTAATGAAATTCATTTCATTGCCTTGAATATTTCGTGACGATAGTTCCTCGAGGTTTGCGAATTTATTAAGAGCAATGTAATTTAGAAAATAATTTTCCATACTATTGATATGTCCAAGAAAAACAATAAATGAGTAGTCGTCGCATAAATTTTAATAGTCACTGGAACAAAAGTAAATGGCAGGAAAAACATTAATTTTCAGATATATTTTCCGTCGTGAATAATTTCAGGTATTGTATTTATAAGCGTACTTTTAAAGAGAACCAAAACAACAGAAAAGAAAAATATGAGAATTATAAAGACAAGAATTAAAGTAAATAGAATTGTATCAGAAAACTATGTTTACTGTTCTGTCAAAAATGAAGTTAATAAGATAAGAACGGGGTGAAGAGGTAACAAAATGATCTGGGCTGTCCGGGTGACGCCGCGTCGAAGGCTGGGGTGCCGACGTTTCGACCGACATATGGCGGTCCTCTTCAGGCAGTACAGCCCTGAAGAGGACCGCGATATGTCGGTCGAAACGTCGGAAAACGAAGCATAAGAAACAACCTAACGAAACATTTCACAGCCCAGATCATAACTCTGGCCACGGAAGCCTACGATATCGAGGTAACAAAATATTACGCGAGTATGTAATGATAAGTTTTGAATGTACTAGAAGCGGCAGCCCTTGTGAATTTCTAATAATTTAATTGCTTGTTAAAATTTTGCATAATAAATAGGCTAACGAAACTATATTTCATATTTCCCACTTGTCACTTGTATAAATGACGCCGCTATTATAATTTTACTTCTTTACCAAATCTTTTACTTTTCTACTACCTTATCCGTTAATGAAATGTCAAACGCAGATGGTAATGCTATTTTGAGCACCTATTAGTATTAACTGGTGTCATTGCCAGGTGATAGTGATGTGAATGATGGCCGCGTCACGCGACGCGAACCTGCAACGGCAGCAGTCGCGCGCCCTTCGTTGCGAGGACGGGCTTGACGCCGGAAGTGTGATAAAGGGCGAGTCGGCTTAAATGAATCACGGCGAGTCTACTTTCTGCGCAGAGCACGAGGCGAAGAGCCACTTATCGAGGGCCATGAGGTTCCTCCTGCCTCCTTGACCCCCGCCAGTCTCCTGGGCAGCGGGGAAGGGCACGGAGCCGGGAGGGGGGCGGAGTTAATGACGCGTTGTTTATAGACGTGCGCTCGCCACCGGAACAGCTAATTGGCGAAGGGCGGGAGGAGGGGGGCGCGGTCACGTGGCCAGGCCGCGTGGCGCACGGCGCACGCACGCACGTGCACAGCGCGCGCCACACAGGGCCCTCGCAGTGGGCCGAGATTTGCTACACGCAAACGCTTTGTCATGTGCGCGCCGCACCTAAATACAAATGAATAGGCGTGGTATTTCATAGATTTTTATTTAAATCGAATACACACGCATGCATTCAGTCACCCAAATGTTCCTGTGAGAGAAGACTTTCGAAAAAGATTCACCACTCTGATACTTTCTTAAAGAAATGCATTTCTCTTTTTAGCACGGCGGCGTCGTCGCCGAGTCTTGCAAGTGGCGTCTGGCGGCGGCGGCGGCGGCCCAGGGGGCGCTGAATGGGCGCGTGGCGCGGCGGCGCGGCAGACGCCGTAAGCTCCTTTCCGTTTAATGGCGCCCCCCGGCGCGGCGGCCGCGCGCAACATTTTATCCTCTTGATCGTTATAGTGATAACAACGCGGCCGCTGTGCTGTTGTGGGCACCGCCGCCGCTATTAAACACAAAGACGTTCGTTAGGACGACCCTCGCGGGGTTGCCCGACGACGGGCAGCGGCACCAACGATCGGGGAGAGCGGACAGAGTGAAGAGGCGAAGAGTGGTGAATAGTAGTGAAGAGAGGTGAAGGGTGGTGATGAGGCGAAGAGTGGTGTAGAGTTACAGAGTGGTACCGGTAGCGGTAGCTCAGTGCATCAACTGATGTCACTGCTGCGCCTCTGACCGGGAGGTCCTAGATACGAGTCCTGACGGCGGCAGGATTTTCGACACTAGCTACAGAGATTGAATTTAACAGCCGTCTGGAGGAGAATTCTAGCGACCGGCTGCTCTGATCGGTAGTTTTCCGTGGTTTCTCCTATCAACACCAGGCGAATGCCGGAGCAGTACTCTAACAAACGGGCTACGGATCTGTCCTTCATCACGATCTGTCCTTCCTTTTCCTTGTCCTGTCCTCTACTCTTACACACACACTTACATTAACATGCACTACACTACCACGTATTCCGGGAGACCGGTCGGGAGCTTAGAGCTTGTCCCGACCGGGGCGGTGCCCTGTTGGTGGGAGAGTCGTGGTTAGGGGGAAACCCCACTAGCCGACGGTAGGTCGGCGCCGGATCTCACCATCCAGCGGGGGAAGAGCACCGCCATCTCCCGAGAAAAAACATGCACTACACTAACGGGACTAATGACCGACGCAGTTGACGCGCCCGGAAACACGAAAAAAGCTATCAATCAATCCAATTGAAGAGTGGTGAAGAGTCGAAGAGGCGAAGAGTGATGAAGAGGCAAAGGGAAGAGTAGTGAAGAGGCGAAGAGGGATGAAGAGGGTAAGAAGTATAAAGAGGCGAAGTGATGAAGCAGAGACGCGAAGAGTGCGTAGGAGAAGCCAAGGGAGGCGAAGCGCGTGGAGGAGGCTGTGCCTCTCTCTTTCTGCGGAGAGAAGCGTTGAGGTGGTGCCGATGCATCAGCCTCTTCGCCTGCACCTAAAGGCAACGTGGAAACCTCAAGTGCCCACCAGGGTTCCCCCTGCTTGTCGGCGATGCCCAACTCACTGCATTCGCTGGTTGCATTGGGCCCGTGGGTACAATCTGCTAGAGAACACATGAACCCGCGGAGTGAATCATCGCTCTCCCTTACAGCGGATTTGAATTCTTCACCACTCTCCTATCAATTATATTCCTTATTCTTCCTTTCTTCGTTCCCACACACGTGCCCAGAGATACGAAAGCTTCTGGAAAATCGCTTATACGTTTTAATGCAACATAGGATGTTTACCAGGTTGCCCAGAGAAATCAAGATCTCAGTAAATTATAATGCGCCGATACAAAACTGATCTAGCATCAAATAAGAGGAGTTACATGTAATTATGAAATGTTATTGCAATTATTCTGACAATGTAATTATGTTTATGATTATTCTTCATTTCAACGGTGCTAAGGTTCAAGTGAATGTAAAATGGTTTGATTAAGCGTTTGAGACAAATGCTCAAGAATAGTCAAGGGGAAAATATAAGGTAATCTGTGAGTCTGGTGTCTCGTCTATGAAATCAATTTAATGGAAGGTTCTCATATATTTTTTAAATAATGGCATACCTATTTAAATTGCTCGAAGTTGATATCTAAAGCAAATGTGCTCTAAAGCAAAGAGTTATCTAAAGATAACATTATATTAACAGCAGATAAACATTATGTTATCACTGAACATAGAATCGACAAAAAAAAAACACACACAAAGAATTGGGAGAATGTTCACATCCTTGAGACAGAATAATTATTACAAGAGATTACTAGCAGAAGCCTTACATATATACAATACTATTGGAACTGTAAACATTGAAACTGACACCAATAACTTACATAGTTGATAAATCCCTTTTCAAATAATATTTGTATAATTTAGACCACCCTTTGTTTCTATGGTGTTCATAATACTCCATTGTAAATCCGTGTTCATGTTGTGCTTTGGTTTTGAATGGGATGTAAGGGTTGTCAACGGAATGTAACGGCCATTTTAGTACGTATAGATTCTTTGCATCTGTTTTCAACGATATATACGCCAGATATTCACTTTAAATGGTTATGCCACCAGGATCTCTCATGACGTTAATCTTGCACTACAACTAATACACCATTATTTTGATTGTAATATGGTCTGTATCATTAATTTCATAAAATATGCTACAATTGGCAAATTGGGTAGCATCCATAATAATAGTTTTAGAGATTCCATCCGTGTGACGGGTGTGTATTTCAAGTCTTCTCCCATATGTATTTGGTCTGCTATACTGAGGTAAGCCTCCTCCGTTGATAAATGTTCGCTCGATCGTTCACTTTCCCACTAAATAAAGTTTTCATTGTTCTTATTGGGAGTTCCAGCTCCCAAACATTCTTCACTTTATAACTAAAAACAACAAACAAATGTAAACTGTAAATTAAAATACTTGTAGACTCACGTATATGCTTTCTGTGGAGTTTTATATATTATATCAACACTTTCAATAAATTACCGCTTTGTAGAACTAACTTTTTATATTTTTATTCTATCATATTCATAAAGAAAGGTTTAAAATTTACCTCTTACCATCTCGTGACCTTGAAGGGATTTCCTATTTCAAGTGTTGGATAACACGCGAGAGTCCTCGCGCTGGTACGCGAGTAGATAGATCCGGAGTAATAGCTACAGATATAACATAATTGATGTATCATGATCATAAAATTACATGAAAATATCTATGTTGAAACGTAATTGCCGGTTTTTATAATTATTTTGAAGACACGCCAGAAATGTATGTGTTTAAAGTCCTATATGCTAGTAACATGTAGTATAAAACGTATTTGTTTAGGTAAATCAATTCATACCAATGCAGCATAAGAACAATACTGAACCAGCAACATATACATTATGTTGTACCACTTGGCAAAGCAATATTAGCTTCACTATTTGATCTGAAGTGCTGGATAATATAGATCATGAAAAGTGAATAATAGAAACCAAGAACTCTCAGAATTATATTATTTGATTAGACATAAATTTTTTTATGTAAATTATTTTTGTCTGTTTTTTTTTAGAAAAAATGTATAAATTCATTCATTAGGAGAAATTGAAATACAAAATAGCAGCATAAATTAGTCTTAATATGTAAAGGAGCATTGCTTAATTACATACCACAGCACTAATCTCCTTCGCATATTGAAGAAAAAAGTTTAAAAGGGTTGACCTAAAATGTACAACCATTTCCATTTTACTAATTTGATCTTGAGAGCTGTGTAAATAATAAAATTGAGAGTCATATTGAAAAGCTACCCTACTACCTAGAGAATTATTCAAATTTGATTCCCTCTTTGCAGTATTATTTTCAATGGTTCGAGTGTGTTCTTCAGCAGGACGCTCTTGATTCTGAGTAGTCGATCCAGAATCTTTATAGATTGCCCATCTCTTATCACTTGTGTGTTTTGGCAACCGTGACTTTCGTTTAGGCATTGTTATAAACAATTCAGTGTTTACAAATTTCTGTAAAAGAAGAGGTTTTTAGAAAGTATACGATATCTACATAATGCATATTGTATATTACTGTATGTTATTGTAGTTTTTATTCTCTCAACCTACCTCAATTTGTAAACACTTTCAAACTCACATTTTCTTGCTCTTGTTTGTATATAACACGGACAATGAATGTACATTGACATTCTTTACTACTTTGGATATGGCTTTCTTTCAAATTTTCCACCAACGTTCACAACTAAGAAAACACCAACATCCACACACGGACATTACTTAGCTTTATTGTAACCCCAATGAATTTCATAATAATTCTGTACTTTGCTAAAATGAGAAGTAGATCTTAGACGTCACCCTCTGATGGCACGCCGCTAAACTATTGACATTGATGCACTCTTGAATCTGTGATGTAAAGCTAGGCGGAAAATGTCCAGAAAAGTAATTATTTTGTAAATTCAGTAGGGTTTATGTTTGTAAATCATAGCCTAGTGTACTCCAGACCATTAAAGGTAGAGTTTCATCGGTATTGGTTCAGTAGATTCAGTGGTCAGTTCGTCGTTAGTGATTCCGAGTGTGTCAACTTCTAAAGTCATTATTCCCGTACGGGTAGTGCATGTTTTTTCCTCGGGAGGGAGCGACATGTGCATCGTACTCCACAACAATAAAAGTACTGCTGTTGGCTTGAATTTATTTACATGACCAGCGATCTCGTTGACTGCAGTTTGAGGCTTCGCGGGAGAGGATGCAATGGGACAACAGCGAGGGGCCATTTCCTCGCTGTGTACACCGCGTTCGCCACACCGGCAGCTGTGGGCGAACCTTTTTTCCGAAACAATCGCGCGAGGGAGTGGGGGGGGAGGTCCCGAGGGAGGCGTTCGTCAGGCAGCGGCCACGCCCATCGCGCCCACCGCCTTCGTACTTTTACCGCAGCTCGGGAAGTGGCCGCGAGACGCCGCAACGGGGACAAGGGAACGGGCGCCTCTCGGGCGGGGTCTTCCGGACTCTCCCGGACAGCCGGGTCCGGGTCCGGGTCCGGGTCCGGGTCCGGCGGGTCCGGGTCCGGGTCCGGGTCCGGGTCCGGGTCCGGGTCCGGGTCCGGGTCCGGGTCCGGGTCTCCCGGACAGCCGACATCTCAGCAAGGAGACCGCTCCTCTCCTAAATAGCAGCCCAGTGCATCCTTGTGAAGTTTCTAGTGAATAAAGCGGATTTAACAGGGATTTTAGAAATGTCCTTCCGTCTCCATGACATCCGCCATCATATGTGGGAGTGCACTGAGAGGATAGACCCGGCGCCGCCATTGTTCTTTGTCTGCTCCGGACCTTCCACGAACCTCGGGCTCTCGTTGGATTGGCTTTCGGAGAAGAAAGAGCTCAAACGAAAATCGTCGGAGAATTAGTCTGAGAGTAGATTCTCTGAAAGCAATATTTTCAATAGCATCTGCTGTAAATAATGAATGAATTTTTGTTTGTATGCCTTTTATAATGGCGTAGCATTATAATAGCATCCCGTTCGGGTTTCCTCGTGAAAAGAAGGAGGAGCTGACTCCAAGATCGACTTTGCTCTTTCATATTAGAAGAATCTGAATGAGGAAAAAAAATGCTCCTTTTAAAGTTGTTCATTTTGTATTATTCTTGTTTTGTAATGGTTAGAAAGAGCAAGGAAAACTTGTTAATTTGGAATTCAGCTGTGTTGAATGTTCTTAAATTATTGGAACTGATTTCTACCCAAATCATGGAATGCTCCGAGGAGGAGGGAAAAGGTAGTTCTGGTAATCTCTTAAAATATGCAGAATTAAAATAATAGTATTTGATTTAGATAACATACAGTTCCGAAGATTCAGCCACGTTCCCCTATGTTGGATGTTTTCTCTCGGTTCATGCGAGAACGTCCGTTTGCGTTACTCAGAATGGAAACTTAACTAATTTGTTTCCTCCTTCCCCGTCCCAAAACATCAGGCGGGATGCAATCGGTGATGCAACCGGGACGTACCGGTCGGGATCGAATGCTAAGCCTTCTCGGGTACGAAAAGTGAAAAGGAATGAAGTGGGAAGCGGGTCTGAAGGAAACTTTGCTGCGGGATGCAGTTGGGAGATTATCGTTTCTGAGTGGTTGAGCTACCAATTTTCGTGGCTGTGATTCCAAACACATCAAGTTCGTTCAGGTTTGGAGATTTACTTTACAACTGTGTGCCATAAATAGAGTCGAAAGTTCAGACATTTATTTTATCTAAAAAGGAAGGTAAAACTGCATTTATTCTTTACAAAACTAGGCATGCAATAAGGAATGTAAAGAAGAAAAATCATAGATTTATAATATAGTTTATGTCAATTAAAATATTCGAAGTTAATATGAGAACATAATCCTACATTTATCGGAAATGGATATCAGGAGTTCGTCGAATAGTTCTTTAAACACAGTTTGCCCAGGGTTATTCCATGCTTCGGACGCAACTAAGATGTCAATCACTTTCGTCACTTGATTTCACGAAAAACGTTCTGGAAGAACTCTAAAAAACGTGACTTGGGGACAGCTACAGGGGTGAACGTGAATTAGTATACTGTATTAACGGCTTAACATGAATCGTGACAACTTGATTCATCACATTGATGATAATTAAATCTTATTTTGTAATAAAACATGATAATTTATTTTTTTGAAGTATTTCTATCCGTACTTTGTCATGCAAACTTCTGTGCGGATGGACGGGACAGGCAATTACACAGGTTTTATACACTCAACATGATCATTCTCATTATCATCATCAACAACAACCGCTGCACTCTGAAGGCTGCGACGGATCCGCTACAAATTCGGGGGAGGGGAGTATTGCACTCATTTAGCTAAGCGTTTGTTTTTGGGGTGGAGAGCATGACGCCGGGCCCGTCGGCTGAGATACGAGGGCCAGAAACAACCCTGTGGGACATTGCACCGGGGGTCTCGTCTCCAGAGCATCACCTGCCCAAGCACGGTGCCTCTGCGACGCGCGCGGCAGTAGATCGAACAGCAGCGGCAGCTTACCCATCGAAGCCTTTGAACAAAGAACTATTTGAGAATATTACGACCCGAAGTAAATAAGTTTGCTATAAAGTATGTGCTGTGTTTGGTTTGTTTTTTTCGTGTTTCCGGGCGCGTAAACTGCTTTGGTCATTAGTCCCGTTAGTGTAGTGCATGTTTTTTTAATCGAGAGATGGCGGTGGTCTTCCCCCGCTGGACGCGCCCGGAATCACTAACCAACCAACCAACTACAACGGGGGGGGGGCGGACCCGTGGAGACTGGCGGCACCCACCGCGACCGCGACGACAGGTGCAGTGGGAAGCGCCAAGGATAAGGGTCTGAGAAATCCCGCCAGCCTGGTCCGGGAGCGGTGGCTCAGTGCATCAGCCGATGCCACTGCAGGACCTCTGGCTGAGAGATCCTGACGGCGGCAGGATTTTCGACACTAGCTTTTCAGCTGGGACGAATTCAGTCGCTGTCTGGAGGAGAATTCTAGCGGCCGGCTGCTCTGATCGCTAGTTTTCCGTGGTTACTCCGATCAACAACAGGCGAATGCCGGAGCAGTACCCTACCAAACGGGCCAAGTCATATACTCTCCCCTTACACACACACACACACACACACACACACACATGCACCTCACTATCACATATTCTGGGAGACCGGTCGGGAGCTTAGAGCTTGTCCCGGCTGGGGCGGTGCCCCGCTGGTGGGAGAGTCCTGGTTAGGGGCAAACCCCACTAGCCGACGGTAGGTCGGCGGCGGATCTCGCCATCCAGCGGGAGAAGATCACCGCCATCTCCCGAGAAAAGAACATCCACTACACTAACGGGACTAATGACCAAATCAGTTGACGCGCCCTGAAACACGAAAAAATCAATCAATCAATCAATTGGGCCCTGAGGCCTGCGCGGGCCGCGTGCGCCTGTCCTGTGCGCGGCGCGGCGCCCTATTTCTGAAACGCCCTGCTCAAGGGCTGCGCTCCACGCAGTGACTTCGCCGCCGCACGTGTGCGTGTGGGGGGCGTGATGGATGGCGGCCACGCGCCGTCGTCAGCCCGGGCGTGCCCCGCCCCGCCCCCGCTGCCGTGACCGGACGCGGCCATTTCCGTCCTCCGCACTCGTTAATTCGCGCGCCACGCGCCTTTGCCCCAAGTACCTGCCCGCGTGCGCGTTACGTTTCCTATTCAGCTTATTAAACTTGGCAGAACGAATTATTTCGTGTTCACTAGTTCGCTAAAAGAATCGTTAATGAAATAAAATTGTCAATGATAATTCACGCTATGGAGCGTACATGATAAGGTCTGCTGAGTGAAATCTTTCGCAACACGGTTGACCTGCCGATTCATCTAGCAAACGTAGTGAACCTGTAACAGGCGCACCAGAATTATATTTGTATACATTTTGTAGGAAAGTTGAACGTGCTTTCCGTCCCCTTAATCGAATAACGAGGCAGACGTGGGTACAACGCAGTTAATTTCTCTGATTGGTGATATCTTTGGCGGTGTGTGGCGTCACCGCGTCTACAAGGGGCAGTCCTTGCTCGCGCGTCACATCTCCGGCTTTGAACTTTACACGCGGCCAACCCAGATTTGCTTGGCCGGCCGCTGGCGGCGCTGGGGGGCGCAGCGGCCGCTGTTTGCGGAGGGCGTGACCGCCTCGCCGATGCCCTTCACGCTCCGCGCTCTCCGCTGGAGTGATGACCACAGGGGGCGAAAACGTCTCGAAATACCGCCCGCCGCCTCACTCAACGGCATCACGTCAGCGTGTGTTACTGCTCTCTAGAAAGGAGAAGGCGAGATGTGTAATTTCTTGCGAGGCTTTGGAAGAAAGGCTTCTTCATTTAAAATTCCCTTTCAGCCATTATTATTACAAAAGACGGGTGAATTTCAATCCTTCAGAATACTTCCTTATGAAGAAATTTGTCTGTTTTATATTCATCTTATTAAAAGATTACAATATGATTACCTTAAAAGTCCATTTTTTTCTTAACGGTTTTCTAATTCACTTCTAAGCATCGAATTAATTAATTGTTATAGTTTCAGAAAAATTAAAAAAATAATTATATATATATATATATATATATATATATATATTATATATATTATATTCTATTTTTTAAATTTCCCCGGGGTTTCCACTTGTATGATTTTCTTTTTTGTACAAAAACTCTTGAATTCTGATAATCTAGAAGACTACTTCATAAAAATACCTTGTTGACTTTGTTTTCTTTTTCCTGTTCCACGACATTTTTAACGTGTTACAGCAAAAAGAAACAGATCAGACTTCTCTCATTAAAATTTAACTGCAGCGTGTTTCTGCAGGAAAAGCAGCTTACGCTCTTACAATGTGTACAGTCACGACTTCAAGGAAATTATACACACTGAGGTAGAAGTTAAGTGGCACGACAGATTGAATTTTTACATTTTTACATTTACTTTTCCTTCCTTTATAATTCAAACATGACATATTCCTTGAGGTGTATAATACGAAGAGACTTTCTTGAATATTTTTTTTTCAAAGAAATGTACTACGAAGAAACTTGCGTTTAATTATTAAAAACGTCCATTTATTTCCTCAGATCTTCTGTCCTCTTACCGAATACTCTGGAACAAATTCCGAATGTATATTAGTGTGCGATAAAGACACAGTATATTGCGAAAAAAGCTTCGAAGACTCCGTCGTAAACTTTTCTCTGTTCTCCTCAAAAAATTGGACGCGAGTATACGAATTTCTTGTATATGAACCACTCAAACTCCAATTAATGAGTTCTTAAAATGGGAGGTTGTACTTACCCTTGTCAGTCAAAGGAAGCTGCGCATTGAATCGCTCCTTTTAATGGCCTTTAAACGAGATGCTTAAGAGCGAGAGGAGGCGGGGAGGAGGCTGCCAGCGAAAATATTTATTGGAGCTTGGCCCTGCATTCGCGTCGGCAGACGCTGCCGAGCGCGCTCAAAGGAGCAGGCGGCGAGGGCGAGAGGTGTTAAATTTGGAAATTTAAGTGCCTACAGTTCACTGTGTTTTGTGATGTGAAGCCTTCAATGAAGCCATCAATCATCCTAGAAGACCATCTGAGAAGAAAACACATCCATTATTTATAAGGTTTATTTATATAATTAGGCTTAGTATGGTACCATATGAATAATATTTTTAACCTTACTCTTAAAAGGTAATACTTACAGTTGAACTGTGATCTCATGGCCATGAGAAGGTTTTGAAAACCTGAGATTTTGTTAGTAACAGCTAAGTTTTTGCCTCAGTGTGATCTGAGAAAAAATTCATGTTTTATGCAACAATTTTTTCTCATTTCAAAACAGGTTTTTGTTTATTATAAGAGAACCGCTTGTCCTACCGGATTCTTCTATCAAAATCCGCATCTACATCAAATTTAGGACTTTTTGACACCTCATTCACCTCTGTAGCTTCAGATTTGATGTTTTCTGGTCAATTTGAAATATTTTCAAGCTATATTCTGAGCAGCACCTACAGTGCTTGCAGACACTCACAGGGTTCGCTAGCATCACACAGGTGTCAAGAGGGTCGCATACCCTGCAGGCGCTACCCTTACGTATTCTTTGGCAAAGAGGTTCCAAATTATCGATCCATTCTCCCCACTGTTGTAACCCCCTCCCTTCATGGCTGTTTCCCCTTCACTAACCCCTATATAAAGCGTGCGTTTTTCGCGCACAGCGCCTCATTCTCTTGTTATTTCAGCTGCGTCCAGTGGCGTAGCTTTGTTAATTCTTCTCATAGAGCCCGGCTCCTTCAGAGTCGTTATGTATATCAAATCTGTATATAGTATTTGTTGTAAATAGTGTTTTTAATTTTTTCCTTGCCGAGATAGTATGTTAGTTTACTTACAATAGATCAGATCAAATTATGAAGACTAAAATAATATTGTTTCTCATTTCGTCAGTAAAGCCTGAGCCATGGTTGTTGTTTTTTTTGTTGGTTCCCTTTGAACCAAACAATGTGTTAATGAAATTGAGTGCATAAAGGTATTTAATGTGTTGATTTGGACTTGGAAATGGAACTCTTACTTTGAAATGTTAATGATTTACTAATGTTTATGTTGTTTGCAGCTCGTTTACCACATATGTTATGTTTATGTATGTCGCTGACCTCTGATTGGTGTGGAGTTGCGGCTAATGTTCACTGCGTATTTACTTATGAATGTTGTTAATGTTGCAGTTCCTGCCATAAGTAAGACGGCACTTGGCCGCTTTTGGCAATTTATGGAAAGGTGCTCCCGCTGAGTATAAGTCGGCGCTTGGCCGCATTCGGCACACGGGAGACTACGTAAAGGCGTTTGCTTGGCCCGTGCGGTAGCTCGAACCGCGGCCCTTGTTGCAACGTCACGGCCCGCAGCCGGCAGAGAGGTCGGCTGGGCTACAGCTGTCACCGGCACGCAGCGGTGGGGTCACGTGCTGACCTTGTATGCGGCACGCTGATCGGCGCTCGTGTCTAGGAACAGTTTTGTTCAGCGAGCAGCGGGCGGGCGCTCATGTACCGCCCACTCTCGCTTATGCGTAAACTTGCTGCATTCCTATGTTGTCTGGTTACGAAAGGTATAGTAAGAAATCCATTTCAAGAATTTTGGTATTATGCACTCCTACGAAAGTTGGTTCCATGGCTCATGCGTAGTTCTGTTTATTACGAATGTTATTTGAGAAAAGAAGGCCTAAATACGGCTTCTTCAGCAAATTTGTTTATATACGTTTCTATCTACCTCGTCCTAAAGTGGGCATTCAAAGGTAGATTATAAGACAGCATTTCTGTATGTGCTAGCGCGATGTTGTAGATGCGCTACTAAGTTAGTGTTCACCTTTCTGTTACAAGGTTTATGTTTCATTTCAGCTTCCTCGCCCTAAAGTGGGTTCTTTCAAGAGGTCGACTGAAATCATTAATTCTGTATGTCGGCGCATTTTTGCGCGCCTTTGTTTATGTGAGACGGCCTCGACCGTCCTTCATTCTTGCTTGTAAATTGTAATTCTGCTTTGTTTTTCCCGCAGCTGCTTTGCAACCTGCGCATCAGGAAAAACTAATATATGTAAAATTGTTTATCTAATAAATGTGTTATATTGAAAGTTATTTGATTGTCATATCTCCTGATTTGAGATCCTATAAAGTTGTGATACCTTTTCATTAAAAACCTGGTGCGTCCATTTGAAAAGTTCAAGTGTGACGACAATCTTCTGAATTTCGATAGCTTAGAAGCTTTTGTGTTAGCTTTGCATAATTATCTCCTTAGGCAAATGCATGGTCAGTTCGCTACATATTACGTAGCGAAAATTAATGTTATCAATGTGCTGTTTTCAACAGCTGGCGACCGTATTAAATAAATTGTCATTAAATAAGAGGTCAGCCAAGTTTGATATTTAACAAGAGGTGCTCACAACGACATGCTGAGGGTGCACGAATGAAGGGCATTGGCTTCGACGGGAGTGTTGTGTGTGAAAAGGTAAGTTATCACCTAGAATTTTTATTAAGCGGACATGTTCATTTCCTCACAGTCACTCGAGCACTCCTAGATAGGTTGTTTTTAAATTGAATATATGAAGATGAACAGATCAGTACGTATTAACCCAAAGAAAAATGTAATACGTTTTGAAGAATTCAATTTTAATGTGGGGTTTAACATTTCCAGTGGTAATTATATTTTGTTCATTATTGAATGAACATAATTTTAATCAAAAAATGATTTTGCCGTCGAGAGCTTTAGAATTAGCTTCAATCTAAATTAAAATGAGGTCTGGAATTAATACATTAGATCTGTTGCTCCACGCATAACATTTATCTCTTTGGAGAATGCACTGCACAACTGTTTGTTTTAGACTAACGAGTCTCTTTATGATAACAGATGTTTTTCTGTATATGTTAATCTCTCATGTTCGTTCTTTCGTCACACATTCTTTCGTCGTTTTTTGGAGACTGCCTCTGGAAAAGGAATTATCGGTTTGGAAACGTCATTCTCCCCTTATGATAGCATACTAGACCAAACCTATCATGTTCATCCTGAAGTGTTGATCAAACAATGTTTCTGATTCTTCATAGAAATTGTTGTATTTATTTCATAAATTATACATTTAAATAATTTATTTTTACTTTTTTCTTGTAAAATCAATTTTTTAATAATGCAATTAACATTATTAACTAATGTTACTCAACGAAGTCACCTCAATTGATGTAAGGAATCGAAAACTGCCGGCCTGGATGGCCGAGGTGGCTAAGAGCGAGTATCGACTCAGCGCTTCGGTCCGAAGGGTCGCGGGTTCGAGTCCCGCCTTGGGCATGGCTGTTTGTCCCTTGTCTTTGTATGTATGTGTTGTCGCGGAGGGCCTCGCGTTCTGCTGACCCAAGATCAGAGGAGCCCGCAAGTGTGTTGGTGTGTAGTGTATGGTCGAATATGCGTCCCAATGAAACGTAAAGGGTAACCGGCTGTCGGCTGGATAAAAAACCCCCAGGAAGAAGAAGAAGAATCGAAAACTAAAGTTGTGCATGACTTGGGATGACTGTCAGAATTTCAGAATATGAAGAGGTACTAGGGTAATTCACAGTGACCAACAAGTACTAGAAATATTTTGTTTAACAAGGAAAGTTCTTAAAGGTATTCATTATTCCCTCTGCTGTCCGCAGGGGTGTCCAGAGAATACCAGGGGCCTGGGCCAGTTGATCCACGGGGGCCTCTCGTTTCAAACAAAAAGTTCCCTCCCTTCTCATTTCATAAACAGAAATAACTTACAGCGTTAAATTTGGAGTAAAAAATTAACACATTTTTTATTTCTTTTCATTGAAGAGAAATTCGGGCCCCAAATAGGTAGGCTCCCCCCCTCCTAGTCGCCCCTAGCTCACTTCTCTTTACTCTCTGGATGTGTTGCTCCCTGCTATGAAAGAATTAACTGAAGTATGTGAATTTGAGAATATTGATATGGACAATGTAGAAAATTTAAAATCTGTAGTAGTTTCATTCCACCATCTTGATGATTATGACTTCGGATACAATTTCCATGGTGATGAAAGACCGGAAGTACAGTCGTTATACATGAATTAGTGGCGATTCGTGCCGGATTCTTAAGAGGATAGAAGTCATGAGAATACAGTTACATTGAACGAAACAGAACAAATTAGATTACATGTATATGTAAACGAAATTCATTACCTTTGGGGTATGGTTACTGGTAGAACTCTGCTAGTAGTTGCCTTTAAGGAATCACAATGCGATATTCGTTTATACCAGAAAGTATTAAACTTTAGCGAACAATCAATTTATTCCTGTGATTTTTTGTGCTTTGAATTCCATGACCAAACTTTTCACTTACATCAGTGTATGAAACTAACAATTCTCAGAGAGGAGCTCGGAACAGTACAGCACAGCTGACTTATATTACAAGAATTATGTGAAGGGAGCGCAAGAAAACTCACTTTTTCCAGTGAAGCCCTCTTCACTGACTGAACATCGAAATGCTTTTTTTAGTTACTGCACTGTGCGTCATCTTGGGATTGGAAACGGCAGAGGGACGTAACGATTCGATTTGCCCTATCACCCGGGTTTCCGCCAGCCCACGGAGCTGCCACGGGTGTGAGAAATTAGAGACGTCTTGCACGTAACCGAAACGGCTAACGTTAACTGTTATACATAACGTAACGTAGATTTTTGTTTGAACTTCAAAAGGAGAGTTTTTGCCCAACTCTTACGCTTATGCAAACGCTACTGACATCTGGTAGCAAAAGTTATAAGTGACACATAAGTTTGGCACCTTTCCGATTTCGCTTATCGATATTTTAATTTTGTCTACTGTGGTTTCAACTTAGTACTTCGAATTTACATCGTAATCATCTGTTTCCGCAAAAACACCAAGAAGCAATTGCCAACTGTGGCCATAGGCTCACTTCTCTTTACTCTTTGGATGTGTTGCTCCCTGCTATGAAAGAATTAACTGAAGTATGTGCATTTGAGAATATTGATATGGACAATGTAGAAAATGCAATTCTGCACGAAATTTTAAAACCAAATCGACCTGGAATAATAAAGTAGTTTGAAAACATCCGAAAACGCACGATTGAATTAGCAGTAACCTCCACTGGCAAATTTATAACGCCAGTTGCAAACATATACTCCAAGAAGTAACAACACTCGACAAAACTTCAAACCTGTTGTATTTACCAGGGTACAATAGTTTATCAACGACAAACAACGATACTGATGTTACTATGACAGCCAACAAAGGAAATATTTGTATTCGTAAACAGTACAAGAGCCTAAACCAAACCCAGAATTTTCTACAAAATGAATTTTCCCTCAGCAGTCTAGCGCGCCTTAAAGCCTTGCGAATTTGAAAGGAATCTTTTAATTTTTGTGTGGGCTTTAAATGAAGCCCTTAAGATATTTTCAAAATTCCATAGAGCGAAGTGCATCCAGCACGAGCTGCCATGGGCGGTGGGTTGTGTAACGCTGCAGGAGCCTAAGGGATGTCTCGACGCGATGTTCGAGGGTGCAAATGATCTCTTAGCTAGGAACTGTCTCCAGGGAACCGGGAGGCTCTGCTAAATCTCTTACGAACCAATAGTTGGCAGCTGGGAACAGGGTGGAGCAAACAAAGGGACGGAGCGATTCGAAAATAAAGGGGATCTATTTAGTGCGAGAAAGTCTGTGTTATTTGTAGTTACATTATATTCTGATTGCTACTACGTAGTCTCTACATTTCTAATTTCGAATGTACTCAATAAACGGAAAAATGCACAGCCGTCGGCCAAGTGAGAGATGACTATTGTGTCGTTCGATCCCCATGAACTTAGGAAAAATACAAAAATGTCTATACCAGTAATTTCTGATTCGCCCAGTTATTGAACACATACTCCGGCCAAGTAAAAGGAGTGTATGAATTTGGTAGATGCCTATTGGATTGGAACTGAATTCTCCTACTCAGTGCACCGTTGCTCACGACGCAGCTGGCGTCACGCGAAGGCTGGGCTCCAAAAAAAGACACCACTCGCCATTTTGGAACAGGACCTACTTTGATAACTACGGTGTGTTAAGTACCAGTGTGCAGTATGTGGTGTACGGTGTGCTGTGTGACCGAGTATGCGAAACTATGTTATTGCAGTATTCGCAATGACAGTTTTGGTTGCAATGCTTAATTTGTTGCAGTATTATACTAGAGTATTTTACTTGTTGGTCTTGAGCAATGTACGAGTTAAGCGAGCTAAAACTAGTGGCGCTACAACATCCCATATTTTCCCATATTAAACAAATTGTTGGAGCCGTTTTTGAGACCATAATTGTTTAAAAACATATATTAATTGATTCATTACCTATATTTCATGTAAAATTGTGCGAAAACTATTAATTTTTCAAAAATTGTTGAAGATCTGTCCTTTAAGAACATGATTCATTAAAAAAATTCGATTTTCCAAAACTTTGTAATAAATGTTGTGAAGACTTTGTGTAAGGAATTTTTATTCAACTAACCTATTATTTTTTCTGTCTGACTGACCGCGGGCGAACCTTGCGCACTTGGGAATAATTGTTTTATATGTGACCATGCATAGGCAGAGGCAAATATCCGAATTTCGCTAAGCGTTTGTTAACAAACAGAAAGTCGTGGACGAAACTAAGAATGATCATATTATGAAACAGTCAGATTCATGATACTTCTTTTTCGACATTCTGCTCTTTACTAACTACCGGTGCAAGTATGTGGGTGTACCTAGAAGAACTGAATTTCCAAAATTGTAATAGAATGTCAAAAAAAATTTAAACTACGATTGATTTAAAATTACAATTTAAATCTATAAACTGATAAATATAACTAAGTTTCCGTGGAAGGGGAGCATAGAAAGGCGTGTAGGCTTGGGACGCACTATTGTTCCAGTGAAACACGATGTTAACATACGTTGCAAATTACATTTGGATCTTCTGATTCTTCGTAGCACAATATACAATATTGTACATTTCTGCCTCAAGTCTGTTTGTTGTGGCCCTGGAGATAATTTACCATATACCATTAGCACATTTACTTAATTTTCTCGCGATGTTGTCTTATAAACCGTACGTGATATACAGTTTTCTTCAGCGTGAGTTATTCAGTGTATATGGAAGGGTTGATATGAGTTATTCACTTTTTTGAAACATTCGAGAGCTTCGGAAAAAACTGGAAGTGTCGAAAATTTGATCAATTCATAACTTTGCGTTTATATCCTAAGATATCTTGAATTGATATGAAAATAACATTGTGGAACATTAGAGAAAATTGAAAAATTCATGTGCAATGATTGAAAATGTCTTTCACCTTGAGAGAGAATTCGTGAATTATTCAGCGCACCCTCGTTAAAAACTACTTTGCATGCAGCGTGCCTTCTGTGTAGAAGTAAATTTCGTACATTCTATTGACAATTGAATTTCCTACGAAGTTTTATGTTCCCTTTATTTGAGCGCTGGTGGCGACGAGCGTCCAGGTAACGGGCAGCCATAAAACAAAACTGCGTGTCACTCGTCTGCTCCCTACAATTGTGGCGATCGATTCTTTGGAATCGAACGCGCTCGCGGCAGAAAAAAGCAGAACGTCGCCGAGGAGACTCTCTTATCACAGCTCCAGTCGTTAACTCCACAAATGGGAAATTTGTTTACCGAAACTTCAGAGATTTCCTACTCCATTCACGTAACATTTCATAAATTCTAAAGGACAGGAAGAACGTCCAAGATACACGATGGGGAAAATGTTAAAAATGACTGCCCTTTACACTCCTGAAAATTGGAATTTAGGTTCAGATAAACATGTTTTCAATTAATTGATTAATATTTTTGAAGCAGCTATTTCTTCATAAAACACTTATACCATAATACATGAAATCGTAATTGCATCGTATCATGTCTGTGTTCTTTGCCTATGTTCAGTTTCATTTAGAATTATTGATTAATTGTATGGTAAGAAGAATTCCAGTAAATTTTTCCGGGTTGTATAGTCGAGTCCATTGCTTGAAATAACGAATTGAAATGCGCGTTGAACGCTGAAACGCAGTGTCTGGGACTCGTTTATCAGCGGAGGGCCGAATAACCCAGCAGCGAGTCGAGAGGGGAAGGCGCCGGAACAGATAAATCCTGCGAATTAAACGACGCCCTCTAACAGATTCCACCGCGACCGGTCCGCGCCCCCATTGGTGGTTACCTCACCGCCCGCCCCGCCCCCGCCCCGCCCCGCCTCCGCCTCGCCTCCGCCCCCCCCCCCCCCGCCCCGCCCACGACGCGCTTTCGCGCCTCCACCGTCGTCTTCGCCCCCCGAATGTTGGCGGCCACCGTGTCTGTCGCTTCAGGGGTGCCCAACTCCCACTCCCCACCCAGGACCTCTTCATATTTCAGCGAAGGAGAGAGCAGGTTTGGCTTATTTACGCTTTCCCTATTTGTGCAGTGTGTGTTCCGTGACCACAACCGCTTATTCCCTTCCCAATACGCACAAGCAAACGTTGGAGCATTCGTACTATGTACAGAAAAGAGGAGAGGACGGCCAGCGTAAATGTTGGCAGAGGGCACTCGGCAGTCTTCGAAAAACCCTTGAGAGGACTAAATTTATTGTTCTTAGTAAGAGAATTCGTGGTAAGCAGTTTTATGTTCATTATATGTCTCGAATTTGGTTTATGTTTCAAATTATGTCTTAAAATAAACCAGAAAAAATTATCCTAAAGAGGAAAGATGATCCTGAACTAGTAAACAAAGTAAACAGTCAATAACAAAACACTGAACTTAAATTGAGTGGATGATCCCTCCGCGGGTCGGTTCAGTTTAGTTGTGACGAAATTCAAATTCAATTTATTGCCGAAAGTGAATTGGTGGAGTGTGGAGTCTTGGGTCTGCCTCGTGCTGACGATTCAGGGTCAGTAAATATATTGATTCGGAAACTACTTTCAATAACAGTGTATGTAAACTAGTAGTACTCACCTTCACAGTTTATTGATTGAAAAGTGTCTCCATAACGATTAGAAGAGGAAGTGTGATTACTCTGCTGGTACGTCGTATCCATCGCGATGCGGGGCTAGCTCCGATTCTCAATCGATTGATCATGCATGAATCACGTTGCGTTAAAGTATGTCATTTTAACTTTCTCACCCATACTTCACAAGGAGCGAAAGTATTATAATCGTGAGCCAGAAAACGGAGCATTTTCAACATTAAAACTCTTATCCAGTTGTGTGTGTCCTTGATAACGAAAAACCGTTTTATGGCCAAATGTGGATCTGCCCGTCTGTCCATCTATCCATCCGTCCGTCCGTTCGCCCGCCCGTACTTTGTCGGCCGATGCTAAGGTTCTAGCAAAACTTTGAGCAGATTTTCCCCAAAATGATATTCCTCGATCGATTTAAAGGAACTCGAGGCCCTCTGAGTTGGAAACGGACATTATGCTTTTTTGAGGTACTTTACTTGAAAACTCATCAACATTTTCAAAATTTTCTGAAAAATGGCTCCAAATGTTTGAATTAAACTTTGTCCTTGAGTAGCGAAAAGAACGCTTAAAATAATGGCCCAGGTAATATTTTTGTCAAAATCCCGGATTTTGCGAAAATTGCAAAAGTTCAAAATTTCTTTCTACGTCTTTCTACGCCCAACAATATTGAAGATAGATAGCTTTCCCTTAATGAAATCTGCTCTTTGAATAACAGAACTTTGTCTTTAATTTTTCTACTTGTATATATTAAAGGCGGTATGAAAATTGGTGCAAGACCCATTTTGGAGAAACTCTCAGTATTTTCGAAAATTGTAAAAAGGTAATTTTCAAAATACAATATTGAGGATAGAGATATTTGTCTTAAATGAAGGCTTCTAAAAATTTAGATAATTAAGAAACGTTTTGAACAATTTCTTGAAAAAACGGATCGCTGTCGTGTAATTTATGCTTAAAGTGAATACGTATTAAAAAAAAAAAGGAATGGCACAGAAAGAGTGAATGTTGTTGCATCATCACTATTTTATGAGTGATGTAATCGTAAACATTAGATTAAGCATTCTTCCCTGTAAGGATTTTATTTATTGCCTTCACACGTGTCTGCTGGATAAAGAAGTATCTCAATGTGAAGAAAACTACAGTTGGGATAAATAAAATAAAGAAGACATGTATTATGTAGATGAGAAAAAGAGATTTTGATTTAAAGTTTCTTCCTTTTACTGCAAGACATTTGTAAAAAAATTCATCATTGTACTTCATAGCCTTAGTGTACTTTCCATCTGAGGGGACTTCTGGATTATTCTGATTATTTGTTACACCTTTGCGCCAGAAAGTTTCTCTTGAATTTTTTTTTCAACTGCCTTCGAAACAATAACTTTAGCTTGCTGTATTTTCGTATTAAATGTAGCTCTGGTCAAATTATTACTTAGTTCTGTCTTTTAATGTAAATAAGACTAGTGGCAAATCAACAGTTGCTCTGACAGTTGCTCTTTGTAACACGTTTGTAAATTGGCCACTTGTTTAGTGTGAATCGAGGACATTTCTAAAGGCGATCTCAGTATTTTAGAGGCTTTTTACTGTTTAAGACTTCTCCTTTCTTGAATGATTTTCTATTCTGTACTGACATTGTTAAATACCTGAATAAATTAGGGGACATATGAGAAACTTCACCAGATTTTGTGCCTGTTCCCTGTAGAAATTTTAACTTCCTTCCTTTCAATGGTAAATTTGTCAGATTTCACTTCATTTCTACATAAAATGGAACATCACAGATAGCAGATTGTCCTGTAAGTCATCTGTTTCTTCAATAATCTGCTGTAGACCATTTTGCAAGTATTTTCTCGTCGTTTGGAGGTTTAATTTAGGCTAAGAAACTGATTCCATGCAGTTTAAGTTCCTAGATCTGCACCATGGTGCAAAAGAACATGGCATAATAAACCACAAACGATTATACATGGTTAACTAAAAATCACAATCACTTTCTATGACATTTTTAAATATATGACTGCACCTTAACCTGTAATCAAAATGTAATGCTTTTAAAAAACAAAACATTGTCGAAAATAACAGTTTCGACGGATCACTTCACTAAGTATTTGTATTTGAGTAAATTTACAAAGATAACACACGTAAAACACTACGTTAAATTCATAATGCGTATCACATCAGAGTGGAGAAAGGATCTAAAAGCGATCGTAGTGCATCTTCCGATGTGTCCCATCCATAGTAATATTGAATACAAAAAAAAATCAAATGAGGTGATCACACTTCTATTCGCTATGATGTTACTTCGCAGTATGCGAATACAAAAAATTTTATGGGCGTATTTAGGATTTCAGTGGCAAAGAAGACAGAATACTGAAGCGACAACCGGTAGCGGTAGCTCAGTGCATCAACTGATGTCACTGCAGCGCCTCTAACCGGGAGGTCCTAGGTTCGAGTCCTGACGGCGGCAGGATTTTCGACACTAGCTTTTAAGCTAGGTCGAATTCAGTCGCTGTCTGGAGGAGAATACTAGCGGCCGGCTGCTCTGATCGGTAGTTTTCCGTGGTTTCTCCGATCAACACCAGGCGAATGCCGGAGCAGTACCCTACGAAACGGGCCACGGACGGCGCGCGATCTGTCCTTCCTCTTCCTTGTCCTATCCTCTCCCCTTACACACTCACTTACACTAACATGCACTACACTACCACATATTCCGGGAGACCGGTCCGGAGCTTAGAGCTTGTCCGGCTGGGGCGGTACCCTGCTGGTGGGAGAGTCTGGTTAGGGGTAAACCCCACTAGCCGACGGTAGGTCGGCGACGGATCTCGCCATCCAGCGGGGGAAGATCATCGTCATCTCCCTAGAAAAAACATGCACTACACTAACGGGACTAATGACCGAAGCAGTTGACGCGCCCGGAAACATGAAAAAATCAATCAACTGAAGCGACATGAATCAACATGGCCGTCATCTGAAGTGTAGGAAATGATCCCAAGAGAATATGCTTTCCCAAGATTTCATACAAACAAATAATGTTCGGGACTCGTCTCTCTGGCGTACTCATTTCAAAAGGCGGAATTCGACTCCAAGTGTAACCTCGTGTCACCATTTCATTTGTACACAAAATGCCCATTTTCTGGGCAAGTTAGATTTCTAACTATGCATTGACATTAATCCAATGCAAGAAATCAAAACATTCGCGATTAATTTTCAATCTTTCATTAAAAATACCATGTTATTATCTTTTATGGAAGTTAATGCGCCACTAAATTCGCCTCCAAATGCGAATCTGTTTTGCTCCTCCTCCCGCTCGCCTCCTCTTGTGCACCCCTGCGCCTCGCGCCGCCAGGCCCCCCCCCCGCCCTCCCCCGACGCCCAGGCGGCGTCCGGGTAATGCGCCCTCGCGGGAATACCCTGTTAACCGAATGTTTTGATGCGTCCGAGCGCGTATGATTAGGAGGAACGGCTTTCATGAAACATTCATATTTGCTCCTCCGTCTCCGCCGTCTCCTTTTCCGCCTTCGCCACTTCACACCTCCGCTCGCGTCTTCACTCTGCGCTCTCGCCCCCACCCCCGCCCTCGCGCTCACCCTCGCTGACACACGGGAGGGGGCGGTATTTCTCCCCTCTGGAAAAACAGGTCCGGCGCCGACCTACACGTCGATTTACCCCTTCAGGGCGGGGCACCGCCAGCCGAAACAAGGTGTAAGCTACCGACTGGTCTCCTGACATGTTTATTGAATGTAAGTGTTTGTAAGTAATTGAATTGAATGTGCCTTATTTTACGTGGTGAATCTCAGGCCATGAGGCCTGCTTTTCCGTCTGACCATGCAAATTTCGCTACGCTTCTTTCACCAACCATGGGAGAAAGAAGGTATTACTTGGGCGACGAAACACGCAATTTGAATTTAGTTCAGAGGCATCATTTAGGCTTGAGGATCTTTTACATGCAGTAAATGTACTAACATGGGGCAGCCGGCTTTACTTCCCCTCCGCAGGAAGGCGTACGAAGAATTTTTTACGCCCTTAAAAATCCACGGCTTTGATCGGGTTTGAACACGCAAACTTGGGTATAACAGTCCGATACGCTGTTACACCATCGCCGATGCCGTAAGTAAGGGGTGAGAATAGGGCAAGGAGGAGGAAGGAAAGATCATGTCCGTTCATTAAGGTACCTCTACGGCTTTCATCTGGGATTTATCGGAGAAACCACGGAACACTTCCGATGAGAGCAGTCGGCCGCTAGAATTCTCCTCCAGACAGTGGTGGAATTCGCGCTAGCCATTTAGCGAGCGTGGGACCCGAATCCGAGGAAGTCCTCGCTGGTGGGTGCCGCTGCAGATGGAAGAGCAATGCTGGCGCTGAGCTGCCTCAGCGTGGCCATTACGTCGTTGGCCCTTTGTGTTCCGCGGAGCGGAGCGGCGGCGGCGCCTGCGAACAAAAAGTTGACTTACCAATGATTATGGAAGGGGCCGCGCGCGCTGTATAATTCAGCGCTATCGATTTTGCATGACGAGTGCCCGGCGCTCCCGGGAATCGATGGGGTACGCCGGCTTGCCAACAATAAGATAAATTGCTTAGTTAAAGCCAAAGTGGTGATTAATTATGAGCGCGTAATTAACATTGCGTCTGTGTCAAGAAGCTAATTAAAAGAAGAGCGTATAGCGCCTCCCGGCGGGGCGGCTGCGGGGCAGCGCGAGCAAACATATCAACGGGTCCCGCGGCGCGACGCGTCTGAATTAAGTACTCCAGCGGCCGCTGACGGCTTCATCGCCCCCCACCCCACCCCCACCGCCCGCGCCTTCCGGGCGATCGCCCTTGCCAGACACGCAACACTGCCCAGCCAACGCTTCTTGTCGTTTCGCAAGTTGCTCAGTTCAAGGGTGGTCTACTCAGCAAATGCTTTTCACGAATTGTTCACTTCCTATTGCTAATAAGATCAAATGCTGTCGTTACATCTGTCCTTTGTACTTGATAAAGTCAATAATATCAGGCCTTGGACAAGAAGCTTCGTTTGAATTTTGTGTTCCACAGGCTTTCTCTTCACGTCCAGCTAAGTAATATCTTAGAAAAATTGTTTGATATTCTCGAAAGCCGGACAGACGTTTCCAGAACGCAAGTTGTTTTTGAAATTCCGTGCAGCATCCGCTGTTCACTTAACGAATATTATGCTTTCCAGTGTCCATGTATTGTATATTTGACGTTATTTTTTTTAAATCTTTCGGAAATATTCTATGTGATTGGATATTTCTGAAATGAAAAAAAATATGAATTTACAGGATCATTATGAAACGCACTCATATTTTTTTACACAAAATTATTTAAAAATAGATTATTGAATGGTAATAGGATCGAAAAACAGAATTACCTTACAAGATCCTGCTTCAAATGCAGAGCAATGCAGTGCCCGTGCGGTGGCAGTGTATGTTAACATTGGCTCGTTCGCGCCGACAACAGGTTCATCGCGGAAGTGTCAAGACCTTTTTAACTAGTAATTTCCATCGGAGATTATCGAATCTTCTATCATATACAATAATGGGATCTATTGATTTCGCATGAATAGAAGTATTTTTTTCAAACATCTGATCTAAGACGCAGCAGCTCTGAAGAGAGCTTGCCTGTTTGTGGCACGTGCGGATGACGAATTTGTTTCCAGATCTCTGTGGCTTACCATTCGTAATGCCCCTTAAACTTTCTAGCGATTGCATTATGTGGAAATTGAACGAATGAGGACGAATTCAGGGAGTATGTGCCTAGAAATAAATACGTGCTTCACTTAATATATCATAACAAAGCACATTTGCGCTTCATAATTTGCATTTTAAGCTTAACGTATTAACAAGTCACTTTAAATTTCGTTGTAATCATGGAGGAGTTTACAAATTAGAGCTTGAAATTAATTACCTTTCATTCGCAGATGCATTTCACAAAAATACGCCTTCAACGTCTCTTGCGGGTGATTCATAAGCAATAGTAGAGATGTCAAATAGTCATATTTCATTTCCTTGAAAACTCGAAAAATGTGTCATCCTAATATACCATACTTCCAAGCTAACGATATTTTAGGCACATATGGGCTCATTTAAATTTTTTCCATACCATAATTTCCTACCCATTCTGTTATTGCTGCTTAATAATTATTATACATCTGCACTAAGTACCCAGCAGGAAGTGTGGCAGAAAATCGAAATCCGAGTTAAAACTCCTCCGTTACGCCGCAGATGCTATCGGCCCCGAGCAGGTGTGGCGCGCGCGTGCGGGAGCCGACCCGCCGTGGGGCGTCTGGTCTTTACTTGCGCGGAGGCGGTCAACGTCTCGGCGCCAAGTGCACAATTTTTGTTTGTAACAAACGACGCTCTCTTATGACACGGGCGTTATCTCCGCCTTCATTTTTCTTGCGGGACGAGCGGTCGCGCGCCTTTTATTCCTCCTTATCCGGCACGCATCTCGGCCGGCGCGCCGCCCCCCTGAAGGGTACAAATGAGCGGGGGGCCGGGTGTCATCGCGGACAAGTCGGACGGCTCCCCAGGGCGAGGCCCGCGCCCGCCGCCTTAACAGACCCTATTACCCGCGCAATGAAAACACGAAGGCGCGGTGGAACGAGGTTATTCCCAAGAAGTGAAACAAGGAGCGAAAACGGACAAAAAGGGAAAGCGAAAAAATATGACCAATTTGTGTAGAGTAATGAACCGTGTCTCGAACTTAACGTTGCACGTTATAATAAATTCTTTTCCTCTCCTGTTCCTCCTTATTTTTCTCCCTCTTCTTTTTATCAAGTTTGCTTAACTCGACTGGTCTGTTGCAGCACACATTTCCTCTGGCGCGGCGCGGCGCGCCCTTCCACGCCCTTTGAGGGAGGGCGGTGGGGGGGGGGACGAGAGGGGCGAGCGGGGCCTCTGGGGCCGCGGGCGGATGAATCCTATTTTTGCTGACTACTACCCAGGGATTTGCTCTGATTTTCTATTATGGTGTATGGTATTGGGTAAAATTAAAGTGACACTGAAGCGAAAAAGAGAGTTTTGGAGAGCGAGGCGAGGGGGAGGCGAAGGAGGCCGCCCCGCTCGACGACTGACTGAGCGTTACTGGTCGCCTCCCTCCCTCTCGCTCGCGCACTCACACACTCGCCCCCCCCCGACCCCCCGCTCGAACCCCGACCCCCCACCCCGCACAATCGGATCCGCCACAAATTGAGGTGATTTTCTGCCGAGCTGAGGCCGCGCTCCCCGGCTCCGCTGCAGCACATTCGTCTTATTTTCCGTCTCGTCTCAGCCCCAGAAAGAAATGTTGTAAGCACGTTCGTACTTTATTGCGTGGATTCAACATTTATGTTTTACTACTTTGGGTTTGGCTTGGCCAGTTGGCGATAATTTCCTCGACGCCATTAGGGGAAGGAGAATTATCTAGTGAGAAGGTTGAGGTAGGATTAAAGAATATAGATACTTAACACACTAGAACAGTTTATTTTCATCTAAAATATACAACACTCAACATAATAATAGCATGTCTGTATACATAGAATATACTACAATATTTATTTACATCAAAATTAAACTAAGGAAAGCGTCTTGTAACCTGGATATCGAGAGTATCTTCTGATGAGGGAGGTGGTAGTATTGGCATGTGGTTCTTGCGATTTTAATTGTTTGACTCCGTTAATACTTTTTGAAAATTAGAAAGTGTGACATCACATTCTTGAACGAGATTTCATGTGCCGATGCTAGCCATCATTTTATGTTTACATTTCTCTCACGTATTTTCGTTGCTCTTTCAGCAGATGAGAGAATGAACTCAGGTATTTTAGAAAGAACTAACTCAAACAACGTAATGATCTTAAGATATGGAAAAGTACCAAGCAATTTCATTATTTTTAAAATTATATTTTAGTGTGAGGAAGGAGCATTTTTCTACTTTTGAGTCATTTTTCTAATTTTGCGATGCAAAATTCATACTTCTTAATTTAAAAACCTGTTAAGATCTGATTCCCACGTTTACTTTGCGACTGTATTTTGTTAGACTTCTTGCAACACTAGGACATTTAGGACGTGACACGACGTCGGCACAAACGCAATAACGTTGTAATGTGTATTTTCAGTGAAACGTGTGCCTTTTTTCCTCGCAGCGCTTTTGGGCTTTCTGCATTTTCCAATGCGCGAGCGCCCAGGCGGAGCGACAGTGTACTGGAGTCCTAACAAGTTAGAAAGAGGCACCGGGGGCCTTACGAACTCGGCTACAAGAGGCTACGTTTTATTATAGTACATGATACATTCCCAATTTCCCCTTTCGTGTAAGCTGACGAACTTAGGAACAGGACATTTGGGGTAGAATCAAATCATCCAAACTATCTGCGAACCGAATTATTCACGATAATGTCAATGGGTGTCAATGAGTAATTGTTTCATTAAAATTATAATTTCATTTTCCTTTTTGTATGTTTTATTTGTTTCCTAGTATATTATGTCATATACGAATAAAACGTTTAAAAGAAATGGGGGTCCAGAGAAGCCAGAAACGTCGTTGCCTCCTCCTTGTTTTAGAATGCGCGAGCCCACGACATTCACATTCCTATGACTCTCTTGATGCGTTTTAAAAGCGACTCTCTTGATGCGAAAAAAAGTTTATTTTCAAAGCTGCCGGGATTTGGGACTCACTCCTGATTCGTGCTGAATGCTGCTGGGAGACAACGCAGGGTTCCCCGGCCCTTGCCCCCGCCTGCGCAGTGGAGGGGAGCGCGAGGGAGGAAAGGGAGGGGACGCGCGCGGGGCAGAGCGGAAAGGCGCGCGTCCTTTGAGTTGCGACTTGCGTTGGAGGTCAGGGTTCGATTCTTAAATGCCCACATTCGCGAATCCACTTGCAGCGACAAAAGGGAACTGCATAACCATCGAGAATAAACACGTTCGGCTTAGGCGGTGATGAATAGAAAACTTCCATTTTTAAGCCAAGTGTAGCAATCTATGGGAAGTACATTTTTCTTGAAAAATACTCACTGTCTGCAGGTTTGAAGTCTTTCCCATTGTTAATAAACTGTTGTCTTTTTTGTAACACAGTTATAAGTATTTTATACGTTTTGAGTAGTAGTACATATTTTTAGTATAGTATGAAAATTTAATCTGATTTAGAAATATTTTTCACTTTATTACACTGATTCATAGTTTAAATTTTTGACGTATTGTATTAGATTTTATTTATCATCATTGACCTTCCGACAAGTGAAACGAGAAAATGTAAATGCACCTCAAAAAAATGTTAACATCAACAAACTGGTCATGTATGACCGTGAGCGTTAAATAAAAACAAAAATTCAATCTATCGGATCCATCCTCTAAACATTTTAACCAAGTTGTGCAATTATAACAATTGCACAACTTGGTTAAAATGTTGGATAAAACGTCGTTTCAGGCACAATTCAGACATGCAACGAATTGCTATATTAATCCTTAGGCTCCAAGTCGTGACGATTTTCAGGTCGTCGGGTTGCAGTATTCCGCATTGGGTAGTTTCAAAAACTTATATTTTTTAATGTTACACCGCATTTCCAGAAAATAACAAATAATACACACTCCCACTCAGTACCCTTCCAGATATATAAATATATTCATTAGTGATGACTAGAATGAGCAGCTCGTAAGACAACAATGACCCATATAGGTGTGCAGAGTTTCATTGTAGAAACTTCACAAGCACTAAGTAAATACTTGCAAAAACAAGCATTTAACAACTACTCGATTAGCAAATGTATGGCTTGAAATATATGTCACAGGAAACATTACCTGCGAAACATATGTCAAGTGGCTGGAAAGAAACGGAGAGAAGGAGCTTCGCGCGCGCGTCTGGCTGCCTGGAGCGGCGAGAGGAACAAGGAGACGCACGCTTCGCTCTGTTGTGCGGTAGACTCTGTGTTGTTTGCTATGCAGAATGTTTCAACTCAGCTAAGAAGTCCAAGGATGCTTTCTCCCCGTAATACGTCACACACAGCTTTTAACTGGTTTTGACGATAAATAAATAAATAAATAAATAAATAAATAAATAAATAAATAAATAAATAAATAAATAAATAAATAAATAAATAAATATAAATAAATAAATAAATAAATAAATAAATAAATAAATAAATAAATATAAATAAATAAATAAATAAATAAATAAATAAATAAATATACTTTCTTTATCAAAGCAAATAAGATTCCTGTTTACCTGAAATAAGCGTTCCTTCATCCATTGCGACAACACTTCTCTAACTCATTACGTAGTTCAGACGGTAATCTGACAGCCGCGACGCCCTAGTAGCGCGGACGACTTCAGAAGGAAGGCTCTCAGGGAATGCTCAAAAAAATATCCATTGGAACATTCTGAACAACATTCTGTCAACACAGCGCGAATTGGTAATGAACTATTCGAAAGCGAGTAAAACGTATTCTTGGCGATGGCAGTAGAAGTCTTTTTATTTACGATCGATTTTCGACGGTTCCGCTCTCGAATATCACTTGCTTCATGACGGGAGCACTTCCACTTTCGGTCGCTCAGGGCGTGAGCTTCGCGTCCGGGGCGGCGAGCGCGCTGCTGTACAGCTGGTGGCACGCCGAGCAGTCCAGCGCCATCTTGGTGGACAGCTGAAGTGCGTTCTGCGTTTCTGTGAACAGAGAGAGTTGGAAATTAGTCTCTTCAGTGTAGAAGATCGTTTTTAACTTCAAGACATAGGGAAGAAAAAAAGAAATATATATTTTCTTACTTTTGTGTATACGTAGTATAGGCGAAGAGAAATTATTGTAATGCAAGAAAAAATGCTTATTTTCGATAGAATAGCTTGCTTTCTGAATCCCTGAAGTCGACAAATTGGATATTTCTTTCTTATGCGCGTATTATATTACTTTCTTGAATATGTAGTGTAGGTACCATATGTTTGGAACTTTAGAGTAAGCCTTACTAAGAGGCTACATATGAGTTCTGCTAGTTAAACTTGTTTTAAATTAGTAGTCACAACTAAAAACATTTTTCAAGTTCTCAATCCATGAACGATGTACAGAGTCTTCAGAATTTCCCGAATCAAATTCAGAACATGAGTTGTGATGACTGTAAATGACGTAAGAATTGAATCATTTGCAATATTAGGAATTGTACATTTTTTAGTCGATCATGTGAGCGTTTGTCCTTTGCTTCTGTGTGTACTAAACGTCGCAGAAGTTGCTTTAGATGATAAGCCATTACCTTCTGTAGAAAGAATAGCAGACTGATGCAGTCAAAAGCATAGAATAATGGTAGCTTAGGACTCGTGAGCAAGTATCGTGGCCTTGACAGCGGGCTGCCGGAGACGAGTATCCCTTGGCGCCGTGGGCAAAGCGTTGCGTCTCACTGCCATCATGGGCGCATTGCCCAAAGCACGTTTTGGGCGAGGAAAGCGAACCGGCAGACGCGCCTAGCATTTACAACAAAGCATGTAAATTTCGATGATGACTTTTGGAGGAAGGTCATGATTCGAGACGAAAGCTAACTCTCCATTTTTGGGTGAGATGATCGACGAATGTTGTGGAGGAAGACAAACGTGCCGGAGGCGAAGAACTTAATTCCCAGCGTCAGAGATGGTCGTCGTTCGGTGTACATGAGCGAACGCTTGGGTGCCAGCGGCTATTTTAGCTGATAGATGGAGTCGAGAATCAGTTCATATACATTGGCGTTCTAAACCCAAATTTGCGAGCTAGTGCTGTTAAAATGAGTTTGGGAAAATACATTTTTCAGCATTATAACGTCTTATAAATAAACGGGTCAACCAAAATAAATACATTAACAAAGATTCGGCCTTATACACCTCTTTAACCAAGCACAGAACAGAGCTTAACCACTCCATTGGATTTGATAAGGTCAACATTTTACAACGAAAAACAAACTTCAAAAAGACAAGTTGCTCGCAGCGCATGCAACTCATTCTTCACTAATAACTCGTACTATATATTTGCGGTAATGATAGGTGGCATATAATCACTTTTTATCCTCAATAAAGTGTTGTGAAACATAGTATTCTGACTAAATATTTTCTGAAATTGCTTTAGCTTAGATAGAGGCCAAGGTCTGCTGCCACTACCACCACACAGTATTACAGGGCGCATTTAATTAACTCGTCCACATTATGTTAAATGATGCTATGAACACCAAAAGTGACAGACAAAAACTTAATCAAATTTATAAGACGTTAATACTGAACCAACATCTTTAATTACGTTTGCCAATCCCACTGTACACTCAATGATGCCCTAAATTTACAATCTTTGCACTTCCATTCCGTATCTAGTCTTGCACTGCATGCCACAATTGGCGCACGAGTTATTTGAATATATTACATGTTTCACAGTGCTGTAAGCAACACATTGTGTGTAGTGATTTGAATATTTTTGTATTCTTTTGTTTTTCTCATGTTAAATTATATTTTTATGCTATTGTCAAACGTTTTTTTCATTATCTGTATTACTCTTGAAAATGTACAAGCTAAAAGGGCGAAACGTTGAGCTGCTAATAAATGTATAAACTACAACAGTCTTAATTCCTGATATCTAAGATTGATCCTGTGTGGTTCAAACCTACTTAACCCTTACCCTCTATCCAAATTATTATTATTATTATTATTATTATTATTATTATTATTATTATTATTATTATTATTATTATTATTATTATTATTATTATTATTATTCTCTTCATTATTTTCATCATTATTATGCTTCGTTTTCAAGGCACGCAACTCACAAGAATTGTAATTTTTTGTACGAAAGATGCTCTCAGTATCACTTAAAATATTGACGTACGTAATGCATATGTGTAATCCCTTTATTACTTACACATATACTACTTACGAAGTATAAAGTTTTGTAATGGTTCAGCAAAAGACGGCGATTTTGCAGTAGAAAAAAGGAGACGCAACGACAGGTTTCAAATTTTTCTCAGAGGCTTCTTTAAATTGTTTGCAGATAGAGAATAGTTCACATATAAATGTGCATAGACTCAATTTTCATTGGATTATTTAAATTTTTAATATTGCAAAAGTTTAATTTTTTTGTCTTTCTACCTTTACAAAATTGAAAATAAAGGTATTTTTCTTTATGAAATATATTCTTCAAAACTACATTTTTAAATATTACTAGCATACATTTTTTCAAAATGGGAGTAAGTTTCGCGTAATTATGCGTAATATAAAGGCAATTTTCAAAACAATATTTTCACAAAAACAGCTCTAATATTCTTTAAAAACACTTTTTGAATGGATTGAACTAAATGCACTGAATAACATGAAATAAATATTAGTTGGTTGTAACCTTTTAGTTTTTTCAAAAAATACACATATGTATGTTCAACTAGTATTACATGACCTAAACGTTACAAATATAGTGACAAAGTGCGTGTTGCTGGAGAGGAGGTTGTGGATGAATATGGGGTTATGCGCGGCTGTTGGGCTCAGAGCCAGGGTTGGCGCTGACTCGGCTTCTCTGGCAGGGAGGTCGTGAGCCCGGACGGCGGCAGACACGCGACACTCGTTGGGTGGAGTTCAGCGGCGGTTTGGGTTTGATTGATTTTTTTCGTGTTTCCGGGCGCGTCAACTGCTTTGATCATTAGTCCCGTTAGTGTAGGGCATGCTTTTTTCTCGGGAGATGACGGTCATCTTTCCCTGCTGGATGGCGAGATCCGGCGCCGACCTACTGTCGGGTTTCCCCCCTAACCAGGACTCTCCCACCAGCGGGGCACCGCCCCAGCCGGGACAAGCTCTAAGCTCCCGACCGGCCTCCCGGAATATGTGGTAGTGTAGTGCATGTTAGTGTAAGTGTGTGTGTAAGGGGAGAGGATAGGACAAGGAAGAGGAAAGGCAGATCGCGCGCGGTCCGTAGCCCGTTTGTTAGGGTATTGCTCTGGGATTCGCCTGGTGTTGATCGGAGAAACGACGGAAAACTACCGATCAGAGCAGCCGGCCGCTAGAATTCTTCTCCAGACAGCGACTGCATTCGACCCAGCTGAAAAGCTAGTGTCGAAAATGCTGCCGCCGTCAGGACTCGAACCTAGGATCTCCCGGTCAGAGACTCTGCAGTGACATCAGTTGATGCACTGAACTACCGGTCCCGGTAGTGGCGGTCTGGAGAAGAATCGGAGCAGCGACTGCTCCCGTCGGGGGTTTTCCGTGGTTCCTCCGAACAATGCTATGCAAATGCCAGAACATATTCCTAACAAACGGGCCTTTGACAGCGCGCGATCTTTCCTTCCTTTTCCTTGTCCTCTTCTCTCCCCTCTCACACACACTTGCGCTACAGCACTAGATATTTCAGGGAATCAATCGGGAACTCAGTCCTTGCTCTGACCGGCGCAGTGCGCGGCTGGAAGGAGATACCTGGAGGGGAAACCCCGTGAATATGACGCTTCGTTCGGCGCCAAATCTCAGCAGCAGAGAGCGAAGAAGACCGTCACCTCCCGGGATAACTATGCTAACGGGACTACTGACCTTCCCATTTAACAGGAGAAGGAACATAGAACGAAACTGAAACAGAAAGGCAGGAAGAAAAAAGAGGGAAAAGAAAATAAGGGAGTAACATTGGAGCCTTGGCTTCCTCGAGAAATCATCTTGAAAGGGGTTCTAGCCTTCTTCCAGTCTGCAATCCGTATTTCCCTGGCACGGCAGGCACTTCCTATTTTATTGAGTGGTCACGTCGCTAGTGTTTTGTCGCTGGGAGTGGAGTTCAATTCCTGGTCCATCCGTTTGTGGTAAATATCGGATTGCGTCAGTTTTCTTGGCAGTCTGCCATTTTCCCTGCGTCGCTTTCAATCTTCCCTTATGATTTATAACGTATCTCCACAACCTCTAACCATCGAAGCATCCTTTCATTGCAGGTTCGGCCACGCGGCACAGGCCCTGGCGTCGTAATGAAGGACTGTTGGCAGCGGCATTAGGCGGGATCCACCCGTTGAAAGCCGACAGATGCTGCGATGCGAGCTTCGCACTCGCTGTTGCGCCAGCGCCGCCCACGCTCTGGTAGGGGAAGCGCTCTACCCTCCCCTTCCCCCAATACTCCCCATCCCCTCCCATTCCCCCTCCATCTCCCCTTCCCCTCCCCCTCCCCGCCTCATCCCTCTGCCGCGACGCGCCCTATTTTCTAGGGATTTGTAACTGAATCGGCTCCTACAATGAGCGCGTTGCACCGCTGCGTCTGCCCCTCCCCGCGCAGTTAATTGCGGAGGGCGCCACCGGCGCTGCGGCTCAACAGTTGCAGCTTTAGCCACCGCCTCCGCGCCGTTCGCATTGCGCGACAAAGACGCGGCCACCACATTCATTGATTAGTCTGTCTCATGTACATTCTGGTAACAAGAGAACTGATGCTGGAAAATGCAGACACGATTCGGGCTAAACGTTTTCCTACACTCTTTGGGTATTCAGACTTAATCGGAAAATCACAGTTGGTACTCTACATAGAAACTCGGCTGGGTTTGCAGAATTATTTAAGCTTCACTGCGTCAGCCCTTCATATTAATTTACTAAAAAAGATTGGTATGAAAATATTGAATAAACGTTCATTCCTGTCTTATAAGGCACATGAAACACGAGAAACATTCCTTCAATGCGTTTTCAGCTCTGCCCACCGTCTTGCGGGGTAGACTTGTCAATCTATCTTGAGTGACACCATTGGTGGCTTTGAAACCTCACCGAAATTGTTTTGATTATCCCTAATAATTCTAACCACATGTATCATCAAAAATTAGCAGTCTTTCTTGGATTCATCGAATTTCCTAGACTCCAAACCGGGAGCGATAGCTCAGTGCATCAACTGATGTCACTACAGAGCCTCTGACCGGGAGGTCTTAGGTTCGAGTCCTGACGGCGGCAGATTTTCGACACTAGCTTGTCAGCTAGGTCGAATTCAGTCGCTGTCTGGAAGAAAATTCTAGCGGCCGGATGTTCTGATTGGTAGTTTTCCGTGGTTTCTCCGATCACCACTAGGTGAATGCCGGAGCAATACCCTACAAAACGGGCCACGGACCGCGCGCGATCTTTCCTTCCTCTTCCTTGTCCTATCCTCTCCCCTTACACACACACACTAACATGCACTACACTACCACATATTTCGGGAGGCCGGTCGGGAGCTTAGAGCTTGTCCCGGCTGGGGCGGTGCCCCGCTAGTGGGAGAGTCCTGGTTAGGGGAAACCCCACTAGCTGACGGTAGGTCGGCGCCGGATCTCGCCATTCAACGGGGGAAGATCACCGCCATCTCCCGAGAAAAAAATACGTGCTCTACACTAAGGGGACTAATAATCAGAGCAGTTGACGCGCTCGGAATCACGAAAAAATTAATTAATAAATCCAAGACTCCAACGAAAAATTCAGATTTCCAAGAAGAAAGTAATACAATAAAAGCTATTGCTGTTAATAATGGCTACAATGTCCAGCGCATTGACAAAATTATTAAACGAAAAAAAATTAATATTTTTTAAAAATTACCTGCAAATACTAGAGAAAAGTGAAGAAAAACTGTATCAAATTGTATGAAATTTTCTCAAAAAGGATAATATTCATGTTTCTTACAAGAGCACATTTAAATTAAAAAACATATTCACCAACAGCAAGGGCGATATCAAAATTAGAAGAGTGGAGTGTATAGACTGAATTCTCCAGAAAGTGGGAGGAAATTGTCCCAGAGAATTAATAAACCTTTATGAACATAGAGATTACGTCTGAATAACTCAACTTTCACATCCCATCTCATTGAAAATAATCGTACGACGTGTCGACCCCAAGAATTTCCAAATATTACAAGTGGAAACAAACGTCAAAAATTAAATATAGTAGCAAACTTAGTAGAATATAAATATAAGAAGAAATTACTTTACTTAATAAATTAAGAAAGCAATGCTATTTATAACAAGGTGGTATCTGTACCGACCAAAAGAAAATTTGGAATTGTAAATCTTTATGTAGACTGTTTTAACAACGACCTAGTTGTAGTTATTCCTTTACAAAATATTTTGAAACATAGAATGAAATGAATAATATTTTTACAAGTGTATTAACAGTGTTTTATGTGTCATGAATATAAGGAATTTACACTAAATGTTTGCAATATCAGTGTGGAAATTATTTGTAGTTATGGTTTTGAAAGGAACTTTGAGTTATCAATATACTATAAGCAGAAATTTGATATTCAGGGCAATCAATCTAATGTTTCGTTTGCAACAGCTCTTGATACCTCTCTGTTTGCAGTTATAATATATCACTTGAAAACACGGAATTACCAGGTTATTTTGGGGAGAAGAAGTCTAAAGCAAGAAATAAAATGTACAAATATTATCATTGGGCAAGACCGCAAGCACACATACAATATGCGAGTACAAGCTAATTGGGAGACAAAATAATTTGGAAGACATTTTCAATAGCGCAATCGACACTTCATATCCAGTGATTTCGAGCTTTAATTTAGATAATGGAATCATACGCGAAAACAACGTAAATATTCCTTCTGAATCAATAGCTATGCTGACAAATAGCACAGGAAGCGTGGAAGTCACAGAAAAGAAGAAGTGAAGAAGAAAAGTGCAATGATGGAGACGATGATTTGAAACGCGACGAATGTGTTTTGAAAGATGGTATAACTCCTGTACGTGTTTTGTATATAGTTGAGTTAGCAAATAGAAGAGAGGTAAACTCGTGAGTTTGTCAACACGAGACTTCTTGTTTATAAAATAAAAGAAATGCGAGCACCAATACAACTCCCACTCGCATATATAAAGACAACTCGATTGGAAAGTGGAAGAAAATCTAGAAACCATGGTGAAAAGGTATCTCCACCATGCTAGAAACCTCCATGCTAGAAT